>OY992808.1:8735152-11652534 GCA_963921375.1 Tiliacea citrago | reverse complement strand
AGAGTTATAGATCTTTCAGCGACTTCTTCATAATAATCATCAACATTCAATTCTTCTTCACTTGAATAGTCCTTCTTCTGTTGTTGTTGGTTTAGAAGTTGTGTGTTGAGAGTTCTATGCGTGGTTTGTGCTTTTTTATGTAGTGAATTGCTTCGAGTATAGCTGGAAAAGGATTTAGGTGTGAATAACAAAGGAATATGGTTCAAAAATATCAACTGTTATTGTACCTATTTAACTATCCAATCAGGTGACTTTCTTTAAAATAAAGATAACTTAAATATTTAAAACTTCTGATAAAAAAATTCAGGACATTTTAAGTGCCTAATTTAATCATCTCATGTTAAACACAACAGGGCCGCAAGTCTGCTATTACAATAGTGTCAGAATGGTCGATCATTGATTTCATAATTGTTGATTTTGACAAGTTTGTTAATAATTGACCGACCAATGATCGACCATTATGAATTTACCAGATTACGAACTTTTAGCAAAATGACAATGGCATGACAATGTGATCATGTTGGAATGACTGAATTTATAAAAATAGCAGACTTGGGCCCCAGGTAATGAGAGATTTGGTCAGAAACTTGGTCAAGCCTTCAGAAGGGTAAGGCGCATAAAATACTTTAAAAATAACAAAAACAATGATGGACTTACTTAGCTGACCAGTTGCTCTCTTTAGATCTTTCAAGGCATCTATGAAATCTGTGAAGAAAGACAAACATTTTAATGTTTCAAATTTTTTTTATTTTATTTTATTATTTAAGTCCAGATTTCTTCACGGAATTTTCCTTTTTAGGGTTCCGTACCAAAAAAAACGAACCCCTTATAGAATCACTTCAATTTTAGTTTTGTAATGTGTGTTTATTTAATTGTAACTTAAAATTTATCATTATTTAAAAATTCTAATAGATATTTTCTCGTATATTCCGTATTTAGTAAAAATAAGTACCTATTAGGTATTACTGTAAAATTAATTTGCATGCCCTAAACAGGCAAAATATGGACTGTACTTAAACCACCAACTGTTACTCTTAGGTAATACCAATATTTTCTGCAAATAAATGATTGATTCATTGATTTTTGATTCTTATAGTCCGTCTATCTGTCTTTCTGTGTGTCTGCCAGTCTGTCAAGACCCTTTTTCTCACGAACGCGTGGAGGTATCAAGTTGTAATTAATATTAAAAAAGGTGGTCCACGGTCCCTTGGAGTACTAAAAAAATCAAGCATCTAAGTCAACGCAATAAAAAAATACGGCCATTTATACGAAATTTTTTGATACACGCAAATAAAGCAAAATCTATAGGGTAGGTACTTCCCGTTGTCCTAGAATCATACAATTTGGCAAGAAGCAAGGTATCATAGCACAAGTAAAGGAAAAAGTCTGAAAACCGTTAATTTGTAGCTTAATCAAATAAAAAAAAACAAAAAAATTGCGATTACAAACTACATTTTCAGTTGGCGAATTGACCATGACGTATATCGATATATGGGACAACATGTTTTTCAACTATAATGTTAAGTTTGTTTTTGGGATAAATTCATCCCAACTACGGAACCCTTCATTGCGTGGTCCGACACAGATAGACGAACATGGCGAAACTATAAGGGTTCCTCCGTGTTGACTACGGAACCTTAAAAACGAGGGTAAAGAATCATAGGATAGAAAGTGGCGTCACTGTTGTACAGAGTGTGTGTGAGTAGCAACAGTATCCTGAATGTTATAGTGGACAGTGGACAGGTATGACTGTCCATTATTCAATCATTGAATGCGTTTATGTGTGAACTAACATAGTTTTAAGTGGAAAAAAAAAGGCCTCAAAAAATTCGTCCGCTTACTTAGAAGGCATTATTGAATGTCAATATTTATAAAAAAATTGAATTGATTCTAGTCGCCCCTTCCATAAGGTAGTTTCATATGGAGAAGAATGGGCAAGCAACTCCACCGTTACTCTTTTAAAATGTTTTACAATATTTTGTATAGGTACATTAACTATATGTGAAGACCTAGAATAAAATTGTATAGTTAGTTTATTACATAATAAGCAAAAATAATTAAAAATGAAGCAATAACAGATAAAATAATTATGTGATAGGTACATACACTGTGCTCACATATTTACAAATATTGTAAAAATATAGGTTTTCTTAAAAAAAAATATTTAATAGGTCAGTGTGTGAGTTAAGGTAATCAGTATCACAGAATGTAAAAAAAAAACTAAATTATACAATTAAAATAGCAACCGCATTACTGTCAACTGGGAAAGTGTCCAAAAGGCTGGCAGCATTACGTGTTGCCACGTTGTATGGCAGTGCTGATTCTTTGGCCTAAAAATATGCCAGCCTGGGCCTCAAGTCTGCTATTACAATAGTGTCAGAATGGTTGATCATTGATTTCATAATTTACGGGTGTTGTAATTGAGAAAGTAACTTACTGTCCTTTGAAGTGTAGTCTTCAGTAACAAAGACCGCTTCTTCTAAATCTGTTGACAAATAAAAGTCGAAAAATTATATTAATTCAAGTCTTTACGTACACAATAACGGTGAGTTACCTCCGGTATCTAAACAAATAAAATCTATAAAAATTCGCTAACAGGCTGTGAAACTCATATTAAGTACTTTATTAGCTGACTGAAATACCGATCAATCAGGTAAAGGTACGCTTGCCACGGTTAGTCCATGGATGGGCGACCATGTTTACACACCAAGACCTCTATGTGCCTCCGAAAGCATGTTAACTGACAACCAGTTTCAAGGGGTTTCATATTACCCAGTAATTAGGTTGTGGAGGTCAGATGGTTTGGTTGTCAGGTCAGTAGCTCCATTTAAATTACTGGTATTCAGCTGCATCCGGTTAGACTGAAAGCTAACCCCAACATAGTTGGGAAAAGGCTAGGCAGATGATTAGCCGACTGAAATAACACTAGCTAATCAGTTGATATCAGTTAACTAATTGGTTGTGTTGATTAGTTTTTTAACAGAGTGTAAAATTACTACAATAATTAATTTGACAAACTTTTTATGAAAGTTATACTATAGTAGAGATGGATGGCATTACAGAGGCATGAGGAACAGGGTGTAAAGTTCACTCATCCTCCATAGAAAAGGGAGGATCCTCCGACCCAGAGGCGGCTCGTAACATTTATTTGTGGGGGTTCACTAAAAAAAGAAACATAGAACTAGAGCTTACCATTTATTTTATTTGTAAAGAAAATCCATTCGGCGATCTTTTTGGCGAGCGAAGACATCTATCACTTTCTTGTGAAAATCAGTTATGGAATTAATTAAGCGTTTTTCAATGCTTATCATACATATTGCATTGAGACGCTCTTGCGCCATTGTATTTCGCGTAAAAGTTTTGACTTTATTTATCGTCGAAAAACAACGCTCACGTTCTACTGAGGTCATAGGAATGGTACATACAATATTTAAAAGTCTTATGCTTTCAGCAAATACAGATTCTAATGAAAATTCCAAAAAATGTTGAAGTAAAGCGACGGCGCCATCAGCGTTGTGAAAATCTTCTCTGCTATAAATTACTAATAACTCATTTTTTAGTTTGTTTTTTTCCAGGAAATTGTAAGTGTTTACCACTTTTTTAAAATCATCCTCCGGAAAACTCTTATTGTAGTCCGCAAATCTATCTGTGTAGAACAATTTAGACGCCAACAAATGGTCCGTGTGTACGAATCTGTCTTTAATCTGCACTCTTAATACGTCGCATACTTCTTTCCTCATAACTGAATTGTTTAAGTTATTAGGTCGACGACGTTTTTTCTGTGGCGAAGGTGGTGGAACAGTATCACATAACTGGTTTACGACCTTTTCGAATTTACTGACTTCATTTGCGATTTTAATCGCGTCAAGTGATCGAGACTGTAAAAATTTGAACAGCATTTCACAGTGCGGCATAAGCGTTCCAAAAAAGTTCAGCCAATACAAAAAATTGTTATCACATAAATATGAAAGGAGCGATTGAGCTTGATTATAGGTATTGGGGTCACTGTTATGATTGTCCATTATTGCTTGCATGCACTCTTTTAGGGGCTCTAAATTATCGCGTATAACTTTCACTGTACGTGTATTATAATTCCATCTCGTCTGTGGAGCAGCAGGTATTCTTTTATGCACGATTTCTTTTAAAATTTCGGATCGTTTCGGCGAACGCGTGAAAAACGATGGAAATGCATGCAAATTGCAAAAGAAGCTTCGTACTGTGTGATTAATCGATGCACATTTTTCTAAAATTAAATTAGGTTGATGCGCGTAACAGTGTACATAATAAGCATATGGGTAGATATTTCTAATAATCTTTTGGACACCATTGGTATTTCCACTCATGACGACAGCTCCGTCGTAGCTCTGACCAATTAACTTATTTTTATCAATACTTAAAGAATCAAGCTCCTCCATGATTTCAGCCGCTATTACTTCTGCTGTATAGCCTTTAGGTTGTACAAACTTCAAAAATCTTTCATATATTTTACCATCATGTAAATACCTAATAATCAATACTAGCTGCTGAACAGTAGAACAATCAGTTGATTCATCTGCCTGAATTGCAACAAACTCTGCATTTTTAATTTGTATCTGTATTTCTGATCTGCAAACTTCATAAATAGCATCTAAAATGTCATTCTGAATGGTTTTAGACGTACCTTTAAAAACGGAACTGCTGGATAAATGCTGTTTCATAGACAAATCGATCTCTGACACGAAATCAACCAAACCTCTATAGATTCCGGGATTCGAGGATTCCGTAGATTCATCATGCCGCCGTAATGCAACTTGAAATGCACCACACAAAACCACACAATCTATTAAACGCCGTAAAATATGTCGATTTTCATCAACGCGTTCATTGAACTCTCTAATAGATTTTCGATACGCAGAATCGAGCCCCTTACGAATATCTTGACGGCCGATAGATGCCAATTGCACTTCACTTAAGATATGAAATCGAGATTGCGAATGTTTTTTCACTTTTATTGAAAGATGCGCTAAATCGTCAACACCCGTTTCCGTCCATGCAGATTCACCACCACTGCCGGCGCCAGCTCCAAACACCAGACACGGGAAACAAAATAATTTGTTGCTTTCTTCACATCCACACAACCAAGGTGTTTTGAAATATTGTTCAGATTTAAAACCACGCGTAAAAGATTTATTTTTCGTAACACATTTTTGAGAAAGAGCAATTTCGGGACGTGGGGGTCCCTTAGCTTTCAGTTCGATACGCATTTCGAGAGTCTTTTCACAATTTTTAATAAAAGATACACTGTATTGTTCCATTTTTAACACAAATGTCGCACACAAACTATTTTTAATAATTATTTGCCAGTATACTATAGTAGTCTTTGATAATTATTTAGAATAAATACTGCGTATCTACTAACAGCCGAGTTGAGCCGACCGTTGGTTTACATAAGATCGGCAACAGCGCACACAGAGCATATAACTTTAACAGCGCATAGGCATAGATCGCAATCCCGCGCGCGCAGTGTTGCCACCTTGGTTTTTGAAAAGGGGCAGTCGGACAAGCTAGAAAGAGCTAGATTTAGCAAATTTTGCTATGAAAAGTGCTAGAAAGTGAAAAAAACATATATACAAATGCAAAGGGTTAAAAATTGTTTATTTGAAACGTATTAATTTCAGAACGTCCAAAATCAAATTATAATTAAGTTATTAAATTGTTAAAAATCAGAGTCTTCATCGGAATCTTCCAAAATCATATCCGCCGAAGCAGAAGTTGATTTTTTACCTACAGAACTTTCAAAACATTCACACACCTTATGTATTAAAACTGAAGACACAAAAGTGTTCAGTTCACTCGTTCGATTATTTCAACAAGTTACAAAAACAAATGTTCGCTTCTCTCTCATTGCCTTAGTGATATAATAATACTGCGAAAAAAACAGTCACTTAAATAAGATTACGATGAACAAATTGTAACTACATCCTAAACTAGTCGGTTTATTCTTAGAAACAAACTTTGGGAATTCGCCAGTAAAGAAGCAGAAAGAGTAGGTAGGGCCGTAGGGTTACCAATGTTACCATAGCAAAACTAAAAATATACCCAATTAGTGATCATAATGTGTAAACTGACGAAATCTATCTACATGACACGCATTGTTTCATAACTTGGTAATCGCGGTGCGAAGTTGTCGTCTCGCTCGAAAAGGGCTAGATTGCTCTTTTCGGGCTAAAGCATGAAAAAACGAGTTCACCTACAGTAAAAAGTGCTAGATCTAGCCCGAAAAGCGCTAAGGTGGCAACACTGCGCGCGCGGCCGCCTTGTGCCGTTTGGCAACGTCGCGCGTGAGCGGCGCTCCAAATTAGGCTAATTTCTCATACAAAATCTTTTGTTTCACGCGTCGGACTATGTCGATATTTCTCTTTCGCACTCATTGAATACAGTGCTAGAAATCGTACTGAACTTTGTTTCATAGGAGCGCAATCGCTGGCGCTACACACGTTACAACTTGACGCTAAATGTATGCGTAGGAAATGGTTTTCTAGTAAACTGCTATTGTATGCGTATGGGCATAGTAGGAAGAATGTATGTATAGGATTATAATAAAGAAATATAGATTATGCTATTTTCGTGGGAGTGCACTGCACCAGCGCTCTTTATGACGAGCCGCCTCTGCAGTCCGACTTGACAAGTGTCGTGTCTGGTGGGCAACTGCCCGACGCACTAAGGAGTAAGGGATGAGGCAAAAAATCGGTCAAACCTATATTAGGGCCTATATCATGTCAGTGTATAATAAAAAAAACAACTGATAAAATTTTTGGATTTATTAGTAAAAATACATTAAAAAAATGTTTTGATAAAACAAAAAAGGTCATTACAAAATACTTAAAAAATATATTTATTACGAATCATTCGAATCACTATTTTCAGATGCCATAATATCCTCATCATCTTCGACAATATTTTCATTTCATATGTTGAGCTTCGGTGTTGCCGCAATTAAAATAGTCGTTCTCAAAAATCGTTCATCAGTGTAACAAGCTGCTGTCCATTTCTGCTTAGAACTCGTGTTGAAATGCCTCAATGAACGAGAGAAAACATTCCTGTCTTCTGCTGGACATGAAATCAATTGAACCAGACTTTTCCCTTTGAACCCCTTCAGAATATCGTATAATTCCATTCGGGTGATAGTTTCCGAAGTAAGTACAAAAAAAGGTATTTTTTTTTTGAAAAGTTTTTCCTACTAACTATAAAAAAAAAAAAAATAGGGTATGTTGGGGGACGATTTTATTTCAGTTTCTGCAAGGTAAAGGATCAAACTTTATTCCTATGTCTTTATTGTAGGGTGACAAAGACCGACACATAAACAAAAAGACTAATATTATAAAATTTAAATTAAAAAAATGTTTTTAAAAAGGGAATTTACAAATTAACTCTAAATAGTAAAACTTGAGGAAAAATGAATTGTAATATATTTTATTACAAAGTACATACCTTCAACTTCCATATCTAAGTGGTATTTTCTCATAATCCACCACGCGAAGACAAGTTAACACGAGAAATATTTAAAACAATCGAGAGCGCCGAGAACAAAGACAACCGTAACACACAATGACTGGGTTCTGACTGACACTGCGGCCAGATCGCGCAGGAAGAGTGGGATTGGGGGCAGACCCTTGATAAACCGGTTATTGTACTTCATGATCATGAAACACGCATTAATTGTATCATTTAGTCAATTTTAGAAAAACCACTTATGACCGATTTTTTGTTTCAAATACCCCTTAGTGCGACGGTTGACGTCGGGATGTTGAATATAATTATGCTAGTCGCGCGGTATACTCTGCTTGCGCGATGCAGGATTTGCGTGACGTCAGTGTGACGCGTAGTTCGCATGTGGCGATGTTCATGCCGCTAAAGTATACACCATAAAAATAGTTACAATAACTATTTATTGGCGTAATAACTTAAATATGTTATTGTCTTCCACAATAACTATGTATTAGGTACTCCGTGAAACTATTTATAAGCTTTTTATGCGATAACGATTTACCGAGCACTAGCGACAACACCCGATTGATGCCTGATATCAACAACACCCGAGCCGAGCGCTGCCAAAATAATACGAACTGGAACGCGCGCTAACATATTTTGAGCGTTTAACCGAAATTACGTACTTTTTCAAGTCCTAAATAGAGACTTCTTGGCGGGAAAGTGGAGCGTCATGTTAGCAGTTTTGTTTTATTTTCTAAAATTTGTGTTTAGCCGAATATTAATGTGTAATAGTGGTGGATTATTAACCATTAAGTGTTCGTGAACCTGCATTAATGTAGGCAAATGAAACAAAACAGTGCAACATCACTTTAAGTTCTCTCAAGAAGTCCGCGCGAGGTTTCAGTAAAGTGCCGCGTCTTTACTTAAACTCAAGGGGAGCGGGGCGGGATATCATCAATCATCTTTATCATGCATTGAGTGGAGTTCATTTCATAATTATTTAAATAACTTTGTACTTGTTACCTAATTTTACATGACACTGGCTAAATGCACAAACCGTGCGAAGCCAAAAAGAAAAGAAAAAAAAAAATCCTAAATATTTGTTATATAAAGCGTTTGGCATAATATTTTGATGAAGAATCATAAATCAGACTTTGTTTTAGTTCGTAGAGCGATTAGAATTTTTATAACAATGTAAAATTTTCGAGAAATTGTAATGTTCCGACAGCCAATTTCGAACAAACGTAAAACATTAGGTTTTTCCCTGTCTTTTGTATCAAACTGACAGCACGGTAAAATCTAAAAAAAGTACATATTTACTGGTCATATAGTCCTTAAGGTCGTAGATTAATTAGAATCGAGATAAAAATTTATTCAATGCAACAAAAAATTTATATTGAAAAGCAATACTGATGTAAAATTTATGCAGTAAAAATATTGTTTATACATGGGGTAATGATAAAAGGAATAAAAAAGTTATGCATACTATAGTATAGGACTATATATGTATTTATAGAAAAAATATTAATATTTTACTGTATAATTAATAATATTCTCTATAAATATATATGTTTTTTTTACCATCACATTTTTTTAGTAAATGAACGGCGAAATAAGCTATATTTTCGAGAGCGCAAGTGATGAAACTATTAACAGGTGCTGAGACAGACACGAATGGTTTATCACCACGAAAACAATACTTTTATAGTTACACAGACTTAATGTTTCAATTATTTCAAGCTTTCTCACAATTAGATAAGAAATTGTCATTTTTTTTTGTTGATAGCACCCTTAAGGGTAAACTAATATGTAGCCAGTCCTAAGCCTGGATGAAGTATGAAGGAAGTTCATGTACTCAAAAACGTTTATTGCAACTTTTTTTTTAATACCGATCAAACGTCGAAGTATTGAACCCGAGCACTAATACATAGTTATTAAAATAAATAGTTTCAAAACCTGATATTGATAGTCATACCAATAAATAGTTTCGGTATTACGAATCGCCACCCACTATGTCTACTACAGTATTAATTGCCAGGGACTTACAAAATGCTTTGCTAATAGTGATGATGTTTTCGAGGAATTTGACCACATCTGTAAAGAGAAAAATAAATTGTTATGGATTTAAAAAAGCCAATGGGAGGGTGGGTAGGTATCAGTAGTCTCCATTACCAGACCCTCTTACAAAGATGCACATACCTATTTACACTGTAATTTGAAAACATTGTAAAAGCCTATTATTTTTAAAATAGTAACCATGTAGTTAGTTAATTCATTGTACTAGTTTATTGTATCTTTTTGTAAGGGACAGGGACTGCTATTCCTTAATACAGGTTATTCTATAACCTAGCTAGCAGAACTTCACCCACCAGATTGTGTTTGGCATGGTACAAACTTATATGTATACCTAGCTATGTAAACTTCATGTGCTACAATCTCCTTTTTTATGAAATAAATTTACTATTTACTATTTTTAGTTTCTTGCCGGCTCTTCTCCATAGGAAACGACCAATTGGAACCTTGAACCTAGCTTCTGACGTTTCATAAGTGCCCATATATGCTTATGTCAAATAAAATTTATGATTTTGGTTAGGCAGGTCACTGAATTTAGGTACCTACTTAAATACTTCAAGACTCTTTAAAAAAAAATATGGCGATTAAATCCATACTAATACAGTCCAACCCGTTTATAATGACTTCGAAGGGACCGTCTGATAACCAAAAATTATGTTAACATAGTTCTTGTTTATCACGACAAAAACGACGAAACTAATAAACGTAAACGAAATTTCGTCGTAAAAACCGGTACGTCGCTTCATGGGATGTCGTTATAAACGATTTTGACTGTATATATATAATGTGATAGTAAAGTCTGTCTGTCTGTTTGCTATCTTTTAACGGCTGAACAAATTTGGGTGAAATTTTTAGTACATAGGATACATTTTAGCCCGGTAGTGTCCCCGTGGGATAATTTTCGACACGATGCGGGCGATGCCGCCGACAAAAGCTAGTCTTAAATAATACATACCCATCTCAGTAACTTCAAATAGCAGCTGAATTATATCGAAGAAATCTGAAAATGAAACGGAAACATATTTTATGGCGCAAAATTATGTTTTAAAACAGAACCAAAATGGCGGTGTTTGATAGCTTATAATTGTGTTTTATTTTGACAGTTAAACAACATCCATTGCGTTATTTACGTTGTTGAGCAGACAAATTTTTCGAATATATGAAGGAATATAAACTGTGCTACGTTAGGGCCGTAAACACTATAACACTTATCGCTTGTTGCACGTAAGTCCATTAAATTTAATTCCCCATTAAAAGTAATGCTGTCACTTTCTGATACGGTCTGTTAGATAAAGACAGCATTACTTTTAATGGAAATTAAATTTAATGGACTTACGTGCAACTATACTTGTCAAAAAATAATAGGCCCGTATTGACATTAAACTTGAATCGATACATGTGAGTATCGAGTACCGAGTCGTATGTTTACTTCACTAGTTACGTCGCGATGGTCAATCGATACTCACATAAATCGATTCAAGTTAAATGTCAAAACGGGCCTATTATTTTTTGACAACTTCAGCGGATAAAGTTTTAGAAAGACACTGTCACACAGGTAGTGAGTGAAAGAGCCAACATTCTACAAATCTGTTTTTTTTCTTAAACAACTCGATTTGTCATATTATCGGCCGCATACTGTATACAGTATAGTCAGATGATACTATATTCTGTTAAGGGGGATGCACTAAGGTAACCCGCGAAATTAAAATTTTATTACGTTTTTTGCAATTTGCAGGTCAGTAACAGGTTGTATGTTGATCTAAATATGATTCGCGGCCGTAACAAATATGGCTTTACAGAATTATAATCATTAGAATCGGCAATACAACTAACTCTCTTCGTAAAATCCTATTGAATGACTATTTCGTGCGGGTTCGATTCCCGCACGGAACATATATTTGTATGACCTACAAGTAGTTGTTCCGGGTCTGGCTGTTTGTGTATGTGAGTTTAAATGTTTGTAAACGCACCCACGATACAGGAGAAATTCCTAGTGCGGGGCAACGTTTTAAAAAAAAAAAAAAAAATGCAACCATTTCTGAAATAATCATTCAGTAGGATTTTATGAACTTAGAGAGTTGTAATGCCATATTTGTTACGGCCGCGAATCATATTTAGATCAACATACAACCTGTTACTGACCTGCAAATTGCAAAAAACGTAATGAAATTTGAATTTCGCGGGCTACCTTAGCGCATCCCCCTTAAAAGAGGCGGCCCTGACGCGGGCGCTTCGCACTCTTAACCTTGTAGCAGAGGAAATAAATATTTTTGCTTGTACACGGAGTAAATTCACAAAGATAACATTGTAAGTAATAAGTTTTAGAAAATAAGTTGTTATTGGTGCCGATTCTGTTGTCACAAAATTCTCTAAACTAGACTAAAAATCACCAAAAGGAGACGTTCACGAAATGTATGGGGCTTTTTTTTTTTTTTTTTTTGGGTGGGAAATCATCAAATAACTTCTCCCGCTCTGGGCGGAGCGGGAGGGCGTGTCAGACTTTTACTGACTAAAACCCACCCGTGTTCCTTCCGTTGCCTGTGTGCCAGGGCCACGATATCCCTTTCGGACAAACTCGCAACCCCGGCAGGCATTGGTCCTAACGGACCCCGTCAGTTTGTGCTGACATCTCTTTGAGGCGCGCGTGGAACACAACGCGCCGTCGACCCGGGCCTGGTCCTTATCGGACGGCGAGCTACCCATCGCTCACCGTCCGCAGGCCCGCGCCTACGGTGGCCGGAAATCGGCTTGCGACTCCCGACGCCCGGGGCGTCTCCTGCGGCGACTAGGGGCATGAGGGCGCGAACCTTGTCTCACCCTCACGCGTTCCGCCTCCTCCTTCGCTAGCATAACTGCTTCGCAGAAGGAGGTAACGGCCTCCCATGCACTCTCGCTCCGAACCATGGCCTGAACCAGGCCCGGACTCGAGAGATCGCCGCCGCCGATCGCCTCCGTGAGGATGTATGGGGATGTATGTATAAATGTATGGGGCTTGGTACTAAAATAATTGAAAATTTAAACAGCCTTCTGACCTATATAGGCTGAAAGAGGGTAATAATTTTGATGTCTTTGGGCATTTAATTTTTTTTTACAGCCACCCGTTTTTTTAAAAATAAGTGTTGAAAAATAAAATGGCAAGCATTATTCATATTTTAGGGATGGCAGCCCTGTGGCAAATGACGTGACAATGACAACGTCAGTCAGCAGGACACTGCTTGACATTTACAGTGGATATTTAGTCCGAGTTTACAGCTTTGACTTTTTTCGATACGTTTTGTTATTGCATTATCATGATAATCAATATTTTTTGTCTTAATTTCATGGAGCTGCATCTAAAATTATAATAAAATCTCAAAGTATTTAATAGAAACGGAAACACAACCGCAATATAATTATTTTATGTGGCTAATAAAATAATTATATTGCATAGAAATGAATAAATAAAGACTATGTGCGTTTTGTATGTATTGAAACATTTTTCACTTTTTCACAAAAACGGGCGCCTGAAAAAATCAGATTAAACTATAATCGAGTAGCATAATAAATAAGCTCTCTAATAAGGTACATCACATTAGCGTTTAAAAATCGTCGGAATATTATACCAATTTTGACCTCGCCTTTAGTTTAATCCTGTCAAACGACGTTTCCCATTCTGAAATTGACTAAAGTGACGCAACTTAACTATATTATAGTTTGACAGCACTAATGTCATTTTAGTTACTCAATTTAGTGAAAATGGCAATTTTGCTATTCTGAATTTGACGTTTTTCACCTAAAATTAGGATTAGTGCCGATTCTGTTGTCACAAAATTCTCTAAACTAGACTAAAAATCACCAAAATTTAGTTTATTCCTGTCAAACGACGTTTCCCATTCTGAAATTGACTAAAGTGACACAACTTAACTGTAATAAAGTTTGACAGCACTAATGTCATTTTAGTTACTCAATCTAATGAAAATGGCAATTTTGGTAGTCTGAAATAGTCTGAATTTGACGTTTTTCGGCTAAAATTAGGTTAAATCGTCTATTTTTAATCGCGATTAAAAAGGTGTGGAATAAAATTAGTTGTCATGAACTAAAATTTACAAAGTACATTTTTCTTCTATTTCTTGAAACTTGGGATGCTTTTGTTGAGTTGGGAGTCTTTTACAAGTTCAAGCAGTACGGTTATGGAATGCCTTACCCGTGTCGTTATGGCGTGCTCAATCTTCGTCCACTTTTAAAATTCTGGTAAAAAAATACTTCCTCTCTCCTTAAACATCATTGTTATAGAATACAGTTCTTTGCTCTTGTTTCATGTTTATTATTGTTTATATATTCATATAGATAAGTGTATGCTTTATGTATGTATATTATTGTATAAGTAAATGGTACTCCACTGACTACCTGCAGTATTCTCGTCTTCTCCCTTTAATCCATCCAAAGGCTGTAAAAGGTCACTTTTAGCGATAAGACCGCCCATTGTGTCACCCTATGTAAACTTTTAACATTTATTTCTGAACTGTTATGGTCTACATAATAAAGAGTATTCTATTCTATGCTTGTGAGTTTGGAAAATCTTAAATCATTATGGAAGCTGTTGTCAATTCGGCAGAAAGTTAATAATAAAATTATTAAGTATTAGAATACAATACGAAATTACTTCTTGGAAACTTAGGGAGTTTTGTACTGAACATCTAATGTGCCTACTACAATAAGACTTAGGATCGCAGTGGATAAATCTATTTTTCAGATTCTGTGAAATATGAAAAAACATTTTTTTTTTAACTATCAAGAAAGAGTTAAGTTGGACAAACCCATTGCAAATAGCAGAAGAAAGAAAAATATTTAGACTCCCTAGATCAGGAGTTTGCTGAAGCAATAGATAAATAAATAATTAATTTAAGTTACTGCAACACACTGGGCAGAGGCTACTTATTTTCTAAATTTATTAATTTCACAAAATTGTATGGGTAAGCTTTAGTTAAATATACCTGGCACCCACACAGGCACTTCACAAGAAAAAAAAACTGCTGGCATGAGCGCATGTTAATCAAGGCACATATTTAATGTTACTTGTGGGTAGTTGTAACAGTTACACAAAGAAAAATTAATTTGCTCTTATTTGAAATTCAATATAATTTAATAGAAACATTATTTACAATTATATAAGCTATATTTTTAAAGTTCATAGTACCTGCTTGTGTAGCGTTATCTCTTCACAATATAATTATTCTCTTACAATCTACTATCACTTCACTTCATCACAATGGATCCTCTAACAAGCACTCCTGAGTAAATTTAAAGGAGTTATTTCACACATAGATGTCCTGCCTTTGAAGATAAACTTCAGAAGGCCCCTCCATCACCTGTCACAACTACTTAGGAGTTTGGACATTCATCACGCAGGCTATCAGCAGTGTTCAGTAACAGGTGGAGCTACTTGCTTGCAGTGTCAACCAAATTGAGATGTAGGGACAAAGGAAGATCTTGCTGTTGCATGGTGTCACCAGATGGGACGTGCAGTAACTAATAAAATCAGGCCTATCCTGTTTAAGCTAGGCAGTCTTGCGCTTTGGGATAAGATTTGGTTTTCCAAAGCCAAATTAAAGGCTATAGGCAACACCATTAGCCAAGTTTCTAACAAAGGGGGTGGCATGATCTGTTCTTGGCTGTGAGAGAAATATGCGGTGTCACCAAGAGCTGGACTAAGGATGGCTGCGTGTATTTCCTTGGTCGCAATGATTCGCGGCATCGGGTTGAGACCCTTGCTGTATTGGACAAGATTGCGCCGAATCCCAGTGAGCCCGAGCGGAGTGATCCAATAACGGATGTGCCAGCCTCTGTCCCGTTGCTGCTGCGAGGACCGCTAGCAAGCGTGCTGCTTTTTTGAAGCAGTGATTTCTTTGTGATGTTTTATTCAAAGTCGGGGTACGAGTATTATGTACATTTATATCTGTAATTTTTATGGTGTACATAGAAGAATAATATAATAAATGTTTTGTTGTACTGTGCTAAGTACTTAGTACAGTATTGATTCATTCAAGTCACAATGTTGTCACTGTCAGCTGTCAGTGTTAGTCAATACCCATGTCAGTTTAATTCGGTGCGTAAAGGTGGAATGGCAGACTGTGTTTTGTTTTCTTGTTGTTTTTTCTCTGAAATGTTTTACATATTATTTTTATATGCTTTTGTTTAACTATTTTTACCCGGACTGAGTAAGTAGGTTTTAATTATTTTGATTGAATATCGCAACCGGCAGGTGGACTAGTTATTGCTCCTACAGACTGGTGCGATATCGCGGGTGCGACAGGCATTGCGACCATTGTCGCGCCCGCGATATCGCACCAGTCTGTAGGAGCCTTTATACGATTTATTTTTATTAGTCTGGTAAATGTTTATGTCTATTGATGAAAGCAGTGATAGTACTTAGTAGTTTTTTCTCTATAACAAGCAACGACGACGACAGTTTCGTGAGTACTCCTTCTCTTGCAGCGCAGTGTGCGCGATGTTCCTAAGAATTTTTACGTTATACATATTAACGCTCAGAGCATTCGGGCTCATTTCCACGATATGCTGGCAAGCTTTAACTGTAAAAACATACAGACGCCAGCAGATCTAGGTACCCGAAACTGTCAAATTTTCCCAATCAACCTTGAACCTTATGCTGTAGGGTTAAAGTTGAAAATCTATTGAAGAAATTTGACAGATTGTAGTAGCTTAATGTGCTGGCGTCTGTACATGAATGCATAAGTCATGGCACCGCTAAATCCCCTAACTTATTTTTCTGTCGTATAAAATTCGTCCACCTAAGGCTAAAGCTAAGAATCTCATGCAACGCAATTTTGGTGGAATGAACGTCCGTCGACAATCTTTGCAAGGATTCCGAAAATACAGATCGGTGCTGGACTGATTGCCTCTGGATCAGTCGATGAGCAAGTTAATATTTTTATGGCTAAACTTATCTAGCTTTACGATCACCACGCATCTGTTCGAGCAGTTAAGGTTGACATTTGCCGGCACCATGGCTCACGAATGAGATAGCGCTACTACACAAAAAAGTTATGGCAACGTTTAAATTTAAGCGTGGTGCTAATGACGCTATTTTTGTCAAAATTCAAAGATTTCTACAAGCATGAATGGACTCCTATTCACCTTTTATGTTAATTTAAACAATATGGCTGCCTAACCACCAAAGTGGAGCTGGAAAATTGCAACCAGTGAAATTTCACAATCATTTAACATCGGTTTCCCAGTTCGATTTCGTGGACCGACCTTATCATAAAGAAATGTGATTTTGAATTTCCCGCTTTCGCGAGTTTTCGGTGACATCCACCAGGACGCGCCAAAAGCCGTACCATTTTATTTGTACGGACTTTTTATTCTTCTCTCCCGAGTAAATATGTTTCTTGCCACCAACCAATTGATATGGCAAACAAACAGACAAATTCAAGATGTCCTTGATAGAGCTTTCCTACGGTGACGAGAATACTGGAGATTTTCAACTTACTGAACACCAAAGCGGATTTTCTTTTCTCGAGATCACATTTTTATTAGAACATTTGCTTTATTACGCTGAAATAAAAAGCAAGTTAATCATGCTTTAAGAATCAATGTTTTGAATACTACAGTATTTCTTCCAATTTCGGTGTACAACCCTAGCACGATTACATGGGTCACAGTTAATAAAAACAAATACAGGGTACTACATCTAAATTTATTAAAATTTATACAACAATATAGTTTTACGCCGTCATTATGTTCTCTGTATTTTATTTGAATCATTATTGATAAGCAATAAATGATTATGATGATTTTACTCAGGTTTTTATGCATTTCGGATCATTTCGTTCACTCTTTTTTTTATTTCCCAACAAATCTTGGTCTATGGTTTATTCAACTTAGCGATTGTCAAACTCGATTATAGTTGTGTCAAAATTGTTTCTAAGTTTAGTGAATCTTGTTTTCAGAATAGCTTTTAAGAATAACTAAACTAAAACTAAGAAATTTTAGTAATAGTTTAGTTTAGTTCGGCGTACAAGAGAATCGGCACCATTATTAAGTTTGATTCACTATTGCATTGGGTTGTACCTGTAATAATAGTTGTACGTGATTATATAAATAAATAAATAATACTGCGTGCATAGTCAACTATCGAAAACTGCTTTCCAGTTTTTGTCCACCGCACAACGTCAACGGCACGTCAACGAGAAACGAGATTAATCCAACCGAACTTGACGTTCGGGTAGTGTGTTACTAGGCAAAATTAAATTGGTTGCCAATATAATTGTATAATTTGTTATTTTTGTGACATTGATTTTTTACATCCTGTGATTACCTAAACTCACACACTGACTTATTATTTTTTATTTTTTTAGGAAAACATATACTTTTACGATGTTTGTAAATATGTGAACACCATGTATCTATCTCATAATTAAATTATTTTTATAGGTACTTAGTTTTAAATTCTTTTTACCTATTAGGGTAGATATAATAATTTTACTCTAGGTGCATCGTCTTCACATATAATCATATAATTAATGTATTCAAACAATATATAGAGAATAAAAAATAGACCAGAGGGCTGGTCTATTTTTCGGGCAAAGAATCAGCATCGCCATACAACTTTGCCGGTTGACAGCGATGCGGACGAATTTTTTGATGGCCTATGATTCTGTCCCCTCCTTTTTTATATAATGTACATATTATTATAGTCTGTTAGCGTATATATTATGTAAATATTTTTCCGAATAAATTACATTATTTTGGTACGTAAAAACAACATATTGTAAAACATTTTTAAAAGAGTAACGGTGGAGTTTCTTGCCCATTCTTCTCCATACGAAACTACCTTTTGGAAGGGGCAACTAGAACCAATTCTATTTCTTTGTAAATTTTGACGTTCAAAAGTGCCTCTTATGTGCCTATTTGAAATAAATAATTTGACTTTGACTTTGTGCGGTGGACACGCGCCAATAGTAAAATAATGTAGGTATACAGGAAAAAAAAAGGAAACCGGCATGTCCTAGGACCAAAAATTCGACAAGACATGTGATATCCACCAACCCGCACTGGGCCCGCGTGGTGGATTATGGATCACTCCCTCTCACAGAGAAAAGGCCTGTATCCCAACATTTTAGGCTGATTATTCTAACTATATTCTGGTTAGGACTTACCATCAACGCCACAGATCTTGCTGAGCATAGAGGCAGCGACTCGTATGTTAGTAGCATTGGTGACGCGCAGCAGTGTTTCCAAAAACACTATGATCTCTACTTTGGTATATTTGTATGCTTTGTCGAAGCATACAAAGATATCTGGAAAAATAAAAAAAATGTAAGTTTTATGAAAAACCGACCAAGTGCGTGTCGGACATTTTAAAGCTTAATATTTCGCAAACATTGCCCTGAATCGAAAAATGTTTTTCACAGACCCACAATATTTTTGAATGGCACATCCAACGATACCCCACACCATGGGATAGACGAGAAAAAAAAATATCATCCCCACTTTACCAGGAAAGGAAGCACACAAAAAAAAACATGTTTTTTTTTTACCACTTTGTCGGCATGATTAATATGTAGCCATGTTGGGTGCCTTAGGCGCTCTAGACCTCCTCCATCCGTAATCTGGAAAGCTGCTATCAGATCTCATCCGAATCGTTACCTGACGGAGAACCGAGGCTTCGAAATTGCCTCGTTTGTATGAAAATTTTGCTTTGGGTACTTAGTTTTGACGGGCAGTGTATTTCAGATACTTAACGCTGATTCATCCTAACTAATATGCGAAAGTGAGTTTGTTTATTTGTTACGCTTTCACGGTAAAACGGCTGAACGGATTTGGATGAAATTTCGCACACGGGTAGACCATGAGCTGGATTAGGCCATATAATACTTTTATACCGAAAGTACGTTCTCGTGGGATCAGTTCCGAGAAGTATTAACAGATTATAAGTTAGCTCGTTTTGATAGAACCAAGTTCGATTGGAATCAGTTCGAACTGAGGAACAGTACGGTAATGTCAAAAACTTTGATTATTTATGTCTAAGCTGCAAAATAACTAAAACAAACAGGGGGCCGATCGCGCTAATTTTGAACGTTAATACCAAAACTAAACCACAACCAAAAATGTTACGTTAGACACATTTCGTATCGCGCTAATCATTTCAACGGAAACGATTTAGCTTTACTTTGGAAGTTACGTTCGAGGAACGATCGATCGAACAATACTCTTACAAAAAATAGCGCGATACAGTTTCTTACATCAGCTAAACCAAAACTTAAGCAAAACCAAAAAACGTTCCGTTCGAACGGTATTTACGTTGAGAAATAGCGCGATCGGCCCCCAGGTCAACTTTGTTATGCTGGTGTCCATGACAGCTACGTCTTACACTCGCGCCACGTCATTGTACTGTCAGTGTATTGTGTTTTTTCCGCGTGCATATTGCGTCCAACAGTTGGACGCAAATTTTTTCGATGAGTTTTGACTGACTATCTAGACACATATTTATACCTTTGGTAAAAACAACAATTAAATCTTGACACTTACCCCTAATTGAAGTGACCGTGATCATGACTTGCCAAGCCTCTTGGATAGCTGAAACAAATAAATAAATGTTATTAACTACATGCACCTAGAACCAGACTATTTTTAAAACCTAGTGTTAGCTTATAGATACGTAAATATTATGTATAAATTCAAAAGCCTATAAGTAGTTAATGTGTGTATTTCTACCAGTAAGTATTCAAAATGCTAGAATCATTCAAAAGGTGATACTTATTAAAAAGCCTATAGTTACATATACAGCAGGCTATAATTATTCAAAAGGTGATATCTACTTATTAAAAAGCCTATAGTTACATATACAGCAGGCTATAATTATTCAAAAGGTGATATCTACTTATTAAAAAGCCTATAGTTACATATACAGCAGGCTATAATTATTCAAAAGGTGATATCTACTTATTAAAAAGCCTATAGTTACATATACAGCAGGCTATAATTATTCAAAAAGCTACTTTTATTCAAAAGGCTATAATACTATTATTCAAAAGTCTAGAATTATTCAAAAAGCTAGAATTATTCAAAAGTCAACAACTATTCACAAGACTATACCTAGTAATTCAAAATTTTATGATTATTCAAAATTCAAAAGGCTATAATTATTCAAAATTCAAAAGGCTATAATTATTCAAAAGGCTAAAATAATTTTATTAATCTAACTATACTTACACTTAGTTCCAGTAATTGACATGAGTCTCTTGAAGAAGTCTATAATGTCTTCGTGTCCAGATTTGATGCGGATTTGTTCAAGAACGTCGAAGAGAGTCACTGAAAATATAACAAAATATTTAAATTAGCTGACTACTGAGATGACTATTAATAATAGACGTATGGAACAAGAACACATGCTGCTGATGCTGCGTCGAACACAAATAATGGCCTATTCAAATATAAGCGATATCGTTGTCCCGCTCAGTAGCGATACAGAATCGTAGGCGATATCGCTGTCGCACTCAGTAGCGATACCAAATCGGTACGCGATATCGCTGTCGCGCTCAGAAGCGATACAGAATCGGTACGCGATATCGCCGTCGCGCTCAGTAGCGATACCGAATCGGTGTCGCACTCATTAGCAACACCGAATCAGTACGCGATGTCGCTGTCGCGCTCAGTAGCGATACAGAATCGGTACGCGATATCGCCGTCGCGCTCAGTAGCGATACTGAATCGATGTTGCGCTCAGTAGCAACACCGAATCAGTGAGCGATATCACTGTCGCGCTCAGTAGCGATACCGAATCGGTGTCGCGCTCAGTAGCAACACCGAATCAGTACGCGATATCACTGTCGCGCTCGGTAGAGATACCGAATCGGTGTCGCGCTCAGTAGCAACACCGAATCAGTACGCGATATCACTGTCGCGCTCGGTAGAGATACCGAATCGGTGTCGCGCTCAGTAACAACACAGAATAGGTACGCGATGTCGCTGTCGCGCTCGGTAGCGATACCGAATCGGCGTCGCGCTCAGTAGCAACACCGAATCGGTGTCGCGCTCAGTAGCAACACCGAATCAGTACGCGATATCACTGTCGCGCTCGGTAGAGATACCGAATCGGTGTCGCGCTCAGTAGCAACACCGAATCAGTACGCGATATCACTGTCGCGCTCGGTAGAGATACCGAATCGGTGTCGCGCTCAGTAACAACACAGAATAGGTACGCGATGTCGCTGTCGCGCTCGGTAGCGATACCGAATCGGCGTCGCGCTCAGTAGCAACACCGAATCGGTACGCGATATCGTCGTCGCGCTCAGTAGCGATACCGAACCGGTTTCGCGCTCAGTAGCAACACCGAATCAGTACGCGATATCACTGTCGCACTCGGTAGTGATACTGGTCCAAGTGACTAACCAGAAGGCTACTCAAAGTGTTAAAAAATCGGAAGTCTGTGTCTTCGGTTCTGTATTTTCGTTTTTTGCCACCGACCGACTTCCGAAACAAAAGTTATTTTTCACTTTTTAGTGTTATTTTTTTGAAGGTCGGTTGTTTTATTTTTGGTAAAAAAGTTTTTATTTTTCTCTTTTTAGTCGTGGTACCTACCTCGCACCAATTCGTATACCACTAATTGCCATGTAAACAACAGAGACAGGTTTTTTTAACATCATCAACATACATCGAGTGGATTAAACTGAAGCTAACCCAAAAACTACCCAAACAAAGTTAAAATAATGTTTGTGTGATGACAGTTTTAAAATGGAGATTGAAAATCCTCATCAAAACCTTTTGCTGAAGAGAACATTATAATGATGATGGTGTTATGTTACTCACTGTCTTTCGCCGTCAGACTCAGTATGACGGCTGCAGCGTCCCTGACGCTACTCGTCTGTCTACCCGTTCAGAATACATGCGTGAAGTTATGTTACTCACTGTCTTTCGCCGTCAGACTTAGTATGATGGCTGCAGCGTCCCTGACGCTACAACTCTGCCTACTCCAACAGAATACAGGTGTGATGTTATGATACTCACTGCCTTTCGCCGTCAGATTCAGTACGACGGCTGCAGCGTTCCTGACGCTACACGTCTGCCTACCCGTTCAGAATACATGCGTTTTGTTATGTTACTCACTGTCTTTTCGCCGTCAGACTCAGTATGACGGCTGCAGCGTCCCTGACGCTACTCGTCTGTCTACCCGTTCAGAATACATGCGTGATGTTATGGTACTCACTGTCTTTCGCCGTCAGACTCAGTATGACTGCTGCAGTGTCCCTGACGCTACTCGTCTGTTTACCCGTTCAGAATACATGCGTGATGTTATGGTACTCACTGTCTTTCGCCGTCAGACTCAGTATGACGGCTGCAGCGTCTTTTAAGCTACTCGTTTGTGTCACGTCCAGTAAGGAGCTGAGGAAGTAGAGCGCGTCCTGACGCTTCGTCACTTTGTTGATTTTGTGTATAATGTTTAATACGTCTGTGGGAGAAAAAAATGTGGTGTTAATTTTTTTTCAAAAGTGGTTCTCATGTAGAAACCAGCCTAAATTACGCTACGGAAATTCTGTCTGTTTATGATTATTTTCCAAATTACGCGACGACATTTCGGCCTAAATGGCATAGGTAGTTTAAAAAGCATTGCAGACGTAAGCATGCTAAACTTTCTGTCGTTTATTCGCCCATAAATTCGAATACAAAATATTTGATCTACTTTAGCGTTCAGTCTTAAGGCTCCGTGCACGAAATTGTCAATTTCTTATCTAATTGTGAGAAAGCTTGAAATAATTCAAACTGTCTGTGTGACTATAAAAGTAAAGTTCGTGGTGCTAAATCATTCGTATTAGTTGATAATATAGTTTATTTCGCCTTTGATTTACTTAATGAAGATATTAGATAATCATAAAATAAAATTTTGATTTTCTGATTGTGTCTGATTTTTTAATTTCTTGATATAGTTTACTAAATAATAGGAAAAAATACATTACTGACTGGGTTTAAAAAAAATGGTTATTTCAACATTATTTTTCTGCTATATTTTGCATCGAAGTTAAAAAAGTGGTTCAGCCATAAGCAATTAGACAATATAATTTTAGACAATTGATTTTCTATTAATACTTAATTTATTTGAAAAATCCCTACCACATGCAAAACAAAAAACTCTAATTTTCAAATTACAAATAGGTAATTTTGACATAATTTTTCCCTTTCTCACAAACAATGAACAAAATTGATCAAAATCAGTTGATTTCGTGCACAGCGCCCTAATTGATTTTTGATTGACCGTAGGTATGTAATAAAAAGGTCCTTTCCTATAATATGTCTAGATAGAGTATCGCACTGCAAAAGTACTAAAACAAACACGCCAACTTTGATATGCTGGTGCGCGTGACAGCTACGTCTTACACTCGCGGCACGTCATTGTGTTATTCTAGTGTGCGTGCATTTGGCGGCCCACAGTTGGACGCCATTTTTTTACCGACTTCTACAAGCGATTCGGATGTTTATTTATTAATTTTTTTTTTCGTCAGGGTTACAGCTTTGACTGTCTATCTAGATATATTTATATCTTTGGTCCTTCGGTTGCAATATAATTTAAACTCTATGATGCTGCTAATGACATGGAGTTTGTGTTCCCAAACTTGATAATCATCTGAGATTCTGATTAAAATACCCATACATAGGATTTATATTAATTATAGGATTTATATTTTATATTAATACATTAGATTTAGCTACCAGACTGTAATTTTTTTATGGCCGCTGTTATTTTGTTCAACCAATGCTGCTATGAACAATCATAGCAGTTAAAGCGCAGATATATGATTTTAGTGACTTTTAAATCTGTTATTACCAATGACGTATTATAAATAGACGCGTCATACATGAACATTAGTGCATTCAAAAACAGCGTAAGCCATGAATGTAGCTACATACTTGCATACAATGATACAGCGCGTGAAGAAAAGGAAAGACCTATACCTGTTGTTAGAAAGAGATGAACATACATATTATTTAGTTACGTCACTAGCTGCTGCATGTTCATTGGCGCGTACGTAATAATAATAATTATTATTGTAAATGTCAGGCACTTGCCTGGCATCTACTTTGCCATTATTGAGCGCGGGTAACTCATCTAAAGGTAATACATCATTGGTTATTACGCCTTCATATAATGCAAGTAAGTTATGCAAAAAATGCATGCTAAAACGCATACACATCAATTCTATATGTGAATATTTAAGTATTGTAGTAAAATACTTTATGAAATAAATTCAGGAAGTAATGTCTACCCAAAGCATAAAAAACGATATTACTTTCAAACTACTTGAGATACTTTCATGATTTTTTTCTTAAAAATATAGGATTTTATTATCTATTTTTTTTCAAATATTCATATTTTCGTTACCAAAAATAAATATTCCCGTGAGCGTGACGCGCATTTGTATGGCCAAGGTCAGCGGTGGTTACCCGCGCCTTAACATAGTTTAACAGTTCAGAAAATGTAATGGACTGCCGGCTGCATACTTACTGTCAGTGCCAAACACATCTTTGAACATCTCTTGAACTTGCAACAAGTTCTCACAGCCACCGATCTTGTACAGGTTCTCTATGATTACTCTGAGACCTAAAACAACAAATTATGATAAACCATTTAATAAGATGATGCGCTAAGGTAGCCCGCGAAATTCAAATTTTCTTAAGTTTTTCGCAATGTTTAGCTCAGCACACAACCTGATACTGACCTGCAAATTGCAAAAACGTAAGAAAATTTAAATTTCGCGGGCTGCCCTGACGCTTTCGCCTTAAGACTTAGGTGATTGTCTTGCAATAAAACAATATTTGAAAAAATAAAACTAAAAAATATAGAATTAAATTGCTGCTGGTTGTTATTTTTTTTTTTCTATATACATGATTTATGACTTCCTCTTATTTATTATAATAAAATTATTAATGAAATGGTTTATTAAGTAGTCTGCTTAATGTCTATTAAATTATATTGCATGTAATATTTATCTAGATAAATGGATTACCTATTGGTGCCTGGTAGTAACCAATTAGGTTGCCTTAACTTTATTTTATTATTCTATTTACTTACTGCCTCGATTTAGCGATTGAGTCAATTCCTCCAAAGCGTATTTTATTTCTGAAACATAAAAAACTTTGTTAATATTTCTTTAATTCATGAGAATTAAAAGCTTTCATCCCGCGCGAGCTGGTAACGTCGCATTTCTAAATAGAGGTTTTCGTGATTATTTTATTAGTGTATGCTATTTTTTGACAGTTATCATGGTATTAACTCATAAAAATGTACATAGACATAAAGAGTAAATGATAAAAATAATTATAAAATACAACGATCTAGTACTTAGCTGAAAACATATTGTTTTCAGCTACTTTGATTTAAATTTAATAAAATAATCACGAATGGTGATCTAGAAATGGCCAGCTCTTTGCGACGTTGCCAGCTCGCGCGGGATGAACGCTCTAAAAATAAAGCACAGAAGGTACCTGGCCGTTAAGACCATGCACTCTAAAACAAATTTTCACGCGTGCTTCGCCCCTTGCTCCACTCCGTTATGTGCTAAACACTATCATATTAGTTATAAAGTTGAATATCGCGTGCGCTCTTTGATCGTGTTCGAGAACAAAACTAAATGCCGTAAGGGTCAGCTCACACCGAGACGCGACGCGACCGACGTGACGATACTGGGAGACGCCAGTGATGCCGCGCGCCGCCGCGAGACGCTGCGCAACGTCGCGAGGCGCATAGTAAAATCTTTGGCATTGGCAACACGACGCCTCGCTGCGCAGCGAGACGCCGCGCGGCGCAGCGGAACGTGTCTACATTCACCACGTGCTCCCGCCCCGCCCCGCGTCCACCCGCAGTCTACCATTTGCAAGCGCATGAGAACAACGTACGGCTGCGCCGCGGCTTCTTGAGGCGCAGCGCCGCTCTTGCACGCCGCGCGTACCGGCGATTCACCGCTGCGTCGCTTTACGCCGCGAGACATCACGAGGCGTAGTGCTGCGTGGTGAAACGTATTCTAAATTCTCACAATGAAATGTGTGTCTTTTCGTGTAGAAAATAAAGTTATATTTTAGTCGCTCTTTTAAAGTGTGCGCGCAGCGTCGCGTCGCGTCGCGTCTCGGTCTGAGCTGACCCTAAGTCTCAATTCTTATTTCGTTTATAACTGTAGTAATCATTGATCTAGAGATAAAATATCTAGTGGCTGGATCAAAAACACGTTTTCTTGCTGTGACTATTTATTTTAGACATAAAAGCCGAACAAACTTGTTTGTTTTATTTTTTATTATGTACCTTTAAAAAAGATAGACAAAGATATGATTTTCGTATACAAAATGTATCGAGCGAAAATATTGCAATTACAACGCAACTGTCTTGTACATGGAAAGAAAAAGATCCAGTAAATCATATACTAAACTTCCATTTTGATTGTATGTGACTGTTTCAGAATATGCATGCAACTTAACATAAAAATAGGGAGCCTCCTCTTAATATGGCACATCAAGTTGTAGAAAAATGTCATCTTTGTAGAGCGCGGTCTTTGTCACTCATATCTGTGTGACAGTCTCTCGATTTGTCATAATAAAGCACGCTTACAGATCTAGTGTTAGATATACTTACGTGTCTGCTTAGTAACAGTTTTCAGAAGGATTATACTCTCCGTCAGTGATTTTGTCTTCAATAAACTATTGACAGTAGTTATGGCATCGCCGATATCTGTAAAAGGAAGGAATTAAAGTTCAATTTAATCATAAACGTCTATTGCTGAGAGCTGGAAACCCAAACCTAATTACAAACGGTCTAGGGGAAGCCAGCCAGAGAAAACTGAATTAATATCAAGTTACTAAAGTCCATTCGCGTTAAGGCGCTGACAAGAGGCAAATGATAAAATTATGCTTGTCTTAAACAAAAAAATTGCCAAGTCTATGTAGTTTGTGGTAGCGGAAAAAATATATGTTATTCTTGAACATATTTTTCAGAACTTGGTTGTTACCAAAACACGTTTAGAAAAAAAATCTCGATACAAATTAACGGTAAACTAACCCTTTACTTTGAGTTTCTATCCAAAATATTATTTATTATTTATTTATTTATTAAAACTTTATGCACAAGTAAAAACTACACTGTACAAAGGCGGACTTAATGCCTGAGGCATTTTTTACCAGTCAACCTTAGGGTGATGCAGAGACAAAACATGGCAGGTGCAACGTACGGGATAGATAGCTCGGAAATAACTATAAAATACAAGCATACATACAAATACATAGATAGATATATACATATATACATAATATACCAAAATAAACTTTGTCAGGAGAAATAACGACCGGTAGCGAAGAAAACGACTCCAGCAAATCACCGCTGAGATGCTTCGGCCAACTTCTGACGAATATGTTCACGTGCCTTCACTTATCTACTTAAAATATCTGTATCAAATATCAACGTACGGTTGGTATTTATTTGTATGCAGAACTTGGTTTGTTTTTTATTTTCGTTTACACAACAAATTTTTGAGTAAATAGATAATTGCTTCATATTTTGCAATAAATTACAAGCGTTGTGTCATCGCGCTTCTCTTTTCTTTTGTATGCAGTCTGACAGTTACCGCAGTTTTCCTGTTGACAGCGTCTTAATGATGGGCTAAGGTAGCCCGTGAAATTCAAATTTTCTTAAGTTTTTTGCAATTTTCAGGTCAGTGTCAGGTTGTATGTTGATCTAAATATGATTCGCGACCGTAACAAATATGGTTTTACAGAATTATAATCATTAGAATCAGCATTACAACTAACTCTCTTCGTAGAATCCTAATTGAATGACTATTTCATGAAATAGTTCGACCCCAGATCAGGAATCCATTAGGAATTTCTCGGTAACAGCCTGGGTGATGGCAATAGGACAAAATTACTACGTACCAAGGGGGAATGGACCGCAGTATGCTTAACGTAAACAAAACCAGCCAAGTGCGAGTCGGACTCGCGCACGAAGGGTTCGGTACCATTATCTATAAAAACGGCAAAAAAAAGACACGTTTGTTGTATAGGAGCCCCCCTTAAATATTTGTTTTATTTTAATTTAATTATTTACTTTTAAAGTGTATATTTAACCAAATATTCTGTGAATATTTCAAGCGTCTACCTGTTACCGTTAACAATATCGAGAGCAAAAAATCACGTTTGTTGTATGGGAGCCCCCTTAAATATCTATTTTATTCTGCTTTTTATATTTGTTGTTATAGCGGCAACAGATATAGGTACATCATCTGTGAAAATTTCAACTGTCTAACTATCACGGTTCATGAGATACAGGCTGGTGACAGACGAACAGACAGACGGCGGAGCCTTTGTAAAAGGGTTCCCGTTTTACCCTTTGGGTACGGAACCCTAAAAACAGCATAGAGTTCGTCACTCACCCATCTACATCCAAAGCAGTCGATGCCCTTACACACTCAAACTTAAGTGGAAATGAGCAGGCCATGTTGCAAGACTGCATGACACAAAGATAGCTTCTTGGATGGGACCGGTTGTCAAACGTCAACGAGGAAGACCACACACTCGGGAGGACGAGATCATGCCTTTACCTGGAGCATGCTGGATGGACGTCGCGAAGGACAGAGAAAGCTAGCATTCTCTGGAGGACACCTTCACCTCAGGGGTTCTCAAATAAAAACAATTCAACCTGGCCCAACCTTGGACTTTTCCCAATCATGTTGGGGTCGGCTTCCAGTCTAACCGGTTACAGCTGAATACCAGTATTTAAAACGAACGAACGAATAAAAACAATTAAAATGTTAAAATTATGATTGATTAACACTGTAAAAAAGACTTGGAGAAATATAAGGCTTTTTACTTTTAATTATTTATTTAAATTCATTGAATTGGGTATTCATAAAAATGTTTGCATATCTTATGTCAACAAAGATTTTATTACTATGGTGGCTAGGCTCGCCTCCATAGTCCGGCTAGGACCTAAATATAACTGGCGAATTTTAGGTGTAGTGACTTTATACAATATTAGTTTTAGTATACGCGAAACCCGAAACACGTGTCTAGTATTTATAGGTAAAGAATCTATGCACAAAACAAAACTGTATCATGAAAAATCACAAAGTTATAAGGTTGTTATGTTACCGGGTTGTCCGCACAAAAACATGCTAACGGCGCCCCCGCGCCTCCAGGGTCGTCTTGCGCTCATTGATAATAATTTGGCAGTAGGTACCTAACCGTGCGGCGATTGTATTGTAAGTAATTAAATGGTGATAACATTTTCCATCACACTTAAATATTTTTGGGACAAAATGTAAAAAACATTGAAATCGATTTAGTTCCTTATTCTGAACAAACTATATTCAGGTTTCGCTTATACTAAAAATAATGTTGTATAGGTACAGCTCTGACCAATGACGGTTTAATTCTTTTTGCCTCTGACTAACCTTTTGGGGAATGCTGGCATGGTATTTTGTTAACTAAAAGGTTTTGACTATTATAACCTTTAAATATACTCACCAACAGTCCTGGTGCCCAGTATTAGAAGATTGAACGCTCCCTTCATATCTGTAAAGAGGAAATAAGAAATTAACATTCACTTATAATAATTAATACCTACATAAAATTTAATGTAATGAAATTAGTTAACAAACAAAATGGTATTGATCATCAAATTAAATGAAATCAGTTAACAAACAAAATGGTATTGATCATCAAATTAAATGAAATCAGTTAACAAACAAAATGGTATTGATCATCAAATTAAATGAAATCAGTTAACAAACAAAATGGTATTGATCATCAAATTAAATGAAATCAGTTAACAAACAAAATGGTATTGATCATCAAATTAAATGAAATCAGTTAACAAACAAAATGGTATTGATCATCAAATTAAATGAAATCAGTTAACAAACAAAATGTTATTGATCATCAAATTAAATGAAATCAGTTATCAAACAAAATGGTATCAATAAACAAATTAACTGAAATTTGTTATGAAACAAAATAGTATCGATCAACAATTTAAATTAAATCAGATAACAAACAAAATGGTATCGACCATCAAATTAAATGAAATGATTGTCAAACGAAATGGGCCAATTATCTCACCTATTTCAGGTAGCAATACTTTCAGTAGTTTCGGAAACTCAGCTGAACCGATGCCACTGGTCAGCTTTAATATTTCCAATTTTACTCCTTCCAACCCTGAAAATATAAAAAATAAACTTAAAAAGTATTATTAATAAGTTCAGCTGCGTCATTTTTAAAAGCTCTCGTTGCGCGAATACTCGCTCGACGCGTGCATATTTCACTTTCTGTTCGGTGAACCTGAACGCGTGTTCGTGTCAACAGAGGGCGCTTTCCAGTTTTCTGAACAAAAAGTGACATGGACGCGACGATCGCGTATTCGCGCCACGATCACTTTTAAATAGGACGCAGCAGGTTACAACACTCCACGGACGTTAATATGGCACATTGATTTTTAGAAAACATGCAGCATTTTGATAGAGCTTGTATCCGGCACTGTGTGATGATCTCTAGTGATCATATGATTGACATATAAACCTATGGATTTATAAATTTATTTATAATATATCTATGGTCAAAATCATGTCTATGCGTGATCGGTCGCTATATTTAGTGCCAAGTTTTGTGGTAAAAACTCGGCAATGTGCTGTCAAACGGTTGCTTTCTCTCTCTCTTGCATTCGCAGTTACAACCGTACGAAATGCGGCCATTTTAAGTGCCCGATTATTGTAGCTTTGCACGCTAATTTTGTAGGTATAAACTTATAAAGGCGACAGTTTGTGTGTGTGTGTGTATGTTTGTTACTTCTTCACGCTCAAACGGCTGGACCAATTTTGTATGGAGGTAGCTGACACCCTGGATTAAGTCATAGGCTACTGAGCCAAGGTACATTCTGCGACTGAGCCTTATTATCCCAATATTCCCACGGTATCGAGACTTTCGCGGTTGATACCGCGGGGTGCAGCTAGCAGGTTTATAAGTAATTGAGTCGGCCAAACAAAACTGCTGACGTGAGTTTCACAGTCCGTTAGCTGTTGAGTTCCGTACCTTTCGAGAACGGGTGTGACTTTTTCTGTCTGTGACAGTGCTCCACTGTATGCATAGTCTTTTATTTTTGACAATTAATAAAAAAAAACAATTCTTTTTGATACTAAGTAACTTACCATTAGAGTGAGCTACATGCTTGAAATAATCAGCAATCTCATGCGGATCTGGAAATGATACAGTCAAAATGGAATATCTTTTGTTCATTTTAGGGGGATGCGCTAAGGTAGCCTGCGAAATTCAAATTTTATTAAGTTTTTTGCAATTTGCAGGTCAGTAACAGGTTGTATGTTGATCTAAATATGATTCGCGGCCGTAACAAATATGACTTTACAGAATTATAATCATTAGAATCAGCAATACAACTCTCTAAGTTCATGAAATCCTATTTTTCTATTTTTTTATTTTTTATTTATAACTATTTCTGAAATAATCATTCAGTAGGATTTTATGAACTTTGAGCGTTGTAATGCTAATTCTAATGATTATAATTCTGTAAAGCCATATTTGTTACGGCCGCGAATCATATTTAGATCAACATACAACCTGTTACTAACCTGCAAATTGCAAAAAACGTAATAAATTTGAATTTCGCGGGCTACCTTAGCGCATCCCCCTTAAAGTTAAAGTTCGCGAGCACATTCACAAGAAGCTGGCAGTATCATCGCAACGGTAAGGTTTTCCCATTGTTTGTCTTATTTGTTTTATTATATTTATTTGGGCCTAGATTTATATATAATTATGGCGTATGGCATTAAGGCGCTGACAAGAGGCAAATGATAAAAGTAGGCTTGTATTAAACAAAAAAAAATGCCAATTCTGTATAGTTTGTAGTAGCGGAAAAAATATATGTTATTCTTGAACATATAACATATATATATAAAACACGTTTAGAAAAAAAAATCTCGATACAAATTAACGGTAAACTAACCCTTTACTTTGAGGTTCAATCAGATATCTGTATCTATTAAATATCAACGTACGGTTGGTATTCAATTAATAACAAGAACGTCTTATATTTGTACACAGAACTTGGTTGTTTTTTATTTTCGATTACTCAACTCATTTTTGAGTAAATAAATATTGCCTCATTCTATTCTATTCAATTTTGTTGTATGGCAAGCAAAGCCGGTGTCGACTATTCTGCCAATGTCTAAAGTGAGTTGGGAAAACAAGTGTGCATGAAAATAAAAATAAAACAATTATATGAAGAAAATAAAATAAAAACTAATAAAACTCTTCGATTGCCTCATATTTTGCAATAAATTACAAGCGTTGTGTCATCGCGCTTCTCTTTCTTTTGTATGCAGTCTGACAGTGACAGCGGTTTACCTGTTGTCAGCGTCTTAAGTCCGCCTCTGTACATTTGTGTGCTTGAGGTATTAAAGAAATAAATAAATAACTGGGTGTAGAGGTCAGATAGGCAGTCACTCTATGTAAAATACTAGTATTTAGCTGCATTCGGTTAGGCAGGAAGGAAGGTTAGTTAGGCTGGAGTTACTAGGTTAGGGTTAGCCGACCCTAACCTAGTAATTGAGAAAAGACTAGGCAAGTGATGATTTGAATAGAATAGCAGTCAGAATCATCATCATTTCAGCCGAAAGACGTCCACTGCTGGACATAGGCCTCCCCCAAAAGAAGGGGAGGTTGCCATAATCGCCACGCTTGGCAGGCGGGTTGGCGATCGCAGTATGGTGTTAAAATGCATAGAGAACGCTGCTGCCCATTCTCTAGTAAGTCCCTTAGTCGCCTTTTACGACACCCACGGGAAGAAATGGGGTGTTGCTATTCTTTACGTCCGGCACCACACGGAATATTTATGACCTTTATGACATTTTTAGAATAGCAAACAGTTTACCTTTTTCTCCGGAAATCTTTTGAAGACTCTCGAAAATGCCGTCAAAATCGTCGTGACCAATCAACGGTTTCAGAGCAGCAAATGCCTTTAGAACGTCTGAAATAGAATGTTCATAATTATTAATTATTGTTGAATTATAATATAAATAATTGGTTAAAGACTAAATAATCCACGGTTACGTCATGTTTATTTAAGAGCCCTCTTACATTTTATTACAAAAATGCGAGTAAATGCATGATTTCCTCGTTGAAATTGAATACTATTCGTTGGTTCGTATAAATAATAATTACTTGGTAAAAATTGTCCGTTTTCTCTTCTAAAATAATAATAAAGCAATTTTTGAAATATTTATTTACTTATTTAGCAATAATCGTTCTCCTGATGCATGTTTAGGCAAAACTCATGGAGAGCTGTACCCTAATTGCGTAACGCAGTTTGAATCGGAATCGGAATGATTTTGAAGTATATTGCTAATCCATTGCTTCATATGTTAGAAAAAAATTCTGCTCAACAATGTAAATAACTCAATGAATGTTGTTGAACTGTCAAATTGAAACCGATTCCTACCGATAGTGTGTTATGCAATTAGCCCTCTGATTTGAGAGCTCTAATTTGCAGATTCTGTTGAATATAATCCATCCATTTTTTTTTTCATATTACAAATATCCTATACTTTAATAATAATAAAATATATTTTTGTTTTATGCCTTTTATATAAATAAAAAAACGAGTGGACCTAATTCAATTTTCTACTGAAAAGGATTGGAAAGAAGTCTGAATATCTCCGAAGTTCTACATAATTGTGAAGTAGTTTTTTATACCAAAATAATCTCCAACATGTTTTTAAACATTAACAACTTTTTATTTTGTTTCCATTGAGCTTCTTTTATTTTAAAAGTACTATTATAATTCAACGTGCCGGCGATGTGCTCTCAATATCGCAGGAATGCTTGTCGAGGACGGACCTATGCCAATTGATTTCACGCTCTTTGTTGTGTCGATACTACTGTTGTGTAAATATAATATAAATATAGTGTAAACATATAAAAAAATAAAATACCTAAGTTAGCGCAGTACCGAAATGTAAGAGGGCTCTTAAGGTGGATTCGCTGTAGCCCGCGAAATTCAAATTTTCTTACTTTTTTGCTATTTGCTCGTCGTTCATGAAATCATGATGGCATTGGGGAACAAATCTAACTTAGAGAGATGTATTAATGATTCTAATGCTTATAATTCTGTAAATACATATCTTTTATAGTCGCGAATCATATTTTGATCAAGATACAACCTGACACTGACCTGCAAATTGCAAAAAACGTAAGAAAATTTAGATTTCACCTTACATTTTTGTAGTCTTTTCTTACTTTTTTTTAAAACGTTGCACTACACTAGGAATTTATCCTGTATCGTGGGTGCGTTTACAAACATTTAAACTTACATACACAAACAGCCAGACCCGGAACAACTACTTATAGGTCATATAAATATTTGTGTCATGCGGGAATCGTACCCGCGACACGCAGCGCAGCAGTCAATCGCTTAACCGCTGCGCCAACCGTGCCGTTAAAGTTGACAAGACGTTGGTAAGACAAATCAAGCTTTAGAAAGAAACTGCCACAAAGTTATGAGTGACAAAGACCACGCTCTACATAGCCAAGTTTTTTTTTTAACTTTACAACCGGGAACTGTAAGTCCATGTAGGTTTAGGTAAAGTAATACACTGGGAGTCTACTCCGATGCGTTAAACCGAAGTATCGGCCGAATGTTCGGTCGTTTCTTTACTACGGCTAACTATCGCTGAATACGGCGAAAAAAAAAAAACAAGACAGTCGAAGAAATAAGCCAAAGTCAAAACTGTGACTTGAACTCTTTTAAGGACTCAAAGTCAAAAAAGGAAACTTTGGAAGTTATAAAACGACCGAACACTCGGCCGATACATCGGTTTAGCGCTTCGGAGTAGACCCCCTGGAATAAAAAAAGAGTAATTTTCTTACCATTTTCGAATGTCATTTGCCGTAAAAGCTCCACAATTATACTTATGTCTGCAAAGATAGATTGTTTTTAATTAATAATAATAATTTATAAAACAGTAGGTAGGGTTTTAAAAAAATAAAGAAAAGGTTTACATTATTTTAGAAAAAAAAAATATTTTAAAAATTTAATTTATATGCTAAGGATAAAGTACCTAATTAGACAGAAGCTGCTTAAAAATCGTTTTTTCCTTTTTTATAGTAATGCGGTTAGTGATAATTATTCACATTACAATCTAGCTAGCCTATTTGCCAATAAGTTATTTATAGTTAAATTGCAAAAAATAACATTTACGAAAAGAATGCAAATTCAAAAGCGCATGACGAGGCAGGTTAACCATATAATTTTAAGAGCACCGAGGACAAACTACGGTAGAAGGACTGTTGTGTATGAGGGGGGGGGCTCAACTCTATAACTCTTTACCCAAAGTAATTAGGGAATCGAAATCACTTCCAACTTTTAAAAGGCTATTAAAGTACCATGTTCTGGATGGTGTTTGAATTGTAAGTTTTTACTGTATTTTAATTTTTGTTTATAAACCAGCGAAACCGTCACTTATCTTAATTTTAGTTATTATGTTTTTCCTCATAGAAGTGAATAATTGTATTCTTTTTGAGTGAAATAAATTTTCTTAAACCGTAAATTAAGCTGCTAAGAAAGACGTTATTGGACGATTTCTTAATTTTACATTGGCATGTACAAAGGTGACAAATTAATCTGAATTTGTGATTAAAAAATAATTACAGCCGGTAGCAAAAATAGTTGGTTGGCAGCTACAGCGAAGGGTAATTTAAGTAGAAAATAGCAGCTTCATAATCAGTTGTTAACTTTGTTTTAATTTAAACTGGCATCGAGGTTTTGTTTTGGTAACTGAATTTACCAACGATAAGGGCTATCTATTCGATCTCGGTTCTAACATATATAACCTTTCTTTTTTTTTTTGTTGCTGGGGTGGAATATCCTCATGGATATCCTCCGCAGAGGTCCTCCGGAGGGGTCTGTCAGACTCTTACTGACTAAAAACCACCCCAGTGTTCCCTTCCCACACTTGCAACCCGGATCTTGGGATCTATTATTACTTCCGTGATCCCCGGCTAGTGCCGGCCCGCCTCTGCGGGCCACCTCAAGTCCGGGGGGTGAGGTGTTAGACCCCCCCGCGACGTCTGAAAAGGGCGCGCGTGGAACACTACGCGCCGCCACCTCGGGTCCAGTGTGATTTAGGAGAGCCGGAAGAGGGCATTGTCTGCCCTCTGCCGACGCCCAGTGCGCCTGCTGCGGGCCGGGTGAGCGGACGAGATCTCCCGCTCCCTTTCCGCAGCCTCCTGCGACACGACTGTTTCGCAGAAGGATACCACCGCGTCCCAGGACTCCTCGCTGCCGGCCATCGACTCGACCACGGCCGGCAGCGACAGGTCACTGCCTACTCCTGAGACGAGGGCACGGCGAGGCTCCTCCCATGCGGCACACCCTGCCAGCGTATGTCGTGCCGTGTCCGCCCGGCAGTCGACGCAGTGGTGACACCGGGCGTCCGGCTCCCTGTTTATGCGACACAGGTACTTCCCGAAGCAACCATGCCCCGAGACCACCTGTGTCACCCGAAACGACAGGGAGCCGTGCCTCCCCCCGAGTTCACTGTTCTAACCTAATCCAAATGATTCAATAACAGTAGATGGTACCATACCTACCACAAACAATTTTTTTATATTATTAGTATTATTCTTTATGGGTAGTTACTATAATAATTGTGTGAAAAAAAAATTACATAACTTTTGTTGATTAAAAAAGAGATTTAAAAATAATATTTAATCGCTGCCAAATTATTTTTTTAGTAGCAAATAGTTAGTTACCCTTTAAGTTGTTAGTCACCTGAAAAGTAATTAGCCTTTTATATTTATTTAGCTTATAAACTAAAACTAAAATTTAAACAACAATCAAATTACAACAGAATACAAGTTAATGAAGGGCATAAATGCTTACGTGGAGATTCGTCCATAAGCTTCAAGAAATCCACCACAAACTGCCAACTTCTGGAACCTTTGCATTTCCTCAGGAATTCGAAGACATGGTGCTGATCTGTGTGAAATAACCCAAATAATAATACCAATATTAGCAGTTTTACCAAGGGGTATCGTGTTAGAGATTAACTACGATAATATGGCCCGCCCCTCCAAAATTCAAAAGGTTTGAAAGTATTTACAAAGCGCCACCAAGACTCACAACGCATGTGTGCGTAATGAGAGGGCCTTCAAACAAAAACAAATCCACGGATTTGTTGCTCGACTAGTGGCGTCATTAAACGCTCATTATTATTAGTACGAGTATGGCGCTGCACTGACGTACTCTATGAAAACGACACGTGCGTTGTCTTGCGCGATCGGCTAGTTATGATTAGTTGACCAACAAATCTGGTAATAAGTGAGATATTAAGAGTACTTACAACTACATACAAACTCTTTCGTAAGGATGTGCCTACACACATTGAAACAGTAATTTGGAGGGGCGAGCCATGTTATTGTGGTTTATCTCTACCCAGTATCTGGTGTTGTGGAGGTAGGCAGTCGCTCCTTGTAAACTACTGGTATTCAGCTGCATTCATGCTGTATCCTGCTGAACTTTGGTTAGACTGGAAGACGACCCCAACGTACTTGGAAAAAGGCTAAGCAAATGATGATGAGATAGTAATAAAGGATTTTGAAGGTTTACTTAGTTCCAAAAAGGAGAATCAAGAAAAAAAAACTGACAGGCTATCAATCAAATGATTATGATTGGCTGTTGGATTTTAGTTAGCCAGTCACAGCGCAGTTACAGCCCGATTCAAACTTTATCGTGGCTCAGAACATGAGGCGAGTCGCTGCGCAGTAACGAATTTATGTGTCAGCGGGGGTGAGGGGTGCAGTATTGCGCAGCGAGTGCTGCACTTCTCAGCCGTCATTAAGTTTGACGCATACAACGTAAGATGAGTTTAACAGTGGGTAAACTTAGTAACTTAATATAGTAATACACGAAAACTTGACTATTTGCAAATGTCATGATATGACACTTCAAAATCCCATACATTTTATCATACCGTCTACAGCCGTACTACCATATATACGAGTATTACATATATTTTGAATTTGCACGCCGTGACACTAAATATCAACATCATTGTACTTGTATGGCTTAGTCTACGCCTGTCGGCGGTGTGAATGTGTTGTTTTGGTCCATAAGCACTGCGTATTGTGAGTGAAAAATTAATCGAAAAGAGTTTGCCGTGACACCTACGAACGAATGAAGTTGCGTGATGTGACACTAGATCATTGTGCTTCCTAGGAATGTTATGGGCAAGCAACGGTTTGCCAAATTACATTAAATAAAGTTCACCGCCCTTAGCCGTACAGCCACGTAATGAATACCGAGATAACGTCGAGAGGCGGTCGGTTTGAAAATTGAGGGTATTTTAACACTTTTTCGTACCTGTTAGTCCTGTCATGTTTTCGATGTATTTCACAGCGGATGCTTCATCTGAAATATATAATAAATACAATTTTTACTAAGACATGTTTCAAATGTATGGAGCCTGGGCCAGGTCCCTGTACACTGCCTCAAAGAGATGTCAGCACAAACTGACGGGGTCCGTCAGGACCAATGCCTGCCGGGGTTGCGAGTTTGTCCGAAAGGGATATCGTGGCCCTGGCACACAGGCAACGGAAGGAACACGGGTGGGTTTTAGTCAGTAAAAGTCTGACACGCCCTCCCGCTCCGCCCAGAGCGGGAGAAGTTATTTGATAATTTCCCACCCCAAAAAAAAAAAAAGGTCCCTGCACACTGTACTTAAAAATAGGGAAATACATTTAAAACAGTTCTTAATTGTCCAATTACTTCTTATTGGCTTGGTTTGCTGGTAAAAAACAATAAATTACACTTGAAATTGCAATGCACAACAAAAGCCCGTCATGGCGGTAAGCTGTCATTTTGATTGATTAATGACGTTTGACATGTTTATTTCTACGGAGGTTCATTGACTGAAGTGACACTGTTGTAAGAGTCAAGAAATTACAACAAGGTGGTTACCGCCCTTTGCTTTCTGCGTATCACCTACTTTAGAAGCGACCGATGCGCAGAGGCATGATCATATTTACGCAGATCGAAAACGAATTGAATGCAGTTATTGAGAAGACGGTCAAGTTTGTCGAGGAGATCTGCATTCAGGTCATAATAGCACACATCACCATTTATCGACGATAGGGAAAATTAAGAGCGGCCAACCCGGCATACTTTTCATACAAACGCTCGTACGTGATTATGGCGTTGTAACACATCTTTCTGTGAATTTTTTGAACCAATAGGTATCTTGTGCACTTTATCTAGGTTTCTGTGCAAGCAACAAATACAATTTTTGAAAAACAAATTCAGTATAAGCCTGCAAAAATCTGCTTTTTTGCACAAATTTTACCTGAAGTTTGGCCATTCATAATATACTCATAAATTATAAATGTTAAGAAAACATTACGATAGAAACCTTGAAAATGTAATGGAGATTCTAAATGACCAACATTTATTTCACAAACTGGTAAGGTTTACTCAAAAACACGTATTTCCTGGAACAAGTTTTATGAAATTTCCGCACATTATTTTTCGTTCAATGTTATCGCGTTCTCACTCGTTTGTTAATAGGTTTCACTTGCGCTGGATGAAACAACAAACTTTTCGACCATGCTCGCGTTGACGATAGACGGACCGGGAAGGCCCCTTTTAAGACAGTGCATTATGAAAGTTGGCATCGTCGCAAATACCTGTCTGACAAATATTTCATTCATTTTAGTGCATTACAGAGCGATATTTCTTGGATATTTCAGGAGCTTGTGGCTAAATAATAACTGCCGCACGTTAAGCTACGCTTGCCGAGGTTGGTCCGTGGGCTTATTCCCACTAGTTCGATTCATTAGTTTGATCGTCGAACTAGTGAGATTTTTTTTTCTCATTTGTCCGACCGTCGAACTAGTGAGATTTTTTTTTTCTCATTTGTTCAACCGTCGAACTAGTGAGATTTTTTTTCCTCATTTTAACATTACTTTTTTCCTCATAATGCAATACAGTTAAATTTATTTTTGTACAAAAATATAGACTGCACAGCAAATTAACCAGAGCGTATATACATTCTTTGCCAGATTGAATCATTTGGGTTAGGTTAGGTTAGAACAGTGACCATTAACGCGCGAAGGCGAGCGAGCGAAGCGATCGTGCCGCGGTAGCGGCCGCCGAGCGCCAGGTCCCCTCTATTGTTGGTAAATTCAGTTACCAAAACAAAAACTCTTCATCAATATCCAATTTAACTAAATTACTATACGTACAAATGAGGAAAAAAAATCTCACTAGTTCGACGGTTGAACAAATGAGAAAAAAAAAATCTCACTAGTTCGACGGTCGGACAAATGAGAAAAAAAAATCTCACTAGTTCGACGATCGAACTAATGAATCGAACTAGTGGGAAAAAACGGGTCCGTGGATGGTTGACCATCTTTTCATACCAAGCTTCCTCCGTGCCTCGGAAAGCACGCTAAGCCGTTGGTCCCGGCTGTCATTAGTAGATCTTTGACAGTTGTTACGGGTCGTCAGAAGCCCAAATGTCTGACAACCAGTCTTACCAAGGGGTATCGTGTTACCCAGTAACTGGGGTGTGGAGGTCAGATAGGCAGTCGCTCCATGTATAATACTGGTATTCAGCTGCATCCGGTTAGACTGGAAGCCGACCCCAACTTAGTTGGGAAAAGGCTAGGCAGATGATTCTCTATTAATAATTCTTCTTTATTTACACTTCAAAGTCACAACATTATGACAGAGCGATATTTCATAATTTAATTGATTCTATTAATCAAAACACCGAAATAATTGCAGCTAATTGCGAAGTTGTCAACTTTGGCAACTCTTAACAAAAGAGAAAAACAAATGAATTCGAATAATGATTATTAGGTAGTTTGGAACGTATGGTCAATATTTTACTACGAATTATTTCATTGTAAAACTGAGTGCCCAGATGCAATGAAATTAATTATAGTTGTTATGTATATTTGCTTAGAACTGACATTTTTAATGAATGGTTGTACGGTCGATAACCTTCTGTGTTTAATGGAAGTTTATTTTCTATGTACACACGGCTACAAATCAGGTTTTTTTTTTTCGGGTGGGAAATTATCAAAAACTTCTCCCGCTGTGGGCGGAGCAGGAGGGCGTGTCAGAGTTTTACTGACTAAAACCCACCCGTGTTCCTTCAGATGCCTGTGTGCCAGGGCCACGATATCCCTTTCGGACAGGCTCGTAACCTTGGCAGGCATTGGCCCTTTCGGACCCCGTCAATTGGTGCTGACATCTTTTTGAGGCGAGCGTGGAACACAACGCGCCGTCGACCCGGGCCTGGTCCTTATCGAACGGCGAGCTACCCATCGCTCACCGTCCGCAAGCCCGCGCCTGCGGTGGCCGGGAATCGGCCTGCGATTCCCGACGCCCGGGGCGTCTCCTGCGGCGACTAGGGGCGCGAGGGCGTGGATTTTGCCTTTCCCTCACGCGTTCCGCCTCCTCCGTTGCGAGCATTACTGTTTCGCAGAAGGAGGTGACGGCCTCCCATGCACTCTCGCTCCGAACCATGGCCTGAACCAGGGCCGGACGCGAGAGATCGCCGCCGCCGCCGCGCCGATCGCCTCCGTGAGCCACCAGCGTGCGTGCGGCGGCGTGTTATCCAGCTAAGTATATATTTCCAGTGTATGCTGATCTCGCATTAATAATAATTTATTTATTTATCAGACAACAAGATCCAATTACAATAAATAACAATTTAACAGTTTTTGTAAGCATGTTTTTTTTTTAATGTTTTTTTTATTATTGTTATTGCTGTATGATCAGATTGATCAGTGATCACTTTTAGAATTTAAATTAATATTATTAATTATGATGTATGTAGGTTGTAGGTCTTAATGTATCAAACACAATGTTATAAATTATTCTTGTTATATAAATAAGTTTAAAGTATTAAACACGACAAAATTTTTTTTTGTTGATCATTATGTTTTTGGGGCCAACAAACACTTAGCGTTATTACTTGAAGTATGTGTTAAGAAAATCTGTGTTTTTTTGTTTTATCGTGTTTACTTACTAAAAAAAACGGAATTGTTTAAACTGATATTTGAAGTGACTACGGGTTGATGACTCCAAAAAAATAAAACACATCAATTTAACGTGTTGATATCAACATCCACCACGTCTGCAGAGTAGGTATCGCTAGCTAATTTAAATTGACCTTATATAGGTAAACATTTTCATAGTCTTAAGGGTATATACTACCTCCTGCCAGGGTTACGAGCCTGTCCGAAAGGGATATCGTGCCCCTGGCACACAGGCATCTGAAGGAACACGGGTGGGTTTTAGTCAGTAAAAGTCTGACACTCCCTCCCGCTCCACCCAGAGCGGGGGAAGTTATTTGATAATTTCCCACCCAAAAAATAAAATAATAAAAAGGGTATATACTACCTCAGCGCCACCTCACTCTTTATCTCGCTCGCGCACATTTCCGTGGACACGCGAGGTGGCAGGGAGAAGACTACAAGGTACCGATATTTTAGTTTATTTCTTTTTACGGTGAAAATAATGGTAATCTAAAAAAAAATAACATAAGACCTGCTTTATAGTTAGTTCAGTTAATATGCAAAGTTTCAGTATCTAATATGAAGTATTTTTTGAATACCAGCGGTTTATTGTACGGTTTGGTGGTAACATTGGATTTTTTTTCTAACAAGTAAATTTTATGAAACCGTGTTATCGTCAAACATAGTACTTAACATTAATCCTCAACTTTACCATATATTTATTTCAAAATTAATGCTGCCGTATTTTCGACATAACTGAGGATCATGCTAAAGCATTTGAGGTAATACAGGCTCTTAATTACATAGTTTTATTCATATCTCTGTATCTACTGTTGATACTAAATCGTTGTTCGTGCTAAAGCACACCCCCCCCCGTGCCCCCTAGGCGCATAATTAAAATTATGCGCCTAGGGGGCACAGGACGCTGCTATATTTATCCTTTTGACATGAACTATTAGGTCCGGGTAAAATTATTGGTGTTCGGTCATTAGAGCCTGCTGCCTATTTCCTTGACAAAACCGCATAAAATGGCAGTCTATCGCAATGCTTTTAATTTTGACAGTTATTATACGTTCATTGCGTAATTTACGTCGCTGAGCAGACGAATTTTTCAAAACTATGAAGCAATGGTTCTCAAAATTAAAATTGTTGCGAGACATACATTTTACGTGACACACATAAAATGTCTGCCTTGACTGCTATCAAAAATATACATGAACTAATACCTATTTTTAAAGGTAAAATCGGTGGAAATATGGAGAAATTACACGCTTTTGAAATTATTCTACTATCCTTGTCACGCAAAACGATCATTGTACTGAATGGCGCGAAGTTACTATGGCGTTCTTGTGTTGTGACGTCAGATCGCAGCAGTGCTGTCTCTGTCTACAATAGACTTTAAAACAAATACATTTTTTGAGCTTCATTTTTTTGTTGGTTTCGATAAATCGCGTTTTTGTTTTCCAATCAACAACAAAATTGTCTAATAACATTGTCAAGTGTTTGAGACAAACTGTCAGCTAATTTGATGTATTGATTAGCCTTTTAGATCACCGGTTAATTTAATTAATAATCTCGCTCGCAATTTTCCGGTGCGTCTCTAAATGTATTTTTCCAGACTTTATTTACACAAGTGTGGCTTACGTAGCTCGTCCTCGGTCAAACAATTGTTTAAACTAAACTACGGGTTATTGGAAAATAGTTTACGTTACTTAATTTTATCTGATTATAGCTAATTTTGATAATTGGTATTGGTTTTTTTTTTGGCTTCGCACGGTTTGTGCATTTAGCCAGTGTCATGTAAAATTAGGTAACAAGTACAAATTATGAAATTAACTCCATTCAATGCATGATAAAGATGATAGATGATATCCCGCCCCGCTCCCCTTGAGTTTCAGTAAAGACGTGGCACTTTACTGAAACCTCGCTCGGACTTCTTGAGACAACTTAAACTGATGTTGCACTGTTTTGTTTCATTTGCCTACACTAATGCAGGTTCACGAACACATTAAGTGTTCGTGAACCTGCATTAGTGTTAATAATCCACCACTATTACACATTAATATTCGGCTAAACACAAATTTTAGAAAATATAACAAAACTGCTAACATGACGCTTCACTTTCCCGCCAAGAAGTCCCTGGTAGTGGTTATTTCGTTTCGAAAGGGATTTGTTGAATTAATTTGCATTTTTAGGGTTCCGTACTTCAAAAGGAAAAACGGAACCCTTATAGGATCACTTGTGTCTGTATATCTGTCCGTCTGTCACAGCCGATTTGCAAATATAAATTTCTGTGACCCAAGAGTAACGTAAATAAATGAATTTAATATGAGAGTCACTTTTGGGGCCAAATTAGAACAGTAAAAAAAAATGTTTTGCGAGCTGGACAGTGTGACATATCAAATGAAAGGGCTTCTTGTGAGCGTCTCAAATATGTTTTATTTTTATAATTTTAAAATAAATGTTTAAGAGTTATTTAAGAAAATTGATGAAAATTGACCATTTCCCTCCCATATCTCTAAAACAGCTGATCCTAAAATATTGAAAAAAATACAGAAATTAGATGTTTAGATAGATTACAGGAAAACCTATAAGAAGTCTATGGTGTTAAAAAACTTAGTAAATCTCTCAATATTGTGCGTACAAACTTACATTTGCTGTTGGATTGTATGGGGAACATGATTTTCAACTACAATGTTGTACAACAAAACTACGGAACCCTTCATTGTGCGTGGTCCGACACGCACTTGGCCGGTTTAGAAGCCCAATATGGATAGATCGTTTACTTTATAGATCTTCGGTTTGTAAAAGCCTGCTATAATAAACTCGTTTTTTACTGAATCGAGGCATTTTATTCTTCATTTGACTTTTGTGGAAGAGATATCACAATTTTCAAATTCGAATAATCTGTATTGCAATCCATAATGTACCCATACAAGTGGTAAATAATACTAAATATTAACAATTATGGACCCGTCGGACACAGCAACATTTTAAATAAGTAGGAGAGGAAGAGAGCTTTAATGATTGACCACATCACTAAATATTAAATTATTTCCATTTATCCCTCATTAATGGGGACAGCGGAACTTGAATAAAATAATTAAAATTGTTCCCGTTGCCCCCATTGATGCGGTGGAAATATTTTATTAGAATAATTTCGTTGTCTCTGTTCATGACCATAAGCCGCCGTAAATTTACCCTCTGGTGGTTCGCGGGACGCGGGTTTTTAGGGTTCCGTACCAAAATGGTAAAAAGGAACCCATATGGTGAGACTAAGTCTGTCCGTCTGTCTGTCACAGCTGGATATCTCAAGAACTACTAATGCTATCAACTTGAAATTTGGAATAGTTTTAGATGACGTTTACCCAACTATTTTACAAACAAGACAGAAAAAATCTATCTGTTTTGCAACAGGGCCTGAAAGAGGGTCTTAAAAATTCGAATGGAGTCTACTAGGGCATGTGAGGCATCATATGAAAGTGCGCTGTTTGCACATTCTCAAACATATTTTTTTTATGCGTCATAGATTTCGACTTTTGATGAAAAATGTAATAAAAATACCGTTCCCCTTATCGCCGAAGTTTGCATAGAGAAAAATCTGAAATTATTTTGTGGTATACCGGTTTTTTGTTTCAAATTAAACTAGTAATGTCTGTCTCACCTATATGTACTACAGTGCTTATAAAGTTTTTTTTAATATACATAGTAAGTAATATTTTTTTGGTAGGTATATTTGTAATATTTAATAATCATAAAAATATTCGAGTACATAATACGTATAACTTTTGTAATGTTAAAAAGTTAATTCTATGACTTTAAACTGTGAATTCGCCAGAATTTTAAATATTATCCTAGTAAATAATTTAAAAAAAAATCTGTAAGGAAAATAAATGATTATGAATACACACTTAAATTAATTCGTTTTTAGGGTTCCGTACCCAAAGGGACGATACCGATTTAACGATTTTCCCTTACGTGACGATTTCTATAGTTCGCGCGTCGCGTGCAGCGTGGCGTGTCGGACGTGTTTTCTGTTTCAGAGAGGCGGTGCGTGCAGGCGGCCCGCGTCATCACACGCGCAAACACAAACTTAAGGCAATGTACGATGTTGTTTATGGTGACGCGGGGCGTGAAGAGTCGGAACTTCTATCGTGTAGCGGAGCGGGTATCGCCGTATGCTCGTACTGCGGCGTTCGACGCCGCGGGTGGTTACGTTTTACCCTGAACGGAGAAAAACAGAAACGCAACGCCGCGTGCGCCGCCGCGATAAACGTCGCGTGCGACGCGGCGGCGGCGGTGACATCCGCGTGCTCCGCCTAAATTTCAAGCAATTTAGTGCGGGCCGGACCGCCGAACGCAACGCGCGACGCCCCGCGTCTCCGTAAATAAGTCCTTAGTCACTGCCGGAGGTATGTGAGACGCGGGGGAGGTAGACCAATGCCAAGCTAACTCAGACTGCCAAACTTGTCAATCGCGCCCTCCCCCGTCTCACCGCTCACAGACCTCAGGCGGTGGCTAGCACTGTCACGCGGACAATACCAGTCAACTCATACCGCGCGCCGCGTAGTATAGTTATAAGTTGACATGAGTTTGACAACAGATTAGTCTGAGTTGTTTATTTATTTTCAATAGGGTATTCAAATAATATGTACATATATCCATTCACAATTAGTGTGAATTCGGCCAGAAGGTGCTTAAGCCTCAAATTTTTCAAGTAGCAGTAGGTTTATTATTTGTTTATTTTTTTTTTCATAATATTTTCTCAGTTATATAATTTAATTGCAAACCAAGTAACCAAGTAATGTATATTATGTATGTTTTATATTGCTTCTTACATTTTGAGGCGATGTGCTTTTTTGTGTGTTGTTTTTTTTTGTTTTGCTCACACCATAATTTATTATTATAAGTCTATAAGTGAGGATTTGTAATTGGCTTTCTAGTGACTAAGGTTTCTTTATTTTTGTCTGTTTTTAGTAGCTGTAAGTCCTCCATGTTTTAAATAAATAAATAAATAAATAAATAAATAACAACAGATTAGTTGAATATTGTATCTAGGCCTTATGAACCCGAGATTCCTACCGTACGAGTACGTACGCACTTACGAGACATGTGCGCACCATGCTCTAAGCTTATCCCTTAAAATATAATATAATATATAAAAACTAGCTGCGCCCCGCGGTTTCGCCCGCGTAAGCCTCGATCCCGTGGGAATATCGGGATAAAAAGTAAAATTGGTCCAGCCGTTTGAGCGTGAAGAAGTAACAAACATACACACACACACACTCACAAACTTTCGCCTTTATAATATTAGTGTGATGTAATAAAAAATAAAAAAAAACTAAACTCATATTTAAAAATCTTATAAAAGTATATCTACGGTTTTCCTACAATTTTAATAAATAATTCAAAATTATAAACTATTATTATATTTCCAACAATATTGATCCTTTTACATTACATATTATTGTAAATTCAATCTCTTAACACACTAATATTATAAATGCGAATGTTTGTGAGTGTGTGTATGTTTGTTACTTCTTCACTCTTTAACGGCTGGACCAATTTTGATAAAATTTTGTATGGAGATAGCTGACACCTTGGATTAAGACATAGGCTACTTTTTATCCCGATATTCCCACGGGAGCTAGGCTTACGCGGGTGAAACCGCGGGGCGCAGCTGGAGTAACTAATAAATTACATAATTAAATTAGCAACCAGTTTGATTTTGTCTAGAATCTAGCTAGATTGTCTTAAGGAGCAAGTGGCCTAATTTTTTTTTTTTATTTGTGTTCATTTTATTACCTAAGTAGCTATAGGCTGTTGACATTACAATATTATTTATGGCCGCCAGTAAATGTCACAATTACCGTACTTGTTGATACTGTATTACAGTGGGGTATTATTCCTCATTGCTGTAACCCGTAGAGTAACAAACTAGTGAGAACTTAAGATATATGGCTCCTTAGGAAATGGTAGTTTACTGCCGATACAAAAGAGGAAAAAGAATGTCAGAACTTACCACGGTGCCCAGTTAGTTGATGCAGCAATTCACTACTTTCCGTGTGACCTGAAAAACAATTAGATTAAATTATTATTTTTTTATAAAAAAAAAAAACTAACCAAACTAAAACAAAAATAATTTGAGGCATCGAAAAAATCCTCCACATCGCTATCGACTGGTAATGTACCCAAGAGACTGGCGGCAGTGCCTCCAGTTTTAGTAAGGTTAGGCTTTTTAAATTTTGTTTTAATAGTTTGTTTATTCATTTAGAATAACAAGTTTATATACAGTGTCTTTTTGTGTATTTTTATCCTCTTTAATCATACTTATTACAAAACAAAGTACCCCGCCGCGTCTGTCTTTCTGTCTGTCTGTCTGTATGCGATAAACTCAAAAACTACTGAACGGATTTTCAAATGGTTTTCACCAATGGACAGAATGATTCATAACGACGGTTTAAGTGTATAATTCATTAAGATTTTGTGTAAATTGGCTGAAATATGACGATTATTGTTGAAAATGTCGGAAAAAAATATGCCGACTGGGAGCTTTACTGGCGTGAGCCGCGTAAGCCGTACGAGATACCTACCTAAGTACCTACATAAAATGTATGTTCTACACCTACAGAATCTCTCAGAATCAATCTTTAAAAAATTAACAAAACAGTCCTCGATAACATAATTATGTCTTCTTATAAGGATGACCTACAGTAACCGTTTTTATCTTTCAGAATTTGTTAAAAAAAAACATTTTTATTTCCGAAGCTATTTTAATTATTAAGTATAGGTATTATATTAATCCTTATCCAATAAAATATGTTTTTTTTTTTAAATTGGGCATTTAATTTAGTTATAAATTTTTTGGTATATTAGCCGTGAGGAAAGTTTTGAGTTTCATACTCAAAACTTCCTCACGGCGGTAGATGGCTGTGGATGGCCAAATAAACGATTGATGAATCCATGCATAGTTTCTTTTATTATAAGATAACACAATTATACAACATTATTTTTAGTATATGCGAAACCTGAATATAGTTTGTTCAGAATAAGGAACTGAATCGATTTCAATAATTTTTACACCATGTTATATTTTGTCCCAAAAATATTTAAGTGTGATGGAAAATGTTATCACCATTTAATTACTTACAATACAATCGCCGTACGGTTAGGTACCTACTGCCAAATTATTATAAATGAGCGCAAGACGACAAGAATTATCAAATAACTTCTTTCTCCCGCTGTGGGTGGAGCGGGAGGGACTGTCAGACTTTTACTGACTAAAACCCACCCGTGTTCCTTCAGATGCCTGTGTGCCAGGGCCACGATATCCCTTTCGGACAGGCTCGTAACCCTGGCAGGCATTGGCCCTTTCGGACCCCGTCAATTGGTGCTGACGTCTCTTTGAGGCGCGCGTGGAACACAACGCGCCGTCGACCCGGGCCTGGGGGTCTACTCCCTAAGCACGAAGTCCGTTGTGTCGGCCTTCGTTACGGGCGTTTCCTACTCACTATCACCTTCGGACGGATGATTCGTTCCGGGCCCGAACGAAGAATGAATGACAACACGATTTGACAGTTGTCCCTACTCCCGATGCGTTTTTGCCCGTCCGAAAAGTTCAACTTGACACTTGTTTTGACAGCTCGTTATGTCAGTTGATACGACATCAAAAAAACAAAAGAGGCAAAGGTATCAACAGGATAATGCCGGTTTCGGAACAAAAATGGCAAAAATAATTCAATTCTATAGAATTGAATTATTAACTTCTAAATAAAATAATTATAAAAGTATATAATATATTTAGACTTAATAAAAAGTATATTGTTAAAAAAATCCGGTCGTTTCGAACGAGAAAAATATTAATTTTTGTTTATTTAAAAAACCACAAAATAAGTAAATCGGCAATCGACCGGTAAAATTGCGCAACTGTATAGTCATGCGTCATTCGTTCACGAAGATTGTCTATGATTCCGTTGAAAACTGATGAATCCGAAATCATTAGGGAGTAGGGTTCACTGCGACGTATCGGACTACTGTCGGACGGGCCCGTTGCTTCGTTAACGGACTTAGGGAGTAGACCCCCAGGTCCTTATGGGACGGCGAGCTAAGCGCAAGACGACCCTGAAGACGCGGGGGCGCCGTTAGCATGTTTTTGTACGGACAGCCCGGTAACATTTTTCGTTTTGAAATTTTGTACATAGATTCTTTACATAAAAATACTAGACACGTGTTTCGGGTTTCGCATATACTAAAACTAATATTATATATTTACGTCTTTTGATAATCTTAAGTCTGTCTCAATTTAACTATTAATTCGTGAAGTATGCAGGTGGTCTACTCCGAAGTGCTAAACCGAAGTATCGGCCGAATGTTCGGTCGTTTCTTTACTACGGCTAACTATAGCTGCCTACGGCGAAAAAAAAAACAGTCGAAGAGATAAGCCAAAGTCAAAACTGTGACTTGAAGTCGGGTAAGGACTCAAAGTCAAAAAAGGAATCTTTGAAAGTTATAAAACGGCCGAACATTCGGCCGATACTTCGGTTTAACACTTCGGAGTAGACCCCCGGGTCATTAACCCCGATACTGTAGACTGTAGAAGTCAACTAGAATTGTAGAGCACAATTTACCCTAAAATCTCCTACTTGTAAATACAATAAAATATACAAAAAAAAAAATACAGAGAAACTAACTTTTGATTTCCAAGATCAGTCTTAATTCATCAGAAATGTAATGGTCTGCACCTGAAAAGATACATTAAATATATTAGCATACAGGATTTGCCTACAGACATTCTTTTGTGGCAGGCTTCGTAAATGCATTTTTTGAGAAAACGTGTTGAAAAAAAAATTACTGGCATGTTTCTTATCGTCAAGACAGCGTTAAACACACTCACATTAATATTCAGCAGTAGGGTTATGAAGATTAAAACACTATTCCTATATTCACTCACCGTCCTCCCTCCTCCTGTGATGTTTTCGTCTTCCATGCCACTCCTCCCGTTCCTCGTCAGAGGTATAATTGTAATCATGTTCGTCAGAGTGCTTCCTAGTTCCACTATGATGACGCGGTCTTGCGTTGTCATTGTCGTCTGCAATAAAGATTGCATAAGTATAAACAGATTTAAAAAAAACTAAAAAACCTTATTCAGCCTATCAGACTCCTCCGTGACTCGGAAAGAACGTTAAGCCGTTGGTGTCAGCTGTCATTTGTAAATCTATGACAGTTGTTACGGGTCGCAAGAAGCCCGAAATAAAGCCGGTATTTGTAATACCCAGTAATTGGGTTGTGGAGGTCAGATACGCAGTCGCTCCATTTAAAATACTGGCATTCAGCTGAATCCGGTTAGACTAGAAGGCGACCCCAACGTAGCTGAGAAAAGGCAGGCATTTGATGATGATGAATCGGCCTATTGTCCCTACTGCTGGGACACAGACCTCTCTTCGAGAGGGAGTGGGTTGTAATCCACCACGGGGGCACAGTGCGGGTTGGTAGATGTCACATGTCTTCGAATTTTTAGTTCTAGGACATGCCGGTTTCCTCACGATGTTTTCCTTCACCGTTTTGAGAGCAGTGGTGATGAAATAATTTACAAAAAGCGCCTGTCGTAAGCTCGAATATACGACCTATGTACAACTCGTAAGTCGCGGTGTAATAAAATAATACACCGTCATTTCGCCGGTTATGTTTAAGTTTCGTGGAATAAAGGACGAGCATATTGCCATGAACCAGGAACAGCTGAACGGCTGCCATTGAGAAATTCCTAATGGAAAAACTCAATAACACTACCCGATCTGGGGATCAAACCAAGAACGAAGATAGCTCAGCCCCCTGGGCTACCTTTTCAGCAGAACTTGCTCTCACGACAACAAAACTAACGAGGCAGTCACAGCGCATCAAAATTCGTAGGCTCTTTTTGGCCATTTTATCAATAGACAGAATAAATGACTAACCAAACAAAAAAATGTAGGCTTGATTTGATCACCCTAAACACTGTTGTTGAAAAGTTACGAAATGTCTACGCGAGCGTAGCACAGTGTGAGCTACGCCGTAGCACTCCACGTAGCCCACTATATTTTAGAAGTAGTATCTGTTTCTGGAGTAATCAAGAAAATGAGAAATTATTTTATGCTATTGAATATCTGAATAGATAATTAAATCTGTCAAAAAATACAAGAAATATAAAAAAAAATCCTCAAGTCGAATTCATTGTGATCGTAATAATTAATCACACTAAATACATATTAAAATAATTAATAAAATAATATAAATAAAATTATATTAAAATAAAATAAAAATGCGCCTGCCTCTGAGTCATTTGTTTGTTTGTCATTAGATTAATCCTAATATTATATTACAATGGTTACTGTACTGACAATCAAACCTGTTCGCAAGAATAGATAGAAGATATTAGCACATAAATTAAAATTAAAAGGAAAGTATTCTTACCTGATTGTTCGGCTACTGTTAGCGTCACTTGGACCTAGAACAGAAAAATAATATTGGTACACTGGTAAGCTGCATTAAAATAATATTGGTACACTGGTAAGCTGCATTAAAATAATATTGGTACACTGGTAAGCTGCATTAAAATAATATTGGTACACTGGTAAGCTGCATTAAAATAATATTGGTACACTGGTAAGCTGCATTAAAATAGCCATCACTAGTCATCATTCATTCATCATTTCTACCGACAGACTTCCACCGCTGGACATAGGCCTCCCCCACCATTTGGGGGTGGTGTGCTATAATCGCCACGTTTGGCAGGCGGGCATGGAAATCGCATTATGGTGTTAAAATGCATAGAGAACGCTGCCCATTCTCAAGTCCCTTAGTTGCCTTTTACGACACCCACGGGAAGAAATAGGGTCATTACTATAGAGGCAATGCGTAAATGTAGGTACTGTCACGTGTATGTTACTTTTTCAACACACTTGCTTAAAAAGTGACTTATGACAACGCATTTAGGTTCATAATTCAGCTTATTATACACTCGTGTTTTTCCTTTTTTTTACAATCTCCGCATAGTTTATTTATGTCTAAAAACAATGAGTATTTTTGTCAATAAATAAACAATTTTTCTCAAACATGCTTGGCAATTCGAGCATTATTTTGACAACCTTCTTCGAGATAAATCGAAATTGCTGTACCTACTGGCCAAATACATGCGAGCAGCGGCCACCAAAAGTTGTATGAAAATATGATGAAAATCCATATTTGTCGTGGTTTAGCGGCCAAACCAAATAAATTACATACTAAAATAATAACTATCGTGTAATTTAAATATGGAACGATATTTTACTCCGAAACATGGCAACTAAGGAGGTAACTAATCAAAGGTTTTATTTAAATTTCGAACTGGCTTGCAAATAGAAAGCTGTTTATTGAAAAAAAAAACAAATTAACACATTGGCGCGTGAAAAATTATCGTTGTTGTTCTTGGCGGGAAAGTGAAGCGTCATGTTAGCAGTTTTGTTTTTTTTTTCTAAAATTTGTGTTTAGCCGAATATTAATGTGTAATAGTGGTGGATTATTAACCCTTAGTGTTCGTGAACCTGCATTAGTGTAGGCAAATGAAACGAAACAGTGCAACATCACTTTAAGTTCTCTCAAGAAGTCCGCGCGAGGTTTCAGTAAAGTGCCACGTCTTTACTGAACTTCAATGGGAGCGGGGCGGGATATCATCTAGGTATCTATATCTTTATCATGCATTGAATGGAGTTCATTTCATAATTTGTACTTGTTACCTATTATAATTTTACATGCACAAAAAGTGCAGAGCCAAAAAGAAAAAAAAATATTATCGTTGTTCGTCATTGAATCAGGAATTTATAGGTAAATAATTTACTTTGTCTAGATTTCCTCGCATTATTTGAGAAAAGCACTATACTCAAGCCTTGGCCGCAATCAGGCATTAATGATGGACTCACGTATGTATTTTCACGTTCGTCCATCAATATTGCAGGCCGCTGCAGTAATGTACTATTAGGTTAGACTTATGGTAGATATATCAATCAACAAAATTATCATAATTTCATCAATTATTTATATTTTTTCACTACATATTAACCTTAATTTGCGTATTAAAAACATTATTTTGTGTTTGTTATATTTTTTGTATAAGTAGGCTGTTAAAAAAGAATAACCATAAAATGTCTGTTATTTCGCTTCCTCGTGTAGGTACATTTTTTTTGTATGGCATCTCGTAGTTGACCTTGAGAGGTTGTAACTAATTAACCGGACTATCCTGTGGCTGCCTTTAGCTAGCTTAAAGCCTTCAGTCAGGGGCGAATTTATTATATTACTAAGCGACTGCACGCTAGAGGCACCCACTGTAGGGTACGAACCTCGGCTTAGGGCATCGCTGGGGGGATGACAACAGGATGGGACGGCTGGATCAGATCTGGATGAATATTATTATCTGGGGAATTTAAAGCTACGGCGCACTGAGTTGCGGCGCGGACTGGGAATTAATTCGTCGAGCCATGGTGAAGTGACGGGGGGACAATTACGTCGGTCTGCGCGTGGGACCTCGGCAGCGAGGTCGCCATGTTGGTTTGTGTATTCTGTGCACTGTACATGTGGCCCTACTGCTTTCCTGGAGGAGGGTAATGGGGTTAATCGGGGTCGGTTCTCGTCGAACCTACTCTCACACGCATTTATTGCGCAGACGCACCTTATTATTTCTGGATTCACTTTATAAACACGATTCAGCTCCACAAACATTGAATGTGCTCCACGAACAAATATCTACTTAATTCAATAAACATAAAAACACCTTCTTATTTATTATCTTTTAAAATTGCATGGTTCAGCCCTATTTTAGTTACCACTTCATATAAAAACCTATCCCTCTATCACAAACACTGCTTTATTTACACGCATGTCCACAGACACAAAAAAAACAATAGAACATTATTTATGTACTTACAAGTAACAGAGCAAATATCAAGCGCATTTCGATTAATTATAAATAAAACACTTTTCAAGTGGACAGATAAAAACTATCTGCTATCCACTGTGCATTTACTTTAATTTTGACAAGATTTATATAATTTAATATACAAATATAAAGCAGCTGTGTAAACGGCATATTGTGTTCATTCATTCGGTTTTTGGGTTGTGACGTGAGTTGTAATTATTTTTAAAGATTTTTTCGTATTGAATAATCAGAGGGACTCGGAGCTAATTAATAATGAAACTAAATAAAAGCTTATTGTAAAAGGCACGAGTCGATCGAGGGTTTTATGCTACGCTTGCCGAGATGGATAGGAAACCATCATTCAATATCATCAGTCGTTACGGGTAGTCAGAAGCCCGAAAGTCTGATAACCAGTCTTACCAAGGGTATCGTGTTAACCAGTAACTAGGCTGTGGTGGCAAGATAGGCAGACGTCATCATCATCAGCCAATAGCAGTCCACTGCTGGACATAGGATAGGCCTCTCCAACCACTCGCCATTCAGCTCGATTCTCGGCAACTCTCATCCAATTGCCACCAGCCACGCTGCGAAGATCGTCGCTCCACCTAGCCTGAGGGCGTCCTACCTTACGTTTTTCCTCCACTCAAGAACACGTCTATATACCCCAACGGTCATCAGTTATACGGCTAATATGGCCGGCCCATTACCACTTCAGCTTGCTTATTCAGTGAGCTATGTTGACCTTTGGTGGTTTGGTTTGGTGCATAGGCAGTCGCTGTACCTATGTAAACTACTAGTAATCCAGTTACACTGGAGGCCGACCACAATATACTTGGGAAAAGGCTAGACAGATTCGAAGGCTTGGGCTGAAGTGTATACCTACCTACTCATAGTACATCCACATTTCGCTAGTCATGTTTAAGAGCGTATACGCGGTACGACATTTCATACAAACTTTCAAGCCCTTGTTTTTCGAAATGACTGAACCGATTTTAATGAAACTTCATACGCATACGCATGATACAAAGGTCCAAAAAGTTAGTTAAGAACATTTTCGTAAAATAGTGTTACAGTTAAATTAGACCGATTTTAAATTTTCCATAGAAACAGAGATTTCCAGTTATATCTGTTTTTATAAAAGAAATTTCGAAAATGTTCTTAAATAACTTTAGACCTTTGTATCCTGCTTATGCATATGAAGTTTCATTAAAATCGGTTCAGTCATTTCGAAAAATAACGGCTTGAAAGTTTGTATGTAATGCCGTACATACGCTTTTACGAGGTGACAATTTTGTCGTCAAATGGGTACAAACCAGACTCCCAATGGAAAACTTACCTAACGCTCGTCCCCACCGCATATCACACCGTGGAATCCATCCTTAGCAGTGGCGCCAACGAGCCGTCAATCCGTTCTTTGAAATAAAAAATCTTCCCGTCCGAATTTTGGCAAAGCTGGCTCTCAACGGAGATTAGCCAAGGACGCAGGAGATATTATATTGGTGCAGAAGTCTGTGCGCAAACACAGGTGCACTCTCCGTTCCTTACCACAGAGTAAACGGGCAGAGGGTAGGCTTCACACAACCGCGCTATGATAGGTACACTACTAAAAACATGAAGCGCGTGTGCGGGGCAACTGGCGGCTTTGTCGCGTACGAAGAGAAACCGGTTCATATCGGCTCAGCCAGTTGCCTCGCTCAGGCGAAGCGCACACACGCGCCTTGATTGCAGTTGTGTACCTATCATAGGGCGGTTGTATGAAGCTTACCCTCTGTCCGTTTACTCTGTGCCTTTGCGACCGGAAAGAGATCAAGCGCAGGACCAACGGCTTTATGATATGCTCTCCGAGGCACGGGAGTTTTACACCACCAGCTTCCAAACTTCGGGCTGCTATTGAGAAATTCCAATTGGAAAATTCTAATAACACTTTACTCGCGTGTGGTGCCGGACGTAAAGAATAGCACCATCCTATTTCTTCTTACGGGTGTCGTAAACGGCGACTAAGGGACTTACTAGAGAATGGGTAGCAGCGTTCTCTATGCATTTTAACACCATACTGCGATCGCCAACCCGCCTGTCTTGCGTGGCGATTATGGCAACCCACCCCTCCTTTAGGAGACGCCTACCTATGTCCAGCATTGGACGTCTTTCGGCTGAAAATGATGATGATGATGGATAACACTTTGCACGAACCGGGAATCGAACACAGGACCCCACGCTCAGCAGTCGCATATGAGGCCAACGAGGCCTTCTACGTGTCCGGTTTTTGAAATACTGCAATCACGAATCACGCTTGAAATGTGACCCTTGACTCACATTGCAGCGAATCGTAAAGCTCATGATTAGGACCCATCATCATCAGTCATCATTTCAGCCGAAAGACGTCCACTGCTGGACATAGGTAGGCCTCTCCTAAAGGAGGGGTGGCTTGCCATAATCGCCACGCTAGACAGGCGGATTGTCTTCACTGTATCATTAATCTAGGTAATCTGTGGAAACGTCGTGGAATGTACATTTACCCACTTCAAATGTAATCTTAGATGTAATATTTAATGTACAATTGTTTGTTTTCACTAACAAAATAAATAAATAGGCCTCCCCCAAAAGGGGGGTTTGCCATAATCGCCACGCTTGGCAGGCGGGCTGGCGATCGCAGTATGGTTTTAAAATGCATAGAGAACGCTGCTGCCCATTCGTCATGTTTACCCAATCGTCGGGAAATAAATAATTTATTATATTGCATAAAACATCGTCTTATTTAACCAGCTGCTCAAGCTTTAAACGTAGAATTAAATTACCAACAGGTACTGTTTCTTGGAGTTTTGTTGTTTAAATCGTTGCATACAACAAAATTGTCGGTATATCAGATACTTGTCCCATCCGCCGATGAGGAAGCGACTAGCTATCAAAATGTTCCCGCTCAAGAAACGTATAAAATATTGTAGGTCCCGTGTAACTAAAAGAGATTTGTCCCTCAATGTCTATGATTTCATGAAAAAGTCATTCAATGGAACAAATCTAAGTTAGAGAGATGTTTAATGATTATATTTCTATACCTAAATACATATCTGTTATAGTCGCGAATCATATTTTGATCAAGATACAACCTGACACTGACCTGCAAATTGGAAAAAACCTAAGAACATTTGAAGTTCACGGGCTACAGCTGCGGATCTACCTTAAAATGCTTTCCGAACCACTTCTCGGTACCGTATGTAAAGATGGCCACCAATCCACAGACCGACCGCAGCAACCATAGCTTAACCTGATAGATCGATCCGTGCGGCTGTTATTTAGCTACGAAAAAGTAGGTAACTGATTATTAATGTGATATTAAGTAGGTATACCTAATTCTTACGTTTAGGCGACCATAATAACAGCAAATGTTAATATTTTATCAACCGTATTTGCATTAAAAGACTACGTCATTACTACGTTATTGTTTTATTAAAGGTGGTCGTCTTTTGTAATTTTGTGTTGGTAGGTATCCATCTGCAAAGCCTTTTCCCTAATACCTATACGTGAACTGTGAAGTGTCTGTAAATGTTTATTCTAGCTTAACTGAAGCTTTTAAGGATTAATGTTAAGTACTTGTTTGAGAAAACACGATTCCATAAAATTTTCTCGACAGAACAAATTACTAAGTTACCTCCTGACCTAACCGAACAATAAACCGCTCGTATAAAAAAAATACTGCAAATACTACATTATAGACTTTGCGTATCAACTGAACCAAGTAAATATAAGTAAAATACTGTTTTTATTAAAAAAAAAAACTTTATTTTCTCCACAAATAAATAACCTTAACTATCGGCGCCTTGGGAGTCTTCTCCTGCCACTGTCTCGCGTAGCCGCGAGCAGTAATGTGCTAACGAGATAGTGAGGTTGCGCTAAAGTATTATGGACCCTTCACTCACTGGGAGTTTTTGTCAAAACTGGTACAGCAATTATGATATATATGCTAAGTTCGGAAAAACAGCAGATCATGTACTACGCCTACGTATGTGGCAACTACCGGGTAGCTTCCCAGTAGTTGCCACATACAGGGCAAAGTACTTCGGTATTCTCCGTGAGTCTATCAGTAATACCAAGGCGTTGCTGGCCTTCCTTGAGGAGCTGGGGTGGATCGAATAATAGATTTTCCCACCCGTACGTAAAATACGTGCTTTGACGTGGAGTTGCGAACACCAGCCCGTATTCCCTTAGTTCTGAATCCGTCGTTTGTGTAGTGGTTGCGACCACACAGCAAAAACGTCGAGCGTTTAGAGGAATGAAGAACAGGGTGTAAAGTTTACTCATTCTCCATTGAAAAGGGAGGATCCTCCGACCAGACGGGAATTGTCTGGTGGCCAACTGCCCGTAGATTGATGTCGGTATTTATGCTAGTTGCGCGGTAAACTCTGCTTGCGCGATGCAGGATTTTGCATGACGTGTGATGCGTAGCTAGTTCGCATATGGCGATGTAGATGCCGCCACAAGCGTTTCTTAATTAAATTCCGTTTTGAGATTAGGCTTGCCCACTATTATATGGGACTCAAACAAACTAGTGAAATAAGGATGTACAGACGCCAGCACTACAATCTGTCAAATTTCTTTACTAGATTTCTGTCTGTCTGTAGTATATACCTCGGGGTACACAGGTGGGATGTTTAAAGAAAATTGTGCTAAAAAAAATAACAAGAAATACATTTTAAAATAATTTATTTCTTTAATACACTTTGGTACATGTCTATAGGTACACACTATGTATTTTAAATTATTTATCTTTGATTAAATATCAACCTTTTAACGTCTGTTCATTGGAATTGTCAGTTTATGTTCAAAGTCATTACCTTCGTTTTGCTCCGCCGAAGTTTAAAACAAAAACCTTTTTTTGCGATGGTCTTTTTATCGGTTGATTTGTAAATAAATGGACAATTACAATGACATCAATTCTCTACTAATTACATAATCATTATTAGAAAATGACAGGGGTAGAATCGTCTAACTCACATCTCGACAGAATGTTAAGGTGCCGCTCCACCGCGGCCTACGGCTAAGCTACGCACGCGTATTTAGCTTTGCTTTGTATGCAAATGTAGGCGGGATGATCCACTGGGGTCTACGAACACGTGGCTGATGACTTCGTGACGGTGCAAAGGAGGAAGCGCAGACAGAGTAGCTGTAAGAACCGCTGCGGCAAGGCTCGTACGGAGCCAAACGAAAAATTGCGTGCTGCGAAGCCGAATACTCCGGTGTATATTTCCCGTCTCCACTACACCGCTGACGCGGAAGACATCGTGAAGTACGTGCGCCAAAGGCTGAACGCGCCAAGAGTGCAGATGTTGGAGTCGCATCGCAACGTCAACTTTAAGGCGTTTGTGGTGCGCATACCAACGTGCTACCTGCATCAGGTCATGGAAGAAAGCTTTTGGCCTCAGGATGTGGTATTCCGCTGCTTTCGCGGTCAAGTGCCACCAGAACTCACAAAGACTAAGTGAATAATCTAAGTGATACTAACATAGCTTTAGTATCGCTTACGATTATTCACTTAGTCTTTTACTATCGCAATTGTTAATAAACGTATTTTATTTCTTTCTATGTATACTTAGGTTAAGGTATTCATCTATGGGTCTTTGTAACCTGAAAATAAATGGTTTATTATTGTTTTATGGTTTATTATTTATGAACGTGGGAAACCTCTCTGTGCCTTTGAGTAAATGCTCTAACATCCGTGCACATTCAATAGTACAGGATTCTTTTGGCGCGTAAAATCGGAACTAACGCCGCCATCTTGTTTTTTCAATACAATTTCTGTGACAATGCTATAAATGTTTACCAACAACTGTCAATGTCATTGAGGCGCCAAAAGATCTTTGTAGAACTCTAGCAGTGGACGGTCGACTTAATGATGACATAACAAATGCTAGTATTTGTTGGTTTGTCATTCGTTCACGCTGCAACGTAGCAACTGATGAACGTGATTTTTTACATACATCGATATAGTTTATGGGCCGGAGAATGATATAGGCTTGCTTTTTATTACGGAAAAACGCACGATTCCTAAATGAAATGAAATTTATTTGCAAGAATTGTAGTACATTACAGATGCTCGGGTTTTTTAATTAAGTTTCTGAAACAATTCGCTAAAACTAGCATGCAAAATTATTAATTACATAATAATTGATAAAAAAATAATTAAATCCATGATAACATAATTATAACATAAATCCTAGATAATAGAAATGTCACACATTTGTCAAATTATAATAGTTAAATGTCAGTGTATATCTTTAAAGTTTAGGTACTCATTCACAGAATATAATGATTTTTCTATAAGCCATTTGAATAGCACTGTTTTAAACCGATTGATTGGTAGTTCCCTATATGATTTCGGTAATTTATTACCTAAGCTTAGTAAAGCGTAAATTCCACTGCTACATAGGATATGCACGGAGAGGTATTCCACGATAGCCGCGCGGTTCATTTTTTTGCCAGCCACGCATCTGTGCGTTGGGCGTGGGCGCAGTGGACGATCGAAGCTAAGTACACGTGCGTAGCTTACGCGTGGGTTGCTGTGGAGCGGCGCCTTAATAACTAAGTACAATGTCACTTAGACAATTCTAGCGACGTTTTAACAAGCCTTCGAAAAACAACTACATACTCCCATATTTAACCAATGATTTCTAGATATGATTCAATAATTAACTAGAATTGCGTAAAAACTATGCTCGACTAAAAATTATCTAAAATTAAGAGCGAAAAAAAATGCTTTTTGAGACTAAGAATTTTTTTAATAAATTCAGCTAAGCGTAATCAGTGCACATTTTTGTGCATTTTGAGTTTGCTTTTGTGCAAAACTGTGCAATGTGGCGGAGTTACATAAGTATCGGTTTTACTCTAAACATTGATGCAAGATACATTTTTTATTGATTTAAAATAATTTGTGACAAAAATACTAGCAGTTTTTAAATACGCTGATCAAAAAATGTTTTGCAGTAATGTGACTCATCTATTAATTAAGTCATAATATTTCACATTAAATAACTCTTAACTTAGACACATTTTTTTTAGTTTCTTGTCTTGTTTTGACCATAGACTTGATTTTTTAGACTTGATTTTTTTAATACCTTTTTTTTATTTTATTTAGAACTCTGGCAATACAATTCTTGATCAGTGCAATTTGAACACATTTTACAGAATAATACAGTCTATCTTAATTAAACACAGGATTTTGTGCACCTCAACAATTTACTGTGCAGTGTGGCAATTAATTACAATAACAGATACATTGACACATACTTGTGCAAATTGTGCACTCTGGCTTAATAAAGAAAACTACAGCTAATAAGAAAAAATATCATAAAAAAATAAATTTCTAATAAAACGTATAATAACTTTGGTATTTTTTTGTCGTTTTCATTAAAAATAGAGAGAAGTCTGAATTATTAATTAAAAATATTCTAGTACTGTGTTTGGTAGCAAATCAAGAATAAATAGAATGAACATGATAATTGTACATTACACTTGAGATCAATCTTGTGTCCGACCTCTGAAATGGGCGGACAGCCCCTTACAGAGAGAGAATACAGCCGTGATACTTTTTTAAGGAGAATCCGCAGCTGTAGCCCGCGAAATTATTTTTTTAACGTTTTTTTCCAATTTGCAGGTCAGTGTCAGGTTGTATCTTGATCAAAATGTGATTCGCGACTAAAACAGGTATGTATTTACAGAATTATTATCATTAGAATCATTAATACATTTCTCCAAGTTAGATTTCTTCCCCAATGTCATGATTTTATGAAAAAGTCATTCAATGGATCAAATCTAACTTAAGAGATGTATTAATGATTCTAATTCTGTAAAAACCTACATATCTGTTACAGTCGCAAATCATAATAAATATTAATCAAGATACAACCTGACACTGACCTGCAAATTGTAAAAAACATAAGAAAATTAGAATTTCGCGGGCTACAGCTGCAGATTCACCAATGATTTTTTAATGAGTTTATAATATATCGTACCACAGTACTAGATTATTTTTGGCTTATTTCTTCCTACTTAAATATAATTTGCTAACATCAATGGTGTTACACTGAGGGCGAAACATTTGAATTTAAAAAGACTTGTTATGGAAGACTAAGAACTGAGAAAATTCAGACAGGCCTTTGTCGAGCAGTGGACTTAAGGCGCGAATATATGATTTAAATGCCTTCATATAATGCAAGTAAGTTATGCAATTAAAATTATGTTAAGCTTTCTAGCTTAACATAATTTTAATTGCATACACATCAGTTCTATGTGTGAATATTTAAGTATTTTAGTAAAATACTTTATGAAATAAATTCAGGAAGTAATGTCTACCCAAAGCATAAAAAACGATATTACTTTCAAACTACTCAAGATATTTTCATGGTTTATTTTGTATGAACAGACTATTTTACTGCCTATAATTCTATCTGTGATTTTTTTCAAATATTCATGTTTTTGTTACTTAAAATTAATATTTCCTATGAACCCGAACGGCGCGGCGTGTATGGCCACGGTCAACGGCCATTTAAGCCCCATTTACACGAAGCAAGTTCCAGCAAATTAGTTCATCGTATAAACACTTTTTAGACGGCGCAACTTTCTTTGTTTCTTCAACATATAGTATGCCACAGGCAATTAAATCGCACCGTGCAAATCAGGCTTTAAGGTTACCTTACACGGAGAGATAAAACTGAACAGACGAATCTGCGCCAGACCAGTCTGATCAGATGAATGGTTCAGATCAGACTGGTCTGAGAGTTAAAACTGGCGATTTAGGTAGTAGTTATAGTTTTCATAATATTTTTGTACTGCAACTGTTTTGAATGTGTTATTACATTACATTTGGTACTTTTTAGAAATCGGTGGGATAAATATTTAGAATGAATGAATGAATTGCACCGACCCCAGCGTGGTTGAACCAGACTCGATTGCTCGAATGAGCCTTAAGATTCACCCTAGCCCCTGAAGCCTCATGTTTCATGAGACTACAGAGACCATTGCATATCAGAGAGTAGACCGGGGGGCGCGAATCCGTCGGATAAATATTTTGCAGTAAAACCTTTGGTCAGGAATCTATTGAAAATGTGTTTTAATAACAATTCTCTTCTGAGCAGAGAATAGGGAAAGCTATGACATGTATAGGATATTTGAGTACCTAAGTACGTCCCGCATATCCTGAGCAGTCAGCCTGGCTAAAAAAATCTGCTTGGCTAATCCGATAGGAGCTATTTCCAAATAGCGCGTACCCAGCCCTACATGTGTCTGCCAGGGCTACGAGCCTGTCCGAAAGGGATATCGTGGCCCTGGCACACAGGCATCTGAAGGAACACGGTGGGTTTTAGTCAGTAAAAGTCTGACACTCCCTCCCGCTCCACCCAGAGCGGGAGAAGTTATTTGATAATTTCCCACCCAAAAAAAAAAAAAAAAACTACATGTGTATGCAGAAAAGTAACAGTCAATTATTTTCTCCCCATTTTTTTTTTTATAAAAAAAAAGTAATTTTCAAATGTTTTCGCCCACAGTATAGTTCTTATTAGCCTAGTTAATCATAACATACGAAGATACAGCTACGATTAGATTTTAGATTGTTCTTCAAATAACGTTGGGTACGCAGGTAGCTTTAAAACCTCATGTTACGATTGTTTGAACAGTAACAACAAACAATCACATTATTTCACAACAGAATAAATTGAATGAACTTTTCAATAACTAGTGAATTTTACAATTTTGTGAATCCGCAGCTGTAGCTCGCGAAATTAAAATGCTACTTTTTGGCAATTTGCAGGTCAGTGTCAGGTCGTATTTTGATCGAAATAATTATGATTCGCGACTATAACAGATATGTATTTACAGAATTATTATCATTAGAATCATTAATACATCTCTCTAAGTTAGATTTGTTCCATTGAAAGACTTTTTCATGAAATCATGACATTGGGGTACAAATCTAACTTAGAGAGATGTACAGTGCGCGTCAAATGACTTTTCCGCTCTGAAGCTAGGCTTTCCGAACGACCGCGCAGACACCATCGCGTAAAAAAGTGTTCGCTTACGATTATGAATTATTTTTCTCGCCTGACGGGCTTAAAACAGTGATCCGTTTCGGCATTTCTGTCACAAAACTCACAAGTACAACGTCAACAAGTAACGAACACAATAAGAAATATGTACGAGCCGTTTGGGGTTGAAACACTAGGGCTATGGGGTCCGAGTGCCCATTTAGTTTTTCGAGACATCGCCGAGCGGTTGGTCGACTCCTCACGTGACCTGGCCTATTTTTTGGCCAAAGAATCAGCATTGCCATACAACGTAAACATAAATAAATCCTGTTGACAGCGATGCGGAAGAATTTTTTGATGCCCTATGCTTATTTCCCCTACTTACTTGTACATATTATTATTTTTATTTAAAGTCTGTTTAGTTTTTAAATTATGTAAATACTTTCAACATGGTTATTCTAAATAAATCGTTTTATATTCCATAAGAAATAACAAACACAGCAAACTGAAAACAATGTAAACGCGTAACACTTTTGGTATCGACAGCCTACCGTACTGTGCGAGCGGAACACAAGCATGCATCACACGTATACGAGCGACTGAGACAGAAACACGATGCTGTTGCCCGCCACTTGCTCCGCTAGCCGCGCATGCGCGCTGCTGTTTTATTCGTAAGGTTGACTAGGTACTGCGCAGTGATTTGTAGCCCACTTCAGAGCGGAAAAGTTATTTGACGCGAACTGTATTAATGATTGACGAGAGAAGATATTTAACTCGAATCGAAATCGTATCGTCTTCGTGCCGTCGAAGCTAAAATCTTAATATACCACAAATATATAACAATACCTTTGAAGGAAGCGACTGTTACCTACTTTATATAGAAGAAGATTTTATACAAGAGAAGTTAATAACGCAGCTCGCCAAAAAAAAAAAAATTATGTCGCCCAAGAATAAAAACCAGCAAAATGCATGTCGAGCCACGCACAATGAAGGCTTCCGTAGTTGGGATTTGGGATGAATTTATCCCAAGAACAAACTTAACATTGTAGTTGAAAAACATGTTCTCCCATACATTCCAACTGGAAATGTACGTTGGTCGGTATTACTCGTTTTCCTATTAACAACATTATTTTTAGTATATGCGAAACCTGAATATAGTTTGTTCAGAATAAGGAACTGAATCGAATTCAATAATTTTTACACCATGTTATATTTTGTGCCAAAAATATTTAAGTGTGATGGAAAATGTTATCACCATTTAATTACTTACAATACAATCGCCGTACGGTTAGGTACCTACTGCCAAATTATTATCAATGAGCGCAAGACGACCCTGGAGGCGCGGGGGCGCCGTTAGCATGTTTTTGTACGGACAACCTTATAACTTTCTGATTTTTCATAGGAACGTTATAGGCTGATTATGTAGGTACGCGCTTCGCAGCTGTCGGCAACCCACTGAGAAATGGGTCGCGTGCGACCCGGCGGCCGGTAGATAGTTGGCGCGCGTAAGTACATGGAGTGATTTATCTGTTAATCTGTGCCTGCGCGGCTAATTAATAGAACAGCTTTTTTTAATTTTTCACTAATGTTTCGCTTCTTTTTACATTTTAAAAGTTCTGTAAATTTTTAAGTTGAGTTTAATTAATCCATTTTCTGGCAGTCATTTAGCAGACGGTAGCTTTTATTATTAACCGACTTTATATATTATTATGTTCGTCTGTATGTTTGTATTTTTTTTTTAATGTATGTTCATCGATTTCTCCGCAAATTTTTAGGCCGATTTTGAAAATTATTTTTATTTGGTTGTAACTTACAACTTTAGAATCGCGTTTGACTCTTGACAGCACCTGATGGTAAGTGATGATGCGTGATGATTAGAGATCGGATATTCGGATGCATATTTATCTAAAGTTTAAGAGTTGACTAGTATGGAGTGCGCTTCAGTACGGGAAAAGTGTCGGTATCCAGGACCGACGACATTTTAAGAACTACTCTTTTGTACTGTATCTATCTATCTGCCTAGCCTTTTCCCAACTTTGTTAGGGTCGGCTTCCAGACTAACCGGATGCAGCTGAATACCAGTATTTTACATGGAGCGACTGCCTATCTGGCCTCCACAACACAGTAACTGGGTAATACGATACCCCTTGGTAAGACTGGTTGTCAGACTTTCGGGGTTTTGACCACCCCCGTAACGACTGTCAAAGAACCACGAATGACAGCCGGGACCAATGGCTTAACGTGCTTTCCGAGGCACGGAGGAGTCTCGGTATGTAAATATGGTCACCCATCCACGGACCGACCCCGGCAAGCGTAGCTTAACCTGATGGATCGACCCGTGCGGCTGTTATTACTTAGCTACGAGCTCCTCTTTTGTACAATGTATGCGGGCGAATAAATTTATTTCATTTTAGCCTAGCCTTTTAAAATTCTTGCTTAGTTCTAAATAGATAGAAATATTTGTTATGCTTAGGAATTGAAAATGTTATAGACGCGTACTGTTATAAACCCCGCGATCCAGGAAAAAAAATATTTTAAGAAGCCGTTTCCATACTTTTATAGCTAAAAATTAACTTTAGGCAAATATGCATCCGAATATCCGATCTGTAGTGATGAATGCACGCTTGTTAAGTAACCTATTTACATGAGATTTAAATACTCCCGATATCTATAGTATCGGGAAAAACAGACCCAGGCATAGAGTTCCACTCTCAAGCCATCAACATCATCTGCAACCTGCGTAGCCAGAACCCAACTATGTTGGTCGGCTTCCAGTCTAACTGGATGCAGCTGAATACCAGTATTTTACAAGGAGCGACTGCCTATTTGACCTCCTAGACACATTTACTGGGTCGCACGATACCCCTTGGTAAGACTGGTTGTCAGACTTTCGGGCTTCTGACGTGAGACTGTAAAAGATCTACGAATTATTGTACCTTCTCTTGTATAAAATATATTCACATTAAATTCCATTATCGCCTAGATTCTAAACACAACTATATTATAAGACTTATGTATATACAACAGTATTTTTTAATTATATTTAAAAAACTTGAGTTTTCTTTTTTAAAACAAAAAAAAACGGGCAGTATCTCTTTTTAAACAGTCTTTTTTTGTCAATTTTTTTTTAAAGAATAACTTTGGCGTGAGAGTCTCTATGGGATAATTAAAGAAAAAAATTGTTTGTTTTTGTTTTTTTTTTATAATTTTTTTGAGATGCAACTGATTCATCATATACAGGGCCAAATTAGATTGACCGGCAAAACTTCACACACGTGACGGATATGAATATCAAATCAGAATAAATCTAAAAAGCATGACTATACACCGTGGCAATTGAATCGTCTTACAACGGCAGCCCACTTCATGTATCCAATGACTAGGTATTATTCATTTATGAAAGTAAAAAAAATATATATTAACATTCTATTCAACACTCGTAACAGGGTGTTTTAAACTACATCAAGCGTCATCATAAAGAATATATTTTTTTTTAAATTATTCTCATGTTTATATTTTTTTTTACTTTCATGAATGATTAGTAGTCATTGAATACATGAAGTGGGCTGGCGTTGTAAGACGATTAGAATGCCACGGTGTATAATATTTGCATAACATTTTTCCCTTTTCTTTTTTGACTATAATAACTCATAATTTTAAGTAACTACTACTGCCTAGTTGTATCCATACAGGCACTTTAGTTTGTGTAAATTATTTCATCACCACTGCCCTCAAAACGGTGAAGGAAAACATTGTGAGGAAACCGGCATGTCCTGGAACCAAAAATTCGAAGACATGTGACATCTACCAACCCCCACTGGGCCCGCGTGGTGGATTACGGCCCACTCACTGAGAGGAGGCCTGAGTCCCAGCACTGGGAACATTATGAGCTGAATGATTGATGATACCGGTCACATTTGTAAAGTATCGCAAGTTAATTTAGTATCGTCCTGTATAGCGGCTTTTATTCGCGGCCCATATTTTTACAAAATAATTGTTTAGATATATTAAACATAATATTAGTTATTGCAGTGTAGAGCATATGCAACGACACTTGTCTGTCCTTATAATATCATGAATAAATTAAAAACAAACTAATTATAGCCTCCTTATCTTGTGAGAAAAGCTTACGGTTTCTGAAAAGCTTACGGTGAATGAAACTGAACGCGACCAGCACATTTAAGGTGAATCCGCAGCTGTAGCCCGCGAAATTCAAATTTTCTTACGTTTTTTTTTGCAATTTGCAGGTCAGTGTCAGGTTGTATCTTGATCAAAATATGATTCGCGACTATAACTGATATGTATTTACAGAATTATAATCATGAATAAATCTCTCTAAGTTAGATTTGTTCCCTGTCTTGATTTCATGAAAAAGTCATTCAATGGAACAAATCTAACGAGATGTATTAATGATTCTTATGATTATTCTGTAAATAATATATACACATACATAAACTCACGCCTTCTTCCCATGGGGGTAGGCAGAATTCTAAAGAACGCCACCTGCTACGCTCCTTACATACTCCTTTTGCTTCGCCTACGTTCATACATCTGGTCATACACGCACGCCGGTTGCGAGTACTACGCACCTGACGTTTCTGAAGAACATCACCAATTTGGTCACTATATGTTTCCACTCACCTCTGCTTTATAAATACCTTTTATTAGTCGCCTTTCACTCATCCACATTCACTTTGATTTCTAACCTCTTTCATTCTTTGATTTTGACTTCTCGACTAGCCAATACTTAATATTTTTAAATTATAATTCCACCAATGTTGTGCTTGTAGGTAAATGTATACGTCCCTAAAAGGAACAACAGGGTTTTTGTTACAAATGTATTTGTGTTGAATTGTTGTTATTTCAACTTTATTTCCATTTTTATTCGTCGCCTAAAAATATTTTGCCAAGCCGTGCCGCCAATGGGCGCCGGGCCTTAGGATCCAATTTGTACACTATCATAATTCATACAAATATAATTTCATATCTGTCAAATTCTATGACCATAGTTAAACGATGCTGTTCTTCTTTTTTTACATATTACACATATGATCATGTAGACGCCATACTTAATCAAGATGGATAACGACTTTAGCCGTGTTTTCCGTAACTGTGAGTGAAATTTTAATAATTGCATTAAAAAAGAAGATTATAAAAACGGTTAAGGATCTATACTACCTCAGCGCCACCTCACTCTTTATCTCGCTCGCGCGCTATTCCCACGGTCACGCGAGCAAGCGAGACACGGTGGCAGGAAGAAGACTCCAAGGGACCGATATTTTAGTTTATTTCTTTTTACGATGAAAATAATGGTAATTAAAAAAAATAACACAAGACCTGCTTTACAGTTAGTTCAGTTAATATGCAAAGTTTCATTATCTAATTTGAAGTATTTTTTGAATACCAGCGGTTTATTGTTCAGTTAGGAGGTAACTCTGATTTTTTTTTCTAACAAATAAATTTTATGGAATCGTGTTTTCGTCAAACATAGTACTCAACATTAATCCTCAACTTTATCATATATTTATTTCAAAATTAATGCTGCAGTATTTTCGACATAACGGAGGATCATGCTAAGCCATTTGAGGTAGTATGCTCTTAACAATTTGTAAAAAATACTCCTTTTCCTCGTAAAAGTTTATTAATATTTTTGTTCCAGTCGAATTTTTTGAATTTTGACGCCATTTTTGAGATTAGACGGATATGATCATATTTGTACGCTTGCTGTCAAATAGGATCCCTTAAAGCGCTGACAAGAGGCAAATGATAAAAGTAGGCTTGTCTTAAACAAAAAAATTGCCAAATCTATATAGTTTGTCGTAGCGGAAAAAATATATGTTATTCTTGAACATATTTCTCTCTTGGTTGTTACCAAAACACGTTTAGAAATAAAAATCTCGATACAAATTAACGGTAAACTAACCCTTTACTTCGAGTTTCAATCCGAAATATCTGTATTAAATATCAACGTACGGTTGCTATTTAATTAATAACAAGAACGTCTTATTTGTAGCAGAACTTGGTTGTTTTTTATTTTCAATTTCAACACATTTTTGAGTAAATAGATAATTGCTTCATATTTTGCAATAAATTACAAGCGTTGTGTAATCACGCTTCTCTTTCTTTTGTATGCAGTCTGACAGTGACCGCGGTTTACCTGTTGTCAGCGTCTTAACTATGATCATAGACAATTTAAATCATATGTAGATATTATACCGTCATAGGTTCTTCCTAAAAAAATTACTCATACATCTCTGATCATTTTTCTATGGTAGTCTAATATGACTCTTAGAGGCCCGGGTGACGGCAATAGGCTCACCCTCTTTTGCCATTGGGTCTACTGTACACCTCTGTCTACCCTTTCGGGGACCACAGGCGTGATGTTATGTATGTACTATGTTTAGTCTTTTGTCATGCACGAAGTGTCAAAGTTTTCTCTCACTAAAGCAATACTAAATCCTAAAGTAGACAGGCAACTGCCATTGCTTTTACGAATGTTATTAAAACCGTAGTCGAATCAAGTTTATTTATATTATTTAAATTAAATATATAAATATTTATGTAGTATTTTACTTATAGTTATAAATTTTTCTGTCTAAAGAGAGCTAAAGAAGACTTATTATGTAGATTTAAAATTATATTTTATTACCCCCTTATTTATTTTATAAGATTTTTTTTTTGTTAAACTCTGGTTATACGATTTTTTTCAGTAGCAGCTCATTTGAGGCCATCTATGGAATAGGCTCGCTCCCTGTTACATAACTAGTAAACTGTATAATCTGTTCCAAAAATCAAATCAAATTGCCTAGCCTTTTCCCAAATATGTTGGGGTCGGCTTCCAGTCTAACCGGATGCAGCTGAATAGCAATACTTTACATGGAGCGACTGCCTATCTGATCTCCACAGTTCCTGGGTAACACGATACCCCTTGGTAAGACTGATTGTCAGAGTTTCGGGCTTCAGACGATCCGTAACGACTGTCAGGATCAACGGCTTAACGTGCTTTCTGAGGTACGGAGGGGCCAGAGATTAGCGTGTTCAAGCACACAAACAAACTTCAGTTTTATTATATTAAGGCCCGTCGCCCATTGGCGGCACGGCAAGGTATTTTTAGGCGACGAATAAAAATATAACTTAATGGTATGGAAATAAAGTTGAAATTTCAATGGTAACGGTCGTAAGTACAAAAACAATACCGAGGTATGCTTGACCGACCGTTAACATTGAAATTTCAACTTTATTTATATACTGTTAAGTTATATTTTTATTCGTCGTCTAAAAATACCTTGCCATGCCGTGCCGGGCGCCGCCGGGCCTAACCCTACGTATTTTCGGAACGTGGACCCACGCGAGACACAACGGCCTTTTAATTGTTTCGGTAATTACGTTAATTATTGATAATATATACAGGGTCAAATTAAATTAGCTAGCGAAACTCCGCAGGCGTGATGGGTATCGGTATCAAAAATTGATAACGCTAAAAATAAATTTTGTGGTCATCAACCGCAGTGTAGTTGATTATCGGGCCCTATCAGAATACCAGCGCTGCGGCACTTATTTTTAATTGTTGCAGCATCATGCTTAGATTTTGGACTTTGTTTTTATTTTTATTTTGCTTTGTTTTTTATGTTTCTAAGAGTGTACATACACACACATAATCAGCCTATAACGTTCCCACAGCTGGGACACAGGCCTCCTCTATGTGAGAGGGAGTGGGCCGTAATCCACCACGCGGGCCCAGTGCGGGTTGGTTGATGTCACATCTACGAGTCTACGAGTGTGTTTTAGTTTAATTTGTGATCTCCTGTGTGAGTCCCAATAAATAATTTTTCTTTTTTTATTTCTTTCTAAATATCAGTTTAAAAAATCTGTTTTTTTTTTTTAAATGTAAATCGGGAATAGATATCTAACACGACAAAAAAAAAGAAGCGATTTCTCAACATTATATACCTCAAGTAACAACACCACTAGCCGACGTTGCCTCCAAAAAAAAAAATCTAATCCTCTTTATTTTTATTTTGTCGTGTTTAGATATCAATACCCATCACGTCTGCGGAGTTTCGCTAGTTAATTTAATTTGTGCCTGTAGATGAAGATTGCAGGGTAATACAAATCAAACTTCATGTTTGTTCTAATTGGTTAAACAATAACAACAATTAATCACATAAATAGAGAATAGATTAAATTGAATGCTTTAAGAAACCGGTTCATATACATCACGTCCCAGAATTAACGCACAACCTCTTAAGGGGTCATTGTACTCATTATTATGAACAACTTTTACTATGGGACCAAACGTGAAATCGCGAAAAAAAAATCTGCTGTTCCCTACATTTTGACGAGCGAGTTATTCGAACATAAATGTAGGGAACAGCTGATTTTTTAGGGTTCCGTACCCAAAGGGTAAAACGGGAACCCTATTACTAAGGCTCCGCCGTCTGTCTGTCTGTCCGTCTGTCACGCACGTCTGTCGCCTGTAGGTTCCTATGGAGAAGAACGGGCAAGAAACTCCACGGACATAAGCTGTAGGGATAAAGTTGAAAATCTATTAAAGGCATTTTACAGATAGCAGTATCTTGATGTGTCTGTACAATGACCCCTCAAGAGGTTGTTCGTTAATTCTGGCACATGTTGTATAATCTCGAGTTGAAAGTGAACACTAAAAGATTTGACTGTTTTTAATAATTATACATAATTATTATTAGAATTATATGCTTTCTCTAATACACTTAATACGCTATAAAGTCTAGTAAAAGAATATGTTGATAGAAATGTAATACTGACTAATAAGACATGACATTTATTAATTGCGGAATAACTAAGTAAAAAAAGTATATTTTCTCAACTTACATAGAAAACGGAGGATCCTCCGACCAGACGGGTGTTATGTCTGGTGGGCGGCTACTGCCTGACGTGATGTCGGGATGTTGTATATAAATGCCAGTTGCGCGGTAAACTTTGCTTGCGCGATGCAGGATCTTGCTTTGAAGCTTGTATTTTAATTCCTACGCGCCATTAAAATTGGTCTTCTAATATTAAGGTCTTAAAATATTAAGCTTAATACTTCAATAACACAGTAACACACATTCCTATCAACATAATCACACCAAAAATATCAACATACGAATCAAAACTTAATTTAACAATGAGTATTTTCAATATTAAACTACTAGCGCCACGGTGGCGACTGGTAGAACTAGACACATAGCACACTGGCGCCACAGATAAACTTGACCGCATTAGCGCCGTAGTGGCGAGTAGTGAAATTAAATAAATTTACTACTAGCGCCGCGGTGGTAAGTATAGACCTAAAGAATAGGAAATGCACGTATTTTTTTTTCCACTAAATCAATTATAGACAGTAATATGAAACCCAAGAAAAGTATTCAAAGTTAAATTCAACTACTGCTTGATGCTCAAAAAAAAATATGAATCTCCATCAATTTTCTACTACAGTTCTGTTTCTGTCGCGGGTTCATGATGTGACGTCATTTACCACGAAACTGCTTTGTTTACATGTTTTTAGCCCCAAATCATGTAAATGTGCGATTTTGCTTACTTACCTTAGTGAGATTTCAAGCACTTTGCAAAGAATAGATTTTTATTCACAGTCTTTTTCGTCACACCAAAAAAACGCAACATAAAATAATAAATTGCAAAATAAGTAACGCATTAAAAAATGTAAAAAAAAATATTAATTTGTTTCTCGATTCCTACACAATGCATATTTAAATAATGGATACGTTTTGAATTACGTGCTTATTCCCATATCGAATGCTAGGTAGGTATAACGCTACAAGGTTCTTTTGGCTCGTGGCCAAAGTTGGAACTAACGGTGCTATCTTGTTTTGTCAATACAATTTCTGTGGCAAATTCACAAAAGTTTACCAACAACGCCCTGTCAATGTCATTCGGGCGCCAAAAGATCTTTGTAGCACTCACGCACGCAGTGACTGATCGCCGGCGACTCGCTAACGATCAAAGACGCTGCGCTATACTATGGCGGGCGTGCAAATCGGACCACTTTCAAAACATAAATAATTTATCTGTCATTGCTTCATTTTTAATTCTTTTTACATAATGCGTAATAAAATTACTATATAATTTTATTCTAGGTGCATCTTCATCACATATATTTAATGTACCTACCTATACAAAATATTTTAAAAGAATAATGGTCGAGTTTCTTGTCAATTCTTCTCCATACGAAATTACCTTTTGGAAGGGGCGACTAGAATCAATTCAATTTTTTCGTAAATTTTGACGGTCAAAAGTGCTTTTATGTGCCTATTTGAAATAAAAAATTTAACTTTGACACTGAATAAAATCCCGTGCTCACAATGACCACATCTGTTTACCGCCCTCTTTTGCGTAGACCAATAAAATTAATTTATTTAAATAAACTTCTCAGGCTCTCTTACAATGGTCACAAATGCCTGACCACCCATTACCCGGTATTTTTGAGGTTATTTTTTTTTTCATATACAAAAACATGGGGCTCAGTAAAAATCGTTACTATAGCGGCCGAGCACTGCAAGCAGGAATATTCCTTACGGTGGTCCGATTAGGACACCCGTGATAGTACCTAGCATAAGTAATCTTGGGGGTTACACGAGGCTAGCAAGCAAGCAATATCCTTAGCACATGCGCATGCGCATCCTTACACGATCCTAGGAAATTTAAGCCAGTAGCATTGCAGTGACTTAGTCCGTAGAGTTAAATGACCCGACTGGATACTAGCTTTGCCAACACGAAGCTAGTACAAAAGCCAGGATAGTAAAATCAGTGGTGAGGGGCGCTACTAGCTTAAAAACCTTAACCTTATCTTATTAAACTATTACACCGGCTTACTAGCCTAAAAATGAGGATAGTACTGTATACACGAGGCCAGCAGACTAGTTTGCTAGCTTACTAGCACAATTTTGAAATCCTAGCCACGTGTAACCCGGGTATTATGGACATAAAATGAGGCCTTCCACGAGAACATGTTATTTGCTTGAACTGCGGCCGGTCGGCCATTTTAGTAGTTATCAGGAACATTAAATGTTACTTACACTCCGGCTAATGAGAGAATGTGTTCCTGACAGGTGTCAGCTGAGTACAAAAGAATTCTTGTTTTACGAATTTAAAATTTATTAGTTCCTAATCTTGTACAACTGACAGATGCCAGAAACGCATTCACTCAGTGACTGGAATATAGTATTGAAACTTGTCACGGGGTAGTATAAAATCTTGCCTCAGTGGCGCCACGGTGCGGCGAATGGCGTAACTAATAGAGCTGTTTCAATGTTTCAAACCTCCATGTTTGTTCTTTTCTTTCTTTATTAGTTGGCTGAAGTCTCTTTGCGTGCTGTAAAGGATACTATTGAACGTATGCCTTTTACTGAAGTCTGAAAGAAAAAAATGAGAAATTCTGAAAATGAGAATATGAAGAAATTGGTTAGTTATGTGTTCTAATGAGAGGATATAATGTATGAACGAAGTTACGAAACTGGAAAGTAATAGAATTAAGAAGATAATGAAAATTCCATAGAATTAAGATTTTAAGAAGCTATGAAAGTAAAAAGTTACGAATTGCAAAAACAAGCTATGAATTGAGAGGTAACGAAATTGAAAAACAACCGACATTAAAAAAAAACACTACAAAGTGCAAAATAAAATTTTGGAAGTCGTTATCATTGGATCTGTATTTGTTTTTTGCCACCGAATTCCGAAGTCAGTTGTTTTTTCAATTTCGTTACCTCTAAGTTTTCAGTTTAATAGCTTGTCAGTTTCATAACTTTTCGTCCTCCTTTTAGAAGTCGGTTAAAAATTATGAAGTTGAGAGGTAACGAAATTAAAAAGTTATGAAATTGAGAGGTAACAAAATTGAAAAGTTATGAAATTGAGAGGTAACAAAATTAAAAAGTTATGAAATTGAGAGGTTACTGAGGTATTTAATTTTCAGAAAGCCTATTTCTACGGAAGGGAACTAGTTACAAACTTTGCAAAACATAAGTACCTTCTTCTTAGATCCGTTGAGATAATCTTTGTACATTTCAGATCTCAAGTATCTTGAGTAACTGTCAGACTTCATCAGATGGTACACGTGAGCCTGAAAATATGTACAACATTGTTAAAAGCTCAATTCTAGTCTTACATTCGATTTTCTGTTCCGTGTGGTGCCCGGACGTAAAGAATAGCACCATCCTATATCTTCCCGTGGGTGTCGTAAAAGGCGACTAAGGGACTTACTAGAGAATAGGCAGCAGCGTTCTCTATGCATTTTAACACTATACTGCGATCGACAACCCGCCTGACAAGCGTGGCGATAATGGCGACCCTCCCCGCCCATTGGGGGAGGCCTATGTCCAGCAGTGGACGTGTTTCGGCTGAAATGATGATGATCCGATTTAAGAAAGGCTAAGGGCCAGCTTTTAGTCACATAACTAAACAGCTGAATCCGTGAACGCAGCTGTAGCCCGCAAAATTAAAATTTTCTTACGGTATTTGCAATTTGCAGGTCAGTGTCAGGTTGTATCTTGATCAAAATATGATTCGCGACCATAACAAATATGTATTTACAGAATAATAATCATTAGAATCATTAATATATCTCCCTACGTTAGATTTGTTCCGTTGGGGAACAAATCTAACATAGAGAAATTAAATAATAAACTCGATTTTCAGTAAACTACTTTTCTTTTTTTTTATAACGTACTTGTTTGTATTACTGCCCACCACAGCACTTCTTGAACATAATATACAGGTACAAAACAACACTAAAGACTAAGGACAATTTTTACGAGTAAAAACGATATAACACAAAATGCTTGGAGCTAACTTGGGAGTGACTAGGTCGTCCTAAATATTCTAGAATTTGTAGCAAAGCCGAGCTTGAGGCAAGGTCGAACACAGTTCTTTAATAATAAACAGATTACAAAAACACAAACACAACAACAGATAAAAAAACCAGCCAAGTGCGATCTATAAAAACGGCAAAATCACCTTTGTTTTATGGGAGCCCCTCTTAAATATTTGTTTTATTTTAATATAATTATTAGTGAATATATAACTATATATTCTGTAAATATATCGAGCAAAAACGAGCAATAAAAATCACGTTTGTTGTATGGGAGCCCCCTTAAATATTTCTTGTATTCTGTTTTTTAGTATTTGTTGTTATAGCGGCAACAGAAATACATCATCTGTGAAAATTTCAACTGTCTAACTATCACGGTTCATGAGATACAGCCTGGTGACAGACGGACAGACAGACGGCGCAGCCTTAGTAATAGTGTTCCCGTTTTACCCTTTGAGTACGGAACCCGAAAAAGAGATTATCCAAATCCTCCGTCAAACCCCGGAAACTCAGCTAACTTAGTGTTGCCAGTTTTAGCCATATTTACATACACATTGACCGCACCTATTTATTCACTCTTCAAACGATCACAACAGCTTATTATGAGATTTGACAGAAGAATAGGGAATATGCATGTATATTTTTTTTTTCACTAAATCAATAATTTACAGTAATATAAACCTAAGAAAAGTATTGGAAGGTACATTAAACTCTGATTGATGCTCAAAAAAATTATGAAACTAACAATGTTCTACTACAGTTCAAACGTCCGTTTCTGTCGCGGTCATGATGTGACGTCATTGTTCACGAAACAGCTTTGTTTACATCTGTTTTTTAGCCCCAAATCAGAAATATTAAATTATTGTTTATGCTTTATTCAAGTAGAAATCGCACTTACATATTTACCTTAGTGAGATTTCAAGCATTTAGCAAAGAATAGATTTTATTCTCATGTTTTGTTTCGTCACTTCCGGCATTTTCGAAGAGGACGCGTTTTGAATTTGCGTTCCGTTCCACCAAAAAAACGCAACATAAATTAATTAATTGTAAAATAAGTAATGCATTAAAAAATATTGGAATTTGTTTCTTGACTCCTACACAATGTATATTAAAATAATGGATGCGTTTTAAATTACGTGCATATTCCCTATTACCGATCAGAGACTATGGCTTTCAGAAACCAGTGGTGGTATATGCTGCTGGTGTCTCTAGGCGGCAGGAACAGCTTTTCTTAAAACGAGCCATCAGGATATTTACAAACTTTTTACATTTAAGACTACACCCATCATCATCATCTGCCTGCCTAGCCTTCCTAGTCGGCTTCAGTTCTAACCGGATGCAGCTGAATACCAGTATTTTACACGGAGCGACTGCCTATCTGACCTCCACAACCCAGTTACTGGGTAACACGATATCCCTTGGTAAGACTGGTTGTCAGACTTTTGGGCTTCTGACGACCCGTAACAACTGTCAAAGATCTACAAATGACACGGGACCAACGGCTTAACGTGTTTTTCGAGGCACGGGGGAATCTTGGTATGAAAAGATGGTCACCCATCCACGGACCAACCGCGGCAAGCGTAGCTTAACCTGATCGATCGACCCGTGCGGCAGTTATTACTTAGCCACAAGCTCCTCATCAATTGAAGACTACACCCAATAATGAATATTCGTTATCAAGAAACAAATTCCAATATTTTTTACAATTAATTAATTTATGATGCGTTTTTTGGTGAAACGGAACGCAAACTCAAAACGCGTCCTCTTCGAATATGCCGGAAGTGACGAAACAAAACATGTGAATAAAATCTATTCTTTGCTAAATGCTTGAAATCTCACTAAGGTAAATAATAGGTTGGGGAAAAAGTTTCTTCGCATTTTTTAAGAAAATTCAAAACATTTTTTAATATAGTTTATTTACATTAACTTTACATATAACTTTTTGCCATTTTTTAGGTAGGGACATGATCCCATTGCTATAGAAATTTTGGGACTTCTGATCAAAATACCACGAGAAGTGGTTTTGGCAGTCCTCTCGTTATGTTAACCTGACACTGCCTAAAGAATTCTGAAGAGACCGATCAGGTGGAAATCTGAAGGTGCAAGGTCAGGATTATACGGCGGATGCATTAACACCTCCCAGCCAAACTCTCTTAATTTTTGCTGAGTGGCTAAAGATGTGTGAGGTCTAGCGTTATCATGATGAAAAACCACACCCCTTCTGTTGATTAATTCCGGCCGCTTTCTCTCAACTTCTTGCTTTATTCTCATCAGTTGTTCGCAGTAGAGTTCAGAATCGATGGTCCTGCCTGGTGGTAACAGCTCATAATGAATAATGCCCTTCCAATCCCACCACACACACAGCATCACTTTGTTGCGAGTTAACCCGGGTTTCGCCACAGTATGTGAAGCCTGACCGGCCTTTGACCACGACCTTTTTCGCACGTTCTTGTCGTACGTGATCCACTTTTCATCACCAGTTATCAGCTTCTTCAAAAATGGTTCGGTTTCATTACGTCGTAATAAAGAATCACAAATGAGTACACGGTTCATTAGGTTTCTTTCAGTGAGCTCGTGAGGTACCCAAATATCGAGCTTTTCTGTGTACCCAGTTTTTTTCAAATGTGCCAAAACTGTTTTGTGGTCAATTCCCAGTTCTTCAGCTACGTTGTAACTACTGACTTGCTCCACTTTTTAAAAAATGGCATCCATTTTATCCGTAATAGGGCAACCAGAGCGACGTGCATCTTTGACATCAAAATTTCCGGATTGAAAACGCTTAAACCAAATTTGTGCTACTCTCACAGACACTGCACTAGGTCCATAAACATCGCAAATTTTTTTCGCGGCTTGCGTTGCATTTTTATCTTTTTTGTAGTAAAATTTTAAAATGTATCAAATTTCTTCATTAGATTCACTCATCTTGACAATACGAAAAACAAATGAAAATCACACATTTTCCTAATTTGAATTTGGAATTATGTTATTTAAAATTTTAACTTTCAATGATACCAAAACCAGCCAGATACAAATAGTATAGCCAAACAGATTTTATCATACATACGAGTACTATAATGCGAAAAGACTTTTCCCCCAACCTAATATGTAAGTGCGATTTCTACTTGAATAAAGCATAAACAATAATTTAATATTTATGATTTGGGGCTAAAAAACAGATGTAAATAGAGCAGTTTCGTGAACAATGACGTCACATCATGACCGCGACAGAAACGGACGTTTAAACTGTAGTAGAAAATTGTTGGAGTTTCATAATTTTTTGGAGCATCAATCAGTAGTTCAATTTAACTTTTAATACTTTTCTTAGGTTCATATTACTGTGTGTTATTGATTTAGTGAAAAAAAAAATACATGCCGTAATTGCCGTAATGTTTCGAATAATAATATTATACTTACTGTCAGCTGTGAAGTTACGTTATATTAAATAAATAGATAAATATAGGTACCTGAGCTTGATCAAAGCAATATCTGTCAGCTGTGCCAGATTCCACTTTCTGACGAGTCAATTCCCTGCAAAAGAAAAAAAACAATTAAATATTGAAGAACAGCTGATTAAAGCTACGTTTTCCTAGAAGAGCGGTTCTGTCATATTTTAACGACCGTCATGAAAACCTGTAATTTTCACCAGTATTTTGACATTAAGGCTGGGAACACTCGTCAGATTTTGTTTCTGATTGTCGGATCGGACTATCTGATCGTATTTTCTTCCTTACATCCGATTCTTGCGTCAGACTTTTTCTGAACTCAGTCGATCCCGAGCTATCATCACAAGTCCTTGCGTACGGAGTAAAAAGAAAAGCTGGACGACGAATTACTGTTACTTATTGCATATTTGATCGTGTTGACGCGAAAGAAGATTTTTTGGGGATCTGGCGTGTTTTTGGGGGACTGTCTTATGTAAATTTTGACATTCGAAAAGTGCTGATTCTCAGCCTAGTTTGAATAAATGACTTTTGATTTTGCCTGCTGAGCAGTGGTGGCCTAGTAGTAACGGCTGCGACTTACGAGTTGTAGGTCGTAGGTTCGAATCCAGACTGGCGCTTTACTATGTGTAAATTATTTCATCACCAATGCTCAAAAAACGGTGAAGGAAAACATCGTGAGGAAATGTCCTAGAACCAAAAAATTCGAAGACATGTGACATCTACCAAACACACATGTGACATCTATGCTCCAAAACGAATGTATGTCTTTATGTACCTACCACCTAAGTTCACATTGTGGAATGCAATAAACGTATTGAGTATTGAGTACCAACCCGCACTGGGCCCGCGTGGTGGATTACGGCCCACTCCCTCTCACCGAGAGGAGGCCTGTGACCCAGCTGTGGGAACATTATAGGCTGATTATGCCTGGTGCCTGTTTCCGACTCGGACGTCCGATCCGACGATCGGATAGGGGCGGCCAGGGGTAGTCTTCTGATGGTGGGCTGAACTCGGGCCGGAGGAAAATTGGCCGGCGGGGCGGGGTCCAAGGACGGGGTGGGGGCAGAGGGCTCACCACCCAGGAGGCCAGCCAGCGAGCCCAGCCGTGCCGGCCCAGGGAGCCGAGAGGCCCCCAATGGAGGGGCTCTCTGATACCTCAGGTGAGCCGGACGCCGCTGGCGGCTCCAAGGCGGAGCGAGTCGCCAGCAGCTTTGAGCAGGTCGTGGTAGCCGCGATCAAGGGTGTGGCCTTGAAGAGGATACAAGCCTCCAAAGACAAGGTCGTACCCGTTGTTACGGCCTCCATTATAGCGGCAGCGAGGGCCCTTCAGGTCGGGCTTACGTCGGACGAAATGTCCGAGATGCGGGCGGAGGTCGGCCGCCTGACGGCCGCTATGGAGCTTCTCCGAAAGGAGAACGAGGTACTCCGAGCGGACCTGGCCCGGCTCCAAGGAGCTGGCCCTCAGGAGGTACGACAGGGGGCGGAGCAGCAAGGGCAGGGTCTTCCCGTGCCTGCGGAAGACCGGGTTCTGACCCTGGTGCGGCAGGAGCTGGCTTCCTCCCATAATCGGTTTTCCGTTCTGAAGGTTCTGGAGGATTGTCCTGCGCCCTCCGCTAGCGGCGAGCAAGCCAGCCACCTTTGCCGCCACCGTGGCTGCCACGGCCCGGCCCACGGCCAAGCCCGCGGCCAAACCCGCGGCGGCGAAATTGGTGCCACCCAAGGCCAAGAAGGGTGGGGCAGCTGCGCAGGCGGCTGTGCAAAGGGCGAGGCCCCCAGCCCTGGCGGCGGGAAGGCTGCCCCCACCTTCTAATTCTTCTCCGGTGGATACCGAATGGCAGGTAGCTGGAGAGAACAGGAAGGCGGGTAAGGCCAAAAGGGCGGCCAATAGAAAGGAGAGGCGGCAACGCCGCAAGAAGCGAAGCGCCGCGGCTAGGCTCCGCGCCCCGAAGTCCGCAGCTGTAGTAATTACACTACAGCCGGAAGCGGAGAAGAAGGGCGTGACCTACCGTGAGGTGCTCGCTAAGGCGTGGGCGGCAGTGAACCTGGAGGAGATCGGCGTCGCCGATGGCTTCCGAATGAAGGTCACTGCGACGGGGGCCCGGATGCTGGAGATCCCCGGGGCGGTCAGTGGCCCTACCGCTGACGCTCTTGCCGAAAGGCTCAGGGCGTCCTTAAATGCGGAAGAGGCCCGGGTGTCCAGGCCTACCAAGTGCGCTGACATGCGCATTTTGGGCCTGGATGACTGCGTGACGGCGGAAGAAGTTGTGGCCGCCGTGGCTAGGACTGGAGGGTGCTCTGCCGAGCAGGTGAGGGCGGGCACCATCCGTCCTGATAACACGGGGATGCAAATCGTTACGGTGAGCTGCCCCGTGTCGGCGGCCCAAAAGATAGCCGGGGAGGGCCGAAGGCTGCGGGTGGGCTGGGTATCCGCGCAGGTGAAACTGCTGGAACCCAGACCTCTGAGGTGCTTCCGGTGCCGGGTGGGTAACCACGTGGAAGCATGTTGCACCTCGGAGGTGGACCGCAGCGATCACTGCTTCCGCTGTGGTCAGCTCGGTCACAAGGCTGGCTCTTGCAATGCCACGCCGCACTGTTTTGCATGTGCGGCGGCTGGCAAGCCGGCCGATCACCGGGCTGGGGGCAAAGCCTGCGCTCCCCCCCCCAAACCCAGGGGCAGAGGCAAGCCCTCCGCCACCGCCGTCACCGCCACTATTGCCGCCACCGTTGCCCTCACCACCGTCGTCGCTGTCGCCGCTAACACCGTGGCAAGGCCTTCACAGGGGGCCCAGGAGGGGGCTGAAATGGAGTGCGAATAAATGGCCCCATTACGCCTCCTCCAGGCGAACATCAACCACTGCGCCGCCGCTCAGGATCTCTTGCTCCAGAGCATGGCGCAGTGGTCGATTAACATCGCCGTGGTCGCTGAGCCGTACTTTGTTCCGCCCAGGGACGACTGGGTGGAGGACCTGAGTGGCTCAGTGACCATTATTTCGTCGGCCGCCGCCGGTACCCCGTCCCTTGAGGCCGTCAAGAGGGGAGGGGGTTGCGTGGCAGCACGGTTCGGGGAGATTGTCGTGGTGGGAGTATACTTCTCCCCGAACCGAACTCTCGCCGAGTTCCACAACTCCCTTGGGGAGTTGAGAATCATCGTCGTCGGGTACCATCCCCTCCCAGTGATCGTCCTCGGGGACTTCAATGCCAAGAACGTGGCTTGGGGTTCCCGGTATACGGACACACGGGGCAGGATGGTGGAGGATTGGGCTCTGGAGACAGGCCTGGTCGTCCTAAACCGGGGTTCTGTCCCCACGTGTGTGCGGATGCGGGGTGAATCAGTGGTGGACATCTCGTTCGCCAGCCCCGCTCTGTCACCGCGTGTCATCGACTGGCGCGTCATGGAGGGGGAGGAGACCTATTCCGATCACCGGTACATCCGGTTTGACGTCTCCGCCCAGACCTCGGGCGCGCTGGTCCGACAGACCCCAAGTGGTCCGCGGTGGGCGCTGAAGCAGCTGGACCGGGAGCTCCTGGAAGCCACGATCGTGCAGGCCTGGGTGTCATCACCGGACAGGCCTGCCGACATCAATGACGAGGCGGAGTGGTTCCGGGAGGCCATGTCCGAAATATGTGACGTGGCAATGCCCCGGGTCCAGCCCGGACGTGCTCGGCGCCAGGTGTGCTGGTGGTCGCGTGAGCTGACCGCTTTACGCGAGGCGTGCGTCGCTGCGCGCCACCGGTACTCCAGGCACCGCAGGCTCCGTATCCGCCCTCCGGATACGGAAGCCATTCAGGCGGAGCTATACGAGGGGTACAGAGCGGCGAAGACTGCCCTCCGAGCGGAGATCCAGCGGGCCAGGGGACTGGCCCGCGAGGAGACGCTGGAGACTCTCAACAGAGACCCGTGGGGGACGCCCCTACAAATGGGTGCGAGATAAACTCCGCCCATGGGCTCCCCCGCTGACGCAGTCTCCGGCCCCAGCCCGTGGAGGACGTGGTAAGCGCTCTGTTTCCTTCGCGAGGGGAACATACTCCCCCGCCCATGGCTCCGCCTCCTGCGGTGCCAGATGCGGACCACACCGACGACGACGATGCTCTAGAGGTGACCGAGGTAGATCTGAGCGACATGGCGACATGGAGAGTGCGATTGTCGCAACCCAGCGCTGGGCACGTCACAATTGTGGCGATAAGTCCCCGGGGTCTTTGAGGAGTGGCTAAAGAGGCGCCACGGCGTCCTCACCTTCCGCCTGACGCAGGTCCTCACCGGACACGGTTGTTTCGGGAGGTTCCTGTTCAGGATAAAGCGGGAGGAAACGCCCAGGTGTCACCACTGTGTGGATCGCCCGGAGGACACGGTGGAGCATACGGTGGAGGTCTGCCCAGCTTGGGCGGAGCACCGCCGTGTCCTCACGGCGGCGATCTCTCGCGTCCGGCCCTGGTTCAGGCCATGGTTCGGAGCGAGAGTGCATGGGAGGCCGTCACCCCCTTCTGCGAAGCAGTAATGCTAGCGAAGGAGGAGGCGGAACGCGTGCTTAGTCGCCGCAGGAGACGCCCCGGGCGTCGGGAGTAGCAAGCTGATTTCCAGCCACAGTAGGCGCGGGCCTGCGGACGGTGAGCGATAGGTAGCTCGCCGTCCGATAAGGACCAGGGCCGGGTCGACGGCGCGTTATGTTCCACGCGCGCCTCAAAGAGATGTCAGCACCAACTAACGGGGTCCGCTAGGACCAATGCCTGCCAGGGTTGCGAGTTTGTCCGAAAGGGATATCGTGGCCCTGGCACACAGGCAACGGAAGGGTGGGTTTTAGTCAGTAAAAGTCTGACACGCCCTCCCGCTCCGCCCATAGCGGGAGAAGTTATTTGATAACTTCCCACCCAAAACAAAAAAAAAAAAAAAATGTATTACATTTTTACTTTGTAAATTGTTTTTGTGAACCGTAAATGTGGTTTTTCAGTTTTATTTTATTTTATTTGTGTAGCGTTCGTCACCTGCTAGCCGCGTCAATGTTGATGGGCATGGCCGCGTCGCACGCGAGGTACTCCTTCCAGATCTCTTTAGCGCGAGCCGACACGCGCCGGATGGGAAGCGCCTTCAGTTCTTGTACTGCTAGCCAGAATCTGTGGGACAAATAATAGTGATTATAATATATATATATATATGACAGCACGGTAAGCGCAGTGGTTAAGCGATTGACTGCTGCGCTGCGTGTCGCAGTTTCGATTCCCGCACGGAACAAATATTTGTATGACCTACAAGTAGTTGTTCCGGGTCTGGCTGTTTGTGTATGTGAGTTTAAATGTTTGTAAACGCACCCACGATACAGGAGAAATTCCTAGTGTGGGGCAACGTTTTTTAAAAAGAAAAGAAGAAAGATATATATAATTATATAAATAGATTTCATTTTTGTTAGTGGTGGTGTCTAATTGGTTTTTGGGTGACGGCTCTGAGTGTGGAAATTATGACTACATTGTTTTATTGGGTTACCATCTGCAAAAAACAAATGTAATAAATAAATAGGTAGGTAACAGGTCAGGGCAGGTAGGGTAACGTAGTTTCCCCCGGGCAACGCCGTGTCTGACCACCGTAACGGAGTGGCAGACCGGCGGCTAAAGTGCGCTGTGATTCGTAGACATTGATGCGGTCGTCTGCGAACACTGAGGATTTTAATGTTAATAATACAAGTATGATGGGTAAGCCGACGCGGGACGCGTCTGGCCGTTTTATCACAGCCCTTCTCAGGGCCAACCCAAAGGCCCTTCTCAGGGCCACGACGCCGGCGGCGCTTATGCGTCGGAAGCAGACCGCGCACCATCTGCGGCCAGCTTTTTTAGTAGGCCAGACGAGTTGTCGGACTCCGAAGAGTCCAACATGGACACGTCGGCGGCCGACAGCGACCGCTTCAAGCGGAAGAGGTCCGAGGGCTCCTCGGAGTCGAACGTGGGTAGGACGAAGAAGAAGTCAAAGTCGAAAAAGGCTTCGACTTCTGCTGCGGCTTGTACCCACGATGTGGGCTTGGTGGACGCCGAGCGCCAGTTAAACCTGGCGAAAAGGGCGCAACTCCAGTTGGACCTGGAGGAGAGGGTCGCCGCCAAGGAGCGGCAGGCGCAAGTTGCCAGGTCGAGGGCTGGCTATGGCGCATCCAGCGTGCTTTATGCTGACCACTCCTTGGCGGAATTGGAGCCCATGGCACAGGAGGACAAGGAGGAGGTCTTGGAGGTCGCCTCCAAGTCTTCAAATTTGAAGGGGACCTTCCAGAAGGCCCTCAAATGGCCGCCAGCATGCACGGCATTGTTGTGGAGCTGGTGAAGCGGACGGCCACGGACGAGACGCGGCAGCTGCAGGCGAAAGTCGATCGCCTGCAAGCGGAGGTCAGCCAGCTACACCAGAAGCTGGCTGACGTCACGGCGAGGCCTGCCCAATCTGCCCCGGGTCCGGTGGCGACAGGCTCCCCTTCCTCCTCTGCCAGCCTTGAGGAAATGTTCCGCAGGGTTGTCATGGAGGAGAGGGCCTTCACCAGGGCCTGCTTCGCAGGCATAGAGGACCGGCTCTTGCCGGAAAGGCGGCTCCGCCCGCCGCTAGCAGCGGACAAGAGACCACCGCCGAGGGAGCCGGAACCTGCGCCTCTAGCAGGCCCGGTATTGGGTGCGCAGCCCCAGGCCCCTAAGCCCCCCAAGGGCAAGGGCAAGGGCAAGAGGACCGGGATGGCTCCTCATATCCCCACCACAAGCGCGGAGGGAGCGTCTGGGTCGTCTGCCACTCCAGCAGCCCCCCAGAGCACGCAGGAGGAGGATGCCCTTCTTCCCTCCACCACCCCGTCTAACCAGTCGTGGACGGAAGTGGTCAAGAGGGGAAAAGGGAAGAAGGGGAAAAAGTCGGCCCCCAAGCCCGCTGCAAGTGGTCCTGCAGCCAAAAGGGCTCCGGCCGGTGGGAGGAAGCTGGTTCCTCCCAAAACTGCGGCCGTCGTGGTGAACATCACCCCGGGGGCCGTGGAGCGGGGCGAGACTTACGAGTCCGTCCTAAGACGGGCTCGTCCCAATGCTGATCCTTCCCGGCTGGGGATCAGCAACATCACGTGCCGCCGAACCCTAATCGGGGCTCGAATTTTCGAGTTCTCGGGGGAACAGCGCGGCACACATGCGGACCTCTTCGCAACAAAGTTGCAAGAGGTCATCGCGGATGCGGCAACGGTCGTCAGGCCTGTTAAGACCGCAGCCTTGGAGGTGGCCGATCTGGACGATTCGGTTACCAAAGAGGATGTGGTGCCGGCCGTTGCGGCGGCTGGAGGCTGCGACGTGGGCGCGGTGAAGGGTGGAGCCATCAGGCTTGGCCGCCGTGGCATGGGCATAATCCGCGTCGAGTGCCCAGTTGCTGCGGCTGGGGCCGTCCTTGTTGCAACCAGGGGGCGGCTGCTTGTTGGCTTCAGCTCGGCTGTGGTCCGGCCACTTGAAGAACAGCCTATGCGCTGTTTCAAGTGCTTCGCGTTCGGCCACACCCGAGTCACGTGTCCCTCCAAGTTTGACTGGGGAGATGCCTGCTTCCAATGCGGGCAGGAGGGACACAGGAGCGCCGCTACCGCGCCACACTGCGCGGCGTGTGCCGCCGGTGGTCGCCCCGCGGATCACAAGATGGCGGGCAGGAACTGCAAGCCCCCCGTGAGGAAGGGCGTGGTGCCGGCGCAGGTTCGCCGTGTTGCTACCACCGCCGCCGTCGTCGCCGCTGTAGCTCCAGCGGCGGCAGCTGAGGAGACTGGTGCGATGTCGGAATAATGGTTTCCGACTATCGCATCCTCCAGGCGAACACCAACCACTGCAGAGCGGCCCAGGACCTGTTAGTGCAGGTCATGGCCGAGTGGTTGGTGAACGTGGCGGTGGTCGCCGAGCCCTACTCGATCCCCGGCAGCTGGCTGGGTGACGAGGACGGTTTGGTGGCACTAGCGGCGCGGTCTTCCACAGACTCCCCTCCCCTCTCGCTATTAGAGAGGGGATCGGGATACGTGGCCGCCGCGTGGGGAGACTTGGCCCTTGTGGGGGTCTATTTCTCCCCAAACCGCCCTCTTCAGGACTTCGAGAACTATCTCGGAGTCCTGGCGGCCGTGGTCAGTAGGGCGGCGCCGTGTCAGGTCTCCGTACTGGGAGACCTGAACGCCAAGTCAGTGACCTGGGGCAACCCGGCCACCAATGCACGCGGGCGGGCAGTGGAGATGTGGGCAGCCTCCTCTGGACTCTCCCTTTTGAACAGAGGAAGCGTCCAGACATGCGTGCGGCGGCACCAATAGTGGACGTCACTTTCGCCACCTCTGCGTTAGCCGCGCGCGTGCTGAACTGGCGGGTGGACCTGGTGGAGACTATGTCGGACCACCGCTACGTGCGGTTCGACATCTCCACCAGTGGCCCCGGAGGGACGCGACCCCTCTCGGAGCGATCACCGTTTCCACGGTGGGCTCTCGCCCGCCTGAACAAGGAGGCGGCGGCGGAGGCGGCGTTCGTCCAGGACTGGCTTTCACCGCCTTCGACCGGCCTGGATGTGGACACCGTGGCGGGGCACCTGAGGGAGTCTTTGACCGAGGTATGCAACTCCAGCATGCCTCGGTCTCGCCGACCCCTACCCAACCGCGCCGTGTACTGGTGGTCGGTGGAGCTGGCGGGGCTTCGAGCAGCGTGTGTGGCGGCAAGGAGGGCCTACTCGCGGAGTCGGCGGCGGCGTCTACGGGACCGGGCCAACGAGGACCACCTCTATGAGGTATATTTGGAGGCCAAAATGGTCCTCGGCCGCCGCCAGAGACTCGGCGAGAGCAGAGCTGCTGGAGGGTCTCAACAACGACCCCTACGGGAGACCATACAAGGCGGCGGCGGCACCCCTTTGGTCCCCCGGTCGCCGAAACCCTGGAGCCCTCCTTTCTGGATGGGGTGGTTCAGTCCCTGTTCCCGTGCAGGGACGACAACTTCACCCCACCAGTGATGGGCCCACCGCGGGGGATAGCTCCGCCAGCTGAGGAAGAAGAGGAGGCCCCTCCTGTCACGGAGTCGGAACTTAGCGCGGCGATTCTCCATATCCGCGCCAAGAAGACAGCTCCGGGCCCCGACGGTGTTCCGGCGAGAGTGGTGGCGATCGCTGCCACTCAAATGGAGGAGAGGTTTCGGGAACTCTTCAGCGCATGCCTTGCGTCTGGAAGGTTCCCGAAACCGTGGAAGGAGGGACAGTTGTGCCTCCTTCGCAAGGAGGGCCGCCCAGCAGACTCCCCCTCGGCATACCGGCCCATCGTTCTGCTCGATGAGGTCGGCAAAATGTTCGAGGGGATTGTCGCTGCCCGCCTAAAGGGCCATCTGCGGAATATCGGGCCGGACTTGTCGGACGCTCAGTTCGGTTTTCGGGCTGAGCGTTCCACGGTGGACGCGCTGGCCTGCCTTAAAGGCCAGGTCAAGGAGGCGATGGAAGCGAGGGACGGATTGTTGGCTGTGTCATTCGACATAGCCAACGCCTTCAACTCCGTTCCCCACTCCACCATCCTAGAGGCGCTCCGATTCCACGGAGTGCCTCGACACATGCGCAGTCTGCTGGCCAGCTACCTGGAGGATCGGGCGATCCTCCTGGTGGATAGGACTGGCCAAGTCCGCGGCGGTACGCCGTTGAGGGCCGGCGTTCCGCAGGGGTCAGTCTTGGGACCTCTCCTTTGGAACGTCGGCTACGATTGGCTCTTGTGGGGAACTCTCCTCCGAGGTACGAATGTTGTCTGCTATGCGGACGACACTCTCCTCACCGCCCGGGGGGGGAGTTACAGGGAGGCGGCCAACTTGGCATCGGCGGGCGGATCCTTGGTCGCAGGGAGGATCCACCGTCTAGGTTTAACGGTGGCGCTGCACAAGACCGAGGCCGTGTACTTCCACGGCCCTCGGCAGCGCCCCCCACCAGACGCCCACATGGTTGTGGAGGGCGCCAGAATTGAGGTGAAGGTCCAGATGAAATATCTGGACCTTGTACTCGACAGCAGGTGGCGCTTCGGTCCGCATTTTAGCGGGCTGTCGTCGCGCCTGCTGAAGGCCGCGGGCGCCCTCTCGTGGCTGCTTCCCAACTTGGGGGGGCCTAGCGCGCGATGCCGGCAACTCTACGCCGGCATCTTGAGGAATATGGCCCTCTACGGAGCTCCCATCTGGGAGGACTCCCTCCACAGGAGGGAGAACGCCGCGGCCTTGCGGGCACCCCAACGGGCCATAGCCCGGCGTGTGGTGCGGGCCCATCGCACAGTGGGCTTTGCGGCAGCATGCGCTCTGGCCAGCACCCCTCCTTGGGAACTCGAGGCGTGGGTGCTCGCCAGAGTGTATGAATGGACGGCGGGGCGGAGGGCGAGAGGAGAACGCCCAGCCCCGGAAGAGCGGGCTGCAGTCCGGCGGGAGGCGAAAGACGCCATCGTCGTCCATTGGACGGGGGAACTCGCCACTGCAGCCTTCGGCCGCCGAGCCCTCGACGCGATTGGGCCAGTCCTGCGAGACTGGCTCGAGCGGTCGCACGGGTTCCTCTCGTTCCGTCTTGTGCAGGTGCTGTCCGGACATGGTTGTTTCGGATCGTACCTGCATCGAATCGGACGGGAGGAGACGCCGTCGTGCCACCACTGTGGCGCGGCGGAGGACACGGCGCAGCACACCCTCGAGGTGTGCCCGTCGTGGTCCGAGCCGCGCCACAGTCTGAACGCGGTGATTGGATCGGACCTTTCTCTCCCCGGCTTGGTTAACGCCATGCTGAGGGATGAGGGGTCCTGGGCGGCAGTCGCCTCCTTCTGCGAACACGTCATGTCCCAGAAGGAGGCGGCAGAGCGCGCGCGGGAGGGCGATCCTGCCGCGGCGCCGCTCCGAAGGCGGAGGAGGGGTCGAAGAAGACGTCATTTTGAACGTCATCTCCGACTCCTCCCAGGTGGAGGCCAGCAGGCAACGGGTGCGGGGACACCCTTACCTGTATTGCACAGGCCTCCACCAGTGTCAGACGGGAATGGCCAGGTGTTCCCGGCCATTTCCGTAGCCCCCCAGTAACGGGGGGGCCCGCCAGCTAGGCGGGCATGCGCTGGGAGGGTTGTGGAAGAAAAGGCTGAGCCGTTATCTCATGGCCCTCCCAACACGACGATGTGGGAACACCGCTGAGTTTTAGTGGGTATACTGTAGTGACAGGAGTCCCACATACCCCGACTCGTCCCCCACGAGCGGGCATGCGTAATGCATTTCTCAGCGAGAAAAAAAAAAAAAAAAGGTAGGGTTGTCATCATCATCACCATTTCAGCCGAAAGACGTCCACTGCTGGACATAGGCCTCCCCTAAAAGGGTTGCAATAATCGCCACGCTTGGCAGGCGGGTTGGCGATCGCAATATGGTGTTAAAATGCATAGAGAACGTTGCATTCTCTAGTAAGTCCCTTAAGGAGATAGGGTTGTAGGTATAAATAATAAATAATTATTGATTTATAACATCTTTTCTCTCGCCTTTTGTGGGAGTGATTTCGTGAAATAGGACGGAAATGTGTAACAGGAAGTGACAGCTTGAGCATGGAATAAGTACTTCTTAAAATGTATTCCTTCACCGTTTTGAGAGCAGTGGTTATAACTACACCTATCTTGTTCCCAAGTATGTCGGGGTCGGCTTCCAATCTAACCAGATGCAGCTGAATACCAGGGGGTCTACTCCGAAGCGTTAAACCGAAGTATCAGCCTAAAGTTCGGTCGTTTTATAACTTCCATAGTTTCCTTTTTTGATTTTGGATCCATACCCGACTTAAAGTCACATTTTTGTCTTTGGCTTATCTCTTTGACTGTCGTTCTTTTTTTCTTTCGCCGTAGTCAGCCATAGTTAGCCGTATTCAAGCAACGGCCGAACATTAGGCCGATACTTCGGTTTAACGCTTCGGAGTAGACCCCCAGTACTTTACATGGAGCGACTGCCTATCTGACGTCCACAACCCAGTTACTGGGCAACACGGATACCCCTTTTTTTCTTTTTTTTTTGTTTCCGGGGTGGAAAATCCTCATGGATGTCCTCCGCCCTGGGGTGGGTGGAGGGGTCTGTCAGACGCTTACTGACTAAAAACCACCCCGGTGTTGCCTTCCCACACTTGCACCGGGGATCTTGGGAGCTAGTATTACTTCCGTGATCCCCGGCTAAACACGGATACCCCTTCGGCAAGTAATCACACTTTCGGATTTCTGACAACCCGTAACGACTGTCAAAGATCTACAAATGCCAGCCGGGACCACGAGCCCCTCGTACAGGTAAATAACGGCTCACTTACTTGAGATTCTCTCCACTGAACTCCTTAGATAGAAACTTCGCGAAATGCTCTTTGCCTGCGTTGTCTTTCAGAAGCTCTCGGAGACTGAATGACCAGCGACGCACACGGCGTAGCGGGAGCGGTTCCTTACTGTAATGGAAAATTGTGATTGTGAAATGTGGGTGTACCGAAGTAGGCGAGCCTATTGCCATGAGAGCTGCTACTGAGAAATTCCTGGTGGGAAAACCCAGTAACACTTTGCCCGACCTGGGAATCGAACCTAGGACCTCATGCTCAGCAGTAGCGCTTGCGACCACTGGACCAACGAAGCAGTCACAAACAATTAGCAATCAACAATTATTACCACTGTTTCTCCTGGTCCCACATGTCCGTAGTATCACTGAGCCATGGGTTGGGCCACTCCGGTGCAGTGAAGAACGCGTCGTACTCTGTGTATTGTTCGCAGTACGCTATCAGCCTGGGGACAAATTCAGTTGGTATTAGTTTATGGAAATAGAGTTGAGCAAGTACTAAAGTTAAAACGCGCTATCCTATGTGTATATTCAGATCTATAACAAGCAGGGCTTGAAACCGGTTCATTTTTATTTCCGAAGATACAAATTATTTTTGATACAATTGATATTAGCTTCATCACATTAAGTTCAGCATTGATTTAGTAACAAAATAATTAACGAAATATGTTTGGAAACCTTTGTAATAACGGTTAAGGTTACATAGAAAATTAACCGGTTTCCAAGCCCTGATAACAAGATTCCTAACCAAATGAAAGAACTTCCAATGGTCCGCTTCAGAAGGGCTTTACGCAGTTGGTTAATAGGGAATATGCATGTACATGCGTGCGCATCTTGCACATGCGCATTCCATACAATGGCGGTGAGCCGAGACACACGAGCCCCGCCGCCATTCGGACAGCAGCTAAGACCGAGTGCAAGTCTCTATAAATATATTTTCTCGGCTATCTTATTAAAAAATTTTATTGCTGTTACCCGTTTATTATCATCTCCCAACATTTGGCGACCGTGGCAGAAGAAATTGCGAATTCAAATTCGAACGAAGAAAAAAACAACTGTGGTTCGGTGACGTGCTATCGTTTTGTATTTTTTTTTTCTTCACTAAATCAATAATTAGACAGTTATTTTAATTATTGAAAGTTAAATTGAACTACTGATTGATGCTCAAAAAAATTATGAAACTCCAACAATTTTCTACTACAGTTTAAACGTCCGTTTCTGTCGCGGTCATGATGTGACGTCATTGTTCACGAAACTGCTTTGTTTACACCTGTTTTTTAGCCCCAAATCTTATATATTAAATTATTGTTTATGCTTTATTCAAGTAGAAATCGCACTTACATATTTCCCTTAGTGAGATTTCAAGCATTTAGCAAAGAATAGATTTTATTCACATATTTTGTTTCGTCACTTCCACACTTCCGATTTCAACTGTCTAACTATCATAGTTCATGAGTCAGATACAGCCTGGTGACAGACGAACAGGCAGATAGACAGACAGACGGCGCGGCGGAGCCTTAGTAATAGGGTTCCCGTTTTACCCTTTGGGTACGGAACCCTTAAAAACGAAACAGGTGCGTCTCAGACCACGCACATTGAAGGGTTCCTTAGTTGGGATGAATTTATCGCAAAAACAAACTTAACATAGTAGTTCAAAAATATGTTTTCCCATACATCGATATACGCCACGGTCAATTTCCCAACTGTAAATGTAAGTTTGTAATCGCAAAAAAAAAACGAGCACCCCCTCAGACTTGAGGTGGCCCGCACGGGTGGGGCGGCACTAGCCGGGGATCACGGGAAGTAATACTAGCTCCCAAGATCCCCGGTGCAAGTGTGGGAAGGGAGCACTGGGGTGGTTTTCAGTCAGTAAGTCTGACAGACCCCTCCGCCTGCCCCAGGGCGGAGGACATCCATGAGGATTTTCCAACCCACAACCAAAAAAAAAAGAAAAGGTTAGGTTAAGTTAGAACTGTAACCAAACGCGCGCGAGCCGAGCGGGCGTAGCGAGCGGTGCCGCTGTAGCGGCCGGCGAGCGCTACATCCAAAAGTTGGTCGCAGTTACTTGCCTATTTAGTAAGAATTATATTTCTGGACTATCCAAATTCTACATTTTGCAAATTCAACATAGTAGTCCAGAAGATTCTTTATCATAGGTCATCCGTCACTTAATGCATAAGCAGAGATTTACTGTATTTGCATTTTATTGATCTGGCGATTACCGGGGGTACCGCGGGCCAAATAATTTTCCTCCTTTCCGTTATGTGATGACTTCTGTGATGTTTCTTCAGTTAATTTATATTTTGAAGTACTTACATGTCTTGTACTTTGCTCAGGCGCACGTTGCGTCGCTCGAGGCGCGCACGCAACATGGATACTTGTCGCTTGGCCGTGTCTATCTGTTGTTCGATGCTGGGGGTCTTGGTGGGATCCGGGATGCAGGTTACTGAGATGCCAGGTTGGGAGGTTTCGCCTGTGAAAAAAGTATCATCGTCATTCATAATTTCAGCCGAAAGACGTCCACTGCTGGACATAGGCCTCCCCCAAAGGAGGGGTTTGCCATAATCGCCACGCTTGGCAGGCGGGTTGATGATCGCAGTATGGTGTTAAAATGCATAAAGAACGCTGCTGTCCATACTCTAGTAAGTCCCGTAGTCACCTCGTATATTTAAGGCGCTAACAAGAGGCAAATGATAAAAGTAGGCTTCTCTTAAACAAAAAATTTGCCAAATCTATATACTTTGTGGTACCGGAAAAAAATATATGTTATTCTTGGACATATTTCTCAGAACTTTGTTGTTACCAAAACAACAATCTCCATACAAATAACGGTAAACTAACCCTTTACTTTGGAGTTTCAATCCAAAATGAATATCTGTATTAAATAAAAAAAACTCATCAAAGTTAATTTATTTTTTGTTTTATCATGTTATCGATACCCATCACGTCTGCGGAGTTTCGCTAGCTAGTTTAATTTAAAAATGCTATTATTTTAATTACTTTTTTTTTAAAGACGTTCGGGAGTACTAAGGCGAAAATCAGTCTCTATTTCTAATAGGTTAAAGTTCCTCACCATTCTCCTTGATAGAATTCTCATTCTTCTTCTGTATCTCTTCTTCACTCTCCTGTGGGTTTGTGATCGTTACTATCGGGTTGTTCTGTAAAAAAAAAGACAATATTGATTTTAATAAATAATAAATACAAACTTTATTTCAGGTGTCATAGACCCATAGAAACCTTAAACTGTTACGCATTTCTTCAAGATAAAGATAATTTATTTGTCAAACATGTATTTACATAAACTAACTTAATCAGACATGCAAGGTTTTGAGTTAATTGATGTTGTGTACGTCCATGTTTTGCCAATAACGGCGTACAAATTTTGTAGGTATAAAAAAAAAAAAAAAACATTTAATTTCATTTTACATATTATAGACATTCAAAATTTCATTACAAAATACAAAACAAATAAATAATAATAATTGATGTCAGGATATTATAGCATAAGTATGTTATCTGCCAGGGTTACGAGCCTGTCCGAAAGGGATATCGTGGCCCTGGCACACAGGCATCTGAAGGAACACGGTGGGTTTTAGTCAGTAAAAGTCTGACACTCCCTCCCGCTCCACCCAGAGCGGGAGAAGTTATTTGATAATTTCCCACCCAAAAAAAAATAAAAAAAAAAAGGGTGTCAGCTACCTCCATACAAAATTTTATCAAAATTGGTCCAGCCGTTTGAACGTGAAGAAGTAACAAACACACTCACAAACTTTCGTCTTTATAATCATCATCATCTGCCTAGCCTTTTCCTAACTATGTTGGGGTCAGCTTCCAGTCTAACCGGATGCAGCTGGATACCAGTATTTTACATGGAGCGACTGCCTATCTGACCTCCACAACCCAGTTACTGGGTAACACGATATCCCTTGGTAAGACTGGTTGTCAGACTTTTGGGCTTCTGACGACCCGTAAGAACTGTCAAAGATCTACAAATCAGTCGGGACCAACGGCTAAACGTGCTTTCAGAGGCACGGCGGAATCTTGGTATGAACAGATGGTCACCCATCCACGGACCGACCGCGGCAAGCGTAGCTTAACCTGATCTATCGACCCGTGCGGCAGTTATTATTTAGCCACAAGCGCCTTTATAATGTTAGTGTGATTAGTACAAGCATATTTATTGCACTTTACGACATAATTCGCTTAATTATGTAATTATGACATTAACTCACCTTTTTTTTTTTTTTTTGGGGTGGGAAATTATCAAATAACTTCTCCCGCTCTAGGCGGAGCGGGAGGGCGTGTCAGACTTTTACTGACTAAAACCCACCCGTGTTCCTTCATTTGCCTGTGTGCCAGGGCCACGATATCCCTTTCGGAACATTAACTCACCTTAAGATTGTGTTGTAATATCAGCTCTTGGCACTGTCGCAATCTCTTAGCCTTTAACGCGTTGATACGGGATAACTTCTTTGGATCTATTTCGGTCGTGTTGACGCAGCCAGGCTGTAATATAGTTATTTAATATTTAAATAACACGTAGATAAAGGGTCGTCCATTAATCACCCATAAAACCTTACCCATTAAACGATTTAAAAGCTGTATTAAAACCAAACTCTGTCAAAAAGGGTACTATAAAATTTCTAGAAATTTATAGAAGACAAAAAAGCTTAGGATTGAGCTACTCGCTCTGCTAGCCTTGTGATCAAACTGGAAAACTTGACATTTTTATACATGTGTATATAAAATCATGCATACTAATTAAAAATGTCTAAAACATTGCAGAATATTATTTACAATATTACATGAATATTTACTTTGAAAAGTATAATATTACTGATTTAATTTATTGTGAATGTGAGCACTATGTGAGTCATTTCTTTTTTCTTTAAATATTTTTCTATTTTTTTTTCTCTTCTCAGTTTTAATTATGGTCTGGAATTTTTTAACACTTTATGCGGCCTACCCAAATGTCTGTTCTTTGGTATTGTTCGTCGAGTCGTTGACCTCCTTAAGTCTTGAGTCGAGCTGCACGATTACTGACAAATGCTTGCACTGATTGGACAGGTCCACTCAATTTTGTGTGGTTCTTTCGTCAAAAGACCATTTCAGAGGCGGATGGACGGATGGTTCTCACATGATTTGACCAAGATTATGTCTGGACTTTAAAAGAGACTTTGACCCCTGAGTTTGTTTCGCCATTTCTTCTCAGGAGTAGTCAGATAGGAAATGTCGACTACATCTAGCTTATTTTTTACTTTTTAATATGGCGTAAAAGTGATTCGGATATCCTATTTACAGAATAAACCATTTCATTTCATTTCACGTGATATTCTTATAGCAAAATTTTTTTTTGAGGTTTTCAAGAAATAAATACTCGTAACATTTCGTGTTTTTTTTTCGAACCCCCTCCCCCGCTTTCAAGCCTCACGTGATTAATGGACGATCCCTAACTTCAAAGGCAGTCTATGTATGTATATTTCAAGATCACACCAAAAGAACATGTTAAGATGGAGATTATCCGTCAGTTTGCAAAGTTCTCAAGGCAAAATCATACTATAATAAATTTTGATTAAAAGTACACATGGAGTGGGAAACTGAGTATTTTGAATCCAAGAGAATATAAAACTTGAAGCAGGTGGGTTCGCGGGACGTACATATTTTAATTTTTTACAAACTAGCTTCTGCCCGCGACTTCATCCGCGTGTAATTTCTAGGTCCCAGACCCACTGCGACCCATCGCGTCGCCCGCCGTTATTACTTCGTTTTCACTTAGCGTTCTTTCTGACTTTTTTTCTTATTGCTCGGCTCGTAACGGTCGAAACGTGATGCTAAATAGCCTATAACCTTGCTCAAAGATTGGGCTATCAAATGCAAAAATATGTTTTCAAATCCGACGGGTAGTTCCAGAGATTACCCGCTACAAATAACTTACAAAAAAAAAAAAAACTTGCGGGACAGTCTGGGGACTGCTGATAGAAGAGAAAACTAGCGTTCGGTGACGATGACGCGAGTTCCATGAGTTTTGTTCACCCAAAAAGTAAACATAAATGTACACAGTATACATATAGCTCATGGAAAGCGTTCGGTGACGATGACGCGAGTTCCATGATCTTTGTTCACCCAAAATGTAAACATAAACGTACACAGTATACATATAGCTCATGGAAAGCGTTCGGTGACGATGACGCGAGTTCCATGATCTTTGTTCACCCAAAAAGTAAACATAAATGTACACAGTATACATATAGCTCATGGAAAGCGTTCGGTGACGATGACGCGAGTTCCATGATTTTTGTTCACCCAAAAAGTGTTCAACGTGCCTAAAGAAGTTTTCACTTCAAAAAAAAACTCTTTTATAATATTAGTCTCACAGAGAGGAGGCCTATGTCCCAGCACAGTGAGACCATTATAAGCTGTAGTGCAATTCTGTAACAATCTCACCGTGAAAACTTAGGTGAGGTAAACGTGGAGTGAGCTTGATGCTAGCGATTGACCAAGCATTACATAATTACAATCTTGATCGAGATTTTAATTATATTTTTTTATGCTAATTCTATTGATCATTTTATATTATTTGAAAGTTAGTACATTGTTTAGAACTTTAGACACTTAAATACTAGCTTTGAAATAATATAAAATGATCAATAGAATTAACACACCTAACATAACATCACGCCTGTAATCCCCGAAGGGTTAGGCAGAGGTGTACCTATAGCACACCCACGCTTCGCCAGTATTAAAAAAAAAAAAAAGAAAAAGAATTAAAATTGATTAAATTTTTGTTGAATTGAATACGTTTTTTTTTTTTTTGATAATTAGTAAAAATATTATTTAAATCTCGATTATGATTACAAATGTAATGCTTGGTCAATCCCTTAATGCTTGGTCAATCCCTAGGATCAGTGGGATGACACTGACAGCTCACTCCACGCAAGTTTTCACGGTGAGAATTTTTACAGAATCGACATACTGATCATGTGTGTGTTGCTCCAACACGCTCCTGAGCGTGGTGTCGGTGACAGACATAGAGTGGACAGCCAAATCCTGTGGCAGTGGTCGCTCACGCATGTCCAAAATAATAAATATTTATAGCTATAAGTATCTACCTACTAACATAATATGGACCTGTAGCATTTACTGTGTGCTTGGTCTGAAATAAACTTATTCATTCATTCATTCATTCATTCATTATGTACAATATTAGTATAGTTATTACCATGGGTCGGTGGACATCCCAGAATGCTCGCTCTTGGCTGTCCAGAACCTTCCTCTCCAGTTTATCACGCTTCTTGTCAACCTGCAAAAGAAAAACAGTTTTAAATAGAACATACATACATACATACATACATAAACTTACGCCTTCTTCCCATGGGGGTAGGCAGAAACTATAGAATGCCACCTGCTACGCTCCTTACATACTCCTTTTGCTTCGCCTACGTTCATACATCTGGTCATACACGCACGCCGGTTACGAGTACTACGCACCTGACCTTTCTGAAGAACATCACCAATTTGGTCACTATATATGTCCTCCTAGGGCGTCCCTCCCGGCGTTTCCACTCACCTCTGCTTTATAAATACCTTTTGTTAGTCGCGTTCCACTCATCCTCTCAACATGACCAAACCATCTAAGCATACTATACATAGAAATACAGGAAAAAAATAATAACCAGCGAGGTATCTGCCTAGCCTTTTCCCAATTATGTTGGGGTCGGCTTCCAGTCTAACCGGATGCAGCTGAATACCAGTATTTTACATGGAGCAACTGCCTATCTGACCTCCACAACCCAGGTAACACGATACCGCTTGGTAAGACTGGTTGTCAGACTTTCGGGCTTCTGACGACCCGTAACGACTATCAAATATTAACAAATAACAGCCGGGACCAACAGCTTAACGTGCTTTCCGAGGCACGGAAGGGTCTTAGTATGTAAAGCTGGTCACCCATCCACGGACCAACCGCGGCAAGCGTAGCTTAACCTGATCGATCGACCCGTGCGGCTGTTATAAGTTAGTCACAAGTACCTCCGTCCGTTTTTAGGGTTCCGTACCCAAAGAGTAAAACAGGAACCCTATTACTAAGGCTCCGCCTTCTCTCTGTCTATCTGTCTGACTGTCCGTCTGTCACCAGGCTGTATCTCATGAACCGTGATAGTTAGACAGTAGAAATCTTCACAGTTGATGTATTTCTGTTGCAGCTATAGAAACAAATACTAAAAACCAGAATAACATAAATATTTAAGGGGGCTCCCATACAACAAACGTGATTTTTTTGCCGTTTTTATAGATAATGGTACGGAACCTTTCGTGCGCGAGTCAGACTCGCACTTGGCCGGTTTTTATTAAATATCGATAACCATCATCTCTATGAAGTCTCGTTAGCTAATTTAATTTGACTTTTTACACACACCTCTGACTACCCTTTATGGGGAATATAGCCATAAATGTTACAGAACCCTAAAAAGGTTCATCATCATTTCAGCCGAAAGACGTCCACTGCTGGACATAGGCCTCCCCCAAAAGAAGGGGGGGGGGGGGGTTACCATAATCGCCACGCTTGGCAGGCGGGTTGGCGATCGCAGTATGGTGTTAAAATGCATAGAGAACATTGCTGCCCATTCTTTAGTAAGTCCCTTAGTCGCGTTTTACGACACCCACGGGAAGAAATAAGACAAAAAGATTGATTAATAAATAATTATTACCTTGCTCTGAGCCTCAGCCTGCATAAAAATAAACTCCCATTTCCTGCTGAACATCTTCTGTAGTCGCGCTAAAGATTCCGCCTCGTAGTCAGCTAGCTCCAAACGCGCCTTGTTCTGCATTGTACGCTTGCATAGGTATACCGCTGAAACCATAAAAAAAAACGATTTTTAAAGAAAAAAGCCTTCCTCCCCCTCTTCCTTCCTTTTTTTGCTGTACTTTTCTTCATGTAAGTTTTATTATGTGTGTACATGAAAGTGTGTGTTGTGTGTGTAGTGTTTGTCAATGGGTGTTTTTTTTACCTGAAATAAATAAATTTATTATTTATTATTTTATAAATGGTTAAATAAATAAATGAAATCCATTTTTGAAAGTAAATTGAAACAGTTTTTCATGTTGACAATTCAACGATATTCATTACATTATTTGTGAATTTTGTAGTTAAAAAAATATATAAGTTAATGAAAACAAAGGTTTTCACCAAGTCGGTTTTATTCCGCCGATTTTTATTTTCAGCCAGTATCTGTTTGATGTAATGCATACATTTTATATTATATTAAACTTAATGGGAGACAATAAACCTCATTGTTCTTAATAGGAGACATTAAACCATACAACATTTCTGCACGGTTTTGGTTCTAAGCAAAAAATACGTGCTTCGTGATCGGTTTTGTAGTGATTAATGATAACATTACTACGTAGTTGAAAGAAAATTTATTTTTTGTTTAATTATGTTTAGATATCAATACCCATCATGTCTGCGGAGTTTCGCTAGCTAATTTAATTTGACCCATAAACAAATTTGATATCAATACCCATCATGTCTGCGGAGTTTCGCTAGCTAATTTAATTTGACCCATAAACAAATTAGATATCAATACCCATCATGTCTGCGGAGTTTCGCTAGCTAATTTAATATGACCCATAAACAAATTAGATATCAATATCCATCATGACTGCGGAGTTTCGCTAGCTAATTTAATTTGACCCATAAACAAATAAAAAATAGGTACTAACCATAGTCAGTGTTTTCAGGTTCCCATTGGTTGGATGGCCAAAAATACGGCGTCTGGAATCTGTAACAAGATTTAAAAAAAATTGGACAATGCTTTTTATTATGTTTTTTTGGGTGGCTGGGAGCTCGTGGCTAAGTAATAACAGCCGCACGGGTTGATCCATCAGGTTAAGCTACGCTTGCCGAGGTTGGTCCGTAGATGGGTGACCATCTTTACTTACCGAGATTCCTCCGTGCCTCGGAAAGCACGTTAAGCCATTGCTCCCGGCTGTCATTCGTAGATCTTTGACAGTTACGGGTCGTCAGAAGCCCGTAAGTCTGACAACCAGTCTTACCAAGGGGTATCGTATTTCCCAGCAACTGGGTTGTGGAGGTCAGATAGGCAGTCACTCCATGTAAAATACTGGTATTCAGCTGCATTTGGTTAGACTCAACATAAATGATGTTAGACCTCATATGATGATTTTTTATTATGATTACTGGATTCTACCCCCAGGTCGGGCAGTGTTAAGTACTGGGATTTCCCTTAGTGGCAGCCCTAGGCTGCTAAGAATTTTGGCCGATTAAAGGCTCGCTCCCTATTACGGCTCCCAGGCTTCATATAGACTTAGGTGGCAACTACTAGCTGGGTGCAAGCGAGACAGCGATATCACGCGAACTACTCTCACCAGCAGGCTTAGCACGAGAACCGTAGATAAACGTTTTTTTCGTCGACAATAGAAGCGATTTCGGTTTAAATGACTTTATTCTCATTAAGACAATCGTCATTTACATGAGAACATTAAATCTTATTACTACACTTGAGAGCAATAAAATCGCACACATTGACTTTTTGTTGTTAAAGCAGTTTTTTTCATGAATGTGAATACATATTAAAATAAAACTTACACTATTTGAATGTTTACTTCAGTACCTTTCTAATGATATCAAATACAGTGTTAAAAAAAATACCCATAGGGGGTTTTAGGGCACAAAACCCAACATACGGAAAAAATTACCCAATTTTGCTTAAGAAAGAATAAAAATAAAACTCAAAATGCTTGATCAAATTGTTTTTTAATAAGGTGTATTCCCTCCCCTAGCCTTGATTACAGCTCTTAATCGGTTTTTCATGGACCGTATTAATTTCACCATGAAATCTTGTGGTATGGCGTTCCACTCCTCTTCAATGGCAAGTTGAAGCTCTTGGAGGCGCGTAGGAGCAGGGCTTCTTGTTCGAACTCTTCTTTTTAGCTCATCCCAGACATGCTCAATCGGATTGAGATCAGGACTACGAGCTGGCCACTCCATCGCGGTGATTCCAACGTCTTCCATGTAGTCGCAAACTGTTCTAGCGACATGCGGTCTGGCGTTGTCGTGCATTAAGAGAAAATCTTCTCCCATAAGCCACGCAAGCGGCCTCACATGTTCTTCGAGCACTTCTTCGACGTATCGTGCAGCCGTCAAACTTCTCGATCTCGGGCCGGTATTCGCCGTAGTGATTAATACAATGTCAGTTTTAGTGTCCAACATTATGCCACCCCAAAACATACACGATCCGATCCACCTCCAAAAGCCACACGGTCGCTTATGCAGCATTGTGAAAATAGCTCTGATGACCTTCTGTAGACCCTAGAGCGTCCATCATGACCATGTAAAGTCATTCTGCACTCATCAGCCCGCCATTGGTCATACGTCCAATTTAAATGTTCCCTAGCAAATTGTAGCCGGGCTTGTCGGTGAGCTGTGGTCAATTTGGGACCATTTGCTGGGCGATGTGAAGTCATTCCTGCTTCACCTAGTCTTCTTCGAACTGTCCACCGACTTATACTGACATTGCGAACTTCTCGAAGCTGTTGTCCCAGTTGAACCGCGTTCAGTTGCCGATTTCTCAAAGAGCTTGTCACAAGAAAGCGGTCATCACGCTCTGATGTTGTGCGTCGCCGGCCAGGTCCTGGTCGCCGAATGTAGCCACCGGTCTCTTGGAACCTCTGGTATACACGACGAACAGAGTAGCGGCTCAAATTTAGCCGTCGAGCAACTTCACTTTGGTTATGGCCTGCTTCGAGCAAGGCAATAACTTGAGCGGCTTCTGCGGGCGTGGTATCCATATTTTTCCAGTAAATCCGTATGCTTCCAGTAGAGATGTTATCACGTTGACCTTCGGTATGTAACTGATTAAAAATTCTTTTTTTTTTTTTTTTTGATTCGGGCGTTTTGCAGTTGGCTCCGGAGTGCCTTTGCTGCTTCACCGGTCGTTGGCGGGGCCTGGAGGGCCTCTCGCCGGGTTATTGTCTGATTTTAAGTAGCAGTAATTGATCATTACGTACGAACCAGGGGCTTCCCGTGCCTCGTCGCATGAATCGATTTTGCAGTACTTGCATTTTATATAAGTGTGACGGCTTGGCGTGTGCGAACACGACGCCAGCATAGGTCATGATGGGGCGCACGCACGTGGTGTAAATTCGCACCTTAGCTTTAAGGGCCAATTTACTACGTGCGTTGAGGAGACAGTGGAGGCGACTGAGCGCAAAGTTAGCACGGTTACGTACTTCCTTTATGTGTTCAGTGAAACTGAGTTTGTGATCTAGTGTGACCCCCAGATATTTGGCCTTAGATTCCCAAGGGATCATTTGGCCTGACATGGTGATGGGTTTTGTGCGGGTGCGAGCGTCGCTGTTTTTGCCATTTTTGACAAAAAGGACAGCTGCACTTTTAGTCGGGTTAACTTCGATTCTCCACTTCTTGAACCATTGCTCGAGAGATTTGGCGGCTGATCGGAGGTGTCGAGAAATAGACTCTGTGCGTCGGCCTGAGTAGAATATAGCAGTGTCGTCGGCGAATAGAGCCAGCTGACACTTCTTATGTTTAGGGATATCGCTGGTGTAGAGCGAGAAGAGGGGGGGGGAGAGCACGGATCCTTGGGGAACGCCGGCTCGGATCGGACGGGGATTAAAAATTCTAATAAACCGACCTTTTTATACCTGCGGCTAAGGGTGCAAGTAGTGACAACGCAAACGCGTCAATTTGGGGAATTCGGTGTACGGTCGGTTTTTGTAAGTTACGTGAAGGTCAATGATTTTAATTTTATGTTTTTGTAAAGCTAAGCTTGTATGCTTTAATTTTGTCTAATGATTTTTACTCAATATCTATAGATTTTAGAAAACAATCAGTAATAAACCAAATTACAAGGGGTGTGCGATTTTATTGCTCTCAAGTGTAGTTATATTATATCAGTGAGAGTAGAAGAGAAACAAAAGTAAAAAATTAATCATGATCACTGCATTCCTTAAGGTGGTGGGCCGTTTTAAACACAACACAACTAATAAAGCAGCTTGTCCACGAATTCCGTAGTGGTGTAATTTACAGAGCAGTGTACTGTGGTCAACGCAGTCAAACGCTTTTGAGAGGTCACAGAAAATGCCAAAGTGTTTTCGTCATGGTAAATAAAAGTGGATAATTTATTTTTAAATATGTTGAGTGAAGTGGCTTTTACATCCTTTGGAAGTTTATTATAGAGATTTATATATATATAATCTATATATATAAAATTCAAAGTCCTGACTGACTCACTGACTGATATATCAACGCACAGCCTTTTTTTTTTTTGGGTGGGAAATTATCAAATAACTTCTCCCGCTATGGGCGGAGCGGGAGGGCGTGTCAGACTTTTACTGACTAAAACCCACCCGTGCTCCTTCATTTGCCTGTGTGCCAGGGCCACGATATCCCTTTCGGACAAACTCGCAACCCTGGCAGATCAACGCACAGCCTAAGCCGCTGGTCCTAGAGACATGAAATTTGGAGGGTGTGTTCTTTGTAAAGAGTACTATTTATAGTAGTAGTGATATTTATTATCTAGGCTTATGGTTGGAAGCTAACGCAACGGTGTTATTATAATTTCAAACCCCTAAGGAGTGAAAAGGGGGATGAAATTCATTATTTTTCAAGTTAAAATAACTAATATTTTGGCTTATGGTTGGAAACTAAGAGAACGTAAACCATTGTTTTTTGTTTTATTTCAACCCACAAGGGGGTAAAAAGAGGGATGACGTTTTGTATTGAAGTTGTTCATTCGCTAGATTTTGTATTCAAGTAAAAATAATATAAGTACACGTGTATCGTTTCTAACTTTTCATAGAATGAAGCGATTGCGATGAAACAAAACGAAATGTTACTCCAACTTATACAAATACACAATATTTATTTAAATATAAGGTCGTGGGACTGACTGGGCTATCAACACACAGCTCAAACCACTGAACGGATTGGGCTGAAATTTGGTACATAGATAGTTATGACGTAAGCATCCGCTAAGAAGGGGTTTTTGGAAATTCGCCCTTAAAGGAGGTAAAAGAGGGAATTTTGTTTGTATGAAAAATATTATTCCAAGAGTTAATAAACCTAAAACATGGCATGAATACTTATTTAAGTAAATTATAAAGTTTGTCATTTTTAGTTTTTTCAAACTACCCCCTTAAAGGGGATTTGGGGATGTCAAAGTTTGTATAGAAGAATTTCAACGTTCGGTCCGATTAACTCGAAACTCAGTATTTATACTTAGAAACAAAAATTAAGAATAAAATGTATCAAAGTTTTTCGTACATTGAACTCTTTTTTTTTGGTAGGTAATTATCAAATAACTTCTCCCGCTCTGGGTGGAGCGCGAGGGCGTGTCAGACTTTTACTGACTAAAACCCATCCGTGTTCCTTCATTTGCCTGTGTGCCAGGGCCTCGATATCCTTTTCGGACAAACTCGCAACCCTGGCAGTCATTGGCCTTAACGGACCCCGTCAGTTGGTGCTGACATCTCTTTGAGGCGCGCGTGTAACACAACGCGCCGTCGTCTCGGGCCTGGTCCTTATCGGACTGCGAGCTACCCATCGCTCACCGTCCGCAAGCCCGCGCCTTCTGTAGCCGAGCATCGGCCTGCGACTCCCGACGCCCCGGGCATCTCCCGCGGCGACTAAGGGCGTGAGGGCATGAATTTTGCCTCTCCCCCACGCGTTCCGCCTCCTCCTTCGCGAGCAATACTGCTTCGCAGAAGGAGGTGACGGACTCCCATGAACTCTCGCTCCAAACCATGGCTTGAACCAGGGCCGGACCGACGAGAGATCGCCGTCGCCAGCGTCGCCTCCGTGAGGACATGGCGATGCTCCGCCTAAGCCGGGCAGACCTCCACCAGTGTTATCTGGGCGATCCACACAGTGGTGAAACCCGGGCGTTCCCTCCCGCTTTATCCTGAGTAGGAACCCGTGGATATAACAGGATACCGTGGCGCCTGTCTAGCCACTGAAACTGACCCCTAACGGGGTGAAAAAGGGTAGTCAATTTGACAAGGGAGGATTTTACTGCGTGGCTTGATTAACTCTAAATTATTACGTAGGCATCTGCTGAGAAGGGGTTTTGGGAATTCGACCTTTAAGGGGTGAAAAGGGGGGATTTTGTTTGTATGAAAAATCTTATTCCTTGAGTTAATAAACTTAAAAACTAGACATGAAAGTAAATTATAAAAATTATTGTTTTTTTAAACTACCCCTAAAACGGGTTTTGGGGATGTCAAAGTTATATAGAAGAATTTTAACGTGCGATCCGATTAACTCGAAACTCGGTATTTTATATATACCTAATGTTCACAAAATATAAAGTCTTACACTTGTTTGGGTTTATTCAAATGTAACCCTTACGGGGCAATAGGGGGTAATTCAGTTTTTAGGGAAGGATTGTACTGCGCGTCATGATAAACTCCAAAGTAATTGAATAAAACATGATTTAATATTTTTCAAAAATAAACTCGTTTCGGGGTGAAAAGGGGAGACAGTTTATATCAAAATTATGTTTCCTTTTATCAATAAACTTGAAAATTGAACCGGATATTTTCTTAATAAATAAAACGGTCGAAAACAAACTTTTAAAGGGGGTGTTGAATTTTGTGGGGGAAAATAATTGAATGGAAAGATTTTAACGCGCCGTTCGATTTACTTGAAACTCGGTATTTATATTTAAGATCGGAAATAAACGGAAATCTAAAAGAGGTAGTCAATTTTAGAGGGGATGATTTTATGTTTCGGATTGGCGCAAAAATGGCTGAACGGATTTAGATGAAATTTGGTAACATACATATAGTTTATAGTCTGCATTAACACATACTACTACATGTACTTTTAATTCCGGTAGTTCGTTCGTGACATTTTTTCCGACATCCACGCGGGCGAAGCCGCGGGCAGAAGCTGAAGTATTATAAAGGGTGTCTCAGAATGTTTTTCGTTTTTGAATTGACCAATACGCGCCAACCGCAGGTAGCAGGGGGAGGGGAGTGCTCTCAAATGCTTGGCCGGCTTGCTAAGTTTAGTAGCCATGAATCGTTTCACGGGACCGCAGCGCGCATTTTGCGTGCGAGCGTTTTATAAAAACAACGATTCCTACACTATTGTTCGTCGTCTCTACAGGACACATTTTAATTTAACAAGCTTAAGACATGTGCCAAGTGCCAATTTAATTAAACATTGGGTGTGCAAGTTTGAAGAGACTGGGAATACAATGCCGGACAAATCTTCTGGGCGCAAAAGGACATCAAGAACGAGCATGAACGTCGACCGCGTTCGCCAGTCTGTTATGGACGACCCACGACAGTCGTTGAGATTGCGCGCAGCTTCTCTTAATTTTAACAAATCTACGGTTCATCGCATTATTTCGAAAGACTTACATTTTCACCCCTATAAAATTGTTATTGTTCAAGAAATGAAGCCTGATGATCCTGAAAAACGAGTCGAATTCTGCAGGACAATGAAAAACCGTTTTAGGAGTTTCAATAACATCTGGTTCTCCGACGAATCGAATTTTCACATCAACGGTCACGTGAATAAACAAAATTGCAGATACTGGGCTTCCGAAAATCCGCTAGAACTGCATCAGAAGCCCTTGCACTCGCCAAAAGTTGTTGTTTGGGCTGCCATATCAAGTCAAGGAATTATCGGTCCTTATTTTTTTGAGGATGACCGAGGTCGAACTCAGACCGTTAATTCTGATCGATATTGCCATATGATCCGGACTTTTTTGGCTACAGAAATGCAAAACCAGTATGGCTACAACCGCAACACCTTTTTCCAGCAAGATGGAGCCACTTCTCATGTTACAAATGACTCATTAGCTGCTCTTCACGATTTTTTTCCTGGAAGAGTGATAAGTCGCCGAGGAGACATCAACTGGCCACCGAGGAGCCAGAGATTTAACGCCTGCTGATTTTTTCCTATGGGGCTACCTAAAAAGTAAAGTTTACAATCCATTGCCACCCAACCTGAATGTTTTGAAGCAAAGAATCACTGAAGAAATCAACTCTATTCCAAGAGCGATGCTCCAGCGAGTGATTGAAAATTTTAGCTCCAGGTTAAATGAGTGTGAACAACTGAATGGTGCACATTTGCAAACGGTTGTTTTTCATAAATAAACTTCAAGAACTGCTCTTTAATTTAACAATAAATAAAACTAGTTTTGATTGATATTGTTGTTTTTTATTTAAAATCTAAAAACGAAAAACATTCTGAGACACCCTTTATATATATATACTCTCACCTGTAGTAAGTGTTGTCATTCTTGACAGTGGTCGTCTATTGGAAACAAGTATCCGTGGGCCGCTAACTGTGTGATGTGGATCAACTACTAGCTGTGTTCGAGCGAGACAGCGATATCACGCGCACTACTCTCACCTGTAGTAAGTGTTGTCATTCTTGACAGTGGTCATCTATTGGGAACAAGTATCCGTGGGCCGCCAGCTGTGCAATGTGGATCAACTACTAGCTGTGTGCGAGCGAAACAGCGATACCACGCGCACTACTCTCACCTGTAGTAAGTGTTGTCATTCTTGACAGTGGTTGTCTATTGGGAACAAGTATCCGTGGGCCGCCAACTGTGCGATGTGGATCAACTACTAGCTGTGTGCGAGCGAGACAACGATATCACACGCACTACTCTCACCTGTAGTAAGTGTTGTCGTTCTTGACAGTGAGACAGTGGTCGTCAATTGGGAACAAGTAACCGTGGGCCGCTAATAAGTGCGCCATGTGGAGAGGTTCCCCGGGTTCCCCTTCGCGTATGTGGCGATTTATCCAAGCTATTAGGTCTGCGCCGGTGAATACCTGTGGAGACAATATTGGTATTAATTCATCGCATTGTAGGAATCATCATTTATTGAAGAATAGCCAAATAAATTACGTAAATACAATCCGAGATCTATCAAAAATCGGAACAAATCAGCGATTTTATGGTAACCATACCGCTGAGTGTTTCTTTTCAGAGTAGTCAGATAGGTAACCGACCTCATCTAAACTCTGAATTTTAGGGTTCCGTAGTCAAAAATCGCTGTAATAGATTATAGTTTCGCCATGTCCGTCTGTCTGTCCCCTTCTTAGCTCAGAGACTCTTAGTACTAGAAAACTGTAATTTGGCATGGGTGTACATAAATTATATATGGCATATATTAATTATGCCGACAAAGAGGTAAAATAAAGTCTTGTTTTTTTTTAGGTTCCCTTGCACGTAAAGTGGAGATGGTATTTCATTTTTCATGTTTTTGTATGTTTCATTTTTGTATGTTTGACATTGTTTGATGGATGAATTTGATTTAATTGGTTTTTGTATTCTTTATTTGACATATATAGGTATCATTTATAACATCACAATTTTTATTAACATTAGATTATATTTTTGACATACGTAATAATCTTTAGTTTAATTGTTTTGTTACTAATCTTAGATATACATTTTTTTTTTTTTTACCTTTAACGTCATATTTGGGAATTGCAAATGTTTTACTTTCTTATTTGGTTACTGTTTTAATTAATGATTTATATTGTAATTCTTTTAATTTTTAATTGTTATCTATCATTTTGTGTAAAATTTCGACACAATGTAAAAATTGTTACAGAAAAAAAAAAAAATTCATCATTATACGCTGATTATGTATCATAGAAAAACCTTATTACTCAATGAGCAATACTCAAATATTTATTGCTTCCACATGTGAACTTAGGTGGTAGGTTTTACAGAATTTTATTATGATCATTGTGGACCCTGTCGGGCACCGGAAAAGTAGGAGTTTGGAACAAAATTGTCACACAACAACGGTATTTTACTATTTTTTTTTAATTATTTGTTCTGCCGATGTGAATATTTAGAGGATATCCGTTTTTCGAGGCAAAAGGTAAAATCAAAAATCAAAATCAAAAGTCATTTATTCAAACTAGGCTGAGAATCAGCACTTTTCGAACGTCAAAAATTACATAAGACAGTCCCCCAAAAACGCCCAGTAGGTACACATAATCAGCCTATAATGTTCCCACTGCTGGGACACAGGCCTCCTCTCTTCGAGAGGGAGTGCTCCGTAATCTACCACGCGGGCCCAGTGCGAGTTGGTAGATGTCACATGTGTTCGAATTTTTGGTTCTGAGACATATCGGGTTCCTCACAATGTTTTCCTTCACCGTTTTGGGAGCAATGGGGACGAAATTATTTACACAAAGTAAAGCGCCTGTTTGGGTTCGACTACGTACAACTAGTAAGCACAGCAGCAGTAGTTGCGGCGATGCTTGTGGGCAGTCAATGTCCAGCAGTGGACGTCTTTCAAACGAACGATGGTATGTCCAGCAGTGGAACTGGTGGAAGTCTTAGGATTATTATAAACTAGCTGCGCCCTGTGGTTTCACACGCATAAGTCTCGATCCCGTGGGAATATCTAGATAATAGGTAACCTATGTCCTAACCCAGGTCATGGCCCACCAGTGTGTCAAATTTCACCCGAATCCGTTCAGCCGTTTTAGCGTAACAAACGAACAAACTCACTTTTGCATTAATTAATATTAGTTAGGATTAGGATAGGATATAATTTTGGAAGAAGATGGAAGAGAAATTGGAAGTCGGTTGTTTTTTTTTTTTTTTGTAAAAAGTTTTTTATTTTTCACTTTTTAGTGGGTTAGTTTGGAATTTATATAATTTACAATAGCCTTATGTCAATTGCTCATCACCTTTTACAAAATATTGCTTTTCCCGATGCAGGGGCGTTAATTGTTGACGAGTTAAGAGAGAACTGAGGGTGGCTTCACCATATGCATTTTAACGAGCATAAGTTGCTTGTTGCAACCATATTAAAGTGCCTAATCGAATCGCAACGTTGAAATACTTATTATTAAGTAGTTCCGGTGGCCATCTGTGGTCTTCATCATCAGTTCCACTTCACCAAATGGTGCTTTTCGAGTGCAAAGGCACGAGTTACTATAAAAAATACTCAAATCCCTATGGGTATGCCTATAAAATTTGAGGATTTCCTTCGATTTCCATGGGATCCGCTCATCAGATTCTGATTTTGTGGCAATGGGACCACCTCGGGAGCATATCCTTCCATACAAAAAAAGAACTTTCAAAATCCGTCCACAATTGACGGAGTAATCGATGAAAATACAAAAAAAAAAAAACAGCCAACATATAACCTCCTCCATTTTGGAAGTGTGTTAAAAAGGCTCGTAGACACGCGACACCAGAACTAGAACACTTTATATGAGTTTTTTATAGAACTTGTTCTACCGGTGTCGCGTTCGCACCGGTCTGTACGAGCCCAAAGTCAGGATAGTACTTACCGAAGGTATTTTCGTCATGAAACTCTTCACAGTCTTGACAGGTACACCGGTACTCTCATCCTGCATCTTTTCAATAATGGCCTCCATCTGTAACCAATAATTAAACTATTTAATTTAAAATTTTTGTGGAGCTTGTGGCTAAATAATAACTGCCGCACGGGTCGATTGATCAGGTTAAGCTACGCTTGCCGCTGTTGGTCCGTGGATGGGTGACCATCTTTTCATACCAAGATTCCTCCGTGCCTCGGAAAGCACGTTATGCCGTTGGTCCCGGCTGTCATTTGTAGATCTTTGACAGTTCTTACGGGTCGTCAGAAGCCGAAAAGTCTGACAACCAGTCTTACCAAGGGATATCGTGTTACCCAGTAACTGGGTTGTGGAGGTCAGATAGGCAGTCGCCCCATGTAAAATACTGGTATTCAGCTGCATCCGGTTAGACTGGAAGCCGACCCCAACATAGTTGGGAAAAGGCTAGGCAGATGATGATGATGATTTAATTTAAATATTTTGTCGACCAATCAACTGACGTCTTGGGACATAGTTACTTTCTGTTATTCACCATCATTTCAGCCGAAAGACGTCCACTGCTGGACATAGGCCTCCCCCGAAAGGGTTTGCCATAATCGCCACGCTTGGCAGGCGGGTTGGCGATCGCAGTATGGTGTTAAAATGCATAGAGAACGCTGCTGCCCATTCTCTAGTAAGTCCCTTAGTCGCCTTTTACGACACCCACGGGAACAAATGGGATTTAGATTCTGTTGAACGACGTTGAGCGATTTTTGATAGGATTTCTCCTACCAAAAATCGCTCATATGGGTGAGTTTTCACTCTTATGGGTTCATCCCCGACATCCTGTAATAGCAGTTCGTGAAGTTAAATTGACCATGTGAAAAGTTTAAAATTATGTTTTAGAGAATCATTATTTTATTGAAGTAAAAACATCTTTTCGCGCGTTGAGCGATAAGTTCTTCTGTCAAGTCACTACTGTCGGCAGTCCCCATGATTACATAATTATGTTTTTTTTTGTATGTTTTTTACTTCATTGGATATGATACCCACGACGTGTGTTAAGTTTTGCCACTTAATTTAATTACTACAACTACTTAAGGGGGATTCGATAAGGTAGCCTTCTATGATTATATTCTAGATTCTAATGATTATAATTCTGTAATGCCGTATTTGTTACGGCCGCGAATCATATTTAGATCAACATACAACCTGTTACTGACCTGCAAACTGCAAAAAATGTAAGAAAATTTGAATTTCGCGGGCTACCTTAGCGCATCCCGCTTAAGGTGAATCCGCAGCTGTAGCCCGCGAAATTCAAATTTTCTTACGTTTTGTTTTCAATCTGCAGATTTTTTTCAGGTTATATCTTGATCAAAATATGATTCGCGACTATAACAGATTCGTATATACAGAATTAGAATCATTAATACATCTCTCTAAGTTAGATTTGTTACCGAATGCCATGATTTCATGAAAAAGTATTTCAATGGAACAAATCTAACATAGAGAGATGTATTAACGATTCTAATGGTAATAATTCTGTAATAAAATACTCTTTATTACGTACACCATAAAAATTACAGACATAAATGTTGAAATTTTACATAGGGTGAGAGGGTGACACAAGGGCGGTCTTATCGCTAAAAGCGATCTTCGCGTATACTCGGCGCTGAATCGCGTATACTCGGCGCTGAATCGTGTATACTCGGCGGTGAATCGCGTTTACTCGGCGCTGAATCACGTATATTCGGCGCTGAATCGCGTATACTCGGCGCTGACTCGCGTATACTCGGCGCTGAATCGCGTATACTCGGCGCTGAATCGCGTATACTCGGCTCCAGTCGTAAGTTTTCACTTCTCTATCGTGTGGCCATAAGCTCACACCTTTATTATAGACCTTCCTTGAACATATTGCAATACAACAAGGTAAACCGGACGAAGCCTTTAAGGTAATAGGTAGGTACCTACTCTGGTGTCATAGTTATGCTGTATCGGAAATGAAGCATTCTAATTTAGCTGCTTCTTCCGCCGCACATTCTAGCGCGTACAATGTTGCATAGTTAATTAGAATGTCAACTGTAGAACAATACAGTACATACTAAATATTAGTAGAAGTAATATTAATAGTGTTTATACAACCTATTGATGTAATAAAAGCTTTTTTTCTTATTTCAAATAGGTTTTTAGTAGTAGTTAATTAGCAAGTTTGAAATCGAATAACCACAGATCACAGCCACAGATTTACCATAAGTCACAGTTTTAAAATAAGGGCCTTTATATTGGGCGACGATTTAGGCGGGGGGCCCAAAACGAGCCACCGCGCCACCGCAACGTTTTCAGCAGCGACAGTATCGCGCGACAGCCACCGGTGTTCGGAAGCCCCCACATTTTATAATCAGCAGGACGCTTTCAATTTCTGCTCTACTGTAGAATTGAAATCGTTTGTCTACCCTTCTCGGTAGAAAACTGTCTACACGGTTACGTTATTTTTGTCTACTGTTCCGTCGACAAAACGCTTCTCTATGGTTCTCGTGTTAAGCCCGCTGCACCGTAATTCCGTAACAAACTATTCATCACAATCTGAATGATTTTGAAGTATATTGCTAATCCATTGCTTCATATGTTCGAAAATGTTGTCTGCTCAACAACTTAGATAACGCAATGAATGTTGTTGAACTGTCAAAATAAAACCCTGTGCTTTTGATCAGTGAGGTAGGAAAACTATGGAGATGCATATTCTATTAAGTATAGGAAGAATATATTATACAATTGTCTATCATATCGACACAGACATTTCATAAAGCGTATTGTTTCTTTTAACTAATCAAGAACTGCAAATGAATAGAGAGACATCTAAATGTTTGTCAAGGACTAAATTTGGCAACACTTTTGTGTGACGACAAAATCATGTCGATGCTTGACCGGTCGCCATGTTTAGTTACACAATGTGCTGTCAAACGGTTGCTTTTTTTTTTAACGGTTGTTTTTTTTTTCCGGAAGTCGACAACCGAAAGGTTAAGGTACGTTCTGTTTACATTATTTCTGCTTGAGTATAGTTTTAGACGATTTTTATGTTTTTTTTGGTATAGTGGAGTGTGCTATCTAACATAAGGCAAATAATTTAATGTAGTGTTGCGTAATGCAAATTCTTTTACATTTTATTGTATAGATTCAAGTTTTATATCTGAACAGACAACTGTGCTGCTGGGGAGTTTGTTGCGCCACTTCTTCTTCCCAGCTAAAGCACTAGGAAGTGGTGAAGGGTGGGCGATTTTGGGAGACTGTCTTATGTAATTTTTGACATTCGAAAAGTGCTGATTCTCAGCCTAGTTTGAATAAAAGACTTTTGATTTATTTGTTATTTTTTGCTAGCTTTCTCTCTCGCGCTCGCAGGAACAACCCTACGAAATGCGGCCATTTATGTGCTCGATTTTTGTAGGTAGTCACGCTAATTTTGTAAGTATGGCAAGTCCAAAGGTTTTTAAAGTCAATGCTACTGATAGTGTGTTACACAATTACCCCTCAGCTCTCTGCTGGGCAGTCTCACGATGGACTCCTGAGTCAGGGTGAGAGAGGGGCGGAGAGTATCAGCATATTGTGTGGTCCGCAGCGCCCTCAAGTGGCGAGTCGCAGTCTCTGCTTTAGCGCGTGGCCACCACCGACCACACGTGTGCGGTGAGTCTCTACAAAATGTATGGAAAGTCTGTTTGTCGCTGGCTGTGGTTGCTGGTGGCTCGTTTACGCCGAGCCTTAGACTCGATCCTGACCGATTGGCCGGGGAGGACAAAACACAACTCACGGTCCACTCAATCTCTGTGGTTCTTTCATCAAAAGACCGTTTCAGACACCAATCTACATGATCTGACCAAGATTATGTCTGGACTTTAAAAGAGTCTGTGACCTCTGAGTTTGTTTCGGCCTTTCTTCTCAGACTAGTCAGAGAGGAAACGCCGACCTTATCCAGTTTTTAAAATATGATTGGCGTGTAAAAATGTTTGTACAAACCTACTTACAGAAATAAAATCATTTATCACAAAGAAAATTGGAAAATTATGGCTGGGAGATTTGCTCAGTAGTGGCAAAAAATACATAATATGTCATTGTCTATGACTTATTATTATGTATTTTTATTTTGATATTTTTGATATTATCAATCATAATATTTGATGTTGACTAATATATACTGCTGAGCATGAGGTCCTGGGTTCGATTCCCGGGTCAGGCAGTGTTATTGGGTTTTACCATCTGGAATTTCTCAGTAGCAGCCCGGAAGCTGGATTTGTACCCGGTTGATGGCAATAGGCTCGCACCCTATTACATGGGACTTAAACATAACTGGCGAAATGTGGGTGTACTATAGGTACACCTCTGCCTAACCCTTCGGGGATTACAGGAGTGATGTTATGTTGACTAATCTTTGCGGTTTAACATAGGATTTTATTTCTTTTTACCTGACTATGACTAGCTTCGAATTCTAACAGCTCTTAGTCATGACTTCGTGAGCTCATCACTCGAGATTTGCCCCATGATGAGATGTTGAGTTCTTTGTAAAAGTCATCCTCATTGTCATAAATCAGCCTGATCCCTTGACGACTGAAAATCCCCACAAGTAAAATAACGAAGGTACATCAAGTTACCACAAACGTTCAAATTTTCTCATTCGATTTTGGACTTAACCATCAACTTTTTAAGGTTTAAAATCATTTGGAGAAATTTGACAGTTTGGTATACTGGGTGGAAAATTTCAGCGGGGCAGTAAGGGGAAGTACCTTATCCGTTGCAGCTACGCGAAAATGGTCTTTAGAGACTATCCATAATTTTTTATGGAATTTTGATCCCTTTTCACAGATTTTGAAAAAATGTACAGTCAGCAGGAAAATGGGCAATTTTCACAAAAACTTTTTTTATGCCAATTGATCCTCTTTCTTATATGGATCAAAAACCTCTATTGGACCAATTGCGGTTTGAGTACTAGAAAAGTCATAAAATGCTAAAAACTTTTCCCATACATTTCGTGAGAAATGATACTCCAACTTAGTTTTTTATGATCGATAGATGGACCGCTACAACGAAGACTGGCCAAAAATAAATAAACTTCGTATTTCGAAATCAAATTCCGGCAATTCGCAAGGCAGTCGATACAAACATAATGATGGTCCTAACGTGACCACCTCGCAGTCCTGATCTCACGCCTCTACACTTCTTTATGTGGCGCTATTTAAAAATTGAACTTTATAAAAAGAAATACAACAGTGTTCAGGAACTCAAAGATTTACTTACCACGATTCTCTATGGAATTAATCCTAGCACATTATCAGCTGCTACCCAGTCTGTAGTAAAGAGAATAAACCTATGCCTACGTCAAAACGGTTACCATTCTGAACACCTCATAACTTAGAGCACAAAAGTAAAATTTCTAGGTGAGTCCAAATGTAAAGTTTCAAGTTTTTAATTTTAATGTGAAATAATACCCAAAGTAGAAGTTATAGTTTTTTATTTGTTTTTCGATCAGTCTTTTTTTGTAGCGGCCAGTTTGGTAAAAAATGTAAGTTGGAACTTCTCATTTCCTGCGAAATGTATGGGAAAAGTTTTTTGCGATTTATGACTTTTCTAGTACTCAAACCTCAATTGGTCCAATAGAGATTTTTGATCCTTATAAGAAAGAGGATCGATTGGCATAAAAAAAAAGTTTTTGTGAGAACTGCCCATTTTCCTGCTGACTGTACATTTTTTTCAAAATCTGTGAATGGGGATCAAAATTCCATAAAAAAATTATGGATCATCTCTTAAGACCATTTTCGCGTAGCTGCAACGGATAAGGTACTTCCCCTTACTGCCCCGCTGAAAGTTTCCACCCCTTTATTTATTTTTTCTCACAATTATTTTTTTACACTTTTGCACAATTTAAATTCCACTCTCCCCATTTCTCTCTCCCGACTTAACTATCTCTCTCTCCCAATTTTGCTATCTCTCTCCCCGATTTAACTATCTTTCCCTCCCTATTTCTCTTGGTCTCTCCCAAATTAACTATCTTCATCTCCCTATTGCTATTTTTCTCTCCCAATTTAACTGTTTTTCTCTTACTCTCTCAATTTTACTTTCTCTCTCTCTCCCTTTTCCTCTGTTTCTCCCAATATCCCTCTATATAAAAGTGGATAGTTCAAAAACATACCTTCTTATACACCAGGTAGTTAGGTGACTCCTCCGGCGATGGTATGGTCGACATCAGAGCCTGTACCTGGGGCGGTAAGCTCGATGTCGGGTTCTCTTTCTTGTCTCTGTCCTTTTCTTTTTCTTCTTTTATACATTTTGAATTGTCTCTGGAACAGTTATGAGATGATTTTATATTTTGATAATATCTAAACACACTGGTAGATCTTCTATTAATATCATCATTTCAGCTGAAAGACGTCCACTGCTGGACATAGGTATCCCCCAAAAGGGAGGGAAGGGTTGCCATAACTGCCACGCTTGGCAGGCGGGTTGGCGATCGCAGTAGGTATTGTGTTAAAATGCATAGAGAATGCTGCTGCCCTTCTCTAGTAAGTCCTTTAGTCGCCTTTTACAACACCCACGGGAAGAAATGGGATGGTCAATGGCGTAGTTACCGGAGGGCTAGACGGGGCATTGCCCCGGGGGCCCCAAGCTCAGGGCCCCTCGGACTACTAGTTAAAATTTCTCCCACATTCGGTATATAAATAAACCAGATTCCAGGAACGCGCTTTAATAATGGCAACTTATTTGAAAAAATACAGGGGAATTCCCAACCAGTCTCGAATATCGAAAGGTTTGAAACTTGCGGTGGACGCCCCTGTATTCTTAGTCCCTTAGGCCCGGTTTCCACCAAAGCGGAGAGAGGATGTGGAAATAAACATATCCTATTAGTCGTTTACAAACATCTCCTCTCCTCTCCACTTTGGTGGAAACCAGGCCTTAGGCTGGTTTCACAGTCGCACCGTCAAACAGCGCGTTTCAATAGCACGCGCTTGACGCAAGGCGGACCTATGAGAAACGCGGCGCGCTTCAACTGCGTAACTATAAAACGCTACTAGTGAATTTACAAGCGCGCGACTGTATTAGGTACGATGAATCTGGAGTACGACGAATCTGGATTACGACAAATCTGGAGGAGGTCGAATTCGGAAAACGACGAATACGGAACAAATGATTTTAAATAGTTTAGTTGGGGTTTGAGGCCCTAGTTTATTTTTTGCCCTAGGGCCTTTGGTTACCTAGCTACGCCACTGGGGATGGTGCCATTCATCACGTGCGGCACCACACGGAATAAATATCATGTACACTTGTAACTGGTCATAATAAACATAAGAGCTTAACTTTTATTACATACATACATACATAAACTCACGCCTTCTTCCCATGGGGGTAGGCAGAAACTATAGAACGCCACCTGCTACGCTCCTTACATACTCCTTTTGCTTCGCCTACGTTTATACATACATCTGGTCATACACGCACGCCGATTGCGAGTACTACGCACCTGACCTTTCTGAAGAACATCACCAATTTGGTCACTATATGTCCTCCTAGGGCGTCCGCTCCCGGCATTTCCACTCACCTCTGCTTTATAAATACCTTTTGTTAGTCACGTTTCACTCATCCTCTCAACATGACCAAACCATCTAAGCATACTCTTTTCAATTCTCTCTTTTTTCTTTTTCTTTTTTTTCTCTTTTCTATTCTTATGTTTTTTTTCTAAATAAATAAAAACTTAATATTGCTTGCAATGATTATAGATTATGTTGGTTGACCTATAATGAATCATAGCAGGATGTTATGATAAGAGTTTTGTAGGTAAACTAGCAACAATTCAATTATGTGCAGTAAATATTTGTATTTGTGTGTTGTTTCTATTATGGGTTTTTCCATCAGGAATTACTCAGTAGCAGCCTTTTTTTTGGGTGGGAAATTATCAAATAACTTCTCCCTCTCTGGGCGGCGCGGGAGGGCGTGACAGACTTTTACTGACTAAAACCCACCCGTGTTCCTTAAGATGCCTGTGTGCCAGGGCCACGATATCCCTTTGGGACAGGCTCGTAACCCTGGCAGGCATTAGCCCTTTCGGACCCCGTCAATTGGTGCTGACAGCGCTTTAGGCGCGCGTGGAACACAACGCGCCGTGGACCCGGGGCCTAGTCCTTATCGGACGGAGACCTACCCATCGCTCACCGTCCCCGCAAGCCCGCGCCTGCGGTGGCCGGGAATCGGTCTGCGATTCCCGACGGCTTCCTTTTACATGAGACTTACATAAATTATCATCAACTACTGACAAATGCGTGCACTGACTGGACAGGTCCACTCAATCTGTGTGGTTCTTTCATCAAAAGATCATTTCAGGCACCAATCTACATGGTCTTCACATGATCTGATCAAGATTATGTCTGGACTTTAAAAGAGACTGACCTCACACGGCCTTTCTTTTCAGGGTAGTCAGATACGAACTGCCAACCTCATCTAGTTTTACAAACCTACTTACAGAAATAAATCATTTATCAATGGCAAAATGTGGGTTCAGGTACACCTCTGCCCAACCCCTCGGGGAAACAAGATGTGATGCTAAGTGTAAATATTTGTACTTCAAATAGGATATATTCTAGAGAGCAAAGATTTTTACTAGTTTTACCCCTTCTAATTTTATGTTATTGAAGGAGAGGGTTGCAAAACCAGTAAAAAAAACCGGCCAAGTGCGAGTCGGACTCGCGCACGAAGGGTTCCGTACCATTATCTATAAAAAAAAACGTAAAAAAAATCACGTTTGTTGTATGGGAGCCCCCTTAAATATTTGTTTAATTTTTATTTAATTATTTAATTTTTAAAGTGAATATATAACTAAACAATCTGTGAATATTTCAAGTGTCTACCTGTTGCCGTTATCAATATCGAGCAAAAACGAGCAAAAAAAATCACGTTTGCTGTATGGGAGCCCCCTTAAATATTTATTTTATTCTGTTTTTTTTAGTATTTGTTGTTATAGCGGCAACAGAAATACAGACAGACTGACGGCGGAGCTTTAGTAATGGGGTTCCCGTTTTACCCCTTGTGTACGGAACCCTAAAAACGGTATCAATACAACAATGTTGTTGAAATTTTTGGTCGTTCTCTTAAGTGTGCGGCCCAATACTTAAATTCTCAAGTCTCATACAGGCTACATTTACATGTGTATAAGACTACTGTAAACTTTTTATAAATAAATAAGCATAATTATAATATGATGCTCCAAGTTGTACTGTAGCAGCAGGAACATAGCACAATGTCTCAAAGTTCAGCATACTGACATAACAATATTCAAAAATTTATTGCATTCCATAATTGTATTTTTGCCAAATTCCGAAAAAATATTGCTTTTAATGATTATAATTATTTTATTGTATTGAATTATTATGTTAAATAGACTATTACTACAAACTTTTTTTTATTTCTACAATATGTTAACATCTCAACTTGATGGCTATTTTTATGTGTTAATAATTATTTGAGGGGTTTGCGCTGATAGTTGAAATACAGGATTTGCGTAGTTCGGCTACAGATGTCTAATTAATTTGTAACAGAAAGATATAGCATGATTTATGTACATGTGTATCGTTCTAAACAATTATTGAAATAACCTTATTATTATTATCATTCCACAATGTGTACATAAGTGGGAACTTAATATTTGATGTGATCATTGTGGTCCTCAAGATTGAGAAGAATTTCATGCAACTTTTATTGAACGGGGAGCCTGAAACGGTTACACTTACAGTCATTCATCATCTGCCTAGCTTTTTTCTCAATGAAGTTGGGCTCAGCTTCCAGTCTAACCGGATGCAGCTGAATACTAGTATTTTACATGGAGTGACTGCCTATCTGACCTCCACAACCCAGTTACTGGGTAATATGATACCCTTTGATAAGTTTATCAGATATACTGTAATTATTGTCAAAGATCCATGAATGACAGCCGGGACCAATGACTTAACGTGCTTTCTGTAGCACGGAGGGGACTCACTATATAAAGATGGGACCCATACACGGACCAACACCGGCAAGAGTGGTGTAACCTGATCGATCAACCCACGTGACGGTTATTACTTAGCCACCATTCCTATATATTAGCTATTCATTCTTATAATTACTTATTCAGTCTAAGTTTTAGTATTTTACAATAACTTTTTATTCTTAAACTAAGTACCTACCTTCTGAAATTATGCAGGTTAAGCTACGCTTGCCGCGGTCGGTCCGTGGATAGGTGACCATCTTTTCATACCAAGATTCCTCTATGCCTCGGAAAGCACGTTAAGCCGTTAGTCCCGGCTGTCATTCTTAAATCTTTGACAGTTGTTACAGGTTGTCAAACGCCCAAAAGTATGACAACCAGTCTTACCAAGGGATATTGTGTTAACTAGTCTTACCAAGGGATATTGTGTTACCCAGTAACTGGGTTGTGGAGGTCAGATAGGCAGTCGCTCTATGTAAAACACTGGTATTCAGCTACATCTGGTTAGACTGGAAGCCGACCCCAACATAGTTGGGAAAAGGCTAGGCAGAGGAAGAAGATATTATGATCTGACCAAGATAATGTCCAACTTTAAAAGAAACTGTGAGCTATGAGTTTGTGTGGTGTTTCTTCTCAGAGTAGTTAGATAGGAAACACCAATAGCTAGTTTTAAAATATATTTTTGTTTTTAACATATAAATAGCACATAATTTTTAATAGACTATGTACCATTTATTATGTAAACCAAACAAGTTACAGATGTTAATGTATAAATTGTTTGTTAAAAACAATTTACAAAAATAAACATCATGACATATTAACATGTAAGATAACTTTGATTTCTTGTATACAATTGCACCAAGATTAACAATGTTTTGACTACTTTTTTATTCATATTAAGGTTTATGATGAAACTTACCTGGATGGCCCTTGCTGACAGGCCTTCGATGCCGCCTTTTCCGATGAATTCATCGTCACCATTTTAATTTTCAAAATACAAATTCATCACACAATAAAATACTAAGCTTTCTGAAATTGTTTTTGATTGGCGCCAAAATGTTAAGGCATTAAACTTTTTTTATGATTCTTTGGCTACGATACTGTTTTGTAAAGCCTCTAATGAACGCTTCTGTGGCTTATTTTACAACGCCACAAATAGCTAATTTAAACTACAGAATGTTTGGAAATTATCTAAACACTGTTCACTTCAAATAGATGTTTAAACAAACGATAAACTATGTAGAAATTATACTTAACACCATTATGCACGTAAAATTATTAGTAGTTATTTACGAAAAAATCGGCACTGTTCAAGTCACAAAAAAAACATTTTCTCTATCAAAACTGAGGCGTAGAGTATTCCTAAAGCATCTAAAAGTATCAAGAGAGTGAATAAATGTTAATAATCGCCAGTTTCAAACACATTTTTTGGTTTTATTTGTGATTGTTTGACCCACTTGACTAGGTGTTTTCCTTTTTTGATTTTACAGTTCAAGCACTTCAAACGACCAGCTGGCAGTCACAGTGATCTGATTTACACGGAAAACCATCTTGTTTTATTTATAAAACGTAAATAATAACAACCGATAACAGAATTTAACATTTTGATAATAGCACGAAATGTCAAGACCGTTCGCCATTTATCATCATCCCAAGTGCGCGAGCTTTTTGAAAAGAGACAAGAGATTTGAACACCGCTTGCGCGAACGAGAAACCAAATCTATGGCAAAATAATGCGAATAAAGTGAAAAGTCGATGCGTCCGCAAATGAAATAGGTATGGAATGTCCTACTAAATTTGGTCGTTTGAATAAATGAATAGATCGCGCATGTGTTTAGAAGTTTATCGAACGCGGCTACTTGGTGCTATTTTTAGATCTTATAAACAGCAGGAAAACTTTTTGCATTATTTATTAAATATTACACAAGTTCCTTATAAACTATAATACTAATACTTCCTTGTAAAATATTATTCAAAGGTTTTCATTGTTTTACGGACATCGTGTAACTCTTTGTTAAGAAAAAAGATGGCAGCACTTGTTCCTGAAAATGAAAAATACCGCTCTATAATAATTTTATAATTAGGTATTGCAAATTAATTAAATCTAAATGTTGGTTACAGATATAAAAAAATGATCGATCACCATCGATCGGCACTATAACAACATTATCAACTTGTTGGATTCTTGAGGAAGGTAGTTTGAATACCTACACAATAATACATAGCGATTCGCGAGATTTGAGTGTACTCAGGAATGTTAAAATTCGTGGTCAAATCATTTTGACTAGTAAGTTAGACCACGAGGAAGGAACGAAATTAACATCATATCATCTACGTTCCGTCTTTCGCCAAAGAGGATTGTATCGAACTGAACTGAATCGGAGACTTATCTACTTTTCGGCCAGGGACTACCTACTTTAATCTATTCAAAATTAGAATATTTTATTTCACTACTTAAAAATGGGCACATGAAACGTCAGAAGCTAGATGCAGCGTCCAATTGGTTGTTTCCTGTGGTCGTTTCCTATGGCGAAGAGCCGTCAAGAAACTCCACGGTTACTCTTTCAAAAATAATTGGCTTTTACAACGTTTTCAAATTACAGTGTTAATAGGTATGGGAGGAAAGTGTATTGGATTGGAGAGATCGGGCAGGGCCTTAGTCAGGAATTCACTTCGGGGGTCGAGCTCTAGACTAGAGACAACTTAACATAACAACTTTATTTCAAAATTAAGCACTATGTTCTAATTTTCCATAGATACAAATTTTATTAAAAGGCAACTGACGTGGATGATCTCCAACGATATCTGCATTGACATTCTGGATTCTCTCATGAGCGTCGCGTCCTCCCTTGCATATGACTTTGGACCCAGACACTTTAGGAAGGTACCTATCCTAAAGAGAGAACGTAGGATAAGGTTCTCTTTTGATAATTCTTATAGTTACAGGAGTTACTTTGTCGACTCGTGCAAAAAGTTTTAAAATTAAGGAATGTTGGACGCAAACGATGAAAGCACGAAAATAGCACCTTGCCTGCAGGAAAATAGGATATTTCCTGTGAAAAAAATTCTAGTGAAGAATTCTCACAATCTCATCGGAATTATTTTTATTAAGTCATTAGAAATACTGTGTCTAAAGTCGATTGAACATGTGTGAAAGCGGCATATTTCGATCAATGTTAACACTAATAATGATCCAAGGAAAGCTGGGTTTTAGAGTTCCGTAGTCAACAAGGAACCTTTATAGTTTTGCCATGTCCTTCTGTCTGTCTGTCCACGGCTTACCTTAGAGACCCTTAGTAATAGAAAACTGTAATTTGGCATGAGTATATATTAAGACTCTGACAACAGGTAAACCGCTGTCACTGTCAAACTGCATACAAAAGAAAGAGAAGCGCGATGACACAACGCTTGTAATTTATTGCAAAATAGGTATGAAGAAATTATTTATTTACTCAAAAATGAGTTGAGTAATCGAAAATAAAAAAAACAACCAAGTTCTGCATACAAACAAGACGTTCTTGTTATTAATTAAATACCAACCGTACGTTGATATTTAGTACAGATATTTTGGATTGAAACTCAAAGTAAAGGGTTAGTTTACCGTTCATTAGTATGGAGGTTTTTTTTTCTAAACGTATTTTGGTAACCACCAAGTTCTGAGAAATATGTTCAAGAATATCATATATTTTTTTCGCTGCCACAAACTATGTAGATTTGGCAATTTTTTTGTTTAAGACAAGCCTACTTTTATCATTTGCCTCTTGTCAGCGCCTTAATCACGCCGACAAAGTAGTAAAAAATTATAGTGTGCCTCCCTTGCACGTAAAGTGGGGACGATATTTTTTGTTTTCTCGTCTATCCCATGGTGTGGGGTATCGTTGGATATATAGGCCGTTCAAAAATATTGCAGACCACTCACATTGAAGGGTCATTGTGAGTGGTCCGACATGCACATGGCCTGTTTTCCTATAATAACCAACTTGATTTTGCGGTCAAATGCACACCTACTGCTTATGAATAATTCTGCCATTCAGACGGCTTATATTCTACACTTAGTACGGAACCCTAAATGAGCGAATTCCGACACGCACTTGGCCGGTTTTTTTTTAGTTTTCTTTTACGCCCTCAGTGTTCAATATAATAATGCCTTCAGAATGTTGTTGGGGCTCCCGCGTTACTGCAGTGCATCAGGAATGTTTGCCGAAGCGCATACTGATGGTTTCAGTACCATCCTGCGAAAAAGGATTGCGTCCATGATGCGCAGAGTGCGTGGGAGCGTCAACGACATTCTGAAGGTCATCAGTGATAAGCCGTTTTGCACCATTATGGCACATTGGGTGCATGCATGTGCATGTACCCGGTGCGTCAAGTGAGTGCAACAGGTATTTGAACTAAAATTTGAGTTGCATTTGTTACTAACATAGCATAAGTATTGTGTATTACTAACATTATGGATCAAGGTCCGAACTAAATAATTTTTTTCACAACTAGCTGTGTTTACAAACAAAAGATTGCTTTAAGAATGTGTAGAATGCAACGCGAAGGTTATAAGAGAATGTTGATTGTAGGCAGACACGGAACAGTTATTAAATTGCTACAATGCGTCTAGATTGCTTTTGACTTGGCTGCCTAACATTAAATACTTCATGTACTGTCACTTTCAACCTTGTCTTTCTCGCTTTGCAATTTTACCAAGGTTATTTTTTAGAAAAAGGATTGTAACCTTTTTAACCAAATTAAACATGTCAGTGATTAAAAATAAATAACAGACACGCGGGTCGATTTCAAATTTAAGCAACAAGCTTGCCGCGGTCAGTTCGTGGATGGGTGACCATTCATTACAAATCGTGACCACTCCGAACCTCGCAAAGCACGTTAAGGGGGATGCGCTAAGGTAGCCCGCGAAATTCAAATTTTATTACGTTTTTAGCCATTTGCAGGTCAGTAACAGGTTGTATGTTGATCTAAATATGATTCGCGGACGTAAGAAATATGGCTTTACAGAATTATAATCATTAGAATCAGCATTACAACTCTCTAAGTTCATAAAATCCTACTGGATGATTATTTCAGAAATAGTCATTCAATAGGATTTTACGAAGAGAGTTAGTTGTACTACTTGTACAACTTGCCGATTCTAATGATTATACGTAATAAAATTTGAATTTCGCGGGCTACCTTAGCGCATCCCCCTTAAGCCGTTGGTCCCGGCTGTCATTCGTAGATCTTTGACAGTTTGACGATCGTTACGGGTAGTCAGTCGAAGCCCGAAAGTCTGACAAGCAGTTTTGCCGAGGGGTATCGTTTTACCCAGTAACTGGGCTGTGGAGGTCAGATAGGCAGTCGGTCCATGTAAAGTAATGGTCTTCAGCTGCATCCGGTTAGACTGGAAGCCGACCCCAACATATTGGGAAAAGGCTATTAATCATTTAATGAAACATGTCAGTTATGTTTGGCCTGCCTCGCAAGTCTAGGGGCCGCGCGCTGAGTGCGAATGACTGAGCGTAGTGTATCTACCGGTTGATTGGGTTTTTCCCATCAGTATTCCTTGAACAGTGGTGGCTCAGAGGTAACTGCCCCCACTTACATGTTGTGTAATTTATTTCTTCACCACTGTTTGCTACTCACAGGTCATGTTAGTTTGTGTTGTTGTTATTTTGTCCTTCAAAACATCGTGAGGAAACCGGCATGTCCTAGAACCAAGAATTCGGAGACATACGTGACATTTACCAAACCGAAATGGGCCCGCGTGGTGGATTACATATACTACTATAGGTACATACATATACAGGGTCAAGTTAAATTAGCTAGCGAAACTCCGCAGACGTGATTGGTACCGATATCTAAACACGACAAAATAAAATTAAAAAAATATTTGATGACGTTTTTTGCGGTCAACGGAGCGCTGTTATTGTTATTATTGGAAGTATGAGTTGAGAAAATCTGATTTCTTTTTTTGTTTTAGCATGTTTAGATACAGGGTTGATAAAAAAAACATGTTTATTTTTTATTTATGAAATAATTTTTTTATTTAAAAAAAAACGATTAAGATTTTTCTTTTTTTTCACCGTAAATGGTAGATTTTGACTTTGTTAACTAACAACTCTCTAAGAAAACACAGGGATTCCCCTAAAATGGCTAACATTGACAACTCTCTAAGAAAAACTAATGTATATTATTTCCGGGATTCCCCTAAACTGTCAATATTGTCATGCGATCGTTCGCCGGATGAATATTGCGTCGCGCGTCGTAAAATATTGTGTTATAATTGTGAATTTGTGTTGTGAGAATGACTGGACGAAAAAAAGATTCTATTTGGAAGCATTATACTGAAATACATGATTTAAAATAATTTAAATAAAAAGGAATCTAGGGAATTGTGCCATAAAGAGATACAGGGAATAAATACCGCAGCGATTAAAATACCATTTTAAATCGCGAAGCACATAAAATTCTGTGAACTTTTATGAAAAATCAAGTTGGATTTAAATCATGATTTTGATTTAAAAAATCACTTGATTTTTAAATCAAATGATTTAAATCAATCAACCCCGTTTAGATACTAACAGCGTTCAGGAACCCAAATAAAAAACTCATCAAATAATTTTATTTTTTGTTTTATAGTTTCGCTAGCTAATTTATTTTGATCCTATATTCTGGTACACTTACCTTATTAAGTTATATTTTTATTCGTCACCTTAAAATACCTACCTTGCAATGCTAAGGCTCCCCACAGACAAGTGTGACGCGACACTAGTAGCACAGTTTCTATGAACACTTCATGGAAAAAATCGCGCTGCGCGTCACGCTTCGTATCGCGCCCGCGATGTCACGCCAGTCAGCACGAGCCTTTATTGAAAAACTGTCAAAAAAGTTGTTACAAAAAGACAATGGAATGGTTTGTCAAGAGACTGCATTAGCGACCGACCACAAACTAAGGTCATTTACTTTCGAGACGGGAGGTCACCGGCCTGCAGGCTTGCAACTTTAGTTTCAACCCTTTCCTTAATGTAGGTTGTACTTACATTTAAAAAATTAAAACCTAAATTTTGATAAATTCGATGAATAACTTTAAGAAATTTAGAAAATACTTTTTATTTTCCCACTTTGACCTTAATATACTTTTCAACACATTTGCTCAAAAAACGCATTTACGAAGCTTAAATAAACATTGTTCGTGCAGTAAAATAGGTAGTCTCACCTAAGTATGTATTAACTATTATTTTTATTTGCTATACAACGGAGTAAACATGTATTTTACCGCGTATAGCATAATCATAATCATAATCATTTATTCATCCGTTGTATAGCACCGTGCGTATACTTTATGGTTTTTTTTTTATATCCATAATATAAGAGTTCCACCACGGAGTTTCAAGTTACGAGGCCTGCCGGAGGCTCTACGCGGGGATCGTGCGGTGGCTAGAGAGGCGCCACGGCGTCCTCACCTTCCGCCTGACGCAGGTCCTCACCGGACACGGTTGTTTCGGGAGGTTCCTGTTCAGGATAAAGCGGGAGGAAACGCCCGGGTGTCACCACTGTGTGGATCGCCCGGAGGACACGGTGGAGCATACGGTGGAGGTCGCCCAGCTTGGGCGGAGCACCGCCGTGTCCTCACGGTGGCGATCGGCGGCGGCGATCTCTCGCGTCCGGCCCTGGTTCAGGCCATGGTTCGGAGCGAGAGTGCATGGGAGGCCGTCACCTCCTTCTGCGAAGCAGTTATGCTAGCGAAGGAGGAGGCGGAACGCGTGAGGGTGAGACAAGGTTCGCGCCCTCGCGCCCTTAGTCGCCGCAGGAGACGCCCCGGGCGTCGGGAGTCGCAAGCCGATTTCCGGCCACCGTAGGCACGGGCCTGCGGACGGTGAGCGATGGGTAGCTCGCCGTCCGATAAGGACCAGGCCCGGGTCGACGGCGCGTTGTGTTCCACGCGCGCCTCAAAAAGATGTCAGCACAAACTGACGGGGTCCGTCAGGACCAATGCCTGCCAGGGTTGCGAGTTTGTCCGAAAGGGATATCGTGGCCCTGGCACACAGGCAACGGAAGGAACACGGGTGGGTTTTAGTCAGTAAAAGTCTGACACTCCCTCCCGCTCTGCCCAGAGCGGGAGAAGTTATTTGATGATTTCCCACTCAAAAAAAAAAAAAAAAGAGGTTCAATCATTCGGCTTATTTATTCTCGTAACTTGAAACTCCGTGGTGGAACTCTTATATTATGGATATAAAAAAAAAACCATAAAGTATACGCACGGTGCTATACAACGGATGAATAAATGATTATGATTATGATTATGCTATACGCGGTAAAATACATGTTTACTCCGTTGTATAGCAAATAAAAATAATAGTTAATACATACTTAGGTGAGACTACCTATTTTACTGCACGAACAATGTTTATTTAAGCTTCGTAAATGCGTTTTTTGAGCAAATGTGTTGAAAAGTATATTAAGGTCAAAGTGGGAAAATAAAAAGTATTTTCTAAATTTCTTAAAGTTATTCATCGAATTTATCAAAATTTAGGTTTTAATTTTTTAAATGTAAGTACAACCTACATTAAGGAAAGGGTTGCAACTAAAGTTGCAAGCCTGCAGGCCGGTGACCTCCCGTCTCGAAAGTAAATGACCTTAGTTTGTGGTCGGTCGCTAATGCAGTCTCTTGACAAAGCGCACTTGGTAGGCCTGGAAACCCGGGCCTCATCCGCATTTAGGGACGCCCTAAGCCTTTCAGCAAGGGCATCAGCGGTCGGGCCGCTGGCCGCACCGGGGATCTCCAGCATCCGGGCCCCCGTCGCAGTGAACTTCATCCGGAAGCCATCGGCGACGCCGATCTCCTCCAGGTTCACTGCCGCCCACGCCTTAGCGAGCACCTCGCGGTAGGACACGCCCTTCTTTTCCGCTTCCGGCTGTAGTGTAATCACTACAGCTGCGGACTTCGGGGCGCGGAGCCTAGCCGCGGCGGTTCGCTTCTTGCGCCGCTGCCGCCTCTCCTTTCTGTTGGCCGCCCTTTTGGCTTTACCCGCCTTCCTGTTCTCCCCGGCTACTTGCCATTCGGCGTTGGCCGGAGAAGAATTAGAAGGCGGAACCGACCGTCCCGCCACAATGCTTGGGGCCCTCGCCTTCTGCGCAGCCATCTCGACCTTCTTGGACTTGGACTGCGCCGATTTCGCCGGAAGCGTGGGCTTGGCCGCAGGCTTGGCTGCAGGCTTGGCCGCAGGCTTGGCCGCGGCAGCCACGGTGGCCGCAAAGGTAGCCGGCTTGCTTGCTGCTAGCGGGGGGCGCAGGACAATGCCCTCCAGAACGGAAAACCGATTATGGAAGGCAGCCAGCTCCTGCCGCACCAGGGTTAGCACCCGTTCTTCCACAGGCACTGGCTGCCCCTGCCCTTGCTGCGCCCCCACCTGTGGCACTTCCTGCGGGCCAGCTCCTCGGAGCCGGGCCAGGTCCGCTCGGAGCTCTTCGTTCTCCTTTCGGAGAAGCTCCATAGCGGCCGTCAAGCGGCCCACCTCCGCCCGCATTTCGGACATTGCGTCCGCCGGAGTTCCGACTTGAAGGGCCCTCGCTGCCGCTATGATGGTGGCCGTGGCAGCGGGTATGACCTTATCTTTAGAGGACTGAATCCTGTTCAAGGCCACACCCCTGATTGCGGCTGCAACGACCTCCTCGAAGCTACTGGCCGCTCCCTTCGCCTTGGAGATGCCAGCGGCGTCCGGCTCACCGCCCGAGGACTCAGAAAGGGTCGCGTTGCGGCTGGCCTCTCCAAGTGGTTCCTTCTCGGCTGGGCTGGCTCTGTTCAAATCGCTGTCCTCCTGGGTGGAGAGCCCTCTATCCACCCCCCGCTCCCGAACCCCGCCCCGCCTGCTAATTTTTTTGCGGGCGTTGCTCAAGCCGCCATCAGAGGACGACCCCTGGCCGTCCCCTGGTTTGGACCGCTTCTTCTTCAAGAACTTCGCGTTCTTAGCAGACCTCCCCTCCACGGGCTCCGGGCTCTTAAAAGAGCCCTTCGCCCCAGATGCGGCGTCGGACTCCGACCCCGCATCACTCCTCTCATCCTCTCCTGTCGTCTTTTGGGTTTTGGTTTTGTTTTTTAAATTTTCCATTTTGAATCCCACGAGTGTGGGGGATATAAAACGTCATTCCTAGGTTTACCCCCTGTGTCTAGGTAAGTCGGGTTACATTTGTTTCCCAACCAGAGGTTCGACTGGTCCCTGGCTGGGGGTGCGCTAACGACTGATGCGCCACCTGCAACTACGAAGTTACAGATGGCACTACTCCTCAGCCATTCATACCCTCGCCACGCACCAAAACTTGGTATTAGAGGATTTTTTATGGAGGTTATCGTCCTCGCGATCCGGGCGACTAAGCCAAGATCCTCGTCGCGTTCCGAGTCACAAAACATGACCGTGATCTCTTTCCGGATTACGATTTCGACGGGTGCAGTCAGGAGAATCAGTTCTCCCGCTGCCAGCTCGTTGGCAGGGTAAGTGCACAACGAGCACCGCCCCTGCTTCTTCACTCATGGAGAAGCGTCCTCCTTCGGCCTTTGGGCCCTTCCTCCACGGACCATTCAGGTCCTAACCTGCGCCCACTCAACCATCCCTCTGTAAGCAGAGAGAGGAGTAGGCCACCGTCCACCCAGGAGGAGCATTACGCTCTCCCCCTCGCAGAAATTCGCCATAAACAATACCCTCTCCGAAAAACTCCACAACCTTTTTCGAAGAGAGTATTGTCCATGCCCAGGGTGCACCGGCCCGACGACTGCTCTTCCCCTCGAACGTATTCATAAGGGACCAGCAGGCATCAGGCATACGGGGAGGTTTTCTGCACGCACCCCATGATTGAACCTCCTTAGAAGCGCTTTTGCTCAATACGTTTATCTCACTTTATTAATAAAGAGAAAATAAGACGAAAGATTTAGTACTAATTTTCACCACGCGCACGTGGCGCCATTAGCAGATTCGTACTATTTTCATATTAGAAACGTCAAAGATTGTTGCGACTTTCCGACTGATAAACAAAATAATAATATGAGTTCTATTAGATTATTCTAATAGAGAATCTACTCCACCTGGTAACTCAAACGAGGTGCAAGCAAATTGCAGAAAATGGTCTCTTGCCGCCAAGATCGCGATAGCGCTATTTAATTATTTACAATAATTTTATATCATGGAAGACTCGAAGAAATACTCAATTATTCTCTGAAAATGTCTTGATGGCATGTTTCATTAAATACATATTGTACTGTTTTCTCGCAAATGTATTGAAAAACGTTGTATGACACACGTGCGGAAATTTGTTTGTTGCCCGTGGTAAAAAACGAGTACCACGGGTAAAAAAAAAACCCGTAGAACTACCAAGCGATCCAGTAGTACCACGGGAAGTTTTTTTTACCCGTGTTACACTTGTATCGACATTAATTCATAGCCCTCATTCACACCATATTATAAAGTGCTCTGTGTTCACAGTTTCAAACCTGTCCCTTTGACACTTCTCACTTTGAGTTTTGCTATTTAGAAACACCGGTGTGAAGGCTCAGAGTGAAATTGGGTCAACCGTGAACATTTTTTATAATAAATTTATTCATTAAATATCATTGAAGTCGAAGTAAAACAATTAAATTAATTCAATTAGTTGAATAGGACTTTAAATTACAAATTAAACACGTGTAGTACACTTCTCTAGCTATTCAATTAATTTAATTGTTTTACTTCGACTTTTAAAAACGCGGAAATTGGTATTTACAAACTCGTGACTATCGTAAGCCATCGACTTCGTCTCGGGCTTATATTCGTCTACTCCTTTGTAAAAACAATCTTACCGCACTAGTATATAAATAACTATTATTTGTTGTCCAAAAAGTTGGCAACCATAGCTGCAGCCTATGCTCAGCAGTGGCATTATCACTTGCAAGTCTTGTGACCACTCCACAAAAGAGGCAGTAGTTGTATGTACACTATAGGTAACTAAAACACATTCCACCACATTCTTCAGTTGGGTGTGGCGAATCTTACGATTTGAATTGCTAATTTGTTCACGACCACGACTATTACCGTTGATGTATTTATAGAAAATAAATAATTATGCACGCTACCTAATTTTCCATGTGGTGCCAGACGTAATAGGAATAAACACCATCCTATTTCTTCCCGTGGAAAACGTTGGCGAGGGCGAAGTGTGTGTTTATGGTGATACGTAAAAAATAAATCATAGTGAACTGGGCGGCCATAAGAGAGTGACAGAGTCAATTACTTCCACATGCGAAAAAGAGAGCGCAATAATGCGCTGGAACCAAAATACAACAACGATATGGCGCCAAACCAAATAAAAATTGTTTAAAAATAAATTAAGCTATCTATCAAAAATATTTTGAGCCAGAGTTTTCAGTTTCCTAAAGCGCACATTTTGAATGCAATTTTGCAATGAAATTATTTAGGATTTTAGAATTACAGGAAAAAATAGAGGTATTTTCGGAAATAAATTATATCAAGGAAATTTAACCCAATTGCATTTTCCTTCAGTCAGAGTATTAATCAAATAGTCAATAAACATATATCCAAAAAAATAATCTATACATGCTGTAATAGTGAAATAAATGGTTACGAAAAAGCCCCCAATTTTTTTTTTTGGTATCGCCTTAATGGGTAGTGAGATGTTAAAGGAGATGTACTGCACTAACGAGGAATTGAAGTGGGTACCACGAATAAGACGGATGACATATTTTAAGATTTCTCCTTACTTTTAAACTTTGGTACCCCACCATACCTAGCACAAATGGTGTTGGATACATAGGTACGGGTAATTTATCACAAAGTTTTAAGTAGAGGTAGCGGACGTAAGACTTCTGAACCTTTTCGAAGACCAGTGTATAATCAGTAAAAGGCGACTAAGGGACTTACTAGAGAATGGGCAGCAGCGTTCACTATGCATTTTAACACCTTAGTGCGATCGCCAATCCACCTGCTAAGAGTGGCGATTATGGCAACCCCTTCTCCCCTTTTGGGGGACGCGAATGTCCAGCATTGGATGTATTTCGGCTAAAATGATGACGTAATTTTCAAAGTAGACAAAGTAGGTATGTGTGCATCATCACTTCAGCCGAAAGACGTCCACTGCTGGACATATACCTCCCCCAAGCTCCGCCACTTCAACCGGTTCTGTTGTTCCCGCATTCAGCGGATTCCTGCGGCCTTCGCAAGGTCATCGGATCATATTGTGGAAGGCTTTCCAACGGTCTTCCAGTGCGCGGTCGCCACTCGAGAATCTTTCGGCCCCATCGACCATCTGTTCTGCGAGCAATATTGCCACTGCCACTCAAGATTGGCAATTCTTCGGGCTATGTCGGTTACCTTGATTCTCCTGCGGATCTCTTCATTTCTGTTTCAATCACGTAGGGAAACTTTGTAGTTTCCCTACGTTGCATAGCCCTCTCCATTGCTCTTTATGTTACTTTTAGCCATCTATTATGGCCCATTTTGTTTTGATTGTAATTTAATTGAATTTTTTGTTTTAATTCTAATGTGATATTGACTTTTTTTGATTTTGACTTTGTTTTTTATTGTAATTTAAATTTTGTTTTGAAATTTGATTTTAATTTTGATATTGATTTTAATTTTGGATTAATTTTGGAATTTTGTTTTTATTTGAATAATAATTGTTTTTTGATTTCAATGCTACTAACATATTTTTCTAAGTTCTGATACTAATACAATATGAATGTTTTCCGAAATAAAAATTTGAATTGAATTGTGAGCGATCAGGGGGCCAAGTCTGCTATTTTCAATGATTGGTGATTATGACGACCATACCAAGGCAACGCCATGACCATTGTGCCAATAGTTTGTAACCTCCTAAATTCATAATAGCGTGATAGTGGTCCATAGGGAAGTCAAAATAATAGGAGCTTGTCAGTATGAGATTACCAAATACACACAATTTTTCCAATGGAGTATCAGTGGCACGTCATTGGAAAATCATAAAGACGCCTTTCAATTAGAAGATTAGGAAAACTGTCAAACTCTATACGGTGCCAATGATCGGCCGTTCGGACACAACTGCGTTAGCAGACTTGGCCCCCAGATAAAAAAACAAAAAGAAAGAAAAATTGTTTATTCTGCACAAACAAAACGCACATTTCAACAAATAACCTTAATTTATAATACACATACCAAGTAGCCAAAAACCATCTAGTCTAAGTAATGTTGATTCAAGCTTTTGTGTACCAAATATTAGATTTCATTGATATCTTTTTATAAACCATTTTCTTATCTTTAACAAGGTTCCTACTTAACGATAAATTTGCAAGTTTGTACTTCATAGAAAGTGTTTGGATGTTAAGAGATATAAATAAGAAAATTGTAACGTGTCTTTTACTTGTTGAAAGTGAACAGGGGGCCGAGTCTGCTATTTTCAATGATTGGTCATTATGACGACCATACCAAGGCAACGCCATGACCATTGTGCCAATAGTTTGTAACCTCCTAAATTCATACTAGCGTGATACTCGTAGTGGTCCATAGGGAAGTCAAAATAATAGGAGCTTGTCAGTATGAGATTACCAAATACACACAATTTTTCCAATGGAGTATCAGTGGCACGTCATTGGAAAATCATAAAGACGCCTTTCAATTAGGAGATTAGCAAAACTGTCAAACTCTACAATTACGGTGCCAATGATCGGCCATTCTGACACAACTGTGTTAGCAGACTTGGCCCCCAGGTTTCAGTGCCAAAGGTCATCACTGGCAACACGCACTGGTCAAAGACTTGAATTCGTCTTGAGACACTGCGGTATGTGGGACGAGAAGATATTGCGTAGCTTCCCGAACGCTGCCCAGCCGAGTCTGAATGAGAAAGAATGATTGACCTCTTTCTCGAAGTAGAGTTGACCGTGACGTATATCGATATAAGGGAGAACATGTTTTTCAACTACAACGTTAGGTTTGTTTTTGGGATAAATTCATTCCAACTAGCAACTACCCTTTATTGTGCGTGGTCCGACACGCACTTGGCCGGTTTTTAGGGTTCCGTACCCAAAGGGTAAAACGGGAACCCTATTACTAAGGCTCCGCCGTCTGTCTGTCTGTCCGTCTGTCACCACCAGGCTGTATCTCATGAACCGTGATAGTTAGACAGCTGAATTTATCACAGATGATGTATTTCTGTTGCCGCTATAACAAAAAATACTAAAAAACAGAATAAAATAAATATTTAAGGGGGCTCCCATACAACAAACGTGATTTTTTTCGCTCGTTTTTGCTCGATATTGATACCTGCAACAGGTAGACGCTTGAAATATTCTCAGAATATTTAATTATATATTCACTTTAAAAATAAATAATTAAATTAAAATAAAACAAATATTTAAGGGGGGCTCCCATACAACAAACGTGATTTTTTTGCCGTTTTTAGGGTTCCGTACCCAAAAGTGTAAAACGGGAACCTTATTATTAAGGCTCCACCGTCTGTCTGTCTGTCTGTCCGTCTGTCACCAGGCTGTGTCTCATGACCCATGATAGCTGGACAGTTCATATATTTCTGTTGCAGCTATAGCAACAAATACTAAAAACCAGAATAACATAAATATTTAAGGGGGCTCCCATACAACAAACGTGATTTTTTTGCTCGTTTTTGCTCGATATTGATAACGGCAACAGGTAGACGCTTGAAATATTCACAGAATATTTAGTTATATATTCACTTTAAAAATAAATAATTAAATTAAATAAAACAAATATTTAAGGGGGGCTCCTATACAACAAACGTCATTTTTTTGCCGTTTTTATAGATAATGGTACGGAAACCTTCGTGCGCGAGTCCGACTCGCACTTCGCCAGTTTTTTTTTATATAAAAGGATTCGTGCTATGGATGGGGGGAGCTTTGGATGCGCGAGTGGTGTCGCTATCTGCAGAGCAGAGTATTACCTACAGTAGGCGCGCGTTTTTCACCGAAAGCACAGATTACCAGATAAATCACTCCATGTACTTACGCGCGCTAACTACCGCCCGCTGGGTCGCACGCGACCCATTTCTCAGTGGGTTGCTGACAGCCGCGAGTCGCGCACGGTGCGGCGGCGGTGCGCAGCTACAACACAAAACTCACTAAGTAAGGTTAGGTACATTTTCGTTCGCAGCGTCTAGCGACTCAAAGGTGTAGGCTAATAAGGCAGTAGGTATTGACAGTTTTGTATAGAGTGATTTATCTGGTAATCTGTGCCAAAAGTGTCACCGGCGCCGGCGCGAGCGCCTCTCCTCTCACCGCGCCGCAACCAATCCCCGTGTCTGTCCTATAACTGTCGATGCATCGCATAGCTCGAGCTACGCATCTTCCTCGCACAGCTACCTCGCGGCGGCACATCTTCATAGCACATCTTACTCGCTCCGCTACACAGCTTAGCATTAGTACAAACGGTCACATAGATTCGTAGCTAAAGCTTTCACATCCTCGAAGCATATAGCCGCATAGCACGACATCTCTGATGGAAAAGCTGCCTAACATCGGCGTGGTGGATTACGCTGCCTCCGCTCTTGCTCCCTCTTCGGGTGAAGCTGAACGAACGTAATTTTGTGAGTCGTGAGTCGCAGAATTTCGGTCGCATAAATTCGGCTGCATTCGGTTTCATAAAACAGTCCTATTTGATTCACACGGCGACGCAAAATGTCTGCCGACTCACACGCATTATTCGGACCGAATTGAGTTTGCGGGAGCCGAGCAAAGCGTCAGTCAGGTACAGATTGCGTGAGAGTCGACACGTATTTTTACTCACAAAATGCTGGACACAGAAAAAATGATAATTGAAATTGATTCCAAGAAATTGCTTCCATTGCATGACACAAAACATCCGCTATAAACTTTGGATAGTAACTGAACAAAATGCGCTCGTCTGGCATCCCAACAGAATTTCTGCGACCGATATTCTGCGACTCACGACTCACAAAATTTCGCTCTTTTGGCTTACCCTTAAAGAGAGAAGCCTGAGTCCCAGCACTGGGAACATAAAGATGATTATTTTTCAAACCTCTAGTTGCACTACGTCCATTAAATTGAATTCACCTATTTAATTTTCATTATGTTCCGTTAGATAGAGACAGCATTACTTTTGTTCAGGAATTAAATTGCAACTAGCGGTAGATCGATAAAGGCGGGTGATGATAATTAACACGAAAATAATGTTATAAATATTGCATTGCTTTAATACAAAATATACAATACACGTTTCGAATTCATAGCAAATCAAATGTACTTTTCATTCAGTGATAACAGGGGGCCAAGTCTGCTAACGCAGTTGTGTCCGAATGGCCGATCATTGGCACTGTAATTGTACATTTTGACAGTTTTGCTAATCTCCTAATTTGAAGGTCTTTATGATTTTCCGATGACGTGCCACTGACACTCCATTGGAAAAGTGGTCTGTATTTGTTAATCTCGTACTGACAAGCTCCTATTATTTTGACTTCCCTATGGACCACTGTCACGCCATTATGAATTTAGGAGGTTACAAACTATTGGCACAATGGTCATGGCGTTGCCTTGGTATGGTCATCATAATGACCAATCATTGAAAATAGCAGACTTGGCCCCCAGTTATGATGTTATTTTCTTTGTTTATTTTGAAACTAGACCTGACGTAGCTCACGTAGCTGCCCGCGTCCTCTCTGCATATGAAGGAGCTTGAAGCAGTCAGGATCGACTGTTCCAAGCTGCAAATGCTTAGTGAACTACCAGTCTTCTATTTACATACATACACGGAACCGCTCGAGCAGTTTCGACTGCTCCGAGCGGTTAGCAGCACGGTGACATTTCATCGTGCAGTCAAGCAGCGACTGCTTGACCGCAGTTACACTGACCGCTCGAGCTGTCGACTGCTCTCGCGCAGTTACCCGCTCCGCCCGCACTCCTCAATCCACGTCACATGCGCCTCCCGCCACAGATTAACAGCTAAATCACTCCATGTACTTACGCGCGCTAACTACCTACCGATCGCCGCCGGCGGGTCGCACGCGACCCATTTCTCAGTGGGTAGATAGGTGGGTAGCGTGCAGCTACAAATTAAAAAAATTGCTACTCTTTGTACGTATCTGGTGAACAGTACTATTGGGTCAGGTTTGTAGTACTAGTACCATGTATTAGGGGCGACCCTATTTCCATTGACCGGGCACGGACTCCGGGCTGTGCTACTGAGAAAATCCTAATGGAATAAATGACTGACTTCCAAAAAAACACTACAAAGTGTAAAATAACTTTAATTTCGGAAGTTTTTGGATCTGTATTTTAGTCTTTTGCCACCGACTTAAGAAATTAAAGTTATTTTTAACCGACTTCCAAAAAGGAGGAGGTTATAATTCTGTATTTTTGTTATTATATTGATAATGTAGTTCCGGTGGCCATTTATCTTCATCATCAGTTCCACCGAGAGCAAACGAGGTCCGAGAGCAAATGCACGAATTACTATAAAAAATATCCATATACCTATAGGTGTGCCTGTAGAATTTGAGGATTTCCCTCGATTTCCATGGGATCCCCACATCAGATTCTGACTTGGTGACGTTTTTGCTCGATATTGATAACGGTAACAGGTAGACACTTGAAATATTCACAGAATATTTAGTTATATATTCACTTTAAAAATCAATAATTAAATTAAAAAAAACAAATATTTAATGGGGGCTCCCATACAACAAACGTGATTTTTTTGCCGTTTTTATAGATAATGGTACGGAACCCTGCGTGCGCGAGTCCGACTCGCACTTGGCCGGTTTTTTATATACTTGTGTATATTATTTTGAGTCTGTTAGTTTTTAAATTAAGTAGTAAATATTTTAGAAATATATTAAAAAATCAGACGAACATAACACGCCCTCCTTTTTGGAAGTCGATTAAAAAACCAAACAACACTGCCCAATATGGATTGAACTAGCCTAGGATGGACCCCTAGCAATCGGCTATGCATACAACCAGTAGAATCTAGTGCAATGCTGACTAGACCAACAAGCCAGTTACAAAAAACTCTTCCTTACAACTACATAACACATAACATCACGCCTGTGATCCCCGGAGGGTTAGGCAGAAGTGTACCTAATAGTACACCCACATTTCGCACGTTGTGTTTTGTTTAAGTCCCATGTAATAGGGGGCGAGCCTATTGCCATCAACCGGGTACAAATCCAGACTCCGGGCTGCTTCTGAGAAATTCCTAATGGAAAATCCCAATACCACTTTACCCGACTTGGGAATCGAACCCGGGACCTCATGCTCAGCAGTCGTGCTTGCGACCACTAGACAAACGAAGCAGTCTACTATGTAAGCTTATTCACATTTCCACTAACACTAGGAAATAGTTCTTTAATTCATCTATAATTTCCAGACTACAATACGCTCTACAGCGTTAGTAAATACCTTAGTCTATCTATGTACAGTGCTTCTATTTTCTTAATGTCTCTCGAATCGGCAATCATCACATTTCCGACTATAACAGCTTTCCTCCTAATATAAAATAAATGGTATGTATTTATCACGGCGGCAAATTAATCTGAATTTGGGATTCAAAAATAATTAAAGCCGGTAGCAAAAATAATAGGTTGGCAGCAAAAATAATAGGTTGGCAGCTACAGCGAAGTATTATTTTAAGTAGAAAGTAGCAGCTCAATAATCAGTTTTTAGCTTTATTTTAATTTAAACTGGCATCGAATTTTTGTTTTGGTAACTGAATTTACCAACAATAGAGGGGATCTGGCCCTCGGCGGCCGCTCCCGCGGCACGCTCGCTTCGCTCGCTCGCCTTCGCTTGTTAATGGTTACTGTTCTAACCTAACCTAACCCAAATGATTCAATAACAGTAGATGACTTTGCAGCGATTAAGAAATAATATTTAATCGCTGCCAAGTTATTATTTTAGTAGCAAATAGTTAGTCGCCCTTTAAGTTATTAGTCGCCAAGTTATTATTTTAGTAGCAAATAGTTAGTCGCCCTTTAAGTTATTAGTCGCCTGGAAAATTATTATCCAAAATAAATTACATAATAAGTTAAAAGAGAAGTAGCTAGACTAACTACATAATATGGCCCGCCCCTCCAAAATTCAAAACGTTTGAAATTGAAAGTATTTGTATGCATATTTGCGTAACGAGACGGCCGTCAAACAAAAACAAATCACGGATTTGTTGCTCGACTAGTGGCGTCATTAATCGCTCATTATTTTAGTATGGCGCTGCACTGACGTACTCTATAAAAAGGACACGTGCGTTGTCCTGCGCGATCGGCTAGTTATGATTAGTTGACCAACAGATCTGGTAATAAGTGAGATATTAAGAGTACTTACAACTTACATACAAACTCTTTCGTAAGGATGTGACTACACACATTGAAACAGTAATTTGGAGGGGCGAGCCATGTTATCGTAGTTTATCTCTAACAAACGGAAGTCGGTGGCAAGAAAACTAAAATACATCCAAAGACACCGACTTCCGAAATTAAAGTTATTTTTCACTTTGTAGTGTTTTTTAAAGTCAAAGTCAAAGTCAAAGTCAAAGTCAAACCATTTATTTCAAATAGGCACATAAGAGGCACTTTTGAACGTCAAAATTTACAAAAAAAATAGAATTGATTCTAGTTGCCCCTTCCAAAAGGTAGTTTCGTATGGAGAAGAATGGGCAAGAAACTCCACCGGAAGGAAGTAGGTACGTTGTTTTAAAGGGTTCTGTACCGAAAGGGTAAAACGGGAATCCTATTACTAAGGCTCCGCCGTCTGTCTGTCTGCCCGTCTGTCACCAGGCTGTATCTCATGAACCGTGATAGTTAGACAGTTAAATTTTCACAGATGATGTATTTCTGTTGCCGCTATAACAACAAATACTAAAAAGTAGAGTAAAATAAATATTTAAGGGGGACTCCCATACAACAAACGTGATTTCTTTGCCGTTTTTATAGATAATGGTACGGAACCCTTCGTACGCGAGGTTGACTCGCACTTGGCCGTTTTTTTATTCTTTTTAAGCATTCATCTATCGTGTGCTAAGAAGCCTAAAGTGTTTCAAGAACATATTATAAGGGGACCCATGATTAGCGTCACATGTACTTCAGATTAGATAAGTAGGTGGGGGGGAGGGGGGGGGAGGTATTGGTACATAAGTTAGTAAAATAACTAAACAGTAATGTTATGTACACCCACATTGGGCCAGTTATAATGTTTAAGTCCCATGTAATATGGCGCGAGCCTATTGCCATCAACCGGGCACAAATCCAGAGTCCGGGCTACTACTGGGAAATTGCAGATAGAAAAACACCCAAAAAATTTTTTTGGGTGTGACATTATCAAATAACTTCCCCCGCTCTGGGCGGAGCGGAGGGGAAGTTGGGAGCCGGGAGAGGGAACCGTGTTCCTTCATTTACCTGTGTGCCAGGGCCACGATATCCCTTTCAGACAAACTCGCAACCCTGGCATGCATTGGCCCTAATGGATCCCGTCAATTAGTACTGACGTCTCTTTGAGGCGCGCGTGGAACACAACGCGCCGTCGACCCGGGCCTGGTCCTTATCGGACCGCGAGCTACCCATCGCTCACCGTCCGCAGGCCCGCGCCTACAGTGGCCGGAAATCGGCTTGTGACTCCCGACGCCTAAAGCGTCTCCTGCGGCGACTTGGGGCGTGAGGGCGCAAACCCTGCCTCTCCCTCACGCGTTCCGCCTCCTCCTTCGCGAGCATTACTGCTTCACAGAAGGAGGTGACGTCCTCCCATGCACTCTCGCTCCGAACCATGGTCTGAAGCAGGGCCGGACGCGAGAGATCGCCGCCGCCGATAGCCTCCGTGCGGACACGGCGGCGGCGGTGCTGCGCCCAAGCGGGGCAGATCGCCACCGTATGCTCCACCGTGTCCTCGATCTGATTGGCGATCCACACAGTGGTGACACCCGGGCGTTTCCTCCCGTTTTATCCTGAACAGGAACCTCCCGAAACATCCGTGTCCAGTGAGGACCTGCATCGGGCGAAAGGTGAGGACGCCGTGGGGCCTCTCTAGCCACTTTTCAAAAAGGGGACTTATCGCCACATTAGTGGCGTGCCCGGCGCTGGGTTGCGACAATCGCACTCTCCATGTCGCCATAAGATCGCGCCGGAGCTCTGTCCGCTGTGCTGTGATTTCTCGCGGTAGCGGACTTACTTTGCCCCACCTGGGAATCGAACCCACGACTTGGTTCTCAGCAGTAGCGCTTGCGACGTTGCGACCACTAAAACCAACGACACAGTCACTTAGTAAAATATCAATTGTTATCTGTATAGGTTTATATCTTTTGTTGTAATAAATATATTTTTATTATATATCGTCTTTATGACCTTATTTATCAATACACAGATTTTTTAATGATAATATGATTGATAACAAATCACGATCAAGCAACAAAACGTCATATTTTAAAAATTCACCAAATAATATTTTAATAAGATTTTATTTTTGGAAGTTTTACGTATTTTATTAAATACACAACACGCCTGTTATCCCAAAAGGGTTAGGCAGAAGTACAGGTACTTACCATAGATATAAGAAAGAAGGTATGAATTTATCCCAAAAACTAACTTAACATTGTAGTTGAAAAACGTGTTCTCCCATACATTTACTATTACGATTTACGTTATCGTCATTGACTTGAATATGTCCTGGCGGCTGAGAGTATGTCATGCTCACTCAGATGTCTCGCTCATGGTGACGTGTGTGTTGGATCATTTAGCTCCCTTCAAAATGGTTGAGCTGAATGGTGCTGATCCATGCGTCATGTTTGTGAACGGGCGCTGTCAGTTGGGACTGGTCATCTCTCTTCTTTTTTTTTTCTTTCGTTGTTGGCTTCGCACGGTTTGTGCATTTAGCCAGTGTCATGTAAAATTAGGTAACAAGTACAAAGTTATTTAAATAATTATGAAATGAACTCCACTCAATGCATGATAAAGATGATTGATGATATGTTTTGCTTCACTGTTTTGTTTCATTTGCCTACATTAATGCAGGTTCACGAACACTTAATGGTTAATAATCCACCACTATTACACATTAATATTCGGCTAAACACAAATTTTAGAAAATAAAACAAAACTGCTAACATGACGCTTCACTTTCCCGCCAAGAAGTCCTGGTCATCTCTTAGCTGCCACGGCTTATTTTTAATTATTTTAGTTTTTAATTGTTTTTTTTTTATATCACGACGGACGCTTCTGGCGTTTTGCATCGTTCTCACATGTATATTATTATTTTCAATAAGAATGATGTAACCAATACTTTGTATCAAATATTTTATTTTAAAAGAGTGTCCGTGGTGTTTCTTGCCCGTTCTTCTCCATAGGAACCTACTATTTGGAATGGGCAACTAGCTTCATATTTGTAACTGACCGACTTGTTGACAATTCAAAAGTGCCTGTAAATGGTTTAATTGAAATGAAATGCTTTGAGTTTGAGTTTGAAGTTTGAGTTTAAGTTTTAGACATCATGTCACAAGATACAATTATTGTAATGTTTATGTTTATGAGTATAATGGCGTACAAAAGCTAATTTTTTTTTTGCTACATGGCGATATTAAAGTTACTGTAAATTTATTAATTACTAGCTGCGCCCCGCGGTTTCACCCACGTAAGAGTCGATCCCGTGAGAATATCGGGATAAAAAGTAGCGTATGTCCTCCATACAAAATTTTATCAAAATTGGTCCAGCCGTTTGAGCGTGAAGAAGTAACAAACATACACACACACACTCACAAACTTTCGCCTTTATAACATTAGTGTTACAGTGTCCTGCCAGGGTTGCGAGTTTGTCCGAAAGGGATATCATGGCCCTGGCACACAGGCAACGGAAGGAGCACGAGAGGGTTTTAGTCAGTAAAAGTCTGACACGCCCTTCCGAGCGGAAGAAGTTATTTGATAAATTGTGTGATTATATTTTCCTTTTTTTCATAAAATGTGTTATTGTTTGTTAAGGGCGAATGTACGTGGTTTTATTATACCTATATCGTGAATTCGTGGAAGATAATGGAAAACCTGTCGTAAACAAACGTGCGCGCTCTATTTTAAATATTTAAGTATGCAATTTTAAGTAATAAAACTACACAATAGTATATTTTTACCCGACTGCTCCAGAAGGAGGGTTATGTTTTTTACCCGACTGCTCCAGAAGGAGGGTTATGTTTTTCAAGTGTATGTATGTATGTATGTCTATTTCTTTGGCACGCTCTGCAGCCTAAACGGCTTGATGGATTTTAACATATGAGGTAACCTTAGATTCGTTTTAATTGTGGGAGTGACATAGGCTATACAATTTTAATGTGGCATCTGCGAATCAAAAATTAGAGGGGGGAATAAAAAATATATTTTGTGATTATTATAATATGGGTATCAAATAAAAGCTAGTAAATAGTCAATTCCAAATATGTATATTTTATAACACTTTTAACCTACTATTTTGACACAAACTACAAAAAAGTACTTATCAACGTAAGAACTTTAACAATAACAAAATCGAAGCGAAGTTAAAATTGTACATTGACTAATTTTGAAAAAAATAATTGGTTTGAGGTCTGAGATCGCTCTAATGCCGAAAATATAGTTTTTAGAGTTTTTGTCTGTTTTTGTCAATGTATGTTTTAGCATCACGCAAATTCTATTCGGATACATTCTGTTCAAATTTTGCATATAATATATTCCCTATAAGTCTGGTCAACCAATAGGTTATATATTATCACGCTATTTACTAAGGGGGATGAGCAATATTGCATTATGTTTGTATGCCTCAAAGGTTTACAGAAAATTTCAAAAAAAAACGAGCCAGACAGTTACAGATTTGACCTTTTAAATGATTGCCATCACACTATATCTTTATGGAGCTAAGCAATCAATTATCATGGCATATGCAGCGTGGATTTTTAAGATGGGAAGTAAGGATATCTTACCGTTGTAGCTACACCAATTCGGTCTTAGAAGACTGTCCTAAAAATCTGAGACATTTTGATCTGCATTCGCAGATAAAAAAAAAATGTACAGCATAAAATGAGCAATTTTCACTTTTTGATGCCAATAGCTGATTCATATGAGAGAGTTAGACCAATTGAGATTTGATGCATCGGATGTGGTTCACTTGCGCGAATGACATTTCTGCAAAACACACTTGCGCGAACCCACCTGCGCGAAAAGATAGTTGTCGTGATTTTGTGATGATTTTTCGTCATGGGTGTCATTGTTATCGTTTTCGAGGTCTCTGGTAACAATAATGGAGCCAAAATCAAAATTTGAAATGGCGTTACCGAAAATTTGCAAATTATTTATCATGGGTGTCGTTTTCATGGTTTTCGAGGGCGCTGACAACGATAATGGAGTCAAAATAAATCGCAAGATGGTGCCATATAAAAAAACGGAACCCTTTAAGGATCACTTCGTTGTCTGTCCTTCCGTCCGTCTGTCTGTCAGTCAAGACGATTTTTTCTGGAATGCGTAGAGGTATTAAGTTGAAATTAATATCAAATACGAAGGTCTACGGTCCCTTAGAGCTCTAAAAAAATCAAGCTTCAATGTTAACGCAATAAAAAAATACGGCCATTCATGCGACATATTTTGATGGGATAAATTCATTTTAACTACGTAACCCTTCATTGTGCGTTTTCTGACATGCAATTGACCAGTTTTTGTTATAATGAACAGACTGGCCATTACAAAAATCAGAAATAGCAAAAGTTTTTCCATCAAAATCGTATATTTGCATAAATGTGGTGGGTACAAAAGATGTATAAAATTATATATTCCGCCATGCACTGATGGCATGCCAATATTTAATGGAAGTTAGTCAGTTAAACCGTAACATACAATTATAGACAAACTCGTAAAAGAAATAGGTATTAAATTGGAGTTTTAACGTTAAGAATTTTATGAAAGAAAGGAGCCAATTGACCTATCCTATCTTGCTAACCTTGCTATGTCGTATAGCTTATTATTAACTTACCAATACTCAACTAAACAATTTCTTCATTAAGAACACAAAAAAACTTAAAATAAAACAAATTATTAAAAAAACCGGACTGCAAAAATATGAACTGAAAGGATGGAAACAAGATGAAAAGTAAACCAGTATCCTTTATGTACTAAAAATAAATAAATGCAGTCGGAGGCAAATTTTAAGGCGTTCGTAACATCCTAGTTGCCTCCGACTGCATTTATTTATTTTTAGTACTTAAAGGATACTGGTTTACTTTTCATCTTGTTTCCATCCTTTCAGTTCATATTTTTGTAGTCGGGTTTTTAGTTTTTTTTATTTATAATTTGTTTTTGTTTTAAATGTTTTTAGAAAGTTTAAATAAACTAGAAAACTTGTGGCGGCATCAAAATCGCCACATGCGAACTACGCGTCACACTGACGACACACAAAATCCTGCATCGCGCAAGCAGAGTTTACCGCGCAACTATGAAACGCTATATGAAATCTCTAAAAAAAAATCAGCTGTCCCCTACGTTTTGACGAGTTATTCGAACATAAAATGTGCTTTCAGACTTGGTCCAATAGCAAAAGTTGTTCATAATGATGAGTACAATGACCCCTTAAGAGGTTGTGCGTTAATTCTGGGGCATGATGTGTACAACATCGCGATTCCCGACATCAACCGTCGGGCAGTTGCCCACCAGACACAACACCCGTCTGGTCGGAGGATCCTCCCTTTTCTATGAAGGATGAGTGAACTTTACACCCTGTTCCTCATACCTCTATAAACTTATAAAGTAAATAGTTGCAAGACGTTTAAGGTAACTTCCTCTTGCGACTTTTATCACCGATTTTTTTGACGTAACTCCTCTCGCTTCCTGTGGGAGTGATTTCGTTAAAACGCACGGAAGTGTGTAACAGGAAGTGACAGCTTGAGCACGGAATAAGTAAGTACTTTTTAATAGTATGAAATTAGTAAGTACTATTTATATATAATACGTGGAGTTTCTTGGCGGCTCTTCTCCATAGGAAACGAGACGATCAATTGAAACTGTGCACCTAGCTTCTGAGTTGCTGATGTTTCATAAGTGCCCATGTGAAATAAAAGATTTTGATTTTCTATTTGGAAAAGCATGGAATCAGTATGTACTATTGCTGCATGGAATTAAGTTACTAAATTCCTAAGGTCAATGACCTCAACAATTCCAGCCACATTAAAAACAAAAGCACAGTTGTCTATGAAACAATTCACATTTGCGACGTGCACTATCTATGTATGATTTGATGTCACATCCGTTTCCGTTGATAATTGAATTAAATAATAATGTAGGTAATTGATTTTTTATTAGGCTTATATTGTTATTATATTGCGTTTGGGCGTAAGTAGTAAGAAAAGAAGACATCATTAATATATTTATAAAAAACTAAAACAGTTTTCAATGAGATATTGCTATTCTAATTTTTTTAAATCTGCCTAGCCTTTTCCCAACTGTGTTGGAGTCGGCTTCCAGTCTAACCGGGTACAGCTTTTTTTTTTTTGGGTGGGAAATTATCAAATAACTTCTCCCGCTCTGGGTGGAGCGGGAGGGAGTGTCAGACTTTTACTGACTAAAACCCACCCGTGTTCCTTCAGATGCCTGTGTGCCAGGGGCACGATATCCCTTTCGGACAGGCTCGTAACCCTGGCAGAACCGGATGCAGCTGAATACCAGTATTTTACATGAAGCGGCTGCCTATCTGACCTCCACAACCCAGTTACTGGGTAATACGATACCCCTTGGTAAGACTGGTTGTCAGACTTTTGGCCTTCTAACGACCCGTAATAACTGTCAGAATCTACAAATAACAGCCGAGACCAACAGGCTTTTTTTTTGGGTGGGAAATTATCAAATAACTTCTCCTGCTCTGGGCGGAGCGGGAGGGCGTGTCAGACTTTTACTGACTAAAATCCACCCATGTTCCTTCAGATGCCTGTGTGCCAGGGCCACGATATCCCTTTCGGACAAACTCGCAACCCTGGCAGGTATTGGCCCTAATGGACCCCGTCAATTCGTGCTGACATCTCTTTGAGGCTCGCGTGGAACACAACGCGCCGTCGACCCGGGCCTGGTCACCCATCCATGAACCAACCCCGGCAAGCGTAGCTTAACCTGATGGATCGACCCGAGCGGCTGTTATGACTTTTAGCCACGAGCTCCACCTAATTGGTGTCTGAAATACGCCATACATATGCTGGCAAAAACGGTAGAAACTTCTGCTGTACTTGCAGCATACCATGGCTACGTGGGGTCCTTGATAAAGTATGGTATTATATTCTGGGGTAATTCCACCAATAAGGACATTGCATTCAAGGCGCAAAAGCGCTGTATTAGGGGAATGTTTAATATCAACCAGACTGATAGCTGCGGACCATATTTTGTCAAACATAATATATTAACATTGCCGTGTGTCTATATTTATGAGATTGCTAGCTTCGCAAGAACTTACAACATCTTTTTGACAAGTAAGCGGCATGGTGATAAAATTTGTTGCAAATCTAGCAAGACGGCCTTATATACCAAAAGCGTTTTCAGTATGGCACCGCGTATACAATCATTTACCAAAGTCTATACTAGACAGTCCATCCACTGATGAATTTAAAAGGAAATTAAAAAGATTTTTGCTATTCAAATGTTATTATAGTATTCAGGATTATTTTTAAGAGAGGATGTAAGGACATATTGTACTCAGAAATAATGCGTTGTTGATGTGACATGTAATTATTGCACTGATTAATTATTTATCTGTCATGATTATTTTTAATTTTAATTATTTAATTATTCTAGTGACATTGTTATTTGCTAATGTTTGATTATTATTTGCCACGGTGAAATTACCAAAATAAATAATAATGTTGTGATAGCTTTCACCAAGCTTTAAATTTGCATGCTTTAAGGCGTAATATGGTTGAACTTTTTTTAAATTTTAACAACTTTATGTAACTACCCATATTAGCACATAAATGAATTTGAATTTGAATTTGAAATGGTCTTCCGAAGAAAGAACCACACAGATTGAGTGGACCTGTCCAGTCAGTGTACGCATTTGTCAGTAATCGTGCAGCTAAACTCAGAACCAACGATGCGACGAACAATATAAAAGAAAGAACATTTGGGTAGGCCGCATAAATTACACACTGTGTGGTGCCGGGCGTAAAGAATAGCACCACCCTATTTCTTCCCGTGGGTGTCGTTAAAGGCGACTAAGGGACTTACTAGAGAATGGGCAGCAGCGTTCTCTATGCATTTTAACACCATACTGCGATCGCCAACCCGCCTGCCAAGCGTGGCGATTATGACAACCCCTCCCCTCCCTCGGGGGAGGCCAATGTCCAGCAGTGGACGTCTTTTGGCTAAAATGATAAATAATGACGGAACCCTTCACTGTGCGTAGTTCGACACGCACTTGGCCGGTTTTTATTCTTGGGTGACACAATTTTGCGCACCGGGTGTCACCCATGGTAGCTACGCCACTGGTCCCAAGCGCTACTTCTGAGCTGGGTTCGATTCCCGAGTCGGGGAAAGTGTCATTGGGTTTTTCCATCTGGAGTTTCTCAGTAGCAGTCCGGAGTCTGGATTTGTGCCCGGTTGATGGCAATAGGCACGCCCCCTGTTACAAGGGACTTAAACCATAACTGGCGTAATGTGGGTATACTATAATTAGTTCACTCCTGCTTAAACTTTTAGGTATAATGTTATATTTTCAGTCTTGAGTTGATTGAGAGCTTGTTCAAGAAGGACAAGAATCTTCACAATGAATACAATCATAAGTGTTTCGATATCGAAAGATAATGTAACTCTTTGTTATTTAGGTTAATAACATTTCACAATTATTGTTGTTTAATTGCGACTGCATTCTATTTGTTATCAATTACTATGTTTATCGTACAAATAGGTCTCCTACTCGAATAAAAAACCGGCCAAATGCGAGTCGGACTCGCGCACGAAGAGTTCCGTACCATTATCTATAAAAATGGCAAAAAAAAACACGTTTGTTGTATAGGGAGCCCCCCTTAAATATTTGTTTTATTTTAATTTAATTATTTATTTTTAAAATGAATATAATAATTAAATATTCTGTGAATATTTCATGTGTCTACCTGATGACGTATTAACTAAGTGTCTACCTGTTAAGTGTCAGCCGTTATCAATATCGAGCAAAAACGAGCAAAAAAATCACGTTTTTTGTATGGGAGCCCCCCTTAAATATTTGTTTTATTCTGATTTTAGTATTTGTTGTTATAGTGGCAACAGAAATACATCATCTGTGAAAACTCCAACTGCCTAACTATCACGGTTCACGAGATACAGCCTGGTGACTTACGGACAGACAGACGGCGGAGTCTTAGTAATAGGGTTCCCGTTTTACCCTTTGGGTACAAAGTGAAAAATAACTTTAATTTCGGAAGTAGCTGTCTTTGGATGTATTTTAGTTTTTTGCCACCGACTTCCGTTTCTTAGAGATAAACTACGATTACATGGCTCGCCCCTCCAAATTACTGTTTCAATGTGTGTAGTCACATCCTTACGAAAGAGTTTGTATGTAGTTGTAAGTACTCTTAATATCAACTGTCTACATATATATATATAATTTCAATTGTCTAGCTATCACGGTTCATGAGATACAGCCTGGTGAGACAGACAGACGGCGGAGCCTTAGTAATACTAGGGTTCCCGTTTTACCCTTTGGGTACGGAACCCTAAAAATAGCTTAGTTCAGACTTTTAGGGCTCCGTAGTCTACAAGGAACCCTTATAGTTTCACCATGTTCGTCTGTCTGTCCACGGCTTAGCTCAGAGACTCAATTTGGAATGGTTTCATTAATCACGCTGACAAAGTGGTAAAATTAAATATTGAAAAAAAATTGAGCCGTCACGGGACGACGGGCAGATGTGAAACATCGCACTACACACACATTTACACTCTACTACATGTACAGTGTATAAGTGTACAGTGGCCGATCGCCACGCGGCATGCGTCGCCCTCCTCGACAGCCGGTGGAACTTCGTCGAGCACTTCCGACGTTTGGCTCCCAGACTGGAGCGGGCCGCGGCTGCCGTGAAGCGGCTCCTGCCCAATCTGGGGGGTCCAAACGCCTCCTGCCGGAGGCTCTACGCGGGTACGTGCGGTCCATGGCCCTTTACGGGGCACCGGTGTGGGCGCGTTCTCTGAGCCTGCGACCAGCCCAGCGGTTGAACGCGTCCCAAAGGGTCATGGCGACATGGAGAGTGCGATTGTCGCAACCCAGCGCTGGGCACGCCACAATTGTGGCGATAAGTTCCCTCTTTGAGGAGTGCCTAGAGAGGCGCCACGGCGTCCTCACCTTCCACCTGACGTAGGTCCTCACCGGACACGGATGTTTCGGGAGGTTCCTGTTTAGGATAAAGCGGGAGGAAACGCCCGGGTGTCACCACTGTGTGGATCGCCCGGAGGACACGGTGGAGCATACGGTAGAGGTCTGCCCTGCTTGGGCGGAGCACCGCCGTGTCTTCACGGAGGCGATCGGCGGCGGCGATCTCTCGCCGGTGGTTCAAGCCATGGTTCGGAGCGAGAGTGCATGGGAGGCCGTCACCTCCTTCTGCTAAACAGTAATGCTCGCGAAGGAGGAGGCGGAACGCGTGAGGGCAAGGCAAAATCCACGCCCTCGCGCCCCTAGTCGCCGCAGGAGACGCCCCGGGCGTCGGGAATCGCAGGCCGATTCCCGGCCACCGTAGTCGCGGGCTTGCGGAGGTGAGCGATGGGTAGCTCGCCGTCCGATAAGGACCAAGCCCGGGTCGACGGCGCGTTGTGTTCCACGCGCGCCTCAAAGAGACGTCAGTACCAATTGACGGGGTCCGAAAGGGCCAATGCCTGCCAGGGTTAAGAGCCTGTCCGAAAAGGATATCGTGGCCCCGGCACACAGGCATCTGAAGGAACACGGGTGGGTTTTAGTCTGTAAAAGTCTGACACTCCCTCCCGCTCCACCCAGAGCGGGAGAAGTTATTTGACGATTTCCCAACAAAAGAAAAAAAAAAAATGCGTCGCCCCGCCATCGCCAGCAACCGGTTTTACACGACGTGCGCCTATAGATGTTTCACATCAAAAAAAATGTTTTAAGGGTATTACCTCTCTTGGACGTAGTGGGGTGATACTTTTTCTCGTCTATTCCATGGTGTGGGGATATCGTTGGATACGCCGTTCAAAAATATTGGAGGTCTGTGAGAACCATTTTTCGATTCAGGGATGCGTTTGCGTAATATTAAGATTTAAAGTGGTTTTTTTGTTAGAGTCAAGTGTCCCCCCCCCCCCCTGCCAGCTAAATGGATGTTTTTGGATATTTGAAAAAATTCAGGACAGTAGTTTATACAACGAATTTAAAAGGAAAACCATCACAGCTAAGTAGGCTTTACAAGTTAACGAGTCATAGTCGACCAACTTACATTTGCGGTTCGCCCCGTGCCCCTGGTGCTGAGGGGCCCCGAATCTCCAGAAATAATTTCAAAACACAAACTCAAAGTTTTTATCAACAAAACCAATTACAGGCACTTTTGAAGGGGTCGGTCAGTCAAAAAGATGAAGCTGCTGTTGTAAAACCGAAACATGACCAAAGTAAGCAAAAGGTACCTAGTTTGTTAGTTACGCTATTTATAAACGCCCCGTGCTAAAACATTTATCTCTTTTTTCTCAGATTTCTCTGCGTAAGTCAACAAAGTAATTATTTTCCTATTTCAAAAAAAAAAAAAAAAATTAAACTATGCGGAGTACAAAATTTTTGGAGCTCCTCTATTCGTCTGATGCTCCAGCTTTGCTCCCTGTTCTAGCTAGTATCTCCTAGTTCTTTATCAATGTTCAAAAGAAAACCTAACCTTTCCGAGGCAGCGTGCTAAATATTTCGACGTTCATTCCTTGGCGCGGGGGGGGGGGGCATTTAGTTATGTCTCCCCGGGTTCCACGATTACGATCCTGTCCGAAAGGGATATCGTGGCCCTAGCACACAAGCATCTGAAGGATCACGGGTGGGTTTTAGTCAGTAAAAGTCTGACACGCCGCGCGCCGTCTCGCTCCGCCCAGAGCGGGAGAACTTATTTGATGATATCCCACCCAAAAAAAGCAGCGTGCTAAATATTTCGACGTTCATTCATTGGCGGGGGGTGGGGGCATTTAGTTTTGTCGCCCCGGGTCCCCCGACTGTCTTAGTCCGCCACTGTACGGTCTATTCCTAATAAGTTTCTAAAATGTCGCTTACCTTAGTGTCAAAGAAGACATTTCAAGTCCAAATATCTCTATAAACAAACGTAATATTCCGCAAGCAGGATAGGTATATTTTAATCAAATGACCTTGACAGAGCAACCATCGTAACATAATTTTGCAGAAACCGATAAGATATTGTTTAAACATTATTATTATCTATAAAAATATTCTAATGAGGTAAAATTTGTTTGTCAGTTTGTATGTAATCTCTGAAACTACCAGTTGGATTTGAAAAATCTTTTTGCATCTGATAGCACAATTCTTGAGGAAGATTATAGGTTTAGGCAACATCACGCTACGACCTTTGAGAGCGAGAAAAAATAAAAAAGTCAGAACGAACGCTAAGCGAGGAAAGTACTAGCGCGGGCGGGCGATGCAATGCGACGCAGTGGGTCGGGGAACAAGAAATTTCATGCGGACGAAGTTGCGGGTAGAAGCTAGCAGTTTATAAATTAATAAATATTTATCGATGTATCGTAATACGTAATTGTTGTAGATATAATTAACCTTTTAGAGCTTATCTCTAAATAGGTGATAGATAACTTGCCAACCTGTACATGTCTGTGCATTGGTCATCGTTCTACTGTCCTTATTTATTATTGGACAAGTAAAACCAAAACCAACCATTTAGCTGGCAGGGGGGGCGGGGGGACACTTGACTCTAACAAAAAATAGAATAGAATACTCTTTATTATGTACACCATAAAATTTACAGATATAAATGTTGTAGTTTTACATAGGGTGACACAATGGGCGGTCTTATCGCTAAAAGCGATCTTTTACAGACAACCTTTGGATGGATTAAAGGGAGAAGGAGAGACAATACTGCAGGTATTCAGTGGTGTACTATTTACATATACAATAAATACATAAAGCATACACATAACTATATAAATATATACAATAATAAACATGAAACAAGAGCAAGGAACTGTATTCTGTAATAATGATGTTTAAGCTTATGAGAGAGGAACTGAGGAAGTGGATCTTTACCACAATTTTAAAAGTGGACAAAGATTGAGCACGTCTTATCGACACGGGCAAGGCATTCCATAACCGTACTGCTAGAACTGTAAAAGAATTGTCATAAAAGCTGGTGGCATATGCATCGGCATTCTAGTCTCAAGTTTTCCGATATCTAAAAATACCACTTTAATGCTTAATATTACGCAAACGGATCCCTGGATTGATAAATGGTTATCACAGACCCACAATATTTTTACACGGCCCATCCAACGACGCCCTACACCATGGAATAGACGAGAAAAAAAAACCCTATTATACGTGCAAGAAAAATTGATTTTCATGGTTTTATTTTACGACTTTCTCGGCGTGATTAATATGTATGTACCCATGCCAAATTGCAGGTTTCTAGTACTAAGCCGGGTATAGACAGACGGACGGACAGACAGACGGACGGCAGACAGACAGACAGACGGACATGGCGAAACAATAAGTGTTCCTTATTGAATACGGAACCCTAAAAACGAGCGAGCCTTACAGTAGTCGCATACTCGCACCGCATGATGTGTAACAACTTATCCCGGGGCAACATGTCTTTTTCTTCCATACTTCTCTATTAGTCGTCATCTCGGTAGTCACTCCCTTTCTAGCAGCATCATCTTTCACACAGTCCATCCATCGTTTCTTTGGTCTTCCCCTACTCTTGTAGCCATCGACATGCAAACTCAAAACTTTCCTCACGACATTTCCCTCATTTTCATTTTCATGCGAGTATGAAATCCTTAGGTACTTACTAATTCCATGGAAATCTGTAATAAATAATGGGCTCTATCAATAAATTAACACGACTTCTAATGCATTGTGACTTTAACACGCTGCTAAATTCAAGTCCTACTTATTTCCGTTAAAATACAATGGCTTCAAAAAGATCGATATTCTATGCGTTTTCAATTTTGAAAATAATACAAATAATTTCGCGGGTCAGCTGAATTGATGTTGATGCAGCGATGTATCCGAGTATTAATATATATTACCTAATTATATTACAAGACTAGCTGCTGCTCACGGGTTTGACGACGTGCCGCGTGGCTTTTTCTAAAATAAAAGTTACTCCTTACAACATTAGCTATCTCCCAATGAAAGTCCCGTCAAAATCGGTCCAGCCGTTTTGGAGTTTAGCCGGAACAAACAGACAGACAGATAAAATATTTTAAATTTGTTTTTTTGTTAAAAGTATCTACCGTTTAATACTTTCATAAGCACGTAAGTAAAAAGCTGTTATTTTGACATTACAAACAGACATTTCAATTTTATTTATTTGTATATAAGTATAGGTTTACAGGAAGTTGAAACAGTTAAAATACTTGTAGCCAAGAAACGTAAAATAACAGTAGGTATTTTTTCAAATTAAAGACGATAAATTAATATTTAAATAGTCTTGTCGCCAATGATCGCCACTCGATCCTCGGTAATAAAAGAACGTCAATTGACCTTGACATTTCCCGCCATTATCGTTGACATTTATAAGCGCGCGAAAGTTATATTTTTTAAAGAGCATAGACTAAAGGATGACACGATTGCAAATGAGGTCGTGTTTACGAAGGTGTTTTATTGGAATGGAAAATACCAACCGTTTTGTACTTCGTGATAAATGGAGCGTGAATTGAAAGTAATGATTTTATTTTGAAGAGGTGATTTGCTTGGTCGTTTTGCTGTCTGGTTCCTTTGTTGTTTGGGTCATCCACCCAGGCAGGCTTTTTTGTTATGGATGCGTTAGAGGGTTATACAAAAAAACAAAGAGGCATTCGCAGTATGATGTCACACTGCGCTTCGGAATTAAGCCGCTGATAATGCTTTCATTTAACTCATTTTCATAGTACAAACTATACCTACTACTATGGGATGATAAGATTGTACCTACTTATCACACATTGCATGTTTTTTTTTTAAGTACCTATTACCTTATACCTCATGTACCCTTATTCAAGCAAATTAATGAATTAATTTGATTTGATGGCTTTTATATATGGCAATTTATATTATGCTCGCGTTTGGGCCACTTTCACACTTTTGAAGGGTAAGCCAGGATGATGAGTTGCGGTCGACGCTTGCTTAGAAGTTTCCAGCAGAGTTCCGTTCTAGTCCCGGGTACGGGTCAATTTAGTTGATGTGTAAAACTAGCAGGGTTAATCGTCTTTTGTCCCTGATCGTCCCTCACACAACACAACGAAAATGATAGGTATTATTGTGCATCTGTACCTACAGTGTACATGTAGGTAGGTACAATGTATAAGTTTATCTTTACAATATATACCTACATGTGTGAGGGGTGTGTATAAACGTTGACGCACATAATATGAAGAAGTCTCTTTTTCTTTTAGTGCGCGTTAGCCTGCAGTGGCCATGACATTAGAACGTCGCGCTGCGGCACTTGGCATTTGATTGTGAACTTTAAAATTCTGTTCACGAATTCACGATCTATCGAGACGGCACTTAGGACGATTTTACAACTTTATTGCTGGCTCGATTTTAGTTTTTACGGTTGCTCTAATTTTAGAAAAAAATATTTAGTAGGTACCTACTAATTCCATGCACACAGCACAGGATTTGGAATTATGGACAGTGAGGCGACCAAGGAATATACATTTTAAACTACTCTCTAACGAGAGGAGGCAACGCTCTACAACACTATGAAAAATGACGCGAGACTGACGTTTGATCATCTTATTACAAGAAACTGCTTTTGATTTTAAACATAAAAAAAATATCACTAACATCATTATATGGTCTACTGGCATGTAGCTGAAGCACTTTTTTCAACTTCGACACAAAATATAGCAGAAAAATAATGTCGAAAAAAAACATTTTTTTTAAACCCTGTCAGTAATGTATTTTTTCCTATTATTTAGCAAACCATATCAAGAAATTTAAAAATCACACACTGGGTTTCAGCTATTCTTTCGAAAAGAAAATACAATATCAATCGACGTCAGTGTGTCCAACATTGGCCATATTTTTGTTTGTTAGTTACGGCCATACGTGTTTAGAATTCCATCCAACCTTCACCGCTTAGGGCAGTGAACCTTAGGCTATGACGTAACTTGTTGCAGCCTTGCAGGTACATGTAGGCGTAAAACTACGCGTTAAATTTTGAAGAGAAAATGGCTATATCAGTACGTCTGCATTATCGCCCGAAGGACACATACGGTGGAGGTCTGCCCGGCTTGGGCGGAGCACCGCCGTGTCCTCACGGAGGCGATCGGCGGCGGCGATCTCTCGCGTCCGGCCCTGGTTCAGGCCATGGTTCGGAGCGAGAGTGCATGGGAGGCCGTCACCTCCTTCTGCGAAGCAGTAATGCTCGTGAAGGAGGAGGCGGAACGCGTGAGGGAAAGGCAAAATCCACGCCCTCGCGCCCCTAGTCGCCGCAGGAGACGCCCCGGGCGTCGGGAATCGCAGGCCGATTCCCGGCCACCGTAGGCGCGGGCTGGCGGACGGTGAGCGATGGGTACCTCGCCGTCCGATAAGGACCAGGAGGCCTACTCCCTAGGTCCGTCAACGAAGATACGGACCCGTCCGAAAGTAGTTGATCCGTCAAAACAAGGGTCAAATTCAATTTTTTTGACGGGCAAATGCACATCGGGCGTAGAGATAACTGCTAAATCGTGTTGTTATTCATTCATGTCAACATCAGTGACATTTTGTTTGCCCGACCTGGGAGTAATAGAAGTCAAGACAGGAAAGTCAAAGGACCAACGATGCAATTTTTCTGCATGATTGCTGAACTGAAACTATTTTGACAGCTGTGGGGGGTGATCCATCCATAATAAATTAAAAAAAAGCGAAAGTAAGTGTCACATTTTCACGTCTCATTGGCTGAACTAATTTCGATATAATTTGACACATAGGATATTTGCATCCCGGTATTATAAATTCCCGTGTGTTCACTTCCGGCCTCCAGGTGGTCGAAGCGCGGACAAAAGCTAGCTTTTATAATTCTGCTCCTTCTATTATCAACTTAGATTTAGCCGCAAAGAACATTCTTGAACTGGAAGCAATAAAAAAAAAAAAAAACATGTGACTTAATTATGACCAATAGATAATAAATATTTTCAATAACAGACCAAACAGGTTTCTCCTAAGCGACAAGGCGGTGATCTAAAGTGTACGACCTTCTTGTACCTTTCACTTTCTAGTTAGGTACTTAGCTAAGTTAAGTAATGTTTTATTGTACCAAGAGTTTACAGTTCAGCGGGTTGGATATGAGCCGTACTTGTCAGACAAGCCCCAGGTACAATAATGTCTTACAAGAGACTGACGGTGGCTCACGGTGGCTAAGTTTAACACTTCAAGCCGTGATGCATACTTATAGTTCGTTTTTAATCCTAGATACTAATTAGACAGGTGCAAATGTCAAACTCCAAATTGAAAAAACAAACAACAAATTATTTGGTCTTGGCGGGAAATTGAAGCGTCATGTAGCAGTTTTGTTTTATTTTCTAAAGTGTTTAGCCGAAATGTGTAACAATGGTGGATTAATATTAACCATTTAAGTGTTCGTGAACGTGCATTAGTGTAGGACTGTATGCAAATGAAACAAAACAGTGCAACATCACTTCAGTTTCTCTCAAGAAGACGCAAATTAGTCTCTGGGATTAAAAAACGAACTTCAACTGTCACCGAATTGAATTATCCTGAAAATTTTTTCTTTATCGCGGAATTGGTAAATTATGCTGATAATCATGAATTTCCTTTAGAATATTGTTTATTTTTGCTGATGCATGATGAGTTACTATAAAAAATACTCAAATCGCTATATGTGTGTCACATAACCCACATAATCTGCTTATAATGTTCCCACTGCTGGGACACAGGCCTCCTCTTTCTGTCAGAGGGAGTGGGCCGTAATCCACCATGCGGGCCCAGTGCGGGTTGGTAGATGTCACATGTCTTCGAATTTTTAGTTCTAGGACATGCCGGTTTCCTCACGATGTTTATGTGTGATATGTGTGTGTGCCTACAAAATTTGAGGAATTCCCTAGATTTTCATGGGATCTCCTCATCAGAATCTGACTTGGTGACAATGGGACCACCTCGAGAGCATACCCTTTCGAACAAAAAAAATATTTTGCAAATCCGTCTGTATAGCACGGAGTAAAGCCCGAACATTAAAAAAAAAACACCAAAATAAAAATATTAACATCCGAATTGATAACTTCCTTTTGGAAGTCGGTTAAAATCAAAAAAGTTTAGTTATAAACTGCATGGAACAGCAGTTTTTTTTTCACGATTTCAATGTTGTTCGCTCATGCTCGATGGTCTAAAGTAGGACATAGTTACTCGTCAAAGTTTGTTGGGTTCATTTTTAAGCACCTTTTAAAGGGTCAAATTAAATAACTAAACTATTTTGCTAGCTTATAAACTTGACCCTGTATACTTACAAACATTTTTATGTAAGAACTCAAACTGGATAAAAGTAGGTATTTACACAATTGTTTCTAGTGAAATGACGTAATCCATTAGTATACCTCTTGAAATTATGAGTACCAGTTGATATTCTATGAAAATAATATTTTCAGGGTTCCTCGTTATTTTTTAAGACCATTTTCAATTTTGTTAAGTACTCCGAAGTGATAATCCGATGACTACAGCGAAAAAAAAAGAAGACAGTCGAAGAGAGTCAAAGTCAAAACTGTGACTTGAAGTCGGGTAAGGACTCAAAGTCAAAAAAGGAAACTGTGGAAGTTATAAAACGGCCGAACATTCGGCCGATACTTCGGTTTGGCGCTTCGGAGTAGACCCCTGGTACTTGTTGACGGGCGTACACTCACTGTAATTTGAAAACATTGTAAAACCCAATTATTTTTAAAACAGTAACCGTGGAGTTTCTTGCCGGCTCTTCTTCATAGGAAACGACCAATTGGAACCGTGCTCCTAGCTTCTGACGTGCCTATGCTATGTGGGTTTATGTGGTGCTAGGTGTGGTGTGTGTGTTTTTTTTTTTTATGGAAAATAAAATATTTTTATATTGGAGCTAGTTTGAAGAGTATGGGTTATATTGCACTGCACGGCCGTTGGCTCCGTGCGTTTTTATTACCTAAACCAATTTGGTTTAATGATTATTGGTGTAACATGAGTAGGTATTGTTTTGCTGCATTGCACTCTGCAAAAACTGAGGGTCTACTCCGAAGTATTGGCCGAATGTTTGGCCGTTTCCTCTAACAACGGCGTAAGAAAAAAAAAACACTAACCAGAGAGATAAGTCTAAGTAAAAAATGTGACTTGAAGTCGGATAGGGAGACTCGAAATTAAAAAAAGGAAACTTGGGAAGTCAAGAAACGGTCGAAAATTCGATACTTCAGATTATCTCAGTTAGTTTTTATCATGGTCTGGCAGTTAGAGTAATTTATGCGGCCTACCCAAATGTCCTTTCTTTGGTAGGTATTGTTCGCTGATTCGTTGAACTCCGGGGGATGCGCTAAGGTAGCCCGCGAAATTCAAATTTTATTACGTTTTTTGCAATTTGCAGGTTACTAACAGGTTGTATGTTGATCTAAATATGATTCGCGGCCGTAACAACTATAGCTTTACAGAATTATAATCATTAGAATCAGCATTACAACTCTCTAAGTTCATAAAATCCTACTGAATGATTATTTCAGAAATAGTCATTCAATAGGATTTTACGAAGAGAGTTAGTTGTATTGCCGATTCTTATGATTATAATTCTGTAAAGCCATATTTGTTACGGCCGCGAATCATATTTAGTTCAACATAGGTACAACCTGTTATTTACCTGCAAATTGCAAAAAACGTAATAAAATTTGAATTTCGCGGGCTACCTTAGCGCATCCCCCTTAAGTTCTTAGTTGAGCTACACGACTACTGACAAATGCGTGCACTGACTGGACAGGTCCCCTCAATCTGTGTGGTTCTGTCATCAAAAGATCATTTCAGGCACCAGCCTACATGGTCTTCACATGATCTGAACAAGATTATGTCTGGACTTTAAAAGAGACTGTGACCTCTGAGTTTGTTTCGGCCTTTCTTCTCAGAGTAGTCGGATACGAAACGCCGACCTTATCTAGTTTTTTTTTTTTCGCTGTAGTCAACGATAGTTAGCGGTAGTAAAGAAACGACCGAACATTCGGCCGATACTTCGGATTTATTTTCGGAGTAGGCCCCCTGGCTACTGGCTACATAATCCCGTGAGCGAGCTTCTTTTAATAATTATTCAAAAAATTTAGTTTTTAAAACGACCGTACCCTTCTAGTCGAACCAGCGGACATTGTGTAACATGCAGATACTTTACTAAATATGTATGTATAGGTATTTGGTATTATACTAAAGAACAAATCAATTTCGCGGCTACCAGTGCAGTGATTATCAAAGGATTTATTTCTCGCCAATCTAGTCGCTCCATTGATCGTTTGAACTTTAGAATCTAACCTTTTGAACTTCAAATAGACGTATATTGTCTATTGAAGTTCAAAAGGTTAGATTTTAAACTCTTGCATATTGACATTTGGGTCGTAGGTAATCGTAATGTATTTATTACAAAACTCGCTAACAGGTTTCTCAACTCCGCTCAAACCACAGCAGAGAATTACGCAAATGTCTTGCAACATTTTGAAATTGCAAACTATAAGTTTGTAATACTCGTACCTACTAATTTCGAATCTGGAATATTATTTTGTGGTCTATAGTTTTGTTTTAGGGTTCCGTAAATCCGTAGCTCAAAAGGAAAAACCGGAATCCTTATTGGATCAGTCGTGTGTTAATCTGTATGTCAGTCTGTCACAGCCGATTTGCTCCGAATCTACTGGACCGATTGTGCTAAACACGAACGTGTAACGTAAACATATGAATTTTGTATATGGGGTCCACTTTTGGGGGGAAAATTATAAAATTGTTTTGCAAACTGTACCTACAGTGTGACATATCAAATAAAGGGACTTGCTATGAGTATTTCAAATATTTTTTATTTAATCATTTTAAAATAATTCGTTTTAAATTTATTAAAGAAAATTTATGAAAATTGATAGCTTAGCTCTCTCCCCTTAGCTCCGAAACTGCTGAACCTAAAATAAAAAAAATAAAAACCAGAGAATAGTTCTATAGAGACTACAGGAAAACCTATAAAAGTCTATGTTCTTAAAATAACATGGTAAATCACTCAATATTGTGCGTACATATTTACCTACTTACTTATACTTTCAAATTTTCTCATTCGATTTTGAACTTAACTGTGAAAATATACAGTTTACATGTGTGTAGTGTAACTGATGTGCTGGCGTAACTTTTAATACTAACACAGATTTAGATGTATGGGTATCGTTAGAATCACAGACCATGGTTAGAATCCTTACATCATCCCGAGTGACATAGGCTATAAATATTTTATAGAAAAAATCAATATGGCGGCAGTATGGCTCCATTTGCAAATGTGAAAAAAAAAGAACTTCAATTAAGTATTAAAATATGGTTATCAAATTGAAGGCCTTGATGACCACATGCCAAAACTATAAAATTTATTGGCATAGGTACATTTAACATAGGTAGGGTGTAACCTCTTAGATTAAAAAGTGTACCACAGAACGACAGCAATGACAATTTATTTGTTTATGCAGAATTACAGATAAACTAATTTTTTTTTTTTTTTTACTTTTTTGTTCGTTTTTTGGCAGGGCAATCGTGTTTTTTTTTATTATTTTTATAATATGTCTAAGATATACATGATGGAATTTTCGAAGCGTACCGGAGGAAAAGTACTCTAAATACTGAAGACAGCAAATTTTACTCAAAGGAAACATTCCTTTATTTTTAAAAAGAAGCAAAACTGCATTTAAAGGTTTTGAATATACGCTTGCCACACCCGGGAATCGAACCGACTAAAATCCGAAAAAATTGCATCATATACTTTTACGGCACCAGTAAAAATCAAATTAAAAAAAAAACATAAAAGCCAAACTTATAAATGCAATGGGACAATATGAAGCACTTTTACTCAAGGGTCCATCGAGTTTACTCTTGTTTGTAATTAACAATTATCTCTGATGTAATTTATTAAGAATTGAATAAGAAAATTGCATTTATGCACGTGTTTCTAACGTACGTATTACAGGTTTACACGTCTCTGTATTAGATGCGAAATAAATGCGTGAGGCAAAATTAATTTAAATATGGAATGTTACATTTGAAAATCTAATAAGGGCGAATTTCACCAATGAAACTGAACGCGATCAGCACATATACCACGTTTAACAGCTGTCATTGTCATAACTATCTTTGGATTATTGACACTGACAGCTCTTGAACTCGGTTTAGATGTGCTGATCGCGTTCAGTTTCATTGGTGAAATTCGCCCTAAGTATAGAAATACGACGCCGCCGCGCCGCGCAGCGAGTCTTTTGTTATTTACCTACATTTATCAAATAATTTCATTCTAATCAGCTGCAACGTAGCTAACCGTAACAATGGCATATGATTTATTGGAAGCCTATTTTTTAAATCACAACATGTTAATTTAGCTCTGCGGTGGTATATAAACAGATATCAGGACCGACAAGTATTAACACGAAGCGTTATGAGGCGATTGATAAATAATTTAAAAAAATACCGGTTCTTATAAAAGGCCACAGCAACGTTCACAACAGGACTATTCCGATTTTGATGTAAGTGTTTTAACATACCTACTTTGAAGCATATCCAAAGGCTTCAAGTACCTAGAGTAGCTGCCGCAGAAATTGAAACCACCCATACTCGCGTACTTAAGTGCAGAAAAGTAGTTTAAATGTTATCGTGATGGTCGGTTGGTCCAAAAATTGCATCCTGGTGATCGTGAGAGAAGACTACAATTTTGCAAAACATGCAAACAGAAATTGCCCGTAACCCAATTTTTTTAGGTGACATTGTGCGGTCTCACGAAACCAACTTTACGTCGGTCTAATTATCAGAATTCGTAACTCCATTTGAGTAAACTTTACAGGAGCAACAAAAAACTGATTGTCTAATAAGATTCGAGAGATTATATCAAAATGGCGTTTTATATTTGAGTATAGAATAGGTTTAGGTTGATAAAACGCCATTTTAATAATCTCTCGAATCTTTATACAATCAGTTTTTGTTGATCCTGTAAAGTTTACTCAAATGGACTTACGAATTCTGATAATTATACCTAAATTATTAATAATGGCATGTACAACCACCACAATAACGATTATTGGTCTCGAGTGAATCTGTTCGTATTCATGAAACTAACAGTCCAGTAAGATTCTCTTTCAACGTTTGGTGTGGAGTTATGAGGAACATGTTTGTTTAGATGTACTTAGTAACAAAAATTGAAAAGAGTAGATATGCTTAGATGGTTTGGTCATGTTGAGAGGATGAGTGGAACGCGACTAACAAAAGGTATTTATAAAGCAGAGATGAGTGGAAACGCCGGCCGGGACCCCACGCCCTAGGATAACATATAGTGACCAAATTGGTGATGTTCTTCAGAAAGGTCAGGTGCGTAGTACTCGCAACCGGCGTGCGTGTATGACCAGATGTATGAACGTAGGCGAAGCAAAAGGAGTATGTAAGGAGCATAGCAGGGGACGTTCTATAGTTTCTGCCTACCCTTATGGGAAGAAGGCGTGAGTTTATGTATGTATGTCAGTATGGTTGTGTTAGTCCACGTGTATGAAGGTCATCTAAACACTGTCAAGTATCTTGAAATACTGGGCCTCTTAAGAAATGAGTTAAATGTTTTACCTGAGGAAGAGCGAAACCGTATAATTGTACAGCAAGATCGTGCTCCGGCCCGTAACAGCAGAATCACCACTGCCTATATTAATGACGCTTTGGCAGAATCATTATGATCTGCGTACATTTCATAGGTAGGTACATCCCGCAATTCATCTGTTTGACAGCTACTATTTGACATTAGACTTCATTAAAGCAATTTATAATTTGTGGACCATTTTACGAAACTCCATACAAAACTGTCAAACAGATGAATTGCGGGATATGAATTGTACGCATATTATGATTCTGCCAAAGCGTCCATTTTAGGCCCCCTGAATTGGTAAGAACGGCACAATCAGATGGCCTGCGAGATCTCCAGATCCTCCAGATCCCTTTAGGTTTTTTTGATGGGTATACAACATTATTTTTAGTATATGCGAAACCTGAATATAGTTTGTTCAGATTAAGGAACTGAATCGATTTCAATAATTTTTACACCATGTTATATTTTGTCCCAAAAATATGAATGATGAAAGAAATATGTGTGATGGAAAATGTTATCACCATTTAATTACTTACAATACAATCGCGGTACGGTTAGGTACTTACTGCCAAATTATTATCAATGAGCGCAAGACGAACCTGAAGGCGCGGGGGCGCCGCGCCGCTGTTTTTGTACGGTCAACCCGGTAACATAACAACCTTATAACTTTGTGATTTTTCATGATACAGTTTTGAAATTTTGTACATAGATTCTTTACATAAAAATACTATACACGTGTTTCGGGTTTCGCATACCTATACTAAAACTAATATTGTAGGTATATATTATGTAAAAAATCAAATTGACCAAAAATCCTATACAACTGTAAACGACCTAAAAACTGAAGTTCACAATACAATTTTCAATGTTCACCACAACACGCTGTTATAAGTTACTCAAAATGAATTCCTTATAAGAATAAAGGCTCTTTCAAACACACGCGATATCGCGGGCGCGACATGCACCGACAAAGGAATTGTCTTTGTCGGTGCCTGTCGCGCCCGCGATATCGCGTAAGTGTGTAAGAGCCTTAAATTTGTGCATCCAAGAAAATGGAGCTGATTTCGAGCAACTTCGTTCGAATAAAATGAGTTTAGATTTCATGGTTTTTGTTTAATTTAATTTACCATGTTTGCTAGAGATTTGATCCTTATGATTGACCCTATCGATTGGTGCCATAAAAGTACAGGATGCTATTTTTTCGGAGTTGGTTCGATTCCTGGGTGTGGCAAGCGTATTTTCAAAAATCTTTAAATACAGTTTTGTATCTTTTTAAAAATAAAGGAATGTTTCCTTTGAGTAAAATTTGCTGTCTTCAGTATTTAGAGTACTTTCCCTCTAAGTACGCTTCGGAAATTCCACCCTGCATTAGGTTGGTCATTCATCATTGCGGCCAAAGACTACGTTATATAAAATAAAACGAAAACATTGTATAAAAAAAGTACTTTAATAATTTTATCATTTAAAGGAACGATATAATAATATATAACATCTATTTTATTATGACTAATTAGGATTTTAAGTACACAATATAATACAAAAGCTTTACGACTAAAATTGTTCCGACTATTACTTGTTCTTCACAAATTAGTCCACTTTGAAAGTAAATGAAAAAGTACATTAAATGCAAATGAAATTGAAAAAGCAGCATTTAAAGGTAAGCCGTTTTTTCGAAAATTGAACAGAAAATTTAAAAATAGAAGTGATTTTTTTTTCCTATTTCCCTGAATATCACCATAATAATGTTTCTGAACGCACCATTTACAAACAAATCAACACAAAAATTGTTAAACCTAATTGGTAAACTCAAACTCAAGGAAATTACAGGCACTTTTGAGTTGTCAAGGAGTTGTTTAGTCAGAAAGATGAAGCTAGTTGCCCATTCCAAAGCGTAGTAGGTTCCTATGGAGACGAACAGGCAAGAAACTCCGAACGGATTGTACCTACTTCAAACAAGACATGACAACTTAAAAACTTGTCTTGATTGGCTTTTGAGAAAACAGTTAATAGTGTTTTAGGTTCAATTTACATTACTGCGGAACGGAATGGAAATAATGGAAGATATTTTTTGTAACGAAATTGTGTTAAGAATGAATGAACTTTATGCCAATAGTTTAACGTACAAATTAGATTCAAGCTGCGGGAATTCCGACAATGCGCGAGAATTCCCCGGAAAACTCGCGACCGGTTTCCCTGCGCATATTATTATCTAGTTTTTACGTAACACAATTGACATAAAGTTCATTATGCTTTGACCCAATTTTGTGAAAATAATCGCCTGCATTCCGTTCCGCGGCAATGCAAATTGAACCCTAGTAAACTCAGCAATGCATTAGGAAAAGTAGGTAGTACGCACATAATTCATTTGCGTAACACACAATAGCAATGGGTTTAATTTTGACAGTTCAACAACATTCATTGCGTTATTTACGTAGTTGAGCAGACACATTTTTCGAACATATCAAGCAATGTATTAGCAATACAGGGTCAAATTAAATTAGCTAGCGAAACTCCGCTGATGTGATGAGTGTCGATATCTAAACACGACAAAAAAAAACATGATGATTTTTTTTTGGTCGTCGACCGTTACTTAAAGTGTGAGATGAGAAAATCAGTTTTTTTTGTTTTATCGTGTTTAGATATCACTTCTGTGAAGTTTACACAGAGAAAAACTGATATTGCAAGTACTACACTACCTGCAGTAGATGAAATTTTTTTAAATACATTTTTATTTATTTTTTGTTTGATTATGTTTAGAAAGCGTTACGCAATTATAGGGCGTCTTATTCTATTGAAACCCAGTACTACGCTGGATCACCTCAAGCTCTTACTATTTAGTCAGAACAATTTCAATAATAATCTTAGCTAAAGGTACCTTCGCTCCGAAATCATTCTTTTATAATTAACATAAAAATAGGAATGCTAATTAGAGTTTTTTTTATGTGTAACATCTTCTCGCTGTCTATGCGAGTGATTTCTTGAAAAGGGACGGCAGTGTGCAGCAGGAAGTGACAGCTTGAGCATAAAATAAGTAAGTGCTTACTTTTTAATTACTCATGGAATTAGTAAGTACCATGTAGATTGTAAGAATTCTAGTAATGAATAATTATTTCAGTATTTAGTTTTTTCTACATTTTGTGGTTAATTTCTGTCGCTGCTCAGTTGCTTATCACCAAGGTGAGATGTCAGATGTTACACATCATATGCGACTACTGTAAGGCGCGCTCGTTTATTTTTTTACAAAATAATATTGTTAACAGAAAATTACACTAATCCATTAACTATAACAAAAAAAAGTACTTAAATGTTTAATTTTAAAATATTGTGTAGGCACAATTGAAAACAAAATAATAGTACTTACTATGGAAAGAATAACATACTTTTGTAAACTTTTAAATGTAAATAGGTATTGCTAATTTAATGCTAGGCCATCCCCTAGGCTCAGGCTACCCTAATATTATACAGGGTCCAATTAAATTGATTAGGAAAGAGGTTCGATTCCCGGTTTAGGTAAGCTTGTCGAGAAATCTGTGAATGCAGTTTTGATTATTTTTTAAATAAAGGTGTGAAATAATCTATCTTAAGGATTTAAAGTGGATTCCCTTCAGCGCCCATTGATTTTTCCACCCTGTATATATTTCATACATTGGCTATCATTTTTACATTATTTAGGCTATCTTAGAAGGGTTTCATTTTAAAACAATTATATCTAAAAATTGTTCCCTGACATTTTGATGTTGCTGCCTTAAAACTTACTAAGTACAATTTCATATATGTAAGTAATTTGATAGTAAAACACACATTGTACACTTCCGGGCTTATAAATTGAGCCCCCCTGATTTTTTTGTATACAGATCTATGACTTAAGTGGTCGTGAATTCAAAGGAACAATGTTGACATCAAAAATACCTCTGGTATATCAGCGTCAAGACTGCATAAAAACTTTTTCTTTGACTCATTATTTTCATGTTTTAGGCTACAAGGAAACACAGGGTGGCTAAAGTTAGTAGTCCGGAAGTTATAATTGTGGTGATTTCTTCAAAGTTTGTTATGTATAATAAAATTAATTAGTGTGGCAGTAAAAGCAAAAAAAACCTTTTTATTTAGGCGCATTGGCAGTAATTTAGCTTTATTAAAATTATATTTTAATTAACTCCAGAGTAGATAGATCTTTTTCGCGACAACAAACAATTAATCGTCAATATTTCCTATTTAGATAGCGCAATAATAATTTTGATGCAATTAAAAAATATTATTTGAGCGTACATAATCTCTGAAAAAGTAACCAAAGAAGATACTTAACTTGAATAAAGGCTATAACGAAATGTTTACAATTTATTATTATTCTATTATATATATACAGGATGGAAACTTTCAGCGGGGCAGTGAGTACCTTAACCGTTGCAGCTACGCGAAAATGGTCTTAAGAAACTATCCATAATTTTTTATGGAATTTTGATCCCCATTCACAGATTTTGAAAAAAATGTACAGTCAGCAGGAAAATGGGCAATTTACACAAAAACTTTTTTTATGCCAATCGATCCTCTTTCTTATAAGGATCAAAAACCTCTATTGGACCAATTGAGGTTTGAGTACTAGAAAAGTCATAAATCGCAAAAAAAACTTTTCCCATACATTTCGTAAGAAATGATACTCCAACTTAGTTTTTTTATGATCGATAGATGGACCGCTACAACGAACACTGGCCAGCAATAAATAAACTTCGTATTTCGAAATCGAATTCCGGCAATTCGCAAGGCAGTGGATACAAACATAATGATGGTCCTATAACGTGACCACCTGGCAGTCCTGATCTCACGCCTCTACACTTTTTTATGTGGTGCTATTTAAAAATTGAACTTTATAAAAATAAATACAACAGTGTTCAGGAACTCAAAGATTTACTTACCACGATTCTCTATGGAATTAATCCTAGCACATTATCAGCTGCTACCCAGTCTGTAGTAAAGAGAATAAACCTATGCCTACGTCAAAACGGCTACCATTCTGAACACCTCATAACTTAGAGCACAAAAGTAAAATTTCTAGGTGAGTCCAAATGTAAAGTTTCAAGTTTTTAATTTTAAGGTGAAATAATACCCAAAGTAGAAGTTATAGTTTTTTATTTGTTTTTCGATCAGTCTTTTTTGTAGCGGCCAGTTTATCGATGGTAAAAAATATAAGTTGGAACTTCTCATTTCCTACGAAATGTATGGGAAAAGTTTTTTGCTATTTATGACTTTTCTAGTACTCAAACCTCAATTGGTCCAATAGAGGTTTTTGATCCTTATAAGAAAGAGGATCGATTGGCATAAAAAAAAGTTTTTGTGAAAATTGCCCTTTTTCCTGCTGACGGTACATTTTTTTCAAAATCTGTGAATGGGGATCAAAATTCCATAAAAAATTATGGAGTCTCTTAAGACCATTTTCGCGTAGCTGCAACGGATAAGGTACTTACTGCCCCGCTGAAAGTTTCCACCCTGTATACAGGGTCAAATTAAATTAGCTAGCAAAACTCCGCAGACGTGATGGTAATCGATATCTAGACATGATAAAATAAAAATAAATTAATTTAGTTAATGTTTATTTTTGGGGTTTTTTGGGGTTGCTTAAAAATCTGTTTTTTTTTTGTGTAAACTTCACAAGCCGCGATGAGTATCGATATATAAACACGATAAAACAGATTTTATCAACTCAAACTTCAAGTAAGTAACAACAATATCAGCGGGCATTGACCCAAAAAAAATCATCAAATCTTTTTTGTTATTTTGTCGTGCTTAGATATCGATACCCATCACGTCAGTGGAGTTTCGCTAGTTAATTTAATTTGACCCTGTATATAATTCTGTAAATACATATTTTTTACGGTCGCGAATCATAATTTGTTCAACATGCAACCTGATACTGACCTGCAAAATGCAAAAACGTAAGAAAATTTGAATTTCGCGGGTTGCTCTGGCTCTTTCGCCTTAATAGGTACATTTTAAGCTAAGTAATCAATCATTTCGAGGGTCTTCTTGGTGAAGAATCTAAAGCATAACATTTAATTAATGAAACAATAATATTGCTTGCCAAAAATATCATTGATAAAAATCGAATCTTTAGAGATATAATTAGGTATTTTATATCACGTTGTTTTTTTATAATCAAAATTGATTTCGGTATGATTATAAGACTACGTAATATAATCTCGCCTCGATCGAAAGGGGGTCAGCGACAAAACAGGTTCAAAGAGTCCAAAACAAGATTTGCGAGCGACCTTGAGAAAAAAGCGAAATTGTGGCGCGAAATTCAATCAACAACCTAAGTAGGTATCGACTAAAAGTTCGATGAAAAAAAGTTGTCGTTAGTTTAAAAAGTAAAACAACACCAGCTCGTAATAAGTTCCAATTTAAAAAATAATGTTAGATTTTTCCCGCGATTTGTTACGTAACGTGATGAGGCGCGAAAAAACTAAAATAAGGTTATCATATCTTTTATTTCCTTATTTACCTTGTTGTCGCCGTACAAATGATTAAATTAATTATTGCCAATTTTTAAACATACACCCCAGGACTCCTAAATCCAGCCAACCTACACTTTTTTGTATAGAAGTATAATAGTAAACTTTTTAAATGGTCGTGAATTCAAATTCGGAACAATGTTTACCAAAATTATGGCCAGTATTTCGGCTTCAAAACTGCGTAAAAACTTTTTCTTTGGCTCATCATTATTTTGACGTTTTGACCTTCTAGTATGTAGGAGTCCGGGAGTGTATAGAAGCTTTTGCTTTCCGAATAATAATAGAGTAATAATAATACTAAATGAGTTACATAAACTAATTACAAATAATGCGTAATAAGCTAATTATTGCTTTAATTGCAAGTAAATTATAAAATAATTACATTTCTTATTCAATAATGACTTAAATTTCCCATCACTTAGTCCTTTCAATAGAGAATTAAAAAAAAAATATATACGTATTATTTCATAGAATTTTTCTACAGAAATAGAATTTCAATTTTTTTTTTTTCATTTAAATGTCCGTCAAACGTTACCAGACCACTTTTCTAAGACGAAAAAAATTATAACGGTAATTTTTTATAACATTTATAAATTTAAAAAAAAAATCGCACAATACTGTCCTAATGATTACCATTTGTACCATTCGTGGCATTCACTCCATTCCCATTCATGGCAGATTCTTGCATACTTTTAAGATGATATGGACTTATAGAGAACACCTCTCCACCGACCAAATCTTGCAGATTCTCACCTCCGTATGACAGTAGCGGTGAGATCTCCACATCAATGTGGTCTCCCAGTATTCCACCAGCTTCTCTAACATATTTTCGGTGTAACCTTAACAGATCCTCCCTTGCGGTTGACGGACAGTCTTTCTTAGCAGCATCTGAGTTCTTCAATGCAGAGAATTCAACATCTCTAGCAACTTCCAAGCAGATAAAGTTCTCGGCAAACTCAAAAACATCAAAAATGAACTTCTCCATTTTTATTCCATTCGGATCTGTGGGCTTTTGACGAATACCTTCATGGTCTACGTATGGAATCTTCTTTTTGGCAACATGGAGCTTGAGCTTAGATTCGAAGTTGCAGATTTTTGACAGAAATTCTGATGAGAAGTAATGGTTGCAAATGTTACCAGCGGAGAATGTCAGTCTACCGTCTGCTGTACGACTTTCTGCCGCCTCATCCGTTAATTCTGAGTACTCTACAACCTTGTAATGTCCATTCACACGGCACACAACACCAACTGCTTCACTTGGGGTCGATTTCTGAACAACTTTAGCTGCACAATCTGCATTTTTGCTCTTACAGTAACCAATGAACACTGGGTCTGCAACTTTTATAAGAATATTGTCAACAGAATGACCATGTAAATGTTCCACACCACGCTTAGCAATATCTGTTAATATACCCTGTGCTTTCAATGCTCTGTATAGCCCTCCATTCCCATCCGGAGCGGATGAAACATGGTGTTTCTCATCCAGGAATATTTTTCCTTCAAAGTCAAAACAAGGGAGAGTTCCCTGCTCAAAGTATACAATATCTTCCTCATTTAGACCGAAGTAGGAATGACTTCTGAAGTAATCAGCAGTTGGTCCCTTAGTATGTTCTGAAGTCATAATATACCAGGTAATCTTTCCTTCTTTTCCATATTTTTCAGCAGCCATTTGTTGCACCCTCACAATTCTTTCAGCCTGAATTTGGAATAAGGTCTTCTTTGATGGTAATCCGACATCGTACATACCTTTTGGATGACCGAATCCAAGTCTGGTTGCTTGTCCACCAGCAAGCAGTAGCACTCCGACTTTCCCATCACTAATTTCTTTTAAACCAATATTTTCATACTCCTCAATTTTTTCGTTGCTCAGATTAGGAACAGCTTCATAATGAGAATCAGGAATGGGTTTTAAATCTTCAACTTTTTCTGAAATAACTTTACTCGTATCGTTTGCGCGCCTAAATAATTCATTCACTTCGGCGAAGTCGATTTTTTTTAAATCACTGATGAGCTGGTCCCGCTCTTTTTCGGTCAGTTCGGGCCAGTACTTAAGCAGATGCCCTTGACCATGAGAATTTAAGTTTTCGAAAATATTATCGTAAGACATTTTTTATCGTGTTATGTCTGCCCGGCGCGATTAGAAAGCGAACACTGGCTCATGGTTACGTTACAAACAAGATAACATTTTCACTAATTCTCCCACCACGGTTGTTCAACATACACGTCGGCTCGATTTGATTTTGACGTTTACAGACATTTTTGTATACAAATCTTGTATTTACATTTGTAGCTGTACCACGATGCTAAAATACTGATGGTTTGGAATTTGTTGCGTACATTGCTGACTTTGTACAACTTTGCATGGAAAATGTAAAAGTAACATTGTATTATGTCATTGCACTCAATTGCACTTGAAAACAACATTTTCTTTTATTACCAGTTTTGGTGTGATCTGAAAGTGTATTCAATCAATTTAATTGATTCATCTTTTAACAGTTTTAACTTTTCTATTTAACTAAGTTAAGTTTCAACTGAATTAAAAATTTGATCAAAGAAAATATTAAATATTTAGTCATTCGCGTATTTTTTATTAGGGAGTCATTGTATTTAGCAATGAGTTTTTTTTGTTGTTAAACTGTAGTTTAGTTTTCGAACGGACCTCTTAGTTTTGTCTATGGGGCTCTTTTGACGTCTATTGTTTTTTTTATGGTTCCGTAGTAAAACGAGAAACCCATTTATGTAGGTTAGCCAAGTCCGTCGCCTGTCTGTCTGCAGTTTAACTCGGAGACTCACGGTACAAAAAAAAAATACAACTGACTTGAGAACCTCCTACTTTTTGTTAAGTCGGTTAAAAAGCTGTAAAAAAGCTGGTATATTAATTACGCCTGCAAAGTTGTGAAATAAAATCTGGAAAAAAACATAATTAAGTTACCTACACTACATGTTTATTGGGGATGGTTTGTAAATGAAAATTATGAAAAAAAAAGTAATTAGATTGGCTCTATAAAAATATTGGGGGTGAACCATTTTTTAGATTTAGGGTCTCGTTTGTGAAATATGCTAATAGTGCTAAAGCTAAAAGTAGTACTTTTTGTTAGAGCCAACTGTTTCCCCCTACCAGCTAAACCGTTATTTTTGGATATGTGAAAAGTACTCGGGAGAGAGCTAAGAAGGCCCTACAAGGTAACTAAAAATTTCGTAATCTATAGAAAATGACTTAGATGGCGTTTACATAATATCTTTGTAATGTTATTGTAAAATGTGAAAATAACCGTTTTACGAGTGATTAAACCCTCTATAAACAACAAAGAATTAAAAAAAGTTTTATGATGAAAAATTTATAATAACTACTATATCTAAAAGTGCTCTAAGCACAGACTATCGAGGGGTAATCAGCTTGTGGGGTATGGTTTGATCCCATAAATAAAAAGATTATGATGTTTCTAAGTGACTTTGAGCAGTAATGGCCCAGTGGTAACCGCCGCAACTTACGAGTTCGTAGACTCGAACCCTGACAAGCGCTTTACTTTGTGTCAATTATTTCATCACCACTGCGCTCAAAACGGTGAAGAACAACATCATGAGAAAACTGGCATGTCCTAGAACCAAAATAATTGGAAGACATTTGACATCTACCAACCCACACTGGGCCACTGGATTACGGCTCACTCCCTCTTACAGAGGAGGCCTGGATCCCAGCAGTGGGAACATTATAGGCTGATTATCAAATTGACTTTGCTATTAAGGTCGATTCAATCATGTTTAAGATATTTTTCGTTACAGTCGCGGGACTAGCTGTGTTTTTCAAAGTTTTTTCAAAATATACTAAGAAATATAAAGTTATTTTTGCGTTCACCAAAATAAATACTGTGTATGCGTAAATATTTTTTGTAACTACGGAATTCTTCACTGTGTGTGGTCCGACATGCACTTGGCTCGTTTTTGACGTATTATCTCTCACACTCCCGCGAACGAAATTGGAACGCACCAAAGTCGCACAATCAAAACTTAAAAAAATTGCCAACTTGTTAATCAAATCGGTAGATTTTTTATGTTGTGATCTTGTGATTTTTTTGAAATCTATACCGATGCATGCGGCTAACCTCCTTGTGAGCTGAAGACGTCAGAAAACTTGAACTTTATTTAGTCTCTGGCCGCCATGCGGGCGTTCTGTCAAAAAGATGTCAAATGGCTTCATTCAGGAAGCACTCTATTTACTATTGATCTTTAATGAATTCGTACTTAGCATTGTGTTTAGTGTAATAAACAGTATATTTTCTATACTACAATTGTTATTACATTACGTTTTTAATGTAAATATGACAGAATCAACGAAAAAGCGGAAGAGAAATTCAAATGAACAACCTAACCAAACTGTTGGACTTCGGGGTGTTATAGATGCTAACTGGCAAAAATTCTTATCAAGCAGCCTTATAATGGACAAGAAAACTGAAAAACCAGCACAGGAAAACAACAAAGCCCAATTTTCAGGCACGTTCCGTCGCGCCAGGAAGAAAAAGGCGAAAGACCATGAAAACGTTCAAAATATGAAAACTCTAAACTTGGCATCAAATGTGGAAACCTTAGTCAATAACGTAGATTTAAACAAAAATAGTGAGTCAAAAAACGTTAATGGTGTTGTGAAAAATAATAAAAATCGAATAACCAAGTTTTTAGCCATGGATTGTGAAATGGTGGGAGTGGGTTACGATGGTAGTGACCACATGTTAGCTAGAGTGTCTATAGTCAATAAATTCGGCGATTGTATCTACGACAAATTCGTGAAAGCGCGGGAAGAAGTCAAAGACTACAGAACTGACATTAGCGGAGTGAGAAAAGAAGATTTACTCAACGGTGAAGATTTTACTGTTGTTCAGAAAGAAGTTTCTGAATTAATAAAAGGCCGTATCTTAGTTGGTCATTCGTTGAAGAATGATTTGTCTGTACTGTTCCTGTCGCACCCTAAAAGAAATATTAGAGACACGTCAAGATATAAACCGTTTAGGAAGGTAATTATTATGATGACCTATTCAATTCATGCTATAATATGGTTCACATTTAATCTTCCACTGTGTCAGTATTTATTATCATTGAAATGCCAAGCAAATTATTGTTCTGTGCTGGATTCAAACCTATAGCTAAAGATAAGGAATTACAACATGGCTCTTCTCATATTTAAGCATAACTGGCTGTGCTTATTACAGTTGAAGCGCGGCGTATAATAAGCCATGTAGCTTTTGTCACCTCAAGACACTCATCAGCCACTTTACCAATCAAACCAAAATATTCTCCAAAAGTTTAATATCTAATTCTATTTAATATCTTATATTAACTTCACTTCACCCAGTAACTGGGTTGTAAAGGTCACATAGGTTGTGAAGATCAGCTACAACCAATTAGACAAAGAGGTCAGCCCCATCATAGTCGGGAAAATGCTATCCAGATGATGACTTGACCATTTTCTATTTTACAGATTACCAAAGGCAGCACACCATCGTTGAAACGCTTAGCAAAAGAGATACTCGGAATTGACATCCAGTCGGGAGAGCACAGTTCTGTAGAAGATGCTAAGGCAGCGATGCAACTCTACTGCAGCGTAGCTCGGCAGTGGGAGCCCACGCTTGTTGATAAACGAGGGAAGAAGAAGGTTAATCCAGATGATGATTAGATTTATTTGTTACTATGCTCCAGCGTCATGCCTTGCTTCTAAGAATTTTGCTGGAGTAACGCATGCTGTTAAAGCTACAATTTCCTACGTCTGCAGTGGTCACCTCATAGTGTATGGAGCTTTCTGTCGAATGACGTTACTGAATAGAATAGAATTTATTTTGCAAATATAGGTAATACATGATAGCTGTTATGAAATATTAAAGCTCAACCATATTTCACCATTTGTTCGTTATTAAAATTAACCAAAAGCCAGAGGAATTCATCAAAAAAAAAAAAAGATAAAACTCGGTTGTACTGTAGTACGTTTTATCTATTAAAAATTTACATAAAATTACTCTTAACACTTTCACGGGCGGTGAAGGAGACACAATAGAAGTTTTATTGTTATGACGTCATCAGGCGTTCACTGTCTGCGAAAGGGTTAATGTTGTCAAGTCTTAAATAGCACTGTTGTCAAGTCTTCCATCCACTTGGTAAATTATTATAAGTAATTAGGGCCATACAATAAACACTTCTGTTCATTAGTTTGACACAATTTACTAATTCTTGTGAATACATCAGCTAGACATTCAAAATGACTTGGATTTTGCTTTAAAAACAGCTCCATCGAAAATATAAATATAAGGAAGTGCCAAGATATTGTACGGTTTAAAATAAGGCTTGCAACTGTCTGTAGTTTTAAGTTTAGACATCGATTGGAGACGTTATTTATGGAAGTGAGTGTTTTTTACACCTTAAAGTCAAACTGCTGCCATAATTTTCTTGACAGCCATCACTGCGGCCGTTATGTGGCGCCCAAGCTCTTAAGAAACTGCAGCTTAAGGGACATGTGTCATGCATATGCCTGACTTAATAATAATAGTATAAAAATCTGTGTGAGAACTTCAGCAGAATTTTCATGTGTATAAATTTCTTTCACCTTCTATTCGTTTCTGAAATGTCTTATTTAAAAACGGATAACTGGAAATCACTGTTTCTATGGAAAATTCCAAATCGGTCTAATTTGACTGTAACACAATTTTTCTAAAATGTTCTTAACTAACTTTTTAAACATTTGTATCCTGCTTATGCGTATGAAGTTTCATTAAAATCGGTTCGGTCATTTCAAAAACAAGGGCTTGAAAGTTTGTATGAAATGCCGTAAGTCGTATACGCTCTTAAATGTTTTTGTACTGTCAAAACTCATTGCTGCTGACAGTGTGTTACGCAATTAGCCCTCAGATCCAAATCTCTTATCAGTAAATCTTTTGACAAAACTCTTTTTAGTTAGTGTGCCCTCGTACCCACGGTTGATTATATTATTGTGCACAGGATTTTCAACCCTACTGCTTAGCACCGAGAGTTTAAAATTGAGTGCGCGATAAACAATCGTCGCAGGAAGCTCGTCCGTGGGTACGGTGACTAACAGTAGTAACAACTCCTAATATAAGTTGACATAGATTTGGAGCAATATTATATTGAATAGGCTGGAAACTGAAGGTTAGCTAAGAAAAAGAAATAATATAATAAAAAATAAAGATAAAATTATGCAACTAAAATGTGACATTTTTTAATACAGTCAGCGGAATTATTTGTAAAGAAAATTGACACGATTTTTAAAATTTCTTGGAAATTTCATGTCTTTTTAAAGTTTTTTTATATGTCAATTTGCTTAACAATTAATGTCCCTGACTTTACAAGAATAAAGTTTTTTTTTTTACAAAATGTTGCTCTATTACGTTTTATGTTGATCAAAATAAGATTCTCGACTGTAATGTTACTATACCGTTTATTGAATAATAACCCATTCACTGGGCGTTGACCAGTATGATATTTTACTGTATAATGTGGGGATCACACCACTGTTCATACAGTTAAAAACAAATGCAATATGAAACTCATAATTATTACATAAGAATTGGTTCAGTCTTAAATTCAGTAAAAACGTTCCTAATATGGTATAGTCAGACATTTGACATGCAAAACATTACAATATATTTAATGTTAGAGTTTATAAAGTTCACTCATCCTCCATAGAAGAGGGAGGATGCTCCGAAAAATCGGGAGTTCTGTTTGGTGGCCTACTGCCAGACGTTGGATGTCGGGACGTTGTATTTAAGCTGGTTGGGCGGTAAACTCTAGACGTCAGTGTCATGCGTAGTTCGCATGTGGTCATGTAGATGCCGCCACAAGTATAATATTTATGCCCAATGCCATGCTTTAAATGCTAGTTTCTATTATTCATTCATTTTACAATACATTCAATATTAATTATCGTCACATTAATTTTAAACAGATTATGTAGAGAATAAAATCGTTTTTGCAGCAGCCATAATTTTAAATTTATAAAAAAATAAATTAATAGGTAACTCATTATAATTCTTTGGTATTTTGTTATAGATAAGCCCACACTTATGATGACAGTTATTTTTATACAGAGAAGTCCTTGTCATGTGATCCCAAAATTATACAATAAAATATCGTACCGATCAACGCCGGGTGAACATGGCTTAATGGGTGAAATTATACTTTCGGGCATGGATGAGCATTTGTCAATTTCTTTTATACATTGACCCCGCGTCCTATAAGGTGAATACAATGCAGCCCGCGAAATTCAAATTTTGTTACGTTTTTTACAATTTGCAGGTCAGTCAGGTTGTATCTTGATCAAAATTTTGCGGGCTACAGCTGCGGATTCACCTTAATTAGGACGCGGCTTTAGAGGCGTTATTTCGTAGCCTCAGAGCAACAGGGTTCTATCTAGCGTTTTTATGAGTTTCAAAGTGTAAATGTCATTTTATTGCTAGAGCGAGAATTTAGCTCCCATTCACAACCAACACGCGTTAACGTAGGTACTAATGGACGAAAAAAAGTTAATTTTCACCTTGGTTTTATTTATTTTATGTATGTTTTATGTATTTTCGAAATCGCTGAACGTACCTACATTTAAAAAAAACGATTTACGAACCTCCTCCTTTTTTGAAGCCTGTTTCAGCTTTTCAGAGCTTTTGGCGCGTAACTAAAATCAGAACAAACGTCGCCATCTTGGGCTGCATTCATGTCAACGTCATTGAAATGCCAAAAGATCTTTGAAGCACAGCAAAATCTGTGAAAGTATGATTTCACCCTAAAACAGTTTTTTTGATGTTGTACGCTCCCTGAGGGCTTTTTTACTGGCAATTTGCGAGCGTGTTTCCAGCTAGGCGATTTTTTGACGCGCTTGCGGCGTGTGCGTAGCGAGCACGCCGCGTGTGCGCAACGTGTTCGCCGTGATTGCGTAATTAGAGCGGTTGATGTGACTGTACAAGAGAACACAAGGCAAGCGAGTGTTACATTATTGTTGTGAAAACGCGGAAATCACGTCGCGTAGTCACGGCTACCACGCAACCGCGGAGAGCACGTTCAGAAATCGCTTCGCTGGTAGGTAACACGCTGACAAATCGTCGAGTGTGATAACGCTCTAAATAGAAGATGCTGATTGTTTCTTAGATAAATAAATAAATGTGTTCCCTAGACGTTGATATTACTTAATAAATATATTTTTTATTACGAATCTGTTGCTTTATTTATAAATTACCTGTACAATCGACGGCACGTAACTTGGCAAGGTTTTGGGGTAGTGGGGGTATGTTCGCGCATAGTATGTAGGTAGGTACATAGGCAACAAAAAAATGGTCACTTTTATTGTTTCTCATTATTCTATGGTTATTGCCATCATTTATTTTAAACGAGAAGAAAGTTAAAGAAAGGAGAGGAATTCGTGAAGTTTATTAAGTGTTATAAATAACTAAAATAGTTTTAGTTATTGTGGCTTTTCAAAAAACAATGTTAACGAGAACTAAAGGTCAACAAGCTTCATTAGTAGCTGCCGCAAAACAACACTCGTGAAATAAACTTAAAGTAAATGTACTCATCGCGCCTGCAATCCTCGAAAGAATAGGCAGAAAGAAATGCTTAATTAGGAAAGTCCCATGCCCCATGCTAAAGGCAGCTATCTTAAGATCTTGTCAATCATAAGTCCGGGCTGCTACTGAAGAATTCCTGATCTAAAACACTAATCGAACCAAGGACACCACGCTGAGCAGTTGCACTTTGAACTAGGGCTTCCATTACGTAATTTCGGACTAATTTTAAAGTATTCTCAAATCCGTAACTGAAGATGTCAATTTCTTACTCACGTCAAACAATTAAAATAGTCAACCAATAAATTTTATAATGTGGCAACACTTTACAAACTACATCAAAACTGTACAAACAGGGTATTCCTCCCGGTTATCCTTTGATATCTAGTAGTTCTAAGACGTACAGAATAGAGTTCAATTATCAACTGGGCGAGTGCCGCCTGTGGGAAATTTATAAAATAAATTTTAGATTCTAATAAATGGTTAATTTAATAAATATAATATATGTCATTTTAAAAATTTCAGAAAAGTGTTTTAAAGTAATAGAAAAAAAAAACTTATTTGTCTAGAACTTTTCCAGCAATTACGTTATTTCAAAAAAATTTTTTTTTTGCTGTATTTTGTATAGAAGTTGAAAAAAGTGGTCCCGCCACGTGCAAGTAGACCATATAATTATGTTTTTGATATTTTTTACTGTTCAAATTCAAAAGTAGTTTCTTGTAAAAAGATGATCAAACGTCACTCTCGCGTAATTTTTTTGGAAAACCTGTTGCACATTTATGTAATTTTTCAGGAATTCTTAATTTATTTGAAAAAATCTTTTCCGCCACATGCAAAACCAAGAACTCGACTTTACAAATCACAAATAGTTTTGTTTAAATTATTTTTCCCTTTATTACAAACAATGCACAAAATTGATCAAAATCAGTCGATTTCGTGCACGGCCTGTGTAGCATGCATAGTTCATACAAACTGAAAACCAAAATAATTTGTAAATCAAACATGTTCTTAGGGAAGTGTGTATTTTTTACGATTGGATTACAGAATATCTACTAGATTCCCAAATATAATTGATAGAGCGCGAGCGAGCTTTTTCATTCGCAGGAAAATTTTGTAATAAACTAAAAAGTTACCTGGGTGACAAAACCTGATCATATTTTCTAGAAGAGTTCATATTCGGGACGAAAATTGGACTGCGTTATGTAAGAACCGATTAAGCGCCATTTAACGAATCCTGAGAAAATGAGCTTCAAAAATTTCAAACTTAAAATGGTCGCTGTGCATACATTTAATATGTCAAGAGTATAATTTTTATTCTGAACATATAAAATATGTATAAGTTCACATTTGTTAAAAAAATATAAGGCTAAACTATACAGTTTTGTAGTTATAGCCATTTTTCCGCTTAATTTGTTAATGTGTTTTAAGCCATATTCAGACCATTTTATTTATCAATAACGTACTATACGGCATTATTGTCGTTTGATACTTTATTGCGATTTTTTTCGGGTGAAATAAATTGGAACATAAGATTAAATCCAGTTATTTTAATAAAATTTACTTAAACAAAACAAATGTTGTAACACTTCTACATCTTATTAATACTTTTATTCCTTTTTTTTCTTTTATTAATTACCTATACACTGTACCATATTATTTTTTATTCTTCATCTTCTACTTCAAAATCAATGGATCCATCAAAACCTTCAACATCATCTTCTAAATCACGAGATCCAGTTAAATTTTCGTAATATTTTCTCGCATCAGATGGTATGAGATGAAGGAGGGATTTTATATCATCTAGCTTCGGTTGAGAAATAGGTTTTCCTTGTGGCCAAAGTTGCTCATAATGCCTTGATAATGTCAATGGGTTATTTATTGCCCCTCTTTTTGGTCTTTTATTAAGATCTACTTCATGGGTTTGACCGCCATGACAGGTTGAAAGAAATATCCGACCAGGTCTATCCTTAAAAATGTTTATTTCTTTAGTTTTCAACCAGCTTATAGGATTTCCTTCTATATCTTTTTTTCTATTCACTATTGTCTTCAGCATTTTAGAAACTCCGACAAAGTCTAAACTTTCCATTTTATTAGCTATTAACTTGTTTCTCTTACGACAACTGGTCATCACATCAATGTAGTCTTGTGGAGTGTAAAGCCGAGTATGGGTTTTTAACGCTGATTCGATATCACTAAACTCGCTATCATTTTCTAAGAAGCTATGCCCAGGGACCATAAATCGTAGGGTGATTTTTTCTAGGTTGTCATTTTCTTCTAGTACTGCAAATAGTAGCAGAGTCAACTTAATATTTCGGTTCTGGCCACCACAGGAGTCTGACCATAGGATTAGTTCTTTGACTTTTGAGTCTAGATTTAAAGATATATGTTTACGTAAAGTGGAGCCTACTTCTTGTGCTCCCCTGCCTGCTATTCCTTCCACCCAGACGTAACAAAACCCTTTACCGGTTTTTCCTGAATGCACACCGCAGTTGTAAAGCCACAGTTGGCGTTTGTAAAATACGATGTTGGTTGGAATTCTTGGCAGTGGCAGTGTTTTTTCCATATCAAATGTCAGGGTTTCAATATGATCATAAGTCTTAGCCAAAGTTATATCTTGTCTTTTCATTGCACGTGCGTCTTCGGCTTCTTTATGGTGCTGCTCTCTTTCCTTCTCTAAATTTAATTTGGTTTCTTGTGAAGTGGTATCTCTGATTTTTACAGCAAATAGGTCGCACTTATTACACGTGTCTTTCTGTGGCTTTTTCCTTTGTAGATTAAATTTGGTATAAAATATTCTTTTATACGATGCAAATGAAACTGTCTTTCTTGATTCATCAAAGCTTGCTTCCGATAAATATAAGTCGTACATTTTCGACAAAGTCATATCCGGTGGTAAATACATCCTGTCTGTTTGCGCTCTACAGTAATGGGACTTATATTTTGGGAATTTATCAATGTGTTCGATAATACTTTGTTCAACATCCTGAGGCATCTTACGAGTGTTTCCTGATACCTTTCCCCTTTTGTCTTCAATTTTTTCCGGACGTGAGCATTTTTTTAAGTATCTGTCAATCCTTGCAGATGAAATTCTTAAAGTATCGATAAACATTTTGGCACAAACAACTATGTTTTTTAAAGAATAGACACGAGTGTTATTTCTTTTATTTGAATTCTTGTTTCTTTTCCTTTTTATTGATGTCACTTTCACGTTGGAAGATATATACAAGCACTTTCCTTCAAAACATAACTCCCAAAATTTTGAAAATTCTTCTTGGCGCTCTTTTACCGATATTTTTTCATGACAACCATCATTACAGCGAACATCGATAAACTTTCGTTGATTGACTACTTCTCCCTTTTGATTTATGTATTGATTGTTAGTTTCACATAACTTTTTACGAATTTCACGTTTGATCAGGATATTTCCGTTTTCTGCCCTTCTTTGGTCGTCCAGTTCTATTTTCATTTATTATTGGTTCAGATATCATCGGGTTCTGTAGATCACCTTCACTATGATTGCCAGTTGATATTTCTGATATAGTTATAAGTGAATTTTCTTCAGCTAAAACACTAACTTGAGATGTAGTCATATTATTGTCTAGTATACTGGGGCTATTGTCACATAGATTGACTGTTGATATAGATAAATCGATGTTTGTAAGATCTGCATTTTCTTGCTGAGAACATTCAATGTTGTTGTAACTTTTTTCTTGTGGTTCTTGTTGTAACTCATGGTTTGAATTTGCTGTAGTATTGAATTCTATGGAATCTAAATACCTTGAGCCTAAGTCATCATTTTCCATCTGAATTAAATTTTGGTACGCATCATCTACTTCGGTACAGACGCTTATATTATTTTCGTCAATTTCTGTCGTTGTATGAACAAGATTTATGGAGTTAGATATATCTAGTAATACTCTTTGTTCATTAGCTTCCAATAACTCATCTTCAGGTAAAACATTGTAATGGGTAGCCTCAGATACTTTGGTTATCTAAAAATATAAAACAAGTAATGGTAATATTGAGCGAACCATCTACTGCAGGTTATACGTATATTATTGTACAAAAATATACAGGGAGTAACAGAATAAACGCAATACCTCTTAAGGGGTCATTGTACATAACTTTATTTTAACGAGTAAAGAGGCAAGGCAAGTCTTATCGAATACAAGAAAAATCTTTAAATCGGTACAAGTCACACATTCATACTCTCCACATGCTAGGCAAAACCTCACATACTAACACCAAACCCACAAATCACTAACATGCAAGATTTGAAAACATAAAAAAGTATTTGACAGATAAGTACCTCATCATGCAGCTGGGTGTATTTATTTTGTATCCGGGTTTTGTCGTAAATCTGAGTAGTGTCCTTAAAACAATAAAATCATGTCAATTATGATTTAGGTATTCGTTGTCGTTCGTTGATGTGTGTAATTCACCACTTAATGTTTAAGTTGGATTTCATCAAGGATTTTATTTAGTAATGTCAAAAAGCGCGCGACGATTTCGTCATTTTATACCTATTACATTAGTAGGTATAGATAGTGCAATCCACGAAGACGCGCCCCACTCTTCTCCCTAGTCGCGTACAAGTGTGTTACAGTCTGTTAGTGCTTTAGTTTTGTCGATACACACTAATTACCTATATTATGTAATTACTTATACAGTAATTAGCGCGTACACTTGTACTGTAAGCGATTATAATAGGAAGAAGAGTGGGGCGCGTCTTCGTAGATTGCACTATCTGTATGTAGATAAATAAATGAATAGCTATTTATCTTTAATAGGATATGTATAGATAAATAGGTAAACAGAATTACTAGACAACATAATGTAATGTAGGTAATAAACGAGTAGTAAGTAGGTATACGATACATACCTGTAGAGAATTACTTTGCATTGCATCACTGCTTGTTAATGAAGCAATGAAACGGTAACCACGAGTATTCTTATTAAATTTATCCATTTTAACGCTGTTTTTCAATAAATTCACTTATGAACAACAAAAATGATGGATAAGTAAACAAAACATCCTTCCGTTATTACGTTAGATGCGTAATGAGACCACCCGCTGCCGCCCCACCCCGTCCCGTACGCAAAAACCCGCGAAAATAGAATGCAATAACGAATGAAACGCCAGAAGCTGGCGCTTCATTCACGAACGGATGAAAGATTGCGCGTGTGGTGATACGCATTAACGAATTAAATACCATTTTAGGTGGTTAATTCGATGCTGCGGTTTAAAAACGGTTAAATCAAAAGGCAAAACTGAATTATCTTCATCGTGGACGTGTTTAATTCGTTTATGCAATTTGAAAACTGTTTGTAACTGTAACTTTGACGCATAATTCTTTAATACAAAACGAATGTGTGCACAAATTCTAGCAAAGTTCGAAATGTCGCTTGATTCAACCCCTTATTATAAGGCCGTAAGAGTGATTTTTGAACACAAAAATAGCTGAATACATAGTTTATCATACCTATAGTCGATCTGCATTCATAACTCTTTTTTTTCGATTTCGTCGCTTAATTCGTTATTACATAACGCAGTCCAATTACTTAATCATACTGGTAAATAAGTTCTTGTTTTTGTGTGAATTATAGTAGATATTTATTTTGATAATTCTTTAGACTACCTATCTACAATTTTAACAACAAAATATAATCGATTAAAAAAATACGGAAAAAAATATGTAATTAGATACGGAATTGGAGAAAGAAATTACGTAATTAGTTACGTAACTGACTTTTCCGTAATTTTGGAAGCCCTACTTGGAACCACTTGAGAATCATGTCTATTTTTGTTGCGTGGGAAATTATCAAATAACTTCTCCCGCTCTGGGCGGAGCGGGAGCATCTACGTATGGTATTCCGAAATACCGCTCACCGAAAGGACGGTTTTCCGATAACACTTTACTCCGACGGTTTGTTGAACGAAAAAATGATTGGCCGATGAAACGTTTCGCCGAAAATGAGAGATACGTCGATAGAGATATTTCTTCTTTAAAAAAATGGGTAGGTTAGGTTAGGTTAAAACTATGACCTCCTACGAATCCCAGAATCTACCAACCGTCGATGAATAATATTTTCGGCGAAACGTTTCATCGGCCAATCATTTTTTCGTTCAACAAACCGTCGGAGTAGAGTGTTATCGGAAAACCGTCCTCTCGGTGAGCGGTATTTCGGAATACCATACGTAGATCGAGCGGGAGAGCGTGTCAGACTTTTACTGACTAAAACCCACCCGTGTTCCTTTAGATGCCTGTGCGCCAGGGCCACGATATCCCTTTCGGACAGACTCGTAACCCTTGCAGAGAGTCACACGTCTGTATCGAGGTTGATACAAGTTTGTATTATTCAATGTCAAAAGAAAATGTGCATTAATACCTTACACTTTCCTACAAGAAGAGAAGCTCGTGGGTCAGTAATAGAAGCCGCACGGGTCGATCCGTCCGTGGGTGGGTAGTAGGTGTCTTTACATACCGAGACTCCTCCGTGCCTGGGAAAGCCGTTATGCCGTTGGTTGCCATTCGTGACGGATCGTCAGAAGCCCAAAAGTCTGACAACTAGTCTTACCAAGGCGTATCGTATTACGCAGTTACTGGGTTGTGCAGGTCAGATAGGCAGTCGCTCCATGTCAAATACTGGTATTCTGCTGCATCCGGTTAGACTGGAAGCCAACCCCGACTGTTGGGAAAAGGCTAGGCAGACCTACGCAAGATTCAAAAGTAATTTTCTCCTAAAATATTGATACAAATCATATACTGTTACGAACATACCTGCTAGTAGGAAATAGGCACATATCTGCTCATCGTTGCAATCCTCAATTCACGAAAAAAATGCTTTAAAATTTTGCGTAAGTGTAGTATTTATGCTTGACTTTATGTGGCTGTATAACTGTATACGATATCGAATCTTTAAAAAAATCAACTCATTTATTCAAACTAGGCTGAGAATCAGCACTTTTCGAACGTCAAAAATTACATAAGACAGTCCCCCAAAAACGCCCACCCTTCACCACTTCCTAGTGCTTTAGCTGGGAAGAAGTGGCGCAACAAACTCCCCAGCAGCACAGCTGTCTGTTCAGACATAAAACTTGAATATAAACAATAAAATGTAAAAGAATTTGCATTACGCAACACAACATTAAATTAAATTATTTGCCTTATGTTAGCTAGCACACGCCACTATACAAAAAAAAAAACATAAAAATCATCGAAAACTGTACTCAAGCAGAAATAACGTAAACAGAACGTACCTAAATAAAAGTCTCCAGGCTTATTGGGCGTGCCCGCTTACATAAAGCTATAGCTTTGTACTTTATAGACGTGGATCCGCAAAGGTAACCCGCTAAATTACCTGCAGTATTGTCTCTCCTTCCCCCTTAAAAGATTGTCTTTAAAAAATCGCTTTTAGCAATAACACCACCCAATCCGCCCATTGTGTCACCCTATCAAACATTTTCTACATTTATGTCTGTAATGTTTATGGTGTAGGTACATGCTAAAGAATATTCTATTCAAAATTAAAATTTTCTTACGTTTTTTTGCAATTTGCAGTCAACTCTAACAATCATTAGTACATCTCTAAGTTAATAAAATAAAAATATAGTAAGTTTATTGACACAAAATACTCTTTTAAACAATTCCAATACATTTGACAATAGGTACATTTGATTTTGGGAAAAGGCTGCACAAATAGTGAAAAACCCTGCCTCCTAAACTAGGGGAACCCTGTGACCTAGGAGTCAGTGTTCTACTGTAACTTCGTGTACAAAAGAAACCTTTATTTATGTGTGTTATTAAACCCATTATGATAGAAATAGTTAGATATTATTTGTTCTTGAAGGTCATGATTTCATAAAAAAACATTCAATAGAACAAACTTACATATACTTAGAAATGTATTAATGATTAAATTTCTGGAAATACATATTTGCTAAGACTGCAAATCATATTTTGATCAAGATACAACATGACACTGCAAATTTCCTAGAAACGTAAGAAAATTTGAATTTAGCGGGCTACCGTCTCTTAAAGCTCAATGTTGTCACATTTCGCGCGGGTACAGTAATAAAATAACAATATCAAAACGAACTTCACTTTAATAAGTCATTTAGGTATTTATTACAAATTTTTATAATATATTATGCCACAGTTAAAATTCAATTTATACATGACGCTAACTATATTACAAACTAGCTATTTATGTTTCGTTGCTTGCTCAAAATGTGTGGATGGACATTTTATAATAATTAATTACATATTTCATGACAGTTGCACGAAAAATATTGATTTTCAGTATGGTTAACGTAAGTGAATTTTGAATCGAAATTATGAATTTAGGCCCACGTCTTAAAACATAATTCTGTCTCCGTTATCTTCAAACGATTAACAGAAATAAAATGATGTATATATACGTTTAGTGTTAAATCCATTAAAGTTACGGTTTTCTAGAAGAGCGGTAGCCGTATTATTAGAACGGCCGTCATGAAAATCGGTTATTTTCACCAATATTTGACATTTAGGTGTCAAAAAGTACTTGGTACTTGTTGACGAGCCTACACTGTCCTCCCATACCTATTAACACTGTAACTTATAACATTGTTAAAGCCCACTTTTTTTAAAAGAGTAACCGTGGAGTTTCTTGCCGGCTCTTCTCCATAGGAAACGACCAATTGGAACCGTGCACCTAGCTTCTGACGTTTCATAAGTGCCATGTAGGTTTATGTGAAATAAAAAAATTTGATTTTGATTTTGATTTAAAAATGTAAATCAAAATGCAATTAAGTTATTTGGACAGTCGTTATTGTTCGACCGTTCACCGCTTTGAGACCAAAGTTTTAGTGATTTTTGGTGCAACTAGGCCTTAATACATAGATTTCTTGAAATTGAAGATTTTATTCACATCTCTGTTTAAAACAAAGTGAGAACTAGAAAAAAAAAAAATGTAAAGTCGTGGAAATTTATTATTAAGCAAATTGATTACCAACTTAAATTGTCCGTTTATTAAAATCACAACTGTCACTCTTAAAATGAAATGGCTATAACACGGCAAATTGACGTAGAGTATGAATTTGCTTAACAATTAATTTCTCTGACTACTTTTAACTCACAGTTCACTTACGGTAACGATACGTTTAGTCAAAATCGTTTGTGCTTTACAGGGCATTTTAACTACATGATATTGTGGATCTTCGAATACCTATGAAGCCCTGAAATAGGGTTTTAATGTAGGTACAGTCGACCTCATAAATGTTTTTACCTCTTGACAACATAACATCACACGCCTGCATTCCCCGAAGGGTTAGGCAGAGGTGTACCTATAGTACAACCACATTTCGCCAGTTATGTTTAAGTCCCATGTAATAGGGGGCGAGCCTATTGCCATCAACCGGGCACAAATCCAGACTCCGGGCTGCTGTTGAGAAATACCATATGGCAAAACCCAATAACGCTTTGCCCGACCTGGGAATCGAACCCTCATGCTCAGCAGTACCGCTTCCGACCACTAGACCAACGCCGCAGTCAAACTTTTGACAACAATTTCCAGTAAATATAAACTTCAATAAGGTTGAAACTATCTCACTGTCACCTAGACAGATAGACCTTATTGTTTTATGTCGTACAAGTGAAATCCAACCTTAGATGATTAAACAATTAGGTCGACTGTACCTAAATCAAAAAATAGATTTCGGAATGGTTATTTTCGTCGACTAAATTGCATTTTCACTTAAAATTGTGCTTAAAAAAAATGTACTCTTTGTCGTACAGTTATCTCCTATATTAAGGCATTTGGGCATTTTTGGTTAACAATACATTTCAAGATTTGAAAGTAATTACAAACATTAAGGCACGCTTGCACCAAAAATCACTGAATATATTTAACGCTAAACGAATTTAAAACATAGTGCTATTTCATTCAATTATATGAAGTCGACAGAGACAGCGTAATGTTTTAGATAAGTTTAGAGCTATACGTATTTAGTTTTTGGTGAAAAACGGGCCTTAAAACCAGGAATACACAGTGAATTGTACAAAAGCTTGCACGCCATTGTGACATTCCCCACAAATGTCTCGATGATGGCGCGTGTGTTGGATCATTAAGTTCCCTTCTAAATGGTTGAGCTGGATGGTGCTAATCTAAGCATCATGTTCCTGAACGGGTAGCGTCAGTTGGTTCTGGTCATCTCTTAACTGTCAGAGCTTATCTTTAATTTTATGTTTTAAATAGTTTTTTTTTGACTTTTTTCTACAAAAAGAATAATGCATCCAGGATTTTGTCCGTTCTTCTCCATAGAGATCTACGTTTTGGAATAGGCAACTACCTTCAACTGTTTGACTCAATGACCAACACTTGGACAGTTCAAAAGTGCCTGTGCGAGAGGATAAGGCATAATGGCCTGCAAGCTACTTCTATACCTTTGTTTAAATTACTGGCATGTATATTCCTGGTTTAAAAGTCAGACATAGCTTCAAACGTTTTTATAATTTGCAAGACGCCATGGCAAAGTACAAAATAGAGTATGTTGGGGTAAGTTCGTCGCTGGGGTAAGACCGTACGAATCAAATTCCTGTTTAGCATAGCCAGCCTATAATGTTCCCACTATTGGGACACAGACTTCCTCTCTGTGAGAGGGATGGGCCGTAATCCACCACGCGGGCCCAGTGCGGGTTGGTAGATGTCACATGTCTTCGAATTTTTGATCCTAGGACATGCCGGTTTTCTCACGATGTTTTTCTTCATCGTTTTCAGAGCAATGGTGATGAAATAATTATAGTATGTTTGTTACTTCTTCACGCTCAAACGGCTGTACTAATTTTGATACAATTTTGTATGGAGGCAGCTGACACCCTGGATTAAGACATAGGCTACTTTTTATCCCGATATTCCCACGGAATCGAGACTTACGCGGGTGAAACCGCGGGGCGCAGCTAGTTATATTATAATTCCTGCTTATTTGGCATTGTTTTTTAATGCAGACAAGATTGTGTTCTGCGCCATGTTATTCTGTCCCGACCGACCGTCCAACCGAATAAAATTTGATTCGTACGGTCTTACCCTGTACTGATCTTACCCCAATATACCTTACGAGTTCGAAGTTGGCACAAATGCTCAGACTCTTTGATGGTAATTGAAGATATTTCTGACAAGGTGTAGAAAGAGTTATTGTCAGTAAGACTGTATATTTTTTTATGTAAGTTTCAAAGACATTTATGTTTTACGTATTAGCTGCAAAATTTTATGGAAAGATTCGAACACTATTCCTGCCGACTATTTGCTGTTCTGTACTTCTGTGCTCATTACAGCCTCATTTCAAAACGAGTTTTACATAGTTTTAGAAACAGCCCCAACCTTCAAGCTAGTTTTTGTATTTTGTACTTTATTCCGATTACAGTAAAGTTCGTAGTACAAAAACTGATAAGAAAACAGAGTCTAAGTAGTCAATTTTGTATTATAATTGTTACAACAGTGGATAGAATAAGAAATATATTTTTAGCCAATTATATATTAAGCCAATTATATTTTTAAATTCGGATAAAGGTAGTTTGTGCTGATACGAGAGAAGATGCTCTTAGTACATAAAACATAATTATCATTGATAGACCCAATTATTATTTCAAAGAGAAAGAAATGCCTGTTTTTCAGTAGGTAAGTATTCAGGCTTTTTTTTTACAGTGAAATTTAGTTTTAAAGTGCAAATCGAGACGATTAGAAGACATTATGGTTGAAAATAATGACACATATCATAACATCACGCCTTGTTGCCCCGAAGGGTTAGGCAGAGGTGTGCCTACAGTACTCCCTCATTTCGCCAGTTATGCTTATTAATTAGAAAAAAAAATAGCTAAATAATAAAATATCTAATAATATTTCAAGTAACTTTCAAATTATTAGGCGTTTATTGTCATAGAACGCTATGGGGCGCTGAAATCAACATTTTAATATATATTTTTTTAATAAATATTTTATATATTCAGCACAAGCAACACAATGACTAGGTAGTACAAATTATTGAGAGTCGTGTACACTATGAGCCAGGCTGGTCACACTTCGGCCAAAAATGTTCTTTTCACTGACGACTTTCTTAAGGTGAATACGCAGTTAATGTCAAGATGTCATGAAAAAGCAATTCAATGGAACAAATCTAACTTAAGAGAGATGTATTAATAATTCTTATGATTATAATTCTGTAATTACATATCTGTTATAGTCGCCAATCATATTTTGATCAAGATACAACCCGACACTGACCTGCATCGCGGGCTGCATCTGCGGAGTCACCTTAAAACACAGCTGTAGCGAAGAGTCCAGTCCCATGTTTAACGACCACCAATCGGAACCGTGCACCTAACTTCTGACGTTTTATAAGTGCCCATGTAGGTTTATATGAAATAAAATATTTTCATTTTGGTCATGTATTAAGGGGAGAGCCTATTGCCATCAACCGGGCACAAATCCGGATCAGGGCTGCTACTAATCCTGACAGAAAAGCCCAATAACTGTTAATTCAAAAGTTGTATGTTTAAAAATATTTTACCAACCTGGTCCATTGAGTAAATGACACTTTTAATTTAAACAGATTAAATTATTTTTTTATTACTTTATACAATACTTTTTTCTACTTATTGTGCATGAATAACGTTCTTAAATTGTTCTTAGAGTTAAGATTTACATGTTAATGGACGTACATATTTTTCACATTTATCTCACTTAGTTCACGAAAATCAGCGAATTTTTTCGTTTCAGTTGGTTAGTACCAGAATAAGGCCCGGTTTTCATCAAAGCGTAGAGGAGATGTTTGGAAACGACCAATAAGGTACCGTTACCGTACCTTCGCAACGAAATAACGTTATCTTATTGGTCGTTTCCAAACATCTCTCCGCTTTGGTGGAAACCGGGGCTAACCCTGCCCGACTGTCCGAGCCGAGGTTCAAACCCAGGATCTATGCTCGGCAGTCGTAATTGTGACTAAAGTCCGGTCGCGGAGCAGGAAGAAATTCGTATAATGACCCTCATTACCTATCTCTATTTCTCGCGCGCAATTGTATTGCCGTTGCACTCGCACATTAGAAGGACCTTAAAATACTCGATCGCGACTGCCGTGCGGTCATTGTACGAAATTCTTCCTGCTCCGCGACCGGACTTTAGTAGGCCAACGAGTTAGACATCAGTCGCCAACTACATGTATACAGGGTCAAATTAAATTAAGGGGGATGCCGCGAAATTCAAATTTTATTACGTTTTTTGCAAGTTGCAGGTCGTATGTTGATCTAAATATGATTCGCGGCCGTAACAAATATGGATTTACAGAATTATAATCATTAGAATCGGCAATACAACTAACTCTCTTCGTAGAATCCTATTGAATGACTATTTCTGAAATAATCATTCAGTAGTATTTAATGAACTTAGAGAGTTGTATTGCTGATTCTAATGATTATAATTCTGTAAAGCCATATTTGTTACGGCCGCGAATCATATTTTATCAACATACAACCTGAACCAGACCTGCAAATTGCAAAAAAACTTAAGAAATTTGAATTTCGCGGACTACCCTGACGCTTTCGCCTTAAGAGTCTATACTACCTCAGCGCCACCTCGGGGTGGCAGGGAGAAGCCTCGAAGGCACTGATATTTTTTTTTTTTTTACGGTGAAAATAATAATAATTAAAAAAAATATAACATAAGACCTGCTTTATAGTTAGTTCAGTTAATATGCAAAGTTTCATTATCTAATTTGAAGTATTTTTTGAATACCAGCGGTTTATTGTTCGGTTTGGAGGTAACTTTGTATATTTTTGTATAGAGAAGATTTTATGGAATCGTCTTTTCGTCTAACTTAGTACTTAACATTAATCCTCAACTTTACCATATATTTGTTTCAAAATAAAAGCTGCAGTATTTAAGGATCATGCTAAGGCATTTGAGGTAGTATAGGCTCTTAAGAGGGGCGAATATATAACAGCCGCACGGGTCGATTGACCTGGGGGCCAAGTCTGCTAACGCAGTTGTGTCCGAATGGCCGATCATTGGCACCGTAATTGTAGAGTTTGACAGTTTTGCTAATCTCCTAATTGAAAGGTGTCTTTATGATTTTCCAAAAACGTGCCACTGATACTCCATTGGAAAAAAATTCTGTATTTGGTAATCTCGTACTGACAAGCTCCTATTATTTTGGCGTCCCTATGGACCACTGTCACGCCATTATGAATTTATGAGGTTACAAACTATTGGCACAATGGTCATGGCGTTGCCTTGGTATGGTCGTCATAATGACCAATCATTGAAAATAGCAGACTTGGCCCCCAGGTTAAACTACGTTTGCAATTGGCCGCTTTTTTGACGTCTAACATGTAAATCTTTTCTCCAATAAATAGGCAACAGTATTTCGATGATATTTGTATTATTTAATATTCAATACCTAAGTGATTTGCATCATTAAAAAAAAATATTCCAATTAAAACTTATGACAGAAATATTGACTAGCCTTGAATTTCGAGTTTTATTCTTTTAATATTGTTGTAATTTCTAGTATAAGAATACATGACGCACATATTCCCTGAAGGGTTAGGCAGAGGTGTACCTATAGTACATCCACATTTCGCCGGTTATGTTTAAGTCCCATGTAATAGGGAGCGAGCCCATTGCCATCAACCGGGCACAAATCCAGACTCCGGGCTGCTACTGAGAAATTCCAGATGAGAAAAAGTGAGACCAGACGAGTTAGAAAGAGACCAAGCGTCTTATTCGTTTGTCTTGTCATTAGTATCAAATATGAACTGTTTAAAAATTACAACAATATTAAAAGTCATGTATTATCATAGGACGGTATCATGAAGGTCTAAATTATATTAATAAAATCGTCAATATTTCTGTCAATACAGTAAAATATTTAAAAAAAATCACAACTTTACTATTAAATAACAGAAAACAGGGTAAACGCACCGAACGTCGGCCTTTCAGAATATTAACTACTTTAAAGCATAATTTTTCAAATTTGTTTTAAGTACGACAATCGGTGCTCCTACCCTATAGACTTTAAATAATACATTGTTATTAACAAATTATATACAGCTAAGTAATAAGTACATTTTTAATACGTTATGTTGCTATTATTAAAAAAAAAACTAACACTATAGTAGCATTTTTCAATTTCTGGCAACACCTAAACAAAATGGTCTACAAAAACGTACCATTATTCGAGTCGAAAGAAAAAAAAACGTGTTAAAAAAAATGATAATGAACATTGATGACTTAGGCAAATAAGGTAAGCAGAGGAAAAATAAAAGATATTTCTTTCAATATTACAACATTTTAACTGTACTGCCATCGTTAGTAGGTTTATGAAAATCCGAACGCGTGTCTACACAACACTTAACATCAAGCCTGTATTAAGTCCCATGTATTGGGGGCCGAGGTGATTAACATTAGCCGGGCAAAATTCCTAATAGAAAAACCCCCATAACACTTTGCCACAACTGGGAATCGAACCCACTACTAGTGAATATTTTTATTTTAATATCTTGACGCACCATTTCACACAATTTACTAAATTGTTTTTTTCTCACAATTAAAATTAAACTTCCAAACTGTATAAGACGACACTTTAAAACAGGCCGTTTTAATTATTTTCATAATATTTAGGGTTCCGTATCTCAAAAGGAATTAAACGGAACGCTTATAGGATCAGTTTTTAGGATGCCAACGGGACTCTATTACTAAGGCTCCCTCTGTCACGGTGTTTTATCTTTTAAACCGTAATAGGTAGACACAAATAATAAAAATGAAATAAAATTAAAGGATACAGCGTGCCGCTTTCATGGCGACATTAATTTAAACACCTATCGGTTTCGCGTTTTCTTTTTAAGAAGACGTTAAAGCGTTATTATTTGTTTTGAAGGAAAGAGAGAGCCTTATTATTTAGTTTGTATGAAAATTTTAATTTTTCAATATACGAATTATTTTATCTTATTATATTTTTTTATGATTAATGCCGCCATTGTAGCGGCACGTTGTATAAGAAACGTGTTTTTTTTCGGCGTATTTTGCTCGATCTTAATAATGGCAATGATTTATTGTACCCGGTACGGAACCCTTCGTGTGCAGGTCCGACTCGCACATGGACGCTTTTTTATTCCAGTTTGAAACTTCCTTTCTGGGCCTTTTTAATAAACTATTAAAAACTGTCGATTATGTTCTAAAACTACCCGCCAATATTTTTCAAATACATTCTTTAATTAAAACTACATCAGATGGCAGTAAAGTTCACATTAAGAATTTAATTTGTGCAAAGGAGGTGATAGGTCATAATTATGACATTACTTATCTCTTAAACATCATACAATATTACAAATACTTCTTTTTTTACACTTTATGGCTGTGAACATATACTTGGAGCGAACTTACATTTTATTCAAGCTAAGCACAGTAGCGTTTCATAAGAATATGAACGTTAATTTTATACAAATAAAGTTCATTTTGCGTATAAACACGCTGCTGCACTTAGGTTCAATTTGATGTGGAAGTGTTGAGTACAAAAGCATGTGGAATGTATGTACAACCGAGTTAGTTCCCGGTCGACCACTTTTCGCCCTTATGCCCATAGTAATAAGATTGAAAAGTGATCGACTGGGAACTTTCGCCTTGGTACATGTTTTTATGCGTAGTATATACTGAGTCGCGGCTGGCGGCCTATCTTCGTCATGTTTGCGCATAATTCCTGATCTCTGGAAATTAAAAATAAATAAAAATATTAAATTCTGTAAGGGCTCCTGGCTTACAGCCACAAGATTAAGCTACGCTTTCCAAGGTCTGTGCGTGGATGGGTGACCATCCATTACATGCCGAGACCCCTCCGTGCCTCGAAAACCACGTTAAGACGCAGATATATGCCAGTGACCTTGAGTGGTTAGCTTGCGTGTTCTGTACTGAGCTCACGCCACGCGTCTTACGTTCAGCCAGTAATAGGGCTCGCCCATCAAGGAGCGCTGTCCCCAATTTGACGCATTATTAATTTATTATACACAAAACAAAAGGTATTTTAATAAAACGCGTATACTAAAAGATCAATAATTAAATTATCGTTAAATTGGTGAAGGTTTCAGAAAAAAACGCTTGGTAGATTTTGCGCCATTTTCAGTTTTTTATCCGCGTTAGACATAACTTGACAAATTAATTTCACTATGTAATATAAACATAGTCTAAAATATTCGTATATAAAGCTATAGAGAAAATGCTCTAATTTAACATATATTTTTTTCAAATCATTAACACTACTCTTTTAGACGTGATCTTCAGTATAAAATCATTAAAAGGCGGCTATCGTCGCCTTAAGACATTGGTTCCGGCTGTCATTTGTAGATCTTTGAGGGGTCGTCAGTACCACCAGCCTGACCAAGGGTTATTGTATTACCCAATTACTGGGGTGTGGAGGTCAGATAGGCAGTCACTCCATGTAAAATACTGGTATTCAGCTGCATCCGGTTGGACTGGAAGCCGACCCCAACATAGTTGATAAAAGTGAGTAGGGCTCTTTGTAAAGGAGCTCGTCCGGGGAAAGCATAGCAGAATCAGCCTATAGGTAATGTCGCTACTGCTGAAACACAGGCCTCATCTCAGTGAGAGGGAGCGGGCTGTAATCCACCACGCGGGCCCAGTGCGGGTTGGTAGATGTCACATGTCTTCGAATTTTTGTTTCTAGGACATGCCGGTTTCCGCACGACGTTTTCCTTCATACATTATTCATAACCATCATTATATCAGCCAAAAGACGTTCACTACTGGACATAGGCCTCCTCCAAGGGGGGGTTGCCATAATCGCCATGCTTGGCAGACGGTTTGGCGATCGCAGTATGGTGTTAAAATGCATAGAGAACGCTGCTGCTCATTCTCTAGTAAGTCCCTCAGTCGCGTTTTACGACAACCACGGGAAGAAATAGGATGGTGCTATTCTTTACGTCCGGCACCACACGGACACACATACATTATTACATGCTAATAAATATATTCTCACCTAATATCTCCCCAACCGCCATTTCCCTTGACAAGTTTTTTATTATGCTTGGCGCCCCCGGCGGTTACTGTCGCGCTCACTCGCGTGGGGAATAAATATGGTTTAGCGTTCTTTAGTAGTTTTTGTACTTTGCTGATGACTGTTGAAGCGTTACAGTTGGATTTCTTGTGGTGGAAGCCGCTGGAAGTCAGAAAAGTTATAATTAAATTCATTGTTATTTTAGCCTATGATGTATGAAGGAAAAGTGGTCGTAAGTAATAACAGCCACACGGGTCGATCCATTAGGTTAAGTTACCCTAACCGGGGTTTGCCCGTGGATGGGTGACCATCTTTACATACCGAGATCCCTCCGTGCCTAGGAAAGCACGTAAAGCAATTGGTCCCGGCTGTCATCAGTTGTTAGGAGTCGTCAGTCTCACCAGTATTACCAAGGGATATCGTATTACCCAATTACTGTGGTGTGGAGGTCAGATAGGCAGTCGCTCCATGTAAAATAACCGGTTAGACTGGAAGCCAACCCCAACATAGTTGGGAAAAGGCTATATAGGCAGTTTGATTGATGTATGAAGCAAAAGGACTATGTAAGAATCGTAGGGCGTTTTAAATTATCTGTCTACTCCAATTGGAAAATGGCGTGAATATGTGTATGCGAATAACATCATGACTTTATTTTCCGAAGGTATACAAGTATACAGTTCAACCACATCTCGCAGGCTATGCTAAGTCCGTTATGTGATATGACCGATCGGCGCTTTTATTTATTTACTTTGCCCCGCGGTTTCACCCGCGTAAGTCTCGATCCCGTGGGTATATCGGGATAAAAAGTAGCAAGTAGCCTATATGTTAATCCAGGGTGTCAGCTAACCGGCGAGAGATGTCATGCGGTGTCCCACAGGGATCGGTCCTGGGGCCGCATCTGTGGGACATCGGGTACGACTGGGTGCTGCGCGCCGACCTCCCAGTGGCGTCAGCGTAGTCTGCTACGCTGACGACACGCTAGTCCTGGCACAAGGGGGTTCGCATCAGGCGACGGCCGAACTGGCGGCACGTGGGGTTGCGACAATCGTCGATAGGATTCGGCAATTGGGACTCGAGGTGGCTTTGCACAAGTCCGAGGCCATGTGTTTTTATGGTCCTCGGAACGCGCCACTGTCGGGTTCCCAGATAACGGCGGGAGGGGTTCACATCGGCGTCGAGTCGACGATGAAGTACCTGGGACTCGTCCTCGACAGCCGGTGGAACTTCGTGGAGCATTTTAGACGTTTGGCTCCCAGACTGGAGCGGGCCGGGGCTGCTTTGAAGCGGCTCCTGCCCAATGCCCAATCTAGGGGGTCCAAACGCCTCCTGCCGGAGGCTCTACGCGGGGATCGTGCGGTCCATGGCCCTTTACGGGGCACCGGTGTGGGCGCGTTCTTTAAGGCTGCGACCAGCCCAGCGGTTGAACGCGTCCCAAAGGGTCATGGCCATCAGGCTGGTACGGGGTTACCGCACGCGAGTTTGTCCGAAAGGGATATCGTGGCCCTGGCACACAGGCAACGGAAGGAACACGGGTGGGTTTTAGTCAGTAAAAGTCTGACACGTCCTCCCGCTCCGCCCAGAGCGGGAGAAGTTATTTGATAATTTCCCACCCAAAAAAAAACAAAACAAAAAAGGGTGTCAGCTACCTCCAAACAAAATTTTATAAAAATTGGTCCAGCCGTTTGAGCGTGAAGAAGTAACAAACACACACACACACACTCACAAACTTTCGCCTTTATAATATTAGTGTGATTTAAACGTCTCACACACAATAATGTACAAAGGCGGACTATGCGGCTTTTGGCGTGCGTATTACCATAAATATTATGGCATTAGCCAATAATGTCCACACTGCTGGGACAAAGGCCTCCTCTTCGAGAGCGAGTGGGCTGTACTCCACCACGCGGCCCCAGTGCGGTTTGGTAGATGTCACATATCTTCGAATCTTTTGGTGCTAGGACATGCCGGTTTCCTCACAATGTTTTCCGTCACCGTTTTGAGAGCAGTGGTGATGAAATTATTTACACAAAGTAAATAAGCGCCCGCCTGGGTTCGAACCCAACCTAGGACCAACACCTAAGTCGGGGTCGTTACCAATGAGTAACCAATGTTGACTTCACATCACTGCTGCAGTTTATTGCCCGGCACAAATCGACACAACGGGCTTTAACTGAGTATTTCCGAATAAAAATCCACTAAACCACGACTCTGGGGTCCAACCCAGGGTCCCACGAATCCCCGAATGCTATGTTTTTACTGATGTTTCAGTTCAATACCACTTTTTTTTCGTGTAACATATTCCCTCTCGCTTTCTATGCGAGTGATTTCGTGAAAAGCGACGGAAATGTGTAACAGGAAGTGACAGCTTGAGCATGGAATAAGTACCTTTTAATAGCATGGAATTAGTGTACTCAAAAATAACGTTCGTTAGTTCTTATAAAGGTGGCTGGGACAGACTGGATGCGGAATGCGGAGGACAGGGTGTTGTGGCGCAGCCTGGGAGAAACCTATGTCCAGCAGTGGACTGCTATAGGCTGAGTTGATTGAGTGAGTGTACTCATGAAATTAATAAGTACTTTATAGATTATTATAAGTAGAGGGAGTCATTTTTGTCGCTGTTCAGTTGCTTATCACCAAGGTGAGATGTCAGATGTTACACATCATATGCGACTACTGTAAGGATCACTCATTTTTAGTGTTCCGTACCTAAAGGGTAAAACGGGAACCCTATTACTAAGGCTATGCCGTCTGTCTGTCTGTCCGTCTGTCACCAGGCTGTATCTCATGAACCGTGACACTAAAGAACAGAATAAAATAAATATTTAAGGGGGCTCCCATACAACAAACGTGATTTTTTAGCTCGATATTGATAACGGCAACGGGTAGACGCTTGAAATATACACAGAATATTTAGTTGTATATTCACTTTAAATATAAATAATTAAATTAAAATAAAACAAATATTTAAGGGCAAAAAAATCACGTTTGTTGTATGGGAGCCCATACAACAAACGTGATTTTTTTGCCATTTTTATAGATAATGGTACGGAACCCTTCGTGCGTGAGTCCGACTCGCACTTGGCCGGATTTTGTTTTCTAATTGGTGATTGGTACTGCTCTTGATCTCGAAAGCTAAAGATTCAGCCTTAAAATGAAAATAATTCTTAATTGAGTAGCATAACATATCATCATGATAGATAGATGCTTGTAGATTGGATAATGCTTTATTTTGCACCAAAATTTAACGAAGCTCATTACAAAACCAGGGTATAACGGTGGTCGGATTTAAGGTAATTTCTACGAAAGTGGCGTTCGTCTTTTTCCACTGTGGTCTAGTAATCGTAAAAAAGGCTGATGTCCGCACCTTTACGTCCAAGCGAGTATTTCGCGTACGAATAACTTGTTCTTATACACGGTGGAAAACATGACTTCTATTTTATTTTTAAGATAATAAATACTCACCATTCTCCAATATGAAATACTCGTGGCCCCTTGCATACAATAACTTTGAACTTCTCCCTGCCAGGCATATTTTGTGACAAATGTAACAATGAATAGTCCCAATTATAATCATCGTACGCACAGAACTGACTTTGTTGCTTCATTATATGACTCCAAACAGTCCTATTAAAAGCGAAGCCCATGTTATGCATGCTAGAATGCCATGGTGTTATTTCCACCTGAAAAAATACTTTTTATTTAAAATGTATGTTAGGATTTTTTTTTTGGAGTTGGCAACATTTTTTGTCAAATGGTAGAATTTTGTAAGAGGAAGTGGCAACTTTTGTGTTAGTTTTGCAATGCTGGAGCTGTCAAATTTTGGAGGGAGTTTTGACAGTTATCAAATTGACTTAATAATTACAGATAAATTCCACGATACTATTTACAATACAAACTAATAATCTAACAAACAAACACTATAAAATATTTACATTCATCTTACGACTAAGCATGCTTTTAAAAAGCAAGGCATTACTATTTACAGCTTACAAAAGAATATTTGTAGTACAAGGTGTATTACCAATTATTTACAACAAAAAAAAAAACATATGGTGCTACAAAGTGTGTTGGAAATAACAAACCCTGAAAAAGAGGTAATTGTACTCATACTCGTAAAAACACATTTAATGTATATTCGGACTTTTAATTAGTTTCAGTACAATACCTTCTTACGGTCATTTCGTTAAAAAATGTTTTAAGTTATTGACAAAATGACAATAAGAAGTGTTTTACTGCAGCTAATGTAAAGTCCCAGTGTTGGACCAACCATGACATCAGCTAGTTCATACATTTATGTTCACATAACTCGACAAAATGTAGGGAACAGCTGATATTTGTTTCGCGATTCCGGGACTGGTCACAATATACTCGTAGTAAACGTTGTTCATAATGAGGAGTACAATGACTCCTTTTTAGGTTTTCAGAGGGGCAATGTCCATATTTTTAAGAGCGCTCGCATTTTTATAGTGCTTTCACTATAACTTGAAGCGTGACGCGATTGGCAGCACTGAATTTTGCAGTCTTAGTTTCAATACGAACACAGTTCAAAATGGCGACTGACAGAACAGAAATACCAATCACATGACTGCAAAATTCAGTGCTAATAATCGCGTCACGTGTCAGGCTATAGTGAACGCACAGTAATATCTGTACCGATATGTCAAAAACACCTTTAATTTTCCTACATTTTTTACAAGTTTTGACATTGATGGTCGCCGAGATGAAATTGGGACTAGAATGTTAATTTCAATTACGAGAATTGGCCAGTTGTTATTTCAATTACTCCTTTCTTTCATAGTTCTTTTTTTCATGTTTCTTTTCATAGTTATTCGTAATCACTAGAGTATTTTTATCTCACAAAGCGACGCGCGCTTTACTTGTGGTAACCAAGTGTACCAACACGCTGTGAATCTGTGTGTAAGCAAAGGAGCTCTCGGTACCGTCCGAGACAATGGCGATGACTAAAGTGTGTGTGTGGGTGGGGGTGTGTTTGTGTGTGTGTTATGAGCTGGCGCTACTCGTCTTCACACACGCATTCACAGCGTAATTGACTTTGTACACTTAGTTACCACAAGTCAAGCGCGGGTCGCTTCGTGAGATAAAAATACGATACTAAGATTAACTGTATTCTAATTAATATGAGCAATACACCTTGCACCGTATCAGTTTAAAATTAATAATATAATATTTATTTACATGCTTTTCAACCACAACCAATATTATTACTCTATAAAATATTTGATTAAGCGCTGCGCCAATGAGAGACTATTAAAAAAAAAAAGAGTTGAAATGTAATGTATACTATAGACTTCTACGGCTCTGTTTACCTCAGCATAAACCGGGAGTACAGGCGAATTTAAGGACTGCTCAAAATGAGGCGGACCACACGCGGAATTTTTTGTATGATTAGGAAGTCAGGCGACTAGTTGCACCAGTTAAAACGTCCCCATAGAAGTTAGTTAACAAAATCGACGCGAGCGAATTTATCCCGCTTCGCGTGCGATTTTCACCTCATTTATTTTCTTTTCTAGCTTTATTAGTCTATCATGGACGAAGAACTTAAGAGCACAAAACCAATTCACGTCTATATGACCCGCCATGCGCAGCAAAGCGTTATGCGAGTATTACTTCCTCAATAAAATCTACCATACATGGTATTTGCTTCCCAGTTCTACGAGGGGCTTGTTGCTAAGTAACAGGCTAATCGATCCGATTAAGTAACGCTTGCCGAGGTCCGTCCGCGGATGGGTGACCATGCTTTACATACCGGGATCCCACCGTGCCTTGCAAAGCACGTTGACCCGTTAGTCCCGGCTGTCATTCATAGATCTGTCGTTACGGTTAGTCAGAAGCGCAAAAGTCTGACAAGCAGTCTTACCAAGGGTTATCGTGCTACCCCTGGGTTGTGGAAGTCAGATAGACAGTCGCTCCATGTGAAATACAGCAAAATATGTGCGCGAATATCTAACTGATCGGGTCAGGTTCATCTGTTCAAATTGATCTTTCCATGTATGGTAGCTTTAAGAGACTAGCAGCCCTCGTATTCATAAAATAACTTTTTCCGTAAAAATATAAAATCTTCATAAATTATACCCGTCTCGGTCTTTTTTAAGATGCGAAGTGAGATGGCAATAGACAACCAACAAAGATTAATTTAAGAATATGAGGGCAGGTATAATACTTTACGCTGTTCAGAAATATGCTATTTACAAAGTTTATAGAGGGGATGCTAAGCTATAAGGGTACGGTGCTACACACCATGTTCGGGTAGCCATGATTCGGCACAGGCAAAATCGGATAAGGATTCGAAAAACAGCCGCTCGGCATGATTAACCGAGGGTAGATTACAAACGAAATTTGCCAATCGGCACAAGCCGAATTAAAACCCTAATAAGGATAGTCATGCTTCGGGTCGGCTTTGTTTTTTAACCATTACTGCCGAATCGACAATGACCCGGACGTGTATAGCACCTCTGAGATAATACTTTTAAAGATACAGATGATATCATTTCTATACTTCAATTTAGAATCTTTTAAGTTGTACCAATTCACACGTTATGTAGTCCAAGTAGATTTTTAAATGACAACTTTTAATAAAATGGTCCTGATTATATGGTTACAATGGAGTTTGAACTTTCTCATGTATAACATTCAGTTTGTGTTTCCAAAACATAATACTTATCTAAGATTCTGAATTGAAGTTTAAGTAAATATTAAGGCTGTCCATACCGAAAGTTGACAATGTCGAGAAAATAGCTGTGTCCAATATTTAGCTTACTTTAATAATTAATCAATGTTGCTAAAAGAAAATATAATATATGAAGTATTGCTCTGTGTTATACTAAAATATTGATTATGAATTGCAATAATAACCCTGGATTAGATCTACTAACAGTTTTTGGTAAAAAAAATATCATTGCAAGATTCCCAAGTGCTTTTTTTTCACTTAAAAAAAGCACTTAAAACTAAATATTCACTATCACGATATTAGTTAAATGCAATAAAAAGCGATATTCCATCATTTAATTTAATTTGAATAACTAGCTTCTACCTGCGACTTCGTTCGCGTGAAATTTCTTTCTCCCGATACCCACCCCGTCGTATCGCATTGCCTGTCCGCGCCTTTACTTCGTTTACGTTTAGCGTAGTTTCTGACTTTTTTATTATTGCTCGGCTCGTAATCTAACCTAGCGTGATGTAATGCCCATTGTCTTCGTAAAGAATTGGGCTATCAAATACAAGAATATTTTTTTAAATCCGTCTGGTATTTCCAGAGATTAGCGCGTTCAAACAAACAAAAAAACAAATTATCAGCTTTATTAATGGTTAATGAAAACGAAATATTTGACAGCTATTTGGAATGTTGCCAACTTTCAGAATGTAATCTCCTAACAAGAAATATTATGGTAGTATTTTAAGAACAGTCAGTATCAAAAGCAAATTAGTAATTATTGTAACTCCAAACAAATTATGTTATAATATGATTTATAGAGAAACTAATTAGTCATTTGTCTATGGGGGTAGGCAGAAACTATAGAACACCACCTGCTACGCCACTTACATACTCCTTTTGCTTCGCCTACGTTCATACATCTGGTCATACCCACATGCCGCGCCGGTTGCGAGTACTACGCATCTGACTTTTCTAAAGAACATCACCAATAAGGTCACTATATGTCCTCCTAGGGCGTTTTTACTAATTTCTGCTTCGTAACCGTACCTTTTGTTAGTCGCCTTTCATTCATCCTCTCAACATGACCAAACCATCTAAGCATACTCTTTTCAATTTTTGTCACTACATCTTCTTTTAAACTGCACCGTTGCCTTATCACATCACTTTTCAGTCACGTCAGACATGCTTGGCAAGGAACGCATTAATAAAATTATATTACTTTAATATGCTTTAGCTGACTGTAAAAATGGAAACAGGCATAGGCAAATGGCAACCAAAAAACTTTCTAATCTGTCTCCCTTTGAGACAGTTTCTTTGTAAAGCACGATGTCTCGTACCAACGCCCGGGTACAGTATTTACATTGTCGATTGGGCCCGCAACTCCGTGCAAAACAAGCAAGTCATTAATGCCAATATCAGACACTTCACTGGAGTGCAGATTCATTCTGGTTTCGTTCGACGGTCACACGGCCTCGACCCAATTATATAGGAATGAACGTTCATCTGCTTATTTAATCTCAGTTTCGATCATTTTTTAGGCGAGTGAAAGGTGCTGAGTGCCGAAATTCAACATCGGTGTATCAGTTCACTAATAAATTCAATTTGTATTCATAGTGAAACATGTCAATGAACGAAAAGTGAAGCGTCTGATATCGGCTTAAGCAAAGCAATAAATTATAAAATAGCCTACTGCCCGTTTACACACAGCCTAATGTAATGCCTAAACAAAAGCTGTACGCTAGGCTCAACGCCGAGAGTTTAAAAATCCCACGCCCAATAATATTTAGCCTTTACATTTAGGTGTCCTGTCGCGTGTCGCCTAGAAAAGACTGGCATACATTACACATTACGCCCGGCGCACAATGGACAGTTAGCTCCGGTGCCATTTTGCTAACTGGCTTATATTTTTGCCACGGCATGCTATTCTCCTATTGTACGTGCCGAATCAAGAGAAGACGAAATTAAAAAGCTTATTGTTGCCATTTTTTCTAGTTATCAAAGTACAGTACTTAATCTAAATAATTGTAAAAACTGGTCAAAAAATATAGCACCACAGTTTAACTTTGCAAAAGGGAATGAGACAACAACGTGAGCCAAAATTAACTTAATTTATTTACATTAAGGTTCATGATTTTTAATATACAGTAACTGTCAGTGTTCACAAGTAAAAATCAACTTAATGGTTTCATTCTATGGTTTAAAGTTTATAAACTGCTCCATATTGTGTTGTCATTTTAAGTGGGGTTATATTTTTTGATAAGTTATTATTTTTAATTGTTTTAAATACCAATCTCCAAAAGGCATTGCTTTAAGCTGTCATGCCTAAGTTTCATACAATATGCATTAGCAGGAAATAAAGCTTGAAAGAATCGGGTTGATAGCCGTATGTATAATGGAAAAAAACAAAAAAATGGCGAAGAATGATACTTCAGCCTATAATGTTCCCACTGCTAGGATACAGGCCTCGTCTCTGTGAGAGGGAGTGGGCCGAAATCCAAAACGCGGGCCCAGTGTGGGTTGGTAGATGTCACATTAGGATCAGTTTCCTCGCGATGTTTTGAGATCAGTGGTGATGAATAATTTACACAGAGTAAAGTGCCTGATTAGGGTCGAACCTACGACCTACAACTCGGTAAGTCACAGTAGTTTCCACTGGGCCACCACTGCTCACTGTACAACGATACTGAGCGCCATGATGGCGAATTCAGTTGTTCGTAAGACATCGCTTTTATACTTAAAAAAATATGTCTCTAGAAAAATATAACTAACCATTAATATTTTATAAATTTTATTTTTCCCGCGTCAACATTTATTGACATTTGACAGCTAATAGGATGTTGCCAGGAAATAAAAATAATGGTAGTTTCTACGTTTTTTTTTTGCCAAAAGGTGACTGAGATAAAATATTAAGCATTTTAATTAATATTGCATATGGCTATCAACCAACAACTTTATTCTAAATACCTAACTAAATAAAGTAACAACATTCTTCATACAGTACATTTCAAAATACGTGTTCAATTTAGTAAACAAACATGTTAACCAGATTACAGAACCATAGACAACTATTGTGTAGTTATTTGTCTAATTTGACTAACTTCACTGTAATTTATTACCAAAATATTTTTCGCGAAACTACTTATGGTTGTTCCGCAATGGTAGCCCGCGAAATTCAAATTTTCTTACGTTTTTTGCAATTTGCAGGTCAGTGTCAGGTTGTATCTTGATCAAAATATGATTCGCGACTTTAACAGATGTGTATTTACAGAATTATAATCGTGAGCATCATTAATACATCTCTCTAAATTAGATTTGTTCCCCAATCTCATGATTTCATGAGTCTTTCAATAGAACAAAACTCAAGACTACAACGATGCTCCCAGGCTTACGGTGACAAATACTAGAGATTAGTCTCATATTCCTGTTTGAAGGATATGCCCCTCAAATAACACAGCATCGCTTGGCGACAGAAATATGTATATGGTATTCCCGGAGCGACCTCCTTCACAAAAAGACGTATCATGTTTGTTTACTATACAGAACTACACAGAAAACCTTTTAAAAAACCGTGATCTAAAAAATAAATAGCACTAAAACCTTTTGGGTCGTCGTATAAAGGTGGGGGTACACTTGGAAGTTCCAAGTCGGTAGGTTTTCATGCTTCTTCCTTCGTTCTTCATTGGCTGCCTTAACTTGCTGTATGTAGTTCAGGTTTAAATTCTTCTTTCGCTGTGTTTTTAGGAGGAATTTTAATGATCGAGAAATGTTTAGAAAATGTAGTAACAATTTGTATTGAAACGAAACTTCAGTTCTGAACGCTTTCATAGAGAACAGCAACCCAATTGCTTAACACACTGGTCCCATTAAGGAGCTGACAAGAGGCAAATGATCAAAGTAGGCTTGTTTTATCTGTCAGGCCCCATTGTCTCTCAATGAGAGTCACCTGTCATGAATCTGTGCCCTCCTGAACCTGAATCAGTTTACACAAAGACCCTTGAGGCCATAGAAACAACAGGAGACCATCAAGGGTCTTTGTGTAAACTGATTCAGGTTCAGGAGTGCACAGATTCATGACAGGTGACTCTCATTGAGAGACAATTGGGCCAGACAGGACAAAAAAATATTTTATTCTTGAACATATTTCTCAGAACCTGGTAAATCGTTGTTTTCTATGGACAAAAGCTGAACAAAGCTGAATAAGTGTTGTTGATCCCTTAGTTGCCGGCGACAACTGGCAATTAGGTTACCACATTAATTGAAACCACGTATTCTACATTACGTATTTTATACATACACAATTAAAATAAGTAATAACAAAAAAAATCTAGCCATAGGATCTTTTTTTCGTTTTAGTATTTAACAACATTTAAACTTAATTTGTGATTATTTGGTAACAATACCACAAAGTTTGTGTTGAATTGTTGAAACCATCGCCCCGCGCGTGTTTACTGTTTTATTATAAAGGATGGTTTATTTCATCCAATTTTTAACCGACTTCTAAAAAAGGAGGACGTTCTCAATTCGGATGTTTGTATTTTTTTTTAATGTTTAGTCGCGCATAACTCCGTCACTTGCCAACCGATTTGAAAAAATATTTTTTTGTTGGAAAGGGTATACTTCCCAAATGGTCCCATGAAAATTTTATCGAAATCGGACAAGGGTTTTTTGAAAAATCAACAAACATCTAAAAATTTATCTACATTGTCTACATTAACGATCTTTTCGTTTACTCTGCATTGCGTTTTTTGTTCGCGCATGACTCCGTCATATACGAACCGATTTAGAAAATTTTTTTGACGCCAAGAAGTGAAAAATAACTTTAATTTCGGAAATCGGTGGCATAAAACTAAAATACAGATCCAAAGACACCGACTTCCGAAATTAAAGTTATTTTTCACTTTGTAGTGTTTTTATGGAAGTCGGTTATTTTTTTTTTGTAAAAAGTTTTTTGACGCTATTTATTTTATTTGATTTTTTTTATTTTTAGTTTAACAGCCAGTTAACAACATGTAATAACCGATGTACTATTTAATGTGATAACCTAATTGCCACTCTGTATAGCGATTTCAAAATCTTACGTCCAATCTGTGTGAAGATCTGACATTTTAAAATCGCCAAAAGTTGCTAGTTGTTCTGTGGGTAGAATCAAATAATTATAATTATCGTCAAGTACCTTATCCCCATTAACATGGTACTGATAAGTCTTAAGATATGTCCCGAGACTGAGTATCTCGCACTGAGGACAGCTCTTGTCTGCCGTCGACTTCAGAAGACTGAGAATGTGCAAGAAGTCTTCTGCAACGTAGTGGTCTTCCTCTAAGAAGAGGACGTATCCTGGTGAAAGAGAAAAGGTATTTCTTAACATTATCATGAGCAGTTCTCCGTGCCTCGAAAAACACGTTAATCCGTTGGTCCCGGCTGTCATTCGTGGATCTTTGACAGTCGTTACGGGTCGTCAGAAGCCCGAAAGTCTGACAACCAGTCTTACCATTTCGTATTACCCAGTAACTGGGTTGTGGAGGTCAGATAGGCAGTCCGCTCCATGTCTGGTATTCAGTTGCATCTGGTTAGACTGGAAACCGACCCCATTTTTTTTTTACTGCCGAAAGTCGTCTACAACCGGACATAGGCCTCCCCCAAAAGGGGGTGGGAGGTTGCAATAATCGCCACGCTTGGCAGGCGGGTTAGCGATCACAGTATGGTGTTAAGATGCATAGAGAACGCTGCTGCCCATTCTCTAGTAAGTCCTATAGTCGCTTTTTACGACACCCACGGGAAGAAATAAGATGATGCTATTCTATACTTCCGGCACCACACGGCCAATAGGCAGTCGCTCCATGTAAAATACTGGTATTCAGCTGCATCCGGTAAGACTGGAAGCCGACCCCAACATGGTTGGGAAAAGGCGAGGCAGATTGATTGATTATGAATAGTTTGAAATCGCTCAAGGCAGTTGCCTTGAGCAAGGGTGGTGATCAATGCTCGCGGCTTCTCTGAATGAGATCAGGTCTTTGCTAAGGAGTGGGATACGTCTGTCCTTTTCGTGTTGTTAGTGACTAACCTGGTGTCAGATTTGTTACGCCGCCCATGGGCCACTGACTTGGTATCACATGCCATCGAGAAATATCTCTCAGGCATGCCGATTTCCTCACGCTGTTTTCCTTCACAGTTTTTAGAGTTTTGTTCCCAAAGGTTCCAAACAGAGCCCTATAGCTGTCACTCACGCATCCGTCTGTCACACAGTTTTACAGCCAAACGGTTGGAGCTACAGTCTTCAAATTTTCACAGTATAAAAGCCACGTAGCAAAGCCACGTATTTGGACACACATTTCTTAACATTTCATTTTTATAACAGCCATATTTACCTGTATGCCCAACGGTGCACTGCAGCTGGTTGAAGATCCTGTTAGCTTTCCACCACCAGTGATGTTTCGTTTGGGTGTACTTCGCCTCCCTGTAGTGACCGTGCAAGTCTGGGTAGAACGCATTATTGCATTCTTGTTTTACGGCTCTGAAAACGAGATATTGGAATAGTTAGTTGTTGAATACTTTTTAGAGGTCTCTCTTCGCAGCATTATTTTCTCAAAACTTTTTTAAGATTAAGGGGGATGCGCGAAGGTAGCCCGCGAAATTCAAATTGTATTACGTTTTTTGCAATTTCCAGGTCAGTAACAGGTTGTATGTCATTAGAATCGGCAGTACAACTAACTCTCTTCGTAAAATCCTATTGAATGACTATTTCTGAAATAATCATTCAGTAGGATTTTATGAACTTAGAGAGTTACTTGTATTGCCGATTCTAATGATTATAATTCTGTAAAGCCATATTTGTTACGGCCGCGAATCATATTTAGATCAACATACAACCAACCAACATTCAAATTTTATTACGTTTTTTGCAGGTCTGTGTCAACAGACCTGCAAAAAACGTAATAAAATTTGAATTTCGCGGGCTACCTTAGCGCATCCCCCTTAAAGCAGAATGAAATATAAATGCTACTTACTGTTCGAACTTGGTGTCTCTAGGACAATCGTTGGGGTCCATCCCAGGAAACTCATGAGGATGTGTCTGTATAGAGTATGGATAAAAAATCTGCATCACCTGGAAATATGATAGAATACCGTTTAGCATCAGCTTCTACGAAAGATGCAAATGTTAATAGGTACTGGATCTTTGTCGATATAAAAAAAACCGGTCAAGTGCGTGTCGGACCACAAACAAGGGTTTCGTAGTTGGGATGGATTTATCCCAAAAAAAAAACAGCATTGTATTTGCACGGCACGGTTGGCTCAGTGGGTAAGCGACTGACTGCTGCGCTGCGTGTCGCGGATTCGATTCCCACACGAAACAAATATTTGTATGACCTACAAGTAGTTGTTCCGGGTCTGGCTGTTTGTGTATGTGAGTTTAAATGTTTGTAAACGCACCCACGATATAGGAGAAATTCCTAGTGTGGCGCAACATTTTTTTTAAAAAAGAGAAAAGAAAGAGAGAGTTGAAAAACATGTTCTCCCATACATCGTTCTACGTCACGGTCAATTCTCCAACTGCAAATTGAATGTAAGTTGGTCGACTATTACTCGTTAACTTGTAAAGCCTACTTAGCTGTGATAGTTTTCCTTTTAATTTCGTTATTATACAACGTGGCGATTAGGTTATCACATTAATTCAAACCACGTATTCTACATTACGTATTTTAAGCATACATAAATAAAATAATTAATAAAAGTTAACATTCTACCCGTGAGACCTTTTTTTCCCTTTTAGTATTTAACAACATCATGTATTATAACGCCCCGCGCGTGAGCGCAAGTACCTACCCTCCGCTAGTCTCACTGTCGTTTGGCGTGTGCGCCGTAGTATCAAGGGTGGATTATTTATTGCCAATTTTTACGCTATTTAGTTTGTTAGAAAAATTCAGTTTTCTATTTTTAGGTCTATTTTTATTTTTATTATTTTAACAGACTGATAACAACTTGTAATAACCGCTGTACTATTTAATGTGATAACCTAATCGCCACGTTGTATACCACTGCTATGGATTTTTTTACATATCCAAAAACAACCATTTAGCTGGCAGGGGCTGGGACACTTGACTCTAACAAAATTAGCACTTGAAACCTTAATATTACGCAAGCGGATCCCTTGGATCGAAAAATGGTTTTCACACACTCGCAACATTTTTGAGCGACCTTTCCAATGATACCCCACACTATGGGATAGACGAGAAAAAATAAATCATCCCCACTTTACAAGTAGGAGTGGTACCATAAAAAAAAAATACTTTGTCGGCGTGATTAATATGTATACCCATGCCAAATTGCAACGTTCTAGTACTAAATGGCGAAACTATAAGGGTTCCTTGTTGACTACGGAACCCTAAAACGGTCCTAAATTGGTTGCAATGGAATTTAACGTATGACACAGAATTCTAGTATAGCAAAATCGATGCTCCTTACCTTAGTAAAGTCGATGCTCCTCACTAAATTATTAATCTCCTCATCGTAATAATCGTGAGAGAATATGAGGAGAGTTCTGTCTATCTCCTTCGCCTGAGCTAGCGACACTATAAGATGCCGGAGATAGGTTAGGCGGGTATGTACCTGGGGACAAAAGAATACAATAATAAAAATAAAGCGAGCCTTACAGTAATCGCTTATGATTTGTAACATCTGACATCTCACTGTGGTAATAAACAACTGAGCAGCGACAGAAATTAACCTCAAAATTAAAAAAAAGCTAAATACTGAAATATTTATTCGAATAATAATTCACTAAATTCCCCCCCTCCCCCCTCATCTCCCCTCTACTTACAATCTATCCATCTATTTACTTAGTAATTCCATGAGTACACCAATTCCATGCTAATAAAGTAGAGATTAACTACGTTAGCATGGCGCGCCCCTCCAAAATTCAAAAAGCTTGAAAGTGCCACCAAGACCCACAACGCATGTGTGCGTATTGAGACGGCCGTCAAACAAAAATAAATCCAAGGATTTGATTTATTCGTAAGGATGTGACTACACACATTGAAACAGTAATTTGGAAGATTACGTTACACCTCAAGAAATGTTTTTTTTTTGTATTGAGAAGTTTTTTGGTGGCCCAGTATTAAGTATAAGTAATTATTAACCACCACAATAAACATTACTGACATTATAACACTTAAGGTACCTACATGAATTGGTTTAGTTTACTGTGGGAGATTGGTGCCTTTTTTTTGGATTGGAAATTATCAAATAACTTCTCCCGCTCTGGGCGGAGCGGGAGGGCGTGTCAGACTTTTACTGACTAAAACCCACCCGTGTTCCTTCATTTGCCTGTGTGCCAGGGCCACGATATCCTTTTCGGACAAACTCGCAACCCTGGCAGGCTTTGGACCTAATGAACCCCGTCAATTCGTGCTGACATCTCTTTGAAGCGCGCGTGGAACACAACGCGCCGTCGACCCGGGCTTGATCCTTATCGGACGGCGAGCTACCTATCACTCACCGTCCGCAGGTCCGCGCCTACGGTGGCCGGAAATCGACTTGCGACACCCACGGCGGGGAGACTGGTGCCTGCGCTAGGCTTTAAGGGCCTGTGTTTCAGGTCACCAAACACACAATACTGGGCCGTGGTGTCAAAGCACACAGATACAATTTATTTCTCCACCAGTGCTCTAACATCGATGAACGAAAACATCGTCAGTAAATTTAAATAGCAATGTAAAATACACTATAGAAAATCGCTGCTCTGACCTCAGCTTAATAAAAGCCAGATTTTTGGCAAGTAGGCTTTATACTTGTTGTCAGTCAAAAGAGGTTTCAACCCAAACTTTTGACATTGACATAATGATTTAAAAAAAACACGACAACTCTGTCAAACCAAATCTTAGCGAAGCATTATTTTTTATTTAGAAGTATTTATTATTATTATTTTATCATACCAAGATGTTTGATGAGGAGGATGTCAGTGGATTAACGGTGGTAAGTACCCTTTTCTCGAATCGGCACGAATTATATGAATATAGCTCGTATAAACAAACATAATTAGCGTATAATGTTCCCACTGCTGGGACACAAGCTTCCTTTTGTGAGAGGGAATGGGCCGTAATCCACCGTGCGGGCACAGTGATTGTCTTCGAATTAGTGCTCATATACACCACTAGCACGCGTCAACCACCGCGCTGCAGGCGCCAACGCGTCGACGCGCGACGGCTGCAGTTACCTCTGCCGTCGAAACGTCGGCGACCAAGCACTTTGGTCGACTGTTCCCAGATGCTGTCGTTAAATTTTTCTCTAGCAGGTAAAAACGGGGGAGCCGAAAAAAAGACGGCCTAAACAGATAATAATACGGCGTCGGGAACCGTCTGTGGAGATACCAGAACCAAGGGTTCTCGTCATGACTGCCGGTATTAAGCTCAAGCCTATGTGAGTGAAAATATGAGCTTATATGTTCGAATACTTGTTGAAAAGTTTTGGTACGAGGTGCTCGTGGCTAAGTAATAACTGCCGCACGGGTCGATCCATCAGGTTAAGCTACGCTTGCTGGGGTTGGTCCGTGGATGGGTGACCATCTTTACATACCGAGACTCCTCCGTCCCTCGGCAAGCACGCTAAGCCATTGGTCCCGGCTGTCATTCGCGGATCATTGACAGTCGTTACGGGTTATCAGAAGCCCTAAACTCTGACAACCAGTCTTACCAAGGGGTATCTTACCCAGTAACTGAGTTGTTACAGGTGTAACAACTGTCAAAGATGTCAAATAACAGCCGGGACCAACGGCTTAACGTACTTTCCGAGGGTCAATTTTCGACGATAGTTTATTAATTACAATTTAATAACGTCGTCCAAACAATTTTTGTTGGAAAGAGCTGAATACCAGTATTTTACACGGAGTGATTGTCTATCTGACCACCTCAACATGGTTACTGGATAACCTGCTAACTCTCTCTTATACATCTTTATATATCTTTCTAGACAAAATCAAACTGGTTGCTATTTTTATTGTAAAATTTGTTATTTTTATGATATTGATTTTACATTCTGTGATTACCTATACTCACACACTGACTTATTTTTTTTTTTTAGAAAAACATACTTTTACGATGTTTGTAAATCTGTGAGCACCATGTATCTATCTCATAATTAAGTTATTTTTCATTGCTTCGTTTTTAATTCTTTTTAACTATTATGGTATAGTAATTTTATTCTAATTCCTCACATATAATCATATAATTAATGTACTCAAACAAAATATTGTAAAACATTTTAAAAGAGTAACGGTAGAGTTTCTTGCCCATTCTTCTCCATACGAAACTATACCTTTTGGAAATGGCAACTAGAATCAATTCTATTTTTTTGTAATTTTTGACGTTGAAAAGTGCCTCTTGTGTGCCTACTTGAAATAAATAATTTGACTTTGACTTTCAGAAAACTACATCAATGCCTGGTGTCTCCCCTGACCCTGTATGAGATTTCAGCAGAAGTTGTAGATAAGTTGGCTTACCCTGACCCCTTCGAATGGAACGAGGAACAGGTCGCTGATTGGATGGAAGAAGTGGTTGGGTTACCTCAATATAAGGTAACATTTTCATATAGCTTTCAGAAAACTAAATCAAAGCATGGTGTGTTCCCTGATCCTGTATGAGATTTCTGAAGAAGTTGTAGATAAGTTGACTTACCCTGACCCCTTCGAATGGAACGAGAAACAGCAGGGTTAGAGTAAGGCTTTCTATTCTCTACTGTAGAATACAAATCGCATGTCAACCCTTCTCGGTCTGCCAGGGTTATGAGTTTGTCCGAAAGGGATATCGTGGCCCTGGTACACAGGCATCTGAAGGAACACGGCTGGGTTTTAGTCAGTAAAAGTCTGACACGCCCTCCCGCTCCGCCCAGAGCGGGAGAAGTTACTTGAAAATTTCCCAAACAAACAAAAAAACAACCCTTCTCGGTAGAAAACTGTCAACTGTCTATACGGAAACGTCATTTTTGTTTACTCTTCAGTCGACGAAACTTTTTTTTTTGTATTTTGTGTTTCACGAACTGTGTCAAAAAAAATTGAGCTTTAGACGTCACGGTGTCCCAAAAAGATATTCTTATTTGATTCCAGGAATGTATTATTGATAACTATATAAATGGAAGGAGACTCCTTCGACTAGAAGACCCTTCAGTTTTACCAAAAATTAACATCCGTGACTTTACACATATCAAAGTAAGTATCTAATTACATATATTTTTATTTTGCAAACTTCATATTTTTCTGTAAACCATTATAATATACAATGACATGAACATTAGCTTTGTAAAGTATTATATTAATTTAATTATTGTGAATGTGAGGACTATTGTAATTTTAATGATGGTCGCAGTTTGAGTACTTTATGCGGCCTACCCAAATGTCCTTTCTTTGGTATTGTTCGTCGAATCGTTGAGCTCCTTAAGTTCCGAGTTGAGCTGCACGATAACTGACAAATGCGTGCACTGATTGGACTGGTCAACTCAAATCTGTGTGGTTCGTTCTTCAAAAGACATTCTCAGATACTAAAGGAGCTATCTTCACGGGGGAGAGTATCTCCACAGATTACAGATAAATCACTCCATACAACATTTTCAATACCTACTGCTATAATAGCCTACATCTTCGAGTCGCTAGACGCTGCGAACGAAAATGTATCTAACCTTACAAGCGTAAAGTGAGTTTTGCTTTGTTAGCTGCGCACCGCCGGCGCCGGCGCACCGTGCGCGCCTCGCGGCTGTCGGCAACCCACTGAGAAATGGGTCGCGTACGACCCGGTGGTCGGTAGGTAGTTAGTGCGCGTAAGTACATAGTGGTTTATCTGGTAATCTGTGGTATCCTGGCGATAGTCACGTCATGGCATCAAATTCTATAGAAACTGTTTATAGCAACAATCTCCTCACGGCGATATCATCTTGGCGAGAATTTGATGGCACGGCATAACTATCGCCGCGATTCCCTTGCCCGTGGAAATAACGCCTAATCTGCATGGCCTCATAAGGCCTGACCAAGATTATGTCTAGATTTTAAAAGAGACTGTGACCTCTTGAGTTTTCTTCGGTCTTCTCAGAGTTGTCAGGTAGGAAACACTGAATTCATCTAGTTTTAAAACATAATATAATGTTAACTTGTAAAACTGTTTTTTGAACCAATTTACAGAAATAAATATTATATAATATAATAACCCAACACTATAGTCTGTTTCAAAAGTATCTGATGACAATGAAAATAAACCCCGTTCAGTTTAAATTCTTACGTAATCAATTACACATACTAAAGGGAATTATAAACACATCATTTCAGCCGAAAGACGTCCACTGCTGGACATAGGCCTCCCCCAAGCTACTTTGACTGTTTCTCGTTATTTCTTAGTCGTTAAACCTATTTTTCTTTCTCTCTGTGAGAGGGAGACCGTATTTCAACACGCAGGAATAGTGTAGCTTGGTGACCGTGGAGTTTCTTGCCGGCTCTTCTCCATAGGAAACGACCAATTGGAACCGTGCACCTAGCTTCTGACGTTTCATAAGTGGTGCCCATGTAGGTTTATGTGTTTTTTTTCTTTAAGCATTTCCCAGCAATGTTGGAGTCGGTTCCAGTCCAGTCTAACTGGATGCAGCTGATAACCAGTATTTTACATGTAGCGACTGCCTGTCTGACCTCCACAACACAGTTACTGAGTAACACGACCGGTTGATGGCTATCACATGTCTTTCAAATAAGCTTCTTGTTCCATAAACACTTTTTCTTCTAGAAAATATCATCAGAAGTTAGAAAAGTATTTATGACAGACTATGTTCTCTTTGCAAGAAGTGTTGGTCTGCCAATTAGGAAGCCTTTGACTCACTGTACGTGGTTCAAATCTAGGACCGGACCGAACTGGGGGATTCGGCAGAATTGGACCAGGTAAGTAAATAATCATTCCAAGCAATTAATAAGCAAAATAACCAACTTAATATTTCAACTTAGTATTCAAATCACACGTGTCATTCTTTACTAGTTCCTGCATGTCGATTCTGTAAAAATCTCACTGTGATTTCTTGCGTGGAGTGAGCTGTCAGTGTCCACTGATGCTAGGGATTGACCAAGGATTACATTTATAATCATAATCGAGATTTCAATAATATTTTTATGCTAATTCTATTGATCATTTTATATTATTTCAAAGCTAGTATTGATGTGTCTTAACATTACTATTTAAGGGTTTTTTAAAGAAAATAGCAAAACAGAAATTTTGTCAAACTCAATTTAATGTAATGAAACAAAATTGAGTTTCTGTTCAAAATCTCGATTATGATTGTAAATGTAATCCTTGGTCCATCCCTAGCATCAGCTGGGATGACACTGACATTTCACTCCACGCTCACTTTATCTAAGTTTCCACGGTGAGATGGTTGCAGAATAGCACTGCTGGTCCATTCAAACTATCGATTTGACTGACGATGATTAATTCTTTGATCGAACCAAATTATTACAAATTCCGTTTCGATCCGCACAAATGTACTGGAACACTTTCCATCAGATGTCAAAAGCACATAGCTCGGTCCGGGTCTCATACCCTCAGTTCGGAAGTGAAATTTCAACCAATACCAGTAATTTTTACTTCAGGAGCGATATACTTCGATGGATGAAAATTATAATGCCAAAACCGGTCTATCTGGACCACTGGGATTTAGTATGGTATGTCAAATTTCTCCTAGTTATAATTAAGCCCCATGTAATAGGGGGTGAGCCTATACTCCGGGCTGCTACTGAGAAATTCCTGATGGAAAAACCCAATAACACTGCCCGAGCTGGGAATGTGTACCTACTATGGGTACACCTATGTCTAAACTTTTGAGGAAACAAGACGTGATGTTGTGTAATTTTTCCCCTTATGCGCTAAGGTAGCCCGCGAAAATCAAATTTTTTTTCTTCAAAGGGTAAAACGGGAACCCTATTACTAAGGCTCCGCCGTCTGTCTGTCTGTCTGTCCGTCTGTCACCAGGCTCTATCTTATGAGCCATGATAGTTAGACAGTTGAAATTTTCACAGATTAACAAAACAGCATAAAATAAATATTTACAGGGGCTCCCATACAACAAACGTGATTTTTTTGCTCGTTTTTGCTCGATATTGATAACGGCAACAGGTAGGCGCTTGAAATATTCACAGAATATTTATTAAAAAAAAAAAAAAACAATTTATATATTCACTAAAAAATAAATAATTAAATTAAAATAAAACAAATATTTAAGGGGGGCTCCCATACAACAAACTTGATTTTGTTGCCGTTTTTATAGATTATGGTACGGAACCCTTCGTGCGCGAGTCCGACTCGCACTTGGCCGGTTTTTTTCCTTTTTTCGTAATTTGCAGGTCAGTGTCAGGTTGTATGTTGATCTAAACATTATTCGCGGCCGTATTAAATGTTTATTTATACAGGGTGTGGCGTAAATAGTGGTCCAACGTTAAGGGGTCGACACGCGGTATATTCAGCTACCACATACCACAACTTGTTTTTTTTTACCATGGGTCTCAGAATAAAACATTTTTTTTGAAAAATTTACAGCTCGCGTTACTAATTTGGCTCTAATTTCCACAAAAAACATTATTTTCCTATTTTGTTTTTGGATTATAACTCCTGAATACATGTGCTATCTTATGAAAATAACTGTTTTACTGTAAACTTATAGATTAAATACAGTATTTTTTTAAATTCAGTTCCTTTTTCCCTTTTTTCCTTTTTTTTTTTTAATTTCAACATTTATATCTGTAACTTTTATGGTGTACATAATAAAGAGTATTCTATTCTATTCTATTCTATTCTATTCCTTTTCTATTTAAATGGCAATATTTTTATTTCAAATTATGGTATCACTTATTATTATACGAGATTAGAATCTGCATTTAATGGAAAACTTTTTTCAATAATGGGCACCGACAGTGTAGTACATTTCTTTTACACCATTCGCGCGTAAATTCTCATGATTTTCTGAAGATTATAGTTAAAATTGGAAATAAACACATTTTTTCTTTAATATCTATATGTTTACAGTAAAACCGTTATTGGAATAAGATATCACATTTATTCAGCAGTTATAAACCAAAAACAAAATAGGAAAATAATGTTTTTTGTTGAAATTAGCAAATTAGTAACGCGAGGTATTAATTTTTCAAAAAAAATAAAAAAAATGTTTTATTCTGAGACCCATGGTAAAAATAAAAATCAAATTGTGGTATGTGGTAGCTGAATATACCGCGCGTCGACCCCTTAACGTTGGACCACTAATTACGCCACACCCTGTAGAATTATATTCATAAAAACATAAATACAACTATCTAACTTCATTTACCTCTATTGAATGACTATTTCAAAAAATCATGACATTTGAGGCCATTGAAGGAATTGTATTGCTGATTCTAATGATTATAATTCTGTAAAGCCATATTTGTTACCGCCGCGAATAAAGTTGCCAAGCCATAATTTTTGAAAAATATCTGGTAATTTTGGTTTAATAATAAAAATAATCTTAATTTAAAGTTGTATACTTCCTAATTGGGCACCCTGTAGATCTCATCTTCGCGCGTTCATATTTCCGAAGATAAACGATGATGGCCGAAGCGCATAAGTTTTTATGGGCAATCTGTATTATAGCTAATTTTGACATTAATACTTAGGTACCAAAAGCCAGACTGGCCGAAAGTGCTTACAGCGGATATACCAAAAATAAAGTTGCCAGAGCAACAGACGTTTATACCGCATTATGAGCCTCCTGCGGTGGCGTACTGCAATGAATATACGGTAAGAACATTAAATCAATCTGCAGGCTAAGTACGAGAACCGTAGAGAAGCGTTTTGTCCACGGAAGAGTAGACAAATAGACAGTAGAACATTTTCGGTAGACAAGCGATTTCTATTCTACAGTAGAGTAGAAATAGAAAGCGTCATGCTAAGCCTTTTCCTAACTATGTCGTGGTCAGCTTCCAGTCTAACCGGATGCAGATTAATACAAGTATTTCACATGGAGTGACTGCTTATCTGTCAGTCAAATTATTTATTTCAAATAGGCACATAAAAGGCACTTTTGAACGTCAACATTTACAAAAAAATTTAATGGATTCTAGCCCTCTGACCTCTGACAATCTGACCTCCACCACCCAGTTACTGGGTACAGTCCGCGAGGCCTTTTTTTTTTTTTGGGTGAGAAATTCTCAAATAACTTCTCCCACTCTGGGCGGAGCGGGAGGGCGTGTCAGACTTTTACTGACTCAAACCCACCCGTGTTCCTTCATTTGCCTGTAAAAGGCCTTGCGGATTGTAACACGATACCACTTAATAAGACTGGTTGTCAGAATTTGAGCTTCTGACTACCCGTAACTACTGTCGAAGTACCAGGCTTAACGTGCCTTCCGAGGCAAGGACGGTCTTGATATGTACCGGATGGTCACCCATTCAGGAACCGACTGCAGCAAGCTTAGCCAGTTTAATTTTCGATCGACCCAAGCGGCTTATCATTTTGCCACAAGCCGGTAACAACATGCAACGGCGCTTGAGTCGTTGCCGACGTTACTGAATGTTGCCATTCTAGATATTATATTTATATAAACATAGATAAGGAAGTATTGCATTTAATTTATTTTGTTTATTTTTATCTCATTTAATGCTGCCCCGGTTGACGTCATCACGTCAACGCCGGCTGTCGCTGAAACCCAGCGCTGGGGCTCTGTCTCGCATAGGGTCGCAGCATTATGCTGAGCGATGGCCGTTTTGCGTGAATGTGACGCATATTTTCCCTCAACTTGTTCTTTCGTGTTTGTGTTTTTATTTCTTTGCGTTATGTTTACCGCAAATAAACGTATTTTCTTTCTTTTTCTTTTCTTTAACATAATACTGGTTTAATCGAGATACTGACTTTTCATAAGAGAATGCGATCCGAATATAATACGAGTATAATCACTTTAATTTTTTAGGGTTCCGTAGTCAACAAAGAACCTTTATAGTTTCGCCATGTCCGTCAGTCTGTCTGTCCCCCGCTTAGCTCAGAGACTCAGTACAGTCATTGACCTGCATAACCTGATCCCTCTTCCATTATTTTTCTTTGTAAGGGTGGTCAGATAATGCGGATCACTGACTGTACTAGAAAGCTGGGCCTCAAGTCTGCTATTATACAAAAGTGTCAGAATGGTCGATCATTGATTTCATAATTGTTGATTTTGACAAGTTTGGTAATCTACTATTATAATGGCGTCATTATGACTTTCCAATGGTCGGCCTCTGACACTACATTGAAAGAAATTGCATATATTGGTAATCTCGTACATAATAATACAAATGAATGACATTTCTACTAATGAGTTTTATAATAATGGCAATACGACAATGTCATTATAATAACACAATTATATTACGAGAACATTGACCGACCAATGATCGACCATTATGAATTTACCAGATTACGAACTTTTAGCAAAATGACAATGGCATGACAATGGGATCGTGTTGGAATGACTGAATTTATAAAAATAGCAGACTTGGGCTCCTGTAATTTGGCGGGGTCCAAGCAAAGAGTCCAGTAGTAGGATATTGAGTTATGACTAGATTCGGTCTCTCGATCTAGACTAGTCAATTGATTATAGGATTATAAAAATATTAAAACACACACTCACACTGTGCACGCGGTGCGGTTGTGGAATTCACTGCCACCTGGCAGGGACTGCCAAACTGTTTCAATATTTAAAATAAGAGTGAAAGAACACTATCTTTCCACTTCGTCATAGTTGCGTATGTATTTATTATTATAATAGAATTATAATTAATATTCTAGTGATATTTATTTTAGAAGTATGTATGTTTGTGTGTTGTACTTCATTTTATGAAATAGTTAAATTGTTTTTGATTATATGTATTCTATTTTCTCTTCTACTCTTACACGCGGTGTCTACATCTCTTTATCGACTTTCCTATCGCAGGTATGCTGGAAGAGATTTCGTTAGAAATAAGCAACACCTTTGTACGTATTTTTCTGTTCCTTTCTTCTTGTATGTTTATATATGTGTGTACATAAATGGTTAAATAAAAATAAAAAAAAGTCATTCGAAGTTGAAACTCTGAAAAAGCTTGATTTGAGAAAAACTATATGAATTTGTAGATAATGGAGCATTAATTAATAATCAATTTTTCTTCTATCTAATCAATCTTTACAAAACTGCGTATATCTCGGAAACTAAAGGCCGAGAACTGGAACCTTTTTGCTTGGACGCCCACTTATTGGATGACTCTGTATTAATAACAGCAAAACCTCCTGACATTTTTGCAATTTCAGGCGCCCAGAAGATTCAGACTTCAAGGCAACATACCCGAGGAAGCCCAGTTCATATGGATGGAACATCTACCAGGATCCCCACTAAGAAAAGAAGCAATAACGAAAGTAGAAACAGATAAAAAATACAAAAAGAAAAAAGTTAGAACGAGGAGTCTTTTCCCAAAAGAAGTGTCTTTGACTGGATTGGCTGGCAAAAATCTGGTCCTGGCAAGGAGGAAAATGGCTAAACCCAAGTTTTTGGCTTAATGCAGCATGTATCAGTAAGGTGAACCATGGGAATCTACATCGCCACATGCGAACTAGGCATCACAGTGACGTCACGCAAAATCCTGCATCGCGCAAGCAAAGTTTACCGCGTGACTAGCATATTATGTACAACATCCCGACAGCAATGTCGGGCAGTAGCCTACCTGAAACTACACCCGTCTGGTTGGAGGATCCTCAAGTTCAATACGTACCCGACCCAAAGCAGAATTTTTTCGTGATTACTATGTTGGTCCCGTGGAGAAAGTCTGTTGATGGTTTTTGTTATAATGTAAATAAGTGCTTTTGGTACTTCATCGTGTTTCGAGTATCACGAAGTAATGTTTTAATGAATTTAATAAGAAAACAATAATATTTTAGTAATTACGTGTGAAATGAGATGTTTCTTTCATCAATCACTGAACAAGCGGCATTTTGTGAAAAATCATGAGCAGCGAAGACGTCGCCAGTTGACATTCGACTAATGACTGAAATTGGCATCAAGCCGCTTTGCAGCCAGATGGGTTCGCAAGCGCCACGCCTCCTTACCAAATCGCCTGTCTTTTTCTGATCTGTGGCTAGATTAGTACAGTACTCGAAAATAGCTTAGAATTTGAAATCCACTAAAATGTGTTTCTTCAGAGATTTTTTTGAAGTATACGTTTTTTTTTTTTTTTGGTTGGGAAATTATCAAATAACTTCTCTCGCTCTGGGCGGAGCTAGGGCGTGTCAGACTTTTAGTGACTAAAACCCTCCCGTGTTCCTTCCGTTGCCTGTGTGCCAGGGCCACGATATCCTTTTCGGACAAACTTGCAACCCTGGCAGGCATTGGTCCTGACGGACCCCGTCAGTTGGTGCTGACATCTCTTTGAGACGCGCGTGGAACACAACGCGCCGTCGACCCGGGCCTGCGGTCCTTATCGGACGGCGAGCTACCCATCGCTCACCGTCCGCAAGCTCGCGCCTACGGTGGCCGGAAATCGGCCTGCGACTCCCGACGCCCGGGGCGTCTCCTGCGGCGACTAGGGGCGCGAGGACGCGAGCCTTGCCTCTCCCTCACGCATTCCGCCTCCTCCTTCGCTAGCATAACTGCTTCGCAGAAGGAGGCGACGGCCTCCCATGCACTCTTGCTCCGAACCATGGCTTGAACCAGGGCCGGACGCGAGAGATCGCCGCCGCCGATCGCCTCCGTGAAGACACGGCGGCATACCTACATGGATTTTTGATCTTTTACATTCAGAGGCAATTTGTTGTAAAGCTGTGCTCCTTCATACAGAGTAGTACTCCTGCCGTTCTAAGCATCCGCTATTTAATTTGCTTGTCTATCTTTTTTTTATTTGTGATTGTTTTGTTAGAGTCATTTGTGTGTGATTCCAACGTAAAGAATAGCACCATCCTATTACTTCCCGTGGGTGTCGTAAAAGGCGACTAAGGGACTTACTAGAGAATTGGCAGCAGCGTTCTCTATGCATTACTCGTATAACACCATACTGCGATCGCCAACCCGCCTGCCAAGCGCGGCGATTATGGCAACACCTCCCTACTTTTAGGGGAGGCATGTCCAGCAGTGGACGTCTTTCGGCTGAAATAATGGTAGATGATGTGTGTGTGTATGTTTTTGTTTAAAATTGTATGTACAAGTATACAAGTATTATACCTATATTATACAGGGTGTCCCACGGATATGCCACATGGAGGGAAAGTACCTTGAATATTGTAGAGTTCCATCTACAATATTCAAGGTACTTTCCCTCCATTTTACTGAAAAAGGACATTATTTGAATTTAAAAAACAATTTAAACTGCATTCATAGATATTTAAATAATTACATGGTTGAACCGGAAATCGAACCAGTTACACGAGAAAAATAATCAGCCTGTAGCTTTATCATACCGATCGAAAGGCTTCATCGTAAGGATATTTTTTGCTAAATAACGTAGTGTCACAAATAAAAGGAAGACCATGAATTTTAACATTTCATGTGAAATTTTGTTCAGAATAATGAAAAGCTGACATTGCCGTAAGGACATACTACTGACATTATCATAAGTACCTATTACTAATAAATGTACCCACTTGAGAAGTACGCATCATCTCCCTATTATAATTTAAGTGCATGATAAAGAGATACGCAATTAGTAAGTACCTGGTTGTATGCAACAAATGAGCCGTATCCTGAGCCGAAAGACGCGTAAATTATTTTGTCCATCGCAATGCGGCTGGCTGGGGTCTCCCTTGTTGTAGCCAAATCGGTCCAGCCGTTCTTAAGTACAGTCAACAGCACATCAGCGGGCTAATTGCGTAACACACTGTCAGTAGGAATCGGTTTCAATTTGACAGTTCAACAACATTCATTGCGTTACTTACGTTGATGAGCTGACAATTTTTTCTAACATATGAAGCAATGGATTAGCAATATACTTCAAAATCATTCCTATTGTGACTCAAACTGTGTTACGTAGGCGCAGGTTATACAAAACTTTCAAATTTCTCTATTAAATGATTTTAAACAATAAAATGTTGATAGTAAAGTTCAAAATCGAATAGAATTTCATTTTGTTTTATTGTCAAAAATTCATTATCAACGTCACATGCTGTCATGGTCTCTGAGCGTTTTTATTAAATTTTTGCCCGCACACAAACTTCATTTAGAAGAGAACAGACAGCTGTGCTGCTGGACAGTTTGTTGCGCCACTTCTTCTTCCCAGCTAAAGCACTAGGAAGTGGTGAAGGGCGCGCGTGCCGGGGGACTGTCTTATGTAATTTTGACGTTCGAAAAGTGCTGATTCTCAGCCTAACTAGGCCAAAAAATCAAAATCAAAAGTCATTTATTCAAACTTGTATAAATGACTTTTGATTTTGATTTATTACCTTTGTCTGAATATATTAATATTCGGTAGTCATTAATATATTCAGACTGAGAGAGGTTAATTAACAAAGCTTTTCTAAATTAAAAAAAAATATGTTCAAAGCAAACATAATATAGTTTAGCTATAACAAGTGTCGTTTTGAACTACTCGAAGCTTTCCTCGTTCTAAGTTATGATTGCTCTCGATATTATGTTGATTTCTCTCTATATAATGTTGATTGCTATCTATATTATGTTGATTGCTCTGTACGTTATGTTGATTGCTCGCTATATTATGTTGATTGCTCTCTATATTATGTTGATTGCTATCTATATTATATCGTGTATGTTATTACTCACCTGTATCGCTATATCAACAAGTGTCGTGTTGTACTGTTCCGAAGATGTCCTAGTTGTATATCGTCTGTGCGTCATTGTACCTTCTGATTGCTCTCTAAATTATGTTGATGCTCTCTATATTATATCGTGTTAGATTGCTCACCTGTATCGCTATAACAACAGTGTCGTTTTGTACTGCTCCGAAGATGTCCTCGTTGTATATCGTCTGTGCGTCATTGTACCTTCTGATTGCTCTCTAAATTATGTTGATGCTCTCTATATTATATCGTGTTAGATTGCTCACCTGTATCGCTATAACAACAGTGTCGTTTTGTACTGCTCCGAAGATGTCCTAGTTGTATATCGTCTGTGCGTCATTGTACCTTCTGATTGCTCTCTAAATTATGTTGATGCTCTCTATATTATATCGTGTTAGATTGCTCACCTGTATCGCTATAACAACAGTGTCGTTTTGTACTGCTCCGAAGATGTCCTAGTTGTATATCGTCTGTGCGTCATTGTACCTTCTGATTGCTCTCTAAATTATGTTGATGCTCTCTATATTATATCGTGTTAGATTGCTCACCTGTATCGCTATAACAACAGTGTCGTTTTGTACTGCTCCGAAGATGTCCTAGTTGTATATCGTCTGTGCGTCATTGTACCTTCTGATTGCTCTCTAAATTATGTTGATGCTCTCTATATTATATCGTGTTAGATTGCTCACCTGTATCGCTATAACAACAGTGTCGTTTTGTACTGCTCCGAAGATGTCCTAGTTGTATATCGTCTGTGCGTCATTGTACCTTCTGATTGCTCTCTAAATTATGTTGATGCTCTCTATATTATATCGTGTTAGTTTGCTCACCTGTATCGCTATAACAACAGTGTCGTTTTGTACTGCTCCGAAGATGTCCTAGTTGTATATCGTCTGTGCGTCATTGTACCTTCTGATTGCTCTCTAAATTATGTTGATGCTCTCTATATTATATCGTGTTAGATTGCTCACCTGTATCGCTATAACAACAGTGTCGTTTTGTACTGCTCCGAAGATGTCCTAGTTGTATATCGTCTGTGCGTCATTGTACCTTCTGATTGCTCTCTAAATTATGTTGATGCTCTCTATATTATATCGTGTTAGATTGCTCACCTGTATCGCTATAACAACAGTGTCGTTTTGTACTGCTCCGAAGATGTCCTAGTTGTATATCGTCTGTGCGTCATTGTACCTTCTGATTGCTCTCTAAATTATGTTGATGCTCTCTATATTATATCGTGTTAGATTGCTCACCTGTATCGCTATAACAACAGTGTCGTTTTGTACTGCTCCGAAGATGTCCTAGTTGTATATCGTCTGTGCGTCATTGTACCTTCTGATTGCTCTCTAAATTATGTTGATGCTCTCTATATTATATCGTGTTAGATTGCTCACCTGTATCGCTATAACAACAGTGTCGTTTTGTACTGCTCCGAAGATGTCCTAGTTGTATATCGTCTGTGCGTCATTGTACCTTCTGATTGCTCTCTAAATTATGTTGATGCTCTCTATATTATATCGTGTTAGATTGCTCACCTGTATCGCTATAACAACAGTGTCGTTTTGTACTGCTCCGAAGATGTCCTAGTTGTATATCGTCTGTGCGTCATTGTACCTTCTGATTGCTCTCTAAATTATGTTGATGCTCTCTATATTATATCGTGTTAGATTGCTCACCTGTATCGCTATAACAACAGTGTCGTTTTGTACTGCTCCGAAGATGTCCTAGTTGTATATCGTCTGTGCGTCATTGTACCTTCTGATTGCTCTCTAAATTATGTTGATGCTCTCTATATTATATCGTGTTAGATTGCTCACCTGTATCGCTATAACAACAGTGTCGTTTTGTACTGCTCCGAAGATGTCCTAGTTGTATATCGTCTGTGCGTCATTGTACCTTCTGATTGCTCTCTAAATTATGTTGATGCTCTCTATATTATATCGTGTTAGATTGCTCACCTGTATCGCTATAACAACAGTGTCGTTTTGTACTGCTCCGAAGATGTCCTCGTTGTATATCGTCTGTGCTTCATTGTACCTTTTGATTGCTCGTTTGATTTCTGTTATATTCTTAACTGCTATGCGCTCTGTGGAGTTTGCTGCAACATTATAGAGGAATATTATAATTGAGAAGGTGTAAATTTACTGTTTTTTGTTTGGGTGCACAGAATTAATATAAATAAAAATATAATGCTGTGCGTTGGTAAGCGCATCACTTGAGAACGGCTGGACCGATTTGGTTATTTTTTGTTTTAAAATGTTCGTGACAGAAAAGTTGTTTTTTTTTTTTTTTTTAGGTAAATTTGAACGTCCTTTGTTCTATAGGACTAACACACAAGCTTTTATTGGACTAAAAAGAACCAAATGAAACTTACGTCAACATAGAACTTTAGTATTTTCTTAAAAGCTTTAGGCGTGAACGTCCTTCTCACACTTAAAAATAAGCGTAGTAAACACATTTTGGTTCAATAAAAGCTTGATTAAAAAAAAATATATCTTTAAAGATAATAAAAATAATGCCAAACCCACCTGTCCAATTTTTAGGATGTACCGTCAAGTACTTATGTAACTCAGGAGGCACCAGCGCCAGTACCTGCTCCGAAGTGTCGTTAGCATTCATCAGCTCTTCTGAAATGAATCGTCTTCGTTTAAGAATAGAGTTCAGATTGTGCTAGCTAGCAGTTGTAACATTTTGGAAGAGATGACGAAAATGGCTAGTGAAGTAGTGATAAGGTGTAAACAATCGTGAAAGTAAAAGAATAGAGTTCAGTATGGATTGTTCTGTAGGCTAGTAGTTCAAAGTTATAGCACTAATAAACATTTTTAGCAGAGATGTGGTATGGATTGTTACACAATTTGAATGCCAAACGAATAGAGTTCAAATTAGATTGTTTGGTTATTTCGAGCCTTATGAAGCATCTCACATCTGTATTAACTACTTATATATTTTTCGATCTAAGCGTCAATTTCTAAGCTGTCATAATAAAAAATTCAATTTATGCTTGTAATCAGTACATCCCTAATCACTGAGTGCAAACAAGGAAATTAGCTCACAATTCTCTCAACAGATGGCGTTACGTTACGTGTACGTAAACTTTCGAAGATTGAGTTACATAATGGAAATAATGTCTCTTGTATCATTCATATTTGTGGGAAATCTGTCAAGTACTCTAAAATAACGTAATCTGGGCTTATTGCCAGTATTTCTGCTAATTGAATGTACCTACTCATTTGATAATTTTGATGCCTGACCAACATAATAAGCAATTGGTATTTCGTGGGAAGTAAATTCCTGGGTAATTGTGACCATATTTAAGCTCTGGCCATACTGAGGCGAATACCGAGCGGGACTCGAGACGCGACTGCGCGCGATTGTTTTAATTATTAAGAAGTAATGCGACTATTTACGCACCAGTTTGAATATGTCCATACAAGTTAGTTGACACAATCAGCGAGAGAGAATTTCAGCCCCTATACCGCGCGGTATTCGCTTCTGTTTGACCAGAGTTCAGTGCAAGTTTTTTTCTTCTAATTATCTTGCAAGTAAATATGACAGTCCGATAATAATTTTATTCGAATGGAAGACTAGAAATTATTGGGAGCAGGTCTTACAGTATTAATAGATTTATCATTAAAACAACTTCAATCTAAAATGGGGAAATAGCGCCATCTATGGGTAGTTTACGCAAACTGCTAGCAGCACAAACAAATGATTACCCTTACACACAAAACACATGTACCATGGAAAAAAAAGGATACAGATAAAACAAAATATAGATAATAAATATAAACATGTTTTACAATACCCGGCCGTGAATAGTGCACATCAAGTTTTAGAACAAAATTGGCTATGTAGAGTGTCGTCTCTGTCACTCATACCTGTGTGTCCCTTTCTAAAGCTTGATGTAACATAACCAACTTGTTGACCAGATTTCACCACACACACTCACATTTCGCCATGTAATAGGGGGCGAGCCTATTGCCATCAACCTGGCACAAATCCAGACTCCGGGGTCCTACGGAGACATTCCAGATATAAAAATCCAATAACACTTTGCCCGGCCTGGGAATCGAACCCAGGACCTCGTGCTCAGCAGAAGCGCTTCCGAACACTGGACCATCGAGGCAGCTTGATGTATCATACATAATTAAGTACTCGCGGGTACTTTACTTCGATTTTAACATTATCAAAATGTTTGTTAGTAGCAAACACATTTATATTTCACTGAAAATATTTGTATGATCTAGGACCTTTTTTTTTCATGGATTGAAAAACATACAATAGCATAATATTGCATCACCTGAAACTGAGACAGCCCTGAAATGGCAACATAAGAAAGTATCAAGTTATATTAGTAAATATAGGAATTATTTACAAGATTATACAGGGCGTTAGGTGAAACGAGGATTATCCTTGAAGGCAGGTGTAATAATACCCTTGAAAATTAATAATTAGCTTTTGCTATGGGACCATCTTTTGTATATAAGACCGTAAGATTGAGAGCACCGTTAGTTTATGATCTATCTAGCGATTATAACCTCTATTATAATCACAGTCGCTCGGATCGCGAGCGGTTGTGCGCGAGCCGAGCGAGCGGTTCCGCGACAGCGGCCCGCAAGCGCTTCTTCCAAGTTGGTCACAGTTACTTAGCTATTTAGTATATGTCGGTTTGCCATGGATAGATTATACACTATCGAACAAATAATGCGTTAAATAGTAAATGGTTTGGTGAAGTTCACAATTTTTCGATCATAATCATACGGTGACATATACATACACAAACTCACGCCTACCACCCTCGGGGTTAGGCAGAAAATACAGAATGCCACCTGCTACGCTCCTTACATACTCATTTTGTTTCGTTTACGTTCATACATCTGGTCATACACTCACGGCACCCAGTTGTGAGTAGTACGCACCTGACCTTTTTGAAGTACATCACCAATAAGAGTCACTATATATCCTCCTAGGGCGTCCCCTCGCGGCGTTTCCATTCACATCTGCCTTGTAAATACCTTTTTGTTAGTCACCTTTCATTCTTCTTCTTGTATAATGAACAAAGTTACAAAAAATCTGCTACTCCCTACATTTTGATCGCCTAGGTATGCTTGGCTTTGTAGGAAACGTACTTTTTTCATATTTTGGGGTTTGTCCATTAACAAAAGATGTTAATTTTTATGAGTACCTAATAAATCGGTCTTAAAGTATGTCTCTCGTTTAACCTAACGTCCTGTAAGTAAAGCCAGTATTATGATTATGTATATTATTTTTATTGGCAGTCTTATGCAGTTTTAATTTCTTTGCTTTAAATTCGTCTTAAATTGCTTGGTTTTGCCGGGTGCTATGCCATCCGGTAACACCGAGCAATTTAAAGCGATGCTCTGGAAGTTGCCAAGAATTGCTCAATATGTTGATCAAAATGTGATTAATAACAGATATGACAATATGTATACAAAAATATAGAAGATATTTCTTTTAAACAGAAGATATGTACAAACATTTAGCAGTACATAGTTTAGCTCATTTTACACAATATTTAGCGACAAAATACGGAAAGAAAAAAAGATAAAAAAAACATATTTTTATGCCATCACTTTAATAGCGTCACAGATACAATTTAGAAAAGACAAACACAGAAAATAATATCAAATAATAAAAAAACCTTGATATGGCAACATTAGTAGAACTGAATCCAATTTTGGGTTAGTATCGGAAACGGTATCGGAATCGTTATCTGAAAAGTTGTAAAATTATGCTTAGCCAGGAAATATCAAATTATTATTTCATTTTGTGCGCAAACTTAGGCGGTATTCAATTTATTACAATAAGGGCAGAATTTTTTACTGTTTTTCCATACAATAACTGTCAAACGTCAATTTTATTTCACGTTCAGAATATGTAGCAGACGTTGGGAAGTAGAATAAATCTTTCCTACATCCTCTTACATAAAAAAAATAGTCTTGCAGACCGAATTTCGTGGAGACTCGCCTGTGGCGCGGTAGATATTATAGTGCACCAGTGTGTGCGCAGACACAGGTGCATTCAAAGTTACTAACACATTGAGCCCAAATGAAGCTTGTAAAATAAATACAAATAAATACGTCGAACAATGGTAATGGTATAGATTTACGGTATGATACAGACACATAATTCATAGTTATTGCAACAGATTTGAAAATAATAAATGCCAAGAACTGTATAAAGCAAAAGTTACTAAAAATAAGTTAACAAAATCGAAACAAGAAAATTAATTTAATCTGTTAAACGAGAGAAAGTATACTGTACGAAACACAATAGCACTCTTATTGTTATTACGTCTGGGAGCGTTTACGTTACCGAAAAGTTTTAAGAAACAAGTAGGAATGTAAAAAAAAACGAAATAAAAATTATTATTGTAAAGGAATTCCCATAAAATATTTAAAAAGAGACCAATATTACTAATTGAAACAAAACATTTAAAAACCTTTTACAATATTGTTCGTTAATCTTTTTATCAACAGGCCTCGCAATTTTATATCGTATTCATTATCTGAAATTATAAAAATAAAAAAGTCTGTAAAAAGGAAGCAAAAATGATTAGATTCTAAATAGCTCCAAGCCCAATTCACAAAATGGATATTTTTCGTAGAAAACAGTCACCCGCTAAACTAACAACAAAATTATTGAAGTAAGGTATGAAATTTACTTGGCTGCAGTAGTATTTAACTTGACTGACACCAGCAGGCTCAGCATGCCGCTTTGTTTTTCTACTCTGCTGAATAGAATAGAAATCACTTGTCTACCGAAAATGTTCTACTTTCTACACGGAAACATCATTTTTGGCTACTCTTTCGTCGACCAATGCGTCTCTACGGTTCTCGTGCTAAGCCTGCTGCGGTATCAGGTTATTGAGATTTTTCCTCCTGAGTACGGACATAAGACAGTTTGTATGGTTTTTATGATGAGCTTTACTTCTTGGCCTTTTTCCTCCCTATAACTCAATATCGGGTTATTTTTTCCATCTAGTTTAGTCAGTGGCTGTCGTCTTCGCAAAATAGCCATTTTGTGAATTAGTTCGGGTATTTTTAGCTTCTGCCTAATACTACCTTTGACAATTGGCTATTTGATTAGTCTCCTAAAAATATTGGCTATCTTTTGCGCATATGAATTGATCAGTCTTTGATTTCGTCCTCTTGAATACATAAAGTCACGCCTGTTCTCCCGAAGGGTTAGGCAGAGGTGTACCTAGTAGGTATAGTACACGTTTCGCCTCTTGAATACAAAGCTATGAAAAAAATTGTTAATATAGTCATGTGGGTGTACTATAGGTACACCTGTGGACCTGTGCTTAACGCTTCGGGGTGAAAAGGCGTAATATTATGTTGTTTTATAAAAAAACATCTATCGGGGCATTCCAGTACTAAACTAACATTTAGATTTAGATGCATCCATTCGCTGTCCTCCAAAGTTCTTTTTACGAGCTGTATAAAAAAAGAACATTATTTTATTTAATAATAAAAAAAAACAGTCATACCTCCATCTCTATACATGCCCCCGCTAGACGCCGAGAGCATAATCTGTAGCCACAGACAAAAGAGCCCGAGTATGACAACAACTCTGGCAACCGACGCATATTTTAAGCGTGGCATCTCGTTTAACACTCAACAGATGGCGCTAGTTGCATCTTACGTAGTCCGCCCATAGGCCGCTAGATGGCGCTGTTTCATTTTTCGTTCAGGTCATCGTTTTTGTTGGTTGTTCTGAGGAGAAAGAAATTAAATGGTTTAAAACAAATATTTTGCAATGCTAGAAGCACAAGTAATAATGTCTAGACCAGATAAGCGTTGTCTGTAGTTCAGTCAGATGTTGAAGATTTCTATTATTTATGTAATATTATGTATTTGAAGAATGACGAGTAAGAAATGGCAATAAAATAAAATACGTAATCATTTCATGCATTATGTTCACACAATTTTACTTGTTTATTTTTTCTACAATTTTATTTTAAAATATTTATTAGTGACTTCTGTGGACAGGATATTAAATCAGATTTGTTACAGTTGTAATGGCAAACATGTCATTTGGTTCAAATAGGTTTTTATTTTTATTATTTTAGTAATATTTTATATAATTCTTTTTAATTTGTGAATATGAGAACGTTGTAGGCATAATAGACTGTAGCTTTGTAAACCATTTTCTATGTAAGGTACCTGGTACTTGTTGACGGGCCTATACTGTCCTCCCATACCTATTAACACTGTAATTTGAAAACATTCGTTAATTCTGGAAAATGTTGCCGTGCCATGTTGCCGTCTTACAACGGCAGCCCACTTCATGCATTCCGCGCCACCCTTGGAACGCAAGGCTCGCACCGTGCTTGTAACATAGGGTTGCCATACGTCCCGGTACACCGGGACATACCCCGGGTTGAAGCGTCGTGTCCCGGTGTCCCGGTCAATAAGTTGTTTGTGTCGGTTTCGAAGTTTGTTTGACCACGAATTCCTTCGGACCTAACCAATCTGAGGTGGGATGCCAAAATTGCCGAACTCGCTCTTGAACTTTACGTTCTCTTAATTCTAATACTTTTTTGCATAAGTCGTCAAAGTAACATCTAAGAATTTCAATGAATGGTCAAAAGAAAAATCACCGTTATTTTAAGATTTATAGACTTGCGTTTGCGCCAAAAATTTAAGATTTCAAAAACAAAATCCTGTCGTACAAAACCCGACCTCTCCGAAACACAATTCACACATTCGACGATATCCTCTGGCATCGTCGAAGTATCTTGCCTAAATCGTATTGCCAGTGAATATTCATCGAATTTTTTAATTATATATGGTTTACTCCATTTGCCTCCATTTGGCTGCCCCCTTGGTCTAGTGGTCGCAAGCTGGACTGCTGAGCATGAGGTCCCGGGTTCGATTCCCAGGTCGGGCAAAGTGATATTGAGATTTTCTCAGAAGCGGCCCGGGGTCTGGATTTGTCCCCGATTAATGGCAATAGGCTCGCCCCCTATTACATGGGACTTAAACATAAAATGTGGGTGTACTATAGGTACACCTCTGCCTAACCCTTCAGGGAATACATGTGAGACCGTGTTTTTTTTTGGGTGAGAAATTATCAAATAACTTCTTCTGCTCTGGGCGGAGCGGGCGTCAGACTTTTACTGAGTAAGACCCACCCGTGTTCCTTCAGTTGCCTGTGTGCCAGGGCCACGATATCCCTTTCAGACAAACCCGCAACCCTAGCAGGGTGACCGTGATTTGATGTTTTGATTTAGGTCAACAAATTTCAACAGCCACATAAGTCAGCAATTTTACTGATCCGTGTCGTTGATTAGGTTTATGTTCGGAGTAGACCCCTACTCCGAACATAAACCAAAAAAAATAAAAAAAACCGGCCAAGTGCGAGTCGGACTCACGCACGAAGGGTTCCGTACCATCATCTATAAAAACCGCAAAAAAATCACGTTTGTTGTATGGGAGCCCCCTTAAATATTTGTTTTATTTTAATTTCATTATTTATTTTTAAAGTGGATATATATCTAAATATTCTGTGAATATTTCAAGCGTCTACCTGTTGCCGTTATCAATATCGAGCAAAAAAAAATTACGTTTGTTGTATGGGAGCCCCCTTAAATATTTACTTTATTCTGTTTTTTAGTATTTGTTGTTATAGCGGCAACATAAATACATCATCTGTGAAAATTTCAACTGTCTAACTATCACGGTTCATGAGATACAGCCTGGTGACAGACGGACAGACAGACAGACAGACAGACGGCGGAGCCTTAGTAATAGGGTTCCCGTTTTACCCTTTGGGTACGGAACCCTAAAAAAGGCATTCGAAGAGATAAGCCAAAGTCAAAACTGTGACTTGAAGTCGGGTAAGGACTCAAAGTCAAAAAAGAAAACTATGGAAGTTATAAAACGGCCGAACCATCGGCCGATACGTCGGTTTAGCGCTTCGGAGTAGACCCACAGGGTTTTAATCGGGAGTCAGGAGTAAGTGGCGATACTGGCGGATGGCCAATTTCCAGCAAAGTGGTGACCTCTGCCTTCTACTGCAGTGTATCTTAAAGGTCACATATACCTATAAATTTTAGACAATAGGTACTTATTCTGCGTATTTTAAGTGTTATTACACTGCGCTCATCGTCCATTTAAAGTAATATTAAAAAGAGGTAGACGGTCATGGATAAAGCTTGGCCTGGCACAGACAAAGAGATAATTATATATTTTTTTAAACTGGCCAAGTGCGAGTCGTGACTCGCGCACGAACTGCTCCGTACCATTATCTATAAAAACGGCAAAAAAAATCACGTTTGTTGTATGGGAGCCCCCCTTAAATATTTGTAACTAAATATTCTGTGAATATTTCAAGCGTCTACCTGTAGCCGTTATCAATATCGAGCAAAAAAATCACGTTTGTAGTATATGGGAGCCCCCTTAAATATTTATTTTATTATATTTTTTAGTATTTGTAGCTATAGCGGCAACAGAAATAAATAATCTGTGAAAATTTCAACTGTCTAACTATAACGGTTCATGAGATACAGCCTGGTGACAGACGGACAGACAGACAGACAGACGGCGGAGCCTTAGTAATAGGGTTCCCGTTTTACCGTTTGGGTACGGAACCCTAAAAATTGAAAAGAGTATGCTTAGATGGTTTGGTCATGTTGAGAGGATGAGTGAAAAGCGACTAACAAAAGGTATAATAAAGCAGAGGTGAGTGGAAACGCCGGAACGACGCCCTAGGAGGACCTAATTGGTGATGTTCTTCAGAAAGGTCAGGTGCGTAGTACTCGCAACCGGCGTGCGTGTATGACCAGATGTATGAACGTAGGCGAAGCTAAAGGAGTATGCAAGGAGCGTAGCAGGTGGCGTTCTATAGTTTCTGCCTACCCCTATGGGAAGAAGGCGTGAGTTTATGTATGTATGTGTGTTAGGGACTAACTACATTTATTCTTTCGCTGGACGATTTTGGTCACACTTATTCAGTTCTGCTTCTATCAGCGGCGTGCAGCATCGTAAGATTGTGAAAAGCTGTCATAGCGTTCAGCGCTGTTCTGCTACGTTCGGCGCTGAACGTGGACTGTTCCCGACTCCTCGTCGACAAGTTGCGACCGCGTACAGCCCTGAACGTAGCGGGACAGCGCTGACCGCGGCGGAACATCGCTGAACTCTATATCCATAGCATTCGCATGATAAAAACACATTTGTCCTCATTTTATAAATGAGGCGCGAAAACTGAATAGACAAAGAAAGCTGAACGGATGCGTCTGCATCTCCATACAAAATCGTTGTTTTCTATGGACAAAATCTAAACATAGCTGAATAAGTGTGGTTAGTCCCTTAATCGGTACAGTACCTAATCGAACTCATGTCAGCGAGATATTCAAACACTTATCTCTTGAGCCAATCGGGTCGCGGTTTTTGAATATTTGGCTCTTCGCCACTCTTTTCTTTCAACAACCGGTCAGGGTGTACCTAGGTGCCTGTACATAAAAACATCACGCCGTGTTCCCGTGAAGCGACAGAGGTGTGTTATATTATAGTACAAGAACTTTTCGCCACCATCGTTTAGGTTTAAAGAGTCTACAATACCTCAAATTGCTCGGCAATGCTGTAGCATTTTTAAAATTTAAAAAGGTTAAGGATTAAGACCAGGCAGTCTAAATCAAATTTCCACGCAAGCTCCGCCCCTTGCTCCCCGCCACTCCGTTATGTGCTAAACGCTAACACATCAGTAATAAAGTTGAATATCGCGTGCGCTCTTTGATCGTGTTCGAGCACGAAACTAAATAGCGTAAGTCTAAATTCTTATTGCGTTTATAACTAAAGTAATTATTGATCTAGAGAAAAAATATCTGGTGGCTGGATAATAAACTATATTTTCTTGCTGTGAATATTTATTGGAATATAATTTTCGAGGCGACTTACAACTTAAAGGGCGACTAATTATTTGCTGCAAAAAAAAATAACATGGCAGCGATTAAATATTATTTCTTAATCGCTGCAAAGTCATCTACTGTTATTGAATCATTTGGGTTAGGTTAGGTTAGAACAGTAACCATTAACAAGCGAAGGCGAGCGAGCGAAGCGAGCGTTCCGCGGCAGCGGCCGCCGAGCGCCAGATCCCCTCTATTGTTGGTAAATTCAGTTACCAAAACAAAAATTCGATACCAGTTTAAATTAAAATAAAGCTAAAAACTGATATATTAATATGCTACCTATTACTTATTACGATACTCCTTATTAGCTGCCAACCCATTATATATGGTACCCACTCTATTTTTTTTTAAAACCTATATTCATTTTACTTAGTTGCCGCATTAAATACATGCCATATTTATTTTACACATAAAAGCCAAACAATCTTGTTTGTTTTTTATAATTATCCTTAAAAAAGACATGATTTTCGAATAAAAAATGTATCGAGCGAAAATATTACAATTGCGTAAATATCTTAAACATGGAAAGAAAAAGATCCAATAAATCATATACTAAAGTTTCATGTTGATTGTGTGACTGTTTCAGAATATTCATGCAAATTTACATAAAAATAGGGAGCCTCCTTTTAATGTTAAGTACTATTTTTGACGAAAACACGATTCAACAAGATTTTCTCGACAGAAAAAAAAAACCGGCCAAGTGCGATTTGGACTCGCGCACGAAGGGCTCCGTACCATTATCTATATAAATGGCGAAAAAATCACGTTTGTTGTATGGGAGCCCCCCTTAAATATTTGTTTTATTTTAATTTAACTATTTATTTTTATAGTGAATATATAACTAAATATTCTGTGAATATTTCAAGCGTCTACCTGTTGTCGTTATCAATATCGAGCAAAAACGAGCAAAAAAAATCACGTTTTTTATATGGGAGCCCCCTTAAATATTTATTTTATTCAGTTTTTTTGTATTTGTTGTTATAGCGGCAACAGAAATACATCATGTGTGAAAATTTCAACTGTCTAACTATCACGGTTCATGAGATACAGCCTGGTGACAGACGGACGGACAGACATACAGGCAGGCAGACAGACTGCGGAGCCTTAGTAATAGGGTTCCCGTTTTACCCATATTGTTTTTTTTTTATTGACATTATTTTCACTGTGAAAAGAAATTACCTAAACTATCGGCGCCTAGGAGCCTTCTCCCTGCTGTCCTGTTTATCCGAGCAGTAGTGTGCGAGTGAGATCGCTCCCTCTTAGAGAGAGGATGCCTGTGTCCCAGCAATTAACACGTCTTCTATCAAAATTTTAACCGCATTGATTCACTTAAAAAATTCTTACATAAACGTAAACAAACTTACAATCATGTATGACATTCTTTCCAACAATTACCGTAAAATTGTTACTTAAGACGCCAATAACAGCCAAAGCGCGATCACTGTCAGACTGCATACAAAAGAAAGACAAGCGCGATGACACAATGTTTGTAATTTATTGCAAAATATGAAGCAATTATCTGTTTACCCAAAAATGAGTTGAGTAATCGAAAATAAAAACAACCAAGTTCTGCATACAAATAAGACGTTCTTGTTATTAATTAAATACCAACCGTACGTTGATATTTAATACAGATATTTTGTATTGGAACTCAAAGTAAAAGGTTATTTTACCGTTAATTTGTATCGAGATTTTTTTTCTAAACGTGTTTTGGTAACAACCAAATTCTGAGAAATATGTTGAAGAATAACATATTTTTTTTCCGCTACCACAAACTATATAGACTTAGCAATATTTTTTTAAGACTAAGCCTACTTAGATTCTTTGCCTCTAGTCAGCGCCTTAAGTAGTAACAACAACTCACATAAATATGTGTATTTATACGTTAGCATTATATACCCACTGTATAATTTTAAATAGCCGGTTTTAGCACGCATTAGTAACTTGTTTGTCACGTTTTTCGCGTCGCCATAACTGCTCTTGGACTTACACTGTTGAGCAAAAAAATATAGATCAGACGTAATGAAAAAAAAGTGCCCTTCAATGCCCTCCAGCAAACACAACTCAGTCGCCTTTCATTGCGTACGTGGCCACGTCATTGCGTCATCAGAGCAGTGGTGGCACAGAGTTAGGTGATAGGTTCGAACTCAGACAGGCGCTTTACTTTGTTTAAATTATTTCATCACCACAGCTCTCAAAACGGTGAAGGAAAACATCGTGAGGAAACCGGTGTCCTAGAACCAAAAATCCAAAGACACGTGACGTCTACCAACCCGCACTGGGCCCGCGTGGAAAATTACGGTCCACAGAGAGGCCTGTGTCCCAGGCTCCCAGCAGTGATGATTATGTATTAGCTGCATCGTTGCGTCATCAAAAATTGTATGAGAGCGCAATGGACCATGATACGGTGTTAACAAGACTCTAAACTTTCACTTAACACCATTAAAATACTCATTTATTGTGTTTATATACAATTTTTGTGGTCATAGGAGAAAGCTGTTGAAGTTAGAAATCTGGATACTGACAGAAATTTCCCATTACAGTGTTAATTAATTTTTAAATGATAAATCGCTATTTATTTTGAATCGCTTGAATATTTATACCTTTATTTTTGAATATAATAATTATTGTTATTATTTATTTATTTTTTATTATTATTCTTTGTATCTTTATTTTGAAATCTTATTGTCATACGATCTAATTTATACACCAGCCATGGTCAAACGTGTTGAGCTTAAAAATACCTTGTAACACCTTTAATAAGCATCATACCATGTATATTACGAGTATGTATGCATGTTTTTGTAAATAAATGAATTAGAAACAATCTGGAAATCTTTGATTTGACAGCCTCGTTGGTCCAGAACTCCAGGGGGTCTACTCTGAACATAAATGCGAAGTACCGGCCGAATTGTTCGGTCGTTTCTTTACTACGGCTAACTATCGCTGACTACGGCGAAAAAAAAAGGCAGTCGAAGAGATAAACTAAAGTCAAAACTGTGACTTGAAGTCGGGTAAGGACTCAAAGTCAAAAAAGGAAACTATGGAAGTTATAAAACGGTCGAACATTCGGCCGATACTTCGGTTTAGCGCTTCGGAATAGACACCCTGAACTCCAGACGACGATAGATAAATATCACCCGTCTCTCCACTATTCCAATGCTTGCTCAAGGATGCATATCCGGCAGGCTCTAATAATCCTTCCATATCCCAAGGGCACGTCTTCCCTACCATTATCGCGCCCCCTGGTCTCTCTTTGATATACAATTTTATCTGTAGTCTCATGAAACATGAGGCTTCAGGGGCTAGGGTGAATCTTTGGGTTCATTCGAGCAATCGAGTCTGGTACAACCACGCTGGGGTCGGTGCACTTAATTCATTCAAGTTCACAATCCTTATTATATAAAATATTTTTACTCAGTAATTCAATAGTAAAATTATATTGAAATGAATATTAATGACTAATAAAACATATCGATCGAGTGTTCAACTCTAGCATTACATTTAGTTCGGTCCGACACTCTTTCGAAAATTGACTATGGGTCCAACCGAACTGAGCCAATCCGAACTTTGTTCGTAGCAGGACAGCAATGTAAACTTCGGTCGTGTTTCGGTCGGTCCTGAACATTCGGATGTGTCAGTTCAGAGTAGACCCTCAGGTTTCAGACTTTTGGGTTTCTGACTACCCGTAACGACTGTCTGATTTACTGGGTACGTCTTTCATTGACTTGAATGTCCTTCCAGCCCTAGCGGCTGAGAATGTGTCATGCTCACACAAATGTCTCGCTGATGGTGGCGTGTGTTGGATCATTAAGTTCCCATCAAAATGGTTGAGCTGAATGGTGCTGATCCATGCGTCATTTTCATGAACGGGCTCCGTCTTATCTGCCCCACGGCTTATTTTAATTGTATTTTATTTGTTTTCATCTTTTTATTGCGGAAGCTTTTAACGTGCACGTCTTTCTACATTGTTTTCACATGTATAATTTCAACATGAATGACCAATACTTTGTAACGATATTTTGATTTAAAAGAGTGTCCGTGGTATTTCTTGCCCGTTCTTCTCCATAGGAACCTACTACGCTTTGGAATGGGCAACTAGCTTCATCTCTCTGACTGACCGACCCCTTGACAATTCAAAAGTGTCTGTAATTGGTTTATTTGAAATAAATGCTTTGAGTTTGAGTTTGTCAAAGATCTAGGAATGACAGCCGGGCAAACACTTAACGTTTTTTTTTCTAGGTATGGTCTTAATGTACGGTCACCCATCTACGAACCGACCGCTCCAAACGTAGCTTAACCTTCGAATCGACACGTGTAGCTCTTATGATTTAGCCACGAGCTATCTCAGTAACTTACTAATAAACATTAATGAACGCGACATTGACTCACAGTAATGTGCATTAAAAAGCTAAGGTTTCAATGTTATAGCAGTTAGAACAATTTGTAGTACTAATGGTAGCCATACAAATTACGGTAAGTTTACTTGCACAAGTAGACTGGCACCAGAATACAGGGTGGCCCAGAAATCAACGTCAAGCCGGAAACGAGTGAAAGGCCATGTCCTGACAGTTATCAGAAAAAAAAACCGGCCAAGTGCGAGTCGGACTCGCGCACGAAGGGTTCCGTACCATTATCTATAAATACGGCAAAAAAATCACGTTTGTTGTATGGGAGCCCCCCTTAAATATCTGTTTTATTTTAATTTAATTATTTATTATTAAAGTGAATATATAACTAAATATTCTGTGAATATTTCAAGCGTCTACCTGTTGCCGTTATCATTAACGAGCAAAAAAAACACGTTTGTTGTATGGAAGCACCCTTAAATATTTGTTTTATTTCAATTTAATTATTTATTTTTAAAGTGAATATATAACTAAATATTCTGTGAATATTTCAAGCGTCTACCTGTTGCCGTTATCAATATCGACCAAAAAAATCACGTTTGTTGTATGGGAGCCCGCTTAAATATTTATTGTATTCTGTTTTTTTAGTATTTGTTGTTATAGCGGCAACAGAAATACATCATCTGTGAAAATTTGAACTGTCTAACTATCACGGTTCATAAGATACAGCCTGGTGACAGACGGTCAGACAGACAGACAGACGGCGAAGCCTTAGTAATAGGGCCCGTTTTACTCTTTGGGTACGGAACCCTAAAAATAATCCTGGTCTTGTAGTTTTCAAATTATAAGTATAAAAAAAAGAAATCGTAAAAACTAACACTCTGTGATGATCTTTCAAGTCCTGTGACTACAAATATTAAGTTTTCTTTGGTTTTTTTTTCATGTAATGTAACCATGAATAAGCCTTCACTAAATTACAGTTTAAAATTAAAACCTATCTGCCTTTTTTCTCAATTAAGACGTAATCTAGCAAGTGGCATACCATTTTGGAATCCAGACTAAACGCGCCATCTTATAAAGTTACTTGCCAAAATAGAGCAGTACATTTTTTTCAATACAGTTGTTAAACATGGCGTACTTTCAGAGGCTATAATTATGATTCGAAAATTAAATCTTTTACCTAGGCATCTTGCTGTTACGCGGTTGTGACTTTTGTTTACGAGCTCTATCATTAGTTTTGCAGTTGAGTTTTAAATCAATTAAGTAAATTTAAAAAGTTTGGTAGCAAGGAGTTTTCATACATAGAATAAAATGGGATAGATTTTATACGAGGAAAAATAAATGAGTCCGTACGTCTTAGCATTGAATTCTCAAAAGTCTTTTATATGGTTCTTAAATATATTTAATTACCAGTTTTAATTTAATTATTTTCACATCAACATTTGTCAAAAATCGAATAGGCTGTATAGGCTGTTTCCGTTGTAAAAAAAATATGTCCAGTTGCAAAAACGCGCCATTTTCTGAAAATTTTAATTTTTTGTGTGATATATTGATTATTAATTATTTGTTAATATGATTTCAAGTACAAGTGATGAAATGGAATTGACTCCACCCGATATTTTATCTGAGGCGAAAACTGCGCAAGATGAAATTTTGCCACCAAAATCTCGAGAAAGATATATGGCGACTTACGATAATTTTATTTTATGGAAAAAACAAAAGAAAACTAAGTCATTTTCAGAACATGTTTTGTTAGCTTATTTTCATGAATTGAGTAGCAAATATAAACCATCTACATTGTGGTCAATTCATTCCATGTTAAAAACTACTCTCAAAATAAATAATGACACAGATCTCCGAAGTTACCTAAAATTATCAGGTTTCATGAAACGGCAGTCTGATGGTTTTAGAAGCAAAAAATCAAAAGTATTGACAGCCGATGACGTGGCGAAATACCTAAATGAACCGCCAGACGATAAATATTTGTTAACAAAGGTTTGTTTCACTAATTTGTATACAGTATAATTTGCTCTATAAATCAAACAACTTTATGGACGGCATTTACTTATGTACAATATTTACCTGACCTACGTATTTGTTTGTTTTCAGGTTATGTTGATTCTTGGCATAACTGGCGCCATGAGACGACAGGAGTTAGCAAATATGGACATGAGTGACATAGAATTCCATGGCAAAATGCTTCTGGTTAAAGTACCAAACACAAAAATTAAAATACCCCGGACCTTCACAATATATGGCAAATTTTGTGAAATTGTGACGAAATACATAGGTCTGCGTGTTACAATGCATAACAGCAGCCGCTTTATAGGGTTCCGTACCCAAAGGGTAAAACGAGAACCCTATTACTAAGGCTCCGCCGTCTGTCTGTCTGTCTGTCCGTCTGTCACCAGGCTGTATCTCATTAACCGTGATAGTTAGGAAGTTGAAATTTTCACAGATGATGTATTTCTGTTGCCGCTATAACAACAAATACTAAAAAACAGAATAAAATAAATATTTAAGGGGGCTTCCATACAACAAGTGTGATTTTTTTGCTCCTTTTTGCTCTATATTGATAACGGCAACAGACAGACGCTTGAAATATTCACAGAATATTTAGTTATATATTCACTTTAAAAATAAATAATTAAATTAAAATAAACAAATATTTAAGGCGACCCATTATCTATAAAAACGGCAAAAAAATCATGTTTTTGTATGGGAGCCACAAAAACATGATTTTTTTGCCGTTTTTATAGATAATGGGTCGGAACCCTTCGTGGGCGAGTCCGACTCGCACTTGGCCGGTTTTTCAAAATTACCAACACGGAAAATGTATCCGTCAGAATGTTGGCGTAAATAAAATAGTGTCCATACCTAAAGAAATTGCTAAATTCCTTAAACTGCGAAACCCTGAGACATATACTGGCCATAGCTTCCGCAGAACTTCTACGACTTTGCTGGCAAATGCAGGAGCAGATATAACAACTTTAAAGCGTCACGGAGGATGGCGCCCTACCACGGTAGCAGAGGGGTACATAGAAGATTCGGTGGATAATAAAAATAAAATTGCCCTTCAAATCACAGATTCTATAAAAATAAATCAAACAGAGGCACGTCCGTCAACGTCTCGAGAAGGGCAGTCATTCGAGACAAGTCCATCAACATCTTGGGAAGAGCTGCCGCCGCCCGCACCGCCCTCACAGCAACTAAAATTCAGTGGCACTACATGTTTCGAGAAAAAGACCACTGAAAAAACTACTGAGTCTATACGATTTAAGGCTCTTACACACTCACGCGATATCGCGGGCGCGACAGGCACCGACGAAGACAATTCCTTTGTCGGTGCATGTCGCGCCCGCGATATCGCGTGAGTGTGTAAGAGCCTTTAAGCGATCTTCATCCCGTGCACAACAACAAATTTCACTGAATTTTACTAATTGCTCGAATTTTACTCTTAATTTTCAGAATTCATTATTTGGTATTTTTTTATTTGAAATATAATTATATTTAATTCTTTGATTTGTTTTTTACTATTTCCCACAAGTGTATTGAAAGCGTCGTGTGATACACGGGTGTGTAGGTTATTGCAAACTCGTGTCATTAAAAACCCTCGCCTTCGGCTCGGGCTTGTTGATGACAGCTCGTTTGCAATAACCTACTTTCCACCCTTGTATCACAATGTACTATTACAGTACAGTCGGTTAAAGTTGGTGATGTCATTATTTTGAATTAATTGTTGGGCAAAAATCTATAATATCATAATAATATCTGAATCGAAATTTTGGTGCGAATCAGGCCGCAGGACGTGCGTACTTAATCAGGCGGCTAGATACTGCTAAAACTTGAACGCGACTTGCCATACCCTCTATCCGAACTTGCGCGCAAACGCTACAAGTTCGGAATCGAAAATTGAAAATCACACAAGCTTCGAAAAAAAAGTCTAAGGAACAAAAAAATATATATACAAGGTGTAACATAAATAATGCACAACCTCTTAAGGGGTCATTGTACTCATCATTATGAACAACTTTTACAATGGGCTAAAACTTGAAATCGCGAAAAAAAATCAGCTGTTCCCTACATTTATGTTCTCATAACTCGTCAAAATGTAGGGAACAGCAGATGTTTTTTCGCGATTTCAGGTTTGGTCCCATAGGAAAAGTTGTTCATAATGATGAGTACAATGACCCCTTAAGAGGTTGAGCGTTAATTCTGGGACATGTTGTATATTAATAATAATAAATATAAATGATCATTTAAGTTTTTTCTCTCAAAAATCTTCCAACACACGTTATCAGGGGGTCTACTCCGAAGCGCTAAACCGAAGTATCGGCCGAATGTTTCGTTTTATAACTTACACAGCTTCCTTGACTTTGAGTCATTAACCGACTTCAAGTCACAGTTTTGACTTTGGCTTATCTCTTCGACTGTTTTTTTTTTCGCCGTAGTCAGCGATAGTTAGCCGTAGTAAAGAAACGACCGAACATTCGGCCGATACTACGGATTTATGTTCGGAGCAGACCCCCTGTAATAACCCCCCCCCCCCCCTCCCCCGCACCCCGGAGTAATATCGTAACGTGTATGGCTACCATTAGAATATTACAATGTGTATCCTATTGGGCTTGCATCGTAAATTATGTTTATGTGATCTTGACGTGAGAAACTACGTTGTTTAATACTTATCTTCGAGGTTAGTGAGAGCATTAAAGTCACGAATCATAAGTATCATCACTTTATAATCCGCCCATAATGTTTCCACTGCGGCGGTTTGGGCCTCCTCTGGGGGCATTCAAGTATTACGTAAACACCAAAGGGGGTGGGGGGTCTTTGCTTTGCTTATTTTTGATGACATGGGGGACGGGTCTGGATGATGCTTACATCATCATTTTTTTTTCTTCTGTTTTTGGTGTAAAATTTAATAGCACAAATATGGCAACCCTACTTGTCTATGCTCGAAGGGGAAAAGCATGTTCAGGGATTCCCCAAAATATTTGATATTGCTAACTCGCTCTCACGCGGTGTTTTATGATTAAACTAGAAAGCACCGAAATAGGGAAATTACTTAAATGGGCATTCAAATTCCTGTATAGTCTACAAATACGCAAGGAAACAAAAAAAACCGGCCAAGTGCGAGTCGGACTCGCGCACGAAGGGTTCCGTACCATTATCCATAAAAATGGCAAAAAAAATCATGTTTGTTGTATGGGAGTCCCCCTTAAATATTTTTTTTATTTTAATTTAATTTTTTATGTTAAATATTCTGTGAATATTTCAAGCGTCTACCTGTTGCCGTTATCAATATCGAGCAAAAATATCAAGTTTGTTGTATGGGAGCCCCCTTAAATATTTATTTTATTCTATTTTTTAGTATTTGTTGTTATACCGGCAACAGAAATACATCATCTGTGAAAATTTCAACTGTCTAACTATCACGGTTCATGACATACAGCCTGGTGACAGACGGACAGACAGACAGACGGCGCACACTGGTCCCGAATGATAAAAAAGTGGACATTAAGAAATTTTTGACAGAAGGTCAACAGATTCGGCTGATTTTTTTTTTGTAGACAGCTGATGCAATTACAAATCACTTTTATAGATTGAGTTTTTGCCAAATAAGCCGTATTTTCAGAGAAAAAAAATATTGAAATATTTTTTGTATGAAAGAAATCCTAATTTTGTCTTTATCTTCCAAGATTCAAACGTATTCAAAATAAAACTTAGCGCAGCTTGTAGAGGTGCTAATTGCTCACCACTTTGTCATAGACACTCTTCTGCGATTTTGTGCTCCTTTTGAGTTACATGCACTTTAAATATTTTTTGTATGAAAAAATCCTAATTTTGTCTTTATCTTCCAAGATTCAAACGTATTCAAAATAAAACTTAGCGCAGCTTGTAGAGGGGTTAATTGTTCATCACTTTGCCATAGACACTCAATTGCGATTTTGTGCTCCTTTTCAGTTACAGGCACTTTAAATTTTTCGTTGTCGGATGAGCTTTACTAGTTTTTTGTAGACAGCTGATACAATTACAAGTAACTTTTAAAGATGTATTTTTTGTTAAATAAGCCGTATTTTCAGAGTTAAAAAATTAATTCAGGCGGATTAGAAATAATCTTGTTAAAGATAGACTAAGATGTAATAACATTTTCTTCATTAATAAGTAGAAAGTGACCAAAACAGATAAGCACGCCAAGATCCCTGCCCTAAATCAAATACATATTAAGTGATAAAGTATAAAATAAATAAATAAACAAAACATGCATGTAAAGATAAATTAAGCGTTAGGGTTACAGGTAGTTCAAATTTTTTAAGTACGCCTTAATACAATACCTATATTATTATATAGGTTTGTATTTTGACGGTCCTAAGCCCGTTAAAGTACGAAGGAAAAGTTTTAATTGCAATTTATACCTTTTTATCATTCAGCGTTTCCGACGCATTCACTAGCGTTAGATGACCAAATATAGCCCAAATTGTAAGTAATCGGCTAATTAAGCAATGACTCATTACCAAAAAATGCTTATAATCTGAATATGAGTCACACAATAAATTACCTGTACCTGAACATGTCTGTACACGTTTTGAGATATCCAAGTTGTTTATTTGATATATTTAAAATAAGACTTTTTTTAATAGAAAGACATTTATAAGAGTTACTTATTAATGAAGAAAATGTTATTACATCTTAGTCTATCTTTAACAAGATTATTTCTAATCCGCCTGAATTATTTTTTTAACTCTGAAAATACGGCTTATTTAACAAAAAATACATCTTTAAAAGTTACTTGTAATTGTATCAGCTGTCTACAAAAAACTAGTAAAGCTCATCCGACAACGAAAAATTTAAAGTGCCTGTAACTGAAAAGGAGCACAAAATCGCAATTGAGTGTCTATGGCAAAGTGATGAACAATTAACCCCTCTACAAGCTGCGCTAAGTTTTATTTTGAATACGTTTGAATCTTGGAAGATAAAGACAAAATTAGGATTTTTTCATACAAAAAATATTTAAAGTGCATGTAACTCAAAAGGAGCACAAAATCGCAGAAGAGTGTCTATGACAAAGTGGTGAGCAATTAGCCCTTCTACAAGCTGCGCTAAGTTTTATTTTGAATACGTTTGAATCTTGGAAGATAAAGACAAAATTAGAATTTTTTTATACAAAAAATATTTAAAGTGCCTGTAACTCAAAAGGAGCACAAAATCGCAGAAGAGTGTCTATGACAAAGTGGTGAGCAATTAGCACCTCTACAAGCTGCGCTAAGTTTTATTTTGAATACGTTTGAATCTTGGAAGATAAAGACAAAATTAGGATTTCTTTCATACAAAAAATATTTCAATATTTTTTTCTCTGAAAATACGGCTTATTTGGCAAAAACTCAATCTATAAAAGTGATTTGTAATTGCATCAGCTGTCTACAAAAAAAAAATCAGCCGAATCCGTTGACCTTCTGTCAAAAATTTCTTAATGTCCACTTTTTTATCATTCGGGACCAGTGTGCGGCGGGGCCTTAGTCTTAGGGTTCTCGTTTTACCCTTTGGGTACGGAACCCTAAAAATCCTTTTGGCATTATAATCATTGTTTTCTGTTGAAGATGCGTATCAACTTTCCTCTAGCTTCCTGTGGGAGTGATTTCGTGAAAAGGGACTGAAGTGTGTAACAGAAAGTGACAGATTGAGCATGGAATAAGTTAGTTTTTATTTGCTTGGAATTAGTAAGTACTTTATAATTGCATGGAATTAGTGTAAGTACTCATGGAATTAGTACGTACTTTATAATTGCATGGAATTAGTAAGTACTAAATAGATTGTAAGTAGAGGGGATGGCATTTCGACCAGTGGGCGACCACTAGTAATGAATAATTATTCGAATAAATATTTCAGTAAGTATTTAGCTTTATTAAATCTTATAATTTTGAGGTTAATTTCTACCACTGCTCAGTTACTTATCACAAAGGTAAGATGTCAGATGCTACACATCATATGCGATTACTGTAAAGGCTCTTTTCTTTTTATGTAAAAAAATGGCGAGCAGAACATTAACCGGGCAGAAATCTCGATGTCTGCGAGAATTGCCTAATGGAAAAACCCAATAACAGTGGTCTGAATTGGGAATTCTCGGGATCGAACTAAGGAACCAACGCTCAGGGACATTAGGCGTAATAAAACCCTGCTATTATGAGCAGCACAGTGATCTCATATACCTACCTGGTACCTTGTTGCGCTGACGCATCTTGTAACCAGCGATCGGAATAGTAGAGCTAATTAATATCCCTAAAGTTAAGTCAAAAAAAGTGGATAGTAAAGTCTCCAAAATTTTTAAATTCATGTTGGTTATTTTTTTTTTCACATTTGTCGTAAGGAAGTCTCCGCTTTGTCTCTGTTCTTTTTCGAACTTTACATATTTTAGCTCACCTTTTCCGATCACTGGTTATAACTGAAACAAATAAAGCCCTAATATGATGCGATATCGCTGTCGAAGTGACAAAAACTTACATCATTTAAAGAAAACAGTATTTTACAAAATTAAAAGGAAAGATACATGTCTTTCGAAAGCAGCAGCACGAGAATCGAAGATATTAATACTGTGATTGTCTTTTGAAATTTGATTGTAAAGTCTACACATTCTAAAGATAGGGTTGTAATATGAGGTGTTGGGATATGATTGAAACGGACGTAAACAGCAATAAAATAAATAGATTATTTTATAGAGACTTATTTTATAAGATTTAAATAGACGTGCACTCGGTCTTAGCTGCTGTCCGAGTGCGGCCAATCACAACATCCCTGTTTTTTTCCGGGGTGGAAAATGAGGGGTCTGTCAGACTCTTACTGACTAAAAACCACCCCAGTGTTCCCTTCCCACACTTGCACCGGGGATCTTGGGAGCTAGTATTACTTCCGCGATCCCCGGCTGGCGCCGGCCCACCTCAAGTCTGGAACACTACGCGCCGCCTCCTCGGGTCCAGTGTGATAGGGGGCGGCGGACGTACCCCAGTCCACCGTCTCTAGACCCATTTAGGCGGGCCGGAAGAGGGCATTATCTGGCCTCTGCCGACGCTCAATGCGCCTGCTGCGTGCCGGGTGAGCGGAAGAGAGCTCCCGCTCCCTTTCCGCAGCCGCAGAAGGATATTACCGCGTCCCAGGACTCCTCACTGCCGACCATAGACTAGACCACGGCCGGCAGCGACAAGTCACTGCCTACTCCTGAGATCAAAACATCCTAACCTAACACATCGACATAAACAAAATTCTTTAAGTCCGAAAAATAAACAAATTCGTGGTAAACCTACACAACAAGCGAATCATTTTAAAATTATGTAGGTATGTTGACTGAGTGAATTTGATACATTGGTCTAAATTAGACGGCATCATGTCAATTTAGCTTGTACTAAAATACTCGTTATTGCAATAATAGGTTATTAGACTGGCCTGGGGCCGTATTATGAAGTATAAATGCCATTATGATTCCAGACCGAAAAAGGGACGGTGCTAGCGGTCATGTATACATCCATCTCTCTCTTGCACTGGAATCATGATGGCATTTATACTTCATAATACGGCACCTGTCCGCTTTCAAAACTATTTTTAACTGACTTCAAAAGAAGGACGAGGAGGTTCTCATTTCATCAGATATTTTTTTTTAATGTATGATCCCCGATTACTCGATGACGGCTGAACCAATTTGGATTTAGTAAACTGTCAATAGATAACGTAGAAATATGGTTAACAAAATCTTGAATAAGTGGTTTGATAACTGACCACCAAACCTGATAGAGTTAACAAGAAAAAAAAACCGGCCAAGTGCGAATCGGACTCGCGCACGAAGGGTTCCGTACCATTACCTATAAAAATGGCAAAAAAATCACATTTGTTGTATGGGAGCCCTCTTAAAAATTGTTTTATTTTAATTTAATTATTTATTTTTAAAGTGAATAAACAACTAAACATTCTGTGAATATTTGAAGCGTCTACCTGTTGCCGTTATTAATATCGAGCAAAAACGAGCAAAAGAATCACGTTTGTTGTATGGGGGCCCCCTTAAATATTTATTTTATTCAGTTTTTTAGTATTTGTTGTTATAGCGGCAACAGAAATACATCATCTGTGAAAATTTCAACTGTCTAACTATCACGGTTCATGAGATACAGCCTGGCGACAGACGGACAGACCGACAGACAGACAGCCGGCGGAGCCTTAGTAATAGGGTTCCCGTTTTACCCTTTGGGTACGGAACCCTAAAAAGCCACATCGTACACAGTTCATGCATGTAACAATTTTCTTCATTTCAAATGCAAATGGTTTAGATAAAGGTCACCGGTAAACGTCAACTCATTACCATCACAATGGCTGACTTAGGCATATTCTACACAAGACTTTTTAAGTTTTTGGATGGAAAACAGCTGTAGTGTGATTTCTCAATTATTGTGCCTTTTCACAACTATGCTCGGATCGGCTTCCAGTCGAACCGTCTACAGTATCCCAGGCTCCCGGCAGTGAAGCAGTAATGCTCGCGAAGGAGGCGGAACGCGTGAGGGAGAGGCAAAATTCGCGTCCTCACGCCTCTAGTCGCCCCAGGAGACGCCCCGGGCTTCGGGAGTCGCAGGCCGATTCCCTGCCACCGTGGGCGCGGGCAGGCGGACGGTAAGCGATGGGTAGCTCGCCGATAACGATGCCTCAAAGAAATGTCAGCACCAACTGACGGCGTCCGATAGGGCCAATGCCTGCTAGGGTTGAGAGATTGCTCGAAAGGGATATCGTGGCCCAGGCAACGGAAGGAACACGGGTGGGTTTTAGTCAGTCAAAGTCTGACACGCCCTCCCGCTCTGCCCAGAGCGGGAAAGATATTTAATAATTTCCCACCCAAAACAAAAAAGGCTCCCATGAGTGGGAACGTTATAGGACAATGATAATTATACTTATGTTACACGGGTCACCCGTTTATAGAATCGCAAGGTCACGCCACGTATTTTGCACAAACAACGATTAGGGTAGTTTTCAGAGATAGTGAGTGAGTCATGCAAACACGAACTTCGATCAAGGTCAAGCGTTGCATGCTAGCTTTATGCAAATAGGTAGTAGTTCGTTATTTGTAAATTCCGTGCCTCAGAAAGCACGTTAAGCCGTTGGTCTCGGCTGTCATTCGTAGATCTTTGACAGTAGTTACCGGTCGTTAGAAGCCCGACAACCAGTCCTAACAAGGGGTATCGTATTACCCAGTTACTGGGTTGTGGAGGTCAGATAGGCAGTCGCTTAATGTTAAATACTGGTATTCAGCTGCATCTGGTTAGACTGGAAGCCGACCCCAACATGGGACAAGGTTGGGAAGCTAAGCAGATTTATTGTTAGTTGGAAATTCTAATATCTGCCAACCCACAATGCTGACGAGGTGGGTTACGGCCCACTCACTCTTACAGAGAGAAGAACGACCTTGGTCTCAGCAGTGGAAAAATATTTTTAGAACTAGCTTAGTTAATTAAAATAACATAATACCACGCCTGTATACCCCTAAGGGATAGGCAGTGGTAGTGCTCCCACATTTTTCTAGTTGTTTTAAACCCGACGAGCCTATTGCCAACAACCGGGCAAAACTCCAGACTGCTGCACAGAAATTCCTGATGCATAAACCCAATACTTAGCACTTGTCCCCATTATTTAGTGTGTCATCATTTCAGCCGCAAGTCGTCCTTCTGGACGTAGCCCCCCCCCCCAACATTTGGGGAATTGCCATAATCGCCTCGCTTGGCAGGCGGGTTGGCGATCGCAGTATGGAGTTAAAATGCATAGAGAACGCTGCTGCCCATTCTCTAGTAAGTCCCTTAGTCGCCTTTTACGACACCCAAGAAAGAAAGAAATAGGAATAAGAAATAGGATGGTGCTATTCTTTATGTCCGGCACCACACGGAACAATATGAATATATTAAGAAGCAGTGGATTAATAATATACGGCAAAATCATTCAGATTTTTGATTGTGTGTTCGCCATTCGGAGTATTTAAGGAGCGTAGCAAATGGTGTTTTGTAGTTTCTGCCTTACTGCGTTTCTGCTCATCTTATGGAGGTAATAAGATAAAAGACGCGAGTATATGTTAATGTATGTAAGTATGTAAGCATGAAGAAACGGGACAGAATGCATTAAAATACGACCTTCCATTAATTCTTATGTATGTTTTATACGACCTACATCGCGAACTGATGGACCGATTGGGATGTTTAGAATGTTGTTCGGTTTTAATAAAGGGCCGTCCATTAATCACGTGATTTTTTTTAAGCAACGTTTGAACCTCCCCGAATCACGTAATACCCAAAATCACGTGTATTTTTAACCGACTTCCAAAAAGGATGAGGTTATATTATATGTTCGGCTGTGTTTGTATTTTTTTTTTTTCACCGATTGCTCCGTCAATTGTGGACGGATTTTGAAACTTCTTTTTTTGTATGGAAAGGAGGATAAAAAGGTTTGTTTTTTTTTTAATTTGAGCTGTTATACTACGACTAAACAATTAAGGGAGTCCGGCCGTTATACTCAAATGTCCGGCTAAACTGGCTGGTCTGTCCGGCTTTTCGATTTTAAGACGGGTCTACTCTGAACATAAATGCGAAGTATCAGCCGAATGTTCGGCCGTTTCTTCACTACGGCTAACTATCGCTGACTACGGCGAAAAAAAATGATAGTGATATCACGTGAGTCTGTAACAGCCTTAAGGCTCGCTTGGTTTTTTTTCAAGGCAGGGCCTTAACCTCCGATCAAGCCGTACAGCAGTTATTACTAACCCACGAGCCCTTGTCGCAGTATGAACCGGAAATTACTTATTTTTGTGCATAATGTAAGGCACTTTGTGGTGGACAGTCATTATCACAATTAAATATGAATTACAGTTGACAAGCGGATATCAGGATGGCGGGCTAACGAGAATGACAGAATACATTGTGATGATTTATGTACTTCATTATGTCAACCACTAGGCCAGGGGTGGGCAACCTTTTGAGACGGAGGAGACAAAAGTTACAATTTACAAAATTTCCCAGTTCTTAAAGAGCCACTAAACATTTTGTTTCAATATTATAGTATTTGCTTATACATTTTTGCGACTTTAAATGCGAAATAATAATTTCAGCCGAAAGACGTCCACTGCTGGACATACGCCTCCCCCAAAAAAAAAAGTGGGTTGCCATAATCGCCACGCTTGGTAGGCGGGTTGGCGATCGCAGTATGGTGTTAAAATGCATAGAGAACGCTGCTGCCCATTCTCTAGTAAGTCCCTTAGTCGCCTTTTACGACACCCACGGGAAAAAATGGGATGGTGCTATTATTTACGTCCGGCACCACATGGACAGCGGATACGAAATAATATTTATTCATAATAAAAACATACAAAAAATGTTTTTAGCAAAAACATATTAAAGCATTTTAGATAGCTGCTAGAATAATAAAATAATTAATCCAATAATATAACTACAGCTATTGAATAATAATATTTTTTTACGTAAGGAATTGGAGAGCCACAACTTTACATCGAAAGAGCCGCATGCGCAGGTTGCCGACGCCTGCACTAGGCGATCCACACACTGGCCCGCTATACGCGGCGGGGTGCGTGGCGACGAAAACACGCGCGTGGTTGCGGGGTTGCAGATTTGCACCATCATGCAGATTTCTTCGCACAAACGCGCGGAGCTGCAGTATAGTATACGGTGGCCCAAAGCCCTCATTTCACAGCGAGATCCATTTCAAAATATTACTTCACGTCTAGCTCTGGCAAAATCACGCACCATACTGCAGAACTCGGTGTGCCATAACTTGGGTCTTGCCCCGCACCCACGCGCGAGTTTCTCTGCATGTAGGCGCGTGACTTGCAACACTGCGCGTGAATGCGTTTTCTGTGTGTTGCACTACGCGTGTTTTCAATACAAAGAGAGATACTTTCAAGCAACGTAAGAACACGCACTCCCGCGCTACGCTGCGTAATTCGGTGCAGTGTGTGAATCGCCTTAGCCTGTAATTTTCGTACTGCACAAGCCTTCTATTCCGTATTAGACTTTAATCGCTGACAGCGCTCACATCAATAATTTGCGTACCGAATTAGTTATTACGATTATGACAGCCGACAACTGTCAACAATTCGGAATTCTCGTGACCGCGCTCACGGTTGGATTACAGTATTTCTTTGTTTAAACACTACACACACACACACACATTTGTACACTTCTTCTTCTTTGGTTAGATGGCGACGGTAGCCAGAAGCACAATTTCGAAAATGCCACGCTATTATAAATAAGATAAGACTCAAAACAAAACAACGCAACTGTCATTTTTGACAGCGCTCACGGTGATATTAGTTTAGGGCATGGCCGGCGTTATCGCAAGATGGCGCATGTCATGACGTCATCTATGACGTTTCACGCGATAACGTTTTCGTGCTCACGCTAATAGGGAACGCGTTTAAGCGCGCTAAAATCGATTACAGCGATTATGGTCTTAATTCGGAATGCACCCTAGAAGTCGTGCTACCGCTGGGATTAACCATTGCCAAAAATTGCGTACTGTCATACAAATTTACATCCCCTAGTTAAACCCTTGAAGAATTATCAATAAAAATCCATTGTTCTCTCTTTCATTGTACAATGTGTAACCGAATTAATGCACATTTGACATTGAAAGTAGTTCGTTCAGAATCGTTTACTGAATCGATTTCTGTATTTTTTTTTATATACAGGGTCAAATTAAATTAGCTAGCGAAACTCTGCAGACGTGATGGGTATCAATATCTAAATACGATAGAATAAATTATTAAAGTTTTGAAGTATTGTTTTTGGGGTCAACGACCACTGGTAGTGTTGTTATTTGAAGTATGAGTTGAGAAAATCTGTTTTCTTTTGTTTTATCGTGTTTAGGTATCGATACCAATCACATCTGTGAAGTAGACACTAACTGCGGTCGATGACCCCACAAAAAAACATCAAATTAATTTCTTTTTTTTTTTCACGTTTAAATATCGATACTCATCACGTCTGCGGAGTTTCGCTAGCTAACTTAATTTGACCCTGTAGTTTATTTTTTATCCCAAAAATAATGAAAACTACGTAAATTGGAGTCGCACAGTCGCACTTCTGCTGTACAGTCAAAATCAACCAAAATAGACGAAGTACCTACTACGCTAGACCCGCAATGTGCAACTGTGTGCGTGCGTAGCTTTCTAATGTGATTACAATTTGCTCACACAATCAGTATAACTAATTTAATAAATAAACAATGTTTTATATACTTATTAGTAAGGCGATTAACATACGGCACCGCGCACCGCCGCGGTGGGGAGGGTTAGAGCTTCACGGTCTGACAACGCACTGGTGCGGTGTCAACCTCACGCCATTAACAGCTGAATTTCTACTAAGATTAAGTCTAATATTGTTTGTGGTGAGTTTAATCGTCGGGCCTGGTAGATATTCTACAAAATAAAACATTTCCAGAGACAAAATACGATATGCCAACGTAAGGAAATAATATTTTTAGGTTCGCCTGGGATTACAGGCGTGATGTTATGTATGTATGTATTCTTCCAGATTGGTCCCATTTTTGACAATACAACAAAATCCATTGCTTCATAATATCTTTAAAATGTCGTCTGCTGCAATGGATAATAAGGATCGCCATTTCGAGCTTTGCAATTAGGATTCTGATATGTGTAGGTTATGTCCGAAAATTGTACTCCTTTAGGTCGATATTTTACCTAAATAGGTACCTTTTTTTTTCTTTTTTTTTTGGGTGGGAAATTATCAAATAACTTCTCCCGCTCTGGGCGGAGCGGGAGGGCGTGTCAGACTTTTACTGACTAAAACCCACCCGTGTTCCTTCCGTTGCCTGTGTGCCAGGGCCACGATATCCCTTTCGGACAAACTCGCAACCCCGGCAGGCATTGGTCTTAACGGACCCCGTCAATTGGTGCTGACATCTCTTTGAGGCACGCGTGGAACACAACGCGCCGTCGACCCGGGCCTGGTCCTTATCGGACGGCGAGCTACCCCTCGCTCACCGTCCGCAGGCCCGCGCCTACGGTGGCCGGAAATCGGCTTGCGACTCCCGACGCCCGGGGCGTCTCCTGCGGCGACTAAGGGCGCGAGGGCGCGAACCTTGTCTCACCCTCACGCGTTCCGCCTCCTCCTTCGCTAGCATAACTGCTTCGCAGAAGGAGGTGACGGCCTCCCATGCACTCTCGCTCCGAACCATGGCCTGAACCAGGGCCGGACGCGAGAGATCGCCGCCGCCGATCGCCTCCGTGAGGACACGGCGGTGCTCCGCCCAAGCTGGGCAGACCTCCACCGTGTCCTCCGGGCGATCCAAACAGTGGTGACACCCGGGCGATCCAAACAGTGGTGACACCCGGGCGTGTCCTCCCGCTTTATCCTGAACAGGAACCTCCCGAAACAACCGTGTCCGGTGAGGACCTGCGTCAGGCGGAAGGTGAGGACGCCGTGGCGCCTCTCTAGCCACTCCTCAAAGACTTATCGCCACAATTGTGGCGTGCCCAACCTAAATAGGTACCTAACAACATTTTCGCGTAGTTAATTACGGCCCACTCCCTCTCAAGCTGACTTCCCACGGTGCCTGATCGACGGATTTGGCGTGGGCCCGCGTGGTGAATTACGGCCTACTCTCTCTCAGAGAGCAGGCCTGTGTCCCAGCAGTGGGCTGATTATGTATTATGAACAATTCCAACAGTAAACTTTACATTATACTGTGCAATTAACCGCATCAGTTACAGTCCCGACCTTGTGACCAATTGGCATCAATGAATAAGGACGTAAAACAAACAAAAAAGCATTGATTCGTACGAAAAACACAGTTACACCTACATACATCTATGTCAAGGACTGAATGGGATTCTGACTTGATTTTTCGCTTATACTACCGGCTTATTACTGTCCTACAGCAGGACAAAGGCTTATGTACAACTCATTAAACCTGACTTGGGTTGCGTACGTATTTTTCGGGTGACCACTGAAAATCAGCGCTGTGCTGTGGGTCCCCCATAGCACAGAAGATCACAAATTAAGGCGAGGTTGCAGTACTTTTTAACTTTTTTAAACCTCTGTAAATCTAGCAAAATATAAATTTTGCGCAAAAAGAAAATATTTTAAGAAAATTGAACATACAATCAAGCACTGTGTGAAGATAGAAACATGAATTAAATTAATTGGCTCGATAAAAAAAAATCACAAAGTTGACACTAAATCGCTATTTAAAACGTGTACCTTGAAGAGATTACTTCGTTAAACCATGTAAAAGTTATACCAAAAGATAGGCCTTATTGTTTTTTAGTACTTGGTGAGAACACATTTTATAATTTCCTTACTATTTTTTTCTATGGAGCAAATATACACAAAATCTAGCAGTTCAAGAGCTCGCAGCGCCCGGCCAGTTACAGCCGGCTACACACCGCACTACAAGACGGCCTTAAACTAAAACACACTCTTAAAAGCATTAAAAAAAAACAGAAAGTCCTGTACTAGGCCAAAAGTTATAGATACAGAATACACATATCACTGCCTCGTTCTTATGTAAGTATTTAGAAAGAAAGAGTTCGGACACAGTCTTCTTCACTTAGATATTTAGAGTGTTGCCTCCACTTTTATCTTTAAGCTTCTTGTAAATAACCCTTTGGCAAGACTGATTGTCAGACTTACAGACTTCTGACTACCCGTAACAAAGATCTACGAATGACAGCCGGGACCAACGGCATATAGTGCCTCGAAAAACGAAATGAATTTATGAACTCAGACTGCGGCAAACAAGGCTTAATCCCACGAACCCCCTTCCTAAGCGCATCTTGACCGGATTCTGAAGTCTATATCTTACACTCTCGCTGACGTCATTCATGTGATCAACTGTTCATTTGCAACGTCTTGAATATTCCCGATTCAAGTGACCGTTTCCTTGTGATTTTCCTGTACTGTTGGATTTAGTGGCTATAAATTACTTGTATTAATGTTGCATCCGGTTTTAATAATAGTCTGGTACAGTTAAAATAGTGTTAGCATGACGCTTTCTATTTATACCCGTCTCGCCACTATTCCAATGCTTGCTCAAGGATGCATATCCGGTAGGCTCTAATAATCCTTCCATATCCCAAGGGCACGTCTTCCCTACCATTATCGCGCCCCCCGGTCTACTCTTTGATATACAAATACAATGGTCTCTGTAGTCCCATGTAACATGAGGCTCCAGGGGCTAGGGTGAATCTTTGGGTTCATTCGAGCAATCGAGGCTGGTTCCACCACGCTGGGATCGGTGAATTTCATTAATACATACTGTAGAATAGAAATCGCTTGTCTACCCTTCTCGGTAGAAAATTGACAACTATCTACACGGAAACATCATTAATGTCTATACTTCCGTCGCCAAAACGCCTCTCTACGATTCTCGTGCTAAGCCTACTGCTGTAACCTAATATATATATATTTATTTTGACATGTAGCTTCTGCCCGCGACTTCGCTTGCGTTAAAGTCAACTATACCATAATAACCGCCTGAGGTCTAGTGGTAAGACCACCTGTCTCAGACCCAGAGGTCCCAGGTTTCAATTCCCAGTGGGAGAAAAAAAATCTGCTCAATTTGGTTGTTGTGGTTCTAAGTCCGCCTGGCCAGCTACCACCATCTTATCTACGTCTGACGCCATCACAACAATGGTAACCGCATTGTTGTGTTTCGGCAGTTAGAGGTAGGATAGCCAGTTACTCTGTGGTTTAGGATTCCGGGTGAAGCTCGCTTCCACCTTGGGCCTGATCATCACTTACCATCAGGTGAGATGAAGACCAAGAGCTTCACCGTCATGGTTTAAAAAAAAAATCCTACGGCACTCAGTCAATGTATCTAGCTTTGTATCTGTGAAATAATTATTGTAAGCGGATCAGAGCAGAGATTACCACTTACAGACAAACAAACAATTTTACCTCTATACATGGTCAAATAAAAATAGCTAGCGAAACTCCGGAGACGTGATGGGTATGGTGAAACGAGTGGTCCTGAGGCTATTCAAAAGCCATATGGATCGAAAAGACCCCATGTAAAATACTGGTATTCAGCTGCATCTGGTTAGGTTATAGTTTTAGTCAGTAGAAGTCTGAGAGATCCCTCTGTCCGCCCCATGGCGGACGACAACAATCCATGAGGAATTCGACCCCTTAAAAAAAAAAAAAAAAAACAACATATCATGACCCTTCCGTGCCTCAGAAAGCACGTTAAACCGTTGATCCTGACTGTCATTCGTAGACCTATGACAGTCGTCAAAATCCCGAAAGTCTGACAACCAGTTAGTTACCAAGGGGTTCCGTGTTACCCAGTTACTGGGTTGTGGAGGTCAGATAGGCAGAGTCGCTCCATGTAAAATAGTGGTATTCAGCTGGATCTGGTTAGTCTGGAAGCCGACCCCAACACAGTTGGGTAGACGATGATAGATTGAAGAATCTGTGAGCCCATCTCTTGTCGACTTGGTAATGGCGTTGATAAAGATGCGTTGCCAAGCCAACCCAGACGGGAAGGTATGCGAAACCAACGTTTTATAGAAAAAAGTTTGAGCTTCCTAATTTAGCCGCGAGTTCTTTGGCAGATCCGACAATTGCAGACGGATTGTTGTTGAAAATAGACCAGCTTTGAAGATTAGAATATTTTGAATATTTACATCTTTTAATTTTATTATTATTTTGAATATGATTTACGAAATTTTATATTACATTTTGATTTTTTTTTTGTTTGATTAAAAATGTCTTGATAAAGACATGAGGAACAGGGTGTTAAGTTCACTCATCCTCCATGGAAAAGGGAGGATCCTACGACCAGATGGGTGTCGTGTCTGGTGGGCAACTGCCCGAGACGGTTAATGTTGGAACGTTGTATATGTGCTAGTCGCGCGGTAAATTCTGCTTGCGCGATGCAGGATTTTGCGTGACGGCAGTGTGACGCGTAGTTCGCATGTGTTGATGCCGCTACAAAAGTATATAATTAAATTAATATTATTTATTAAATTCCCGTTTCGTTTCCGCAGTGGAACAAACCGGAATACACGTACGGTAAATATAACAAAAAAAAAACATTTTTATCATTTTTGTCTGTCTGTTCGTTCCGGCTAATCTCAGAAACGGATGGACTGATTTTGACGGGAATTTCACTGGCAGTTTTATAACTTGCATAGTTTCCTTTTTTGACTTTGAATCCTTACAGTCACATTATTGACCTTGGCTTATCTCTTTGACGGTCGTTTTTTTTAGCTGTCGTCAAGCCACGGCCGAAAATTCGGCCGATACTTCGAATTTATGTTCGAAGTAGACGCCCTGGATTAGGATATAGCATAATTTTTATCCCGATATTACCACGAGATCGAGACTTAAGGCTCTTACAAACACACGCGATATCGCGGGCGCGACATGCACCGACAAAGGAATTGTCTTTGTCGGTGCCTGTCGCGCCCGCGATATCGCGTGAGTGTGTAAGAGCCTTTATGCGGGAGAAACCGCGGGGCGCAGCTAGAATCTAATATTATTTCAACAGAGCAGTCCGGAGTCTGGATTTGTGCCCGGTTGATGGCAATAGGCTCCTTATTACATGAGTCTTAAACAAAACTGGGGGAATGTGGGTGTACTATAGGCACACCTCTTATTTTTGTGTTGGAAATTATCAAATAACTTCTCCCGCTCTGGGCGGAGCGGGAGGGGTGTCAGACTTTTACTGACTAAAATCCACCCGTGTTCAATCAGTTGCCTGTGAGCCAGGGCCACGATATCCCTTTCAGACAAACTCGCAACCGTGGCGTCTAAATCCTTATCGGACGGCGAGCTACCCATCGCTCACCATCCGCAAGCCCGCGCCAACGGTGGCCGGGAATCGGCCTGTGACTCCCGACGCCTGTTGAGTACACCTCTGCCCAACCCTTCGGGGAAACAAGTCGTGATGTTATGTTATTTATAAAGAGACCGTTTGGTCCTACGTGCCGTCCAAAGAGCAGTCAGCTGTTATTTTATTTTAAATCAGCATTTTTATATGCACATCGACAAGGTTCTACGTGACAAAATGACCATTTTACAGCACACTTCTTGAATTTTAATTAAAAGTGTTTTTACAAGTAAGTGATAAATCAATGGCTATCGGGCGCCGAGAGAGATAACTTAGAAATAACATCACGCCTGTTTTTCTCGAAGGGTTAGGCATAGGTGTTACTACAACCCCATATATGCTTTAAAGAATTAAACCATCTAAGTTTGAAAAACAGCAGCGTCCTTTTGTCTGCCTAATTTAAAACTGCTATTACCAATTGCCAAGATTTTTGATTGTGGCCCCTTCTCTAACTAGCAAGAAAAGAAAGACAGAAAGAAAAAAAACCGACTTAAAAAAAAAACCTACACTGAATCGTGAAAAATAACTTTTATTTCGGAAGTCGGTGTCTTTGGTTCTGTATTTTCATTTTTTGCCACCGACTTCCGAAATAAAAGTTATATTTTACTTTTTTGTGTTTGTTTTGGAAGTCGGTTGTTTTTTTTTTTGTACTTTTGGCGGTAGTACCTCTACCTTTGGGCGCATTATGTCCAACTGCGAATTGGACTCATTGCGAACTGGACTAATGGCGAACTAGACCAATTGCGAACTTGACCAATTACGAACTGGACCAATTGCGAACTGGACCAATTGAGAATTGGACAGTTGAACATTTTGCGAATTGGACATAATGCGCCCAAAGGAGTACCTATTCCACAACAATTCGTATACCACTACTTGCTGTGAAAACAACAGTGACAGGAAGTTTTATAGCTAACTCAAAAACTACAAAAACAAAGTTAAAGTAATGTTTGTGTGATTACAGTTAAAACAGAGATTGAAAGTCCTCATCAAAAATTTTGCTGAACGGAACCATATAAACCAAAACGTCATCAGTGTACATATTTTTTGTTTTTGTTATTTTTTTTAAAAAGCGCTGATTCAATTTTGATAAAATTTATATGAGACCACCTCTGCAGTATAACCTACCAAATAAAAAAGAATTATCAAAATCAATTTATAATTGGGAGAGTAATCGCGTAACAAACATACAAAAAAATATAAAAATACAGTCGCTAAAAAATAAAAATACGTTGTCGAATAGGCTTACAGAGTTTCCAAATGCGATGCATCACGCTATGAATGCGGTAAAACTGCGCTGGGCCTTCTTGGCGCATTTTTTTTTTTATTTGGTGTATATTATATTGTGTGGCTTTTGACTGTGCTAAATAAATTTATTTTCATTCTTTCTTTCTTTCTAAATACTGTCTTATTTGAACCACCGGGCTAATCCACGAGGTATCTACTGTAGCAAGCGTAGCTTAACATCTGGATGAACCTTTTCCCTCTTAACTTAAAAGTTATTCAGCTCTTTCTCAACTGGTGTGTCTCAACTGTTGTGGAAGTCAGATAGGCAGTCGCTCCATGTAAAATACTGGTAGCTGCATCCATTCCTCCTCGTATGAGCACATTCCCTTCATGCATATAATGATAGCAATGTATACGATGACGTGCAATGGGTCTACGCGATCCACAATACTCAGGACTTGGCACATGTATTGAATATAAAGCGTACGATTCCTTACGCCATTATCCTGAACCACTTTACGATACATAAATCGCAACCGGCGTGCGTGTATGACCAGATATATGAACGTAAACGAAGTCAAAGGAGTACGTAAGGAGCGAAGCAGGTGGAGTTCTATACCTTCTGCCTACCCCCATGGGAAGAAGGCGTGAGTTTATGTATGTATGCTATGGTCTAATTCAGTTCTACGAGATGTACGACGAGCCTAGTGTTATAAAGACCATTAAAAATGGGACGTCTTCGATGGGCAGGACATGTCGCAAGAATGGTCAAGACCAGAGCACCCAAATGCTTTATGATAGTAAACCAGATGGTCGGAGAAGTCGAGGACGGCTCAAGCTCAGATGGTAGGATGGCGTAGACCAAGATTTAAGAACTGTGGGAGTGAGGACTTGAGGAGAAAAAGCCGGAAATGGTCGCCACCTCGCCTGCCAAGCGTGGCGATTATGGCACCCCTCCACCAAATTTTGGGGGACAGTGGACGTCTTTCGGCTGAAATGATGATGAGGTCACGTTGGAGAAATATACCCGACCAGGCTAAGGACCACCCGCGGAAATTAATGCGTAGATATATGATTTTAGTGACTTTTAAATCTGTTATTACGCCTTCATAAAACGCAAGTTATGCAAATAATTTATGTTAAACTAGAACGCTGTAAATGCTGAAATCCACCACGAGGCCAAGTGCGGGTTGGTACATGTCACATGTCTTCAAATTTTTGGTTCTAGGACATGCCGGTTTCCTCACGATGTTTTCCTTCACCGTTTTGAGAGCAGTGGTGATGAAATTATTTACACAAAGTAAAGCGCCTGGCTGGGTTCGAATCCACGACTGACAACTCGTAATTCGGGCCATTGCCACTGCTTTACAACACTTTGTATAGATAATAGATGACCTACAGCAGGCTTAGCATGAAAGCCGTAGAAAAGCGTTTTGTCGACGGAAGAGTGGACAAAACGGACGATTCCGTATAGTAGACAGTTTTCTACTTATTGTAGACAAGCGATTTCTATTCTTCAGTAGAGTAGAAATAGAAAGCGTGCAGGTTGCTATGGTTTTATTAGTGCCTTCAAGTAACTATCACAAGTGGCGATAAAATAGGATGGTGTTGTTACCCAGTAACTGGGTAGTGGAGGTCAGACAAGCAGTCGCATCATGCAAAATACTGTTATTCAGCTGCATCCGGTTAGACTGGAAGCCGACCTGCTACGCTGGCCAACGACACAGCGACTGGCCAACTTTGCTATGCTGGTGTGCGTGCATTTTTCGGCCAACGGAAAACATTTTTTCGAGGAGTTCACAGCTGTGACTAGGGTTTCCAACGGTCCCGATTTAAGCGTGATTAAGTATTAACTGTGGTTAAAAAAAACCAGATAAATCTGCAGTAATATTAATCCTGGTTATCTAAAAAATACTCTGGGCGTTATATTTTTAGCGAGTTATCATGCAAGTTATCAGAGGTAAATGCTGGTTGTGATAAAATCTCTTATCAGCGGGTTTTAGTACATTATGTTAGCTTGGGACTTAGTACTGTAGGATTATTAGCGTGGCTATTTGTTTTCAGTTTCATTGAGCCTGTGGGATTAACAAAATAGCCTTGACGAGTCATCTGCTCAGCCTTTATCTAAATACATATGCCAACATAATATTGTAGTTGGATAAAGGCTGAACAGGTGACGACTCGCAATCATGACTGGATCCGGTTAGACTGGAAGCCGACCCCAACATACTTGGGAAAAGGCTAGGCAGATTGATTAGAATACTTTGAGGTTTGAGTTAAAAACACAACAATACTGCGGAATCTGAGATTGAAATTATAGGACTGGCCTGCTCCAGTAACAGACTGTTAGGCTAAGATGTACCGGAGCCGATTCTTAGCGTAAACTTACGTTTCAATCTGCCAAAATCACACCGATTTGGAGAAGCCTATATTCAGCGAGCTTTGAACGTGTATTGGCTAAATTGATGAAAAGAAACTACTACAAATCATAAATAATAGTTTAAAAAACTAAAAACACGCTTTAATAGAAAATTAAACTAAAAAGTAGAAAATAATTTTAAATAAGTTTGAAATAATAATAAATAAAAAATAATAAGAAATTATAGTGTAATTCTTGCAAATATTTTATTGACAAAAGATATTGGTAAAAGTAGAATCATTATGAAAATATCTTAAAAAGCAACCCACGCTTTATTACGGTGAAATAAATTTCTTGTTAATCACTATTAGATATTATTTCAAACTTATTTAAAATTATTTTCTACTATTTAGTTTAGTTTTCTATTAAAGCGTGTTTTTAGTTTTTTAAACTATTTATGCTGTCCTTTTGTAGTTTGCTTTTCTATTATAGCGAGTTTTTTGGTATTTAAAAAAAAAACATTATTTTTCAAAAAAACAAACAATTTTTTTGTTATTATTAAATTATTGTATTGTCATCGGTCCTTGATAAGTGTGCAAAATTTTAAATTAATCCGACGTTTTGAAGTGGTCGAAAATCAAGTTCAAAGTTTCCGTCATATACATACATACTAACATAATCGTACGTATGAAGCTAATAGAGCGTGTTAAAAAGAGTATGCTTAGATGGTTTGGTCATGTTGAGAGGATGAATCAAAGGCGACTAACAAAAGGTATTTACAAGGCAGATGCGATTGGAAACGCCGGGAAACCCTAGAAGGACAAAAATAGTGACCTTAATGGTAATGTTCTTCAGAAAGGTCAGGCGCGTAGTACTCGCAACCGGCGTGCGTGTATGACCAGATGTATGAACGTAAACGAAGCAAATGGAGTATGTAAGGAGCGTAGCAGGTGGCGTTCAGTAGTTTCTGCCTACCCCCATGGGAGGACGGCGTGAGTGTATGTATGTTTGTGTGTACGATGTAGCTGTGGCAAGGTAGTAACAGCCGCACGGGTCGATCCATCAGGCTAAGCTATACGCTTGCCGGGGTTGGTCCGTGGATGGGTGAGCATCTTTACATACCAAGACCCATCCGTGCCTGGGAAACCACGTTAAGCCGTTGGCCCCGGCTGTTATTTGTAGATCTTTGACAGTTTGTTACGGGTCGTCAGAAGCCCGAAAGTCTGCTAATCAGTCTTACCAAGGGATATCGTGTTACCCAGTAGCTGGGTTATGGACAGAGGCGGCTCGTCATAAAGAGCGCTGGTGCAGTGCACTCCCACGAAAATAGCATAATCTATATTTCTTTATTATAATCCTATACATACATTCTTCCTACTATGCCCATACGCATACAATAGCAGTTTACTAGAAAACCATTTCCTACGCGTACATTTGGCGTCAAGTTGTAACGTGTGGAGGCCCAGCGATTGTGCTCCTATGAAACAAAGTTCAGTACGATATCTAGCACTGTATTCAATGAGTGCGAAAGAGAAATATCGACACAGTCCGACGCGTGAAACAAAAGATTTTGTATGAGAATAAGCCTAATTTGGAGCGCCGCTCACGCGCGACGTTGCCAAATGGCGCAAGGCGGCCGCGCGCGGGAATGCGATCTATGCCTATGCGCTGTTGCCGATCTTATGTAAACAAACAGTCGGCTCAACTCGGCTGTCAGTAGATTCGCAGTGTTTATTCTAAATAATTATTAAAAATAGTTTGTGCGCGACATTTGTATTAAAAATGGAACAATACAGTGTATCTTTTATTAAAAATTGTGAAAAGACTCTCGAAATGCGTATCGAACTGAAAGCTAAGGGACCACCACGTCCCGAAATTGCACTTTCTCAAAAATGTGTTACGATAAATAAATCTTTTACGCGTGGTTTTAAATCTGAACAATATTTCAAAACACCTTGGTTGTGTGGATGTGAAGAAAGCAAAAAATTATTTTGTTTCCCGTGTCTGGTGTTTGGAGCTGGCGCCGGCAGTGGTGGTGAATCTGCATGGACGGAAACGGCCGTGTTGACGATTTAGCGCATCTATCAAATAAATGTGAAAAAATATTCGCAATCTCGATTTCATATCTTATGTGAAGTGCAATTGGCATCTATCGGCCGTCAAGATATTCTTAAGGCGCTCGATTCTGCGTATCGAAAATCTATTAGAGAGTTCAATGAACGCGTTGATGAAAATCGATAAAGATCGCCGAATGGATTTTCTTTACAAATAAAATAAATGGTAAGCTCTAGTTCTACGTTTCTTTTTTTAGTGAACCCCCACAAATAAATGTCACGAGCCGCCTCTGGTTATGGAGGTCAGATAGGCAGTCGTTCCATGTAAATTACTGGTATTCAGCTGCGCCCGGTTAGACTGGCAGATCTAGGCAGATGCTTTTTTTTTTTTGGGTGGGAAATTATCAAATGTCTTCTCCCGCTCTGGGTGGAGCGTGAGGGCGTGTCAGGCTTTTACTGACTAAAACCCACCCGTGTTCCTTCATTTGCCTGTGTGCCAGAACTGCCAGGGCCACTGATCAAGAGAAATTTGTTCAAGGGCAAATTTTTATTGATATTTTGATTACGTTACACTGTATGAATGAGAATTCCTCCATAACCGTTTATAACAACTGTAGCAATGTTTACAAAACAACCACGCTCAGTAAGATCAACCACACTACACTTGAATAACGAAAAACTACCTTAGTGGTACGAAATAAAGACGCTGTCAATGTCAAACTGTTCTCGTGTACGTGCGGTTGACTGTACGCCGCAAGCCGCAGCGCACACGCGCGAATAATGCATGAATAGAGAATAATATTTTGAATTTATCACGAGCTATGTCTTTATCACGAGCTATGTCTTTATCACGAGCTATGTCTTTATCACGAGCTATGTCTTTATCACGAGCTATGTCTTTATCACGAGCTATGTCTTTATCACGAGCTATGTCTTTATCACGAGCTATGTCTTTATCACGAGCTATGTCTTTATCACGAGCTATGTCTTTATCACGAGCTATGTCTTTCCATTCATATTATAATTTATATTATTTTATTTATTAAAAAGGGTTCAATTACGTGTCATGATCGTGTCTAACAAAGTTTTTAAGATAATACTCGTAATGTAAACTAACAAAATATGGACCAACATTAGGTCTGAATTAAATGTATTTTTATTTTTTTTATTGTTAAATTATCTAGCGAAACTCCGCAGACGTGATGGCATCGATATCTAAAAATAATAAAATAAAATATTTTGATGAGTTTTGTTTCATCAACCCCCGTTAAAAAACCGGCAAAGTGCGTGTGGGACCACGCACAATGAAGGGTTCCGTAGTTGGGATGAATTTATCCCAAAAAACAAACTTAACATTGTAGTTGACAAACATGTTCTCCCATACATCGATAAACGCCACGGTAAATTTCCAAATGTAACTTTGCCATCGCAATGTTTTTAATTTTTATGTGATAACACTAAAAATTTACGATTTTCGGACTTTTTCCTTTACTTGTGCTGTGACTGCTGTGAGACATTGCTTATTGCCAAATTTCATGATTCTAGGTTAATGGGAAGTACCCTATAGGTTTTGATTTATTATTCCGTTGACTTAGAAACTTCATATTTTTAGAGCTCCAAGGGACCGTAGACCTACGTATTTGATATTAATTTCAACTTCGGCAACTTCAGCCTCTGAGCAACAGTTCCGTGTGGTGCCGGACGTAAAGAATAGCACCATCCTATTTCTTCCCGTGAGTGTCGTAAAAGGCGACTAAGGGACTTACTAGAGAATGGGTAGCAGCGTTCTCTATGTATTTTAACACCATACTGCGATCGCCAACCCGCCTGCCAAGTGTGGCGATTATGGAAACCCCCCTTCTTCCTTGGGGAAGGCCTATGTCCAGTAGCGGACGTCTTTCGGCTGAAATGACGATGGTGAAAGAGCCTCCTGGATTCGAACCTACGACCTACAACTCGTAAGTCGCGACCGTTTCTACTGGGCCTCCACTGCTGCACCCTTGCTTGGCATGCGTGTAATTTACTTGTGTACGTATGTATGTATCTACTTATGTCAAAACATTGAGATTTCTGGGTTTTAGCCTAAGTTAAACATGAATGCGTATGGGGAAAACCACATCAAAATCTGTTGCGCAGAACAAGTTTTGTTTTGAAGAAGAACAGACACAGACAAACGCGAAAAGCGACTTACAGTACAAGTGTAAGTTTGCAACGTGACTATTTCGTTTGCGTTAAAATTTGACCGATCATAATGCTAAGACTATAAGGGTGAGAATAAAAATGTTAACGCAAACGCGCTAGTTACGCCTTTAATCTCTTGCAAACTTACACTTCAAAAATCAAAATCAAAATTTTTTATTTCACATAAACCTACATGGGCACTTATGAAACGTCAGAAGCTAGGTGCACGGTTCCAATTGGTCGTTTCCTATGGAGAAGAGCCGGCAAGAAACTCCACGGTTACTCTTTTAAAAAAAGTGGGCTTTAACAATGTTATAAGTTACAGTGCTAATAGGTATGGGAGGACAGTGTAGGCCCGTCAACAAGTACCAAGTACTTAACAAAATAAAAGATAGTTTACAAAGCTACAGTCTATTAAGCCTACAACGTTCTCACATTCACAAATTAAAAAAGAATCTATATAAAATATTACTAAAGTAATAAAAATAAAAACCTACATATTTAAACCAAATGACAACATTGTCATTACAACTGTAAAAAAAAAACTGAATAAATATTCTGTCCACAAGTCACTAATAAATATTTTAAATTAAAATTTGTAGGTTATGTAAAAAAACAGAAATAAAAATCGTTAGGAGCAGTTAATAGACGTTCACATAGTTATGCCGTTAATGAGGTACCAGGGAAGCCACATGTGCAGAAGGAATTATTGCCAAACTTCCTTGTCTTCAACGTAGTCCTTAATCTTATAGTATGCTTTTTTGATTAGGACACGTTTGATGTGGGTTTTGAACTTTCCATCGCTAAGTTCTATAACCGACTTGGGGTACAGATATTCAATGTGTTACTGAATTAACGCACGTTAAGAAACTAGTTTGTTCAGAATCGTTTACTGCATCCAAAGTCATTAAATTATTTACTTAACAAAAGACGGGACATAGCGAACAAAATCATAAAGGCTCTTACAAACACACGCGATATCGCGGGCGCGACATGCACCGACAAAAGAATTGTCTTTGTCGGTGCATGTCGCGCCCGCGATATCGCGTGAGTGTAAGAGCCTTAATCCGATACATTTATCCTAGTGGGCAAAAGTCGCTCAGTCTATACTCTATAGCAGCCATACTCCAAGTGTGTTCCGCGGAACCCTAGGGTTCCGCAAAGCCTCTGTGGGGGTTCCGCGAAAATACTGGCCAGAATAAAAAAAAATACTAAAGGGGTATCTACTATATTTTATTTTACTCTGGTACCTGAGTAAAATAATATCAGTCTAAATATTCCAACACAAGTAAAAAAAATATGCAAAATTTAATGTCAAGTAATATGATTATTAATGAAGAATACACATAAAACCATTTTTGATTACTTTAGGGCTCCGTCAAATATTTCGTTTTCCAAAAGGGTTCCGTCTCCAAAAAAGTTTGAGAACCACTGGTCTATAGGTTTAGGTAGTTAAATAAAGGTAAACAAATCATAAAAACTTTTTACAAAAAAAATTTCACTTTGTAGTGTTATTTTTGGTAGTCGGTTCTTATTTTTTTGTAAAAAGTTTTTTATTTTTCACTTTTTAGTGAGTCACTTTTGAATTTATCTAAGTTACAATAGCCTAATGTTAACTGCTCATCACCTTTTACAAAATATTGCTTTTCCCGATGCTGGGACGTTGATTGTTGAGGAGTTCTCATGGTTAGAACCAGGAGAACTGCCACTCACCATATGCATAGTGACGAGCATAAATTGCTTAATCGCAACCCGTTAAATAGGGGTACCCATTATTATATTGTGCCGGTGGCCATATGTGGTCTCCATCATCAGTTCCACTACACCAAATGGTGCTTTCCGAGAGCAAATGCACGAGTTACTATAAAAAATATCCAAATCGCTATAGGTTTGCCTATAAAATTTGAGGGTTTCCCTCGATTTCCATGGGATTCCCTCATCTGATTCTGATTTGGTGGCAATGGGACCACCTCGGGAGTATACCCTTTCAAACAAAAAAAGAATTTTCAAAATCGGTCCATAATTAACGGAGTAATCGCGTAACAAACATAAAAAAAAAAAAACATACCGCCGATTTGAGAACCTCCTCCTTTTTGGAAGTCGGTTAAAAAGGGTTTTTATAGATGACACTTTCTTGTTTAAAAATACGTTGTATCTTATAATATTTTTTTAAAATTTATTACGATAGTTTCCTCTGTTATTACTGTATGTTAAACTTTATCATTAATTCTTATACTACTCTTCGTAGATGTAATTGCTTGAGCACAATTATTTAGTTAAATTTATATATTACTATATTATTTTGTAATCTGTCTATTGTAAAGAGCCCAAAAAGACAGGTTCTCTAAACTTCAACGAAATAAAACGTTGCTAAATTGAAAACTACAACTGTGACGTAGCATGCCAACTAAAGTGGCAGGTATTACATTTAGTCGGTTACTTGACAGCTCTCTCGTCACGTGGGTTTTTTTGTTTACCTTTATTTAACTACCTACCTAAACCAACGGAATATAGTGTGGTACGCCTGCATGTCAAATCGCAATTCTCATTCGTGTCCACCAAAAAAAAAATATATTTTCGAAGTAGGTATAATTCCTAATTGTGCAATATGGTACTATCAAACTTAGATTTTATTGAATTTTGCTATATTACGCTAGACGGCGCGGCGTCACTGAGACATGGAATCACAAATTTTCTATGACATTACTTCTGTTAACCTTTTTTAGGGTTCCGTACCCAAAGGGTAAAACGGGAACCCTATTACTAAGGTTCCGCCGTCTGTCTGTCCGTCTGTCACCAAGCTGTATCTCATGAACCGTGATAGCTAGGCAGTCGAAATTTTCATAGATGATGTATTTATGTTGCCGCTATAACAACAAATAATAAAAAACAGAATAAAATAAATATTTAAGGGGGGCTCCCATACAACAAATGTGATTTTTTTGCCATTTTTATAGATAATGGTACGGAACCTTTCGTGCGCGAGTCTGACTCGCACTTGGCCGGTTTTTAAAGTCACAATTCTCCTGCCCGTATCCCAATTGATTTGGGGTCGGCGCAAAATGTCCCTTTCTTCCATACTTCTCTATTAGTCGTCATCTCGGTAGTCACTCCCTTTCTAGCCATATCATCTTTCACACTGTCAATCCATCGTTTCTTTAGTCTTCCCCTACTCTTATAGCTATCGACATGCATACTCAAAACTTTCCTCGAGACATTCTCCTCATTCCTCCGCTCTTTTTAAAGTATCTATCTTAAATCTCTTTTCTCCATTTTTAATACAGGTAATTTTTTCCCCCAAACAAATTAAAAACTACGTAAAAAAAACCGGCCAAGTGCGAGTCGGGCTCGCGCACGAAGGTTTCCGTACCATTATCTATAAAATGGCAAAAAAATCACGTTTGTTGTATGGGGGCCCCCCTTAAATATTTGTTTTATTTTAATTTAATTATTTATTTTTAAAGTAAATATATAATTAATATTCTGTGAATATTTCAAGCGTCTACCTGTTGCCGTTATCATTATCGAGCAAAAACGAGAAAAAAAATCACGCTTGTTGTATGGGAGCCCCCTTAATATTTATTTTATTCTTTTTTTAGTATTTGCTGTTATAGCGGCAACAAAAATACATCATCTGTGAAAATTTAAACTGTCTGTTCATGAGATACAGCCTGGTGACAGACAGACAGACGGCGGAGCCTTAGTAATAGGGTTCCCGTTTTACCCTTTGGGTACAGAACCCTAAAAACGGCAAAAAAATCACGTTTGTTGTATGGGAGCCCCCTTAAATATTTATTTTATTCTTTTTTTAGTATTTGTTGTTATAGCGGCAACAGAAATACATCATCTGTGAACATTTCAACTGTCTAACTATCACAGTTCATGAGATACAGCCTGGTGACAGACAGACAGACAGCGGAGCCTTAGTAATAGGGTTCCCGTTTTACCCTTTGGGTACGGAACCCTAAAAATGGACGAAGTACCTACTACAAAGACCCATAATTAATACGATGTGCAACTGTGTGCGTGCGTAGATTTGTAATGTGCGACCACACACGGAGAAAAAGTGATCACCAGAAATTAAAAAACTGTAATGTATTTTACGAAAAAACTAAGTTTTATTATTAAATACAAAAGTTTTGTTGTTTTCGCAACCACTAGTGTTTTTCTAGCAAAACCTTAGTATTTGTAGTTGCAATTTCTAAAAGTCAGTTGTAGTAAATGTTAGATAATACATATTTTCATAGTTATCACAAACTATAGTAAATATTGATAAAGTTTTGTAATTTTTGCAAATCCTTACACTTTATTGTAAATAGGTCATTTGTAGTTTCAGGAAAGTGTTTTAGTATATGGCAACATTACAAAATTTAGTGATCTAAAACTAACAACATTATTAAATTTACAAACGGTTTACTTGAATTTACTAAACGCATTTCATAAAATAATACTATTACAAAATTTTGTAATTCGATGCGGCACAAGCATACGTGCATCCGCGATTCCGCGATTGTACTTACACCATTTCGAGTTTGCGCGTGAGTCGAGTGACAAGTTGCTGTAAAAATTAACGTCTTCAAACGCAAAGAAAATTTGATCGTTTTAGTATTAGGTAGGTATGCCCAATTCGAGCCCCAAATAAAAATTTGTTCATAGCCATGGATATGCCAAAACGATCAAGTTTTATTTTTATTTTTAGTGGCTCTACTTAGGTGGTCTTTGCATTGTGTAGCATCCTGTACTTAAAGAACTATTTTATGTTTTAGGTTGCTGTTAACATAGTTGTTGTAACTATTATTATTTTTAACCGACTTCCAAAAAGGAGGAGGTTCTCAATTCGGCGGTATGTTTTTTTTTTTTTGTATGTTGGTTACGCGATTACTCCGTTAATTATGGACCGGTTTTGAAAATTCTTTTTTATCATTAATAAATAAAATAGGAAACATTAAAATGATTACTTTATTCAATAAACAAAGTAAACACCTACACCAATTTTTAGTTTTGAGAGTTTGATAGTAATATCGAAAATTGTGACGTCATATAAAAAACAAACTTTTGTAATTTTATGAGCTTCATTTAGTGTTATTGTTTTAGTAATTTATCTAGTTTATGTAAAGACCCATACAGGTGGTTGTAACAGAGGGGTCGAAAGAGATTTTCTTAAGAGGTGAAACTATACGTCATTATGAGCAAAAATTATGGTACTTACGTACTCACAATGACGGATAGAATCGCCCACTAAAATCTCCTTCGATAGGTACCTCTGTTCCAACACTCTGTATGGGTCGTTACTTAAACTAGATAAATTACTAAAACAAAGCACTAAATATACTAAAACTAAAAAACTTAAAATTACAAAACAGTTTGTTTTGTCTATGGCGTCACCATTTCCGATATTACTATCAAGCTCTTGAAATTACAAAACAGTAGGTTTTTGTATATGACGTCATCATTTCCGATATTGCTATTGAACTCTTAGAATTACAAAACAATTAGTATTTTCGTTTATACGAGTACTAAAACAATCTTGAGATTACAAAAATGTTACATGTAATATTTACTAACTATATTTACAAAAATCGATATGCAATTATTACAGGACATTTGTTGTCCTCGGATTTATGAATATTTTAGTAAAAATTAATGTATTTTTGTCAGATTTTGGCTCCGTGCAATATTCTACCACAATCAGTATAACTAATTAAATAAATGTTTTTTCCTAGTGTGGGGCAACAATTACTTACATTTTTCCTTTTAGGAATGTCCTTTTAAGGGGGATGCGCTAAGGTAGCCCGCGAAATTCAAATATTCTTACGTTTTTTGCAATTTACAGGTCATTAACAGGTTGTATGTTGATCTACATATGATTCGCGGCCATAACAAATATGGCTTTACAGAATTCCGAGTGTGTAACTAATATTATACATGTGAAAGTTGGTTTGTTTGGTACGCTTTCATGCAAATTTTTTTTTTTTTTTGTTTATCTATTTATTTAATTTAATAATGCATATTTACAATATTAAGCCTTATAGTAAAATGGTAGGTATATAATAATGGTTCGACCTGAACTAGGATAAACCTGTATATCAGGTGTCATAAGTGCAAAATTACATTAAAATTTTCTAAAATTGATGGTAGACATAAATAGTGAGTAACTTAACAGACTAATGATAGGACAGTACTTAATTAAAAATAATATTTAACTTAAAACAACCTGAACCACAAATGGCTGAACAGATTGCGATGAAATTTGGCAGACTGGTACTTTCCGGTGGGATAATATCCGACCTCCACGCGGGCGAAGCCGCGGGCAAAAAAAAAGGTTATAGTTATATTTAAGTTTAAGTATAAGTATTTAAGCAAATTAAAAATTGAGCCGTCACGGGACGGCTGGCAGATGTGACAGTATAAGTGTATAGTGGCCGATCGCCACGCGGCATGCGTCGCTCCGCCAGCAATCGGTTTTACGTGCGCCTATTTAATAAATGTTTCACATCAAAGGGAGTCCATTTTTGTTTTGCTGAAAATATTAAAAGCTTCTAGCTCTTTATTTTTTTTATTTAATGAGAAGGTTTTAATCTAGACAGACGTTATTACAAATCAACTTTAAATATTGGTAAACAACTAAACATTATCTTACACTAGGTATCTACCTCTGTGGTTAATAATTCAGCTACTAGCTTTGGATTGGAGTGAGGGTTCACTTTTGTTTTTCTGTAACCTGTGTAAAGAAAGAATTAAGTGATTCTTAGTTATCTCATAATTACTTAAACAAACCTTGAAAAATAAGAAGTTTAAATACTTCAAAAAAAGTGTTTTCTGTAACTAGAGCTTCCGCGAGAATTGTGTAATTAAAACCCCTAAGACGACCCACTCACCAAAAAATATTTTATGTATCATTTTAGCTTAAGGTTGAGCAATTTAAATTTCAAAACAAAATGCTCAGTAGTAAATCACAATTTAAGAAATAATCTAACGATATTTAAATTAAATTCTTTGCACAACTTAAAGAGATCATAGCCCTATTGCATAAAAGTGTATTCAAAACAAAATGAACAGCACACATGTTGACCAAACCGGGCGAAACGAGATGAATAAAATTAATTTAAAAAAAACTCAGTTTGACCTACTAATTTTATTAATAATGTACCTACTTAAAACAAGTTTACTTACCAGATAAACAACACTGTCATGCTTTCCCCGCACTTCAACTCGAAACAACTTCAATATTACGTAAAAAATAACAGAATCAAATAGTTCGACAGTTTTCTATATAAATTCACTGTTATAACACACAGCACTGCGTTTTTTACGCGATATTAACGTTTCAAAACAGTTATGCGACACTATTACAACTGTTTACAACTGTATCTAGTAATTCCTCCGATTATTTATCGATTGAAGTATAGTCAATGAAAAAGTCTGATAAATGCACCTAATTTGTATGTTTTCTTTTGTAATGTGGGTGTCGTATTGTGTTTATTGTTTTACTGGCATCTATTTTAGGCCGTGCAATCAGTCACATGATGCTAATTGAGCGAATACAGTTTTAAATTGAATAAAAAGTCAACACAGGCCACTGCGAAGCAAGTGGCAAAATATGTAGGTATTTTTCGACCTACTTTCGTTGGTAGGATTATTGACAGTTACGTTTTAGTGTTGCCACTGGCGTACAATTAAGTTGGTAAAAACGTGAAAAATAGTATGGATGTCAAGTAATAATGTAAAAAGTTAGGATATGATAATTATAATGTAATATAAGCAAAATCATAAATCTTTACTGATCTCAACATCATATTACAGGCAGTGGTTAATAAAATGTACAATCTTACATAGAGAAAGGTATCTGAGGTAGGAGGGTCCTTTTTTTTTTTTTTTTTTTGGGTGGGAAATTATCAAATAACTTCTCCCGCTCTGGGCGGAGCGGGAGGGCGTGTCAGACTTTTACTGACTAAAACCCACCCGTGTTCCTTCCGTAGCCTGTGTGCCAGGGCCACGATATCCCTTTCGGACAAACTCGCAACCCCGGCAGGCATTGGTCCTATCGGACCCCGTCAATTGGTGCTGACATCTCTTTGAGGCGCGCGTGGAACACAACGCATCGTCGACCCGGGCCTGGTCCTTATCGGACGGCGAGCTACCCATCGCTCACCGTCCGCAGGCCCGCGCCTACGGTGGCCGGAAATCGGCTTGCGACTCCCGACGCCCGGGGCGTCTCCTGCGGCGACAACCTTGTCTCACCCTCACGCGTTCCGCCTCCTCCTTCGCTAGCATAACTGCTTCGCAGAAGGAGGTAACGGCCTCCCATGCACTTTCGCTCCAAACCATGGCCTGAACCAGGCCCGGACGCGAAAGATCGCCGCCGCCGATCGCCTCCGTGAGGACACGGCGGTGCTCCGCCCAAGCTGGGCAGACCTCCACCGTATGCTCCACCGTGTCCTCCGGGCGATCCACACAGTGGTGACACCCGGGCGTTTCCTCCCGCTTAATCCTAAACAGGAACCTCCCGAAACATCCATGTCCGGTGAGGACCTGCGTCAGGCGGACGGTGAGGACGCCGCGGCGCCTCTACAGCCACTCCTCAAAGAGGGGACTTAGCGCCACAATTGTGGCGTGCCCAGCGCTGGGTTGCGATAATCGCACTCTCCATGTCGCCATGAGATCCCTCTGGAGCTCCGTCCGCTGTGCCGCGATTTCTTGCGGCAGCGGAGTTATGCCCCGGAGTTTCGCCTCTTCGCGCCACACCCAAATGTGCGCGAGGACTTTCGCCTCCAGATCCCATGGCGGCAATCCGGCAAGGAGGCTCGCCGCCTCACGGGAGACCGTGCGGTATCCCCGTACCATCCTGATGGCCATGGCCCTTTGGGACGCGTTCAACCGCTGCGCTGGTCGCAGCCTCAGAGAACGCGCCCACACCGGTGCCCCGTAAAGGGCCATGGACCGCACGATCCCCGCGTAGAGCCTCCGGCAGGAGGCGTTTGGACCCCCTAGATTGGGCAGAAGCCGCTTCAAAGCAGCCCCGGCCCGCTCCAGTCTGGGAGCCAAACGTCGAAAATGCTCCACGAAGTTCCACCGGCTGTCGAGGACGAGTCCCAGGTACTTCATCGTCGTCTCGACGCCGATGTGAACCCCTCCCGCCGTTATCTGGGAACCCGACAGTGGCGCGTTCCGAGGACCATAAAAACACATGGCCTCGGACTTGTGCAATGCCACCTCGAGTCCCAATTGCCGGATCCTATCGACGATTGTCGCAACCCCACGTGCCGCCAGTTCGGCCGCCGCCTGATGCGAACTCCCTTGTGCCAGGACTAGCGTGTCGTCAGCGTAGCAGACTACGCTGACGCCACTTGGGAGGTCGGCGCGCAGCACCCAGTCGTACCCGATGTCCCACAGATGCGGCCCCAGGACCGATCCCTGTAGGATACCGCACGAGAGGTAGGAGGGTCCTGAGTTACAGATCACCCGGCTCTCTTAGATAGGACATGTTAATTTACAAAAACAGTCATAGTCAAGATACTATAGGGATAATAAAAGTCTGAAATTGCAATTAAATATAAGCAGAACCTATATAACTAAAGATATAGGTAAAAATGTACATGTAGGAAACCATCTAAAAGAATCTGTTTAAGCTTATAGAAAAAAAAGACATAAGGATGCGCATCCTTATGTCTTTTTTTCTATAAGCTATTGAATATTTATGAATAAATGCGTAAACATTGAATTTTTCGACACGTAAACTGTCGCAATGGCCCAGTGGTTAACGTCTCGCCTCTCATTCATGAGTTTGTGGGTTCAAGTCTGGGCTAGTAAAAATATGACTTTTTCATCGTACGTTCTGAGTTTATCTTGGAAATAACTGACATCGATGAAGGAAAACATCGTAGGGAAACCTGGACTTAAAGTACTTACTGTTAATATAAGTCTAAAATCGCTGACCCGTCATGCTTGAGCAAGTGTGGTGATCTATGCTTTTGAGTTTTCTGTATGAAAGAGTGTATCCCACGATAGGCTGGTATTATCTGGTGGACTGTAACAATAATTTTGATATTTTAAGTAGGTGAGTGTTCACTATATTGTTGCAGAGTTAGAATTTTCAAACAAAATGGTTAATTTTTTTCTCAAATTTTAATCCTACTAGTATAGAAGAATTTTAGATAGGTAGCAATATAAAATTCCAAATGTCATTACGTTCCATATTACGCAAAATCTATATCCACAATAAATGGATCAACAAAATTCTCAAAGCGTGTTCATATTAACGTCTACGTTGCTACACATTCCAAACTTACATTCTTTTTTCGAATACCTACAACGTTATTATTATCGTTTTTATTTCGATAAAATCGTGATTACTTTCATAAGTTTATCAATTCAGGAAAAATATAAAATATTCATACAATTAATCTAACTCTACAATTTGGTTTAGATGCAGATCTCGACCTTTCAGAACGGCATCGGAACCGGCAGTGACATTTACGAAAAAAAAAAACACTTCAATTTCCAGTCGCACCACTCATGATTTCCTAGTGTTATTTCAATTAACGAGCTGAAAATTAGTGTTTGTTACACCTTAATTAAACGCATGATATAATCATTTGTCTAAAATGGCGACACCGGCGGAAGTAAAAGCGTTATTCGAGGCAAGATTGAAAGAAACTTCACCACCTCCGGATTTCCATCAACTCGACTTGGATCGGGCGAAAGATGAAAAATACTTGAAAAGGGTGCTAACTCATGTGGACAAAGACGCTAAAGCTGCTGCAGACATGCTGTGGGACATCCTAATATGGCGAAAATCTGTCGGCGCGAGTGATATCAACGAAAGCAACATACGATTAGATTACGTTCAAGAGGGGGTATTTTTCCCAAGAGGCAGAGATATTGATGGTAGTCTACTACTAATATTTAAGGCCAAAATGCATGTTAAAGGCCAAAGGGAGTTTGAAGAGCTGAAGAAAATCATGATTTACTGGTTTGACCGAGTGGAACGAGAGGAAGGCGGTAAGAAAATTACTATGTTTTTCGACATGGATGGCAGTGGCTTAGGTAATATGGATATGGAGTTAGTTAAATACTTGATTACTTTATTCAAAGTGTACTATCCATATTTCCTGAATTATATTGTGATTTATCAGATGCCCTGGGTGCTTTCTGCTGCTTTTAAAGTTGTTAAAACATTATTACCAGCAAAAGCGGTTGAGAAAATGAGATTTGTTTCAAAAGATACTTTGAAGGATATTGTAGCTCCCGAACAAGCCTTGGCAGTTTGGGGCGGGAAGGATAACTACACATTTGAGTTTATTCCTGAAAATAAATCTGAGCATACTCCGAAGAAGGTTACATTTGCGGAACAAGGAGACGGCCAGCATTCTCCTGGAGAGATGTTACGTCTTGTACCTAACGATACCATCCTCTTCAAAACAGATGGTGATGAAATTTCCGGTCAATTTACCATTACAAACATGGATGAAAGTGCCATTTCCTTCAAGATCAGGACTACAGCACCCGAGAAGTTCCGCGTAAGACCTAGCTCTGGTACTCTAGCCAGTGGAGCTTCGCAAACTGTCCTGATTGTAGTCCAACCTGGCATTCAGCTGCGAACAGTAACAAAAGATAGATTCCTTGTCATGTCAATTCAGATCCCGAAAACCGATCTAACACCGAAAGAGCTAACCGACATCTGGCAAGCGTCAACCGGAAGCAAGACTGATGAATACCGTCTCAAATGCCAATTCCCTGAAAAGGACATACCGAAGAATGGTAATGTTGTTGACGGAAAGGTATTAGAAAAACCTGATTCAGTCACTTCCACGCTGAGCAGTTTAGAAAAGAACTATGTAACATTGCACCGTGATATGAAGCAGTTGAAAATGCTACAATTCCTTACTTTAACGATGACCGTTCTCGTTGCGGTTCTCGGATACCTGTTGTACGAGAATGTGAGTGAGGACTCGAAATACTGTGATCGTTTGTAGCCGTTACAGTTAGTGGTGTTCAAAGCCACATTCCAAATCGACTATTTAATGGCGGTTTTTGTGCTACTGCTGGTTGTTAACGTCATTCTTTATATTTTGTACAGTAAGCTGGTGTGTAAGTTGAATTTATTGATTGTTAGGTAGGTTTCAGGTAGTTGGGGCTAATATGGGATGCTAGGTTAAGAATCAGGCAACACATGTAAAATAAATCTTTTGAAGTGAAAACTTCTAGTAACCCCACCACGCTCGGGTTAGTGACGTTGAATCGGTTATTCTCGGCTCCAGTTGGTTGGTTGGTGACGTTGAATCGGGTATTCTCGGCTCCAGTCGGTTGGTTGGTGACGTTGAATCGGTTATTCTCGGCTCCAGTTGGTTGGTTGGTGACGTTGAATCGGGTATTCTCGGCTCCAGTTGGTTGGTTGGTGACGTTGGATCGGTTATTCTCGGCTCCAGTTGGTTGGTTGGTGACGTTGAATCGGGTATTCTCGGCACCAGTTGGTTGGTTGGTGACGCTGAATCGCGCATACTTGGCGCTGATCGCGTGTACTCGGCTTCAGTCGCAAGTTTTCACTTCTGTCTTACAAGGTCATTATATCTGTTTGCAATCGGTCCTCAGACCATATATGCGAATACCGGCAAGACAATATGAAAAGTAAAAATATTTTATACTTATGTCCTCTACGTCGCCCGTGCAAGAAGCGAAAATTCCTCGTCTGAAACACGGCTTGGTCTAGGATAATAAATCTTTAGCACGTTAGATTGATGATTTTACCGCATGAAACGTGTTTCGATTTGCATTTTTTTTTATTAGCATATTTTTAATTTTAAACTGAAAATATGTAGGTATAGTTCAAGAATTTAATTATGGCCGGTCTGAAAACAGGTTCTTCGAACTTCCGTGCATGTTCTCTCACTCACACTCGCCTCACCATTTGGTTCCTAAAAAATGTTATTGCGCAGCCTTCTGCGCAAAGTTCAGACCGGCCGTATTGGACACAAAGTTCTTGGTTATTGATATTATTATATATTTATTCTATTCTAAATAACATTACTGTATTTATAAAGGGAGAATATATTTTCTAAAATGCAAAAAAACATTCCTTGTTATGATTTTTTTTTAAAGACTGCAGTTATACCTACTTCTATTATAGTGTGTTGAGTGAGTCATTTTTATAAGTATTTGGGAATGTAGATAAAAACGATTTATACTCTACCTTACAGTCAGAAAAATTGGAAAGAAATAATAATTGTTTATTTAAATGGGTCTCCCTTGTTTGACCGAAAGGAATTTGACAAATTTTCACTTCCCAAAAAATTTCTCGCATAATTTCATTTACCAAATTATTACTTAGCAAAAAATCTATTCACAAAAAACTGTAACGCAAACCTAATGTTTGACAAATGAACGTTTAAACTATAACTTGTTTACCAACTAGTACTTTTAACATTTTTTATTTAGTCAAATATTTCAGTTGGAATAACAGTTTTTACGCAAAATCAAATAATAATATAAATAAGTAATTAACCTAATCTAAATAGTTCAGATCCGGGTAACCTACTAAAAACAATCTCTTTTTTTCTATTAATGCAAGTCGTTTCTGGCACTCGCCGGCCGCTGCCGCGGCACCGCTCGCTTCGCTCGCTCGGCTCGTGCGTAGGAGGTCACAGTTTTAACCTAACCTAACCTACCCATTTAAAAAAAAAAAAAAAAAAACCTAATCTAAATAGTTATGTTCCGGGTAACCTACTAAAAACAATATCTTTTTTTCTATTAATGCAAGTCGTGTCTGGCACTCGCCGGCCGCTACCGCGGCCCGCTCGCTTTGGTCGCTCAAAAACGTTTATTGTCTGAAGATTGTTTGCTGTAATAAATCATTTGATTAAAGACCAAATGCCATAATGACATTATACTTGGTAATATTTTGCCAAGTAAAAATTTGACCAAATGAAAATATGCGTACTAAAATCATTCGAAATATTGCAATGGTATAAAAAAAGGTTGCTAAAATTTGTTTGGGTAATGAAAATTTGGCAAAATCTTTTCGGCAAAACGGCAGGATCCCCTAGTAAATGCCTTTGGTTTGCTTAACTAATAATAACCGATCCAATAACTGTAATTAAACTTGGCGGATTTGTCCCAAACGACCTTTGGTGCTGGCGATCGCATATTTTTATTTTTTCCCAGGAATGTCACCTTATTTGTCCTTTTGAAAGACAAAATAAGTCTTTTACTTCTTCCCCACGCAAGAACGATCAAAATCAAAAGTTATTTATTCAAACTAAACTGACAATCAGCACTTTTTGACCGTCAAAATTAAATAAGACAGTCTCCAAAACGCCCGCCCTTCACCACTTCCTAGTGCTTTAGCTGCGAAGAAGTGGCGCAACAAACTCCCCAGCAGCGAACTGTCTGTTCAGTTAGAAAAACATTTTAAAAAACTATACAAATTGTATAGTTTTTTAAAATGTTGTGTTAGCGTGTGTGTTAGCTTGGTGTTCGATTGCCCCGTATGTGGTCGGGCTCTATAAGCCAATTTGCTCGTCGCTGTCGGCAGTTCGTTCGCACGTCACTTGTTTCAGAGCTAAATTGCTTACAGGGCGTTGTCATGGGCCCAGTCTCCCAGTTAATAATTCGATAACGAATGACTGTGGGTGTGGAACTTATGGTTGGACAGTGGGACCTAATCAATATTCGATTTGTTTGTTACAGCATAGTTGTTTATTTGTGGCAGTATTTGAAAGTCTGTTCGTCGATCTTTGGCATTCGTTACGAGTACTCAGAAGCCCGAAAGTCTGAGAACTAGACTTACCAAGGGGTATCGTGTTACCCAGTAACTGGGTTGTGGAGGCTAGATAGTTCTTGAAAGTTGGATCTGGGTTTCTGCTGCGAAATCTCATGTTAATTGCTGTGGCTGAAAAATAGATGCAAGCAATGATTATACATATTTTAAAACAGATTAAACTATCAGGCTTTTGGCTGCAAGATGTTGTCTTGCACTTCGATTTATGCATTTTATGGTTGCGACGCCATAGATAAATATAACCCGCTGGGGTCTCCACTATTCCAATGCTTGCTCAAGGATGCATATCCGGTACGGCTCTAATAAACCTTCCATATCCCAAGGGCACGTCTTCGCTACCATTATCGCGCCCCCCGGTCTACTCTTTGATATGCAATGATCTATCTCATGAAAGATGAGGCTCCAGGGGCTAGTGTGAATCTATGGGTTCATTCGAGTGATCTAGTCTGGTTTAACCACGCTGGGGTCGGTGTACCTATTTCATTCATTCATTCATTATCCACATCATATGCCTCCCTTTTTCCCAACTTTGTTGGAATCGGCTTACAGTCTAACCGGACGCAGCTGAATACCAGTATTTTATTTGGAGCGACTGCTTATCTGATTTCCACTACCCAGTTCAGCAGTTTTGCATTCCATCTATCATTATCCTCCTGTCCTTATCGATTTATTTGGAGTCGGCGCAAAATGTGTTTTTCTTCCATAGTTCTCTATTAGTCGTCATCTCGGTAGTCACCCCCACTTTCTACCCATATCATCATTGTTTTGTTTTGCATTATACCTTCATCGACTAAAAATACTCGCATGCATTTTGTGTCCACTTAAAATCTGCCCCTTACCTAATATTTACTTTACCGTTTGATCTGTAAATTTAATAATAATTATATTGATTTTCGCTTTCAACTCTGTAGCCAACAGCAAATATTTGTGCAAGTCTTCAACGTCAATCGTATTGACGTCACTTCGCTTCCGCGACAAAGTTTTTGTTTCAAACATTAATTTTAAGAATCAATAGCCAGAGTTGTTTTGGCAAGTCAATTCAGCCGCAGAACACTGTATTTGATGGTTCATTACGTCATCATTTCAGCCGAAAGACGTCTACTGCTGGACATAGGCCTCTCCCAACCGTCGTCTCAACGACCAGTCCTGTGCTACTCGCATCCAGCCTATTCGCACGAGCTCATCGGTCCAATTTGTGGGAGGCTTACGCACGCTGCGCCTTACGGTACGCTGTCGCCACTCCAGAATCTTTCGGCTCCATCGGCTATTCATTCTTCGAGCAATGTGCCCACTGTCATTGGCATGCCCTTTGGCATTTTTTGGGCTATATCGGTTACCTTGGTTCTCCTGCAGATTTGATTGTTATTACAACAGAAATTCTTCGTATTCTGCCTCTCGTTGTTCTCACTTGGGGTCAACGCTGAATGCTTTTTATTCCATTTTTCATAGCTTGAAAAATGGTGCTACTGAAGGTCATGATTTTTTTTAATATGTACTTATACTACGTCACACCTACGTAGGCTGTAGCGATGACTCACACACGTTAAATTTCTGTAGGTATTTATGAACTAAGGCGACCTGACGCACATATAGGCAGGCCGCGCCGGATAGCAAAATCGTTCTGCGTCACTTTTGTATGAACCACGCACACACAAGGCGAGCCGACCGCACTTTTTTGACGCGGCTGTAATGTGCGCTTAGCTTTAAATTTGAATAGTGGGAAATTTTGAAACTTACTAAATTATAATTATGTTAAAAATTAAACCATTGTATGTTTAATTATGTGAAAATTGTATTGCCACGCAATGTAGTTTGTCAGCTTACTAGCAAAGTAAGTAAGCGTCATCATTTGTGCAATTTATTAAATTAACTAGCTGCGCCCCACGGTTTCACCCGCGTAAGTATTCCCGTGGGAATATCGGGATAAAAAGCCTATGTCTTAATCCAGGGTGTCAGCTAACTACATACAAAATTTTATAAAAATTGGTCCAGCCGTTAGAGCGTGAAGAAGTAACAAACATACACACACACACACACACACTCACAAACTTTCGCCTTTATAATATTAGTGTGATGTGATATCATTTAAAAAACATTGGCTAAGAGAAGTTTATAAAAAAAAAGAAAGTGCGTTAAGAAAAATATTTGAATATTTTGGCATTCATGAAATTAAAAATATGATATTTACCTATTTTTACTTCATTAATTACATAAAAAATATAACCAAGGCACCTGACCCACCGCCAACAAGGAAGAGACTAGCTATCGACAATTTTCTCGCTCGAGAAACATACAAACGCTATAAGAGCTATCAAAGAGTGTTCACTCAGCGACGCTCGTTTGGCAGGCAGAATACTCTCTGAGAAACTCACGCTTGGTACATAGGCATACTAGCGAGTAATCGCTCTTCGCCTTCGCGCACTCGCTGCTCGTCAACTCGTAGCTCGTCGTTTTTAGTTGCTAGCTCTACGCGGTTTTCGTCGATCGCCGGCGTTGGGACAGGAGGTGCCTTTATGTTAATTAAAATATGGGTATAGTTAACCATTTCACGAAGTCCGTTTGGTTATTGCAATTTGAACCTTATGTTTACCGCCATTAGAGCGACAAGAGAGGACTTCGTGAAATAGTTTAACTATAATAAACATTGAAATTTAATGTTTATAAATATGATACGGTTTAACTAACGTGTGCATAGATATTTCGGGGTGAGACCGATTAGTTTCTGACTAAACCAGCGGGGTAATTGCACCAGCGGTGTAATTGCACCAGCAGGGTAAATTCACCTGCGGGGTAATTGCACCAGCGATGTAATTACATCAGCGGGGTGATTGCACAAACGGGGTAATTGCTCCAGCGGTGTAATTGCTCCAGCGGGGTAATTGCACAAACGGGGTAATTGCTCCAGCGGGGTAATTGCACAAACGGGGCAATTGCTCCAGCGGTGTAATTGCTCCAGCGGGGTAATTGCACAAACGGGGTAATTGCTCCAGCGGGGTAATTGCACAAACGGCGTAATTGCTCCAGCGGTGTACTTGCTCCAGCGGGGTAATTTCACAAACGGGGTAATTGCTCCAGCGGGGTAATTGCACAGACGGGGTAATTGCTCCAGTGGAGTAATTAGTCCAGCGGGGTAATTGCACAAACGGGGTAATTGCCCCAGCGGGGTAATTGCTCCAGCGGGGTAATTGCTCCAGCGGTGTAATTGCTCCAGCGGGGTAATTGCACCAGTGGGGTAATTGCGTAACACACTTACAATGGCAATGCCTTTCATTTTGACGTTCATTGCGTTGTTTAGGTTGAGTTGATGAATTTTTCGAACGTACGAAGCAATGGATTTGTAGTTTCCTTCAAAGTTTTTCGGATCGTGATTGAAACTGTGTTACGCGATTAGGGTGCAGATTCCATAATTAAGAACCGATATGTGTTTCGAATGAAAGCTCTATTTTTGCAGTAGGCAATAGTAATAGATGTGTTAAAGCAAAATTCAACTTACCTATTTAGGGTGAATGTACATATATATGTAATTATCATATTTGGAATGTATTTAATCCAAACTCTTTTAATTCACAATTTGCGCTATTAAAAATATTATTGAACACTAACATAATGATTGCGCCTCTTTTTGTAAACTGATTAGAGAGAAGACGTCAAATAGTTCCTATTTTGGGGTCCTAAAAATACTAAATAAATGTAAAATTTCTAAGTAACTGCGACTAACTTGGATGTAGATGGTTAGTTCTAACCATTCCATTCCCGTTTCCATTTGGTCGAGGTGTCCTACATTAGTTACTGCGACCAACTGTGAGAAAAGGACATAACAGTTAAAAAGAGGTAAAAAGAGGCTCAATTATTAAAAAAAAAGTGCATCATTAAAGTTTTTGAAGTCCATTAATTATGAATCACAAACCAACATTATGTTTTGCAGTGCCCTGACAGGGTTCATGTACTAAAGCCGACAGTAATTTATTGCAATTTATTGTAAAATGTGTGATGTGCATGAGAGCAAATAAATAAATAAATAATTTTAAAAAGTGTCCATCATTGAGTCAATAACTTTTTAGCGGCTCAGTTAAATATTTCCTCATGTATTCAACATGTGAATATGTGTGTGTTTATATTCCGGCAAGGTATAGGCTTCTAGTAATATGAATTGAAGTAAAATGGTTATTACATGACTGGTATAATAATAAGCATTTGTCTAATTAAGGCCTATTTGCTACTGTTAGCGACTTGTGATATTGTCTAAGAAAAAAAAAAAAACGGTGTGTTGATTTCAGCATTTTTTTAAAAAACCTGTTTTGGTAATTAATAAGAAATTGATATAAATTCCAAATTTAAATAAGTATTACTACCTATGGTGTGAATTTGCCATTTTCTTTGCAGGCTAACATGTCGTAGTTACCTAGCGCTTTTAAAATTAGATGCTGTCGTATTTGACATTGATGATTGATGTTGTCAAAAAATGCTCTGTATTTGGACAGCCGATATTCTGTGATCGTTGTCCGTTTTCTTATGAAATCAAATCTTTAAATAAAACACCTATAAATAGACAAAAGAGATTTTTTTTATTCAATAAAAATTGTATGTTACATTTCTTTAACTTGCAACCAGAGTAGGTATTTCTAAATCATTTGTTATTACAACTTATTAGTTCTGGCCTAAATCTATCATTGATAAGGTGATTATTACACAATCGTTTAATTTATTTATGTCCTCTAAACAAGTTATTTTTAATCCAGTGTGCTTATCTATTTAATCAGTTCTGACATATTAATACGTCAACTGATTATTTTTTTAATATTTGTAAATTTATTTCGGCCAACAAAAGAACCCATTTTAAAGCCCTCGTAACTACGGGCGATTTTTATCACTCACTGGATTATCAACGCACTGCTTAGCGCAGAGAGTTGAAAATCCGACACTGTATTTTTTGACGCGCTGGCATGCACCGATTGATCGCAATCAATGCTCGGCTCAACACCGAGAGTCTAAAATCCAAAGCGCGATAAAAAATCACCCGTGTGTATCTGGGCTAAGAGTGCACCAAATATAATGTACCTAATTTATTAGAATTGTATTCAAAATATTCCATTCCATAGTAACTGGCCATAACAAAAAACCAAAAATAATTTAATTTTAGTTTTTAGTTTTTTCTTTTTTGCTCAAAACTCCATGAATTGTTTATTATGAGTTGTGATCAACGCTAAGCTTAAATTCGAAGTTGCTTTTTTTTTTTATAGTCGGGGTATTTTTAATATTTCTACTGATTTTTTTGTGGAAATATATTATTATTATAAAATAAACAATTAGGTGTATTCAAACTTTTCTTCAATAAAGAATTACTAAAAATTCTTAAAATGCTTAGTACCTGTTTATATAGTATTAGAAACTGGAACGTAAGGACACCAAATGTCATCACTAATATTAATTGTAAACAAAAAAAAACTTATAAGGATGGAGATAAATCCTTCGCCCTACCTAATATATCATGCACAATTATTAATATATTACTTATTATTAGTTTGTAAGGGTCATGTATTTATGTCTTATTTGTTTATTTTTATTTGGGGCCTTATTCATATTGGATTTAAAACCCAAAAATTGTGATATTTTTTTTAATTAAATGACGGTTGCAGTGCTAAATTTGGTGTCTATTTTTGAAGAGAAACTTCTTTAGATAATTGGACGAGAATTATTGAGAGTGAAATTTCAAAGGCGCGACACGTTTAGGCACATTTCGTTACATAAGTGAGAAGATAAAACTCTGTCTCGCACGCTGCTGCTACGCAATTTTTTCCCCGCCTTTTTTATGAAAAAAAAAAGCGGAAATCCGCACTGCACGTTAGGTCCAATGTGAATGAGGTTTTAATAATTTAAGGTATGGCTATAGGACTACGTTATCATTTACTTTAAAACGCTTCATTTTGTAATAAATATTTTTGAAACAGGTTGGTTATTGTAAAGAATAGTTAATAAAATAAAGTATGATATTGAAATTTTGTTTTTTTTTTTTTTTTTTTTTTTTTTTTTACGAATATACGTGACATGGAATTGTCACATCTTTTGCGTAACACACTTTTTTTAAACAAAGGATTTCTCAATCCGAAGGATTTTTGAAGGGAATACCTAATTTTTCAAAAATAATTCGTCTTCTCAATGCGCTTGAATATTGAACTGTCATAATTTAAGACTTATTGCAGCTTATTTGCGTAACATATTAAGCAATTAAGCCGCAGCCTTACCAAGGGTTATTGTGTTATGGCGGCTGTACATTCTCGCTCGAGAGCACTCGCTACGTCTCGCCCGAGAGGCCTCAGTCGAGAGTTCGAGGCGGAATGACCATGTACACTCGCTCAAATCATTTTCAATTGTGGACGCCGAGGAAATGGACGACATCTTCCGCTCCGGACTTTAATGAATTCTTGATTTTGCGTAGATGGCCACGATAAGTCGCCATTAGTGAATCCCTTTTCTTTTTTAATTCGGGAACTGCGAAACCACTTTGTTCACTGATGCGAACCCACGCATCATGCAAGTATTTTTTATCCTTAGGGAATTTGTGATGAGAACCCCATAGAACAGGTTCCATTTGGTATATTTCGATGAAATTCAGTTCACTCTCGTTACTCCACGACATCGTGCAGCTAAATGTGGAGTGAAAAGTACGTCCGCACGGTTCCAAGGCGCGAGCGCAACTGGACAAGCGAGAGTGTACACTCAAGGGGAGCGGGGCGGGATATCATCTATCATCTTTATCATGCATTGAATGGAGTTTATTTCATAATTTGTACTTGTTACCTAATTTTACATGACACTGGCTAAATGCACAAACCGTGCGAAGCCAAAAAAAAAAGAAAAGAAAGTAGTGTTTCACAAATAAGGTGCTGGTTACTTCTTGGCGGGAAAGTGAAGCGTCATGTTAGCAGTTTTGTTTTATTTTCTAAAATTTGTGTTTAGCCGAATATTAATGTGTAATAGTGGTGGATTATTAACCATTAAGTGTTCGTGAACCTGCATTAATGTAGGCAAATGAAACAAAACAGTGCAACATCACTTTAAGTTCTCTCAAGAAGTCCGCGCGAGGTTTCAGTAAAGTGCCGCGTCTTTACTTAAATCCAAGGGGAGTGGGGCGGGGATATCATCAATCATCTTTATCATGCATTGAGTGGAGTTCATTTCATAATTATTTAAATAACTTTGTACTTGTTACCTAATTTTACATGACACTGGCTAAATGCACAAACCGTGCGAAGCCAAAAAGAAAAAAAAAAAAAAAAAAAAAAAAGGTGCTGGTTCGACTGGATACCGAAACCCAGCAAAAAACGATATTATGTAGGTACCTACCACCTATGTTAGTATCTACTAATACTTTTGTATACCTACAATTTTTTTTTCTTATTGCATGATCGATGATATCCCCGCCCGCCCGCTCCCCTTGTTTCAGTAAAGACGTGGCACTTTACTGAGACCTTACGCGGACTTCTTGAGAGAACTTGAAGTGATGTTGCACTGTTTTGTTTCATTTGCCTACACTAATGCATGTTCACGAACACTCAATGATTTTTAATCCAACATTAAAACTTTAGAAAATGAAATAAAACTGCTAAACATGACGCTTCACTTTCCCGCCAAAAACCTCACAAAACAAAGATAAGGACCAGCGCACCCCTCATTCGGTTTATTGCTTAACATTATGACCAATAAAACAAACAAGCCCAGTATCAAATAAAGGTATGTTTTTCATTTATTTCTTCGTAAAGACAACGGAAGACACCACACTGCCTACTTTCCCGCCAAACTTGAATTGAGGCGTCGGTATCACTCGCTTGAGCTTCATTTTTTCTGAGAAATGTTTTAATAATTCATCATCGGTCCAGTTGCAAGATGTTATTATGAATAGACCTGAAAAATAAAATCTATAAGTACTTTCTAATATTATTTTATTTATGAAATTGTTAGGATTTTGATGAAATTTGGCACACAGTTTTATCATAACCTGGGTTAGGGACATAAGAATTATGATACTTTTATCCCGGCAGTACGTTCCCGGGGGATTATTTGCGACGTCCATGCGCGCAAAAGCATGAGCAAAAGCTAGTTACTGTTTATGGATGATTTGATAGGAATAAAACGTAGGTATGGTTCTAATAATGTGCAGCAAAAAAACGCTGGAAGCTTAATAAGAGTGTAATGAAGATACCTGATATACAGGGTAAATTTAAATTAGCTAGCGTAACTCCGCAAAAGTGATGAAATAAAAAAATGAATTTGATTTTTTTCTGGGGTCATCGACCGCTGTTAGTGTAGTAACTAGAAAATATCAGTTTAAAAAATCTGTTTTTTTTTTATATAAACTTCACAGTCGTGATTGGTATTGAAGCAAAAAACGCAGATAAGTAAGAGCTTAAGGGGCCGGCGTAGCATGCGTAGTTCATACAAACGTAATACCAAAATAATTTGTAAATCAAACATATTCTTAAGGTAGTGTGTATTTATTTCGATTGGATTACCGAATATCTATGTTCCCAACATAGACTTATAAAAAAAGTCAGACGGAACTCCCGCTAAGACAAAACTGTGTCCCGTAATGGCGGCGACAGTCTTAAGTGTGAGTGAATTTAGGTTTGTCATGATAGCCAAAATTACCCACTTAATATTGTTTTATTTTAAGAAAAATACAGGTCGGCAGACAAATTTGAGGTACTGCTTAGGTAACAACACGCCGGAGTCCTCCTTTAGTTGTATAAAAGTCATTCGTTGCAAAATGTAAACTGCAAATGACACTGTATTTGTTTTCAGTCCAATCATTTCGCCAAACTTCATTTAATTTAGGAAATCTAGTAGAAAGAATATAAAACAACTAGTAATAATAAAATTAACCTAAATAAATTGAATAGATTTAAAAATATATTAATTTCCCATATATTTAGGGTAATTTGCACACGTGAATATTGGCAACACTGGCCTTGTGATGAATTATTTTGTTCTGGTGAATAAATATTGATTGTAATCTATAAAATCGGGAACTAAGTTGTTGAATTATTCATTTACCTATGAAACGTGATTCCTGTATTTTTTTTCTTCCGATCGCTACAGTTTTTGCAACATTTCACCACACAAGACATGCTTTATTTCAATACTTTTTTTGCCGCGTAAACGTGTCGACTGTGTTGACGTTTGCACGCGTAATGGGTGAGTCTGCTGTGAATGTGTACGTACAGCGAGCTGGCTGACTCTGAGTGACACAGTTTTCTGTTAGCGAGAATCCGTCCGAGTTTTTTATACGTCCATGGTTCCCAAATATATATTTTGAAAGAAAAATGATATAAAGACGAGATATGAGAAATTTAAAATTTCTATAGAAAACTTATTTTTCTCATAACTCTTGTTTAAATCAGTGTTCATTCAAATTACAAATTATATTTACAAATTATTTTGGTATTACGTTTGTATGAACTACGCATGCTATGCCGGCTCCTTAATGAAGGGCTGATATATTACGACCAATATCGAGTCTTCAGTGTTTTTTGAGAAAACAGCGGTTCGACTTAAGAAAATATGATATTCATGACCCAAGTGAATTACTTTGTGCAACTTCACAGACGTATTTCTGTGACAAAAAAGACGATACCGACTTATCTAGGCTGATCACGGGGAAATTTAAATTAAGGTTATATTTTTTTTTTTTCAATAACTTTTTAATGTTTGTATGTGTCTGTGAAGTAGAACTAGTATTTTGGAGCCCTGTACATCACTGACATCGGCGATATAAAACATCGTGAGGAAAACTGGACTTTGAATGATTAAATCACCAACCCGCCCTGAGCAAGCGTGGTGCCTTCTCTGCATGAGACTTTGCCCTGCAGTAAGACTTTTATAGGCACCAGCCTATTATGCATTATTATCTCCTTTATTTCATTTAATACATATATAAATTACATTTTTGAATATTAGAATATAAAAAATAGTAGCCCACCGGTATCGGGAACAAGTTCCAAGCTACCGGCGGTCAGGGCTCAAGAGAGAGGAACCTCCTAACAATGCGAGCCGTGTCCAGAAGTACCGCTCTCTGAATCAGGCCCTTAATCCAGCTGCCCAACGAGAGCCTCCTTAGGTGTTGGTCGAGGCTCTTGGCAATTAAGCCATTGGCTGATACAACTATCGGCACAATGATTGCTGAGTCCACATCCCACATGTCGACAACCTCGCGAGCCAAGTCAAGATACTTGATTTGTTTATCTTTCTCGGCTTTCACGAGGTTCCCGTCATGAGGGACCGTTATGTCAATAATCATTGTGCGCCGCTCTATTCTATCCACCACCACTATATCAGGCTTATTGGCAGCAATAGTCCTGTCAGTGATGATGGATCGGTCCCAGTACAATGTGATATCTCCATTCTCAAGAACTGGGTCGGGCACATACCTGTAGTACGGCACCTCCGATTCCACAAGGCTGTATTTCAGAGCAAGTTGCTGATGGATAATCATGGCTACAAGGTTGTGTCTATGCAGGTACTCTTCGTTAGCTAGACGAGAACACCCGGAGATAATGTGTCGGATTGATTCTCCCGGACGGTGGCATGCCCGACACACGTCAACCGTGCCGTCCTTCACAATAAATCTCCGGTAATTCTTTGTCATAATAACTTCGTCCATAATTGCACAGACAAAACCTTCGGTTTCCCCAAAGAGGTCACCGAAACGCAGCCAGGCTACGGACGCTAAAAAGTCTACACCGGGTTCATCTAGGGCCCGGAAAAAGCGTCCGTGAAGCTCCTTACTTTGCCATACCTCCCTGCGAACGTTAGTGTCAAGCACTACGGGTTTGCGCCAGTTCTCTGTAGCCAAGGAGAGCGGGGTGAGGCCCTTGTCCACCACGACTACATCTCGATGCATCCCCACGTCGGCTTCTAGGAAATATTCCCTGAGACTGCATATCTCGCGATTGTGGAGGGTCTTAGCGTTTAAAAAGCCTCGACCTCCATATTTTCGCGGGATATACAGTCTCATTACCGAGGACCGTGGGTGATGCATTCGATATGTAGTCAGTATGTATTTATTATTATTATTAATAAATACATACATAAACCCACCACTTCTTCCCCTGCTACGCTCTTTACATACTCCTTTTGCTTCGCCTACGTTCATATATCTGGTCATACACGCACGCCGGTTACGAGTACTACGCACCTGACCTTTCTGAAGGGCATCATCAATAAGGTCAGTATATGGTCTCCTAGGTTTCAGCGTTTCCACTCACTTCTGCTTTGTAAATACCTTTTGTTAGTCGCCTTTTTTTTTCTTCTTTCATTCATCTTCTCAACATGATCAATTTATTAATTAATAAATAGTCTAGAATAATTTACATAGACAGTTTCCTACCTTCGTCATCCAACATTTCCACAACTTGGTCGATATATTTTTCTCTGCACTTCCTCGGGTCCTCAGGATTGAGCCCAATAGCATCATAGGTACCCTTGTCGTGAACTATACCGAATTTACCTAGCTCTTTCACGCAGTCTTCTGTTATATCGAATACCTGAAAATAAAAACAATATATTTTTATTAAATTTGCTGGTTCAACCAATCAGGGGCGGATCCAGGATTTCATTTTAGGGGCGTTCGGACCAGGTTCAGAGCTATAGAAATTCGGCAATTTTCGGCTTGACTTTTCGATTTAACTTCAAGTTAAATCTATGAAATTTGACAGGTATTTGGCTTTTCGGTCAGAAAATAAATAAGACTTGCGTGAAAGAAAAAAAAAATGAAGGAACACGGGTGGGTTTTAGTCAGTAAAAGTCTGACACGCTCTCCCGCTCCACCCAGAGCGGGAGAAGTTATTTGATAATTTCCCACCCAAAAAAAAAAGAGTGTAACAATTGCATTGATTTGCATTTTTAAGGATTTATGTTCATTTCAAGGTCCCGTGGTTACGAGGTGGGTTGCTTGCTAGTGATCCTAAGTATGTACAAGCTTGTTATATCTTTGTATATTAACTGAGAAGTAGAAATTCACCAGTTGTAAAGGATATATTTCTGTTTCCGGAGTATACATAGATATACCTATGAGCATGCTGTGTAAATGTGGACCTGAATTGAATCGAAAAATTGAGTCATGAATGAGTATGGAATTCCTGGGTCTTTCTTTTTGGGCATGGCCCCCACCCCCTCCCCCCCTGAATCCGCCAACGCAACCAATGATATTACATAAAAGTAAAAAGACGTATACTCCGTTGGTTTAGGTAGTTAAATAAAGGTAAACAAAAAAACCACGTGACGAGAGAGCTGTCAAGTAACCGACTAAACGTAATATCTGTCACTTCAGTTGTCATGCTACGTCACAATTGTACTCTTCAATTTAGCAACGTTTTATTTTGTTGACGTTTAGAGAACCTGTCTTTTTGGGCTCTTTACAATAGACAGGTTACAAAATAGTATAGTATTGTTATAAATATAACAAAAAAATTGTGTTCAAGCAGTTACATAATATATAAGAGTAGAATATATGATAAAGTCTATCATACAGTATTATATAAAAGAAAACTATCGTAAAATTAAAAATAAATTTAATAAGGATATAAGTTACAACGTATTTTAACAGGGACCATTTTGGTTACCCATTGAAAGGGTTTTTCTAAGCGGTAAATGAAAAACCTATACGATATGGGTAACCCTTTTGAATGGCTTAAATTAAATTTTGGTAACCCGTTGAAAGGGTTTTCGATAAAAACCCATACGGTGTGGGTAACCCTTTTGAACGGCTTAGTTTAAGCCATTCAAAATTACCCACACCGTATGGGTTTTTGATTAACTGCTTTGATAAACCCTATCGAAAACCCTTTCCATTGAAAGGGTTTTTGATAGGGTTTTTCTAAAATGGTAACCAAAAAACTTACTACAGATGACTGTATATAGTAGCGATGCGTCGCCACGTGGCATGCGTCGCCCCGCCAGCACTCGGTTTTACGTGCGGCTGTTGAATGTTTCACATCAAAAAACTTATTACAGATGACTGTATATAGTAGCGATGCGTCGCCACGTGGCATGCGTCGCCCCGCCAGCAGTCGGTTTTACGTGCGGCTGTTGAATGTTTCACATCAAAAACTTTGTCTATTCTTGGTAGAACAGAGATAGAATTGGTCATGCTACGCGTGCTGGGCGGATATCGAAATTACATAATATTAAGGTTTTTTCATGTCACTGGGTTTCAAGTAGGTATAGAACCCATTGAATGGGTTATCATGTAACCCTTTCACTGGGTTTCTACTATAAAACCCATTCAATGGGTTATCATGTAACCCTTTCACTGGGTTATTACTATAAAACCCATTCAATGGGTTACATCATGATAAAGGTAAACCATTGAATGGGTTACCCTTTCGAAAGGCTTAACCCTTAACCGGGGTTGTATGGTCCCTGATTTTAAACAAGAAGTGTCATCTATAAAAACCCTTTTTACGATTTGTTTACCTTTATTTAACTACCTAAACCGATGGAATATAGTTAAGTTACTTATTCAACAATTGTTTTTCAAAAACGACACAATGTCCAGTGGCGTAGCTACTGGAGGGCTAGACGGGGCAGTGCCCCGGGGCTCCCAAGCTCAGGGGCCCCTCGGACTCTGCCTTACAAACTATAAATTGAACTAGTGAACATTTCTCCCACATTCGGAATATAAATAAACCAGATTCCAGGAACGCGACTTTAATAATGGCAACTTATTTGAAAAAATACAGGGGAATTCCCAACAAGTCTCGAATATCCAAAGGTTTGAAACAGCGCGTTTCAACAGCACGCGCTTAACCCAAGGCGGACCTATGAGAAACGCGGCGCGCTTCAACGGCGTGACTATAAAACGCTACTAGTGAATTTACAAGCGCGCGCCTGTATTAGTTACGACGAATCTGGAGTACGATGAATCTGGATTACGACAAATCTAGAGTACGTCGAATTCGGAACCCTAGTTCGGGGCCCTAGTTTATTTATTGCCCCAGGACCTTTGGTTGCCTAGCTATGCCACTAACAATGTCACACTATTAAATGACACGTGGAAGTAGAACGGCATGTCGTAATTATAGGGAGCGAAAAAGAGACAAGAGAAGAAAATGTGGCTAATTAGCCAAGTTTTGACGTGTACTTGCGGAGCGTGTATAACATAACTACATCTTTTTACTTATAATATCATTGCTGCTTGTGGTGACTGGTCGTCTTGCTGACCATGGTTTTATTATTGTTATTAATGATTAACTGTTTTTTATTTTACTTCGATGGTGCTAGTTTATCATTTTTGACTTCGAGTTACAGCTATAGCTTTATGTAAGTGGGCACGCCCATTATGCCTGGAGGCTCTTATTTAGGTACGTTCTGTTTACGTTATTTCTGCTTGAGTATAGTTTTCGACGATTTTTATGTTTTTTTTGGTATAGTGGCGTGTGCTAGCTAACATAAGGCAAATAATTTAATTTAATGTTGTGTTGCGTAATGCAAATTCTTTAACATTTTATTGTATAGATTCAAGTTTTATATCTGAACAGACAGCTGTGCTGCTGGACAGTTTGTTGCGCCACTTCTTCTTCCCAGCTAAAGCACTAGGAAGTGGTGAAGGGTGGGCGTTTTTAGGGGACTGTCTTATGTAATTTTTGACGTTCGAAAAGTGCTGATTCTCAGCCTAGTTTGAATAAATGACTTTTGATTTTGATTGGGTTCAACAATCAAGTCTCTAATGTTAGGACCTAATTTTAATAATTATTATGCCTGTATTCTCCGAAGGGATATGCATGTACATAATATGTGGGCGTCCAAGTAAAAAGGGTCCAGTAGTGGAAGTATTGAGTTAAGACTAGTTTCGGTATCTAGAATAGTCAATTGATAATCATCTGCCTAGCCTTTTCCCAACTATGTTGGGGTCGGCTTCCAGTCTAACCGGATGCAGCTGAATACCAGTATTTTACATGGAGCGACTGCCTATCTGACCTCCACAACCCAGTTACTGGGTAACACGATATCCCTTGGTAAGACTGGTTGTCAGACTTTTGGGCTTCTGACGACCCGTAACAACTGTCAAAGATCTACAAATGACAGCCGGGACTAACGGCTTAACGTGCTTTCCGAGGCACGGAGGAATCTTGGTATGAAAAGATGGTCACCCATCCACGGACCAACCGCGGCAAGCGTTGCTTAACCTGATCGATCGACCCGTGCGGCAGTTATTATTTAGCCACAAGATTTATTAAAAAAATATTCGTAATATTTATTATGTAATATTTTTTTATCAGACATTAGAAGTTGAAACTTTGAAAAGCTTGGTTTGAGATAAACTATATGAACTTGTAGATAATTGAGCATTCATTACATAATCATTTAAAATAGCGAACTCCATTTTTTTACCCAACTTTAAAATAAATGCCGAGAGCTGGAGACCCTTTTTAGGGTTCCGTACCCAAAGGGTAAAACTGGAACCCTATTACTAAGGCTCCGCCGTCTGTCTGTCCGCCTGTCACCAGGCTGTATCTCATGATCCGTGATAGTTAGACAGTTGAAATTTTCACAGATGAGGTATTTCTGTTGCCGCTATAGCAACAAATACTAAAAACCAGAATAACATAAATATTTAAGGGGGCTCCCATACAACAAACGTGATTTTTTTGCTCGTTTTTACTCGATATTGATAACGGCAACAGTTAGACGCTTGAAATATTTAGTTATATATTCACTTTAAAAATAAATAATTGAATTAAAATAAACCAAATATTTAAGGGGGACTCCCATACAACAAACGTGATTTTTTTGCCATTTTTTATAGATAATGGTACGGAACCCTTCATGCACGAGTCCGACTCGCACTTGGCCGGTTTTTTTAATCAGTCAATCAACACACGGGTAGAATCGAAAGACGATGACATTCATATCATGATATTAATCAAATCATCGTTTTAATTGTGTGGAAGTGTGTGTGTTTGTGAACGAGGAAGACCGATCTGCCGTGATACAGTTTTCACTAGTACGGAGATCGGTGTGAATTAAGCTCAAACAACCGCAGAAACACATGTATTTATTAGACCTATGTAATGTAATTTATGTTTGTATTAGTAGACACAAATCACAGGATTGTTGGGATTTGTGTGTAAGGTTTGTTCTCATAAATTATCAATAAACTTTTTTTTACTTTACTTTACTTTAATCGCGAGTCCGACTCGCTCTTGGCCGGTTTGGTTTGGACGCCCACATATGGAACACCTTTCCATTTAAATAATGCAGGCGTCCATTATTTTTCCGAGGGCTATTTGGTGGGTATTGACTAGGTAAATCATGTAACCGAAAATGTGTAAATTTCGACCCTGAAGCCATTCGAAAAGTTGTGTGATCTTACCTTGTATTTAATATGAGGGAACTCTGTGTTGGACACCTTCTCAGCAAGAGTGATGGCTTCCTGACAGTAGTCGACACCGAGAATATTTGTGAACCCTTCTCGAGCTAACTCTGATAGCGTGTAGCCATTTCCGCAGCCTGGAATCAAACATGATTCAGTATTATTTATTTTGTTAAAAAAAAAAAATATTTAAGACTTATTCATGACTATGATTGATTATAGTTTTATACAGCGCCAGCTTTTGGAGACAACTGGGTGGTCGCCCGGGGCACCGCGCCGGGGCATACATGACGCTATGCGCGCCACCTTAAGAGGAGGGTCCCTATTTTTATGTTAAGTTGCATGAATATTCTGAAACAGTCGCACATACAATCAACATGAAACTTTAGTATATGATTTATTGGATCTCAGCAAGAAAATATAGTTTATTATCCCGACACAAGATATTTTTTCTCTAGATCAATTATTACTTTAGTTATAAACGAAATAAGAATTGAGACTTACGCTATTTAGTTCGTATTTAGAGCGCACGCGATATTCAACTTTATTACTGATGTGTTAGCGTTTAGCACATAACGGAGTGGCGGGGAGCAAGGGGCGGAGCTTGCGTGGAAATTTGATTTAGACTGCCTGGTGTTAACTACTTATTTGAACACCTACCTCTATTGACTCAACTTTTATGAAGTTATCTCATAGGAGTGAGTATGAGTATTCAGCATTTATCTACCACAACCTGACATTTTGTCGCTTGACTTATCGTATCATCGTGTCCCTCACTAACTTGTAGAGGATGACAGAGACGCACTGAGCGACAGGAGACATTGTTTTTCATATTAAGTTTCTACACGGAATATAAGTAGGTACCTACCTACATTGTTTAGATATTGAATGTGTAAAATATGTTATGTTGTTTATATGTTGTGTTTTCTATTAATTGAATAATAAATATGGTACAAAATTGAAAATAAGTTTTTTTAAATTATAATGAAATATAAAATGGCGCCAAATGCATGCCTCGCTTGGGACGCCTTGGACGATTGTTAAGCCCGGCCCTGGTTTTAAGAGATGCATTTTTGGAGAAACAGAAAGTAAAGAAATTACATTATGCATTATCAGAAAGAAAGAAAATAAAACACGACACAAAGAAGAAATACAAACACAAAAAGAACAAGTTAGGGGAAAATATGCGCCACGCAAAAGCAGAGTAAGCAAGCTGAAGTGGCAGTGGGCTGGCCATGTTTGTCGAAGGACCAATGGCCGGAGTGGAGACCGCGTATCGGCAAGCTTAGTGTGGGGCGCCCCCCAGCTAGATGGACCGACGACCTTAAAAAGGTGGCTGGGACGGATGGATGCGGAAAGCGGAGGACAGGGTGTTGCCTGGGAGAGCCCTATGTCCAGCAGTGGACTGCTATAGGATGAGTTGATCCACGCAAAACGGACATCGCTCAGCATAATGCTGTGACACTATGCGAAACAGAGCGCCAGAGCTTGTTTTTCAGCAACGGGTTTAAATTAGATACGAAATCTATATAATAAAAATGAAACGCTGTTTGTTGGTAAGGGCATCACTTGAGAAAGGCTTGACCGTTTTGGTTTATTTTTGTTTTAAAATGTTCATAATAGTCCCAATAAAATTTTTATTGGAAAGAAAATTTCAGGGAATATCTTCGAATTCGGGAAACACAGAACTTTTTTTTTTTTTAAATGATATATTGGAAAAGAAAATATATTTGGTCAAAAATCACTGAAATTAATATAGTAAAAAGCATACCGTACATTTTATCTAAGCAGAACCTTCTTAACCTCACCTAAATCAATAACAGCGGTATCCTTATCAACGCCACAGTTACAAATCCAGTCGATGACCCGGTTAGCGCTATCCTCACCAAACCAGACGTCTCCTGGGTCTCCATGTTCAACGAAGTTCTCTATCTCTTTAGTGTAGGCTTTCTGCCAGTACTCTTGTGTACCGAGCTCTGACGGGTCCAGTTCGGGGTCGTCCATTGGTCTGGAATATAGGTAAGAGAGAGCATAGTATTTTTTTTTTATGCTGTTTATGTTGGTACATAAACATTTTAACATCTTGTTTGTCACTTTTATTTCATTTATACTTGGTTTTGTATTGTTTTAAACGTAGTTTAGGGAGATCTATGTCCAGAAGTACCTACTTATTCTGTAATAAATTAACTAAATTTTTAAATTATTATCTATAAATTATTAGTATAATTTTAAGTCTTATGTCAGTACTAGTTAGTATAAAATGCTAAAAGAAACAACAGTACGATACACCTCGGATGAAGAAAACATAAAGAATAGTTAGTGATACAAAAAATCAACTGAATTTGAGTTGAAAGAGATTTATTTTAGGTTGTTTTCCAAAAAGTTTAGGTTATAAAATAGTATTGAACATTGATAAATTATACAGAAAAGCACTGATTACATCCTATTTATCTATAATTAAATTAAAAATGTGAAGCATACCTGTTTTGAAAGTTAGATTAGAATAAATTGAAAAACAACGTACCTATTTTTATTTTATTTTGATAGCCGAGTTTATTATGCTTCAATAGTGTTGTGATGAGTAGTGGTCTGTCAACCAACTGTCATAACACAAATCTGTAGGCAATTCAATAATTGACACAAATGTATTTAGTCGATTCATTATTTAACAGCTCCCATCTACTTCGCAACTGTGATCATGAATATATAATCATTTGATTGCATTTATGGAACGCATCAATATAGTAGTCGCCAGCACATCAGGTTATACCAAACTGTCAAATTTCTGTAAATGATTTTGAACCTGAAAATGTTGTAGGTGAAGTTCAAAATCGAATGAGAAAATTTGACAGTTTGTGGTAATTTGATGTGCTGGCTACTGTACATAATTGTAGGTTTTTATACTGCCAATGATTAATAGCTGGCATTAGCATAACCAGCCTTTATTGTTTCCACTGCTGGGACACAGGCCTCCTCTCTTTAAGAGGGAGTGGGCTGTAATCAACCACACGGGCCCAGTGAGAGTAGCTAGATGTCACATGTCTGCGAATTGTTGGTTCTAGGACATGCCATTTCTTCACCGTTTTGGGAGCAGTGGAAAATTTTCTTAAAGTAAAACGCTCACCTGGGTTCGAACCCACGACCTACAACTTGTAAGTCGGAGCCGCCGTTACCACAGGATTCCACTAAAAATATTTTGTAAAAATTGGGAAATCACTATAAACGTCACATTTGACATAAAGTGCGTTCGGTTCATTGACAAAAATGATAAACTGTGAATTCAAACAAAAATATTCCCAATAAAAATCCGTTTAATACTCATAACGCTAAAAACTAATATAACAATAGAAAGGACACTAGATACAAGTAGGTACATTTACAAATATCTTGAGCTTTTCTTTTATAGTAATAGTATTTATTAACTTCTTGGGAATGACTCAAAAAAATGACCAAAATGTTCTAAAGTTACTAAAATGACACATTAATTTAATGAGGAATGATAATATTTGTGTCCAAATTACATAATAGAGTCCACGATTTCTTTCTCAATCCATTTGCAAAGCAGGCTCACTTTTGGCGCATACAGGTCATAACTTTGTCGAGTAACATTTATTTCCAATTAACTGCAAAACAATGCTGGTGTGGCCGCAACGCATGTTACTTTAAAGCTATAGCATAGGTTTCATTAACTACCCACAATAAATTAGATTTAACTAAAATTTTGAAGACGTGTATCATCAAATCCTTGAAGCCACGTAGTCAGGCTGAAAAGAAACAGGAATATTTAATTACTCAATATTGTGCGTACAAACTTACATTTACAGTTGGAATGTATAGGGGATTCATGTTTTCAACTACAATGTCAAGTTTGTTCTTGGGATAAATTCATCCCAACTACGGAACCCTTCATTGTGCGTAGTCCGACACGCACTTGGCCGGTTTTTTTTTCTATGACTTATTTTTTGGAAGCAACTACCAACCTTTATACCAATCGGTTGTTTACTCGTTCAACATAACATAATATCCCAATTCACAATATCAACACAACATTTTCACTGTTGGGAGTTACGCCCCCCCAATCAATGTGGTGACGTGTCAAGCAAATTAAATTGGGTGGCCTTTTATTAAAAAAAAATGGAATACTTACAGAAACGAACCAATAAGAATCCGGTCTGAATATGAGTCGAGATATAAATCCCATTTCAGATGCGGGCGCGATTGCGTGCAAGTGAAGATGTTTGACGCTACGGAAAGGGGGCCAATGGTACCCTAGACGAGCGTCGGACAGCGTTAGATTATTTTTCGCTAACTGCTGGTGAGCAACCAACAGCATTTTTTCAACTGAAAACAAATATAGAAAAAAAATTGGAGTTTGTTGGCAAACTGAATTATAATGTGAATAAACATTTCATTGTTTTTATATGAAAAAAAAAAATCTAGTGGACCGCACCTTTAAAGACTTAAGTGTTGCCATTTTTTCGTGAAAACAATACCGCAAATTATGGGAAGTACTAAATATTCTTTAAAGGGAAAACTTAGAATCTTGTCGATGGACTTTAGAAGAACATGGTTCATTTTAAGACGGGAAAATCAGCTGCTCTCGTGAGTACAATTGTCATGAAATCAAGATGACTTTTGTCCTAAGCAGCTGGACATTATACTGGATATTGAATTAAAAAACTAACATGCTTTAAAAGTAAATTCTGTAGAACTGACTTTACGACCATAGGTAGGTACTTCTAGATTACCAGTTAAGACAGAAGAAAAATATTCATTAATAAAATCGGGGGAGATCGTGATTTCAAACCATGCCACCCCCATTATCCCACTATCAGATAAATTGATATCAGCTGTTTTAAATCAGTTTCTAAGCTAACTAGTAATTCGATTTTAGCTATTAAATCACTTACCAAGATCCTTATCAGTCGACGTTAAGCATTTAACGTCTTCAATATGATGTTTAGGTATAATTAAAATATGTAACTTGCTCGCAGGTTTAATATCGGGAAACACACAAACGTCGTCATCTTCATATATTATTTCGGTAGGTTCTAACTTGTTAACTATATTACAGAATATACAAGATGACTTTTGGACCGCAGGCGCCGTCATTTTTGAATAAAATGATACGAAGTTTTGGTTTGCTTTCCTCTGAAGTTCTAAAGCGAAGGCGAGTTCGGTTGCTGTCCTCACTGTCAAGTGTCTATTTGACGTTTGTCTGTTTGACGTCTGCACTTGCGTGCGTTCAATTCACGTTGATTCATGTCAATGAATCAAAATTAGTGTTCATTCAATGGGCGTTTTTCTAATTTCTAACGTGACGATATTTTTGTCGTCGATCACGGCATCACGATGATACATAGAAGTAACATGATTGGAAATTTATGACACAATCAATCAACTCAGCCTATCGCAGTCCACTGCTGGATATAGGTCTGACCCAAGCTGCGCCACAACACCCTGTTCTCCGCTTCCCGCATCCAGTCTGTCCCAGCCACCTTTTTAAAGGCAGTCTTCGGCTCCGAACCATGGCCTGAACCAGGGTCGGACGCGAGAGATCGCCGCCGCCGATCGCCTCCGAGAGGACACGGCGGTGTTCTGCCCAAGCCGGGCAGACCTCCACCGTATGCTCCACCGTGTCCTCCGGGCGAACCACACAGTGGTGACACCCGGGCGTTTCCTCCCACTTTATCCTGAACAGGAAGCTCCCGAAACAACCGTGTCCGGTGAGGATCTGCGTAAGGCGGAAAGTGAGGATGCCGTGGCACCTCTCTAGCCACTACTCAAAGATAGGACTTATCGCCACTATTGTGGTGTGCCCAGCGCTGGGTTGCGACAATCGCACTCTCCATGTCACCATGAGATCCCGCCGGAGCTCCGTCCGCTGTGCCGTGATTTCTCGCGGCAGCGGAGTTACGTCCCGGCATTTCGCCCCCTCGCGCCACTCCCATATGTGCACGAGAACTTTTGTCTCCAGATCCCATGGCGGCAGTCCGGCAAGGAGGTTCGACGCCTCACGGGAGACCGTGCGGTATCCTCGGCCCAGCCTGATGGCCATGACCCTTTGGGACGCGTTTCAAACGACGGGCTGGTCGCAGCCTTAAAGAACGCGCTCACACCGGTGCCCCGTAAAGGGCCATGGACCGCACGACCCCCGCGTAGAGCCTCCGGCAGATCGTAGTTACACCCTGATTTCACGAAAAAAATACCGAGGTCACACTGTGATGATGAATCACATCACAGTAATATTATAAAGGCGAAAGTTTGTGAGTGTGTGTGTGTGTATGTTTGTTACTTCTTCACGCTCAAACGGCTGGACCAATTTTGTATGGAGGTAGCTGTCACCCTGGTTATAGACATAGGCTACTTTTTATCCCGATATTCCCACGGGATCGAGATTTACGCGAGTGAAACCCGCGTTAGTCTCGTTCCCTCTCTTCCCAGTCACTTCCGCCCAATTTCCATCCTTCCCTTTCTATCTAAAGTGCTCGAGGCCAGTGTTCACAAACAATTCTCTCACTTTATTCACTGCAGCTCCCTTATCAGTCCATTTCAATCCGGATTCAGGCCCGGGCACAGTACCGTTTCAGCTCTCCTTAAAGTGACTGACGATATAAGGCGGGGTATGGAAGACACTAAGGTTACGGTCTTAGTGTTAATTGACTTTTCCAATGCTTTTAATACCGTCAGTCACGAAGTCCTTTTATCCATCCTTTCCTATCTTATGGTCTCTCCGGGGGTATTGGAATGGTTTTCATCTTATCTTCAGGGGCGACAGCAGTCTGTTTATGCTGGAGACTCTTCGTCGAGTTGGTGTGATCTTGCAGCTGGCGTCCCTCAAGGCGGTATATTATCTCCTCTTTTATTCTCCATTTTTATTAACCTCATTACTACCGAGCTTCGGACTGCGTATCATCTTTATGCTGACGATTTGCAGCTTTATTGTCGGGCAAGTGTTGACAACATATCCGATGCGATTGAGGAGCTAAACCGGGATTTTGATGTCGTTAAAAACTGGTCTGATCGATTTGGGGTAGCGGTTGCCAAGTGCCAGACTATCATAGTAGGGAGCCCCTACAGTATGAGGAAGCTGAATGGCTTAACTGTGCCACCTGTAATCTTCGACAATTCAGTCATCCCGTTTAGCTCCGATGTTAAGAATCTTGGTCTGCATGTCGACAGTTGTCTTGACTGGCGAAAGCAGGTCACGACTGTAAGTCAAAAAGTCACCGGAACGCGGTCGCTCTATCGGTTGAAAAATCTTCTTCCATCACACATAAAGGCAATGCTTGTACTCGTACAGTCCCTAATATTTCCCATGATTGACTATGGTGATGTGTGTTACTATGACCTGAATGCAGATCTACTCAATAAACTTGACCGCCTTCTCAATAACTGTATTCGATTCGTTTTCAATCTTCGTAAGTATGACCATGTATCCGCGCACCGACTGCTTTTGAAATGGTTACCCATTCGTCAGCGCAGAGAGTTGAGGGCTCTGTCTATGTTGTAGAGAACAACATAGACAGAGCCCTCAACTCTCTGCTCCCTCAATTCTCGACAAACCCACTTCTCCTTCTTACCTGACTTCCCAAATTAAATACTTATGCTCTGCCCATAGTAAAAATCTTCGTTCCACCAACAATCGTCTTCTACGATGTCCTTCGCACCGTTCTGGCTTCATTCATTCTTCTTTCTTTGTCCAGGCGGTCTTTCTTTGGAATGCGCTCCCTCTGAACATCAGGACGGCAACCAGCCGGCTATCATTTAAAGTGAAGGCACGTGAACATATTCGTCAGAAGTTGGCCGAAGCATCTCAGCGGTGATTTGCTGGAGTCGTTTTCTTCGCTACCGGTCGTTTTTTCTCCTGACAAAGTTTATTTTGGTATATTATGTATATATGTATATATCTATCTATGTATTTGTATGTATGCTTGTATTTTATAGTTATTTCCGAGCTATCTATCCCATACGTTGCACTTGCCATGTTTTGTCTCTGCATCACCCTAAGGTTGACTGGTAGAAAATGCCTCAGGCATTAAGTCCGCCTTTGTACAGTGTACTTTTTACTTGTGCATAAAGTTTTAATAAATAAAATAAATAAACCGCGGGGCGCAGCTAGTAGTACTATAAACAACAATTAATGCTACTATAGACTACTATCTTAATGTTATAAATACGCATGTTAGGTATTATTATTGAAGCAAGTGACGTCGTTATAATTAATTGCTGTGAAAAAGGTGCACAACTTGCGAAATACAAATATTTTTTTAATTTACAAAACATGTGTGCCTACCTACTTACGTATTTTCTAAATTAAATACATCGACTGCGACGTTGGTCTAGTGTTTACAAGCGGTGTTGTTGAGCATGATTTCCTGGGTTCAATTCTCGGGGCGGGCTGTTAAGTGTTCAATCAATCAACTCAGCCTATTGCAGTCCACTGCTGGACATAGGCCTCTCCCAGGCTGCGCCACAACACCCTGTCCTCCGCCTTCCGCATCCAGTCTGACCCAGCCACCTTCTTAAGATCGTCAGTCCATCTAAACCGGAACCGGAGTTGCCGACATAGCTTGCAGAGTAAGCATACTGAAGTGGCAGTGGGCTGGCCATGTTTGTCGAAGGACCAATGGCCGATGGAGCAGACGAGTCCTGAAGTGGAGACCGCGTATCGGCAAGCGTAGTGTGGGACGCCCCGCAGCTAGATGTTAAGTGTTATTGGAATATAATTATATAATCAGCCTATAATAACCCCACTGTTGGGACACAGGCCTCCTCTCTGTGAGAGGGAGTGGGCTGTAATCCACCACGCGGGCCCAGTGCGGGTTGGTAGATGTCATTATGTCTAAGCAGCTGTTTCCACTTGCGTCTCCTTGCTGTAATCATCATCATTTCAGCCAAAAGATGTCCACTGCTGGACATAGGCCTGCCCCAAGCACCGCCACTTCGACCGGTGGATCCAGTGGTGTGGTCCAGTGGATGCCTGCGGCCTTCAGAAGCTGTTATCATGCTAATAATATTTAGAGGTAATATTTGTGAGTTCGTAGGTATGTTGGGGATAATCTTCGGTACTACTGATCCGATTCCGAAATTTTGATGTGAAACATTTAGAGCCGCACGTAAAACCGATTGCTGGCTGGACGACGCCTCACGGCTCAATTTTTCTTTCATTAATGGGAGGCTACTCTACTCTCCAAGCACGAAGTTCGTAGTTTCGGCCGATGTTGCGCGCGTTTCCTACTCCGTAACACTTACGGACATAAGTTTAGTTCGGTTTCCGAACTAAGAATGAATGACAACATGATTCACGGCTGGTAATCTCGGAACAAAAAATATGGGTAGTATTAAACGTATTGCTTCCGAAATGACAACCGCCCTTCGTCCCTTTCCCCTGTGTCGCCTGTGCAATCGACGCCATATTTGTTTGTTGTAAGTCTATCGTAGTCTGTGGTTCTACAACCGCCATTGCAGTTGTCCTTGGCCGGTGTGTTTATGCCCGCCCAAATAATTTAATTTGACACTTGTTTTGACGGATCAACTACTTCTGGATGGGCCGGGCCCATCCATAGCTTCGTTGACGGATTTAAGAGAGTAGACCCCCTGTACCGATAGTGTCGTAGGATATAATTTATGTTAAAACAAGAAATTTTACGCGAACGAAGTGGCGGGCAGAAGCTAGTATAAGTATAATTTCCTTATGAAGTTGTAAGTCTCGATAAATTGTCTAATAAATCAGCATCAAAATAGATGAAGTTAAAGATTCAAAAGCGATTTTCTCTTTAAGACATCGTCCGTCTAGCTTTTCCCCAACTATGTTGGGGTCGGCTGCCAGTGTAACCGGACGCAGCTGAATACCAGTATTTTACATGGAGCGACTGCCTATCTGACTTCCACAACCCTGTTACTGGGTAACACGATACCCCTTGGTAAGACTGGTTGTCAGACTTTCGGGCCTCTGACTACCCGTAAGAACTGTCAAAGATCTACAAATGACAGCCGGGACCAACGGCATATCGTGCCCCGATCCCGTGAGAATATCGGGATAAAAACTATCCTATCTGTTAATCCTGGTTATAAACTATACAGGGTGTAAGGGGCAGCCCTCCGCAAATTAACAGGGTGCATTCAGCTCCTTATTTTGAATCATATTCCACTAAAAAATTTCTCAGGAAAATTTTCATTTTTTTAATCGTTTTTCAGTTACTATTCGTTTATTATGTAAAATTACATTCTCTGTACGCAGTACTCCAGGGGGATGCGCTAAGGTAGCCCGCGAAATTCAAATTTTATTACGTTTTTTGCAATTTGCAGGTCAGTAACAGGTTGTATGTTGATTTAAATATGAAAATTGTAAAAAACTTAAGAAAATTTTAATTTCGCGGGCTACCTTAGCGCATCTCACTTAATGTAAATAGACAGCTAGAATAAAAAAAAACAGCAATGGATGTTGAAATTCTCTAACAATAAGTTACGTGGCGTGAGCGAGGCCGTCCGGAGTGGCGGAGAGGACGTCCGAAAGCTCGCAGCGCTACCGTTCGCTGCGTGCGTTTTGCCACGGTAGCGATACATCGCGAGTAAGGGAATAAAACAAATCAGGTTCATTGGATTCCCATAAATTTCCTGAAATAATTTCATGTACCGGTCATCTTAGTGCGATATACTGAATTCACCCCATCAGTCTGCGGAGGGCTGTCCCTTACACCCTGTATAGATGTGTGCCAAATTTCCTAAATCCGTTCAGTAGTTTTTGCGTAAAAGCGTAACAAACATCCATCCATCCTCACAATCTTTCGCATTTGTAATATTATTATTTTAGAACTATGATATCTCCTAGGATATTTATTGAAATCATATGATGTCAAGGGAAATTTTGTTCAAAATTAAATACTTGTGATGAATAACGTATTTATTTGGATAAGGATTACTATCATGTTTAAAAAAATACCTTCGCAAATAATGCATTATTTTAGATTAAATTTGTTCTAAAAAGGCCCCATGCCTTTCAATGAGAGTCACCTGCCATGAATCTGTGCATGGGTCTTTGTGTAAACTGATTCAGGTTCAGGAGGGCGCGATTCATGACAGGTGACTCTCATTGAGAGCGAATGGAGCCTGAAAGATAGACATAATTATGCTGTCGCGATAATTCCGTCTTTCATGATATTTGCGTAACTTTAATCGTTTAAGCAGCGTACGCAACGGAAGCTCTCAAAAGATTTTTTTTCCCGTTTTTGCAACATTTTTCATTGATGCTCCGCTCCTCTTGGCGTGCCTATAGCCTTCCTCGATAAATGGACTATCCAACACAAAAAGATTTTTTCAATTCGAAGCAGTAGTTCCTGAGATTAGCGCGATCAACCAAACAAGCTCTTCAACTGTATAATATTAGTTTAATGAGCATGGGTACTCTCGAAACCATAATATTTAGTAGGTATGTAATATGAAAAAAGTGTTTTCCCAAAGTTACAGTCCTTACTCAAGTGTCAGGTATTTGTGACGAAGTTCTGTCGTATTAAAACGGCCGATATGAAAATCTGTCATTTTCACCAGCATTTGACCAAATATGATCTTGTCTGGGGCACGCCCATTATGCCTGGAGGCTTTTATTTAGGTACGTTCTGTTTGCAAGCATTTTTTAAAGTTTTTTTTTTTTATTTCTGCTTGAGTATAGTTTTCGACGATTATATATTTTTTTTTGTTGGTATAGTGGAGTGTGCTAGCTAACTTACGGCATATAATTTAATTTAATGTGTTGTGTTGCGTTATGCAAATTATTTTACATTATATTGTTGTATAGATTCAAGTTTGCTAACTGAACAGACAGCTGTGCTGCTGGGGAGTTTATTGCGCCACTTCTTCTTCCCAGCTAAAGCACTAGGAAGTGTTGAAAGGCCGTGCTGGGGGACTGTCTTATGTAATTTTGGACGTTTAAAGTGCTGATTTTCAGCCTAGTTTGATTATATGAATTTTTGTACTGAATATAATATCTAGGATTCAAGCACATCCAAGCTACTACAATCTGTTAAATTTCTTTATCAGATTTTCAACTTTATCGTTAAGAGTAAGACCTTTTTTTTTTTTCGGGTGGAATTTTATCAAATAACTTCTCCCACTCTGGGCGGAGCGGGAGAAGACTTTTACTGAGTAAAACCCACCCGTGTTCCTTCATTTACCTGTGTGCCAGGGCCACGATATCCCTTTCGGACAAACGCGCAACCCTGGCAGGCTTTGGCCCTAATGGACCCCGTCAATTCGTGCTGACGTCTCTTTGAGGCGCGCGTGGAACGCAACGCACCGTCGACCCGGGTCTGGTCCTTATCGGACGGCGAGCTACCCATCACTCACCGTCCGCAAGCCCGCGCCTACGGTGGCCGGAAATCGGCTTGCGACTCCCGACGCCCAGGGCGTCTCCTGCGGCGACTAGGGGCGTGAGGGCGCAAACCCTGCCTCTACCTCACGCACTCCGCCTCCTCCTTCGCGAGCATTACTGCTTCGAAGAAGGAGGTGACGGCCTCCCATGCACTCTCGCTCCGAACCATGGCCTGAACCAGGGCCGGGCGCGAGAGATCGCCGCCGCCGATCGCCTCCGTTAGGACACTGGCTAGGAGCTGGGCAGACCTCTACCGTATGCTCCACCGTGTCCTCCGGGCGATCCACACAGTGGTGACACCCGGGCGTTTCCTCCCGCTTTATCCTGAACAGGAACCTCCCGAAACAACCGTGTCCGGTGAGGACCTGCGTCAGGCGGAAGGTGAGGACGCCGTGGCGCCTCTCTAGCCACTCCTCAAAGAGGGGACCTATCGCCACAATTGTGGCTTGCCCAGCGCTGGGTTGCGACAATCGCACTCTCCATGTCGCCATGAGATCCCGCCGGAGCTCTGTCCGCTGTGCCGTGATTTCTCGCGGCAGCGGAGTTTCACCCCGGCGTTTCGCCTCCTCGCGCCACTCCCATATGTGCGCGAGGAGTTTTGCCTCCAGATCCCATGGCGGCAGTCCGGCAAGGAGGCTCGCCGCCTCACGGGAGACCGTGCGGTATCCCCGTACCAGCCTGATGGCCATGACTCTTTGGGACGCGTTCAACCGCTGGGTTGGTCGCACACTTAAAGAACGCGCCCACACCGGTGCTCCGTGAAGGGCCATGGACCGCACGATCCCCGCGTAGAGCCTCCGGCAGGAGGCGTTTGGACCCCCTAGATTGGGCAGGAGCCGCTTCAAAGCAGCCCCGGCCCGCTCCAGTCTGGGAGCCAAACGTCGAAAATGCTCCACGAAGTTCCACCGGCTGTCGAGGACGAGTCCCAGGTACTTCATCGTCGACTCGACGCCGATGTGAACCCCTCCCGCCGTTATCTGGGAACCCGACAGTGGCGCGTTCCGAGGACCATAAAAACACATAGCCTCGGACTTGTGCAAAGCCACCTCGAGTCCCACGTCCGCGCTGGACCCGGGGCATTGCCACGTCACATATTTCGGACATGGCCTCCCGGAACCACTCCGTCTCATCGTTGATGTCGGCAGGCCTGTCTGGTGATGACACCCAGGCCTGCACGATCGAGGCTTCCAGGAGGAGCTCCCGGTCCTGCTGCTTCAGCGCCCACTGCGCATCACTCGGGGTCTATTGGACCAGCGCACCTGAGGTCTGGGCGGAGTCGTTAAACCGTATATATCGGTGATCGGAATACGTCTCCACCCCCTCCATGACGCGCCAGTCGATGACACGCGGCGACAGAGCGGGGCTGGCGAACGAGATGTCCACCACTGATTCACCCCGCATCCGCACACATGTGGGGACAGAACCCCGGTTTAGGACGACCAGGCCTGTCTCCAGAGCCCAGTCCTCCACCATCCTGCCCCTTGTGTCCGTATACCGGGAACCTCAAGCCACGTTTTGGGCATTGAAGTCCCCGAGGACGAACACGGGGAGGGGATGGTAACCGACGACGACGACTCTCAGCTCCCCAAGGGAGTTGTGGAACTCGGCGAGAGTTCGGTTCGGGGAGAAGTAAACTCCTACCACGACAATCTCCCCGAACCGTGCTGCCACGCAACCCTGTCCCCTCTTGACGGCCTCGAGGGACGGGGTACCGGCGGCGGCCGACGAAATTAGGGTCACTGAGCCGCTCAGGTCCTCCACCCAGTCATCCCTGGGTGGGACAAAGTACGGCTCAGCGACCACGGCGATGTTAATCGACCACTGCGCCATGCTCTGGAGCAACAGATCCTGAGCGGCGGCGCAGTGGTTGATGTTCGCCTGAAAAGACCTAAGACCATGCAGTCTAAATCAAATTTCCACGCAAACTCCGCCCCTTGCTCCCCGCCACTCCGTTATGTGTTAAACGTTAACACGTCAGTCATAAAGTTGAATATCGCGTGCGCTCTTTGATCGTGTTCGAACACGTAACTAAATAGCGTAATTCTCAATTCTTATTTACAAGATACAAAATATCTTGTGGGTGGATAATAAACTATATTTTCTTGCTGATTTTAGACATGAAAGCCAATTATTTGTTTTTTTTATAATTATCCCTAAAAAAGACATGATTTTCGAATAAAAATGGACCTAGAGAAAATATTACAATTACGTAACAGTGTTCAACATGGAAAGAAAAAGATCCAATAAATCATATTCTAAAGATGTAATAAGATGAATAAGATTCTATATGTGATGTCTGTTTCAGAATATTCATGCAAATTAACATAAAAATAGGGAGCCTCCTCTTAAAGCATTTAAAAGCATGGCACGTTGTATGGAGACCACACTACGCCACACATAGGTTACTTTTTGAAAAGAGTTCAAAAACGGTTTCTGTGGCACCTCGCATTTTCTAGAGGAAAAAGTAAACATCTTCTCTCGTCTATTACTCGTCTCAAATATTTCAAAATGCACTATTGTTATCAACTCGAAGAGAAGTTATTGGTGCCTTGTTCCTCTATAAGTTGCTTAGAAATAAAATTGACTGCCCAAACCTACCGAGTCTCTTTTGTGCGATGCAGGATTTAGCGTGACGTCACGTCAGTGTGACGCGTAGTTCGCGTGTGGCGATGTTGATGCCACTATAGTATTGTACATGATTACCGTCCTCATTCATTAATTCGGTCTTGACATTAAGTAAAAATGGTTTTGTTATGAATATTACAAAACTAGCGACTTCGCGCATGTTGAGGTCAGAAATCATTCCACGGGAATGTAGTTCCGTAATAAAAATTATTTTATGTCCCAAGCTCATAGTTTATCTGTGTGCCAAATTTCATACAAATCTGTTGAGCCGTTTATGCGTGATTGAGTAAAAAACATTCAAACATAATAATATAAAACGTTTATTTTCTCAACACAAGTTATAAACTTGTAATTATATAAATATACTTGTAATGCACGAACAAGGAACTAACTTTGTGAGAGACTGGAGCCTGTGGTAGGTTTTTATAAAAACCTGTATTACCCGCGGCTAGATGCCTGTTAATTGGATACATGACAATGAAAATCCAGGATAATGAACGAAAAACAAATTAAGAAACAATATAAATTTAGTGCCTAATATAAAGAAAACAATAAAAAAAAAACTATAAACAATTAAAATACAAAGAACTAAAAAACTAAACATACAAACTTTCACATCTATGACTAGCTGCTGCCCGGGGCTTCACCCGCGTGGCTTTTTCTAAAATAAAAGCAACCAAAGTTACTCCATAAAACATCAGCTATCTGCCAATGAAAGTCCCGTCAAAATCGGTCCAGCCGTTACGGAGATTTGCCGGAACAAACAGACAGACAATTTTTGTTTTTATTTAATTGTTTTTTTTTGCTGTGGGTACTTTCACATGCATTTGAGAAATAGCTGTTATTTTGACATTACAAACAGACACTTTTTTTATTTATTTGTTTTTAGTATGTATGTAGAGATGTTACATTGATTTATTAAATTTTTTGAGTACTATAGTTGGTTGTGGGCAGGGCTCGGAAACCGGTTAATTTTCTATGTAACCTTAATCGTTATTATAAAGGTTTTCGAACATATTTCGTTAATTATTTAATATTCTGTTACAAAAAACGCCTACAAAAAATATTGTTATTTTTTTGTAAAAAGTTTTTTGTAACAAAATATTAAATAATTCCCCACTAAAAAGTGAAAAATAAAAAACTTTTTACAAAAAAATAAGAACCGACTACCAAAAATAACACTACAAAGTGAAAAATAACTTTAATTTCGGAAGTCGGTGTCTTTGGATCTGTATTTTAGTTTTTTGCCACTGACTTCCAAATTAAAGTTATTTTTCACTTTGTAGTGTTATTTTTGGTAGGTAGTCGGTTCTTATTTTTTTGTAAAAAGTTTTTTATTTTTCACTTTTTAGTGGGTCAGTTTTGAATTTATGTAAGTTACAATACCCTAATGTGAACTGCTCATCACCTTTTACAAAATATTGCTTTTCCCGATGCTGGGACGTTGATTGTTGAGCAGTTCTCCTGGTAAGAACCAGGAGAACTGCCACTCACCATATGCATAGTGACGAGCATAAATTGCTTATTCGCAACCCGTTAAATAGGGGTACCTACTCATTATTATATTGTTCCGGTGGCCATATAATATGTGGTCTCCAGCATCAGTTCCACTTCACCAAATGGTGCTTTCCGAGAGCAAATGCATGAGTTACTATAAAAAATACCCAAATCGCTATAGGTTTGCCTATAAAGTTTGAGGGTTATTTTTAAATGTTTTGTGTAAACAATTGTTGGCTAACTTAAATATAAAAAATATTAAAATGATAATGCTATGGATTACTAATAAATTAATAATTCAATTTGCCGTCGAATGACGTAGGTTGCACCCAAACAAGGGTGCCAACTACGTCACTAGATTGTAATGCTATACAAATGGGTATTATGTAAACATGATTTAAATCATGGTCACTAGATATGGAAAACGTGTGTTTGGAAAACTTCGTCAAGTCTTCTCGTCGTCAATCCCGCAGTGTTTGAAGTCTTCAACCAATGCGTCCTGCCCGTTAAAACATAATACGGTGCCGAAACGTGGACACAGACAGTCGGGCTGGTCCACAAATTCAAGGCCACTCAGCGTGCTATGGAGCGGACTATGCTCGGAGTTTCTTTGAAGGATAAGATCAGGAATGAAGTTATCCGGAAGAGAACCGGAGTTACCGACATAGTCTGCAGAGTAAGCAAGCTGAAGTGGCAGTGGGCTGGCCATGTTTGTCGATGGCCGGTGGAGCAGACGAGTCCTGGAGTGGAGACCGCTTATGGGCAAGCGTAGTGTGGGACGCCCCCCAGCTAGATGGACCGACGACCTTAAAAATGTGGCTGGGGCAGACTGGATGCGGAAGGCGGAGGACAGGGTGTTGTGGCGCAGCCTGGGAGCGGTCTATGTCCAGCAGTGGACTGCTATAGGCTGAGTTGATTGATTGAGATATGGAAATAAATATTTATTTGGTACAAAATAAAGACACAGTTAACACAACATAAGATCACGCCTGTATTCCACCTATTAGTACACCCACATTTCGCCAGTTATGTTTAAGTTCTATGTAGCGGGGCGGGCCTATTGCCACCATCCAGACTCCGGGATGACTCTGAGAAATTCCAGATGGAAAAACCCAATAACACTTTGCCCGACCTGGGAATCGAACCCAGGACCTCATGGTCAGCAGAAGCGCTGGTGAGCACTAGACCAACGAGGCAGAGGAAATAAACATTTATTTGGCAAAAAAACAAAGACACAGTTATGTAAGTAAGAATTGAAATGGGCTTTGCTACTCTGTCTGTGCTACATTGGTTTAGGTAATTAAATAAATAAATAAACCAAATCGTAAATGGGTTTTTATAGATGACATCTTCTTGTTACCCCCTACGTTGTAACATACAAGCAAATCAAAAATATTTTTTATTGATGTGAAACATCTATACGCGCTCGTAAAACCGATTGCTGGCGGGGCGACGCATGCCGCGTGGCGAGCGGCCACTATACACTTATGCAGTCTATATGTAGTAGAGTGTAAATGTAAATGTGTGTGTAGTGCAATGTTTCACATTTGCCAGTCGTCCGGTGACGGCTCAATGTTTTTTTAACGATATTTTTCTCTTTTATTAATGTATGTTAAACTTTATCATTTATTCCACTACTAATCTTCGTAGATGTAACTGCATGAGCACATTTTTTTGTTAGAATTATAATAATATTTTGTAATCTGTGTAAAGCTCCAGTTTCATAGAAGACCGGTATCCGCCATTGTAAAGAGCCCAACAAGACAGGTTCTCAAAACGTCAACGAATTATATTGTTGCTAAATTGAAGAGTACAACTGTGACGTAGCATGACAAATGAAGTGACAGGTTTTACGTTTAGTCGGTTACTTGACAGCTCTCTAGTCACGTGTTTTTTTTTTGTTGACCTATATAGTTAACTACCTTTTCTTTATCCTCATGGATATCCTCCATCCTGGGGCGGGCGGAAGGGTCTGTCAGACTCTTACTGACTAAAAACCACCCCAGTGTTCCCTTCCCACACTTGCACCGGGGATGTAGGGATCTGTTATTACTTCCGCAATGCCCAGCTAGCCACTTCAAGACGGGGGGAGGTGTTTGATATGAAGATAGTCTGAAAGATGGCGGCATTTCCCCACAACAGAATACCGTACGACATTACACTATGAAAAACTAGGCAAAGTACACTAAACGGGCTGTCTCTATGTCAGTTAAATTACGAATTTTTCTAACAGCATATGTTGCGGAGCTTAGCTTTTTTGACAGTTTATCTATATGTGGGCCCCACTGAAGCTTAGCATCCAAAGTTAAGCCCAAGAATACTGTGCTATCTTCAGGATTCAATTCTTCGCCCTTTATCAACACATCTGATTTCACCTGCCTAACGTGAGGTAGCGTAAACTTAATGCATTTGGTTTTTTTTTTTAATTTAGAAGTAAATTATTAACATTGAACCAGTGAATTACTTTTGAGATCGTCGTTTAAGTTAAAACAAAAGTGTAGTGTCATCTGCAAACAACACTATATCATGATTATCCTATATGAGGTAAGGCAAGTCATTAATATAAATAAGAAACAAGAAAGAACCAAGAATCGAGCCCTGTGGGACTCTCATTGTTACTATACTTTAGTATTTAGTAGTTAGTTCCATGGTTTCTGCTGAAAATGGGTGCTGTTGACGATAGGTTTGTCCGAAGTCACAGCATTTTGCTGAGCAAAGACCTGACGGCTAATTGCGTAACACACTATCAGTAGGAATAGGTCTCAATTTGACAGTTCAACAACATTCATTGCGTTATTTACGTTGTTGAGCAGACAATTTTTTCTAACATATGAAGCAATGGATTAGCAATATACTTCAAAATCATTCCGATTCCGATTCAAACTGCGTTACGCAATTAGGGTACAGTTCTTGCACAGATGCAACGCACAGTTATTGTAATTGTTCATAATTAGTATAGTTTGTTACAAAAGTAGTTATTTTTCCACTCGGCAATCGGCATTTTGTTTTTGTTTTGATTGTTTGCTTGTCGACTTTGTTGTCATCACAGGTTGTTATTTTTTTAAGTAGATTAAAGATTAGTAAACTCTTTGTAAATTGTCTTTGGTCCCTGACATCAACCAATGGACAAGATTGTCAAAATGTTTAGGGTAATGGATACGAGGCTTTTGGCTACTTTGTATGTGTGTATTTTGACTGTGTTATTTTATTATACTGTGCGTTTTGTTTGTGCAGAATAAATAACGTTTCTGTCTTCTTATAGATCCGGGAGATTTTTTCCCATTGACGTCAACGCTCTGAATCCTATTACTCAAGTAAGAAGTAAGAAGACCCAGAGCGATGTTCCGGAACCCGTAGTACAGGAGAAATGTTATGTTATGAGGTTGACTATCAGTCGCCTTCCACCTTCCTCTTTAGAGAATCCAGGCGTAAAACAAAAGATTCCTTTGAAAAATAAAACGGTATTAATTTCTTACAAATCGAATACAAAAGAGGCCATATATTATATATACTCTTACAAATCCTTAAGAAAAATCAACAAAATTACAACACGTGCTAAATACACAAATTAATTTAAAATTGGTGTAATTTTGACAATATTTCATGTCTATGTTGATTCAGCTTGGGTACAGACAAACAATTTTGGCAGGTTTTGTTCGCGCTGTACTTATAAAACTGATTGCGTATCTAATTTAGTAAATCATTTTCAAAATGAAGTGGGTGGCAGTTACACTGGTCGTGGTAAGTGTGAAATAAATATAATCTTAACTAGCTTTTGAAAATATCCTACAGACACGTAAGTACTACCGGGAATCCTGTGTGTTAATCCCCAAAATTAAAATGTCCACCATCTGCCTAGCCTTGACCCAACTATGTTGGGTTCGGCTTCCAGTCTAACCGGATGCAACTGATTACCAGTATTTTACATGGAGCGACTGCCTATCTGAACTCCACAACCCAGTTACTCGGTAACACGATATCCCTTGGTGAGACTGGTTGTCAGACTTTTGGGCTTCTGACGACCCGTAACACAAAGATCTACAAATGACAGCCGGGACCAACGGCTTAACGTACTTTCCGAGGCACGGAGGAATCTTGGTATGAAAAGATGGTCACCCATCCACGGACCAACCGCGGCAAGCGTAGCTTAACCTGATCGATCGACCCGTGTGGCAGTTATTATTTAGCCACAAGCTCCTCCACAAAATTAAAATGTCAATCAATCAACTCAGTCTATAGCAGTCCACTGCTGGAAATAGGCCTCGCACAGGCTGCGCCACAATACCCTGTCATCCGCTTTCCGCATCCAGTCTGTCCCAGCAACCTTTTTAAGGTCGTCGGTCCATCTAGCCTCCAAGGGGCGCCCCACAATAAGCTTGCCGATACGCGGTCTCCACTCCAGGACTTGCCTGCTCCACCGGCCATCGGTCCGTCACCAAACATGACCAGTCCACTGCCACTTCAGCTTGCTTACTCTGCAGGCTATGTCAGTAACTCCGGTAATTAAAATGTGTAGGTAACTAATAGACTAAGCGAAGGGCTGTTCGCTCACACCGCGGCATTTTTCATATTTTTAGCATTTTTATACCCGTCGTCGTAACTTCTACTCGTAAACGAAACGTCCGATTCGAATAATGTAAGCGGAATTTACATGTACATATCTTAATTATGAAACTACTTAATTGGGTAATGATTAAAGTAAAGTAAAGTAAAAAAAAGTTTATTGATAATTTATGAGAACAAACCTTACACACAAATCCCAACAATCCTGTGATTTGTGTCTACTAATACAAACATAAATTACATTACATAGGTCTAATAAATACATGTGTTTCTGCGGTTGTTTGAGCTTAATTCACACCGATCTCCGTACTAGTGAAAACTGTATCACGGCAGATCGGTCTTCCTCGTTCACAAACACACACACTTCCACACAATTAAAACGATGATTTGATCATGATATGAATGTCATCGTCTTTCGATTCTACCCGTGTGTTGATTGACTGATTAAAAAAACCGGCCAAGTGCGAGTCGGACTCGTGCATGAAGGGTTCACCACCATCTATAAAAACGGAAAAAAAATCATGTTTGTTGTATCGGAGCCCCCCTTAAATATTTGTTTTATTTTAATTTAATTATTTATTTTTAAAGTGAATATATATCTAAATATTCTGTGAATATTTCAAGCGTCTACCTGTTGCCGTTATCAATATCGAGCAAAAATGAGCAAAAAAATCACGTTTGCTGTATTGGAGCCCCCTTAAATATTTATTTTATTCTGTTTTTTAGTATTTTTTGTTATAGAGGCAACAGAAATACATCATCTGTGAAAATTTCAACTGTCTAACTATCACGGTTCATGAGATACAGCCTGGTGACAGACGGACAGACAGACAGACAGACAGAAAGACGGCGGAGCCTTAGTAGTAGGGTTTCCGTTTTACCCTTTGGGTACGGAACCCTAAAAACGGCAAAAAAATCACGTTTGTTGTATGGGAACCCCCTTAAATATTTATTTTATTCAATTTTTTGGAATTTGTTGTTATAGCGGCAACAGAAATACATCATCTGTGAAAATTTCAACTGTCTATCATGGTTCATGGACAGACAGACGGCGGAGACTTAGTAATAGGGTCCCCGTTTTACCCTTTTGGTACGGAACCCTAAAAACGGTTATTGTTCATTTGTGACTTATTTATAATAGTTAGATATATAATTTTATAGCCTCGCTGATTTTGTGAGTATTGATGAGTAGGTACTGTACACATGTAGTACATTATTTTATGTATCATCAATATTTTTTGCAGTGCACGCCAAAAAATGACTTTTATAGGCAAACTTTTGATACCTAGGGTTAGCATCCGTAATTAAAGAAAAAAATACAGCCCATGTTCTTGCTGATAATGAAGCTTTCTATAAGTGAAATATTTTTTTAAATCAGTTATGTAGTTTGAGAGTTTATCCATTACAAACAAACAAACAAAAAATCAAATTGTTTCTCTTTATAATATTACAACCTTCTGCACTTTTTTTTTTTTTTTGGGTGGGAAATTATCAAATAACTTCTCCCGCTCTGGGCGGAGCGGGAGTGTCAGACTTTTACTGACTAAAACCCACCCGTGTTCCTTCAGATCCCTGTGTGCCAGGGCCACGATATCCCTTTCGGACAGGCTCGTAACCCTGGCAGACTAGCTTCTGCCCGCGACTTCGTTCGTTAACTTAAAATATATCCTATGATACTCGCCAATACTGTAGATGAATTAGTGAAAGAATTTTCAAACTCGTTTCCGTAAATTCAGAGACTACCCCCCCCCCCCCCTACAACCTCACAAACTATACCTTTTTTTAATATTAGTACAGATTTGTTTAGACTGGTTGATCCGACTGACGTAGTCCTGTCCAAAGCAGAGTAACGGCCTCTAAGATTAATTTTGCGTCATCATCTTCAGTCGAAAGACGTCCACTGCTGGTCATAGGCCTCCTCATTTGGCTTTACCATCGCCATGGTTGGCAGGCAGGTTGGCGATCGCAGTATGGTGTTAAAATGCATAAAGAACGCTGCTGCCCATTCTCTAGTAAGTCCCTTAGTCGCCTTTTACGACACCCACGGGAAGAAATAGGATGGTGGGTTCCATTTTGTCCTTTTAAGGTAAAAAATTACCTAAATTCAAAATGAAAGAAATCGATCAGTACCTTAATTGCGTAACACATAATCAATTCTTATTAGAATAATATAATAAAACAAAAATTATAATATATTTTTTTTTTATTTACACATTGTATTTAAATATGTTATTTTTCTTCCTCAGGCACTAGTGGCCATCGACGGTTTGCCAGGTAAGTTAAGTTAGTCAGTTAAGTTAAGTTAAAAAAAAGATATCTACTTAAGTTTATTTTTAATTCATAACAGATTTTTGGCCCTTTTTTTCGCTAACGAATCCGACAACGATTTGAAAAAGTTCCCATAGTCGATCGTACATAGTTTTTTTTTTGTTCTCGGGTGGGAAAATCTACATGGACGTCCTCCGCCTTGGGGCGGGCGGAGGGGTCTTTCAGACTCTTACTGACTCCGGTGTTCCCTTCCCACACTTACACCGGGGATCATGAGATCATATGCGGCTTCCGTGATCCCTGCATGTCTAGCTGTGCTAACATTTTGCCCTTGTACTAGCTTAGCGTAGTATCCTGCGTTGGACTGGTATCAATAGAATGTGAGGCCAGCTCATTGAGGTAGGAATACTATGGAGATGGCATGTTCTACTATATGAAGCATAGCTATGCAAATATCTATCATATCGACACAGACATGTCATAAAGCGTTTTGTTTCTTTCTAACTAATCAAGAACTACATATGTAAAAAGAGACATCTATATGTTTGTTGAGGACTACACTAATAGCGGGCGATGACCCCACAAAAAAAAAACATAAAATTAATTATTTTTTTGTTTTATCATATAATATAATATCTACCTGCAGAAACGATGGATGGACTGAGTGAAAGATGAGGTTACAAAGGGAGGGACTACCGAGATGACAAATACCTGTAAAATTATACCATTATATAAAAAAGTGGATTATTTGGTAGTTCTGGAATATTATTATAGTGATAAATATAAAGTTAATGTTTTAAACAAGTACAACACACGTAGGGTTAGAGAGAATAGACTGGTTTGACCCCAGATAACAAATTATTTCTCCCCCCCCCCCCTCCTCCCCCAACCCCCTCCCCCAAGGTTTCATTGTTATGAAAAAGAGCGTCTCTCACCATCAAACGTAAAAGTTTGGCGAATTTAGATTAAGTAACCCCTCTGTATTATATATAAAAAAAAAAAAAATTGAGAAGTATGGAAGAAAGGGACATACTGCGCCGACCACAAATTAATTGGGATAAGGACAGGAGAATGATAACCCAGCATGTCTGCGAAGTTTCGCTAGCTAATTTAGTTTGACCCTGTATATATCAGGGCAAGCAGGGCATGAAGTGTTCCATCGTTCCCGGAACAGGACATGAAGTGTTCCATCGTTCCCGGAACAGGACATGAAGTGTTCCGTTTCGCGTGTGCCGGCTATTTGTTTTTTTGTGTTCGTGATTATAAATTAGATGTGTTTTAATGTAATTTCGAGTAAACTCGAGCAGGTAACTAGGTACTCGAGTTTATGTTTTCGTAATGCACGTGTTTCTGTCACAAATAACACTATTTTTCTTCGTTTCTTCTTTCATTGTTCCCGGAACAGCACCAAAGTAATAAATTTCATATTTTGTACTGCACCTGTACTAAATTCTCGAACCTTCCATTATTTGGCAGCGCTGAACATAGACCACTCTCTAGGCACTTCAAGCGACTCTGGCACAAAGAAAAGCAAGAGTGCCCTAGGCATCGGAGATGGCCTCTCCAAGGAGGATGGTTTGACCTTGACCAAGACGCAATCTCGGGAGGAACACTCGAAGGAATCCAGGAACAGCAATGGAAGAACAGCGAGTAAGTGCTTAGAAATAAAACAAAATGAATACGCCTAGCGTTTTCCAACTACGCACGTTAGGGTCGGCTTCCAGTCTAACTGGATGCAGCTGATTACCAGTATTTTACATGGAGCGACTGCCTATCTGACCTCCACAACCTAATTACTGGGTACGTTAGGGATATGTTAGGTCTTTCCTGGATACGTTAGGGTCGATCCGTATTGGTAGCGAGCGAAATTCAAATATTCTTAAGTTTTTTGCAATTTGCAGGTCAGTGTCAGGTTGTATCTTGATCAAAATATGATTCGCGACTATACCTGATGTGTATTTACAGAATTATAATTATTAGAATCATTCATACATCTTTCTAAGTTAGATTTGCCCCCCAATGGGTGTTACGGACATTCGATGGTACAAATTTTAAATATCCAATCATATATTACAAATTCAATCCTTTTGAAGTGTCGTCCAAAAGAAGAAAAACCGGCCAAGTGCGAGTCGGACTCACGCACGAAGGGTTTCGTACCATTATTTATAAGAAAACGGCAAAAAAAATCACGTATGTTGTATGGTTTTTTTAAATTAAATTAATGTTTTTTTTTTTTTTAAAGTGAATATATAGCTAAATATTCTGTGAATATTTCAAGCGTCTACCTGTTGCCGTTATCAATATCGAGCAACAAAATCACGTTTGTTGTATGGGAGCCCCCTTAAATATTTATTTTATTCTATTTTTTAGTATTTGTTTTTATAGCGGCAACAGAAATACATCATCTGTGAAAATTTCAACTGTCGAACTATCACGGTTCATGAGATACAGCCTGGTGAGAAACGGACAGACAGACAGACGGCGGAGCCTTAGTGATAGGGTTCCCGTTTTACCCTTTGGGTACGGAACCCCAAAAACCGGCCAAGTGCGAGTCAGACTCACACAAGAAGGGGTCCGTATCACCGTACAATATTTAACACTACTTAAAAAAAAGTAAAATACTTTAGTAAAATAAAAACATGTTTCTTGTATGGACCCCTTTATTTTATTTTTATTATTGGTTTTTATAGCGGCCTTAATAGTACACACTGTTGTAAAAATTTCAAGGGTCTACCTATTACGGTTTAAACGATAGGTACAGTCCTGTGACAGACGGACGGATGGACGGACAGCGGAGCCATTGGTAGTGGCACCCTTTGGGTACGATACCCTAAAATCTAAATTGTTTTGTTTCTCAGGCCATGACGGCAACACTCAGACTGATTCAGAAACGAGTCCGTCTGAGGAGATTGCAAGAAACAGCGCGCAGCAGGATGCCCAAAGTCTGAGCTTAGGAGGTCAGAAGGGTCTTCTGCAGACCCAGCAGACTTCTAGAAGGAGTGGAGACACGACCAGGAACGCGGAAGAGTATAACAGAGAGCATTCTACAAGTCATGGTAAGTAATTACTTAAATTTAGTCTTTAAAATCTTCTGTAGAAATAGAAAAATAAAAAATTATAAATATAATAAAATAAACTTTTTACAAAAAAAAAACGACTTCCAAAAAATCACAAAATAAAACTTTTTTTTCTAAAGTCAGTTTAAAGAAATAGTAGAAATAGATTCCGTGTCTTAGCGTACGTGCGACCACGTTCGATCAATATTTATCAAGAGTTGAAAATTGATGATAGGTTCGGTTAAAAATTGAATACCTCCATTTTTAGGGTTTCGTAGTCAACAAGGAACCCTTATAGTTTTGACATGTCCGTCTGTCTGTCCCCAGTTTAGCTCAGAGACTCTTAGTACTAGAAAGTTATAATTTGGTATAGGTATACATATTAATCACGGCGACAAACCGGTAAAATAAAATCATGGCAGAAGTATATATAACGAAATTAAAAGGAAAACTATCACAGCTAAGTCTTTAAAAAAGACATGATTTTCGAATAAAAAATGTGTCGAGCGAAAATATTACAATTACGTAACTGTCTTAAATATGGAAAGAAAAATATCCAATAAATCATACACTAAAGTATCACTTTGCTTGTATGTGTGACCGTTTCAGAATATTCATGCAAATTAACATAAAAATAGGGAGCCTCCTCTTAACTATATTATTGGGGAGTTTGTTGCGCCACTTCTTCTTCCCAGCTAAAGCACTAGGAAGTGGTGAAGGGCGGGCATTTTGGGGGACTGTGTTATGTAATTTTGACATTCGAAATTACGCGGACGTGATGATTCTCATGAGCAGTGGTGGCCCAGTGGTTAACGGCCTCGACTTACGAGTAGTAGGTCGTAGGTTCGAACCCAGACAGGCGCTTTACTTTGTGTAAATTATTTCATCACCACTACTCTCAAAACGGTGAAGGAAAACATCGTGAGAACTAAAAAAAATCGAAGACATGTGACGTCTACCAACCCGCACTGGGTCCGCGTGGTGGATTACGGCCCACTCCCTCTCACAGAAATAGGAGGCCTGTGTCCCAGCAGTGGGAACATTATAGGCAGATTATGTATGCTGATTCTCAGCTTAGTTTGAATAAATAAATAAAATAACTTTTGTTTTTAATTTTATAAGTCCAGCACCATTGCGTAACATAGTTTGAATCAGAATCGGAATGATTTTGAAGTATATTGCTAATCCATTGCTTCATATGTTAGAAAAATTCGTTTGTTCAACAACGTAAATAACGCAATGAATGTTGTTGAACTGTCAAATGGAAACCGATTCCTACTGATAGTGTGTTACGCAATTATCGTGCTGGTTTCCTCACGACTGTTCCCTACCGACGTCATTGATGTCCAAAATAAACTTAGAAAGTACATATAATGAATTCAAAATTCACACGCACAGTCAGTCTTATTCAGTTTTTTCTCCTTTTCAGGTCTCCTGAACAGTGGCAATCAAGACGAATCAGGTCAGTACAATGTTAAAAGAATTACAAGTAGTCCTCAAAAAGGTCACATTAGACGTACTCATATGCCCCATATACCAAGCCACGGTGAAACCGGAGATTTGAGTGAAGTTCTCAAGCGACGACTAAACAAGCCGCACTTTATAAGAGGCTCTGGAAACCAAGGAGTACATACTAGAAAATATGTAAACGGAATTCTTACTCCTGCTGATAATTTTAAATATGTACCTGAAACCAGATACCATCCACATTCAAATGAATATTTAAATGAACTCCTTAATCGTGAGCGTGGTACAGTCTACTACCCAGTAACTGCAAACCAAGCAACTCTTGATGGCAAATACATAAATAGAGATTTTGTCCAGGATAACACCGATCAATATGCTATTGATGATGAAAATGAACAATATCTAAGTGATATCTTAACTCAAGCACAACATCTTTTAAAACATAGAGCTGTGCCGCACGGTTATGGAATTACCCCTGCCCATTACCGTCCCGTTCCCAGTAATAGAAGGCCTGTATATGGCACTCCTAATTCTGGAATAAGGTTTTATGATGGTTCTTATATGACTAATCCTTCATCTGCTGCAGATGATGATAGCAGCTACGGTGAAGTAGTTTCTGGATACGTCATCCCTACAGCCATTGCTCCGGATTTGAATAGTTATCGAAATAGTCATAGCAGTAGACCTAGCTACTACAGAAATGGCGGTGTCAGCACAGGACTAAGTTATAAACCTGATGGAAAAGATCCAACTACCATATTTGGTAGAAGTCCAGGTTACAGTAGTGTTGATTCAGTTTTACCAATTAGTACAATTCCAGTAAGTTATGATGCCAGTAAAGATAAAGCTGGAGTTTTAATTGACAAAACGTTGACATATGCACCTCTAGCACCTTTGACACCGTTGAACTCGCGGACACCTTTTGATAACGACTATGAAGGGACAAGTAGTGATGACTTTGACATTATAATAGATAAAGACCTTTTATTAAAACATGACACTAAAACACACGGAAGTGAGGGTATAATTAAAAAAGTTGAAACTACAACTGTAATCAATGATCAAAAAGATCTTACATCCAAAATTAGTCACGCAACTCAACCAGATAGTGAGCGTGGTAGTACTAGTAGTTATATAAATGAAGCTACTATGGATAAAACTCTGCAACCTAAACCCACTGACAAACATGGTAAAGATAGCAGAAAAATAGATAACACTTCTACTAGAATTACAAAAATAATTGGAAACAATAATGGTTCACACGTTACTGATAATGAACACGCTACTAAACCCGATAAATCCATAGTGATCGACAAAACCACACTGATCAAAAACACTAACGAAGATGGAAAAGATGACGACAAAAATAATACAATAGTTGATAACATCACTGGCAAAGATGATGATGGGACTATAAAAAAACGTCAATCTATTGTGATAGACAAAACTATAGTGATCAAAAATTCTGAAAAAGATGAAAAGGATGACGACAAAAAAGATAAAATTGTTGAAACAATTCCTGATGACAAGTCCAGGCCCATTGACAATAACGATCATGAAACTACCAAAAACGGTCAATCTATGGTGACTGACACAACTACAGTGATAAAAAACAAAGATGAAGATGGAAAAGATGGCAAAAAACATGATAAAACAGTTGATAATACTGATAAAAAAGATGTTGTTGAATCAGACAATATTGGCAAAGATGATAAAATTACCCAATCTGGTAAATCAGATATTATTAAGAAAAATACCGTGATTAATAAATCCTCGGGACAAAATGATGAATCAAATAATAATGACACTGAAGAAACTACCGACAACACCGAATCAATAATGACTGAAAAAACCACGAAGATCAAGAATTCTGAAAAAGATGGAAAGAATGACGACAAAAAAGATCAATTTGTTGAAACAATTCCTGATGACAAGTCCAGGCCCATTGACAATAACGATCAAGAAACTACCAAAAACGGTCAATCTATGGTGACTGACACAACTACAGTGATAAAAAACAAAGATGAAGATGGAAAAGATGGCAAAAAACATGATAAAACAGTTGATAATACTGATAAAAAAGATGTTGTTGAATCAGACAATATTGGCAAAGATGATAAAATTACCCAATCTGGTAAATCAGATATTATTAAGAAAAATACCGTGATTAATAAATCCTCGGGACAAAATGATGAATCAAATAATAATGACACTGAAGAAACTACCGACAACACCGAATCAATAATGACTGAAAAAACCACGAAGATCAAGAATTCTGAAAAAGATGGAAAGAATGACGACAAAAAAGATCAATTTGTTGAAACAATTCCTGATGACAAGTCCAGGCCCATAAACAATAACGATCATGAAACTACCAAAAACGGTCAATCTGCGGTGACTGACACAACTACAGTGACAAAAAACAAAGATGAAGATGGAAAAGATGGTGAAAAACAGGATAAAACAGTTGATAATATTGATAAAAAAGATTTAGTTGAATCAGACAATATTGGTAAAGATGATAAAATTACCCAATCTGGTAAATCAGTTATTATTAAGAAAAATACCGTGATTAATAAATCCTCGGGACAAAATGATGGATCAAATAATAATGACACTGAAGAAACTACCGACAACACCGAATCAATAATGACTGAAAAAACCACGAAGATCAACAATTCTGAAAAAGATGGAAAGAATGACGACAAAAAAGATAAATTTGTTGAAACAGTTCCTGATGACAAGTCCAGGCCCATAAACAATAACGATCATGAAACTACCAAAAACGGTGAATCTGTGGTGACTGACACAACTACAGTGATAAAATACAAAGATGAAGATGGAAAAGATGGCGAAAAACATGATAAAACAGTTGATAATATTGATAAAAAAGATGTTGTTGAATCATACAATATTGGTAAAGATGATAAAATTACCCAATCTGGTAAATCAGTTATTATTCAGAAAAATTCCGTGATTAATAAATCCTCGGGACAAAATGATGGATCAAATAATAATGACACTGAAGAAACTACCGACAACATCGAATCAATAGTGACTGAAAAAACCCCAAAGATCAACAACTCTGAAAAAGATGGAAAGAATGACGACAAAAAAGATAAATTTGTTGAAACAATTCCTGATGACAAGTCCAGGCCCATAGACAATAACGATCATGTAACTACCAAAAACGGTCAATCTATGATGACTGACACAACTACAGTCATGAAAAACATAGATGAAGATGGAAAAGATGGTGAAAAACATGATAAAACAGTTGATAATATTGATAAAAAAGGTTTAGGAAAAGATATTGTTGAATCAGACAATATTGGTAAAGATGATAAAATTACCCAATCTGGTAAACCAATTGTTATTAAGGATAATACCGTGATTAATAAATCCTTGGGACAACATGATGGATCAAATAATAATGACACTGAAGAAACTACCGACAACACCGAATCAATAGTGACTGAAAAAACCACGGAGATCAACAATTCTGAAAAAGATGGAAAGAATGACGACAAAAAAGATAAAATTGTTGAAACAATTCCTGATGGCAAGTCCAGGCCCATTGACAATAACGATCATGAAACTACCAAAAACGGTCAATCTGTGGTGACTGACACAACAACAGTGATAAAAAGCAAAGATGAAGATGGAAAAGATGGTGAAAAACAGGATAAAACAGTTGATAATATTGATAAAAAAGGTTTAGGAAAAGATACTGTTGAATCAGACAATATTGGTAAAGATGATAAAAATTCCCAATCTGGTAAACCAAGTGTTATTAAGGATAATACCGTGAATAATAAATCCTCGGGACAACATGATGGATCAAATAGTAATGACACTGAAAAAACTACCGTAAACACTGAATCAATAATGACTGAAAAAACCACGGAGATCAACAATTCTGAAAAAGATGGAAAGGATGACGACAAAAAAGATAAAATTGTTGAAACAATTCCTGATGACAAGTCCAGGCCCATAGACAATAACGATCATGAAACTACCAAAAACGGTCAATCTGTGGTGACTGACACAACTACAGTGATAAAAAACAAAGATGAAGATGGAAAAGATGGCGAAAAGCATGATAAAACAGTTGATAATATTGATAAAAAAAAATTTGGTGAATCAGACAATATTGGTAAAGATGATAAAATTACCCAATCTGGTAAATCAGTTATTATTAAGAAAAATACCGTGATTAATAAATCCTCGGGACAAAATGTTGAATCAAATAATAATGACACTGAAGAAAATACCGACAACACCGAATCAATAATGACTGAAAAAACCACGAAGATCAACAATTCTGAAAAAGATGGAAAGAATGACGACAAAAAAGATAAAATTGTGGAAACAATTCCTGATGACAAGTCCAGGCCCATTGACAATAACGATCAAGAAACTACCAAAAATGGTCAATCTATGGTGACTGACACAACTACATTGATAAAAAACAAAGATGAAGATGGAAAAGATGGCAAAAAACATGATAAAACAGTTGATAATACCGATAAAAAAGATGTTGTTGAATCAGACAATATTGGTAAAGATGATAAAATTACCCAATCCGGTAAATCAGTTATTATTAAGAAAAATACCGTGATTAATAAATCCTCGGGACAAAATTATGGATCAAATAATAATGACACTGAAGAAACTACCGACAACACCGAATCAATAATGACTGAAAAAACCACGATGATCAACAATTCTGAAAAAGATGGAAAGGATGACGACAGAAAAGATAAAATTGTTGAAACAATTCCTTATGACAAGTCCAGGCCCATAGACAATAACGATCATGAAATTACCAAAAACAGTCAATCTGTGGTGACTGACACAACTACAGTGATAAAAAATATAGATGAAGATGGAAAAGATGGCGAAAAACATGATAAAACAGTTGATAATATTGATAAAAATGGTTCAGGAAAAGATGTTGTTGAATCAGACAATATAGGTAAAGATGATAAAAATACCCAATCTGGTAAACAAAGTGTTATTAAGGATAATACCGTGATTATTAAATCCTCGGGACAACATGATGGATCAAATAATAATGACACTGAAGAAACTGCCGACAACACCGAATCAATAATGACTGAAAAAACCACGAAGATCAACAATTCTGAAAAAGATGGAAAGAATGATGACAAAAAAGATAAAATTGTGGAAAAAATTCCTGATGACAAGTCCAGGCCCATTGACAATAACGATCAAGAAACTACCAAAAACGGTCAATCTATGGTGACTGACACAACTACAGTGATAAAAAACAAAGATGAAGATGGAAAAGATGGCAAAAAACATGATAAAACAGTTGATAATACTGATAAAAAAGATGTTGTTGAATCAGACAATATTGGCAAAGATGATAAAATTACCCAATCTGGTAAATCAGATATTATTAAGAAAAATACCGTGATTAATAAATCCTCGGGACAAAATGATGAATCAAATAATAATGACACTGAAGAAACTACCGACAACACCGAATCAATAATGACTGAAAAAACCACGAAGATCAAGAATTCTGAAAAAGATGGAAAGAATGACGACAAAAAAGATCAATTTGTTGAAACAATTCCTGATGACAAGTCCAGGCCCATAAACAATAACGATCATGAAACTACCAAAAACGGTCAATCTGCGGTGACTGACACAACTACAGTGACAAAAAACAAAGATGAAGATGGAAAAGATGGCGGAAAACATGATAAAACAGTTGATAATATTGATAAAAAAGATTTAGTTGAATCAGACAATATTGGTAAAGATGATAAAATTACCCAATCTGGTAAATCAGTTATTATTAAGAAAAATACCGTGATTAATAAATCCTCGGGACAAAATGATGGATCAAATAATAATGACACTGAAGAAACTACCGACAACACCGAATCAATAATGACTGAAAAAACCACGAAGATCAACAATTCTGAAAAAGATGGAAAGAATGACGACAAAAAAGATAAATTTGTTGAAACAGTTCCTGATGACAAGTCCAGGCCCATAAACAATAACGATCATGAAACTACCAAAAACGGTGAATCTGTGGTGACTGACACAACTACAGTGATAAAATACAAAGATGAAGATGGAAAAGATGGCGAAAAACATGATAAAACAGTTGATAATATTGATAAAAAAGATGTTGTTGAATCATACAATATTGGTAAAGATGATAAAATTACCCAATCTGGTAAATCAGTTATTATTCAGAAAAATTCCGTGATTAATAAATCCTCGGGACAAAATGATGGATCAAATAATAATGACACTGAAGAAACTACCGACAACATCGAATCAATAGTGACTGAAAAAACCCCAAAGATCAACAACTCTGAAAAAGATGGAAAGAATGACGACAAAAAAGATAAATTTGTTGAAACAATTCCTGATGACAAGTCCAGGCCCATAGACAATAACGATCATGTAACTACCAAAAACGGTCAATCTATGATGACTGACACAACTACAGTCATGAAAAACATAGATGAAGATGGAAAAGATGGTGAAAAACATGATAAAACAGTTGATAATATTGATAAAAAAGGTTTAGGAAAAGATATTGTTGAATCAGACAATATTGGTAAAGATGATAAAATTACCCAATCTGGTAAATCAGTTATTATTAAGAAAAATACCGTGATTAATAAATCCTCGGGACAAAATGTTGAATCAAATAATAATGACACTGAAGAAAATACCGACAACACCGAATCAATAATGACTGAAAAAACCACGAAGATCAACAATTCTGAAAAAGATGGAAAGAATGACGACAAAAAAGATAAAATTGTGGAAACAATTCCTGATGACAAGTCCAGGCCCATTGACAATAACGATCAAGAAACTACCAAAAATGGTCAATCTATGGTGACTGACACAACTACATTGATAAAAAACAAAGATGAAGATGGAAAAGATGGCAAAAAACATGATAAAACAGTTGATAATACCGATAAAAAAGATGTTGTTGAATCAGACAATATTGGTAAAGATGATAAAATTACCCAATCCGGTAAATCAGTTATTATTAAGAAAAATACCGTGATTAATAAATCCTCGGGACAAAATTATGGATCAAATAATAATGACACTGAAGAAACTACCGACAACACCGAATCAATAATGACTGAAAAAACCACGATGATCAACAATTCTGAAAAAGATGGAAAGGATGACGACAGAAAAGATAAAATTGTTGAAACAATTCCTTATGACAAGTCCAGGCCCATAGACAATAACGATCATGAAATTACCAAAAACAGTCAATCTGTGGTGACTGACACAACAACAGTGATAAAAAGCAAAGATGAAGATGGAAAAGATGGTGAAAAACAGGATAAAACAGTTGATAATATTGATAAAAAAGGTTTAGGAAAAGATACTGTTGAATCAGACAATATTGGTAAAGATGATAAAAATTCCCAATCTGGTAAACCAAGTGTTATTAAGGATAATACCGTGAATAATAAATCCTCGGGACAACATGATGGATCAAATAGTAATGACACTGAAAAAACTACCGTAAACACTGAATCAATAATGACTGAAAAAACCACGGAGATCAACAATTCTGAAAAAGATGGAAAGGATGACGACAAAAAAGATAAAATTGTTGAAACAATTCCTGATGACAAGTCCAGGCCCATAGACAATAACGATCATGAAACTACCAAAAACGGTCAATCTGTGGTGACTGACACAACTACAGTGATAAAAAACAAAGATGAAGATGGAAAAGATGGCGAAAAGCATGATAAAACAGTTGATAATATTGATAAAAAAAAATTTGGTGAATCAGACAATATTGGTAAAGATGATAAAATTACCCAATCTGGTAAATCAGTTATTATTAAGAAAAATACCGTGATTAATAAATCCTCGGGACAAAATGTTGAATCAAATAATAATGACACTGAAGAAAATACCGACAACACCGAATCAATAATGACTGAAAAAACCACGAAGATCAACAATTCTGAAAAAGATGGAAAGAATGACGACAAAAAAGATAAAATTGTGGAAACAATTCCTGATGACAAGTCCAGGCCCATTGACAATAACGATCAAGAAACTACCAAAAATGGTCAATCTATGGTGACTGACACAACTACATTGATAAAAAACAAAGATGAAGATGGAAAAGATGGCAAAAAAGATGATAAAACAGTTGATAATACCGATAAAAAAGATGTTGTTGAATCAGACAATATTGGTAAAGATGATAAAATTACCCAATCCGGTAAATCAGTTATTATTAAGAAAAATACCGTGATTAATAAATCCTCGGGACAAAATTATGAATCAAATAATAATGACACTGAAGAAACTACCGACAACACCGAATCAATAATGACTGAAAAAACCACGATGATCAACAATTCTGAAAAAGATGGAAAGGATGACGACAGAAAAGATAAAATTGTTGAAACAATTCCTTATGACAAGTCCAGGCCCATAGACAATAACGATCATGAAATTACCAAAAACAGTCAATCTGTGGTGACTGACACAACTACAGTGATAAAAAATATAGATGAAGATGGAAAAGATGGCGAAAAACATGATAAAACAGTTGATAATATTGATAAAAATGGTTCAGGAAAAGATGTTGTTGAATCAGACAATATAGGTAAAGATGATAAAAATACCCAATCTGGTAAACAAAGTGTTATTAAGGATAATACCGTGATTATTAAATCCTCGGGACAACATGATGGATCAAATAATAATGACACTGAAGAAACTGCCGACAACACCGAATCAATAATGACTGAAAAAACCACGAAGATCAACAATTCTGAAAAAGATGGAAAGAATGATGACAAAAAAGAAAAAATTGTGGAAAAAATTCCTGATGACAAGTCCAGGCCCATTGACAATAACGATCAAGAAACTACCAAAAACGGTCAATCTATGGTGACTGACACAACTACATTGATAAAAAACAAAGATGAAGATGGAAAAGATGGCAAAAAACATGATAAAACAGTTGATAATACTGATAAAAAAGATGTTGTTGAATCAGACAATATTGGCAAAGATGATAAAATTACCCAATCTGGTAAATCAGATATTATTAAGAAAAATACCGTGATTAATAAATCCTCGGGACAAAATGATGAATCAAATAATAATGAAACTGAAGAAACTACCGACAACACCGAATCAATAATGACTGAAAAAACCACGAAGATCAAGAATTCTGAAAAAGATGGAAAGAATGACGACAAAAAAGATCAATTTGTTGAAACAATTCCTGATGACAAGTCCAGGCCCATAAACAATAACGATCATGAAACTACCAAAAACGGTCAATCTGCGGTGACTGACACAACTACAGTGACAAAAAACAAAGATGAAGATGGAAAAGATGGCGGAAAACATGATAAAACAGTTGATAATATTGATAAAAAAGATTTAGTTGAATCAGACAATATTGGTAAAGATGATAAAATTACCCAATCTGGTAAATCAGTTATTATTAAGAAAAATACCGTGATTAATAAATCCTCGGGACAAAATGATGGATCAAATAATAATGACACTGAAGAAACTACCGACAACACCGAATCAATAATGACTGAAAAAACCACGAAGATCAACAATTCTGAAAAAGATGGAAAGAATGACGACAAAAAAGATAAATTTGTTGAAACAGTTCCTGATGACAAGTCCAGGCCCATAAACAATAACGATCATGAAACTACCAAAAACGGTGAATCTGTGGTGACTGACACAACTACAGTGATAAAATACAAAGATGAAGATGGAAAAGATGGCGAAAAACATGATAAAACAGTTGATAATATTGATAAAAAAGATGTTGTTGAATCATACAATATTGGTAAAGATGATAAAATTACCCAATCTGGTAAATCAGTTATTATTCAGAAAAATTCCGTGATTAATAAATCCTCGGGACAAAATGATGGATCAAATAATAATGACACTGAAGAAACTACCGACAACATCGAATCAATAGTGACTGAAAAAACCCCAAAGATCAACAACTCTGAAAAAGATGGAAAGAATGACGACAAAAAAGATAAATTTGTTGAAACAATTCCAGATGACAAGTCCAGGCCCATAGACAATAACGATCATGTAACTACCAAAAACGGTCAATCTATGATGACTGACACAACTACAGTCATGAAAAACATAGATGAAGATGGAAAAGATGGTGAAAAACATGATAAAACAGTTGATAATATTGATAAAAAAGGTTTAGGAAAAGATATTGTTGAATCAGACAATATTGGTAAAGATGATAAAATTACCCAATCTGGTAAACCAATTGTTATTAAGGATAATACCGTGATTAATAAATCCTTGGGACAACATGATGGATCAAATAATAATGACACTGAAGAAACTACCGACAACACCGAATCAATAGTGACTGAAAAAACCACGGAGATCAACAATTCTGAAAAAGATGGAAAGAATGACGACAAAAAAGATAAAATTGTTGAAACAATTCCTGATGGCAAGTCCAGGCCCATTGACAATAACGATCATGAAACTACCAAAAACGGTCAATCTGTGGTGACTGACACAATAACAGTGATAAAAAGCAAAGATGAAGATGGAAAAGATGGCGAAAAACATGATACAACAGTTGATAATATTGATAAAAAAGGTTTAGGAAAAGATATTGTTGAATCAGACAATATTGGTAAAGATGATAAAAATTCCCAATCTGGTAAACCAATTGTTGTTAAAGATAATACCGTGAATAATAAATCCTCGGGACAACATGATGGATCAAATAGTAATGACACTGAAAAAACTACCGTAAACACTGAATCAATAATGACAGAAAAAACCACGGAGATCAACAATTCTGAAAAAGATGGAAAGGATGACGACAAAAAAGATAAATTTGTTGAAACAATTCCTGATGACAAGTTCAGGCCCATAAACAATAACGATCATGAAACTACCAAAAACGGTCAATCTGTGGTGACTGACACAACTACAGTGATAAAAAACAAAGATGAAGATGGAAACGATGGCGAAAAACATGATAATATTGATAGAAAAGGTTCAGGAAAAGATGATAAAAATACCCTATCTGGTAAACCAATTGTTATTAAGAAAAATACCGTGATTAATAAATCATCGGGACAGAAAAAACTTGCAGGATCTGAAAATGGTGTCAGTTCTAACTACGAACATCGTGATGATGATTTTGATGCAACTTACGAAGATAGTAAATCAAGAGTAACTAATAAGAAAAAGGTTACTGAAAACACTAAAATAGGTAGAGTTATCAAAGATGATAATTCAGCTTTAATTAATGAAACATTTAGAACTAAAATCCACAGAAAATTATCTAAATTCGGCAGAAAACCTGATATAAAATCTAAAAAATATGAAGCATTTGATGATGATAACGGTGAAAACAGCAAAGATGTTAAATCAACTGATTTGATTCAAAACACCGATGATAATTTAAACCAGAAATATACAACCTCTGTACCAGAAAATGATGACGTTCACATTAAATCAGATCATAACGGATCCGAAAAACGCTCTAAATATGATTTTACTAAGAAAACTGACACAGGCAAAACCAATGATAATTTTGAACAGAAACTTACAATCTCTGTCTCAGAAAATGATGACGCTGACAGCGAAAAATCTGCTAAAACTCACACCTCAAACCCCAAAATTAAAACTGCCACTTTAGATAATGCCTTTAAAAAAAAAATATCTAAAAAAACTAATATAGCAAAAATCATAATACAAATACTACAACCAAAGTCCATAAAGAGTAAAATAAATAATGAAGATGTTAATAACAATTTCATAGGAAGCAAGACTACTACAGACTCCAGCAAATCAACCACAACTGATGATGAAATAACTCAGGATAACAACAACAGAGGTAAAACAAATAACAACGGTTCTGAAAATTGTGATGACGGAGAATCTAGTGGCTCTTTAACTAAAACTAAAGACAAAGCTACACCAGGCAGCCAATTGAATGACAATACAAACTTGAATGGTTCCAAGAAGCGCAAAGACGAGTATAGCCAAACAGCTTCAGGATACGGGTCAGGCTCAGAAGGAGAAAGCTTAAAAAAAGAAGGGGATAAATCCATTTACAGTAAAAGTTCAAACGACGAGGAACATGCTGAACAACAAAAAGATTCGAAGTTTACGGAAGAAACTCAAGATTCTAAAGGCAAAACTGTGCAATCAGGGCAAAGTAGCGCTTCTGGAGGAGCCAATAACAGTTCTTCTGATAAATATACAGAAGTAGCCGATGGTATAAATAAGAAGATTAATAAAGAGTCTTCTAGTAGTGAAGATAAGAAAAAACAGTAAGCCTTTAGCAGTGAATCTAAAATGGTAGATTCAAATGGGAACACGAAACAGAGTAAATCCAGTTTGAAAGGAAATCTAATAAATCATCGCAGTCCTCCTCTAGTGTTGAAGAATTGGGCAACAGCAGTTAGACTTTTAAAATGTTCACTTAATTTAGATGTTTTAATTTTTCATTTGTCTCTTTTTACGGTATTCTGTACTTTTTATTCAATTAATTAAAATAATAATTGTAGTTTGTCTTTTTTTGGATACTCCTATTATTATCCTGCTAGTGCCTAAGTTTTTTTTATTTTTTATTCTCTTATTTTTAATGCTGGTCTGGCAGTTTGAGTACTTTATGGGTCAAAATCAATATAATTGCTCATTTCATAAATGTTAATTATATGTCACAATAACATAAAAGTAACATAAAGGAAAACAAGGGCTGTATTCACATTTGTAAATAAAACCGTTTTAGACTTTTATTTACATAAATAAAACAAAAGCTGCACTGCAAAAGCACTCGCACAGAGCTCGGATAGTATAAGCGGTATAACAGTTTGTTAATAAGGCTAAATTATGTTACGTAACATAAAAAAAATGCTACATAAGTGTGACATAAAGGAAGAAATAAGCATGTTTTTCTAGAGACTAACCGCAAATCACAGAACATAATTAACTCGAAAAACAGCTAATAAGCGACAGAATAGCACTAACACAATAGTTTCCAGACAATAAGAAATAGTTACTTCTCAAAAACTAAAGTATACAGCTCCGCTATAATTTTTATATTTTTTTCTGTAAATGTGCTAGATTTATCCTAATTTTGATGTTAACCGACATAGATTAGTCCAATAACGAAAAGAGATTGTTATCTTTAAAAACCAACTAATCAGTAAAAATCCAAACCAGTGATCAAAATCAAACAGTGAAAAGTGTCAACAAGTATAACAATAAACTCGTAGATATTGTGTTAACGCAGCTGCAGTAAGTACTTAAAACTAAATCAAGTGCTTAGTGATAGTGACAAAAATAAAATAAAACTTTATGCAAAAAAAGATAGAAGAACAATTTTTCATTTTTGTGCATTTCTCATGAGTCATTATCCTAACGACATAATATATTTAAAAAATAGTGTATGAAGTAACAGTTGCCTAATTTCACCACAATAGTTAATACAACCAGTGGTCGTGAGGTTTCAACGTACGACTCTCAAGCGGGCGAGTTCGCGTCTGGGATTGAGCGAGTTTTTGGAATTTTAAAAATTCATATTCTCAACTATTACTTTAACCCGTCCCGAACCAATTCAATTATTCAATATTTACAATGGAGAATAAGTAAGGTGATAATATCACATTCCGAAAACCACAACGTTCAAGCTCGCTTTGTGACTTGTCATCTAACCAATCACTCTTTTACGCAACAATATTAAGTTTACCAAATACCTCAATCAGCGAATCACAAAACTATAAAGAGATTTACGATAAAATGAATCAACTACAAGAAGAATTACTAATTGCGAAGGAAGTTACTAACTTAAACTTAGAAAACACTACGTTAAAGCGAGAAATAGATAACTATAAAAAAGTATGTAACACCGAAACTATTATTCGTACACCAAAACCAAAATCTGTTAGAAAGAAATGTGTTTCAAGGAGTCCGAAGCCATGCAAGGTAGCCCCAATACTATCGCCGGTGAACAGTCATCCATTGGCGAAACCGGAATTTTCAACAGCGCAAGAAATGGTAAAACAAGGAGATTCCTACCCTGTCTTAAACTATGACCACCAAAATACTTAACCCAAATATATAACAAAACGTAAGATATGTTTACTCAGTAGTAATAATAAAAACGACGTACTGTCAATAGCTGAAAGCAAATTTCAAAATAACTGTAATATATGTCATTATCTAAAACCACATGGAAATAAAAAACACCTTTTAAGCGGTCTGGAGACTAAATTAATAAATTACACCACGAACGAATTCTGCGTTATATTTCTTGGGGAAGAAGACTTCAAGAGGACTAATGATTATTATGATACTATTTTATATATACGAGAGTTCCTTCAAGCAGTGCAACATACTAACATAATCATTTGTATGCCACCATATAAATATCCATTTGACACTAGTTTATTCAACTGTCGGGTGGAGACATTCAATAATCTTTTATACTTAGATATACTTACGCATGGACACGCATTCCTTTTGGACAGCAACCTGAATCTGGAATATGACTGCAGCATGTTTGATAAATACTCTGGCAGAATGAATAAACTTGGACTACGTACTATATTTAGGGATTTTCTGGACTTAATTACTGACATTATGCAAAACGGTGACATACATGGCAATGTGAATGACATTGATAACTCAGAAGACCAGTTTTTTCTTGACTAAGCATCTATACATCATGCATCAAAACATTGCAGGCCTGGTAACTAAATGCGATAGTCTTGCGGTCTGTCTCAATGAGTTAATTGATAGAAACATAGGCGTCTAATGTCTTATGCATAACGAAGCACTTTATGATGGAAAATTGTGAAAAATACCTGTTTTTATCCAATTACTGCTTGGCAGCCTGTTTCAGTCGAAAAGAAACCAAAAGAGGTGGGGCATGCATAGTAGTAAGGTCCGGTCATCAATGGCGAAAGCTGCCAAAAATAGCAAAAATATCTACAAGTGGTGTACATTTGAGTGTTGCGCCATTGAACTAATTAGCCACAAAATTGTATGTGTTTGCATTTATAGAGTACCAAATGCCAATAATTTCAATGAATGTATAAGTAAATTAGAACGTATATTACATATTTTGCTGAAAAAGGATTGTAAAAATATTTTTTTGGTGGGAGATTTTAATATAGATGTACTTAAAAGAAATAATCAATCAATAGAATTCGAAAATATGTTATTAAGCTTTAACTTGAAACTGGCGCTTTATCAACCGACTCGTCTTCAGAGCAAAACATGCATTGACAATTTTGCGCATAACTTTAACCGGTCCTGTAAGGCCAGTATTGGAGTTAGCGTTGTTCGATCACACAGCTCAGTTACTGAAATGCCCAATTAACACAGTATGTAGTTTTAATCGGTGGAGTAGGATAAGACATGACTATCATAGTGATAACATGAATAAATTTAAGGCCTATCTGCGGAGTCTGACGTTTTCTGAAGTATATGAAACAAATGACCCAAATGTAGCATCTAACGCGTTCTCAGATATTATTTTATTGATAAAATCCAGCCCATAATTAATTCGGGAGATACAGTCACAAAACATATTATAAACAGGAAGGATTCTATGTTTATGACTCCAAGTTTGCCAAATGACGTATTCAAAATTAGTTTAGCCCTTAAAAATACAAACAGTGTAGGTTACGATGGCATTTGCACAAAAATACTCAAAGCAGTAGCCGAGGAAATCTGTTGCCCTTTAAGTTACATTATAAATTTGTGTATAAGCGAAGGTATTTTTCCAGATGCCCTGAAAAAATCGGTAATAAAGCCATTGTTCAAAAAACAAGATCGTGAGCTAATGGAATACTACAGACCAATATCATTGATACCTTTGTTCCCAAAAATAATTGAAAAGTATATTCATAAAGAACTCAATTTATATTTAGAAGCGAATAATATTATTTGTAACGAACAAAAAGGATTTAGAAAAAATAAGACAATTAACATGGCTATATATGACTTTTTGCATACTGTTATAACAAATATGGATAAAAATACTGCAGTTTGTGCGACATTATGTGACCCAGGAATTTGATTATGTGCAACATAATATTTTATTAAAAAAGCTTGATGCTTACGGGGTAAGAGGAAATGTCCTTCAGCTCTTAAAGTCTTACCTACATGACAGAAAACAAATAACGGAAATAAGCACAATTAATATAAACACCAAAAGGGAAGAAATCTTCCAATCGGATGAACGTAAAGTTATCTACGGAGTTCCACAAGGAAGTTTACTAGGACCACCGCTTTTTACGCTTTACATTAATGACTTTCCAATGACAATCAAACATCCGATGACACTATTCGCAGATGACAGTACAATAACAATACATTGCAATCATAGAGATTTTTATAAAGAGGACATAAATAACACATTGAAAGAAACTATAGCATGGTTAGACAATAATAATTTAAAAATTAATTTAAATAAGACTGTAATTATGCACTTTAGCCAGCGCTTATTGACTCTTTCCAATCTTGACATAACATACAATGCCATTACAATTGACACAGTTAATACAACTAAGTTTTTAAGACTTACAATAGATCGGAATTTAAATTGGAAGGCGTATATAGAGGCCCTGACTAAAAGGATAAACAGTAGTGCGTACGCCTTGTATATTCTGTCACGCGCTGTTAACATAGATGCGTTACTAACTGCGTACTACGGGCTAACTGAATCTGTTCTCAGATACGGTGTTATCTTTTGGGGTAACTCAACTAATAAATAAGTTGCATTTTAAGCGCAAAAGAGATGCCTCAGAGCCATGTTTAAGTTGAAATCCACCGATAGTTGTAAGCCTTTTTTCATTCGATATAAAATATTGACTTTGGCGTCCCTTTATATTCTGGAAACCGTAATATTTGTTAGAAATAATAATAACTTATTTTCGCGAATGGCAAATAAATTTCCTAGAAACAGCCGTGATCAAAGTCAGCTCTGTCTGCATAGGAGTAGGACTGCACTTATGCGCAAAAGTGTTTTCTGCATGGCTCCCACTATTTATAATAAGTTACCCAAAAGTTGGAGGGAGTTTAATAATGTACAGTTGAAAAAACAGCTTAAGACATTTCTAACTAACAAAGCATACGAAACAACAGAGAGAACAACCAAATAACAGTCACTGAAACTTGACAACCAAAGTGACCAAAGATACAATAGATACCTACCTACTCATAAAGTTGGTGCTAATTTTGCAACATAAACTTTATGTCGTCTTGTAGTTACGTTACGACACTGAAGATGAACGCGTCCTCACTTGATAACTGTAAACTTGATGCCTGGAAGACGCAGCTTTTTGCGCCCCTCTTAATGCTTTCTACGTAATCATAGACAGGCTTTAAGCGCAGGCCACACCGCCAGCTAGCGAGCGAGCGAGCGAACCGGGCGAGAATTGTTTCACCTCTTTTCATATTTCAGTTCACACCTCGAACTACAGAGATAACGTCAGTGATACAAACGATACGAACGAAATATCTGACGATGCCAGCGATGCTATTCTTTCACCTCTTTAGCGTAGCTTAGCTCTGTAGTTCGCGGTGTGAACCGAAGTGAATGAATTTCTGGCAGAATCTTTTATTTTGTCATAGATTTTTATGCATTATTGCTTAGGCATTATTATATATATATACTTTTTTTGTTTGTTTGTTTGATGTTAAATTATTGTATTGAAATTAATTATTACCAATCATAATATTTGCTCGCCATAGTACGTGGCAAACATGTCTGAACCTACGAGTATATCTTATTTAATGTTATCCTGCATGCATTTTTTATTCTTGTATGTGTACACATGTTTAAGCAAATAAACGCATCTTAATCTTAATCTTTAAATTTACTTACCAAACGTATTTCTGCCAAATTACCAAAAAGAAACCAGTTTTTGTTTTTTTTTTCGACGCGCACCATACACCTAACTTTTTTGCCCAGAACAAAATGGCTGCTGCCCTTTGATTGGTCGCCGGAGGTTGGGAATGTGACAGCCAATGTTGCCAGTATTAAAGTCTGATAAAACTACCCTTTTCGCGATTAAACAATGCGTTACATAAATGAAATAACATCGATGAAGTAATTTTGAGACCAGTTTTCTTTTTTATTTAAAACGATAATTTATATTTCAAATGAGTTTTCAAGGATTTTACGCACATTTTACAGTATTATTTGAGAGGATAGTTAGTTTTGTCTGAAAATAAATATAATACTTTTAATGTTTTTTCAAGTTTGAAATATCACCGTTGGAAGTTGGACATACGTATTTTGTATGGAGATCACAGGACACGCCTTTAAAAATGCAGCAAAATATAAAAAACGCGGTATCAACTACTAACAATGATATTGTAGTGACCTACATCCAGCATCAACATCCGACCGCGACGGCGCGCGGCCACTGACTGCAGACGTGTTTTTTTTTTTTTTTTTTAATGGAATCTCGCAGTTGACCTTGAGAGGCTGTGACTGCTTAACCGGTCTTTCCTGTGGCTGCCCTAAGGCGTGAGCTTAAAGCCTCCAGCCAGGAGCGTAAATATAATTATTACAAACTAAACGACAGCGCTCTAAGGGCACCCCCTGTGGGGTACGAACCTCGGCTTAGGGCGTCGTTGGGAAAAAACAGCAAGTTGGGGACGGGCTGGATCGAAAGTTTAAATTCATGATTATTAACTAGGATTACTATTAAATGCTACGGCTCACTCAGCCTCGGGGCTGGCGGTTCGACGTGCAAGGGACGGGGGGAACAATTAATTCTTGAACTTCGCGTGGTACCTCGGCGGCGAGGGCGGAATGACGGTTTGTATTTGTGCACTGTACTTGTGGCTCTATTGCTTTCCTGAAGGAGAGTAATGGGGTCATCCGGATCTAAGAGAGACGACGCTCGCGGCGCTGAGCGTATATATAGGGAGACGTGTAAAGACCGTGGACCAAAATACGGAAGGCGCATGACCCTTCTGATTGGTCCATTATAAATAAGGTTAAAGACGCATATCACTATGTAAATAAGCTAAATTACTATATACCTTAGGAAAATAAAGAGACACAATTAATAACTATCACTTCACTATAGACTAGTTTCATTTCCATTTCCAAGCGATACGTAGTTTCCCTAAAATATGTATTAATACAATTTATAGAAGGTCTCGTTCAGTATTTTTAACCAACTTCCAAAAAGGAGGAGGTTATATGTTCGGCTGTATGTTTGTTTTCTTTTATTTTTTTTATTTTTATGTATGTTCATCGATTACTCCGTCAATTGTGGACGGATTTTGATAATTCTTTGTTTGTAAGGGTATGCTCCCAAGGTGGTCTCATTGCCACCAAATCAAAATCTGATGAGGGAATCCCATGGAAATCGAGGGAAATCCTCAAATTTAATAGGCATACCTATAGCGATTTGAGTATTTTTTATAGTAACTTGTGCATTTGCACTCGAAAAGCACCATTTGGTGAAGTGGAACCGATGATGAAGACCACAGATGGCCACCGGAACTACTTAATACTAAGTATTTCACCGTTGCGATTCGATTAGGCACTTTAATATGGTTGCTAAGCAATTTATGCTCGTCAAAATGTATATGGTGGAGTCACCATCAGTTCTCCTGGTTGTTACCAGGAGAACTTCTCAACAATTAACGCCCGTGTATCGGGAAAAGTAATATTTTGTAATAGGAGATGAGCATTTGACATTAGGCTATTGTAAATTGGATAAATTACAAACTGACCCACTAAAAAGTGAAAAATAAAAACTTTTTACAAAAAAAAAACAACCGACTTCCAAAAAAAACACTACAAAGTGAAAAATAACTTTTTTTTCGGAAGTCGGTGGCAAAAAACTAAAATACAGCACCAAAGCCACCGACTTCCGAAATTAAAGTTATTTTTCACTTTGTAGTGTTTTTTTTGGAAGTCGGTTGTTTTTTTTTATTAATATTGCCCTGACAGATTTTTAGTAGAAGTTAAAGGAAGATGATGGACAAGTAAGCAAGTTGAGCTGCACGATAACTGACAAATGCGTGCACTGACTGGACAGGTCCACTCAAATCTGTGTGGTTCTTTCGTCAAAAGACCATGTCCGACATCAATCAACATGGTCCTCAAATGATCTGACCAAGATTGTATCAGTATTTTATATACACATTGACATTGATTAATTTTATATATGCAATGATATGAATATTTACTTTGTTAAGTATTATATTGTTTTAATTAAGTATTGTAAATGTGAAGACTATGTGGGTTATTGTTTATTTTTCTTTTTTTCTCAGTTAGTTTTTATCATGGTGGCAGTTTGAGTAATTTTATGCGGCCTACCCAAATGTCCTTTCTTTGGTATTGTTCAATCGTTGAGCTCATTAAGTTCTTAGTTGAGCTGCACGACTACTGACAAATGCGTGCACTGACTGGACAGGTCCCCTCAATCTGTGCGGTTCTTTCATCAAAAGATCATTTCAGGCACCAATCTACATGGTCTTCACATGATCTGACCAAGATTATGTCTGTACTTTAAAATAAAAGAGACTGTGACCTCTGAGTATGTTTCGGCCTTTCTTCTCAGAGTAGTCGGATACGAAACGCCGACCACATCTAGTTTTTTTTTTTTTAATATTTTTGACGTGTAAAAGTGTTCAAACCTACTTACAGAAATAAATCATTTATCATTTATCATTACCAACCAGAGATCGAAATAGGTAGAGCTTATTAACCTAAACTTCGAGGAAGGAAGTAACAGAGTGGATAATATCTCCTATAAAATCCTTGAATAAATATAATGACGTTAAAATCCCGGGATTTAGATAAGATAAGTCTTTATTTGCCTTAAACATGGTATAAAGTTGTTACAGTCTAGAATGTCCACATGTTTAGCTATACGTAATCTTGTATCAATTGCATGCAAATAATTAATAAAATGGAGATTAGTTGGTTATACAATAATAGTCATTCGGATCATACTTCACAAACATTTTCATTAATACCTTTACATACATATTTTATATTTTCAAGTTAAGGAAATCTTTAATCTCAAACTCAAACTCAAACTCAAAGCATTTATTTCAAATAAACCAATTACAGGCACTTTTGAATTGTCAAGGGGTCGGTCAGTCAGAGAGATGAAGCTAGTTGCCCATTCCAAAGCGTAGTAGGTTCCTATGGAGAAGAACAGGCAAGAAACTCCACGGACACTCTTTTTAATCAAAATATTGTGCCAAAGTATTGGTCACATCATTTATGTTGAAATTATACATGTGAGGACAATGTAGAAAGACGTGCACGTTAAAAGCGTCCGCAATAAAAATATAAAACCATTAAAAAAAAAAACAATTAAAATAAGTTAAAATAAGCCGTGGCAGCCAAGAAATGACCAGTCCCCACTGACGGCGCCCGTTCACGAACATGACGCATGGATCAGTACCATTTAGCTCAACCATTTTGAAGGGAACTTAATGATCCAACACACACGCCACCATCAGCGAGACATTTGAGTGAGCATGACACACTCAGCCGCCAGGACACATTCAAGTCAATGAAAGACGTACTTAGTAAATGGTAGGTACATAGAGCTCACACATGTGCTATGAAATTTATTTATTTATTATAGTATTACCACTTACATTTGTTTTTACAGATGCGATCCCAATGTAACAATGCAGTCATAATTTAAATTATACAATACTAAGAGATTGAATCTATACAATATAGAGAGAGAGATAGTATTTACAATCTTCAGCAGCTCCAACAATATTTTTGAATGCTAATCAATGTCATAAAAGTTATGTCCATTCAGTCATTTATATAATTTGTTTAAAAGAGTTAGTATTATTTAATAATTTGAGTTCATTTGGTATTTTATTGTATATACGTACACTCAACACAAGGCAGCTTTTAGCATACTTGGCTGACTTAGGATTATCCTTTAATAAAAGTCTGTGAGGATCCCTTGTTTGGTCGAGAGATTACTTCATATGCTTTTTTGAACAATCCCTTATCATTGTACACAAATTTACAGATTTCATAAATGTAAAGTGGAAATAAGCCTAGCTTTTAAAAAAAAAACCGGCCAAGTACGAGTCGGACTCGCGCACGAAGGGTTCCGTACCATTATCTATAAAAACGGCAAAAAAAACACATTTGTTGTATGGGAGCCCCCCTTAAATATTTGTTTTATTTTAATTTAATTATTTATTTTTAAAGTGAATATATAACTAAATATTCTGTGAATATTTCAAGCGTCTACCTGTTGCCGTTATCAATATCGTGCAAAAACGAGCAAAAACATCACGTTTGTTGTATGGGGGCTCCCATACAACAAACGTGATGTTTTTGCTCGTTAAATATTTATTTTATTCTATTTTTTTGTATTTGTTGTTATAGCGGCAACAGAAATACATCATCTGTGAAATTGTCAACTGTCTAACTATCACGGTTCATGAGATACAGCCTGGTGACAGACAGACAGACAGACAGACAGACGGCGGAGCCTTAGTAATAGGGTTCCCATTTTACCCTTCGGGTACGGAACCCTAAAAACGGTTTGCAGGACTCATCAGAACGGAGTCCACAAATGGCCCTGATGCATTTTTTTTGTGCTATAAATGCTCTATACTTATTCGTACTGTTCCCCCATATAATAAACCCTTAACGTAAAATGGATTCTATATATGTAGTAATTGCCGTTTTTCTATTTGTCATGTTCTTTACTTGTCTTTATGTACTTTCAAATTTAAGTCTTGATCCTTTTAAAAACCACGAATTATTTATTGGACTTTATTTAGTTACAAATGATTGATTTGAAGAATATATGTATATAACATTTTTTAGGGTTACAGATATTCTATTTCACGAAGTCCGTTCGGCTTTGATTGTAGTAGTGACGTATCCCGACAAGCGCGCTTGTGTGTGTAAAAGTAGGTAACGTTAGCAAAAAAATCTGATATATATTCAAGTCGAGATTTAATAATCTAAATAAAATTTTGCTTTTAAAAGTATATACATTTTGTAAATAAATTAGATTAGGTTGCAATAAATACAAAAATATTAAGAATATGTAGGCATTTAATTAAGCATTGGTGTTACAGAATGGAAACGAAACAAGTAGGACTATTCAGTATTTTCAATCACTATCAGATAAATTTTCGATTTCCGATTCCGTTTTGCTGTCGTCAGAATCATCTTGTACATTGATTATAAATTCAAAATCGAGATCAAAATATTTCAAGTAGTCTTTTTCAATTTTTTCAACATGAGCACAAGTTTTTTGCCACGTTTCACTGCTAACTTGGCCCAAACTTTCATTGGTCAGTCTTTCCGTATTCGTCATGTTTTGCTCGATATTTTTAGATGCGACATAATTTTTAACGATCCCCCAAATATTTTCAATCGCATTTAATTCTGGGTGATAAGGGGGAAGGCGTAAGACATCAAAACCCTTGCTTTTTATAAAATCGTCAATCTTGTAGATTACGTGTTGGGCTTTGTACTTCTTTATTGTATCGTACAATTCCAATTTAAGAAGAGATTCATCAAATGCTATACCCTTATCCCTGAGCCATTGCTGCATATCGGCTTTCTTTGTAGATTGCGTCGGTAGTCGTTCAGCCCGTGTGTTGTGATAAGATGCATTGTCTAAGACAATGACAGAGCGCGGAAGTAAATTGGGTAGCAACTTTTCATTTAGCCATTTTACATAGTTATCATAGCTCATATTTGAATGATAATCACCAGCTGTTGAGTTGGCCTTATAAACCAAGGAAGCATTTTCAATAAAACCATCCTTGGTTCCCGCGTGCACTAAAATAAAGCGATTGCCTGTGCTAATTTTTTTTAAAAACGGAGTTCTTTCCTTTTTTTTTGCCCAGGTGTTGTTTCGCACGTGTGTCGAAAGGACGTAGCTCTCATCGGTGTAGACAATGGACCGACTTTGAGAGCGGTACTCTGTTATTTTTTTTTAATATTTTAAACGCCACATTTGTATATCATGACGCTCCGTCAAGACTTTACGGTTGTTCTCTGTTTTGCGCCACTTGTAACCTAATTTCAACAGTAACTTGCGAACAGTTTCTAAACAACCTTCGAATCCGATTTTTTCATTCAATGCTGTTCTTAACTTAGCTAATGTTGGAATTTCTTTATGGACAATATGGAAATCTTGTACAGTACTGCGAACCACATCGGCTGTAAAATTATCTATATCCACTTTATTATCTCGCTTTCTCCTTTTCTTCATAGGTGAAGTGGATGGGAATTCCTTCTCTTCTTTTAATATTCTTTGAACTGTTTTTTGGCTCACACCCGTAGCTTCAGCTGTACGGCGTGTATTGTCTCGTAAATGAGACAAATCACAGTTGAGTTCCATTAATGATTTTGTAAATTCATATTCTTCTCGCAGAAAATGATAAACACTAGCTATCATGTTTCGACCCTAAAACAAAATGTAATCAAAATAATTAAGTAATATAAACATTTTATAACACAAAAAAACATTCATTTTATAAATACTTCTATTGCTATATTAAGTATCTTTGTATAACATTTTAATTGAAAACGTATAAATAAATATTACCTCACTATGGACAACTCTTCTTCGTTTTGTTGCCATGCTGACCTTACTCCGTGAAACAATTTGGCGCGAACTAAAAACCACTACTGATCCGGACCGTGTCCCGATCGACACTGAGCGCTCTCGAGGTTACGCACACAAAAACAATGTGCATGTGCACGCTTGACAACATTCATAGCCAAACGGACTTCGTGACATAGAACATCTGTACGTACTAAAATTGTGTCAAATTCAAGTGTTTTGTTTCATTAGGTAAAATAAAAAGTTGGCTGGTTTATTTTAAACTTGTGCTTCAAATACATATCTACATGACATACATTTTGTTGAACAGATATTTGGTTATTCGTACCCAGTAAAAGGTAGCGGTGGCGGTTTCTATTGGTTCAAAATATCTTATGTCACACAACTAAATATAATATGTACATAAATACGAGTAAGAACTTATACCTAACAAATGAATAAAAATAACAAAATTATATCCTAACTAAAAATATTTACAAATTAAAATATGGCGTCGAAAAATTCATCCACATCACTGTCGACTGGTAATGTACTCAAGAGACTGGTGGCATTGCCACGTTGTATGGCAATGCTTAGCCTCTGGCCAAGGTAAAAGCCAGCCCTTGGATCACGGGAAGTGTCAACCAGCCGTTTCGAGATTTCATTATAAAGACCATGAACACTAGGACCCCACGGCCCGAGGGTTTCAACCCCAAACGGTTCGAAAATATAATTACCAACAAGGTTATTATACTTACGCCGCTTGAGGTCCTCCGCAGCCGCAGCAGCAGCGCCAGCACAGCACGCCGAGCCAGGAAGATGGGATGGCGCAAGAGTATCGACACACGTTGCGTCCCACACTAAAGGCCTACCCACTTTCCATTGAAATAAAGACATGCCGTCCAGTCTCTTGCCATCGTCGCGTGCCAAGCCATTGGGTTCTAATACAGCTGGAACGCCGACGGTGACAAGAGCTCGTCGGATGATGTCGTTAATGTTCGCGTGCCGTGCTAAGCGACCTGCACTCGGTGTCCGAGACTGTTGACAACTTCGCCACGGTGACAGCGATGAGGAGAACAACATGGAGCTCCTAGTCTTAGGGAAGCAGCGAGGCGGAAAGTAGTGTCGTCGAACAAAGTGCCTATGTTCGACGACGGTAGTGCATGAAGCCACAAACCCGACTCCCACTTACCCACAGCCATCAGGCGCGCACGCTCCGCAGTAGTAGCAGACGTGTCAAGTAAATTGTTCTGGGGGCCGATCGCGCTATTTCTCAACGTAATTACCGTTCGAACGGAACGTTTTTGGTTTTAGTTTAGTTTTGGTTTAGCTGGTGTAGGAAACGGTATCGCGCTTTTTTTTTTGAGAGTATTGTTCGATCGATCGTTCCTCCAACGTAACTTCCAAAGTAAAGCTAAATCGTTTCTGTTGAAATGATTAGCGCGATACGAAATGTGTCTAACGTAACGTTTTGGTTGTGGTTTAGTTTTGGTATTAACGTTCAAAATTAGCGCGATCGGCCCCCTGTACTACTCTGCAGAGCGGCTCATCCCACCGTCTCTGGAAAAATGGATTATCGGGTAGATCTAAGGTCGGGCAAGCAAGTCTCCAGGCATCAATAGCCTCGGTGAAGCACGGCACATTAAAATTAATCAGTGTGGAGGCTAGGATTTTCCTGATTAATTTATCAGTGCCCCGGACCGAGGATATGAAAGCCGGTAAACTAATACTAGAAATTTTGCGGATATAATTATTATAATAGGTACCCTAAATAAAGTATGATTCTAATATGATATGGTTTTTCAAATCAATAATTTGTAACTATAAATGAAGTCCAATAAATAAATCGCGGGATTTAAACGACATTATAATTATTATTCCTCATGGATGTTATAGGAGGAATTATCCACTCTATGTTACTTCCTTCCTCGAAGTTTAGGTAAATAAGCTCTACCTATTCCGATCTCTGCTAATAACGATGGGCGTCGAATCAACGAACTAGTTGAATCAACCGTTTATCTCCTGTCAACGAAATAACGTTAAGGTGAATCCGCAGCTGTAGCCCGCGTAATTCAAATTTTCTTACGTTTTTTGCAATTCACAGGTCAGTAGAGAGATGTATTCATTATTCTAATGATTATAATTAAGTAAATATACAACATTATTTTTAGTATATGCGAAACCTGAATATAGTTTGTTCCTCACCTTAGAAAGTTTAGTGTCAGGCGGAACATTAGGTATGCAGTCCCTTAAGTTTGAGAACGCTGTGTTGATACTCTGTGTTCTTCTCCTCTCTTTCTTGTTGGCTGTGGTCCTTCTCTTGGCGACCCTCACGAAGGAGGGAGGTGCGGGGCGATCGTAGCGGAGGGGGAGGGATTGGAGGTCACACTCTAGACCTTGGAGAAAGTAGAAATATAATACTTAAAACTGTGAAATTTTCATGATGGCATACATAAAAATGTAATATATATTGTATATATACAACATTATTTTTACCCGGAGTCTGGATTTGTGCCCGGTTAATGGCAATAGGATCGCCCCCTATTACATGGGACTTAAACATAACTGGCGAAATGTGGGTGTACTATAGGTATACCTCTGCCTAACACTTCGGGGATTACAGGCGTGATGTTATGTATGTGTGTATTATTTTTAGTGTATGCGAAACCTGAATATAGTTTGTTCAGAATAAGGAACTGAATCGATTTCAATAATTTTTACACCCTGTTATATTTTGTCCTAAAAATATTTAAGTGTGATGGAAAATGTTATCACCATTTAATTACTTACAATACAATCGCCGTACGGTTAGGTACAGACGCCAGCAGATCAAGCTACCCGAAACTGTCAAATTTTCCCAATCAACCTTGAACCTTATGCTGTAGGGTTAAAGTAGAAAATCTATTGAAGAAATTTGACAGATTGTAGTAGCTTAATGCGCTGGCGTCTGTACCTACTGCCAAATTATTATCAATGAGCGCAAGACGACCCTGGGGGCGCGGGGACGCCGCGCGCCGTTAGCATGTTTTTTTACGGACAACCCGGTAACATAACAACATAAAAACCTTATAACTTTGTGATATTTTATGATACAGTTTTCAAATTTTGTAGATAGATTCTTTACATAAAAATACTAGACACGTGTTTCGGGTTTCGCATATACTAAAACTAATATTGTATATCTGTTATAGTGGCGAATAAGTTATTTTGATCAAGATATAACCAGCAATTTAGAAAAAAACTAGTGTGTTTTAGACTGAAGTAAAACTTACAAATAGTAATACTAATTATACTTACTTACAACAATAGGCCTGCACTGCGTCTTAGATATACGAAACGCAACTGGCTATGAGAGAAACAGAGAAAGAAAATGCGTGCTCGCACCTCTCTCTCTTGCCCCTACAGTAATATACGAAACGTAACTCTCTCTCTTTCTATCTTCACTAACTTATATCTCCCTCTCAACTTCCGTTCGGTCGCTTCCGTAACGCTCTCTTCACGCATTCACCAGCTTACTCCCCAAGTCAAGCGTGCGTAAAGAAGTTTTACTTCAAAAACGTAGGAAAATTTGAATTTCGCGGGATACGGCTGCGGATTTACCTTTTAAACTGTTCATGAATCAACTAGTTGAATTCGTCAACGACGTATACTCGTATGAATCCATAACTCCATAGGTTTAGGTAGTTAAATAAAGGTAAACAAATCATAAAAAAGGGTTTTTATAGAAGACACTTTCTTGTTTTAAAATACGTTGTAACTTATAACCAACTTTTTGTTTTAATTATTATTATATTGAAAGTTTCTTCTTTTATTACCTACTGTATGTTAAACTTTATCATTCATGCTTATACTACACTTCGTAGATGTAATTGCTTGAGCACAACTATTTAGTTAGATTTATATATTACTATATTATTTTGTAATCTGTCTATTGTAAAGAGCCCAAAACGACATGTCCTCTAAACGTCAACGAAATAAAACGTTGCTAAATTGAAGAGTACAACTGTGACGTAGCATGCCAACTGAAGTGCTAGGTATTTCGTTTAGTCGGTTACTTGACAGCTCTCTCGTCACGTGGGTTTTTTTTGTTTACCTTTATTTAACTACGAAACCAACTGAATATAACTCGTTTACTAATTTGACAATGCGAGAACGCAAACTAAACTGTGCAAATTAAAAAACCTGCATTGAAAATAACATTACAGATTGCGAGCGACGGTAATATCATAGAATTTGAACTAAAGGTATGTGTAACGTATACAAGAGTTGATTATTGAAATATTTCTTTTATGAAAAGTATGACGGTATTGTGAAATTTCGCGCGCCGCTGGTGCCGCTTGGGACTTTCACTTCTATAAAGCATATTACAAGTTAGAGGATTATATCCAGGACAGGAATGCTTGGAAACATGCTGGTCCAGCTCCATAGGAGAATCTAGAGTCTAGACAAAATCAAACTGGTTGCTATTTTTATGGTAAAATCTGTTATTTTTATGATATTGATTTTACATTCTGTGATAGATAACCTATACTCACACACTGACTTATTTTTTATTTTTTTTACAAAAACATACTTTTACGATGTTTGTAAATATGTGAGCACCATGTAGGTACAGACGCCAGCACATCAAGCTACTACAATCTGTCAAATTTCTTCAATAAATTTTCAACTTTAACCCTACAGCATAAGGTTCAAGGTTGATTGGGAAAATTTGACAGTTTCGGGTAGCTTGATCTGCTGGCGTCTGTACCTATCAATCTAATAATTAAGTTATTTTTCATTGCTTAGTTTTTAATTCTTTTTACCTATTATGGTATAGTAATTTTATTCTAGGTGCATCGTCTTCACATATAATTAATGTACTCAAACAAAATATTGTAAATCATTTTTAAAAGGGTAACGGTAGAATTTCTTGCCCATTCTTCTCCATACGAAACTACCTTTTGGAAGGGGCAACTAGAATCAATTCTATTTTTTTGTAAATTTTGACGTTCAAAAGTTCCTCTTATGTGCCTATTTGAAATAAATTGTTTGACTTTGACTTTGAATATCTCCAGATCAAATTTCGGTCACGCCGGCCTTTTTCAACAGAGACTAGCCAATAAAATCAATCTGCCTAGCATTTTCTCAACTATGTTGGGGTGGATGCAGCTGAATACCAGTACACGGTACTACACGGAGCACTAACTTGCCTATCTGACCTTCACAACCCAGTAACTGGGTAATATATACTCCTTGATAAGACTGGTTGTCAGACTTTCGGGCTTCTGATGACCCGTAACGGCTGTGAAAGATCCACGAATGACAGCCGGGTCTCACAGTTTACCGTGCTTTCCGAGCACGGAGGAGTCTCGGACTCTCGTAATGTAAAGATGGTCACCCATCGATGGACCAACCCCGGCAAGCGTAGCTTAACCTGATGGGTCGAGCCGTGCGGCTGATAATACATAGCCACGAGTAGCCAACTACGCAAAATCATGGGTGTGCGCAAACACAAGGCCCTAAAAGCTAGAATGGTCAATTTACAACTATCTCTGTGACAAAAAAATCACGAAAACACATTGTCTTAAAATAAACACCCTTATCGCATATAGCAAAAAAGGTGTCAAATTATAATTGCCATTTCCTTTCCGTTTATATTTTTAGTTAATTTTACACATAATTAGCCTCTCGTTACATGGATTAGTTGCAATGAATTATCTTTGGTAAAAAATAGCGGGAACTTTGACATTAGAATATTAGAGAAATTGATACTTTGGGTGGGTGTCACACTGAGTTTGTCTTATATGTGAGCAGGAAAAAAGTAGTTTTATCATGATAACTCCACAAGTAGGTACAAAGTAGGAGTACATAATTATAACAAATACTTGGGTATTATTATTAATTACTTACATAGATATCATTATTAAATGATAATGATAAATGATTTTTATTTCTATAAGTAGGTTTGTACAAACACTTTTACACGTCAACCATATTTAAAAAAAAAAACTAGATGAGGTCGGCGTTTCCTATCTGACTACTCTGAGAAGAAAGGCCGAATCAAACTCAGAGGTTACAGTCTCTTTTAAAGTCTAGACATAATTTTGGTCAAATCATGTGAAGGCCATGTAGATTGGTGTCTGAACTGGTCTTTTGAGGAAAGAACCACACAGATTGAGTGGACCTGACCAGTCAGTGCACGCATTTGTCAGTAATCGTGCAGCTCAACTCAGAACTTTTGGAGCTCAACGATGCGACGATTAATACCAAAGAAAGGACATTTGGATAGGCCGCATAAATGACTCAAACTGCCAGACCATGATTAACACTTAACTGAGAATAAAATACAAAGGGAAAAAAAAGCAATAACCCACATAGTCTTCACATTGACAATGATAACAAGAAAATAATAATAATATTTTTAAAGTAAATATTATTATATATATATACATATATATTATATTATTTCATATATATCCAATCAATCAAAAAAAAAAAACAATCAAACAATTCAATTTTTTCCAATTTTTTTTTGTGCCCGGTTGATAGTAATAGGGTCGCCCCCTGTTACATGGGACTTAAACATAACTGGCGAAATGTGGGTGTACTATGGGCACACCTCTGCCTAACCCTTCGGGGATTACAGGCGTGATGCTATGCGTTATGTGTTATTTCCTATTCATCGCACATGATCCAGTAAAGTGAATTCCAAATGCATGGTTTCATTAGCCCTGTGCACCACTTCCTTTAGCGTACAAAAAACGCGGCAAAACTGACAGCTGAACTGTCATTCGACACGGGCCGTGTCAATGTTTTTTTTCCCGTAATTAACAAGGCATGGGCGTGATCGGACCCAAGGGTGTGAACGCGTGCCGTGTGCGAGAATCTCTGTTTTTAGGGAATATAATAACTTTTGTTTAATTGCTTGGAATGTTGTTTACCTTTATTTTGGGGCTCATTTGGAACAAAGTTCCTTATCACACTTTATACTTGGCGAATGAGAGCTAGACCGAAAAAGTGTAACATTTTGATCGTAACAACACATTTGCTCTATCTAGTGTTTCTTTTAACAAACTTCCAAAAAGGAGGAGATATTATTATGTTCGGCTTTATGTTTGTATTTTTTTTTAAATGTATTATCATTAAATTTATTTACTTTCAAACGTTGTTAATTTATTTCATTGTGCCTGTTATTTAAAACGTAATACACAGCGTAAGGACCTTCGTTCAAACCGGGTGACCCACGACACCTCTCGTCTGTTTTTAGGGCGGAAACCTCAAAAAGAAAAGCGGAACCCTTATATGATCACTCGTGTGTCTGTCTGCCTGTTCGTCTGTCACAGCCGATTTGCTCCGAATCTACTGGACCGATTAAGTTGAAATTTGGTACACATATGAATTTCAGTGACCACGCACGTGTTACGTACATAAATAAATTTTGAATATAGGGAGTCACTTTTGGGGGAATAATAAGAAATTAAAAAAAAAAGGGTTGCGACTGTACCGTGTGACATAACAAATTTTAATGGCATGACTTGATAAGAGGAATTCAAATCACTTTTTTGTTTTAATTTAAAAATAATTCGTTTTAAAGTTAATAAAGAAAATAGATGAAAATTGACCATTCCCTCTTTATCTCCGAAACAGCTCATACAAAAATTTAAAAAAAGAATACAGAGAATATAGATACAGAGAGAATCTTATAGATTACAGGAAAACCTATAAGAAGTCTATGGTCTTAAAATAACATGGTAAATCACTCAATGTTGGGGTACAAACTTACATTTGCAAATGAAATGTATAGGGAAAAAGTTTTTCAACTACAATGTCAAGTTTGTTCTTGGAATAAATTCACCCCAACTACAGAACCCTTCATTGTGCGTGGTCCGACACGTACTTGGCGGGTTTTTTTTAGTAATTGTTTCGAGCTTGTTAAATTCCCATAACTTGGGTGCGAAACCTAGATGGTAAGACGGATTAAGTTATTTTATAACATTTATTTAGCATAAAACTTATAGCTGTACACATTGTAAGCTACAAATGTATCAATAAGATGGATTATCATGATAAGGAAGACAGAAATAAAGATTGCATGCAATTGATTGGTTGCATGATTGTATTTTATTTGGGTAACGCACAGGAAATACAAAACCATAAAAAGTAAAAACGGAGCAATTAAAACTAACAAAATTGACATTTAAGGCGCAGATATATATGATTTTAGTGACTTTTAAATCTGTTATTACGCCTTCATAAAATGCAAGGATGTTACACAAAAACTGTATTTGAAACTAGAATGCTTTTATACATCAATTCTAGTGAATATTTAAGTATTGTAGTAAAATACTTCATGAAATAAATTCATGAAGTAATGTCTACACAAAGCATAAAAAACGATATTACTTTCAACCTACTTACGATATTTTCATGATTTATTTTGTATGACAGACTATTTTATCACACTAATATTATAAAGACGAAAGTTTGTGAGTGTGTGTGTGTGTGTATGTTTGTTACTTCTTCACGCTCTTAACGGCTGGACCAATTTTGATAAAATTTTGTATGGAGGTAGCTGACATCCTGGATTAACACATAGGCTACTACTACCTTTTATCCCGATATTCCCACGGGATCGAGACTTACCCGGGTGAAACCGCGGGGCGCAGCTAGTTATCTATAATTCTATCTGTGATTTTTTTTAAATCATATTTTCGTTACTAAAAATAAATATTCCCTATGAAACTGAACGGCGCGCGGCGTGAGCACGACACGCATTTGTATTGGCAAGGTCGACGGCGATTACCCGACCCTTAATAAACAAAACACAAGTATCGCTAAGCAGTTAGTAGACTCTTCACGTGGTCAGAGGGCTGGCGTATTTCTTGGCTAAAGAATCAGTATTGCCATACAACGTGGCAATACTACCAGGCTTTGGCACTTTTATTATTTTCTTTATTTGTTTAAACATTGTATACATACAAGAGCATGCAAGATATTAAAGTCATCGTTTGAGTCCAATCATGTTTAGCCGTAAGTATCGGCGTACAAATTTTTCCCTAACATTGAAAATAATTTACAATAACAAAAAATCTAAAATTTACCTAGAATATGCACTTACAAAGTTCATAATTTAGAAACTTAATATATTAGAAATTATTAGTATGTTATGATGTCAAAATTCCATATTCTTAAAAAAATAATATTAGTGTCATATATTATTAGTAGTCTTTTAAACAATTTGGATACCAAAAGGGGATAGGCACCTCAGATGCCATCGATAATCTTGTTGATGACATTATTAGTAAATTGAATAACAAAGTGAAGGTACCTGGCTTATTTATTTATTGATTTAAGTTCAGCGTTTGACACAGTAGATCACGAGCTACTTCTGGGTAAACTAGAACATTATGGCATTAGAGGAAAAGCGTTAAAACTTTTGACATCTTATTTAAAAAACCGCAGAATGTACGTAGAAATAAAAGACATTAACTCAAACAATTGTGACGTAAAGTGTGTGAATGAAGTAATATATAAGTCAAAGATGACCAACATAAGCCGTGGGGTGACTCAAGGCTCAATCTTAGGACCAATATTATATTTAATTTTTCAAATGATTTACTAAATTTTATGAATAATACCCAACCCGACGCAGGACTTGTAATGTTTGAAGATGATACGAACGCCATAATTGGGTCGCCAAACTTAAATGAGTTGACAGAAAATGTAAATAAGTGTTTAAAGAATCTTTCTGTTTGGTTTACAGCAAATAATTTAATAATACACCCAATTAAGACTAATGTTATGTTGTTTAAAACAACGTCACGTAACAAAGATAGCATAGATGTCAAGCTCAAAAAGGAAAATATTGGACTGGTGAACGAAGTTAAATTTTTAGGAGTTTATAGATTCCCTATTAAATTGGAAAAAAGAGGTCTCCGCCATTGATTCCTCAATATCTTCAGCTTGTTACGCGCTAAGAAGCCTCAGGGACGATATTGATCTAAGGCAGCTAAAATCTGTATATTATGCATTAGTAGAATCCAGGTTACGATACAGCATTATGTTTTAGGGTAGCAGTTACGGGTATAATTGCCAAAGAGCATTCATACTACAGAAACGTGCACTAAGAACTATTGTCAGAATCCCACAACGAGAATCATGTAAAGAATATTTAAAAAAATTAGGTATTTTAACAGTACCAAGTTTATATGTTTTAGTATTACTCAGCCGCTTTGCGAAATACATACACGAGCACGAATCACAAGAAGAACGTGAACTTAGGGAAAAAACTAGAAGAAACGTTATAAAAAATAAAATTGCACCGAAACTTAATATTGCTAAACATTGCTCTAAATACCAAGCAGTGGAATTATTTAATAAGTAGCAAAGAGTAAGATCACTGATTTACAAAGGTACTCTATTCAAAGCCAAACTTAAAGCATTCCTGTTAGATAAATGTTTATATTCTATATCTATGCAAATGAAGGTGAATAGTATTTATATTAATTTACCTTTTTGACATTTAATATATATTCAAGACATTATCCGATTTTATGCATTTAATAGATTAGTGAAGTCAATGTGAACTGATTTTGACTCATTCAGTTTGATCTTCCACTTTTGTGTCCAGGTATAAACTTTGTTCACAGCTAATTGAACTTTTTCTACTGCTTCTTTGTGGCTTGATCCGGTAGCCATAATAGCAGTGTCATCTGCAAAAGTCGCAATCGTGTTGTTTTCCAGCTCTGGGATATCACATGTGTATAGCAAGTACATGATTGGGCCTAACACACTTCCTTGTACCCCTGCTTTTATAGTTTTTAGATCGGAATATGCATCCTCTTGCCTTACTCTAAACATTCTGTTACTTATATATGTTTCTAATATGTCTGCAAATTCTGGAGGAAGCATGCGTCTGAGTTTGAATATCAAACCCTCATGCCAAACTTTATCAAAAGCTTGCGCGACATCTAGGAATACGGTGGCGCAGACTTCCTTGTTTTCGAGTGTTCTTTCAATAATGTTAGTTATTCTGTGTACCTGGTCTATTGTAGAGTGTTTTTCCCTGAAGCCAAATTGATGGTTAGGTATTAGCTCTTTTTCTTCTATTATTGGTTTTAATCGTTTTAACAACAGTTTTTGATTTCATAATTGTTGATTTTGACAAGTTTGGTAATCTACTATTATAATGGCGTCATTATGACTTTCCAATAGTCGGCAACTGACACTACATTGAAAGAAATTGCAAAGAAAACGATCGACCATTATGAATTTACCAGATTACGAACTTTTAGCAAAATGACAATGGGATCGTGTTGGAATGACTGAATTTATAAAAATAGCAGACTTGGGCCCCTGTAGATGTGGAAACAAATTGGGGTTTGTTTTAACAAACATTGCGGTTTCGAGAATATATATACGAGGAAGAGTTAATATATTGTACCTTTTAAAATACGGTTTACATGTGTCAACTGTTTTTAACCCAAACATAGATCTAATGCATCTCTTTTGAGTCTTAAATGCTGTGTTAGCGTCGGTAGAATTTCCCCAAAATATGATGCCGTATCTTAGGTGAGACGCAACTAAGCCATGGTAGGCCGCAATCAGGGTATCTACATTCACAACTGCAGCTAGAGAGTGCAATGCAAACGCAGAACTACAATTTTTTTTGCAAAGGTTCTCGATTTGTGATTTCCAGTCAAGACTTTTGTCAATTATTAGTCCAAAGAATTTTGTAGTATTTATGGTTTCAACAATTTTATTATCTAGATTTATGTCCATATTTTCTATAGTCCATTGTTCGCTAAAATGTATGAATTTAGTTTTATCTAAATTAATCTTTAAATTATTATTGTTTAACCATTCTATTATAGATGTCAAGGTATTGTGAACGTCAAGTTTATATGGATCATGTCATTGTTATTACTAGAAATTGTCACCGTGCTATCATCTGCAAATAAAGTCATAGGGTGTGGAATTGATTTTGGCAAGTCATTAATGTATAGTGTAAAAAGTGGAGGTCCCAATACACTACCTTGTGGAACACCAAAAGTTGTTTGACGTTCATCTGATAAGTATATCTCTTCCTTTTTAGTGATTATATTAATTCTAGTGATTTCTGTCTTCTGCTTTCTATTGTCTAAATAGGATTTAATTAAATTAAGAACATTACCTCTTATACCATAAGCGTCAAGTTTTTTATTAAAATATCATGATTTACGTAGTCAAATGCTTGAGTCATATCGCAGAAGATAGCGCATACAGGTGTTTTTTTGACTTTTATCAATACAGTGTATAAAAAGTCGTAGATCGCCATATTTAAAGTCTTATTTTCTCGAAATCCCTTTTACTCATTACATAATATATTTTTCTTTTCTACGTAACCATTTAATTCCTTTTGAATGAATTTCTCAAATATTTTCGAGAAGATAGGAATCAAAGAAATAGGCCTGTAGAATTCCATGAGCTGTCTATCTTCTTTCTTAAATAATGGCTTAACGATCGCTATCTTTAGTGCGTCAGGAAACGTACCAGCTACAACACATAGATTTATAATATGAGACAAATGGTCGCATATTTCAGATGCTACAGCTTTTATTACTTTGGTTGATATGCCATCGTACCCCACGCTATTTGTGTTTTTTAAGGCCGTAATAATTTTCTGTGCCTGTTGTGGTGTACAGGGTGCCATAAACATCGAGTTTTTGTTGTTTAATATGGGTCGTGTAGTGTTATCACTGGACTGGAGGGGTTGAATTTTATTAATAAAATAGTCATTAAAATTTGTTTCGCATCCATAATTTTGTCATTATTGATTTTAATTTTTTAAATATAATTTTTAGGTACATTAAATTTACCTTGATTTATTATTTGCCAGGCGGTTTTACATTTATTGTGTGATGTTTTGATTTTATAGTTATTTTGTGAACGCTGTGTCAGTCATTATTTTTCTAAAAAGCTTAGAGTATTCTTTAAAGCGAGTTCTATTTCATTCATTTGTTTTTAATCTGTATGTCCACAGAAGTTGTCGTTTTTTCTTACTGCAGGATTTAATACCTTTAGATATCCACGTTGGCTTTGTTATCACATTTATTGTAATCATAGTCTTAGGAAAGCAGAGGTTGTAGAAAAAATAAAATATTTCATGAAAATTGTTGTATGCAATGTTCGGGTCATCCGTTTCATATATTTCGGAGAAATAAATTTTGCTCATACAAAATTTAAATTTAGATGTGTTTTCCTTGCTGTAATAACGTCTAATAGCACCGTATTTGTCGATCGTACATATTTTATTTACCGGGCATTTTAAAATCTGGGCCGTATATGGTCTGAAAGGGCAAACTCTAAGACTTCTGATTTACACCTTTTGTTATAATTATGCGCAAAATTATCGATACATGTCTGACTTTCCGTTCGAGTAGGTTGATTAATTGCTAGTTTTAGGTTGAAGCTAAGTAGAAGGCACTCAAACTCCATCGACTGAGAATTCCTTTTTAACATGTCTATATTAAAATCACCGGCTATGACAATATTTTTATAAGCATTCTTTGACAATACATGTAAGACTGTTTCGAATTGATTAAAGAAACTATTAAGATTATTCATATTTGGGATACGGTACACACATACAAAGGCAGTCTTGTACTTGGTGAGCTCAATGGCACAGCATTCAAATGTCCCCATTATTGACATTTTTGAGATTTTTAATAACTCCTTCCATTCGTGACCATTTCTAATTAGGATACATGATCCACCTCTCTTAACTTCTGTCTTCTGTTTTCCAGCAATGCGAACGATTTTTTTTAAGCTTTTCCCTCTTTTTTTATTTATTTATTGTATAATTAGTTAGTCATTTAAAATGTGAGTGTTATATATTATGTGTATGTGTAAATCAAAATCAAAAGTCATTTATTCAAACTAGGCACTTTTCGAACGTCAAAAATTACAGTCCCCCAAAAACGCCCACCCTTCACCACTTCCTAGTGCTTTAGCTGGGAAGAAGAAGTGGCGCAACAAACTCCCAGCAGTACTGAATAGAGTTACTACCAAAAATAAAGAAATCATTATTATAACCATTGACGTATTCATCAGCTAAAAGGCGTGATTATGATAAGTTATAAATAATATTCAAGTTCTCTCCATATTTAGCACTATCATGCACGTCAGTAAACAACATTCGAAATACAAATCCACAATCAAATTAAGGCGCGCATGTCAAATGTCAAAATATTGACAATAAAAATAAATTATCTGCAACCACAGATCATTAGAGCGATTGCAATATCGTGTACCACAGATAATAATATAATTACATAGATAGGACGATGAGTTAGGGTGGGGAATGTAACTCGATTATGTTGTCATTATAATCGATTTTTATTTGGTTTGGCGTTGCAGTTCTGTTAATTATTTTGCTTCTTCACGCCTTCTTTTATGGGCTTGAAAAGTTGGCGATTCCGAATGAGTTGCTAACATTAGTTAGATAAAACTAACACTTGCGTGTCTACTATCATAATCCTAACTAATATTATAAACGCGAAAGTGAGTTTGTTTGTTACGCTTTGACGCTAAAACGGCTGAACAGATTTGAATGAAATTTGGCACATAGGTAGACCACAGGGGCGACGGCTTCATACAACCCGATTCCTACCGGCTTCCCTTCGGAACCGGGTTCCATCTTATCTGAGTTTACTATTACTAAATAATAGATAAAAAACGCGTACCTAGGTACGTACGCGTTTTTAGGATAGACTATATGTATCCAAAATCGCGAACGCCGTTTACATTTTCCGTTTTAAATAAGAATTCCGACAAATATACATGGCGTTAAATTAAGAAAAGTAAAAAAATGACAAACATTTTTGAGGTAATTTTGATGTTATCTTGAATTAATGTGAACTGAACAACTTTTTCTTCGGCTTCCCTCTAGTGGAAGTTGAAGCTTCGCTACTGCTAGACCATGACCTGTGTTAGGACATAAGATACTTTTTATCCCGCTATTCCTACGGGATCGAGACTTATGCGGGTGAAACTGCGGGGCGCAGCTAGTAATACTATAAATGTGGAAGTTTGTATGTTTGGATGTTTGTTACTCAAGCAAGCACAAAGGGCTGACCGGATTTTAATGAAATTTAGCATACAGATTTTATAACCTGATTTAACACAGTTTTTATCCCGGTAAACGCAGATGAAGTCGCGGGCAGACGATTGTTATTTATATGTATTAAAAATTGGTGATGTTAATTATATTAAAAAGTGGTTTGGGTACCTACCGAGCTTAGCAATAGTTTACCCCTGGTATGAAGGGTTTACATGTAAAATCGGCAATCTATACATACTTTACAAATAAATAAAATTGAAGTGTCTTATTGTAATGTCAAAATAACAGCTTTTTACTAAATTCATAGCTAGTAAAATAGCTTTAGCTAGTGAAACGCCGCAGACGGGATGGGCATCGATATGTAAACACGACAAAATAAAAAGGTTTGATGATTTTTTTGGGTCTATGACCGCTGGTTGTTGAAGTGTGAGTTGATAAAATCAGTTGTTGAGATGTGGATACCTATCTAACAAGTCTGTAAAGTTTACACAATAAAAACTGATATTTTGAGTGACTAAACTACGGGTACGGGGACCCCAAAAAAAACATTATCGATTTTTTTTTTGTGTTGTATCATATGTTTGGATATCGACACCCATCACGTGTTTGGAGTTTCGCTAGCTAATTTTATTTGACCCTGTATATGCCTACGGCACATAAGACAAAACTCATTTTTTTTTGTCTGTTTGTCGTTGTGTTTGTTCGGGCTAATCTCCGAAACGGCTGTACCGATTTTGACAGGACTTTCAGTGGCAGATAGCTGATGTTATAAGGAGTAACTATTACTACTAGGCTACCTATGTTTTAGAAAAAGCTACGCGGGCGAAGCTGCGGGCAACAGCTATAGAATATATTTTTCAAAGGAACCAAAGTTTGGTAGGTAAGTAAGTTGAAAGAGGAAGAAAGTAAATATGTTTCTTTGGCACATGTCTTATGTACAGACGCCAGCAGGTCAAGCTACCCGAGACTCAAATTTTCCTAATCAACCTTGAACCTTAAGCTGTAGCGATAAAGTTGAAAATCTATTACAGAAATTTGACAGATTGTAGTAGCTTGATGTGCTGGCGTCTGTTAGGGTTCCGTACCTCAAAAGGAAAAAACGTAACCCGCAGTTTTTTTTTGTGTTTAAACAACAAATTTACAATTTTCAGACTTTTTGCTTTACTTATGCTATAAGACCTTGCTTCTTGCCAATTTTCATGGTTCTAGGTCAACGGAAAGTACCCTATAGGTTTTGATTTATGTGCGAGATATTCGCAACTTATTTTATATGATAAAACTACAAATTTACAATTTTAGGACTTTTTCCTATATTTGTGCTGTAAGACATTGCTACTTGCCAATTTTCATGGTTCTAGGTCAACGGGAAGTACCCTATAAATTTTGATTTATTTGCGAGTATCGAAATATGACGAAATAATGTCGCTTATATCGCCGTATTTTTTTATTGCGTTGACTTGTAAGCTTAATTTTTTTAGAGCTTCAAGGGACTATAGACTTACGTATTTGATATTAATTTCAACTTGATTCGTCCATGCGTTCCTGAGAAAAAGGGTATTGACAGTCTGATAGACAGACTGACGGACAACGAAGTGATCCTTCCTATAAGGGTTCCGTTTTTTCGTTCCTTCTGAGGTACGGAACTCTAAAAAAAACATTAACAACAAACTAAATTAAGCAAAAATACTACAATAATCACTTAGCATAATCAAGCAAAAGGTGGATAATATTCTGTAGCGGGAATTACCTACTGAGAGCAAAGGACGGGTAGATCGCATATCAACGGACAAGAAAGAGACAAATAAGATTATACAAGCGCCTTCCTAGTTGGGCGGGATTAGAACTTTCAGCTCTCTTGTTGACCAATGAGATTGGATTGTTGAAAATTAAAGGTAATAAGCGACGTATTATTACGATGAGATTTTCGTTTACCAAGCTTTTAAAATCCTCAATTTTTGTGAAGATTATTTACGTTTTCTAAGACTTTTCTTATTTGTGTATTGAAAAATAATGATAGACGAATCTCACTGTGGTACTAGGGTAGACTTTCATGATTAACCGGGAAATTCGTTGACTTTTCTAATAAATATGATCTAAAATTAGAATCTTGCGCAGCAAGTGACTTTTGTTTAACCAAAGTCTAAAAAAGCGAAGTACCTACTTTAAAATATTTAAAAATGTATTGTAAATTGTTCTGTATGAGTAGGCACATTTAATTTATAACTGGTTTTATCCTGTATTTGAGGGTTCTCCAACGCATTTGTCAGTTAACTATTTATATAAACAGTTTCCGTTAGTCTTCCCTTAGCAAATCCTCAAAAACACGACAAAAATAATAAAAGTCTTTCTAGGTAATCTTGTTAAGAAATGGTTAAACCTTTTACGAAACTAAACGCCCACTTATTTCCCTATCAAAAAACAAATTGGACTTGTGTCCCTTTGCTCCTACAACGGATCGCTCCCTAATAAAGAAGCTCCGCCCACAGTCCCGAACCAAAGAGTCGACTTGAAAAAGCGCCCAGTCACTAAAAACGCGCGAAATAGGATGTCACTCACGTATCAAATGGTTTGACAAGACTTGTTATTGAGAAAACATCATTTTAATAAATCAAATCGTGTTGGGGTTTATTAAAATAACTGGATTATTTAAATAAATTATTTATGTGAATTTAAGGTGTTAGTGGTGATTTAAACAAAAAAAAAAAAAAAATTATTGAAAATTAGTGGCTAGTGATGTGTGTGTAAAATTGTTGTGTGTATTTTTATTAAATCATAACTTGATCGATTTTAAAGGTAAGTTTTATTTTTATAAAAAAAAAATGTAAATTGAATAGGAATATAATTTTCGAGGCGACTTACAACTTAAAGGGCGACTAATTATTTGCTGCAAAAAAAAATAACATGGCAGCGATTAAATATTATTTCTTAATCGCTGCAAAGTCATCTACTGTTATTGAATCATTTGGGTTAGGTTAGGTTAGAACAGTAACCATTAACAAGCGAAGGCGAGCGAGCGAAGCGAGCGTGCCGCGGCAGCGGCCGCCGTGCGCCAGATCCCCTCTATTGTTGGTAAATTCAGTTACCAAAACAAAAATTCAATGCCAGTTTAAATTAAAATAAAGCTAAAAACTGATATATTAATATGCTACCTATTACTTATTACGATACTCCTTATTAGCTGCCAACCCATTATATATGGTACCCACTATATTTTTTTTTAAAACCTATATTCATTTTACTTAGTTGCCGCATTAAATACATGCTAATTGAATATACATACAAAGACTATGCGTATTAGCAAAGTAACCAAAGAGTAAAAATCTCTAAAATATTATAAAAAACCAGGGTGAATTACCAGCTAGGTAAATCATTAGAATTACTTGACCTCAATCAACTCGCGCCACAACACCCTGTCCTCCGCTTTCCGCATCCAGTCTGTCCCAGCCACCTTTTTAAGGTCGTCGGTTCATCTAGCGGAGGGGCACCCCACACTACGCTTGCCGATACGCGGTCTCCACTCAAGAACTCGTCTGCTCCACCGGCCATCGGTCCTTCGACAAACATGGCCAGCCCACTGCCACTTCAGCTTGCTTAGTCTGCAGGCTATGTCGGTAACTCCGGTTCTCTTCCGGATAACTTCATTCCTGATCTTATCCTTCAAAGAAACTCCGAGCATAGCCCGCTCCATAGCACGCTGAGTGACCTTAAATTTGTGGACCAGCCCGACTGTTAGTGTCCACGTTTGGGCACCGTATGTCATAACGGGCAGGACGCATTGGTTAAAGACTAGTCTTCAAACACTGCGGGATTGACGACGAGAAGACTTGACGAAGTTTTCCAAACGCTGCCCAACCCAACTGGATCCTTCTGTTGGCTTCCTTCTCAAAGTTGTGCCTACCAAGCTGGAAAACTTGCCCTAGATAGACATACTCCTTCACAACTTCGAGAAGCGACCCTTCGATGTGGATTGGACTCGGCAAGACGTGCGAATTGTACATGACTTTCGTCTTGTCCAAATTCATGCCGAGGCCAACCCGCCGAGAGGCTCCATTTAGGCTGTGCAGCATCTGGTCTAACTGTTCCAGCATCTCTGCCATTATGACGACGTCATCGGCAAAACGAAGGTGTGAGATGTACTCGCCGTTTATGTTGATACCCTGTCCAGTCCAGTCCAGCGTCTTAAAGACGTCCTCCAACGCATTGGTGAACAGTTTCGGGGATATCACATCCCCCCGTCTCACCCCCCTGAGTAGTTGGATGGGGCTGGTTTCCTTATCCTGGACCTGGACAGTCATCGTTGCAGCGTCATACAAACACCTCAACACTTCAATGTAGCGCCAGTCAATTCGACATCGTTGCAGAGAGGCCAGAACTGCCCAAATTTCGATGGAGTCGAAGGCTTTTTCGTAGTCCACAAATGCCATACACAGCGGCTGATTGTACTCTTCGGTCTTCTGCACAATCTGCCGAACAGTATGGATGTGGAGGTGGAAAACCGGCTTGTTCTGGTGGCTGGAACTCGTCAAGTCTCCTGGCGAGACGGTTCGTGACGACCCTCGAGAACAGCTTGTATACGTGGCTCAGAAGTGAGATGGGTCTATAGTTCTTCAGCAAGGTTTTGTCGCCTTTTTTGAAGAACAGAATCACCGCACCTCTGCTCCACGCTTCGGGCGTTGTACCCTCTTGGATGACGGAGTTAAAGAGACTCGCTAGCTCTCTCAGGACTGATTACTTGGCCTACTCATTAATAAATAATAAATATTCTATAATAAAAATGAATGGCCAAATGTGTTGCTAAGCGCAAAACTCGAGAACGGCTGGACCACATAGGCAATATTTTTTTTCAACGATTCATAAGTCCGAGGAAAGTTCTTCTGAAAATAATAATTTGAAAAAAGTTGTCAAAAAACAACAAGTTAGGGGTCAGCTAGTTAAAAATAAGGATGATGGAGCTAAATGTGTACTTATTTTGAGGATTTTTTAAATTGCGGCATGAGCTACTCCTTTATCGTGAGTGCGGTTATTGACAATCATCTCACATTAAACTCTGGCCGATGAGAGAATGAGTTCCTGACAGCTGTCAGCTGAGTACAAAACAATACGTATTTTACGAATTTAAACTACTAATCTCGTAAAATTTACTGGTGGCAGAAACCCATTCTCTCGGTGGCCGGAATATGGATAAATATCCAGACTAGGAACAACTAAGTGTCTAAAAAAGAAAGAAATTTTATTCGAGACACGCACAGAAAAAAAAAAACCGGCCAAGTGCGAGTCGGATTCGCGCACGAAGGGTTCCGTACCATTATCTATAAAAACCGGCAAAAAAATCACGTTTGTTGTATGGGAGCCCCCTTAAATATTTATTTTATTCCATTTTTTAGTATTTGTTACTATAGCGGCAACAGAAATACATCATCTGTGAAAATTTCAACTGTCTAACTATCACGGTTCATGAGATACAGCCTGGTGACAGACGGACAGACAGACAGACAGACAGACAGACGGTGGAGCCTTAGTAATAGGGTTCCCGTTTTACCCTTTGGGTACGGAACCCTAAAAATGGCAAAAAAATCACGTTTATTGTATGGGAGCCCCTCCTAAATATTTGTTTTATTTTAATTTAATTATTTATTTTTAAAGTGAATATATAACTAAATATTCTGTGAATATTTCAAGCGTCTACCTGTTGCCGCTATCAATATCGAGCAAAAACGAGAAATCACGCTTGTTGTATGGGAGCCCCCTTAAATATTTATTTTATTCTGTTTTTTAGTATTTGTTGTTATAGCGGCAACAGAAATACATCATCTGTGAAAATTTCAACTGTCTAGTGTCTAGCTATCACGGTTCATGAGATACAGCCTGGTGACAGACGGACAGACAGACAGACAGACAGACGGCGGAGCCTTAGTAATAGGGTTCCCGTTTTACCCTTTGGGTACGGAACCCTAAAAAGGTACAAAAGGATTTTTTTTTTTTTAATTGCTAAGTCAAAAAAAAGGCCTGTGCGGGCAAAAAGCTTTACAGGTGGACATAGCCACAATATTTTTGTTCCGAGCAGGAATCCAACCCGCGTGAATTAGCGCAGCAGCCACAGGGGCTGATCCAGGATTTCATTTTGGGGGTGGCATTCTGACAAGGTTCGGAGGAGCTAGGGTAAAACACGTAAACTAAAATAAAGTTTTTATTAGTTTGATTTTTTTGAAAATAAAGTGAACGCGCGTTACATTACATAATTTTCTAGAAATTGGTAATTAGTCTATTGATTACGTGTTCAGCGGTTTTAGAAATTCAACCCAAGAGTGTTAAAATATGCATTTTTAAGGATTTATGTTCATTTCAAGGTCCTAAGTGATACGTGGTTACGAGGTGGGTTGCTTGCTAGTGATCCTGTACCAATTTCACCAATGAAACTGAACGCGATCAACACATAATCCACGTTTAAGAGCTGTCAGTGCCATTCTTTTCTTTGGAATATTGACACTGAGAGCTCTTGAACTCGGTTTAGATGTAGATACTCATCGCGTTCAGTTTCATTGGTGAAATTCGTAGGACCATGCTTGTTATATCTTTGTAGATTAACTGAGAAGTAGAAATTCACCTGTTGTAAGGAATATAGGTAGGTATATCAGTAACTGGGTTGTGGAGTTCAGATAGGCAGCGTGGCAGCATCATGCTGCCTGGTCTGGCTGTTTGTGTATGTGCGTTTAAATGTTTGTAAACGCACCCACGATACAGGAGAAATTCCTAGTGGGGGCAACGTTTTTATAAAAAAAAAAAAAAAATGCTGAGATAGAGGCCTTTGGGCCTCGTACAGGACTTTCTGTTTTTATTTTTACTTTGTTTTTTTTTTTTGTTCTTTATGTTTCTATGAGTGTGTTTTAGTTTAATTTGTGATCTGTGCGAGTCCCAATAAATGCTTTTTCTTTCTTTCTTTTCTCCATGTAAAATACTGGTATTTACCTGCATCCGGTTAGAAAGGAAGCCGACCCCGACACAGTTGGGGAAAAGCTATAGGCAGATGATGATTTAGACTGGAAACAACCCCAAAACAGTTGGGAATAGTATGATAATCGCCTGGGAACCAATTCACAGGGTCCATTATCCTTACAGTCAAACTAAAAATATCAACACAAATAAATTGTATACACTTGAAGATCCCAAAACTGTAAAGTTGGAACACACGTGCGCCACATTTGGTTATCAAATGAGTATAATATAAACAGTTTACATTATTAAGACAACGTGTCGTGAGTCCTGACCTTAATAACATAATATTGGTGTTGTACTTCCTGTTTCAATAAATAATTAACTAAAACTCTTGATTGATTTCTCATTCTTCGCTGTTTAACGAGAGTAGGCTCGCCTATTGCATGGGACTAGCGAAATGTGGGTGTTTTAGTTGTGTAGTTATTTTGAAGTAAAAACTTTTTAGGCGCGTTGATCGATTTTCGGTTGGGGAAAAACTTATGGATTCGCGTCACCGACATGCTAATGTGACGTATTACGCCCGACTGGCGACGCAGCGGCTTGTGCACATATAAACGCATATAATTATATACAATGTGTAACTGAATGAGAGGAGAGACTAGGAGCTCCATGTTGTTCTCCTCGTCGCTGTCACTGTGGCGAAGTTCAACAGTCTCGGACACCACGGCCTGTCTTGCAGCCGAAGTGCGGGTCGCTTAGCACGGCACGCGAACATTAACGACATCATCCGACGAGCTCTTGTCACCGCCGGCGTTCCAGCTGTATTAGAACCCAATGGCTTGGAACGCAACGATGGCAAGAGATCGGACGGCATGTCTTAATTTCCATGGAAGATGGGTAGGCCTTTAGTGTGGGATGCAACGTGTGTCGATACTCTTGCGCCATCCCATCTTCCTGGCTCGGCGTGCTGTGCTGGCGCTGCTGCTGCGGCTGCGGAGAACCTTAAGCGGCGTAAGTATGATAAACTTGTTGGCAATTGTATTTTCGAGCCGTTTGGGGTTGAAACCCTCGGGCCGTGGGGTCCGAGTGCTCATGGTCTGTTTAATGAAATCTAAAAACGGCTGGTTGACACTTCCCGTGACCCAAGGGCTGGCTTTTACCTTGGCCAGAGGCTAAGTATTGCCATACAACTGGGCAATGGCGCCAGTCTCTTGGGTACATTACCAGTCGGCAGTGATGTGGATGAATTTTTCGACGCCATATTTGAATTTGTGAATAGTTTTAGATAGGATAAAATTTTATTATTTTTTATTAATGAATTAAATACGTTGTTTATGTACACATTATTTTAATACCCTTATATAAATAAATATCTAATAATTAACAGAATGAATGTACATTATCACATTAATTTGTTCAGAGTGGTTTACTAAATCGATTTTGGTCATTTTTATAATAGGTATTTTTTTTATCCCAAAAATAATGAAAGCTACGTAAATTAGTCACATTTCCGCTGTACAGTCAAAACAGACCAAAATGGACGAAGTACTTATAACACGAGTGCAACTGTGTGCGTGCGTAGAATTTGTAATGTGACCACAATTTTCTCCTACAATCAGTATAAACAATTTAATAAATAAACACTTAGGTACATCGTTTTATACTTACATAATAGTAAAAATTCAGTCTACCTATGTATTATGATTAAGTATAAACATATTATTCTAATTCGTGTGTTTTTCGTGTGCGTTAATTCTGTGGGTAACTGGTAGCGCAAAAGTACTCACCTAATGTCATAATGTGAAGATGCCATAAATTTTGCAAATGGCGCCATAATGTCATTGTGATTTGACACTTGGGTTTTTTTTTTTTGGCTCCGCACGGTTTGTGCATTTAGCCAGTGTCATGTAAAATTAGGCAACAAGTACGAAATTGTTTAAAATAATTATGAAATGAACTCCATTCAATGCATGATAGATGATATCCCGCCCCGCTCCCCTTGAGTGTCAGTAAAGACGTGGCACTTTACTGAAACCTCGCGCGGACTTCTTGAGAGAACTTAAAGTGATGTTGCACTGTTTTGTTTCATTTTCCTACACTAATGCAGGTTCACGAACACTTAATGGTTAATAATCCACCACTATTACACATTAATATTCGGCTAAACACAAATTTTAGAAAATTAAACAAAACTGCTAAAATGACGCTTCACTCTCCCGCCAAGAAGTCCACACTTGGGTTTAAAGATTCTTTATTTATTCTAAAAGAACTTATTACACTGTTCACTTAGCGAATAAATATCTACATGACTAAGGTAGCCGTAAGTTTAGTCCAGTAGCAATTTTTTTTCACGTAGGTAGGTAAGATGTCGCATTTATGTGCAAGACTAGCTTACATTAGTGACGTACTGTTTGAGTTTAGCTTTTTTTATTTTTTATTAAAAAATAAAGGGCTTTGTCGCACATGCGATTATGCCACCCTGGTTGGCTTAATAAAATCATACCAGTATTATAACCTCAGCATAGCTAATTTGTATTGTACTCTAGCTTTTTTTTTTTTTTTTTTTTTTTTTTTGGGTGGGAAATTATCAAATAACTTCTCCCGCTCTGGGTGGAGCGGGAGGGAGTGTCAGACTTTTACTGACTAAAACCCACCGTGTTCCTTCAGATGCCTGTGTGCCAGGGCCACGATATCCCTTTCGGACAGGCTCGTAACCCTGAGAAACTGGCACAGCTAGAGCACTATTACAGTAAACCTATCTCTCTAATCCTACAATCTAAGCTATTCCTAAATTCCTCGTTGCGGACACACTCCGTTAATATGTGATAAACATCATCAACGGAATTAATACAAAAATCACAAATTAGTCGATGTTGATTTTGCCATTAGTTACAGGAACTTATACCAAGGGATGTGTCCGGAACGAAGTCTCAGTGCGATATCACATCACATCTGTTCAACAGGTGATTATCTATCCACGGTGAGTTCAAGGGATGCGGTTGGATCGTTTAGTACCAGATTCCTTTTTCTAGTGATCTTTTATTGAAGTACTGAGTTTAGCTTTAATTATGTTAAATTAAAGAGGATGTGCTACTGATATCTGCCGGGTAAATTATTATTATAAAGTTCCACCTTCGAGCACCTTCGTATTTAATTTTTTTCCTGCAATAATGCATCCGTGGGGGATTCACTACTGTTGTAGACTCATAGAGAATTAGTTGACAATGCGATGGAGCGACACACAGCTCAGGCAACGATGGAGATTTCGAAACACTTATTCCCGGGCCGTGGCATCTCCCGTTTCGGCCATTTGAACTGGCCGATCAGATCCGAGGGCTTTTTGAAATCTCGCGTTTACCACAACAAAACTTGCAAGTCTTGAAAACCAACGCTGAAGAAGAAATCACCATTTGGAGCCAGAGGGGCTACTCCGAACATAAATCTGAAGTATCGGCCGAATGTTCGGTCTTTTCTTTACTACGGCTAACTACTCGTATTGCTGACTACAGCGAAAAAATAAATAAAAAAGGCAGTCGAAGAGATAAGCCAAAGTCAAAACTATGACTTGATGTCGGGTAAGGACTCAAAGTCAAACAAAGAAACTATGGAAGTTATAAAACGACCGAACCAGATGTTTTGCGAGCAACAATTCAAAATGCCGTAAAACGAGCTTATAATAATGTGCATCAAATCAGGAAGTGGTCATTTGACAGATATATTTTTTTTCGACTTTTAATCGCATTTTCGACCATAAACTTTCCGTGAAAACGCACCCCATTTTTTTTAAACTTACAACTAATGCAACCAATTTATATTATGACATTACTTTTGCATGTGTTATGTTATTAAGATATTATTATGATCGGATATTCGGATGCATATTCACCTAAAGTTTGAGAGTTGACTAGTATGGAGTGCGCTTCATTACGGGAAAAGTGTCGGTATCCAGGACCGACGACATTTTAAGAACTACTCTTTTGTACTGTGTCTATCTATCTGCCTAGCCTTTTCCCAAGTATGTTGGGGTTGGCTTCCAGACTAACCGGATGCAGCTGAATACCAGTATTTTACATGGAGCGACTGCCTATCTGACCTCTACAACCCAGTAACTGGGTAATACGATACCCCTTGGTAAGACTGGTTGTCAGACTTTCGGGCTTCTGACCACCCGTAACGACTGTCGAAGATTCACGAATGACAGCCGGTACCAACGACTTAACGTGCTTTCCAAGGTATGGAGGAGTCTTGGTATGTAAAGATGGACCACGGACCAACCCCGGCAAGCGTAGCTTAACCTGATGGATCGACCCATGCGGCTGTACTACTTTGCCACGAGCTCCTCTTTTGTACTGTGTATGCGGGCGAATAAATTTATATAATTTTAGCCTAGACTTTTAAAATTCTTGCCTAGTTCGAAATAGATAAGATATATTTGTTATGCTTAGGAATTGAAAATTTTATAGACACGTACTTTTATTAATGAAACCCCGCGATCCCGGGAAAAAATATATTTTAATAAGCCGTTTCCATACTTTCATAGAAAAAAATGAACTTTAGGCAAATATGCATCCGAATATCCGATGTCTATATGTATGTTACTCCAAAGTTTTAAGTTTTCACTTCTGTCGAATGTCACCATGCATGACTGCCTATTTTTTTTTTTGTCCAAATCTCTCTGTGCCAGTCTACTCATCATACAGTTACTCCATAATCACTGACACTTCAAGTGGCCACTTGAGTCGCAAACCGTAAGATAAGGCTACCGTTGTAGTCCATGTTTGAACATGTGTTCTACCATTTTTTTATACAACGAGTCAACTTTCTTGGTAATGCATAGATATTGCGTACCACACATAGAACATATACCCCGTAGGTCTGGCAATAGGCAATCCCACCCAAAAAAAAAAAGTCTGGCAATTTTTTTTTTTTATTGTCTTCGGCGGTTTACACATTTAGCCAGTGTCATGTAAAATTAGGTAACAAGTACAAAGTTGTTTAAATAATTATGAAATTAATTTTATTCAATGCATGATAGATGATATCCCGCCCCGCTCCCCTTGAGTGTCAGTAAAGACGTGGCACTTTACTGAAACCTCGCGCGAACTTCTTGAGAAAACTTGAAGTGATGTTGCACTATTTTGTTTAATTTGCCTATACTAATGCAGGTTCACGAACACTTACTGGTTAATAATCCACCACTACGAGTATTACACAGTAATATTCGGCTAAACACAAATTTTAGAAAATAAAATAAAACTGCTAACGTGATGCTTCACTTTCCCGCCAAGAAGTCAAGTCTGGCAATTATAATGTCCTTATTACAAAACAAGATTTATATTTTGACATGGCTTAAACCATGCAGCCAGTTTTTGTAATAAGAACGTAACAGTGATTGAAATACCGTTCTTTATACAAAGCTGAAAATTTAGTTCGGTACTAAGTTGTTAGTTTTGTGTTTAGGAACTTTACCATAGTCGGAATAAAGTTCGAAAATCCATAATGGCTCCATGTTTTAAACCTGGGTCTGAAGATAAACCTTGTTTTGTAATAAGGGGGTATGAGTTTAAATATTTGTCAATGCATCCACGATATTGCAGGAGGATTCTTGTGTGGGGCCACTTTTTTATTTATACTCGTAACAAATCGTTGTAATTTTGCGCAGGTGCAGTTCAATGTCAAGTTATGGCAGCATGTCCCCTTCAGACGAAGGCTTCGACAGATATGAACCGCCTTACTTCTGCCAACCATCACACCAAGGTAAGACACTTCTGTCGAAAATCAACATTGCTATGTTGACAAAGCCCTCTGCTACCAATTTTATTTATTTATTTCCCTATCTATCCGTGACATCACAGGGTATGTACATCACAGAATACCAGCGCTGCGACATTTATTTTTTATTGCCGCAGCATCATGCTGAGATAGGGGCCTTTTGGCCTCGTACAGGACTTTCTGTTTTTATTTTTATTTTTTTTACTTTGTTTTATTTTTGTTCTTTATGTTTCTATGAGTGTGTTTTAGTTTAATTTGTGATTAATTAATAATAGTGTAATTTGTGAGTGAATAAATGCTTTTTTTTTTTCTTTCTTTCTTTAATTTGTTGGATACAAGGTTTGATTCGGAGGGTGATCAAACACTTGGTATATTATTCCTTTTTCTGTTTAATTCGATATAAAAATAACTAGGTAATTTATAATATCAATACAAATGCTAACAAGCGAACTGAGAACACAATGTAAGTTAATGGCTGCCGGGAAAAAAGGAACTGTCAAGTAGAATTGACAAATAGGGTTGTCCCGACATCCTACATAAAATAGTGATGGACTTGTGGCGTTCCAACAATAGTGTTGTAGAGACACACCTGCCGAAATTACATCGCGGCGTCGCGCGTCGATGCATCGTCGTAAGTCCGTAAGAGCGAATCCACACGGGTGATGCGTTGCGCTGCGTTGCGACGCTCAGTCGACGTCATTACGAACACTATACAAATGAATATTATCAGTGATAAATGATTTATTTCTGTAAGTAGGTTTGTACAAACACTTTTACACGTCAATCATATTTTAAAAACTACATGAGGTCGGCGTTTCCTATCTGACTGCTCTGAGAAGAAAGGCCGAAACAAACTAAGAAGTCACAGTCTCTTTTAGAGTCCAGAGATAATCTTGGTCAGATCATGAGAAGACCATGTAGATTGGTGTCTGAAATGATCTTCTGATGAAGGAACCACACAGATTGAGTGGACCTGTATTGAACAGTTTCATATTTTTGCCTGTGTAGGTATAGGTATTTGTTTGTTGCTTTAATTAAGCATGCGAATGTCGTGTAGGTACACTTGTAATTTATTGTCTTTAGATAAATAAGAACTTATACAACTTGTATTAATCAATAGTGTTGCCCAAATTCAGTCTTGGTCTTGCAGTCTTGGTCTTGTTCTTGCGTTTTTGCAAGACCAAGACCAAGAACAAGACCGCGTATTTTTAGCAAGACCAAGACCAAGACTGACCGTGCAAGACTTGAGCAAGAACAAGACATAGCCTGCAAGACTCTTGCGTCTTGCAGCTAGGACTTAGCGCTATTTCACTGAGTAGTTAGGTGTAACAGTTCGGTGTATAGGTAGGTACGCTTAGGAATTCTATGAGACGCAAAAAACTGTATCAAAGAATATGAAAAACTGGACCTATGCGCATTACGACTAATACCATAAACATAGCGAATAAAAAAATATCTATTAAAATCAAACTGAGTGCATGCATAGTTATGTTTTAACCATCGGCACTTTGATAATGCGGCATCAAAGGTTTTGTACTTACTTCTCAAAGAAATTTGCCGCTTTTCGGAAGTACATGGTTATGATACACGCGCCGGCGGCTTCTTTTGAAATCTAAAACAATCGTTGCCGCCACGCCGAAATCATAACATTTGTGACACTATTTGATTGCCGCCATAGGGCGTAGGTATACTCATGCAAAATAATTTCGAATTTTTTTAAGAGTACCTACAGGTGTTCCAAAGAATAAATAAGTTTCAGAGTGCTTAGAATGAAAATGAATACATTATACTGATCACGCAAGTAGTATTATGATTAGGATAAAATGGTAAGGATAGGTAGTAGATGTCATATTAATTCATTCTAGTAAGTATATATTATAATATTGATTACTTATATGGTTTTAAACTAATTACTTAGGTACTATTATTGTACATTTAGTCATTATATTTCTTAAGTTTTTACAAGAAAAAATAGCAAAAAAGTGTTCAAATATCACCCGTTTAATAAATATTGTAGCCACTTTTAAATATACTTGAAAAGTGTAAAAAAATTCTACAAAACTAATAAAATAATATAAAAAGCGTAGGTACTTACCTACTAATAAAATAAAAAGCCTGCGATAAGAGTTTTGTATTACTTACCAGCCCGAATATCTCTGAGAGAGATGATGAGAGTAAGTATTTACTAGCTGTGCCCGCGACTTCGTCCACGAGGAATAGTAACTTTGGAGGTATAGTGACGTTCAGGACTTATTTATTTATTTTAAAACTTCTGTCATCAAACATACAAACGAACTCTTCAGCTTTATAATATTAGAATAGATGAACGCCAAAACATTCACTTATATGTAAAGAATAGTGATTGGCACTAATTCTATTTTATTCACGCGTCGCGTCTGTACAAGTAGGTAATATTTAGTGTGTGTTTGTACGCCCCACGCGGCATTGTTTGATTTGCGGCGGCATCCTTTTCATAGAGCCGGCACGTGGCGAGGCGGCGCGGTAGAAAGCAAGGAAACGTACTATAAATAAAGGAATTATTTTAATTCCAGTCATTTCCAATTGAGCTGTGCTTCGAGTCTAACTTAATAATTGTTTTTACTAATTCTCGTTGTTTTCTAAAAACGTATCACGTGTACAATTTAATATGAGTGACGAAGATTCAAATTATTCTAGTCCGAGTAACGAGAGTTTGAGTCACAGATCTAAAAGACCCAAAAGCAAATTTGAGGAGTGTTTCGAAATAATTCATGCATCCCAAACTGCCTTCTGTAAATTGTGCCAACATAAAAAGATTGAAATAAAAATGAAAAACAGAAACACTTCAGGCTTAAGGAAACATCTAATATCTTTCCACAAAAAGGAATCAGAAATATTTCTTCCTGTTAAACCAAAATTAAGTGGAGATATCACAAGCTTTTTAGTAACCGCTGGAAGAAGTGGACAGGTAAGAATATTTTTTTAACAGTTAAAAGAATTTTAACTCCGCGTAGCTATTCATGCGATACTTTCAAAAACGCCATTAACTTACGTAAGTATTTTTGAGTTAGTGGTGTTTTCATCTAGGGGTGCGACATATTAAGTATGTAATTATCGTCTTAAATATTTTTTATAAACACCCATATTTTCATTTAATCGGCCAGTAACAACTAAGTACTTTATTTTGGTAAATTACAGTACAGTGCAACCTTAATATAACAAATATCAATTTAACGATTTTCTCGATTTAACAACAACAAACCTCCTCCTCTTATACGCTCAAACCTAGTATGTTTTAAATAATAACACAAGATTTATTGTTTTGTTTCAGTCGGAAAACAGCAGTGACAACATCACGACAGCTACAGTTGATTGGGTGGTGAAAAAATATCTTCCCTTCTCATTTTTCGATGACGAAGCTACACAAGTATATTGTCATTGTATCATTCAATCTCTTGCTAGATAAAATTGAATCCATGGTAAAACAGTTAGATGAGAAACCTAATCGATCTGAAGTGGATGAAAGGCTCATTCTAGCTTTCCAAGCAGCTCGAGACAAAATGCTTAAACATTACAAGAAGAGCAACTGGATTTATTGTACTTCTTTAATTTTAGACCCAAGGCATAAGGCTCAGACTTTTGACCTGACAATGTGGGGGAAGCAACTTAAAACAGAAAGTCTGCGCAAGTTCAATGAACTTTATGAAGAATATAAAAGTCTACACTCACTGAACAAATCTCTGGAATTACCAGAAAAAGAAAATAAAGTATGTGATGAAGATGAAGACGTAATAGACTTTGATAAACTCTATGAATGTCCCTCGACGTCATCTGGATCTTGTCTTCAAGGCTTAGTGATAGACGAGTTGGAGGAGTACCTGAGAAAACCAAGAACTGCCAGCTCGGAAGACATTTTAGATTGGTGGAGGACGCATGAGACAGAGTATCCGATTTTATCGAAAATGGCCCGTGATTTTCTCTCAATACCTGCAACTTCAGTACCTGCTGAGAGGTTATTTTCTAAAGCATCATTAGTAATTAGAAAACATAGAAATAGGTTAAGTGATGAGTCAGCCAGATGGTTACTTTGTATTAATTCTTGGTCAAAAAAATTGATATAAAGTATCATAACCTAATGATAAAGCTGTTGATTTGTGTTGTATTTTATTTTTTATTCAAATAAATGATAAATCGTAAAACTCTTTTATTAAATTTCTTATAAGTTGAGGGTTCAATCTCTTTCTAGACAGATAAGTATTGTTCTTTAAAATACAGTCAAGTTATTGTAATTAATTTGTTTTTTTACATGTTTTAGCAAATGTAAGCTTATAAATCATAAATGTTTATTAAGAAACAGTTACTTCCATGGAAAACGACATATAGGTCAGTTGATTTTTCGAATTTCTTATCAAATCTTCAGTTATTTATTAATCTGCTTGATCTTTACTATGGCTATGTTAATTCAAGCTCACAATGTTCCAATTCTAATACGTTTTTCTAAGATTTAAAGTAAACTTTAATAAATAGTAATAGACTAATAGGTAATTGCAAGACTTGCAAGACTCTTGCTGCAAGACCAAGACCAAGACCAAGACTGGGAGCGCAAGACCAAGACCAAGACCAAGACCAGGTGTATTGGCGCAAGACCAAGACCAAGACTGGCTAAGTCTCGTCTTGTTCTTGCATTTGGGCAACACTATTAATCAATGTAAAGTGTAAACTCATACATACTGTTGGCTGACCAACCTATCCAAATAAATAAAATTAAAGTTTCTATTTGTAATGTCAAAATAAAAGCTTTTTACTAAATGCATTATGAAAGTTAATACGGCACTTAAAAAAAATATGTATGTCTGTCTGTTTGTTCCGGCTAATCTCAGAAACGGCTAGACCGATTTTGACGGGAATTTCACTGGCAGATAGCGGATGTCATAAGGAGTAACTTAGACTTTATTTTAGAAAAAACCACGTGCGCGAATCCGCGGTCATCAGCTAGTCATCTACATAAATAACGCAGGTTGATAACACCACCATCTTCTTCTCAGGAAGCCCCATGGACGGCGGAGTGTACTGGCCAGCTACCAACGGAGAAGCACACGAGTTTGATACCCAGGACATGTATCACGACACTACGCACTACATAGGAAGGGGATATGGTAAGAAATATACAGTACTTATGTAAAAAAAACCCTGTTGTTCCTTTTAGGGACGTATACATTTACCTACAAGCACAACATTGATGGAATTATAATTAAAAAAAATAAGCATTGGCTAGTCGAGAAGTCAAAATCAGGACTTCTTGGCGGGAAAGTGAAGCGTCATGTTAGCAGTTTTGTTTTATTTTCTAAAATTTGTGTTTAGCCGAATATTAATGCGTAATAGTGGTGGATTATTAACCATTAAGTGTTCGTGAACCTGCATTAATGTAGGCAAATGAAACAAAACAGTGCAACATCACTTTAAGTTCTCTCAAGAAGTCCGCGCGAGGTTTCAGTAAAGTGCCGCGTCTTTACTTAAACTCAAGGGGAGCGGGGCGGGATATCATCAATCATCTTTATCATGCATTGAGTGGAGTTAATTTCATAATTATTTATATAACTTTGTACATGTTAACTAATTTTACATGACACTGGCTAAATGCACAAACCGTGCGAAGCCAAAAAGAAAAAAAAAAAAAAAAAGTCAAAATCAAAGAATTGCGGCGGTAAGAAATCTGTTAAACGTTACAAAGATTAATACCTAAATAATTATTTTAGTGAACAGTTCTATAAATGTCTTGCTTTATTACGTGTGTATACTGATTCTTAAAACGTAGGTAGAAGGAACAACAGGGTTTTTGTTACATATTGTATATGTGGTCCAGTCCAAGCAAAACGGTTCAGTTGTGGTGTATTGAGTTTTTAAGACTAAATTCAGTATGATCTAGAATAGGTAGGTAGTCTATAGACAATAAGGATTAAAAAAATATTCACAACATGGCACATTTGTTTCTAACAGACATTTGAAGTTGAAACTCTGAAAAAGCTTGATTTGAGCACGGAGTAAATAAAAAGAATTTGTGAAAATGCATTTTTAAATTTGACTGGCACCTTTTTACTAAAGTTTTCTCTTAAAATTTGTGGTAGGTACTTAGAAACATCATTATAAAGTCATTCATTACAAAAAATTGTAGATAATTAATTATTAATCAATTAAAATCGCGAAATGCAATTTTTTCACCAAACTTTACAAAATTGCGTATTTCTCGGATACTAAATTAACATCATTTATAGTCATTCAAGACGAGGGCGACACTGAAAGTTCAAGTAGAAAATAAAAAACTGAACAAACTAGCAAGTTATTAGTTTTATTAAATAATCTTTTCAAAATAGTGTCCATTTACATCAATACATCGCTGCATCCGATGGAATCACTGAGAAAATCACTTCGCCCACTGTCCTAAGCGGTCTCTTCGACGGCATTTTGAAACGCAGACACTGCTTCCTCGGCGTCCATAAAACGTTTTCCTCGAAGTTTTTCTTTTATTTCGGAAATAAATAAAAATCGCAAGGTGCGAGGTCGGGGCTATAGGGCGGGTGACCCAGTAATTCCACGTCTGACGTCGCCAAGTTGATTGTTTGCTTGGCGGTGTGCGACGAGGCGTTGTCGTGGTGAAGGAGGATCCTACTGCGAGGTCGTTTGTCCCGAACTTTTTCCAAGACAAGTGGCAAACAATTGGTAGTGTACCACTCTACAGCAACTGTTTTTCGATCCTCTATAACAATTGTTGCGTAATGACCTGTCCTTCCGAAGAACGAGGCCACCATCTTTTTTCCGACGCTTCGACCTCTCTTCACTTTAGTTGGCAACTCTTCGGAAGGAAACACCCAGACAGCAGACTGTCTCTTAGTTTCAGGATCATAACAATAAATCCAGCTTTCGTCACCCGTAAGTATGTCGAACACAGCATTTGAGTCACCTCCGTTAAATCTTTGAACCATTTCACGACACTAATCAACACGACGGAGTTTTTGGGCCTCTGTCAAATTATGAGGTATCCACCGGGCACAAAGCTTCCTGACCGCTAAATGTTCATGGAGGATTTTGTGCACTTGACTCTTACCGATGCCTAAGCTTGTCCGAATCTGCTGATAAGTCACTCTTTGTCAGTCTCTATCATACGCCGCATAACACTGATGTTATCTTCAGTCGTCGCCGTAGAAGGTGGATCCTCACGCAGATCATCGGTGAGATTAGTGCGACCACGTTTAAACTCATTAAACCAGTTGTAAACAGTGACACGAGATGGGGATTCATCGTAAAAGGCCAATCGAAGTCTATCATAACTTTCTTGTTGACTTAAATGACGTCTGAAAGTCATAAAAAATAATTGTACGAATATTGTCTCGCGTATTCATGCTGACGTGACACAGACAATTTTCAATTTGCCGCCAAATCGTAAACAAATGACAAATGAATAAAATACATACACAATAATATTGGCAAAGAGTTCCATTTTCAAAATTTGAACTTATTTTTTTATTATATCGTTTCCAGTATCGGTTCCAGTGTATCGTTTCGTTTCGTTTTCGTTTTTTTTTTCGTTGGCCAGTTCTAAAAACTTTCAGTGTCGCCCTCGTACAAGAAATTGTGCATTAATTAATAATTAATTAAAATCGCGAAATGCAATTTTTTCACCATACTTTACAAAACTGCGTAAATCTCGGAAACTATATGTCTTGGCATTTAGTTTCCTACTGGACCCTTTTTGCTTGGACATTCCAAGGCTCGCATTCTCTTGTGGGACTTACAACCAAAAAACATTATTTTTTACGCAAGTTTTTACCTTAAAAACTGTTTACTCAAATTCTGAACTTAGTAATTGAATGAATGAATGAAGTGCACCGACCCCAGCGTGGTTACACTAGACTCAATTACTCGAATGAACCCAAAGATTCACACTAGCCCCTGGAGCCTCATGTTTCATGGGACTACAGAGACCATTGCATATCAAGGAGTAGACCGGGGGCCGCGATAATGGTAGGGAAGACATGCCCTTGGGATATGGAAGGATTATTAGAGCCTACCGGATATGAATCCTTGAGCAAGCATTGGAATAGAGGAGAGACGGGTGATATTTATCGGATAATCATTTTCCAGGCGACTAATAACTTAAAGGGCGACTAACTATTTGCTACTAAAATAATAACTTGGTGACTAATAACTTAAAGGGCGACTAACTATATAATCGCTGCAAAGTCATCTACTGTTATTGAATCATTTGGGTTAGGTTAGGTTAGAACAGTAACCATTAACAAGCGAAGGCGAGCGAGCGAAGTGAGCGTGCCGCGGTAGCGGCCACCGAGCGCCAGATCCCCTCTATTGTTGGTAAATTCAGTTACCAAAACAAAAATTCGATGCCAGTTTAAATTAAAATAAAGCTAAAAACTGATTATTGAGCTGCTACTTTCTACTTAAAATAATACTTCGCTGTAGCTGCCAACCTATTATTTTTAGCTGCCAACCTATTATTTTTGCTACCCGCTTTAATTATTTTTTAATCCCGAATTCAGATTAATTTGCCGCCGCGTTAAATACATGCCATATTTATCTACCTATGCGTAACGCAAATTCCGAACTTAGTAAAGGAATATTATTTTGTTTCAGGCTACGAGGAGATGCAGATGGCTGGAAATGAACCCTACGACACTTATCATCACAATATGGCGCACAATTTTGCGCCAAATAATACAGGTACAAAAGCACATGCATCTAATTTCCTTTCTACAATATAACAATATCAATTTTTTTCTAGTTTCATATAATCACATCACACACACATAATAACACTAATATTATAAAGGCGAAAGTTTGTGAGTGTGTGTGTGTGTGTGTGTATGTATGTTTGTTACTTCTTCACGCTCAAACGGCTGGACCAATTTTGATAAAATTTTGTATGGAGGTAGCTGACACCATGGATTAAGACATAGGCTACTTTTTATCCCGATATTCCCACGGGATCATCAGGACTTACGCGGGTTAAACCGCGGGGCGCAGCTAGTTTAACATAATTTTATGTGTACATTGATGCGATTCAACTAAGAATAGGAACGTCAATGACCTCGATCTGTCAACTGAAACTTGAAAAGTACGGCTTGCAAAGAACATTTTGTTGTTATCTGTATTTTTTTTATTTGTTAACCCTGACTTTGCTCCAAAATGAGTAAACGAGGCGCTGTTTTGCTAAAACGTCACAACATGGCGCAAAATCATTTGCTATTCTTAATTTAATCGCATTGTACTACTGTATAAGTTGGTTAAAAAAACACTGGGATTTTTCAAGATCGCTTTCGAATTTCTTAGTGGACTATAAAGTCCTCCGGCCATAGTCACAAATTCACAACCACATGCTCACGATCCGTGAAAATTAACGAATGCCTCTAATCATATCAGCCTTTAATGCTTCCACTGCTGGGACTCAGACTCAGCCTCCTCTCTTCAAGAGGGATTGGACTGTAATCCACCACGCGGGCCTAGTGCGGGTTGGTGGATGTCACATGTCTTCGAATTTTTGGTTCTAGGGCATTTTGGTTTCCTCACGATGTTTTCTTACACAGTTTGAGCGAAGTGGTGATGAAATTATTTACACAAAGTAAACCGCCTGTCTGGGTTCGACCCCACGACCTACAACTCCTAAGTCGCGGCCGTTATCATTGGGCCTCCACTGCTCTCAATGTTTTGGTACATGGTGTAAATTACTTTATTGAAATACGTATAAAAAGAAAAAAAAATATTAATAAAATATGAACATATATATATTTATTATTAATATATACAATATTAATTTTAGTATATGCGAAACCTGACGCAAGTGTCTAGTATTTTTATGTAAAGAATCTATGTACAAAATTTCAATAGTGTATCATGAAAAATCAAAAAGTTATAAGGTTGTTATGTTACCGAGTTGTCCGTACAAAAAAATAGCTAACTACGCCCCCGCGCCTCCAGGGTCGTCTCGGGCTCATTGATAATAATTTGGCAGTAGGTACCGAACCGTACGGCGATTGTATTGTAAGTAATTAAATGGTGATAACATTATCCATCACACTTAAATATTTTTGGGACAAAATACAACATGGTGTAAAAATGATTGAAATCGATTCAGTTCCTTATTCTGAACAAACTATATTCAGGTTTCGCATATACTAAAAATAATGTTGTATATATTACATATTTATGTATGCCATCATGAAAATTTCACAGTTTTAAGTATTATATTTCTACTTTCTCCAAGGTCTAGAGTGTGACCTCCAATCCCTCCCCCTCCGCTACGATCGCCCCGCACCTCCCTCCTTCGTGAGGGTCGCCAAGAGAAGGACCACAGCTAACAAGAAAGAGAGGAGAAGAACACAGAGTATCAACACAGCGTTCTCAGACTTAAGGGACTGCATACCTAATGTTCCGCCTGACACTAAACTTTCTAAGGTGAGGATACTGTGTATTTTATACTTACATTTTATTTTTATGTCTTGTATTTGCACTTCTCGAACTGAAATGAAATGATATATTATTTATTTCTGTAAACATTTAAGGGTCGTGCCGCGCCCGAGATATCGCGTGAGTGTGTAAGAGCCTTTAAAATACGTCAAAAATATATTTTAAAGTCAAAGTCAAATTATTTATTTCAAATAGGCATATTTATGGCATTTTTGAACGTCAAAATTTGATTCTAGGCGCCCCTCCCAAAATATAGTTTCGTATGGAGGAGAATGGGCAAGAAACTCCATCGGTTACTCTTTTAAAATGTTTGACAATATTTTGTTTATGTAAGTAGGTATTAAACTAATCAATTATATGTGAAGATAATGCACCTAGAATAAAATTAATATACCACAATAGGTAAAAATAATTTAAAATGAAGTAATGACACATAAATGAATTATTAACATATTTACAAACGTTTTACTAAAAGTATAAGTTTTCCTAAAAAAATTAAAGTCGGTTTGATTGGTTCTCCAATGAAAAAGTCATTCAATGGAACAAATCTAACATAGAGAGACGTATTAATGATTCTAATGATAATAATTCTGTAAACACATATCTGTTGTAGTCGCGAATCATATTTTGGTCAAGATACAACCTGACACTGACCTGCAAATTGCAAAAAACTTAAAAAAAAATGAATTTCGCGAGCTTCAGCTGCGGATTCACTCTAAACATAATAATGGTGTTTAGTAAAACCTGCTTGTGAAAAAACTCGTCGCAAAGAGTTGCGTTCCGGTTAAAAATAACGATGTTAAATAACGTAAGAAATAACGATATAACATAACGAGAAAATAACGGTATAAAATAACTACAGAGACGCCGACAGTTGAAAATCCAGAGCACGGACAAAAGCTTCGCGTTAAAAAAAAGCGCCCGTGCGTAGGTATGTGGGCTTAAGCCGCGATTCCATTAGGCAAGTCTTGCATGCAAGTATGACGTCACATTTGCGTACGAGTTGCTTGCATTGGAAATAGTGGAAATGTTCATCAATTGAGTAGGTCATCATGGGTGGAAGACGTGCTGCTGTGGTCGGTGCTGCTTGAAGAGTCATTTCTGAGATAATAATATATTACCGATTGAATAAGATAATGAGATCTCTCATCATGCGCGTACACGTCACTCGTTCGCAATAGGGAATATGCATGTATTTTTTTTTTCACTAAATCAATAATATAAACAAACCTAAGAAAAGTATTGAAAGTTAAATTGAACTACTGATTGATGCTCAAAAATATTATGAAACTCCAACAATTTTCTACTACAGTTCAAACGTCTGTTTCTGTCGCGGTCATGATGTGACGTCATTGTTCACGAAACTGCTTTGCTTACATCTGTTTTTAGCCCCAAATCTTATATATTAAATTATTGTTGATGCTTTATTCAAGTAGAAATCGTACTTACATATTAACCTTAGTGAGATTTCAAGTATTTAGCAAAGAATAGATTTTATTCACATGTTTTGTTTCGTCACTTCCGGCATTTTTCGAAGAGGACGCGTTTTGAGATATTCCCTATTCAAAATGTGCAACTAACGTTTGCGCGTTCAATTTGCACGTCACTTGACTATAAAAATGTACAAGTTCAAACTACCTCATACATGTTGTAGCTTTTATGCAGGTTTGTTCAAGTTGTATGCAATTTGCAACTTGCTTAATGGAATCGCGCCTTTACTGTGAGGTGGGCCGCTGACTTCTTTGCCAGACAACGAACACAATTTCTCACCCAAATACGTCTTACTTGTAGTCTCAAACTGGAATTATTTTTAAATTAAACGTCTTGCAAACTATATTCCGTTGGTTTAGGTAGTTAAATAAAGGTAAACAAAAAAACCCACGTGACGAGAGAGCTGTTAAGTAACCGACTAAACGTAATACCTGGCACTTCAGTTGGCATGCTACGTCACAGTTGTACTCTTCAATTTAGCAACGTTTTATTTCGTTGACGTTTAGAGAACCTGTCTTTTTGGGCTCTTTACAATAGACAGATTACAAAATAATATAGTAATATATAAATCTAACTAAATAATTGTGCTCAAGCAATTACATCTACGAAGAGTAGTATAAGAATTAATGATAAAGTTTAACATACAGTAATAAAAGAGGGAACTATCGTAATAATATTTTTTTTTTAAATGGTTACAACGTATTTTTAAACAAGAAAGTGTCATTTATAAAAACCCTTTTTATGATTTGTTTATCTTTATTTAACTACCTAAACCTATGGAGTATAATAACGTAATCGCTTATAAAAAAAAAAATCTTCCCAACTTAATTTCAAATAATCCGCGCCACCTTCCATTGAAACCCACACCGACGGACATACTTCCGTCTCACTCTTGCATCTGACATTGCCAGATGGTGCGAAAGAGATCGCAGAGCATCAATAGCGCGTTCTCGAGTCTGAGACAGCATATTCCTAACGTTCTTCCCGACACAAAGATGACCAAGGTTAGTACGACTTCTGGGATTGAGAAGATGTTTCTGTTGGTACTTTTGAGGTAGATTGTCCACTGACGGGCATAGAACTCTCTTAGACTAAGAACAGCTGGTGTTGCGCTTCAAACTGACGTGAGCTGCCAATAATAGTTCCGCTGTTGGTCCGCAGATATGCGCGTTGTAGTGACCAAGTTAAAGTCATACTATTTAGATCCTACTGTCAGACTTTCTACGCGTGCAGCCTGTGGTTCAGTTATACGCAGGGGCCGCTCAGTGCCCTACGTGTCCAATATAACAATGGATTTAGAATGTTGTTAGGGCTGCCCGCTTTTGTAGTGCTTACGGTATGTTTGCGGAGGCCAGGGTAGACGGCTTTAATGCTATCGTGCGCAAGCGGCTCGCTTCGTTATGAAGCAGAGTCCGGGGTAGCACTAACAGCATCCTACAGGTCATTGCGGATAAACAGGACTCAAATATCCTGAAACATTTATTCGTGTCCAAATTTTGTAACCGTACTTGTAATTATTATGGACATGATCTGAAATAAAGGTTTTATTATATTATTATTATTAGGGGAATGACAGCTCTGTTCACCTTAGTTTTTATGGTGACATTTTTACAAAATAGACCCGCAGCAGTAGAATAAAAAGCTGATCAAAGTATAGACCCGAACTGATGCAAAGAGGAGCAGAAAAAAATAGGAGCAAGCCTTACAGTAGTTGCTCATCATGTGTAACATCTGATCTTGCACCTTGGTAATAAGCAACTGAGCAGCGACAGAAATTAACCTCAGAATTTTAAAAAAGTTTAATATTTATTAATTAAGTACTAGTGGTCGGTAACTGGTCGAAATTCAACCCCCACTAGTTACAATCTTTAAAGTACTTACTAATTCCATGAGTACACTAATTCCATGCTATTAAAAAGTACTTACTTATTCCATGCTCAAGCTGTTACTTCCTGTTACAAACTTCCGTCCCTTTTCACGAAATCACTCCCAAAGTTAGCGAGAGGAAAGATGTTACACATCAAAAAGTCACTATGATCTTTCAGTTCTCCATTTGAAATAAGATTAGAAATGTAAATAAACTTTTTTACAGACAGCAACCGATTTTGACTTATATTCCGTAGGCATAAGGATGGCATTTTAAGCAAAAACGTGGTTACAATACCAACTGTTTATTACAGCTGCCATTTGTCATGCCACCAACGCAATAGAATTCACAATCGGTTGAACGGACTGTAAAAAAGGTTTATTTAAATGTCTAATCTTATTTCAAATGGAGTAAAAATAATTTGTTTTTTATCTTATTCGCCTCGGGCCCTTTTTGGGCATTTTCACCCCGAAAAATTTGCCACGTATAGCCAGAAAACTGTTGATAATTTCTAATTTCCTACGTTTTCATTCATTGTTTATTTGGATAAATAGGAAACGGTTATGGGCCTTAGTCTAACTATATGCTTCTTGGGTTTAGGGTTGATTTGCCGGATCAGCCAGAGAGAGTAAGGGACAAACGTTTGTATTTTGTTTTCCAGAGAATTCAACCTTTTCTGGTTTTAAATGTAATTTACAAACGTAACCTATTTCATGACACTCAGATGTCTTTTGTGAAAATTCGATTTATCGCGATGGTGCTAACTTAGCTCGAATTTATTGCTTTTACGAATTTGTTTACCTACTTATCGCCATACGAATTTTCTCAAAGGGCAATGCGCGATTTTGAACGTATATACAGGGTCAAATTAAATAGCTAGCTAGCGAAACTCGATACGGTATCCATATTCAAACAGATTAATATAAAATTAAAATAAAAAAAGATTTGATTTAAAAAACTAAATTGGTTCATCAACCTATGAGTTGAGAATATAATAATCTTTTGTATATACAAAAAAAAAAACAGATTTTTTCAATATAATAATCTGGTCGACGACTCCACAAAAAAAACATCAAATTAATTTATTTTTGTTTGTTCATGAAGATATTGGTACCCATCGCATCTGCGGAGTTTTGTTTTGCTACGAAAATACATGCAAAGAAAATACGTTTATTTGCGGTAAACATAACGCAAAGCAATAAAAACACAAACACGAAAGAACAAGTTGAGGGAAAATATGCGTCACATTCACGCAAAACGGCCATCGCTCAGCATATTGCTGCGACCCTATGCGAGACAGAGCCCGGCGCTGGTTTTCAGCGACAGCCGGCGTTGACGTGATGACGTCATCCGGTGCAGCATTAAATGAGATAAAAATAAACAAAATAAAATATATGCATCTATGTTAGCAGCAAATTTTATGTGACCCTGTATATCGAGTCTAACCTTTAGCGCATCTCCGAAATATAGGGAAATTATTGCAACAAAGTACCAACAAAAACCTCAACCACCCCAGAAGTCACAGATCCATTCTCAATTTTTAATCGGACATTAACCTTTCCTCTCCTGTTAGATCAAGACTCTTCGGCTGGCGACCTCCTACATCTCCTACCTGCTGAAGGTGCTGGAGACGGATGGAGAGCCCGCCGGGGGGTTCAGGGCAGACCTGCATCATACACCACCGAGGAGACGGACTGTTGAAGGGAACCAGGTGAGCTCTTTGTGTTTTATGATAGCTTGGTACTTTTGAAACCCTATGGAAACCGTCAAGGTAAGATTATTTTGAAACAAGCTCTTGGTTTGTATGAAGCCCTGGTACATTCATGCTATGGAAGCTATCTTTTTATGAAGGTAAGTTAGTCACAGCGATACCAGAAGCATCATACATGCGTATGGCCATCAAATGTCTCATGTGTCTCTCTCCGGCTGGCGACCTCCAACATCTCCTACCTTCTGAAGGTGTTGGAAACGGATGGAGAGCCCGCCGGGGGGTTCAGGGCAGACCTGCATCATACGCCGCCGAGGAGACCGACTTTTGAAGGGAACCAGGTGAGCTCTTTGTGTTTTATGATAGCCTGGTACTTTTGAAACGCTTTTGGGAAGTCTTTCAAAGAAGCACTGGTGACTTCGTTGTTTTTATGATAGCCTTACCCTTGAACCATAAGGAAACCCTCAAGGTAAGATTATTTTAAAACTACTTGGTTTGTATGAAGCCCTGGTACATTCATGCTGTGGAAGGCTACCTCTATATGGCAAACTAGCTGAAGTCACACGATACCAGAGGCATCAAAGATGCGTGGCCATCAAATGTCTTATGTGTGCTCTTCGGCTGGCGACCTCCAACATCTCCTACCTTCTGAAGGTGCTGGAGACGGATGGAGAGCTCGCCGGAGGGTTCAGGGCAGACCTGCATTATACACCAACGAGGAGACGGAGTGTTGAATGGAACCTGGTGAGCTCTTTTTGTTTTATGATAGCCTGGTACATTGACACAGTTTTGAGAATCCTCAAGGTGTGCCGCATTTTTAAGAATAATTCGTATTCTGAGTCAATTTTCAATCTTTCCGAGGCACGGAATTATTTTAAAACCATATCATAAAAATTAATTCTAAGACATTTTTATGGGTTTATAATGTAATTTCCCGTCATAATACACAAGGTATAAAAATAAAAATACTGTAAATATAACAGTTATGTTGGGCATCTGTTAGTTTTATAATCGTCTGTGTAGTAATAAATCAAAAATATTGTTGTTTCTAGAATTTGATGAATCTTTGATTTCCAACTAACTTTTGCGTTGCGTCTAAGCGACTAGCTTATCAATGAATTTCTCGCTCAAGAAACGTATAAAATATTATAGGTCACACTATAAGCTATACTCCGTTGGTTTAGGTAGTTAAATAAAGGTAAACAAAAAAACCCACGTGACGAGAGAGCTGTCAAGTAACCGACTAAACGAAATACCTGGCACTTCAGTTGTCATGCTACGTCACAGTTGTACTCTTCAATTTAGCAACGTTTTATTTCGTTGAAGTTTAGAGAACCTGTCTTTTTGGGCTCTTTACAATAGACAGATTATAAAATAATATAGTAATATATAAATCTAACCAAATAATTGTGCTCAAGCAATTAGATTCTGCGAAGATAAATGATAAAGTTTAACATACAGTAATATCAGAGGAAATTATCGTAATAATAATAAAAAAAAACTGGCCAAGTGCGAGTCGGACTCGCGCACGAAGACGTTATTTTTAAAGTGAATATAATATATAACTAAATATTCTGTGAATATTTCAAGCGTCTACCTGTTGCCGTTATCAATATCGAGCAAAAACGAGCAATAAAATCACGTTTGTTGTATGGGAGCCCCCTTAAATATTTATTTTATTCTATTTTTTAGTATTTGTTGTTATAGCGGCACCAGAAATACATCATCTGTGAAAATTTCAACTGTCTAGCTATCACGGTTCATGAGATACAGCCTGGTGATAGACAGACAGACAGACAGACAGACGGCGGAGCCTTAGTAATACCTTAATAATGCCTTTTTCCCTTTGGGTACGGAACCCTAAAAAAACCGGCCAAAAAAGTTTGTCGGGTTCATTTTTAAACACTTTGTATATTAAAGAAAACAAAAATACAAAATTGAATTTGTATTTACGAAATAACAACAAATTTATACGTCAAGTGTACTGCTGGCATAAGAGTGAATTAAAATAGAAATGAATGGTTAAAAAAAAAAACCGGCCAAGTGCGTGTCGGACCACGCACAATGAAGGGTTCCGTAGTTAGGATGTATTTATCCCCAAAACAAACTTAACATTGTAGTTGAAAAACATGTTCTCCCATACATCAATTCAACTGAAAAAATCGGTCAATTTTCCAACTGAAAAAAGTTTGTAATCGCAAAAAAATATTTTTTTATGTGATAAAACTACAAATTAACAATTTTCGGACTTTTTCCTTTACTTGTGCTGTGACACCTTGCTTCTATCCAAATTTCATGATTCTAGGCCAACGGGAAGTACCCTATAGGTTTTGATTTATGTGCGAGATATTCGCAATTTTTTTTTAATGTGATAAAACTACAAATTTACAATTTTAGGACTTTTTGCTATACTTGTGCTGTAAGACCTTGCTTCTTGCCAAATTTCATGATTCTAGGTTAACGGGAAGTACCCTATAGGTTTTGATTTATTTGCGAGTATCGAAATATGTCCCAATAATGTCGCTTATATCGCCGTATTTTTTTATTGCGTTGACTTGGAAGTTTGATTTTTTTAGAGCTTCAAGAGACCATAGATTACGTATTTGATATTAATTTCAACTTGATACCTCTACGCGTTCCTGAGAATAATGGCCTTGACAGACTGACAGACAGACAGACGGACAACGAAGTGATCCTATAAGGGTTCCGTTTTTTCCTTTTGAGGTACGGAACCCTAAAAATGATTATAAGTTACAACGTATTTTTAAACATGAAAGTGTCATCTATAAAAACCCTTTTTATGATTTGTTTACCTTTATTTAACTACCTAAACCTATGGAGTATAGATAACATTAGGTATATGAATAGTTGATCCCTGACTGTTAACACCGCGCCGCGGCGAGTATCTACTCGTTTGTCGCCAAACACATTCAATTATTTAGTCAACAGCTATCAAAGAGAGTATTCGCTCAGCGACGCTGGCGTGGCGGGAAGAACACTCGCTGAGAGACTCACGCTTGGTACATACGCATACCAGAGAGAGTAATTTGCTCTTCACAATCACGCATTCGCTGCTCGTTACTTGCTAACTCGTTAGTAGTTGTTAGCTTTACACGCTTCCTGGGGCCCAAGTCTGCTATTTTTATAAATTCAGTCATTCCAACACGATCCCATTGTCATTTTGCTAAAAGTTCGTAATCTGGTAAATTCATAATAGTCGATCATTTTCTTTGCAATTTCTTTCAATGTAGTGTCAGTTGCCGACCATTGGAAAGTCATAATGACGCCATTATAATATTAGATTACCAAACTTATCAAAATCAACAATTATGAAATCAATAATCGACCATTCTGACACTATTGTAATAGCAGACTTGAGGCTCAGGTCTGCTATTACAATAGAAATTGCAAAGAAAATGATATGAAAGAAATTGCAAAGAAAATGATCGACCATTATGAATTTACCAGATTACGAACTTTTAGCAAAATGACAATGGGATCGTGTTGGAATGACTGAATTTATAAAAATAGCAGACTTGGGCCCCTGTTAACCGGTATATAAAAGACCCTGTATAGTTCTACATACAGAGTAGATTTTTCGGTAGATCTTTACCGTTGTTGATAAAGCAAATAGTTCTTTGGAGACTGTCCTTAAGTTTTTGAGATATGTGTTATATTCTTGCTTTTGACTGCAGTGTTGGAGTCAACTTGAACAGTTTTCACATGCAGTAGACCAAGGTTCGAAGAGTGAGCTGGTGACATATAGCTGCTATCAGATTTTGCTAGTTCAATGGTGGTTGCTTTATTAATTAAGTCAGCAAATTCGGTCACCACTGTTTCCTGTAGTATTCTGGTTCAAATATCGGTGTCATTTAATCCTCTTATAAATTGTAAGTTAATAAAAATAACACAGATCGACTTCTTACAGTTATTGCACGTGAACTCGCAATCTTGAGCTAGATCTTTCAACTCTGACGAGTATGACATGTTGACGACATTTTGACATGTTGACGAGCCCAAATGCTCGGTTTTGGATCTATTAGTGTTGTAATATTTGAATTTTGAACCAAGCTGCCGAATACCAAGGAACATTCGGTGCGCACAAGCCGTAAGCTTTCTGGTGGCAATAAACTAAGCAGCATGAGGGTCTGTATTTGTTGATTGTGACAATTATTTAGCTTCATGTAGGTTTTTAATCTCTGAATAAAGTTGTTGAAACTTTCTCGTTCCTGTAACGGTTGAAAGTTGATTCTTGGTGTAGTTTCCGGTGTGCTTTCAAGTGAAGCCGTGCCGTCGACTTACGGTCGACGGTGTGGCCGGTGGTGTGGGGCGTAAGCTTTAGCTTTAATTGTACAAAATTTTATCAAAATTGGTCCAGCCGTTAGAGCGTGAAGAAGTAACAAAAATACACACACACTCACAAAACTTTCGCCTTTATAATATTAGTGTGAAGTGTGATACGTACTTATGTACAAACGCCAGCAGGTCAAGCTACTAGAAACTGTCAAATTTTCTCAACCAACCTTGAACCTTAAGCTTTAACGATAAAGTTGAAAATCTTTAAAAGAAATTTGACAGATTGTATTAACTTGATGTGCTCGCTTTTGTAATTTAATAATATTTTATTTGTAATCTCTTTGTAAAAGGAGGAGCTCGTGGCTAAGTAATAACAGTCGCACGGGTCGATCCATCAGGTTAAGCTACGCTTGCCGGAGTTGGTCTGTGGATGGGTGACCATCTTCACATACCGAGACTCCTCCGTGCCTCGCAAAGCACGTTGAGCCGTTAGTCCCGGCTGTCATTCGTAGATCTACGACAGTCTGTACGAGTCGTCAGAAGCCCGAAAGTCTGACAACCAGTCTTACCAAGGGGTACCGTAGGTATTACCCAGTTACTGGGTTGTGGTGGTCAGATAGGCAGTCACTCCATGTAAAATACTGATATTCAGCTGCATCCAGTCAAAGTCAAACCATTTATTTCAAATAGGCACATAAGAGGCATTTTTGAACGACAAAATTTACAAAAAAATAGCATTGATTCTAGTTGCCCCTTCCAAAAGGTAGTTTCGTATGGAGAAGAATGGGCAAGAAACTCCACCGTTACTCTTTTAAAAAATGTTTTACAATATTTTGTTTGAGTACATTAATTATATATGTGAAGACGATGCACCTAGAATAAAATTACTATACCATAATAGGTAAAAAGAATTAAAAACTAAGCAATGAAAAATAACTTAATTACCGAGTAATAAATAGATACACATGGTGCTCACATATTTACAAACATCGTAAAAGTATGTTTTTTTTTTAAATAACAATAAGTCAGTGTGTGAGTATAGGTTATCACAGAATGTAAAATCAATATCATAAAAATAACAGATTTTACCATAAAAATAGCAACCAGTTTGATTTTGTGTAGATCCGGTTAGATTGGAAGCCGACCCCAACATAGTTGGGAAAACAAAAGCAGATTGATTGTATCCCTTTGAAAAATACCCGATACACGATCACGATAGGATTTAAAAATAATACCAAGCTCTACGAGTATGCATTCGAGTGCATACATTCACAGGGGAATCAGTCTTATCTACGAACATATGGGCTTTGGAGTTCAAGTGCAGTACTTACTGGCGCCAGTGGCTGGCGAGTGACGAGGCTAGTGGCATGTATAATTTGTTATTGTTGGTATATTTTTAACAAGATTTTTCCCGCGGCTTCGTCCGCGTGAATGTTGTTTTAAGGCGAACGCGTCAGGGTATCCCGCGAAACTCGAATGTTCTTATTTTTTTGCAATTTGCAGGTCAGTATCAGGTTGTATGTTGATATCTAAATATGATTCGCGGCCTTATCAAATACTTATTTATAGAATCATTATCATTAGAATCATTAGTACTGGCTCTCTATGTTAGATTTGTTCCATTGAATGACTTTGTAGCGGCATCAACATCGCCACATGCGAACTACGCGTCACACTGACGTCACGCAAATCCTGCATCGCGCAAGCAGAGTTTACCGCGCAACTAGCGTATATACAACGTCCCGACATCAACCGTCGGGCAGTTGCCCACCAGACACAACACCCGTCTAGTCGGAGGATCCTCCCTTTTCTATGGTGGATGAGTGAACTTCCACACAAAACTTTTTTCATGAAATCATGACATTTCAGGCCAAATTGCTGTTTCTAATGATTATAATTCTGTAAAACCATATTTGTTACGGTCTGTTTAAAATTTTAATTTTGCGGGCTACCATAGCGCATCCCCCTTAAGGTGGATGCGATTAGGTAGCCCGCGAAATTCAAATGTTCTTACGCATTTTGCAATTTGCAGGTCAGTAACAGTGTAATGTTAATCTAAATATGATTTGCGGACGTAACAAATATAGCTTTACAGAATTATTATCATTAAAATCAGCAATACAACTAACTCTAAGTCATTCAATAGGATTTTACGAACTTAGAGAGTTGTATTGCTGATTCTGTAAAGCTATATTTGTTACGACACTGACCTGCAAATTAGCGGGCTACCTTGCCGCATCCACCTTAACATAACATCCGCACTGGGCCCGCGTAGTGGAGTACAGGTACAGCCCACTCTCTCTCACAGAAAGGAGGCTTGTTTTCCAAGCTGTGGGAAGATTAGGCTGTTAAAAGCAGGGGCAGGAGAATGTTGAAGAGATCTGTCTCTGGGATGACAATGGACCTGCCATGCATCTGATATTGCAGGTTTAAGGCGCCACTTACTATCAGGGGGCCAAGTCTGCTAAAGCAGTTGTGTCTGAATGGCCGATCATTGGCACCGTAATTGTAGATTTTAACAGCTTTGCTAATCTCCGAATTGAAAGGCGTCTTTATGATTTTCCAATGACGTGCCACTGATATTCCATTGGGAAAATAGTCTGTATTTGGTAATCTCGTACTGACAAGCTCCTATTATTTTGACTTCCTTATGGACCACTGTCACAACATTATGAATTTAGGAGGTTACAAACTATTGGCACAATGGTCATGGCGTTGCCTTGGTATGGTCGTCATAATGACCCATCATTGAAAATAGTAGACTTGGCCCCCAGGTGGCCCGCCTGTTTCATTCATTTAATAATTCATTAAATAATTTACATTGTGTTGAATATACTTATACATGCAATTTATATACAAATACGAAAAAACATAATATAATAACAAATACTATAAATTATTAATTAACATTCCAAGTGAAATTCAATTAAAGTACAAACAGTTTTAAATATAATGTCAAACAGGTTTAAAATAAAATGTCAAACAGTTTTAAATATGGGCTGGTCCACAAATCACTCAGCGTGCTATGGAGCGGGCTATGCTCGGAGTTTCTCTGAAGGATAAGATCAGGAATGAAGTGATCCGGAAGAGAACCGGAGTTACCGACATAGCCTGCAGAGTAAGCAAGCTGAAGTGGCAGTGGGCTGGCCATGTTTGTCGAAGGACCGATGGCCGGTGGAGCAGACGAGTCCTGGAGTGGAGACCGCGTATCGGCAAGCGAAGTGTGGGGCGCCCCCCAGCTAGATGGACCGACGACCTTAAAAAAGTAGCTGGGACAGACTGGATGCGGAAGGCGGAGGACAGGGTGTTGTGGCGTAGCCTGGGAGAGGACGAGTTAGCTTTACTTTGGAAGTTACGTTCGAAACGATCGATCGAAATTTCAGTATTGGGTAACGTCAATGATTTTGTCGCTCAGAAAAAAATAGCGCGATACCGTTTCTTACATCAGCTAAAACTAAACCAAAACCAAAAACGTTCCGTTCGAACGGTAATTACGTTGAGAAATAGCGTGATCGGCCCCCTGTTCTCCTAGCATAGGTATATCTTTTACTTAAAAGGAGGTCCGTATATACAAGATTTACTGTAAAAGTTGTACCTACAAGTTTCTGCATTAACCCTCTTTTTTTAAACCATTCATAACTAGGTACCGGGTAAAACGGGGTGAATAGAAATGCAGGGGTGAATCGAGACGCAACTTTAAAATGGATTTGAGCCTTGAAATAATAATATAGTTTGTTGCCAAGGCACTTAATCGTTAATTATAGTACAGGTAACACATTAAGGTCCTTTTTGGCAACAAAAGATATTATTGCAACATTAAAATCCATTATAAAATTGCGTCTCGATTCACCCCTGCATTTCTATTCACCCCGTTTTACGGTACTTATGTTTATTCACTCATATGCTAGCATTACTCTTGACGTATAAATTTGTTGTTATTTCGTAAATACAAATTCAACTTTGTATTTTTCTTTTCTTTAATATACAAAGTGTTTAAAAATGAACCCGACAAACTTTAAGAACTGCTTTAGACCATCGAAATGAATAACTTTTACTAAGATACCATATTTGAAATCGCGAAAAAAAACAGCTGTTCCAAAGTTTAATTAATACCTACTGTTCCAAACTGTATGGACAGCTGTTTTTTTTTTAATATTTTGACAAATACGTTAAGTGCCAGGATTACTTAAGTTCATTCATCCATTCGGCGAGGTAACTGCGTAACAAACAAACTATCAGGGGCCCAAGTCTGCTATTTTTATAAATTCAGTCATTCCAACACGATCCCATTGTCATGCCATTGTCATTTTGCTAAAAGTTCGTAATCTGGTAAATTCATAATGGTCGATCATTGGTCGGTCAATGTTCTCGTAATATAATTGTGTTATTTTAATGGCATTGTCGTATTGCCATTATTATAAAACCCATTAGTAGAAATGTCATTCATTTGTCATTATGTACGAGATTACCAATATATGCAATTTCTTTCAATGTAGTGTCAGTGGCCGACCATTGTAAAGTCATAATGACGCCATTATAATAGTAGATTACCAAACTTGTCAAAATCAACAAGTATGAAATCAATGATCGACCATTCTGTCACTATTGTAATAGCAGACTTGAGGCCCTGTAGCAATGACGTATTATACATAGACGCGTCATACACGAACATTAGTGCATTCAAAAACAGCGTAAGCCATGAATGTAGCTACATACTTGCATACAGTCATACAGCGCGTGAAGAAAAGAAAAGACCTATACCGATAACTGTTGTTAGAAAGAGATGAACATACATATTTAATTACGTCACTAGCTGCTGCATGTTCATTGGCGCGTACGTAATAATAATAATTATTATGTTAAATGTCGGGCAATTGCCTGGCATTTAGTTTGCCATTATGGAGCGCGGGTAACGCATCTAAAGGTCATCATTGATCAGTAGCGTTTCATTTTGACAGTTCAACAACATTCATTGCGTTATTTCCGTTGTTGAGCTGACAATTTTTTCAAAAATGAAGCAATGGATTAGCCATATACTTCAAAATCATCCTGATTGAGCCTCGTATTCATGGTAAACATTTGTTTAGCAACAGTTGATCAACGTTGTTGATGAACGGCGAGAATGCTGCTGGAAACTTTGTTTAAATCAATATGGGTTGTCCACACACGCCAGTCTGCGTTAAAATGTTGCCCGAGGAAGTAGTGTTGTTGTGTTGAAAATTTTCAACATTTATCGTTGTTCCACACTACTGCCATGTTTATAAACAGTTGCAAACACGTCCACACACGTCAACATTTGTTGATAAACTGATTCGCTCGCCGGGCGTCAACTCTGCAACATGGCGTGATCAACTCCGCAACACAAGTGTTGCCCGCAATATGTTGACAGCAACTCGGCAACATGTTTATGCAACCATGTTGCTAAACAAATGTTTACCATGAATTCGAGGCCATAATAAGTGATATCTAGTGTGTTACGCATCAGGATTGAACAGGGTGACCAAATGACCAATTCGAGCCACGAACGAGAATTCAGCTTTTAAACCGACTTCAAAAGAAGGACTAGGTTCTATGTTCATCTGTATGTATTTTATGTATGTTCATTGATTTCGCCTTCTCCGTGATTTCTAGGGCGATTAAAGGCTCATGCAGACTGGGGCGATATCGCGCGGCACGACACTAGTAGCACAATTTCTATGTCGCTGCTTATCGCGCCAGCCTGGACGAGCCTTTACGTGATTCTTTTTTCATTTGGTAAAGAAAACTTGCGCGGTTGTTCCATAAAAATTTGATTAACTTTACTTTCGTAGTTATTTAAGCGACTTATTTTTTGTTGATGATGATATTAATCTGACACTGATATTTACAAATCAAGTAGTGGTATACGAGTTTTTGTGGGGCAGGTACGACAGTTAAAAAGTGAAAAATAAAACTTAAAAAAAAAAGAAACACCAGCAAGTGTAAAGAAAAGAAAAAAAGTATTTTTGGTCGGTAATTTTGTTTTTAGTTTTTAAAATCATTTCTTTCTTTTTGAGAAAGCTTTGTGTTTCATCATTATTATTATAATAGGTTGGGGAAAAAGTTTCTTCGCATTTTTTAAGAAAATTCAAAACTTTTTTTAATATAGTTTATTTACATTTAACTAAAGTATGTAGGTACCATTTTTAACCGACTTAAAAAAAGGAGGAGGTTATATGTTCAGCTGTATGTTTGTTTTTTTTTTTTATGTATGTTCATCGATTACTCCGTCAATTGTGGACGGATTTTGAAAATTCTTTTTTTTTTTGGAAGGTATGCTCCCGAGGTGGTCCAATTGCCACCAAATCAGAATCTGATGAAGGGATCCCATGGAAATCGAGGGAAATCCTCAAATTTTATAAGCATACCCGTTAGCGATTTGAGTATTTTTTGTAGTAACTCGTGCATTTGCTCTCGGAAAGCACCATTTGGTGAAGTGGAACTGATGATGAAGACCACTGATGGCCACCGGAACTACTTAATAATAAGCATTTCCGTTGCGATTCGATTAGGCACTTTAATATGGTTGATAAGCAATTTATGCTCGTCAAAATGCATATGGTAAAGTCACCATCAGTTCTCCTGGTTCTTACCAGGAGAACTCCTCAACAATTAACGCCCCTGCATCAGGAATACCAATATTTTGTAAAAGGTGATGAGCATTTGACATTAGGCTATTGTTAATAAGATACATTACAAACCGACCCACTAAAAAGTGAAAAATTAAAGTAAACATTTTTTTGTTCTATAACTTTTTGCCATCTTGTAGGTAGGGACATGAAAGTACACAGCAGGGAAATTTTGGTACTTCTGATCAAAGTACCGCGACAAGTGGTTTTGGCAGTCCTCTCGTGATGTTAACCTGACACTGCCTAAAGAACTCAGAAGAGACCGAAACAGGTGGAAATCAGAAGGTGCAAGGTCAGGACTATACGGCGGATGCATTAACACCTCCCAGCCAAACTCTCTAATTTTTGCTGAGTGGCTAAAGATGTGTGAGGTCTAGCGTTATCATGATGAAAAACCACACCTCTTCTGTTGATTAATTCCGGCCGCTTTCTCTCAACTTCTTGCTTTAATCTCATCAGTTGTTCGCAGTAGAGTTTAGAATCGATGGTCCTGCCTGGTGGTAACAGCTCATAATGAATAATGCCCTTCCAATCCCACCACACACACATCATCACCTTAACCGTTACAGCCTGTGAACAGTTAACCCGGGGGTTCGCCACAGCCTGTGAAGCCTGACCGGCCTTTGACCACGACCTTTTTCGCACGTTCTTGTCGTACGTGATCCACTTTTCATCACCAGTTATCAGCTTCTTCAAAAATACCCAGTTTTTTTCAAATGTGCCAAAACTGTTTTGTGGTCAATTCCCAATTCTTCAGCTACGTCGTAACTACTGATATGCCGATCTTGCTCCACTTTTTCAAAAATGGCATCCATTTTATCCGTAATAGGGCGACCAGAGTGACGTGCATCTTTGACATCAAAATTTCAGGATTGAAAACGCTTAATCCAAATTTGTGCTACTCTCGCAGACACTGCACTAGGTCCATAAACATCGCAAATTTTTTTCGCGGCTTGCGTTGTATTTTTACCTTATTTGTAGTAAAATTTTAAAATGTATCAAATTTCTTCATTAGATTCACTCATCGTGACAGTACGAACAACAAATGAAAATCACATATTTTCCTAATTTGAATTTGGAATTATGTTCTTTTAAATTTAAACTTTCAATGATACCAAAACCAGCCAGATACAAATAGTATAGCCAAAGAGATTTTATTACAAGTTCATACATACTATAATGCGAAAAGACTTTTTCCCCAACCTAATATTACTGTTGACGAAACCACGTGTCTCGTATAAACAGGGTCAACTTAAATTAGCTAGCGAAACTCCGCAGACGTGATAGATTTCGTTATCTGAAGATAATAAAATAAAAAAGAAGTACATTTTTTTTTGATGTCTTCAACCGCAGTAGTCACTTGAAATAATATATGTCAATCAGTTTGTTTATTTAAACATCACAAACGTGTTGAGTATCGATATTTATACACGATTAAACAAACAAAACTGATTTCCTTAACTCATCCTTCAAATAACAACACTAACAAACAGCGCTAATACACAAAAAAAAAAAATACGTCAAATTTTTTTAATTTTTAGTCTGTTTTGTCCTGCAGATACCAGTAGTTCTATTTTTCAAAATCATCACCGTGTGTACTTAGCAGAAGTGAGCTGTTAAAAAAAAATACAAGAAAAGGCTGCACAAATAGTAAAATCCCTGCCTCCTAAACTAGGGGAACCCTATGACTAGTCAGCATTCTACTGTAACTTCGTGTACAAAAGAAACCTTCATTTATGTGTGTTAATAAACCCATAACGACCAGATTTTTTTTTTTTTGATTGGGAAATTATCAAATAACTTCCCCCGCTCTGGGTGGAGCGGGAGAGCGTGTCAGACTTTTACTGACTAAAACCCAACCGTGTTCCTTCAGATGCCTGTGTGCCAGGGCCACGATATCCCTTTCGGACAGACTCGTAACCCTGGCAGGCACTTATGTCGGCTAGAAAGCTAAACACGAAACAAGTAAACAATTCTTCCTACTTCTAACCAATACCTCGGATTTCATCACATTATGTTATCATAGACGGAACCACGTCACTCATAGATAGATGCCAGGTACGGCAGTAAATGTATTTATACGTAGTTCCGCATCATTCCGTAATTTTGTACAGTTAAGCGCGAGGTGGTGTGTGGTGCAGGTCATGAGAGGTAGCGGTCTAACACGTTCAGTGCCGGCTCAATCTAATTGTATATGGGATGCCGGGAGCCCTCGCGGAGGGCTCATAATAAATGTTGGCGTTTTTTAGCGTATACGCTATATGGGAGCGTCGCCTTAAGAAGTTGTTATTGTTCTGAAAGCGAAAGTGACAAACCAAGTTTTAAATGGCTTAAGAAGCTGGCGAGAAATGCGTCTCTTTCATTAATTACGGTTTTCGTTTTTATTCACATAAATATTGTTTGAGTCATGTGAGACTCTTTCTAGAAATTAATTAACTCAGTAATAGATGACACTTAGATTTCATATGGACTATTTACGTGGTCCCCTTGTACTTGTAGACATTTGCCGACTACGTTCGATTTTGAGTATTATGAGGGTTTCAAATCAAATCATTTTGTTTCGGAGAACAAAATACTATTGTTAGTAAGTAAAACTACGAAGTTTTCATTAAGGAAAGACCACCCAACAACTAAAACATAAAAAAAACAATCTAAGGTATCCGTTTTCGCACAAATTGCCTTATTATAGAGGAGGGAGTATCTGTCGCTACAGTCTTTGGTGTGCTAGTAGGTATTATTTATGGAGCAAACTGATTCTGAATCTGCTAGCTTACTGAAGGTAGATAGGACTAGGATGAGTTTACATATCCAGTCACTAGAAGAAGAATTCTCGTAACTAAAAATGTTCCAAAACTAATCGCAATCTGATCTTCAGTCTTATCTCAGCGATAATCAATGTCAAAAACTTGACTAGACAAAATCAAACTGGTTGCTATTTTTATTGTAAAATTTGTTATTTTTATGATATTTATTTTACATTCTGTGATTACCTATACTGACAATTTTTTTTTTTTTTTTAAGAAAAACTTACTTTTACGATGTTTGTAAATATGTGAGCACCATGTATCTATCTCATAATTAAGTTATTTTTCATTGCTTAGTTTTTAATTCTTTTTACCTATTATGAAAGGTATAGTAATTTTATTCTAGGTGCATCGTCTTCACATATAATCATATAATCAATGTACTCAAACAAAATATTGTAAAACATTTTTAAAAGAGTTACGGTGGAGTTACTTGCCCATTCTTCTCCATACGAAACTACCTTTTGGAAGGGACAACTAGAATCAATTCTATTTTTTTGTAAATTTTGACGTTCAAAAGTGCCTCTTATGTGCCAATTTGAAATAAATAATTTGACTTTGACTTTGTCAAAAATTTATAAAATTATTGTTTTTTATGTCAAATTGTGACTGAGATTGGAATGCGAACGTTCTTAAAAATACGGTAATTATATCTCTGAAAATAATACCTCGAACCGTAAACCAATGACGTACTTCGAATTATTGCAACGTACAGCTACCATTTACAGCTACAAAATTGTCAAGCCCTCGACCGCCGTTAACTTAGACCATTCCTCTTGATAAAATTACAATCCGCCACATGGCTCTTCCATTCGCGAGCTATCAAATAAATTACAACTAAGATAAACAGATGTTTTCGGGATTCTCTTTTCACTGAATTTTCATTAACATAACATAACATCACGCCTGATATTCCCAGGAGGGTTAGGCAGAGGTGCACTTATAGTACGCCCACATTTCGCCAGTTATGTTTAAGTCCCATGTAGTAGGGGGCGAGCTTATTACTATCAACGGGCACAAATCCAGACTACGGGCTGCTGCTGAGAAATTGCAGATGGGAAAACCCAATAACACTTTGCCTGACCCAGGAATCGAACTCTTTACTACTTTATGCTCGGCAATAGCAACCACTAGACCAACGAGGCCGTTGCGATGAGTGTTTGTCCACCAGAGGGTAGGCAGAAGTGTCTAGGAACGTCCATGTTTTGTTTTTTTTTTTTTCCTTTTTATTGTATTGTATGTCCGAATGAAAAAACGGAACCCGCCTGTCACAGTCAATTTGTTCCAAATCGAATGGACCAATTAAATTGTTTGGTACTCTCAATCAATTACTGTGACCCAAACAAGGACGTTGTTGTTCCATAAATAAATAAATTTTGATTAGGGAGGTCACTTTTGGAAGATAAAAACAAAAAAAAATGCCACACTGTACTGTGTGACATATCAAATGAAAAGGCTTAATGTGAGGGTCTCAAGTATATATTTTTTTTATAATTTTAAAATAATTGGTTTTAAAGTTAAATTTAAGAAAATTGATGTACGAAAACCAGTCAGGTTTAGAGAGAGATTAGAAAGAAAGAAAAATAATTTTATTTGTCACAGAAACACGTGCAAAACATAAAATATGAAAACATAAACTGGTAAAAACAAATAGTCGACAGCTGCACGTCATGACTGTGACACTCCGGCTTGCACTCAGCATGATGCTGTGCTATGGGGGACCCACAGCACAGCGCTGATTTTCAGTGGTCACCCGAAAAATACATTCGGAACCCAAGTCAGGTTTAATGAGTTGTATCGAATAGCTAACAAAATAAAATAAAACAAACAGTACTTAGAATATAAAGCCTATACAACCAAATATATATACTGAATAAATACTACTGATTACTTACAGATTAGACAAAAATAGGTTATACTCGTATATTAAAATAAAATAAACAGTACTTGGAATATAATATACTATACAACCAATAAGATCAATAAATACTATAAAATTACATAAAAAGTATTTATAGGCATCACCATGCACAAATAATTAAATGCTTTTCCTACCCAAAACATAGTAGAGATCAAATAATTTAAAACAGTACCCCGGGGTCCACTAAACTATACAAACATTTGAAATGTGTATGCAACAAGCAGTGGAAGGGCGGGCAATTTTAAATTAGACGATCTCTACTTACCTACACAATAATATTGTGTTTTGTCTCGCTCCCACAGTCACCTCCACATCGCTTGCACGCGCGCCCATAATATAATAACATACTACACACAATACAAAGACATTAAATTATTTACTTAACAAAAGACGGGACATAGCGAACAAAATCGTAATCCGATACATTTGTCCTAGTGGGCAAAAGTAGCTCAGTCTAGTGTGGTACGCCGTATGTCAAGTCACAATTCGCATTCGTGTCCATCAAAAGAAAATTATATTCGAAGTATAGTGTCTAATTGTGCAATAATTATGGTATTTATATTTATTTATTTTCTAACATGCAAAACACTGGTTAGTGCATGCATTAAAATTTTATGACACAGTAACCCGTATTGCAAATTTTATATATATCGAAGTACTATTATTAAATTAAGTTATTAAATTACATAATATTGATTCTAATTATTGCAATTTATTACATTATACTAAACATGAATCAATAATTTATTATTATTTTAAATTTACGTTATGTTATATTTTTTATTAAAAGTGTTACGTGCCAAACTTAGCTTTCATTGAATTTTGCTATGTTACGCCAAATGGCGTCACTGAGACGACATCACAATTTTTCTATGACATTACTTCTGGGGGCCAAGTCTGCTATTTTCAATAATTGGTCATTATGACGACCATACCAAGGCAACGACATGACCATTGTGCCAATAGTTTGTAACCTCCTAAATTTATAATGGCGTGACAGTGGTCCTTAAGGAATTCAAAATAATAGGTGCTTGTCAGCACGAGATTACTAAATACCTACAGACAATTTTTCTAATGGAGTATCAGTGGCATTCATCGGAAAATCATAAAGACGCCTTTCAATTAGGAGATTAGCAAAACTGTCAAACTACAATTACGGTGCCATTGATCGGCCATTCGGATACAACTGCGTTAGCAGACTTGGCCCCCAGGATAGCCTCTCAATAGTATCTATCTTAAATCTCTTTGACACAATAAAGGTAATATACTTATTAAGAAGTTCCGCTGATCGTGTTACCCGCTCTTCGCTCATGGCTTGGGCCGTTTTTTAATATAATTACGATGCACCACATGGCCCTATGAATCAAGCGCCATCAAATATTTTACAACTGCAATGTACTCCGTATAAAATCTGTTTTAGTGATTTTTTCTCGGTAAATCTAATCAAATTCCACCGACTGCTTCGTTGGTCTAGTGATCACTGGCGCTACTGCTAAGCATGAGGTCTTGGGTTCGATTCTCAGGTCGGTATTTTCAACAATAATTTCTCAGAAATCAGGAGTCTGGATTTGTGCCCGGTTGATGGCAATAGGCTCGCCCCCAATTACATGGGACTGAAACTTATTAGATACTTAGCTAAAACGGGTGTGTAATAATATGGCATAATAACAGATAGTATAATATTACTTGAAATAACGTTCACATGATATAATTTTTATATGCTATAAAAACAAATAACCTAATTTCATGTGATCTAATGTGTATATTTCATAATATAACCTTCTTTTGCTCTAATAACATTTAGTATAACGTTAATTTCATATAGTTTTCAATTTGTATAATGCTCTTTTTATATAACGCTCAGTTCCAAATGATAGAAAGAAAGAAAGAAATAAATCATTTATTTGCTGATAATGTATAGTCATATAAGTTGGAATATTTATTAAGTGAAGTGGGCGGGCGGAGGGGGGGCTGTTTTTTGGTGTGGTGAATGTGAGTGTGTTTTTTTTATTGTTTGTGTAGTTTTTTTGTTGTTGTGTTGTTGGTGATTCACCAACAATAGATGGGATCTGGCGATAATGGTCACTGTTCTAACCTTACCTAACCCAAATGATTCAATAACATTAAACGTTAGGTACTTATAGGTTTCGAATAATATTTGGGTATATCAATATAGTAACTGAATGTGATACAAATTGAATATTAATTCAAATGTGCATTATATGTAGAAAATATTCATTAAACCTTAAAAAATTAATTATATCCAATAATTAATTATATCATTTCGTCGTTATATTAAAAAAACCTATGTTAAATTAAATTAGGTCATATCACCATTAGAACTTTTGTTATTATTTCAAACGTTACACACCTAGCTAAAACCTCCTTACCTCTTCAAAAAATAAACACAACAAAATAACGTTACTTTAACAAATTGAGGCCAACCTGCAGAGCAGTGAATATTTTTCATCCATCCGGCGCAAATATAAACAGACAAGGGAAGTTGTTAAATAATAATATAAACAAACGTCGCGTGCTGCAGTAAACAGATACACAGGTGTACCTAATGAATGAGTGTTTAATATAATTTATAAGTATTTTGTTATGTATTCTGGAGGATGTAGACTTTTTGGCGCGGGCAGACGCTAGCTGGAGAATATTTCTTCTGTCGTCTGCGCCGTCGCTTTCTTTGATCCAATTTAAGAGTGTACAATACCTCAAATCGCTTAGCATGATACTCTTTTATATCAAAAATACTAAAGCATTCATTTTGAAATAAATGTATGGTTAAGTTGAGGATTAATATTAAGTACGACGAGAAAAAAATTACAAAGTTTCCTCAAACCGAACAATAAACCGCTAGTAGATATTAAAACAAACTTTTTACAAAAAAGAAACACCACACAGTGAAAAATAACTTTATGACGGTGTCATAAAACAAAAATACAGATCCAAAGACACCGACGTTTTTATATTTACTACTTTTTATTGGGTCAGTTTGTAATATATCTAATTTACAATAGCCTTTAATGTCAACTGCTCATCACCTTTTAAAAAATATTGTGACGTGCATTAATTGCTTAGCAACCATGACAAAGTGTCTTAGAATCGAATCGCAACCGGTGGACCGTATTTTGGCTGAAATAATGATCAAAGGTTTTTATCATTCAATTTTTTTTTTATGAAAGACCAATGCACACTTGCTTTTCCAATTCACGATAGACATTGGCAGAATAGTCGACATAGGCTTTTCTTACCATAATAAAAAATGAATTAAAAAGACATCTTGCACAAAATAATCATCGTTTTTTAAATATAATAAATATTAGGTAGGTAGCTCTTTTTACAGCAATTCCGCAAACCATTAAAAAAATAAACTAGTTACTTGCTTATTACCTCTGTCTTTCAACTTCTATCTGAAAACAACACGTTTTGAAGTGAAAACCATAAATTTAATAAACTCAAGTACAGTCAAACAAAAAAAAAATCTGCCAGCTACTGCAGTGAACAGTTAAACTTTTTCTGTAATTTTTTTACGAGCGCATAATCTTTCATAATCTAAAACACGTGCTACTACAAAAAGATACGTTTGCCTGTTAAATGTAAAATTACTTAGTTTATGGGAAAAAATATTTGAAGAATATCTTCTTGTCTGTGGTCGTTTTTAGGGTTCCGTAGTCAACAAGGCCTTGTAGTTTCACCATGCCCGTCTGTCTGTCTGTGGGGGGCTTAGCTCAGAGACTCTTAATACTAGAAAGCTGTAAATTGGCATTTACATATTAATCACGCTGACAAAGTGGTAAATATTTTTTTTAGGGTACCTCTCTTGCACGTAAAGTGGGGACGATATTTATGATATGGGGTATCGTTGGATAGGCCGTTCAAAAATATTGCGGGTCTGTTCAAAACCATTTTTAGATACAGGGATCCGTTTGCGTATTATTAAGCTTTCAAGTGCTATTTTTTTGTTAGAGTCAAGTGCCTTCACCCCCCCGTCAGCGAAATTATTATTTTTGGATATGTGAAAAAAGTTATGGCAGTAGTATATACAGGGTCAAATTAGTAGTATCGATATCAAAACATGATAAAACACAAAATAAATTAATTTGTTTTTTTTGTGTAAACTTCACAGACGTGATGGGTGTCGATATCCCAACACGATAAGACAGTTTTATCAACTCTAAAACTTCAAGTCACAACACTACCAGTGGTCATTGACCCCAAAAAATCATCAAATCTTTTTAGTTTTTATTTTGTCATGTTCAAATATCGATACTCATCACGTCTGTGGAGTTACGCTAGCTAATTTAATTTGAACCTGTATAACGAAATTAAAATGAAAACTATCAAAGCTAAGTAGGCTTTACAAGTTAACAAGTAATAGTCGACCAAGTTACATTTGCAGTTGGAGAAGTGACCGTGACGTATATTGATGTATGGGAGAACATGTTAATATTGTTTTTGGGATAGATTCATCCCAACTACGGAACCTTTCATTGTGCGTATTCCGACACGCACTTGGCCGGTTTTTTAGGGTTCCGTACCCAAAGGGTAAAACGGGAACCCTATTACTAAGGCTCCGCCGTCTGTCTGTCTGTCCGTCTGTCACCAGGATGTATCTCATGAACCGTGACAGTTGAAATTTTCACAGATGATGTATTTCTGTTGCCGCTATGATAACAAATACTAAAAAACAGAATAAAATAAATATTTAAGGGGCTCCCATACACCTAACGTGATTTTTTTTATAGATAATGGTACGGAACCCTTCGTGCGCGAGTCCGACTCGCACTTAGCCGGTTTTTTGTTTTTCTATTTGTACTGTATTTGTTTTGGGAGTTTTTTTTTTAACGTATTTTTCAAAATTCCCACAATAAGCGAATATAGGGAGGAAGAATTCACTGCCAAAGTGCTAGTCTAGTTAAGTAATAAGTTTTGGGAAATATTTAGAACTGATCCAGTAATAACTTATTGCGCTTCTATAGATGCACACTTTTTTAAATAATTGAGCCTCTTTAGCTTTTTCTCACAGTTGGTCGCAGTAACTAAGCTAGGGTACCTCGACCACCCGTGAGGCGGCGAGCCTCCTTGCCGGACTGCCGCCATGGGATCTGGAGGCGAAAGTCCTCGCGCACATTTGGGTGTGGCGCGAAGAGGCGAAACTCCGGGGCATAACTCCGCTGCCGCAAGAAATCGCGGCACAGCGGACGGAGCTCCGGAGGGATCTCATGGCGACATGGAGAGTGCGATTGTCGCAACCCAGCGCTGGGCACGCCACAATTGTGACGATAAGTCCCCTCTTTGAGGAGTGGCTGGAGAGGCGCCACGGCGTCCTCACCTTCTGACGCAGGTCCTCACCGGACATGGATGTTTCGGGAGGTTCCTGTTTAGGATTAAGCGGGAGGAAACGCCCGGGTGTCGCCACGGAGGCGATCGGCGGCGGCGATCTCTCGCGTCCGGCCCTGGTTCAGGCCATGGTTCGGAGCGAGAGTGCATGGGAGGCCGTCACCTCCTTCTGCGAAGCAGTTATGCCAGCGAAGGAGGAGGCGGAACGCGTGAGGGTGAGTCAAGGTTCGCGCCCTCGCGCCCTTAGTCGCCGCAGGAGACGCCCCGGGCGTCGGGAGTCGCAAGCCGATTTCCGGCCACCGTAGGCGCGGGCCTGCGGACGGTGAGCGATGGGTAGCTCGCCGCCCGATAAGGACCAGGCCCGGGTCGACGGCGCGTTGTGTTCCACGCGCGCCTCAAAGAGACGTCAGCACAAACTGACGGGGTCCGTTAGGACCAATGCCTGCCAGGGTTGCGAGTTTGTCCGAAAGGGATATCGTGGCCCTGGCACACAGGCAACGGAAGGAACACGGGTGGGTTTTCGTCAGTAATATTCTGACACGCCCTCCCGCTCCACTCAGAGCGGGAGAAGTTATTTGATGATTTCTCACCCAAAAAAAAAAAAAAAAAAGGGTACCTCGACCAAACGGGTTAGTTTAGCTTGGAACTGTGACTGACTTTTTTAACCGACTTCCAAAAAGGAGGAGGTTCTCAATTCGGCGGTATGTTTCTTTTTTGTCCGATTTTGAAAATTCTTTTTTTGTTTGAAAGGGACTCTCGCTCCCGAGGTGGTCCCATTGCCACCAAATCAGAATCAGATGAGGGAATCCCATGGAAATCGAGGGAAACCCTCAAATTGTATAGGCAAACCTATAGCGATTTGGGTATTTTTTATAGTAACTCGTGCATTTGCTTTCGGAAAGCACGATTTGGTGAAGTGGAACTGATGATGGAGACCACATATGGCCACCGGAACAATATAATAATGAGTACCCCTATTTAACGGGTTGCGATACAGCAATTTATGCTCGTCACTATGCATATGGTGAGTGGCTGTTCTCCTGGTACTTACCAGGAGAACTCCTCAACAATCAACGTCCCAGCATCGGGAAAAGCAATATTTTGTAAAAGGTGATGAGCAGATAACATTAGGCTATTGTAACTTAGATAAATTCAAAACTGACCCACTAAAAAGTGAAAAATAAAAAATATTTTACAAAAAAATAAGAACCGACTACCAAAAATAACAATTCAAAGTGAAAAATAACTTTAATTTCGGAAGTCGGTGGCAAAAAACTCAAATACAGATCCAAAGACACCGACTTCCGAAATTAAAGTTATTTTTCACTTTGTAGTGTTATTTTTGGTAGGTAGTCGGTTCTTATTTTTTGTAAAAAGTTTTTTTTGGTAACGGTGGATCCATCTACTGACTAAAACCACTCCGTGTTCCTCGCACACTTGCACCGGGGGCTACGGGGGCTCTAAAGCATTATTCAACGCTGCCCCCGACTGATCGGACCGCCTCTGCGGGGTCCGTCTCGTCAAGCGGGGGGAATGAGGTAATTGACTCCCCCCGCGACGTCTCAGAAGGCCGCGCGTGGAATATAACGCGCCGCCACCTCGGGTTTTGTTGGGGGCGGTGGACGTCCCCAAGTCCGCCGCCCCTAGACCCATTTACGGGGGCAGGAAGAAGGCATTATCTGCCCTCTACCAACGCTCGGTGCGCCTGCTTCGAGCCGGGAGAGTACTCGAAATCTCCCTCGCCCTTTCAGCTACCTTCTTCTGCGACATGAAATTTTCGCAGAAGGAGCGATCACCGCGTCCCACGACGCTGCACCGCCGACCATAGAACGAATCACAGCCGGCAGCGAAACTATGACCGACCTAGCGCAAGCCAAATTGGACGCTATAACTTAGCTAGGGCATCCCGACTTAATGAGTTAGGTTAGGTTAGGTTAGATCTTTAAATCAATTTAAAACATGCCAAAATTACCTTCATCAAAGGAGGTTTATTAATGTTACCGTTTCCTTTGTTACAGCAAAATGCAGCGGCAGAGAAACGAGGCAAAGGCCGCACCGGTTGGCCGCAACACGTTTGGGCATTAGAACTGAAAAGCGAACAGAATTTACAGACTTAGTGGCAATTTCATCAATTAAACTTAACGCGATTAGCACATCTAAGCTGCGTTCAAGAGCTGTCGGTTTCAATATCTATAATAATAATAATATTGGTATAATATACATACTCCATTTGAAATAAGATTTTAAATTTAAATAAACCTTTTTTACAGTTCGTTCAACGGATTTTGACTTCTATTGCGTTGGTGGCATGACAAATGGCAGCTGTAATAAACAGTTGATAATGTAACCACGTTTTTGATTTTAATGCCATTCTCATGCTTACGGAATAGAAGCCAAAATCGGCTGAACGGACTGTAAAAAAGGTTTATTTAAATTTCTAATCTTATTTCAAATGGAGTATAGATGTGCTTATCGTGTTCGTGAAATCCGCCCTTAAAAATTATAATATTTAACTTTCAAACTGTCCTATTTAAGTTATTAATTATGTAAATACACGTAAAGATATAATAATTAGGTCGCTATGGATAAAAATAAATACAGGGAAATTAATTGTTTATCAAACTGACTCAAATCTGCCGATCTGCCTAATCTTTTCCCAACTATGTTGGTATCAGCTACGAGTCTAACCGGATGCAGCTGAATACGTATTAGACACGGAGCGACTGCCTATCTGATCGCCATAACCCAGTACTGAGTAACACAATACCCCTTGGTAAGACTAGTTTTCAAACTTTCGGGCATCTGACGACCCGTAACGACTGTCAAAGATCTACAAAAATGACGAAACTTTACCACGGCAAATTGACGGAGTGTGTCAATTTGATAACCAACAAATTTCCCTGACTGTATATTATTTCAATAAAGTGCAATAAGCCCTTGGCTAGTATAAAGCAAATCTTTGATTATTGAAATAATCAGTGATGTTTGTTTATTTTTAAATTTATTTACAAAACAATTTTATTTCCACTTTTACTGATTATATTTCGCCATGTTCTTTTACATAACATCACGCCTGTAATCCCCGAAGGGTTAGGCAGAGGTGTACCTATATTACACCCACATTTCACCAGTTACGTTTAAGTCCCATGTAATAGGGGACGAGCCTATTGCCATCAACCGGGCACTAATCTAAACTCCGGGCTGCTACTGAGAAATTCCAGATGGAAAAACCCAATATCACATTGCCCGACTTGGGATTCGAACCCAGGGCCTCGTGCTCAGCTTACGACCACTAGACCAACGGGGCTGTCATGCCATGTTCATGGCCATGTTCTTTCACGTCATGGTCAGCCAACTATACTCCATTTGGAATAAGATTAGAAAAAATAAACTTTTTACAGTCCGTTTAACCGATTTTGATTTCTATTCCGTAGGTATAAGGATGGCATTAAAAGCAAAAACGTTGTTACACTACCAACTGTTTATTACAGCTGCCATTTGTCATGTCACCAACGCAATAGAAGTCAAAATCGGTTGACGGGACTGTAAAAAAGGTGTATTTAAATGTCTAATCATATTTCAAATGGAGTATAGAACAAATAAACTAGAATAGATTTATCTTTAAGATGAATCCGCAGCTGTAGCCCGGGAAATTCAAAGATTCTTAAGTTTTTTGCAATTTGCAGGTCAGTGTCAGGTTGTTTCTTGATCAAAATATGATTCGCGATTATAACAGATATGTATTTACAGAATTATTATCATTAGAATCATTAATACATCTATAGAGGCATGAGGAACAGGGTGTAAAGTTCACTCATCCACCATAGAAAAGGGAGGATCCTCCGACCAGACGGGTGTTGTGTCTGGTGGGCAACTGCCCGACGTGATGTCGGGACGTTGTATATATGCCAGTCGCGCGGTAAACTCTGCTTGCGCGATGCAGGATTTTGCGTGTCGTTGTGACGCGTAGTTCGTAAGTGGCGATGTTGATGCTGCCACACATCTCTCTAAGTTAGATTTGTTCCATTGAATGACTTTTTCATGAAATCATGACATTGGGGAACAAATCTAACTTAGAGAGATGTATTAATGATTCTAATGATTATAATTCGACGTTTTGAAAAGCCTCGGCTTTGTAGAGCGACGTCTCTATCACTCATACCAGCGTGGGTACCATGTACAGCCAGTGACTTAAATTACCTGTCCCCTCCTAAAAATAAGAAGAATGAATGAGTGGTCAGGTTATGCAGGTCATTGACTGTACTGTACAGGGTCAAATTAAATTCTCTAGCGAAACTCCGCAGACGTTAGGTATGGTTATTAAAGACCTGACCTGGCTGATGATGACCTGTTGCTCCAGTTTGAGTTGAGTTGACAGTATCTATGTAAAACTCGGTGTGCCATTATTTTCAGGCGGGTACTGCCACTGCTAAGTTAGTCACGGCTACATTGAATAAAGTAATTATATTAATTTTAAGTCATTAATAAATATAGGGTCACATTTAATTAGCTAGCGAAACTCCGTAGACGTGATTGACATCGATACCTTAGCATGATCAAACAAAAAAAAACCGGCCGTATGCGTGTCGGACCACGCACAATGAAGGGTTCCGTAGTTGGGTGTCTGACTGTCAGTCGTCTGTCAAGAGCCTTTTTCTCAGGAACGCGTGGAGGTATCAAGTTGAAATTAATATCAAATACGTAAGTCTACGGTCCCTTGAAGCTCTAAAAAAATCAAGCTTCTAAGTCAACGTAATAAAATATACGGCGATTTATTTGACATATTTCGATACTCGCAAATAAATCAAAACCTATAGGGTACTTCCCGTTGACCTAGAATCATGAAATTTCAAGAAGAATTTGCAAGAAGCAAGGTCTTACAGCACAAGTAAAGAAAGAAGTCCGAAAACCGTAAATTTGTGCTTTCATCACGTAAAAATATAAATAAATATTGTTTTTGGGATAAATTCATCCCAACTATGGAACCCTTCATTGTGCGGGTCCGACACACACTTGGCTGGTTTTTGTTATTGTGTTTGGATATTGATACCACCACGTCTGTGGAGTTTCGCTAGCTTATTTAATTTCACCCTGTTTAAAGCTAGTTATTGTAAGATATGTGTACGTACTTAATAATAGCGAACTGCACCAAAGACTTTAGTGCCAAATATACTACATACTCGTATGTAAATACTTTATACTTTGTTTTATTTTCTCCTGTAGCTACCTTTTTTTTTCCCGGGTTGGAAAATCCTTATGGATGTCTGTCAGACTCTTACTGACTAAAAACCACCCCACTTCAGGGATCTTGGGATCTGTTATTACTTCCGCAATCCCCGGCTAATGCCGGCCAGCCCACCAGACTCGAGGTGGCCCGCAGAGATCCACCTCAAGTCTGGGGGGGGTTAGACCCCCCCGCGACGTCTGAAAGGGGCGAGTAAAAAACAACACGCCGCCACCTCGAGTCCAGTGTGATAGACCCATTTAGGAGGGCCGGAAGAGGGCATTATCTGCATTCTGCCGACGCCCAGTGCGCCGTGTACGTTACCCCAACAGGAAAGTGTCTCCTAGAGTTATATGAGTGGAACATTTAATTGGTGCCTTAGCTGCTGTAAATGGACATAAAAAATGTGTGTGGAATCGTTTTTTCCGTTTTTTTCCAAAACGACAGGGGTGTCGTTTTGGAAAAAAACGGAAAAAACGATTCCTGCTGGGGTAAAGTTTTTCTAGCAGGAAAATTCTAAACGAATGATCGGAGAGAGAAAAATTGTGCATGGCCAGATAGCTTATATGTGTGCCAAAATGTGCCCCCATAAATAAAATCTGTGCCCCTTCAGGTTTTCGAGATATTGCATTTCCTGCTGGAGTAACGTTTTGCAGAATCGTATATCTCTAAAACCATTGCATGTGCCCCTGTAAAATAAACATATAATGTGTGCCCCTTAGTGCCCCAATTAGATTTAAGAAAATATTTGTAGTTTTCAAGTTATCGCGGTTTTATGAAAACCCGAAAAAACATCGCAGCGCCTAAATGAGATAAGGTATAAGTTCGCTGAAAACTGTATTCGGTCCTTCTTGACGCTAATAATAACCATACAAAGTTTCAAAACTGTTCATGCATGCGTTTTTGAATAATCTTGCTAAAAGTCAAAACGATGGTGTCATAACTTTGACGGCAAAATACAAGGAACCGGCTCAATCCCAGATGTGTAGGTGTAAACCACAATCTTGTGCCTTTAGTCAAAAATATATGGTGAAAATATTCAGCTTGGAATGTTTCGCATTAAGTAAATATTAACAAAAAACCAAAATATGTAAACAACGGCTGGTTATCCGACCAAATTCGAATGACTACTAAAAAGCGATGGATTCATACATATCGATGACCTTCTTTATTGGACGTATTATACCTGAGCTGTTGTCCTTACAGTCACGTTCAAAAGTTTTGGGGGCTAATTAAAAATATATATTAAATGCGCCTTGTGACCATTTAAATAGCAATTTTAAACAGCTTTTGTCCTCCTGGATACTGACCCCAATGAAGTTGATCGAATCTTGATGGGCCTTAAGAGGGGCCTTCCCGGACTGTCTATCGTCAACGCGAGCATGGTCGAAAAGTTTGTTGTTTCATCCAGCGCAAGTGAAAACTATTAACAAACGAGTGAGAACGCGATAACATTGAACGAAAAATTTGTTTTTCAACATTTTTATTTTCTGCTTGCATAGAAACCTAGATATAGTGCACAAGATACCTATTGGTTCAAAATTTTCAAAGAAAGATGTGTTACAACGCCATAATCACGTACGAGCGTTTGTATGAAAAGTATGTCGGGTTGGCCGCTCTTAAGCCTTAAGTGCCCCCGGATGGGATAATGTCTCGACTGAATTTCTAAAGCACATGGAAAGGTACTGGTTCCAGTAATAACTCACCTTGCAAACCACTGCTTCCAAAGCGGCACCTTCCCTGACCTGCTGAAACATTCCATTATCACTCTCGTTTATAAGACGGGGGACAGAGATGATATAAAAAACTACAGGCCTATATAAATCTGTTCTGCTATCCATTTCTAAAATACTGAAAAAAAATATTATTAATAGACCAATAAAATATCTTTCTAAATATAATTGACTGTCCATCTCCCAATTTGGCTTAGGCAAGGCTTATCCAGTGAGGATGCAGATACAGCACTGAGTTATCTAGGAACTAAACAACTTGAGACTGGCAATAAAAGCCTGACTGTTTTCCTGGACCTTAAAAAGCTTTTGACACCATCACTGCCCTTGTCTTTGCGAGTAAACTAGAAAAAGCTGGAATAAGAGAAACTGTCCTCTGTCCACAGCACTGAAAAGTTGACCAGGAAAATTTTAGCCCCCTCCCTGGTTGACTCTGAAGTGCCGTGCTTGACCGACGTGGTGAACGCCTGGAAATTGGCTTGTCCGGATACAGATCGGTCCGTGAACCCATCTTGCCGGGGGCAGTGGGATGAGCCGCTCTGCAGGTTGGTACGGAATAATCTTATTAATACATCCACCAATACTGCTGGGCGTGCCCGCTTGCTGGCTGTGGGTGAGTAGGAGTCGGGCCTCTGGCTTCAGGCGCTACCGTCACCCAACATAGGCACTATGCTGGGTGACACTACTTTCCGGCTCGCTACTTGTCTGCATCTGGGTGCTCTTTGCGTGGCTCCGCATCGCTGCCATTGCGGTGAAGGTGTCCACTGCTTCGGACACCATGCTCTATCCTGCAGTAAAAGCGCAGGCCGGATAGCACGGCATGCCATCATAAATTACATCATCCATCGTGCTCTTGTCACCGCCAGGATGCCCGCTGTTTTAGAACCCAATGATTTGGCACGCGATGATGGGAAGAGACCAGACGGAATGACTATAATGCCTTGGAAGGTAGGAAGGCCTTTGGTGTGGGATGCTACGTGTGTCGACACCCTTGCGCCATCCCATCTTCCTAGCACGGCGAGCTGTGCTGGGGCGGCTGCTGCAGGTGCGGAAAACCTCAAACGGCGCAAATACTTCAATCTTACTGAGACTTATATGTTCGAGCCTTTGGGGATGAAACACTAGGGCCGAGTGCCCACTTAGTTTTTCGAGACATCGCCAAGCGGTTGGTCGACTCCTCACGTGACCAGAGGGCTGGCCTATTTTTTGGCCAAAGAATCAGCATTGCCATACAACGTGGCAATGCTGCCAGCCTATTGGGCACTTTTCCTGTTGACAGCGATGCGGAAGAATTTTTTGATGCCCTATGATTATTTCCCCTCCTTTTTAGGGTTCCGTACCCAAAGGGTAAAACGGGAACCCTATTACTAAGGCTCCGCCGTCTGTCTGTCTGTCTGTCCGTCTGTCACCAGGCTGTATCTCATGAACCGTGATAGTTAGACAGTTGAAATTTTCACAGATGATATATTTCTGTTTCCGCTATAACAACAAATACAAAAAAACAGAATAAAGTAAATATTTAAGGGGGCTCCCATACAACAAACGTGATTTTTTTGCTCGTTTTTGCTCGATATTGATAATGGCAACAGGTAGACGATTGAAATATTCACAGAATATTTAGTTGTAAATTACGAAGGCTGTAGCCGGAGGATTGAAAAAAATACAAAATTTATTTAAGTCAATTTAATTATAGGAATTACAATTTTAATTAGTATCTAATATAGTCGACGGTTGACCGATGCTGTGTCAAAAGTGACGGTTTTCACGAAGGCCGCGATGTCCGGTGTCGGGCTGCATCACGTTGTGTGTTCGAAATCTTGTGTGGAAGAGATGATGAAATATTGTTGTGGTCAATTCTTATCTTGCTGGGACAGATTCTATTCGATTCTTGAATTTCAGCATAGTTTCCTGAAGATGTGGTATCATCCGTTTCCATTGATTGATTTTTGTGGAAAAGTTTCGCGCGATATCGTCGATACATTAGTGCGATAATGAGTGCACTTGCACCGGATAGTATCAGGTAGATTGGGATCGTAGTATGGTAGAGAGCTGTATCAATTGCTTCATTAAGTTTAACTGGAGTCTGTAACATGATCTTCGTGTTTATAGAGTGCAGGTTTTCTAGATTAGCAGAGTTTAGTATGATTGGTGATTCGCTTGACATTTCGAAATCTTCAATTGCAGGCAATTGCATAATCTCCAGAGCAAATCCCTTGATGTGATTGTTAGAGTTCGCTATGGTGAATTCGGGCGTTTTGATATGGCAATTGTACGGGATGATAGCCAGATAGCTTCCTTCAAGGGTTTTGTATGTTTCCTGTCTGCATGATATCTTAACTTTGGTTGGATTTGGAAAACTGATGGTATAATGTTTCTCGTCGAGTTGTTCTACAGCTTCTTTCTTCAAAGCGACTGAAGACAGTTTACAGGATGGGAGAAGTTCTTGCTTGGAGATCAGATGCTGGATGCAATCTGGATCATCTTGAGTCTTGTACTTCGATTTTGCTTCGCAGAGATACAGAGAATTTACCTTCGGGCATTCAGCCTCCATGTACATAGAATCTTGTCCGGAAATCGCAATAAAAGGTGAGGAAGGTAAAAGGATCTTATTATTTTTGTTAGGGACAATGGACAATTTATAAAGGCTATAGATTGGAGGGAAGGCAATCGGTACCTTAAATACTATAACTATCTGATTTTCTATATAAAAGTATCCTAGCTTAATTATGTCGTAATAGTCTCTTAATTCTAATTCAAGGATTTCATCGTTTGAGTATAAAATCCTTAATTTATCTAACATATTCCTAATCTCGGTTGTACTGACTACCATATGCGGTGTGCTTAATGCACGTATGAAGGCTAAGGTGTACTCTAGTTTATGGAGCTCTTCTAACAAGTTATCTATGTTATCACTTAAAATAATTAAGTATTGGGCCATATGGGCGTAGTGGATGAAATCGAAGTCTGCCGTACTGTTAATTATCCGATTTAAAACGTTGCCTATTCTCTCCTGGTTTTTAGTTATATTTGTTAACAAGTTGGCATTATGTGAAACCCAAGTTTTAGATAGACTAACGTGCTGATTAAGTTGAGACTGTAACTTGTACTCATTTTCCTGAAGGATTTTTATGGCGTTATCGTATTTAATTGCGTCAGTTTGGTCGAGATTACCGGATATACTTTTGATAACGGAACCGACACCATCGATAAGTCCTCTTTTATGACGGTTATGTTCGAACGACTCTAACTGTGAAGATATTTTGGTTAATTTAGATGTAAGGTAATACATGTGTGGTTCGAATAATAGGGATGTCTTATTATTTAATTTGTGTCTAAAATCAGTTAATTTTGTACTAACTGTATCTATCTGAGATTGTATACTATCGAGGTTAACGTAATTAAGAAAGGAATGATAGTGGGAAACGATACGGGTAGTGCCTAGATTAAACGGAAGTATGCCAGGGCCGTTTCCTAAAGGATCAATCGTTACTTCTTGTCCTTGCGTCATTTGGAGTAGCAGCAACAGTAACATCCTGTAACAATACGGAATCTTTAGGGCTCCTCTTTAGACGAGATTTTGCAACAGGACCTCGTTTCTTTCTAGTATAGATGTGTATGGGAAGATCGGCTAGGGCTATGTCTTGAGTAAAACGTGGAGCTAACTTTTGTCTGCTAGCTAGAGGATTTCGGACAAATACTTGTTGGTCAGGGCTGTATTCCCTTTCGGCTTCGCGATTTTTATTCCTATTTTCAGTTAATTCGGTCCTATGGTGAAGAGAGGTTTCATTTATTATTTCGTAGACCTGGGTTAGTCGTTTTTTATGATCTTGTAAATAATTTTGCAGTAGGTGCTCGGACAAATTTAGGTCTAAGGAATCGCGAGGGTCAAAGTGTCCTGTGATTAAGTCTATAGGCCTACATTTAGTAAAGCTGTGTATGGAGCTGTTATAACCTAAAACTGCATACGGCATTAGATTTATGGCAGGTTCATTTCGCTTTTCTAGTTTCAGTATTCTGAGATGTTCGAGAATTGTAGAATGGAAGCGTTCTACTATACCATTGTCGTTGGGGGCATGTGCAAGTATCTTATGATGCTGTATCTTATGAAGACGGACAAATTCCGAAAATAATGCATTCGTGAATTCAGGTCCTTGGTCGGTAACTATAGTATAAGGAACGCCATGATGGGTGCAAAACGTTAAAAGAGCTTGAACGACACTTAGCGCGGTACCATCTCTGAGATGATATGATGATATGCGCATATTTCGAGAAAGCGTCAACTAAAGTAAGAAATTTCTCATTTTCTGCTGTGAAAAGATCGAGATGTACAATTTCAAAGGGTTTAGTCGGAGGAGGGACTATTGAGAATTTTTGCCTAATAGGGTTTCGATCGTATTTTGCTTGTCCACAGATACTACATTCGTTAATATATTTCGATATACTTTCCCTCATCTTAGGCCAATAATAGCGATGTGATAAAGCAAGGAAACATTCAGTTATGCCACGGTGATTTGTTTTTCCTTCATGGTAATTACGAATAATTTCCTGTTGGTTTAAGTAATTTTTAACGTTCTCTACCTCTTTCTTTGTTAAGACCATGTTCAAGGCGGAGCTTTTAAATTTATCTTGCATAATCGGGATTATACTGTACATGGCTAAAGGGGGATGGATGAGAATTCCTGTTCTTACTTTGGGATTTACATACTCTTTTACAGCATTAATTACGTCCTCTTCAAGATTAGACTCTGATAATTGTATAGTAGTCTTAGTGTGGGTTTCAAACGGTTTGGATACGGTGGGGCGTTTTTTGATATCTCCTACGATTACAAGGGATATTTGACGGTGAAATTTATTCAGGGGTTCATCAGATATTGGTATTTCCAATATGGGACTTTCGGCACTGGTGTGAGCTGTTGCCGTTGTGGAATCGATCACGGAAGGTGGTTTTTCAGACGTGTTAACTGCTATGGAGTTTGCTTCCTCATTATTGATTTCGATGCGGGACAGAGCATCTGCGTTAGTGTTCAGCTTACCCTGCTTATAGACAACAGTGAAATTATACTCACTTAACTTTAATCTCCAGCGGGTTAAACGTGAATTGGGTTCTTTTAAATTCATGACCCATTGTGAACTTACTACCAAATAAGTAAGGGCGGAAATATTTGGTTGCCCATACTATTGCCAGCAGTTCTTTTTCGATTGTGCTGTAGTTAATTTCACTGGTGTTTAATGTGCGGGATGCGTATGCTATGGGCTTGTCGGTACCTATCTGACCTTGTGAGAGAACGGCACCAATGGCAAGATTAGATGCGTCAGTTGTTAGTATAAAGTCTTTACTAAAGTCTGGGTATTGTAGGATAGGATCGTTGATTAAAAGGGTTTTGCACTTCTCAAAACAACTGATATAATTTGGATCGGTTATGCCAATTTTTGAACCTTTCTTAAGACATTGCGTCATTGGTTTTGATAAACGAGCAAAGTCTGGAATGAATTTCCTATAATATCCTAACAGACCCAGGAATCGCTTAATTTTAGTCGCCGTTTTGGGCATTGGGAATTTCTGGATGGCCTTAATCTTATCCGGGTTAGGTTTAATACCGTCTTTGCTAATGATGTGTCCTAAATATGCAGTCTCTAATTTTAAAAATTCGGACTTGTTCATTTGAATTTTAAAATTGGATTCTCTGAGTCTCTGAAATACTTTTTCTAAATTCACTATGTGTTCCTGAAGGGATACTGAAAAAACGATGATATCGTCTAAATACACTAGGCACACAACATTTTGGAGGTCCCTTAAGACATTGTCCATCACCCGTTGAAATGTTGAGGGAGAATTTTTTAAACCCATTGGCATGCGAAGAAATTCGAAGTGTCCATGCTCGACCGTAAACGCGGTTTTATGGATATCATCCGGGTTCATTTCGACTTGGTGGAAGCCACTCGCGAGGTCCAGGGTGGTAAAATAGTGGCAATTACCTAACTTGTCAAGGACGTCCGAAATGTTGGGTATAGGATAGCGGTCATCTATGGTTTTTTCGTTTAATTTCCTGAAGTCTATGACCAGGCGCCATTTGGTTTTTCCGCTGGCGTCGGCTTTCTTGGGAACTACCCAGATGGGGGAGCTCCACGCAGACTGTGAGGGACGTATGATGTTTTGTTCTAGCATTGTAGAGATTTGATCCTGAACTTCCTGCTTATGTATGAATGGGTATCGGTAACTCTTTGTGTAGATTGGCACATCATCTGTTGTTCGAATAGTATGCTTAATTTGGTTCGTGAAAGATAATGGCTCACCATCAATATAAAATACATCAGCGTACTGAGCGCAGAGCGCTTCCAAATTAGCTTTTTCTTCGGGATTTAAATGATCGGTACGTAGACGAGACAAAACTTCATTCACGCGGTCGGACTGTTGTTTGGTGCGCATGCACTGAACGTTGAATAAGTCAGCACTAACGGGGCGATCCATAGAAAAGACTACGTCATGGCGTGACGCATTTGTTACTTCAATTATACCTCTATTATTTTTTACAGTTGTAATACAATCGCTTATCAGACAATTTGAGACACACTGTTCGGGAATTAAAACGTCACCGTCCTCAGAATTTATAGGGACGTTTACTAATCTAGATGAGTTAGCCGGTATTATGTCTTCGTATAAATTACTATTGCGAGAGTCGTACATCAGTAATGGATTACTAGAGTTACGTGTGACCAACAATCTATTTTTCAGGTCAATGTTAGATCCTAGTTTTTTCAATAAGTCATAACCAATCAAACCATCAAAAAATTTATGAAACGTATAAACGAAAAGAGTTATGTCTCCTGGCTCATTAAATTCCTGAAAACACGGTAAGGTAATGGAATAATCACTTCTAGACGTAGCGTGAATGTTCGTTACCTCAAAGGGATCATAGTTACACGGTATATGGGATAGGAACTTTTGAACAACCGCGGGACTAACGAACGACATATTTGCACCTGTATCAATTAATAGTTTAAGCGGAGGGTTTGAAATCTGTATATATGGTAGTTGCCTTTGCGTTTGCAAATTGATCTCTATTTTGACTTGTCTGACTTGGGGGCCTTCTGAAAATCCTCCTTTTCAGCGACCGGAATCGGATCCCTTACTTCCTCTACTATGACATAGGAATCTGTACATTGTGGTTGTTCATAAGTATATTCGCTCGGGTACGCGTAATCGGGATATTCAAAATGTTCCCGAGGGTAGTGATCACCATGGATAAAATAATCGCTGTAATAGTCATACTGAAACTGGTCGCTCAAGTCATTATAGTTAACTTCACGTGTTCTAAAATAATTTGCGGGTGGCGGATTCCCAGATTTGGACCAGTCATGGGTTGCACGTGGGGCGAATGGGGCGAATGGTTTGGCTACATAATGACTTACGCCACTCATAGGTTGTGGGGTGTTACTAGTACCGGCCTTAGGACCAGGCATTCTAAAAACTTGACCCTGAGGTCTATAATTAGGCGGTGGCGAACTAAACATTTGCTGCGTGCGTGTAGGACCGCGGTATTGAGGGGATTGACCTTTCCAAATCGGAACAGATTGCTGTCCTTGAGGCATAAACGATCGCGACGGTCCTGGCATGTTAAAAGGCCTAGAGGGTGTGAAATTAAAAGGACGCTGTGCGGGTGGTGTCGCGTGAATCGGTGGCATAGGGCCATAGCAAAATCTTGGACTAACCTGATGCTGAGGCTGCGACTTCCTGTCAGGAGCATGATCGTTGCGCTGCTGCAAATACAACGTATTCATCTCTTCATGCACAAACTCTAAGGCTTTCTGAATTGTATCAGGCCGCATGCACCGAATGCGAGAACCCAGCGGGTCACGTAGGCCACGTAAGTACGACTTTAACGTGAGTTTCTTGTACAAAGTGCGTTTCGATTCAATGGTACTCGCTATTGTTTCATGCAAGCTGATATAAGTCATGATAGTACTAAAGAGGTTTTGACACTGTTCATAAAATTCCTGTGGGGTTGCCGACCCTTGCGTTAGAAGCGCTAAGTCATTGTATAGGGATGTCTCATCACGTTGATCAGCGAAATTATTAACTAAAGCACTCCTAATTCCTTCCCAAGTTTCCGGGATACCATTCGAGTTAATCGTACGCGATGCGGGTCCCACTATCTTATTTAAAATTCCGTTTAATAATGCCAAATTAGTTAATTGAGATTCCGGGCCATCTCCCACATACTCCTGTACTAATTGATCACATAGTTTTATGAATCGAGTTAATACGTTCGAGTTTCCGTCGAACTCCGGAACCAGTCGTAGGGCTTTATGAACTTGATCCACTGAGTCAGCCATACTTGATACAAATGAACTACTACTGTCCTCCTGTTCTGTTTCTAAATTTCTATTGGCGTCTAAAACACTAATTCTACGATTACTACCTAACCTAGGAGACCGAGATTGCCGTGGATGGAAAATCTTGGAAAGATATAGGATAACAATTAAACATAAAAAGGGAAGCGACTCTAGAGCGATTCTAAAGTACTTACTTGCAATGATTTTGTACCTCTACCGTATCGTTGTCTGGATACTCCTCTGGGCTGCAGCTCTTGTAGGTTCTGGATACTCGTACGGTGCCCGACGGTCACCCGGGTGACTCGCGATCCTATCAATTTTACTCTCGCGAACCGGCCCGCGAGTATCCTACCGACTGCGCCAATTACGAAGGCTGTAGCCGGAGGATTGAAAAAAATACAAAATTTATTTAAGTCAATTTAATTATAAGAATTACAATTTTAATTAGTATCTAAAATAGTCGACGGTTGACCGATGCTGTGTCAAAAGTGACGGTTTTCACGAAGGCCGCGATGTCCGGTGTCGGGCTGCATCACGTTGTGCTGCGTCGGCGCCTCGTGTCCGCGGTTGATGCAATGCACGGTAATTAGGTAAACGCTTGTCAGCGGTTTAGGTGCTATGCGAGTATGTAACATGTATATTCACTTTAAGAATAAATAAATAAATTAAAATAAAACAAATAATAGGCTCCCAAACAATAAACGTGTTTTTTTTGCCATTTTTATAGATAATGGTACGGAACCCTTCGTGCGCGAGTTTGACTCACACTTGGCTGGTTTTTTATATACTTATCTGTAAACTGTTAAATTTCTGCAAACTTTTGTATCATTGAAGACATTTGTGAGTTTTATTCAATATAAATAAAGAAAATGTTAATATAAAAAAATATGTAGGTTATTATAATAAATATGGTATTAATAATATTTTTACAATAACTTTTCAAATTATATTTCGGTATCGGCTATTTAGTGTGAAGTAAGAAGCAGCTTATTTTTTACCAAAGAATCACATTGCTCGGAATACGTTAGTTCACATTTAGAATACTTAAGATGTACCTCATGTACCTACCCATATTCAAGCAAATAATTAATTTGATTTGAAGATTCTAACCTTTCTGTAAATAAAGCCCTTTAAAAATCAATCAATCAATTAGGCAAATGTGTTTAATTGTATAATTCGTCACAAAGACCCACATGTCGCCAGGTATGTTTAAGTCCCATGTAATAGGGGGCAAGCCTATTGCCATCAACCGGGCACAAATCCAGACCCCAGTCTACTGATAAATTCTAGATAGAAAAATTTAATAACACGTTGTCCGACCTGGGAATTGAACCCAAGACCTCACGCTCAACAATAGCGCTTGCGACCAGGGGGCCAATTCTGCTAACGCAGTTGTGTCCGAATGGCCGATCATTGGCACCGTAATTGTAGAGTTTGCCAGTTTTTCTAATCTCCTAATTAAAAGGCGTCTTTATGATTTTCCAATGACGTGCCACTGATACTCCATTGGAAAAATTGTGTGTATTTGGTAATATCGTACTGACAAGCTCCTATTATTTTGACTTTCCTATGGACCACTGTCACGCCATTATGAATTTAGGAGGTTACAAACTATTGGCACAATGGTCATGGCGTTGCCTTGGTATGGTCGGCATAATGACCAATCATTGAAAATAGCAGACTTGGCCCCCTGACCGGCGACGAGGCAGTCTGATTGTACCTCCACATCTATAAATAGTACATAATAAGGGAACTGTATGGGTATATGTGTAACAATTTAAACTCTGCATCCGCTGCCGGGCCATGTGTCTTCTACGAGCGCGTGCGCATAGTGTGAGTATGTTTGAGAGAGATTTTGGGACAGTCCACGTATTTTACAGCAGGTGACAGATTCTGTGTCTCTTGACACGATTCTTGGCAATAATGTAAGTAAAATTATCCCTACTAATAATATCATAAATAGGTAACATTTGTAAGTTTGTATGTAGGCGGTATTCTCTGGAACTACCTACCTACTGGATTTGAACATTTGCGTTTGATAGCCCAATTCTTAAGAAAAGTTAGAGGCTATTTAACATCACGCTACGACCGTTAGGAGACGAGCAAAAAGAAAAAAACCAGCCAAGTGCGAGTCGGACTCGCGCACGAAGGGCTCCGTACCATTATCTATAAAAACGGAAAAAAATCACGTTTGTTGTATGGGAAATATTTGTTTGATTTTAATTTAATTATTTATTTTTAAAGTGAATATATAACTAAATATTCTGTGAATATTTCAAGCGTCTACCTGTTGCCGTTATCAATATCGAGCAAAAACGAGCAAAAAAATCACGTATGTTGTATGGTATCCATATTTATTTTATTCTGTTTTTTTGTATTTGTTGTTATAGCGGCAACAGAAATACATTATCTGTGTAAATTTCAAATGTCTAATGTCTCAACTATCACGGTTCATGAGATACAGCCTGATTACAGACGGACAGACAGACAGACAGACAGACGGCGGAGCCTTAGTAATTGGGTTCCCGTTTTACCCTTTGGGTATGGAACCCTAAAAACTATGATTTAGTAATGATTTTATGTACTTCAGTTATTTATTTTCGCCGTATTTTTTTGACTGCCTTATTGATCTAGTGCTCGGAACCACTACTGCCGGTCCTGGGTTCGATTCTCGGGTCGGGCAAGAGTGTTATTCGATTTTTCCATTCGGGATTTGTCAATAATAGCCCGGAGTCTGGATTTGTGCCTGGTTGATGGCAATAGGCTCGCCCCCTATTACATGGGACGTAAACTTACTGGAGAAATGTGGGTGTAGGTACTACAGGTCCACCTCTGCCCAACCCCTCGGGGAAACCAGGCTTGATGTTGATGTTATGTGTTACTCTAAATGTAAACATTTTTATTAAATATCGAAGTTCAACAATCGATAAAATTCGGTCGTTTTCATTACCCGTCCCCCGCCGTGACGACGCTTGGATCAAAATATTACCTAAGTACAATGTATATTATTTTTATTTGAGCGCCTCGGTGTGTATTCTGTCCAGGTTGCTGGGCATCTGCGAGCGTTACGCGCTGGATCATGGTTTGCTCTATAACGCAAAGAAGAGTGAATGCATGGTCTTTCGGGCCAGGAGTCAGAGCTGCCCGGAGTCTGTTCTACCTATTAGATTGAACGATGTAAAGTTAAAAAGAGTTCAACAGTTTAAATACCTCGGGAATATCGTGACCTCTGACCTGAGGGACGATGCGGACATCGATAGGGAGCGGAGGGCGTTGACTGTGAGGGCCAATATGATCGCCCGCAGGTTTGTGCGTTGCTCGGGGGCCGTCAAAATAACTCTTTTTAGAGCGTTTTGTACGTCCCTGTACACAGCCAGCCTGTGGGGGTCATATACCCAGAAGCAGTACAGCGCCCTCCGTGTTCAGTATAATAATGCGTTCAGGGTATTGTTGGGGCTGCCCCGGCACTGCAGCGCGGCTGCGGACCACAACCAACACCATCCTGATTGTCAGTACATTAACCATTGTTATATGATTAATGTAATGACAAACAAACAAATGATTCAGAGACAGACGTAGGTATAATTCGTTTTATTTTTATTTTATGATTTTAATATAATTTTATAATTCTAATTTTAATTTTATTAATATTGTTTGTTATATTGGTGTTATAATTTTAATTATGATCCTGAATGGGTTGAAATAAATGATTTTGAATTGAATTATACTTAAAGAAAAATAACTTAAACATATTATTTTTTTACTTTTTAGAGGTTTTTGGTTGTATCAGGGTTTTTTTTATTTTATTTATTATATTGTTTATTAGAGTGTATCTTTATGTCTATAGTCTAAGTGTTTTGTATTGTAGTAAAAGTAGTATACTTAAAAGTTAGGTTTTATGCCCAAGTGTAACAATGTATGTTAAATATTCTTATTAATATTTTATTATTATTTTATATACCTAGATTTCTTTGTATTTTGTGAATGTATGAGAACGTTGTATAGGCTTAATACACTGTAGATTTGTAAGATCAGCTTCTATTTTGTTAAGTATCTGGTACTTGTTGACGGGCCTACACTGTTCGCCCATACCGTAACACTGTAATTAGTAAAAACATTGTAAAAGTACCTAGCTTCTGACGTTTCATAAGTGCCTAAAACGACCAATTAGAACCGTGCACCTAGCTTCTGACGTTTCATAAGTGCCCATGTAGGTTTATGTGAAATAAAATATTTTGATTTTGATTGATTCCTAAGCCGCTTTTAGCGGTGGATCTATCCTAAATAACCAAGTGACTAACCAACTATGTAGATACCCTAACCGACGAACAAATGATTTTGTATTTACTTTATGTTTTAATAATTTACAACACCTTATCAGATGATGATAATAATTATATTTTTAGGTTGAATAATACTATTCATAGGCTGACATGTTGTCATAGTGACAAATTACTGTATTTTGACACTAATAAGTTTGTTAGTGGTTTTAAGTTGACTCAGAGAACTTTATCTCTGTCTGGGAAATTTAGACATAAGATTGCTATGTTGATAGCATATAATATTAATGAGGTTATAGCTAATATAACGAAATTTAGTATTAGTGACGAGTCTGCGTTGTCTAGTTATACTAACAACATAGAGATTAATTATGAGTCATCATGTTGTACGAAGGAGGATCCACCTATTATAATACCAACATCCTTGGAGGCCACTACCAGTCAGATAGGGTATTCTCTTCCTGCTGGAACTCATACAGGCATTCTAGACTCTTCAGTTGTAGTTGTGGAGGTCACTCCAGATGATTCTTTAAACTAGACTGTAAGACAACAGAAGTTACCCATTCAAATAACCAATTATTATTATTAGCGAATAATAAAAAGGTATCTTCTGGCCATTTAACTCATAAAAAAAAAACAAAGGGAGTGCAACATACTTTAAAATTATTTCATCAAAATATCCAAGGTTGCTCTTCCAAATTACTGGAAATAGAATTGTTTTTAGAAAATACCAAGTTTGATGTAATTTGTTTAACAGAACATTGGTTAAAAGATCATCAAGTGATGTCAATTAATTATGAAAATTATTGTGTAGTTAGCCATTTTAGCCGAAAACGTATGATACATGGCGGATCATTAATATTAATTAAAAATTCTATCAAATCGAAAGAACGGAAAGACATCATCGGACTGTCGGTTGAACACACCATTGAATTGTCCTGTGTTGAGCTTGATAAGCATGTTATAGTATGCGTATACAGACCTCCAAGTTACCAGAATCTATCTTTGTTTGATTCTGTACTGGAAGATGTGTTAAAAAAACTTAGTACGGTACTAATAGTAAGTCAATAATCATATGTGGTGATTTTAATATTAACTTATTAGAAAATAACTCGAACACTGTCAGATTATTAAGTCTTTTTAGGTCATTTGATTTGTCAAATGTTTTTATTGAACCAACCCGAGTGACAGCTTCTTCTGCCACTTGTATAGATAATATTTTTTGTAATTGTGATTACTTACACAAACAAATTGTAAATAAGTTGCCATCTAATCATAGTGGTCAAACAATAACATTTTGCTCCTATATGCCTGTACAAAAAACTCAAATAAGGTTTAGGCCAATTACAAGTAAAAATTTAGAGAAATTAAATAATTCTTTGGCCAGTGCATTATGTGTTCAGAGATTTAATAATATTTGTGCCCCAAATGAGTTCTACGCCGAGTTCTTTTCACTATTAAACACACAATTTAATGACACTTTTCCACTAAAGACTAAAAGTATTTACACAAAGTTCGTATTTAGTGATTGGGCGACTCCAGGTATTCGTAAAAGCAGGGAAAATCTTTTTGAACTTTATGGCCTAAAGCAACATATGAATAATACAAGCTTTCATCAATATGTTGCAAAATATTCTAAAATTTTTAAAAGTGTGTGCAAAATAGCTAAAGCTCTTTATATTAGCAATAAAATAAAATCAGCTGATGATAAAATAAAAACTACCTGGCAAATAATAAATAATGAAACAAGTAGGAAAAAACAGCGTAATAATGAATTAAATTTAGAAACTGCACATGGGCCCATCACTTCAGAGGTAGAAATAGCTCAGGAATTTGAAAACTTTTTTGCTAATATTTCCCTTAAAACTACTGAAACTTTAAATTCCTCACCCGCGCTCTCGGCTGCCTTACTTAGAAAGAATGTAAAAGTATGCCCTTTGGAATTTAGGTTCCAACATACAAACCCCCAGGCTGTTATAAAAACTTTTAAAGATCTTAAAATTAAATTAACAGAAGATCTCTGGGGCATGTCTGTAAAAGTCTGTAGATCTATAATCGAAACCATTGCGCCCTATTTAGCTTTTATATTTAACACCAGTGTGGATCAAGGAGTCTTTCCGGATCTCATGAAACACAGTAAAGTAGTTCCTTTGTTCAAATCCGGAGATAGTAAAGAACCCAATAATTATAGGCCTGTGTCAATTCTGCCAGTTCTCAGTAAGGTGTTTGAAAAGTTGATGCTCAATCAAATGTTACGTCACTTTAATAAAAAATCCATCTTTCATGAACAGCAGTACGGTTTCACTAAAGGGCGTTGTACCACTGACGCCGGTGTTACCCTAATAAAGAACATTTTTAACGCCTGGGAGGAATCTTTTGCGACCTCTCTAAAGCGTTCGATTGCGTGAACCATGAGACACTTTTGCTGAAACTAGAGCACTATGGGATTAGGAATGCAGCTCTTGATTTACTAAGATCATACCTAAAAGATAGAAAGGTTAAAGTTCAAATAAACGGCGTTAACTCATTAGGGTCTGAAATGGCAATGGGCGTTCCTCAAGGTTCGATATTGGGTCCATTCCTCTTTTTAGTTTACATTAATGATTTACCCCAATTACTTCAAAATCAACCGAAGATGGTGTTATTTGCTGATGACACATCATTGATCTTTAAAATAGATCGACGATCACAAAATCTTGACGAAGTGAATAACTCTATTCTTCAGGTCCAAGATTGGTTTACGGTAAATAATTTGGTACTAAATGAAAAAAAAACCAAATGTATTAGATTTAAATTACCTAATGTTAAAAGTAGCGAATGTGATATCATATTGAACGGAGAAAAAGTGGAATTTATTAATCAAACGGTTTTCCTAGGAATCACTATAGACGAGAAACTGCAATGGGGACCACATATAACCTCTCTGGCGGGGCGGCTAAGCTCGGCCGCTTATGCTGTTAGAAAGATAAGACAGCTAACAGATATAGAAACCGCGCGTTTGGTTTATTTTAGTTACTTCCACAGCATTATGTCGTATGGCATTTTACTGTGGGGTCGGGCTGCTGACATTGAGTCCATCTTTATTTTGCAAAAGAGAGCTGTCAGAGCAATTTATAATCTCCGTCGCCGCGAATCTCTTAGGGAACTATTTAAAAGGATTAATATTATGACGGTACCTTGCCAATTCATTTATGAAAATATTATGTATGTAAGGAAAAATCTACATATTTTTAACAAGATAAGCGATAGACATAATTTTAATACTAGAAATAAAGATAAAATAGATCAACCATTTTTCAGATTATCTAAAGTACATACATCTTTTATGGGGTACTGTGTTAAATGTTACAACAAAATACCTTGTGATATATTGAAATTAAATGAGAGAAAATTTAAAACACATATTAAAAGTACACTTTGTAAACAAGCATATTACAAGTTAGAGGATTATATCCAGGACAGGAATGCTTGGAAACATGCTGGTCCAGCTCCATAGGAGAATCTAGAGTCTAGACAAAATCAAACTGGTTGCTATTTTTATGGTAAAATATGTTATTTTTATGATATTGATTTTACATTCTGTGATAACCTATACTCACACACTGACTTATTTTTTTAATTTTTTAGAAAAACATACTTGTATGATGTTTGTAAATATGTGAACACCACGTATCTATCTAATAATTAAGTTATTTTTCATTGCTTAGTTTTTAATTCGTTTTACCTATTATGGTATAGTAATTTTATTCTAGGTGCATCGTCTTCACATATAATCATATAATTAATGTAATCAAACAAAATATTGTAAAACATTTTTAAAAGAGTACCGGTGGAGTTTCTTGCCCATTCTTCTCCATACGAAACTACCTTTTGGAAGGGGCAACTAGAATCAATTCTATTTTTTTGTAAATTTTGACGTTCAAAAGTGCCTCTTATGTGCCTATTTGAAATAAATGGTTTGACTTTGACTTTGACTTTGACAATAAAATAAATCTGTTGCAACGTTTCTAAGTCTGTCCCGTGTTTCCCTAAATAATGGTCACAGTAATACCAGAAATACGTTTAATTTGTTTTATAGACCATACAAATTGAGATAAACAGCATCTTTGATGTTCAGCCGAACTATTAGCGAAAACAGATCCACTAAATATAGTATTTATTGAACTTACTGGAATTAAAAGCAAGCGTTACGGCGCAGATATATGGTTTTAGTGACGTTTAAATCTGTTATTACGCCTTCATAAAATGCAAGTTAGTTATGCAAACAATATTTATGTTAAACTGGAACGCGCACACATCAATTATATAAGTGAATATTTAAGTATTGTAGTATTATAATTTATGAAATAAATTCAGGAAGTAATGCCAACATAAAAATACAATATTACTTTCAAACTACTTAAGATATTTACATGGTTTTTAGGGTTCCGTACCCAAAGGGTATAACGGGAACCCTATTACTAGGGCTCCGCCGTCTGTCTGTCTGTCTCTCTGTCTGTCCGTCCGTCTGTCACCAGGCTGTATCTCATGAACCATGTTAGTTACACAGCTGAAACTTTCACAGATTATGTATTTCTGTTGCCGCTATAACAACAAATACTAAAAAACAGAATAAAATAAATATTTAAGGGGCTCCCATACAACAAACGTGATTTTTAGGGTTCCGTACCCAAAAGGTAAAACGGGAACCCTATTACTAAGGCTCCGCCGTCTGTCTGTCTGTCCGTCTGTCTGTCTGTCTGTCTGTCTGTCCGTCTGTCACCAGGCTGTATCTCATGAACCGTAATAGTTAGACAGTTGAAATTTTCACAGATGATGTATTTCTGTTGCCGCTATAACAACAAATACTAAAAAACAGAATAAAATAAATATTTAAGGGGGCTCCCATACAATAAACGTGATTTTTTTGCTCGTTTTTGCTCCATATTGATAACGGCAAAAGTTAGACGCTTGAAATATTCACAGAATATTTAGTTATATATTCACTTTAAAAATAAATAATAAAATTAAAATAAAACAAATCTTTATGGGGGGCTCGCATACAGCAAACGTGATTTTTTTGCCATTTTTATAGATAATGGTACGGAACCCTTCGTGCGTGAGGCCGACTCGCAACTTGGCCGGTTTTTTTGTGTATTGAACAGACTATTTTATTATCTAATTTGAATCTGTGTTTTTTTCTAATATTCATGATTTTATAACTATAAATAAATATTACCTATGAAACCCTTAAGTAGGATATTTTAGGTTTCCGTACCTGTTTTCAACCCCTGTTGAAAAAGATCACGTTTTCAAGTTAACTCAATAAAGAAATCTCAAGTACACTAAAAAAAAAAATCTGACAGCTACCGGTGCCAACCGGTTACGAAAATAGTTACGCAAACTTAGTTATTCATTAATAGTCTCACGTGTAAATCGATTATTGTTTACACATGAAACTATCAAACCTAAGTTTGTCGCAATTAGTTTCGTAATGTAAATCTGGTTTAAGGCTCCGCTGTCCGTCCGTCCGTCTGTCCCAGGTCTGCATCATTTACATTAAATTAAACTATTTTCCTTAATGTTAGCCAGCTAACATAAGGCAAATAATTTAATTTAATGTTTTGTGTTGCGTAATGCAAATTATTTTACATATTATTCTATAGATTCAAGTTTTATATCTGAACAGACAGCTGTGCTGCTGGGGAGTTTGTTGCGCCACTTCTTCTTCCCAGCTAAAGCACTAGGAAGTGGTGAAGGGTGGGCGTTTTGGGGGACTGTCTTATGTAATTTTTGACGTTCGAAAAGTGCTAATTCTCAGCCTAGTTTGAATAAATGACTTTTGATTTTGATTTTGAACTGTAACAGGTAGACACTTGAAATTTTCACAGAGTACCTACCATAAAAATTGAAAAGAGTATGCTTAGATGGTTTGGTCATATTGAGAGGATGAATGAAAGGCAACTATAGTTGTCAAAAAATAATAGGCCCGTCGTCGTAACCATACGACTCGGTAGTCGGTACTCGATACTCACGATAAATCGATTCAAGTTAAATGTCAAAACGGGCCTACTATTTTTTGACAATTTTAACGACACACGACAAAAGGTATTTAAAAGGCAGATGTGAGTGGAAACGCCGAGAGGGGACGCCCTAGAAGGACATATAGTGACCTAATTGGTGATGTTCTTAAAAAAGATCAGGTGCGTAGTGCTCGCAACCGGCGTGCGTGTATGACCAGATGAATGGACGTAGGCGAAGCAAAAGGAGTATGTAAGGAGCGTAGCAGGTGGCGTTCTATAGTTTCTGCCTACCCCCGTGGGAGGCGTGAGTTTATGTATTATACTATGGCTGCTATAAAAACAAATAAGTATTAAAAATAAAATAATGCTTTATTTTATTTTTTATTTAGGAACAACAAACAGGCTACATTATACAATATTATAAAACTGAAAAACATAAGACTACCTCAGCGCCGCCTCACTCTTTATCTCGCTCGCGCACTATTCCCGCGGTCACGCGAGCAAGCGACACAGAGTGGCAGGGAGTAGACTCCAAGGCACCGATATTTTAGTTTATTTCTTTTTACGGTGAAAATAATAGTAATATAAAAAAAAAAAATTACATATGACCTGGGGCCTAAGTCTGCTATTTTTATAAATTCAGTCATTCCAACACGATCCCATTGTCATTTTGCTAAAAGTTCGTAATCTGGTAAATTCATAATGGTCGATCATCGGTCAAGGTTCTCGTAATATAATTGTGTTATTATAATGGCATTGTCGTATTGCCATTATTATAAAACCCATTAGTAGAAATGTCATTCATTTGTCATTATGTACGAGATTACCAATATTTGCAATTTCTTTCAATGTAGTGTCAGTGGCCGACCATTGGAAAGTCATAATGACGCCATTATAATAGTAGATTACCAAACTTGTCAAAATCAACAATTATGAAATCAATGATCGACCATTCTGACACTATTGTAATAGCAGACTTGAGGCCCTGCTTTATAGTTAGTTCAGTTAATTTATGCAAAGTTCCATTATCTACTTTGAAGTATTTTTTGAATATTTATTTATTTTTCTATCTATTATTTATTTATCGGTTTATTGTTCGGTTTGGAGGTAACTTTTGATTTTTTTCTCACAAGAAAATTTTATGGAATCGTCTTTTCGTCAAACGTAGTACTTAACATATATCCTCAACTTTACCCTAACTTTATTTTAAAATTAAAGCAGCAGTATTTTCGACATAACGGAGGATCATGGTAAGCCATTTGAGGTAGTATAGGCTCTTAAGTAATCATGTAGCCCACAGTGCTGCTCATAGATTACCATAAATAAATAAAACCTTAAAATCACTAGGTGGTGAACTGTACAAGCATTACAGTTACACTAATATTATAAAACCTTTTAAAAAAATGAAATTAGAAATATAACAATGAACTAGTCCGTGAGTTGTTTGAGTGTCTCATACAAAAGGCTGCGAAACCTTTTCAAAGAGCATGTAAATATGTCTTTTTTTTTTTTTTTTTTTTTTTCTTTTCTTTTTGGCTTCGCACGGTTTGTGCATTTAGCCAGTGTCATGTAAAATTAGGTAACAAGTACAAAGTTATAATAATTATGAAATGAACTCCACTCAATGCATGATAACGATGATTGATGATATCCCGCCCCGCTCCCCTTTAGTTTAAGTAAAGACGCGGCACTTTACTGAAACCTCGCGCGGACTTCTTGAGAGAACTTAAAGTGATGTTGCACTGTTTTGTTTCATTTGCCTACATTAATGCAGCTTCACGAACACTTAATGGTTAATAATCCACCACTATTACACATTAATATTCGGCTAAACACAAATTTTAGAAAATAAAACAAAACTGCTAACATGACGCTTCACTTTCCCGCCAAGAAGTCTTCATGCCTATATAGTATTGTAGTCTGTGTCTTCATGTAAATATGTTGATGTGTTCGAATGCTTCATTGTAGGTTGCTGCCATTCGCCGAAATAGGGATGCAAGAAGTGCCAAAAAGTATCGATATTTAAAAAAAAAATGATATCGATTTCGATATATCGAAAAAAAATATCGATATATCGGTGATCGGAGAAATTTTCTAATAAGTATATGAACTTTATGAAATTGTATTGTGTTTGTTTTTTATTCATAGAAATTCTAAATTAGAAACATAATATTCCTGATGAACTCATGATTTCATCAGCAATATTATGTTTCCAGTTATTATGTTTTTTATTAGTAAAACATTGATAAAAATAAGTTTACTTTTTATGAATCTGAATTCTAGCGGTTTTAGTCAGTGGGGACGGTTTTAGTCAGTGTTGCTATTGGAAATATATCGTATTTGATACGTTTTCAATACTTGATATTTTATATCGATATATCGATGCATCGAAATAATAGATATCGCCGAAAAATATCGATATATCGAACAAAAAATTTCGATAAATCGATATATCCAATATCGATACATCGATATTTTTTCTACAAGCCTACGCCGAACTGGTGAACTTAGACCAGTGTTAGATCGGCAGGTACGTCCTGCAAAGAGTTTGCCTGCACGCACCTGCCGTCTATGGACTATTCTGGGGACTGCATAGACTATTTAAATATAAACAGTCAAAATTACCATTAACAATGTTATAGAAGGACTTCTTGGCGGGAATGTGAAGCGTCATGTTAGCAGTTTTGTTTTATTTTCTAAAATTTGTGTTTAGCCGAATATTAATGTGTAATAGTGGTGGATTATTAACCATTAAGTGTTCGTGATCCTGCATTAATGTAGGCAAATGAAACAAAATAGTGCAACATCACTTTAAGTTCTCTCAAGAAGTCCGCGCGAGGTTTCAGTAAAGTGCCGCGTCTTTACTTAAACTCAAGGGGAGTGGGGCGGGATATCATCAATCATCTTTATCATGCATTGAGTGGAGTTAATTTCATAATTATTTAAATAACTTCGTACTTGTTACCTAATTTTACATGACACTGGCGAAATGCGCAAACCGTGCGAAGCCAAAAAGAAAAAAAAAAAAAAAAAAAAATGTTATAGAAAAAAAAGCGCGGGAAACTTAACTTTGAGGACGTGTCCTTTTTTACTTAAATTGAAAATAATTAATTAACTTGTATTATAGGATCAGTAGTAGTAGTTTTAGTGTTTTATCTTCTTTCACATTTATTTTAATTATAGTTCTGTATATTTTCTTCAGTAGGGTAAGTTTTTTTTACTAATATTTCATAGCGGGAAAATGGAAGACCCGCCTGACCCGGGGGACTTTGTTCCCCCGGCAGGCAATTTTGTTACTGTAATTTCCAATGAATCGGGCATGGATACCGATGGGTCGTCGTCGGCTCGCCATTTAAAAAGAAGCCGCATACATGTGTGCAAGAATTGCAATAAACGTATCCGAAAAAATCAAGGTTCAGAGTCTTTGGGTTGTGGTTGCTTGGACTCTACACCTCCCTCTCTAACTCTACTAATAATTGTTTGTAAAGATATTCCGGATATTCCTGCTCCGCCTTCAGTTATTCCCACTCAGATTGGTCGAAAAACATATGATAAAACTGACAGCGCGCCATACGTTGTTCATGTACAAAAAATATTAGTATCACCAGATGATGGAACGTCATTGCACCCTATTACATTTGGCAAGTTCCTAAAACACAACGCTTTCCAAAATATTATTAACGGTATCGTCAAAAAAATCGGGCGTAATAAAATATCTATTTCTTTTTCCAATTTCCTGGACGCAAATTCTTTTATTACACATAATAGCCTTGAAACATATAATTATAAAGCTTTTATACCTACTTTTAATGTTACTAGAATGGGTTTAGTACGTGGTGTACCTGCGGAATGGTCTCCAGAGGAATTTATTGATAATATAACGGTACCAATTGGTTGCGGTCCACTTTTAAAAGTCAGACGCCTCAATTTTAAAACTGTTGTTGATGGTACAACCATTTGGAAACCATCCCAATCAATAGTTATTACTTTTGATGGGCAGATTCTGCCTAAAATAATTTTTATGTGCTATAATGCATTACCTGTAGATTTATATATTTTCCCTACTGTCCAGTGTTTCAATTGCTGTCGCTTTGGTCACGCAAAAATTCAGTGCAGGTCCAAACCTCGTTGTTATAAATGTGGCCAAGGCCATACTGGGGACAGTTGTGAAAGAGAACAAGAAAGTGCATCTTGCTGCCTTTGTTCCGGTTTTCACTATGCTACTAATAAATCTTGCCCAGAAATGTCTAGACAAAAATTAATTAAAACATACATGGCACAAAGTTCAGTATCTTATGCTGAAGCGGCAAAAATGTATCCCCCAGTTACTAAATCGTATGCCGATACACTTTTGTCTTCTCCTTCCAAAAACTTTGCAGATACTCCATCTTTCCCTTCTTCTAATAGAATGCCTGTTTCAAGTAGCTATAAAAAAACTGTCTTCCTTAAACCACGCTCGCCTCCCAAATCTGTACAAGGATATAATAAAGAGGCTCACAACGCCATTATTAAAGATTACGACATTCCTCAACCAGCAAATGGTTGTGCTTTTTCTAATCATAACAATGGACAAATTGATGCCAGTTTTTCCATAAACGATTTTCTTTCTGCATTACACAATCTGCTGTCTCAGTTCAACATTTCACCGTCCAACGTTGCCCCATCTTTCAATGTATCACAATCCATCCTTAATGGACAACACATCCAAAATAATCCAGTGGAACTGCCGCAGTCTAGTAAACAAAAAGAGTGATGTTATACATCTTTTAAACAAATATGAGCCATTTGCCTTTGCTTTAGCAGAGACTTGGCTCAAACCTAATCATATTTTTAAAATGAATGGTTATTTAACCATTAGAGAGGATAGATCTGATGGGTATGGTGGAGTAGCTATACTTATCAAGAATTCTATCCCTTTCTCTACCATTACATTACCTCCTCATAGTGAGGAAATTTCAATTGTAGCTATTAAAGTGCATCATACTTGTCTTGTTTCTATCTACATTCCTCACCCTTCTTTTTCTGTTCTTCAAGAGATGAATAATCTCGTTTCTTTTCTTCCAAAGCCATTATTAATACTGGGGGATTTTAATTGCCATCACCAATCATGGGGTTGTTCAACTTCGAACTGTTATGGTGATGAGTTAATAGATATAATAGACTTACAGAACTTATGTATTTTAAATTCTGGAGCTGCCACAAATCGTTCAGATCCCAATCAGAACCAAAGCGCAATTGACCTTTCTATCTGTTCTCCAAACTTAGCCTCTTCATTAACTTGGCATACTTTAACCTCTACTTATGGTAGTGACCATTTTCCAATAGTTATTTCTTATCCTCTTTCCAAACCAAATGCACAATTAAGGAAATCAAACTTAAAATATAAACGGCCTAATAGAAATAATACTGACTGGGGCAAATTTAGGAACATTGTTGACAGTAAGCTTAGCTCCTTGCCCGTAATTTCTGGTGGCAATGAAAATAGTTGTGCTGAAGCTTTAGCACACATATTAATTGCAGCGGCTGATGAAGTTTTTCCTGTAAAAAATAACAATATTAGTACAATTCCCTCGCCTCCGTGGTGGGACTCTGAGTGCACTGAATTGATTAAAAAACGTAAAGAGGCTGAATATAATTATAACGTTGATATGTCTGATACGAATTTTGATATCATTACTAAGTTAAATAAAATTAAAAAAAACATTAACCGTCGGGCAGTAGCCCACCAGACACAACACCCGTCGGAGGATCCTCCATTTTCTATGGTGGATGACTGAACTTTACACCCTGCCCACCCTCATACCCCTAAAACCTGTTGTGCATTGTACGAAGATATCTACGTTGGACGTTTTCTATCATGTCAATGTATTTGCCATAGTATGGGTTCCAGATGGATATATTCGAGCTGGGAACGGACTAGGGTAATTATACAGGCAGATGTACGAAGAGGTCCGCTTAAAGTCATGAGTGGATCTCATCATCTATTGATGGCACGGTTGGCGCAGTGGTTAAGCGATTGACTGCTGCGCTGCGTGTCGCGGGTTCGATTCCCGCACGGAACAAATATTTGTATGACCTACAAGTAGTTGTTCCGGGTCTGGCTGTTTGTGTATGTGAGTTTAAATGTTTGTAAACGCACCCACGATACAGGAGAAATTCCTAGTGTGGGACAACGTTTAAACTAAAATATATATTATATATATAAATCCATACATCTTATTGCTTTATTTACTATTTGTTCGATATACAAATACAAGCAGAGTTTTGAGTAAAGTAATATGCCAAGATCACGAACCGTTTAGTTTACGTTCAATAAAATATTACATAATGAATTTTGAGGTTAATGTACACAAAATCAGATTTGTAAAAGTCGTATTTTTGTAGCGGTCGCTTTTTCATAGATTGGACATCTACATTTAGACTTATGTCAGATACGTGTCGATTGGAAGCAGAGGAAACAATGCAGCAGATACCCAACATGGGTGGTCGGGTATTATAGTAGGGCAAGAATTTTTTGGTTAACTTAAGTTTACTAAATTAAATGTATTTTTAATTTTTACGATAGTTCTAATGAATATTACACTTTATCATTTATTCTTAAACTACTCGTCGTAGATGTAACTGCTTGAGCACAACTTTTTTGTTCGATTGATAATAATACTATAATATTTTGTAATCTGTCTATTGTAAAGAGCCCAAAAAGACAGGTTCTCTAAACGTCAACGAATTATAACGTTGCTAAATTGAAGAGTACAACTGTGACGTAGCATGCCAACTGAAGTGCCAGGTATTAATATATCAACTAACAAATTAATGTTTTATAAGAGTCAAGTTAACGTTTTACATTTTTAGTTAATCTTTTAAGATTGGTCGTTTATGCGTAAATTATATAAACATTTATAAAACCCGAAAAGGGCCCAAATTATACAATAATTCTATCGGTTAGTAGTTACGTAGAAGTCAGCCAATGACCGCTGAACGTTATAAACAAGTTAAATAAAAGTTAAAGACTGACTTTACGGTCCAATACTAGCTGTGATGAGACCCTTAAGTGACCGTTTATGTCACATAGCAGTTATAATGTAGTTGTAAAACCACTGAAGCGTTGGACTAGTGTCAAAGAACGACTCAACGGCAACTGTTTCTACATGATAAATATTGTGCTTGTATGAAAGAATATCAGAAAGTAAATCAAGTTAATTTCCAAGATTACAAAATATCTATTCTGATATCTGGGTCTATATTATTTAAATTAGTGTGATATATAGTAGTAATTGTGTTAATCTTTCAGGGAACTTTAGTTTTATGACAATATATATATGTGTTGTTGTGAAGTTTTTAACGCCCTCCCCAATTTCTTTGTAATTCAATAGTTATAAATAATTATTAAAAATATGTTTTCTTAAAAAGCTCCAACCATTTTGTCTAAGTTATAAGGCGACCTCTATAATACACTAATATAACAAAAATGTCGTATAGACTTTTGCTTAAGACCATGACGCCCGGCCATATTATGTCGACTTTAGGGTTCCCTAATAATTACTTACTTTTTAGGATTTTGTAGCCAAAGGGTGGCAAACGGAACCCTATTACTAAGCCTCCGCTGTCTGTCCGTCTGTCAGCCAGCTGTATCACATAAACCGTTATAGGTAGACAGTTGTAATTTTTACAGATTGTGTATTTCTATTGCCGCTATAACAAAAAATAATACGAAATAAATAAAGATAATAATTAAAGGTCCCCATACGAAAAAGTTATTTTTGGGCGGTTTTTGCTCGATCTTAATAGGGTACGGAATCCTCCGTGTGCGAGTCCGACTCATACTTGGCCGGTTTTATTAATTACAAAACAAAATGGGAATGGTTTGATTAAAGTGTGGGTTTGACCTTTAAATCATTTAAAAGTCTACTTTAGTTATGTAAATTCAACATTTTAGTCACATTCACGTCTTAGTTAGTCTTCCATACGACCAAAATAGCTTTATTATATACAGGTCATGCACAAACGCTTAAACGGCGTTTTAATGGTATAAAAGTTATGTTAAGATTCTGCACACGACGACGGTTGTCTTATGAAAGCCTTTTATTTAACCGAAACGTTTATATGACCATTACATTGTCCAATAAACGTCATGGCTGGCACTAGTATCCGACGTCGTATAAGTTAGTTCTGAAAACGTTTACTCAACATGTGCACTGACACCATTGTACGATGTCGTATAAATTAGTCCTGAAAACGTTTAATCAACTATATAATAAGACATTACAGTCACGCGACTGAACAGTTGTAAGATAAACTTCTATTTATCATAATAGTTAAAAAAGAGTACCGGAGGAGTTTCTTGCCCATTCTTCTCCATACGAAACTACCTTTTGGAAGAGGCAACTAGAATCAATTCTATTTTTTTGTAAATTTTGACGTTCAAAAGTGCCTCTTACTATTTGAAATAAATGGTTTGACTTTGACTTTGACTTTACTGCAGATAAGAGATCCAGCTGGACCCAGTGTGATCCAAGTTATTTCTGGAAGATTATAGTCACTTATTATGTAGAAACAGTCAACACTAGGGTCACCCAATACCTGCTGTAAGACTTCAAAATGTTGCTCATAAACAGAGCAACTCTAGGAGGTATATAAGCGGCACTGATGTCATGACGCTTGGACGGTAGTACACTTGGCACTTCTATGAGGATGTGTTCAATAATTCCGAGATTGTGAATTAGTAAGAATAACATAAATATCACGTTTATATGATTCAAGTGTACGCAGAAACGCCACCAACATTCCGCCGCCATCCTGGGGGCCAAGTCTTTTTTTTTTTTTTTTTTGGGTGGGATATTATCAAATAACTTCTCCCGCTCTGGGCGGAGCGGGAGGGCCTGTCAGACTTTTACTGACTAAAACCCACCCGTGTTCCTTCCGTTGCCTGTGCTGCGTGTGCCAGGGCCACGATATCCCTTTCGGACAAACTCGCAACCCCGGCAGGCATTGGTCCTAACGGGCCCCGTCAGTTTGTGCTGACATCTCTTTGAGGCGCGCGTGGAACACAACGCGCCGTCGACCCGGGCCTGGTCCTTATCGGACGGCAACCTACCCATCGCTCACCGTCCGCAGGCCCGCGCCTACGGTGGCCGGAAATCGGCTTGCGACTCCCGACGCCCGGGGCGTCTCCTGCGGCGACTAAGGGCGCGAGGGCGCGAACCTTGTCTCGTCCTCACGCGTTCCGCCTCCTCCTTCGCTAGCATAACTGCTTCGCAGAAGGAGGTGACGGCCTCCCATGCACTCTCGCTCCGAACCATGGCCTGAACCAGGGCCGGACGCGAGAGATCGCCGCCGCCGATTGCCTCCGTGAGGACACGGCGGTGCTACGCCCAAGCTGGGCAGACCTCCACCGTATGCTCCACCGTGTCCTCCGGGCGATCCACACAGTGGTGACACCCGGGCGTTTCCTCCCGCTTAATCCTAAACAGGAACCTCCCGAAACATCCATGTCCGGTGAGGACCTGCGTCAGGCGGAAGGTGAGGACGCCGTGGCGCCTCTCCAGCCACTCCTCAAAGAGGGGACTTATCGCCACAATTGTGGCGTGCCCAGCGCTGGGTTGCGACAATCGCACTCTCCATGTCGCCATGAGATCCCTCCGGAGCTCCGTCCGCTGTGCCGCGATTTCTTGCGGCAGCGAATTTATGCCCCGGAGTTTCGCTGGGGGGCCAAGTCTGCTAACGCAGTTGTGTTCGAATGGTCGATCATTGGCACCGTAATTGTAGAATTTTACAGTTTTGCTAATCTCCTAATTGAAATGCGTCTTTATGACTTTCCGATGACGTGCCACTGATACTCCATTGGAAAAATTGTGTGTATTTGGTAATCGCATACTGACAAGCTCCTATTATTTTGACTTCTTTATGGACCACTGTCACGCCATTATGAATTTAGGAGGTTACAAACTATTGGCACAATGGTCATGGCGTTGCCTTGGTATGGTCGTCATAATGACGAATCATTGAAAATAGCAGACTTGGCCCCCTGGTAACACGATCACGAGCTATTCTGTAAAGCATCTTACCGTGAGAACCTAGGTGAAGTGAGCTTAAAGTGAGTTGTCAATACTGTCCATCCCTAGCATCGGATGGTATGGCAGTTCACTAGAAGCTCACTTCACCTAATTTTTCACGGTGAGATTTTTACGGAATAGACAAGCTGTACCTACACAACATAACGCTGATCATTAAACTCATTATTGCTAATTTCCAGAACTAACAAGGTTTCCCTGAGTACAATGACATCGTTGTTACCATTCAGAATGTCCATGTAAAGCGTGTGTAATTTTGTACGGATGCCTCTACAGTTTTGGTAGTTTATGGATAGATGCTTATTACTCATCAGTAGATAAAAGTTGTACTACCATAAAAATTACCAGCGATACAAGTCAAGCAGCAGGTAAACAATTAAAGGTTAAAAAAGTACGTACGAGTGTTAAATATTGTACGGCGGTACGAAAATCTTCGTGTACTAGTCACCATCGGGTGAGTCTATGGATATTTTGCAATACCAGGGGCCGTATTATGAAGTATAAATGCCATTATGATTCCAGATCGAAAAAGGGACGGTGCTAGCGGTCATGTATAGATCCATCTCTCTCTTGGACTGGAATCATGATGGCATTAAAACGTCATAATACGGCACCTGAGGCCGCAAGAGGCAGAGCTACGTAGCCATCTCAGAGACAACGAGTAAAATATTTTTTTCACTCCTCTTGCTCTAAAAGTCCGTCATTGTAGCGTACCAGAGCGGGGGGGATAAAATATAATATTCTCCTCTAGGGGAAAATGTTTTTTTTTTTGTTTTTGTCTGTTACCAAGGAGCCTAAAAAACGAAAAAGTCTTTATTCATAAGTAGAATAATTATGAATATACTGTTTCATAAAAAAATAACATTTTATTTTTGAAAATAACTAAAAGCGGCGATCTATTCGGTAGAAAGCGTGTATTGCGTTGCGGTTACAGAAGAATTAAAAAAAGGCATTGGCGCGTAATCTTTAGAATTTTGCCCTAATTAAAAATTAAATTGGTGACCGTAATTTATTTTACAACAGTGAAATGTCATAATCTAGTGAGAATGGAGACCCTAATTTGCAGATGGAAGAGACAGGAAAATAAATAATGTTCAATCTGTTGCCGTTACTCAACACTCTACTTTCCACTACGATTGCAAGAAAATAAAATAGTCAACACCTTTATTGGATTATTTTATGATCTCGCAATCGTGCTGAAAAATAGTTTAACACACGGCGCTATAAACCCATTATAACTCGGTTTCTATTTACTCTCTCGCTAAAGGTTGGGATTACAACTACCTCGTTTATAATGGGTCATTTTAGCCCCTTGTAGCCCCTAGCCCAATCTACTATTTAAATAAAAGTGTCCATGCAGTTTCCTACCCGTTCTTCACAACAGGAATCAAAAGAAAAAAGGAAACAACGAAATTATGATGTTCGTCAATTTATTATCTAAACCGAAACACAATTTACAATAAAAAAAACAGTAAGTAGGTATTCCAAAAAATAAATTTCTAAAATCTTAAAATTAAATCGAATCGGTATCAATAAAAGACGTGGTCGTTCTAGCTCATATTGAAAAATTGGGTACACCCGAGCACAAATATAGTGTCCGCTGATATCCACAAATTATTTTGATGCTCAATTTTACTAATTCTTAAAAAAAAACATTTTCTTTTTTTTTTCCACTCAAGCACTGAAATGGCACTGGCAAATAAAGAAAATGACCAGCAAGAAAAAAAAACAAAACCTAAATATGATGATGTATGTTGACTGAATAGCAATTAAATTAATAAATTTGCTAATATTTAGTTTAGGTTTATCGTCGAAAATGTGAAATATGTATAATTTGATTGCAAAATTAAGAATTTATATTTGGGTAAGTTTTACATTTACAAATATAGATTTTAATATTCAACTTTCATTTTTCAATATGAACTATCGTGGTCGCAGCTATACAGAAACAAAGAATTGCAGTACATAATATTCGTTATTTAAAAATACATACGATGACTCAAGGCCGGTCCGAACTTTGCGCAGAAGGCTGATCTGATGGCATGAGCCGAGTGTGAGTGAGAAAGCATGCGTGATCGTTCTGCAAGCCTATGTTTAGACCGGCCAATATTCATTGCCCGTATTGTATGTACAACATTTACGGTAAATCGATTAGATATGCGTTTATTTCTCACTTAAAATTTTAATCATAGTAAATCAGCCATAGTGATTTTGTATTTAACTGATAGCGAAAAAACCTTACGACTGGAGGTTCTGGGAGTGGAGTTCACTGTTCAGAAAGATCACAAAGTGCGCCTTCAGAAATTTCTAGTTCTTTTTTTTGGTAAGTCTTTTCTTTTCAAAAATTACGTAAGAGTATCTGAATATTAATAAGTTCTGCTTTGCGTAAATATTAAATTAATTCATATAAATATCATAGAGTCTAGAAGAAATAATAGTACAGTAATGCCAATCAGAAGGTAAATTCATGTGATTAAAAACGTTCAAATCTAGTCTCGATCTCACCGTAGCGACATCAATTTCAAAATATTTTCAAAAATGTAGTTAAAATACTTCTAATTGTATTTTTGGCAGATTTAGACTGAGAATATAATGCGAACGTTCTTAAAAGTACAGGAATTTCCCCGTAGGTATTAAGTTATTATTATTATTCATGGTCAATATCTGTCGTTTGATATTCGAATCGATTTTCATAACTGCTTTCGTCAGAGCCGCTAGTTCCTACATCGCTGTTTCCACAGGGAGTCCGAACTTGTTTTCTATAATTTGCATGAGATTTAAACTTGCCACTATCTTCTTGAGATAGTACAACTTCCCTCTTCACCGCTCCATTGCAGGCACGAGCTTCCTTAACTGCTTGGAATCTGCTACCTTCCTGATTTGCTTCATCGTCTCTATGATGATCCTCAGTTACGCGAGTTCCTCCAACGTTGATCTCTGACCTGCTATCTTCTGATCTCCTGGCTGCAGCGCTGTATGTGTCTAACTCCTTGGTTCTAACAATGCCATCGCAACCTCGAGAAGTAATCGATTTCTTATATGAGTGTTTACTATTTGAGGTATGAACGCTAGACTGCCTAAAACGGCTGTTGACAATACCATGACTATTGACATTCGTGACTCTTGTTCCGGCTGTGTGTGTATTTTCGGTGTTGGTTGATCCTGTTTTGCAGCTATGTTTTGCGTTACTTGTTGTTGCAGCGGTGGCTCCAGCCACAGCGGCGCGCGTATTTCCTGAAATAGTGGCCACACTGGCTGCATTAGCAACTGTGGTACTGCCACGCTTGCATGCACTTCCTGTTTCAGCGTTGGCTACAGCTGCAGCGGTGACGGTATCTCCAAAAACAATTGCACCACTGGCTGCTTTAGCAACTGTGATACTGCCACACTTGCCTGCACTTCCAGTTGCAGCGGTGGCTCCAGCCGCAGTGGTGCCGGTCTTTCCAGAAACAGTGACCACACTGGCTGCATTCGCAGGTGCGGTACTGCCACACTTGCATGCACTTCCAGTTTCAGCGTTGGCTACAACCGCTGCGGTGACCGTATCTCCAACAACAGCGGCACCACTAGCTGCATTAGCAACTGTGTTACAGCCACATTTGTGTGAGCTGGTAGCCGTTCCAGACTCTTCGTCATCACCAGACTCTTCGTCATTCTCATCACCTTCTTCGTCTCTCTCATCATCTTCTTCGTTACTCTCATCATCTTCTTCGTCATCAGACTCTTCGTCATTCTCTTCATCTTTTTCATCAAGAGACTCTTCGTCACTTTCCTCATCTTCATCAGCTTCAGAGACTTCATCACCCTCTTCATCTTTTTCGTCATCCTCAGCATCTTCATCGTCATCATTGACAGTTTCTGAGCCATCATTATAGCTGCCCTCAACTTCTTCTTCGCCATTCTTTTCATCACTCTCATCATCTTCTTCATCACCAGACTCTTCGACACTCTCTTCATTTTCTTCGTCACCATTCTCTTCGTCACTCTCGTCTACTTCTTTATCACCAGACTTTTCAACACTCTCTTCATCCTCTTCGTCACTCTCATCTACTTCTTCATCACCAGACTTTTCAACGCTCTCTACATCTTCTTCGTCACCATTCTCTTCGTCACTCTCATCTACTTCTTCATCGCCAGACTCTTCGACACTATCTTCATCTTCTTTGTCACCATTTTCTTCGACACTCTCATCTTCTTCTTCATGACTATTCTCTTCGTTACTCTCATCTTTTCCTTCATCATCAGACTTTTCATCATTTTTATCATCTTCTTCATTACCATTATCTTTGTCACTCTCATCATATTCTTTCTCACCAGACTTTTCGTCACTGTCATCTACTTCTTCGTCACCATTCTCTTTGTCACCCTTAAAATCTTCTTCATCATCAGACTCTTCTTCATTTTTATCATCTTTTTCGTCACCATTATCTTTGTCACTCTCATGATCTTCTTTCTCACCAGACTTTTCGTCACTCAAATCTACTTCTTCGTCACCATTCTCTTTGTCACTCTCATCATCTTCTTTGTCACTCTCATCATCTTCTTTGTCATCAGAATCTTCTTCTTTGTCACTATTATCTTTGTCACTCTCATCATCTTCTTTGTCACCAGACTTTTCGACACCCTCATCATCTTTTTCGTCACTATTATCTTTGTCACTCTCATCATCTTCTACGTCATCAGAATCTTCGTCATGCTCGTCATCTTCTTTGTCACGATTCTCTTCATCACTCTCATCATTTTGTACGTCATCAGACTCTTCATTACTCTCATCATCTTCTTTGTCATCATTCTCTTCGTCACTCTCATCATCTTCTTCGGCACCCTCTGCATTTTCTTCATCATGATACTCTTTGTCACTCTCTGCTTTTTCTTCTCCATCAGACTCACCATCGTTATCGATGTCGGTATCAGACTTTAAAGGCCTAACATGGCATTTGCAGTGTTTGATATCATGGGCTCTATTTCGAATGATTTCGGCGCGAGATTTACTATGACTGTGGGAAGTGTGACGTCTATGGCGACAAGTTTTGCCTTTTCTGTCATGTACATGAACAAAAGAGTGGCCTCGTCTACTACGAGTTCGGTGTTTTTTGCCGTGAATTGCATGACTTCGTCTGCGACAGATTCTACACCTTTTGCAGTGCCTTCCGATGTGGCATTTGGCATGACCATGGGCTGTACAGTTGTGTCTAGAGCAGAGAGTGTTGCTGTGCCGACCACATGTTTTACCTCCTTTGCCGTGCCGGTCATGGACGCTAGCGTGACTCTCAGAACGGCTGCGGACTGAAATATGGCTTCGTCTGTCATAGATTCTTCGCCTTTTGCGTGTACTATTGATCTCGACATCACTTTTAGAATTCGTTTTTACAACAGTATCACCTTCATCGCCGTTGCTTTCGCTATTAGCTGAAGTATCGCTTGAAGCTCGTGTGTTGATTGAAGTGTGATGTCTTCTACCACAACGTTTTCCTCTATGCTCGTTGTGCTTGACACGAATACTGGATTTGGAATTGACTGTAGTGGATTTGCCTCCACTCTCTTGTACACTACTAGCCTTAGCAATGGCTGTAGTCTTGCTTTTAGTGTCGTGATTGTCTACACTCGCCTGGGAATGAGATTCAGTCTTGCTTCCACATTTGCCTCCACTCTCTTGTACACTACTAGACTTAGTAGTGGCTATAGTCTTGCCTTTAGTGTCGTGATTTTCTACAATCGCCTGGGAACGAGATTCAGTCTTGCTTCCACATTTGCCTCCACTCTCTTGTACACTACTAGACTTAGTAATGGCTATAGTCTTGCCTTTATTGCAGTGATTTTCTACACCCGCCTGGGAATGAGATTCAGTCTTGCTTCCACATTTGCCTCCACTCTCTTGTACACTACTAGACTTAGTAGTGGCTATAGTCTTGCCTTTAGTGTCGTGATTTTCTACAATCGCCTGGGAACGAGATTCAGTCTTGCTTCCACATTTGCCTCCACTCTCTTGTACACTACTAGACTTAGTAGTGGCTATAGTCTTGCCTTTAGTGTCGTGATTTTCTACAATCGCCTGGGAACGAGATTCAGTCTTGCTTCCACATTTGCCTCCACTCTCTTGTACACTACTAGACTTAGTAGTGGCTATAGTCTTGCCTTTATTGCAGTGATTTTCTACACCCGCCTGGGAATGAGATTCAGTCTTGCTTCCACATTTGCCTCCACTCTCTTGTACACTACTAGACTTAGTAGTGGCTATAGTCTTGCCTTTAGTGTCGTGATTTTCTACAATCGCCTGGGAACGAGATTCAGTCTTGCTTCCACATTTGCCTCCACTCTCTTGTACACTACTAGACTTAGTAGTGGCTATAGTCTTGCCTTTAGTGTCGTGATTTTCTACAATCGCCTGGGAACGAGATTCAGTCTTGCTTCCACATTTGCCTCCACTCTCTTGTACACTACTAGACTTAGTAGTGGCTATAGTCTTGCCTTTAGTGTCGTGATTTTCTACAATCGCCTGGGAACGAGATTCAGTCTTGCTTCCACATTTGCCTCCACTCTCTTGTACACTACTAGACTTAGTAGTGGCTATAGTCTTGCCTTTAGTGTCGTGATTTTCTACAATCGCCTGGGAACGAGATTCAGTCTTGCTTCCACATTTGCCTCCACTCTCTTGTACACTACTAGACTTAGTAGTGGCTATAGTCTTGCCTTTATTGCAGTGATTTTCTACACCCGCCTGGGAATGAGATTCAGTCTTGCTTCCACATTTGCCTCCACTCTCTTGTACACTACTAGACTTAGTAGTGGCTATAGTCTTGCCTTTAGTGTCGTGATTTTCTACAATCGCCTGGGAACGAGATTCAGTCTTGCTTCCACATTTGCCTCCACTCTCTTGTACACTACTAGACTTAGTAGTGGCTATAGTCTTGCCTTTAGTGTCGTGATTTTCTACAATCGCCTGGGAACGAGATTCAGTCTTGCTTCCACATTTGCCTCCACTCTCTTGTACACTACTAGACTTAGTAGTGGCTATAGTCTTGCCTTTAGTGTCGTGATTTTCTACAATCGCCTGGGAACGAGATTCAGTCTTGCTTCCACATTTGCCTCCACTCTCTTGTACACTACTAGACTTAGTAGTGGCTATAGTCTTGCCTTTAGTGTCGTGATTTTCTACAATCGCCTGGGAACGAGATTCAGTCTTGCTTCCACATTTGCCTCCACTCTCTTGTACACTACTAGACTTAGTAGTGGCTATAGTCTTGCCTTTATTGCAGTGATTTTCTACACCCGCCTGGGAATGAGATTCAGTCTTGCTTCCACATTTGCCTCCACTCTCTTGTACACTACTAGACTTAGTAGTGGCTATAGTCTTGCCTTTAGTGTCGTGATTTTCTACAATCGCCTGGGAACGAGATTCAGTCTTGCTTCCACATTTGCCTCCACTCTCTTGTACACTACTAGACTTAGTAGTGGCTATAGTCTTGCCTTTAGTGTCGTGATTTTCTACAATCGCCTGGGAACGAGATTCAGTCTTGCTTCCACATTTGCCTCCACTCTCTTGTACACTACTAGACTTAGTAGTGGCTATAGTCTTGCCTTTATTGCAGTGATTTTCTACACCCGCCTGGGAATGAGATTCAGTCTTGCTTCCACATTTGCCTCCACTCTCTTGTACACTACTAGACTTAGCAATGACTGTAGTCTTGCCTCCACATTCTCCAGACGTCGTTTTTGCTTTACTTAATGATGAACTCTTCGTCTCAGTTTTGATTCCACCACCAGAACAAGCTGAAATCAGATTAATAAATAAAGTTTTTTTTTTTAATTACATCTGTTAGACATAGGAGAGCTGCAAAAATAAATAATAATATGCAATGTGCGTTCGTTATTATTTTCTTCTTATAAACTTTTTCGACGGTTACTTTATTTTTCATTTTGCACCATTCTTTGCTTCGTTTCAAAATTAGTGATTGAATTACATTGGTGCATAATTTACTAACTCGAATATTTACATAACATCACGAATGTAGTCTCCAAAGAGTTAGGTTAGAGGTGTATTTTAGTACACCCATATTTTAGTACACCCATATTTTAGTACACCCATATTTTAGTACACCCATATTTCGCTACTTATGTTTAAATACCATGTAATAGGGGCAAGCCTATTGCCATCAACCGGACACAACTCCAGACTCCGGGCTACTATTGAGAAATTCCTTATGGAAAAATACCAATAACACTGTGCCCGACCTGGGAATCGAAGCTGGGACGTCATACTCATCAGTAGCGCTTGCAACCACGAGAGACCAACGAGGCGGTCCAAACGCACAAACTTTTTACTTTATCTCAAAAAAATGTCGACGTACGACGAATCGTTGTTCCTACATTAATCAAAAAAAATATTTAGATAAACTAAACATCATAGTGGCAGTGACATAATTTATTTTAAAAAAATATTTCTATTGGCCGTCTTGGATCATTGTTACGATTTTTAACTCTCGTTATAAGTTTGTAGTGCTCTGTGCAGTGTAGTGTATCTGTCTGTGGCATCATAGCTCCTGAACGGATGAACCTGTAATCTTCTATCTTTTTGATATACAGCATGTCTCAGAAATGTGTGGTCAAAGAATTATAAGTATTAAGTATTTAAATTTTGTAAGGGTGTTAAAATGTCTAGGGCAAAATACAAAATCCACGTGATGTAATCTCGGGTGAAGGGAAAAAAAAATCATGAATGTTTACGAACAGCGCTCCTCTATCAACGTCACTGAAGCGCTAAAAAATCTTTGCAGCCCTGTACTTTTATTTATATCATTACATATTTCTCTCAAACTGCATTCATGTGTTATTTTGTACCATAAAAACAATTGAAAAATTAAACTTACGTTGCGGGAACGCCTGCTGGACGGCTACCAGAGCCTGAAAATAAAAAAACAACTTGAGAATTATCTGTGCAAAAAACTGCAAAGTTCGTTCGTTCAATAGGGGTCGGGCAAGGCAAATGAGGTTTTTGATTTTTCTGAAATGGCGTTAGTTAGGGTGCCAACACTGAGATCAGTGAGGCACCTGCTAAAAGTGTCAAAGCGCCTTTATATTTGCTTTAGCCGTGACTGAATTATGAACGAATGAATAAAACGAATGATGAACGTAATCATATATTTTAGTATAATCATAGTCGAAATGGAAGACCTCTTGTCAAAGTGGCGCCAACTGCATAACCCTCATTGTAGATGGCGTAATCATAGCTAGGTCCCTACGGCCAACAATAAATTTGACATTTCGTTCATTCATCCCATTTCGTGTTCATTCATGAGTTTGGTTTTATTTCAATATTTCGTTAATTTCGGTGATTTCAATATTTCGAACCAAGTATTTGACATAGAAAGTGTCAGAATTTAAAACCTATAATATGTGGACGTCAAAGCAAAAAGGTTCCAGTTCTCGGCATTTAATTTCCGAGATATAGGTACTAACGCAGTTTTGTAAAGTTGGGTGAAAAAATATAATTTCGCGATTTTAATTGATTATTAATTAATGCTCGATTATCTTTAAGTTCGTATAGTAAGTATTATTTGACTTTATCCTTAAGTACCAGAAGTTTTATGAGAAAAGAAAAGTTTAGTGAAAAGGTACCAGTGGATGTCAAATTTGAAATGCTTTTTCTCAAATCAAGCTTTTTCATTAGGTAGGTATCAAAAAAAAAATGTCTGATTAAAAAAAATGTGCCAGTTTTAGAATATTTTTTTAATTCTTATTAACAATTGACTATTCTAGATAAGTACCGAATCTAGTTTATCTCAATACCCCACTATTGGAACCTTTAGTGGACCCTTTAGGCTTGGACATAAATTATGTCTTCGTAACCACTTCAAAATGTTTTAACATAACCTGGAACACTGTTAAAAAAAACAATTTCTACGAATAGCTTTAAACCACAAACCATCTTCAAATTTTAGTCTTTCGGTAAATGTTGAGCTCTAATTTCGAACTATTTAAGGTAAATTTTCGCAAAAATAAAATTTATTTAATATCAGCACAGCGTAGTGTCCTAACCACTAGACGATCACGGAAAATAAAGCCGCCTCAAGTCTTACATTTTAAGCTTGTGTTGGGAATTAGCTACTACAGCGCCATTTTGACAGTAGCCTTCTCCCCATTTCGCGGTATAAAACAGAAGAGGGATGCGCTAAGGTAGCCCGTGTTTAAATAATCGATTTTTTTTTTGAATTTGCAGTTCAGTGACAGGTTGAAAACTATGTTGGGGACGGCTTCCAGTCTAACCGGATGCAGCTGAATACCAGTATTTTACATGGAGCGACTGCCTATCTGACCTCCACAACCCAGTAACTCGGTAATACGATACCCCTTCGTAAGACTGGTTGTCAGACTTTCGGGCTTCTGACGACCCGTAACGACTGTCAAAGAACGAACACGAATGACAGCCGTGATCAACGGCTTAAGGTGCTTTCCGAGGCACGGAGGCGTATCGGTATGTAAAAATGGTCAGTCATCCGCAGAGCTACCCCGGCAAGCGTAGCTTAACCTGATGGATCGACCCGTGCGGTTGTTTTTCGGGTTCCGTACCCAAAGGATAAAACGGGAACCCTATTACTAATGTGTCTGTCTGTCTGTCCGTCTGTCACCAGGCTGTATCTCATGAACCGTGATAGTTAGACAGTTGAAATTTTCACAGATGGTGTATTTCTGTTGCCGCTATAACAACAAATACTAAAAAACAGAATAAAATTAATATTTAAGAGGGCTCCCATACAACAAACGTGATTTTTTTGCTCGTTTTTGCTCGATGTTGATAACGGCAACAGGTAGACGCTTGAAATATTCACAGAATATTTGGTTATATATTCACTTTAAGAAATAATTACACTTTCTAAATAATTAAATTAAAATAAAACAAATATTTTTTCCCATACAACAAAAGTGTTTTTTTTTTTGCCGTTTTTATAGATAATGGTACGGAACCCTTCGTGCGCGAGTCCGACTGGCACTTGGCCGGTTTTTTTTTTCTTAACCACGAGCTCCTCTCAGTATCAGGTTGAATGTTGATCAAAATATGATTGGCGACTATAACAAATATCTATCAAATATGTATTTACTGAATTATAATAATATTAGAATCACCACTTGTCGCTATAATGCATTTGAAATAAGATTAGACATTTATACAACATTATTTTAAGTATATGCGAAACCTGAATATAGTTTGTTCAGAATAAGGAACTGAATCTATTTCAATAATTTTTACACCATGTTATATTTTGTCCCAAAAATAGTTATGAGTGATGGAAAATGTTATCACCATTTAATTACTTACAATACAATCGCCGTACGGTTAGGTACCTACTGCCAAATTATTATCCATGAGCGCAAGACGACCCTGGAGGTGCGGGGGCGCCGCACCGCTGTTTTTGTACGGACAACCCGGTAACATAACAACCTTATAACTTTGTGATTTTTCATGATAGACTTTTGAAATTTTGTACATGGATTCTTTACATAAAAATACTAGACACGTGTTTCGGGTTTCGCATATACTAAAACTAATATTGTATTTAAACTGTTTTACAGTCCGTTCAACCGATTTTGACTTCTATTCCGTTTCGTAGGCATAAAAGCAAAAACATGGTTACGATACCAATTGTTTATTACAGCTGCCATTTGTCATGCCACCAACGCAATAGAAGTCAAAATCGGTTGAACAGACTGTAACAAAGGTTTATTTAAATGTCTAATCTTATTTCAAATGGAGTATAGTTATGTTTAAGTCCCATGTAATACGAGGCGAGTCTATTGCCATCAAACGGGCACAAGTCCAGACGCTGCCCCTCAGCCAGGCTTCTACTCAGATATTACAGATGGAAAAACCGAACACTACTTTGCCTGAACTGGGAATCGAACCCAGTACCTCATGAACGAGGCAGGCAAGTATTTTAAATTAAATTATATAAATCTGGCTAGACTTTTTGCAACTATATTGGGGTCGGCTTCCAGTCTAAAAGTCAGCGGCATCTGGCAGCCGTATACCAGTCAGTGGCGTAGCTAGCATGGGTGACACCCGGTGAGCAAACCGACAAGTGCGTGTGAAACCACGCACAATGAAGGGTTCCATAGTTGGGATGAATTTATCCCAAGAACAAACTTACACTGTATTTGAAAAACATTTTCATTCCAACTGCAAATGTAAGTCGACTATTACCTATTCATTTTCATTTTAACTTTATTCTATAAACGACTGCCGTGATTTTACAAAACCACCTAAACAGCAGAAGACTTAATAGTAACCTAGTATTCGCAAAGCCTGCAACAAAACTTACAAAACCGACGGTTTTTCCCGGGATATGGTTACGGTGGGCTGGCTGGTATGTGATTTTTTCCTGCCCTTTTGTGCTGTATTAATTTTTTTAGTTTGGATAACTTGGTCACAATGGCTTCAAGCCGTGTTTTTCGTTGAAAAACGTGATGAATGACAGCCTGGGCGAAAACGTGCTTTCCAAGGCACGGAGGGATCTCGATAAATGTGATGTATGGTCACCCATCCACCGTGTTGCTGCTATTATTTAGCCACGAGATAGAATAAAATAAATAGGTTGGTAACTTACCGCCAGTAGAAGCAGCACTGCTAAACCCTTCATGGTGAGTGAGTTTATGCCTTCAACCATAATTCCTTAGGTTTTTATACCAAATAAAAACAATATAGAAAAGCAAAAACACCACTTGAGCAAATATTTTTATTTTAATACCTTTTGTTTATGTGTTTGAACTAAGTATGCAATTCATAAGAAATTATTGAGCATAATTAACAGCTGACGACATTAAATAAAATATAATACTTATGAATATTCATTGTTGCTAATGAAAGCAATTAATAATTGCATAGCTTATGTTTTATTGAAAGAAAGCTTTACTTTTTATTTTATAATAACTACCTACATACATAATTATTATAAAACAAAGTCTCCCCGCCCCGTCTGTCTGTCTGTCTGTCTGTTCGAATGCGATAAACACAAAAACTACTGAACGGATTTTCATCGGTGTAATTTCCTTAAGAATGTGACCTTACACAAACCACACGGCTGAAACAATACAGAATAAAGAGAAACAAATCTTCTGTTCCTGTTCTTTTGTCTCTTCTCTCGTAGAATTTGTCACAAAGAAGTCTATATCTAAATACAACATACTTTGTATAAATAGAGCAGCCCATATTTTCCTTTGGCGTTTCCAGTATCACTGGATGCTGACCTACCTCTGTCGCGTGGTCGAGGGCTATTAGACGGAAAGGGCTGTCGTCTACCCCGGTCACCAGGGAGAGTCGAACCGGCAAGAGATGTCGTGCGGTGTCCCACAGGGATCGGTCCTGGAGCCGCATCTGTGGGATATCTATCTGGATGCTACGCGCCATCAAGGTTTAGTGTGTAATTCATTCAAGGTTTTGTGTAAATTGTCTGAATTATGACGATGTAAAATAGTCGAACATGATCTCATCAAGATTATGTATGGAATTTGAAAGAGACTGTGACCTCTGAGTTTGTTTCGTCCTTTCTTCTCAGAGTAGTCAGATAGGAAACGCCGACCTCATCTAGTTTTTAAAATATGATTGACGTGTAAAAGTGTTTGTACAAACCTACTTACAGAAATAAATCATTTATCAATTATGAGGAACAGCAGCATATTCATCATTTCAGCCAAAAGACGTCCACTGCTGGACATAGGCCTCTCCCATCATGGGGGGGGGGGGTTGCCGTAATCGCCACGTTTGGTAGGCGGGTTGGCGATCGCAGTATGATGTTAAAATAGAGAACGCTGCTGCCCATTCTCTAGTAAGTCCTTAGTCGCCTTTTACGACACCCACGGGAAGAAATAGGATGGTGCTATTCTTTACGTCCGGCACTCTCTCAATTGTGTTCCGATTTGAAGTGGGTTGGTGGATGACAGTGCAATTATATAGTATACAGGGTGGAAACTTTCAGCGGGGCAGTAAGGGGAAGTACCTTATCCGTTGCGCGAAAATGGTCTTAAGAGACTATCCATATTTTTTTATGGAATTTTGATCCCCATTCACAGATTTTGAAAAAAATATACAGTCAGCAGGAAAATGGGCAATTTTCACAAAAACTTTTTTTATGCCAATCGATCCTCTTTCTTATAAGGATCAAAAACCTCTATTGGACCAATTGAGGTTTGAGTACTAGAAAAGTCATAAAACGCAAAAAACTTTCCCATACATTTCGTAAGAAATGATACTACAACTTAGTTTTTTATGATCGATAGATGGACGGCTACAACGAAGACTGGCCAAAAATAAATAAACTTCGTATTTCGAAATCGAATTCCACCAATTCGCAAGGCAGTGGATACAAACATAATGATGGTCCTATAACGTGACCACCTCGCAGTCCTGATCTCACGCCTCTACACTTTTTATGTGGCGCTATTTAAAAATTTAACTTTATGAAAAGAAATACAACAGTGTTCAGGAACTCAAAGATTTACTTACCACGATTCTCTATGGAATTAATCCTAGCACATTATCAGCTGCTACCCAGTCTGTAGTAAAGAGAATAAACCTATGCCTACGTCAAAACGGCTACCATTCTGAACACCTCATAACTTAGAGCACAATTTAAAAGTAAAATTTCTAGGTGAGTCCAAATGTAAAGTTTCAAGTTTTTAATTTTAAGGTGAAATAATACCGAAAGTAGAAGTTATAGTTTTTTATTTGTTTTTCGATCAGTCTTTTTTGTAGCGGCCAGTTTATCGATGGTAAAAAATGTAAGTTGGAACTTCTCATTTCCTACGAAATGTATGGGAAAAGTTTTTTGCGATTTATGACTTTTCTAGTAGGTACTCAAAACTCAATTGGTCCAATAGAGGTTTTTGATCCTTATAAGAAAGAGGATCGATTGGCATTTAAAACAAAAGTTTTTGTGAAAATTGCTCATTTTCCTGCTGACTGTACATTTTTTTCAAAATCTGTGAATGGGGATCAAAATTCCATAAAAAAATATGGATAGTCTCTTAAGACCATTTTCGCGTAGCTGCAACGGATAAGGTACTTCCCCTTACTGCCCCGCTGAAAGTATCCACCCTGTATACTATATAATTGCACTGTCATCCACCAACCCATCCTGCTTGGGCGGAGCACCGCCGTGTCCTCACGGCAGCGATCGGCGGCGGCGATCTCTCGCGTCCGGCCCTGGTTCAGGCCATGGTTCGGAGCGAGAGTGCATGGGAGGCCGTCACCTCCTTCTGCGAAACAGTGATGCTTGCGAAGGAGGAGGCGGAACGCGTGAGGGTAAGGCAAAATCAACGCCCTCGCGCCCTTAGTCGCCGCAGGAGACGCCCCGGGCGTCGGGAAACGCAGGCCGATTCCCGGCCACCGTAGGCGCGGGCTTGCGGACGGTGAGCGATGGGTAGCTCACCGTCCGATAAGGACCAAGCCCGGGTCGACGGCGCGTTGTGTTCCACGCGCGCCTCAAAGAGACGTCAGCACCAATTGACGGGGTCCGAAAGGGCCAATGCCTGCCAGGGTTACGAGCCTGTCCGAAAGGGATATCGTGGCCCTGGCACACAGGCATCTGAAGGAACACGGTGGGTTTTAGTCAGTAAAAGTCTGACACTCCCTCCCGCTCCACCCAGAGCGGGAGAAGTTATTTGATAATTTCCCACCCAAAAAAAATAAAAAATAAAAATCCACCAACCCACCTCAAATCGGAACACAATTAGATACGCTGCTTAGCGAAATACCTCATATGGGAATTGATTCCTTTCGACCCTTGTATAACAATCTACTATTTCATTTCTCATACTCGGAAAGTGTTTGTTTGATCCGAATAGCGGGTGGAAGACGCTGCTACCCTTGGGCGGGAAAGACTCATAGTAAATGTTTCCCTCTCTAGAGAGGGAAACATTGAATTTTAAAAATAGAACTAAATTTGGTTGACGTACCTAAACGTAAGCGTTTTCCGCCCACTTTGACGTTTAACGTTGGTGATCGCTTCAATAGTGCACTGTGGTTCGCTTCCAGAAGTAGGTACCTAAGTGTTCACTATAGTCTCGTAATTGATTTAACCGCGTATTGTCATAGGACATATCTTTAACTGAAGCCATACTTGCCTAACAGCAGTGTTGTACCTAGGTATGTAATTATTCTCTAAAACTGGTTGACAATAAATCTGGTACTTAGTAGTGTTCATATCGAGTTTCATTGCCACCATGGAAGTCCTGCGTCTTCAACACATTCAATACGGTAAATGAGAGTTGTATTGATGATTTTAAAGATTATTAGTCTCATCTTTAAATACTTAGGTGCTTTGTTACGATCGCGAATCATATTTTGATAAAACTACAACTTAATATTTACTGATCTGCAACTTGCAATAATAACGTAAGAAAATTGTAATTCTGCGGGCTACCTTGGCGCTTTCGCCTTACGAGGATTTACCTATGTTATGTTGGGTGTAATGTAAAGTTCACTCATCCTCCATAAAAAAGGGAGGATCCTCCGCAGTAGCTAGGCAACCAAAGGTCCTGGGGCAATAAATAAACTAGGGCCCCGAACTAGGGTTCCGAATTCGACGCACCTACTCTATATTTGTCGTAATCCAGATTCATCGTACTCCAGATTGTAAATTCACTAGTAGCGTTTTATACTCACGCCGTTGAAGCGCGCCGCGTTTCTCGTAGGTCCGCCTTGCGTAAAGCGCAAGGCGGAAGGCTGTTGAAACGCGCTGTTTGACGGTGCGACTGTGAAACCAGCCTAAGAGGATAAGAATACAGGGGAGTTCCACGCAAGTTTCAAACCTTTAGATATTCGAGACTTGTTAGGAATTCCCCTGTATTTTTTTCAAATAAGTTGCCAATTAAAGTCGCGTTCCTGGAATCTGGTTTATTTATATTCCGAATGTGGGAAAAATGTTCACTAGTTCAATTTATAGTTTGTAAGTCAGAGTCCGAGGGGCCTCCTGAGCTTGGGGGCCCCGGGGCACTGCCCCGTCTAGCCCTTCGGTAGCTACGCCACTGATCCTCCGACCAGACGAGCGTTGTGTCTGATGAGCTACTGCCTGACGACGACAGACTAGTGTCGGGACGTTAAATGTTAGTTGTGAGTCGAACTATGCTCAGGATTTAGTGTGACGTCAATGTGATGCGTAGTCCGCATCTGGCGTTATAGATGCCGCCACAGTTTTAATAGGAAGTTCTGTTAGAGAGTTCTGCTAGATAGATAGAGCCTGGATTTACCAATATAGGTAATACTGGCTGGTGTCCGCAAATCCACGTCAGTGCACGTATTTTGCGTACGGGTGGGCAAATCGGTTATTCGATCCAACCCAGCTCCTCAAGGAAGGCCAGCAACGCCTTGGTGTTACTGATAATCTCACGGGGTTACCGAAGTTCTTTGCCCTGTATGTGGCGACCACCGGGCAGTTTAGCAGCACATGAGCTGCTGTATCGTCGTTCTCCATGCAAATCCTGCACAGCTGACTGTCTGTGATTCCTATGACAAAGAGGTGTTTATTAAATGACCCATGGCCAGTTACCTATAGCCGCTGTAACTGTACGCAACTGTTGATTAGTTAATCGGAGAACCTGTTTCGTGAGGCGGCCATCGATAGAGAGAGCCTCCTTCGCCTGCCTGCTCTCACTTTGGTCCAACCATAGTTCGTGATGTTGGTCTCTCGTGTAGGTAACCGAAGGGGAGTGACGCGATGGGTTCAGGGCCCACTGGTGCCATGCTCGACCTGTCTGGCGAGTTCGTCGGCTGCATCGGTGCCTAGCGAACCGCTGTCCTTTGACCCACTGAATGGTTATATTATTGAGGCTACCCACTTGGTTGAGGTGCTGGTAGCACTCGTTTATCAGCACAGAGTCAATTGTATGACTGTTTAGCGCTTGCAAAACAGCCATGCTGTCTGAGAGTATGTCGATCAAGTGGTCCTTAACTTTCCTGCCCATGATGGCCGAAGCGGCAAGAAAAAATACCCTGCATGCATTTAGCCTAGAACACTGTGTTATGGACTGCCGCCAATGGTGTGGGTAGGTATGTGTATGTTGAAGTCCTCCGAGAAGACTCCAGCACCTGTGCCACTACTTTACCAATAAGTTCGACCCATATTAACATAAACGTGACATGGCACTGTAACATAAACGTGCCGTGTGTAAGTTTCTTGCCGGCTCTTAACCGTAGGAAACGACCAATAGGGGGTTTCCGGCAGTAGGTACTGAGACGTCAGGTCAGGACCCGTCAAAAGTGTCAAAGCGCCTATAAAAGTCAATTTGAAACATGGCCTCCGAGGCCTGGCCTGGGGTCTGGAGCAACAGGAGCGAATCCGGCTGGTCTGTTCTGTTCTTAGATAGCGGTCAGCTGCTTTCTTTGGTCGTGAATGAATGATGAACGAATTAATGAAACGAATGACGAACGCCATCACATATTTTGTATTTATTGTCGAAATGGAAGACCTCTTGTCAGAGTGGCGCCGACTGGTAACGTGAATTTTCATAAAAACACTCCTTGTAACCGTAGACCTTCTAATGTTTCTTAAGTGCCGATGTAGGTTTATGATGATGATGATTAGCCTGTTTTGTCCCACTGAAGGGCAAAGGCCTACCCTATCCTTTTTCTACTCAACTTGAACGTTTTTTTTTTAAATACGTTGCCCTACACTATGAATTTCTCCTGTATCGTGGATGCGTTTACAAACTTTTAAACTTACATAAACAAACAGCCAGACCCGGAACAACTTGTAGGTCATACAAATATTCGTTCCGTGTGGGAATCGAACCCGAGACACGCAGCGCAGCAGTCAATTGCTTAACCACTGCCCCAACCGTGTCGACTTCGATCCTGAGCCAATAGGAACAAATCCCAAGGTTTATGTGAATTAAAATATGCGAAATGTGGGTTCTCTTACACCTCTGCCTACCCCTTCGGTGAATACAAACGTGACGTTTACACAAGTTTACATTTCTACATACGTGTATTTTATGTGAATAACAGTGCATATTAATTGAAATGTTAATAAAGTTACGATCTCATAATAAAACTTCATCTGTTTCAATAAAAATAACGTCAATATTGTAATAAAATTATTGTTATTTGTCGTTCAACTTTAATCATTTCAACCTTAGTATGGGTGGCCTTGTAAGAGTTTAACACTCTACAGCAGCGAGACCTAGTATTCTGTAAAAATCTCACCGTAAAACTTGGGTGAAATCATTGAGGTAGGAATACTATGGACATGGCATATTCTACTTTGAGAAGCAGTTTTTTTTTCCTTATATAAAGTATCACTCCAGCAGTTTCCTTTTTATAAGGAAAAAAAAAAAAAGATACTTTATTCAAATTACAATCTAGCCTACTCGCTAATAAGTAATTAAAATCTAACCTAAACTGCTAAGTAAATATAAAATTAAGAAATCGTCCAATAACGTCTTTCTCATTCACTTTATGTGAAGGGGAAGACACTTAATTCACGTGTTCTTTAGTCAGCACTTGCATTACAGTTTATGTTCACTCACACTGCACTAAACTAATTCAAAAGGTTTTACCCTTTTTAGGCTGCATTCCGATATTTAAACCATATGATGCCGTCAGCAACAAGTTCGAAACCCGAGTGCTACCTACCACACCACTGCGTCACTCGTGGACCATAATCCCTGTAATCGATTTTAGCGCGCTAAACGGTAAAAGGGAACGGTTTTAAGCGCGCAAAAATCGATTACAGCGATTATGGTCTTAATTCGGAATGCACCCTTAGTCTTCGCACTAATTCAGTGATGTCAAGGAGCTGAGAGAAGGATGTTATACTAATATCTATCATATCGACACAGTCATGTCATAAAGCGTTTTGTTTCTTTCTTACTAATCAACAGCTACTTATGAAAAAAGAGACATCTAAATGTTTGTCAAGGACTCAATTTGGCAAGACTTTTGTGTGACCGGTTTTGTGGTACTCGGCAATGTGCTGTCAAACGGTTGCTTGCTTTCTCTCTCGCACTCGCAGTAACAACCCTACGAAAAGCGGGCATTTTAACATTTTAATTGCTCTGTTTTTGTAGGTAGTCACGCTAATTTTGAAGGTATGGCAAGTCCATAGGTAACGTCAATGGGTGAAATGAGCTGTCAGTCCATTGACACAATTGACAGCTAACCGGCTGAACTTAGCTCTGCCAAGTACAAATATGAAAATGAAGGTTTCCGATCGTCAACTGTACTGGGGACCGATCGCGCTATTTCTCAACGTAATTACCGTTCGAACGGAACGTTTTTGGTTTTGTTTTGGTTTAGCTGATGTAAGAAACGGTATCGCGCTATTTTTTGTAAGAGTATTGTTCGATCGATCGTTCCTCCAACGTAACTTCCAAAGTAAAGCTAAATCGTTTCCGTTGAAATGATTAGCGCGATACGTAACGTGTCTAACGTAACATTTTTGGTTGTGGTTTAGTTTTGGTATTACCGTTCGAAATTAGCGCGATCGGCCTCCAGTCTGTGATCCACGGGCACGCTACACCCGGATGCGTGGCTGGCAAACAATTAAACCGTTTTCCACATTTGTGGACAAAAGCTCGTCTGTTAAGCGAGAGGTCGTTCCGGTTTTATTTCCATTTCAGGAAAAGTGTTACTGAGATTTTCCACTTGAAATTTTTGCCCAGTCTGGATTTGTGCTCGGTTTTTGGCTATGACTCGCCCCCGTACGTTGCAAAATGTGTATGTAGCTACCTAGGGAATTAGTAAATCTCTGCCTACTCGTTCGAGAATCACGTGATGATATTTGGTAAGGCAAGCATGCACCACCACCACCAGTGACCACCGTCGCCTTTACCATGAGGTGAGATTATGGCAACCACAGATCATATATATATCCCTGACGGGATTCTACCAATACCGTAGGAATGTTCTAATCTGGTCAAGCAAAACACAAATTGTGATTTCTCTGTCTAGCGTATATCGTTGTTTCTTTCCCGTTCATTTTGCCCGACGTTGGCATTGGCTACTTAGAGTCTTGACCAACCAAATGGCAACTTGGTTTAGGGTTGTAACTACGAGTGCAAGAGAGAGAGCAAGCAAGAGTATGACAGCACATTGCCGAGTTCTATACCACAAAACATGGCGACCGGTCTCGCATAGACATGATTGTGTCGTCACACAAGTGTTGCCAATGTATTGACAAAACAACATGACGCCATCAGTTCAGATTTTGGCCACGCGCTAAAAGATCCTTGTATAGCTTGGCTTATATGGGTTTGCAAATAAATCTTTAGACTTATGACTTTGACTTAGCTACATATTATTATTATTTTATAGCTAGAATCGAACTTGTAACCCGAAGCCACTGCGCCAACCAAGACTTCAGTTTCATAGGAAACTCACATTATGTCAAAAATCAACTCAGCCTATCGCAGTCCACTGCTGGACATAGGCCTCTTCCAAGCTGCGCCACAACACCCTTTTTTTACCCTGTCCTCCGCTTTCCGCATCCATTCTGTCCCAGCCACCTTTTAAGGTCGTCGGTCCATCTAGCTGGGGGTGTCCCACACTACGCTTGCTGATACGCAGTCTCCACTCCAGGATTCGTCTGCTCCACCGGCCATCGGTCCTTCGACCAACATTAACTTACTTACTCGGCGAGCTATGTCGGTAACTCCGGTTCTTTCAGATGATGTAAATAAATTAAATAAAAACAACAAACTGTGATTGTATAATGCTTATTCCGTTTCAGAAATAAGCTTATTATTTTATTTAATACACGATAAATTATATCTCAAAAAAGGCAGTGATCCATATAATTGCATATTTTGCATAACATTTACTTACAAAACTTAAATCTAAAAATATTTGTTATTAAACTGTGAAAAACTAGCGGCTGTACTCTGAGACGTAATTTAAATATAATCAAGCATTAAGTTTAATTGGACAGTAGGTACGTTTTAGCATATAACAACAAAAATGAAATGCTTTCAATCCGACATATTTTTACCCGACTGGAGGTAATGTTTTTCGGAGTATGTATGTATGTATGTCTATTTCTTTGGCACACCCTCTTTACACGTAGCCTAAACGGCTTGATGGATTTTAACATACCGAGGTGTCGTTAGATTCGACTTAATTGTGAGAGTAACATAGGCTATATATATTGCATCTTCAAATACATAACAAAGGGAAGGGAAGGTTTTTTAACACGCTTTTATTATTTTTAAATAAATTACAACAATATTGGTATATATCCAATAAAATCTATTAATGTGTATATATTATAACATTTTTGTGCTACGATTTCGACACAAACTAAATATAAAAAGTGTTCCATCTCGTTCTTTAATAAAAACTAAAAAGCTTGAAATAAAGAAAATTATTTAAAAAAACAAAAAACCCATAACTGAAAAGAGAAATAGTAGATTGTTGCACCGTGCGCAAAGTGAGTTATTAATGCACGAGTGTTATGTTGGTAACCCGAGATGCGAGGGCACTAAATTAGCACATTTAGCACGAGTGCATTAATTACTCACTTTAGCAAGGTGTGTAATCTACTTTTCAATTCTCATACTCGGAAAGTAGTGTTTGTTTGTTCTGAGTAGCGAGTGGAAAACGCTGCTTCCCACCCTAGGGCGGGAATTTGTACTTGAAATCCATAGCAACTGCTTCCCTCTCTAGGGCGGGAATGAATTTTAAATATAGAACTAAATTTGGTTAGGTAGTCTGCGGTCTTGTGAGTGTAACAGCCAGTGTGAATTAAACAAAATACCTATTAAGCGAGACGGCCCGCGGCGGTGAAGCGGTGTTCCATATTTAAAATTTAAAAAAGACTATTATAGTTTGACGGAATACTACCTCTGTAAGCTGTACCGAAATTCAAAATCTGAGTTTTGACTATTATTTGATTAAAAATGAGTTCAAGCGATTCTGAAATTTTGACCCCTGCAGATTCGGTTAAAGACGAGGCAAATACAGTAATCCAAAATCTTTTGCCAGAAATTTCAAAGGAAAGATATTTGAATACATACAATGATTTTATGAAGTGGCGAGCAAACTAGAAAATAAAATATTTAAGCAAAACTATATTTTTTTACTTTACTTATACTCGAAATGAAAAGTAGTGTTTAACACGGGTGAAAATCACCAAATCCAGAATTGATTCCTTTCGACCCTTGTATAACAATCTACTATTCCTTCAACTACCAATCTACCTACCGTGATAAAATATACCTACTCAAAATAAAAACAAAGTTTTTCACCAAGTCGATTATAGTCAGCCGATTTTTATTTTCAGCCAGTATCTTTTTGATCTAATGCATACATTTTATATTAAACTTAATGGGAGACATTAAACCTCTGTGGTAAGTTTATAGCTAAATAAAAACAGTCATCTCATATGCACTGTTTACGTTGCTGCTTGTGTTGTTTTGTTGTTTCTGAGCCAAAAAATACGTGCTTTGTGATAGGTTTTGTAGTGATTAATGATAACATTACTACGTAGTTGAAAGAAAAATAAATTACTTATGAAGTTTGTTTTTTGAAAGGTATCGCAGACGGGGGGACAAACCAATAACCTGAAATATGGTGACACTTTTGTTAGTGTCTGCGATGTTTATCTCTTTTCAGATCAGCAGGGTAATTGGGTAACACACAGTAGCAATGGGCAGAATGGGCTTCATTTTGACAGTTCAAAAATAATCATTGCATTATTTACGTTGTTGAGCAGGCAAATTTTACTAACATATGAAGCAATGGATTAGATATCCTTAAAAATCATTCAATTCAGTTTTTTTTTTTAATAATTTTCTTTATATTTTATTATACACCGTTATCACTAATAATTAATAAAAAAAAATATATATAATAAAATGCATATTTAATGTGTAAGTATGTATATTTTTTGTTTGATATAAAAAATTAATACTATTTTGTGTGAAAATATATATGAATTAAAACACAGAAATTTTCCGTCTGAAAATTTTTATGAATTATTATTATAATCCTGTCCCATCAATATTTTTCTACCAAACCATAGTGTGTCATTGGGTTCGTTGTTTTGTTGCTGGTTAGTTATTTTGACATCTGTCCAGAAGAATCTATTCTTATCTATTTATTTGCACAGTAATGACTGATTATTTTTAAGTATCGTCCCTGAGTGCGGCTGTTAATCCTTTTCGAAACTGAATGAAACTCATTCTTGTCATTCGGATTGAACCTACTTCCATTCACTTTCAATTCAGTGAACGTTTGATAATGAATGAATGGTTTAATTATGAAGAAAGAACGGTTGAGTTTCATTCGGTCTGTGTGTCTTAAACAAGCTCAGATCAAGAAGAAATTAAGGGCAGTATCGCGAAAATGCACGGATTGAGAATTCGGCCATTAAAATGCAGTTACCCAGGTAAATAATTGCGCAGTTCATACATACAGTATGTTAGTTAACGAAGGGTGTTCTCTTTAACTGGTAAGTAATACTAGTGTCCATACGTACAAAAAAAACCCATAAAAAATATACAACATGTCCCAAAGTTAATACACAACCTCTTAAGGGGTCATTGTACTCATCATTATGAACAACTTTTACTATGGGACCAAACCTGAAATCAAAGAAAAAAAAAAAATCAGCTGTTTCCTACATTTTGAGAAGTTAAAAAGAACATAAATATTATATGCGCTCTGTTGGCTTCTCAATGCTCTTCTCAATACCAAGAGTTGACAATCCAGTGCGCAAAAAAATATTGTCGCGTGATAAAGTAGCCTGTGCGAACCTGAGGGCCTATACTCCGTTGGAAATAAGATTACACGTTTAAATAAAACTTTTTTACAGACCGTTCAACCAATTTTGACTTCTATTGCGTTGGTGGCATGACAAATGGCAGCTGTAATAAAAAGTTGGTATTGTAACAACGTTTTTGCTTTTAATGCCATCTTTTTGGCTACGGAATAGAACTCTAAATCGGTTGAACGGCCTGTAAAACAGGTTTTTTTAAATGTCTAATCTTATTTCAAATGGCGTATAGACAAATGGCATTCGCTTCGGAGTGATTATATTTCTACAATCGCTATCACTTCAACGATAACGAAGTTCGATTGACAGGCGATAACGCTTGTCAAAAAGTGTCACTTGGGTATAGGCTTGTAGAAAAAATATCGATGTATCGATATTTGTTGTTGGATATATCGATATTTTTCGGCGATATCTATTATATATATATAAAAGTATCGAAAATGTAGCAAATACGATATATTTCCTATAGCAACACCGTTGTCCCCAGTTACTGAAATCGCTAGAGTTCAGAGCCGTAAAAAAGTTTTTTTTTTGTATCAATGTTTCATTAGTTTAAGATTTTACATCAGAAATTATGTTTCTAGTTTGGTATTTCTATGAATAAAAAACAAACAATACAATTTCATACAGTACATATAGTTTTTGGAAAATTTCTCCGATATATCGATATTTAATTTTCGATATATCGAAATCGATATCAATTTTTTTTTTAAATATCGATACTTTTTGGCACTCCTTGCATCCCTACTTGGATACGCATCTCTAAGGAAGTTATCGTTCGACGCTGTCGATTCGTTTCATGGAATCTAATGATGATAACTTTGTCCAACTAATTTCTATTTGTTGACCCTTGATCACGTGACATTTCGATAGCTTATGTCAACCCTATACATTTTTTGGCTTTTCTACTAGCGTCATCGCTAATCGAATGTTACTTTGTCTGGCCCTCTGGGCTAAGTTAGTGTAGCAGGCAGTATTGCCCAGGCTGAGCTTAATTTCTTGATCTGGCTATGAAATTTAATAACAACGGTTATCACGAACCACATATTTGATAAAATAAAGTTACTGGTTTCATATACTAACCCCAGGCATAATTAACCAGTACTTACTCTATGATACATGTTATGGTATGTGATACTCAGTAACTGGGTTGTGAAGGTCAGATAGGCAGTCGCTCCATGTAAAATACTGGTATTCAGCTGCATCCAGTTAGACTGGAAGCCGACACTAACATAGGTAGTTGGAGGAAAGACTAGGCAGATTTATTTGTTTTTTGTTACCACTGCACCCGTGCGACTCACGCGCATGTGATAAACTCATAAGCAATAGAGTTTTGGAGAAGTATGGAAGAAGGGGAATTGCTTCGCCGACCATAAATAAATTTCTTTATGGAGGAAAATGAAGATAACAGACATTAAAAACCTATTTCACAATTACCACTATCTCCCAGATGTTTAACAACATCCAATCTGCCTCGCCTTTTCCTAACTATGTTGGGGTTGGCTTCCAGTCTTACCGGATGCAGCTGAATACTAGTAATTTACATGGAGCGACTGCCTATCTGACCTCCACAACCCAGTAACTGGGTAGCACGATACCCCTTGGTAAGACTGGTTGTCAGACTTTCGGGCTTCTGACGACCCGTAGCGACTGTTAAAGATACACGAATTACAGCCGGGACCAATTAACGTGCTTTCCGAGGCGCGGCGGAGTCTCGGTATAGATGGACACCCATCCACGGAATAACCTCGGCAAGCGTAGCTTAACCTGACGGATCTACCCGAGCGGTTGTTATTACTTAACCACGAGCTCCTCAAAATAAACAACAACAGTATTTTTATAAGTTATCTGTTAGATATGTTAATCGGAACTTATCAAGAAGTGTTGAAATATGGCAAGGTATTTTTAGACGAAGAATAAAAATATAACTTAATATTATGGAAATAAAGTTGAAATTTCAATGTTAACGGTCGTAAGTACAAAAACAATACCGCGGTATTATGCTTAACATTCAAATTTCAACTTTATTTCAATACTGTTAAGTTATATTATTATTCGACGCCTAAAAATGCCTTGCCATGCCTGCCGCCAATGTGCCTAAGAGTTACAAACTACTTGCCCTGTTAAGGGTACCCATTTTAACTTATTATTAAAACTAGAGACAAGACATTTACTTAGATACTAAAATGCTACGCATACATAAATACATAAGAACGGTAAGGTTTTTTTACTATAATTGTCGCGTTTTCTACCTGAACTCAATGATCAAGCCGAGCTCCCTGAAACAAATACAGCAACATTAATATTACAAGTTCCACTGAATCCGCAGCGGTAGCCCGCAAAAATCAAAATCAAAAGTCATTTATTCAAACTAGGCAGAGAATCAGCGCTTTTCGAACGTCAAAAATGACATAAGATAGTCCCCCAAAAACGCCCACCCTTCACCACTTCCTAGTGCTTTAGCTGGGGAGAAGAAGTGGCGCAACAAACTTTCCAGCAGTACAGCTGTCTGTTCAGATATAAACTTGAATCTATATAATAAAATGTAAAAGAATTTGCATTACGCAACACAACATTAAATTAAATTATTTGCCTTATGTTAGCTAGCACACGCCACTATACCAAAAAAAAAAACAAAAATTTTAATTCAAATAATCTTACGGTTTTTGCTTTTAGCAGGTCAGTGTCAGGTTGTATCTTGATCAAAATATGATTCGCGATTATAACAGAGATGTATTTACATAATTATCAGCGGCGAAAGCACTATACAACACGATTCCTGTCGGCTTCCCTTCGGAGCTTCGCATCAGCAACTCTACGGCCCTTTAGAATGATAGTATCAAATGTACTTGAGTTTATTTCTGTAAAACATGGTTTTTTTTTGTAGTGATAGCGTCTGTTTGGTTCTGATACTGGACGATAGATGGTTTTAAATTCAGTAAAGGAAAGATTTTTATTTTTAGGTTTGTTAATTTTTGCTTTTTTGATAAGTAAGTTAAAACCTGCTTTGCTTCGGCTTCTCTCTAACAAAAATTGACACCTCACCGCTGATAATTATAATTATCAGAATCATTAATACATCTCTCTTAGTTAGTAGTTCTCAATTAATTTAGTAAACAGAAACCCTTTCAAAAAGGTTTCTATAAATGAAGATTACTTGGACGACAAAAAGCTATGGGATTAATTAAGCTACTCCTATGTACCCCGAGCAACAAACTATTTGTAAAATAATGTATAGTTAAACTATTTCACGAAGTCCTCTCTTGTCGCTCTAATGGCGGTAAACATAAGGTTCAAATTGCAATAACCAACAGGACTTCGTGACATAGAACATCTGTAACTACCTTTCGGCCTATTTAATTGTAAACCTGTTTCTTTATGTTTTATTTGAAGGTGAAAATAAACATTTTTATTATTTATTATTACAAAAAAAAAAAACGATTCGTTATTTTTTTTTTTATGGAACCGTGCCTCTTCTGACGTTTCGTAAGTGCCCGTAGGTTTTTGTAAAATAAAATATTTTGATTTTGATTGGATTTTGTCTCATGAAAAAGATTCGCCATTCCGAGTGTGTTAGTTACTGAAGCAAACTCATTGAAACAGGCTCACTGTAGAATCTATCAATTTATGCTACACATTTACCGATCTTCTGCAATGGCTGATCATTCTGAGCTCACTGAGCAACCCTAGCTCATCGATCCATCTGAGCTTAATGATCAACTCGAGCTCCCTGAAACAAAAAGAGCAACATTTCAAGTTAAGGCGAAAGCGTCCCTCGCTCTCTATCTTTCTCTCACTCTCTCTCTCTCTCTCACACTCTCTCTCTCTCTCACACGCTCTATCTCTCTCTCACACTCTCTCTATCTCTCTCTCACAATCTTTCTCTCAGACTATCACTCTCTCTCTATCTCTCTCACTCTCACTCACAATGAAGGGTTCCGTAGTTGGAATAAATTAATCCTAAGAACAAACTTAACATTGTAGTTGAAAAACATGTTCAAAGTTACTTAGCTGTGATAGTTTTTCTTTTAACTTCGTTATATAAACTTTCTGCCGTAAATTTTTTCACATATCCAAAAACAATTATTTAAATTAACTGTATTTACCTTGAGATGACGTAGCGCGCACCTCGCGGCCGTGCCCTTAGCGATGCGGTAGTTCCGCCCGACGCCCTTGAACGTGCCGCGACCGAACACTTCGACGCACACGCGGACACGACGCCCGTCCGCCAGGCGTTCCGGTTTACTGAAACAAAATAAGCATATTCAGCATATAATGAGTGTCCAATCGAATCAGTAATGGTCGCGAAGGAAAAGACAGAACGCGTGAGGAAGAGGCAAGATTAGCGCCCTCACGCCCCTAGTCACCGCGGGAGACGCCCCGGGCGTCGGGGGTCGCAGGCCGATTCTCGGCCACCGTAGGCGCGGGCTTGCGGACTGTGAGCGATGGGCAGCTCGCCGTCCGATAAGGACCAGGCCCAGGTCGACGGCACGTTATGTTCCACGCACGCCTCAAAGAGATGTCAGCACGAACTGACGGGTTCCGTTAGGGCCAATGCCTGCAGGGTTGCAAGTTTGTCCGAAAGGGATATCGTGGCCCTGGCACACAGGCAACTGAAGGATCACGGGTGGGTTTTAGTCAGTAAAAGTCTGACAATTTTTAATAATTTCCCGAAAACGGGTGCTCTGCTGATGAGGCTGCCCCGATTCTGCAGCGCATCAGGGATGTTCGCCGAGTCGCATGTAGACTGCTTCTATTCTACTATGCAAAAATGGTGTACATTCCTGGTGCGCAGGGTTCGGGCTAGCTCCAGCGGCATCCTGAGGGCATTTGCGCAGAGGTCCGATTGTCAGTGCCTAAACCATTGTTGTATGGTTCACATACTGAGCAATCGAAGTCTGTAATATTTTTATTAATGTGTATAAAATTGTTGATTTATATATGTTTTTGTGCATCCTTGCGTTGGTCGAAATAAACGTTTTTATTTATTTAAAGAAAGAAAGAGAGAAAATACGTTTTTTATTTATAATGTTCCCCACTGCTGGGATACAGGCTTCCTCTCTGTGAGAGGGAGTGGGCTGTTATCCACCACGCGGGCCCAGTGCGGGTTGGTAGATGTCACATGTCTTCGAATTTTTGGTTCTAGGACATGGCGGTTTCTTCACGGTGTTTTCCGTCACCGTTTTGAGATCAGTGGTGATGAAATTAATTACACAAAGTACAGCGCCTGCCTGGGTTCGTATCCACTGGGCCAAAATGAAAAGCCACGTAAATTATATTTTCACCACCATTATCGGCTTGTGTTCCGAGCCTGAGCGGATTTTGGCGACCTTCACTAAGGACAAGATGGATAAACATCTTACTTAGCACTTGGTTTGACTTACAATCCGCGCGCGACTGCTAGGGGGGAGGTAGACAACTATCGATATATTTAGAAACAATATTTAAAAAAAAAAAAAAACGATCTTAGACAAAGAAATGTATAGACGGCGGGTAGCTCCATTTCATTCTCAAAGGGATATACTTAGTATTATGTTATTATACGTTAAGGAAAAGGAGAAAGCTATACTATTTCCGTCTCTCAGTGCGTGTCAGTTTATTAACCGACTTCTAAAAAAGGAGGAGGTTCTCAATTCGGATGTTTGTATTTCTTTTTTGTTTTATGTTTGTTCGTGCATAACTCCGTCGCTTGCCAACCGATCTGAAAAATTCTTCTTTTTTTTGTTGGAAAGGGTTTCCCGAATGGTCCCATGTAAATTTTATCGAAACCGGACAAGCGATTTTTGAAAAATCAACTAACATCTAAAAATGTATCTACTATCTACATTAACGATCTTTTCGTTTACTTTGCATTGCGTTTTTTGTTCGCGCATAACTCCGTCATTTACGAACCGATTTGGAAAGTTCTTTTTCGGCACTAAAAAGTGAAAAATGAAAAACTTTTTACAAAAAAAAATAACCGAGTTCCAAAAAAATACTACAAAGTGAAAAATAACATTAATTTCGGAAGTCGGTGGCATAAAACGAAAATACAGATCCAAAGACACCGACTTCCGAAATTAAAGTTATTGTTGGAAGTCGGTTATTTTTATTTGTAAAAAGTTTTTTATTCAAGGTCAGCAACATATGTAGCTTCGACTTTCATGGCGTTTTTGTGAAATTGTGAAGTATAAATTGGCACTTTTCTACATCATAGAATCATCAATTTGCTAATTTGTTATTGTTTTAAAACCCAGGGTAAAGGATTGCCTGCCAGGGTTGCGAGTTTGTCCGAAAGGGATATCGTGGCCCTGGCACACAGGCAACGGAAGTAACACGGGGTGGTTTTAGTCAGTAAAAGTCTGACACTCCCTCCTGCTCCGCCCAGAGCGGGAGAAGTTATTTGATGATTTCCCACCCAAAAAAAAAAAAAAAAAAGGGTAAGGGATTAGGTTTATGCTATCATTGGTTCATATATACATTTATGGATATGTATATAATATGCTGTCTCATCTGGCCACGCTACCCGAACCGCTATAGTTTTCTTACTCTAAGATTTAGATGTATCCAAAAAAAAACATCGATATATCGGCTAAATTTTCTAAAAATATTCATATGGTGGGGCCGACTTCCAGTCTAACTGGATGCAGCTGACTACCAGTATTTTACATGTAGCGACTGCCTATCTGACCTCCACGACCCAGGTACTAGGTAACACGATGCCCCTTGGTAAGACTAGTTGTCAGACTTTCGGGCTTCTGACGACCCGCGACAACTGTCAAAGATCTACAAATGACAGCCGGGATCAACGGCTTAACGTGCTTTCCGAGGCACGGAGGGGTCTTGGTATGTAAAGATGGTCACCCATCCACGGACCAACCGCGGCAAGTGTAGCTTAACCTGATCGATCGACTCGTGCGGCTGTTATTAAAGGTAAACGAGAAGGTAAACTCACCCAAACTTTGCGGTATCAGGCTCAGCTTCTAGCAGCTCTCGTACTGGTGACTTAGGTGCGGCAGCACTGAACGCTTCCAATTCAGCTCCCATCAGGTTCACGTAGGATTTCCATACCGCGCCAAGGGACATGCCTGCGAGGAAAATAATGTGTTAATAAAGTGGTGATAAAAAATAAAGATCATTTTATTTTACAATAAATCATATACTAAAGTTTCTTATTGCTTGTATGTGTGACTGTTTCAGAATATTCATGCAAATTAACATAAAAATAGGGAGCCTCCTCTTAAGAGTTCATATTACCTCAGCGCCAACTCACTCTTTATTTCGCTTGCATACTACGTTCGGGCGTGCAAGCGAGACAGGCGGCAGGGAGAAGGCTCCAAGGCACCGATAGTTTAAGTAATTTCTTTTTATGGTGAAAATAATGAAGAAGAAAAAAAACAGGGTATCTACTTTATATTTAGTTAAGTTATTATGAAAAGTTTCATGATCTTATTTGAAGTATTTTTTAATACTAGCGGTTTATTGTTCGGTTTGGAGGTAACTTTGTTTTTTGTCATCGTGTAACATAGTACTTAAAATTAATCCTCAACTTTACGATATATTTATTTCAAAATGAATGCTGCAGTATTTTCGATGTGAAAGAGCATCATGCTAGGCAATTTGAGGTATTATCGATTCTGAAGAAACATTCTAAAATGCACAAAAAAATGGGGGGTGACTTATCTTAATGACATACGCTATTCTCGTATAGCGACACGAGAAATGTATGTAGATGCTGTTAATTAATTAAAATAATATACCAGAATCCAAAAATATAGCACCAGCAACAGATTCAAACAAGTCTCCTAACGCTTTTGGCACTTCAACATCTTCCGCTTGCTCCATTTCATCTTCTTGAATTAAATAATGCTGGAACAATACAACAGATAATATAACATATCACGCCTGTAATCTCCAAAGGGTTAGGCAGAGGTGTACTTTTAGTACACCCACATTTCGCCAGTTATGTTTAGGTCCCATGTAATAGGGGACGAGCCCTATTGCCGTCAACCGGGCACAAATCCAGAATCCGGGCTACTGAGAATTTCCTGATAGAAAAACCTAATAACAACATTGCCCGAATTCGGTCTCAAAGTCCTAATGGGGTCCGGAGACCGTCAAAATTGCTTGATAACCACGGAAAAATCACAATCTCGTCAAACAATTTTGACCGTCTAGAGATCCCATTAGAACTTTTCGACCGAATTCGTCCGTAAAGCGATCGCTATCTATGTAGAGACTGCAGGCCCTTTTTTTTTTTGGGTGGGTAATTATCAAATAACTTCCTTCCGTTGCCTATGTGCCAGGGCCACGATATCCCTTTCGGACAAACTCGCAACCCTGGCAGGCATTGGTCCTAAGGGACCCCGTCAATTCGTGCTGGCATCTCTTTGAGGCGCGCGTGGAACACAACGCGCCGTCGACCCGGGAGGCTGAAGGCCCTGGGATATTATTAATATAATGTAGGGCTACATCAAAAGAGCAATGGAAAGTGCTATGCTTGGAGTTTCCCTACGTGATCGACTCAGAAATGAATAGATCCGCAGGCGAACTAAGGTTACCAACATAGCCCGAAGAATTGCTAAGCTTAAGTGGCAGTAGGCACATTGCTCGCAGAACTGATGGCCGATGGGGCCAAAAGGTTCTGGAGTGGCGACCGCGTATCGGAAGAAGTAGCCTTGGAAGGCCTCCTACAAGGTGGAGCAATGACCTTGTGAACGCGCAAGTATCAGCTGAATGCGGGAAGCACAGAGCCGGTCGAAGTGGCGGTAATTGGGGGAGGCCTATGTCCAGCAGTGGACGTCTTTCGGCTGAAATGATGCTGAGGGCTACAGGAAAACATTATTTATGACATTTGCTCCGTAGGTACGGGTAGTCAGCAGCCCGAAAGGGTGAACGGGATATCTTGCTACCCAGTTACTGAGTTGTGGAGGACAGATGTAAAATACTGGTATTCAGCTGCATCCGGTTAGACTGAAAGTCGAGTAACCTAGAACGAGCAACTAAAATAATGTGGATTTTCATGAATTTCAATTCACGCCACTAGTTGGCGCCACTTCGACAAGAGGTCTTCCATTTCGGCAATGAATGCAAAATATATGATTACGTTTATCATTCGTTCATCATTCAGTCACGACTAAAGAAAATATCGGCGCTTTGACACTTTTGACAGGTGCCCGGACTTGACGACTCAGAGCTGGCACCTAGTGAACGTCATTTCAGAAAACCCTCATTTAAAAAGTGCTAGGAAGATGCTCAGTTTGCATGAAAACAATTTGAACCTAACCTAAACGGATGCAACTGAATACCAATATTTTACACAAAAAAATATATTATTTCAAGCGACTGCCTATCTGACCTCCACAACCCAGTAACTGGGTAATACGATACCCCTTTGGTAAGACTGGTTGTCAGACTTTCGGGCCTCTAACGACCCGTAACGACAGTCAAATATCCACGAATGACAGCCGGGACCAACGGCTTAACGTGCTTTCCGAGACACAGAGGGTTCTTGGCATGTTAAGACGGTCATCCATCCACGGACCAACCGCGGTTAGCGTAGCTTAATCTGATCGATCGACCCGTGTGGATGTTATTATGAAATCAAATCGTTTATTCTGTAAATAGGATATCAGAATCACTTTTACATATCATATTAAAAATTAAAAAATAAGCTAGATGTAGTCGACATTTCCTATCTGACTACCCTTGAGAAGAAATAGCGAAACAAACTCAGGGGTCAGTCTCTTTTGAAGTCCAAGGTCAGATCATGTAGATCCGATATCCATAGAAATACGTTGCCAGCTCGCGCGGTATCAACACTCTTAAAAAGTAAAATCTGTAGGAACATACCTCTTCACTAATAGAATGTCCATTCTCCTCTTGTATTTTAACATATTTTGTGAGAACCTCGTTCAATCCTGGAGACATATGTCTGAAGTACCTGTAATATTGAAAAAAATAAGATATTATTAGTAGCGAATGCGTTGGTAAAAAAAACAGCCTATAATGTTCCCACAGCTGGGACTTAGGCCTCCTCTCGGTGAGAGGGAGTCAAAATCAAGTCATTTATTCAAACTAGGCTGAGAATCAGCACTTTTCGAACGTCAAAAATGACATAAGACAGTCCCCCAAAAATGCCCACCCTTCACCACTTCCTAGTGCTTTAGCTGGGAAGAAGAAGTGGCGCAACAAACTCCCCAGCAGCACAGCTGTCTGTTCAGATATAAAACTTGAATCTATACAATAAAATGTAAAAAAAATGCATTACGCAACACAAGATTAAATTAAATTATTTGCCTTATGTTAGCTAGCACACGCCACTATACCAAAAATCGTCGTATGGGCCGTAATCCACCACGCGAGCCCAGTGCGGGTTGGTAGATGTCACATGTCTCCGGATTTTTGGTTCTAGGACATGCCGGTTTCCTCACGATGTTTTCCTTCACCGTTTTGAGAGCAGTGGTGATGAAATAATTTACACAAAGTAAAGCGCCTGTCTGGGTTCGAACCTACGACCTACAACTCCTAAGTCGCGGCCGTTATCATTGGGCCACCACTGGTACACCACTTTTGGTACATGGTGTAAATTACTTAAAGGGATCATAGTACTCGACGCAAAAAGGGGCTTTAAGAGCCTATACTACCTCAAATGGCTTAGCATGATCCTCCGTTATGTCGAAAATACTGCAGCATTAATTTTGAAATAAATATATGGTAAAGTTGAGGATTAATGTAAAGTACTATGTTTGACGAAAACATGATTCCATAAAATTTTCTCTATAGAAAAAAAATCCAAAGTTACCTCTAAACTGAACAGTAAATTGCTCGTATTAAAAAAGTACTTCAAATTAGATAATGAAACTTTGCATAATAACTGAACTAACTATAAAGCAGGTCTTATGTTATATATATTTATAATTACCATTATTTTCACCGTAAAAAGAAATAAACTAAAATATCGGTGCATTGGAGTCTTCTCCCTGCCACCCTGTCTCGCGTGCTCGCGTGTACGCCAGCAGTAGGTGCGAGCGAGACAAAGAGTGAGGTGGCGCTGAGGTAGTATAGACTCTTAAACAGATGTGATCATAGTGCGCATGGGATTTTGTTTTGAAAGTGAATGAGCATGAGTGAGTTTTGTCGGTGGCTGCTCTTATTACGAAGGTGGGATGACAGATGTTACACATCTTATGCGACTACTGTGAGGCTAGCTCGTTTATTTTCTTTATTTTCCTTACTTGTGGAAACCGTGTCTAGCCGCTAGAGTAGCGAATATTGTGTTGTTGACGAGAGCTGAGCGCAGATCCGTGAGAGCTCCCGGTGAGTGACGCCGTGGGTCTTCGTAGAGATGTCGAGTTATTAGGTAGTCTGAAACAAAACAATAGATTTATGAATATACCAAATGATTCAGTGAGTATCGTCTCTTTCATTGCTGTTCGATGGTGAAGTAATAATGTGATTAAGGGCTTATTTTTCAATAGTCAGTCAGTCACTTTGATATGTAGAATAAATATGACAGTTTGATATAGAAATGTAATAAAATACTCTTTACAGTCACGAGCATAAATATATTACTATGAACAGCTCGGCAATAATATATGTGATAATTTGTGGAAGGCATATACAAGTAGCAGCAGAGATATGTACGATAGGTATTAACGGACTTGTCTTGCCAAAGTGAACACTTTTTCTGGGAGATCTACGAGTATATACTGTTTGGGATTGGTCGATAATGCCCCTGGGATTAGTCGATAATGCCCCTGGGATAGGTCGATAATGCCCCTGGGATAGGTCGATAATGCCCCTGGGATAGGTCGATAATGCCCCATTTGACTAATTCTAAAAACAATCCACAGGCGTTTTGCCCTAGAGCATATCTGACGGACAAGCCATCAATTGTCGCCTCTGAGGAATAATGGTACTGCCCTTAGGGGTATTGCTTTTCTTGTTCAGGGTAAAGCGGGAGGCGCCCGGGTGTCACCACTGTGCAGTGGCGAAGGGTGGGTTTATGAGAAAGGTAAGCCGGAGCAAAAAAAATGCGTACCTAGCCCGGACGTGGCGCACGTAGTCCAGTTACCTAAAATCTGTGACTGACTTCCTGGCTTCAGTCTTCTATAAGCAGATGTCTTCAGTCCACCTTTACCATACGTGTAAGCACTGATAGATTGAAACAGTGTCTTGCAAGTATAATAAAAGTGGCTTTGAAAAAAGCCGTTTGTGGTGTGATCAGTGTGATGACGTTGACGTATGATGTCTACTAGACAAAACTACTTAACTACAATACTACTGACTTATTCCACTTATAATACTACTTATACTCTAAAGCTATTCGTCTATTCTTTCGTACAAAGTACGCTAAGACATTATCATAAAAACCGGGATGATTCTTAATTTTTAGCAATAAATGTTTTTCTATAGAAAAAATGGCTAGATCAGATAATCGTTCTTGTTTTTGAGAATTACGCAAGTACGTATGAATTCGCTTCAAAGCCGAAAACGACCTCTCCGCGGATGCCACTGTAACGGGAAGTGTCAAAAATATACTATATAATTTTGTAATTTGTGGAAAAGTGTCACACAATAATGAATTTTGAAAATTGAGATAAAGCTCGTAAACATCTAGTTTTTTCAAAGACGGAGTTGTGTATAAAACTTTCAACTCGTTCTTTAAAGCAGTGAACTCAAATATTTGCGGAAATTTTAATAGCAAAGAAGATATTATTTCATCTGGAAATGATCTACTATAAAAACTATACTTAGATTTATTAAGTAAATTAAGAAAACTCATTTAAGAAGGTAATTGGTACCTGTGTTGTATTTGCGTCTTAACATTGTCTATTATTTCAATGAAAAGACGCCGATACATAGTTCTAGTGTCTACTTCTGTATTTAGTCGTCTACGCTGACGCGGCGGCTCATTGAATTCCTGGACGCTGTCAGAAATAAAATCAAAATTATTTATAAAATCAATTGCAAGCCAACTATTGAATGAATCTATTTCGCGGTTTGCCACTTCGATATCAATGTGTTTTGACTGCAATAAATTAAAAAGAACGTCGGTTTTTTGAAAAATGTCTGATAAAACATGCAAAAAAAAACAAAACTGCCTGTTTTCTAACTTACTGAGGAAACATTCTGCCAATGAAAGCGAATTCTGCTTTTTGATGAATTCGTCAGATTATTAATATCTGTAAAACCCCCTTTATTCCATAAACTACTAGAATCTGAGAAAAGTAAACATGGAAAACAAAACATCTTATTTAATTTACAACTACCAGTCAGCCATTGATATTTATCGTAAAGGGAAACATTAAAATGTTTGAAAAACCCATCGCGTCGTTTGTAGTTTATAGTCATATCTGGTCGAGCACGACTTAGCCTAATTATGTGTTTCTTATTTTCGAAACATAACCTTGAAAAGCATGTTTCCTCACGAAGCAAATAATCTGTCACACAACAATCTAAAACTATTAATGCCACCATCCTACTAATAACTTTTCAAATCTACTTTAAAAAAAGTAATTTCAACTTGCTAATCTATCGACTTACCACAAATTCCTAATTACATCGACGGCGAACGCACAATTTCACAACAATTTCACAACAAACTCACGATTATCAAATTCTAATTGTTACACTAATACTACACTAATAACTTATATGAATACAACGAAAAAAATGCTAATTAACTACAAGTATCAACAAAATTAAAGGTCTTAGGTCTAAGGTAAATTCTATTAACTATTTTGTTGACAATTGTCAACAAACATTTAAAATTATTGTCCGAGAGCGTGGAGCGAACTTCGTCCCTCCCCCCGTCCCGAACTAAACCGAACGCTTACGAAATTCAGCGAATGGACCTATATTCCTACACTGTACCTATCATAACTCGACTTATTCCGGCTTACTATTGCCTCAAAGAACAGCGTGTCACGTGACCTGAACTGACGTCATGACGAGATTATTTTGTATAGAAATTTATGTTTTCATAACCCGGGCGGACAACGAGTTATACTGGAGGCACTAGAGCAAAATTGGCGCGCACTTTAAATGTTTTGTTTTCGTTGGAATATAAAGACAATTTTTTTACTGTAGGTAAAAAAATTTACTTTAATTTTATGGTGTAAGTATTAAATACATTCAGTGTGATTATTAAACACTGCTGAGAACTACTGACTGTCATAATTTCCTAAGGGAAGCCGACAGGAATCGGGTTATTCCTTAGCTACGCCCCTGCCACTGTGTGGATCGCCCGGAGGACACGGTGGAGCATACGGTGGAGGTCTGCCCAGCTTGGGCGGAGCACCGCTGTGTCCTCACGGAGGCGATTGACGGCGGCGATCTCTCGCGTCCGGCCCTGGTTCTTCAGGCCATGGTTCGGAGCGAGAGTGCATTGGAGGCCGTCACCTCCTTCTGCGAAGGAGGAGGCGGAACGCGTGAGGGAGAGGCAAGGTTCGCACCCTCGCACCCCTAGTCGCCACCCCCGGTGTCGGGAGTCGCAGGCCGATTCCCGGCCACCGTAGGCTTGGGCTTTCGGACGGTGAGCGATGGGTAGCTCGCCGTCCAATAAGGACCAAGCCCGAATCGACGGCGCGTTGTGTTCCACACGCGCCTCAAAGAGATGCCAGTACGAATTGACGGGGTCCATTAGGGTCAATGCCTGCCAGGGTTGCGAGTTTGTCCGAAAGGGATATCGTGGCCCTGGCACACAGGCAAATGAAGGAACACGGGTGGGTTTTAGTCAGTAAAAGTCTGACACGCCCTCCCGCTCCGCCCAGAGCGGGAGAAGTTATTTGATAATTTCCCACCCAAAAAAAAAGGGGTATTGCTTACCTAATATAGCGTCTCCTAAGAACTCGAGTCGTTGATAGCAGTCCGTGAGTCTGTTGCTGTGATGTGACGCATGCGTCAACGCTTGCAGTAACAGGGAGCGATCTTTGAAACGATATTGTAGAGTTGTTTCTAGAGCGTCGTAACCTGTAGAAGAGAATGTTTCCTTTAGTGTTGATAAAGTATACGGTGTGGGGTGAGGGGCTCCTGGCGAAGGTATAGCTGCGTTTACCGCGGTCTGTTCGTGGATGGTTGACCATCCATCACATATCATCTAATTTGATATTTTTGCGCTTACACACTTTAAGTTCAAAAGGATGGCTATTGATTCTTTATACGAGTAATAGCCATCTTATACCTATTATTCTAAAATACGTACGAGTACTTTCTAATTTTCTGTAAAATCAACGCACGTATTAACTATCTAAACTAAAAAATCTAATTCGAGATAAAAAAATGTAAACACAGAAATGTCATTGTCAAAGTGACAGTTCAGGGGTAGTCAACGTTTCCCTAGTAATTCAAATGAAACACCGGCTTTGCTTGCCATACAACAAAAATAGAATAGAATAGAAGTTTTTTATTTTGTGTTTTTGGAAGAACGCTAAAGCAGCGTGGCAAAATTAAAAATATGATCGCCTAAGGTAAGTCCTAATATTGTAGGTAAGGTAAGGTAAGGTACGGATTTATATAATATTATGATTTATTCACATTGTTATTCGGACTCTGATGAACTTGATGATGAGTCCGAATCAGTTACACTAATAAATTATGAACTGATCCGTCACACTGTCTATAATGTGATCGAGATCACACATTTTCTCCTCTTATTTTATTCCGTGTTTAACACTCCACAGCAAAATTCTCATTTAAACATTAGTAAAAGTATTAACTCTTACTATGGGACCAAACCTGAAATCGCGAAAAAAAAATCAGCTCTTCCCTACATTTATGTTCGCATATCTCGTTGAAATGTAGGGAACAGCAGATTGTTTTTTCGCGCTTTCAGGTTTTTAGCTGATTTTTAGTAAATATGTTCATAATGATGAGTACAATGACCCCTTAGGCCCGGCGCCCACTGGCGGCACGGCATGGCAAGGTACTTTTAGGCGACGAATAAAAATATAACTTAATGGTATGGAAATAAAGTTGAAATTTCAATGTTAACGGTCGTAAGTACAAAAACAATACCGCGGTATGCGAACATTGAAATTTCAACTATATTTCCATACTATTAAGTTATATTTTTATTCGTCGCCTAAAAATACCTTGCCATGCCCTGCCGCTAATGGGCGCCGGGCCTTAAGAGATTTCGTGTATGAATATACACCTATATACAATATATATGTAGCGCTAAATGTATTTAGTGATATAATGCAAACGGGTCTCCCACACCCTAGTTTGCTGTAATTCCAAATTGTCAAACAAATGTAAAATGTTGCAATAACCTTACCAGAGAGCATTTGGTTCAGTTCGCCTTCAGGATCGTCAATGTATCGGAGAAGTGGCGATGGCGGCGCTTTTAGCTCTCCGAATATCGGCTGTGGACAAATTAAGCCAGTTTTATTAATACTCATTCGAGATGTATTAAGTATACCTAATAATATCGATGAAAACAAAATAACATGTCGTTCCCCGCGTCCTATTTAAAAGCGTTTGTCGCGTTCATATGTCACTTGTTCGAAAAAACCGGAAAGCGCCCTCTATCGGCGCGAGCACGCGTTCACGTTCACCGAACAAAAAGTGTCGGAACACGACGATGGCGAATTCGTGCGACGATGCACAGTCAACTGCACGTCTATTGTAATAATTTGACTTTGAAAGCCGTCATATCGCAACAAAGAGTGGTTTTATTGGGTCAAGTTTTGCTCGTTAAAGGTCGCGTTACGAGTAGTCTGAAGCCCAAAAGTCTGACAATCAGTCTTACCACGTCGTATCTTAATACCCCGCGTCCTATTTAAAAGCGATTGTTGGGAATCGAATCCAACCCAACATACACGTGGGCGGCGTCATCAACGCGTCACCGGTATAGATAAACTACGATCAAGTGGCCCGCCCCTTCAAATTCCAAAACTTTTGAAAGTATTTACGTAGGGCCACCAAGACTCACAACGCATGTTGATTAATTCAAGGATTTATTTATTCGTAAGGATGTGACTACAAACATTAAAAGAGTCATTTGGAGGGGCGGGCCATGTGATCGTAGTTAATCGACTCGTATACGCTGAGGCGCGGTGCGGCGGCGCCACGGCTCGACCCGACGACCATTCGCTTCCTCGGCCTCCACCGCGACGGAAGACTCTCCTCGCTTTAAATCAATCATTGTTGGTCCGGGATAGTTTAGTAATTTATAAATAAGAACGGCAATAACCCATTTCCCTAAAATACAATCCACTGTAATAACAGCCATCGTCGCGTCTATGTCACTTTTTGTTCGGAAATCCGAAAAACGCCCTCTGTCGGCGCAACCACGCGTTCAGGTTCACCGTTCAACACATTTAAATCAGACATAATTAAAACTTGTCCTTATAATGTTAGTAACAAAAGTCTTAAAAACAATGTTAGTATTGTAGTAATTCTCGAATAAATTCACATGAAACAAAAGTAAGAACTTTTTACAAAAAAAAAAAAACAACCGACTTCCAAAAAAAACACTGCAAAGTGAAAAATAACTTTAATTTCGGAAACGGTGTCTTTGGATCTGTATTTTAGTTTTTTGCCACCGACTTCCGAAATTAAAGTTATTTTTGTAAAAAGTTTTTAATTTTTAATTTTTTTGTGGGTCAGTTTGTAATTTATCTAATTTACAATAGCCTAATGTCAAATGCTCATCACCTTTTACAAAATATTGCTTTTCCCGATGCAGGGGCGTTAATTGTTGAAGAGTTCTCCTGGTGAAAACCAGGAGAACTGATGGTGACTTCACCATATGCATTTTGACGAACATAAATTGCTTAGCAACCATTTTAAGTGCCTAATCGAATCGCTACGGTGAAATACTTATTATTAAGTAGTTCCGGTGGCCATCTGTGGTCTTCATCATCAGTTCCACTTCACCAAATGGTGCTTTTCGAGTGCAAATGCACGAGTTACTATAAAAAAAAACTCAAATCGCTATAGGTATAGTACAAAATTTGAGGATTTCCCTCGATTTCCATGAGATCCCCTCATCAGATTCTGATTTGGTGGCAGTGGGACCACCTCGGGAGCATACCCTTCCGTACAAAAAAAAGAATTTCTAAATCCGTCTACAATTGACGGAGTAATCGGTGAACATACATAAAAATCGCGTATGCGCAGGGGGATCGCTTATAAACTGGATACGGCCTTACTTAGTAACTAGGTTGTGGAGGTCAGATAGGCATCCTCTATACAGTCTGTGTACGGTGCGGTGAAAATCAATGGTGTGGTATAGACCGTCAAACTGAAGAACTTTCTCCCGGGGACCTACATCGTAATCAGAAAAAAAATATCAAGCATCCCATACAAAACTTCGACCAAATGTATAGGACGACTGATAATTTTTCACGTTTTTTTTTGGTCCCCGGGAGTAACCTGTTCAGTTTAAATGATAATGATAAATGATTTATTTCTGTAAGTAGGTTTGTACAAACACTTTTACACGTCAATCATATTAAAAAAAAACTAGATGAGGTCGGCGTTTCGTATCCGACTACTCTGAGAAGAAAGGCCGAAACAAACTCAGAGGGCACAGTCTCTTTTAAAGTCCAGACATAATCTTGGTCAGATCATGTGAAGACCATGTAGATTGGTGCCTGAAATGATCTTTTGACGAAAGAACCACACAGGTTGAGGGGACCTGTCCAGTCAGTGCACGCATTTGTCAGTAGTCGTGCAGCTCAACTAAGAACTTAAGGAGCTCAACGATTCAACGAACAATACCAAAGAAAGGACATTTGGGTAGGCCGCATAAAATCACTCAAACTGCCAGACTATGATAAAAACTAACTGAGAAAATAAGAAAAATGAACAATAACCCAGATAGTCTTCACATTTACAATACTTAAAACAATATAATACTTAACAAAGTAAATATTCATGTCATTGTATATATAAAATTAATCAATGTCAATGTGTATATAAAATACGGATATAATCTTGGTCAGATCAATTGAGAACCATGTAGATTGGTGTCTGACATGGTCTTTTGACGAAAGAACCACACAGATTTGAGTGGACCTGTCCAGTCAGTGCACGCATTTGTCAGTTATCGTGCAGCTCAACTCAAAACTTAAGGAGCTCAGCGATTCGACGAACAATACCAACGAAAGGACAATTGGTTAGGCCGCATAAAGTACTCAAACTGCCAGACCTGCATTAAATTTTTTTTTGATTGAGAATAAAAATAAAAAAAACAATTCACATAGTCCTCACATTCATAATAATTAAAATAATATAATACTTTACAAAGTAAATATTCATGTTATAGTTTAGGTATTAAAAAATTTCAATCAAAAGAAAAATATAAATAGTTGGCAAAAAAAATCAAATCAAGATTCACTGTAAATTGGAGCAGCTCAATCCCAAGCCTTTTTGTCCTCAATAAAGTCTTTAACAGTATAAAATGCTTTCTGGCACAGTTTCCGCTTTATAAAACCTTTGAATTTATTAAGGCTTAATTCTTGAATATGGCTAGGAAGTTTATTATAAAAACGTATACACTGGCATCTAAACGAGCCACCTATTTTTTTAAGCCTGGTTTTAGGAACAACAAATTTGTGCTTGTTCCTAGTATTTACATTATGGATATCACTGTATTTTTTAAACAGATTAATATTTTTATGTGCATACAATAGATTTTCATAAATATACTGAGAAGCTACAGTCAGTATATTAATCTCTTTAAATTTGTCTCTGAGGGAGTGTCTGGGACTTAATTTATAAATTGAACGAACTGCTCTTTTTTTGTCGGCGGCATTTCCCCACAACAGAATACCGTACGACATTACACTATGAAAATTACTAAAGTACACTAAGCGGGCTGTCTCTAAATCGGTTAAATCACGAATTTTTCTAACGGCGTATGCTGCAGAGCTAAGCTTTTTCGACAATTTATCTATATGGGGGCCCCATTGAAGCTTGGCATCCAAAGTTATGCCTAAGAACACCGTAGAATCTTCGGGTTTCAACTCTTCACCCTTTATGAGCACACTAGTTTTTACTTGTCTATACTTGTTTGATGGTCTATACCACACCCCCAATTTTCGCCACACTGTATCCAGACACGTTGTATAAAATACTGGTATTCAGCTGCATCCGGTAAGACTGGAAGCTGACCACAACATAGCACTAGACTAGGCAGATAGTGCTTACCTGCATCCATCTCCCTTGTGAATCTTTATAAGGCTGCAGTGACCCCACAGCTCGCGCCGGCCACGACCAGTCCTCTTCAGGGAACATCTCCTGATGTGGAGGCGTTTCGTCATCAGAACACGATGATGATGAGGAGGAGGAACGTTTGCTGTCGGTTGATGATGGAGAGGTTGACTGTAACAAGGTTTGGAAGTTAGATTTTTACTACAATTATTATTATATTAGCTGCGCCCCGCGGTTTCTCCCGCATATGTCTCGAACCCGTGGGAATATCGGAATAAAAAGAATCTTATGTCCTAATCCAGATCATGGTCTACCCTAGTGGCAAAATTCAGCCAAATCCGTGCAGCTGTTTTAGCGTGAAAGCGTAACAAACCAACTTACTTTCGCATTTATATATTTATTCATATTAGTTAGCATAAAGTTAGGATAGGATACTAGCTGACCAGTCGTGTTGCAGAAGGAGGCTGCGAAAAGGGAGCGGGAGATCTCTTCCGCTCTCCCAGCCCGCAGCAGGCACACTGTACGTCGGCAGAGGGCTGACAACGCACTTTTCCAGCCCCTCTCCAGGGTCGGCGGACTTGGGGACGTCCGCCGCCCCCTATCACACAGGACCCGAGGTGGTGTCGCGTAGTGTTCCACGCGCGACCTTTTCAGACGTCGCGGGGGGGGGGGGGATCAAACACCTCACCCCCCCAAGACTTGAGGTGGCCCGCAGATACGGGCCGGCACTACCGGGGATCGCGGAAGTAATACTAGATCCCAAGATCCCCGGTGCAAGTGTGGGAAGGGAACACTGGAGTGGTTTTTCGTCAGTAAGAGTCTGACAGACCCCTCCACCCGCCAGGGTGGAGGACATACATGATTTTCCAAAAAAAAAAGAAAAAAAAAGGATACTAGCTGACTCTATACTCCATAGGTTTAGGTAGTTAAATAAAGGTAAACAAATCATAAAAAGGGGTTTTATAGATGACACTTTCGTGTTTAAAAATACGTTGTAACTATAAATTACAATTTTATTTTAAAGTTATTACGATAGTTTCCTCTGTTATTACTGTATGTTAAACTTTATCATTTATTCTTAAACTACTCTTCGTAGATGTAATTGCTTGAGCACAATTTAGTTAGATTTACATATTACTATATTATTTTGGTAATCTGTCTATTGTAAAGAGCCCAAAAATACATGTTCTCTAAACGTCAACGAAATAAAACGTTGCTAAATTGAAAAGTACAAGTGTGACGTAGCATGCCAACTGAAGTGCCAGGTATTACGTTTAGTCGGTTACTTGACAGCTCTCTCGTCACGTGGGTTTTTTTGTTTACCTTTATTTAACTACCTAAACCAACGGAATATAGATGCAATGCTTTTTCATTATATTTTTTTTCTTAGGAACCATCTCCGGCGCGCACACAAGAACTTACCAAAGTTTCATCACAATCGGTCGATTCATTTGCGAGTTTTTGGCGAGACTGACGCACGGCAATCGATTTTTATATACATGTCCCGGAATTAAAGCACACCACCAAACACCCGAATTTGAATATTACAGTTACCGAATTTTTATTATCATCACATCACATCACACTAATGTTATAAAGGCGAAAGTTTGTGAGGGTGCGTGTGTGTGTGTGTGTGTATGTGTGTTACCTCTTCACGCTCAAACGGCTGGACCAATTTTGAAAAAAAAATTGTATGGAGGTAGCTGACACCCTTGAAACAACTTCCCTGTCCCCATACAACTCACTTTGATAATGCCGTAAGTCCACAGGTTTTTCTTATTGTTACCCTTTCCTACGTTTGTGAGTCACATGTGACTCACAAACGTAAAATATCACGTCACGTTCATACTGAAAAATTTGACTTAAATTGTATAGAGAAATGAGTCGCCTGTGACTCATGAACTTATTCTAAGTCTCCTATGAGTCATATATGAGTCATTGGACAGCGAAGTTGTTAAGACATTGGGTGATTTTTATCCCGAAAAAAATGTAGTGTTCCCGTGCGATGATCAAGGAGTTGTAATACATTTTTGCCCACTTACGTTTAATCTGGTATTTGGTAGTCTCCTTTTTTTGCAATAAACATGCATTTTTTCCCCGCATTGTATGCATTTTGCAACTTAGAATACGCAAGGTTGATGATAACTTTAGTTTTCTAAAAAATCTGATAGATGGCGCTGCTCAGTCTTAAAACACGCATACGTTTCAATACACCACTCGGTGATAGATTCGACCTAGATTCTGAATCACGCTATGGTTTCGTTCGCACTATGTATTTATTATTACACCATATATTCACGCTATGTATTCTGTCGCAATGATTCTAATGAACTTTCACCTCAAAAATAATAACACACATACACACATAACATCATGCCTGTAATCCCCGAAGGGTTAGGCAGAGGTGTACCTATAATAGTCCACCCACATTTCGCCAGTTATGTTTTAAGTCCCATGTAATAGGGGGCGAGCCTATTGCCATCAACCGGGCACAAATCCAGACTCCGGGCTGCAACTGACAAATTCCTGGTGGAAAATCCCAATTACACTTTGCCCGACTAAAAATAATAAAATAAAATGAATTGTTCTGTAGTATTTAGCAGTCTAATTGTATCAAAAAAATGTGTAATAAATATTTTTCTTTCTTTCTTTCTTTCTTTCTTTCTTTCTTTCTTTCCAACCTCAGAGTAAAATATGCTATAAAATTTATTTTATCATCACACTACTCACACTAATATTATGAAGGCGAAAGTTTGTGTGTGTGTGTGTGTTTGTTACTTCTTTATGTTCAAACGGCTGGACCAATTTTTATAAAATTTTGTATGGAGGTAGCTGACACTCTGGATTAACATATAGGCTACCTTTTATCCCGATATTCCCACGGGATCGAGACTTACGCGGGTGAAACCGCGGGGCGCAGCTAGTGTTATATACAAGTACAACACACGTATTATAGGGTTAGAGAGAACAGACTGGTTTGACCACAGATAACAAATTATTCCCCAAACCTCCCCCCTAACCACCAAACCCTCCTCTCTCTTCTTCCCCTTCCTCTGCCTAACCCTTCGGGGCTTACATGCGTGATGTTATGTGTGTGTAACAAATTATTATGGTGAGAGAACATTGAAGTATTTGGTACCTAAAGTGTTTAAAAAAATTGATTTAAGAAAAAGTAAAAATTAGTAACCGCGGGGCGCAGCTAGTTATGTAGTGCATAGTGTATTTATTAAATTAGTTAATACTGATTGTGGGAGAAAATTGTGGTCACATTACAAATCTGCGCACGCACAGTCGCACACGTATAGGGGTCTAGCGTAGTAGGTACTTCGTCCATTTTGGTTTGTTTTGACTGTACCGCGGAAGTGTGATGTGATTTCATTTATTATTATTTTTGGGAAATATACTACCCATATTTAAAACGACGATTCAGTAAACGATTCTGTACAAACTACTTCCATAATATGCTTAATTCAGACATAAGTGTGTGTGTTGGCTTTTCGTTTGACGTAGCAACGGATCGGCGTGATTTTTTGCATAGATATAGTTTTTATGGACAATAGCCATATTCAAATCATTTATTTCAATGAGGTACATAAAAGGCACTTTTTAAAGACAAAATTTACAGGAAAATAGAATTGATTTTAGTTGCCCCTTAATCCAAAATGTAGTTTCGTATGAAGAATAGAGAGAAAGCACATGCCCCCTCCTCACCTGCTGACTGTGCATGCTCTCGCTGTAGCACATGCCCCCCACCCTCACTGGCTCACGTAGCCATTCTATCGCTGCAACTCAGTCCCCCCCCCCACCTGCTCACTGTGTCGGCGCACGTAGCCATGCTATAGCTGCAGCACACCCCCCCTCACCTGCTCACTGAGTCGGCGCACGTAGCCATGCTCTCGCTGTAGCACATGTCCCCCCCTTCACCTGCTCACGTAGCCATGCTATCGCTGCAACACACGCCCCCGCTAACCTGCTCACTATGTCGACGCACGAAACCATGCTCTCGCAGCATGACACTCCCCCTACCCCCCTCACCTGCTCACTGTGTCTGCGCACGTAGCCATGCTCCCGCTGCAGCGGCACGTGGTGACAGGGCAGTACGCGGATGCCGAGCCACGACATGAACAACAGCGCGCCGCGGGGGCCGCACTCTAACAGGTAGGCACCGATTAGGGCTTCTACGCAGTCGGCTATTGATTTGTCTGTGGGAGAAAGAAATATCCATAATTCTCCTGCCCTTACCCCAATAGGGAATATGCATGTATTTTTTTTTTTTCATTAAATCAATATTAGACAGTAATATAAACCTAAGGAAAGTATTGAAAGTTAAATTGAACTACTGATTGATGCTCAAAAAAATTATGAAACTCCAACAATTTTCTACTACAGTTCAAACGTCCGTTTCTGTCGCGGTCATGATGTGACGTCATTTTTCACAAAACTGCTTTGTTTACATCTGTTTTTTAGTCCCAAATCTTATATATTAAATTATTGTTTATGCTTTATTCAAGTAGAAATCGCACTTACATATTTCCCTTAGTGAGATTTCAAGCATTTAGCAAAGAATAGATTTTATTCACATGTTTTGTTTCGTCACTTTCGGCATTTTCGAAGACGACGCGTTTTGATTTTGCGTTCCGTTCCACCAAAAAAACGCAACATAAATTAATTAATTGTAAAATAAGTAACGCATTAAAAAATGTAAAAAATATTGGAATTTGTTTCTTGACTCCTACACAATGTATATTAAAATAATGGATACGTTTTGAATTACGTGCATATTCCCTATTGGTTTGTGGCATGTCATTTTCTTCTATACTTCTCTATTAGTCACCGCGGTAGTCACCCTCTTTCTAGCTATCAGCTTTCACAAAGTCCATCCATCGTTTCTTTGGTCTTCCCCTACTCTTATAGCCGTCCATATCCATACTCAAAACTTTCCTCACGACATTTTCGTCACTTCTCCGCATTAATTGCCTATACCATGACAACCGATTTCCACACGACTTAACAACAAGCGTATAGGCAGAAATAAAATATCCCCTTAAGAGGGCCCTTCCCGGTCCGTCTATCGTCTACGCGAGCATGGTCGAGCATGGGCGCAAGTGAGAACTACTAACAAGCAAGTGAGAACGCGATAACATTGAACGAAAAATAGTCTGCCGAAATTTTATAAAACTTGTTCCAGGAAATGGGTGTTTTTGCGTAAGCTTTACAAGTTTGTGAAATAGAAAGATTTTTCCTTTACTTTTAAATTTATGAGTACATTATGAACAGCCAAAGTTCACGTAAAATTTGTGCAAAAAAAGCAGATTTTTGCAGGCCTATACTGAATTCGTTTCTCCAAATTTATATTTTTTGCTGGCCGAGAAACCTGGATATAGTGCTAAAGATACATATTAATTAAAATATTTCAAAGAAAGATGTGTTACAACGCCATTATCACGTACGAGCGTTTGTATAAAAAGTATGACGGGTTGACTGCTCTTAAGGAAGTCCTTTTCCTCTCTCTACTTTGCTGTACCCGACAGGGTCCACAATGATCATGTCTCTGTTAAACCTACCACCTAACTTCACATTGTGGAATGCAATAAATACATTGAGTACTAGCTGCTGCTCGCATAGCTGATGTTATAAGGAGTAACTTAGGGCGAATTTCACCAATGAAACTGAACGCGATAAACACATAAACTACGTTTCAGAGCCGTCTGTGTAATTATTTTCTTTGGAATATTGACTCTGGCAGGTCTTGAACTTGGTTTAGATGTGATAATCGCGTTCAGTTACATTGGTGAAATTCGCCCGTAGGCAGTTACTTGCTTATAACATCAGCTATATGTCAGTGAGACTCCCGTCAAAATCGGTCCACAGAGACAGACAAAATTGTTAAAAATAGTTTTTTGTTTTAATTACCGTTTTAACTTTTACTTACATTTAGTTTAAAAGCTATTATTTTGACATTACAAACTGACACTTCAATTTATTGATTGAGTTTATCGCAAACGTAATTAAACTGTATACTTGAGTAATAAGATCTACATGAATCTGGAGTTTAATTAATTTAAAAACCTTTTAATTTTTTTTGTTAATTTAGAATGCAGCCGGACGGTCTGACCCTGGTACCTTGGAGGAACGGCAAATGCCGTCAGCACTGTTGCCGCCAGCCACCTAGGTCGCACCGTCCTCTCACCGTCAGCAGCAGCGGAAGACGCCGTAGAGAGGTAGAGGGTGAAATACGCACCGTTGGTGGAACGCTACCATTTTGTGCTCATTGCCGTTGAGACCATGGGTAGTTGGGGCACTGAGGCCAGGAAGCTCTTTAGGGAGATAGGGCACAAGCTCCGTTTAAAAACGGGGACTCCCGCGCCGGCTCGTTCTTGGTGCAAAGGTTAGCCATTGCCATCCAACGTGGCAATTCAGCAAGCGTTATGAGCACCTTTGCGCCGGGAACAGTTAGGGGCGGGTTATTTGATTAAGTTTTTTGACGTGTTGTCGTGACTTATGCATTTAAATACGCCCTAGGAGGACATATAGTGACCAAATTGGTGATGTTCTTCAGAAAGGTCAGGTGCGTAGTACTCGCAATCGGCGTGCGTGTATGACCAGATGTATGAACGTAGGCAAAATGAGTATGTAAGGAGCGTAGCAGGTGGCGTTCTATAGTTTCTGCCTACCCCCATTGGAAGAAGGCGTGAGTTTGTGTATGTATGTATTAATTTTATACTATATTATATTTTTTAGAATAAATGATTTTTTTTAAATGTCAAAATGAGAAAAAGTAGCCAGTTGAACAATGGACTATTATTGATGAACCCTTATTAAAGGCTCATTTCCATTGGTTGATGGGGCTCGTATGCGGGGTGCGGGGGTTTCCATAACGCTTGCCATAGGGCCCGTATTCGGGGAACCGACTTCATTAATCGATAGGGACCACGACATTCACGCTAATGATGTACCCAATTACACATGAACAAAATTGCAACAAAATCGAAGTTTCTTTCTACAATATTTTCGTCAAGGTATTTTTTTATTTTATTTATTTGGGACAAAAAACAGTTATACATTACAGCATTTACAGAAATGATTTTTAATACAGTCGAAAAAACGTATAACCCACACTATTGTCCACGAAGTGACATCGGAGTATGAAAACGAGCGCATGTTTAAAAATAAATAAAAATTACATATTTAAAAGAAAAACACTTTAAACCAACGAATCGAAAGAAGCGGATGACAAGTGCATCCGTCATTATAGGCGACTTGCAAGAGATTGTGAAACCATTCTTTTCAATTTAGATTCCGACAGCGCGAAAATATCAAAATCAAGGAATTGTGAGTTATAGGTTTGTAAAAGTCGGCGGAGCGGGGCTCGCACCCCAGCCTTCGTTCTCCATCGTGCAGTGTAGAATAGTCGAGGTGCGCGCACCTCCCGCCGAATAACAGTTCTAGGTACAACGTAACACAGTCTATTCGAGAGCTCAGTACAATTAAATTTGTCATTGCATATGCCGTACAGCATCACAACCATAATCAGTAAACGTCTTTCAAGGCAAGAACTTGTGAAACAAAAAACTTTTAAGTGGATTTGGCCGGTAGCCTTTTGGAATCTTACCTGGTATGCTATGCTGCGTGATCAAATTGTAAGGAATAAAACACCCCGCAGAGTCGAGTGGAGTTTCCAGGTGCTGCATTATGTCCTTTCCCTCACCCTGTAGATTGATGTAGATTAAACACAATTAAAGATCTACAACTAGTAGCGACTAGTTGCTAGACAAAATATAGCCAGTCTTGTAATTCTAACTGTACAATATTAGTTTTAGTATATGCGAAACCCGAAACACGTGTCTAGTATTTTTATGTAAAGAATCTATGTACAAAATTTCAAAACTGTATCATGAAAAATCACAAAGTTATAAGGTTGTTATGTTACCGGGTTGTCCGTACAAAAACATGCTAACGGCGCCTCCAGGGTCGTCTTGCGCTCATTGATAATAATTTGGCAGTAGGTACCTAACCGTACGGCGATTGTATTGTAAGTAATTAAATGGTGATAACATTTTCCATCACACTTACAATATTTTTGGGAAAAAATATAACTTGGTGTAAAAATGATTGAAATCGATTCAGTTCCTTATTCTGAACAAGCTGTATTCAGGTTTCGCATATACTAAAAATAATGTTGTATAAGATCTGATGAAGACCTTCGGAGATAGACGATGGAACTCTTCAATAAACGACACGAATTCTCCCGCGAATCACTTGTCTATGTATTATTGACACAATTCCATTTTTTTTACGTCGTATCTTTATTTTTTTGTAAAAAAAAAAGTATTCAACAAATCAAAGCAGTTTTGCAAAACTAAAAATAGATCCTATTGTTTATAAACCTAATGTATACTTACATTGATTCTAGGATGTAACGTAGGCGGCGGTTTGTGACAGGGAGGTAGCCAGTTGTCGTGTGGCTCGAACTTGGACGCTATCATGCGCGCGCCGAGGCGTTTGTTACGTCCCAAGCGGTAAAGGTTTAAATTTGACACCTGAGTTGAAAAAAGGCATATTAATTGAGTGTGTACTACTGATGTTTAGTAACATCTGGTTATATTGGAAGAATACAAATGTCTGTAATAAAGGCTAGAACTTATAGCCATAATGTACGATCTACGAAGAACTCCGTTTAGCATAATTTAAAAGTAAAGTCAGTCAAATTGACGTGACTACCAACATAGTTGGGGGTCGGCTTCCAGTCTAACCGGATGCAGCTGAATATAAGTATTTTAAATGGAGCGAAAAATGTAAAAATGGTCACCCATCCACGGACCAACCGCGGCAAGCGTAGCTTAACCTGATCGATACCCGTGCGGCTGTTATTATTATCAACTTAAATTGTCCCTTCGTTCCCATTAAATGATATTCTCAAAATATGTTACGTACATTCAAGTCAATATATTTTTTAATTTTATAGAAACAAAGAACGTCGGTTATGAATAAACTCAAATGACAAAGAATGACAATCTCTGACAGTCATATCGAATAACACGGCAAACTGACTTAGGAAATGTGTTAATCTGGTAGAGCTAGACAATTGATTGCATTGTTTCGGGAGTGGAGACGTAGGAAGGGGCTTGTGTGGGTGTATTGTGTGTAAGTGCGTGGTCGATCTGTGGGATAAGCGGTGGTATGCGAGTGTGTTGTGAGGTGGGCTAACGACGGGTGTGTGGGGATGTGTATCACACCTGTGTGCTCCTCATATGGCTAAGCTCCGCGTCGTACACCGTGAGGTGTGACAGTGTGGGGTGTACGTGTTACTATATCTCACCGGCTTGCTCCTCATATGGCTAAACTTCCCCTCGTGCACGGTGGGGTGTGTATGTGTTGGTATATCTCACCGGCTTGCTCCTCATATGGCTAAACTTCCCCTCGTGCACGGTGGGGTGTGTATGTGTTGGTATATCTCACCGGCTTGCTCCTCATATGGCTAAACTTCCCCTCGTGCACGGTGGGGTGTGTATGTGTTACTATATCTCACCGGGTTGCTCCTCATATGGCTAAACTTCCCCTCGTGCACGGTGGGGTGTGTATGTGTTACTATATCTCACCGGCTTGCTCCTCATATGGCTAAACTTCCCCTCGTGCACGGTGGGGTGTGTATGTGTTGGTATATCTCACCGGCTTGCTCCTCATATGGCTAAACTTCCCCTCGTGCACGGTGGGGTGTGTATGTGTTACTATATCTCACCGGCTTGCTCCTCATATGGCTAAACTTCCCCTCGTGCACGGTGGGGTGTGTATGTGTTGGTATATCTCACCGGCTTGCTCCTCATATGGCTAAACTTCCCCTCGTGCACGGTGGGGTGTGTATGTGTTGGTATATCTCACCGGCTTGCTCCTCATATGGCTAAACTTCCCCTCGTGCACGGTGGGGTGTGTATGTGTTACTATATCTCACCGGCTTGCTCCTCATATGGCTAAACTTCCCCTCGTGCACGGTGGGGTGTGTATGTGTTACTATATCTCACCGGCTTGCTCCTCATATGGCTAAACTTCCCCTCGTGCACGGTGGGGTGTGTATGTGTTGGTATATCTCACCGGCTTGCTCCTCATATGGCTAAACTTCCCCTCGTGCACGGTGGGGTGTGTATGTGTTGGTATATCTCACCGGCTTGCTCCTCATATGGCTAAACTTCCCCTCGTGCACGGTGGGGTGTGTATGTGTTGGTATATCTCACCGGCTTGCTCCTCATATGGCTAAACTTCCCCTCGTGCACGGTGGGGTGTGTATGTGTTACTATATCTCACCGGCTTGCTCCTCATATGGCTAAACTTCCCCTCGTGCACGGTGGGGTGTGTATGTGTTGGTATATCTCACCGGCTTGCTCCTCATATGGCTAAACTTCCCCTCGTGCACGGTGGGGTGTGTATGTGTTGGTATATCTCACCGGCTTGCTCCTCATATGGCTAAACTTCCCCTCGTGCACGGTGGGGTGTGTATGTGTTACTATATCTCACCGGCTTGCTCCTCATATGGCTAAACTTCCCCTCGTGCACGGTGGGGTGTGTATGTGTTACTATATCTCACCGGCTTGCTCCTCATATGGCTAAACTTCCCCTCGTGCACGGTGGGGTGTGTATGTGTTACTATATCTCACCGGCTTGCTCCTCATATGGCTAAACTTCCCCTCGTGCACGGTGGGGTGTGTATGTGTTACTATATCTCACCGGCTTGCTCCTCATATGGCTATACTTCCCCTCGTGCACGGTGGGGTGTGTATGTGTTACTATATCTCACCGGCTTGCTCCTCATATGGCTAAACTTCCCCTCGTACACGGTAGGGTGTGACAGGGTGGGGTGTGACAGGGTGGGGTGTGTATGTTTAATAATATCTCAACTGCCTGCGCCTCACTTGGCTAAGCTTGCCCTCTTGCACGGTGGGTGGACAGTGTGGGGTGTGTATGTGTTGTTATATCTCACCTGCTTGCTCCTCATATGGCTCAGCTTCCCCTCGTGTACGGTGGGGTGTGCGCAGTACAAGTACGCGGTGATAGCGAACTTTAGGAAGCTGTCGCCTATTGTTTCTAGACGCTCAAGGTTGATGCCGTCGTTTGCGTTCGACATTGTTAGTGCCTGTGGAAGGAAAACGTAGCCCACATACACACTTTTACATAGTATTTTTTACAAAGATGTGATGGATTTCGGTATATATTGCAGGGTGAAATAGTACGGCGGCGGCGATCTCTCGCGTCCGGCCCTGGTTCAGGCCATGGTTCGGAGCGAGAGTGCATGGGAGGCCGTCACCTCCTTCTGCGAAACAGTGATGCTTGCGAAGGAGGAGGCGGAACGCGTGAGGGTAAGGCAAAATCAACGCCCTCGCGCCCCTAGTCGCCGCAGGAGACGCCCCTAGTCGCCGCAGGAGACGCCCCGGGCGTTGGGAATCGCAGGCCGACTCCCGGCCACCGTAGGCGCGGGCTTGCGGACGGTGAGCGATGGGTAGCTCGCCGTCCGATAAAGACCAAGCCCGGGTCGACGGCGCGTTGTGTTCCACGCGCGCCTCAAAGAGACGTCAGCACCAATTGACGGGGTCCGAAAGGGCCAATGCCTGCCAGGGTTACGAGCCTGTCCGAAAGGGATATCGCGGCCCTGGCACACAGGCATCTGAAGGAACACGGTGGGTTTTAGTCAGTAAAAGTCTGACACTCCCTCCCGCTCCACCCAGAGCGGGAGAAGTTATTTGATAATTTCCCACCCAAAAAAAAAAAAAAAGGGTGAAATAGTAGATTACTGCATCGAGCAGAAAGTGACTTCTTGTTGCATTTAGTGTTAGATTGGAGCCAGAGCGTGAGCGGGGGCTCTAAAAACACGAGTGCAACAAGAAGTCACGTCGAGCGAGGTGCGTAATCCCTTTCTTGCCCGTGTTACTACGAAAGATACTTCCAGTAGTAATACTGTTAATTTGATCTACTTTTTTACTACTGCAGTAGTAAGTGAGTAGTAAATTTTTTGTATAGGTTAGAGTTGTTCTCCCTAGAGAAGTTGCGTTAATTTATATGACAGAAAGAAAGAAAAATAATTTTATTTGTCACAGAAACACGTGCAAGATATATAAAAACATAAACTGGTAAAACAAATAGTCGGCAGCTGCACGTCATGACTGTGACAAGAAGGCTTGCACTTAGCATGATGCTGTGATATGGGGGACCCACAGCACAGTGCTAATATAATGGTTATAATATATAATTTTAGTTATTAACAAGATACCAATTTTTTGTTACAAATTTTATTTTTCTTTCTTAAGTTTTACGCTATGAGGAAAAGCCGCAAGGACTTACCTTGTGGCTTTTCCTACTTGAAATAAAGAATAATTTTTTATTAAAGATATTTCCTTCTTTTTTTTCCTTTTGTTAGAGATAACAAGGGCAATATTTAACAAAGAAGTTTTAATTACAATTGGGGTAGTACATAATCTGCCTATAATGTTCCCACTGTTGGGACACAGGCCTCCTCTTTCTGTGAGAGAGAGTGGGCCGTAATACACCACGCGGGCCCAGTGCGGGTTGGTGGATGTGTGACATGTCTTCGTATTTTTAGTTCCAGGACATGATTTCCTCACGATGTTTTCCTTCACCGTTTTGAGATCAGTGGTGATAAATAATTTACAATGTAAATAATCTTCTCTTGAACGAAAAAAAGACTAAACTCATTAAATTTTCAATGCCAAATGTCAGGCAGCTAACTACCAATGTTCAACTTAATGGAATAGAGTTGGACCCTGTTGAGTCGACAGTTTTTCTTGGGATAACTATTGACGGTAAATTACAATGGAGCCCACACGTAGAAAAATTGTCAGGAAGGCTTAGTTCAGCCGCCTATGCTGTTAAAAAAACTCGACAGATAACTGATGTAGATACTGCGAGAATTGTTTATTTTAGTTATTTTCATAGTCTTATGTCATATGGGATTCTTCTCTGGGGAACCTGTGCGGACATTAATACTATCTTTGTTTTACAGAAAAGGGCTGTTCGAGCCATTTACAATCTAGGTCCAAGAGATTCACTTCGTGAAAAATTCAAAGAAATAGATATTCTGACTGTAGCCTCTCAATATATATTTGAAAATCTATTGTATTGTAATATATTGTGTTAGATATAATCTATAATTTTAAGAAAATGTCCGATATTCATTGTTTAAATACGAGGGCGGCACTGAAAATATCGGGAATCAAGGAAGTGACACAACATTACTATTTAAAAATGTATTTATTGCTTTTCGAAGTATTCTCCGCGAAATTTGGCACATTTTTCCATACGATGGAACCAATCATTGAAGCAACCATTCCATTCGGAAGTTGGGGTCTCCAAAATGGCCGTTTTGTAGGCATCCACAGCTTCTTCAGGTGATGAAAATCTCTGTCCACGCAATTTATTCTTTATTTTAGGGAAAGTATAGAAATCATTAGGGCTTAGGTCGGGGCTGTACGGCGGATGGTCTAATAATTATATGTTTTCTTGCTCTAAAAACTGTTTTGTTCTGTGCGCGGTGTGAGAACTCGCATTGTCGTGATGGAGGATGATGCGGCGGTTGCAGTTCTCTTTACGGAGTTCAGAAACGACCTGTGGCAAACAAATGCTAGCATACCATTCTGCATTAACCGTTCTTTGTCCCTCAAGAGGAATAGTCGTAACATGGCCGGTTTTAGAGACAAACGTGGCCACCATTTTTTTTGCAACACTCCGTGAACGAACAATTTTTGTTGGCTTTAACTCATTTTCGAACACCCAAACTCGTGACTGGTTTTTTGTTTCGGGTTCGTACGCGTATATCCAGGATTCGTCACCGGATACAATGTTGTATACAGCATTTGAGGATCCTGCGTGGAATCTTTCGAGAGTTCTGACGCACCAAGTAACGCGAGCCGCTTTTTGCTCTTCACAGAGCGAATGCGGTATCCATCGGGAAAACAACTTTTTTACACCTAATTGTTCATGCAAGATTATTTGTATTTGACTCATGCCAATGTCTAAAGTTGCCTGAATTTCGCGGTATGTCACATGTCGATCTTCCTCAATCAGCTTACGCACAGCATCAACGTTTTCTTGGGTGGCTGCAGTTTTTGGACGACCTTGACGGGGATCATCACTGAGCTTGACACGTCCACGTTAAAATTCAGCAAACCAGCGATAAATTGTGGTTTTGGATGGGGCTTCATTACCAAATGCAGAAATCATCCGGTCAACACACTGTTTTTGTGTTAAACCAGTTCGAAAGTCATAATAAATCATCGCTCTTGAATTTTCTCGAGTCAATTCCATTTTCTCAACGACTAAACAAGTTTGACAAAACCTTGTGACAAGACCGAGAATCTTTTTTTAAATAAATAAATGGTATTCGATTTTTAAAACCAAGGAGTTTTCAATTAAAAAGATTTTAATATGCCAGGAACAGTGGAAATATTCCATTCCCGATACTTTTAGTGCAGCCCTCGTACCAGTAATAAACACAATCTTGCTGTACATCGCACTCGCCTCCACAGAGTAGGCAACTCGTTCATGGGTCAATGTATACGCTTTCACAACAAACTTCCTACTGACATTCGAAACTTACCCATTAAACGATTTAAAAGCTGTATTAAAACCAAACTTTGTAAAAAAGGGTACTATAAAATTTCTGATTATTTAGAAGACAAAAAAGCTTGGGATTGAGCTGCTCGCTCTGCAAGCCTTGTGATCAAACTGGAAAACTTGACATTTAATGTTATTATGCATGATTTTATATAAATATTGACATTGCAGAATATTATATACAATATTACATTAATGTTTACTTTGAAAAGTATTATATTTACTGCTTTAATTTATTGTGAATGTGAGCACTATGTGGGTCATTTTTTTTTTCTCTTTAAATATTTTCCTATTATTTTATGCTTTTTCTCAGTTTTAATGGTGGTCTGGCATTTTGAGCACTTTATGAGGCCTACCCAAATGTACTTTCTTTGGTATTGTTCGTCGAGTCGTTGAGCTCCTTAAGTCTTGAGTCGAGCTGCACGATTACGACAAATGCTTGCACTGATTGGACAGGTCCACTCAAAATTGTGTGGTTCTTTCCTCAAAAGACCATTTCAGACACAGATCTACATGGTGCTCACATGATCTGACCAAGATTATGTCTGGACTTTAAAAGAAACTTTGACCCCTGAGTTTGTTTCGCCATTTCTTCTCAGGGGTAGTCAGATAGGAAATGTCGACTACATCTAGCTTATTTTTTACTTTTTAATATGACGTGTAAAAGTGATTCCGATATACTATTTACAGAATAAACGATTTCATTTCATTTCATTTCATTTCACACAAAGTAAACCGCCTGTCGGGGTTCGAACCTACGACCTACAACTACTCGTAAGTCGAGGCCGTTAACCACTGGGCCACCACTGCTCCTACAGGGCCACCACTGCTCCTTGGGAAGCTAATTGGGGTAGTAACAATGGAAAATTGTAGTTACCCTTCTCACAATTTACTACTGCAGTAGTAAAAAAAACCGGCCAAGTGCGAGTCGGACTCGCGCACGAAGGGTTCCGTACCATTATCTATAAAAACGGCAAAAAAAAAAAAAGTTTGTTGTATGGGAGCCCGCTTAAATATTTATTTTATTCTGTTTTTTAGTATTTGTTGTTATAGCGGCAACAAAAATACATCATCTGTGAAAATTTCAACTGTCTAACTATCACGGTTCATGAGATACAGCTTGGTGACAGACCGACGGACGGACAGACAGACAGACGGCGGAGCCTTAGTAATAGGGTTCCCGTTTTACCCTATGGGTACGGAACCCTAAAAAGGAGATCAAATGAACAGTATTACTACTGGTAGCATCATTGGTAGTAACACGGACAAGAAAGGGCGTAATCTGCTTTTCTTTTAAATACTACAGCAATGGCTTTATAGTTTTCGTGAGTTCACTAAAATACGCTAAAACACGCTCTCGGACACAGATTTAACCTTTCTGTAGTTTCTCCAAGACTGGCTCTAGATTTTTCTGGTTATAAATTACGAGCAGAGCCTCATTTTTAATAGCTTCCGACGTTAAGAGGGCCGTTCCCGGTCCGTCTATCGTCAACGCGAGGATGGTTGAAAAGTTTGTTGTTTCATCCAGCGCAAGTGAAAACTATTAACAAACGAGTGAGAACGTGATAACATTAAACGAAAAATAATGTGCGGAATTTTTATAAAACTTGTTCTAGGAAATACGTGTTTTTGAGTAAGCCTTACCAGTTTGTGAAATAAATGTTGCTCATTTAGAATCTCCATTACATTTGCAAGGTTTCTATCGTAATGTTTTCATAACATTTACAATTTATGAGTACATTATGAATGGCCAAAGTTCAGGTAAAATTTGTGCAAAAAAGCAGATATTTGCAGGCTTGATTGAATTTGTTTTACAAAAAAAATATTTTTTGCTTGCATAGAAACCTAGATACAGTGCACAAGATACCGATTGGTACAAAATTTTCAAAGAAAGATGTGTTACAACGCCATAATCACGAACGAGCGTTTGTATGAAAAGTATGTCGGGTTGGCCGCTCTTAACGATAACTCAATTTCACTAGAAGAATGCATTTTTTTACAAATTCTGATGAAATTCGTAATCTGTAAAAATTATAAAGTTCGCCCCAATTCGTTTTCTTTTTTTATTATTATTTCTTTACAGCCAGTAAGTATTATTTTTAAATCTCTTTGGTTATCTGCGAGATTTGGATGAAACTTGGCACACAGATATACCCAGAAATCAAAGAAATGTCATTGTCAAAGTGACAGTTCAGGGGTAGTCAACATTTGCCTAGTAATTCAAATTAAGTTTTTTTATATTTTATTTAGTGTTTTTGGAAGAACGCTAAAGCAGCGTGCCAAAATTAAAAATATAAGATTATAGAATGAAATATGAGATAGATTTTTAGTTTAGTTTATAATAGTAGTGTCCGTAGGTGAGTCCGCGGCATCACAGCGGGTCCTATCAGAATACCAGCACTGCGGTATTAATTTTTTAAATATCTCAGTATTATGCTGAGATAGGAGCCTTTTTGGCATCGCAAAAGTGTTGATTGTTTTTTTTTTGTATATTGTTAGTATAAATGCTATTTTTTATTTCTTGTGCGTGTCCCAAATTAAATATTTTTCTTTGTTTTCTTTAACTTGTACTAACACAAAGAATTATTTTCATCCCGATATTCCCACGGGATCGAGACTTATACGGGTGAAACCGCGGGCCGCAGCTAGTCAAATATAAATTGAAATTATTCTTACCTGCAAAATAACACTCGGACTAGGCCCCGGATGTCCTTCCAACGTCGGCTGATAATCAAAATCAAAGTCCTTTCCGCTCAACAACGAGGGCAGGGGACTAAAATCAGCGTAATAAGGTTCAAATTCCCCGTCTCCCTTACAAATTTTCTCATAACCTTCTTTCGTATCAAAACCTACATTGACAATCTTCTCATTAACATAATTCTTATCGTCAATATTAATATCTTTCATAGAGAAACAAATCATTTTCTTTATATCATCTATGGTCGTTTTTTTCTTTATTTTTGCTAGCAACACTCTTTTATTCCTTTCTATGCTTTCGACGTCAATTTGTCCGTTTTTAACGGTTAATTCTTGAGTTCCGAATGGAAATAGCTCGTTGATTGCTTCTTCTTCGCTTTGTCTACAGATTACTGTGCTATGGTATGTATCTTTAGTCTCTGGTAAGACTTCTGTGATGTAATCCTCTTTGGTTATGAGGTGGCGCTTGTCTATGATTTCTTGTTTATGGTGAGAGACGGAGGCGCGAAATTTGTCGATGTACTGTGGAAGAAAGGAATATTAAAATATTTTTTTTTAGACAGTGATTTTTATTTATCTGATATAATTATGATCATGTGAGATAAGGCGCTCGTGGCTAAGTAATAACAGCCGCACGGGTCGATCCATCAGGTTAAGCTACGCTTGCCGATGTTGGTCCGTGGATGGGTGAACATCTTTACATACCTAGACTCCTCCGTGCCTCGGAAAGCACGTTAAGCCGTTGGTCCCGGCTGTCAGTCGTGGATCTTTGACAGTCATTACGGGTCGTCAGAAGCCCGAAAGTCTGACAACCAGTCTTACCTAGGGGTATCGTATTACCCAGTTACTGGGTTGTGGAGGTCAGATAGGCAGTCGCTCCATGTAAAATACTGGTATTCAGCTGCATCCGGTTAGACTGGAAGCAGACCCCAACATAGTTGGGTTGCTTTTACATAAGGACTTGAGGAGAGTTTCTCAACCGCCTAGAGACAAGAATGTTGGCGAAAATCGCCAGGCGATTTCTTGCACTCTTTGTACACGCTTGAATATGTGTTTGATAAACTTCTGCCGCGCCTCGCCTAGTCTTTCAATGTCATTCTCGCCTCTCGACGATCTAGAAACTCACTCTTTTTCTTCCGCAGTAAGGGGCCACGGTTGCGGGTTTGTCTGAAAGGGATACCGTGGCCGTGGCACACAGGTAACTGAAGAAACACGGGTGGGTACAACGGGGTCAGTAAAATTCTGACACTTTGAATGTCGCGGGCTACAGCTTAATTTATTTTTCTTACCTCTTGCGGCGCACTCCCTTGCCGTATCAGCTCGTCATGTGCAGCCCTGTCATTCGCGTCATCGTTTTCATCAGGCATCGGCGCAGGATTCACCTTCTTAGTTCGTTCTATATCGAACGCTTCGGCTTCGTGGGCTGTTTTGTATTCAATCCTGACGCCCATTGATGCTGCAGGAAACATTGATAAGAGTGAGTAAAAGGGAACGTTGAAAATAATATTTTTTAAGAATATGGACCCCTTAGGGACTAACCACACTTGTTCAGCTCGATTCTTCAGCTTTTGTCCATAGAAAACAACGATTTTATATGGAGATGCGTACGCATCCGCCGTTCGAAAGCTGAACACATGCGTATAAAAAAAAAAAACTATTTCTTATAACTTTTCTTGATTTTTGTAAATTAAATATAGCGCTTAATCTAAATAAAATAAGATTATGTGTGCTATAAGCTTATTTTATATAGTTGCTCACTTAAAGTTTATGGCTAAGAACCTACACGCTGACATCCTCCATTCCATACTTCCCCACAGTAAAGTAGGCTTTTAAGATGTTTTTAATTTGTTTAGGTTGCATTTGTATGTATTTTATAAAAATATTTAAAAATGTAATGAATAAGTAATGTGTACGTAATAAATGAAAATAATAATATACTCACTGTTAGCATTCTTGTTGCTACAAAAGCCATTGCTGTCCATATCTTCGTCGCTCCCATCGAAATCTAGATCCGTGTCATCCGAATCTAGGTCGCTAAGAAACATAAATTTGTGAAAACCATTTCCAGATCATAATTTTTTAATAAAAATATAACACCTGTAGAATCCAAACTTAAAAAGAAAACAATTCATATATTTACTAAGCAAAACTTACGATAATACAAGCATTTTTTTTTAAACAAAATACTTAATACTCAATATCTTTATTGCCTTACCATAATGTGTACTTAGGTGGTAACTATATAATTTAGATCATTATGGACCCTGTAGGGCACGGCAAAAGGGTACGAGAGAGGAAGCCCTGTTTTAGGAGATCATTAATTTGTTATTGGTTAACAAGTTTTAATTTACATATTTATAATCATAGGCAGGCAAATAATACATGTTTGTAAAAGTACTGGCATTCAGCTGAATACAAAATCTCACACAGTAATGTCCCGCGACCCGTGCCCTCAGAGGCATAATCCACGAGTTCGCACTGCATATCTGTATGCTACATCGAAAATTATGAAAAAAGTCGCGAGACCAATGTCTGGCGACGTTGCGATGTCTCTGGAAACACGTGTCGCGCGACATTTATCACCTAATGAAGTCACCTGTCTCACAGCCGGCGATTAATGAAATGAGATTTATGAGAAGCGAGTAGATCTAGCAGCAACTAAAAACGAGCGAGCAACGAGCGATTCCGAGCGGTTTTTTTCTATAGTAAAACTTATTCAGTTCGATGTTCTTAACCACTCCTTAAAATTTATCGGGTTAAAGTTTAAACACCTTATACAAATACAGGGAAAAAAAAAATAACCAGTGCGCAAACTTTAACAAATTAAACTTAAGCGAGTTTTGATATGTCTTAGTACAAAAAAATACAGTTAATGAAAGATGTTTACTTTGGAACTGGTTTTATGGTGACTTGCCGGCCGGCACGGGTCTAGCGGAACGCGTTAAGGTACCCTAAACAAAAGATTAGATAATAAATCTGCCTAGCCTTTTCCCAACTATGTTGGGGTCGGCTTCCAGTCTAACCGGATGCAGCTGAATACCAGTATTTTACATGGAGCGACTGCCTATCTGACCTCCACAACCCAGTAACTGGGTAATACGATACCCCTTGGTAAGACTGGTTGTCAGACTTTCGGGCTTCTGACGACCCGTAACGACTGTCAATGATCCACGAATGACAGCCGGGACAACGGCTTAACGTGCTTTCCGAGGCACGGAGGAGTCTCGGTATGTAAAGATGAACCCCGGCAAGCGTAGCTTAACCTCATGGATCGACCCATGCGGCTGTTTTTACTTAGCCACGAGCTCCTCCTCCAAAAATCATTTGTGGCTTCTGCTTCTGATTCAGGTACTCAGAGCGCATCAAAAATAAAATGTTTATTGTTTAATGGTGAACATATGCTGTGCGCTTGCTCGATTTGCGATTTGTGGGGTTTTTAGGTATTTTATTAGTACTTCAAGTCGGGGATTTTTTTTTTTAACAAATTAAGTAAACGTGGTCGGAAACTGAGCCACCAAAAAAAAATTGCGCACTGGTTAAAATGTTTACCTGTCTGTATGTATCTCTTTTACTTACACGGGACAATCTTCTGTACGTTTCTTGAATGAATGAATCAAGAATACATAATTATATACTGTATGTGTGTGTGTTCTAGATATTATATTTATATAAACATAGATAACGAAGTATTTTATTTATTTTATTTCTTATTTTGTTTATTTTTATCTCATTTAATGCTGCACCGGTTGACGTCATCACGTCAACGCCGGCTGTCGCTGAAAACCAGCGCTGGGGCTCTGTGTCGCATAGGGTCGCAGCATTATGCTGAACGATGGCCGTTTTGCATGAATGTGACTCATATTTTCCCTCAACGTGTTTGTGTTTTTATTTCTTTGCGTTATGTTTACCGCAAATAAACGTATTTTCTTTCTTTCTTTCTTTTTGTCTTTTTAATGAATGAATGATGAATGAAATGCACCGATCCCAGCGTGGATAAACCAGACTCGATCTCTCGAATGAACCCAGGGATTCACACTAGCCCCTGGGGCCTCATGTTTCATGGGACTAGACCATTGCATATCAAAGAGTAGACCGGGGGGCGCGATAATGGTAGGGAAGACGAACCTTTGGGATATGGAAGGATTATTAGAGCCTGCCAGATATGCATCCTTGAGCAAGCATAGGAATAGTGGAACGACGGGTTATATTTATCGCAACCTAGCGGCGACGTTAATAAAAGATCTCATGATCTTTTATTAACGTCGCCGCCAGGTTGCGTTCAGGTCCAGCTTCGCCAAAACTTTTCTTGACCGAGAACATCTTTGATAGCTAAAGTTTCCTCGTCGGCAGTGAGACAGACGCCCGAATACATGGTTTTATAAATACTTCGTTCCATACAAAAGAGGTTACTAACCTGGAAAATGAGTCATCGCTATCTGCCATTGAGAAGTTCTTGGCCGGGTTGTACTGGCTGAACTTGGGCCTGCCTATGGGTTCGCACCAGTTTTTACCGCCTATAGAATAGTTGAATGGTTTGAGTGTAATATGGTTAGTGTTAGTACTGCCACCGTATACAAGAAATATTTTATTTTATTTAAACTTGTAAAAACAGGTTGTATGTTGATCTAAATATGGTTCGCGCGCGGCTATAACAACTTTGGCTTTACAGAATTATAATCATTAGAATCAAAAAAGCATCATCATGAGTTCAAAAAATCCGACTGAAAGATTATTTCTGAAATAATCATTCAGTAGGATTTTTTGAACTTAGATAGTTGTAATGCTGATTCTATTGATTATAGTTCTGTAAAGCCATATTTGTTACGGCCGTGAATTATATTTAGATCAACATACAACCTGTTACTGACCTGCAAATTGCAAAAAACGTAAGAAAATTTGAATTTCGCAGGCTACCTTAGCGCATCCCCCTTAAAAAATATGCAAATATTTTTTCACTAAATCATGTAAAATAAATAACGCACAATCTTTTAAGGGGTCATTGGTCATCATTATGAACAACTTTAACTATAGGACCAAAAAATGTAAACCCGAAAAAAAATTAGATGTTTTTGTGCATTTTGAAGCGTTAAGAGAACACAAATGTATGGAACAGTTGATTTGTTTTTTTCGCGATTTCAGGTTTAGTCCCATAGTAAAAGTTGTTCATAATGATCCCTTAAGAGGTTGTGTATTATTTATGTTACATCTTGTATATGCCAGTCGCGCGGTAAACTCCGCTTGCGCGATGCAGGATTTTGCGTGACGTCAGAGTGATGCGTAGTTCGCATATGGCGATGTAGATGCCACTGCATTCGATTTTTATATCCCTCTTGGTGAACTCAAAAATAATAGTCAAATAGTTAATTCAGAAGTTATTTATAAGACACGTACCTAATGCCGAAGTGCAGAATGTCAGGTTAGGAGGCAAAGGATCTCTCAAGTCATCATATTCAGAAGATTCAGGTATTGAAGAAGCCATGTCGTTGCTCCATGTGCCTATTTCAAACTGAAAAAGACAAATTATATTAACTGTAGTATCAGAAGAAACCGTACCGAGTATATTCCGTGTGGTGCCGGACGTAAAGAATAGCACCATCCTATTTTTCCCGTGGCGACTAAAGGACATACTAGAGAATGGGCAGCAGCGTTCTCTATGCATTTTAACACCACACTGCGATCGGCAACCCGCCTGCCAAGCGTGGCGATTATGGCACCCCCCTCCCCCCGTGGCGATTATGGCAACTCCCCCCCAATGCCAATGTCCAACAGTGGACGTCTTTTGGGGGAATGATGATGAGATCAAATCTCGAGGACTGTCTTATTCGTTGGTCCAGTGGCCGCAACTTGCAATCGTGACTGCTAAGAGTAGGGTCGCGGCTCCTGGGTTTGATTCTCCGATGAGGAATGTATTATTGGAGTTTCATTTTTTTTTTTTTTGTAGCTGCCCTGGTTCTGAATTTATGACTGGGTGGTGGTAATAAGCTCAATATTACATGGGCCTTAAACGATACCAAATCTGTACGAGATATCATTGTCGAGCTCGGTAGCTTAAAAAACCGGCCAAGTGCGTGTCGGACCACGCACAATGAAGGGTTCCGTAGTTGGGATGAACTTATCTGATGAAAAAACTTAAAGCTTTAGTTGAAAACTTGTTCTCTGATACATTCCAACTGCAAATGTAAGTTTGTACGCAGAATATTGAGAGATTCACCATGTTATTTTAAGTCCCTGTAACTAATAAACTATTTACTGTATTTTTTGCCAAATTGTAGGCACCGTAGTTTCGGAGATAAGGGTCAATATTTTCATCTATTTTATTAAATAATTTAAAAATTATAAAAAAAAAACATCTGATATCCTTACAAGCCCTTTCGTTTGATACGTCACACGGTACAGTTTGCAAAACTTTTTTTTTCCTAATTTGTCCTCCAAAAGTGACCCCCATATTCAAAATTCATTTATTTACGTTACACGTCCCAAATTTCAACTTAATCGGTCCAGTAGATTCGGAGCAAATCGGCTGTGACAGACGAACAGACAGACGAGTGATCCTCTATGGATTCCGATTTTACCTTTTGTGATACGGAACCCTAAAAATGAAGTAAAAACCAGCATTTTATAAGTTACGATTTAAGTTTTGGTAAAAAATATCTACAATTAAATTAAAACTCTGCCTTTTTTCAGTCAGCTGAAAACCAAGAGCAAGATATTTCTAATTATTATTTTTTAGAGAATTTATTAGTTATTTCTAGAGAATACTTACAGCAGCCTCAGCCGCTGCCTCTTCTTTCTCCTGCAATATATCGTTGATAGTCTTCTCTTTTACTCCTTCATCAGGCTTCTCTTCCGAGCTGTTCTCTTCTCCTTCTGGCTTCTCAATTTTTTCTTCTGTTTCCCTAGAAAAGGAATAGAATGGCGTAATATTGTTTTTTTATTCGCTTGTGTATTCAGAATGTTGTAGGCACTCTACAATGCAAGTCCTGTCGTACCAAATTCAGTCGAAAATTAGTCTAAAGCTGAATTTGCCGTCGAGAAAAATCTCAATTTAATATTTAAGAATGATATATTATATCGTAGATATTATAGAGCAGTGGTTCTCAAACTTTTTTGGAGACGGAACCCTTTTCGAAAACGAAATATTTGACGGAGCCCTAAAGTAATCAAAAATGGTTTTATGTGTATTCTTCATTAATAATCATATTACTTGACATTAAAATTTACATATTTTTTTTACTTTTGTTGAAATATTTAGATTGATATTATGTTACTCAGGTACCAGAGTAAAATAAAATATAGTAGGTAGACACTCCTTTAGTATTATTTTTTTATTCTGACCAGTATTTTTGCAGAACCCCCACAGAGGCTTTGCGGAACCTTAGGGTTCCGCGGAACACACTTTGAGTATGGCTGTTATAGATCATATAAAATTTAAAACTTTTCAGACGTGACTGTATAATATCGGTATCATAAAACTGAAAATTTCAAGTATAGTATTTTTATCTCACGAAGCGACGCGCGCTTTACTTGTGGTAACCAAGTGTACAAACACGCTGTGAGTGTGTGTAAGCGCAGGTGCTCTCGGTACCGTCCGAGACAATGGCGAAGTTGGAAGTGCGTGTGTGTGTTATGTCGTCTCCACGCACACATTCACAGCGTGTTTTTACACTTACCACAAGTAAAGCGCGCGTCCAATTTAAGAGTTCATCATATATAAAGTCTGTGAAGTTTCGCCAGTTAATCTGACCCTGTTTATTTATTTATTAAAGAACACCAACATCATATATATTCAATATTGGTTTAAATTTTTTTTAGGAATGGTATTACTGCTAATGTCATACATAAATTGTAGACGCCTATAATTTTTGTCTTTTTTTATTTTTATTTTTAAATGTTATGTACGCACATAACATTTCAAGACATTAGACAGAAGCTGCTTATAAACAAAAAAAATAAATAAACAAAGTAACTTCAACAAAATACAACAGAATACAAGTTAATGTAGGGCATGAACATAACACACAAATTATACGTAATTCTACTATAACAGAAATTATTTGACTAAATGATGTCAAGTATTGTTTGGTAAATTTTACCTCAATTCTTTATCTTTGTGTTCTTTCTTAGATTCCTCGTCTTCTCTCTTCTTTTCATGCTTTTCAGAGTCTTGACTTAACACCTGAATAGAAATAAGACAGGATAACATTAGGGTACTTCAGTCCATTGTCAAACCGGAAAAACAAGTAGAAATAACATAGTATTTTAGAGGTATGAGGAACAGGGTGTAAAGTTCACTCTTCCTCCATAGAAAAGGGAGAATCCTCCGACCAGACGGGTGTTGTGTCTGGCAGGGGCGAGCCATCCATAGAGGCAATTAGGCCTAGCCTACCCTAGCCCAAATGCATTTATCTAACTATGTTATAAAATAATACAAAATATTTAAAAAAAAGTTAAAACTCCTGTTAGAACACTTATAGCAACTTCTCGCACCCGTGTGACGTAATTACGCGCCTAAGTCAGTACGTAGTAGACTGTATAGGCTCCAAGACGAATTGCCTCATTTTGCAACTTTTTCATTGATAAATTTAAGCACACTGATGCATATTTTGTGTGTATGAACGGCACACATGTCTAGATTATGGGCGTAACTCCTTTGAGTGGAGCTAGGCTGTGATTGGCTCATGGCTGCAGACGGATAACCCGCCAAAATTTGGTTGCCCACTTTTGTAAAGCAACTCTATATAAAAATATCGATATTTTAGGTGCATTCCGAATTAAGACCATAATCGCTGTAATCGATTTTAGCGCGCTTAAACGCGTTCCCTTTTACCGTTTAGCGCGCTCAAATCGATTACAGCGATTATGGTCTTAATTCGGAATGCAGCCTTTATCTGCTAGTATTTTCGACAAATTGGTAATTATATTTTTCGTTTCGTTTTTCGTAAATACGCCATATTGTTTCGTAGTAACAAGCAATTTATAACGCGTGCTTGCATGTTTAAACCTATTAAGTTATAAATAATTTGTTTTGAAACAGAAAAGTACAGTAAATGTTACTTGTGTATTGTTTTTATCACTTAAAAATGGTATTCAGTTGTGAAGTGTGCGCTGATAATGTGTGTTTGTTATAAGTTAAATGCAATAAGTTTTCTGAATTATCGTATAATGATAAGATTCAAGTTGTGTCTAAAGGTAGATATGTACCCGAATTACGAGAAGTAATCGAAAAATATGGTTAATCATCTCGTACTCGTCATTTCAGTATTTGTATTCTGTACATTTTGTTTATTACTTCCAGTAAGTGGAGTGAGGGTGAGTTCTTGTATTCATAACTGTTATAGGCTTATTTTCAAATTTATAAATCAATAAATGTGACTTCTTTGAGGGTCATCATAATTATGATGTTTTTTTATTCCGTGGCCTAACCTCCGTGGAGAACCACTGCACGCCACTGGTGTCTGGTGGGCAACTGCCCTACGCGCGACGGTTGATCTCGGGACGTTGTATATATGCTAGTCGCACGGTAAACTCTGCTTGCGCGATGCAGGATTTTGCGTGACGTCATTGTGACGCGTAGTTCGCATGTGGCGATGTTGATCCCGCCACAGTATATAGAACGTGTGTATAGACGTTATAGATTATTTTATAGTTTTTGCCTATAAATGGAAAGATTTGGAGAAGGCTTTTGCCTTGCTGTGGGACATTATGAGCTACACTCCATTGGTTTAGGTAATTAAATAAAGGCAAACAAATTATACGGTGTACGTACATTTCTTTTTTTTTGGGTGGGAAATTATCATATAACTTCTCCCGCTCTGGGTGGAGCGGGTGTCAGACTTTTACTGACTAAAACCCACCCGTGTTCCTTCAGATGCCTGTGTGCCAGGGCCACGATATCCCTTTCGGACAGACTCGTAATCCTGGCAGACGGTGTACGTACATGGTTTTGAAATATGTATTTTGATGCAATACGTTAGTTATTAGGCTCGTGTATTTGCACTTTGATCGGGACCTACATTTAGGAGCGCATAGACATACGGCCGATGATGCATTTTGGAATATAATTTAATTAGTGTTCAATTAGACGTGGTTTGAGTCGGACCACTTTCATTTATATTTAGATTCATACCCGTTGAGCATTCATTGACATACTTTACTGTTTGGTTAACACGCCGAACACAAATCGTAAAAAGGATTTTTATAGATGACACTTTCTTGTTTAAAATTCGTTGTAACTTATTATAACCAAATTTATTTATTTTTGATTTTTACGAGAGCTTCCTCTGTTATTGATGTATGTTTGACTTTATATTTTTTTCTTACACTACTTCTAGTAAATGTAATTGCTTGAGCACAATTTTATTTGTGAAATTTAAAATAATACTATAATAATTTGTTAACCGTCTATTGTAAAAAGTCCAAAAACATAGGCTCTACGTCAACGAATTATAACGTTGCTAAATTGAAGAGTATCTGTGACGTAGCATGACAACTGAATTGCCAGGTATTAAGTTTAGTCGGTTACTTGAAAGCTCTCTCGTCACGTGGCTTTTTTTTTGTTTACTGCTATTTAACTTAACAACAAAAACAAAAAAAAAAACAAAGAAAACTAACAAAAACAAAAACACACAACGATAAACAAAAAAACAAACGATAAACAATTTTTCTTTCTTTTTCATTTTTAACTACCTAAACCAACGGAGCATAGAGATTTAAATATAAGTTACAAACAAGAGTTGTCAAAACTGGTAAAGCAGCTTCATGGTAGAATAATATACGAATCATAATTGCAAGACAAGGAGATGAACTTACCTCAGCCAAACTCCAGCCAAAATCTAACGGAGGCCATTGGAACTTGGGCGTAATCTTGTCATTGATCTTAGGTATACCAAGACCCACATCTATCGCGACTGCGCGTCGGATCTCATCTGCTATAAGAAGCGCGTTGATTCTGGGGACAAATGAGAGAGTTAGAAAAAAATCTTGGCAATGCTGTAATGATAAATGGTTTATTTCTGTCAGTAGGTTTGTACAAACACTTATACACGACAATCATATTTTAAAAACTAGTTGAGGTCGCCGTTTCCTGTCTGACTACTCTGAGAAGAAAGACCGAAACAAACTCAGAGGTCAGTGTCTTTTAAAGTTCAGACATAATCTTGGTCAGATCATGTGAAGACCATGTAGATTGGTGCCTGAAATGATCTTTTGATGAAACAACCACACAAATTCGAGTGGTCCTGACCAGTCAGTGCACGCATTTGTCAGTAGTCGTGCAGCTCAACTCAGAACTTAAGGAGCTCAACGATTTTAAGAACAATACCAAAGAAAGGACATTTGGGTAGGCCTTGCAAATTACTCAAACTGCCAGACCATTAAAAAAACTAACTGAGACAAAAAAAAAACAAAAATAAACAATGACCCACATAGTCTTCACATTTAAAATAATTAAAAAAAATATGATACTTAACAAAGTAAATATTCATGTCATTGTTTCTATAAAGTTCATCAATGTCAGTATGTACATGTTATGGACCAAGTAATAAATTTTAATAGGGTCATTTGTCATAATGCCCGCGCATTATGACAAATGAGAAGCTACTTAGGGCGAAATAATTAATTATAATTTGAACTTCCTTATTGCCTCGTCATTATAAATATTGCCGTGTGGTCTTTGGGCAATCTGATAATACACAGGTATCTGCACGGGGTGCAGTTCGGATTCGGGGTTTGTGTTTTTATTTCTTTGCGTTATGTTTTTTTTCTTTCTTTCTTTCAGTTCTAGATTTTTCATATTTACAACTTCATCTAACCCAAATGATTCACCAAGAATAGAGGGAATCTGGCGCTCGCTGGCCTTCTCGCGTTAATGGTCACTGGTATAACCTTTTTTTTTTTTTTTTCGGGGTGGAAAATCATCATGGATGTCCTCCGCCCTGGGGCGGACAGTCAGGAGGGGTCTATGTTAGAGGGTTTGGTTTCCGCACTTAGTCTTTCATGTAGACCATTGTGCCTGGACCGTGGCGGCCATCAGTTGGTTTATTCCAACCCGCCCACCTCCCTCCAGAAGCTGATTAGGTCTTCTGGTCTGCATAGAATATCTGTGAAAGATATGGGTGACCCGAGGGTTTCTATTCTGAACTGGCTGACGCCTGTGCAGTCAAAGAGCACATGCCTGGTTAGCCTGCCATCTAAGGATGGCATGGCTTCCCTGGATTGCCAGTAGCCCGGTGTCGAGGTCCACCAGTTCTCCGCTTGTGTGTGGGTGAACTCCTATAGCCACCTGCGTAGTTGGTTAAAGGGGATGGGTACGATAGGTTCGGGCCCACAGACTGACGCGCTGGATGCTCTCCTAGCCAGTTCGTCAGTTGCGTCGTTACCCAGTGATCCGCTGTGTCCTTTTATCCATTGCAGTGTCACTGTGTTACGGTTGCACACTGTCACTCGCTCCAGTCCATTGTGACATTCTAGTGAAAGTCTGGAGGTAATATATTTTTTCTCTAGGGATTGCAGAACTCAGGCACTGTCGCACAGGCGCTGCGAACAGATGTACTCTGCATAGCTCTGGTATTAGGATCTGTTTCTGGTCTAAACAGTATAATATTCACTTAGTACCTGTACAACACACACGGTAGCGCCACAGTCGCGAACCATAGTGGCGCTGCGAACGGATGTACTCTGCATAGCTCTGGTATTAGTATTTGTTTCTGGTCTAATCGGTCCCGTTTCGCGCGGCGGGTGCGTTCGGAGGATACGGGGAGGGCTACGCCTTTACGGTTCACGTATCTGAGGAAGAGAGATAAAATAATTAAGAAATTAAAACAAATAGCGTAGAGTCATCTCAATTACTTCTTTTCCTTGAATTTGTATGTATATTTATATATATAATGTAGGTATATAAATATTATAGTAAATAATTATGTATGTATGTGTATTATAAGTCTTTAACCTATTTATGTACTTGTGCACCCGTTTTATTTATAATTAATTATGTTATAATTTAATATTTTTTAATATTATTATTTTCTCTCAATCAGAGCACCCGCCATCTTATCTCTTCACCATCCTTGGTTGACTGGTAGAGAATGCCTAAGGCATTAAGTCCGCCTTTGTACCTAATTGTGTGTGAGAAGTTTAAATAAATAAATAAATAAATAAATTAAATAAATAATAATAAAAAATAAAAAATTGACACAAAATACCTTTTAAACAATTCCAATACATTTCACAATAGGTACATTTGATTTTGGGAAAAGGCTGCACAAATAGTGAAAAACCCTGCCTCCTAAACTAGGGGAACCCTGTGACCTAGGAGTCAGTGTTCTACTGTAACTTCGTGTACAAAAGAAACCTTTATTTATGTGTGTTATTAAACCCATTATGACCTGATTTAACTTATATGAATATGAATGTGTGAGAATGTGTGTGTGGTGGGGTGGAAATGTGTGTGTGATGTAAGAGGGGAGGGGGTGTTTTGTGGGTGTGTGTGTAGTCGTGAATATGAAATCGAGTCAAAGCAAATTAGTACGTATAGATCGTGTCACGTGATGGTTTGCCTTGGAAAAATTGCGTTTTTACCATCCAAAAAGGGGCACTTGATTTATTTTATGCGAACTACGTATCACACTGACGTCACGCAAAATCCAAATCCTGCATCTCGCAAGCAGAGTTTACCGCGCGACTGGCATATACAGGATGGATTTTTGAGATGGGGCAGTAAGGGCAGCTACCTTAACCGTTGTAGCTACATGAAAACGGTCTTAAGAGACTGTCCTTATCTTTTTGAGAAATTTTGATCTGCATTCACAGATTTTGAAAAAAATGTACAGTCAGTTTTTTCATGCCAATCGATCCTCTTTCTTAGAAGGATCAAAAACCTCTACTGAACCAATTGAGGTTTGAGTACTAGAAAAGTCATAAATCGCAAAAAACTTTCCCCATACATTTCGTAAGAAATGATACTCCAACTTAGTTTTTTATGGACCGCTACAATGAAGACTAGCCAAAAATAAACAAAAAAAAATAACTTCGTATTTCGAAATCGCATCAATCGAATTCCGGCAATTCGCAAGGCAGTGGATACAAACATAATGATGGTCCTTTAACGTGACCACCTCACAGTCCTGATCTCACGCGTCTACACTTTTTTATGTGGCGCTATTTAAAAATTGAACTTTATAAAAAGAAATACAACAGTGTTCAGGAACTCAAAGATTTACTTACCACGATTCTCTATGGAATTAATCCTAGCACATTATCAGCTGCTACCCGCTCTGTAGTAAAGAGAATAAACCTATGCCTACGTCAAAACGGCTACCATTCTGAACACCTCATAACTTAGAGCACAAAAGTAAAATTTCTAGGTGAGTCCAAATGTAAAGTTTCAAGTTTTTAATTTTAAGGTGAAATAATACCCAAAGTAGAAGTTATAGTTTTTTATTTGTTTTTCGATCAGTCTTTTTTGTAGCGGCCAGTTTATCGATGGTAAAAAATGTAACTTCGAGTCTCATTTCCTACGAAATGTATGGGAAAAGTTTTTTAGGATTTATGACTTTTCTAGTACTCAAACCTCAATTGGTCCAATAGAAGTTTTTGATCCTTAAAATAAAGAAGATCGATTGGCATAAAAAAAGTTTTTGTGAAAATTGCCCATTTTCTTGCTGACTGTACATTTTTTTCAAAATCTGTGAATGCACATCAAAATTTCTCAAAAAGTTAAGGACAGTCTCTTAAGACCGTTTTCCTGTAGACACAACGGTTAGGGTAGCTGCCCTTACTGCCCCATCTCAAAAATCCACCCTGTATACAACGTACCGACATCACGTCGGGCAGTAGCCCACCAGACACAAAACCCAACTGGTCCGAGAATCCTCCCTTTTCTATAGAGGATGAGTGAACTTGACACCCTGTTCCTCATACCTCTAAATGGGTAGGGTGACAGAAGAAGTAATAATAAAATACATACCTCGGTGTTAGCAGGTTCAGCCTGGCACTGGTGTGGTCTACATCCAACAGCGGCTGCTCCCTCTGAGTAAGGCTGACACCGTACTTAGTGCTGTAGTAGTCTCTGAAGCTCTGGTGCGACGCAGAAGGGAATGACGAGTCGGGAGACAGGTTCCAGCATATTTCTGCTACTAAAAAGAACTGGAAAAAGAGTGAGAGCATTTCAATTGGGCTGGTCTTTGAGTTATGCTCGTGAACGGGTGCTGCTTGTGGTGACTGGTCGTCTTGCTGGCCATGGTTTTGTTATTGTTATTAATGATTAACTGTTTTTCATTTTACTATGATGGTGCTAGTTCATCATTTTTGACTTCGAGTTACAGCTATAGCTTTATGTAAGCGGGCACGCCCATTATGCCTGGAGGCTTTTATTTAGGTACGTTCTGTTTACGTTATTTCTGCTTGAGTATAGTTTTCGACGATTTTTATGTTTTTTTTGGTATAGGTAGTGGCGTGTGCTAGCTAACATAAGGCAAATAATTTAATTTAATGTTGTGTTGCGTAATGCAAATTCTTTTACATTTTATTGTATAGATTCAAGTTTTATATCTGAACCGACAGCTGTGCTGCTGGGGAGTTTGTTGCGCCACTTCTTGCCAGGTAAAGCACTAGGAAGTTGTGAAGGGTGGGCGTTTTTGGGAACTGTCTCATGTAATTTAGGTGAGGTATTTATGTGAGTGTGAACAACTATTAATCATGGCCCCTACATTTAAATACACGCACGGTACGTATGCACGGCACGGTTGGCGCAGTGGTTAAGCGATTGGCTGCTGCGCTGCGTGTCGCGGGTTCGATTCCCGCCCGGAACAAATATTTGTATGACCTTTAAGCAGTTGTTCCGGGTCTGGCAGTTTGTGTATGTGAGTTTGTGCAACGTTTAAAAAAAAAATACTTAAAGGCGAGATTTTGAATAGTTAACGTTTTTTTTTTAATTAAAAACTATCTCCATTACCGTAACACTTAGGACAGGGCTATATTAAATCTGTACTAACTGCTTACCCCCATGGGAAAGAGGCGTGTCTTTCTTTCTTTCTCATGTGGTTAGTGGCTCCCCTGGTGTCAGAGTTGTTACACCGCCCATGGGCCTCTGACTTGGCTTCACATGCCATCGAGAAATATCTCTTAGGCATCCCCACGATGCCACCGTAGGCGCGGGCCTGCGGACGGTGAGCGATGGGTAGCTCGCCGTCCGATAAGGACCAGGCCCGGGTCGACGGCGCGTTGTGTTCCACGCGCGCCTCAAAGAGACGTCAGCACGAATTGACGGGGTCCATTAGGGCCAATGCCTGCCAGGGTTGCGAGTTTGTCCGAAAGGGATATCGTGGCCCTGACACGCCCTCCCGCTCCGCCCAGAGCGGGAGAAGTTAATTGATAATTTCCAACCCAAAAAAAAAAAGGCATCCACACGATGTTTGCCTTCACCGTTTTTTAAGCAAGTTAGCCGACGCAGCCCGACGGTCACAACACTAGGCTATCACTGCACTTAGGCGTATTATACATCATCATTCCAGCCGAAAGCCAAGTCCACTGCTGGACATAGGCCTCCCCCAAGCACTGCCACTTCGACCGGATCTGTGCTCCCCGCATCCAGCGGATACCTGCAGCCTTCACAAGGTCATCGGTCCACCTTGTAGGAGGCCTTCCAACGCTACGTCTTCCGGTACGCGGTCGCCACTCCAGAACCTTTCGGCCCCATCGGCCATCAGTTCTGCGAGCAATGTACCCACTGCCACTTAAGCTTGGCAATTCTTTGGGTTATGTCGGTTCGCCTGCGGATCTCTTCATTTCTGATTCGATCACGTAGAGAAACTCCAAGCATAGCCCTCTCCATTTCCCTTTGGGTGATTTTTAGCCTTCTGATAACGCCCACTGTGAGCGACCACGTTTCAGTGCCATAGGTCATCACTGGCAACACGCACTGGTCAAAGACTTTCGTCTTGAGACACTGCGGTATGTGGGACGAGAAGATATTGCGTAGCTTCCCGAACGCTGCACAGCCGAGTCGGATCCGACGATTGACCTCTTTCTCGAAGTTGGACCTACCTAACTGGACAGTTTGTCCGAGGTAAACATACTCGTCCACGACTTCGAGTGTAGTGTCTCCGATCTTCATGACAGTGGGTGTTACATGGGCATTTGACATGACCTTTGTCTTCTCCATGTGTGTGTTTAATCACATTAATATTATAATGGCGAAAGTTTGTGAGTGTGTGTATGTTTGTTACTTCTTCACGCTCAAACGGCTGGACAAATTTTGTATGGAGGTAGCTGACACCCTGGAATAAGACTTAGGCTACTTTTTATCCCGATATTCCCACGGGATCGAGACTTACGCGGGTGAAACCGCGAGGCGCAGCTAGTTATACATAAACAAAATAATAAAAAAACTGACCTGAGGTTGATCCTGATTCCTGTACCACGGAGTGACAACCGCCTCTCTATACTTCTCCGCATCAAATACAAACATGTCTCCTTTCTTCAGCAAAGGATTCGCCATCCTTTTCTTACCCTTCCTCTTCCTATTGCCCTCTTTTTCCACCTACAAGATAACAGAAAATATACAGTAAAAACAAAAACTAGTCATAAAAAAAAACAAAAAAAAAAAAACTAGTCAGTCTCGTCATGTCAATCACACTAATATTATAAAGGCTTAAGTTTGTGAGTCACCCTGGATTAAGACATAGGCTACTTTTTATCCCGGTATTCCCACGGGATCGAGACTTACGCGGGTGAAACCGCGGGGCGCAGCTAGTAATCCTTTAAAATGGGAAAGTAAGTTTGTTTGTTACGCTTTCACGCTAAAACAGCTGAACGGATTTGGATGAAATTTGGCAAATGTGTCGACCATGACCTGGATTAGGAGATTAGGATACTTTTTATCCCGATATTCTGACGGAATCGAGACTTATGCGGGTGAAACCGCGGGGCGCAGCTAGTTAAGGTTTAAATGTATAATAACAATTCTTATGGACCACCATGAGAACGAATTAATCCATACTGGAGGAACTCAGTATTACCAAGCGACTTTCTACAATATGCCAGGAGCGTGCCCTTAGTTTTTTCGGGCATATTATGCGTTCATCTAAGCATGGTCTGGAAAGGCTAATGATGTGGTAGGAAAACGCGCTCAAGGCAGAACACCGGCAAGATGGTCCGACGCGATCAAGAAGGCTGTTGGAGGTAGCATTTACCGAGCGGTCCACACTGCAGAAGACCGCATAACTTGGAGACGCGTGGTATGTGGTCGCGATCCTCAGCATTGAGGGAACGACGAAGAAGAGATAATAAATTACCGGAAATAATAAAAAAATAACAAAAACTTTATACATTCGTAACTAAACTAAAACAATTTCTATTTTCTAAAAATTATAATATCAATGAATCTAAATGACACATTTTAAATTACATGGTAAAAAATAATTTCTTAAATAAAAATAAAACACTTTATTGCTAAAAAGATTTTACAAAGGTTTTACATTGGCCCCAAACTAGGCAAGCCTGTATCTTGGGCACCAATAATGTACCATGTAGAGGCAATAGTGCGATAATGAATGAAAATACTAGCAATGCATGAGTATGCAAACGTTACGGGTCGTCAGAAGCCCGAAAATCTGACAACCGGATAAAAAGTATCCTATGTTCTAATCCAGGTAATTTTAACGTTCAGCCGTTTTAAGGACACAGCACCAGTGACAGCAGATAGTTTGTTTGTTACAAAAGTAGTTATTTTTCCACTCGACAATCGGCATTTTGTTTTTGTTTTGATTCATGTTTGGTTGTTGAATGTTGACTTTGTCATCAATCGTTGTCATTTGCCAATAAAACAACAGACTAAATATATAGACAATACTCTAGGTAAACACAATGTAAATTGTCTTTGGTTCCTGGCTGTTATCAACCAATCGCAACCAATGGCTATGATTGTCAAAATGTTTAGAGTATTGGATACGAGGTTTTTTGGGTACTTAGTATGTGTATTTTAATTTAAGATTATTTGTTGAAATGTGCGTTTTGTTTGTAGAGAATAAAAAAAAATTCTTTCTTTCTTTCTTTCACACATATCAACTCGGAAAGGGAACGCCACCGTATCAACTCGAGCCATTCAGTATTCTTTATATGAAATTCCCTACTGCAACGCATACTAATCGGAATCGTATCGGAATCGCCTCGCCTCGGGACAAGCTCACGAACCGCGGTACGGTGCGTGGTCAACTTGCAATTCGCCGCTTACGGCTCGTCGTCCGCGCACTTACGTCTCTCCGTACCCGAGCTTACGTCTCTTCGTCCACCCTTGTTTGTTTGTTGACTTTGTAGTCATCACAGGTTATTATTTGCAAGTACCACAAATGTCAGTATATTAGAATGTACTCTGTGACTCTTGTCTGTGAACACAAGTCCACAGCAACAGAATATTATGTAGACTATAGTCTAGTAAACACATTATAAATTGTCTTTGGTCCCTGACATCAACCAATGGACAAGATTGTCAAAATGTTTAGTGTATTGGATATGAAGCTTGTGGGTACTTTGTACCCAAAAGCCAAAGTGCCAAAAAAGTGTATTTTGTCGTATTGTGCGTTTTTTTGTGCAGAATAAACAATTTTTCATTCTTCTTTCTTTCCTTGCCCCTCTCACCCCTCCCGCGGCCGATTCAAACTGATCTGGTGCCAGCCAGGTGAACCAGTGGTCGGCGAGCCGTAAGCGCGGCGTCGCCCCGCCGCACACTGTAAGAAAATAGCAATCTAGCGGTATTTTAATTCAAAATCCGAACAATGTTTTATCTACCAATTATTGGTGTCTTTTTATTCCTTACCCTCTAATAAAAACGACACCATATTTTTTTTAATGTGGGTATGTCAACATAAATATTAGAAATGTTCATATCAGAAACAAAACTGAGTCACACTCACTACGTGTTTTGCAGTGTTAATTTGTGCCAATTACGCTTACGATCAATAGTGTTATTTACTTTATTTGTCGTAGTGTTGGTATTTCATATGTAAGTACATACATATTTTGTTCGATTTATAATAGTAATTATATACTAAAATCAACCATTTCTGTTAGGACACGAAACATACTTCGATTTTTTTACATTTTAAATTCATTAGTTCCGAAAACATATTATATAGCATTATATAGTAAAGTATATACCATCACAGTACAGCTGATAGTTTTAACTAACAGATGCAACTCATAAATTTTGCGCTTTTTTGCGGCACCCATACATTTTTTTTTTTCAGCATGGCTACCGAAATAACGAAATTGCAAATTTTCGAAATTTGGACTTCTAACAGAGGGAGTGATCGTTTTGACGAAGTTTTTTCATTTTTTATGAATAGAGATCCTCGTGTAACTTATTCTGAATATTCTAAAAATAAAATCAAGGGTTTGCTGAGAGCATTATGCCAACAAATTGAAATAAAATGGACTAAATGCCATCGTCATCGGGATCGTTTTTTAGAAAATAATATGAATTGGTTAAAAACAACTATTACTTTACCTGAAAGTGTTTTACAAGAAATTCCATCATCCTCCTCCTCAATTACTCCAGGAAGACCAGCAAAACGTTTTCAAGACTGTTGTGATAGAACACAAAAACGAAAAATCCAAACACTTATAGAGACGACCAGTCCAGAAGAAATTGCTGTGGCTAATGAATGCAATTTACGCAATGCTGGCAAACGAGATTCTGAAGCCATAGTAAGAGAATTATCGTCTGAGTCCGGTAATAGTGGGACAGTAATCAAACAGGCCCGTAAACGTCAAATTAATGATCCTGTATCTCTATCTGCAGATGAAGCTCTTGGCATGATGATAGATGCTAAATTATCTACTCACCAGTACAATATAATTCGAGAAAAGGTTAATAACCTGGCTAAAAACTTGTTACCTTCTTATGACCAAATACTGGAAGTAAAAAAACAGTGTTATCCGTTAGAGAAGACTGTCACGGAAACAACTGCAGAATGCAATCTTCAATCTTTGGTGAATCATACTATCAATCGTATATGTTTAACCCAAAGAAATGTGTTAGATTCTATTGAAATTTTAAAAGTTGGATCAAAGGAACTAACCTGCCTGATTAAGTGGGGTTGTGATGGAGCTCAACAACAAAGGTATAAATAGAAGTTCACATCAGAAAGTCAGTTTGACGAAAATCTCTTCAGCATTTCGATGGTGCCCATTCAAATGGCTTTGAATACTGAAAAGGAGAATATGGTCGTATGGCAAAACCCTGCTCCCTCGTCTACACGTTTCTGTAGACCTATTAAACTTCATTTCGCTAGGGAAACTACAGAATTAACAAAACAAGAGGTCAGCGCGATGCAACATCAAATAGATACATTATCACCTGTAGAAGTTCATATGGATGACGTTCTTATTTTTGTAAAACCGGTATTCATGCTTACTATGATTGATGGCAAAATTTGCACTGCCTTGTCGACAGTGTCCGGTTCCTCTCAAACTTGCTATATATGTGGAGCAAAGCCATCCGAAATGAATAAACCTGATGTTATTTCAAAGAAACCACTCGATACAGCTGCAATGACTTTTGGACTTTCTCCATTACATTCGTGGATAAGATTCATGGAATGTATACTGCACATTGCATATAGACTCGATATAAAAGTCTGGCAAGTTAGAGGTGATCAAAATAAAAATCTAGTCAAAAACAAGAAGGAGCAGATTCAAAGAAGATTCAGAAATGAAATGGGTTTATTGGTGGACATGCCTAATCAACAGTCGGGAAATACCAATGACGGCAACACTGCCAGACGCTTTTTTCGAGATTCCTCAAGAACAGCTCAGATAACTGGCGTGAATTCAGAACTGGTTCATCGATTTCATATAATTTTAGAATCTCTCGGATGCGGGTTTTCGATTGACGTAAATGCCTTTGATTTGTTTGTTAAAGATACCAGGGAACTGTATCTTATGGAATATTTTTGGTACAATATGCCTGTCAGTGTTCACAAAGTTCTTTTTCATGGTAAAGACGTGATATCATCATGTATACTACCAATTGGCCAGTTATCGGAAGAAGCCCAAGAGGCACGAAACAAAGACAATCGTTACTATAGAGAATTCTTTACACGAAAAACTTCGCGTGTAGATACAAATACAGATCTCCTAAATAGACTTTTAATCTCATCTGACCCCTATTTAGCAGGATTAAGGAGCATACCACGAAAAATTAGAAGTATATTGGAGCCAGAAGTTTTGTCATTGCTTTCCCTGCCCACAACGAATGAGTAATATGTTTATTTGCTGTATTTTTCAGTTTTTTAAATTTCAAAAATACACGAAACAATACAAAATTATTTTATAAAACTAAAAAAACATTTAATTATAACTTATATCAATCAAATTAATTAGTTCCGTATCATAAGAATAAAATCCCGTCAGATTGCGATTTTCTTACAGTGTGCGCCGTAGCCGAGTCGACGTATCGGAGCTGCTGATCCGCTTTGGTTACGTGCTTACGTTAGGTTGACGCCTGTTTGACGGCGAGGCGAAAGGCGATACGGTGACGATCCGTTTCGAGTTGATATGTGTGCTGTGTCCTTAAAACGGCTGAACGTTAAAATTACCTGGATTAGAACATAGGATACTTCTTATCCGGATGTCAGACTTTCGGGCTTCTGAGCTCGCGAGCTTAGTTAGGATTAGGATGTATAGATTGAGTACCTTCTGATCATCTTCTGGTGCCTCTGTCCAGATGATGGGTTTTTCAATGTCGGTTATTTTTTTTTCTTCTGTGTGTTGGTAGATCAGCTCGAGGAAAGACCAGTCTATGTCTATTTTGTTGGTACCATCCGGTTGGGTGGCTGAAATTAAGGTTAAGCTGGTTGGTGAGGGTTGGAAAACGATGGGAGGGTGGTGTGATTTTGAGTTTTGATGTTGTTGTTTTGTTTCACACCATGTATCATGGGAACTGGCGAAGTTTTTTTGAAAGGATGTAAGAGCGTATACGCCGTAAGGCATTTCATACAAACTTTCAAGCCCTTATTTTTCGAAATCACTGAACCGATTTTAATTAAACTTCATACGCATAAGCAGGATACAAAGGTCTAAAAAGTTAGTTAAGAACATTATCATATTCAGAAATATTATGCCTTGCCTCGCCTGAAACACAGGATAACCTAGTTCAGGCACATAACACAATAGAATTTTACGTAGATTTAAGCAAATTTGTATTTAGGTTTTACCTTTTTACCTGAATAAACTTTTTATATTTATATTTATTTATATGATTACATTCAAATAAAATTATGCCTGTATAAAGATTTAGATGTTTTTTACGCTGATTTTGATTATTTACAGACAGAATACTATTATAATTTAGAATTGTGTTTTTTTTTTAAGATCAATTTACATCGAACTACCAAAAAAGTAATCTACTTTCTCCAAAAATTGTCCCACAAATATAATATTAATTTAGGAACTTACTCTTCTTAATATTCATTTAGGAACTTACTTTTAACAGTAGGTACAATATAATAATTATTGTGCGTAGATCCTTCGCTTTGTAACTTCATACCACGTCGACGAACTCTTAGTACCTCAGCAAACACGAATCGCATAAACCTGTAGTAATATAAATATCACCGTCTAATTATGAACATCGTTACTTTAGAATCAACAATAAAAAAAATAGTCCTTCAGACCGAATTTCGGCCATGGCGACCAATCTCAGCGGAGACAGGAGAGAAAAATTGTTTAAATATCTCAAAAAATGCCGCAGTTGTATGCGTTTAAAGTCTATTGTAGGTACAGACAGCACCACCTCCTTCTGCGAAGCAGTTATGCTAGCGAAGGAGGAGGCGGAACGCGTGAGGGTGAGACAAGGTTCGCGCCCTCGCGCCCCTAGTCGCCGCAGGAGACGCCCCGGGCGTCGGGAGTCGCAAGCCGATTTCCGGCCACCGTAGGCGCGGGCCTGCGGACGGTGAGCGATGGGTAGCTCGCCGTCCGATAAGGACCAGGCCCGGGTCGACGACGCGTTGTGTTCCACGCGCGCCTCAAAGAGATGTCAGCACAAACTGACGGGGTCCGTTAGGACCAATGCCTGCCGGGGTTGCGAGTTTGTCCGAAAGGGATATCGTGGCCCTGGCACACAGGCAACGGAAGGAACACGGGTGGGTTTTAGTCAGTAAAAGTCTGACACCGCTCCGCCCAGAGCGGGAGAAGTTATTTGATGATTTCCCACCCAAAAAAAAAAAAAAAAAAAAAAAGGTACAGACAGCACTGCTGCGCTCTGACGTCACAACACAGGAACGCCATAGTAACTTCGCGCCATTCAGTACAATGACCGTTTTGCGTGACAAGGATAGTACAATAATTTTAAAAGCGCGTAACTTCTCCATATTTCCGCTCATTTTATTTATTTTTTCACAAATCGTCTTTTTAGTAACACCTTTAAAAATAAGTATTTATTCATGTATATTTTTAATAGCCGTCAATACCCTATTGTTTTTACTTCCGTGTAATATTCTTACCTTCTAACAAGTTTCGCTCTTCGAGGCGACATTCTAACATCAGCGTCCGGCACGTGTTCCACAGACACTCTCACTTCGCCGGAACGAGTGTATACAGGGAAAGATGGGATCTGCAAACTGAACAATATAATAAAGATAAGTTTAAATCGTCAACAAAACTCACACAGAGTACATCTCATCATCATCATTTCAGCCGAAATACGTCCACTGCTGGACAAAGGCCACCCCCACAAGGGAGTTTTGCCATAATCACCACGCTTGGCAGGCGAATTGGTGATCGCAGTATGGTGTTAAAATGCATAGAGAACGCTGCTGCCCATTCTCTAGTAAGTCCCTTAGTCGCCTTTTACGACACCCACGGGAAGAAATAGGATGGTGCTATTCTTTACGTCCGGCACCACACGGCGTAGACAGCAGCTTGAAATATATTTATAGCGTAAAGGTTTTAGTAAATAGAATGAGAGAAGAAGAAAATACGTTTAATTGCGGTAAACATAACGCAAAGAAATAAAAACACAAACACGAAAGAACAAGTTGAGGGAAAATATGCGTCACATTCACGCAAGACGGCCATCGCTCAGCATAATGCTGCGACCCTATGCGAGACAGAGCCCCAGCGCTGGGTTTCAGCGACAGCCGGCGTTGACGTGATGACGTCATCCGGTGCAGCATTAAATGAGATAAAAATAAACAAAATAAAAATAAAATAAATCGTAAATTATAACTTTTTGCCTTAGCGATGACGTCATCCGGTGCAGCATTAAATGAGATAAAAATAAACAAAATACAAATAAAATAAATCGTAAATTATAACTTTTTGCCTTAGCAATAGGTTTCGTGGTCTATTCAATATAACTGTGTTTGGAGACGACTATGAATGGGATTCAGGGTGCGATACCCAAGTCGGACTTATTTTGAGTTTTTCTCAAAGCAGTAAGGTGGCTGCATTTGGGTCTGGTTAAAAGCAACAGGCTCGGCCCCCCTACTACATGGGACTTAAAAATAACTAAGAAATTTAGGCTTACTACACATATCTGCCTACCCCCTAGAAAAATACGGCGTGATGTTCTTATAACTCACTTCTTAAAATATTTTTTTTTTCATTATTGCTTTCTTTCTTTCAATTTCAATTTAATTTATTCAATCAATCAAATAACAATGTTAACACTTGACTTATGCTAGTTAACAAAAACAGATAGGTGTTGCAACCAGCACCCTTACTAAGTTAAGAAATAACTTGTCTTAAGGGCGGCCAACCCGACATACTTTTCATACAAACACTCGTACGTTATTATGGCGTTGTAACACATCTTTCTTTGAAATTTTTGAACCAATAGGTATCTTGTGCACTATATCTAGGTTTCCATGCAAGCAAAACAAAATTTTTGGAAAACAAAGTCAGTATAATAAGCCTGCAAAAATCTGCTTTTTTTCACAAATTTTACCTGAACTTTGGCCATTCATAATGTACTCATAAATTGTAAATGTTAAGAAAACATTACGATAGAAACCTTGCAAATGTAGTGGAGATTCTAAATGACCAACATTTATTTCACAAACTAGTAACGCTTACCCAAAAACACGTATTTCCTGGAACAAGTTTTATGAAAATTCCGCACATTATTTTTCGTTCAATGTTATCGTGTTCTCACTCGTTTGTTAATAGTTTTCACTTGCGCTGGATGAAACAACAAACTTTTCGACCATGCTCGCGTTGACGATAGACAGTCCGGGAAGGGCCCTCTTAAGGGCAGTGGTACAAGCCCATACATACTTTATTTTCACAAAGGAATTGCAGGCAGAACAAGTATTACAAAGAAAAAAACAAATCAAAGTTATGATAAGACCATAATTGAAAAAATCAGAAATTACAATTTAATTTATTTATTTAACATTTGGATTATTCGTGTTTGTGTGTGTCTTGTGTGCGAAGGTGTATACGTGTATAATGGTGATGGTGTGTATTGTGTCAGGTTTGTGTGCCTATCGAAGATCTGACAACCAGTCTTACCGCGTGGTATTCTCTTACCCAACTACTGGCAGTCATGTAAAATACTGGTATTCAGCTGCATCCGGTTAAACTGGAAGCCGACTCCAACAGGAGAAGGCTAGGCAGATAATGTTATACAATATTCGACTTACTTGTCAGGTTCATGTCTGGACATAAGGATGCCTATCGCTTGGCTCGCTAACTGTGGTGCGTGAAGCCTTCTACCGCGGGTGTTGTATCTCTCTGGTAAGGCACACCATAGTTTGGATACTATTGCGTAGAGCATGTTGCGTTTCTTGGCTGTGGAAAATTTAAAAAAAATATATATTAAACAGTTTGTGTACACACATACAAACAGACAAGGAAGAAACACTTTGTATTTAAATACTACATAACTTTAATTTTGGAAGTCAGTGGCAAAAAACGAAAATACAAAACCAAAGACACCGACTTCCCACGGGATCGGGACTTATGCGGGTGAAACCGTGGGGCGCAGCTAGTTAATAATAAATCTCACCTCCGCCCTCCTTAACTTTAGGCTCTTTATATTTCTCCTTAGGTTTGCCATCATTCTTAGGTGCTTCGGTGTCACTCTCAATGTCTATTTTCTCCGGGTCCTGTCCGGGGAATATTTCTGCATCGGTCGAGTCTATTACTGGTTGGCAGTCTGTGAAGGCCCAGGCAGTCTGTAAAGGAACAAATATTTTAGTAAAGTATTTTTTTTTCGACATTGTATTGGCTACTACAGTCATCAGCACTAATATGCAGGATGGAAGGGACATCGACGCGAAACCTGTTACCATGGATTCAGTACATCATACTTGACCCCCGTGCGTTGAAATTTCTCGTCGATACTTTAAAAGAAAACAGCTGTTTCCTACAGAAGTGCAATACCTTTTTGATTTTTTTTTTAATTCAATTCAATTCAATTTATTTAATTCAGTGACAATTATTCACATTGCGTTCGAATATAATCCAGCATGAAATATAAGTAGGTATTAGATGTACAAATATAAAAATACAAAAAAAAAAATCAAACAAACCAAACATGCTACTTAATTTAAACGAGAAAATATTAGTCAGATTAAAAAAAAAAAAAAAAACATAGAAATTATAGATTATCATTCAAACATAAATTATAAAATTAAACCATATTATTATGTCAATAAATTAATAGCAATTTAAACGAAACATAAAATTAAAGTCTGAACACATTATAACATCATAGACAAACAATGACATGTCAAGTTAAGAGCAGTAAGACTATTACAAATCATCTAATGAATAGAGACATTTTTCCTTGAGTCTTGCCTTGAATGAGCCTGTATACTTTTTAATTCAAATTTAATTTAATAACCGACGTAAAATTTTAACGCAGGGGGGGTCAAGAATTATGTACTGAGTCCATGGTAACAGGATGCGCGTCGATGTCCCTTCCACCCTGTATAGTAAATAGCAAAATTCAAAACAGATTTTCTCGTGGAATATTCTCGTGGATTACAACTTTGAGAAAAGTTCCAAAATACTATGTTCGTAGTAAAATAAAATTACAATTAAATAAAATAGTCGTAGGAAATCACTTTTAAAAGTTGCTAAATATATACTTATTAGTGCTCGTGACTGTACACGGTTAGTTCTGCGTTCAGAACCGTCTGATCTGACCAAAAATCGTTCCATGTGTGCATATTACAGCAACACACATGCAAAAGGGTCAAAAAAATATCTAAAAATATAAAGAACCGGACCGGTCCAGTTCTCGGCAAATTTATTTATACATATTGAACTTACTCGTTTACAATAGTACTGCCGTTTCTTGGTGGAGCCGGGTCGCGCGGAGTCGTGTGTGTCTGTATGTTCGCCTCCGCAGTACCGCTTTTAAGTTTTACGTTTCTGTCTGTCCACCTGTCTGTTAGTGTATCTGTCATTCTGTCCATCGGTCTGGTGGTCTGTCTGTCTGTCTGTCTGGTGGTCTGTCAGTCCGTCTGTCTGTCTATCTGTCTGTTGATCTCTCAGTACGTCTGTCTGTCCATCTGTCTGGTGGTTTGTCAGTCCGTCTGTCTTCCCATCTGTCTGGTGGTCTGTCAGTCCGTCTGTCTGTCCATCTGTCAGTCCGTCTGTCTGTCCGTCTGTCTGTCCATCTGTCTGGTGGACTGTCAGTCCGTCTGTCTGTCCATCTGTCAGTCCGTCTGTCTGGTGGTCTGTCAGTCCGTCTGTCTGGTGGTCTGTCAGTCCGTCTGTCTGTCCATCTGTCTGGTGGTCTGTCAGTCCGTCTGTCTGAATATCCGTCGATCTATTTATGAGCCCATCTGTCAGGTGGTCTGTATGTCCATCTGTTTGCCAGAGTTACTCCGTTTGGCTGTCTGTCCCTCTTCATTGTCATAACCTCGTAAAAACTAGTTTTTAACAATTTTTTATATTATGATAATTTAAGTTTATATTAAACTTACTCGTTTATAATAATACTGCCGTCTCTTGGTGGAGCCGGGTCGCGCGGAGTCGTGTGTGTCTGTATGGTCGCCTCCAATGTAGGCGCACATCGTGTTCACGGCCTCTAGTTCTACAGCTTTGAAGTTTTCTTTGCCTGAAAACCGAAGACAACCATTTCATAAATCAGTTTCGCTTCTCCTGAATTACGAGTAAATAATATTCTAATGAAAACCCCAACATTATTCCTATTAACTTTTAACTCTCGCATCACTGTCTCCCTCTCTCTCCAGCAGTGCTATTCTGTAACCATCTCACCGTGGAAACTTATATGGAGTGAGCGTGGAGCGAGCTGTCAGTGTCATGTTACCTGATGCTAGGGATGGACCAAAGATTACATTAACAATCATAACCGAGATTTTGAACAGAAACTGCACGGTACGGCAACTGGACAGCACGGTAGGCGCAGGCGTGTCGGGGGTTCGATTCCCGCACGGAACAAATATTTGTATGACCTCAAAGCAGTTGTTCCGGGTTTGGCTGTTTGTGTATGTGAGTTTATATGTTTGTAAACGCACCCACGATACAGGAGAAATTCTTAGTGTGGGGGTGGGTAGGCAACGTTTTTTTTACATTAAATTGAGTGTGACTAAATTTCTGTTATGCTATTTTATTTAAAATCCCCGTAAATAGTAATCTTTGAAAAAATATAAAATCAATTGAATTAGCATAAAAATATTATTAAAATCTCGATTATGATTGTAAATGTAATCCTTGGTCAATCCCTAGCATCAGTGGAATGACACTGACAGCTCACTCCACGTTAGAATTCACGGTGAGATTTTTACAGAATCGACATGCTGTTCTTTGAACATTCCACCAGAAAATGTTGGACATCTTCGACTTTATTACACACTTGGCAATTAGATAGTATTTCAATCATTAGTATTTAGCTAAATGTTTGGATGAAATTTGACACACAGATAGTTTATAACCTGGATTAACACAAAATACTTTTTATAGCGGTAGTACGTATCCGCGGGATAATTTCCGACCTCCAGGGGAAAAACTATTATGAGAATAAATGAGTGAAAGCCTGATATGTATGTCTCCTGAAAACTCTAGATTACAATCCTGAGGTAACTCTAAAACGTCTCGGAAGTAGAAGACACTTACCTATAGGCATCAGTTGGTTATCTAATTCCCCAGACTTGTGAAGTATCCTGCAAGCTTGAAGCGCTACCATCCTTCGGGCTAACACCTTCGTTGGCATGGGATGACCCTGGAAGGAGTAGAATTGTAAGAGGCTTTCTAAAATCTTCCAAAACAGGAATATAGGGATTTATTTCAGACATTGGAATCATCAGACATTAATTTCGTCATATCAAAAGCAAAAGACTCGTCACCTATTACATAAGGGACTTGAAAAATAACTGGTGAAGTCTTGGGCAGTCAACGAAAGAGGTAAAAAATATGACTCTAACTTTACTACATTTTAATTTCAATAAGTTTTTAAACAATCAGTGTTTCCACTACTGGGACACAAGCTTCCTCTCTGTGAGATCGAGTGGGCCACCACGCGGGCCCATACAACAGACTTGAAACAAATATATTTGTTATGGTCGCAAATCATATTTATATTCCGTTGGGTTAAGTACAGATATTCTATTTCACGAAGTCCGTTCGGCTTTGATTGTAGTAGTGACGTATCCCGACAAGCGCGCTTGTGTGTGTAAAAGTAGGTAACGTTAGCAAAAAAATCTGATATATATTCAAGTCGAGATTTAATAATCTAAATAAAATTTTGGTTTTAAAAGTATATACATTTTGTAAATAAATTAGATTAGGTTGCAATAAATACAAAAATATTAAGAATATGTAGGCATTTAATTAAGCATTGGTGTTACAGAATGGAAACGAAACAAGTAGGACTATTCAGTATTTTCAATCACTATCAGATAAATTTTCGATTTCCGATTCCGTTTTGCTGTCGTCAGAATCATCTTGTACATTGATTATAAATTCAAAATCGAGATCAAAATATTTCAAGTAGTCTTTTTCAATTTTTTCAACATTAGCACAAGTTTTTTGCCACTTGCTTTTTGCTTTCTCCTTTTCTTCATAGGTGAAGTGAATTTTGATGAAGTGGATGGGAATTCCTTCTCTTCTTTTAATATTCTTTGAACTGTTTTTGGCTCACACCCGTAGCTTCAGCTGTACGGCGTGTAATGTCTCGTAAATGAGACAAATCACAGTTGAGTTCCATTAATGATTTTGTAAATTCATATTCTTCTCGCAGAAAATGATAAACACTAGCTATCATGTTTCGACCCTAAAACAAAATGTAATCAAAATAATTAAGTAATATAAACATTTTATAACACAAAAAAACATTCATTTTATAAATACTTCTATTGCTATATTAAGTATCTTTGTATAACATTTTAATTGAAAACGTATAAATAAATATTACCTCACTATGGACAACTCTTCTTCGTTTTGTTGCCATGCTGACCTTACTCCGTGAAACAATTTGGCGCAAACTAAAAACCACTACTGATCCGGATCGTGTCCCGATCGACACTGAGCGCTCTCGAGGTTACGCACACAAAAACAATGTGCATGTGCACGCTTGACAACATTCATAGCCAAACGGACTTCGTGACATAGAACATCTGTAGTTAAATAAAGGTAAACAAAAAAACCCACGTGACGAGAGAGCTGTCAAGTAACCGACTAAACGAAATAACTGGCACTTCAGTTGTCATGCTACGTCACAGTTGTACTCTTCAATTTAGCAACGTTATAATTCGTTGGCGTTTATAGAACCTGTCTTTTTGGGCTCTTTACAATAGACAGATTACAAAATAATATAGTAATATATAAATCTAACTAAATAATTGTGCTCAAGCAATTACATCTACGAAGAGTAGTATAAGAATGAATGATAAAGTTTAACATACTGTAATAAAAGAAGAAACCTTCGTAATATTAATAAAAAATTAAAAAATGGTTATAAGTTACAACGTATTTTTAAACAAGAAAGTGTCATCTATAAAAACCCTTTTTATGATTTGTTTACCTTTATTTAACTACCTAAACCTATGGAGTATAGATCAACATACAACCTGTTACTGACCTGCAAATTGCAAAAAACGTAAGAAAATTTTAATTTTGCGGGCTACCCCGACGCTTTCGCCTTAAGGCTATTAAAAAATAGAATTTCAGATTTAAGTATTCAAATAACTAAACCTAAGCACTTTTGGCGTTTAGGCAGTAGAGGAATGAAAAAGAATAATTATATTTATTAAGCACTAAGCCTACCTATGTACAAAATAAGATGGGTTCAAGTAGTGAGCAGATACATGCACTTTTGAATAGTAAATCCACCAATAGCGACGAAGTACAAAATACTCAAAAATATATCGGTTCTGAAAAATAGGGCCGAAGTTATAAATATGAGTCTCATGCAGCAGAGCGCCAGTCGGAAAGACCGGTTAAGCAGTCACGGCCTCTCAAGGGCAACTGCGAAATGCCATTAAAAAAAAAAAAAAAGCAGAGCGCCAGTGTTTTGTAGTGCGGCGCGCGCGCTGGACGTGCGCGCTGCCACACACTCAATTTGTAAGTGGTACTATAAGTCGGTATCCACAGGCACGTTTTCTGGCCCAGTTGTTTACATTTTGGAACAACGATAGAACATTATTATTTTTGTAAACTCACCACTATGTTGTACTTGACGGGGCAGTTGAGAGGCAGCCGCAACGTGCAGATGTAAGCCGTCTTAGTTTTCTCAGATCCTGTGACTGGTAGTTGAACTTCTTCCATCCACCATTGAGGAGCGAGACGCGTGAATGTGTCTGAGGGGAGCTTGCCGCAGTACCTGAGGAAAGAAAGTTAAGGAGATGTTTCATTTTCGGTCTTAAAGTGTAGTAGTGTGAGTGTAGTGAATAGTGTGTGTGTGCGTGTGTGTTGTGTAGTTGATGCAATAAACATTTTTGTTTTTAATCGGTTTTACACAAAAAATAATAGTTTTTCAAATTATTGCCATATTCTAATGAGCATGTTGTGAACTTACGTGCATACTGCTTTCGTCCAGAAACCATGTTACATTAAAACATAACAATATCACGTAGACGTTATGTATATAAATATGAAAGGCATATATTTCTGTGCTATTAAGATAATAAAATAGCTATCTTAGACAACTTTTTTGACTAATTATCAGAAAGTGAACGTTAAAACAATATATTCTACTTTTGTGGATTGTAGATTTGTAAGTACTTCTGGACGAAAAACGTCATCTTTCCAACCTGCGAAAACGTCTATTTTGAGGTATGAAAATATATATGTCTGTGTTTGTGATCTTCCTGTGCATATAGCATAGCATAATCAACCTATAATGCTCTCCCAACTACGTTGGGGTCAGCTTCCAGTCTGAACGGATGCAGCTGAATACCAGTATTTTACATGGAGCGACTGCCTATCTGACCTGCACAACCCAGTAACTGGGTAATACGATACCCCTTGGTAAGACTGGTTGTCAGACTTTCAGGCTTCTGATGGCCCGTCACGACTGTCAAAGAACGAACACGAATGACAGCCGGGACCAACAGCTTAACGTGCTTTCCGAGGCACGGAGGAGTCTCGGTATGTAAAGATGGTCAACCATCCACGGACCAACCCCGGCAAGCATAGCTTAACCTGATGGATCGACCCGTGTGGCTGTTATTACTTAGCCACAAGCCCCTTTTCTCACAATCTCAATAATATTATAAATATCAGTGTTTGTTGATTTGTCCTTTTCAGGGTTCCGTACCTCAAAGGAAAAAACGGAACACTTATAGGATCACTTCGTTGTCCATCAGTCAGTCAGTCAGTCAGTCAGTCAGTCAGTCAGTCAGTCAGTCAGTCAGTCAGTCACGCAAAAAAAAAATACGGCGATATAAGCGACATTAAAGGAAAAAGTCCAAAAATTTTTAATTTGTAGTTTTATCACACAAAAAAAATACTTTTTTACGATTACAAACATACATTTTCAGTTGGAAAATTGATCGGGGCGTATATCGATGTATGGGAGAACATGTTTTTCAACTACAATGTTAAGTTTGTTTTAGGGATAAATTCATCCCAACTACGGAACCCTTCATTGTGCGTGGTCCGACACGCACTTGGCCGGTTTTTTTTATGCAGCAACTACTTTTCATCGCAGATTTCCTCTTACAAATTAATACATTTATATTTTAAAAAACTCACCTATTAATCAGCGCAATCGCCGTACTCAGATCCACACTCGCTGAACTATCAGAATCACTCAAAATTTTCTTATTATCACTTCTACTTAGATTAGCTTTAGCTAATAATTGATAATAAAGATTTACATTAGAACACAAACATACACCATTTAGTTTTACATTAAAACACTTATTACAATACACACTTGGTTCTTGTTCTTGAATTTGACTATCAAGGTTCTCAGTATCAGTGATATCGGAAGTATTGTTCGAATTTGGAACATCGTTGCTATTTATTTTGATATTAATGCCATGAGGTTTGTGATATTCATCGCTATGTTGTTCACAACTTTGTTTAGGGTCCTGATATTTATCAATATTTTCTTCAGATTCTTTTGTTTTATCCTGATTTTCATCCTTAGAATCAATTCCTACTTTATTGCTATCAAGATTAACTTCAATTTCTCCAGTTTCACTATTATGTTGTGTAATTTCGACATTAAAACTACCAACAGCGGTTAAATCTTCCATTTGGTGTATAAGATCGTCCATTCCATCTTTTTTTATGGCCTCATTAACTGTGTTAATAGCATCATTAACGGTGTTAATCGTATCATTAACTATATCCATAGCTTCATTAACTTTGTTGTTTGTTAAAAGATTTGCGTTGTCATTGTATACGCTGCTATTAATTCTATTATTGTTAACTCCTTCTAAATTATTATTTTCTGTACAATTATCTGTTGGTTCGTTGTTATTTCCTTCACAGATTTCTATTTCATTATCATTGTTACTAGGATTGTTGTCTATACATATATTTTTATATCTTTTGCTATTTTTTTTGTCAACCTTTTTACTGACTTCGTCTTTGCAATCTTTATCATTTTCCAAATCATTTCTTTTACTAGTTTTCCTAGCATCTTTTGTATCAAATTTACTCGTAGTTGTAGACATTCTTCTTCCTTCATCTTTCTGATTAACATTTAAGTTAATGACGCCGTCATTAACTGATCCAGACGTGACAATGCCATCTTTACTTTTGCGAGTATCTTCAAAGCAAATTTTATGACTAGTAATAGTAGTGTTGACGTTGGTGACACTGTCATTAGGAGAGTATGGTTTGACAAAGTTTGTGAACGCGTCAGCGTGATCTTCTTCTGTTTGTGGCGGTTCGTCCTGAATGCCACAGCCGCATTTTCTGCTGATAATCTGTGAAAGAGAATTAATAGTTGTAGTATATTGGATTAATGAGTTGGATAATTAATGTACCTATACAAGATATTGTAAAACATTTTATAAGAGTAATGGAGGAGTTTCTTGCCCATTCTTCTCCATACGAAACTACCTTTTGGAAGGGGCGACTAGAATCAATTCAATTTTTTTTTTTTTGTAAATATTGACGTTCAAAAGTGCCTTTTATGTGCCTATTTGAAATAAATAATTTGACTTTGGATGCGTTGAGCTGTCTTTTAGACATATTTCGATTTAATGATTATAATTTATTTATAATAACAATATTCAATTACAGATAAATATATTTCGAGCCACATCGTAAAAAATAATAATTATAGCAAATTAGCAATTCAAGGGTTCCGTAAACAAAAGATGAAAACGGGTCCCTATTTCTTCGCCTACGTCGTCTGCTTCTTTTCTAAATTACCGGCCGTCTATTTATTTATCACAGGGCTTTATCTTTTTAATCAAAATAGGTAGTTGTTTTATACGGGCGGCCGGATATTAACTACCAGTATCCGGCCGTAGGCATCTGAAGGAACACGGGTGGGTTTTAGTCAGTAAAAGTCTGACACTCCCTCCACTCAGAGCGGGAGAATATTCGGCTAGGTTGTATACCGGATAGTTGCCAGATATTCGTAATAATTGTTTATATGTTAATTATTGAAATTGGTGTTGTACCGTTTAAATTAACTAAAAATAAATAATATCCGTTTCTCTACTAGCTCTAAATCTGTACTATCAGCTAATCACACGTAAGGTCGTAATCTAAAACTCAAGCATTACTTAAAACTTCAACCAATTAAACTGCTTTAAATCTATACCCAAGACGAGATCTGGGGGTCTACTCCGAAGCGATAATCCGAAGTATCGGCCGAATATTCGTTATCCGTTTCTTGACCACCAAAGTTTCCTTTTTTTACTTTGAGTCCTTACCCGACTTCATGTCTCATTTTTGACTTTGAATTATCTATTTGACAGTTGTTTTTTTTTAGGCGTATTTAGCCGTAGTCACCCGTAGTCGGGAAAAAGCCGAACATTCGGCCGATACTTCGGATTTATCTGCGGAGTAGACTAGGGAGTCTACTCCAAAGCTTTAAACCGAAGTATCGGCCGAATGTTCGGTCTTTCTTTACTACGTCTAACTATCGCTGGCGAAAAAAAAAAAAAGGCTGTTGAAGAGATAAGCCAAAGTCAAAACTGTGACTTGACTTCAAGTCACAGTTTTGACTGTAAGGACTCAAAGTCAAAAAAGGAAACTATGGAAGTTATAAAACGGCCGAACATTCGGCCGATACGTCGGTTTAGCACTTCGGAGTAGACCCTCTGTACTTTAGTATCGGTCTGTAATACTGGTCTTATTGTACAATTTTTTACCTGATCGAGTTCTCTATAAGTAGCAACGTTGTGTAGTAACATCTGCGTGGTCTCGGGATTGTTGCTACACAACAGGGCTGCCGCGGATCTAGTCGCCCGAGCTCGGCCGCGGCAGAGGCCATAGGAGCGGTATCTAAGACGAAATAGAGTAAAATTAACATAGCACCATGCTGGTATTCCCCAGAGGGATAGGCAGAGGGTTAGGCACTCTAACAAATTTTCAGTGTACGTTATAAATTGATAATGGCTGCGTCAAAGTTCAAGAGTTTCCTTGCATTCTGTGGTTGTTGTCTAAGATTAGAATATAATATAATTTATTTCTGAATATATGGTACATTAAGATTAATAAATAGCTTCACATTATAGTATAATGTTGCCGTTGCCGGTGTAGAAATCTTAAAATTGAAGTAAAATTAATTTAATTATAAATTAGTTTGAAATGACAATAGATAATTTTTAATACAATGTCAAGTTTTATAAGTACAATTTATTATTTATGATTGAATGGTCAAAATTTACTAATTATATAATGACAAATAATGAAAATTACAAGTCAATAAACACACAAAGTATTGATCAAATATAATGTATTTTTTTTATTTTTTATTAGTGCAACCAACTCCTTTATATAAGTCATGCAAACATGCACGAAAGTGCATAAATGCTGAAGGCAACCACTTGACACATATACAATATTAGTTTTAGTAATGCGAAACACGTATCTAGTATTTTTATGTAAAGAATCTATGTACAAAATTTCAAAACTGTATCATGAAAAATCACAAAGTTATAGGTTGTTATGCTACCGGGTTGTCCGTACAAAAACATGCTAACGGCGCCCCCGCGCCTCCAGGGTCGTCTTGCGCTCATTGATAATAATTTGGCAGTATGTACCTAACCGCACGGCGATTGTATTGTAAGTAATTAAATGGTGTTATCATTTTCCATCACAGTTAAATATTGTAGGGACAAAATATTTTATGGTGTAAAAATTGTAGAAATCAATTCAGTTCCTTATTCTGAACAAACTATATTCAGCTTTCGCATACACTAAAAATGTTGTATAAAGGCCCAACAAAAACATTATTTACAAACAGAACTCCTTTTTATTAATAAAAAAAAAATTATAGCCTATGGAAATCAAGTACCTAATTAGGACCACTTCGTATTAATTTTTTCTACTACTCAGTAGGTACATATAAGAACTTAGGATCCACTTAGCTGCTGCCCGAGGCATCGCACGCGTGGCTTTTTAAGTTCCGTCAAAATAGGTCCAGCCGTTTCGGAGATTAACCGGAACAAACAGACAGATAGGCAAAAATTTTAAACATTTTTTTTTCCATATGCATTCAGTAAAAAGTTGTTATTTTGACATTACAAACGGACACTTTAATTTTATTTATTTGTATAGATGAAGAAATGTCCAATAGCCACCAAACGTAATATAAATAAAAATAATAATACTCACGAAACAGGTATGTCCCATCTCAATACGAGGTTACACCGGGGTAAGTCAATACCTTCTTCTAACGCTGGCGTAGCTAGCAGTAAGTTACATTCATGCATACGGAACCTGGGAACAATAATAAGTAAATTCGTTTCGTGATTTATGGCGTAGAAAGGGGGGGAAAGTGATTTCTTTCATAAGTTTATATAGATATTTTTTATATTTTGTGAATGAGAGAACGTTGTACGAGGGCGGCACTGAAATTTTCGGGAATCAAGGAAGTGACACAACATTACTATTTAAAAATGTATTTATTTCTTTTCGAAGTATTCTCCGCGAAATTTGACACATTCTTCCATACGATGGAACCAATCATTGAAGCAACCATTCCATTCGGAAGTTGGGGTCTCCAAAATGGCCGTTTTGTAGGCGTCCACAGCTTCTTCAGGTGATGAAAATCTCTGTCCACGCAATTTATTCTTTATTTTAGGGAAAGTATAGAAATCATTAGGGCTTAGGTCGGGGCTGTACGGCGTATGGTCTTTTAATTCTATGTTTTCTTGCTCTAAAAACTCTTTTGTTCTGTGCGCGGTGTGAGAACTCGCATTGTCGTGATGGAGGATGATGCGGCGGTTGCAGTTCTCTTTACGGAGTTCAGAAACGACCTGCGGCAAAGAAATGCTAGCATACCATTCTGCATTAACCGTTCTTTGTCCCTCAAGAGGAATAGTCGTAACATGGCCGGTTTTGGAGACAAAGGTGGCCACCATTTTTTTTGCAACACTCCGTGAACGAACAATTTTTGTTGGCTTTAACTCATTTTCGAACACCCAAACTCGTGACTGGTTTTTTGTTTCGGGTTCGTACGCGTATATCCAGGATTCGTCACCTGATACAATGTTGTATACAGCATTTAAGGATCCTGCGTGGAATCTTTCGAGAGTTCTGACGCACCAAGTAACGCGAGCCGCTTTTTGCTCTTCACAGAGCGAATGCGGTATCCATCGGGAAAACAACTTTTTTACACCTAATTGTTCATGCAAGATTATTTGTATTTGGCTCATGCCAATGTCTAAAGTTGCCTGAAGTTCGCGGTATGTCACATGTCGATCTTCCTCAATCAGCTTACGCACAGCATCAACGTTTTCTTGGGTGACTACAGTTTTTGGACGACCTTGACGGGGATCATCACTGAGCTTGACACGTCCACGTTGAAATTCAGCAAACCAGCGATAAATTGTGGTTTTGGATGGGGCTTCATCACCAAATGCAGAAATCATCCGGTCAACACACTGTTTTTGTGTTAAACCAGTTCGAAAGTTATAATAAATCATCGCTCTTGAATTTTCTCGAGTCAATTCCATTTTCTCAACGACTAAACAAGTTTGACAAAACCTTGTGACAAGACCGAGAATCTTTTTTTAAATAAATAAATGGTATTCGATTTTTAAAACCAAGGAGTTTTCAATTAAAAAGATTTTAATATGACAGGAACAGTGGAAATATTCCATTCCCAATACTTTTAGTGCAGCCCTCGTAGGCTTAATAGACTGTAGATTTATAGACCATTTTCTATTTAGTTAAATACATGGTACTTTTTGATAGGCCTACCCTGTCCTCCCATACCTATTAACGCTGTAATTTGAAAACATTGTAAAAGCCAATTATTTTTAAAAGAGTAACCGTGGAGTTACTTGCCGGTTGTTCTCCATAGGAAACGACCAATTGAAACCGTGCACCTAACTTCTGACGTTTCATAAGTGCCCATGTAGGTTTACGTGAAATAAAATATGGCAAAATAACAGAGGACGCGCCCACGGCAGTAAGGATGAGTTTAATTAACAACGAAACGCTTACTGCACGCTTATATGCACAATCTTACTCATCATCTGCCTAACCGGATGCAGCTGAATACCAGTATTTTTTATGGAGCGACAGCCTATCTGACCTCCACAACCCAGTAACTGGGTAATACTATACCCCTTGGTAAGACTGGTTGTCAGACTTTCGGGCTTCTGACGACCCGTAACGACTATCAAAGATCCACGAATGACAGCCGGGACCAACGGCTTAACGTGGATTCCGAGGCACGGAGGGGTCTTGGTATGTAAAGATGGTGACCCATCCACGTAACAACTGCGGCAAGCGTAGCCTAACATGAACGATCGGCCCGTGCAGCTGTTATTACTTAGCCACAAGCTCCTTTTCTCACAATCTGACTAATATTAAAAATATCAGTGTTTGTTGATTTGTCCTTTTTTATGCAGCAACTACTTTTCATCGCAGAAAAATCCAGGTCAAATATTATCGCGTATATACGGGCAGTAAGTGTAAAAGTAAACCACGGTCCCCACGAGTAGGTATTAATTCAGTAGGGATTCTATATATACGCCCCTCCTACGGCCGCAGCGGTGCTGCGCGGCATCACTGTTTGGCCTGTTTGGAATCACCTTTACATGTCATATTAAAAAAATAAGCTAGATGGAGTTGACATTTCCTATCTGACTACCCCTGACAAGAAATGGCGATACAAACTCAGGGGTCAGTCTCTTTTAAAGTTCAGACATAATCTTGGTCAGATTGTATGAGGACCTTATAGATCTGTGTCTGAAATGGTATTTTGAAGAAATAACTAGACTACTAGACAAATTTGAGTGATCTGTCCAGTCACAGTCAGTACAAGCATTTGTCTGTAATCGTGTAGCTCAACTCAGGACTTAAGGAGCTCAACGACTCGACGAAAAATATCAAAAAAAGGACATATGGAGGAGGCAGTACTACTTACTTCTTCAAGACATCCTCCTGCCTCTTTCCCTGTCGCTGACATTCACGCTGCTCCGTGCCGGGGTCGGCAGGAGTTTCTGTGGCACAGTACTGCGCGCTAATATAGCTGAGATGACTGTTACTACGGGACATGTCCTGTGGAATAAAAGTGTGGTGATTATACCGCCTAGGTAAAGCTAAAGATCTTTTGACTTTTCAATGTTGGTTTTTCAAGAAGTAGTTTTTTTTTTCAAACCAAGTTAAGAGATTACCCAAATTAGGTTAATTAAGTAAATTATCAAAAGTCTAAATTAATATGAACTAGCAACCCGCCCGGCTTCGCACGAGTAGCAGAGCATATAAACATTTATTTTTCTGTTGTAGTGTCGTATCAGCCTGTTGCGTCAAGCACGTGGGCTAGATTAAAATGTAACTGATGTGCATCCTACTTGGAGTATTTTACATCATTATATTACAGCCAAACTCTACACAGAACCTTGTATGAGAATGACACTGAAATTTCTTTGAAAATCAAAAACTGAACAAGTTATTAGTTTTATTATATCTTTTCAAAAGTGTCCATTTACATCAATACATCGCTGCATCCGACGGAACCATTGAGAAAAGCACTTAGCCAACTCGTCCTTAGGGGTCTCTTCGACAGCATTTTGAAACGCAGCCACTGCTTCCTCGGCGTCCATAAAACGTTTTCCTCGAAGTTTTTCTTTTATTGTCGGAAATAAATAAAAATCGGAAAGTGCGACATCGGGGCTATAGGGCGGGTGACCCAGTTATTCCTGGTCAACCTTCTTTGACCGGTTCATGAAAATTTGAACTTATTTTTTTATTATATCGTTTACAAATGGCCAGTTCTAAAAACTTTCAGTGTCGCCCACGTATACCCTTTCTCATGAATCACTCCGTTCATTGGTGAAGACCGTATGAAAATCCATTAGGTAGTTTTTGAGTTTATCGCGTTCAGACAGACAAACAGATGCGGCGGGACTTTTTTTAATAAAATATTAGTGAGAAAGTGATAAAAAAATCACGTTCTATAGACTTTAAGTCATATGAAATGAAATTTAATGAAATAAAATTAAATCGTTTATTCTGCAAATAGGATAATTATCGAAATCACTTTTACACGTCATATTAAAAAGAGCTCAACGACTCGACGAACAATACCAAAGAAAGGACATTTGGGTAGCCCACATTAAGTGCTCAAAATGCCAGACCATCATTAAAAGTAACTGTGAAAGAGAAAAAAAAGGAAAATATTTAAAGAAAAAAAAAGATCCACATAGTGCTCACATCCACAAATACAAACAATATAGTTCCACTGGTCAGGCAATCAGTGTGAAGTTTTATTAATTTGCGAAAAACTGATTTAAAATCGGAGTAAAATAAATAAAGCCAGTAAACGACACTGATAAAACTGTCGGCAGACTTAAAGTATCTAATGCGCGGAAATCTTCTTTTTCATTTTGACAGACATGTAATTGCACGGATGTGCCCACCCATCCACGGGCCGACCACAGCAAACGCCACCACGTAACCTTTGTCTGCCCCGTGAGGCTGTTATTACTTAGCCACGAGCCACTTACCACCATTATGCTGAACATAATCTTCGCGATTAGCGGCTCCTTCATATACACGATGCCACACAACGCGTCCGGGTTCTGTTGCATCTGCAGTACTCTTGCAGCATTGTTTCTTTGTAGTCTAGTTTTACCCCTGGATGAGAAATATGGTATTGGTTTATAGTTTAATCTAAACCGCTGAACTGCGCCTTAGGTATGCGCGGCGAGGCCGGGTGGGACGCCGTGAGCGGCCTGCACTGACGAATGAGCGGCCCGAACTGACGAATGAGTGGCCTACACTGACGAATGAGCGGCCTGCACTGACGAATGAGTGGCCTGCCCTGCCCCCCTCCCCGTCTCAATTCACATAAACCTAAGGCGTGGTACAGCGGTTTCGGTCAAATTATAGTAGGTTGGTTAAAAAAGTGTAATTGATTTATTTGTGAAACATTTAATTGTACGCCACATAAAACAAAATGGACAAATATACTTAAATATAGTGTAAAATAGACGATCTATTACAAGCAACCTTTGGATGGGCTGAAAGAAAATAGAAAACACTGGGAATAAACAGTCTGGTCGGTGCTCGATCACCTTGGTGTCGGCCAGTGTTATTTGGGTTTTTCATTGGTAATTTGCCATTAGCAGCCCAGAGTCGGGATTTGTGTACAGTTATAGGCCCCTATTACGTGGAACCTAAACGTTTACGTGGAACCTAAACGTAACTGGCGAAAAATATAGTCAACACATCAAGTTATACCAAACTGTCAAGTTTCTCCAAATGATTTTAAACCTTAAAATGTTGAAAGTTACGTTCAAAATGTAATGATGAAATTTTTCAGTTTGTGGTAACTTGTATATTCTAGCGACTATACAAAAATATTTCATGATATTCAGAGCCCCTGATCAAACCCAAAATGACAAATTTTAGCTCAACAGCCGCTTGCAACTACTAAACCAATGAAACATAATAATTTGTATTAAAAAAAAGAAGAATATTATACCTCAGTCTATATCCGGAACGCCTTGTAAATCCTATTAGACCTCTTTGCTGCACCATAACTTCGTTGCCACGAATATCCATTCCAGTAACACGACTATTCGTTGAAGTATCCGTCTTATTTATGGAGTATTCGGCTTTATCTGTAGTATCAGTTTCACTTATGGCAGTATTCGATGAGATATTTGAAGTATCATTGCTATTATCAGTTTTGTCCTTAATATCCGTCTGACAAATTTGAGTATCCGGATTGTTTGAGCTACTTTTAGAGTTATCATCGCTGGGAGAGTCAAGATCTTTTAAATTAGACTCGTAAGTGTTAACTCTATCTTGTATTTTGTTGCCTAAAGTCATAAAATCACATTCTTCGATGTCATTTAACATTTTCTTTATGCTTTCTTTATTTATAGTATCACAACCACTAGTACCAGTTTCATTGTCATCCTTAGTATCCGTCGGGATATTACCACTATCATGTCTAACAAAATTCTGGTTCCGAGTATCCGGTGGTTTAAATGTCTCTAAAATTTCAGCAAATCTCATTGTTTTTGGGGACGAGAATGTCTTAATTCTTTCCCATTCATCTTCGATTTGGTCAAATAGTAATTCGGTATAACATCGAATTTTTATAAAGACTGTGGTACATAAACACATTAGGATAAAATGTCTTTCATAGGGTATTTTAATTTTTAGTTTCTCTAGCTTTGTTAGTAGGCAGACTGCTGCTTTGTCGGCTGCGTAGGGACCTGAAATAAAATAAATGATAACTTAACATCACGAAAGCGAAGACAGAGGTAAATAATACACCCACATTTAGCTAGCAATGTTTAGGCATCTGTCACACCACCATCGAGGAAGCGAATTGAATGCTGTTCACACCGCGGCCACCGTTGCGCAGACGATACTCGTTGCTCGCCAACTCGTTTTTAGTTGCTAACTCTACTGGCTTCTCGTTAATTGCCGGCGGCGGTGGGTCGGATGCCTTAGGGGCGAGCCTATTACCATCAACCGAGCACAAACCAGTAATCCAGGTGGCTAGTGAGAAAATCTAATATCATTTTACCCGACCTTAGTATCGAGACCAATAAATCTTATACTTATCACGACCGCACGTCACGCGTCGTGTGGTTTTTGTGATTAACATAAGGTTTAAATTGCAATGATTGGCATGCGCTCGTTTAATGTAACTATACTAAACATTAACATAACATCTAACGGTTTTTAGTAATCATGCTTAACTGGACTTATTTGGCATATCCCATAAACAATTTTCTTCCCTTTCTACCAAATAAATCATTATTTCTTTCTTAATTACTTAGAATGTTTATAATTTGCTAAAGAAAACTCACCTAATTGTTCCAAAACATATAGAAACTGTTTGAATATATTCTTAGGGTCAATGGTGGGGTGTGGAATGCTCATAAATTCATCATACATCTCGTCTCCGTATATCTCTGTGGGGTCGTGTCTGTAAATGTAAGGAAAATTATAAGAAAAACGTTCAATAACGGTAAAAAATATTGTACAGGCAAACCTATTTACAGATATCCCAAGAAAAGTATGCGATTCGGAAATACAAACGCGTGATGATGAGATCAAATATAGAGCTGCTACAAACATGGAAGTGCTTGCCTATTTTGTATACCATAGTCACAAAATTATAGATTAACAACTCTATGAAATTCCGAAAACTTTTCAAAACTTTTGAGTGAGAGATGACGATCTGCGTGTTCTGCGACCGGAGTAGGTAACCCGAGAGAGGGAAAACTTCATACAAACGCGCTATTATAGGCGCACTACTACAAAGCGCGGCAGTACAAAACTTAGCTTTGTCTCTGTGGGGGTTTATTCGTGCTAATTCGGAAACACGAAGATTATCGAAGTGCATAATTGTTTTGGCTAAAACGTACGTGTAAAAGGTATATTGAAAAATCGTTGCAATCGGTATAAAAAAAAATGTTTTTTGCGCCACACTTGCCCCAAAGAGTCTGTACAAATTCTGGAGCGTCTAGGTTTATTAAGTTATTTTTTTCTTTTCTTTTCATTTAACTTTCCTAAGTTTCTTTAGATTTTACCTTTTAAGTTTCACCCCTGAGCAAATAGTTCCTTAACAATTATGAAGTGGATAGCGTCGCGTCGTGAGCGTGATGTGTAATCAGATTTTTTCCCTCACTACCTATTTATTAAGATATTTTTTTAGCAGTTTGTTTTCCCGAATGTGGTCATTGGGAATGTCCCACCGCTGGGCAAAGGCCTCTTCTCGTACAGAAAAGGTACGCATTAATAACCACACTTGCTCAAGAGTGGCGTGTTGGCGATTTTAGACTTACAGTAATTATAAGTCCAGGTTTCCTCAGGATGTTTTCCTACACCAATGTCAGTGATGTCCAAGATAAACTTAGAAAGTACGTATAAATGGAAAAAGTCCCATGACGTCACTTGCCCAGGTTTGAATCCACAGCCTCGTCCATGACACGCGAAGCCGTAACCTCAGGGCCATCCCAACATTTTATTTTTGAAAATACTCGTGTTAATTCGTGCAACAGATTTTGATGTATTGTTTTTAAAATGCTTATCGATGCACTTCAATAAAATCTAACGCGTCTTGCACGGTGTATCTCATGTATGTCTCTAGTTCTATGTATATTGGAGGGAGTATTTCGTCTGGCCGAGCGGAATATTCTATTATTATAATTTAGACTTACCGATGGTCCTCAATAAAATCTAACGCGTCTTGCACGGTGTCTCTCATGTATGTCTCTAGTTCTACATACATTTGAGGGAGGTTTTCGTCTAAGGGCCGAGCGGAATATTCAATTATTAGTTCACGTGGTTTTGCTGAGGACGATATTCTGGAACAAAATGAGGAGTTTTATAAATGAAGTGTAGGAGGAAAATCGGGACTAGAAAAATATAGTAGTGGTTCAACGGGACAAGAAAAAGTAGCATTTTATAAAAAGGAAAAAATAATAGAAAATAGCAACCCACTTTAAAGAAAATAAAACATGTTTGCACCTACCAATAGCATGCTAATTTGCATGCAGCATGATAATGTTGGTATTTGCTCGAATTCATAAAATAATTTAAAGCAGTATGAACGAATCGAAGGAAATTATTTTTTTCCATTTTATTTTCAAATACAACGACTGTATTTTCATTCGGCGTCGGCAGCATTAACATAGCCTCCACTAGTGACGATACTTTATTAGGGGCATCGTTCGAACGTCTGGCGCACCCTGTGCAGTCAAACCAGCTAAATCTCACTGACTGGCTAATATTGTTACCAACAACAGCAGCAACAGCTATTCTTATATAGCTCGTGCCGATACTTGTGAACAAACAATAAATTATCACTACATATTATAAAACCAAGTCCTCCCGCCACCTTTGTCGGTCTGAACGCGATAAACTCAAAACTACCGAACAGATTTTCATACGGTTTTCACTAATGGACGGAGTGATTCATTAGAAAGGTTTAGGTGTATAATTGATTAGGGTATTGTGTAAACAGGCTGAAATATGATGATGTAAAATACTCCAAGTAGGATAAACATCAGTTACATTTTAATCTAACCCACATGCTCGATGCAACAGGTTGATACGACACTACGACATCAAAATAATGTAGGTATAGAATATCTTATGCTCTGCTACTCGTGCAAAGCCGGGGCGGCTTACTAGTTCTACAAATAAATCTAGACTCACCTCTTCCCCCCATCAATATCTTCAGCCAGATCCATCTGGCAGCACAGCTCCTCCTCCAACTCCTCAATCTTCCACTCCAACTTCTCATACATATCGAAATCATCCACATTTTCATACAGACCCATTTCTTCATACTTTGTTACTGTCATCCTTGGCAACGCACCTGACAAATGATATTTATCTATATACATTGTTTTAACAAACACTTACACGAGTATCCGTCTTACTTTTATAGAATATTCTGCTTTGTCTGTAGTATCCGTCTCACTTATGGCAGTATTTGATGAAATATTTAAAGTAGGTATCATTGCAACACGTCTACGTGTCAAATATTTAATATTTTAAAACTATATCAGGTTGATATATTATTATCTTATCTGACTACTCTGAGAAGAAAACAAACTGAACAAAGAAAACAAACAGAGGACAGTCTATTTTAAAGTCCAGACATTATCTTGTCCAGATCATGTGATTAGTGATGACCATGCAGATTAGTGTTCGAGATAGTCTTTTGAGGAAAGAAGACCTATCCAATCAGTGCAAGCATTTGTCAGTAATCGTGTAACTCTACTCAGAACTTAAGGAGCTCAACCACTTGACAAACAATGCCAAAGAAAGGACATTTGGGTTGGCCGCAAAAAGCTTTCTTTTGAGAACTTTCTGCGGCAAGATAATCAAAAAATCTAACTAAAACACCCAACATAGTCCTCAATTTCCCAATAATCAAAATTATAATACAATACTTGACAACATCGCGCCTGTTACGGCAGAGATGTACAGTCGCCAGAATCGCCAGCACATCAAGTTACCACAAACTGTCAAATTTTCTCATTCGATTTTGAACTTAACCATCATCATTTTAGGGTTTAAAATCATTTGGAGAAATTTGAGTTTGGTATAACCTGATGTGCTGGCGACTGTACATTAAAAAAAGTAATAATGTAAATATTCCTGACCTGACGGTTCATCCATGTCTTTTTCGTCCGTAGATTTATCGGGCGTCTCTTTCTTTCTTAGTAAAGCCGTTTGAGCATCTTGCGTCTCTTTCTTTCTTTGACGATCTTCATCTGTCATCTCTTCTTTTGGTAGAATATGTTCGTCTTTAGCTTCTGAGTTGTCTTTTACATCGGTGTCTTTTTTATTTGGAGCGAAAAGAGGGTAAGTTAACGCTAGGATTGTGGGTTGGTTTTCTTGTGGACATTGTTTATAGGATTTCATTATCTGTGGATAAAATAGATAAGATAAAATCACGCCTGTAATCCCCGAAGGGTTAGGCAGAAGTACACATACAGGGTCAAATTAAATTAGCTAGCAGAGTCTGCAGACTTGATGGGTATCGATATCTAAACACGATAATATAAAAATTATTTGATGGATTTTTTTAGAGGGTCAACGATCGCTGATAATGTTGTTACTTGAAGTGTGAGTTGAGAAAATCTGTTTTCATTTGTTTTATCGTGCCGACCCGGGAATCGAACCCAAGACCTCATGCTCAACAGTAGCGCTTGCGACTAGACTAACGAGGTAGTCAATATCAGAATAGACAAGAATTAATTTAAAAAAAATGTTACGATGAAAGCAATGAATATTAGACCGACGATTTTATATATGCGGCTGTGACAGACTGGATGCAGAGAGCCGAATATTGAGGCACAAATTGTAGAAGGCCCGTATTTGACTGCGAGAGGATGAGAATATTAATTGTTTTAATTCATACATTGCAAATGTGACTACTAAACATAGGGGCCTGGATTTATTCTCCGGTAAAGGCAGTGGATTTTCCCTTCGAACAACAATTTCGATTTCCGATGAGCACATCAAAAACGGTCGGATAAATAATACTACAAATAATTTTGTGGTCTTATTTTCCAACATAGTTTTTTTCAACCTTATTGCTTAGAATGTATGTTTTATTTTTCTTATTTATAAAACACATTTACTTTTCAATCGAAGTAGTATATATTGCAAACGATAATTAACTATATGCTTGAGTGTTAAGGTTTATAATCAAGTTATATGCGGCCACTTGAGCGATGTGTGTTTGTTCCTGATCCTACGTGATATTTGTAGTGATAGTGCTATTGTTGATCGAAGATTTTTCCATTAGAAAATTCTCAATAGCGTAGTCGGGATCTGTGCACAGTTAACAGCAATAAACTCGCCCGCATAACAGGACTTATAACGTTCTGTAACAAGCGAAATTTGGGTGTATTACACACCTCTATGTACCCCTTTCGGGACATATACGCGTAATGTTATTTCTAAAGGACGCAAGCTACTTATTTACTAAATGAATTATACTAAGTTACTCATACTTACATATTTCAAATCTGCATCCCTGTATATCAGATGGCAGCTATCAACGATGAGTACATTAATATTACTCATCGCTAGGAGCTGTTCTTCTAAGATCTTTTTCAGCACTGAAGATGTACAGATTAGAACCTAAAAAAGAAGAAACGGAATTATGTTATCTATTTTTTTTAGAAACGTCAGGCGTTCTTACACTGAATGATACATTAACTTTTCATTTTTAGGGAAAATATATAATTTTTTTGTGAAAACTAAAACCCAATTTTAAACCAACTTTAAAAAAAAACGAAGAGGTATTACATTCTGCGAGTATCTTTTCTTTTTCGTATATGATTTGTACTCGAAGCTGCCACGGAATGATTTGAAATATCAGTGCCGTTTCATAATTTTAATGATGGTCTTAATCATGATGAGGGTCGGTGAGGGTTCCATACAAAAATGGCCATTCTCCTTTAGTCCCCCATTCTTTATTTATTTATTTACGACGTATTTTGGAATTAGTCAAAATCAGACAAAGGAAATTGGTCACAAGGCTGCTTGAATAAAGCCAGGCAATCTTTAAGACAGTCCCCCAAAACGCCCGTCCTTCACCACTTCCTAGTGCTTTAGCTAGGAAGAAGTGGCGCAACAAATTCCCAGCAGCAGTTCTGTCTGTTTTTCTTCTGGTATAGCCTACTAAAAAAAAAGATTCTTCTTTACCTCCTTGGTCTCCAGCTCAGTGACCCAGTCATGCACATCTTGGTATGCTAGTGCTGCCACCGTGCCCAAGCCAGTCAGTATCTTGTGCTGATAAAACATTCTAGAAACATTTAGATCCTTACCTCCTTCTTCTCCAGCTCAGTGACCCAGCCATGCACATCTTGGTATGCTAGTGCTGCCACCGTGCCCAAGCCAGTCAGTATCTTGTGCTGATAAAACATTCTAGAAACATTTAGATCCTTACCTCCTTCATCTCCAGCTCAGTGACCCAGTCACCGTGCCCAAGTCAGTCAGTATCCTGTGCTGATAGAACATTCTAGAAACATCTAGATCCTTACCTCCTTCGTCTCCAGCTCAGTGACCCAGTCATGCACATCTTCGTATGCCAGTGCTGCCACTGTGCCCAAATCAGTCAGTATTTTGAGCTCGAACGCGACTACTTGGACCCGAGTAGCGCGAGTTATGTACACTGAACGTTTCTTGCCTTCGTTTAGAGAGCTAGAAGGAATATGGTTTGATTAAAGAACGGGGTAATTAATAATAAAGTTCTAAGGGAAGAATGGTTGTTTTGTGCATAACTAACAAAAAGTTGTAATGGAGCGAAGGCGAGCGAGCGAAGCGAGCGTGCCGCGACAGCAGCCGCCGAGCGCCAGATCCCCTCTATTGTTGGTAAATTCAGTTACCAAAACAAAAATTCGATGCCAGTTTAAATTAAAATAAAGCTAAAAACTGATTATTGAGCTGCTACTTTCTACTTAAAATAATATGTGACGCGGGGCGGAAGGCTTGGCGGGACACGCATCTAAGTTTTATCCAACAGGGATTGTCTGGACCTAGTTGTAGCCGGCATGATGAAGGCTAGACCTAGTTTTACCCGAAAACAATCGGCTCGTACTAGGTTTAACCAAGAGTAAGTGGCTACACCTAGTTCTAACCGGCTAAAACTAGGTGTAGCCGCACTTCGGGTCTTAGCCGTAACAGATACATGAAGTGGGCTGCCGTTGTAAGACGATTAAAATTCCACGGTGTCTAGATACTACTGCCATGAATTTTACTACATATCCAACCACAACCATTTAGCTGGCAGGGGGGGGGGGGACACTCTAACTAAAACTTGCACTTTAAACCTTATTATTACGCAAACGGATCCCTAAACAAGCATATTACAAGTTAGAGGATTATATCCAGGACTGCTTGGAAACATGCTGGTCCAGCTCCGTAGGACAATATTTTGTCTATATAGAATATAGACAAAATCAAACTGGTTGCTATTTTTACTGTAAAGTTTGTTATTTTTATGATATTGATTTTACATTGACTTATACACACTGACTTATTTTATTTTAGAAAAACATACTGTTATGATGTTTGTAAATATGTGAGCACCATGTATCTATCTCATAATTATGTTATTTTTCCTTGCTTAGTTTTTAATTCTTTTTACCTAATACGGTATAGTAATTTTATTCTAGGTGCATCGTCTTCACATATAATCATATAATTAATGTACTCAAACAAAATATTGTAAAACATTTTTAAAAGAGTAACGGTGGAGTTTCTTGCCCATTCTTCTCCATACGAAACTACCTTTTGGGAGGGCAACTAGAATCAATTCTATTTTTTTGTAAATTTTGACGTTCAAAACTGCCTCATACGAGGGCGGCACTGAAATTTTCGGGAATCAAGGAAGTGACACAACATTACTATTTAAAAATGTATTTATTGCTTTTCGAAGTATTCTCCGCGAAATTTGACACATTTTTCCATACGATGGAACCAATCATTGAAGCAACCATTCCATTCGGAAGTTGGGGTCTCCAAAATGGCCGTTTTGTAGGCGTCCACAGCTTCTTCAGGTGATGAAAATCTCTGTCCACGCAATTTATTCTTTATTTTAGGGAAAGTATAGAAATCATTAGGGCTTAGGTCGGGGCTGTACGGCGGATGGTCTAATAATTCTATGTTTTCTTGCTCTAAAAACTCTTTTGTTCTGTGCGCGGTGTGAGAACTCGCATTGTCGTGATGGAGGATGATGCGGCGGTTGCAGTTCTCTTTACGGAGTTCAGAAACGACCTGTGGCAAACAAATGCTAGCATACCATTCTGCATTAACCGTTCTTTGTCCCTCAAGAGGAATAGTCGTAACATGGCCGGTTTTGGAGACAAACGTGGCCACCATTTTTTTTGCAACACTCCGTGAACGAACAATTTTTGTTGGCTTTAACTCATTTTCGAACACCCAAACTCGTGACTGGTTTTTTGTTTCGGGTTCGTACGCGTATATCCAGGATTCGTCACCTGATACAATGTTGTATACAGCATTTGAGGATCCTGCGTGGAATCTTTCGAGAGTTCTGACGCACCAAGTAACGCGAGCCGCTTTTTGCTCTTCACAGAGCGAATGCGGTATCCATCGGGAAAACAACTTTTTTACACCTAATTGTTCATGCAAGATTATTTGTATTTGACTCATGCCAATGTCTAAAGTTGCCTGAATTTCGCGGTATGTCACATGTCGATCTTCCTCAATCAGCTTACGCACAGCATCAACGTTTTCTTGGGTGACTGCAGTTTTTGGACGACCTTGACGGGGATCATCACTGAGCTTGACACGTCCACGTTGAAATTCAGCAAACCAGCGATAAATTGTGGTTTTGGATGGGGCTTCATCACCAAATGCAGAAATCATCCGGTCAACACACTGTTTTTGTGTTAAACCAGTTCGAAAGTCATAATAAATCATCGCTCTTGAATTTTCTCGAGTCAATTCCATTTTCTCAACGACTAAACAAGTTTGACAAAACCTTGTGACAAGACCGAGAATCTTTTTTTAAAAAAAAAAAATGGTATTCGATTTTTAAAACCAAGGAGTTTTCAATTAAAAAGATTATAATATGACAGGAACAGTGGAAATATTCCATTCCCGATACTTTTAGTGCAGCCCTCGTATGTGCCTATTTGAAATAAATAATTTGACTTTGACTGAATCGAAATATGGCCTCCACAGACCAGCAATATTTTTGAATGGCCTACAGAAACGATACCCCACACTATGGGATAGACGAGAAAAAAAAATCATCCCCAGTTTACGTGTAAGGGAGATAATATTTTATTTTACCACTTCGATGGCATGATTAATATGTATACCCATGCCAAATAACAATTTTCTAGTACTAAGACTCTCTGAGCTAAGTTGGGGACAGACAGACGGACATGGCGAAACTAAGGGACCTGTTAAGAGTCCTTGTTGACTACGGTACCCTAAAAAGAACAAGTTGGGGGAAATTATGCGTCACATCCACGCAAAACGGCCATCGCTCAGCACAATGCTATTACCCTATGGGAGACAGAACCACAGCGCTGGTTTTGAGGGACAGCAGGCTGTAAAAATCGAGGCCTTTGCCCAGCAGTAGGACACTAAAGGTTATCAATAACAGAACTTACCCGCGTATCTGATAGGCTTTCTCATACAGCAGCCGCACGGGTATAAAGCTAGCATACTCCACAGCGAGGATATTCTTCGTAGCGGCGGCTACAGCCAGCCGGGCACCGCCCTCGGCCGCCGTGAAGCGGGAACAGCAGCTTTCCATCATGATAGACTGGAAATGTGAAGTTTAGATAGTCAAACATAAATTCACGCCATTTTCTCATCAGGGAACACAGAAAATATAGAATGGTATAGTTATGCTACGATTCTAAAACTAATAAAAAAATAACCATTTAATTTTTCATTATTTTAGATGTCGTAGGATCGCTGGATGTCTTGCGCGTCCAATATGATAATATTTTCAGAATGCTCTTGACACTGCCCCGTTTCTGTAGTGCGTCGGAAATGTTTGCGCAGAATCGAACTGATGGCTTTCATGCGATCATTCGAATAAAAATCGCAACGTTAGTAACTAGAACACGGGCCAGTAGCAACAGCATTCTGAAAACAGTGTCAGAGAGTTTCTATTCTCCCGTTTTGAGGCATTTTGTGGAGAGGATGGCCATGTGAGAAATTCGTATCCTGCTTGGTCATCTTCTGCGCAAAGTGCTTCAAACTCTTATATTAATAATATTATTTTGCTTACTAACACTAGCTATAAGGTATTACTAACAATATGGATCTCTGTTGTCTTTATAAATAAATTTTCTTTTCTTTTTTTTTTGTAGGTACCTTTATTTTATTTTGGGTGGGAAACTATCAAATAACTTCTCCCGCTCTGGGTGGAGCGGGAGGGCGTGTCAGACTTTTACTGACTAAAACCCACCCGTGTTCCTTCAGTTGCCTGTGTGCCAGGGCCACAATATCCCTTTCGGACAAACCCGCAACCCTGGCAGGCGTGGTAGGTACCTGCCCCACACCACACGAAGTTTTTTAGTATCATCAACATACATACATTGATAGTGGATTAAAAACGTACTATTAAAGTCAACTCAAAAACTACCCAAGCAAAGTTAATACAATTTATATCAACCATTTTATTTTTATATTATTAAAATTAGCATGCAAAACTTCATAGAGCCCAACTCTATGAAGTTTGTATAATAATGTCCATGGAGTTTCTTGCCTGTTCTTTTCCAACAGAACCTACTATGATTTGGAATTTTTATTTTATTGAAAGGAACAGCAAACGCTTATATTAAAAGAACTTACAACTAATTTAACATAAACAATTTTAATAATAATATAACCCACAACGCTGTCCACGGGTAGAAATAAAAGTAAAGATAAAAGAGTGTAATAGCTAGGAGTTTTAGTAGCAGTACGAGCAGTAACTATTTGTGTAATGAGCTTTAATAAAGTTCAATTTTAAGGTTACATAGTATAAAAATATGACCTTATTAAGTTTGACGATTTTCAGAAAGGGTGTACACACATGGAGTGAGCAACTAGCTTCATCTTGCTGACTGAACGACTCCTTGACAATACAAAAAGTGCTTGTAAATGGTTGTATTGAAGTAAATGATAAACATCCTAACTATAATATTATAAATGCAAAAGTAAGTTTGTTTGTTAGACTTTTACGCTGAAAAAGCTAAACGGATTGGAATGTATTTCATTATGACCAGTATTTTCGCGGAGCACCCACAGAGGCTTTGCAGAGTCTGTGGAGAGGGCTCCACGGAGCACACTTTAAGGATGGCTGCTCTAGAGGATAGTAATCAATCTAGTGCTATTGTAGATTTGATTACCAACGAAATTCCAATGCTTTGATATCCTAACCTAACTAATACGATAAATGAGAAAGTGAGTTTGTTTGTTTGTTCACTGTAAAACGGATTTGGCACACAGGTAGATTGTGACCTAGGTTAGAACAAAAGATACTTTTTATTGCGGTAGTACATTCCCATGGGATAATATTCGACCACCATGCCGGCAAAGCTACGGACAAAAACTAGTTTTGTAAACTCATAACTTCTAGTTACTACAACTGACTGAGAGTTCTACGCATACTTTAGTTATCAAGGATCAAGCTTAACAGGCTGTTTCATCCAGGGCTCGGAAACCGGTTAATTTTCTATGTAACCTTAACCGTTATTATAAAGGTTTTCGCACATATTTAGTTAGTTATTTAATTTTTTTTTTTTAATATAACTGGTGTCAACACTGGTTTCATCACCTCAATACTCCATTTGAAATAAGATGTGAGTGTCCATGGAGTTTCTTGCCCGTTTCTTGTCCATGGGTACCTACCAATATTTGGAATAGACATCTAGCTTCATCTTTATGACTGAACGAACCGTTGACAATTCAAAAGTGCCCGTAATTGGTTTATTTGAAATAAATGCTTTGAGTTTGAGTTTGATTAGAAATTTAAATAAACTTATTACAGTCTGTTCAACCGATTTTGACTTCTATTCCGTAGGCATAAGGATAACATTAAAAGCAAAAACATGGTTATAATACCAACTGTTTATTAGAGCTGCCATCTGTCATGCCACCAACGCAATAGACATCAAAATCTGTTGAACGGACTGTAAAAAAAGGTTTATTTAAATGTCTAAACGTATTTCGTGGAGTGTAGATGACTTCCAGTAAAGTTCATCATGATCATCATTCTCCTGCCGTTATCCCAATTTATTTGGGGTCGGGACAACATGTCTTTTTTTCATATTTCTCTATTAGTCGTTGCTCGCGCAAGTTTTAGAAATAAGGTAAATTATAATATTTCCGACCGCAGTTTTGAGCTGTATTTCCTTCCCTCCCAATTCCCATACAACAGAACGAGAAGCACGCTCGTCGCACGCCGAATCAGAGGCACTTCCTCCGCGGCGAAAGCCAATCACCGCATATATATCCACCGTGGTTTGAAAAAACATTCTCGCATGGATAAGTGTGTTCTACTGCAACCGCTCAACCGCTCACGTACCGCGCCGCTCCGCAAATAATCCGCTACTATATCAAAAACTCTAAACTCTCTATTTGTAAGTGTTGGCCGACACAAGTGTAACATTTAAAACTCAAGTGATAGTGCATCACGGTGAAAGGAAGAAAGTCGTGAACACGTGGGAAGTCTGCTAAGGCTGCCCCTTGCGTCAACGTGCTTCGTCCAGAAGGTTCTCAAGTAAGTCCATCCATCCCTCTTTCTTACCCATAATCTCATATTCCCTTTTGCTCAATTCTGTGTGTCGTCCAATCTTCCAACCCGCAAAATAAATAAAATACATCCCCGCGTATTGGTCCTTCGAAGTCGAAAAACCGCTTCAACTTATACACCATAAGTTTTGGTTCCAATCGAGCCGGATTCCAAGAATCAACCCTACTTACCTAGGATTTAGGTCGAAATACCTAAAATATAAAGTTCATAAAACCGCCATATTGAACGCATACAAGACTTACGTTAGTACACTTTCGCTAGATACATTAGTCATTGAGAATTACTGTACCGACTTAATATTTCGCCTATTGCATTGAAATAGCATAGGTAAATATTCTAACCGCTAATTATCGTGAGTTAGTTAAGCTAACTTACCTACAACTTATATTCAAACCGCATTCCTTTGTTATACTCGCTTAGAATAAAATTATTATTCTAAATCTACCCGCTTTATTTAATATTTTGTAAGCTATATTTTCAAGGACTATTCCAACATGGAAGATCTTAAAATGAAAGTTAAATTACTTCAAGCTAAAAATCAAGCAATCTTTGAACGTTTATCGTCACTATATGAAACTTCTAAGAAAATAAATACGTCTGGTATCGAGCTTCGTTCAGCGGAAACATTTATGGCAGACTCGGAGATAATCTCAGTCACTCGTCAAGAATTTAGTACCAATTTAGATAAAATAAATACATATTCTTTACAATTAAATCCTGATCATAAAATCGATTACAACAATCTGACATCTTACGACGGAATATATACTCGCGTAGAACGAGTGCGATCACTTATCGCCGCGAAGTGTTCCAGATCATTAGATGACTCAGCGTTTCATGATAGCGCAAACCCATATAAAGGTGCGATCAAACTGCCACCGATTCAAATTCCGTTCTTTGATGGTAGGATTGACAACTGGCCTGTTTTCTATGAATCATTTAAAGCAAATATCCATAGTAATTTAAAACTTACAGATTCTCAACGTGTGCAGTATTTAATAGGTAATTTAAAAGGAAACGCATTGCAAATTATCGCCGGAATTATTCCCTCGGGTGATAACTATACCGCTATTTGGAACAGTTTAGTTCAAAAATATCAAGATAAGCGAGCACTAGGCTCACATTACATGTCTAACATATTAAATATTAAACCCGCAATTAATAATTCCGCATCTTTAAATAGCTTCATTGAAAGTTTTCACGCTTCTGTTTCAGCTTTAGAACAATTAAAAATTAACGATTTAAAGGATTTCATTTTGCTAAATTTAGCTTTGAGAAAGTTAGACCCCGCAACCGTACATATATTCGAAATGAATAAGAGAGATGAGGAAATTCCTACTTATACGGATTTCGTTGAATTTATAAAATCGCAAGTTAAAATATTGGATCGCACTATTTCATCTCGAACCGCGTTAGTGAGTAACAACCCTAATAAAAATAATTCTTCTCGTAATCAGTCACGTGATAGTACAGTACATGCCTTTGTTGCTTTTGATAATAATCAAACCTGTTTGTATTGCAATAAAATTGATCATTGTAAACTTTACACTTGCCCAACCTTTCAATCACTATCAGCCAATTCGCGTTTGGATTTTATTAAAAACAAACGTGGATGTGTAAACTGTCTTAGTGTAACGCACACTGCTTCACAGTGTAAATCTATACATACTTGTAGGACGTGTAACAAAAAACATCATTCTCTTTTACATCTAGAACACAGTTCGCAGCCGCCTAGGTCTGTCTCGACTGACGCTGTCACTAGCTCAGCGAATTCGCAACAGGTGGCGCTGTGTGCGTGCTCTCGCGTTGGTGCAAACACACCGCGTACTACTGTACTTCTGTCAACTGCGCAAGTCTATGTTGATAACAAATATAAAAAATACGTTTCTGTGAGATGTTTAATAGATAACGCTTCGCAAAATAATATAATTACTTCCGCTTGTTGTAAAAAACTACAATTAAACATTATACCGCTTTCAAACTCAATTATAAAGGGTGTCGGATCCTCTTCGCGGCCTATCATAGGTTACGTTGAGACAATCGTTACTGCTAAAAACAAAACAAATTCTTTTAAAATTACCGCTCTTGTTGTCGATTGTATCACGGATAACTTACCATCTCACTTTGTTGACACTTCTGCAGTGCAACATTTGTTTGATTTACCGCTCGCTGACCCACTGTGGCACGTACCTGGTGAGGTTGAATTGCTTCTAGGGGCAAAACTGTTCCCGTATTTACTACTTCATAATAAAATTATCTCACCTACCGCTCCGTCCGCTATTGAAACCGTGTTTGGTTACATTCTTATGGGTGAGGTACCCGCTAGTTTATCTAATAATAATTATAGTCCCGCTGAATTAAACTCCGCTTCATATTTTTCTACCGCGCTAAATATAGATAATTCATATTGTTTTCTGTCTTTAGACGAATCTTTACATAAATTTTGGAACATCGAAGAAATACCTTCCAAACCTTTTATGAGCCCTGCTGAACTGGAGTGTGAACAGCTGTACGCTTCTACTGTGTCACGTGACTCCAGTGGTAGGTATTGTACCGCGTTACCATTCTGTAAACGTCCAGATTCACTTGGAAATTCTTATGCTGTCGCTTATCGACGTCTAATTAATTTGGAAAAAACTAAGCTTCGCGACCCTGTTTTGCGCGCTAGTTATAATGAAATAATCCAAGAGTATATCGATCAAAATTATTTAACTGAAACTACACCTAGTTCTGTTGATCAGACTGTAGGTTATTACATACCGCATCACCCTGTTATTAGGAATGATAAACAAACAACTAAAGTTCGTATCGTTCTTGACGCAAGCGCTAAGTCTCATAATGGCGTGTCATTGAATGACTTGTTACACACAGGGCCGAATTTACAGGCTGATATATTTTTATTACTTTTAAATTTCCGCTTGTTCTCTATTGCAGTTACAGCTGACATAAAACAGATGTATCTTCGAATTGCTGTTATTGATGAGCATCGAAAATACCAAAAAATATTGTTTCGTTTTAATACCGCTGAACCTATTCGCGAATTTCAATTTAATCGAGTTGCATTTGGTCTCAAGCCCAGCCCCTTTCTAGCCATGCGCACAGTGCGCCAGCTATCTGAAGATGAAAAACACCGCTTCCCGCGCGCATCCATTGTTGCTTCTCATGAGCTATACATGGATGATTTAGCTAATTCGACCCCGTCTCTGGAGGAAGCCAAGGTTCTTTCCGCTGAACTTATCGCCTTATTTAAGGCTGGAGGCTTTGACCTTACTAAATGGGCAAGTAATTCCTTGGAGCTACTAGAGGCCATCCCACATTCCAACCGCTCTTCTATTAATTTCTCTGATGGGGATAACTTAAGGATTCTAGGACTCAAATGGATTCCTTCTGAGGACTGTTTCACCTTTACTACATCTAATTTGGATAATAGTTGTACTAAACGCTCCATACTTTCCACTATTGCCCGTCTGTGGGATGTTCTCGGTCTTGTGGCTCCTGTAGTTTTATTCGCGAAATTACTCATAAAAGAACTATGGAAATTAAATACAGATTGGGATGAAACTCCACCCAATTCTATTGTACTTCTCTTTCAAAAATTTAAAGAGCAATTACCTTTACTTTCTTCTTTAAAATTACCTCGCCATGTAGCCGTTACTATGGGTTGCGTGACCAATATAGTGGGTTTTGCTGATGCCAGCTTGAATGCATATGGCTGCGTCATATACTTACATGTCACTGATACAAATGGTTACACACACGTAAATTTGGTGTGTGCTAAATCCAAAGTGGCACCTGTTAAGGTCATATCTCTAGCTCGTCTAGAGCTCTGTGCCGCTGTTCTTTTGTCTAAATTAATTAAATTAGCTTATGACACTTACCGCTCTCGTACCGCTATCAATAATATATTTGCCTTTTCCGATTCTACAATTACGCTTTCATGGATTCATTCCTCACCGCATAAATGGAACATTTTTGTTAGTAACCGCGTCGCTAAATGTCAAGAAAATCTTGATCCTAAGCATTTTTATCATATTAACGGAAAGGAAAATCCTAGTGACTGTCTGTCTCGAGGTCTTCTACCTGAACAGTTACTAAAACACGATTTATGGTGGCATGGCCCTGAGTGGCTTCTGCGCCCAACTGCTGAGTGGCCTATCACTCCTTTTGTTTCTTCATGCAACGAACAATTGCCTGAATTTAATAATAAAACTCTAACATTGGTACTTACCGTATCAGAACCCAATTTAATATATAGTCTTTCTCAAAAATTTGCATCATTAAATAAAATATTGCGCATAATTGTATACATTCTGAGATTTTTGCGTATTATTCCTTACGATAAGTCACACAAGTCAATTACTGTCCGTGAATTAGCTACCGCTGAAATTTATTTAATTCATTGTATTCAAAAATTTCATTTTAAAGATGTTTATGACGAAATTAAAAGTAAAAAACTTCGTTCACAATTGAAAAAACTCGATCTCTTCATAGACGAGCATAATATAATTAGAATCGGCGGCAGATTGTCAAATGCGAACCTTCCTTATGAAGCTCAGCATCCCGCTCTTTTACCTAAACATGATAATTTTACACATGTTATAGTAAACTATTATCACCGTATTTATTGTCATGCCGGTGTAAGCCTTCTTAGCTCTCTGTTACGTCAAAAATATTGGATCCTCTCTTCTAGAGGTGTCATCAGACAAAGATTACATGCTTGTAACCTTTGTTTTAAAGTTTCTCCTTCTCACCCCAGCCCAAAGATGGCTGATTTACCCGCTTGTCGCGTACAGGAGACTAAAGCTTTTGTTCATACGGGTGTGGATTACGCTGGTCCCATTAAAGTAACGTTATGTAGACGCCGAGGTCAGAGAAGTCAGAAGGCTTACATATGCTTATTCATTTGTTTCGTTACCAAAGCAGTTCATATTGAATTGGTTACCGACGTGTCATCGGACACTTTTATTTCCGCTTTTAAAAGATTCATTTCCCGCAGAGGACCTGTCTCTTATTTATATTCCGATAACGGAACCAATTTCGTTGGAGCCAAGGCTCAACTGCAAGAACTACTTGTTAACCGCTACCGCATAGAGTGGAAAATGATTCCACCCCGCGCTCCCCACTTTGGAGGGTTGTGGGAATCAAATATTAAATCTACTAAAACGCATTTATACCGTGTTATCGGTTCTCAACTCCTTACCTATGAGGAGCTTTCGACTGTTCTCACTGAAATTGAGGCAGTTCTAAATTCAAGACCGCTCTGTGTCCTGAATGAGGATCCGTACCCAGAACCGCTTACACCCGCTCATTTTATAATGGCTTCTCCGTTAACTTCGTTGCCTGTCGTGAATGTTCCCGAAACAACGAAATCTCTGACTTGCCGCAAAAAATTGCTTGACCAGATGGTTTGTAGTTTCTGGAAGAGGTGGCGTTTAGAATATTTACATAATCTTCAAGTCAGACAAAAATGGTTGAACGCCGCAGACGATATTAAGATTGGTACAGTGGTTCTCATGCATCAGGATGATGTCCCTCCTTTACGTTGGCCAATGGGTGTGATCACTGAAGTTTTTCCCGGCAAGGATGGGACAACCCGCGTTGCTATGGTGAAGACATGCAGTGGCTCTTTCAAGAGACCCGTTGTCAAACTATGTCCTTTACCTTCTCAATAACATCACCGCGTAATTACCTAATTTAACTGTAGTTAGTATATTTAAAATATTTTCTTTTCTTAGCCCGCTTTAATATAATTTCTTTCCTCTTGAGAATATTACATATCCTCAAAGCCGGGCAGGATGCTCGCGCAAGTTTTAGAAATAAGGTAAATTATAATATTTCCGACCGCAGTTTTGAGCTGTATTTCCTTCCCTCCCAATTCCCATACAACAGAACGAGAAGCACGCTCGTCGCACGCCGAATCAGAGGTACTTCCTCCGCGGCGAAAGCCAATCACCGCATATATATCCACCGTGGTTTGAAAAAACATTCTCGCATGGATAAGTGTGTTCTACTGCAACCGCTCAACCGCTCACGTACCGCGCCGCTCCGCAAATAATCCGCTACTATATCAAAAACTCTAAACTCTCTATTTGTAAGTGTTGGCCGACACAAGTGTAACATTTAAAACTCAAGTGATAGTGCATCACGGTGAAAGGAAGAAAGTCGTGAACACGTGGGAAGTCTGCTAAGGCTGCCCCTTGCGTCAACGTGCTTCGTCCAGAAGGTTCTCAAGTAAGTCCATCCATCCCTCTTTCTTACCCATAATCTCATATTCCCTTTTGCTCAATTCTGTGTGTCGTCCAATCTTCCAACCCGCAAAATAAATAAAATACATCCCCGCGTATTGGTCCTTCGAAGTCGAAAAACCGCTTCAACTTATACACCAGTCGTCATCTCAAAAGTCACCCCCTTTCCAGCCATATCATCTTTCACACAGTCGATCCATAATTTTTTTGGTCTTCTACTCTTTTAGCCACCCACATTGACACTCAAAACTGTCCTTGCAACACTTTTTCCATTCCTTTGCATTACATGCCCATACGATGACAACCGATACCCAATCAAGTTGTCAGTCACCGTGCCACTTTCAAATGTCGTAATATGTACTCATTCCTTATTCTATCTATTTGCTTAACACCACACGTCCCTCTGGGTGTCGTAAAAGGCGACTAAGGGACTTACTAGAGAATGGGCAGCAGCATTCTCTTTGCATTTAAACACCATACTGCGATCGCCATCCCGCCTGCCAAGCGTGGCGATTATGGCTCCCGTTTGGGGAAGGCCTATGTCCAGCAGTGGACATCTTTCGGCTGCATAATGACACGTCCCTCTAAGCATAGTTCCAGTAAACTTAAATGCGGATAATTAATTTACCAGGAAGAATTTATAAGGAATTTGGTTAGGACTTTTATAGATTATGAAAGAATAACTTTGAGATAAATTGCATTACTGTTGCTTTGGCAACAAAATGTTGTGTTATCAACAACAAATAACAACTTAAAAGGGTTTGTTCATGAGGACTTACATGAAAAGGAGTATTTTGTATGCCTGTAAGAAGTATGGAAGATTTAAAATACCTAGACAATTGGATTCTTATTGAAATCTTACTTTAAATGTAATTTATTTTAAAAAATAACACTTTAAATCCGTTAATGAAAATGTGTTTAAAGAGTACTTGGGTTACTAAAACACCATAAAAATGAATATTTACAGTGAAAGAATCGAGGTTAGCGAGAATTTCAATTGGGCATTAAAAAAATATTGAATACTTACGTCTGACACACTCGATGGCTGCTAAATCGTAAAACACGAACACAACACTTCGTTTCTACGAAACAATCAAACAACTTGATAGTGGAACACTGAAATATGATCTCAAAACGCCGACACATATTTTTGATCACATTTTCACTCCATTAAACAAGTTATGCCAAAATTGGCAGGCAAATATCGATGTCTTTTGTGCTTACCGATAAATTATGAAGGCATAATACGTATTAGCTTCAAATTATTCGTTATTTTATTGTAACATACAATAATTTACGATAGCTTCGCGACCGGAGATCGCAAACGCAAACGCAAAGCAAAAGGCGAATTGAAAGTTTGAAAGTTTTGAAACGTCAATTTGATTGTCAGTGTCAGTTATTTTTTTTTAATAATATTTTAATGGCCTGGTGGCTGGGACCTTTAAAAAAGTTGTACAGTTGTTCAGTACACACACGACTAAGAAACTAGTGTTAGTACTTAAATCTACCAGAAAAACAACACAAACTGTTAATTACTACGCCACAGTGGCATCTAGGCGTATCCAATGTCCCAGTATGGGGCTGTCCCACCTATCAGCTATAGTTTTCAGGATGTTGTTGAGGCTGGCGCGTACCCTGCACATAGTGGAAGCGCCACGCTTGCGCATGATGGCGTTAAGGCCATCTATTCTCGCCTCTGCGAACATGCCGGAAGCACTGCAGTAGCGCGGCAACCCCATCAACATCCGGAAAGCATTATTGTATTGTAGCTGACCCACAGACTGCATGTATAGAACGACTGACAGTACGCTGTAAATAGTGTAGCCTTTACTTCAGTCGTGCAAATCTGCGAGCCAACATATTGCAGCAGACAGCCAACGCCCTGCGCTCACGCTCAATATCCAGACTGTCTTTTAGGTCTTCGGAAACCCAGTAGCCCAGATACTTGAAAATAGTGACTTGTTTTGGAACTCCGGCTTTCAATTGTGGTTCAATCGGGTACGTTTTAGAACCTGCCAAGCCAAGTCTTTATTTAGTTACTCTGTTTTAAATATTGATGAAATGAAATATTCAATGCATGATGTTGATAATATCCTCACCCAATCCCCTTGAGTTTCAGTATAGATGTGGCACTTTACTGAGACCTCACGCGGACTTTTTGAGAAAACTTGAAGTGATGTTGCACTGTTTTGATTAATTTACCTACACTAATGCACGTTCACGACCACTTAATGGTTAATAAAATAATCCACCAATAATCACATATTAATATTCGGGTTAACACAATTTTTTAAAATAAAACAAAACATGCAAACTATGTCACTTCACTTTCCCGCCCAGAACTCTGTTAGTTATTATTTCGCTCATTCGCTGCCAAAATAATTATCAGTGTTGCTAGGCTAACTAAATTCTGGGTTTCAGCACCGCCTGCTTCCTTACCTGCATCCGAATCCTAGACTGGAAGCTGACCCCATCATAGTTGAGAAAGGGCTAGGCAGATTGAGGCTAACTACAGTCTGACCAACAAAAGCTTTCCAAGAAAAAAAACCGCTTATTTTGAATAAATAATAATATTTAGATATAAATAATCTGCGATACTTACATCAGTACCGACAGATCCATCAGTTTCGTTATTCTTATGAGTCTTTATCAAGGGTGACAGCTCTTGATTTTTTCAAATTGCCGTTTTCGTTGACCAGACTCTAAGGCTGTCTGTCCACCGGAACGGAGCGAGGCGGCGGAGCGGAGATACGGAGAAATATTAACCAATAGGATGAAATGAAAATGAAATTTATTTGTTTGCGGGATTATAGGTCCTAACATAATAACCTGGTAAAATAATTTGAATTGCATTGTTTTGCTTTGTATTTTTTGGATTGCAATAGGATTGCAAGTGGACAGGGACTTGCAATTCTATTGGTTAATATTTCTCCGTTTCTCCGCTCTGCAGCCTCGCTCCGCTACGGTGGACAGGTAGCCTTAGGTCTGACTTTGTCCCCCATACTCATGGGAATAAATATGGATAAAATTTAAAACAAAAAAAACAACCAAAGTGACGATGGAAGAGGAAGGGAGTGATGCGGGGTCGGAGTCCGATGCCGCATCTGGCGCAAAGGGCTCTTTTAAGAGCCCGGAGCCCGTAGAGGTGGAGACTGCAGGGAAGAACCCTAAAAATTTCTTCAAGCGCTTCAAACCAGGGTACGGCCAGGCGTCGTCCTCTGAAGGCGGGTTGAGAACGGCCCGCAAAAATATTCGTAAGTGGGGCGGGGTTCGAGAACTCAAACTCAAAGCATTTATTTCAAATAAACCAATTACAGGCACTTTTGAATTGTCAAGGGGTCGGTCAGTCACAAAGATGAAGCTAGTTACCCATTCCAAAGCTTAGTAGGTAGGTACCTATGGAGAAGAACGGGCAAGAAACTCCACGGACACTCTTTTAAATTGACACGGTTACAAAATATTGGTGACATCATTTGTGTTGAAATTGTACATGTGAGAACGATGCAAAACGTCAAAAGAAAAAAAAAATTAAAATAAGCCATGGCCGCTAAGAGATGACCAGTCCTTACTAATGGCACCCGTTCACGAACATGACGAACGGGGTTTGGACAGAGGCTCACCCCCCAGGAGGCCAGCGAGCCGAGCAGAGCTAGCTCAGCCGAGCCGGCCCAGCTCCAAGGCGAAGGCAGCGCCCAGCAGCTTCGAGGAGGTCGTGGTAGCCGCGATCAGGGGTGTGACCTTGAAGAGGATTCAGTCTTCCAAAGACAAGGTCATGTCATACCCGCTGCCACGGCCTCCATTATGGCGGCAGCGAAGGTCCTTCAGGTCGGCCCTCCGTCGGACGGAGTTCAACCGCTTGAAAGCCACCATGGAGCTTCTCCGAAAGAAGAATGAGGAGCACCGAGTGGACCTGGCCCGGCTCCAAGGGGCAAATGCCAGAGGGGGGCGCGCAGCATGGGCACGGGCAGGGCCTGCCCGTGACAACGGAGGGCCGGGTTTTGACCCTGGTGCAGCAGGAGCTGGCTGCTTTCAACAGCCGATTTGGTCCATTACGACTCTTCCAGGCGAACATCAACCACTGCACCTCAGCTCAGGATCTGTTGCTCCAGAGCAAGGCGCAGTGGTCGATTTTCATCGCCGTGGTCGTTGAGCCGTACTTTGTCCCGCCCAGGGATGACTAGGTGGAGGACCTGATCAGTGGCTCAGTGACCCTTATTTCGTCGGCCGCCGCCGGTAACCCTTCCTTGAGGCCGTCAAGTGGAGACGGGTTGTCGTGGTAGGAGTATACGTCTCTCCGAACCGAACTCTCGCATCTCGTTCGCCAGCCCCGCTCTGTCGCCACGTTTCATCGACTGGCGCGTAATGGAGGGGGTGGAGACCTATTCCGATCACCGGTACATCCGGTTTGACATCTCCGCCCAGACCTCGGGCGCGCCGGTCCGACAGGCCCCGAGTGGTCCGCGATGTTGCGCTGAAGAGCTGGACTAGGATCTCCTCCTGGAAGCCTCGATCGTGCAGGCCTGGGTGTCATCACCGGACAGGCCTGCTGACATCAACGAAGATGCGGAGTGGTTCCGGGAGGCCATGTCCGAAATATGTGACGTGGTAATGCCCCGGGTCCAGCCCGGAACCGCCTGGCGTGCTGGTGGTCGCGCGAGCTGACTGCTTCACGCGAGGCGTGCGTTGCTGCGCGGCACCGGTATTCCAAGCACCGCAGGCTCCGTAACCGCCCTCCGGATACGGAAGCCATTCAGGCGGAGCTGTACCGGGGGTACAGAGCGGTGAAGACCGCCCTCCGAACGGAGATCCAGTGGGCCAGAGGACTGTCCCACGAGGAGTCGCTGTAGACTCTGAACAGAGATCCGTGGGGACGCCCCTACAATGGGGTGAGAGATAAACTCCACCCATGGGCTCCCCCGCTGATGCAGTCTACGGCCCCAGCTCGTGGAGGACGTGGTAAGCGCTCTGTTCCATTCCTGAGGGGAACATACTCCCCCGCCCATGGCTCCGCCTCCTGCGGTGCCCGATGCGGACCACACCAACGATGATGACACGCTGCTCCTGGCGCAGGGGAAGTCACATCAGGCGGCGGCCAAACTGACGACACGTGGGGTTGCGACAATCGTGGATAGGATCCGGCAATTTAGACTCGAGGTGGTACAAGTCCGAGGCCATGTGTTTTTATGGTCCTCGGAACGCGCCACTGTTGGGTTCATAGATAACGCCAGGACGGGTCCTGCCGTTATCTATAAACCGTGGAGCATTTCCGACGTTTGGCTCCCAAATTGGAGAGGATCTGGGCTATTTTGAAGCGGCTTCTGCACAATCTAGGGGGTCCGAACGCCTCCTGCCAGAGCCTCTACGCAGAGGTCGTGCGGTCCATGGCCCTTTACGGGGCACCGGTGGGGATCGCCCTGACAACACGGTGGATCATACGGTGGAAGTCTGCCCGGCTTGAACGGAACACCGCCTTGCCCTCACGGAGGCGATCGATGGCGGCGATCTCTCACGTCCGGCCCTAGTTCAGGCCATGGTTCGGAGCTAGAGTGCATGGGAGGCGGAACGGAGGGAGAGGCAAAATTCGCGCCCTCACGCCCCTACTCACCGCGGGAAACTCCCCGGGCATCGGGAGTCGCAGGGCTAGCGGACGGAGAGCGATGGGTAGCTCGCCATACGATAAGGACTAGGCCTGGGTCGTCGGCGCGTTGTGTTCTACGCGCGCCTCAAAAAGATGTCAGTACGACTTGATGGGGCCAATGCCTGCCAGGGTTGCGAGTTTATCCGAAAGCAACTTTTACGCATAACTAATTATTATGTTGCGTTGGGCAGCTGTTGACTGCAAAAATATGGGGACCCGTGTACGAGTATATGCCAAAGGTATTAAAAGAAGAAAACTGTGGAAGAAATCTCTCGGAAAAAAAAACAACAACCCGATATTTCATCGAGACCAGGGGGCCTACTCCGAAGCGTTAAACCGAAGTATCGGCCTTCTGAAACTTGAACTTTTATGGGAGATATTCGTACTTAGATAAATTCCAAATTGACCCATATGCATAGTGACGAGCATAAATTGCTTATTCACAACCCGTTAAATAGGGGTACTCATTATTATATTGTTCCGCTTCACCAAATGGTGCTTTCCGAGAGCAAATGCACGAGTTACTATAAAAAATACCCAAATCGCTATAGGTTTGCCTATAAAACTTTAGGGTTTCCCTCCAGTCTTCTAATCCCTCCTTTCCATTGGATCCCCTCGGGAGTATTCCCATTCAAACAAAAAAATAATTTTTAAAATCGGTCCATAATTAACGGAGTAATCGCGTAACAAACATACAAAAAAGAAAAACATACCTACCGCCGAATTGAGAAACTCCTCCTTTTTGGAAGTCGGTTAAAAATAGGTAGTTACCGGGCATGATATTATGGTCAATCGGATTTCAAGAGTTCATGACGAGAACACGAGCTATAAGAAATTGAACGTCTGGGACTGCATTTATAATTTTTTGACAGTTCATTTGGGTTCAATTAGTCAGCAGTGAGAGCAGGCTACAGTTTAGGGTATATATCTTCTGTGGTCTACAGTCACACAATCTGTGTGTGTGTCACACACACATACACACAGTAGTACGTGTGCAAATGCAATTTACATTTTGTTTTGGTTCACTAATCCTGAATCCTGTTCTAAAATTAATTGAAGCTGGTATCCAAAGAGTATCATACAAGATATTTGGGCGCAGCATCGAATTATTCAAGTAACCTAACTCAAAGTTTTAAGAAAAAAGTTTTAAGTCTAAAAAGTTTTTCCGACACTTAGATCACAACAGTGCAGTGCATCCGACGCAGTGAATTTGATGGTAAGAAAACTATCATAAAATTTAAATATTTAATACTTGCATAAACACAAGCAACTTTAAAATAATTTAGTTTAAGTGCCTTTAGTTCATATTTAAATAATAATAATATTCTTTATTGTTTTCTCATAATCACAAACACAGTACAAAGTCAATGTAAACTTAATAGAGACTGGTGTCTGCTGTAGGTAAAACCTGTATTACAGATCACCAGGCTTACCCTCCGTTGGACAACTCACTTATGACCTATGACTGTATCAATCAGTAAAAATACAGATTGTACAAAATAAAACATCTACAAATTAATAATAAAAGTGAATCAAAATGGAAAATTAAAACTAAAGTAAAACAAGTCTGGTGGTAGAAGTGGCCTAATATTGATATTTATGGGTGTGTGTCGGTGAGTATGTGTGGGGTGTGTCGGTGTGAGTGAGTGTAGGTGATGGTGTGATGGGTGCATATGTGTTAAATGTTAAATGTATTATATGTATCAGGGGCGCAGCCTCCATACAACCCGATTCCTTTCGGCTTCCCTTCGGAACAACCAGTCTTCTTACACTTGTGTGTATCAATCACATCACATTACAAATATTTAGTACCAGTTTAAACAATCAATTACAAAAATGCCTAAATTGTTTGACTAAACAAAGAATTCCGACCGTAGCTGGCGTTAAATTTAGAAAGTAAATGAATGAATAAAATGTTTGAATAAATTGAGTTTATGAGAACTGAACAACTTTTTCTTCGGCTTACCTCTAAGAAAAATTATAGCTTCGCTACTGATATGTATATCGTTCCATGCTACCTTAAGGGTTTTGATAAATGTTCCGTTGAATTGTAATCAATGCCTTGAAGCCACGAACAAACTTTTTTCTTGCACTCAGTCCTAGAAAGAGGATAAATTAACAGCTGCTTGTTCATTTTATTATATAAATACGGAGCCAGGAAACCGTAAAATTTATGTGCCAAACTGAATTTATATCCAGTTGTTGTGCAGACATCGGTGGTTCTTCTCTTACCTGAGATTGTTTTGGGGTCGTAATAAAGTTCCGAGTGCTTCTTAGTCACTCTCAGCAGAATAAAAGGTTGTCTAACAGTCAGTACATTACAGCGCTGATATAGATCAAACGTAGGGTATCGCATCGGTGAGGTAATGGGAAGATTCGGTAGGTCTTGCTTTCTGAGTGTATAGGTCATGAACTTAGTTTTGTCTACATTTAAGGTGAGGATGTTGTCTTTAAGCCACTTAGACACTTGGTTGAAGCCATTTTGGGCGTGTTTATAAGCCTGTTCCCACGTGTCACCATAAAAAAGTAACGCAGTATCATCGGCGAATGTAATTATTTTCCCATTGATCAAGTGTGTGTTGCATAGGTTGTTTATGTAAACTAAAAACAGGGTAGCGCCGAGGATACTGCCTTGTGGGACGCCATATTCAATTGGTAGTTCATTACTGGCCCAACCATCCACTCTAACAACCTGTGTTCTACCCTTCAGGTAATTCGCAAACAAATCCAGTGGTAAACCTTTAATTCCCAAGTGTTCAAGTTTGTTGACCAAGATGGGGATAGACACTGTGTCAAATGCTTTGGGTAAATCCAAATAGATGGCCAAGGTCTTTTTCTTATTATCCAGCTTAGAAATGATAAATTCCGTTAATTGATGAACAGCATCTGAAGTTGATTTATGTGCGCGGAATCCAAATTGAGATGGAGACAAAAGCTGATTTGTTTCCAGAAACTTAACTAGTCTGATGTTCATTAGGCGCTCCAATATTTTAGATAGTGTGGGAAGGATGGAAATAGGTCTATAATTGTTGACACAGCGTCTATCACCACCTTTGAAAAGGGGAACTATTTGAGACCTTTAAAAAGCAGCTGGGAATACACCTGTAGTAAATGACAAATTACATATAAAAGTTAGGGGAGGAACAATGACGTCAGTATATTGTTTTAAGAAGCTACCTGAGATTTCGTCTACCCCTACTGCACAATCATTCTTGAGGTTAGTTATTAATGATTTTATCTCGAATTCGTCTGTAGGTAATAGTACTATTGAATTAACGAAGGCATTCGTTGATTGAGACGAACTAGTGGTGTATGGTGTATTCATTTTAGTGGTTGTAATTTTTTCTGCCAATGATTTACCAACACCCGCGAAAAATAGGTTTATATCATTGACCAAAACTGACGGATTGTTGGGGCAATTTATTGTGTTGGTTTGTCCTTTTTCTTTGAGGTGTATGTAATGTTTTTAATAGTTTCCCACAACTTCTTGTTATTTTTTCCAGCTTTCCTAATCATATCTTTCTCATAGTTAATCTTAGCTTTCTTCAAAATATTATTACAATAATTCCTGTATCTCCGATATGTGCATTGAATAATTTCATTTCCAGGATTTTTCTTTGATTTTATATAAAGTTTGTCACGGTTTCTCATACATTTTAAAAGTCCTTTTGTTATCCAGGGCTTAAGAATTCTTTTGCATCCGGTGCTTGTAATGCTGCGCGTGTTAATATCTATGACTTTAGAAAGTATTCCTGTGAAAAAATCTGTTGCTAGGTTAACATCAGTCATGTTATATAAAGGATTAAAATCAATACTTCTCACGCTTTCGTTTAATCCTTCTGAATTGATACGACCGTATGTTTTTTTAATTGGTTGCGTAGATTTAGTGTCCATGTATAGTATGACGGAATCATGATCAGTAATAGATGCCTGTGCAACGTAGCACTGAGCAGTCAGTCTTGTTTTTAATATCATATGGTCTAAACATGTACGACTGTGAGTTGGGATTGAATGGGCTGGAAGCATGCCGTGAAACGCAATCATATCAAGGTAGGCGGAGGATCTTTGGTCTTGGGTACCGAGTGCAATATCAATATTAATATCACCAACCAAGATAACATTCTTAAACGACGAATATTTACGAAGGCATTCATTGAGCGAGATTAAGAAAGCGTCAATATTTCTATTGCTTGGTAGACGGTAAATGGCAATTAAAATGGTGTCTGGATTGACTTTTAATATGAGAATATTCGCATCAGAGAAGTCTGGTTCATCAATCGTAGACAAATCAGTATTCTTACAGTAAATCACCTTAATTTTGCGTACGGTTGCTAGTAGTGGAAAAAGATGTGTATCCGTCAATAAAAGGAATGCTAGGATTACGTGTCAGCCAACACTCAGTCAATACAATAATATCCCACTCGATGTTAGATCTAGATAATAACGTTTGAAAACTCGGCAGGTTGCGGTGAATACTGCGTATATTTTGCGTAATAACCTTTAGTGAAGTTTTAGGATTTTGTAACAGGTTCCTGCAGTCCTCTATTTCAGTTGCAGTCGTCGCTGAATGTGCAACAGCAACAGAGTCTAAATCATTATTGAAATGCATAGTAAATTCAAGCATTTTTTGATTTGGGGTATTTTAATGTGCACATCAGTATTCGCAAGTATACAATTGTTGATTCACTGCAAGAAGCCTCATTTACGGACATCATAGGAACAATCAATTTTAATATGGAACGATACATGTAAGGATTGTAGCAGGAAACGTTCTGTAGTTTCTGCCTACCCCCATGGAAAGGAGGCGTGAGTTTATGTATGTGTACGTGTTTGTTAGGATGCATGTATTTTGTAAATAAGTGAGTGTTGTAAGTGAACAATAAGGGTGTCTAACATGATTAAAGTAAAGTGACACCATACATATAGCCAGAAAGCGAAACAAGTAAACATGGGTAAAATTCTAGTAATAGGTTCGTGCAAAAGGCAAAAAAACAAAAGCATGCCATAAGTATAAGCACCGGTAACAACACGAATTAATGGACAGGATAGTCATACTTGGGTATTAAATTGCTCCAGCTGTTTTGTTGATTTAAGGACAATTGTTGGTTCACCGTCTCCTTTCTTAATTAAAACCTTCACGTCCGAGGTCCAGCAGTACTTAATTTTGTTACACTTTCTCAGTTCACGTGCATGATAAAACAGCTTCCTTGCGTTATCAGTCAGCGGGTAGTGATCCTATCTACTTAGCCGAGAACCTGCTCGGCTAAGTAGATAGGATCACTACCCACAAGACCTACGTGACTCAGGTTCAGTTTGTTTGATGGGTTATCAGTGTTATACGATTTTGCGGCGCTAATTATGGTATTTCTCAGATATAAATCTGATAACTGAATGACTATTGGTTTTTTGGTATCGGGTTTCCCGGGAATGCGGTAAATGTCACGGACATTTGAATTTTGCAAATCAATATAAGGATTTTTACAAATATTGGAGACATAACTCAGAAGATCTTGTTTACCCTCTTTGACTTTTTTGGGAATATTCCTCAGTTCGATAGTGGTCAATTTAGAGCACCTTTGTAGGTCTTCAACTTTTTCTTGTAAGAAAACAATATTGGATTGGTTGATTTTACACTCATCTTCTAATGTTTTTATCTTAGTTTGCATCTCAAACTGTTGCTCACTACTGAAGGAGATGTTCTTTTCAATATTTAATAAAGTCTGCTCTATATTATCGTAATTTGTCTTAAAAGATGCGAGCATTTTACGGATTTCATCTTTAAATTCATCAAAATCCTCTCTTGTAATCTCTTTATAAGCGGCGCTTATACCGTTGGCTTACAAACGATGAAGGTGGCGGTGTTTTTTCTGGTTTAAGAGTGTTCAGTGCCGAGTCCGAGCCAGACTTGCTGGGCGAGCGAATCATAGTACCAGGCGGTTATAGATACGCGGAGATTAGTCAGAGCGCTCGATATAGACGGTGCGTGCGACGAGAGAAGCGATTTAGTGCGTGAGTGACGCGCGCGGCTACGATCCTCCTGTGTGCGTGACACGCAGTGCGGATACGCGAGTACGCTCAGTACGGCGGCGAGTCGTTGTAGTGTGCGGAGTCTGTATTGTCTAGATGTGCGTTCGCGCAGTACTCACGCAATTTGTAGAACGTTCCTGCGGTCTTTGCGCTCCTGGTAGTTGCTTGCTTTTTGTCACAAATTTAATTTGATTTTAATAATAAAAACAAGTATTTTATGATTCAAAACAAATACGGTCACACGTCCGTTCGCTTTCGCGGTCCAAGAGGCAGGGGGAATCATTTATTATTGTACACCAAATAGTTAAGGATAGCCAAAAACTTTTACTGTAGCAAGTGTATCTAGCATCCGAAATGAAAAAAAAGAGGCAAATTTGTTTTTTTTGTGAAATTTATCAATGGTTGTTTGTGAATTGTGGAGATCAGATAGGCAGTTGCTCCATGTAAAATACTGGTATTCAGCTGCATCCAGTTAGGCTGGAAGCTGATTCCAATATAGTTGGGATAAAAAGGACTATTCTTTTATAGAGTCCTTACTCTCCTTCATCAACTAATGTCCATTTATACTTTACACGCACTACGCTCACACTTACATACCTAACAAAAATACATTCACTCAACAAACATAACCCTCACAAAACATTCATAATTATATTCATAAACACATAAACAACACACTCACACAGACACAACCTACACTTCCTTAATACATAACAACTGCACAACAACTTTTTAATTTTATCACTATTATTAATTAAGCTAGTTTTTTTTATTTTTTATTATTATTAGTTTTTATTTTTTTCTGTTTACATGAAATACTAAGATTTAATTGTAAAGGATGAATCGAGATCACACATCTATTTTTGTTATTAACTATGTTTAAGACCTTCATGGCGGATCACTGTCTCTTAAGATACAGGTTTACCTAGTTGAGGCAGGGTTATAATTATACTTGAGTTCAGATATTAACATAGAACCAGATGTTACAATGTACACTATTTTAAAATGAATCACGTAGGTTTCTATCTGTATTTTTATGGCAAATAAATTTGTCATTATCATTAAATGGCTCGGCAGATGATGAAATATCTGTGTTTACTGGTAAACTAAAGGTGGGGAATCTCAGCATTACATCAGAAAAATAGAAACGTTTCAACATTATTTAGTCTCCACATGGTCCTTGAGATTATTATTATTTATTAGTCGGAATATTGGGACAGAGTTGTTAAATAGTTATAAAAGTTCTGTGCCATTTCCGGTGTATAAATACATTTTCTGGGTTTTAGTTAGTTTGTTAGTTTTTATTTTGTTGCATAATGCTTGTCATTGTGAGGACAAATACAGAATTTATGATAATTCAATGTTATACATTGAATAAAATAAAATGGGATAGCATTCAAATTGCAATGCAGTTTTGACTCAAAAGAGTGTCCATTAAAATACTTCTTGACATGGAACACATTCGCCTAAGGTCCGACCATGGTCCGACGACCGATTGCAAACAGTTATTAAAAGTAAAAAAAAAACAGAAAAGATTTGCTCATTGTTCTCCATAAGATTTTTTTGCTTTGGAATGTACCGAAATTAATCTAGTATGAGTACCATCTTTCTGATTACTTGACCAACTCCTTGACAGTTCAAAAGTGCCTGTATTTTTTTTTATTGAATGATTTAAATAATACCTACGTATAAAGTTAAAAAATAATACCAGGCCCTGCAGTCTCGACATACATAGCATCCTAATGGAGTCCCTAGACGGTAAAAAATGCTTGACAAGATTGTGATTTTTTCGTGCATAACAAGCAATGTTTACCATCTAGAGATCCCATTAGGACTGCGATCGAATTCGGTCGTAAAGCGATCGCTATCTATGTCGAGACAGCAGGGCCAGGCTGTTATTGTCCTACTGCAGGGCACAGGCCTTCTCATTCAGGTACAGGGTTAAATTAAATTAGCTAGCTAAACTCCGCAGATGCGATATGTTTTTTTTTCTGTAAATAGGTTTAGTACATGTGGTGCCGAACGTAAAGAATAGCACCATCCTACTTCTTACCATGGGTGTCTTAAAAGGCGACTAAGGGACTTACTAGAGAATGGGCAGCAGCGTTCTCTATGCATTTTGACACCATACAGCGATTGCCAACCTGCCTGCCAAGCTTGCCGATTATGACATATGTCTAGCAGTGGACGTCTTTCGGTTGAAATTATGAATAAACACTTTTACGCGTCGATCATATAATATTTTAAAAACCAGATGAGATCGGGTTTTCCTATCCGACTACTCTGAGAAAAAAGGTCGAAACAAACTCGGATTGGTATCGAAATCTAAAAGCATGATAAAACAAAAAAGATTAATTTGATGATTTTTTTTGTGGGGTGATCGGCCGCATTTAGTGTAAGTACGAGTAGTCACTTGAAATATCAGTTTAAAAAATTCTGTTTTTTTTTTGGGACAGACGTGTTGGGTATCTATATTTAAACTTTTTTTTTTTTGCAACTATTTATATTTTTCTTTTTATTTATACCATTTTAAATAGCTAAACTATGACATGAGTATTTACTTTGTAAAGTATTATATTATTTTAATTATTATGAATATGTGGACTATGTGCATTGTTTTTTTTATATGTATTCTCAATCAAAAAAAAAAATTAATGCAGGTCTGGCAGTTTGAGCACTTTATGCGGCCTAACCAAATGTCCTTTCTTTGGTATTGTTCGTCGAATCGCTGAGCTCCTTGTTTTGAGTTGAGCTGCACGATAACTGACAAATGCGTGCACTGACTGGACAGGTCCACTCAAATCTGTGTGGTTCTTTCGTCAAAAGACCATGTCAGACACCAATCTACATGATTCTCAAATGATCTGACCAAGATTATATCCGTATTTTATATACACATTGACATTGATTTATTTTTATATATGCAATGACATGAATATTTACTTTGTGTAGTATTATATTGTTTTAAGTATTGTAAATGTGAAGACTATGTGGGTCATTGTTCATTTTTCTTTTTTTCTCAGTTAGTTTTTATCATAGTCTGGCAGTTTGAGTAATTTTATGCGGCCTACCCAAATGTCCTTTCTTTGGTTTTGTTCGTTGAATCGTTGAGCTCCTTAAGTTCTTAGTTGAGCTGCACGACTACTGACAAATGCGTGCACTGACTGGACAGGTCCCCTCAATCTGTGTGGTTCTTTCGTCAAAAGATCATTTCAGGCACCAATCTACATGGTCTTCACATGATCTGACCAAGATTATGTCTGGACTTTAAAAGAGACTGTGACCTCTGAGTTTGTTTTGGCCTTTCTTCTCAGAGTAGTCGGATACGAAACGCCGACCTCATCTAGTTTTTATTTAATATGATTGACGTGTAAAAGTGTTTACTACAAACCTACTTACAGAAATAAATCATTTATACACGATAAAATAATTGTTCTCAACTCGTACTTCAAAGTCACAACAATAAAAGCGGTTGCTGACCTCCCAAAAAAAAACATTAAATCTTTTTATTGAAATGAAAACGTTTTTAGGCGCGTTGAGCGTTTTTTGGTAGGGGAAAAACATGTTACCAACATGCTAACCGCGATGGGACCTGTTGCGCCAGATCAGCGACACGCAGCGGCCTATGTACATGTATACGCATTTATACAGAGTGGCCGGCGAAGTGACGTCTAATGTCTAATGAAAAACTATTACTAATAAAAAAAATATTACTAAGTTTTTTGAGAAATAATAATTTATTTATTTATTTAATAAAATCATAAAGTCGGTCTGTTCTAGCCTTATGTTATATTGACTTTTAAACACCACATTGTACAGTCGCCAGCGACGCCGACGCCAGCACATCGGTAGTTCGGTACCGCAAACTGTTTGAACTGTCAAATTTTCTCATTCGATTTTGAACTAAACCATAAACATTTTAAGGTTTAAATTCTGTTGTGCTGGCGACTATACATAATATTATCATAAACAAGTACATAGAAGGAACTTTAAATTGGTTAATTGTTTTTCGACTTTAAGTGCTATGCAGTGTTAATAAACTTTATAGTCACAATCAGAAGGTTCAAAATGCCTTAAAAATTATTCGTTTATCTACTGACAAATCTCATTAAACTTGTTCAAAGTGATCAACATGATAATATGGCTTTAGTAGTCTAAAGCCCCGTTTACACGGTGCAAGTTTCTGGAACGTTCAAGAGCAATAATCGCATAACGTACGTTCAATTATTGCCATTATTGCATGCAAGTGTTTAAACGCGTGCGATTTCCATAAAATGGCATACAATAATTGAATGCAAGTTTTGCCACTTCTGTTTACGGCTAGGCAATTATTGCATGCAAGTTTTCCCTCGTCTAAACACAGAATCGCTCGTCATTGTACAATAATAATTGATTCAAGTATTGTCTGTATTGCGCTGCTAAATATTTCATTCATTATTATTAAGAGCCTATACTACCCCAAATGGCTTAGCATGATCCTCCGTTATGTCGATAATACTGCAGCATTAATTTTGAAATAAATATTATGGTAAAGTTGAGGATTAATGTTAAGTACTATGTTTGACGAAAACACGATTCCATAAAAATTTCTTGTTAGAAAAAAAATCCAGTTACCGCCAAACCGAACAATAAACCGCTGGTATTGAAAAAAGACTTCAAATTAGATAATGAAACTTTGCATATTAACTGAACTAACTATAAAGCAGGTCTTATGTTATTTTTTTTTTAATTACCATTATTTTCACCGTAAAAAGAAATAAACTAAAATATCGGTCCCTTTAGAGTCTTCTCCCTGCCACCCTGTCTCGCTTGCTCGCATGACCACGTTAATTGTGCGCGAGCGAGATAAAGAGTGAGGTGGCGCTGAGGTAGTATAGACCCTTAAACGTCTTCTCAATATGTCAAGCTGCTTCGTTGGTCTAGTGGTCTCCAGAGCTACTGCTATGAGGTCCTGGGTTCGATTCGCAGGCCGGGCAAAGTGTTATAAGGATGTTCCATTAGGAATTCTCAGTAGCAGCCCGGAGTCTGGATTTGTGCCCGGTAGATGGCAATAGGCTCGCTCCCTAGTTGGCGAAATGTGGTTGTACTATAGGTAGTAGGTACACCTCTGCCTGACCCTTCGGGGATTACAGGCGTGAGTTTATGATATGTCTTCTCAAGGTTTTTTTTAACTTGTTTCGTTCTCTCATGTTTGAATGATAGAAAATTTTCACGTCAGAATTGAAAGCGATTTTATTATACGTGCTGATTACACCAATACCAGTGTTGAACGTTTTGTAACTTGCTCCTATCAGGCAACAATTTCTCGTGTTACACAAGCAATAAACTTGGACCATGTAAATGGGGCTTAAGGATATGGCCATGAAATTATGATTTACTACCCGCGGATTCACCCGCGTAAGTCTCGATCCCGTGGGAATATCGGGATAAAAAGTAGCCTATGTCTCAATCCAGGGTGTCAACTACCTCTATAGAAAATTTTATCAAACTTGGTCCAGCCGTTTAAGCGTGTAGAAGTAACAAACAAACACACACACTCACAAACTTTCGCTTTTGTAGTATTAGTGTGATGTTCCAGATAATGTTCTTTCTACATTCGAATTAAGGGATTATTAATTAAAAAACGGATACTCTTTTTCAGGTACAGCAGCAAACATGCAGCGCCATTCTCCAAAAGAAAGTGAAATTACGATTCCACCAAACTTGTTAAAGAATTTTAATGTCTACGATATTTTGGAACCAGAGAAAAATGGCACCAAGGTCGATAAACTTGTAGATATCGATGATTGCTCACAAGATTCAGGATTTCAGGACTCGGATTTAAACACGGCGTTCCTTGATAAAAATCGGGATTTTGATTTAGTTGATTTGTATCAGAATATTTTTGTGACCCCGCAACATATTAAAAAGAAAGAGGCTGCTGATACAGGTGATGCACCTTTTAGTGATTCTAAAGTTTTTGATGCTGGTTTTAAACAGTTTTTTGATATGCTAGAGTCTGGTAAAAAGATTGATTGGACGAATAGTGCCCAGTATGAGGAAGAAACTAATACTAAACATGATTTTATTGAGAAGAAACCAAAAGTTTTAGTGCCAAAAGTGTTTACGGAACCAGATTCGGACCCCGAAGATATAATTTATGAAGTTTTGATACAAAAAAAATTGGAACAACTAGCTCTTGGCAATACTATTACTAATTCGATTAAGAGTAGTTCAAGCGAGCCGCTAGAACGAGAGAGCTCTAAAAAGGTAAAAAAATCCGATGTAATTCCAGAATGTTCTCGTTTAAGTTTGAACAATAGCGTAACTAAAGATTCTAAATTATTATTCGAAAGAGGAAGCAATAAACACGAACCTCGTCCTTCTGAAATTGAAATACATCCGGTCGACAGTCAAATAAACAACTCTTTACTGAATTTCACTGTCCTAGCCATTCAAAAAGACGAAAAAGTCTACAAAAAAAAACGATTACTAAAACCTGAAAGCCAGACAGCTAATTATACTAAAGGCCCAGACTTTTACGAGAAATATGTAATTTTGCCACAGAGAATGTCGCGATTATACGCCAGCCAGAGATATTTAGATGAAAAAGGCAATCAGAAAAAGAGGTTGATCTTAGATGCGGGTCCAAAACAAAAAACTGAATGTAACTCTTCGAACGCAAACGCACAAGTTAAGAGAAAACCCACCTACCAAGCCTCAAGCAGCACTTCAAACTTAAAACAGCAAGTTAAAACAAATCAAGCTGAATCTAGCTCATTCACTAAAAACGATCTCACAAAAAAAGTGCCAAATAACGCTAGCGGTTCGGGAATGAGTTCATTAAAACAGAACAATGTACGAGCAAAAGAGGAGGTTCGACTGTGTATCAACAAAGTTACTAAGGATATACGTGTACATACAACGGATAGACCATGTCTGAACTGCGTCAATCCTACTGCTAAAAAAGCTAACAGTTCTGTAGCAACTTCAACTAAAACTGACTACGGAAAAGTATCTCCTGTAGTCCTAATGGAAGATTGTAACAAGGAAAGATTTAGGGCACTGAAGCAGAGTCAAATGTTCAAAGATTTTGTGCTTAAAGGCAAATATGAACTTTGAAGGTCAGTGGAAACGAAAGAAAAACTACATCAAACATCACAAATACTTCCAAATTATCGCAAACACATTAATTTGAAGAAGAAAAGAACATTTACTGGTGTCCTTAAAGGCAAATATGAACTTTGAAGGTCAGTGGAAACGAAAGAAAAACTACATCAAACATCACAAATACTTCCAAATTATCGCAAACACATTAATTTGAAGAAGAAAAGAAGATTTATATGGTGTCATTGAATAATAGGTTTTATAGGTAAAGTCTTAACGTACAAAACCACGCGCGAGCTTGTGGATGCCTTTTTTTTTTTTTTTTTGGGTGGGAAATCATCAAATAACTTCTCCCGCTCTGGGCGGAGCGGGAGGGCGTGTCAGACTTTTACTGACTAAAACCCACCCGTGTTCCTTCCGTTGCCTGTGTGCCAGGGCCACGATATCCCTTTCGGACAAACTCGCAACCCCGGCAGGCATTGGTCCTAACGGACCCCGTCAGTTTGTGCTGACATCTCTTTGAGGCGCGCGTGGAACACAATGCGCCGTCGACCCGGGCCTGGTCCTTATCGGACGGCGAGCTACCCATCGCTCACCGTCCGCAGGCCCGCGCCTACGGTGGCCGGAAATCGGCTTGCGACTCCCGACGCCCGGGGCGTCTCCTGCGGCGACTAGGGGCATGAGGGCGCGAACCTTGTCTCACCCTCACGCGTTCCGCCTCCTCCTTCGCTAGCATAACTGCTTCGCAGAAGGAGGTGACGGCCTCCCATGCACTCTCGCTCCGAACCATGGCCTGAACCAGGCCCGGACGCGAGAGATCGCCGCCGCCGATCGCCTCCTTGAGGACACGGCGGTGCTCCGCCCAAGCTGGGCAGACCTCCACCGTATGCTCCACCGTGTCCTCCGGGCGATCCACACAGTGGTGACACCCGGGCGTTTCCTCCCGCTTAATCCTAAACAGGAACCTCCCGAAACATCCATGTCCGGTGAGGACCTGCATCAGGCGGAAGGTGAGGACGCCGTGGCGCCCCTCCAGCCACTCCTCAAAGAGGGGACTTATCGCCACAATTGTGGCGATAAGTTAAGAACTCTTTTTAACTTAACTCGCACAACTTAACTCGTTAAGACTTCAGGCATCTATAAGCCCAAGCTTGTAGATGCCTGAAGTCTCGTTTGATGTCAGCGTCGATGTCAGTACAACTTTGCACTTTATATATCTGAGGGGCAATTCTACTAATTTTAAGAACGTTCACAGTCTGATCTCAGTCTCAATCTGTCAAAAATACCTCTTATTTCCCTACATTTTGACAATTTTTTGACGTTTGTTTGTCGCCAAGATGAGATTGCGACTAGATTTTGAACGTTTTAAATTACGAGAATTGGCCTTCTGATAATGTTAGTATACACCGTGGCATTTAAATCGTCTTACAACGGCAGCCCACTCATGTATCCAATGACTACTAATCATTCATGAAAGTAAAGAAAATATTTATTAACATTTGAATAATAAAAAACATTATGACGTAGTTTAACGTAACGTAGTGTAACACCCTGTTACGACCGCGGTGCAAGCCTTGCGTTCCAAGGGTAGCGCTGAATGGAGCACAACGCTCGCACCGCGCTCTTAACAAGGTGTTTCAAACTACATCATGCGTCACAATCAATAATACTATTAAAAAAAAATTTTTTTTTTTTAGATGTTCATAAATATTTGATTTACTTTCATGAATGATTAGTAGTCATTGGATACATGACGTGGGCTGCCGTCGTAAGACGATTTAAATGCCACGGTGTATAATTCGATGACTTCAGAAAGTCCTTTGATTTGAGCTGCTGTCGGCTTGGGCAAAGCCGAAAAGAACTGTCTTAAGTAAACTGAGTTTCGGACAGTAAGATGTCATGACGGTAAGATTGGTATGTGTAGTGGATTGTCTGACTTCCCACTACTGTTATAGAGTTAGTGACACCGGCTTAATTAGCTGTAAGTTGAGCATTTTAATTTTATAATTATAACCCAAAATTTTATACTTGGATAAAATAAAGGTAGCCATGTTTTTTTATAAAAATCTCAATTTTATTATAGAAAAATATTTAGGATAGGTTCGTTATGGTGGTATTTAGGCGTTCACTGCTGGATATAGGCGTCTCCAATATCCAATACCAAGCAGTGGAGGTCTTTTGGCTGAAATCATAATGTTGATGATTTTTGAGTTGTGTAACAGTCGATTACACGTCAGTGAAAACACTTGGAGGCTGATGGAAAGGAGAGGCTATACTCCATTGGTTTAGGTAGTAAAATAAAGGTAAATAAATCACAAAAAGGGTTTTTATAGATGACACTTTCTTGTTTAAAAATACGTTGTAACTATAATCTTTTTTTTTTTTTAAATTAATATTACGATAGTTTTCTCTGTTATTACAGTATGATAAACTTTATCATTTATTCATATACTACTCTTCTTAGATGTAATTGCTTGAGCACAATTATTTAGTTAGATTTATATATTACTATATTATTTTGTAATCTGTCTATTGTAAAGAGCCCAAAAAGACATGTTCTCTAAACGTCAACGAAATAAAACGTTGCTAAATTGAAGAGTACAACTGTGACGTAGCATGACAACTGAAGTGCCAGGTATTACGTTTAGTCGGTTACTTGACAGCTCTCTCGTCACGTGGGTTTTTTTGTTTACCTTTATTTAACTACCTAAACCAACGGAATATAGGTTATAGTTTTTTTACCACTGACGTGCGGCCTCCTGTACACGCACTCATTGCTTTCAATGTCGCTGATGATTTTTTATTTAAGATAATATAATATATTTCACATCGCGATAAATATGTTTATGTAAATAAACCTAAATTAGAACACTGAGTCTTGTTTTAATGTAGAGAACAAAATATAGTCTTTCGGTAATCTCAGATGGCGTACTTATATTTTAAAACAAGCGGTGCCTTCGATTCCGCCTATGTTTTAATTTTCTGGTGATTTTATAGATCGTATAGTTTTAAAATTTGGAGGCCCTTGACTCCGCCGAAAGTTCGGTCGTTTCTTTACTACGGCTAACTATCGCTGACTACGGCGAAAAAAAAAAAAGACAGTCGAAGAGATAAGCTAAAGTCAAAACTGAGACTTGCAAGTCGAGTAAGTACTCAAAGTCAAAAAAGGAAACTAGAAGTTATAAAACGGCCGAACATTAGATACTTCGGTTTAGCGCTACGGAGTAGACCCCCTTGTTACAAACACATTAAGAGCGGCCAACCCGTTCATGTAAACGCTCGTACGTGATAAGGGCGTTGTAACTCATCTTTCTTTGAACATTTTGAACTAATCTTCTGCACAATATCTAGGTTTCTATGCAAGCAAAAAATAAAAATTCGGAGAAACAAATTCAGTTTGAGCCTGCAAAAACCTGTTTTTTGCACAAATTTTACCAAAACTTTGGCTGTTCATAATGTACTCATAAATTGGAAAAGTAAAGAAAACATCTTGATAAGAACCTCGCACATTTCGTACAAGCTTGTAAATCTTACGCAAAACACGTATTTCCTGGAACAAGTTTTATGAAATTTCCGCACACAATTTTTCGATCAATGTTATCGCGTTGTCACTTGCTTGTTAGTAGTTCTCACTTGCGCTGAACGAAACAACAAGATTTTCGACCATGTTCGCGGTGACGATTGACGGACCGGGAAGGGCCCTCTTAAGGGAGCTCGCCCACGTACTACTTTTTGTAGCTCCAATAATCGCAGTGAGTTTATAGGCGTTGCGTTTATGAGCGACTTTTTGTAGGACGTGGGCGTTTCAATATTGAACTCTTGAGTGTCTTATATTCAGCGACAAAATAATCGGTCAGCGATTGTCGCTTGTGGACTAGCTCTCTTAAAGTATTTGTATTTTAGTCTGCTAGGCTGAAGTGGAATTTGACAGGCCGTGTATGTATCTAATGCATCGGGGCAGATAGCAGGACTCAGGAGGTCAACTCCCTAAGCACGAAATCCATAGTTTCGGCCGAAGTTACGGAAGTTTCCTACTCCGTCTCCGTTTCCTACCTAGGTGATACACCTACGGACATTCGATTAGTTTGGGGATCGAACAAAGATAAATCACAACACTTTTTGACAGTTAGCCCTACTTCAGGATGTGTTATTAGATGTTCCCTCTGCTGGGACACAAGCCTCCTCTCTGTGAGAGGGAGTGGGCCATAATCCACCAAGCGGGCCCAGCGCGGGTTGGTGGATGTCACATGTCTTCGATTTTTTTTTTCTAGGACATGCCGGTTTCCTCACGATGTTATTCTTCACCGTTTTGATGAACATAGCCATGGTGATGAAATAATTTACACAAAGTAAAGCATCTGTCTGGGTTCGGACCCACGACCTACTACTCGTAAGTCAAGGCCACCACCGCTGGATGTGTTATTCATTATATCATTTCAGCCGCTAAGACGTCCACTGCTGGACATAGGCCTCCCCTAGAGGGGAGGTTTGCCATAATCGCCACGTTTGGCAGGCGGGTTGGCGATTGCAGTATGGTGTTCAAATGCATAGAGAACGCTGCTGCCCATTCTCTAGTAAGTCCCTTAGTCGCCCTTTACGACACCCACGGGAAGAAATAGGATGGTGCTATTCTTTACGTCTGACACCACAGGGCACATGTGTTATTGCCCATCCGAAAAAGTTACCTAATCAGGAGTAGGGTTTACTCCGAAGTTTCTAACTACTTTTGGATGAAGAGTCCCCAGAGTCGTCATGCGGTGGATGCCAGAGGTGGGGAGTCATCGCTGAGGGAGGCCTAGGAAATGCGTGATAACTTAGGAGGTGTTTATGGAAGATTGGCTGGAGAAGGTAATACACAGAGAGTTGTGAAGCAAAGGTTTCTCTTTGCCCCAGCAGTGGGACAATAGAGGTTGAAAATAAATAAGTTGTATTTAAGTGAAGGGGCGTGTAAACCTAACTACGTAATATTATAAATGCGAAAGACAGTTTGTTTGTTAGGGTTTCACGCTAAAGCGGCTCAACGGATTTCGATGAAAATGTATCCTCTATGTCCTAAACCAGGAGGCTAAGTCTGCTAACGCAGTTGTGTCCGAATGGCCGATCATCGGCACCGTAATTGTAGAGTTTGACAGTTTTGCTAATCTCCTAAGGCTAATAATTTTCGAGGCGACTTACAACTTACAGGGCGACTAATTATTTGCTGCAAAAAAAATAACATGGCAGCGGTTAAATATTATTTCTTAATCGCTGCAAAGTCATCTACTGTTATTGAATCATTTGGGTTATGTTAGGTTAGAACAGTAACCATTAACAAGCGAAGGCGAGCGAGCGAAGCGAGCGTGCCGCGGGAGCGGCCGCCGAGCGCCAGATCCCCTCTATTGTTGGTAAATTCAGTTACCAAAACAAAAATTCGATGCCAGTTTAAATTAAAATAAAGCTAAAAACTGATTATTGAGCTGCTACTTTCTACTTAAAATAATACTTCGCTGTAGCTGCTAACCTACTATTTTTGCTACCGGCTTTCATTATTTTTTAATCCCAAATTCCGATTAATTTGTCGCTGCGTTAAATACATGCCATCTCCTAATTGAATGGCGTCTTTATGATTCTCCGATGACGTGCCACTGATACTCCATTGGAAAAATTGTCTGTATATCTCGAACTGACAAGCTCCTATTATTTTGACTTCCTCATGGACCACTGTCACGCCATTATGAATTTAGGAGGTTACAAAGTATTGGCACAATGATCATGGCGTTGCCTTGGTATGGCCGTCATAATGACCAATCATTGGAAATAGCAGACTTGGCCCCCAGGTAATGGTCGGATCTGGATGAAATTTAGCACATGGTTGTGCCATCCAGATTCGTTCCGCCGCTTTAGCGTAAAAGCGTAACAAACACAAACTCATTTTCGCATTATAATATTAAGTAGTAAGGATTAGGATACCAAAGCATTTGAATTTCATTGGTAATCAAATCTAATCTTTAATAGCACTTTATTAACTATCCTCTAGAGCAGCCACACTCAAAGTGTGCTCCGTAGAGCCCTAAGGCTCCGCAAAGCCTCTGTGGGGGCTCTGCGAAAATACTGGTCATAATGAAAAAACTGGCCAAGTGCGAGTCGGACTCGCGCACGAAGTGTTCCGTACCATTATCTATAAAAACGGCAAAAAAATCATGTTTGTTGTATGGGAGCCCTTAAATATTTGTTTTATTTTCATTTAATTATTTATTTTTAAAGTGAATATACAACATTATTTTTAGTATATGCGAAACCTGAATATAGTTTGTTCAGAATAAGGAACTGAATCGATTTCAATATATTTACACCATGTTATATTTTGTCCCAAAAATATTTAAGTATGATGGAAAATGTTATCACCATTTAATTACTTACAATACAATCGCCGTACGGTTAGGTACCTACTGCCAAATTATTATCAATGAGCGCAAGACGACTCTGGAGGCGCGGGGCGCCTTTTGTATGTTTTTGTACGGACAACCCGTTAACATAACAACCTTATAAAATTTGTGATTTTTTATGATACAGTTTTGAAATTTTGTACATACATTATTTACATAAAAATACTAGACACGTGTTTCGGGTTTCGCATATACTGAAACTAATATTGTATAACTAAATATTCTGTGAATATTTCAAGCGTCTACCTGTTGCCGTTATCAATATCGAGCAAAAAAATCAAGTTTTATAATAAATAAAATATTTATTTTATTCTGTTTTTTAGTATTTGTTGTTATAGCGGCAACAGAAATGCATCATCTGTGAAAATGTCAACTGTCTAACTATCACGGTCCATGAGATACAGCCTGGGCCTCAAGTCTGCTATTACAATAGTGTCAGAATGATCGATCATTGATTTCATAATTGTTGATTTTGACAAGTTTGGTAATCTACTATTATAATGGCGTCATTATGACTTTCCAATGGTCGGCCACTGACACTACATTGAAAGAAATTGCATATAAGTATTGGTAATCTCGTACATAATGACAAATTAATGACATTTCTACTAATGTGTTTTATAATAATGGCAATATTAATATTTTATTAATAACATTAATAAAATGATAATGGCATGACAATGGGATCGTGTTGGAATGACTGAATTTATAAAAATAGCAGACTTGGGCCTCTGGTGACTCTGGTGACCGGAGCCTTAGTAATAGGGTTCCCGTTTTACCCTTTGGGTACGGAACTCTAAAACGGCAAAAAAATCACGTTTGTTGTATGGGAGGCCCTTTAAATATTTTTTTTATTCTGTTTTTTAGTATTTGTTGTTATAGCGGCAACAGAAATACATCAGCTGTGAAAATTTCAACTGTCTAACTATCACGGTTCATGAGATACAGCCTGGTGACAGTCGGAAAGACAGACAGACGGGGGAGCCTTAGTAATAGGGTTCCCGTTTTACCCTTTGGGTACGGAACCCTAAAAAAGATACTATAAGAGTGCTATTTTGTATTTTATTCTGCAACCAGAGTAAAGTTGAAACCTCAGATTATATTCTTTATTCTGAGATTGAAACATAAAGTAAACAAATACCTATGCAAATGTTAATGTCAAGTATATATTATGATTAGGTATTAATAAAGAATACACTTATAAACATTTTTGATTATTTTAGTCAAATATTTCATTTTCCAAAAGGGTTCCGTCGCCAAAAAAGTTCGAGAACCACTACTCTAGAGCATTTGCGCACTGCATTCGATCTGAAACCGAATTCGAGATCAGAGTTCCATTGAAATTGGATTTAGTGCGCATCCCTTGATACAAATGGTACTACGGGAACTTCGGACCGTCACTACTCGGGTTCGAATCGGACGCAGTGCGAAAACGCACTTAGGATTACCGACTAGAATACATTATCGCCTTGGAAATCAACCCATTATTCTTACTTACTAGATTTCAAAACTCATTCTTACTATATTCCAAACGTATTCTTACTTAATTTTAATCGGCTAGTATTTAAACGAGTGACTGTAAATTAAAGTTTTAAGTGACAAAAATAATTAATTTACGCTATAGTTTTACTAAGTGAGCGACTGACTGCGAGTGACGAGAAATCAACAGAACAGCAACTTACTCGTACAAACATTAATTTGAGTTACTTCAAATACAAAATGACAAGCTTTTATTTATATTTATATCGTTCAGTTGACCTAATTTTCATATTTACAACCTCATCTAACCCAAATGATTAATCAAGAATAGAGGGAATCTGGTTAATGGTCACTGTTCTAACCTAACCTAACCCAAATGATTCAATAACAGCACCCTCTGTATTTCTAGTCGCTCACTTAGTCATTTAGTCGAACGGCTAGAATTTTAATATCTGAGATGATTAATCACAACCCACATTTAGTTAAAGTTAAATTATTAAAACAGTATCTCATCATCAGTCGCTAAGTTTTTTTTTGTCATTCGTTTTATAATTCCCCATTTTAATCTGTAAAAGGATCTATGTAGATGTAGCTTAAGAAGGTGTTATCAAACTTATCAACGATTATTGTCACTCATTGTATTAATGTTGATCTCTGACGTTCTTATCTTAATTGCACTGATAAAAATGTCCTTAATTACAGTCGTGACAGAGTTAGTTTCTTTACCGTCCTAAGTTTTTATTATTGTAGATCATGGACGTTGTAGATATAGGTACAGAAGTGTTATGAAACTAAACTTATCAACCAATAATGTACTAATTATTAAACGTCACTGTAATAATGACGCATAATTGACGTTTTTACACTGATAAAATGTCCATAATTACCGTCAAAACAAAATTTTTTTTTGGTACCGTCCTAAGTTTAATTTTGGTAGGTACTTACTGCTTTTACATACTTAATTGCAATTTCAGTCTTTTAATAAAAAATATCTTTACTCTAACCATTTTGTAAATTAACATGAGTCATATATTAGTACCTAACCCAGGAGTTCAGGACCCCCCTTTCTCTATTTAAGATTGAGCATTTTATTAATAAAGTGCCTGTGATACGATGTTGAGTTATTATGTACCGAAATAAAGATTTATTATAGATTAATTGATTTTCCAATGATATATCCTGCAAACCTGCAATAAGATTAGGTACAGTAAAATAACTCTAATGATCAATAATTCTATGAGAACATTATTATGTATTATAATTAGGTATAAACTTACGTTAAATTTCACTTTGAAAATGTAACTGAAACGTATTTGTTTGATAAAACTATAATTATTTAACACTTTGTAAAATAGGTACTTTGTTGTTATTCCACGTATTTCACTCTTTGAGCAAAATAGATAACCTGCTTTTATGATTTATGATTAGGGGAATACCTGATTATATCTAGTGAGTAGTAGTACTGTAGATAGCGTACAAATCATTTTTACCATAGAGAATACGGGGCACTCCCGTATAGTGATGTGCGAGTCGAGTTATTTGATTCGAGTAACTCAAATGACTCGCACTGCTCGCACACTTAGAGCATTTAACCTATAAATGCTCTAAGCTCGCACGTCACGTCGTCGGCTCAGTCTACTCGCATCCTACGTGACTCGCGAGTCACGTAGGATGCGAGTCGCACAAATATCATCGCGATGCCACTTAATATTGGCCGACATATTGAAAGTTTCCCGCTTTGCTGCCGTCATCAACTGTAAAAGTCATAACAAAAACGTTTAGATGACTTAATTGATAAAAAAATAATTTCCCATCATCTGGGTTACCCAAATTTGAATTTACCCGGGAATATAAAATAAAACAAATAAAAATGTTTATTGCAATTACATACAATTATAACACACAATGAGTTGGAGATCACCTTTTAAGCAAGAAGATGCTTGTGTTAGGTGATATCCGCTCTTCCACTATCATAAATAACAGATATGCAATCGATAAACTGAACCAAGAATAATAAAAATAAAAATAATCTAATTTAAATTAAACAGAAAAATAAAGCAAAAAGGAAGTACAAAATACAAAAGGAAGGAGCGCACTTGTGTGATGTGATGTATGAGAGTAGGTTTTGCTGTGTGCGTGTGTGTGTGTGTGCGTGAATAAGGCGTGAGTGAGTTGTATAAATGATCTGCTAAGTGTGTGTTGAGTTTTAATTGCATTTACTTTAGTTGTGTTTATTAGTTTTAGGTATCCGTTTAGGTTTAGGTTCAGGTTTGGATGTAAGTTTCGGTTTAGGTTTAGGTTAGCCCTGCGACAATGTCTTGGGATCGGAAGAAGCCAGGCACAGCTTCCTCCACTAACAATTTCGCTACCTCGGTCCTTTTAATTATTGGATAGGTTATGGAAGCGAAGATACTAAAGCCTCAATCTCGTCGTAGGTTTTTTCGTTAGCCATTCAGTCAAAGCTATTTTACAGTCACGGAGTTTCAAAGGATAGATGCGTAACTCTTTATTCAGAAGGTTGTATAAGCGGGAAGATTGCCTTTCATACTGCCTCTCAGCAAAAACAGATCTGACAGGGACAGTTGGAGCAACTAAGTAGTTTCTCCTACTACTGATACTCGTCTTTGTGGGATCATACGGGAGGGATTTGTGTTTTCTCAGGATAAGATGGAGTAGGTAAAGTTTTCTAACAGATAGGAGGTCAGAGGTTAGGTACAGGCTTTGGGTTGGGAATCTGTAGGGTTTAAAGAGCATAACCTTGAGGAGAGAACGCTGCGCTCTCTCAAGTTCCAGAAATTTCATTTTTGTTGTCCCACCCCAGCATGGCAAACAGTACGTAAGAACCGATTGGGCTAGTGATACGTAGACTTTCTGCAGAAGATTCTTTGAGGCAACATGTCGCAAAGTTTTAAAAGTCCAAATTAACTTCCTAACCCTTTTCATGATCAGTTCACTATGCATGTGCCAGGACAGGCGCTGGTCAATCATGATGCCCAGGTATTTAGTATATTGTAACCTATCAATCTGTATACAAGAGCAATCGGGAATTGGGGGGTTGGCACAGCAGTGGATCTTAATTTGGAAATCGGGTGGAGGTTGGGTGTGTGCATACTTGGTGAAGCAAATGTAGTTGGACTTGAAGGCATTTAGCGTAAGGAGGTTACGATTGAGCCAGTTTGCAACCTTAGAAAGGCCTGTTTCAGCTGACCTTCTAACATTTGATCAAGTCTTATCAGCAAAGACTATGGCAGTATCATCCGCATATGAGAAAATGCGACCCCCGTCAATACTCATATTGCACAGGTAATTAATATAAATAAGGAACAATGTCGGACCGAGTACACTCCCCTGTCCGACGCCGTATGAAATAGTTTCTATTGAGCTAGTAAGGTCCCCTATTTTCACTGTTTGTTTGCGGTTATTCAGGTAGGATTTGAATAGCTCGAGAGGGGGCCCCCTTATGCCGATGTTTTCGAGTCTGTACAGGAGTATGGGGACAGATACAGTGTCGAAGGCCTTCTTGAGGTCAAGGAAAACCGCCAGACAATTGCTTCCTTTATCCATATTGTCAGCTATGCTAGATGTCAGTGACAGTACTGCATCCTCAGTAGATTTACCCTGTCGAAAACCAAACTGAGACGGAGATAGAATGTTATGCTTAGATAGATATTTAATTAAGCGTGAGTTTATTAGTCTTTCTAGGATTTTCGAGATAGATGGCAGTACTGAAATTGGCCTATAGTTTGACGGGTCTGACCTGTCCCCACACTTATACACAGGCGTTATTACGGCTACTTTCAAGGCATCCGGGAAAAGTCCCCGCTCAAAGCATAGGTTTGTCAAGTGGCTTAGGATTGGGACTATTTGTTCATGTGCAGCTTTTAGAAATTTGACTGGGATATTGTCCCAGCCAGGGGCGCTGTCTAGTTTTAAGCCCATTAGTGTAGCATGAACTTCGCCAGGGTCTGTGTCAATTAATGCAACCGAAGAGGTCGGTGTATAGTCAGCTAGGGATGGGTTTGGGTCGCTATTATTTAGTGTCTGTGTGGCAGACGGAAGTGGTGTGATATTATCCGCAAGAAGCTTTCCTATGTTAGAGAAAAAGCTGTTCACCTTGTTAATAGAGTTCTGTGGGCTATAGGATAGTTCTAGGAGATCCAAGTTTTTAGTTTTTTTGGGCTTTCGCTGTGTAATTTTGTTAATAATATCCCATGTTTTTTTAGGATTTTTGTGTGATTTAGCAAGTTGGTCTCTATCATGTTTACGCTTTTGTTTTTTGATGATGCAGTTACAGTAATTTCGGTATCTTTTGTAGGTAATTTTTAGTATCTCGTTGTACGGGTCGAGTCTCAGTCTCCGTTGCATGGTATTTCGGTTGTGAATACAGCGTAATAAACCAAATGTCGTCCACGGTTTTAGGGTCCTATTTTTAACCAGGATCATTCTAGTGATAGTACTAAGCGTGATACAGTTTTGAAGAATTTCGATTAGTTTATTTGCAAAAATGTTAGGGTTAGTTAGATTTAGAAGGTCTGCCATGTCAGTCTGTCTGTCTTTTAAGAGGGTGAGTCCCTTCTCTAAGTTAAAATCTGATTTTATTTTAGTAGGTTTTATTATATGTGTATGGCTCGTGATTTTTAGGAAAGTCATGAAGTGATCTGTGATAGTTGTGTGTATAATCGCGATGACCGCGGTTTTACGAGCAGGTTTGAGCTTTATGATGAAGTGGTCTAGACAATTTTTATCTCTCGTGGGTAGCGAGTGACCAGGGAGAAGTCCATGCATAGCTAGCATGTTGAGATAATTAAGTTGATTCGCGCGTTCATGTGATTGCTTGCCCTGATTTATAATCAGATTAATATTAATGTCACCAGTGACGATTACATTTTTAATTGATGCAAGGGTGGTGAGATGGTTATTTAAGGAAAGAATAAATTCGTCAGCGTTTGCGGTTGAGGGGGACCGGTAAATCGCAATGACTGTAATATCCGGTGAGATACAGACCTCCAAGCATGACGCGTGAGTTAACTTTATTTCTCTTATTTTAAAATTATGTGTGTTTTTAATATAAGTGACCACTCCATCAGCTTTGTTAAGGTGGGGTGGGAATATACCGGGTAGAATCCCATCTCTAACCACGATCTCGCCTGATGAAACCGTTTCCTACCGTTTCTGATATTTCATATAACTTTATTTGTATTCGTAATCATTTCAATATAATCGACTTTTTATATAAAACACCGGTTGCATCACTAGAAACTTCAAATTTCACAAATGCGTTACATACACTCCGAGTTGTAAAAATGTGGTATAACAGCATTGTATTTATTGCTGTCACTTTCACTCTTGCAAGAAACACTTAGGGCTTTCTCACTCTTAAGCAAATGTTATTGTTGTTTTTCGTGTTGCATTCATTATTTGTTTATTTTACGTAGCAAATTAAAATTGACCGAAAATTACAATTTTACACGTCCTAATTCTAAGAGAACAGTTTTAAAATCGTCCAAAATGGAGCAGTTATTAACACTAGAGAATGAAATCAAAGAATTGCGTAAAACTTTAAAGGAAAAAGAGAAAGAAATGGAGAAACTTCGCCAAGAATTACTCGAAGTAAGTAATTTGCTTTGAAATTATTAAACATATAATTTTACACGTAATGAAAGAAATGATGGAAGGACTGTGTGAATGATGATATGGCCAGAAAGACATGTTACGCCGAACCCAAATAAAGGTGCAAAGTCGACGGCCCGCCTCTCTGCGCTGCCGATTAAACGTGACGCTGGTCGAACAGCCGAAATGAACTGAACTGGCAAAAAAAAAGGCCAGGATATTGATGATGATTTTAAACGTACCTAATTAAATGCTGGCACAATTACGCTCTATTGAGAAAATATATCGGGGACATTGGCATCAGCCATTTATTTAAGGCGATGTGTCCTGTCGGTAATTGTTACATTTTCTACTATTAGCAGCTAGATGAGCATAACATCACACCTGTATCCCTGAAGGGGTAGACAGTAAAATAAAATGCCCTCAGTCCACCAGTTAGGTTATAAGTTTTATGTAAAAGCCTATTGCCATATAAAAGGTTGGCATAAATTCCGACTCTGGATTGATATTGAGGATTTCCTGATGGAAAATAATACACATGCAAACACTGTACGTCTCAGGGTACTTGGTACATCATGCTTCAAAATCACTTGATCAACCAGGTAGTCTACAAAAAACATTGAATGCAACCTTTTTGGAATTGTCTAGTTTATTACTAGACAATTCCAAAAAGGGTTGCATTAGTTTTTTTTGAAAAATTATAATAAACTTAATCGGCTTATATAATTATATTTATATAAACCATTGTGTCATATTTGAATTTCAAACGTCATTTTGTCTGAGATAAAGTTCTTAATACAAAGTTGACAACTAAGACTCGGGTTTAAAATCAGTCTTTGTATTAAATACTTTGTCTCAGACGGAATCAGTTTCGAAATTAAAAAATGACACAATGGTTTAAACCTTGGTTTAAAGATAAACCTTATTTTGTAATAAGGCTGAATAGGTTTCAGACTTTTTGGGTTTATGAAGTCTCTTAGGAGACCAGGAAGGGTTTAAGTCAAGTAAGGGTGCTGTTAAGGAAAAGGTTTGTACTCAGTACACACTTTTTACATAAAATTGAAAGAAAGAAAGAAAAATATTTTATTTGGGACACGCACTTTAAATACTAACAATATACAAAAAAAAAAGAAAATCAAGACTTGTGCGATGCCAAAAAGGCTGGAGGCAGGTAAAGACGTAAAGAATAGCACCATCCCTATTTCTTCCCGTGGATGTCGTAAAGGGCGACTAAGGGACTTACTAGAGAATGGGCAGCAGCATTCTCTATGCATTTTAAAACCGCACTGCGATCGCCTATCCGCCTGCCAAGCGTGGCGATTACGGCAAACCCCCCATTATCTTTAGACCCTGATTCAAACTATCTAGCCAATTTTGATTTAAAACTTTATTCCAACAAAGTTGAGATCTAATTACAAAAAAAATATATTTTAAATCAGAGTCAAAGTTGTCAATTATGTATTATATAACACTTTATCACAGTCAGAATAAGGTTCGAAATACAAAAACCGGCTTGAAAGTTTAAGCCTGTACCAAATTTAGAAATCATTTTGTAATGAGGCAGGTTAGGTTTAAGAGCAGTGGTGGCCCTAACGGCCTCGACTTACGAGTAGTTGGTTGTGTTAACCCAGACAGGCGCTTTACTTTGTGTAAATTATTTCATCACCACTGCTCTCAAAACGGTGAAGGAAAACATTGTGAGGAAACCAGCATGTCCTAGAACTAAAAATTCGAAGACATGTGACATCCACCAACCCGTACTGGGCACTCCCTCTCACAGAGAGGAGGTCTGTGTCCCAGCTGTGACAGTATAGGCTGATTATGTAGGTAATTTATAGTTGTAAAGATAAATAAATAAACATTACAGGCACAACCAGACTACAAGGATTTTACTTCTGGGGCACCACCGGTAGAGGCCAGTGGACCAGAGCCATTGGTCAGATGTGGGCAGCTACCTAAATGGGCTATAGAAAGGTAAGTTGGCCTGGCAACAATATGATTTTTATTGGGTCTATGGAGTATAGATATAAAATAAAAAATCGGTCAAGAGCGAGTCGGACTCGCGCACCGAGGGTTCCGTACGTATATATGATGTTGATGATTTCTGAAAAAATGTGCTATTTAGAAACATCATATCACCGAGAAAAAAACAATAATTAAAAAAATATATATTAATAATAAAAATTAAAAAAAAAGGTTTTGTGTGAATTGAGATGTCGGAAAAAATCATGCCGACTGGGAGCTTTACTGGCTTGCGCAACGTAAACCAATAGGGTTAAATGAAAACAATTTATTACGGAATTATTATTTAGAGGAATGAGGAACAGGGTGTAAAGTTCACTCATCCTCCATAGAAAAGGGAGGATCCTCCGGCCAGACGGGTGTTGGTCTGGTGGGCTACTGCCCGACGGTTGATGTCGGGATGTTGTATATATGCTAGTCGCGCGGTAAACTCTGCTTGCGCGATGCAGGATTTTGCGTGACGTCAGTGTGACGCGTAGTTCGCATGTGGCGATGTTGATGTCGCTAGAAATACATTGTTTACCTAGATAAACATATAGGGAATTTTAATCCCCGTAGTTCATTCTCGTGGGATATTTTCGGACACCCACGCGGGCTAAGCCGCGGGTGAAAACTAATCTTTAACATAATCTTCTCTTCTCACAGATACAGCCGTCAGATCCTACTCCGCGACATAGGAGTCAAGGGTCAGAGCCGCATCTGTGAAGCCAAAGTCCTCATAGTAGGCGCCGGAGGCCTCGGATGCCCAGCGGCTATGTACCTCGCTGCAGCTGGCGTTGGTAAGTCTGTTATTCCGTCTACTGCTGAACATAGGTCGTACTGAACACAAGATTTCTGAAAGATTGGTCATAAAAAAAAAAAAAAACTATGCAAATATTGAACTCTATGCAAAGTCAAATTTTAACTGCTCTGAATGCTTCATCGAAATAACAAAAATAAAAAATATAAATCTTTATTTCAGACATGAACACGTACATGAACAGTCCATAGGTTGTTTAGGGATGGGTTAGTTACAGAAAGTACTTCTATCTTAAGTAACTCTATCTATGTTACGTACGGTACATACGTTAGTAAGGACACAAACACAGCTAAATTCCCTAAGCCCGCCCTCGAGGCTCAGTGCAGTGTGGTAGCACCATAGGTACATTTACGCCTCTGCCCAACTCTTCGGGAATCACAGGCATGACAAACAAACAGTCAATCGGATAATTTTAACTTTGTATCTAATTTCAAAACATCCTGAGGAAACCAGCATATGCTAGAACCAAAAATTCAAAGACATGTGACATCCACCAACCCGCGTGGTGGATTACGTTCCACTCCCTCTCAGGATGACTGTGTACCAACAATGAACATTCAACAGTGGTAACATTATTTATAGACTGGTCATGTAAGGCTGGCTACACACGTTGGCCCCAATGCCGTTTGTCCAACATATGGATCTAAAAAATTGCTCAAGATACAGGATTTTCCTAGTTTGGGGGGCAGGGTACCTATTCGTATTGGACTTTAGACCTCACTACCTACCTTTTGTATCCAATCTTTGTGTAATTTTACTCAAGTCTGTTTGCCTATTGTCAAATTTTATTTTTTTGTGAATAAAAAAAATATTATTATTATTGGCCCAAACGTTGGTGCGAGCGCAACCAGTTGGCCGGTGCGCAGTGGCGTAGCTACCGGAGGGTTAGACGGGGCAGTGCCCCGTAGCCCCCAAGCTCAGGGGGCCCCTCGGACTCTGACTTACAAACTATACATTGAACTAGTGAAAATTTCTCCCACATTCGGAATATACAATATTAGTTTTAGTATATGCGAAACCCGAAACACGTGTCTACTATTTTTATGTAAAGAATCTATGTACAAAATTTCAAAACTGTATCATGAAAAATCACAAAGTTATAAGGTTGTTATGTTAACGGGTTGTCCGTTCAATAACAGCGACGTGGCGCCCCCGCGCCTCCAGGGTCTTCTTGCGCTCATTTATAATAATTTAAATTCACACCTAAATATTTTTGCGACAAAATATAATATGGTGTAAAAATTATTGAAAGCGATTCAGTTCCTTATTCTGAACAAACTTCGAGTATATTCAGGTTTCGCATATACTAAAAATAATGTTGTAAATAAACCAGATTCCAGGAACGCGACTTTAATAACGGCAACTTATTTGAAATAATACAGGGGAATTCCCAACAAGTCTCGAATATCTAAAGGTTTGAAACTTGCGGGGAACTCCCCTGTATTCTTAGCCTCTTTGGCTGGTTTCACATTCGCACCGTCAACCAGCGCGTTTCAACAGCACGCGCTTGACGCAAGGCGGACCTATGAGAAACGCGGCGCGCTTCAACGGCGTGACTACAAAACGCTACTAGTGAATTTACAAGCGCGCGCCTGTATTAGGTACGACGAATCTGGAGTACGACAAATCTGGAATACGACAAATCTGGAGTACGTCGAATTTGGAAAACGACGAATATGGAACAAACGATTTTACTTGGGGCCCTAGTTTATTTTTTGCCTCAGGGCCTTTAGTTACCTAACTTCGCCACTGCCGGCGCGTGTCGCTTTTATCAAAGGAATCTACGCCACGCTCGGGATTCGGCCAAATGTTGGTTGCTTGTTCAACCAACGTTTATACAATATATATTCAAATAATGTTCAAAAGATATTAACAAAAATCGATGAATTTTCCTAGATTTTTTCCGTAAAATCGTCCATATGTTTCTGTCTATGAAGCGTGCAGTTTTGAATTTTCCGAATTTTTCTCCTTTGCAGGTGAGATCGGCATCATGGACTATGATGTGGTGGAGTTAACAAACATACATAGACAGATTCTGCACTTTGAACAAGATGAGAACACTAGCAAGGCTGTGTCGGCAGCCGCTACTCTGAGGAGGTATGCTAGAAAATGTTTTTTTATTATGATTTGATATCGATAGTAATACCAATGCCAAATTACAGGTTTCTAGTACTAAGAGTATTTGAGCTAAGCCGGGAACAGACAGACGGACATGGCGAAACTATAATGACTGCGGAACCCTAAAAAGGATGCATATATTTGTATGAACTTAACCACCCGCGAAGGATCGACTAGACCCGATTTATTCTTATTTTTTATTCACTACTCTACACTGTTTACGTTTCGAGCTGTATTCAAATTACAAATCAAAATTATAACTTTGACCTACAGCGGGCTTTTGCTGATTTTTGAAAAACTGCTAGGAATGTTAATAACGTTTGTACCTTTTTGGAAAGCTTATGAAACTAGTTAGTCATTTTACTAATTTGTACGCCAAATGTTGTACAGTTTTTTTTCAATAATTTACGTGGATTTTCGGGAAAAATACACACTTTAAAAATTATTGCTACTAAAGACCTTTTATTTCTGAGATTATGTAAATTTGGGCAAGCATATTTTTTTTAATGGTCTCTCATTTTCCAGCTTTCAGAAAAGTATCAATAAAATATTTAGGGTGGAGTAGTTTTTTAGGGTTCCGTACCCAAAGGGTAAAACGGGAACCCTATTACTAAGGCTCCGCCGTCTGTCTGTCTGTCTGTACGTCTGTCACCAGGCTGTATATCATGAACCGTGATAGTTAGACAGTTGAAATTTTCACAGATGATGTATTTCTGTTGCCGCTATAACAACAAATACTAAAAAACAGAATAAAATAAATATTTAAGAGGCCTCCCATACAACAGACGTGATTTTTTTGCTCTTTTTTGCTGGATATTGATAACGGCAACAGGTAGACGCTTGAAATATTCACAGAATATTTAGTTATATATTGGCTTTAAAAAGAAATAATCAAATTAAAATAAAACAAATATTTAAGGGGGGCTCTCCCATACAACCAACGTGATTTTTTTGCCGTTTTTGTAGATAATCGTACGGAACCCTTCGTGCGCGAGTCTGACTCGCAGTTGGCCGGTTTTTTTCATAATTAATTGTTTTTGGTAACCAGTCAGGAAGTTTCAAAAAAATCTAAGAACCGTCACAGCTCAGTGACCATCCAGTTTTGACCCCCCAGTTAACCGGACTTAATTTGTTGCAAATGACATCTTGTATAACCCCTCTTAAGGACTAGGTCGAATTTCCCTGTCACCCTGTATAATTATGTAAATCAGCCATACTCAACCTTTTTTTTATAGGGGCCACAAACACGTTTCACTCATAGTGTCGTGGGCCGCAAGCAAAAATTATTTAGGTCTTAATTAAAACATAATTCCAAGTTAACGATGTAGTTAACTTTATTAATGAAAAAATAAATTTTAACGTTTTGTGATGAAATTTAAAATGGTTTACAATCAATTTGTAACTTCAGATGGGCCAATAAGATAGGCCCGGCGGGCCGCAGGTTGAATATAGCTGATATATATGGTACACCACAGACTACCTGCAGTATTCTCTCCTTCCCCTTAATCCATCCAAAGGTTATCTCTAAAAGATCGCTTAAAGCGATAAGACCGCCCATTGTATGACCCTATGTAAAATTTCTGCATTTATATCTGTAATTTTTATGGTGTACAGACGCCAGCACATCAAGCTACTATAATCTGTCCAATTTCTTTAAAAGATTTTCAACTTTATCGTTATAGCAAAAGGTTCAAGGTTGATTGGGAAAATTTGACAGTTTCGGGTAGCTTGACCTGCTGGCGTCTGTACATAACAAAAAGTATTCTATTATATTTTATTAATTATATTTTTTTTTCCATTGCAGTATTAATTCCCGTATCAAGATAACTCCGTACAATGTCCAGTTAGATTCAAAGAACGCTATGGAAATAGCTTCCAAATACGATGTGATACTGGATTGTACTGACAATGTACCTACGAGATACTTACTTAGCGATCTCAGCTGTCTCACGAAGGTAAGTGCTATGTTTTTGGCTAAGTTGGGATAAATTTATCCCAAAAACAAACTTAACATTGTAGTTGAAAAACATGTTCTCCCTTACATCGATTTACGTCACGGTCAATTCGCCAACTGCAAATTTAAGTTGGTCGACTATTACTCGTTAACTTGTAAAGCCTACTTAGCTGTGATAGTTGACGGACAGTCTGTTCTAGGACATGCCGGTTTCCTCACAATATTTTCCTTCACCGTTTTGAGAGCAGTGGTGATGAAATAATTTACACAAAATAAAGCGCCTGTCTGGGTTCGAACCCACGACCTACAACTTCGTAAGTCGGGGCCTTTATCACTGGGCTATCACTGCTCTTATACTATAAACCTCTGCTTACCTTTTCGTAGTATACAGGTGATATGTTATCCTGCATTAAGACACATTTTATTTGTTACAGCGACCTTTAATATCGGGCAGTGCTCTTAAGATGGAGGGGCAGCTGACCATATACGGATACAGGAGCGATACTCATTCTGGTCAGAAGGTGAGACACTTTTCAGTCACATAACAAAGTTCAAAATAATGTATTTAGGGCGAGAGCGATTGTTTGAATCCAGAGCGAAGCGAAAGATTCTAGAGTAGAATCCCGAGTGTTGCGGTGCGATCACACTAATATGATAAAGGCGAAAGTTTAGGAGTGTGTGTGTGTTTGTTGGTTTGTTTGTTACTTCTTCACGCTTAAACGGCCGGACCAATTTTGATAAAATTTTAGGTACCTGACACCCTGGATTAACATAATTATAGGCTACTCTTTATCCCGATATTCCCACGGGATCGAGACCTACGCGGGTGATAGCGTGGGGCGCAGCTAGTTGATATATATCAAAATTTAAAAGAGTATGCTTAGATGGTTTGGTAATGTTGAGAGGATGAATGAAAGGCGACTAACAGAAGGTATTTACGAAACAGGTGAGTGGAAACGCCTGGAGGGACGCCCTAGGAGGACATATAGTGACCTAATTGGTGATGTTCTTCAGAAAGGTCAGGTGCGTAGTACTCGCAACCGGCGTGCGTGTATGACCAGGGGGCCGATCGCGCTATTTCTGCCTAACCGAAGTTCATGAGTTGAGTGATATAAAAAAAAATGTTAATATTAATATTTTTTATGGTTCTATGTCAATTTACGTAATTGGTGTTGCACCGTTTTAATTAACTATAAATCTTAATATACAGGATGGAAGGGACATCGACGCGAAGTCTGTTGCCATGGATTCAGTACATCATATTTGAACCCCGTGCGTTGAAGTTTCTCGTCGGTAATTTAAAAAAAAAACAGCTGTTTCCTACAGAAGTGTGGGGCAACGTTTAAAAAAAAAAAAAGAAGTGCAATACCTACTCGGTCAAAATGTATGGAACATTTAATAACCGACGAAAAATTTTAACGCAGGGGGGTCAAGAATGATGTACTGAATCCATGGTAACAGGCTTCGCGTCGATGTCCCTTCCACCCTGTATATAATTCTTCCGTACGTGTGTTTGTTACCTAACTCCTAAACGGCTGGACCGATTTGGTGGAAATTTTGTGTTTATATTTCAACGGGTTCCTGGATGGTTTGAAAACACAATTGGACCCGGTAGGTGGCGCTGCTGTCGGTATAAGGCGGTACGAAGTTCGCCGGATCAGCTAGTAATATATAAATTATATAAATTAAATATACTTCATCTTCCTAGGGTGAAACGTACAGAGGACCTTGCTACCGCTGCGTGTTCCCCACGCCGCCGTCACCTGATGTGGTGGGCTCGTGCTCAGCGCACGGGGTGGCTGGGCCGGTACCCGGGGCTATAGGTAATATAATAAATAATAAAAGATTATAAAAAGATAAAAAAAACCGGCCAAGTGCGAGTCGGACTCGCGCACGAAGGTTTCCGTACCATTATCATTATAAAAACGGCAAAAAAATCACGTTTGTTGTATGGGAGCCCCCCTTAACTATTTGTTTTATTTTAATTTAATTATTTATTTTTAAAGTGAATATATAACTAAATATTTCAAGCGTCTACCTGTTGCCGTTATCAATATCCAGCAAAAACGAGCAAAAAAATCACGTTTGTTGTATGGGAGCCCCCTTAAATATTTATTTTATTCTGTTGTTTAGTATTTGTTGTTATAGCGGCAACAGAAATACGTCATCTGTGAAAATTTCAACTGTCTAACTATCACGGTTCATGAGATACAGCCTAGTGACAGACGGACAGACAGACAGACGGCGGGCGGAGCCTTAGTAATAGGGTTCCCGTTTTACCCTTTGGGTATGGAACCCTAAAAAAGGGCTAAGATTATAAATTACTATCTAAACTAGTATGTGTATTATAAAGAGAAAACATTAGATTTTTTATAAGTTTGTTTGTAAGGCTTTCACGCTAAAATATATTGGTGCCCGTGAATCTACAAACGTCTTCCATACTTATGCTTTGATTTTATAAACAGGTACTCTACAAGCGATGGAAGCTCTCAAATACATCCTGGACATGTCGCCACAGAAGTTATTAGTCGAGAGGATGTTTATATTCGATGCTGAAGATATGGTGCCAAAGACTGGTAAGACGAATAAATGTAATAAACAAGACTTCTTGGCGGGAAAGTGAAGCGTCATGTTAGCAGTTTTGTTTTATTATCTAAAATTTGTGTTTAGCCGAATATTAATGGGTAATAGTGGTGGATTGTGTGGTGGGAACCATTAAGTGTTCGTGAACCTGCATTAGTGTAGGCAAATGAAACAAAACAGTGCAACATCACTTTAAGTTCTCTCAAGAAGTCCGCGCGAGGTTTCAGTAAAGTGCCGCGTCTTTACTTAAACTCAAGGGGAGCGGGGCGGGATATCATCTATCATCTTTATCATGCATTGGGTGGAGTTCATTTCATAATTATTATAACTTTGTACTTGTTACCTAATTTTACATGACACTGGCTAAATGCACAAACCGTGCGAAGCCACAAAGTAAAAAAAAAAAAATGTAATAAAATAATCATGAAAGGCCTCTAGAGATGCGACGTTGCCAGCTCGCGCGGGAGGAACGGTGTTAAGGGGCCGTGCACGAAATCGACGGATTTTTATCAATTTTGTTCATTGTTTGTAAGAAAGGGTAAAATAAATTAAACAAAGTTATTTGTGATTTGTAAAGTCGAGTTCTTTGTTTTGCATGTGGCCAAAAGGGTTTTTTCAATTAAGAATTCCTGGAAAATTACAAAAATTCGCAACAGGTTTTCCAAAAAATTACGCAACTGTGACGTTTTGATCATCTTTTGACAAGTAACTAACTACTTTTGAGTTTGAACATTAAAAATATCATATCATAAACATAATTATATGGTCTACATACAAAATATAGCAAAAAAAAAAAAATGGTGAAAAAAACCTATATTTTTTTTTTTAAACCCAGCCTGTAATATATTTTTTTTCCTATGATTTAGCAAACCTTATCAAGAAATTTAAAAATCTCACACTGGGCTTCAGCTATCCTTGAGATAAAATCAAAATTTCATTTTATGAATTTGCAATATATTCATTAAGTAAATCAAAGGTGAAATAAACTATATTTTCGATAGCGCAAAAGTGATAAAACTATTAACAGGTGCTGTGACTGACACGAATGGTTTAGCACCACGAAAACTGTACTTTTATAGTTACACTTGAAATTAATGAAAAAGGTTATTTTTTCGTGCACAGAGCCTTAAGACTTCTGTTTATAAGTAAACGTTATTTATATTGTCGTTTCTTGAAGACTCATCCGCTAAGACACCTGAGAAGGTACCGAAGGAAAATCCCATCGAGCACGTCACTTGAAAATTGTAATAATTTTAGGCATGTATTTAACGCGGCGACAAATTAATCTGAATTGGTGATTAAAAAATAATTAAAGCCGGTAGCAAAAAATAGTAAGTTGGCAGCTACAGCGAAAGATAATTTTAATTGACAACTGAATTTTCGTCTGTGTCGTGCCGGACGTAAAGAATAGCACAATCCTATTTCTTCCCGTGGGTTTCGTAAAAGGCGACTAAGGGACTTACTAGGGAATGGGCAGCAGCGTTCTCTATGCATTTTAACACCATACTGCGATCGCCAACCCGCCTGCCGAGCGTGGCCATTATGGCAAACCCCCCTTTGGGGGAGGCCTATGTCCAGCAGTGGTCGTGTTCCGGCTGAGTTACTATATTAATTGTGTGAACTAAATAAAAAAATTACATAGATAACTTTTGTTGATTTAGATATAAAAATAATATTTGCTGTTTAAGTTGTTAGTCGCCTGGAAAATAATTAGCCATAATTTTATTCGTTCCTTTTAGTACGTCTTCGCAAACGCAACTCCATGTGCGCGGCTTGCTCAGACAGCCCCACTATCACACACCTAGTTGACTACGAAGCATACTGCAGAGCACCTGCTAATGATAAGGTAACATTTTTTTTTTCTATACTGTTGTAATAGTTTTCGTTAAGACGAGGCTCCTTATTTTTATGTTAATTTGCATGAATATTCTGAAACAGTCACACATACAAGCAAAATGAAACTTTAGTATATGATTTATTGGATCTTTTCTTTCCATGTTGAAGACAGTTACGTAATTGTAATATTTTCTCTCAATAAATTTTTTATTCGAAAATCATGTATTTTTTAAGAATAATTCTAAAAAACAAACAAGATTGTTTAGCTTTTATGTCTAAAATAAATATTCACAGCAAGAAAATATAGTTTATTATCCCGACACAAGATATTTTTTCTCTAGATCAATTATTACTTTAGTTATAAACTAAATAAGAATTGAGACTTACGCTATTTAGTTTCGTGCTCGAACACGATCAAAGAGCGCACGCGATATTCAACTTTATTACTGATGTGTTAGCGTTTAGCACATAACGGAGTGGCGGGGAGCGAGGGGCGGTGCTTGCGTTCGAAATTTGATTTAGTCTGCCTGCTCTTAAGGGGGAAGCGCTAATGTAGCTTGCGAAATTAAATTTTTTTGAAAGGTTTTTGCAATTTGCAGGTCTGTGTCAGGTGGTTTGTTGATTAAAAAATGATTCGCGGATGTAAAAAATATGGCTTTACATAATTATAATCATTGGAATCAGCTAAAATATTTTTTTTTTTTTTTTTCATGAAATTGTCATTCAATAGGATTCTACGAAGAGAGTTAGTTGTATTACTGATTTTAATGTTTATAATTCTGTAAAGACTTATTTGTTACGGGCGCGAATCAAATTATAATCAACATACAACCTGACACAGTCCGTCAAATTGAAAAAAACTTAAGGTAATTTGAATTTCGCGGGCTACCTTATCGCATCCCGCATGAGAGGCGAGGCCTCAAGCGGGATGCGCTAAGGTAGCCCGCGAAATGCAAATTTTGAGGCCTCGCCTCTCATGCAAGAGGTTGTGGATTCAAATCCGGGTACTCTCGGAGTTGAATGAAAAAATGAAACAAAATTAATGAAATGTTTGATGTTTTTGTGAAGGAGGGGCTCGTCGTGGCTAAGTAATAACAGCAGCACGGGTCGATCGATCAGGTTAAGCTACGCTTGCCGCGGTTGGTCCGTCGATGGGTGACCATCTTTACATACCAAGTCCACTCCGAGCCTCGGAAAGCACGCACATTAATTTTAAATGCAATGGAAATTGAACCATACGCAATTAAGTTAACGTTTTTAATCGCAAAGCATGAAATTTATCGCGTTCGCCTTAGTTTTTTAGCAGTGATAATATGTTTGTGATGTGACGTCACAGCCAGGTGCCTATACTCCGTTGGTTTTGGTAGTTAAATAAAGGTAAACAAAAAAACCACGTGACGAGAGAGCTGTCAAGTAACCGACTCAACGTAATACCTAGCACTTCAGTTGTCACAGTTGTACTCTTCAATTTAGCAACGTTTTATTTCGTTGACTTTTAGAGAACCTGTCTTTTTGGGCTCTTTACAATAGACAGATTACAAAATATTATAGTATTGTTATAAATCTAACAAAATAATTGTGCCCAAGCAGTTACATCTACGAAGAGTAGTTTAAGAATAAATGATAAAGTTTAACATACAGTACAGTGCGCGTCAAATATCTTGAACCTGCGCAGTGATCGTTTTTAGGGTTCTGTACCCAAAGGGTAAAACGGGAACCCACCCTATTACTAAGGCTCCGCCGTCTGTCTGTCTGTCTGTCCGTCTGTCACCAGGCTGTATCTCATGAACCGTGATAGCTAGACAGTTGAAATTTTCACAGATGATGTATTTCTGTTGCCGCTATAACAACAAATACAAAAAAACAGAATAAAATAAATATTTAAGGGGCTCCCTACAACAAACGTGATTTTTTGCTCGTTTTCGCTCAATTTGATAACGGCAACAGGTAGACGCTTGAAATATTCTCAGAATATTTAGTTAAATATAAATAATTAAATTAAAATAAAACAAGTATTTAAGGGGGGCTCTTCTACAACAAACGTGATTTTTTTGCCATTTTTATAGATAGTGGTACGGAACCCTTCGTGCGCGAGTCCGACTCGCACTTGGCTGGTTTTTTAGGTGTGCTTGGAGGTGCTTATAATTTATTATAATTAGATAAATGTAGGCAAAAATATGACACTGACATCCAGCTGCTCTATAATGATTTATTACACAAGGAGCACTTACTGAAGGATATTTTTGAAAAATATGAAACTTCACAATGTCAACTAAGTGACCGCTTGTTGGAGGCTGGGGAACTACTCGATTTGGTGAAGTGCAATGCTGAGAGGTATGAGTCTCTGACTAATAACCTCTCATGTAGCTGTGCCAACCAGCCACTACCTACTCAGCCTCAGCCTAACTTGAACCCTCCGGTGTTGGCTCTTCCAGGAGAGTCCTGTGTTAGCTCACAGCAAAATAAAACAATATTTTTTTGTGATGAATTAGGTTCTGGCTTTGGAAAAATTTTACTCAATTACCTTAGCCATAGTTTTACCAATCAGAGCTATCATAACATAAGTTTTAAACAAATGATTAAAAGAATTACAGACACAAACCTAAATAATTATTCTACAATGGTTTTGTTATTAGGAAATAGTACTAGTATTACCAGAAAGGACATAGTGGATGGTGTGAACACCTTATTAAAGTTAAATGTAGGAAAGCTGATATTGTGTGCTTTTCCTTATTCTGACACCTTATCAGATGATGATAATAATTATATTTTTAGGTTGAATAATACTATTCATAGGCTGACATGTTGTCATAGTGACAAATTACTGTATTTTGACACTAATAAGTTTGTTAGTGGTTTTAAGTTGACTCAGAGAACTTTATCTCTGTCTGGGAAATGTAGACATAAGATTGCTATGTTGATAGCATATAATATTAATGAGGTTATAGCTAATATAACGAAATTTAGTATTAGTGACGAGTCTGTGTTGTCTAGTTATACTAACAACATAGAGATTAATTATGAGTCATCATGTTGTACGAAGGAGGATCCACCTATAATACCAACATCCTTGGAGGCCACTACCAGTCAGATAGGGTATTCTCTTCCTGCTGGAACTCATACAGGCATTCTAGACTCTTCAGTTGTAGTTGTGGAGGTCACTCCAGATGATTCTTTAAACTAGACTGTAAGACAACAGAAGTTACCCATTCAAATAACCAATTATTATTATTAGCGAATAATAAAAAGGTATCTTCTGGCCATTTAATTCATAAAAAAAAACAAAGGGAGTGCAACATACTTTAAAATTATTTCATCAAAATATCCAAGGTTGCTCTTCCAAATTACTGGAAATAGAATTGTTTTTAGAAAATACCAAGTTTGATGTCATTTGTTTAACAGAACATTGGTTAAAAGATCATCAAGTGATGTCAATTAATTATGAAAATTATTGTGTAGTTAGCCATTTTAGCCGAAAACGTATGATACATGGCGGATCATTAATATTAATTAAAAATTCTATCAAATCGAAAGAACGGAAAGACATCATCGGACTGTCGGTTGAACACACCATTGAATTGTCCTGTGTTGAGCTTGATAAGCATGTTATAGTATGCGTATACAGACCTCCAAGTTACCAGAATCTATCTTTGTTTGATTCTGTACTGGAAGATCTGTTAAAAAAACTTAGTACTAATAGTAAGTCAATAATCATATGTGGTGATTTTAATATTAACTTATTAGAAAATAACTCGAACACTGTCAGATTATTAAGTCTTTTTAGGTCATTTGATTTGTCAAATGTTTTTATTGAACCAACCCGAGTGACAGCTTCTTCTGCCACTTGTATAGATAATATTTTTTGTAATTGTGATTACTTACACAAACAAATTGTAAATAAGTTGCCATCTGATCATAGTGGTCAAACAATAACATTTTGCTCCTATATGCCTGTACAAAAAACTCAAATAAGGTTTAGGCCAATTACAAGTAAAAATTTAGAGAAATTAAATAATTCTTTGGCCAGTGCATTATGTGTTCAGAGATTTAATAATATTTGTGACCCAAATGAGTTCTACGCCGAGTTCTTTTCACTATTAAACACACAATTTAATGACACTTTTCCACTAAAGACTAAAAGTATTTACACAAAGTTCGTATTTAGTGATTGGGCGACTCCAGGTATTCGTAAAAGCAGGGAAAATCTTTTTGAACTTTATGGCCTAAAGCAACATATGAATAATACAAGCTTTCATCAATATGTTGCAAAATATTCTAAAATTTTTAAAAGTGTGTGCAAAATAGCTAAAGCTCTTTATATTAGCAATAAAATAAAATCAGCTGATGATAAAATAAAAACTACCTGGCAAATAATAAATAATGAAACAGGTAGAAAAAAACAGCGTAATACTGAATTAAATTTAGAAACTGCACATGGGCCCATCACTTCAGAGGTAGAAATAGCTCAGGAATTTGAAAACTTTTTTGCTAATATTTCCCTTAAAACTACTGAAACTTTAAATTCCTCACCCGCGCTCTCGGCTGCCTTACTTAGAAAGAATGTAAAAGTATGCCCTTTGGAATTTAGGTTCCAACATACAAACCCCCAGGCTGTTATAAAAACTTTTAAAGATCTTAAAATTAAATTAACAGAAGATCTCTGGGGCATGTCTGTAAAAGTCTGTAGATCTATAATCGAAACCATTGCGCCCTATTTAGCTTTTATATTTAACACCAGTGTGGATCAAGGAGTCTTTCCGGATCTCATGAAACACAGTAAAGTAGTTCCTTTGTTCAAATCCGGAGATAGTAAAGAACCCAATAATTATAGGCCTGTGTCAATTCTGCCAGTTCTCAGTAAGGTGTTTGAAAAGTTGATGCTCAATCAAATGTTACGTCACTTTAATAAAAAATCCATCTTTCATGAACAGCAGTACGGTTTCACTAAAGGGCGTTGTACCACTGACGCCGGTGTTACCCTAATAAAGAACATTTTTAACGCCTGGGAGGAAGCACAAGATGCCATTGGAATCTTTTGCGACCTCTCTAAAGCGTTCGATTGCGTGAACCATGAGACACTTTTGCTGAAACTAGAGCACTATGGGATTAGGAATGCAGCTCTTGATTTACTAAGATCATACCTAAAAGATAGAAAGGTTAAAATTCAAATAAACGGCGTTAACTCATTAGGGTCTGAAATGGCAATGGGCGTTCCTCAAGGTTCGATATTGGGTCCATTCCTCTTTTTAGTTTACATTAATGATTTACCCCAATTACTTCAAAATCAACCGAAGATGGTGTTATTTGCTGATGACACATCATTGATCTTTAAAATAGATCGACGATCACAAAATCTTGACGAAGTGAATAACTCTATTCTTCAGGTCCAAGATTGGTTTACGGTAAATAATTTGGTACTAAATGAAAAAAAAACCAAATGTATTAGATTTAAATTACCTAATGTTAGAAGTAGCGAATGTGATATCAAATTGAACGGAGAAAAACTGGAATTTATTAATCAAACGGTTTTCCTAGGAATCACTATAGACGAGAAACTGCAATGGGGACCACATATAACCTCTCTGGCGGGGCGGCTAAGCTCGGCCGCTTATGCTGTTAGAAAGATAAGACAGCTAACAGATATAGAAACCGCGCGTTTGGTTTATTTTAGTTACTTCCACAGCATTATGTCGTATGGCATTTTACTGTGGGGTTGGGCTGCTGACATTGAGTCCATCTTTATTTTGCAAAAGAGAGCTGTCAGAGCAATTTATAATCTCCGTCGCCGCGAATCTCTTAGGGAACTATTTAAAAGGATTAATATTATGACGGTACCTTGCCAATTCATTTATGAAATTATTATGTATGTAAGGAAAAATCTACATATTTTTAACAAGATAAGCGATAGACATAATTTTAATACTAGAAATAAAGATAAAATAGATCAACCATTTTTCAGATTATCTAAAGTACATACATCTTTTATGGGGTACTGTGTTAAATGTTACAACAAAATACCTTGTGATATATTGAAATTAAATGAGAGAAAATTTAAAACACATATTAAAAGTACACTTTGTAAACAAGCATATTACAAGTTAGAGGATTATATCCAGGACAGGAATGCTTGGAAACATGCTGGTCCAGCTCCATAGGACAATCTAGAGTCTAGACAAAATCAAACTGGTTGCTATTTTTATGGTAAAATCTGTTATTTTTATGATATTGATTAAACATTCTGTGATAACCTATACTCACACACTGACTTATTTTTTTAGAAAAACATACTTGTATGATGTTTGTAAATATGTGAACACCACGTATCTATCTAATAATTAAGTTATTTTTCATTGCTTAGTTTTTAATTCGTTTTACCTATTATGGTATAGTAATTTTATTCTAGGTGCATCGTCTTCACATATAATCATATAATTAATGTAATCAAACAAAATATTGTAAAACATTTTTAAAAGAGTACCGGTGGAGTTTCTTGCCCATTCTTCTCCATACGAAACTACCTTTTGGAAGGGGCAACTAGAATTAATTCTATTTTTTTGTAAATTTTGACGTTCAAAAGTGCCTCTTATGTGCCTATTTGAAATAAATGGTTTGACTTTGACTTTGACTTTGGTGCGGTATGAGGTGCGGGTGATAGCGTCCTGCGTTGTCATAGTAACGGGGCGACGTATGAAAGAAAGAAAGAAAGAAAAATAATTTTATTTGAACCCCCGCAGTGCCCCGCAGACACACGTCGCCAGCACACATTCCGCTGTCGCCCCAAATACAGTCGAGTTCGTAATCGTAATTTTTGTGATAGTTATTGAAGTGTTTACTATAAAAATGCCGCCTTTGCGAATAGCGGTCTTAATGAAACTCAAATTAAAAATAAAACTGCGGAAATGACAAAAACATCGATTTCCACAGTTACGAGGATTATCAAGGAACCAAATCAGATTAATTAATAAATCTGATTGGTTGTAACTAATCTTTCTATTTTTTTTTCTAAATCCGAAAAGAAAAATTCAAATGTTAAGCTTAAAAATTTTACCAGAAATATAATTCGATGCGAAAAATTATGAACGCGACTGTCCATGCGCAGTCGACGCCATCTTGGGTCTAGTCGTAGTTTTTTGACGCGCACTGTAATAAAAGAGGAAACTATTTTTATTTAAAAATCAAAAATATACTTAATTTGGTTATAAGTTACACCGTAGGTATTTTTAAACAAGAAAGTGTCATCTAAAAAACCTTTTTTATGGTTTGTTTACCTTGATTTAACTACCTAAACCTATGGAGTATATTTAACTCGCACGGCTAGTAGACTGTCTCGGTCATTCATATGGGCAACAATACACAGCCCAGCAGGTTTAAGCATGACGTTATCTATTTCTACTCTACCGTAGAATAGAAACAGCTTGTCTACAATTCTCAGTAGAAAACTGTCAACTGTTAGATAGATAGATAGATAGATTTATTTATTTGCCTGAAATATGGTATTTTACAGATTTTATAACACATAAATAGTTCTTCATATTCCGCCTACTACATTCGGCATGCAAATTTTGTGACAATAATAATGATTCTAATTTAACAAAATAATTAATTTTCAATGTCAATAAAAAATCATCTGTCCTAAATAAAGAATTGTCTACTTATTACTTACAAAAGTCAAAGAAAATTATATTACAATTTGTCCATTAACAACATTCAAATGACAACCAAGGAAATTAAATTACAAACACACGTTACGTTTACACGGTAAAGGTAATTTCTTAGGGTTCCGTACCTTTAAAGGAAAAAACTGAACCCTTATAGGATCACTCCTGTGTCTATATGTTTGCATGTCCGTCTGTCACAGCCGATTTGCTCCGAATCTACTGGACCGATTAAATTGAAACTTGGTACACATACGAATTTCTGTGAACCAAACACGGACGTGTTTTGGGGAAAATTGGAAAATTAAAACAAAAAGTTTTGTTAAGTGTAGTGTATGATATATCAAATGAAATGGCTTATTGTGTGGGACTCAAATATGTATATTTTATAATTTTAAAATAATTAGTTTTAAAGTTATTTAAGAAAATAGCTGAAAATTTACCATACCCTTATCGCCGAAACTACTGAGCCGAAAACTAAAAAAAAAAAAAACAGAAGATAGTTCTTTACATATAAATCACAGCAAAACCTATAAGAAGTCTATGGTATTAAAATAACATGGCAAATCTCCCAATATTGTAGGTACAAAGTTACATTTGCTGTTATAATGTATGGTAGAATATGTTTTTCAACTACTTACAATGTTTAGTTTTTTCTTGGGATAAATTAATCCCAACTACGGAACCCTTCATTGTGCGTGGTCTGACACGCACGTCAAATATGACGTTTCGAAATGTTGCCACTACATAAAGCGTAAATTGTTTATGGAGGGTAATATTCTCACAGCATGTATGCCTATTTTTATATTCCTGTTTAGTTTATCATTATTTTTCTTTACACTTGGCAGCAAAGAATTAATAGGACCCTGTACCGGTACAGCATAACCGGTACAGGGTCCTATTAATTCTTTGCTGCACCGGACGACGTCATTACGTCGGCGCCGGCTGTCGCTGAAAACCAGCGCTGGGCTCTGTCTTGTATAGGGTCGCAGCATAATGCTGAGTGATAGCCCCTCAACCTTTTCTTATTTTTGTGTTAATGTTCTTTTTTGCGTCATGTTTACCGCAAATAAACGTATTTTCTTTCTTTTCTTTCACTTGGCCGGTTTTTGGTCTACTCTTCCGTCGACAAAACGGTTATCTAAGGTTCTCGTACCAAGTCTGCTGGCCCAGCCCATGCGGGGTCACTTTTTCTGAGATCTCCATTCCGCACGTGTTGGGCAACTTCCATTCAATTGGACTTTAAAAGAGACTGTGACCTCTGAGTTTGTTTCGGCCTTTCTTCTCAGAGTAGTCAGATAGGAAACGCCGACCTCATCTAGTTTTAAAAATATGACTGACGTGTAAAAGTGTTTGTACAAACCTACTTACAGAAATAAAAATCATTTATCATTTATCAATATTTTACCAAAAAAAAAAATGTTCTAATAATAATTTATATTTCACATTATATCCTGCTCTCTCGGTAACAGGGGTGGTATGTAAGTGTTGTATTAAAATAATATTTTGAGTGCTATATGTTATATTTCTTTTAGTCTTAATTAAAGTATATTTTTGTATAGCATTTTGTCGCTTTTTCGTTCATACTAAAATCATTTCTATTGAAGAAACGAATTGAAAATGGCAACACTAACTAAGCCCTCTCACTCGCACATTCAAACTTTACAGAGGTACAGACCGATTTAAACTTTAAGACGACTCCGAACATGAGGTGAGTCACTGCGCAGTAACAAATTCACGTCTCAGCGGGGGTGAGGGGTGGGGTACTGCGCAGTGAGTAGCGCACTTCAGAGCCGCCATTAAGTTTGACGCGTACTATAGAATGCGTGACAAGCACCGCCATTTTCAATTCCTATCTTTAAAGTGAATCTGCTGCTGTAGCCCGCGAAATTCAAATTTTCATAAGTTTTTTGGTATTTGCAGGTCATTGTCAGGTTGTATTTTGATCAAAGTATGTTTGCATGTGAGATTTGTGTCCGTTAAAGTAGATGGGTAGGTACTTTTAATTGTGTTTAGAAAATATTATGTTCTGTTAACTTGAGTTATTAGGCCTCAACTTCTTAAAGCCGATGAAACGAAGTTAAAATAATTTTAAATATAAACAATTAAAGTGTTTAAAGAAAATCAAAACTGCGAATGTTCAAGGTAAGTTCATGTTCAAAATTGTTTGATTCGTTTTTTTTTTCTTTTTTGGTATTTTTTTTTATTGCAACATTCGCGGTGTTGACATTTTGTAATGGGCATCTTTTTATTTTCAAAAATTTCATTTTCGAAACTCATCCACCTAGGTCCGTCTAGGACTAGGTCATACTATACACACACATACACACCCCCACGCCCACACACATTCCCACCTCCCACAAAAATCCACACACGCGCATACATACATACACACAAACACATACTTATATTTGTGTAATACGCACACACGCACACAACAACATGTACAGAGTTCAAATGTTTCAAGGCTTAGTTAGTGCTAAGAAAAATGTGCATAGGCGTCTATAGCACTCACCTAAAAGCGGTTTTTTATAATTAAATTAATTGTTATTGCGAATTTGTGCCTCTTTATTATTACTTAATTTGGTATTTTTTGTACGATTATTCAAGCTTTACCTCATCAATTTTGTTTAATTGTTTAAAAAAAAAACCTTCAAAAACCGTAACTTCCAAATCAATTTAATCACATCACTATTCAATTTCAATCTCTCTTCTCCCACAGAAAAAACAAGAATTCCGCTTAAAATCGGAAAGAAGAAAACAAGAGAAGGAAAAACGAATGACAGGACAAAGCTACTTCGGTTTCCGAACCACTACAGCAGGAGAAAAGAAGTCTTGGGTCCAAGACGTGCTCAAATCAGAAAGAAGATTAGGACCTCCTTGTAAATCCGAGTTCTGCGCAAAGAGTAATGCACGATACTGTAAGAAACTGTCAGATTCCGACAGATGTCAAATCTTTCAACACTTCTGGCAGTTACAATGGAAAGAAAAAAAGAAATTTGTCAGATCCTTAATAGATTCTGTGCCTGCTAAGCGCAGAAGAACAATTCACAAAGGAGTTGCTTCTAGAAAAGGTGATTCGAAGCGTTACCATCTAATTTTGAACACAGATAAGGTTCAAGTTTGCAGAGTAACCTTTTTAAACACTTTAGGTATTAAAGAAGCTATGGTGCGCTGTTGGTTAGTCCAGGAATCTAAACCCAGATCCCCGAAAGTGCCTTTAAAATCGCAAAACGTAGTAGAGTATATAGAAAGTCTTCCAAAAATTGACTCCAAATGTCAGTACTGTGTATCTGCAAACTCAAATATTAAATACATAGATTTGAATGTAAAAAATCAATTCCAACTCTACAACATATACGTCAAAGATATGTCAGTCAAAGGTATAAATATGGCCTCCAGGAAGACGTTTGCAAAAGTATTGAGCAGGAAGAATTTAAGGATTTTTAAACCCAAACATGAAAGGGATGTGTGTGATTTGGTTAAACAGCATAATAATATTAATTTTGGTTTTGAAGGTGAGAAATGCGACGGGTATTTTTATGAGGTTAGTAATTTGAATGAGCAGTGGCCGTCAGGGGAAAATTCACAGATCCGACTTTGACTTTACTTTGCCAAGTACAGTAAGCGTCGCATTCAACTATGAACATTATTTGTATAACGGTGACGTTCATATTCGTATGTGACGCTTGCTCATAATCGCGTATACGAATATGGACATTATAAGCGTAGTGGTGGCCCTTGGTATCAAAACGGTGAAGGAAAACATCGTGAGGAAACCGGCATGTCATAGAGCCAAAAATCCGAAGACATGTGACATCCACCAACTCGCACTGGGCCCGCGTGGTGGATTACAGCCCACTTCCTCTTACAGAGAAGAGGCCTGCGTCCCAGGTTATTTTTCATATTCATTTTTCAGATTATCTAAAGTACATACATCTTTTATGGGGTACTGTGTTAAATGTTACAACAAAATACCTTGTGATATATTGAAATTAAATGAGAGAAAATTTAAAACACATATTAAAAGTACACTTTGTAAACAAGCATATTACAAGTTAGAGGATTATATCCAGGACAGGAATGCTTGGAAACATGCTGGTCCAGCTCCATAGGACAATCTAGAGTCTAGACAAAATCAAACTGGTTGCTATTTTTATGGTAAAATCTGCTATTTTTGTGATATTGATTTTACATTCTGTGATAACATATACTCACACACTGACTTATTTTTTTTTAGAAAAACATACTTTTACGATGTTTGTAAATATGTGAACACCATGTATCTGTCTAATAATTAAGTTATTTTTCATTGCTTAGTTTTTAATTCGTTTTACCTATTATGGTATAGTAATTTTATTCTAGGTGCATCGTCTTCACATATAATCATATAATTAATGTACTCAAACAAAATATTGTAAAACATTTTTAAAAGAGTAGAAGAATGGGCAAGAAACTCCACCGGAGTTTCTTGCCCATTCTTCTCCATACGAGACTACCTTTTGGAAGGGGCAACTAGAATCAATTCTATTTTTTTTGTAAATGTTGACGTTCAAAAGTGCCTCTTATGACTACGTCCTCTTATATTTGAAATAAATGGTTTGACTTTGACTTGACCAGCAGTTAAAACATTATACGCTGATTAAGTTAAGTAATTTAAGCGTAAGAATAAGGTTCATAATCGTGAAACGACTTTACTTAGTTAAGTAAAATTAAAGTACGATCTATGAATTTTACCCTTTTTTTTTTTTTTTGGGTGGGAAATTATCAAATAACTTCTCCCGCTCTGGGTGCGGGAGGGAGTGTGTCAGACTTTTACTGACTAAAACCCACCCGTATTTCCTTCAGATGCCTGTGAAAAGGATATAGTGCCATAATTGAAACACGAATGTATTTCCGAAATTAGAAGTAAAAAGAAACACGGTAAAGTTATTGGTAGGGTTATAGAGATGTGGCATCGAGTCGTAACAAAAGCATCGATACTTACGTATCGAGTATTTCCTCGAATCCATCATAACTTTGAAGATACTTCATAACATTTAGACCGGAGCTATTCTTCAAAAATATTATTTTAAAGCAAAGTCAAGTTGCCAACTTACATAATCTGCCTATAATGTTCCCACTGCTAGGACACAGGCGTCTTCTTTCTGTGAGAGGGAGTGGGCCGTAATCCACCACGCGGGCCCAGTGCGGGTTGGTAGATGTCACATGTCTTCGAATTTTTAGTTCTAGGACATGCCGGTTTCCTCACGATGTTTTCCTTCACCGTTTTGAGAGCAGTAGTGATGAAATAATTTACACAAAGTAAAGCGCCTGTCTGGGTTCGAACCTACGACCTATTACTCGTAAGTCGAGGCCGTTAACCACTGGGCCACCACTGCTCTAGTTAAGTTGTCAACTTAAATTGTCCGTTATATTCAAATCACAGCCGTCATTCTTTGACGGTTGTATGAAATGGCCAAAACACGACAAATTGACGCATTGTGTCAATTTGGTAAATAATCAATTTCCCTGACTGTACTTTTTATGAAACTGAAAATGTATTAAGTATTGAATTTATTAGAATTAGAATCTCTATCATGGACTGATTTTATCATTATTATAAGTGTGAAATTGTTATAATATTTTTTTTTTTTAAATTATATTTTGTAAATGTTATTTTTCTTTTATTTGTTGCTAACCTTACATAAATCCAAAATCATTTTTCTATTGCATGTTTCTTAGTAATAAATTTACAACTATTTTTGCGAATATTCCCGATGAGTAACACCTCGTCGTCAACACTGTTGACGATCGGGAAAAAAGTCCCCGTGTTGACGAACGGGATTTTTTTCGACTATTCCCGGTGAGTAATACCCCCCTGCCCCCCTGTCGTTAACACTGTTGACGATCGGGAAAAAAAGTTTTGTTCGTTCACAGTGTTGACGAACGGAACTTTTTTTTCCCGATCGTACATAATATCTATGCTTAGTCCTTGAGGCAAGGTTTAGAAAAGTGGCGTTCAATTATTGACGATACGGATTTTTAAAATGCTTTAATTATGACTTTCAAAGCAATAAATTAACATATATGGAATTTTGCAACACTGAAAATCAAATATTTTATATAATATAAACCTTTTTTTAAAACTCAAAGTGCTAAAAATGGACTTTCTATGTTCTATCACATGTTACCATCTAATTTACAATAATTAATCAAAATTTATTTAATTAATTAAAATTCCTGATCGTCAACAGTGTTAACGACAGGGGTATTACTCATCGGGAATAGTCGAAAAATAGTACCGTTCGTCAACACTGTGAACAAATGGGACTTTTTTTTCCCGATCGTCAACAGTGTTGACGACGAGGTGTTGCTCATCAGGAATATTCGCTATTTTTGCACGTTTCTTGATTTTGTATGAGCATAATTAGCAGTATAATTAGCATCATAGCATGATCTGTAGAGTCCATAATCTCCATATAACTTACAAAAACAACAGTCTCTCAAGACCACAGATTTTTCTTGAAGACTCATACACGGTGTAAGGAATATTGACGCGGAAACGGTTACCTTGAATTCTGACACTTGATTCGAGTATTCAGAAGATCATCTCAGACATTGAAAGTCTACAATATCCCAAATTGCTTAGCGTGATCATTCGTTATAACGAAAATACTGCAGCATTCATTGTGAAAAAAATATATTATGGTAAAGTTAACGATTTATGTTAAGAGAGGCCTTCCCGGTCCGTATCGTCAACGCGAGCTTTTTTCTTTGTAATACTTGTTCTGCCTGCAATACCTTTGTGAAAATAAAGTATGTATGGGCTTGTACCACTGCCCTTAAGAGGGCCCTTCCCGGACTGTCTATCGTCAACGCGAGCATGGTCGAAATGTTTGTTGTTTCATCCAGCGCAAGTGAAAACTATTAACAAACGATTGAGAACGCGATAACATTGAACGAAAAATAATGTGCGGAAATTTCATAAAACTTGTTCCAGGAAATACGTGTTTTTCAGTAAGCCTTACCAGTTTGTGAAATAAATGTTGGTCATTTAGAATCTCCATTACATTTGCAAGGTTTCTATCGTAATGTTTTCTTAACATTTACAATTTATGAGTACATTATGAATGGCCAAAGTTCAGGTAAAATTTGTGCAAAAAAGCGGATTTTTGCAGGCTTATACTGAATTTGTTTTTCAAAAATTTTATTTTTTGCTTGCATAGAAACCTAGATATAGTGCACAAGATACCTATTGGTTCAAAATTTTCTAAGAAAGATGTGTTACAACGCCATAATCACGTACGAGCGTTTGTATGAAAAGTATGTCGGGTTGGCCGCTCTTAAGTATACTATCTTTGACGAAAGCACGATTCCATAAAATTTTCTCGACATCAAAAAAAAATCCAAAGTTACCTCCAAACCGAGTAATATACCGCTGGTATTATAAAAATACATCAAATTATATAATTATGTCGCAATTGCATGCGACCGAGTTAAAGAGTGAGGTGGCGCTGAGGTGCTATGGACTCTAAAATCTGCATGGTCCATGTATGGCCTGACCAAGATTATGTCTGGACTTTAAAAGAGACTGTGACCTCTGAGTTTGTTTCGCTCTTTCTTCTCAGAGTATTCAAATAGGGAACACCGAAATCTTTTAGTTTAAAAAATAAGTTATTTTTGACGTGTAAATTGTTTTTTTAACCAATTTACATAACATAATAACATCACGCCTGTAATCCCCGAAGGGTTAGGCAGAGGTGTACCTATAGTACACCCACATTTCGCCAGTTATGTTTAAGTCCCATGTAAGAGGAGACGAGCCTATTGCCATCAACCGCGCACAAATCCAGACCACGCTGCTACTGAGAAATTCCTAATGGAACATCCCTATAACACTGCTCGACCTGGGAATCGAACCACTAGACCAACGAGGCAGTCTTTTAATAACCGACGAACGACTACACTGTGGGGCGTAGAATCATGTACTGAATTCATAGTTACAGACAGGGGTAAGATGTTGGAGTGGAGACCTTGAACTGGCCATAGGAGCGTAGGCAGGCCACGGCAGTGGTTCTTCACGGAGGGTAGGCCACGAAATACTGATAGAAAATAAATATAAAGTTATACATACAAGAACTCACCCTCACTCCACTTACTGGAAGTATTAAACAAAAGGTACGGTAAACAAAATAATTTATTTGTGTCTAAATCCACAGAGCCAAATAAATGTTGCATAATTTTGAGTATTGAAATGACGAGTACGAGATGAATTACCATATTTTTGGATTAATTCTCGTAATTCGGGTACACATCTACCTTTAGACACAACTTGAATCTTATCATTATACGATAATTGAGAAAACTTATTGCATTTAACTTCTAACAAACACATTTTCAGCGCACACTTCACAACTGAATACTATTTGTAAGTGATAAAAACACCAAAAACAATACATAAGACCCATTTACCGTACTTTTCTGTTTCAAAACAAATTATATATAACTTAATAGGTTAAAACATTTAGGAAGTAAGAACGCGTTATAAATTACGCCCGTAATCTAGACATGTTTGCCGTTCGTGCGTCATACACACAAAATATGCATCAGTGTGCTTAAATTTATCAATGAAAAAGTTGCAAAATGAGGCAATTCGTTTTGGAGCCAGTCAGTCTACTACGTACTGATTTACGCGCGTAATTACGTCATACGGGTGCGAGAAGTTGCTATAAGTGTTCTAACAAGAGTTTTAACTTTTTTTATATTTTATATTGTTTTATAACATAGTTAAATAAATGCATTTGGGGTAGGCTAGGCCTAATTGCCTCTATGGACGGCTTACCCCTGGCCACGAGCTAGGTGGTTCGACGACCTGATCAAAGTAGCAGGCAAGAGTTGTATGCAGGAAGGGCCCAAAGTGGCATGGTGTGCAATGGATTACCCGCGTCCCGCACCCCGCTCGCTCTCCCCAAAGTCGGGAGACTTGGAGCTCGCAGGACGTACGAACAGCGCGATCTACCGACTAGCGCTAGAAACTCACTAGTTTCGATTTTAACGTTGCCCCACACTAGGAATTTCTCCTGTATCGTGGGTGCGTTTACAAACATTTAAACCCACATACACAAACAGCCAGACCGTATTAGTTATAATTTCTTATAGTTAAAAAAAATCCGGATTTGATTTACAAATCCGCATTTGGAAATCTAGTAAAAATGTGCGAATATCCGGATTGAATTCCCTACTTACATCCTGTATAACCATAGATATTTATTCTATATATTCAGACTGGCGAGCACGAGGTCTGGGGTTCGATTCCCAGGTCGGGCAAAATGGTTGCACAATTTGAAAGTTTGAAAATGACAAATCGTTATTTTTCTACTTATTTATTCCGTGCCCAAAAACTGTCAACGGAACCTTATTACTAGTACTTCACAGGGGTGTCTCACGCGCACCCACAAACTACCTATTACTGAGTAATTTTAATATGGAGTCATTTTAATAGGTAGGTAACATTTGACAATTCATCAAAATTCAACAACGTAACCTTGTAACGGCGGGCATAAAATAATATATTTTTTCGTTTTGTTAGAACTGCACAATTGCTTAACTTTTTTCAATTACGATTTGCTTTCATTAAACTGACAGACGTCAAATGTTACCTATTAAAATTTAATAGGTAACATTTGACGTCTGTCAGTTTAGTGAAAGCAAATCGTAAAATTACTCGTATCGGTCATTATTACAATAAATATGTAATCGTAATTGAAAAAATCGTGCAGTTCTAACAAAACGAAAAAATATATTATTTTATGCCCGCCGTTACAAGGTTACGTTGTTGAATTTTGATGAATTGTCAAATGTTACCTATTAAAATGACTCCATATTACTAGATAAATCACTCCATACAAAATGTGCAATACCTACTGTTATAATAGCCTACACCTTCGAGTCGCTAGACGCTGCGAACGAAAATGTATCTAACCTTACAAGCGTAAAATGAGTTTTGCTTTGTAGTACAGACGCCAGCAGGTCAAGCTACCCGAAACTGACAAATTTTCCCAATCAACCTTGAACCTTATGCTGTTGGGATAAAGTTGAAAATCTATTAAATAAATTTGACAGATTGTAGTAGCTTGATGTGCTAGCGTCTGTACGTCAGGTCGATCGAAATAAATGAGTACGTACTATCGAGGAATTTCATATCTAACCAGTTTCAAAACAAAATCCCGTGAACACGATTACCACATCTGTTTTACGCCCCTTTTTGCATCGACCAATGAAACAAAAATACATAGTAATATTTTGTCGTTTCTGATTTTTTGTTGTTCATGCGTTTTTTGTAGGCTCTGTTACAATGATCACAGATGTCTGACTACGGATATGGTGACCCTTTCTCGACCACTAGGTATTCCTAGTGGTCGAGAAAGGGTCACCATATCCCATATAAAAACTTTCTCAGTTTTGTTTCTTTTGTTCTATTGAACAAAAGAAACAAAACTGAGAAAGTTTTTAATTTTAATGTTTTTATACTTTACATTTTGTTCTAACGCATTTCATGGGTTCAGTTGCAAATTTGCAGAGCTTTCGGCTTAGATGATTTATGATGTTATTATTAGGTCAATATAACAATAAACGATGTTCTTTATTTCAACTGGCGTTTTTGTCTATCCAAATTATTAAATAAGACTGTGTATTGCGATTTACTTTAGTTTTTAAATAGAACTTACCCAACTGCAATACAGTTAGCCCATCACAACAGATTTTTTTGTTAAATCCCCGTTGTGTTGAAACGCACTTAAGATCCGACAAGCAACGACCAGCTGTATGGTCGATGCTAACAGCGCTTCTCTTTTGTCATCATTTTATGAACAAAGTAGATTCATTCGTTCAATAATTTTGTTTAAGTATTGTTTATAATATATTGGGCACGGATTAAATATCAAGAGTAATAGCGACTGTCGGCGTCTCTTTGTTGCGGCGTAGACTCAGAAAACGTCTCATTTCGTTACATGCACAGCAACAGCCAACAGCAAACATGGCGAATATTTTAGATGTGGACAACTATTTTACATACAGTGATTACGCTGATATATTAATCAATCAGCTGTCTTGACCCTGGCTAGAGGTTCATTTTATCCTAGTAGAATCATGTTTTTTATGTGATGAAATTCCGGAGGCTGGACGTCCATACCATTTATTTGGTGGAGTTTTTGGACAATGTTGACAATTGGTGTGAAGTGTGCCACGCGTTTTTTACTGTCTTTTTTTTCATTTACAAAAACAAGGGTCTCATCAAAAATCTGATGGTGCGATGCTATTGGTTGATGAGATTTCTATAGCGGCCGAGCGCTGCAAGCAAAAATAGTCCATAAGGTGTATAGATATAAAATTCCTCGATAGTACGTGCCTCGCGGCTGTCGGCAACACTGTTGGGCGCCATAGGGGCTCAGACCTCGCCCATCCGTACTCTGGAAAGCTGCTATCAAATCTCATCCGAATCGTTACCTGACGGAGAAACGAGGCTTCGAAATTACCTCGTTTGTATGAAAATGTTCCTCTGGGTACTTAGTTATGACAGTCAGTGTATTATGGCAAATAAAAATAACGTAATATAGGGTAAGAGCGTCGACGAGCAAACCGACGTAACTTTTTTACGGCGCTGGTAGGTTTAATCCGATATCCGAAGTATCGGCCGACTGTTCGGCCGGTTCCTTTTTACGGCTGACCATGGCTGACTACGGCGAAAGAAAAATAAACGACGGTCAGAAAGATAAGTCAAAGCCAAAAACGTGACTTGAAGTCGGGTAAGGAAACTTTGAACCTCAAGAAACGGCTGAACATTCGGCCGATACATCGGATTATCGCTTCGGAGTAGGCCCCCTGAATTCATGGTAACAGATTAATAATAATAATAAATAATAAAAATCTTCATTTATACAAAAACCTTTAACAATGCTTAAAAACTAGGTCGCATGAATTACAGTTAATAAAAGTCATACAGATAGAGCAAACCCTGACTCCCAAACTAGGAGATTCTGTGACTTAGGAGTCAGGGGTGTACAGTCTTCGGGAATCGCAGGCCGATTCCCGGCCACCGTAGGCGCGGGCTTGCGGACGGTGAGCGATGGGTAGCTCGCCGCCAGGCCAATGCCTGCCAAGGTTACGAGCCTGTCCGAAAGGGATATCGTGGCCCTGGCACACAGGCATCTGAAGGAACACGGGTGGGTTTTAGTCAGTAAAAGTCTGACAATCCCTCCCGCTCCACCCAGAGCGGGAGAAGTTATTTGATAATTTCCCACCAAAAAAATAATAAAAAAAAGGGGTATATAGTCTCATCGCCGTACATTTTTCTGCTTACTCTGTAACCTACTAGTTAACGATGCGCGTCATAATTTAGCTTAATAAAATAACATGACTATACTTTTCGCCAGATAAGAGAAAAATAAAAGTCACTGATCCGACTTGCGAGTCAGGGGCGCATTACCTGTCCGCCATTTTGTTATTATGCCTATCGCGTCCTTCGGGGTGAATAGAAATGTTTGTAAAAGGTTTGTAACTCATATCCAGTGAACGCGTCAAGGACGCCCCTTACCACGATAAGTTTGTTTTGATCATGTTAGCGACACTTCCTTTACATATTTTTCGTATCGTTTTGAAATATTGGAATACATTGGTAGACGGGTGTTAACGGCTTTTATATTTTTCTTATCTGGCGAAAACTATAACGAATTTAAATATAGTGAACTCTGTGTAGCTATCAACAACTGAGATAAATAATCACCTTCCACTCTAGTACTGTTACTGTTATCAAAACAAGATAGATGTACTAAGTAGTTAATTTAATTTAACTTAAGAGTAACGCTACGTCCTACGTAGGCGGTTCAAAGCGAACGCGATTATGAAGCGATTCTATGCGGTGACACGCGAAATCAATGCGATGCGGTGCACGCGGCGGCTATGTCCTACATGCACGCGAACCGTCCAGCACTGACGCTGCCGACAAACAAAAACGTCGGCACCGCATCCAGTTCGCGCGAAAATATCAAGCCAACTGATCGCCTTCGCTTCATTTCGCACCGCACCGCACCCCACTTGCGTATGGTCACGCAGGCCACTTCAATAGGTTTCGACTGTTTGTTTTTTTCGCGCCGCACCGCGCCGCTTCGCGCTCGCGTCTAGATCGCTCACGCAGGACGTCGTGTAAGTCTTCACTTGAAATAATTGAACACAAGCTTGAAATAATTGAAACATTAGTCTGTGTAACTATAAAAGTACAGTTTTCGTGGTGCTAAACCATTCGTGTCAGTCTCAGCACCTGTTAATAGTTTCATCACTTTTGCGCTCTCGAAAATATAGTTCATTTCGCCGTTCATTTACATAATGAAGAAATTGTATAATCATAAAATAAAATTTTGATTTTATCACACGGATAGCTGAAGCCCAGTGTGTGATTTTTTAATTTAAGTATTCATATCTTTTGTTAAATAATAGAAAAAAAAACATTACCAACAGTGTTTAAAAAAAAAGAAGGTTTTTTCAACATTCGTTTCTGAGACTATTTGTAACATTTTGATAGTTCTTTTTGCTACCTTTTTCAGTCGAACATGTCTGCTTACATAAAATATTTTTAATAACTTAATTTATGTTATTATATATTGAAGAAAAATGTTCCTAAACTCAACACGATATCGTCAATTTTGTGTGAAGAGGTCACGGAAATTATTTTTTACAATAATTATAAACCAACATTTTCGAATAAAAAATTGCTACCAATAGAGATGAAAGAGTAATATATCTGTGGCAATTATTATTTACATTTGGTTTAGTTCAATTTTGCCGCAAAATGTACCGAAAAACTGCAAACTTTTGTCAGATTTTGTGATAGCGTCCTTAAATAAACTTAACTACTTATGCATCTTAGTGGAACGTGTTTCTGTCTAAACTAACTGAACTTACAAACCTTCACGACAAATCAATTTACGGAGTTAATTACTACAACCCGTACAGGGGGATTGCGCCTCGAGATCACTTACACTGTGTATAATTGTATTGGTGATACAAATCTCTTAGTGCATGAATGCGACTAAGCATGGACGGTTTTGCTTTTGCTGATTTATGTAATACTAGATTTCAAGAGAAACGTCCCAAGAGAACGTACTACCAAGATAAAAAAGAAAAAAACTCACTTTCGCATTTTGTAATATTAGTTAGGATTACATCAAAATCAAAATATTTTATTTCACATAAACCTACATGGGCACTTATGAAACGTCAGAAGCTAGGTGCACGGTTTCAATTGGTCGTTTCCTATGGAGAAGAGCCGGCAAGAAACTCCACGGTTACTCTTTTAAAATAATTGGTTTTTTAAATGTTTTCAAATTACAGTGTTCTCGTAGGTATGAGAGGACAGTGTAGGCCCGTTAAAAGTGCCAGGTACTTACCAAAATAGAAAATCAAGCCTACAAATATACAGTCTATTAAGCCTACAACGTTCTCACATTAACGAAATATTAAAAAAAAAACGATAAAAATATTATTAAAATAATGAAAGTTAAAATCTTATTGAAATTAAAATTGTAGGAATACGTTTATGACGTTAGCCCCACTCCTAAAAACCACGTTTTCTTCCCAGGAACTAGACCTCAAAATCCTCCCAAAACGCAACCGTATATCAGCACCTGAAGTCTCCCAACTCCTCCGAGAGAAGCAACCAGTCTACATGGTAGATGTGCGCGCGGACTCTGAGTTCCATATGTGTCACATATCGGGCGCGCACAGCTGGCCTGTCGATGCACTGAGTGGTGCCGCTCTGGAGCGACTGCTGCGCTCTGTGGAGCAGAGTCAAGCGAGTGGTAAGTACCTAGCAATAAGTTAATAGTCATAGACAAACTCAGAGCTCCATATGTGTCACATGTCGGGCGCGCACATTTGGCCTGTTGATGCTCTGAGTGGCGCCGCTCTGGAGCAACTGCTGCGCTCTGTGAAGCAGAGTCCAGCGAGTGGTGAGTACCTAGCAATAGGTACATAGGCATAGACAAACTCAAAGTTCCAAATGTGTCACATACAGGAAAAAAAATTAACCAGAGCGCAATTTTTTTGGTGGCTCAGTATCAGTAATAGAACACATTTCCATTATTTGTTCAATATTTTTTTTCCCCCGACTTGAAATACTCATAAAATACCTAAAAACCTACAAACCGCAAATAGAGCGAGCGCACTAGTGTTTAGGTACCATCGAGCGTTCCGCTACACCACGCACACGTGCCGGCCGGCAAGTCACCATAAAACCAGTTCCAAAGTAAAAATCATTCGTTAACGATAACTTTATTAGTTTGTACTAAGACATCAAAACAAAAAGTACATGTTTAATAAAACTCCTGAAGTTTAATTTGTCAAAATTTGCGCATTTTTTTTCCTGTAAAGCAAAGTCCAGCGAGCGGTAAGTACCTAGTTCGGCCGGCATGTCACCATACAACCAGTTCCAAAGTAAACATCTTTCGTTAACGATACCTTTATTTTTTCGTACTAAGACATAACAAAATAAAAAATATACATACATACACATACATAAACTCACGCCTTCTTCCCATGGAGGTAGGCAGAAACTAAAGAACGCCACCTGCTACGCAAAAAAAAAAAACATAATATGTTTAATAAAACTCGCTTAAGTTTAATTTTCGCACTGGTTATATTTTTTCTCTGTATATCATAGTCCGGCGAGCGGTAAGTACCTAGCCGAAATTACGTAACCGGTAAACTTTGTAAAACCAAGGATCTCACCTGGGGATGATAGCGGAACTTAGGATCTGTGAGTAACCCAGGATTCAACTTAGCGTGGTCTTAAAGGGAAGGAATTGTGGCTTTCGCATTCGGCCCCGTAAGTATTTTGAAGGCAACAGTTTTTGTGCCTTCTTTAAGGCCAGGTAGACCAAGCGAAGTAGGCATTTAAAGCTACGCGAAGCGAGCCGTGCGGTTACGTCGCCGGCGTGAACTTACATGAACCCACCGCCGAGCAAAGTATCACAGTTTAGGTAAGCGTGTCGTGTAGGTCAACTTATTTTGTTATATTTGTTTAAAAAACATAATAAAATACGATAGTTAATCCATTATTGTTGTAATGTATTGTAGTACCTTTGTACTAATATTATAATTATGTCGTATCGCTCTTTACTGTGTGTACATAAATAATAAACTAAATAAATAAGTAAAAATTATTTTATGGGCCGGGTGTCCCAAGCGCAATAGGTATTTACGCGCGGACGTCGCCGCCGCGCCGCGCCGCAAAGATCGAGTTTCAAGTGTTCGCGCGCCACAGTCTAAACTGAACAGTATTCCAACGGTATAATCAAATTAATAAATTTGATAAAAATAGCTTAAATAATTATATACTTACTGTAAATGATTGATATTATTATGAAATAATAAAGTTATAGATTCACTTTCAGCGTTCAAGCTTTGTATGAAGTTTGTGATGTAGCGCTACTTAAAAAAACTATATCAAACTTGTCTTAAAAAAAATAGGGATAGTTAAAAATAATACAAATTGGGAAAAAAATTATATAAGTATCATAATATTGTCACAAAAATTGATTACATTTTTCTTACTTCTATGAAACACATTATCCTACGTCCTAATATTATTATTTGCAGTTTCTTCCCATTTCTTATAAACTTTATTTTGTAGTTGATTAAAATATTTTGAAGAAAATATTATTATGGGAATGTTTATAGCCGAACATAACTCTTCGATCTGTGAAAATCCTATACCAGAGGCTACAACTCCAGTAGTAGCAGCTATATTAGCATTTACATGCTCAGTACCTTTGGTGTTTTCGGATGGAATCAAACAAACTATCGATATAAATCCATGTCTTCTTTCACCAACTAAGCAAAAGTGGCTTGATTTACAATCAAATAAAATATTGTGGCGTGCTTTTTCTTGAAGTTCTTTTAAAAAGTAATTGATATCAATTATTCGCCGTCCTGGTATGGGTTGGAAATGGTTTTCCTTGTTATCCATTCCAATAATAAACGCGTCTTCATCTTCACTTCCATTAGTTTCTCTGTAACAACATAAAATAGTATATGGAGATAGTATAACGTGGAGCCTAAAAAAAAAATGTTGAAAAACCATTTTCAGGTCATTCAGGCTTATAAGCCGTGACATACGTGCTGCACACTTGTGTAAGTGTTATGTTAGTTCAGATAACTTACTGAGTAGATCCAGAATTAACAATTGGTTCTGGCGCAGATAACGAATAATTGGTAGTGGTACATCTTGTGAAGTATCATCATTGGGCGATGTCTATGGCCTCAAATAATAATAAACAAAACCAATTTTAGATTTGTATTTCAACAAAAAAAACCTTAATTAGTAGCGGAGGATTGCAAATATATATCTTATATATATAAGATACGTGAGTCTTATCAAACGTATCGTCACACGGTTTTCTGAAAAAAAACGGCCAAGTGCGTGTCGGATCACGCACAATAAAGGGTTCCGTCATTGGGATGAATTTATCTCTAAAACAAACTTAATATTGTAGTTGAAAAACAGGTTTTCCCATACATCGTTATACGTCACAGTCAATTTTCCAACTGAAAATGTAAGTTTGTAATCGCAAAAAAAGTATTTTTTATATGATAAAACAACAAATTAACAATTTTCGAACTTTTTCCTTTACTTGTGCTGTGAGACCTTGCTTCTTGCCAAATTTCATGATTCTATGTCAACGGGAAGTACCCTATGGGTTTTGATTTATATGCGAGATATTTGCAATTTTTTTTATGTGGTGTAACTACAAATTTAATAGTTTAGGACCTTTTCCTTTACTTGTGCTGTAAGACCTTGCTTCTTGCCAAATTTCATGATTCTAGGTCAACGGGAAGTACCCTATAGGTTTTGATTATTTGCGAGTATCGAAATATGTCGCAATAATGTCGCTTATATCGCCGTATTTTTTTATTTTGTTGACTTGGAAGCTTGATTTTTTTAGAGCTTCAAGGGGCCATAGACCTACGTATTGATATTAATTTCAACTTGATACCTTCACGCGTTCCTGAGAAAAAGGGTCTTGACAGACAGACAGACAGACGGACAACGAAGTGATCCTATAAGGGTTCCGTTTTTTCCTTTTGAGGAACGGAACCCTAAAAAACCCTAAAGAACTTTACTTTATTAAAATGCAAAATTAACTAAATCTAAGATAGTATTGCGACACTAAGTGCAATGGCCACACCGGGTAGTCGAGAGCCGGCACCACGCACAAAATTTCACCGCTTCCCGCGGTTGCGCGTGGCCGGCTCCATATTTTTTTATTATTCGCACGGAGTGAATTTTCAGTGCTCAAGACCGGTTTGGAGACAATAATAGGTACCCAATGGAATGTGAACCGTTGCTAGAATGAAATAGGTGTCAGTTTCGCCATTTTTTTAAATTTATACTGACTGTTTTTTTTTTTGTTCGGGGGTGATTTTTCTGTCCGCTTGTAAAGTAGGTACTACTATTTAGTATGTTCTGAGGATTCCGATTATCAAGAAAACAAAGACAGTACTAACTGTTCTTCTGTGCTTTTTTCCGAACAAATAAGCCTTTTTTATTTCGATTACTTTTTGAACTGAAACAATAAAATTGGGTTATGTTATTAAAACAATTTAATCATGGCAGGACATATTAACTACTTAAAACAATAAAGGTAGGTAAGTATAAGAAAAACAGTAGCCTTTTACCTCTCTTTGAACCTACTGATGTTATATTTAGACTGTGGTACAGTTTTACAGTCCATACAGTTGTGAAACGAATGTACTTGCCTAGAGCAACGGCGGGGATCTCGCGTGCTCGAAAGTCAAAATTTGCGTGGACAGCTAAGTACCTAAGCGTAAGTACACGGGCGGAAAATAATAATTATTGTAATACTGTGACTGTGGTCAATATGTATAAATGAATACAAAATATAACTTACCATATTTCTTTCGAGATTTTTTTTGCCTTCAACCTTGATTTAGTCCTATATTTATAATTTTTGTTTGCCATTTTCACAAAACAATCACAAAAATATTGTCTTACAAGTTATATACAAATATTTACACAAAGAGAAATAAACACAGAAATAAAATCTTAACTGTGGCCTCTAAAAGTTCTATAAAACAATAATTACTTAAAATTTATTTTATTTATTCTTTACGCAGCAGAAAAGTTGGCATAGGTCTTACCTCGGTAACGTCCCGCGGGACACTGGCAAGCGACGCGCGGATCGAAAACCACTTGAATAATCGATCAAAAAATTTACAAATGCAATAAAAAAAAACCATCTGGTAGAATCGACGCCTAAATTAATTACCTATATATTGATATAAATTATAGAAAAAAAGGAGTAATAGTACTCGTTTAAAATGGAACTTGGCTTGTAAAAAACCTGCAAATCGAGCTTAGTTTGGTATTTTTTTTCTATTGAGAAAATTGTATTGTATCGTATATTGATCGGGTACAACCTATGGAGAAAGAATGTATCTGAAATACATATTTTTTTCAGATTCTAAATGTAATAATTTGCCTATCAAAACAAAGTTCTTAAACATGCAAAAACGGGAACACCCGGCCTTAAGTAAGTCCCCACCCTAAAACAGCACCCTAATCGCGTAACACACTTTTAATTACAATCTGAATGAGTTTGAAGTAAATTGCTAATCCATTGCTCCATATGTTCGAAAAATTTGTCCGCTCAACAACGTAAATAACGCAATGAATGTTGTTGAACTGTCAAAACTCATCATCATCACTCTCTGTCATTGCTATTGTAAGTGTTTTACGTATTTACCTCGCTGGTCGTGAATTGATAGCCGAACACAATTAATTATGTTATAATTTAAAAAAATTTAATATTATTATTTTCTCTCAATCAGAGCACCCGCCATCTTATCTCTTCACCAGCCTTGGTTGACTGGTAGAGAATGCCTAAGGCATTAAGTCCGCCTTTGCACCTAATTGTGTGTGAGAAGTTTAAATAAATAAACACAGCCGATATTTTTAAAAAGGTCTTATTAATTCAAATTTCAAAGTTTTGTCCCGATTCAGCATGTTTTACTCAATATATTTATTGTTTCCACGTGTGAACTTAAGTGGAAGGTTTTGCAAAAATATGATCATTGTGGAGCCAGGGGCGCAGCCTCCATACAACCCGATTCCTTTCGGCTTCCCTTCGGAACAACCAGTCTTCTTACACTTGTGTGTATCAATCACATCACATTACAAATATTTAGTACCAGTTTAAAAAATCAATTACAAAAATGCCTAAATTGTTTGACTAAACAAAGAATTCCGACCGTAGCTGGCGTTAAATTTAGAAAGTAAATGAATGAATAAAATGTTTGAATAAATTGAGTTTATGAGAACTGAACAACTTTTTCTTCGGCTTTCACTAAGAAAAATTATAGCTTCGCTACTGTTGTGGACCCTATCGGGCACAGCAAAATTAGGAGAGAGGAACAGGGCTTTTATTACCTGCACGATTACTGTTAAATGCGTGCACAGGTCCACTCAATCTGTAGAACCACACAGATTGAGTGGACCTGTCCAGTCAGTGCACCTCAAAATACCATTTCAGACACCAATCTACATGGCCTTCGCATGATCTGACCAAGAATATGTTTTGAATTTAAAAATACTCTGAGCTGTGAGTTTGTTTCAGCCTTTCTTCTTAGAGTAGTCAGATAGGAAATGCTGACCTCATCTAGTTTTTAGAGTTCCGTACCCAAAGGGTAAAACGGGAACCCTATTACTAAGGCTCCGCCGTCTGTCTGTCTGTCTCTCTGTCTGTCTGTATGTCTGTCCGTCTGTCACCAGGCTGTATCTCATGAGCTACGATAGTTAGACAGTTGAAATTTTCACAGTTGAATATTTCTGTTGCTGCTATAACAACAAATAAATATTTAAGGGCGCTCCCATACAACAAACGTGATTTTTTTGCTCCTTTTTGCTCTGTATTGATAACAGCAACAGGTAGACGATTGAAATATTCACAGAATCAAATACTAAAAAACAGAATAAAATAAATATTTAAGGGGGGCTCCCATACAAAAAACGTGATTTTTTTGCCGTTTTTATAGATAATGGTGCGGAACCCTTCGTGCGCGAGTCCGACTCGCACTTGGCCGGTCGTTAAAATATGATTGACGTGTAAAAGTGTTTGTACGGTCAGTGCTCTGCATTAACTGACTCCTCTTACAAAGAAGAAGAGGGGAAAATGGGTCGGGTTATGCAGAGCACTGATTGTACAAAGATACTTACAGAAATATAAATCATTTATCATTAGACTACTTTGTTATACTATACATGTAATTATTATATAAGACATACATACACACACACATACATAAACTCATGCCTTCTTCCCATGGAGGTAGGCAGACACTCTAGAACGCCACCAGCTACGCTCCTTACATAGGTACTTTTGCTTCGCCTACGTTCATACATCTGGTCGTACACGCACGCCGGTTGCGAGTACTACGCACCTGACCTTTCTGAAGAACATCACCAATTTGGTCACTATATATCCTCCTAGGGCGTCCCCTCCTGGCGTTTCCACTCACCTCTGCTTTATAAATACCTTTTGTTAGTCGTCTTACACTCATCCTCTCAACATGACCAAACCATCTAAGCATACTCTTTTCAATTTTTGTCACTACATCTTCTTTTAAACTGCACCGTTGCCTTATCACCTCATTTATAATCAGCCTATCATTCATAATCACGCCAGACATGCTTCGCAAGGAACGCATTTCCACTGCATTTATTCTACTTTCATGCTTCTTTTGCCACACCCAACATTCATAAAACATGTAATTTAAAATTTATCATTTAAATATTCATTGATATTATAATTGCATTTAGATACTCAGTAAAACGTGGTGAATCATTGAACGTGTTTTTAAGGTTGGTTCTTTGTAAGTGTTTTTCTTATTGTTCCAGTAATCTTCCTCTGCCGCCGCGGCAACGACTCCCAGCTAGCAGCTAAGATGGTACTCGATATGTTGCCAGAGGAACATCGACACAAAGTAAAGGATATGATAGGTGGGCTGCACGCGTGGGCCTTCGATGTTGATACTACCTTCCCAGTCTACTAGGTAGGATGGCGGTACACAGTAACTCACCCCCCAAACAACTACACATCCACACTCACACACCCACCCCCACACACCCACACTCACACACACACCCACACTAAACTTCACTCACACTCAGCCTCCATACATAAATACATACACTCACCTCCATACACCCACATGCACACGCTCACACACCCCGAGAAACTCCCACACATCCTTCAGATGCCTGAGTGCCAGGGCCACGATATCCCTTTCGGACAGGCTCGTAACCCTGGCAGGCATTGGCCCTTTCGGACCCCGTCAATTGGCGCTGACATCTCTTTGAGAACGCGCCTTCGACCCGGGCCTGATCCTTATCGGACGGCGAGCTACCCATCGCTCACCGTCTGCAAGCCCGCGCCTATGGTGGCCGGGAATCGGCCTATGATTCCCGACGCTATGTTACACCCTACGCTCACAATTTTAAATTGGGGATATCGATACCCATCACGTCTCCGGGGTTTTGCTAGCTAATTGAAAATAACCCTGTATTTAGAATAAGCAAAGAAGTCGGTTCTATTTTACTAGAACTGGACCAGACAATTGTTCGTCATATCTCCTGGCGCCAGGCATAACACGCAAAAATTAGTTTTAAGTGGTTAGCAGGAACACTAGCAATGTGCGATTCACACATAACATCAAGTTTGTAATCCCCGAAGGGTTAGTCAGAGGTGTACCTATAGTACACCCACATTTCGCAGAAGTGTAGAATAGGCCAGCCAACGAGTCAGTTTTAATGTAATTTTAAGTGCCCATGAAACAGGGATTTATTTATCGGCTGACAAACATTATACAGGAAAAAAATATAACCAGTGCGAAAGTTTTCACATTTGTTCAGTTTTTTTTCCCGAACTTGAAATACTAATAAAATACCTAAAAACCTACAAATTGCAAATCGAGCAAGCGACCAGGGGCCCAAGTCTGCTATTCTTATAAATTCAGTCATTCCGACACGACCCCATTGTCATGCCATTGTCATTTTGCTAAAAGTTCGTAATCTGGTAAATTCATAATGGTCGATCATTGGTCGGTCAATGTTCTCGTAATATAATTGTGTTATTATAATGGCATTGTCGTATTGCCATTATTATAAAACCCATTAGTAGAAATGTCATTTATTTGTCATTATGTACGAGATTACCAATATATGCAATTTCTTTCAATGTAGTCTCAGTGGCTGACCATTGGAAAGTCATAATGATGCCATTATAATAGTAGATTACCAAACTTGTCAAAATCAACAATTATGAAATCAATGATCGACCATTCTGACACTATTGTAATAGCAGACTTGAGGCCCAGCTGTTTAGGTACCTTCGCGCGTTCCGCTACACCGCGCACACGCGCCGGCCGGCAAGTCACCATAGAACCAGCTCATCATCAGTAAACATTTTTCGTTCACGATAACTTTATTTTTTTGTACTAAGACATCAAAATAAAAAATATATAATATCTTTACTAATATTAGGTATAAAGAGGATATTTTTTTTTTGTTTTTTTTTTTATTTTTGTAACGAATAGGCTCCGAAACTACTGAACCGATTTAAAAAATTGTTTTACCAGTACAGCTACATTATTACGGAATAACATAGGCTATAATTTATTTTCAAAAAAAAAGGGGTGAAACCGCAGGTTGCAGCTAGTGTTTAATAAAACTAGCTTAAGTTTAATTTGTCAAAATTTGCGCACTGGTTAAATTTATTTCCTGTATAAAATGATTGTGAACCGATATTTTTTTATAAAGTGAACTTAGTTTGTAAGTAAGATAAAAAAATGTGTATTTCTATAGTTGTTTGTTATTTGTTTTACATAATTTTATATATTTTATATGAAAGATGGAATAATAAACTTACGTATAATCAGTTAGAATGAAAAGGTATTGTAACTGTCCTATTTAAAAAGTGACATATGAACGCGACGATTGCTTTTGAATAAAAAGCAATCGTCGCGTTCATATTAGTGTATGTTCTATTGGACGCAGCCTAAAGGTTGCCAGCCCAAAAAAATAATAGGAGAAAACTATCTAAATAATGATCAATTCCAATAATAAACTAACCAGTACTTGAAGAGAATATTAAAAAAAAATAGAGTCATGTGGACTGCCGACATAGGTCAAAAATTATCGCTCAACGCGCCTAAAAAAGATTTCACTTCAACAAAATAATTCAAACTCAAAGCATTTATTTCAAATAAGCCAATTACAGGCACTTTTGAATTATCAAGGGGTCGGTCAGTCATAAAGATTTATTTAGCCATTCTAGCTAGTTGCCCATTCCAAAGTGTAATAGGTTCCTATGAAGAAGAACGGGCAAGAAACTCCACAGACACTCATTTAAATTAACTTAAGGTTACAAAATCTAGGTTTCATCATTCATGTTGAAACGATGCAAAACGTCAAAAGCGTCCGTAATAAAAAGATAAAAAAAACAATTCTAAAATTAAATTAAATTAAAATAAGCCATGGCAGCTAAGAGATGACCAGTCCCTACTGATGGCGCCCGTTATCTAATGAGATTAGCTTGGTAATCAGTATCTAAAACACAATTTAAACAATGCACAGTATACACAAATTAAACTTTTCACGTGGTCAATTTAACTTCACTGACTGCTACTACAGCATTTCGGTGCGGGCATGTCGGTGACGCAAACCCGCAAGTTTTCCCCTACCAAAAATCACTGAACGCGCCTAATTAAGTTTTCACTTAAAAAATTATATAGTCTAAATATATTTATACTCCATTTGAAATAAGATTAAAAATTTAAATAAAGTTTTTTTATAGTCCGTTCAACCGATTTTGACTTCTATTCCGTAGTCATAACGATGGAATTATAACCAAAAACAAGGTTACAATACCAGCTGTTTATTACAGCTGCCATTTGTCATGCCACCAACGCAATAGAAGTCAAAATTGGTTGAACGGACTTTAAAAAACTTTTATTTAAATTTCTAATCTTATTTCAAATGGAGTACGGCCCGTTTTTTACGTTTGATAAAAAAAACCGGCGAAGTGAGTGTCGGACCACGCACAATGAAGGGTTCCGTAGTGGGGATTAATTATCCTACGAACAAACATAACATTGCAGGTGAAAAACATGTTCCCTCATACATTCCAACTGCAAATGTAAGTTTGTACGCACAATATTGAGAAATTTACTATGTTATTTTAAGATCATAGAATTCTTATAGGTATTCCTGTAATCTATAAGTAAAGAACAATTTTCTGGAATTTCTCCAAAATTTTAGGCTCAGTAGTTTCGGAGATAAGGGGGAGGGGATGGTCAATTTTCATCTATTTTCGTTCATAATTTTAAAAGTATTTATTTTAAAATTATAAAAAAAAATATCTGAAATCCTTACAATAAGCCCTTTCATTTGATGTGTCGCACGGTACAGTCTAAAAAACTTTTTTTTAAATTATCTAATTGGCATCCCAAAAGTGACCTCCATATTCAAAATTCATTTATTTACTTTGTGATTGTGAACTTTATTTTTGTCAAAAAAAAATGGAGGCCCCTATTTTGTGAAGGCCCGGGCCACTGCCCCGGCCCCTTTTGCCCTGCCTTAAATCCGACCCTGGTTACAATAAAGTGGCTGACACTCACAAGTCTGTCAAAATTACAGTGATCTTTATTCTTGTTACATTTAGGTCACTGTTTTGAGGCTGATAACACAGTAAAAATAACTAAAAGGACTAGTAGCCCAATATTTGCCAAAAACTGTCAAAGAACGGTGTCTTGTTAAGTGTCAAGCGATTTTAAACCTTTTGCAGTGCTACTATTACTGTATCTTTGAGTTGTCCTTGCCCTGCGGACTGTTAGAGTACGGGTCCTTTTTGTCACCCTAGTTTAAAAGCTATAAAACCTACCAATAGTTTATCATAAATAAATGTAATAGGTTTTTTTTCTCTTTATTTATTAGGGACTTGTAACCTTTAACAAGTCATGTCAGCCCCATCATTTCCTTAAGCAAGTTACTTAAAAAAACTTTCATAAGACTATTAAATATAAACTTATAAATAAGCTTAGCTTTATTGCTTGCAGGGTAAGCCAATAATACATTGAAATTTACCTAAATTTAATGCATTTAATTTTAATTTTTTACATAAATGTCGTCTTTCAAAATCATTGCGAATACAATATATAAGGAGGTTTTGGACATCTTCTGGTTCATCACAAGCAGTACAGTTAGGTGAAAGGGATGTCTTCATTAAAAAGGTATTTTTTTTAAGTGGTACATGTCCAGATCGCATTCTAAAAGCTATCAGGGGCGACGGCTTCATACAACTCCATTCGTACCGGCTTCTCTTTGAAACAACTACTCTATTTGAGTTTACTGTGACTAACTAATAATAATATAGTTCTTAAATAGTCACATTACAGGTGTTTAATAAATCATAAGAGAAAAATGGCGTACCTACCTATAGTCTGTCCTAAATCGCGATCACAGTTTAATTTTTTTGTCCTAATTAAGAATTCAGACGAATTATGGCGTTAAACTGAGGAATGACTTACATTTTTAAGGTACTTTGATGTTATCTTGAGTTAAGGGGAATTGAAAAAAAAAAATTGGCTTCCTTCTAATGGAAGTTGTAGCTTCGCTACTGAAAGCTATTTTAAGTAATCGCCTACCCAGTTTAACATCGGCAAACCACGGTATCCGAGGAGGCTCACATTGCATAGTTTTGTACCATATTCCTTCGAGATCTGATGTCAAAATGTTCTTTCAACTTTTGTTGCCATATTGTCTTGTACCGTGAAAAATATTCTGAGTAATCAGTAATTATGAATACCAAATGTAATAGGTTAATCACAACTCTGTCAGTAAAAATAGTTTTAAGCAAATTCCTCGAATGAACTTACAGAATCCGAAATTAAATCTCGAAATATTTTCAATAGTGTCTACCAATCTGCCTAGCTTTTTACTAACTCTGTTAGGGTCGGCGTCTAGTCTAACTGGATGCAGGTGAATACCAGTATTTTACATGGAGCGACTGCCTATCTGACCTCCACAACCCAGTAACTGGGTAATACGATACCCCTTCGTAAGTCAAATAACTTATTGTGATAGCCATAGTAATTATCCAGTACTCTAAATACACTCCCGGACTCCAGAAGCGAGCAACACTACAGTTTTTGTATAGAAGTCTATCCTTTTTTTTATTGTCCTGAATTCTAATTTGGAACAATGGCGACAACAAAATTATGGCCATGTATGTCGGCTTTGACTTTTTCTTTGAAATATAAATCATTTATTTGCATATGTAGGTACAGATAAGATGTATTTTTTTTACTTTGACTGATCATTGTTAAATGATTTAGGCCTTATACCTCACATGGAATTGCACGGTGGCTCGATTTAGGAGTCCGGGAGTGTATTATAAATCATGATGTATTTAACCGTGTATTTTATAATATTTTCTTGTGAAAATAAATGGATTTAAAATCAATTTATTGTTTGTTTTTATTAATTTAAGCAAATTGAAATTGTCGCACTTAAAACCTCGAGAATTACCAAAACAGGTAGCTTGAAATTTATTTTTGTCTTAATCTATAAAAACCGGCCAAGTGCGAGTCGGACTGGCGCACGAAGGGTTCCGTACCATTATCTATAAAACCGGCAAAAAAATCACAAACAAAATTTTATTTTAATTTAATTATTTATTTTTAAAGTGAATACATAAAAATACATATTCTGTTAATATTTCAGGCGCCTACCTGTTGCCGTTATCAATATCGAGCAAAAGCGAGCAAAAAAATCACCTTTGTTGTATGAGAGCCCCCATAAATATTTATTTTATTCTGTTTATTAGTATTTGTTGTTATAGCGGCATCATCTGTGAAAATGTCAACTGTCTAACTATCACGGTTCATGAGATACAGCCTGGTGACAGACGAACAGACAGACAGACAGACGGCGGAGCCGCTTAGGGTACGGAACCCTAAAAAACGTCATTATCATAATATCAGTACCTGAAGTATTGTTTCATAAAATCTAATCATTATATTATATTTTATCAATTTTTACAATTTTACACTTAGGTACGTGTTTATACGATATCTCATGACTCTTTTAAGATCTCATCGCAAACTCGACCGGAGTTTTCAAGAATAGAATACTCTTTATTATGTAGGTACACCATAAAAATTACAGATATAAATGTAGAAAATATAGCTACATAGGGTGACACAATGGGGGGTCTTATCGCTAAAAGCGATCTTTTAAAGACAACCTTTGGATGGAACAAGAGCTCATTACGAACTAGACCGGACCTTTTACGAGCTCATTAGGAACTCGACCGGTGCTTTTAAGAACTCCTCGCGAACTCGACCGGAGCTTTCAAGAGCTCGGCACGTTCTCGAACTGAGCCGGGGGTCTACTCCGAAGCGATAATCCGAAGTATCGGCCGAATGATTGGCCGTTTCTTGGCTTCCAAAGTTTCCTTTTTTGACTTCTGAGTCCTTACCCGACATCAAGTCACAGTTTTGACTTTAACTTATCTCTTTGACTGTCGTTTTTTTTTTTCGCCATATGGTAGTCAGAAAGCGGCCGAATATTCGGCCGATATTTCGGTTTTATCTTCGGAGTAGGTATAGAGTAGTTTCGAGAGCTCATCGCGAACTCGGTCGTCCTTTCTTCTCAAGAGCTCATCCCAAACTCAATTGGAGCTTTTAACAACTATTTGCGTTGCCAAATAAAACGTACCTTTTTTGATTAATCTTTATCGAGAATACTTTAAAAATCGCATTATAGCGTGCTACGGATTAAATAGTAATCTAATCCGTAATTATCAACAATGGTTTGAGATAAAACTATATATAATGTTACTGATAATGTTAGGTTTGATAAGTTTGTATAATATTTAGTGTTATTTGGTGGAAAATGACGGAGATACGTGCTTGGGGGTATACAATATGTTTGATGTAAGTAATTGTTTTTTATTTATTTTATGCGTAGGGTTTCCGCCTGACTTCAGATATAAAACACCAGCACCCCCCTTGCCCCATGTGAGGTGGATCCGCAGCTGTAAACCGCAAAATTCAAATTTTCTTACGTTTTTTGCAATTTGCAGGTCAGTGTCAGGTTGTATCTTGATCAAAATATGATTCGCGACTAAAACAGATAGTATTTATAGAATTATAATCATTAATACATCTCACTAAGTTAGATTTTTTAATTAAGAATAGAATAGAATACTCTTTATTATGTAGACCATACAAATTACAGATCATCATTCGTCATTACAGCCGAAAGGCGTCCACTGCTGGACATAGGCCTCCCCCAAAGGGGTAGCGATCGCAGTATGGTGTTAAAATGCATAGAGAACGCTGCTGCCCATTCTCTAGTAAGTCCGTTAGTCGCTTTTCACGACACTCACGGTGAGAAATGGGATGGTGCTATTCTGTACGTCAGGCACCACACAGACAGAAAATTACAGATATAAATGTTGAAATTTTACAATGGGCGGTCTTATCGCTAAAAGCAATCTTTTACAGACAACCTTTGGATGGATTAAATGGAGAAGGAGAGACAATACTGCAGGTAGTCAGTGGTGTACCATATACATACACAACAAATACATACATAAATAAAGCTTCAATTTTGATAACTGACTAATGTTTTCATAGCTATTTTGGTATAGCAATCAGCTTTTAACGTTCCTACTGCTGGGACACAGGCCTCCTCTTTGTGAGAGTGGGCTGTAATCCACCACGCGGGCCCAGCCCGGGTTAGTAGACGTCACATGTCGTCGAATCGATGGTTCTAGGACATGCCGGGTTCCTCACGATGTTTTCCTTCACCGTTTTGAGAGCAGTGGTGGTGGTGGACTGTAAAATCTACCACCTAAGTTCACATGTGGAAGCAATAAATATATTGAGTATTGAAATAATTTACACAATGGAAAGGCCCTGTCTGGGTTCAGACTTACGACCTACAACTCGTAAGTCGGCGCAGTTACCACTGTTAAACTGCTCTCTATTTTGGTGTGTCACTATAAAGGTTCGTAATTGCTAACGTATAATGATTTCTCCAACTTACAGATTAACAATAAATATAGTATGTGGTCATATACCATATTACAACTCTGCCGAGCCCGATGCGCCTGCTTTCGGTAAGTCATTTTGAGTATTTTAGGCTCACAAGCCACCTTACCGAAAATTGTTACCGCCGCCTACAGACAGTTTAAACACCAAGATCTGCAGATGCGTTTTTGCAAACCGTAATAGGTACACACAGCTAAGCTGGTTGAAGATAGATAAAAAATAAGATATGGAATTTTCAAACTTAAATCTTATACTTATCAAGTTATAGGTTGTTGGTTGTTGCTATTTTTAAACGACTTCTTAAAATTATTTGGGATATACGGTCTACAAAAAACATCGAAACCTATCTTACTTACATAGGTTTCGATGTAAGTAAACAGAATTTAATACCGAATTAGCCTCCAGGCATAAAGGGTCAAAATAATAAATCCAGGCATAAATAATCACGGTTTAATAATAATAATAATAAATAAAAACTTTATTTCGGGTGGCATAGACCCATATAAACCTTAATCTAGTGAATGAATGAATGAACATTTTTATTTGCCATGACTTGCCACACCTACACAAGACATGACCCACTGCTTCTGAAAGAGACAGTCAAAACGTACAACAATTGCGTTCATAATGCCGTTGTTGCTACCTCGTATACGGGTCAGCAGGGAAGCTGCTTTTTTGCGCATGATGGCCTGGAAACCATCAGTGCGCGCTTCAGCAAACATCCCAGACGCGCTGCACCGCCACGGCAGACCCAACAACATCCTGAACGCATTATTGTACTGAGTGCGCAGGGCTCTGTAGGCTCGCTGCGTATATCTCACCCATAGGCCGCTTGAGTAGAAGGACTAGCAATCAGCTTTGAATAGCGTAACCTGCGTGTGAGCATATTAGCTCTCACCGCCAGAGCCCTTTTTTTTTTTTTTTGGGTGGGAAATTATCAAATAACGTCTCCCGCTCTGGGCGGAGCGGGAGGGCGTGTCAGACTTTTACTGACTAAAACCCACCCGTGTTCCTTCCGTTACCTGTGTGCCAGGGCCACGATATCCCTTTCGGACAAACTCGCAACCCCGGCAGGCATTGGTCCTAACGGACCCCGTCAATTGGTGCTGACATCTCTTTGAGGCGCGCGTGGAACACAACGCGCCGTCGACCCGGGCCTGGTCCTTATCGGACGGCGAGCTACCCATCGCTCACCGTCCGCAGGCCCGCGCCTACCGTGGCCGGAACAGCCGGAAGTTTAACTAGACGCACGGAAACTTGCGTCTAGTCAAATTTCCTTTCCACATGAACACATTGTGTCGTTGTCTCGGTACTGAGCCATTCTTGTGGCTTACTGAATCAAATCAAATCAAATCAAAAGTCATTTATTCAAACTAGGCTGAGAATCAGCACTTTTCGAACGTCAAAAATTACATAAGACAGTCCTCCAAAAACGCCCACCCTTCACCACTTCCTAGTGCTTTAGCTGGGAAGAAGAAGTGGCGCAACAAACTCCCCAGCAGCACAGCCGTCTGTTCAGATATAAAACTTGAATCTATACAATAAAATGTAAAAGAATTAGCATTACGCAACACAACAATAAAAATTAAATTATTTGCCTTATGTTAGCTGCACACACGCCACTATACCACAAAAAATCGTCGAAAACTATACTCAAGCAGGAATAACGTAAACAGAACGTACCTAAATAAAAGCCTCCAGGCATAATGGGCGTGCCCGCCCACACAAAGCTATAGCTGTAACTCGAAGTCAAAAATGAGAAAAAAGAGTCCCTAGTTTAAAAGGATCAGGTTTGCATACCTATATAAGGTGTTTCAAAATTAACCCAACAAACTTTAAGAGGTGCTTTAGACCATAAAACTGAATAACTTTTACTTTGGGACCAACTTTGAAATCGCGAAAAAAGAACTAGCAGTCTAGAACTAGGTACTAAAGGAACATTTTGAGACACCCTATAGTAATCATTCTTAAATTTCTCCACAGTAAGTGACACCCCAGCCAGTAAGATGAGTCGCGAGACCTCTGCCGACCGCCTGGCGGCCATTCGCACCGTGATGCAAGACATGAATGTGGACGCGTATATCGTGCCTACTGCTGATGCGCATAATGTAAGTTTTAAACAAATTTACCGTGTTTAAAGCGTTATACCTACATAGGTTTAGATCAGAAGGTGTCTACTCCGAACTTTGAGTATTTATCCTGACTCCGAAGCGATAAACTGAAGTAACGGCCGAATGTTCGGCCGTTTCTTGACTTCCAAAGATTCGTTTTTTGACTTTGATTCCTTACCCGACTTCAAGTCACATTTTTGACTTATTTCTTTGACAGCCGTTTTTTTTCTTTCGCTGTAGTCAGCCATAGTCAGCTGTATTCAACAGCCGAACATTCGGCCGATACTTCGGATTTATCTTAGGAGTAGACCTCCAGGGCCTCTGGAGCTCCGGGTCAGCACAAGTATGACCCGGTACCAAAATTGTTAAGAGTTATATTATTATAGGTCTCAACAATTTTGGTATTGCTTCATACATTTTGTATGACCTTGTTTATTAGATCCAGGCCTTGCTAATTCAAGGTTTGATCCTTATATATGCGAAACAGAATCGGCCGGCAACATACAAATAAAGATTAGTGCCAATTTCACCAATGAAACTGAACGCGATCAGCACATAAACCACGTTTAAGAGCTGTCAGTGCAGTGTCATTATTTGCTTTGTAATATTGAAACTGACAGCTCTTGAACTTAGTTTAGAAGTGCTGATCGTGTTCAGTTTCATTGGTGAAATTCGCCCTAAGAATTGTAATTTTACTTGCTGATTACAATTTTTTTCAAAATCGGTGAATGCGAGTTGAAATAACTCCAAAGCATGGTCATCATTAAACGGTTTCCTGGTCCTGTAGGGGCTCTCTGGGGATCCTCAGGGGATCTCAAATTACAACCCTTTTATGCAGATGTTGGCTTATCTCCTTCGCAATTGGTCCCCGTTACCAGTTAGGCGTGGGTGATCTTATAATAATAATATTTTTTAATATTTTTAAATGTTTTTATATATTCTTTTATATTCTAATATTTATAAATATAATGTATGTACCTACATAAAAAATAAAGGAAATAATATTAACACCACCTGCCATTATTTCATTGTATTTAATAAAACATTGGTCAGGCAGGGGCCATAGTCTTTTCATAGTCCTAGATAATCAGTTCACTTTAGCAACCCATACCCATAATCTTTGTTTCCATATCCTGCCAATAGTCCTACACCAACCGGGGCTCGTCCTTGGGTGCACTTGCATAGTGTGAACAGGCATAATCGTCGGTTGATGCCTCATCAAAAATTACTCAATCAAAAATGTCTAACGGGCCTCTGCAAGCTGGCTTTGGTCTCTCGTACGCCTTCCAAGGATCCGGTCCCCAGGGTCCCGAGATATGTCAAAGACATTTAAAATAATAAAAATAGCCTTTATTTAACAATCTTACAATCTAATTACATTTATTATTTAGTTAATAAGAGAAGAAAAGTTTATTCTTCTTCAGACATCGGTTCCAGAAGATTGTTTTGCTTTATCATAGGCCTCCTCCATATTCTTCCAAAGTTCCCGGTCATGGCTTTTCTCTTCCACATTGGGTGCAAAAGAAAGAAAGAAAGAAAAATTGTTTATTCTGCACAAACAAAACGCACATATCATTTTCACACAAACAAAGAAGCCAAAAGCCTCGTATTCAAACATAAAAGTTTTACAATCTTGTCTATGAAACGAATCACTCGCTCGCTTCGCTCGTCTCTTTCTTGTGAATGTCTTGTCTCTTGTCTTGTCATGTCATGTCAGAGACTGTCTTGTCTTGTGGAAGATATTACCTACTATTCAATGGAAAATAAACAAAGGCATCGTTCGTTTCAGTCGCAATACATCTCCCCCGCCGACGCCCGTCGTGAATGGCTGTCAGGTCTGCGAGGCTCATCAGGCACAGCTCTAGTGACAGCCGACAAGGCGTTAGTATGGACTGATGCAAGATACTGGACGCAGTTCGAGGTAGAGGTCGATGGTACTCTGTGGACTCTGATGCGACAAGGTAAATTGAAAACTTCAAATTAAAATGAAGATGCATTTCAATCATCTGCCTTTCATTGGGGTCGGCTTCCAGTCTAACCGTTTGCAGCTGAATACCAGTATTTCACATGGAGCGACTGTCTGTCCTCCACAACCCAGTTACTGGGTAACCGTAACACGATACCCCTTGGTAACACTGGTTGTCTTTCGGGCTTCTGACGACCCGTAACGACTGTTAAAGATCCACAATTGACAGCCGGGAGCAACGGCTTAACGTGCTTTCCGAGGCGCGGAGGGGTCTTGGTATGTAAAGATGGTCGTCACCCATCCACGAACCAACCGCGGCAAGGGTAGCTTAACCTGATTGATGGACCCGTGCGGCTGTTATTACTTTTCCTCAAGCCCCCCCATGTCCTCCTTTGCCGGCAGTCCCCATGACTGCTATTTTTTTTTGTCTTTGTTTTCGCTACTTAGTCCAGTTGGATATGATTTGTATTACTCTTGTGGCGGCATTTACATCCCCACATGCGAACTACGCGTCACACTGATGTCACGTAAAATCCTGCATCGCGCAAGCAGAGTTTACCGCGTGACTAGCATATAAACAACATCCCGACAATAGGTAACCGTCGGGCAGTAGCCCACCAGACACATCACCCGTATGGTCGGAGAATCCTCCCTGTTCTACGGAGGATGAGTGAAGTTTACACCCTGATCCTCATACCTCTTATTCACAGGAACGGACCTATCTCTTCAACAGTGGCTGGTTGCCAACATGCCACCAAACACCGTCGTGGCTGTTGATCCTACCACTTATACGAGGAGCTCCTGGCGTACTTTAGAAGTAAGTGAACTACGGTGAATCCGCAGCTGTAGCCCGCGAAATTCGAATGTTCTAAAGTTTTTTGCAATTTGCAGGTCTGTGTGAGGTTGAGGCGCGACTATATCAGACATGTATTTACAGAACTATAATCATATTAATTTCAACTTGATAACTCCACGCGTTCCTGAGAAACAGGGTCTTGACAGCCAGACTGACAGACAGACAGACTGATAGACAGGTGGACAGACAGACGATGAAGTGGTCCTATAAGAGTTCCGTTTTTACCTTTTGAGGTACGGAACCCTAAATTGTAATAAGCTATACTCCATTTGAAATAAAATTAGACATTTAAATAAACGGTGCAGGTTTAAAAGAAGATGTAGTAACAAAAATTGAAAAGAGTATGCTTAGATGGTTTGGTCATGTTGAGAGGATGAGTGGAACGCGACTAACAAAAGGTATTTATAAAGCAGAGGTGAGTGGAAACGCCGGGAGGGGACGCCCTAGGAGGACATATAGTGACCAAATTGGTGATGTTCTTCAGAAAGGTCAGGTGCGTAGTACTCGCAACCGGCGTGCGTGTACGACCAGATGTATGAACGTAGGCGAAGCAAAAGGAGTATGTAAGGAGCGTAGCAGGTGGCGTTCTATAGTTTCTGCCTGCCCCCATGGTAAGAAGGCGTGAGTTTATGTATGTAGGTATGTATGTATTTAAATAAACCTTTTTTACAGTCCGTTCAACCGATTTTGACTTCTATTGCGTTGGTGGCATGACAAATGGCAGCTGTAATAAACAGTTGGTATTGTAACCAGGGTTTTGCTTTTAATGTCATTCTTATGCCTACGGAATAGAAGGCAAAATCGGTTGAACGGACTGTAAAAAAGTTTATTTAAATTTCTAATCTTATTCCAAATGGAGTCGCGCCAATGAAATAACGCCAGACATGAAATAGTACGGAATCCAAAGTCAAATTATTTATTTAAAATAGGCACTTATTATTATTATTCATTTAGTATTTCAAGTTACATGACTCATATACATATAAATATGGTTTTGACACCATTTAAGCCTGGACTTAAATATCCTTCTACTCTGACACATCTCGTCATAAGCAGAGCCAGTAGAAGGCCCCCCGTCTCGTTGCCAGACATAAAACTTCAACCTGGCCACCCCGTATGCCCCACTTACGTGCCTATTCCACCCAACAATGCACCGCGATTTACCCCTGCGTCACGCACTTCCACGACTCACTGCCGCAGACTCACTGAGTGCGGACACAACATCCTCATACAATTTATCAATAACAGATCTGTGACTTGGGTTGTTACAATATTTGTCTGCACAATTAATAAATTCTGATGGAAAATCAATTAATTTTAATTTTCTGTTGCATTCATCACGATACAACTTAATCTGTGCATCAGTTCTGGCCCCCCATATTACACTTCTACCAACTGTATTCAAACATTTATTTTTGGTGTTAATAAATTAAGTCTACATTCCAGTATGGCCAGTATGGGGTAATGGTCAGACCACGTAATATTATAATTCACATAAACTTTTGAAATGGAACACAGTGCGGATCGAGGCCTAGCCACCTTTTAGAGCCATGAGCCATGGTGTTCAGTCAGGCACTTATACTTTTGTTAGTGAGGTAACAAAAGTATAAGTGCCTGACTGAACACCTAACATATTGACAACAACACACAACCAGTCTTGTTCATGACAGAAATTTACAAGTTCATTATAAAATAGTTCACTAGGATGTTCATTGACACCTAATACATAAACTGAATCTACCCCATACTCATCTACAATAGCACTCACCCTGCCAAGGCAATCCGTAAACTCGGGCAAATTACTAAGGGCGTCTGTGGGCATTTTTATTTTATTTATTAGTGACAATAAACAGCAGTATATTAAATATTACACATGATAGGAGTACTAAACTAATAGAATTAACGAATACACTACTCACGACGTTATCCACAGATTACCATATAAAATAATTAGCATAGGTACTGTTAATAATAACAATAAGGGCAAACTTAAAGATACTCATTACAAGGTTATAATTATTACTCGGTTTGTTTTTTCAAATGTATCTCTGAGAGCATAAAATAAAGTGAGAAAAAAAAAAACTAATAATATCTGCGTCTTGAAATGAAATGAAATGAAATGGTTTATTCTGTAAATAGGATATCGGAATCACTTTCACACGTCATATTAAAAAGTAAAAAATAAGCTAGATGTAGTCGACATTTCCTATCTGACTACCCGTGAGAAGAAATAGCGAAACAAACTCAGGGGTCAAAGTCTCTTTTAAAGTCCAGACATAATCTTGGTCAGATCATGTGAGGACCATGTAGATCTGTGTCTAAAATGGTCTTTTGAGGAAAGAACCACACAATTTTGAGTGGACCTGTCCAATCAGTGCAAGCATTTGTCGTAATCGTGCAGCTCGACTCAAGACTTAAGGAGCTCAACGACTCGACGAACAATACCAAAGAAAGTACACTTGGGTAGGCCTCATAAAGTGCTCAAAATGCCAGACCACCATTAAAACTGAGAAAAAGCATAAAATAATAGGAAAATATTTAAAGAAAAAAAAAAAGACCCACATAGTGCTCACATTCACAATAAATTAAAGCAGTAAATATAATACTTTTCAAAGTAAACATTAATGTAATATTGTATATAATATTCTGCAATGTCAATATTTATATAAAATCATGCATAATAACATTAAATGTCAAGTTTTCCAGTTTGATCACAAGGCTTGCAGAGCGAGCAGCTCAATCCCAAGCTTTTTTGTCTTCTAAATAATCAGAAAAAATTAATACTTAATACTAGGGACCAATGTAAAGGTTTGGAATCAGATAAAATCGGCATGCAACAAACGAACTTAAAGCTACATAAATACATGAGGTATATGAAACAAAATTAAGTAACATCGAAACTTATGGCTGTTCCTTTCAAGTGGAAATAACTTGATTTTTGAACCTAGTCTTGTTCAGAAATATAATATCAATAGATACAAACTTTTAATTATAAGTGTCGTCCAATCGGTGCAGCGGTGAGCGTGCGCCTGAGTTGGTATGACAGAAGTTAGTGGCAAACAAACACCGTGAACGTACTTCTCTACTCTGTATTGTACGACGTGTATGCACTAAACACAATAATCGGTCTATCGGCCGTCTTAACTGCACACGCGGATTATCGCACGAAACAACACTCACATTCTGGCACACGCTGTGTCTCCACATCAAAGCTACGCCAGCATCCCCACTGAAGTGTCCACTGCAGATGTACCGGTAGTGCTAAACTCGGAGTCTATGGTGCCCAGATAAGGTAATTCACCCGGCATCAGCCACGTCTCCTGTAGTGCTACTATATCCGACGTCCGACATAATTCTCTGACACTGTCTACAGTACGTTTAACACTTTTACAATTAAAACTTGTCAAAGTATAAGTTTTGTTATTCATCATTTTGTTTGAGGTGGGCCGTAATTTATCCATTATTTATTTATAAGTCATCAACAAACAACGATCGGTTCAAATTTTGGCGATTAAAATGGACAAATCGTCTGAATATGATGCCCCGTGGCCAAAGATTTTCATCCAAAAATAATGATCATTTGGATTCGGAAACTAAAAAGTTGTAGGCAATATGACCCCTTTCTTTCTTCATCCGTATTTGCTCCAGAACAACCGTTTCTTGTGTCTTAGAGCGGATGTAATTCAGTAACTCGCTTTCTGGCGTTTCACTATGAATATTAGTGATAAATATGGGAACTTTCCTATCTGCTGCTCTAAATAGGCACTCCGCATCTCTCGCTACGCCCGTCTTGCCCACATGACGGTATTTAGACTGCTGCTTCTTATGACACTTTTTGCCATCCGTCACTGTTTTTGTTTACACCGCACGGTGCGTCGCGCTGGCCCACGCCGGTGGCGCATGCGTCGGTTGTGTGCGCAATCAGCTGACACGCTCCAAGCACACTCTGTTTGGACCGCTCAATAAGGCATTTTAAAGCATTATTATAAGGCATTTCTGAACGCCAAAATTTACACCAAAAAAAGATAGAATTGATTCTAGTCGCCCATTGATAAATAAAAAATATATCAATGTAGTCGCCCCTTCTAAAAGGTAGTTTCGTATGGAGAAGAATGGCCAAGAAACTCCACCGTTACTCTTTTAAAATGTTTTACAATATTTTGCATAATTCATTAGATATTATGTGAAAACGATGTACCTACAGTCGCACATCCAAGTTACCACAGACTGTCAAATTTTCTCATTCGATTTTGAACCTAACCTTCAACATTTTAAGCTTTAAAAACTTTGTATGACCTGATGCTGGCGACTTTACCTAATATAAAATTACTATAAGAACCACAATAGGTAAAAAGAATCACATTAATATTATAAAGGCGAAAGTTTGTGAGTGTGTGTGTATGTTTGTTACTTCTTCACACTCAAACGGCTGGACCAATTTTGATCAAATTTTGTATGGAGGTAGCTGACACCCCGGATTAAGACATGGCTACTTTTTATCCCGATATTCCTATGGGATCGAGACTTACGCGGGTGAAACCGCGGGGCGCAGCTAGTTATAGATAAAACAATTACAGATAAATTAATGGTGATCACATATTTACAAATTTTGTAAAAATAGTTAAATAATAAATCAGTGTGTCAGTTAAAGTACAGTAACAAGTAACATTTTGTGATAATGTAAAATGAATGTCATAAAAAATATAAAATATACAATTAAATTAGAAACCAGTTTGATTTTGTTCAGAGTCAGCCTCAGTGCGTGAGCATGACTACATGCATGTAAAGATAAACTACGATAACATGGCTCACCCCTCCAAATTACTGTTTCAATGTGTGTTGTCACATCCTTACGAAAGAGTTTGTATGTAGTTGTAAGTACTCGCAATATCTCACTTAATACCAGATTTGTTGGTCAACTAATCATAACTAGCCGATCGCGCAAGACAACGCATGTGTCGTGTTCATAGAGCACGTCAGTGCAGCGCCATACTAATAACAATGAGCGATTAATGACGCCACTAGTTGAGCAACAAATCCGTGATTTGTTTTTGTTTGACAGTCGTCTCATTACGCACACATGCGTACAAATACTTTCAAACATTTTGAATTTTGGAGGGGCGGGCCATATTATCGTAGTTAATCTCTACCCTGTTTTTATTTTCAGGTAGCATTAGCAGCAGCTAATGTGGCACTAGAAGCTATTTACGACAATCTAGTGGATTTAGCACGAAGGAGACTAAGCGACGGACCCCCAGAGAGGACCCACAATGAATTACTGCCATTACCCGTTCAGTATACTGGTAAGTCTGATCTATTCAAACCCATCTTTCCGCATACAAACTAATATCAACTTTATGTTAGTGTAAATTAAGTTGTTTTCAGAATGACTAGTATAAAATGTTAACAATATTGAAAATGAAGTGGTAACTAAATTTTATCGGTCTTAGTACAAAACAGGGTTTATGTTTAGACCCAATTTTATACAGGTGCGTGTCGGACCACGAATAATGAAGGGTTCCGTAGGTAGGTTGAATTTATCCCAAGAACAAACTTAACATTGTAGTTGAAAACATGTTCGCTGATACATTCTAACTGCAAATTTAAGTTTTTACGCACAATATTGAGTGATTTACCATATATGTTATTTTAAGACCATAGACTTCTTATAGGTCCTGTAATCTATAAATATAGAACTATTATCTGTTTTTTTTTTTAGGCTCAGCAGTTTCGTAGATAAGGCGTAGATAATTTTATTTGTAATAAATTATGTTTTAATTTAATATTTTATAATATTATTATTTTCTCCCAATCAGAGCACGGCGTCTTATGTCTTCACCACCTTTGCTTGACTGGTAGACAGGGGCTTTGAGAGGAGCTGGGCTGTGGTTGGCTCATGGCTGCAGACGGATAACACGCCAAAATTTTGTTGCCCGCTTTTGTAAAGCAACTCGACATAAATATACCTATATATATCCTCCGTGGAGAACCACTTTACGCCACTGCTGGTAGAGAATGCCTAAGGCATTAAGTCCGCCTTTGTACCTTATTGTGTGTGAGAAGTTTAAATAAATAAATAATGTTTTTTTTTTCAATTTACAGGTCAGCAGTCGTTTACAAAGATCTGGGAGTTAATTCAACAAATAAACACTAGGGGCGCCACTGCATTACTCCTGACTGCTCTAGACGATATTGCTTGTAAGTACGAGTACATACATAAAATACACAAGATTGACAAACTTTTATTGTTTGAATACAAGGCTTTTGGCTGCGTTGTCTGTGTGTAATTTATTTATGTTATTTTTTTGTAATGTGCGTTTTGTTAATCATCCATCAGATTAAGATGAATTAATTTTGGCTGATGAAATGGTACGAAACCGTCAAAGTCAAATCAATTATTTCAAATAGGCACAATTATTTCAAAGACGAGAGCAGTTGTAACGGCCCCAACTTACGGGTTGTAGGTCGTGGGTTCGAACCCAGACAGGCGCTTTACTTTGTGTAAATTATTTCATCGAAGATTTTGACGGCACGGTTGGCGCAGTGGTTAATCGATTGGCTGCTGCGCTGCATGTCGCAGGTTCGATTACCGCCCGGAAAAAAAAAAAATGTATGACCTACAAGTAGGTAGTTGTTCCGGGTCTGGCTGTTTGTGTATGTGAGTTTAAATGTTTGTAAACACACCCACGATACAGGAGAAATTCCTAATGTGGGGCAACGTTTTTTAGGGTTCCGTACCCAAAGGGGAACCCTATTACTAAGGCTCCGCCGTCTGTCTGTCTGTCTGTCCGTCTGTCACCAGGCTGTATCTCATGAACCATGATAGTTAGATAGTTTAAATTTTCACAGTTGATGTATTTCTGTTGCCGCTATAAAAACAAATATTAAAAAATATAATAAAATAAATATTTAAGGGGGCTCCCATACAACAAACGTGATTTTTTTGCTCGTTTTTGCTCGATATTGATGACGGCAACAGGTAGACGCTTGAAATATCCACTTTAAAAATAAATAATTAAATTAAAATAAAACATATTTAAGGGGGCCTCTCATACAACAAACGTGATTTTTTTGCCATTTTTATAGATAATGGTACGGAACCCTTCGTGCACGAGTCCGACTCGCACTTGGCCGGTTTTATAAAAGAAAGAAGAACTTTTCTTTTTTTTTATAAAAAAAGAGAAAGAAATAACCACTGCTCTAAAAACGGTGAAGGAAAACATCTTGAGGAGCCTGTGTCCCAGCAGTGGGAACATTATAGGTTCATTAAAATGCTACATAATTATACGCCACGGATCATCAAAGCTATATATATATAAATCTAAATATACTAAAGCCAACGAGCCGAGATAAATTTTATGCTTTGGGATTAAACACTTTCACTTAATGGCGTATCGTTCAGTTTCCATTGCAATTAAAATTATTTTATGACGTTTAGCGATAGTTTTTTTTAAATTCAAAAATCAACTTAGATTACTTGAGTTTAAAGTTGTTAATTCTATGTATTTAGCTTGTATTGTTGGCCAGAGTATAGGGACACTGAGCAGAAATAATTGCTCAAACTCAAACTCCAAAACTCAAAGCATTTATTTCAAATAAACCAATTACAGGCACTTTTGAATTGTCAAGGGGTCGGTCAGTCAGAGAGATGAAGCTAGTTGCCCATTCCAAAGCGTAGTAGGTTCCTATGGAGAAGAACAGGCAAGAAACTCCACGAAAACTTTTTTAAATTAAAATATTGTTACAAAGTATTATTGGTTACATCTTACATCATTCATGTTGAAATTATACATGTGAGAACGATGCAAAAGGTCAAATAAGACTCCGTGATAAAAAAAAATAAACAATTCCTTAATTAAATTAAATTATAATAAGCCATGGCCGCTAAGAATTTACCATTCCCTACTAATGGCGCCCGTTCACGAACATGACGCATGGATCAGCACCATTCAGCTCAACCATTTTGAAGGAAATTTAATGATCCATCAACACACACGCCACCATCAGCGAGACATTTGAGTGAGCATGACACACTCTCAGCCGCCAGGGCATATTCAAGTCAATGAAAGACATACTTATTCAGTAAATGGTAGTTACATATCAAAATCAAAAGTCATTTATTCAAACTAGGCTGAGAATCAGCACTTTTTGAACGTCAAAAATTACATAAGACCGTCCCCCAAAAACGCTCACCCTTCACCACTTCCTAGTGCTTTAGCTGGGAAGCAGATGTGCTCACACATGTGGGAAATTCTGCGAATGCTGGGAAACGACTTTTATTTTTGGTGTCAAAAATCGCTAATAACTGGTAGCACGCAATGTAACGCACTCAACAGATTGTGTTGACGTGGACATAAAAAGGGAGGGGGGACGTGGGGTTATAATAAGTTGTTTTTTTTTAAAATAAACCTACGTCTAAATAAAACTTTTTTTTATTTACAGACACACTCAACATTCGTGGATCCGATATTCCGTTTAATCCTGTATTTTTTTCCTATCTTATTATTCGGACCAACCCAAGTTCGGTAAGTAAAAAATAAACTTATATCTCAACGCGCCTAAAGAAGTTTTCACTTCAATATAAATGATTATAATGATTATCTAAAACACAATTTAAACTCAACGACTCTTCACGTGACCGGCTGGCCTATTTTTAGCCCAAAGAATCAGTATTGCCATCCAACGTGGCAATGCTGCCAGCCTTTTGGGCACTTTTCCCATTGACAGCGATGCGGACGAATTTTTTTATTGCCCAATGAGCACTTCCCCCATTTAAACTCAAAATAAACTTTTCACGTGGTCAATTTAACTTCACTTACTGCTACTTGAGTGTTACTACAGCATGTCAGCGCTGGCATGTCGGTGATGCGAAGTTTTTTTTATTTTTTATTCTTTCATTGATATTAATTTCCTCCTTTTTAGACCTCTGTTAGAATCAAAGAATCTGTAAGAAATAAAAAAAACGAGTGTGCTTTAGACCACACGACTGAAGTAAAACTTACAAATAGTAATACTAATTATACTTACTTACAACAATAGGCCTGCACTGCGTCTTAGATATACGAAACGCAACTGGCTATGAGAGAAACAGAGAAAGAAAATGCGTGCTCGCACCTCTCTCTCTTGCCCTTACAGTAATATACGAAACGTAACTCTCTCTCTTTCTATCTTCACTAACTTATATCTCCCTCTCAACTTCCGTTGGCTCGCTTCCGTAACGCTGTCGTCACGTGTTTACCACCGCGTGCGTAAAGAAGTTTTACTTCAAAAATATATTAATATTTTTTTTGTTTCTCTTTTTTTGTGTACTTTATTAATTCTGATACTGTCTTTTTTTCAGCCTAACTTCGGGAGTGTGTTACTATTCTGGCATGATGGAGTCCTGGCCAGTAACATTACTGCCCATTTAGCATCAGAAAACACACTTGTAGAAACGAGACCATATGCAGATATATTTTACTACCTTAAGGATCTATCTGTAAGTACTTACAGATCCCAAGAAAAGAATTTGGTGGTATGAGGAACAGGGTGTAAAGTTCACTCATCCTCCATAGAAAAGGGAGGATCCTCCGACCAGACGGGTGTTGTGTCTGGTGGGCAACTGCCCGACGCGACGGTTGATGTCGGGACGTTGTATATAATTATGCCAGTCGCGCGGTAAACTCTGCTTGCGCGATGCAGGATTTGCGTGACGTCAGTGTGACGCATAGTTCGCATGTGGCGATGTTGATGCCGCTACAAGAATGCACTTCGGAAATCATCGTTACTCTTCGGAAATTCGAACGGACGATGTTGAAATCTATTGTTTTATTGTTTTTGTTTTTTTTAAAAAAACGTTGCCCCACACTAGGAATTTCTCCTGTACGTGGGTGCGCTTGCAATTATTTAAAGTCACATACACAAACAGCCAGACCCGGAACAACTACTTGTAGGTCATACAAATATTTGTTCCGTCCGGGAATCGAACCCGCGACACGCAGCGCAGCAGTCAATCGCTTAATCACTGCGCCAACCGTGCCGTCGTATTAAAGGGGATTCGCTGAGGTAGCCCGCAAAATTCAAATTTTATTACGTTTTTTGCAATTTGCAGGTCAGTAAAAGGTTGTATGTTGGTTTAAATATGATTCGCGGACGTAACAACACACACTCTTTTAAATTATAATGTTACAAAAATATTGTTACATCTTTTAGTAACATAAACATAACATCACGCCTGTAATTCCCGAAGGGTAAGGCAGAGGCATACCTATAGTATGTACACCCAGTAACAGGACAGTATATTAGGTACATCTTTTAGTGTTAAATTTATAACAAAATTTGAGGACGATATAAAAAAAACGCGTCCATAGTAGCTACAGCAAAAAAAAAAAAAAAACAATTCAAAATTAAAATAATCTGTGGCAGCTAAGAGATGACCAGTCCCACCTGACAGCGCCCGTTCACGAACATGACGCATGGATCGGCACCATTCAGCTCAACCATTTTGAAGGGAGCTAGCTAACTCAGTCTGCCAATCTTGGCAATCGCGCCCTCCCCCGTCTCACCGATCACATACCTCAGGCGGTGACTAGCACTTGTGCGCGGACTATAATTCGGTGACACGAATATTACACAAGCGCACAATTTTTCTGGTTTAACTGTACGAGTACTTTTAAGATTTATACAAACTTGTTCAATACTGAAACTCTTTTTTTTTTCAAGTAGGTACATCAATCAAATCAAATCATTTATTTTTGCAAATATGGGTAATTAGTACATCGATGTTTTCTTAAAATGTAGTCCTCCATATTCTACCGTCTCATTAATATCGAATAAGTAAAAAAAAAAAAAAAAAGTTTATTTCATATAAAAATGAAAAGAAATGTCAAATCATTGGAATATTATAATATTAAATCAAAAAACAGACTAATATCAGTAGTGACATTTTTACAGTAATGTCAAAAAAATTATTAAGTGTGTCAAAGTGTCAATAAGAATAAAAAGTGTCAGAATAGGAACATGTATGTCAATCTTATTAATAGTTTATAAATCAGTGCGGAGATTTATCATTAAGGAAGTGTAGTGGATGTTTATAATATTTAAGGGATTTTTCCAGATTGAATTGGGTGACCAAGGAACTATTTGGGTAACTGATGAAGCTAGCCACGCCGTGTTATTAGCCATTGAGGTATGTTGCATTTTTGTAAACCTTCAAATCCTATTTTATAACAGCATTCATCGCACCTTAATTGAGTATAACACAATATGAATGATTTCGAAGTATGTTGGTAATCCATTGCTCCATATGTTCGAAAAAATTGTCTGTTCAACAACGTAATGAATAGAATACTCTTTATTATGCACACCATAAAAATTACAAATATAAATGTAGAAATTTTACATAGGGTGACACAAACTGCTCTTATAATCCTTCCATATCCCAAGGGCACGTCTTCCCTACCATTATCGCGCCCCCCGGTCTACTCTCTGATATACAATGGTCTCTGTAGTCTCATGAAACATGAGGCTTCAGGGGCTAGGGTGAATCTTTGGGTTCATTCGAGCAATCGAGTCTGGTTCAACCACGCTGGGGTCGTTGCATTTCATTCATTCATTCATTCAACAACGTAAAGAACGTAATGGATAAAAATAGAATAGAATACTCTTTAATATGTACACCATAAAAATTACAGATGTAAATGTAGACATTTTACATAGGGTGACACAAATGAAGAAGGAATGAGGAATTTTTTTTTTTTTTCTTTGTGGCTTCGCTCGGTTTATGAATTTAGCCAGTGTCATGAAAAATTAGGTAACAAGTACAAACTATGAAATTAACTCCATTCAATGCGTGATAAAGATGATAGATGATATCCCGCCCGCTCCCCTTGAGTTTAAGTAAAGACGTGGCACTTTACTGAAACCTCGCGCGGACATCTTGAGAGAACTTAAAGTGATGTTGCACTGTTTTGTTTCATTTGCCTACACTAATGCACGTTCACGAACATTTAATGGTTAATAATCCACCACTATTACACATTAATATTCGCCTAAACACAAATTTTAGAAAATAAAACAAAACTGCTAACATGACGCTTCACTTTGCCGCCAAGAACTCGGAATGAGGAATGGGGAGGGTGAATGTTGTTGAACTGTCAAAGTGAGACCCATTGCTATTATTTTGACAGTTCACCCACGTCTTTATGTTCATGTATTTATGTTGTTGAGCAGACGATTTTTTCAAACCTATGAAGCAATGGATTGGAGTTACTATCAAACCGATTTCGATTGAAAATTAAAGCCTTTGAAACAATTAGGTGCTGATCAACTCTCTGATCAGTAAGTCTGCTAATGTCGAATCTCATGTTATTTGTTGAGATTGGTTTGCTGAAATAATCTATAGAAATAAATAAAATTGAAGTGTCTGTAAAATAACAGCTTCTGCTTACTAAATACATAAGCAGTGGTGGCCGAGTGGTAACGGCCGCGGCTTACGAGTTGTAGGTCGTAGGTTCGAACCCAGACAGGCGCTTTATTTTGTGTAAATTATTTCATCACCGCTGCTCTCAAAACGGTGAAGGAAAACCTCGTGAGGAAACCGGCATGTCCTAGAACTAAAAATTCGAAGACATGTGACATTACCAACCCGCACTGGGCCCGCGTGGTGGATTACGGCCCACTCCCTCTCACAGAAAGAGGAGGCCTGTGTCCCAGCAGTGGGAACATTATAGGCTGATTATGTATTTACGGTACTAATAAATAAAAAAACAATTTTTAAAAATTTTGTCTGTCTGTTTGTTTGGGCTAATCTTCGAAACGGCTGACCGATTTTGACGGGACTTTCACTGGCAGATAGCTGATGTTATAAGGAGTAACTAAGCCTACTTTTATTTTAGAAAAAGCCACGCAGGCGATGCCACGGGCAGTAGCTAGTTAGTAACTAAAGTAAGACAGTTTAATGCTCGTTTTCACTAGGCAATTCCTGAATAAGCGCGTTGATAGATTTTCAACGCTCGGCCCAGCGCCGAAAGTTTTAAATCTAACAGCGCGCATCATACATTTTTAGCTTATTATTTATTTTTGACAGAAGACTAAATCCATTTCTATTTTTTCAGGAAGGCCCAGCTCAGATTCTATCTACCTCGATTTCACCAGTTGCTCTGAAAAAGTGTGTGAAGAATAATGTGGAACTTCAGGTAAATAAAACTATAATATTTAATAAATACATAAACTCACCCCTTCTGCATTATTTATTTATTTATCAGGAACAATTTATACAGGGTGGAAGGGACATCGACAGGCATCCTGTTACCATGGATTCAGTATATCATACTTGAAAAAAAAAAATCGCTTGTCCATACATTTTGACCGAGTAGGTATTGCACTTCTGTAGGAAACAGCTGTTTTTTTTTTAAATTACCGACGAGAAATTTCAATGCACGGGGGTCAAGTATGATGTACTACTCCGAACATAAATCTGAAGTATCGGCCGAATGTTCGGTCGTTTCTTTACTACGGCAAACTATTTTTATTTTCTCTTTGTCTTTTATTCTCAGTTAATGTTAATCATGGTCTGGCAGTTTGAGTCATTTATGCGGCCTACCCAAATGTCCTTTCTTTGGTATTGATCGTCGCATCGTTGAGCTCCTTAAGTTCTGAGTAGAGCTGCACGATTACTGACAAATGCGTGCACTGACTGGTCAGGTCCACTCAATCTGTGTGGTTCTTTCCTCAAAAGACCATTTCAGACACCAATCTACATGGCCTTCACATGATCTGACCAAGATTATGTCTGGACTTTAAAAGAGACTGTGACCTCTGAGTTTGTTTCGGTCTTTCTTCTCAGAGTAGTCAGATAGGAAACGCCGACCTCATCTAGTTTTAAAAATATGACTGACGTGTAAAGGTGTTTGTACAAACCTACTTACAGAAATAAAAGTCATTTATCATTTATTGCTGACTACGGCGAAAAATAAAAGAAAGGGCTTTCGAAGAGATATGCCAAAGTCAATACTGTGACTTGAAGTCTGGTAAGGACTGAAAGTCAAAAAAGGAAACTATGGAAGTTATAAAACGGCCGAACATTCGGCCGATACTTCAGTTTAGCGCTTCGGAGTACACTCCCTGTATCCATGGTAACAGCATGCGCGTCGATGTCCCTGCCACCCTGTATTGTGTTTGATACATTACATACAATCATAATTAATAATATTAATATAAATTCTAAAGTAAACACGCAGCAATAATAATTAAAAAAAATATGTTTTTTTTTTTTTAATTGAAAATTTTAATTTCTAAAACTTCCCATGGGTGTAGGCAGAAACTATAGAACGCCACCTGCTAGGCTCCTTACATACTCCTTTAGCTTCGTTTACGTTCATACATCTGGTCATACACGCACGCCGGTTGCGAGTACTACGCACCTGACCTAATATTTAATATCCGCCTGAAATTGATGAGAGCAGTTGTGGCCCAGTGGTAACAGTAGCGACTTACGAATTGTAGGTCGTAGGTTCGAACCCAGACGGGCGGTTTACTTTGTGTAAATAATTTCGTCAACACTGCTCTCAAAACGGTGAAGGAAAACATCGTGAGGGTAAACCAGACAGTTATTTTATTAGTATAGTATGTAACGTATTTTCATTAAAATACATTTTGTATGGCTACTTTTTTTTTTTTTCTTTTTGGCTTCGCACGGTTTGTGCATTTAGCCAGCGTCATGTAAAATTAGGTAACAAGTACAAAGTTATAATAATTATGAAATGAACTCCACTCAATGCATGATAAAGATGATAGATGATATCCCGCCCCGCTCCCCTTGAGTTTAAGTAAAGACGCGGCACTTTACTGAAACCTCGCGCGGACTTCTTGAGAGAACTTAAAGTAATGTTGCACTGTTTTGTTTCATTTGCCTACACTAATGCAGGTTCACGAACACTTAATGGTTAATAATCCACCACTATTACACGTTAATATTCGGCTAAACACAAATTTTAGAAAATAAAACAAAACTGCTAACATGACGCTACACTTTCCGGCCAAGAAGCCTATGGCTACTTATCTGACATCATTGTCAACTTAATTTGGAACTGAAATTAAAAGATAAGTAGTAACCAAATATGAGTCGCTTTCGGCAAAAGAATCCCGCTTTTTAACCGACTTCTAAAAAAGGAGGAGGTACTCAATTCGAATTTTTATATTTTTAGGGTTCCGTACCCAAAGGGTAAAACGGGAACCCTATTACTAAGGCTCCGCCGTCTGTCTGTCTGTCTGTCCGTCTGTCACCAGGCTGTATGCGGCAAGTCGCTGCAGGACTGACCGTGTCTGAAATTAATCTTTCTGATCAAATGGGGTCCTATTTCTTCCCGTGGGTGTCGTAAAAGGCGACTAAGGGAGTTACTAGAGAATAGGCAGCAGCGTTCTCTGTGCATTTTAACACCATACTGCGATCGCCAACCCGCCTGCGGCCTGCCAAGCGTGTCGATTATGGCAAGCCCCCCTTGGGGAGGCTATGTCCAGCAGGGGCGGGTTTCGGCTGAAATGGTGATCAAAAGGTGCAGTCAGCTTTTACTGCCTCGTTAGTCTAGCATGAGGTCCTGGGTTTGATTCCCAGGTCGAGCAATTATTCCTGTCAGGGTTGCGAGTTTGTCCGAAAGGGATATCGTGGCCCTGGCACACAGACAACTGAAGCAACATGGGTGGGTTTTAGTCAGTCAAAGTCTGACATGCCCACTCCACCTAGAGCGGGAGAAGTTATTTGATAATTTTCCACCCAAAAAAAAAAGATCAGGCAGTTATTTGAGTTTTTCCCATCAGGTTTGAATTTGTGCCCGGTTGATGGCAATAGGCTCTCCCCCTATCACATGGGACTTAAACATAACTGATGAAATGTGGGTGTACAAAAGGCACACCTCTGCCTAACCCTTCGGGGAATACAGGCGTGATATTATGTAAAATGTATTTGTTTTTAACCAGGGTTTCCGCCTAGCTCATATAAAAGATGGTGTGGCCGTGGTCCGGTCCTTACATTGGGTGGAACGGCAAGTCGCTGCAGGACTGCAGGTCTCTGAAATTGACCTGTCAGATCAAATGGTGCAGTTCCGACGGTAAGTGTCAGATAGTACTTTTTTTTTTTTTGGGCTTTGCACGGTTTGTGAATTTAGACGGTGTCATGTAATTTTTAGGTAACACGTACAAATTATAAAATGAACTCCATTCAATGCATGATAAAGATCATTGATGATATCCCGCCCGCTCCCCTTGAGTTTCAGTAAAGACGTGGCACTTTACTCAAACCTCGCGCGGACTTCTTGAGAGAACTTAAAGTGATGTTGCACTGTTTTGTTTCATTTGCCTACACTAATGCAGGTTCACGAACACATAATGGTTAATAATCCACCACTATTATACATTAATATTCGGCTAAACACAATTTTTTGAAAATAAAACAAAACTGCTAACATGACGCTTCACTTTCCCGCCAAGAAGTCCCCAGATAGTACTTATAATAGTATTCGCTTTAGATTTAGTTTGTGGGGAAGTTTTATTTATAAAGACTGATTTACACGATGCGATTTAATTGTCTATGTCATAGTTGAAGCAACAATTCAAGCGGTTCTTGACGGGAAAGTGAAGCGTCATAATTAGCAGTTTTGTTTTATTTTCTAAAACTTATGTTTAGCCGAATATTAATGTGTAATAGTGGTGGATTATTAACCATTAAGTGTTCGTGAACCTGCATTAGTGTAGGCAAATGAAACAAAACAGTGCAACATCACTTTAAGTTCTCTCAAGAAGTCCGCGTGAGGTCTCAGTAAAGTGCCACGTCTTTACTGAAACTCAAGGGGAGCGTACGGGCGGGGATAAATCATCTACCATGGATTATTTAAAATTCATTTCATCATTACCTTATTTAAACAAAGTTTGTAACTAAATAAAGACTTGGGTAAAAGGTCCCAGCAACCAGGCCATTAAACTATTATTTAAAAAAAAACAAGCACAAAAGTTGCATCGTCTGAACAATGTTTTTTGCCATTTTTATTTACAAAGACTATAGATGCCGCAAATAGTGGTAATGGCGAATAATCGATTAGCAATTACCTACTCGGCATTCCCTATGGCGAATAGTCGAGTTATTCGCCATAATTATTCGACATCAAAAACAGGCATCCGGCTGTCCCGAAACTACCGAATTCTTTGGATGTATTTGGAGTTTATAGCCAAGTACTAGCTCTTTAGTATTTTTTGACAGTTATTTTGGTATTTACTCATAAAATTTACATATAATGTGTCAATTTATTTTCAATTTGCAGTACCTATTACGATTTAATATATTTATTTAGTATTGATTAAATGTCAAAAATAACTATCAAATACAACGATCTACTTAGTACTTGGCTGTAAAAAAATAGTAGTACTTTGATTTAAATTTAATAAATTAATCAAAAACGAAAACTCTCTAGAAATGCGACGTTGCCAGCTCGCGCGGGATGAACGCTCTTAACCGTAACGATAATCGGCATATCGTGTGTTATGTTATTACTATTATTAATACTTCTCTAGTATACCTACCTAAACTCTATTTATAATGCTTTTTCTCCAGCCAAGAAGATAATTTCATGGGCCCATCGTTCTCGACAATCGCGGGCGCTGGTGAAAACGGTGCCATCATACATTACAGCCCCCAACGAGAGGGGCCACAGCGATACATCCGACCTGATGATATGCTGCTTGTGGACTCTGGGGGACAGTACTTGTCAGTATCACAACTATATTATAAATGCGAAAGTTTTTGAGTGTGTGTGTGTATGTTTGTTACTTCTTCACGCTCAAACGGCCCGGCTGGACCAATTTAAAAAAAAATTGTATGTATGTAGCTGACACCCTGGATTACGACATAGGCTATTTTTTATCCCGATATTCCCACGGGATCGAGACTTACGTGGGTGAAACCGCGGGGCGCAGCTAGTATTAATATAAGACGAAATTGAATAACTTGGTGAAAATACTCAAGCAAAAAAAAAACGAGCGAGCCCTCCAGTAGTACCTTGCTCATACCGGTTTCGGGCCCTGACGCCTGAAACCGGTATGATCAATACCGGTATTTTTCGGTAACAACCTTTATTATTTTACCGGTATTTTTAAAGGTTACCTTAATTCTTAGAAATTGAATACAGCCGGTATTAATACCGGTAGCCGAAAGTCGCCTGTGTGTGTCGACCCGCGCGCCTACCAATGGCCCATGGCCCTGGCTTTAGGTATCCGGTATTAAAACGGTAAGAAGTAACATATTTCTTCTTCCTATGTTTACCCAGATAGCGGTAACCTTAATCGTAGAGGTAACCGAAATTCTTCAAAACCTGTACCGTAATTTATAAAGGATTTCGGTCCCTCGTAATAAGCAACTGAGTAGCGACAGAAATGATCCCCTCTACTTACAATCTATATAGTACTTACAAATTCCATGCTATTATAAAGTACTTACTAATTCCGTGCTATTCAAAAGTACTTACTTACAAACATAACCAAACACCACAGAGTACCGAAAATTTAATTGTATTTTACACAAAAATTGCATTTTGATTTTCTTTAGGTACCTACTTAATATGTTAATAATAATTACGTTTCCCCCAACAGTGAAGGCACCACCGACATAACTCGGACGCGTCATATGAGCGGCACTCCTACTGACGCTCAACGCATGACGTTTACTCGAGTGTTGAAGGGACAGATCAATTTAGCTACCACCGTGCTGCCTACAGGGATATTGGTAAGGCAACATCATCTTTTAACTAACCCAATGATGTATGTAAAGAATTTTTACAAAAAAAAAACAAACAAAACACAAACCGTGAGAAATATCTTTAATTTCGGATGTCGGTGGCAAAAAACGAAAATACAGAACCAAAGACACTGACTTTTTTTTTTAAGTAGAAAGGTTGTTTTTTTTTTTAAAGTTGCCATTTTCCAAAAAAAAGTTGTAGCGCTATAGGTACTTCTTTTTACTTATATATAATTGCTCCTGCCCATAACTCAAACGCGTCATATGACCGGCACTAGTCTATTATTAGAACTGGCTGAAAAAAAATTGTACTTTTATTTTTAATATTATAATAAATAATTTAATAAAATAATTACGAAAACCCTCTAGAAATGCGACGTTGCCAGCTCACGCGAGATGAATGCTCTTAATAACCAACTTCATTTGACCCTGTATATTCGCTGTAGACAACGTAACTTTTTTTTTTGGGTGGGAAATTATCAAATAACTTCTCCCGCTCTGCGCGGAGCGGGAGGGGGTGTTAGTCTTTTACTGACTAAAACCCACCCGTGTTCATTCAGTTGCCTGTGTGCCAGGGCCGCTATATCCCTTTAGGACAAACTCTCAACCCTAAAAGGCATTGGCGCTAGCGGACCCCGTCAGTTGGTGCTGACATCTCTTTGAGGCGCGCGTGGAACACAACGCGCCGTCTATCCAGGCCTGGTCCTTATCAGACGGCGAGTTACCCACGCTCAGTCACTTCACTCCCCGACCGAAACCACGCGCCTACAGGTGGCCGAGAATTGGCCTGCGACTCCCGATGCTTGGGGCGTCTCCCGCGGTGACTAGGGGCGTGAGGGTGCGAATTTAGCCTCTTTCTCACGCGTTCCGCCTCCTCCTTCGCGAGCTTTACTGCTTTGCAGAAGGAGGTGACGGCCTCCCATGCACTCTCGCTCCGAACCATGGCCTGAACCAGGGCCGGACGCGAGAGATCGGCGCCGCCGATCGCCTCCGTGAGGACACGGCGGTGCTCCGCCCAAGCCGGGCAGACCTCCACCGTATGCTCCACCATGTCCTCCGGGCAGACTACAGTTACTAAAACCCTATATTTTCCTACTAACACCCTATTTTCCCTTTTCCAGGGCAACGTTATAGAGGTTCTAGCCCGCAAAGCCCTATGGGATGTGGGTCTTAACTACGGCCATGGCACTGGCCACGGCGTGGGCCACTTTCTGAACGTGCACGAAGGGCCCATCTGGATTCTTAGTGGCCCAACTGCTGATGACCCTGGAATCGCGCCTAACATGATTTATAGTAACGGTAAGTGAGCTGGCTGTTACTTAGTCACGAAAACTTTTTAGTAAGGGGCTCATGGCTAAGTATGACCCGTGTGTTGCCAGGTTAAAAAACCGAAAAGCCGGACGGACCATCCAGTTTAGCCGGACATTTGGGTAAAAAGGCCGGACACCCTTCATTTTTTAGTCTTAGACGATTTTTATTTTTAAAAGTAAAACAAGGTTTTTATTATTTATCATAATATCTATGTTCTAATTAAACAAAAATAACATTTAATGAATCAGTCTTCTTTATTATTAAAGCGGAAACCAATATATGACAAATTTAAAAAGCCGGACAGGCCGGACACCGTCTAATTTGGCCGCACATGCAACCAAAAGGCCTGAATATGTCCGGCTTTATCCGAACGCCTGGCAACGCTACCCGTGTCTTTCACGAATTCTTTAGTAAAAGGGGCTATACTGCCGAACGATTTATCTAACCGCCCATTCATTTATTACTTGACATTGTAGAATTAAAGAACCGACCGTATTTTTTTTCAACTGATCACATTAAGTACTCCAATATTTCAATAACAGTAAGTTGTAAAAATTATTACCCCTTGAAAACTAACATATGGGAGACTCGCAGTGGTAGCCCGCGAATCTTAAATTTGAATTTCGCGGGCTACATTGGCGTGTAGCCGTCCGTCACCGACTCTCTAAAACGTCAGATGCTAATGACAGCGTGCGGTGACGTCACGACGCGCCGCACGGTGGGCTGAAAATCGACTTTCATAGACTTTGGGTATTCAATTTTTAAGTGTCGTGTTTTTGTCGGATATTGCTTCTATTAGACAATACTGTACAAAAAAATGTCATCCGAGTTAACTCAGCACAAAAACAAATTAATTATAATTTTTTTACGAAAAATTTGATCTTGAAAAATCCGATTATGTCAGAAATTTCTGCAACAGCGTTATAATTGGAGTATGTCAAAAAATCATAAATAATTAGTTCTATAACCATCTGTAAGGATATTACGGATTTCCTTTACAGTATCAGAGATAATCGGATTTTACATACTTACTAGTTTCATACAAATTTTTCGTAAAAAAATTATAATTAATTCGTTTTTGTGCACAGTTAACTCGGATGACATTTTTTTGTACAGTATTGTCTAATAGAAGCAATATCCGACAAAAACACGACACTTAAAAATTGAATACCCAAAGTCTATGAAAGTCGATTTTCAGCCCACCGTGCGGCGCGACGTGACGTCATCGCACGCTGTCATTAGCGTCTGACGTTTTAGAGAGTCGGTGACGGACGGCTACACGCCGTCGGTCGCTGTCAGAGTGTGGTCAGATAAACCGCAGTCTAAGATTTTGCTTTGACTTTGTTTTTAGAACCTGGCTATTATGAGGTTGGCGAATATGGCATACGTCATGAAGACTTAGTGGAAACTATAGAAATGAACAGTTCTGCGGATCATATACGAGTGAGTACACGGAATATACGAGGCCAACAATTTTGTTGGCGAAACGTCAGACCTGGGGGCCTAAAATGGACGCTTTGGCAGAATCATAATAATTATGATCTGCGTATAATTCATGTCCCGCAATTCATCTGTTTGACAGTTTTGTATGGAGTTTCGTAAAATGCTCCACAAATTATGAATTGCTATACTGAAGTCTAATGTCAAATAGCAGCTGTCAAACAGATGAATTGCCGGATGTATGAACTGTACGCAGATCATATTACGATTCTGCCAAAGCGTCCATTTTAGGCCCCCTGATGATAAGTTTGTGAAGAAAACGAATGTTTTGTTTCAAACCATAATATGCTACGCCTGTGTTCACCCAAGGGGAGACAGGGGTGTAAAATACACACCCGTATTACAGAGCTAAGTTTTGAGTTCGACTCCAGGGTCAAACTGAGATATTTAATTTTTTTATCATTATTTCTCAGTAGCTGCCCAGATTCTGGAAAGAAATTTGACAGATTGTAGTAGCTTGATCTGTTGAATATGGAACTTCGGTTTTGTATTCGGCATCTCTGTCACTCATACAGTATTTTTATCTCACGAGTGACGCGCGCTTTACTTGCGGTAACCAAGTGTATAAACACGCTGTGAATGTGTTTATAAGCGCTGGAGCTCTCGGTACTAGACATGGGCGAAATAGCTCACTGAAAAGAAAAAGAGCGATTAGCTCTTTCACTCTTCTAGCTCACTAGCTCTTCTATAGCTCAGTGATTCAGACGCCGACTGTTAGCTCATTTGACTCACGCCATACGCACGTCGAAAGAAACGGCTCGGCTCTCTCAATAGTCATTGTCAAATTCTGAGTGAGCTTACTGAGCTAGGGAGCTATTTAGCAAGCGGTTGAGTGTGCGAGAGCGACGTCAATCGAAAAGAGCCAGCGCTTTTCTATCATTAGCTCACGAGCTACCCATGTCTACTCGGTACCGTCCGAGACAATGTCGAAGTCTGACGTTTGTGTTATGTGCTGATGCTAGTCGTGTTCACGCACACATTCACGTGTTTGTATACTTGGTTACCACGAGTAAAGCGCGCGTCGCTTCTTGAGATAAAAAAAAAAAAAACGAACATAATTATAACCTCTTCCTTTTTGGAAGTCGGTTAAAAATACTATACCTTTGAGACCTTTCTACAGTTCAATGTGTTCTCCTTACAGGCTCCTGACTTAGAAGGGGATTTCGCTGGTCGAGGCGCTGTGGGTTTCTACACTATATCCCTAGCTCCGCATCAAGTAGCATGCTTGGATATCGACCTTCTCACTGATTTTGAGGTTAGTTTGAACATCTGTGCCAGGAATCACGAATTAGTCATGATCAAATGTTCCCACAGCTGGGACACAGGCCTCCTCTCTGTGAGAGGGAGTGGGCTGTAATCCACCACGCGGGCCCAGTGCGGGTTGGTAGATGTCACATGTCATCGAATTTTTGGTTCTAGGACATGCCGGTTTCCTCACGATGTTTTCCTTCACCGTTTTGAGAGCAGTGGTCATGAAATTATTTACACAAAGTAAAGCGCCTGCTTGGGTTTGAACCCTCGAACTACAACACGTAATTCGGAAAAGAAAGTCGAAAAAAAAATTATTCTGAATGACGGGTCCGTTAAAGGTAATCGCCTTTAACGGACCCGTCATTCAGAATAATATTTTTTTCTAGCAATGAAGATTAAAAATGACAATTAAAAAAAAAATAAACGAAAAGAAATCTGAATATTTTTTGAAAGTAATAATCAAATAATATATAAAGTCATTAATATTAATGTGAATAATGTCATTTTTAGGGTTCCGTACCCAAAGGGTAAAACGGGAACCCTATTACTAAGGCTCCGCCGTCTGTCTGTCGGTCTGTCACCAGGCTGTATCTCATGAACCGTGATAGCTAGACAGTTGAAATTTTCACAGATGATGTATTTCTATTGCCGCTATAACAAAAATACAAAAAAACAGAATAAAATAAATATGTAAGGGGGCTCCCATACAACAAACGTGATTTTTTTGCCATTTTTATAGATAATGGTACGGAGCCCTTCGTACGCGAGTCAGACTCGTACTTGATCTGTCTGAAGTCTGGAGTAATTAAGTTGGTGCAAGCAGCTATGGGTCCGTGTGATGCCGGACGTAAAGAATACCACCATCCTATTTCTTACCGTGGGTGTCGCAAAAGGCGACTAAGGGACTTACTAGAGAATGTGCAGCAGCGTTCTCTATGCATTTTAACACCATACTGCGATCTCCAACCCGCCTGACAAGCGTGGGAATTATGGTAAACCCCCCCAATGTTGGGGGAGGCCTATGTCCAGCAGTGGACGACTTTCGGCTGAAATTATGAAGCAACTATGGCTTCTGGAGATCGCGGATGTCGGACTAGATCCCATGATCCCCGGTGCAAGTGTGGAAAGAGAACACTGGGGTGGTTTTTAGTCAGCAACAGTCTGACAGATCCCTCCACCCGCCCCAGGGCGGAAGACATCCATGAGCAATTCCACCCAGAAAAAAAAACCGCTATGGTTTGCGTTTTGCGCAGTCCGTTGTCGTGTCGACGCAGACGGCAGGAAAGACAAAGCGCGGGATAAATGAAATTAATAAAAAAAAAAAAAAATTACTGCTTACGGTCCACAAGAAATAGGTCGCCGCGCCGGACCGCGGACTGCCATATATTTATTTATTTAGAACATGGCGGACTTACAGCTAATAAAAACAGATAAAAAAAAAGGAAACCATAGTCACCAGAAAGCCCAATTACAAATCCTCACGTATAGACTTATAAAACTTGTGTGTGCAAAAAAACAAAAAACACATCGCCTTAATTAAAGTAAGAAGCAATTTATCACATACATATAATATATATATACTTGGTTTGTAATTATATTATATTATATTATTATCTTTTATTTCATTATATACATATTATATACATATATTACATTTTTAAATATTATAATATAAAAAAAATATATAAAAACATTTAAAAACATAAAAAATAGTGCAGGGTCCAAGCTACCGGTGGTTAGGGCACCAGAGATAGGAACCTCCTCACGATGCGAGACGTATCGAGGAGTACTGCCTTCTGAATCAGGCCCTTGATCCAACCGCCTAACGAGAGCCTCGAGAGATGTTGATCGAGGCTTTCGGCCATGAGGCCATTGGCCGATACGACAATCGGCACAATGGCAGCCGAGCTCACATTCCACATGTCAATAACCTCGTGTGCTAAGTCGAGATATTTATATATTATTATCTCCTTTATTTCATAAACAACATATTGATTATATTTTTAAATATTAGATTATAAAAAAAATATATAAAACATTTAAAAATATAAAAAATAGTAGCCCACCGGTATCGGGAACAAGGTCCAAGCTACGTCAGGCTAGGTCAGGGCTCCAGAGAGAGGAACCTCCTAACAATGCGAGCCGTGTCCAGAAGTACCGCTCTCTGAATCAGACCCTTAATCCAACTGCCCAACGAGAGCCTCCTTAGGTGTTGGTCGAGGCTCTTAGCAATTAAGCCATTGGCTGATACAACTATCGGCACAATGATTGCTGAGTCCACATCCCACATGTCGACAACCTCGCGAGCCAAGTCAAGTTACTTGATTTGTTTATCTTTCTCGGCTTTCACGAGGTTCCCGTCATGAGGGACCGTTATGTCAATAATCATTGCCGCTCTATTCGATCCACCACCACTATACCAGGCTTATTGGCAACAATAGTCCTGTCAGTGATGATGGATCGGTCCCAGTACAATGTGATATCTCCATTCTCGAGAACTGGGTCGGGCACATACCTGTAGTACGGCACCTCCGATTCCACAAGGCTGTATTTCAGAGCAAGTTGTTGATGGATAATCATGGCTACAAGGTTGTGTCTATGCAAGTACTCTTCGTTAGCTAGACGAGAACACCCGGAGATAATGTGTCGGATTGATTCTCCCGGACGGTGGCATGCCCGACACACGTCAACCGTGCCGTCCTTCACAATAAATCTCCGGTAATTCTTCGTCATAATAACTTCGTCCATAATTGCACAGACAAAACCTTCGGTTTCCCCAAAGAGGTCACCGAAACGCAGCCAGGCTATGGACGCTAAAAAGTCTACATCGGGTTCATGTAGGGTCCGTAAAAATTGTCCGTGAAGCTCCTTACTTTGCCATACCTCCCTGCGATCGTTAGTGTCAGACACTACAGGTTTGCGCCAGTTCTCTGTAGCCAAGGAGAGCGGGGTGAGGCCCTTGTCCACCACGACTACATCTCGATGCATCCCCACGTCGGCTTCTAGGAAATATTCCCTGAGACTGTATATCTCGCGATTGTGTCGCTTAGCATTTAAAAAGCCTCGACCTCCACATTTTCGCGGGATATACAGTCTCATTACCGAGGACCGTGGGTGATGCATTCGATATGCAGTCAGCAGCGTACGAACCCTCCTATCCAGGGCGTCGAGTTCGGTCTGAGTCCATTTGAGTATGCCGAAATAGTACATCAAAACCGGCATGACCCAACCGTTGAAGGCCTTGTTTCCGCCTGATAGAAGACTATTAAATACTTTCTTCAGGCGGCCAAAGAAGCGCTCCTTCAACGATTGCTTCATGTCAGTAACATTGATGCCCAACGCTTCCGACATACCCAAATACTTATAGTTTTCGGATGCGGAGAAGGCTCTAAGGTTTATGGAGTCCGAGAGTTGGGTTCCCACGGATTCCACAATCTTCCGTCGCTTTACATGCATAACCGCACATTTGTCCACAGAAAATTCCATCCTGATGGCGCTACTGAAAGTTTCAGTCACTTTCAGTAGCTCCATCAGTTGCAAATTGTTGGGAGCAAAGAGTTTTAGGTCATCCATGTAGAGGAGGTGAGATATAACCTGACCACCTCTCCTCAACCGATAGCCTAGACCTGAATCCTCCAGCAGTGTGCTTAGAGGATTCAAGGCTAAGCAGAACCAAAGCGGACTCAAACTATCACCTTGGAATATGCCTCGCTCGATACTTATCGGCTCGCTATTCCTCTGGATATTTCCACATCTTGGATAGCGAAGGACCGTTCTCCATTGTCTCATACACGACATCAGGAAGGTGCGCAGAGTTGTATCTACTTTATACAACTCCAGCACCCTCGTGAGCCATGTATGTGGCACCGAATCCTTCTTATAATCTATATATTATTAGTGACTCCTTGAGAGAACTTGAAGTGATGTTGCACTGTTTTGTTTCATTTGCCTACACTAATGCACGTTCACGAACACTTAGTGGTTAATAATCCACCATTATTACACATTAATATTAGGCTAATAAAACAAAACTGCTAAACATGTTACTTCACTTTCCCGCCAAGAGCCCAGACGAAGCTTTTTCTCTTGAATAGGCAGATTACCAGGAATTAATATTCTGCTCGACTACTAACCACATTTGATTAAAACCAGTGGATGAAACATTCAGAAACTTTTTGTCATTTCTGGATAATAAAATACTTATTTTTCTTACAGATTAAATACCTGAATGATTACCACGAGCGAGTACTCAACACGATCGGACCTATTCTCCTAGAGCGACAGTTTACATCAGAATATGAATGGCTGGAGAGAGAATGCGCGCCAATTGTACGGGGGGCCGCCATTTTGTTTAAGTCTTCACCGATTTTGGCGGCAATCAGCGTTATTGTTGTTTGGTTGGGTTATCAATAAACTGCAATGAGCCTGCCCCACTGGCGGCACGGCTCGGCAAACGATTTAGAGGCGACGAATAGAAATATAGCATAATATTATGACAATAAAATTGAAATTTCAATGATAATCACTGTAGGTACAAAACAAAGCTGCGGTATGCCGTGTCGGCAACGTTCGGAATGCCTCGGCATCCCTCGGAGTGCTTCGGAAGAAGAGTTACCTACGACTGTTGTGAAAAAAACGCGCAAACGCGATGTCGCGTCGGTATGCTTACCAGACGTCGCGGCATTCCTACGGATACCACGATGTACGAGTATCGTTGCCGTCTGTATGCGATTGCATGCCGAAGGATCCCCTGCCGCAGGCGCAGGCTCGTATGTTACCTATTTACAGTAAGAAAATATGGCCGCTGCAGCCCTTTGCGGCTGTAACCTACACTTGGCTTGCACAGTAGTATTACCTGGCGTATAAAAAATAAAATACTATGAGATCCAAACAATATGTAAATTAGGTAATTAAAAAAAATCTACTGGACAACTGACTTTATTATAGTTACCTGACCAAATAAAAAAAAAATACGCGGGAAGTTCTTAAGAGTCTGAAGTTATTACGAATACCCAAGTGATAGATAAGTCCACAGCATTTTCTGTTCGCAACAGTCACAATAAACTTCCAAAATTGCGAAAACGTAATTATCTAATATTAATATAAATTTGCAAATATAAATATTCGTCACTAGGTACTAAAAGCATCTCTTATTTATTTTTCTAATAGGATGAAAAGCAGAGTTTGCCACACGGTACCAAAATTATATAATCTCGAGCAACGTACTTTGAATCCCTCGCTACGCTTAGGATTCTACTCTAGAATCCTTCGCTTAGCTCTGGATTCAAACAATCGCTCTCGCCTTAAATACTTACATTATTTTGGTCCCTTAACACAATCTACTATTCTGAGTTGAGCAGGCAATTGCGTAACACACTCAAATCACAATCCGAGAGGTTTGAAAAATTCATCTGCTCAACAACGTAAAAAATAACCGCGATCAATTGTTATTTTATGTTTTGAAATTAAAAATTTCTTACGATTTTTGCAAAGTAAATATCGCAGGGTTTCTGTTAAAATAATTTTGTATACTTAGTTAAACTACGATAACATGGCTCGCCCCTCCAAATTACTGTTTCAATGTGTGTAGTCACATCCTTAAGGCTCTTACAAACACACGCGATATCGCGGGCGCGACATGCACCGACAAAAGAATTGTCTTTGTCGGTGACTCTCGCGCCGTGTGCCTTTACCATACGAGTTTATAAGTATCTAGTTGTAAGTACATTATTAGGTACCAGATTTGTTGGTCAATTAATCATAACTAGCCGATCGTGCAAGACAACGCACGTCTCGTTTTCATAGAGTACGTCAGTGCAGCGCCATACTAATAATAATGAGCGATTAATGACGCCACTAGTCGAGCAACAAATCCGTGATTTGTTAACATTGATGAAGGAAAATTTTGTACTATGGATGCTCAGACCAAATAAAATAGGTGGACGGAGCGTACGCCAACAATAGCGTTCGAATAAGTAAAGCCTCGTTTTCAAGGTTATGATATCTAGCGCGTTCGGTGTCGCGCTCTGGAACACGGTCGGCTTCCTATTTCAAATTTGGCTTCCTTTACCCTTTTTCACTCTGAGAGCGCCGCGCTCCGTCTACCTTTTTTATTTGGTCGGAGTATGGATGTAATACCATGTTGTAAGAATAATGTTTTTATATTTTGTGATAAATAAATACTTTATTGATGTCTATTAGTTGTTTTAGTTTTGTTTTCTGTATTATGTTGCGTCGAAAAAGTACTATACCGTTCTTAGCCGCTAAATCCCTCAGAAACAACAATAACATAGAAATTGGCATAATAGGAGAGCCCTGACTGATAAGTTACGTTACACAGAGGTTTATGGCGCGGTACACCCTTGCTAGGGTCGACTAATCGACACCAGTTTTTTTTTTTTTTAAATAATATTTTAATGGCCTTTTAGCAAAGTCTTTATTTAGATAAAAACTTTGTTTAATAATGATGAAATAATTGAGTTTCAGTAAATATGTGGCACTTTACTGAAACCTCACACGAACTTCTCAGCAAGACCGAATATAGGTAATATACTTACGTACATAAACACACAGATACGTATTAACAGAATTATAATCATTAATACATCTCTGTAAGTGAGATTTGTTCCATTGATTGAACGATTTTGCATGAAATCACGACATTAGGGAACAAATCTAACTTAGAGAGATGTGTTACTGATTCTAATGATTATAATTCTGTAAATACATAGAATATCTGATAGTCGTGAATCATAACTTCGTTAACTCATGACATTGGGGATTAAATCTAACTTAGAGAGATGTATGTGATTCTAATGATTAAAATTCTACCAAGATACTACCTGACACTGAACTGCAAATAGCAAAAAACGTAAGGAAATTAGAATTTCGCGGGCTACAGCTGCGAATTCACTAAGACTAATGCTAAAATAAAAATTCGCATTGTTAAATTAACGATTTACTTAACATAATACATTTCACTCTGTATCTACATATAATTGTCTAAGCTTTGCTGTGTGCTTATTCCTTGTTCCTGTAGTTCTTGATGTTATAGAGGACCCAGGCGGGGACAACCGACCAGCCGATCACCATCGAGCTGACTAGGACAATCATCTCCTGGAAAAGAAAAACAGATATATTGTAGACAAACATACAATGAAAATTTATCAGGCTGTTAGTGTACCACTACAGGGCAAGGGCCCTCTTCTAATATTTATTTATATAGGATCTCCAACAAAAGATATACACAAAACATGACACTTAAATAAAAGGCAACATAATGTATTAAGAACTCATTCAAATATAAAAGACCACAGAATGCACAATAAAATTACCAACTAAGCTAACAAAGTTGAAACATGAATAGTAGGTAAAATTTGTTTAGAATTTTTTTTTTTCTTTTAACAGTTAATAAATTTTACATTTATAGATACTTAAATGAAATCTTACGATTTTTTTCTTATACTACAAACACAGAGACCGAGTTCTTAAAGATACTCACAGATGTCTAAATGCATACTTTTAGCTAACATGTTCTAATGCCTACAAAGTCCCAGCATGGCGGCATAGTGACCGAGGTTACTTTTTGAGCCAGGGATATAAAAATAAATCGTAGGTGTTATGCCTGGGAATCTGAGTCGGAATTTTAATCTCTAATGAACTCAAAAGTTAATTGCAATTTATTGTTCCACTCAATATTTTGTGAAGGATGAGGCAGTCCAGTTTCTTCCTACAATTGGTAAGTGTATTCATGCAGTGGCACAGCAGCAAATCTCATTCTGATAACCACCTCTGTGGTCTAGTGGTAAGACCACCTGTCTCAGAAACAGAGGTAATGGGTTCAAGTCCCAGCGGAGGCAAAAATTTCTGCTTGGTTTAGGTGGTGGTAGGGCTTGTTCTAAGTCCGCCTGGCTAGCTACCACCATCTTATCTAAGTCTGTCGCCATAACAACAATGTTGAGCATTGTTGTGATTCGGCAGTTAACAGGTAAGATAGCCAGTTCCTCTGTGGATGAGGATTCAGAGTGAAGCTTGCTTCCATCTCTGGCCTCATCATCACTTACCATCAGGTGAGATGAAGGACAAGAAATTTCCTGTTGTGGTTAACAAAGTGGTTTTTCTTAAAATAATATTGCACCTTGTTGATTTTCATCAATGTCTATCTCTGTTCGCTAAATGTAACTTAAAACCTATTAGACTAAATGTACCTAACCTAATGTAAATTTAAGCCTATCAGATAATGTGCACTAGTATTTAAGGATAACAAACATAAACTTGGTAAAGAATAAATGTTGTCTATGTACAAATAATAAAACAATCATTTGTTTAAATCCTTCAATAATCAACTGAAATAAAACTAAACATAACATAACCCATAAATTGAGGCATAATCACCATTTTCAATAGACATGGAGTACTTAGGACTTCAGCAGATAACCTATCTTTTCCTTAAAGAATTACGTAATTCAATAATTTGTTTTTTACTTTCTGGAAGACTCATTTCCTGCATACACAACACGGGATATTCTATAAGAACTATGTAAATCATTAAATATGATGAAATATGAGGATAATCACTGAAAAAATACCACAATGTACTTACTCCTTTGGTGATCTTGTTCCTAGCGGGTGTAGCAATTACGCTCATGTTCCTCTGCTGGGCTACATTCTTGAGGATCTGAGCGTTAGCTTTGAAAAGGCTCCTGGCAGCAAACATTTTGATTTTACTGATAATTTACCTTCGAAAAATGACACCAAAAATATTCACGACAAAATTTATGTCGAAACACTGTCGAAAAATCAATCGCAATTTAGGGATGTCAAACGTCAACGTCGAACAAGTTATTTTAGTCGATTAAGAATTCTTGATTTTAATCGAGTGATGTAAAGTTTTTTTGTGAGGAAAAATTTTACCATGAAAGAAAAATGACAAACCAGCAGTGAAAGATTAAAAAAATATATAATTCACAGATTTCTATGGCGTTTAAAATTATATTTCACAAAATCTTTTTGGTATTATGTAATTTATACAGGGTGTCCCGTAAATAATGGATCAAACGTAACGGGTAGGTAGCTTACCTCATTTCCAACAACTAATTTGAACAGTAAAAAAAAAACCGATAAGGTAACCAAGATATTTTTTTTTTCGATTTTTACTATTTTCTGTACCAGCATTCAGTGTTTTTAATGCTGTTGCTGCAAATGATATCATATTTAGGTGTGATTTTTGTCAAACATTTCTGAATAGTTTACTAATGTTATAAGATACCATTTTTTTAAATAACATTTTTTTGCCTTAGAAAAAAAATCTTGAATTGAAAAGTTTTGTTTTTACGATGAAAAGACCAGAATTGGAAAAATTCTCCTGTAAAAAAAATGTATGACACCAAAGTGTACCATTATTTTAAAAACTTGTAAAATTACTTTGCAAATTGGTATAAAACTTACGTCTAGTCCTTGCGGTTACAAAGATATTGCTATAAATGTGATGAAGAAAACAGAACAGAAATTAAAATGGTACAATCTAACTTTTCTTTCTCGTAATGGCTTATGCTTGTAATCTAAGCATGTGGTTAAGCGTGTAGCGTAATTCCGAGCCGATGACGTCATCTGTTCGGAATTTGGGACCGCTACCTGCGGAGTTGCACCTCACTCAGTGTGAAAGGGATAGATAGCGCCGCTTTTGTATTTTTGGTAAATCGGTGTCTTTGTGCAGGTATTTTTTTTCCTTCACCCTTCACTCATACAGGGCTTCATTGTTGCATGATTTTATTTGTTTAGTTGACACGAATCTCTCTTCGAGTTGATACGTACGTCAGACTATTTTCGCTCCCGCTGTGCCTAACTGTTGTGTTCCTTAAAATTAAACTTGTGCTGTGTATTTGAACTTTGCTTTGCCTAACGATTTGGAACTGTTTGTGTTTTGGACGAATGACTTGGCAATCCTACGGACTTCGAAAACAATCGTTTGTGTGAGGTTGTACGTGTGTGCAGTAGTACGATGCCTCGTTACGAGTACACGGCACGGGAGTATTCCGAAATGCATTTTATCTACGGAGAAGCAAGAGGTAATGCCAGGGCGGCCGCAAGATTGTATCGTGAAAGATGCCCGAACCGGGATCGACATCCCGACTATCGCGTATTCATTAGAGTGCATAACGCGCTTCTTGAGGGAAGAATTCTTGGCACCGGAGTTGGGGGTGCCAGTGAAGGGCGACCGTCACAAGTCAATGACGAAATTATTATTCGAGAAATCGAGGAAGATTCGTCGGTCTCAATTCGCGTCATATCGCAACGCACAGATATTCCAAGATCAACGGTACATCGAGTTTTAAAAAGGCACCGGTTGCACCCATATCACGTGCAACGTGTTCAAACGCTGACGTCATGTGATTACCCGCAAAGAGTAGCATTTTGCCAAAGGATGCTTAGAATGATACGGGCGGACCCACAGTTTTTTAATAAAATTTTATGGAGTCTTCATGCCGGCGAGATGGATATCTCAATTTGCATAATTTGCACAGTTGGCAGCTGGTAAACCCACATTTGATGCGAGCGGACAGGAGCCAACATCAATTTAAAATAAATTTATGGGCAGGAATAATAAATGGGCAAATAATAGGGCCCTTTGAACTACCAGCAACTCTAAACGCCGAATATTATCTGCATTTTTTAAGGAATGAGTTGCCAACGTTATTAGAAAATATTCCAGAAGACGTGCGGCAAGCAATGTGGTTACAAAATGATGGTTGCCCCGCTCACTATGCGACGGCAGTAAGGGCGCAACTCAATGAAACACCCTGACAGATGGATCGGCCGATTAGGACCAATTTTGTGGCCTCCGCGATCTCCGGATTTAAATCCCTTAGATTTTTTTTATTGGGGATGTTTAAAAGACAAAGTTTACAAACAACGAATAACGTCGGAAGAAGAATTACGTCAGCGCATCCAATCTGCTGTATCAGAAATAAACAACAGCCATTTTGTCCGTCGGATAAGAGCTTCCTTTATTAGGAGGTGCACTTTGCATTCTCGTAGGGGGACGTCAGTTTGAACATTTACTGTAAAAACAAAATAAACGATTTATTTGTATTTTTTTTAATTTAACCTCCTAATTTTTTTCATACGCTGAGATACCTAAACATTTTTAAGAAAATAGTTGAATTGTGCACACTTTTTCAAATTTTATTTTATTTCGTAATTTGGCACCTCTGTCAGATTCATAGCAATATCTTTGTAACGACAAAGACTAGGCGTAAGTTTTATACCAATTTGCAAACCTTAGTAATTTGACAAGTTTTTAAAATAATGGTACACTTTGGTGTCATACATTTTTTTTACAGGAGAATTTTTCCAATTCTGGTCTTTTCATCGTAAAAACAAAACTTTTCAATTCAAGATTTTTTTCTAAGGCAAATAAAATGTTATTTAAAAAAATGGTATCTTATAACATTAGTAAACTATTCAGAAATGTTTGACAAAAATCACACCTATATATGATACCATTTGCAGCAACAGCATTAAAAACACTGAATGCTGGTACAGAAAATAGTAAAAATCGAAAAAAAAAAATTCTTGGTTACCTTATCGGTTTTTTTTTACTGTTCAAATTAGTTGTTGGAAATGAGGTAAGCTACCTACCCGTTACGTTTGATCCATTATTTACGGGACACCCTGTATAATCATTTCTTAGTAAGTTAGTATATTTTGAAGCGGCACTAGTTTAATGTTGCCAAATTAAATTAAAAAATCTGCTATAAAAATTTGCAGTAGATTACACCAAAATGGTAGTTTTGCAAAAGGAAACATATTAAGGTGGATCCGCAGCTGTTGACTACGAAATTAAGTTTCTTTCATAAAAATACATTATTATTTATTAGATTTGTTCTCCAATAATGTCATGATTTCATGAAAAAGTCATTTAAAATGGAACAAATCTTACATAAAGAGATGTATTAACACTTTCGACTCCACCCACTTTTCCGTAGAGCTCACACGCCATGCCGCAAGATATAGATAGAGAGAGAGCAAGTTATACTGAAAAAAAAATGAATATAAATGCTTGTATTTGAAAACCAACGAATAAACTATTAAATCTTGCTAAAATATGCAACTAATTTTATTTTCATAGTTTATAATGTTGTATTTGCTAAGAAAAACGGATATTTAAAATGAGCCCTCCGCAAGGACTCCCGGCATCCCTTATGCGATTTGAGTGAACCCTACAGGCACTGAATGGGTTAATGATTATAATTTTGTAAATACATAAATTATCTGATAAAGTCGCGAAACACATTTTGATCAAATCAAGACCTTTGAAATGAAAAAACATAAGAAAATTTGAATTTCGCGGACGACAGCTGCGGTTTCACCTTAAGTCTCGCTGTCGCTGTTTAGTGGAAGCATAGAAACTACTTTTATACCGAAAGAGTGGAAGTCTGTCTATCTGGCTTTTTAATTATAATGAAATTGAAATGAGAGAATATAGGAATCTCAAGTGCGGGGCTGATAAACAAGCATAACATCAGCTCATCAAAAAAAAAAAAAACTTTAATACATTTCGTTAGACATTTATTATAAACTTACATAATACAATCTTAAAAATAACTTATACATACGACTTCTTGTAGAACCAAAATGACATTCTATTGAAAATTAATTATTTTAAAGCAGTTTGGAATCATTGAGAAATTAGTTACTGCGTTACTTCCATCAGTTGCGAGCCGTCTGAAACAAAATAATAAATTTTATTGATCAAATTATTAGTAATTTATAATGACATTACACTTTGTGTCCAATTCGACCGATGAATCATGGCCGGCCTGAACTTTGCGCAGAAGGCTGCGCAATAACATTTTTTAGGAACCAAATGGTGACATGAGACGAGTGTGAGAACATGCGCGGAAGTATGGCGAGCCTGTGTTCAGACCAGGGACCATTTTGGTTACCCATTGAAAGGGTTTCCAATAGGGTTTTTCTAAGCGGTGAATCAGAAACCCATAAGATATGGGTAACCCTTTTGAAAGGCTTAAATTAAATTTTGGTTACTCGTTGAAAGGGTTTTTGATAAAAACCATACGGTGTGGGTAACCTTTTGAACGGCTTTGTTTAAGCCATTCAAAATTACTCACACCGTATGGGTTTTTGATAAACTGCTTAGAAAAACCCTAACGAAAACCCTTTCCATTGAAAGGGTTTTTCTAAAATGGTAACCAAAATGCTCCCTGGGTAGAATAGAGATAGAATTGGTCATGCTCTGCGTGCTGGGCGGATATCGAAATAACATTATATTATGATTTTTTCATGTCACTGGGTTTCAAGTAGGTATAGAAACCATTGAATGTGTTATCATGTAACCCTTTCACTGGGTTTCAAGTATAAAACCCATTAAATGGGTTATCATGTAACCCTTTCACTGGGTTTCAAGTATAAAACCCATTAAATGGGTTATCATGTAACCCTTTCACTGGGTTTCTAGTATAAAACCCATTCAATGGGATAAATCATGATAAAGGTAACCCATTGAATGAGTTACCCCTTCGAAAGGCTTAACTCTTAACAACAGGGATTGTACAGTCCCTGTTTTCTTGCTGTCTGTACTTTGTTATCGAAATCTGTGAATGCAGATTAAAATTTCTCAAATAGTTAAGGACAGTCTCCTAATACAGCGGATAAGGCTGGTCTTACTGCCCCATCTCAAAAATCCAACCTGTATATACAGGGTCAAAATAAATAAAGCTAGCGAAACTCCGCAGACGTGATGGGTATCATCTAAACATGATCAAACAAAAAATTAATTAATTTGCCGTTGCTGGCCTTCCTTGAGGACCTGGGGTAGCCCAGGTCATCAAGGAAGGCCAGCAACGGCATCGAATAATTAATTTTCCTACCTGTTAGTAAAATACGCGCATTGACGTGCGAGTTACGGACAGCAGCCCGTATTTCATATTACCTATGTGAGGTTTGCAGAGTGGAACAGTAGATCAAAGATGAAATTTTAGCATTCCAGCGACGGACTAGCCTCGGTATATTTTTTAACCGACTTCTAAAAAAGGAGGTTTTTTTTATGTTTGTTCGCGCATAACTCTGTCGCTTGCCAACCGATTTGAAAAAATATTTTTTTGTTGGTACTTCCCAAATAGTCCCATGAAAATTTTATCGAAATCGGACAAGCGGTTTTTGAAAAATCAACAAACATCTAAAAATTTATCTACTTTGTCTACATGAACGATCTTTTCGTTTACTCTGCATTGCGTTTTTTGTTCGCGCATAACTCCGTCATTTACGAACCGATTTGGAAAATTCTTTTTCGGCACTAAAAAGTTTTTTTTTTAAAGGTCTGTAACTTACCCCCAGAACCGTCATTGAACATAAATTCATCTTGATATTCCTTCAAGAACTGTTCTGAACGATGCTCATCAAGGAACAGAGAGTATACCTTCTTCACATCTTCCATGCTGACCTGGGAACAAAAAAAAATGTATTGCGTAATGTAGATTATTTTACACAATATTGTATAGAATCAAGTTTTTCTAACTGATCAGACAGCTGTACTGCTGGGGAGTTTGTTGCGCCACTTCTTCTTCCCAGCTATAGCACTAGGAGGTGGTGAAGGGCGGGCGTTTTTGGGGGACTGTCTTATGTAATTTTGACGTTCGAGAACTGCTAATTTTCAGCCTAGGTTGAATAAATGACTTTTGATTGATTTTATACCAGTCATTACCTGCCTAGGTTTTTCCAACTATGTTGGGGTAGTTGAAGAGTGCTTAAGTGTCCCCGTAGCCACTGGTGCAAGGGTGCGAGGGAACACGGGCTGGTTTTAGTCAGTAGAAGTCTGACAGACCCCTCCCGGAGGACATTCATGAGGATTGCCACACCGTTACAAAAAAAGGCTTCCAATATATCCGGGTCCTCCTCAGTATAAGTCTGACAGACCCCTTCGGCCGCGCCAGGTCGGAGGACACCCATTAGGATTGCACACCGTTACAAAAAAAAGGCTTCCAGTCTATCCGGGTCCTCCTCAGTATAAGTCTGACAGACCCCTTCGGCCGCGCCAGGTCGGAGGACACCCATTAGGATTGCACACCGTTACAAAAAAAAGGCTTCCAGTCTATCCGGGTCCTCAGTACAAGTCTGACAGACCCCTTCGGCCGTGCCAGGGCGGAGGACATCCATGAGGATTGCCACACCGTTACAAAAAAAAGGCTTCCAGTCTATCCGGGTCCTCAGTACAAGTCTGACAGACCCCTTCGGCCGTGCCAGGGCGGAGGACATCCATGAGGATTGCCACACCGTTACAAAAATAAAAAGCTTCCAGTCTAACCGGGTCCAGCTGAATACCAGTATATTACATGGAGCGACTGCTTATCTGTCCTCCACAACCCAGTTACTGGGTAACACGATACCCCTTCGTAAGAATGATTTACAGACTTCTGGGATAAATGTGTCCATAGTTATATTGTTGAGGCAAAGTTGATATGATAGACGAAAACTGTGGCAGACCTTAATCGGCGTAGGTGTATTGCTAGATTTTTTTTAATCAATTCAAGTTCAAGTTAAAGTTCAAGTTATTTATTTCATAACAAAAATACATTTGTGTCGAAATATTTACACAGTAGGTACACAAAAGAAGCAACATAACGAATTATAATATAATATTTAACCTCGTTCCTCACCGTTCATCAAAGTTAGAACGTCTATCCAAATACAAACATTACAAACATTAATATTCTTGTGTATACAAAGTCCCTAGCAAAATTCTACAAAATACATTTAATGTCAAAAAAAAAAATAAGAATAAAAAAAAACAACATTTATAAAGTCAAAGAGTACACATATTTAATTTAAGTTTAATAAAATACTAGTTTTAAGATTTTTGTCATTATAATATTCGTCAATGCTGTTGATTAAATTTGATTTTTTTTTTGATTTGTTTGATTAAATTAATTCAAAGTTAAATACTTAATAAATTTCAAATAGGCACATAAAAGGCACTTTTGAACGTCGACATGTACAAGAAAATAGAATTAATTAGTCGCCCCTTCCAAAAGGTAGTTTCGTATGGAAAAGAATTGGGAAGAAACTCCACCGTTACTCTTTTAAAATATTTTGTATACATTGATTTTATAATGTTATGTGAAAACGATGCACCTAGAATAAAATGACTATACCACAATAGACAAAAAGAATTAAAAATGAAACAACGACAGATAAATTAGTGATAGATCCACATGGTGCTCATATTCCTAGTGTCCCAACTGTTCCAACTGCCAGGGCTTATTTTGTAATCTTTTAATCTTATATTTTGAATTGTTTTTTTAAATATTTATTTTTTATTTTTTACATTGTTCTCACATATAGAAGCGACAAGAATAATGTACATAGGATTTTGTAATATCTTGATTTAAAAGAGTGTCCTTGGAGTTTCTTGCCTGTTCTTCTCCATAGAGATCTACGTTTTGGAATGGGCAAATAGCTTCCAATTTATGACTAACTGACCGACTCTTTGACAATTCAAAAGCGCCCGTAAATGGTTTAATTGAAATAAATGCTTTGATTTTGAGTTAAAAAAAAATCAAAATACAAACACTGTAAAAACTGATGATTTTCCAAAAAAAAAAAATTACAAGTAATAAATTATGGACAAAGGTATCTCATGCTTTCAGTAATGACGCCTTATGTAGTTATCATAAAATTGTTTGTAATATCAGTTTGCAAAGTTGATAAAAGACGGTTGAAGAAAGTTTTGGCGAAGTTGGAAAGCTCACCAACTTTATCAAACTTATTGTAAAACATTATTCGATTGCATTTTTCACACTAATATTATAAAGGCGAAAGTTTGTGAGTGTGTGTAAATATGTTTGATACTTCTTCACGCTCAAACGGCTGGACCAATTTTGATAAAATTTGGTATGGAGGTAGCTGACACCCTGGAATAAGACATAGGCTCTTTATCCCGATATTCCCACGGGATCGAGACTTACGCGGGTGAAACCGCGGGGCGCAGCTAGTTACAAATAAATTGATGACTGACTTGGTCTAGTGGTCGCGTCTTATTTAAAAGCAATCGATGAGAAACGATCGTCCCGTTCAGTCACGTGAATGTTCGGAAAACCGGAAAGCGCCCTCTATCGGCGCAAGAACGCGTTCAGGTTCACCGAACAAAAAGTGATATGAGCTCGACGATCGCGTATCCGCGCGAACATCGCGTATTCGCGCGACGATCGCTATTATCGTTAAAGGAAGCTTGTAATAATTGGCCATCGTTTACACATTGTAATAAATATTGAAATATACCCAAACAAACCAAGTATGTATATTCCTTCTTACTTTAATTAAGACGGTTTGTTTTTTGTTTTTGTGCTCACATCATAAATTATTATTAAGAGCGGCCAACCCGACATACTTTTCATACAAACGCTCGTACGTGATTATGGCGTTGTAACACATCTTTCTTTGGAATTTTTGAACCAATAGGTATCATGTGCTAGATATCTAGGTTTCTATGAAAGCAAAAAATATTTTTTTTTTAAACAAATTCAGTATAAGCCTGCAAAAATCTGCTTTTTTGCACAAATTTTACCTGAACTGTTCATAATGTACTCATAAATTGTAAATTAAAAAAAAAAAAACATTACGATAGAAACCTTGCAAATGTAATGGAGATTCTAAATGACCAACATTTATTTCTCAAACTGGTAAGGCTTACTCAAAAACACGTATTTCCTGGAACAAGGTTTATGAAAATTCCGCACATTATTTTTCGTTAAATGTTATCGCGTTCTCACTCGTTTGTTAATAGTTTTCACTTGCGCTGGATGAAACAACAAACTTCAAACGAAAAGCCAACGTGCCCTCTTAAAAGTCTAAACGTGAAGATTTGTAATTGGCTTTCTGGTGACTATGGTTTCCTTTTTTTGTCTGTGTTTATTAGCTGTAAGTCCTCCATGTACAGTCAGCACATCAGGTTATACCAAACTCGTGCTGCTCGACGAGGTGGGCAAGCTCTTTGAAAGAGTAATTGCAGACCGCCTTGTCGGGCGGCAGGTGCGGGTGGGGCCGGATTTGGCGGAGAGCCAGTTTGGTTTCCGCAAGGGGCGCTCTACGGTGGATGCCATCATGCGCGTTCGAGCCCTCACGACGGGAGATGCTGTTGCCCGGGGCGGGGTTGCCTTCAATACCCTGCCCTGGAGTTGCATTAGGGAGGCACTTCGGTATCACCGGATGCCGACCTACCTCTGTCGCGTGGTCGAGGCCTATTTGACGGACAGGGCCGTCATCTACCCCGGTCACCACGGAGATTGGAACCGGCGAGAGATGTCGTGCGGTGTCCCACAGAGATCGGTCCTGGGGCCGCATCTGTGGGACATCGGGTACGACTGGGTGCTGCGCGCCGACCTCCCAGTGTCGTCAGCGTAGGCTGCTACGCTGACGACACGCTGGTCCTGGCGCAGGGGAGGTCGCATCAGGCGGCGGCCGAACTGGCGGCACGTGGGGTTGCGACAATCGTCGATAGGATTCGGCAATTGGGACTCGAGGTGGCTTTGCACAGGTCCGAGGCCATGTGTTTTTATGGTCCTCGGAACGCGCCACTGTTGGGTTCCCAGATAACGGCGGGAGGGGTTCACATCGGCGTCGAGTCGACGATGAAGTACCTGGGACTCGTCCTCGATAGCCGGTGGAACTTCGTGGAGCATTTTCGACGTTTGGCTCCCAGACTGGAGCGGGCCGGGGCTGCTTTGAAGCGGCTCCTGCCCAATCTAGGGGGTCCAAACGCCTCCTGCCGGAGGCTCTACACGGAGATCGTGCGGTCCATGGAATAGAATAGAATAGAATACTCTTCCATGGCCCGGCATGGCCCGGCTGGCATGGTCTTTCTTTCTTTTCTTCTTCCATGGCCCTTTACGGGGCACCGGTGTGGGCGCGTTCTTTAAGGCTGCGACCAGCCCAGCGGTTGAACGCGTCCCAAAAGGTCATGGCCATCAGGCTGGTACGGGGTTACCGCACGGTCTCCCGTGAGGCGGCGAGCCTCCTTGCCGGACTGCCGCCATGGGATCTGGAGGCAAAAGTCCTCGCGCACATCTGGGAGTGGCGCGAGGAGGCGAAACGCCGGGGTGAAACTCCGCTGCCGCGAGAAATCACGGCACAGCGGACAGAGCTCCGGCGGGATCTCATGGCGACATGGAGAGTGCGATTGTCGCAACCCAGCCCTGGGCACGCCACAATTGTGGCGATAACTCCCCTCTTCGAGGAGTGGCTAGAGAGGCGCCACGGCGTCCTCACCTTCCGCCTGACGCAGGTCCTCACCGGACACGGTTGTTTCGGGAGGTTCCTGTTCAGGATAAAGCGGGAGGAAACGCCCGGGTGTCACCACTGTGTGGATCGCCCGGAGGACACGGTGGGTGGAGCACCGCCGTGTCCTCACGGAGGCGATCGGTGGCGGCGATCTCTCGCGTCCGGGCCTGGTTCAGGCCATGGTTCGGAGCGAGAGTGCATGGGAGGCCGTCACCTCCTTCTGCGAAGCAGTAATGCTCGCGAAGGAGGAGGCGGAGCGCGTGAGGGAGAGGCAGAGTTTGCGCCCTCACGCCCCTAGTCGCCGCAGGAGACGCCCTGGGCGTCGGGAGTCGCAAGCCGATTTCCGGCCACCGTAGGCGCGGGCCTGCGGACGGTGAGCGATGGGTAGCTCGCCGTCCGATAAGGACCAGGCCCGGGTCGACGGCGCGTCGTGTTCCACGCGCGCCTCAAAGAGACGTCAGCACGAATTGACGGGGTCCATTCGGGCCAATGCCTGCCAGGGTTGCGAGTTTGTCCGAAAGGGATATCGTGGCACACAGGCAAATGAAGGAACACGGGTGGGTTTTAGTCAGTAAAAGTCTGACACGCCCTCCCGCTCCGCCCAGAGCGGGAGAAGTTATTTGATAATTTCCCACCCAAAAAAAAAAAAGATTATAACAAACTGTCAAATTTCTCCAAATGATTTTAAACCTTAAAATGTTGATGGTTAAGTTCAAAATCGAATGAGAAAATTTGAGTTTGTGGTAAGTTGATTTGCTTGTACTAAAATAAATAAATAGCTGTATGCTTTCATAAAAAAAAAAAAAAGACGCGGCCGAAGATAATACATACCTCAGTAGCCTTCCTACGCTTAGCCACAAGAGAAGCAGTAGTAATAAGTTGTATGGCGTAACGCAGCGATGTCTCGGTGGCTACTCTAGTCAGTACTGTCAGCGCATCGCCCGACATTTGACAATCTTCCTCTTCACATCTGTGGGAAAAATAATTAATTGTAACTTAGAATTGTTGGTGACATGAACACATTCAAACACACTATCACACACACACTAACACACCCCGTCACTCACTCACACACACACAGACACACTAACACACCCCCTAACTCACACCCACACTAACACACCCCCTCCCTCACTCACAACCACCCACACACACACACTAACACACCCCCTCCCACACTCACACCCACCCACACACTAACACACACACACACACACACTAACACACCCCCTCACACACACACTTAAGTCACATATGTATGTCCAGTCTCGATAACGTATATTTTATTTTTTTCTTTATATTTAATTGTGAACCTAGAATTTAAGTTAACTTCATCACATATAATACTTTGTTAATTAATCTAAATGACTACGTACATATTTAAGTATTGGGGGGCCTGGTGACCCGTAACACAAGTATTTTATGCCTTTTTCGGGCACCAGTCTCTCACAAATGTTAACCTCTTTTTTTAGATTAAGTACTTTTTGTCAAAAACAACATTTGTGATGAGAATAATAGAAATTATAAATTATTATACATGCCAGTCTTGTCCTATCAATAACAATTGTTTGTGTAGGGGGTAATCTCAGGAACGACCATTCGAAAAAAAAACAATCATTTGATAGCCCAACTCATGAGGAAGGCTATCATCACGCTACGACCCTTAGGAGCCGAGCAAAAAGAAAAAAAGTCAGAAAGTATTATAACACTAACCTGATATTAAGTATCTCCCTCAGCTCTTGGTGTGAGTACGGTGAGGTCGGCACTATGATCATCCGGTCCAGCAGGTCCAGTGGGATCCCGTGCGGCGACCTGTAGTTGGTGCCCCTGATGCGGGTGATGCCACGGTTGGTAGCCATGATGACCACGGGCGCTGTCTCTGACTCCAGGGCTCGGTTCAGGAAGGAAAAGCATTCAATGTCTAGCATATGAGCCTGTGAAAAGAAAAATATTGTTTTAGCAATGTTTTGAGGGATCTCAATATAACATCACGCCTTGGTATCCCCGAAGGGTAGGGCAGAGGTGTAACTATAGTACACCCACATTACGCCAGTTATGTTTAAGTCCCATGTAATAGGGGGCGAGCATATTGCTAATTGAAAAATCCAATATCATTTTGCCCGACCTGGGGAATCATAAAATAAACATTAATAAAACTTACCTCGAAGCCTCGAGCGATCGGAGACGCTACACTCGAAGTCGTGGACGAGTATGTTTACCTCGGACAAACTGTCCAGTTAGGTAGGTCCAACTTTGAGGAAGAGGTCAATCGTCGGATCCGACTTGACTGGGCAGCGTTCGGGAAGCTACGCAATATCCTCTCGTCCGCCATACCGCAGTGGCTCAAGACGAATGTCTTTGACCAGTGCGTGTTGCCAGTGATGACCTATGGCACTGAAACGTGGTCGCTCACAATGGGCCTTATCAGAAGGCTAAAAGTCACCCAAAGGGCAATGGAGAGGGCTATGCTTGGAGTTTCTCTACGTGATCGAATCAGAAATGAAGAGATCCGCAGGCGGACAAAGGTAACCGACCAAACCCGAAGAATTGCCAAGCTTAAGTGGCAGTGGGCGGGGACATTGCTCGCAGAACTGATGGCCGATGGGGCCGAAAGGTTCTGGAGTGGCGACCGCGTACCGGAAGACGTAGCGTTGGAAGGCCTCCTACAAGGTGGACCGATGCCCTTGTGAAGGCCGCAGGTATCCGCTGGATGCGGGAACCACAGAACCGGTCGAAGTGGCGGTGCTTGGGGGAGGCCTATGTCCAGCAGTGGACATCTTTCCGCTGAAATGATGGTGAATGATGAAATCTTACCTCATCAATGAACAGTACTCCGGGAATCATCTCTGCCTTCCCTTCTTCGCGCCACTCAGCCACCTTGCTGTTGATCTGTTCGCGAATCTCTGACTTTATCTCACCAGTGTCACCTGTAAACAAATATTATCGTTACTGCCAGATTCTGGAAGCTTTTTTATTCAACTAACATGAGAGTTGTCTCTGGGTTTACGGGTCAGACCTGAGAAACCATTTTGGTTAAAAATACCCAAATCGCTTTCGGTGTGCCTATAAAATTTGAGGATTTCCCTCGATTTCCATGGGATCCCTAGACCAGATTCTGACTTGGTGACAATGGGACCACTTCGATAGCATACCATTTAAAACAAAAAAAATAATTTTCAAAATCGGTCCACAATTGACAGAGAAATCGGTACCTAAACATAAATAAAAACAAACATACAGACAAACATAAAAAAAATATATAAACATCCGAATTGATAACATCCCTTTTAGAAGTCTGTTAAAAATATAAACCTTCTCCTAAGTCGGTTAAAAATCATCATATTTAATAACGTACTTACCAGAGAAAAGTGCCAAAAATCCGTGTGTCCTAGAGTTGATGACGTCGATCTCATGCAGAGTTACCGTGTGAACTACTTCTTTACGCTTCTGGAGTTCGCCTTCTGGGCATTGCACGAAGCGAGCTTGTTGGCCTGTGGAAGTAACAAATAAAAATGTTAATACCCTGATTCTGAACAGAAAACATGATTTTCATTGAAAAATAGTTATGTTTTTAATGGTAAGTCGTCAACATTCCAGTATTTTGAAGATAATATATCACTGTGGCGGCAATCACAGAATGTAAAATCAATGTCATAAAAATAATAAAATATCAACCAGTTTGATTTTGTCTAGACTCTATTGTCCTATGGAGCTGGACCAGCATGTTTCCAAGCATTCCATTCAAGCAAAAATACAGTTTTTGACATAGTTTTATTATTATGCATTTGTACCTACAGATTTCTCGACATACTGGATTACTGCTAGTCTAGATACACATACATAAGTGGTTAAACCAATTTGATACTTATGTAACTTACCAGTAGCATCATAATCCCTGGCTCTAGCGAAACTTCTTCCTAACTTGTTGATCTTGCCAGTGGCTTTGTCAATTGTTATGACATCGCCGGCTTGGACCTGTTGCATAATAAATAAATGTCAGTATTTGTTTAGTGTTAAATCTTTCTCATCTTCATTTCAGCCGGAAGACGTCCACTGCTGAACATAGGCCTCGCCCAAAGGAGTGCCATAATCGCCACGCTTGGCAGGCGGGTTGGCGATCGCAGTATGGTGTTAAAACGCATAGAGAATGCTGCTGCTCATTCTCTAGTAAGTCCCATAGTCACCTTTTACGACACCCACGGAAAGAAATAGGATGGTGCTATTATTTACGTCCGGCACCACACGGGAAAGCGTTAAATATTCAACCATAATTATTAGTGCCTCGATGTTCGTTGATTTTGGCAAGACTGGAAAACTTACCAGTAATACCAAACACGATAAACATTTTCTTCTCTATAATATCAAGTAGCAAGATTTTTGTCTATTTTGGCATGAAAATCGATCACATTCCTAATCCATAATGTCAAAATATATCAGTAGCTAGATTGTAGTCGAGTTTGGCAAACTTACCAACTTCGTCAAACATACCAAACTTGACATTTTCATACACTACAGTGTCCAACTATACCAGTAGCTAAATTTAAAATTTAATTCAATTTTGAAAACTTACCGACTTTACCAAATACACTAAAATTCGAACTACATACTAAAATAGTAATGTGATTTTCATCGATTTTGGCAAGAGTTTCCAACTTACCAACTTCACCAAACATACCAAACTCAACATTATCTTGCCCAAAACGTTCCTCTTACCTTTTCCTTAAGCAGTGAGTCAATCATCTTAGCCCCCATATCGTAGTTGGTCTCCATGTCAGTAGTCTTGAGGGTCAGGCGCCCCACCCGCGCCCCACCACCCCCCGCAGCCCTCTCTACTACCACTTCTACTACTTCTCCTTCTATTATCTCCGATTCTTCCCTGGAAGTGGGATTAATAGTCTTTTTAAGTTCATATTTTGTTAACTGCAGTCACAGGAATGTAGACCAACTTTTCAATTTATGTTTAAAATATAAATGTATAATCAATTTTGTTAAGATGAGATGTCATCAATGATTATAATATTCTGGGTGTACATAATAATTTTCTTTATTCTTTTTTAGGGTTCCTTACCTCAAAAGGAAAAAAACGGAACCCTTATAGGATCTCTCGTGTGACTCTGTGGTGCTTGAGTATAGTTTTCGACGATTTTTAGGGTTCCGTACCCAATGGGTAAAATGGGAACCCTATTACTAAGGCTACGCCTGTCTGTCTGTCCGTCTGTCACCAGGCTGTATCTCATGAACCGTGATAGTTAGACAGTTTAAATTTTCACAGATGATGTATTTCTGTTGCCGCTATAGCAGCAAATACGAAAAACCAGAATAACATAAATATTTAAGGGGGCTCCCATACAACAAACGTGATTTTTTTGCTCTTTTTTCGCTCGATATTGATAACGGCAGCAGGTCGGACGCTTGAAATATTCACAGATTATTTAGTTATATATTCACATTAAAAATAAATAATTAAATTAAAATAAAACAAATATTTACACGTGTTTTTTTGCCATTTTTATAGATAATGGTACGGAACCCTTCGTGTGCGAGTCCGACTCGCACTTGGCCGGTTTTTTATGTTTTATTTGGTATAGTGGCGTGTGCTAGCTAACATATGGCAAGTAATTTAATTTAATGTTGTGTTGCGTAATGCGAATTATTTTACATTTTATTGTATAGATTCAATTTTTAAATCTGAACAGACAGCTGTGCTGCTGGGGAGTTTGTTGCGCCACTTCTTCTTCCCAGCTAAAGCACTAGGAAGTGGTGAAGGGTGGGCGTTTTTGGGGGACTGTCTTATGTAATTTTTGACGTTCGAAAAGTGTTGATTCTCAGCCTAGTTTGAATAAATGAGTTTTGATTTTGATTTTTTATTTTGTCTGTCCGTTTGTCATAGCCCAGCAGCTCCGAATCTACTGGACCGATTAAGTTGAAATTTGGTACACATATAACCTTCTGTGACCCAAACACGGATTTTTAACGTAATTAAACGTATTTTGAATATGAGGTCACTACTGGGGCAAATAAGAAAAAAAAAGAAAAAGTTTTACATACTGTACCATGTGAGATATCAATAGAATGGGCTTGTAAGGATTTCAGATAATTTGTTTTAGAGTTTTAAAATATATACTTTTAAAGTTATTTAAGAAAATAGATGAAAATGGACCCTTATCTACGAAACTACTACGCCTAAAATAAAAAAAATAAAACAGAAAATAATTCTTTACTTACAGATTACAGGAAAACCTATAAGAAGTTTGTGGTCTTAAAATAACATGGTAAATCTCTCAATATTGTGTGTACAAACTTACATTTGCAGTTGGAATGTATTAGGGAACGTAAGCGAACGTACGTGAAGTTTGTTCTTGGAATCAATTCATCCCAGCTACAGACTGAACCCTTCATTATGCGTGGCCCGACACACACTTGGCCGGTTTTTTGTGTCCACATGCAGTGCAGTGGTTAAACATAAGCCGTCAGCCGTAAGCCGGTTGAAACCGATTCCTACTGATAGTGTGTTACACAATTAGCCCTCTGTTTTGTGTAATGTTTACCTTCGAGTTTATTAGATATTTTTTTGTATATTGTTTGTTGTTCTTTTTGTTTTTCTTTCTTTCTTTTCTTTCTTTCATAAATAAAATATTATATTAATATTTGACTGTAGTTCTTTACTTTTAATGGATTAATTAATAAAAAGAGATGTAATGTTAGTAATCTCACATGTTTTAAAGTAAATAACATGAGAGATTTATTTAGAATACTAATGAACAGACTCCAATTTTATTAGTGTGATTATGATGCATATACATGCTGGATTTTGATCCTTATAAGAAAGAGGATCGATTAGCATAAAAAAATGTTTTGTGAAAATTTCCCATTTTCCTGCTGACTGTAATTTTTTTTCAAAATCTGTGAATGCAGATCAAAATTTCTCAAAAAGTTAAGGACAGTCTCTTAAGACCTTTTTCCTGTAGCTACAGCGGTTAATACAGCTGCCCTTACTGCCCCATCTCAAAAATGCACCCTGTTTAATTGATTAGAATTAAATATAGAAACTTACTTGATCCTGATGCCAATAGACTTCCTGATGGCTTGTGTGAGAGCTTCTGTCTTGCTCATTTCCAAAGAAAATATTTCAGAACCTAAAAGTTTTATTTTATTATAAATCACATGTACATAGTCATAGTATTTTTTTTCCCATCAGGCTTAGCACGAGTACCGTAGAGGACCGTTTTGTCGACGGAAGAATAGACAAAAATGACGTTTCCGTGTAGACAGTTTTTCACTGAGAATGGTAGACAAGCAATTAGAGTAGAAATAGAAAACGTCATGCTGAGCCTGCTAGAGCTAAACTGAACAGACAGCTGTGCTGCTGGGGAGTTTGTTGCGCCACTTCTCAGCTAAAGCACTAGGAAGTGGTGAAGGGTGGGCGTTTTTGGGGGACAGTCTTTTGTATTTTTGACGTTCGAAAAGTGCTGATTCAAACTGACTTTTGATTTTAAAGATGTTTTTAGGGTCTTAACACTTGGAATTTGCGAGCGTGTTTCAAGCTAGGCGATTGTTTATCGTGCTCGCGGCCTGTGCGTAGCGAGCACGCCAAAGGTGCTCAACGTGTTCGCCGTGTTGGTGTAATGACGTGACTGTACAAGAGAATGAGAGACATGTTGAAAACGCGGAGATCACGTCGTCTAGTCGCGGGTACAGAAATCACTTCGCTGGTACTACGCTGGCAAATCGTCAGTGTGATAACGCTCTTACATGTTTAAATTACTAGAAATCATAAAGCCTTATTGGATATTTGTCTCGACAAAATAGTAAGTCAAATAATATAATAAGTCAGGGTTTTTTTTGACGTGACAACGTCTTATAATTCGATGGAGCCGGCTGCACGCACGAAAAAACATGACGCATGCGGCGTTACCTCGCTCTGAGGCGTTCCATTTAAGGCTTATGACGTTGTCACGTTCAACTATCGTCAGTAAACCGACTTTACAGACAACAGATTTTTTTTATTATATTGATTTGGATACTAGCTATTGGAAATGGTTTCACTTGGTACAAGCTTCCTTTTTCCTGGACCCGCATAAACATTTCCTATGTGCTTGCTTACCCAAGACTATCTCTCTTTCCTCCAAGATATATATCCAAAATCAACAGTATCTGTGTGCCATCTTTAACCTAATCCAGTCAGAAATGTTGATAAACAGATAATGTGTATTAATGGAATAGGGTATTTGACTGTTTTTTAGGGTTCCATACCCAAAGGGTAAAATGGGAATCTTATTACTGAGGCTTCGCCGTCTGTCTGTCTGTCCGTCTGTCACCAGGCTGTATCTCATGAACCGTGATAGTTAGAAAGTTGAAATTTTCACAGATGATGTATTTCTGTTGCCGCTATAACAACAAATACAAAAAAAAAACAGAACAAAATAAATATTTAAGAGGGCTTCCATACAACAAACGTGATTTTTTTGCTCGTTTATGCACGATATTGATAACGGCAACAGGTAGACGCTTGAAAAATTCACAGAATATTTAGTTATACATATTCACTTTAAGAATAAATAATTAAATTAAAATAAAACAAATATTTAAGGGGGCCCATACAACAAACGTGATTTTTTTGCCGTTTTTATAGATAACGCAGATAGCTGCGCCCCGCGGTTTCACCCGCGTAAGTCTCGATCCCGTGGGAATATCGGGATAAAAAGTAGCCTATGTCTCAATCCAGGGTGTCAGCTACCTCCATACAAAATTTTATCAAAATTGGTCTAGCCGTTTGAGTGTGAAGAAGTAACAAACAAACAAACACACATACACACACACTCACAAACTTTCGCCTACGGAACAATTCGTGCGCGAGTCCGACTCGCACTTAGCCGGTCTTTTAATTTATATTTTTCGACTAAGCCACTGTAAAAAAAATTGTTTTAATATCTCGTTGTATGCCATTTAAAGTCTATTGTAGACAGACAGCACTGCTGCGAACTGACGTCACAACACAGGAACGCTACCTACAGTAACTTCGCGCCATTCAGCACAATGATCGTTTTGCGTGACAAGGATAGCAGAATAATTTCAAAAGCGTGTAACTTCTCCATTTTTCTACCGATTATTATTTTTTCACAAATCGTCTTTTTAGTAACACCTTTAAAAATAAGCATTTATTGAGATATATTTTTGATAGCAGTCAATTACCAATTAAATGTAAATTGGCACTTACCCGCCATGCTTGTAAATGGTGTATCAGGTCCCAAGGCCTGTGCGAGCCCCATGGCAATGGCGGTCTTGCCTGTGCCCGGCTGTCCTGCTAGTAACACTGCTCGTCCTGCTATTTTACCTAAAAAGACAATTATTTATTTATTTTACTTTAACATAAAACGGCCAAAGGCCAATTACATCAGTTGAAGACACAACACATTATATAAGTACAAAAATAATACCGCTACTCGACAGTCATACACTCATCTCACAATACTCCAGACATGATGACAAGATCTTCTTCCATTCATCCGCGAACACATCACAGTGAGGCTTAGCGTCCAAGAGAGCGTTGAGCGCAGAGAGTGTGCAAGACAAGACAAGACATAAGACAAGTTTAGTACCTATACAATATGTAACAAAAACCCTGTTGTTCCTTCTACCTACGTTTTAAGAATCGGTATACACACGTAATAAAGCAAGACATTTATAAAAACTGTTCTGCAAAAATAATTAAAATAAATACCTATTTAATTATTAATATTTGTAATGTTTAACTGATTTCTAACCTCTTTCATTCTTTGATTTTGACTTCTCGACTAGCCCATACTTATTTTTTTTTAATTATAATTCCACCAATATTGTGCTTGTAGGTAAATGTATACGTCCCTAAAAGGAACAACAGGGTTTTTGTGAAATACTGTATAATATGTTGTAAGGATTACGAAACTCTAAAACTCAAAGCATTTATTTAAATTAAACCATATACAGGCACATTTGTAGGGTCTTCTGGCTCAGTCACAGCCACACGGGTCTATCGATCAGGCTAAGCTACGATTACCGCGACTAATCCGTGGATGAGTGACCATCTTTACATATCAATACCCCACCGGGCCTCGGAAAGCAAGTTAAGCCGTTGGTCCCGGCTGTCATTCGTCGATCTTTGATAATCGTTACAGGTTGTCAGAAGCCTGAAAGTCTGACAACCAGTCTTACCAAGGGGTATTGATATTACCCATTTACTGGGTTGTGGAGGGAAGATAGGCAATCGCTCCATTTAAAATACTGGTATTCAGCTGAATCGGGTCAGACTGGAAACCAACCCCAATATAGTTGGCACTTTTAAATTGTCAGGCGTCGATCAGTCAGAAAGATGAAGGTAGTTGCTCATTTCAAAGTGTATTAGGTTCCTATGAAGAAGAACGGGATGACGGCTAATCAGATGTATGGGAGAAGACATCACTGAGCTGACCACAAATAAATATGGATAAAGGCAGCATAATTATGATAAACAAATGTTACCAAGTGTAGTCTGTGTTCCCAGTTTATTTACAAAGTTACCCTTTTTAAGACGTTCTGTCAATCATTTTACACAAGTAGTGGCCTGTGGGTGTCTTACATGCGCCGAGCCTACAACGTCCTGCGTGTACAGTATAATGCTTTTAGAATGCTGTTGGGACTGCCATGGCATTGTAGCGCTTCTGGAATGATAGCAGAGGCTCGCATAGATGTTTTCCATGCCATCATGCGAAAGAAAGCGGCCTCCTTGCTACAGAACCTGAATGGTAGTGACAACAGCATTCTGAAAATGATCGCAGCCAGAACGGACTGTCCCTTTTAGGGACAGTGGGTGGGGACAGTCATAAGTCTGATACATAAGTAGTTTGTAATTCTAACCTATATAACTAAGCACTATTGTTACTAACACCAAAATACTAACAAAATTATGGACCTTCTTAGTCTGAAATAAAGTTTAATTTAATTTAATTTTTTACAGGTGCAAAGTAAGATTATTTTTCGTTGTGTTAGCACAAAGTAATCTCTCATTGGGGTTATGTATAAACTAGTCAGCATCAGCAATGAGGTAGGGGGGGAGACTGCACCGGTTGCATGTATTACATTTAGAGATAGCACATACTATGCGCCTGCAACAGTCAGCTCGGCGAGAATGCAATGACAGGCTGCAGTTTTCATGTATTTTGTTCAAAGCTGCTGCAGTGTTGCAACGACTAGATGCACGGTGTACGCCCAGACCCGACGACAGTTGCATGCGGCAGGTCAATAGAACCATCTCTCTCAAATACATAATTGTTAATAATAATAATAATAATACGCAATTTGTTTGCGCAGCCTTCATCCAAAACTGTCGCCAGAGCTGAATCCCCAGTGTGTCGTACTTTGAAGATGCTCAATGCCCTTCTGACTGCCAACCCTGAATGTGATGTGTTTGCGGATGAATGGAGAAAAATTATGTGTATATGTCTGGTGTTCTGTGAGAGGAAGTATGCAAGGGAGTCCACTGTTCCATATTAGTTTTAACAATGCAAATTAAATTGTCTGTCAAAAGCATGTTAATATTATTTTTTAATTATTATGTTTTTTTCTGTTTTCATGTTAATTATTGTAATTGGTGTTGTACCGTTTTAATTAACTATAAATAAATAAATAAATAATGAAAATGATTGCTTCCTGTGCAACGTCTGTCATAACAAAACAGCATCACAGGCTATCGGAATCTGAATGTACACCTTTGCCGAACCCTTGGGAATACAGGCATGATGTTAAATGTATGTATTTAAGTTTAGTCGTTTCTATAATATAGTGAAGAAGATTTCTCTAACTATAATTCACATGCAAAATATTGTTTATGCAAACAAGCTACCGTTACCATAGCAACGAAGTTTATTCAATACAAACCTTCGCGAATCATCTGTAGGACTACTCCGGCGGCTTTTCTGGCCATCTTCTGCCCCACCATACCCTGAGACACGGCCCTAGGTTCCAGGGAATCATCGAGACCTAATCCTCTTATATGTGAATGCGCCCCAATCCGTTCGATGCGAGTGATTGAACGCACCTCTTGCACTTGTGCCGCTGCTATTGACTAGAATTTAAAAAGTTGAAATCGATGTTTGAAATTAGAAAAAAAAACATGATGATTGTTTTAAAAGTGAGGTTATATTATAGTTTTTTACCGGCTTGATACCATGCTTTGCATTTTAGATAGTTTTAAGATATATGAAAAGTACTTACAGCCATTTTCGGAAATTGTCGTTGTGTTAATTCACTAAAGTTATAAAGAAATGTGTTAAAATGGATAAAACAAAAAGTGCGTTTTCCGTCGCTAACCCAAACAAGAACGCTCCACAGAAAACTGACAGTGACAGAACGAAAATTACAACCACAGAATACAACTGACAATAAAATTTTCGTTTGGAAATTGCTGCTAAAAATATAAACTGCTAAAAGTTTAAACTTTTTTTCGGATAATTCATTAAAACTCGCTTTTGTCTTTGATATTTAGGGTCGAATTTAAAGTCGTAAATAATACTCAGGATCTTTGACAGAGGTAAGTGACAAATGAGGTGGGCTCAGGAAGTCACGACCTATCTTTTGTTAGTCCATACTTTGCTGCTAATAATGTTGCTATATAACTTTATAAGTTTATAGGTTGTTAAATTTTTCGTACTGTCCACCATCTAAAAAAAAAAATGCTGCAAGCTGGCGGCAAGAGTCAAATCTGAATAAAATATAAACAAATGATAAACTTCCCTATCCCCATCAATTTGTAACCAGCTCCTATATTATTCTCACCTTTAGACCCAAAACAAACGACCCACAACTTGTAATTTATTTACCCAAATGACCCTTTGAAAAATTTATGATTTTGACTCTCATAAAGGTCGCTAGGGTAAGATTACTCTCGTATATATAAATAACGAGGTATAGTTATCAACATGTTAAATACAGCATTTACTGATTGGTCCAGGTACTGATACCTACTGATTTAATAAACTGGGATCATGGGGACAAGCTGATAGCACGAACAATCTGCAGAATCCTTACATACTCCTTTTGATTTTGGTGCATCCACGTTCATACATCCTGTTGTACTTGCGCTGGTGTAGGCAACTAGGCAGAGTGTTACTAAAATCCTAGCGTTGTAGAAATAAATAGGTAAATATACTATAGACTTGACCTTTTTCAGGTCTTTGCTTCAGTATTTTGTCTATATTTTATAACCTCGGCTCCGAAATGCTTTGGTTTGGGCCGTACCTACTTAAGGAAATCTCATAAAAGTACCTAACTGAATTCGTGTGTTAGACATGTTTATTCTATGGGGAAAGTCCGCCTACGGTCCAGAATAAGCGGTCGGCTTAATTAGTAGGTATAAATCATCATTGCAGGCTTTGCCCGGCTTTAGGAGGGCCAAGTTACGTTAGCGATTCGAGTAGAGAATCTTTAACTCTATCTATAAACATAGGTAATGAAAAAAGTCGCTTTTATGTTTAGTCATACTTTGAAATTATATTTGTTGAATACGAGCTTTTGGCTACTTTGTATTAGTGAGTGTAATGCTTATATTTTTGATATGAAACATCTAGCGCACGTAAAACCGATTGCCGGCGGGGCGACGCATGCCGCGTGGCGATCGGCCACTATACTCTTATACAGTCTTGAAGACATTGTATTAGTGCACATCAGGTATGCCAGTCGTTCCGTGACGGCTCAATTTTTCTTGAATGTGCGTCTTGTTCGTGCAGAATCAACAACTTTTTCTATCTTTTCTTTTTGTGTTTGTGAGATCGCGTTGTTCTTCGAACCAACGCAATGGATTTTGATGCGGTTTTCACCCTAATTTAAAGGCTTTACCTAATCGCCAATCCACATTGAGAGTGTAGTGATCACCTTTGCTCCGCAGTTGGAAAATTTATACGACATTATTTTTAGTTTATGTGAAACCTGCGGGCATTAGCGTAACACACTATTAGTAGGCCGTACATAGCATTCATTGCGTTGTTCGTAACGTTGTTAAGCAGACAATTTTTTCTACCATATGAAGCAATGGATTAGCAATATACTTACTTTAAAATCATTCCGATTCCAACTGTGTTACGCAATTAGGGTGTTGTATATAGTTTGTTCAGAATAAGGAACTGAATCGATTTCAATATTTTTTACACCATTTTATATTTTGTCCCAAAAATATTTAAGTGTGATGGAAAATGTTATCACCATTTAATTACTTACAATACAATCGCCGTACGGTTAGGTACCTATCTACTGCCAAATTATTACCAATGAGCGCAAGACAACCCTGGAGGCGCGGGGGCGCCGTTAGCATGTTTTTGTACGGACAACCCGGTAACATAACAACCTTTTATCTTTATGATTTTTCATGATACAGTTTTGAAATTTAGTAGGTACATAGATTCTTTACATAAAAATACTAGACACGTGTTTCGCATAAGTATACTAAAAATAATTTTGTATACGCGCGCCATTATTTATTAGAAATCTATCCGTCCGAACACCTCCATTTGAAAAAAATCAACAAAAACAAAAATATATTTATTTATGAAGTTTTGGTTTATGGTTCCTTTCAGCAAATTTTTTAAGAGAACTTTCAACTATCGCACAAACTTATTACTTTCACAAAATTATTACTTATATTTTTACTTTCTTAGGGTAGTTTTTGAGTTAGATTCATTATTACGTAGGTATTTAATCCACTCGATATAATGTTGATGATGCTATAAAACTTCCTTGCACTGTTGTTTTCATAGCAATTAGTGGTATACGAATTGGTGTGGGCTAGGTAGGTACCACAACTAAAAAGTGAAAAATAAAAAACATTTTTACAAAACAAAAAAAAAAACAACTGACATCCAAAAAAAAGTGAAAAAATATTTTTTTTTTCGGAAGTCAGTGATAAAAAACGAGAATACAGAACCAAAGACACCGACTTTTTTTATTTCGCCGAATCCTTATAAAAAGTGCAAAACACCCTATTAGATACTCGATACGCTCTACTGAGTAAAACTAGGTAGGATACCTACATAAGTGCAAGTCGAACAGCGATTCTCAACCTGCGTCCCTCACATAGAAGAACGATGTATGGGGATACATCGTTATTTTATGGTGTTCTATCTTTAACAATCTATACCTATTTTGATTAAACATACACTTGGACCCAGACAGGCGCTTTACTTTGTGTAAATTGTTTTCATCACCACTACTCTCAAAACGGTGAAGGAAAACATCGTGAGGAAACCGGCATGTCCTAGAACTAAAAAATTCGAAGACATGTGACATCTACCAACCCGCACTGGGCCCGCGTGGTGGATTACGGCCCACTCCCTCTCACAGAAAGAGGAGGCCTGTGTCCCAGCTGTGGGAACATTATAGGCTGATTATGTTAACATATTTTTACTCACATGAAATTGATGGTGTTCACTGATTCAGCGGAAGTCATCAAGTCATTTGAATGATTTCGTAATATCTTGATTTAAAAGAGTGTCCTTGGAGTTTCCTGCCCGTTCATCTCCATAGAGATCTACGTTTTGGAATGGGCAAATAGCTCAACTTTCAGACTAACTGACCGGCTCTTTGATAATTCAAAAGTGCCTGTAATTGGTCAAAAAATAAAATAAAATCAAAAATGCTTTGAGTTTGAGTTTTGAATCATAAGCCGGGATCTGTAAATGTTACCTACTTAGCACGTTCTTGTTATTACGTAATATTATCTGAACAGAGCAGTTTAGTCACCAAAGCTATTATATGGCGCAAGATAATTAAGCACAATGAATAGGAAGGAATGTGTTCACCCCATGATGACGTTTTGACGGATGGGGGATGCGCTAAGGTAGCCCGTCGTTAGAATCAGCATTACAACTCTCTAAGTTCAAAAAATACCCACTAAAAAGTAAAAAAAAAAAAAAAAAAAAACTATAAAACAACCGACTTTAAAAAAATAATATTAACAATACCATTCACATCTCTATTCGTATTACCCAGTTACTGGGTTGTGAAAATCAGATAGGCAATCGCTCAATGTAAAATACTGTTATTTAGCTGCATCTGGTTAGACTGGAAGCCGAGCCAAACATAATTGGGAAAAGGCTAGGCAAATTGATTGTTAAGCATTATGACCCCCAGGAAAACGTCGTCACGAAACTTTGAGCACCACTGTTACACACTTATCGGGATTTACCCTAACCCCCAATACATTGGCGAGAACAGGGGGTAACATTTGTTTGACACATCATTATCGCCTTGTTGATCCCGCTGCTCAAGGAAGTTCGGTTTCAGTATGCGTTATATATTTTATATAGTTTTATCTACTCTCATAGCGTAAAATTCGAATAATAAACTTTAAAACGAGTTTTCGGTGCCCGCTTACGAGCGATTTTTTCGGCGATTCTTGTTAGACCGACCAACCGACCGATCCGAGAAACCGCCCGACCGTTTTATGTCGATCTGACGAAAATCGCCGAGAAAAACGCTCGTGGGCGGGCACCCAAATGGTCACTAAAATATAACCATAAGAAAACACATTTTCTCTAACAAAATAATGATATAAAACAATTTTTTTACCAATACGATACAGGGCAAATCCAAGAAGTTAATTAGCACCAAGGAATGTTCACCAACATAGGTAGGTACACTTAGTTCGCAATTTATAAACGTTTTGACTTTGACTTATATTTGCGGTGCGCGCCATTTATATAGATAAAAAAAAAGTTTTGATTCTAGTTTTTACTTGTCTGGCAGCGCCCGCTTTAGCGCATACGCGGTGATGTGCTGTGTTTTGTTGTACTGAATTTCGTGGGGTTTTTTATTTATTCGTGCTTAAAAATGTCTGTTAACAGACTTTTATTTAGTATTATAGGTTCAGGTTCAATCCGTTTCAACTCAGCTTTCTAGTATTAAGAGTCTTTGAGCTAAGTCCGACAGACAGACAGACAGATAGACGGACATGGCGAAACTATAAGGGTTCCTTGTTGACTACGGGACCCTAAAAACAAGCAAATTCTTCCTATATGACCCGGTGAACTTCGTACCATGTGAACAAAAGCTGTTTCTTTGTATTTTTCCAAATTTTTATGTTTTCTAAACCACCCCAGATTTGAGGTGAAAAAAAAAAAAATCAAATCAGTCGAGCCATTGTCGAGTTTTTGCGAGACTAATGCAAGGCAATTGATTAGTAGGGTTTCGTACTTTAAAAGGAAAAAACAGAACCCTTATAGGATCACTTGTGTGTCTGTCTGCCCGTCTGTCACAGCCGATTTGCTCCGAATCTACTGGACCGATTAAGTTGAAACTTTTGACTTCTTGGCGGAAAAGTGAAGCGTCATGTTAGCAGTTTTGTTTTATTTTCTAAAATTTGTGTTTAGCCGAATATTAATGTGTAATACTGGTGGATTATTAACCATTAAGTGTTCGTGAACCTGCATTAATGTAGGCAAATGAAACAAAACAATGCAACATCACTTTAAGTTCTCTCAAGAAGTCCGCGCGAGGTTTCAGTAAAGTGCCGCGTCTTTACTTAAACTCAAGGGGAGCGGGGCGGGATATCATCAATCATCTTTATCATGCATTGAGTGGAGTTCATTTCATAATTATTCAAATAACTTTGTACTTGTTACCTAATTTTACATGACACTGGCTAAATGCACAAACCGTGCGAAGCCAAAAAGAAAAAAAAAATAAGTTGAAACTTGGTATAAGCAGGTACATACTTGACTTCTTGGCGGGAAAGTGAAGCGTCATGTTAGCAGTTTTGTTTTATTTTCTAAAATTTGTGTTTAGCCGAATATTAATGTGTAATAGTGGTGGATTATTAACCATTAAGTGTTCGTGAACCTGCATTAATGTAGGCAAATGAAACAAAACAGTGCAACATCACTTTAAGTTCTCTCAAGAAGTCCGCGCGAGGTTTCAGTAAAGTGCCGCGTCTTTACTTAAACTCAAGGGGAGCGGGGCGGGATATCATCAATCATCTTTATCATGCATTGAGTGGAGTTCATTTCATAATTATTCAAAAAACAAAAAAAAAAGGTACATACTTAATTATGAATTTCTGTGACCCAAACACGGACGTGAAGCTGTGTACCCTGTGTGCGGATAAATGAATTTTGATTATGGTCACTTTTCGAGGCAAATTAGTATTAAAAAAAAAATACATACACTACCGTGCGACATATCAAATGAGAGGGTTTCTTTTTTCTTTTTTTTTGGGTGGGAAATTATCAAATAACTTCTCCCGCTCTGGGTGGCTTTTACTGACTAAAACCCACCCGTGTTCCTTCCGTTGCCTGTGTGCCAGGGCCACGATATCCCTTTCGGACAAACTCGCAACCCTGGCAGGCATTGGTCCTAACGGACCCCATCTCTTTGAGGCGCGCGTGGAACACAACGCGCCGTCGAACCGGGCCTGGTCCTTACCGGACGGCGAGTTACCCATCGCTCACCATCCGCAGGCCCGCGCCTACGGTAGCCGGAAATCGGCTTGCGACTCCCGGCGCCCGGGGCGTCTCCTGCGGCGACTAAAGGCGCGAGGGCGCGAACCTTGCCTCACCCTCACGCGTTCCACCTCCTCCTTCGCGAGCATTACTGCTTCGCAGAAGGAGGTGACGGCCTCCCACGCACTCTCGCTCCGAACCATGGTCTGAACCAGGGCCGGACGCGAGAGATCGCCGCCGCCGATCGCCTCCGTGAGGACACGGCGGTGCTTCGCCCAAGCCGGGCAGACCTCCACCGTATGCTCCACCGTGTCCTCTGGGCGACCACACAGTGGTGACACCCGGGCGTTTCCTCCCGCTTTATCCTGAACAGGAACCTCCCGAAACAATCGTGTCCGGTGAGGACCTGCGTCAGGCGGAAGTTGAGGACGCCGTAGCGCCTCTCTAGCCACTCCTCAAAGAGGGGACTTATTACCACAATTGTGGCGTGCCCAGGGCTGGGTTTTTAAATAAATACCTTGCGTTCCAAGGGCGTTCAAAAGGCTCGCAACGCGCTCATAACAGGGTGTTTCAAACTACATCATGCGTTGATGACGCATGATGTAGTTTGAAACACCCTGTACTGAAAAACCTGCACATACACGCAGTATACTGAATAATATTTAAGAAAAATAATTATTCAAATGTAAATATTTTTTTTTTTACTTTCATGAATGATTAGTAGTCATTGGATACATGAAGTGGGCTACCGTTGTAAGACGATTAAAATGCTACTGTAGGTTACAGGAAAACCTATAAGAAGTCTATGGTCTTAAAATGGTTCTAACATGGCAAATCTCCCAATATTATGCGTACAAACTTACATTTTTGCAGTTGGAATGTCATGTATGACATGATTTCCAACTACAATGTTAAGTTTGTTCTTGGAATAAATTCATCCCAACTACGAAACCCTTTATAATATTGTGCGTGGTCCGACACGTACTCGGCCAGTTTTTATATATTTAATATAATAATAATAAATAAACATTTTATTTCTCTTCCACAAAGGCGCCTTAAAAAATATGCATAATATTCCTCCAATAATTCCTATAATATGCCAGATATAATCTTAATCTAATCTCTTTAATCTCCGAGTTCTCTAGCTTTCAGCTCTGTATCGTTGCGACAACTTTTTTTATAAAATCACAACAATGTCATCATAGAGGGTGCTACTAATCTGTGATAATATGCACTATGGAGCACTGCAGTTGCACCCTTGTGCATCCCTACTGCTCCACATACAGACCTAGAATGACAGCACTACAGCGTGGAACTATCGGAAAAGGGACAGTGAGATGTGGGTGAGAATTGAGTGATAAACGAATGAATTAAAAAAAGAGGGTGTGTCCTATACAACATTATTTTTTGTATTCTAAGCGCAACCTGAATATAGTTTACTGTTCAGAATAAGGATCGATTTCAATAATTTTTACACCATGTTATATTTAGTCCCAAAAATATTTAAGTGTGATGGAAAATGTTATCACCATTTAATTACTTACAATACTTTTCATTTAATTAATAATCAGTGAGCGCAAGACGACCCTGGAGGCGCGGGGGCGCCGTTAGCATGTTTTTGTACGGACAACCCGGTAACATAACAACCTTATATCTTTGTGATTTTTCATGATATACTTTTAAAATTTTGTACATAGATTCTTTATATAAAAATACTAGACGACACGTGTTTCGGGTTTCGCATATACTAAAACTAATATTGTATAATTGCGTATGATTTTGAATGATATTGCTAATCCATTGCTTGATATGTAACATATTTTTCGAACATATGACATATGTTTGAAAAATGTGTCAGCTCAACAACGTAAATGTTGTTGAACTGTCAAAATTAAGCCCATCGCTACTAATAGTGTGTTACGCAATTTTGGTATGTGCTAAATAAATGTATTTTCTTTCTTCTTTTTCTTTTCAATTGCCCCGCCGAGCGTGACGGTTCAGATTCCTTTAGTGTTAAGAAAAGAGCCCAAAGTGCGCCTCAAAAATTAAAAATTAACATCACGCCCTTATTCCCCGAAGAGATAGGCACAGTTATATCACAGTAAACATCCAGTACGTCCCATGTCATGTTGGCCGAGCATATTGGCACCAACCTAACACAAATCCGACTACAAGGCTGCTGCTGAGTCGTGAGTTTTCTCGACAGAAAACATATAGCGAATAACCTAAGCCACGTTCAAGAAACGTAAGTTGTGCCAGAAAGCCTTTTATACCGTTAAAGATTATAATTATTAAGGACAAAAAGGCTTGGGATTGAGCTGCTCCAATTTTTGCATAGGTACTGAAGTGGTTTATTTTTATTGCTTTTTGCTAACTTTTATTTTATACTAGCTGCGCCCCGCGGTTTCACCCGTGTAAGTCTCTATCCCGTGGGAATATCGGGATAATAAGTATAAGCCTATGTCTTAATCCAGGTTGTCAGCTACCTCCATACAAAATTTTATCAAAATTGGTCCAGCCGCTTGAGCGTGAAGAAGTAACAAACATACATACACACACACACACTCACAAACTTTCGCCTTTATATTATTAGGGTGATGTGATAAAGTGACATTTATTGATTATTTTAAACGCTATGACATGAATATTTACTTTTAAAGTAATATATTATTTTAATTATTGTGAATGTGAAGACTATGTGGGTTATTGCTTTATTTTTCCTTTTTTTTATTCTCAGTTAGTTTTAATCATGGTCTGGTAGTTTGAGTCATTTAAGCGGCCTACCCAAATGTCCTTTCTTTGGTATTGATCGTCGCATCGTTGAGCTCCTTATGTTCTGAGTAGAGCTGCACGATTACCGACAAATGCGTGCACTGACTGGTCAGGTCCACTCAATCTGTGTGGTTCTTTCCTCAAAAGACCATTTCAGACACCAATATACATGGTCTTCATATGATCTGACCAAGACTGGACTTTAAAAGATACTGTGACCTCTGCGTTTGTTTCGGCCTTTCTTCTCAGAGTAGTCAGATAGAAAACGCCGACCTCATCTAGTTTTTAAAATATGATTGACGTGTAAAAGTGTTTGTACAAACCTACTTACAGAAATAAAAATCATTTATACTTTGCTCGACCTGGAAATCATATCCAGCCTTGACCAATATTTATCAACGACCCAGGTTAAATAAGTATAAAGAAGTGATTGACTTGAAATTAAACATAATTATGATGGTGCGACGAGTGGCAATACACAAATTACAGCAATTCTATCTCACGAAGCTACGCGCGCTTTACTTGTGCTTACCAAGTGTACAAATACGTTGTGAATGTGTGTGTAAACAGGAGCTCTCGGTACCGTCCGAGGCATTGGCGTGTGTGTTATGTGCTGACTCGTCTCCACGCACACAGCGTGTTTGTACACTTAAAAGTTCTCACAAGTCAAGCGCGCGTCGCTAAAACAAAATATTTTATTTTATATAAACCTACATGATGGGCACTTATGAAACGTCAGAAGCTAGGTGCACGGTTCCAATTGGTCGTTTCCTATGGAGAAGAGCCTGCGAGAAACTTCAGGGTTATATAATTGGATTTTACAATGTTTTAAAATAACAGTGTTATATATATAATAGGTATGGGAGGACATGAGTGTAGGCACATCAACAGGTACCAGGTACTTAACAAAATAGAAAATGGTTTACAAATCTACAGTCTATTAAGCCTACAACGTGCTCACATTCACAAAATATAAAATAATCTGTAAAACAGATAAATAAAATAATAAAAATAAAGACCTAGTTAAACCTAATAACATGATTGCCATTACAACTGTAACGAATCTACAGGGTTACTGGTAACTCGACGTATTCCTTGCACGACGTCATAGTAAGGTTAAAATGCAACAAATTAAGCCACCAAATGTTCTACCGAAATTCAGGAGTTTTTTTTTGTTTGATGTTTGTTTAAAATTAATTCTCACTCTTCTCCCATTCCTTCATAAAAATCTCGAAGCTTCGAAAGAAGAATTATCCGCAACGATAGTACCCCTTCATAAATGAACCCTATTTACTGGGACCTACTCACACTACTACAAAATTCTAACACCTCATGCACACATCTCCCATTCCTCTCTCTCTTTCTACGACCAGCGCTTTCACATACGCCCATCTCGCTCCCCCGCGAAGCTCCTGCCGGTAATCGATTTTCACTCGCATTATTTTCCCGGCGCCCCTCGTGGAAGCACAACGTGATCCCTCACGATTTTTGTTTGTGTAAAATAAAAATATAGTAAGGAATATTCCAGTGCTGTGTAAAAAAAAGTGTTGTTTCTGTTATTTCCCGCGAAAAATCGGTGAGTGTTCGATTTGTAAACTTGTTTTTTTTTGCGGTTGGAATTGAGGTTTGCAAATTAAGATTCTATTAGTTTGATAGAGGACTTGTAAATTGTAATACCTTTGCTTAATTAAAATGTAAGGTGATCTTTTTAGGAGGCAAAATGGACGATACCGAATACAGATTCTTACCTACTTCGCAATTTGGCAGGTTCTTTTAATGTTATAATGTTATTTATGTGCTTATTTTGAGAATTTAACAATGTTTTTTATTACTTAATTGAATAATATAGGTAATAAATACCATATCTTGACTCGGTTCGCAGAATTTCCTTGTGTATCTATAGGTAATAATTATACAAATAAATAAGCAAAAGCATCTTCATAATAAAATTACCGACCCTTGTCCCACGTCAATATTCATTACATAGTACTTCGTTGTAATGTCAAGGTATTGCGATGTTGATAAAAATAGGTAAACCAATTCTCTTAAAAGCTTCCAGAAGAGAGGTGGATTTGTTTAGATAAACATTCCTACCTAAATTCATTAATATTATTAATGACTGTTCCAGCTTCCAACCTATTTCATTGGTTACAGTATTTTTATTTATTTTTATGGCACTTTTTAGACATACACAAACAAAAATCATTTTTCAAGTTTAAGGAATTGTGAATTCGTCACTTACAGAAAATAAGCTATGTTCACAAATACGATCGGAAAGACAAAAATATTTAAAAAAAAAAACAACAAACCTTAGGTCCCCTCCCCACTCCACCGACTTCTACTCTACTCCTTCACTGTACACGCGGTGCGGTTGTGGAATTCACTTCCACCCTGGTATTAAGGAGTGCCAAACTGTTTCAGTACCTATTTGAAAGAAGAGAGAAAGAACATTATCTTTCCACTTCGTTGTATAGTTGCGTATGTATTTATTATTTTAATTAAAATACAATAATTAATATTATAGTGATATTTATTTTAGAAGTATGTATGTATATTCTCATATTATTTGTTAAATTTTATTAAGTGTATTGTGTTTGATTTTTGTATTCTATTTTCTCTTCTACTCTTACACACGGTGTCTACATCTTTTTGTCTATTTTCCTATCGCAGATATGCTGGAAGAGATTTCTTTAGAAATAAGCATCACCTTTGTACGTATTTTTCTGTTCCTTTCTTCTTGTATGTTTATATACAGGGTCAAATTAAATTAGCTAGGGAAACTCCGCAGACGTGATGGTTACCGATATCTAAACATGATAACACAAAAATAAATTAATTTGATGGTTTTTTTTTGTGGGTAGTCTCTTGAAATATTAGTTTAGAAAATCAGTTTTTTTTTTAAACAAAAGAAATTAAATTTTCTCTACTCTAACTTCAAGTAACAAAACAACAGCAGTCGTTGACCCCCCCAAAAAACACTTAATCATTTTATTATTTTTATTTTATCGTGTCTAGATATCGATAGCCATCACGTCTGCGGAGTTTCGCTAGCTAATTTAATTTGACCCTGTATATGTGTGTACATAAATGGTTAAATAAACAAAAAAGGCTGTCAAAGAAAGGATTAGAAGTAGATACAATTATATGCGCACTTGCTCAGTTTATGTAAGATATAAGTATTCTATTATCTGTAGTAAGTGCAATTATTATACACAGAACATAAGATGACGCCTAAGTATAGGTATTCCCCGAAGGGCTGAGGTGTAGGTAGGTACCTATAGTAGGTACACCCACATTTCGCTGTCCCATGTAATAGGGGGCGAGCCTGATGCCATCAACCAAATCCAGACTCCGGGCTGCAATTAAAATGCTCAGATCAAATCTGCTGCTGTTAAAAATACAGAAGTACTGACGAACGATCATGGGCGCTACCTTACCTATCGCCCGGCTGGAAATGAACTTTAGTAAAATGAAAGTGAAAAATTTTAAAAAAAAAAACAAGTGACATATTACTTTTTCTTTTCTCAAAGTTTATCACTCGGAAAGTAGTGTTTGTTTGATCCGAGTAGCGGGTGGAAGACGCTAGGGACCTTTGGGCGGGAAGGACTCTTAGTAATTGCTTCCCTCTCTACTCTCTAGGCCGGGAATTAATTTAAAAATAAAACTAAAAAAATGCTGCGGTCTTGTGAGTGGTACTTGGTTTTTCTTTTTAATTCACACTGTCAGTTTAAACAAACAGACAGTGTGAATTAAAAAAAAAAACCTACCCGAGGCGGTGACACGGTGTGTTCCTTAAATTAAAATTTAAAAAAGACTACATAATTTTGGCGGGGTACTGACTCTGTAAGCTGTACCGAAATTTAAAATCTCGGTATTATAGACTAATATTTGATTAAAAATGAGTTCAACCGATTCTGGAATGTTGACCCCGGAATTGGTTAAAGACGAGGCAAATACAGTAAGTAATCGAAAATCTTATGCCACACATTTCTAAGGAAAGATATTTAATTACTTACAATGATTTTATGAAGCACAAAAAAAATATGTTAGAAAATCTACTATTTTTAAGTTTCCATAATTATATTATTTAAATGAAAAGTAGAGTTTTTAACCAGGGACCGTACAACCCCGGTTAAGAGTGAAGCCTTTCGAAGGGGTAACCCATTCAATAGGTTACCTTTATCATGATGTAACCCATTGAATGGGTTTTATACTAGAAACCCAATGAAAGGGTTGCATGATAACCCATTGAATGGGTTTTATACTTGAAACCCAATGAAAGGGTTACATGATAACCCATTCACACTTTCACAGGGTTCTATACCTACTTGAAACCCAGTGACATGAAAAAATCATAATATTATGTCATTTCGATATCCGCCCAGGACGCGTAGCATGACCAATTCTACCTCTATTCTACCCAGGGACCATTTTGGTTACCATTTTAGAAAAACCTTATCGAAAACCCTTTCAATGGGTAACCAAAATGGTCCCTATTTATAACGCGGGTGAGAGTCACCAACCCCAACCAACCTTTCGCTTCGACCCTTGTATATCAATCGGTTGTATTTGCGCTCGCGGCTCCTTCCGCGTTTGTAGGTTTTAATTTTCCGGTAGGAAAATACCATAAATGCTTTTCCAGGTAGACAATGTACCTACATGTGCTTTTATTTTCTTAATTTCTCTCGGTAAACTACGTGTTTAGTCAGTTCAGTCGTCGGATTTCTATCAGTTGTCCTTTGCACTTGGTGCAGGCCGGACGCTCTCAATCGACTTGGAAGTATATAGAGTTGCTACTACTCTTTTTACTTATTATGTAATTTATTTAAAAAATGGGAGGAAAGCTACTAAAGTCGGAAATGTGAAGATTGCCGAGAGAGAATAGATTTACTGTACAAAAGCTTGACAAACTTGAAAGTCGAACACTTCATGAAATGATCAATTCTAAGATCTGGCCACGACTTGAACACAACCAATGAATGAGTCTATAAGTCGTGTTAATCCTTCTACGTAGTATTTCGGAGGGATAATCTTATAAAGTCTTACTCTCATCGCTTAGTAGAATTATGTTAAATACGAACATGGTACTGGGGCCTCAGGTGCCTCTGGGACGCATTCCAGGAGGGCTCGCATCGCAGGGAAATATTCTGCAATTTATTCGAAAAAATTCCGGAAGAAGAATTTGCTGGGAAAAATTGTCAATTATTTTAATGATCATGCATGGAGGGATGGCAGTAGACTTAGCGTACCTAATGTAAGTTCTGAGTTGAGCTACACGATGACTGACATGCGTGCACTGACTGGACAGGTCCACTCAAATCTGTGTGTGGCTTTTTCCTCAAAATACCATTTCAGATACTTACTAGTCTACATGGTCTTCACATGATCTGTACCCTAGTTGCGTACGACAGTTTGAATCGGAATCGGAATGATTTTGAAGTATATTGCTAATCCATTGCTTCATAAGTTAGAAAAAATTGTCTGCTTAACAACGTAAATAACGCAATGAATGTTGTTGAAATGTCAAATTGAAACCGATTCCTACTGATAGTGTGTTACGCAATTAGCCCTCTGACCAACATTAAGTCTGGACTTTAAAAGAGACTGATCTCTGAGTTTGTTTCGGCGTTTCTTCTCAGAGTAGTCAGGTAATACGGAACTCGTCTAGTTTTAAAACATAATTTAACTTTGACGTGTGAAAGTGTTTGTACAAATCTAATTACAGCAAGAACCGGCCACGCCTTGTATCCCCGAAGTGTTAGGCAGAGGTGTTCCTATAGTACGCCCACATTTCGCCAGTTATGTTTAAGACCAGGCAGTCTAAATCAAATTTCCACGCAATCTCCGCCCCATGCTCCCCGCCACTCCGTTATGAGCTAAACGCTAACACATCAGTAATAAAGTTGAATATCGCGTGCGCTCTTTGATTGTGTTCGAGCACGAAACTAAATAGCAAAAGTCTCAATTCTTATTTCGTTTATAACTAAAGTAATAATTGATCTAGAGAAAAAATATCTAGTGGGTGGATAATAAACTATATTTTCTTGACGTGAGAGTACCTATTTTATCGCACATTCCGTTGTATGGTGCGTAATTTTTAACTTTCGAACAGTGTATACAGGCTTCGTAAATGCATTTTTTGAGCAAATGTGTTGAAAACTATATTTTCTTGCTGTGAAAATTTATTTTAGAGATCAAAGCCGAATAATCTTGTTTGTTTTTATAATTATCCTTAAAAAAGACATGATTTTCGAATAAAAAATGTATCGAGCGAAAATATTACAATTACGTAACTGTCTTCAACATGGAAAGAAAAAGATCCAATAAATCATATACTAAAGTTTTATTTTGCTTGTATGTGTGACTGTTTTAGAATATTCAAGCAAATAAAAATAAAAATAGGAAGCCTCCTCTTAAGTAGAATGTGCCTAGCCTTTTCCCAACTATGTAGGGATCGGCTTCCAGTCTAATCGAATGCAGTTAAATACCAGTATTTTACATGTCACGACTGCTATCTGACTTCTACAACTCAGTAACTAGGTAATAAATTATCCCTTGGTAAAACTGGTTGTCAGACTTTAGGGCTTCCGACGACCCCTAGCGACTGTCAAAGATACACGAATGACCGCTGGGACCAACAGCTTTACGTGCTTCCCGAGGCACGGAGGAGCCTGGGTATGTAAAGATGGTCACCCATCCGCGGACCAACCCCGGCAAGCGTAGATTAACCTGATGGATGGACCCGTACAACTATTATTACTTAGCTGCGAGCTCCTCCGCCAGTTATGTTTCAAAAATCATTTATTTTATGATGTTGTTTTAGTTTCCCCTGAAAAGCTACAATGACTCGGTGACCTATAAAAATATATCGGGTTTAAGCGGTACAATGAAGTCTTATATTTTTATAGTGTTATCATTCCAAGAACCCGTTTGGCGTTTTTGTTTGGCTCGTAAAATTGTACTAGAGATCATAACTTATGGTGAAAACTTTAACCTTATATATACATAAATAAACTCATGCTTTCGTCCCATGGGAGTAGGCAGAAACTACAGAACGCTATCTGCTACATAGGGCTGCTATCACATAAATTGCCGATGCCGGACAAAAACTTATAAAACCCCGGACATTTAAGTGATATTGAGTTTTTTTTTCCGGACACCCCTAAAAAAATAATTTTGCAAACATAGTTTGAATTCAATTTGTTTTATTCATATAAACAGTCTGTTTGCGCTTTATTTAACAATGTTAGACAAAACTTAACAAAGCCAAATAAAATTATAGACTTCTCTTTCTGAGGTAATCAGAATACCTAGAACGAAGATCACCGTAAGTAATCTGGTATAACAGAATAATTGGGAACACTCTTGTTTTTGGCATCAAATTAGCTAAGGTTTGTTTTAATTTATTGCATAACTTCCAGTTAATTGGGATTGACACAAAAAGTGTCCGAACACTTTTTAAAAACCCCTTTCCGGACACTCTCCGGACGCCCTCTAAACTAGGACAAATCCGGGGAAACCCGGACGGATGGCAGCCCTGATAGGCTATACGATCCTTACATACTCCTTTTGCTTCGTTAACGCTCATACATCGGTCATACACGCACGCCGGTTGCGAGTACTACGCACCTGACACTTTGAAACTTTAATTTCTTCTCTTTTATCGGCAAAAAAAAAACTACTTAGGTACTTATTATAGTGTGGATTTTGCCATTTGTGAATATACAGTAAGCATTTTGCTCCTTATGTTAGGGACAGCCCTAGTAATAAATGCTTACTGTATTCAAAAATTTTGGAAAAATTATACCGGTCTACAGTCAGCTATAAAAACTTAAATGAGGATAAAAACTGCCACCTGCTCACTTCAGATGTCGCTACTATTCAACGTCTAAGAATTTGGCAGCTAGCTGTCACTATCCATACATTTTTTGGAAACAAGTGGCTTCTTTTACGCTTTATTAATTAATATGCCCCAAGATGTTGAAAGACGAAAACTGTGGAAGAAAGTTCTCTGAAAAAAAAACGGAGACCCAATATACTGTCGAGACTATGTGCTATCTTTTGAAACCTGCAGTGCTATTCTGTAACCATCTCACCGTGCAAACTTAGATGAAGTGAACGTGGAGTGAACTGTCAGTGTCATCCCACCTGATGCTAGGGATGGGGCAAGTATTACTTTTACAATCATAATCGAGATTTTGAACAGATACTCAATTTTGTTTTTTTACATTAAATTGAGTTTGACACTGTTTTGCTATTTTATTTAACCCCCCCCTTAAATAGTAACACACACAAATAAATACTAGCTTTGAAAAAAAAACACACATAAATACTAGCTTTGAAATAACATAAAATGACTAATAGAATTAGCATACAAATATTCTTGAAATCTCGATTATGATTGTAAATGTAATACTTGGTCAATCCCTAGCATCAGTGGAATGACACTGACAGCTCACTCCACGCAAGATTTCACGGTGAGATTTTTACAGAATCGACATGCTGAAGACTTTATGGGAGAAATTCGTATACAGTATGATAATATGCTTAATTGTGATGATGTGATGATTGCCGAGAGACATGAAGAAAATAGAAGCACTGTATGTATGTAACTATAGGTCCTTCCTTAATTACTATGCATGTCTATTCACCTGCAAGCTACATTCGGAAATTGTTCAAAAATTGCCAATTTCCCGACTAGCCCCTTGGAAATTGAAAATTTCTGACGACGACGATTTGAAAATTTGATTCTATGCAAGCTCGTTCTCCACTTAAACGTTTGGCATTAAAAAATGCCCATAGCTTCCCATTCATTCCCATTTTCCGCTCCTAAAAATATTATTGAATACTAATATTGATTGCGCCTCTCTTTGTGAACATCAAATAACTTCTATTTTAGGAACTTAAAAATACTAAATACCCAATTAACTGCGACCAACTGTAAGAAAACGCAAGAAAGATAACATACATAAAGATAACATAATCAGTCTATAGGTAATGTTCCTACGGCTGGGACATAGGCCTCCTCTCTGTGAGAGGGAGTGGGCCGTAATCCACCACGCGGGACCTGTGCGGGTTGGTAGATGTCACGAATGTCTCCGAACTTTTGGTCCTAGGTTTCCTCACGATATTTTCTTTCACCGTTTGTAAAGAAAAGAAAGATAAAAACAGGCTCAGTTATTAAAAAAAAACTGTGCATCATTAGAAGCGCAAAACGTGTTCATTATTAGAAGGTCAATAATAAGTAGGTACTTAGAAAATTAACCCCTGTTTATACATAAAGTTCGTTTTACAAAATCCTATACTTACTAATTTGAGACAGGTGCAAATGTCAAACTCCAAATTTAAAAACCATGGACCCCATGGACTTGCCTTATTTACAAAATTAGCGTGACTACGTATAAAATTGAAGCACTTAAAATGGCCGCCTTTCGTAGTGTTGTTACTGCGAGTGCGAGAGAGAAAGCAAGCAGCCTTTTGACAGCACATTGCCGAGTTTTGTACCAGAAAACTTGGCATTAAACATGGCGACTGGTCACGCATAGACATGATTTTGACGTCTCACACTGCCTATCTGACCTCCACAACCCAGTTACTGGGTATTACGATTCCCCTTGGTAAGATTGCTTGTCAGATTTACGGGCTTCTGAATAACCGCTACCGACTGTCAAAGATCTACAAATGACGGCCGAGACCAACGATTTACAACGTGCTTTCCGAGGCACGGAGGGATCGAGGATATGTAATGCATGGTCATCCATCTACGGACCTATCTCTGCAAGCGTAGCTTAATCTTCGTTCGACCAGCCCCGCCTCGTCAAACCTGCCTCAACTATAAAATCATAAAGACTCCTAGACAAGGGAGATCGTTTAATGGGGCACGGGGGAATCGTGCCTAGTAGAAGTAAAAAGCGCGGGAAAATGGAGGGGAGCGTAATGGCCGCGTTATTAACGCGTTGCGTAGAGCACTAGAGGGGAGGTTGAATGACTTTCATACCATAGCCTCTTTATACTTTTTAATGGAAGTTTGTTTATGTTGGAAAATTTAAAAAAAGAGAATTTTTACACTAGTTTTACAACAATAGTTAGTATTTTTTAATCATTATATCCGCTAAAATGTGGCGGCCATTTTGCGCGAATCTGGCATCTGGCAAGTCTTGTATGATTTTTTCTAGATTTTCTAAAGCTTTGTGATGTTTGTCACTTAATATTTATCTGCAGGCTGAAAATGACCTTATTGTTTTGAAATCGTTTTGATTTATTTGCGAGTATCTTTAATAAATCGCCGTATTTTTTTATTGCGTTGACTTAGAAGCTTGATTTTTTTAGAGCTTCAAGGGATCATAGACCTACGTAACATAACATAACATCACGCCTGTAACCCCTGAAGGGTTAGGCAGAGGCGCACCTATAGTACACCTACATTTCGCCAGTTATGTTTAATTTTCATTTGGGCGCAAATCCAGACTCCGGGCTGCTACAGAGAAATTCCTGGTGGAAAAACCCAATAAACACTTTGCCCGACCTGGGAATCGAACCCCGGACCTCGTGCTCGCCAGTAGATTTTGCGACCACCACCGACAACGAGGCAGACCTTCGTATTTGATGTTAATTTCAACTTGATACCTCCAAGCGTTCTTGATGAAAAGGGTCTTGACAAACTGACAGACAGACAGACAGACGGACAACGAAGTGATATGGGTTCCGTTTTTTCCTTTCGAAGTACATTACCTTAAAAAGTACTAAAATATGCAATATCGCTATATTTCTAACGTATTTTTGCATTTACATTTATGCAAACATGCAAGTGTATTGTATAATCCAATGTCTACATAATATCATGTTTAAGTAGAATTATTTCAAATGTTTCTTATAATACCTAATCGTCGCTAAGGCCATGGCGTTTCGACATGCACGATCGTGCAAGTTTTATCGCCTTGCAAATCGTAACTTCGAGGAGTTGTGAGTGATGATGGCTTTTTGTACCGAACCATGCAATGAATACGGGTCACTGCATTCCCGTAGTATAAAATCAGCGCAGAAACTGGACCCTCAGGGCATCTTTATACAAATCATTCATTTCCATACTTTTTTATTATACACTAGGTTTTACCCGCGGTTTTGCCTGCGTAAATTTCAGAAAATATCCCACGGCACACGGCAACGCAGTACAGGGATTAAAAGGACCCTACGTGTTGATCCAGGTTATAAACTATCTGTGTGCCGTTTCATCTAATGTATACGCGGCGCATGCAAATAAAGCTCCCAGGGCCTCAAGTCTGCTATTACAATAGTGTCAGAATCAGAGGCGGCTCGTGACATTTATTTGTGGGGGTTCACTAAAAAAAGAAACGTAGAACTAGGCTTACCATTTATTTTATTTGTAAAGAAAATCCATTCGGCGATCTTTATCGATTTTCATCAACGCGTTCATTGAACTCTCTAATAGATTTTCGATACGCAGAATCGAGCGCCTTACGAATATCTTGACGGCCGATAGATGCCAATTGCACTTCACATAAGATATGAAATCGAGATTGCGAATGTTTTTTCACTTTTATTGAAAGATGCGCTAAATCGTCAACACGGCCGTTTCCGTCCATGCAGATTCACCACCACTGCCGGCGCCAGCTCCAAACACCAGACACGGGAAACAAAATAATTTTTTGCTTTCTTCACATCCACACAACTAAGGTGTTTCGAAATATTGTTCAGATTTAAAACCACGCGTAAAAGATTTATTTTTCGTAACACATTTTTGAGAAAGTGCAATTTCGGGACGTGGTGGTCCCTTAGCTTTCAGTTCGATACGCATTTCGAGAGTCTTTTCACAATTTTTAATAAAAGATACACTGTATTGTTCAATTTTTAATACAAATGTCGCGCACAAACTATTTTTAATAATTATTTAGAATAAACACTGCGAGTCTACTGACAGCCGAGTTGAGCCGACCGTTTGTTTACATAAGATCGGCAACAGCGCATAGGCATAGATCGCATTCCCGCGCGCGGCCGCCTTGCGCCGCCGTTTGGCAACGTCGCGCGTGAGCGGCGCTCCAAATTAGGCTAACTTCTCATACAAAATCTTCTGTTTCACGCATCGGACTGTGTCGATATTTCTCTTTCGCACTCATTGTATACAGTGCTAGAAATCGTACTGAACTTTGTTTCATAGGAGCGCAATCGCTGGCGCTCCACACGTTACAACTTGACGCCAAATGTACTATCGGCCAAAGTTCCGCATGCTCACCTTAAAGGCGATAATCGCATAGCACGACTCACGACTCGATCGCACAATGCACGAGTTTTGACCAATAGGATGCACAAAGCGTATTTTAGTGGTGTTCGTATTAGTATAATCATGTATAGAATGTGTGACACTCACACTAGGAGCGTACTATGCTCACTTGTTTCTGCTAAGAGACGAGTTTTTAATGGGCACGGCCAGCGCGGCGCGGCGGCGGCGTGAGCTCTTTGTTATTGAATTGAATTGTTATTTTATTATTGACAAGAATTAATTTTAGTACTCATATCTTCTGTTTGTTTGGTTTAGAAAATGTATTATTGATATTGCAGTATTTACAAAAATAATTTGTAATAACTAATAAACTACAATTTATATGTATTAATCCACTTTAATATTTTCCTCTCTCTATCGGGTCTATAGATATAGGTTATTTATGAACACTTTCACTGCCTCTCCAATTTTCACCATATCCTATGTGATGCCGCATGCCGCAGCAACCGCACCATATTCCCATCACAATAAGATGAGACATTGAAACGAACCGTTTTATTACAGTCCGTTCCACCGATTTTGACTTCTATTCCGTAGGCTTATGGATGGCATTAAAGGCAAAAAAGTGGTTACAATACCAACTGTTTACTGCAGCTGCCATTTGTCATGCCACCAACACAATAGCATTCAAAATCGATTGAACGGACATTTATGGTTTGTTTACCTTTTATCTCACGGCTCCCTGAATACGTTAGGTATAGGTGCGTTGACCGGCACTGCATGAAGGTATCAAATGTTTATATTGAAATTTTTTGTGTTTAATCGACTTTATTAAAAGTAAATAACTATCTAAATTTCTATGTGTTTGTTTATACTTGGGCAATTTGGGAATACTTGAAAATTACAGTAATATTTGAACCAATACTCTGCGCAGTTCATACAATGTTATCAGAGCTTTTTGTTTGTAGCTAACGCAAGGCTGCAAGCCGCACAACTCTTGCAACTGAAATAAAAATAAGTTCATTATCTAAGACCCATTGTTATTTAGTGGGAATGTCTGGAAATTCGGTTAAACAATAGAGGACGGCTTAATACAAGGGCCATACGTTTTTTTATTACCTTAGGATTATCTCAAATGTTTTGCAGTTGTTCCTTGTATTTGGTTTAATACTTTTAACAGTAGGTAATTGTTATATTACCTTTTATTCATTAAAATAATACAGGGTGAAATTGAATTCATGGGCATCCTTTTAAGGGGTCATTGTACTCATCATTATGAACAACTTCAACTATGAGACCAAACCTGAAATCGCGAAAAAAAAATCAGCTGTTCCCTACATTTATGTTTGCATAACTCGACAAAATGTAGGGAACAGCAATTTTTTTTTCTCGATTTCATATTTGTTCCCATAGTCAAAGTTGTTCATAATGACGAGTACAATGACCCCTTAAGAGGATACCCATGAATTAAATTTCAGCCTGTATAACGAACAAGGTATCGTTGCAATTAAAATGCCCAGGCATGCCGTGCAGGATGAGCACTTTAAGACTGGATTATAATCAAACCAACACTTTACTCTTTTATAATTCATGCTCTAGTCAAAGTTTGACAATTCATGATTTTAAGCGAAATCAACGCTACAGGCGCGTTACCGGCATTGCATGTCAAGTTTTTTTTTGACAAATCTAACAATGATTCAGTTCCTACGCCACTTTAAAATTCAGAAGCTTATCAAGTAATTAAACTAAACTATAATTTGTGCCTTGGCAGCAGTGAGAGTGAAAGGATTGAAATAAAATGTTGGGTACTAGTGAAATATATATTTTTAGTTTGTGTTCATTTAACATTATGCAGGATTAAAGATTTATTTAGGTTGATATTTAAATCTTATCTGTATAATAAAAGATGTATAGTAAGTGCTTTGTGTATGAAACTATCGGCTGTAATCTCAGTGTGAAAAAATAAACAGTTAGTTAAAATCTACTTGAGAACAATTTTAAGGATTTGCTGTTGTAGAAAAAAAAACAATATAAGTAACTTAATTTATTTTTAATAGACTTTTTCAAAACATTAAAGATTCATCCAGAAATTAACATATTATAACAAAAAATTACACAGAAATTATCATCAAAATGCAAAATATTATAAGTGAAAAGATTCTTACTCATAATATCATTTATAAACTGTATTTATCTACACTTATATCGTAAAGTTCAAAATATGAAATCAACACAACAATGACAAACAGACAACACAACAACAACAGGCAAAAAGCCTGTCAGTAAATAAGATTAGGAGAATATTGCTCGTGCAGTTCTAATGAAATTGAAAAGTTTTAAGATTAGTACAATTTAAGAATCTTAATAATTTTTATAATTTGCAATAATTACATTACACTACAGACTAGGTTTATCAAGCAAATGAGATCAATTATTTATGAGGTGGACGGATATGATGACACTACTGAATATGTAAAATAACAAACTAACGAGATCGGGGCTTACGACAACATTGATTGTAAATAAAACAACAAATCCACCAATAAAGGCAACATGACACTAAATTGACATCAATAATTTTACAAGAAGACTTCAAAATCGTTGGCAATATTTTAAACTATGATTACGGTCTACAGTCTACCCTGTGACATTAATCAACGAAGTAATATAATACAAATTGGAATAATAAAAATAAACCTAATAAAAATAGCTATACAGGGTTATTGCAAGCCGTGTCGCGGGTTGTTCGAAAGAGATACCATGGCCCTGGCACAGGCAACTGAAGGAACACGGGTGGGTTTTAGTCAGTAAAAGTTTGACACGACCTTCCGCTCCGCCCAGAGCGGGAGAAGTCATTTGATGATAAAACACTAATAAGCTCGTAGGACTATAATACTAACATCATAAATAACAACTTTTGTTGTATGACTTTTAATAATTCATAAAAAAATAATTTCATAATACAATTAAAAATATTTATTTTGATCGCTCTAAATTTGAACAACTCTACGCGGTACCAAAATATGTAAGTAGTTAAATAAACAAACAGTGCGTTGCGAATGCAGGGTCGCAGCGGTACTTACTACAAAATACAGATCTAAAAAGTGTTATTACAAATATTACAACAAAAACTTGAAAGTTTACTTTTGGTATTCTAAAAAGTCATAGATCAAAAGTGGTTGTACTAATATAGTCCTACCAGGTGTTAGAAAAATAACCCTGTATAATGTAATTATACAGTATGTTAATTAACGAAAGGCGTTCCCGTTAACCCGCAATAGTATAGCGTCCACATGCTACCAAAATATGACCATTCGAAAATTCACGAAAAAAAATCTGCTGTTCATTACATTTATGTTCGCATACCTAGCTTAACAAAATGTAGAGCTGATTTTTTTTCGCGAATTTTTAAATGGTAATATTAATTGTAGCATGTTTGGACTATTGCGGGTTAACGGGAACGCCTTTCGTTAATTAACATAGTGCATGTTAAAAATTATATTAACTTAATATTTCGTCGCTGCTCCTCCCGCATCTATCACAGCATCGCAACGGCTACGCATGGACCTAGCCAGGACTTCGCACAAATTCGAACCTCTGAATGTGTCCCAAACTTGTTCGCAATGTGTGACAAGTGCTTCCTTCGTTCTTTCTGCTCTACTATCCCATCTCTGGACCATTAAACCCCACAAATTTTCAATGGGGTTTAAGTCTGGCGATCAGGAGGGCCATGGCACTGTTTTAATTTGTGGTTGCCCTCGCAACCACTCTTGAACAACCCGCGCACGGTGTATCGGGCAATTGTCCTGGAAAAAATAAAATTCTGGCACGTCCAGTTGTGGATACACCGTGCGCACTGTGGGTACCATGATGGTTTGTAGCACCTCTAAATACGTTTGGCCGTTTGCCCTCCCTGGTATAAAAGCGAGCTCGCCTGGTCCAGCAGCACCCATCCAGCCCCACATGTTCACTACAATTCTTCCCGATTCTGCATTTGGGTTCACATTTCGAGGTTCGTATCTTGTGTTATCTACACGCCATAAATTCCGACGACCTTGTTGGCTAGACCTAAAGCACTTTTCATCAGAAAATATGGCGTAAGAGAAATCGAAGTCCCTGTAGTCACGAGCGAATCGCACGCGAGCAGCTTTCTGCTCCTGCGTCAAAATATTTTTTTTTGCGGGACGTCTGTGATGGACTCCAGCTCGATGCAACTCGTTTCTAATAGTTTGCATCGAAACTTCGTATTCTTGTGCGAAACTGCGAGTGGGTGTGAACGGGTTCTCTTCATACGTGGCTATCATATTATTTAACTCGTTTTCGTTTATAGCCCGGGGTCGAGGTGCACGAACGCGTTCTGTAATTTCTCCTTCTTCATATCTTCGCACCCAGCGGCGCACCGTTGTTCTCTAACGAAAAAAAAAAAAAAAAAAACAATCAGCATCGATTTTTTACATAATATAGGAACTAAGTATAATAATACGAGTACACTACAAAAGTCTTATTCAAAGGGCACAACTAGTACACTATAAATAAAAATTATAAGTATTGAAATACTTAAGGTGTGCATTTTGGTTGACTTCATGATAAATAAACTCTTAACTTTTCTATAACTAATTTAAGTAGTTATAACATTCATAACTATATTTTAAAATACAAGTTGTAAATGCAATAACTGAAAATCTCTTAAGGGGTCATTACTCATCATTATAAACAACTTTTACTATGAGAACCAAACCTGAAATCGCGATAAAAAAGCAGCTGGTCCATACATTTTGACGAGTTACGCGAACATAAATGTAGGGAACAGCTGTTTTTTTTCGCGATTTCAGGTTTGGTCCCGTAGTAAAAGTTGTTCATAATGATTAGTACAATGAACCCTTAAGAGGTTTTCAGATATTGCAATTTACACCTCGTATACCTATGAGTAAGAAAAATGGCATAGCGTAAATTCCAACATTGTATGAAACTGTCCCAAGCAAATTTGTGCTTTATCTCTACTATTTAAAAGTGTTTATCCCGTGCGGGCTGGCAACGTGGCATTTCTAAAGGTTTTTCGTGGTTAAATACCAACGATCTAGTGCTTGGCCGAAAAAATAGTAAGTAGGTACTTGCTATTTTATCGGCCAGCCAAGCACTAAATCGTTAGTATTTAAAACTGTGTGCAATTTTTTTTAAGTTTTTTTGGTAAGTATTTACGAGCACTACTAACAAAAATTTACATTATTGTCAATTACTTTCCATCTGCAGTATTATGATAAAATAAATGTTAAAAATAATTATAAAAAACAATTATCTTGTGCTTGGGCGAAAAAAAATTGTAGTTTGAAATATAATGATCAAGCCTCTAGAAATGCGACGAATGCGCTCTGGTTTTTCTAATTAAAATGCGGCAACGACGCTGTGAGATAAGGCACCATTGTTTAGGTTGTTTTGGTTTAGGATTTATTATCGGGTCATAAAAGGCTCCAACAACGTCTTTGAAAGCAAAAATAAATAAAAAGAACAATCTTATTTGAATGCATTACTATAAGTAGGTAATATCTTATGAGACTTTTAAAAAGAATCCATCTGAAAGTTATAATAATTTTATTATTTTTATATAAATCTGCCTAGCCTTTTCCCAACTATGTTGGGGTCGGCTTCCAGTCTAACCGGATGCAGCTGAATACCAATATTTTTCATGGAATTTGTTTTTAAATTGCAATATTAGGAAAAATGCAAACTATGAAATAATAATATTACTATCACTTTATTTATTTCTATATCTCTCCCTCTATCTGAATACAAAAACATAACTTACTTGCATGTTCAACTCCACTGCTATTTGGGATATATTTAACCCTTGTCTATGCAAAACAATAATTTGATTCCTTTCTTCCTGAATCAGGTTTCGGGTCGTCATGGTTGCACCACGTTAGTCACAGCCCACACACAATACACACACAGTCCAGGATACAAGCTAGGGTCAAGAAGAGGCTTTCGATCACAGTCCGGTATACAAGCAGAGGTCACAGTTAGGCAGGCAATCAGTCCGATAGAAATAAACAGGTCGTAAAATGAAATGGCGATAGGAATTTAAGGGAAGCGTCAACAATTAGCGAGAGCAAATTGGCACTGCCGCGCTCTAGCTAATGTTTGTTATTTTATGTTACTCGCTCATTACTCACACAAATGCATATTGTCTCTAATTGGGGGAAACTAGGAAGGGGTGTGGTTTGTCACTAGCTGCGCTCTCGCAGGAATATTTTCTTAAGTGAGCATGCTTAACTTGGGCCGATAGTACGCGTAGGAAATGGTTTTCTAGTAAACTACTATTGTATGCGTATGGGCATAGTAGAAATAATGTATGTATAGGATTATAATAAAGAAATATAGATTATGCTATTTATGCTCGTGGGAGTGCACTGCACCAGCGCTCTTTATGACGAGCCGCCTCTGGTCAGAATGGTCGATCATTGATTTCATAATTGTTGATTTTGACAAGTTTGGTAATCTATTATTATAATGGCGTCATTATGACTTTCCAATGGTCGGCCACTGACACTACATTGAAAGAAATTGCATATATTGGTAATCTCGTACATAATGACAAATGAATGACACTTCTACTAATGGGTTTTATAATAATGGCAATACGACAATGCTATTATAATAACACAATTATATTACGAGAACATTGACCGACCAATGATCGACCATTATGAATTTACCAGATTACGAACTTTTAGCATAATGACAATGGCATGACAATGGGATCGTGTTGGAATGACTGAATTTATAAAAATAGCAGACTTGGGCCCCAGGCGGCATGATTTTTTCCGACATCTTCAACAATCTTCGTCATATTTCAGCCAATTTACACAAAACCTAAATTAATGAATTATGTAACACTAAATTTTTTTTAATCATTTTAATATACCTAAATATTTATAAAGTGACTACTTATTCTATTATAAAAATAATAAATTACAACATAATAAATTATAGCAAAAAATACACTTAAGCGTCAAAGTACTCATCCGCATCGCTGTCACCCGGAAACGTGCCCAGAAGACTGGCAGCATTGCCACGTTGAATGGCAATGCTAATTCTTTGGCCAAAGAACGAGCCAGCCCTCTGGGGCCCTAGTCTGCTATTTTTATAAATTCAGTCATTCCAACACGATCCCATTGTCATTTTGCTAAAAGTTCGTAATCTGGTAAATTCATAATGGTCGATCATTTTCTTTGCAATTTCTTTCAATGTAGTGTCAGTGGCCGACCATTGGAAAGTCATAGTGACGCCATTATAATAGTAGATTACCAAACCTGTCAAAATCAACAATTATGAAATCAATGATCGACCATTCTGACACTATTGTAATAGCAGACTTGAGGCCCTGGTCACGTGGAGTGTCGATCAGTCGGCGAGAAGTTTCCTTAAAAAGGAGACGCGCACTCGGGCCCCATGACCCGAGCGTTCCGACCCCAAACGGCTCAAAACTGTACTATATGTAACACGAGGACTGATTCATGAGGAAGGTTTAAACCTTCTTCATGAATCACTCCGTCCTTTGTTGAAAACCGTATGAAAATCCGTTGTGCAGTTTTTGAGTTTATCGCGTTCAGACAGACAGACGCGGCGGCGCCGGCGGCGGCGGCGGCTTTGTCTTATAATAATTATGTTGTGGTTGTGATGCGAGAGTAACCCTGTTTAATACGTTTTCAAACCATATCGGCTGAACAGATTTAGATGAAATTTTACAAACTCAAACCTTTAATTTATTTCAATTAAACTACTTACAGCTTCGATCAATTGATAGAAAGAAAAAAAAAATTGTTTAAATTCTGCACAAACAAAACGCACATTATGTACAACAAAATAAAATTTAAAGTACACACCTAAAAAGTATTCAAAAGCCTCGTATCGAATATTCAAACACACCTTGAATTGTCAAAGGAACGCCATTCAAAAATATGAAGCTAGTTGCCCATTCCAAAGCGTAACAGGTTCATACGGAGAAGAACGGTCAAGAGACTCCATGGGCACTCTTTTAAATTATATTGTTACGAAAATATAGACACACGTAAGGCGAAAGCGTCAGGGTAGCCCGCGAAATTCAAAATTTCTTACGTTTTTTGAAGTTTGCTGATCAGTGTCAGGTTGTATCTTGATTAAAAAAAATATTGGCGACTAACCGCTGCTGGTTGCACGTAAGTCCATTATATTGAATTCCCCATTAAAACTAATGCTGTCACTTTTTGATACGTTCCGTTAGTTAGAGACAGCATTGTTACAGTTGTAATGGCAATGTTGTAATTTGGTTTAAAGATCGCTTTTAGCGATAAGACCGCCCATTGTGTCACCCTGTGTAAAATTTCAACATTTATATCTGTAACTTTTATGGTGTACATAATAAAGAGTATTCTATTCTATTCTATTCTATGTAGGTTTTTATTTTTATTATTTTGGTAACATTTTATATAGATTCTTTTTTAATTTGTGAATGTGAGAACGTTGTAGGCTTAATAAACTGTACTTTTGTAAACCATCTTCTATTTTGTTAAGTACCTGGCACTTGTTGACGGGCCTACACTGTCCTCCCATATCTATTAACACTGTAACTTGAAAACATTATAAAAGCCCACTTTTTTTTAAAAGAGTAACCGTAAGTTTCTTTCCGGCTCTTCTCCATAGGAAACGACCAATTGGATCCGTGCATCTAGCTTCTGACGTTTCATAAGTGCCCATGTAGGTTTATGTGAAATAAAATATTTAGATTTTGATTTTGCATTACTTTTAATCGGGAATTAAATTCAATGGACTTACGTTCAACTAGCGGTATACGTAGATATAAAAGATATGTATTTACAGAATTATAATCATTAAAATCATTAATACATCTCTCTAAGTTAGATCGCGGGCTACAGCTGCGGATTTACCACAAAGACCTGGGCTAAGACATACGATACTTTTTATACCGACAGCACGAGTATCCACGGGATAGTTCCCGAACTCCACGCGGGCCAAGCCGCGAGCAAAAGCTAGAACATCATAACTCTATGTTAACACCATATCAACTACAGAAATAATCCCAGAGGAAGAAATAAAGCCCCATTCCGCTCATTTAACTCTTCAGACTCCAACCGTCCCTCAGCCGTCCCCCATGTTGTTCTTTCATACCGAAGTTCAACAGGAAATGACGTGTGCAAACTAAAACCACAGACAAACTAGAGTGGGAAGTAATTACTCGATTATTTACGACTCTTGGTTCCATAGAGCACTTGCCAGCCGCTTTGAACTTTTTCAGTGCGGAGGCTGAATGGATTTTTGCCTCCGTCACTTTTATTTTTACGGTAAAAGTTTGTTCTCGTTGTGCAAAAAATGCCGCGCATTTTTTTATCGACTGCGCTACGCAGAGGGAATGTTTGTATGTATGTTTGTTCCTTTGTGGCGCTCTAGAGCCCAAACGCGTGTGCCGATTGTAATGATTCTTACGTCAATCGATTTGTCTTTATCTTGTGAGTGTCACTAAACACATGACAGTAATCAACATTCATAAGGGCCACAACCAGACGCCATACAGTGAAAAGAGAAAAAAAAATAAGTCGACGAACTATGTCAAGTGACCTATCACTGATTGGCTCAATGACCCGCTATTAGATGACAAGTGGAAGTAGGAAATGTCGTAGTAGACATGAAGGTATAGATAAAAGTGGAGGCAACACTCTAAATACCTAAGTGAAGACGACTGTGGGCCGACTCTCTCTTTCTGAATAAATACATAAGAACGAGATAGTGATATGTGTTTTCTTTATCGGATCGTCAGGGTTTACTCTGTTAGATTCAGACGTTTCGTGCTATAAAAACACACTGGGTACGAATGTACGATACACAGCGTTTATTAAAATCACAAATTGACACAATCACTACAAATTACAATTACCACAATAACTGAGCACAACAAAACGTAGGACAGTTCCAACACGTCCTCACAGCTCGATCACCAGATAAGGAATTGCGCCGACTTGGCGCGTTCTCCTCAACCTCGTAACCGACCGGAAACGCTCCGGCTCCGTCGAAGCCCGCCAATTCTAGTCTTGATAGTTGCCGCTAGATGGCGCGCCTTGTCTTGTTGTAAACATGCCGGATGCGACATGTATGTATTCAGAAAGAGAGAGTCGGCCCACAGTCACTTAGGTATTTATGTGGCCTCCACTTTTATCTATACCTTCATGGTAGTAGACATGTCGTAATTATCAAGAAAGAAAAAGAGACAAGAGAAGAAAATGTGGCTAATTAGCCAAGTTTTGACTGCCACTTGCGGAGCGTATAAAACATCTACCTTTTTTATTACTTATTATCATTGTGTACATTTGTATCTGAGCGTGACGGTCACGCGAATTCAGTGCTTTTTCCTCATCCCAAACGTGTCTAATGTCCTTAAAGAAATTTTCACTTCAAAAATATAAAAAAAAAATTAAACATCGAATGTTTTATTTTTAACCACATCGGGGAAGCTCTTGGCCTTCATCTCACCTGATGGTAAGTGAAGATCAGGCCGAAGGTGGAAGCGAGGTTCACCCGGAATCCTCAACCACAGAGGAACGTACTAGCTATCCTACCTCTAACTGCCGAAACACAACAATGCTGCTTGGTCTGTTTAATTAAATCTCAAAACGGCTAGTTGACACTTCCCGTGATCCAAGGGCTGGCTTTTACCTTGGCCAGAGGCTAAGCATTGCCATACAACGTGGCAATGCCGCCAGTCTCTTGAGTACATTACCAGTCGAGAGATTATGTGGATGAATTTTTCGACGCCATATTTTAATTTGCGAATAGTTTTAGATATGATATAATTGTATTATTTTTATTAATTAATTAAATAGGTTATATAAGTACATTATTATTTTAATACCCTTATATAAATAAAACAAATGCTGCTAACATTATTGTTATTGCAGACTTAGATATGATGGCCGTAGCTAGCCAGGCGGACTTAGAACAAGCCCTACCGCCAACTAAACCGAGCAGAAAATTTTGTCTCCGCTGGGAATCGCTTCCGGGACCTCTGGGTCAGAGACAGGTGGTCTAACCACTAGACCACAGAAGCGATAATGTTTCAGCCTTGATATTGTCTGAAAATTTTATTTTAATAGGTTGACTATAAAATTTAATTATTAATTAATTAAATTTAGGTTGACTATAATATTTAAACAATCTCATGGATGAGCTTCTGGCTAAATAATAACTGCCGCACGGGTCGATCGATCAGGCTAAGCTACGCTTGCCGCGGTTGGTCCGTGGATGGGTGACCATCTGTTCATACCAAGATTCCTCCGTGCCTCGGAAAGCACGTTAAGCCGTTGGTTCCGGCTGTCATTTGTAGATCTTTGACAGTTGTTACGGGTCGTCAGAATCCCAAAAGTCTGACAACCAGTCTTACCAAGGGATATCGTGTTACCCAGTAACTGGGTTGTGGAGGTCAGATAGGCAGTCGCTCCATAAGTACTGGTATTCAGCTGCATCCGGTTAGACTGGAAGCCGACCCCAACATAGTTGGGAAAAGGCTAGGCAGATGATGATTTAAACAATCTCATGCAGTTGGAGGCTCGGAGTCGGATAGCTCGAAATTTATGAACATGCCAGCGCCTGCATGCTATTATTTAATTGGGGGTTTTTAGTCTTTAGAAACATAAGATTCACCGATTAAGATGCGAACGGTTGGTAAGTACCGGCTGACCGAAACACACAAACCTTGGCCATTTCTTAAAAGAAATGAATAATACAATGAATAACTACCTACTTTGTAACATAAAACAAGACATTTATATTTAGCAGGTATTCCCACATTTAGCCAGTTATGTTTAAGTCCCATGTAATAGGGGGCGAGCCTATTGCCATCAACCGGGCACAAGTCCAGATTCCGGGCTGCTACTGAGAAATTCCTGATGGAAAAACCCAATAACAGTTTGCCCGACCTTGGAATCGAACCCAAGACCTCTTAAACAACATTATTCTTTAGATAAAGTGAATAATAGGTACATATACGAAATCAGCGTTTTGTATGGACAATTTTAAAGAAGTTGCATTTTCCAACTAACATTTTCTTAATTTATAAAACAACCATGAACACTAATGTTTTAAAACTTTTATGCACTAATGTTTCAAAACTAAGATAACGATATGCCACTTAGATTAAGCGCTAGCGCATGCGCTTTTGGCTAAGTTAAAACAAATAGTGGTAATTTCTGCTAGAAAAATGAGGAGTCATTTTTAAGGTATTTTTTATGTTCAGAAAACTACAAGTAATAAGGTTTTTTTACTACTGATAGTTGTCTATGATGGTCAGTATTCGATATAATACCAAGCAATTGATGAATATTTTAAATCATAGACTAAATGACGAGGTTGTCTATTTGTCAGAAAAAAAAACGCCAATTTCATAGGTATAATATATAATATATTGTTGTATACAGAACGCATGTAGGGTATTGTTGCGACTGCCGCGCTTCTGTAGTGCCTCGGAATTGTTTGCAGACGCACGCACTGATGGCTTTCATGCACTGTGGCGTAAGAAATCTGCCTCGCTACTTCGTAGGCCGCGTGGCAGTCGCAACACTATCCTGCAATCGATAGCCACCCGGCCAGACAACCCGCTAGTGTGGGCGCTTGCAAACTGCATCCAATCTGGTTTAGAGTTATGAGGAACAGGGTGTTAAGTTCACTCATCCTCCATAGAAAAGGGTAGTAGTCCTCCGACCAGACGGGAGTTGTGTCTGGTGGGCTACTGCCCGACGGTTAATCTCGGGATATATACGCTAGTTGCGCGGTAAACTCTGCTTGCGCGATACAGGATTTTGCGTGACGTCAGTGTCATGCGTAGTTCGCATGTGGCGATATAGATGCCGCCATTAGAACTAACATAGGCTAACCGATTTTGTTACTAACACTGTAGACCTCATTGTAGTCTGGGTAAATAAAGATTAATAATTGTCAACAGGTGATCGTCGGCATGCCGCGCTCGGCGTGAGATGGACGGCATTCAGATGGAGCCCATCGGCAAATACAAGGCCGACAGGAACGGTTCTGCTAAGGGTAAGCACATTTTTAGTATATCTTCAACACTGCCTGTTACTCCGGAAAGTTTAAAGAATAATCCTATTTCCGAACACGCTATAGTTGTCAAAAAATAATAGGCCCGTTTTGACATTTATCTTGAATCGATTTATCGTGAGTATCTAGTACCGAGTCGTATGGTTAAAGAAAGAGAGAAGAGTTATGAAGTAACCATACGACTCGGTAACAACTAAATCGATTCAAGTTAAATGTCAAAACGGGCATATTAGTTTTTGACAACTTTACTATGTACAGACGCCAACAGGTCAAGCTAAAAAACTAAACTATCAACCTTGAACCATAAGCTATAACGATAAAGTTGAAAATCTTTTAAATTAATTTGACAGATAGCTTGATGTGCTGGTGTCTGTACATCATCATCATCTGCTTAGCCTATTCCCAACTGAGTTGGGTTTTGCGTCGACTCTTAACCATTTGCAGCTGAATTCTGATGGCAATAAGTATTTAGAAACTTTAAAACAGGAGAATATTTTAGTAAATATTTGGGTAGATTTGGGTAGAAAACGGAATTTGTACCCTGATGCTGACTTACTTAATCTGTGGATTCAGGAGTTTCATTCATATTCCGCAGCTTTAGTCATCATTTCCCACTGGATCGAGACTTACGCGGGTGAAACCGTGGGGGTGCAGCTAGTAAGCAGTTCATAAATGTGCAAAAATAAATTTGTCTGCTCAACAACGTAAATAACGCAACTGTCAAAATGAAACCCATAGCTAAAGCCGAAATATTTTAATTCATTGGAGTAATTTGACATGTGCTAGCGAATTAATAATATACATAGACTTTACTGTAAGTGAGTTCCGCACCTACCCCGCGGGTGCAGCTGATTACCAGTATTTTACCTGGAGTGACTGCCTATTTGGTCGACCATTGTTTTTGTTGTAAAGTATATATCACCGTAGTTATAGTCCGTATGCGTGTGGTGCCGGACGTAAAGAATAGCACCATCCTATTTATTCCCGTGGGTGGCATAAAAGGCGACTAGGGGTCTTACTAGAGAATGGGCAGCAACGTTATCTATGCATTTTAACACCACACTGCGATCGCCAACCCGCAGGCGCCAAGCGTAGCGATTATGGCAATGCATCATGGCTCCCCTTTGGGGGAGGCCTATGTCCAGCAGTGGACGTCTTTCGGCTGAAATTATTAAAATATTAGGTAGGGAACCGTTAGAGAGACGTTTCGGCACTCTATGAGACTTAGTAGTTAACGAATTGTATAAACAAACTATTAAAGTATAAAATTGTTTTATTTTAGCAGCTGCCTGGCGTAATATGGTGGACCAGGATTTAGACGATGTCGCATTTTTGGCGGGTAAGTATTAGCTTATTATGAGTTTTAAATATCACAAACATCCTGTAATATGTAGTTCACTACTAGACAACTATTTTTTACTAGTATTCAAACTTCAGGAACTACATAACTTTTAGTGAATTGTCGAATCAAGCCCAGAATACGGACGTTTAGCCATCATAAATGTCAGTTTTTTTACTTAGAAAATTGCCAGTGTTATCTTTTGGATGAACTAAAACTGTCTCAGTCCATTGCTGGAAATTGTAGCCCTTTCCAAATGGATCTTCTGATTTGTCAAGGAGTCGGTAAGTGAGAAAGATGAATCTAGTTGCCCATTTTAAAGCGTAATATGTTTCTATGGAGTAGAACGAGCACGTGCACGAACCTCCATTTTTTTTTTTGGGTTCGAAATTATCAAATAACTTCTCCCGCTCTGGGCGGAGCGGAGGGCGTGTTAGACTTTTACTGACTAAAACCCACCAGTGTTCCTTCAGTTGCCTATGTGCCTGGAACACGATATCGCTTTCGGACAAATTCGCCGAACGTCGTCATGCTCATACTGGCAGTTTGACGAACTAGCCCATAACGATACAACCCTCATTATCATCATCATCAGCCTATAGCAGTCCACTGCTGGACATAGGCCTCTCCAATTGCACGCCATTCAGCTCGATTCTCGGCAACTCTCATCCAGCTGCCACCAGCCACCTTGCGAAGATCGTCACTCCACCTAGCCTGAGGGCGTCCTACCTTGCGTTTGCCGGTTCGCGGTCTCCACTCAAGAACATGTCTACCCCAACGGTCATCGGTTCTACGGCTATTAATATGGCCGGCCCATTGCCACTTCAGCTTGCTTTTTCTGTGGCTTATACAACCCTGACCCTGATGAATCATATTCTAACCATCTCATACTTTCCCCAGACACAGACAAGGCGCGCGAAGCTAGAGAGCTCCGCGACGCTCCCGTGGCGGTGTGCTCACAACGACGAGCGCTATGTCTCACCGCAGTTCTATTCTCAACTATGTTCGCTATCGCACTAATAGTGGTGTATGCTTCTCCACAATCGGGTAAGCTTGTGTTGAAGTTATTTACTATTGGCGCCCAAAAGGGTCAAATGTTAATCTGGCTCTTGCTTCACTTTTTAAACAGCTTTTACTGACAGTGTTTGAAAGGTTCACATAATGTAAAACTTGACTCAAACTTTTAAGTAGCCAATCTGAAATAAAAAACGAGTGAGTCTTACAGAAGTTGCATAAGATGTGTATCATCTGACATCTCACCTTGGTAATGAGCAGCGACAGAAATTAACCTCAAAATTTTAAAAAAGCTAAATACTGATATATTTATTCGAATAATTATTCATTACTCAATTAATTTTTGTTAAATACTTTCGTAACTCGTTATTTTACCAACTTTTTGATAAGTTAGTGATTAGTTACTAACTCAACAAAAAGTTGGTAAAATAACGGAATCGGAACGGTATGTTAGAAGGTTAGAAGAACATACTACACAGAGTTTGGAGGAACATACCGTTATAGCATGGAATTCGTAAGTACTTTATGGAATTAGTGTACTCATGAAATTAGCAAGTACTATATAGATTGTAAGTGTAACGTTCCTTGGAATGAGTTCCGATATCCGTCCAAAGGAATGTTAAATATGTATGCATCCAGTATTTCTCATTCTAAGTGAATAATCGTATTCTGTTTTTGAGAAATAAATGTCTTAAACCATATTATTAGTGGCAGAAATTTCATTTACAATCTATACAGTACTTACTAATTTCATGAGTACATTAATTACATGCTATTATAAAGTACTTAATAATTCCATGCTATTAAAAAGTACCTACTTATTCCATGCTCAAGCTGTCTTCACTGTGTACTGCTGCTGTGCACTTCCGTCCCTTTTCACGAAAGCACTCCCACAGAAAGCGAGAGGAAAGATACACATCAACAATTGTTGGTATCACTATTGGCACCCAGATGGGACTAAGATTAAGTTAGCCATTAGCTCTCCTGTTCGATGTTTTCTTTGAAATATGCCATTTACGCAAACAAATAGCGTTTAAAACTTACTTATGAAGTTATGAATCCAAAATAAAATGCTACTTTTCTAGTGGCGCCCAAATGGGTCAAAAAGGTCCCATGCGTGGGCGCCATTAATTTGTGACTATATTTTGTTACGTAGTTGTGTTTGCAAGAGCTTCGTAACTTCATCTAAAACTTTTTATCGCTTGTAACAGACTGCCCATGTGCTGGAGAGGCAACTTTAATACCAGGACAACCACCAACGGACTCTGAAGCAAGCGTCGCTGCTTCAAACAAGTGAGTGTACTACTTACTATTTGAAGATTTACTAGACAATACTACCATGTAGATTCATGACGTATTATTTCGTTCTAAAAGGGAGACTAGCGGGTTAGTTGCGTAACACATTGTCAGTAGCATTGGGTTTCATTTTGGCAGTCCAACCACATTCATTGCGTTATTTACGTTATGAGCACACTAATTTTTCGAACATATGAAGCAATGGATTAGCAATATAGGTACTTCAAAAGCATTCAGATTGTGATTTATAGTGTGTTTTGCGATTAGGGCTGAATATATCTAGCTGATGGAGTTCTATGTTATATTTCTTTCCAGAATAGGTAATACGTAACTATTTTTTGTTAACTAGTGGACTAGATCAATATCCTGAAAACTAAACTATCTGTTTGCTAGCTCCAGAATCTAAAGACGGACCAATTTCGACGTGTAAAAAATAGGATTCTTAAGAATATGCTTTATGACACATTTTTGATTATCCAGGGAACGAATAGCAAGCAACGGGGCTGTATTCCCGTGGCGTGGTGCCCGTCTCCCAACGTTCATCATACCCAAGCATTATAGTTTGTGGTTGCATCCCAACTTGACGACTGGGGAATTAAGAGGTGAGATCTTCAAAATATAACTAGGCCAACCGAGACAACTTATAGACCAGCAACTCTGATTTCATCAAAAAAACGCAGTTCCTTAAGTTGGAACTGCTTTTGTTGATGAAATCAGTGAACCAGTTAACGGTAACAGATACCTAAGTGGTATCGGTTACCGTTAACTCGACATGAGAAAAATGAAGGCTATGGATTTTTTTTTAAACTAAAAACCGTACTACAACGCTAAATGTTTTATATTGTAATTTCAAAGGAAAAAAAGACTTGTAGATGTGATAAATTTTATTAATAATTTAAATCAGTAATCTATTAAAAAAAAAAAAAAAACCTAAGTGGTATCGGTTACCGTTAACTCGACATGAGAAAAATGAAGGCTATGGATTTTTTTTTAAACTTAAATCGTACTTCAACGCTAAATGTTTTATATTGTAATTTCTAAGGAAAAATAGACTTGTAGGTGTGATAAATTTTATTAATAATTTAAATCAGTAATCTTTTTATAAACATTTATGGAGAGTGTTAATGCGATCTCTTGAAATCGTTTACATTACAACATTTTAAATAAATTAATGTGTTCTTACTCCCAACCAAATTAATCTTTCAGTTACCTACTTCTTGTATACGGTACGTGAACTATTAATGATGTTCCAGTGGCGATATTTAAATGAACTGTTTGCTTACTGGCTAGTTTTTAATTGGGTGAATGTTTTTCATTTGGCTACACGACTTATAGTAAGCAGTTTCAATACCTTTGGTTCAACCCTACAGGATGTAGGTGGCTTTAATTTCATGGCTCGTACCACGAGAAGCTGTGATAAACTCTGATTTTTTATTTGCTATACTTAAATGACAGTTGGTGTCGACACAAAAATAACCTATACTCCATTTGAAATAGGATAAGACATTTAAATAAACCTTTATTACAGTCCGTTCAACCGATTTTGACTTCTATTGCGTTGGTGGCGTGACACATGGCAGCTGTAATAAACAGTTGGTATTGTAACCACATTTTTGTTTTGAATGCCATCCTTACACCTACGGAATAGAAGTCAAAATCGGTTGAACGGACTGTAAAAAAGATTTATTTAAATTACTAATCTTATTTCAAATGGAGTATAGTAGTCTCTGTTATATTGATTATTTATCATGTTATGTTTTTTAAAAGGGCGAACGCATCTCTAGGCCAAAATGACTTTTGGTCTAGCATATTTAAAATCAGAGTTTACGTTACACTATTGCACTCTCTCTTGAATCTGTTACTGGTTGCGTCGTAACTCCGGTGAGAAGTACTATGTTTTCCCATTTGACAAAATTAAACAATCTTTTAAGTCACTGCCAGTACTGCCAGTAAAAGTATAATCGAGTTTTTCTGAATCTTCTACGAATTACTTGTTCCAGGCGAAGTATCAATAGACTTCAAAGTAGACAGAGACACTACCTTCGTAGTCCTCAACGTCCGAGACATGAATGTGACAGAACGAGCGCTGTTCAAGTCTGGCGGGTCTCTCGGACCCAAGGTGGTGAAGACTCTGGAGTATCCACAGGCTGATCAGAGTTATATTGAGTTTAAAGTGAGTTAATATCAACAGATTTCATCATTATATGCCTAGCCTTCTCCCAAGTATGTTATATGTATAAGTATGTATATGTGAGTTCGGCTTCCAGTCTAACCGGATGCTGCAACCACTATTTTACATGGAGCGACTGCCTATTTGATCTCCACAACCAAATTACTAGCGCCCTCACGCCCCTAGACGCCGCGGGAGACGCCTCAGGCGTCGGGACTCGCAGGCTGATTCCCGGCCCCCATAGGCGCGGGCTTGCGGACGGTGAGCGATAGGTAGCTCGCCGTCCGATAAGGACCAGGCCCGGCTCGAACGGCACGTTGTATTCCACGCGCGCCTCAAAGAGATGTTAGCACGAACTGACGGGGTCCGTTAGGGCCAATGCCTGCCAGGGTTCGGAGTTTGTCCGAAAGGGATATCGTGGCCCTGGCACTCAGGCAACTGAAGGAGCACGGGTGGGTTTCAGTCAATAAAAGTCTGACACGCTCCGCCCAGAGCGGGAGAAGTTATTTGATAATATCCCACCCCCAAAAAAAAAGAAAAGCCTATCTACCCTCCAGAACCTAGTTCCAGTTACAAACCATATTAGTTGTCTTTGTGCTGACCATGACCAGATATATTTGATTTGCTACCTGCCTTCAGCATTTCTCAATGTATATAATATTTTCATTTTTTTAGGAGAAACTTCGTCGCAAATATAACTACACCCTGAGTCTTCGTTTCATCACAAAATTGGAAAGGAGTGACAAGCAACGAGGATTTTTCTTGACTGGAACGCATAGACAGTAAGTAGTAACCTTGTTGGTATCCAGGGTATTTGACTACTTTCAAAAATATACACGAATTAATACCTACTTATTTTTAAAGGTATTACTCAAAAAAGACGATTTAAGAATATAAAAAAATGGGTGGGAAAATGGACAAATTAAACGCTTTTGAAATTATTGTACTGTCCTTGTCACGCAAAACGATTAGTGTACAGAATGGTGCGAAGTTACTATGGCGTTCCTGTGTTGTGACGTCAGATCGCAGCATCTTTTGAAACATTTTTTTTTACCGAGGCTTAATTTTTTTGTTGTTTACGAAATATCTTAATAAATAAAAAAACAGTCAAATACCGAATTATATTCTCGAGCCGTTTGGGGTTCAAAACGTCGGGCCGTGGAGTCCGAGTGCTCATGGTATGTTCAACGAAATCTCCAAACGTCTGGTTGATACTTCCCGTGACCCAAGGGCTGGCTTTTACTTTGGGCCAGAGGCTAAGCATTGCCATACAACGTGGCAATGCCGCCAGTCTCTTGGTACATTAACAGTCGACAGCGATGTGGACGAATTTTTCGACGCCATATTTTCGTTTGTTAATAGCTAGGTTAAGGTTACTATATTTTTATTTTAATAGTTTGTTAGTTCATTTATTATAAGAAGTTTAGGCACTGTTTAAATTGTTATCCTCTGTAAGTGGTTAAATAATGTTGTCAAAAAAAAAAACAAACCAAAACCTAGCCGCGGACCTTTTCACGGCGGTCAATTTTATTCTGGCTATAAGTTTAAAGGACGAGAAATGTCACAATGAAAAAAAAAACCCTTTTTGCATTCAAGATCATAGAAATCGGAATTTTACTCAGTTTAACATACTGTGGCGGCCTCTACATCGCCACATGCGAACTACGTATCCAACTGACGTCACGCAAAATCCTGCATCGCGCAAGCAGAGTTTACCGCGCGACTAGAATATGGATAATAATTTTCCAGGCGACTAATAACTTAAAGGGCGACTAACTATTTGCTACTAAAATAATAACTTGGCGACTAATAACTTAAAGGGCGACTAACTATTTGCTACTAAAATAATAACTTGGCAGCGATTATTAGTCATCTACTGTTATTGAATCATTTGGGTTAGGTTAGGTTAGAACAGTAACCATTAACAAGCGAAGGCGAGCGAGCGAAGCGAGCGTGCCGTGGTAGCGGCCGCCGAGCGTCAGATCCCCTCTATTGTTGGTAAATTCAGTTACCAAAACAAAAATTCGATGCCAGTTTAAATTAAAATAAAGCTAAAAACTGATTATGGAGCTGCTACTTTCTACTTAAAATAATACTTCGCTGTAGCTGCCAACCTATTATTTTTGCTGCCAACCTATTATTTTTGCTACCGGCTTTAATTATTTTTTAATCCCAAATTCAGATTAATTTGCCGCCGCGTTAAATAAATGCCCTAGAATATTACTATTAATATATCGAGACGAATATGCTACTGCCCGACGATTGATGTCAGAACGTTGTATACGTTCTGACATCAATCGTCGGGCAGTAGCCGGGCCCACCAGACACAACGACCGTCTTATCGGAGAATCCTCCTTTTTCTCGTACATATATAAAACTAAAACCATTTATTTTGTTGTAATTTTGATAAAGTATGTAAGTATAATATTATTATATTTATTTCACAGTCGCTGCGCCGTATCTCGTTTCTGGCTAACACACGCTCGCTCAGTGTTCCCATGCTTGGACGAGCCACATTTTAGAGCTACATTCAAGATGACTATTGTGAGAGACAGGTGAGAATCAGCCTACTCTAGTTACTACCGTTTTCTGAAAGCCTCACAGACTCACAGAGTTGAGTCGAATCGAGTTGAGTTGTAAAAATGTCCTCGAATCAACTCTGAGAGATCATGTTGAGGGTGCGAATAATAGCATGAAATAAATTCATCAAACACCATCGTTGGTCGAACGATTCGTTGTAATTCAGACCCTAAATAATTTACACCCTATATTACCAATATATTACACCAATTAAAATCTATAAATATAATAATATATACACCTAATTATACAGGGTGGAAGGGACATCGACGCGAAGCCTGTTACCATGTATTCAGTACATCATACTTGACCCCCGGGCGTTGAAATTTCTTGTCGGTACCTAATTTAAAAAAAAAACACAGCTGTTTCCTACAGAAAAGTGCCTACTCGGTCAAAATGTATGGAACAGCGAATTTTTTTTTTAATAACCGACGAAAAATTTTTACACAATAATGATGTACTGAATCCATGGTAACAGGCTTCGCGTTGATGTCCCTTCCATCCTGTATATAAATCGAGGCACAAATAAATATACTAAAACAAATAAGACAAACAATGGGAAAACATTACCGTTGTGATGATACTGCCAGCTTCTTGCGAACTTCAACTTTAAAGGTCAACCTGTTGGTTGCCATCCTGATTTCCTGGGGAGCACATTCCACAGACAGAAAGACTGAACGAAGAAGGAAGAGTGAATGAAGTTTGGTGTATTTTTTTACAGATTCCACGTTTCTTTGACGAATATGCCGATTGTGGCGACAGAAGAAGCTGGATTTTATCTGGGACACAGATTGGTGAGTTCATCCTTATAATTATAATATTTTGTCCTGAAGTAGTAGACAGAGGTGTAGGCCCTCCCACATCGCTCACGTTTTGCCAGTATTCTCATAAGTTCCATGTGAAGTAATTTTATCTCACCAAGCGACGCGCGCTTCACTTGAGGTTAGCAACTGTACAATCACGTTGTGAATGTGTGCGTGAAGAGGTGTAGCGTCAGCACATAACACACACTTCTGAATTCACCGTTGTCTCGGACAGTACCGAGAGCTCCTGCGGTACACACATATTCACAGCGTGTTTGCACACTTGGTTACCACAAGTAAAGCACGCGTCGCTACGTAAAATAAAAATACCGTCTTAATACGAAGCTGGTTTATTGACTTTAGGACGCTGACAATAGCTAAACCGCGGTCACTGTCAGACTGCATACAAATAAGACGTTCTTGTTATTAAATAAATACCAACCGTACTTTGTTGATATTTAATACAGATATTTTGGATTGAAACTCAAAGTAATGGGTTAGTAATGGGTTTACCGTTAATTTGTAACCAGATTTTTTCTTCTAAACGTGTTTTGGTAACAACCAAGTTCTGAGCAATATCTTCAAGAATAACATATATTTTTTCCGCTACCACAAACTATATAGATTTGGCAATTTTTTTTGTTTACGACAAGCCTACTTTTATCATTTGCCTCTTGTCAGCGCCTTAACGAAAGATGTTTACTTTGGAACTGGTTTTATGGTGACTTGCCGGCCGGCGCGTGTAGCGGAACGCGCGAAGGTACCTAAACAGCTGTAATAAAAAATATGAGGCGAGTCTATTGCCATTAATAAATCCCAGCTAGGTATTGAAAAAAAATTGGACGGGAATACCCAAAAGTAGTTTGCCCGAGTCAAGCCACTCAACAGTCGTACTGAATGTCAGTTTACTTGTTACTTGATTCTGACCAGCTAAGACCATTTACCATCAGGTTGACCGAAGGCTTATTTGCCACCCATTCATCATCTGCCTAGCCTGCCTAACTATCTTAAAGTCAGCTTCCAGTCTAACCGGATTCAGCTGAATACCAACCAGTATTGCTACCTAATAATATATTTTTTTTGTATTACAGCTACAAGACGAATTTGCAGTAACTCCACCAATGCCACCCCACATGATATCCTTAGCGGTCTGCCGCCTACAACGCCGAGCAGCGCCCGAGCTTCCCACCGAAGCGACGCCGAACATTACCGAAGTGTCCACGATTATACCCGAAGGCACTTCGGAGCCGCCTGAAGAGGAGCAACTACCTCCCGAGATTAGCTTGTATAGTGATCAGCAAGTTATTTTGGATGAATCTGGGTGAGTACTGATAATACCAGCGTATTATTTTCTAAATGCAGCTCGAAGGCGTCTTTTCATACACAGAAGACATGACCGTTCACGGTCATGTCTTCTTGCTCAAGGGGGATTGGCGAGTCTGGGATAATATTGAGGCTTGTTTTGCAGTCTTCGGATTGTATTTCGGATAAGTAAGAATACACAACACACCCCACACACACACACACACCACAAACAAACACCCAACACTCACACACACACAACACAACACACCCAACACACACTCACACATAAAAAATACAGATATAAATGTTGAAATTTTACATAGGCTGACACAATGGGCGGTCTTATCGCTAAAAGCGATCTTTTACAGACAACCTTTGGATGGATTAAAGGGAGAAGGAGAGACAATACTGCTGTAATAAATAATTTACATAGGTATACAATATACATACATACATAAAGTATAGACTTATCTATATAAATATATATATATACATAATCCCCGTTGACTGTGGCCATCAAATGCGCGCCGCGCTCACGCCGAGCCACCGTTCAGTTTCATATGGAATATTTATTTGTAGTAACGAAAATACGAATATTTGAAAAAATCACTGATAGAATTATAGGTAAGTAATTAAAAGGGTATGTCGAACAATAAAAAAAGTAATATCGTTTTTAATGATTTGGGTGGACATTACTTCGTGAATTTTTTTTTTTAATATTTTTTTTTATTTTTTTATTATGTATTTTACTGCAATACTTAAATATTCACATATAGAATTGATGTGTATGCGTTCTTGTTTCACATACATTTTTTGCATAACATACTTGCATTATAAGAAGGCGTAATAACAGATTTTAACGTCACTAAAATCATATATAAGCCTTAAGGGGGATGCGCTGAGGTAGCCCGCGAAATTCAATTTTTCTTAGGTATTTTGCATGTTGATTAAAATATGATTCGCGGCCGTAACAAATATGGCTTTACATAATTATAATCATTAGAATCAGCAATACAAATCCCTAAGTTAGAATTGACCTCAAATGCCATGATTTCACGAAATAGTCATTCAATAGGGTCACGTGAACTTACGAGAGTTGTACTGATGATTTTTATCATTATAATTCTATACAAAATTAGTTTTAGTATATGCAAAACCCGAAACACGTGTCTAGTATTTTTATATAAAGAATCTTTGTACAAAATTTCAAAACTGTATCATGAAAAATCACAAAGGTATAAGGTTGTTATGTTACCGGGTTGTCCGTACAAAAACATGCTAACGGCGTCTCCAGGGTCGTCTTGCGCTCATTGTTAATAATTAGGCAGTAGGTACCTAACCGTACGGCGATTGTATTGTAAGTAATTAAATGGTGATAACATTTTCCATCACACTTAAATATTTTTGGTACAAAATATAACATGGTGTAAAAATTATTGAAATCGATTCAGTTTTTTATTCTGAACAAACTATATTCAGGTTTCGCGCATACACTAAAAATAATGTTGTATATAAATTTAATACGGCCGCTAATCATATTTAGATCAACATACAACCAGAAACCTACTATCTGCCTAGCCTTTTCCCAACTATGTTGGGGTCGGCTTCCAATCTAACCGGATGCAGCTGAATACCAGTGTTTTACATGGAGCGACTGCCTATCTGACCTCCACAACCCAGTAACTCAGTAACTGGGTAATACGATACCCCTTGGTAAGACTGGTTATCAGACTTTCGGGCTTCTGACGACCCTTAACGACTGTCAAAAATCCACGAATGACAGCCGGGACCAACGGCTTAATGTGCTTTCCGAGGCACGGAGGAGTCTCGGTATGCAAATATGGTCACCCATCCACGGATCAACCCCGGTAAGCGTAGCTTAACCTGATCGATCGACCCGTGCGGCTGTTATTACTGGGCCACGAGCTCCTCTTCAACATAAAACCAGATACTGACCTGAAAACTGCAAAAAATTTAAGAAAATTTGAATTTTGTGGGCTACCTTAGCGCATCCCTCTTAAGAGGGGCCTTCCCGGTCCGTCTATCGTCAACGCGAGCATGGTCGAAAAGTTTGTTGTTTCATCCAGCGCAAGTGAAAACTATTAACAAACGAGTGAGAACGCGATAACATTGAACGAAAAATAATGTGCGGAAATTTCATAAAACTTGTTCCAAGAAATACGTGTTTTTGAGTAAGCCTTAGTACCAGTTTGTGAAATAAATGTTGGTCATTTAGAATCTCCATTACATTTGCAAGGTTTATATCGTAATGTTTTCTTAACATTTACAATTTATGAGTACATTATGAATGGCCAAAGTTCAGGTAAAGTTTGTGCAAAAAAGCAGATTTTTGCAGGCTTATACTGAATTTGTTTTTCAAAAAAAATATTTTTTGCTTGCATATTAGGGCACAAGATACCTATTGGTTCAAAAATTTCAAAGAAAGATGTGTTACAACGCCATAATCACGTACGAGCGTTTGTATGAAAAGTATGTCGGGTTGGCCGCTCTTAAGTCAGTATTATATTCTTCTTCCACAGACCACTTCTTGAATGGGTGCAGAAAACGATTCAACATTTCGCTTTCGAGCTGAACACGTCATACCCGCTCCCGAAATTCGGTAAGTCTAATATTAGGATGACAAAGTAGGGAATTAGGCTAAAATAATCACGCTAATATAATAAAGGCTAAAGTTTGTGAGTGTGTGTATGTTTGTTACTTCTTCACGCGTTTGAGCGTGGAGGCTGGATCAATTTTGATAAAATTTTGTATGGAGGTAGCTGACACCCTGGATTAAGACATATGCTACTTTTAATCCCGATACTCCCACGTGAACGAGACTTACGCGGGTGAAACCGCGGGGCAGAGCTAGTTTAATATTAAAATCTTTATTGCCAAAAAGATAACATTGGCTCCTGACTAGGTAAGCCTGTATCTTAGGCATCAATATGGAGGGTTCATCATTTTTAAACATTTATTTTTAAAGAGCTGTGGGTGGAGGCCGTGACTTACGAGTTGTAGGTTCGAACCCAGACAGACGCTTTATTTGTGTAAATTATTTCATCACCACTGCTCTCAAAGCGGTGAAAGAAAACATCGTGAGGACCGGCATGTCCTAGAACCAAAAATTCGAAGACATGTGACATCTACCAACCCGCACTGGGCCCGCGTGGTGGAACTGCCCACTCTCTCTCACAGAGAGGAGGCCTGTGTCCCAGTAGTGGTATCATTTTACTGCTTCTACATAAGTTTATTTAAAAAATTCTGGCGTTATCCTGAATTAGACGTATTTTATAGTCACTATGGCATAAAAACGATCAAATAGTCAGACGCACGTGTGTCAAAAAAGCTAGCTTAAGGCTGCCTGTCCACCGGAGCTGAGTAAGGCTGCGGAGCGGAGAAACAGAAATATTAACCAATAGGATTGCAAATCCCTGTCCACTTGAAATCCTATTGGTTAATATTTCTCCGTTTCTCCGCTCCGCAGCCTCGCTCCGCTCCGGTGGACAGGCAACCTAATGCAGAAGTTTTGTAATAATAACGCTCATGGAGTTAGGTAACGAGCACAGTTCTGACGTATCATTTCTTTCAGATATCGTGGTTGTGGAAGGCGGCAACCCTTACTCCGAAGGCTGGGGGTTGATCACACTGTCACCCTCAACTTTATCTGATACCAAGACGATAGCAAGATTATTGGCTCAACAGGTAGGTAATTTAGATTGACTGGTTAACAACATTGTCACTGTTGAATACAGTCCGTCCAGTAGGTAACTTTTTTATTCTTAAGATTCTACTTGTAATTTCTCCTGTATAGTCGAATATGCATTTTCAGACAGTAACCTCACTTATAATAAACTCTAAAGCACCACTCACAGTTTTGACAAAGAATATTCAAAACGGCTTATTTAAATTATTTTATTAATTTTTTAAATACTTAGTTTTTTTTTGTTTTTGTTTTCTGTACTCAGGACTGTAAAAAACGATGTGAAGTAATGTGTACATCTTTTTTTAACATCATTCTCACATAAATTATAGTTATAAATTCAACATTATTGATGTAACTAATATTTTTGTAACAATACCTATAATTTAAAAAGAGTGTCGATGGATTTTCTTTTTCCCGTTTACTCCATATGTACCTACTACGCTTTGGAATGGTCAACTAGCTTCATATTTCTGACTGACCGACTCTTTGACAATTCAAAAATGAAAATGGTTTAATTTAAATTTAAGTTTGAGTTTGAGTTGGACTGAGCGAGGAGCTTTGCCGATCGAGTCGGTGAATATATTCAAAAAGTGACTTTTTCGTTGGGGCTTAATTTGACAGCAGTACGTTACTTATTTTGTAATCCAATCTTGAATAGAGATAACCACCTATTATCATTTTAAAACCAGATACTGAAATCAATGAAAACGTTACAAAAACTGATGATACCTTGAATGTGACTTTTAAATAAGTACTTAAACTAAAATGGTATTTGCTGTGTCGCGATAAACTGTGGCAAATCACAAAAAATCACTTTCAACCTACCTTTGAAAGAAAAAGCGATTAAATTTCTTTGTTGCGTAATTGCATTGAACATAAACTAATTAAATTAAATTATGATAATGAATAGTTTTCATCACCTTTAATTTTATTATGTTTTTTCCCAGTGGTTCGGTGGCACAGTATCCCCTCGCTGGTGGTCCTCTCAATGGCTCCTCGAAGCTCTTACGTCAGTATTAGCGGAGAAGGCGCCCGCACCCCCGCATACTGATGGGCAGCCGCCGGCTGATGCACTGCTGCTAGATCATGTACTACCTGCACTGAGGTAAGAACAGTTATCATCATAAACTGCCTAGCATATACGTAGGTATTGGTATGGTAACTAGTTAACGCCATTTTGAAAGACCCACGTTGGGCGCCAATAACCGTATTGGCGCCCAACGTGGGACTTTTCAAGTCAGAAAGCTTTAGTCCGGAAAACAGTCCCTCAAAGTTATCCAGTAACTTGTTTATGGAGGTCAGATAGGCAGTCGCTCCATGTCAAATACTGGTATTCAGCTGCACCTGGTTAGACTAGAAGCCGACCCCAATATAGTTGGGAAAAGGCTAGGAAGATATGATTTTTTTTTGAGTGTGTAATGATCAAATAACTTCTCCCGCTCTGGGCGGAGCGGTCGTGTCAGACTTTTACTGACTAAAACTCACCCGTGTTCCTTCAGTTGCTAGGGCGACGATATCCCTTTCGGACACACTCGCAACCCTGGCAGAAGGCAGGTGATTAATGTGATGATGATAGAAATTAATGAATACTTCCGTTACATACTGGCGCCCAGCGTGGGACTTTTAAAATATCTTCACTTAAAATTTGTATGGATCGCATTCTAGGCAGTCAGCTTTGCAATCTTTAAGTTTTGTTTGAAGTGGACTTATGACTATTGAAAAATATTATAGGTTAATTTTAATCTACAAGGTTAAGCTGTGCTTGCACGAATGGGTGATAATTATTTACAGATCGACATTTTACTATGAGTAGCTGAAAGTTTTTTAAGTTAAACTTCAAAACATAGCAAGTCGGTCTCCTTGAACAACCTATTAGTAATTAATTTATTTATTATATTAATTCCTAAATAAATATTTTAATTTCAGACTGGATTCAAGCAACTCAGTCCGGGCAGTAGCATCACCGCGATTGGAGAGAGCTGACATAGAAGGCGCTACTGATGAACTTTCTTTGCACAAGGTAACGTGGAATCTGAGCACATAAAAAATGACAAGCAATTCCTTTCATTTTGACAGTTCAGGCACGTTTATTGCAATAGAATTACGCGGTTGCAGATTATTTTTTCAAACCTATTAAGAAAAGGATTAGGAAATCCTTCGGATTATATGGATCACGGATCTTCGGTTGTTCGGTGTGCTTCCATGGTGCGCAGGGTGTGGGGCAGCTCCAACATTATCCTAAGCATGATTTCAAGTCGTCTGGACTGTGTTCTCGTGGGTCGCTGTTGTGCCATCTCACATGGGTTGCCACAACGGTGAATCACCACCATTTGTTTGTTTTTGTTAAGTGTCTGTTCTTACTAATATAGTTGTAAGTCTTACTAATCATTTTTTAGTCTAAGATACGTGATTTAAGAGGGGCCTACCCGGTCCATCTATCGTCAACGCGAGCATGGTCGAACAGTTTGTTGTTTCATCCAGCGCAAGTGGATGAAACAACTCAAAATAATGTGCGGAAATTTCATAAAACTTGTTCCAGGAAATACGTGTTTTTGAGTAAGCCTTACCAGTTTGTGAAATGTTGGTCATTTAGAACCTCCATTACATTTGCAAGGTTTCTATCGTAAAATTTTATTTTTTTTTGTGCAAAAAAGCAGATTTTTGCAGACTGAATTTTTTTTTCAAATTTTTTATTTACTGCTTGCATAGAAACCTAGATATAGTGCACAAGATACCTATTGGTTCAAAATTTTCAAAGAAAGATGTGTTACAACGCCATAATCACGTACGAGCGTTCGTATGAAAAGTATGTCGGGTTGGCCGCTCTTAAGATAATTCTATTCTATTCTATAAAAGAAAGTGTGTTATGCAATGTTGGGGTGCTGGTTTTTGAAAATCTCAATCAATCGCAACAGATACCGTATACAATGTGGAGACAACAATACTACAATAAATGAAAACACTGGCAATACTAATGCATAAGAGTGTTTTGGAACGATCAAAATAAATTCTAGCATCGAAATTAAAAAAGTGATTTTTTCAAATAAACTAAATAGCAGTGGCGTGCCGACTATGGGTTTTGCCAATCTTTGACTAGCTATAGCGACTAAACTATTGGATATATTTGATTGAATTTTCGTGTGCAGACTGCGAACGTCATTAGATATACGTAGTTGAATTTATTGTTATATTGTCGTCTCCACGTTGTATAAGATTATATATAATTAGATTAAACTTTGACTGGGTTTTAGGACTCCTTACCCGATTGGTGCCAAACGGACCCCTATTACTAAGCTTCCGCTGTCTGTTTTATACTCTGATCTATTTTTTGCACTGGAAAACAGGCCTTCATACTTTCCAAGCGTTAATTGTTAAGGTTGATTGATTTTTCTGATAGGAATATCAGAAAAATCAATCAATTTGGGTTATTTATTAGGCCTGATCCCAATCCTCTATTAACAAATACGAAGAAATTCATTAAAATGCCCATTATGACATACGGTGCCGAAACGTGGACACTGACAGTCTGGCTGGTTCACAAATTCAAGGTCGCTAAATTCGCAATTGAGTGGCTATGCTCGGAGTTTCTTTGAAGGATAAAATCAGGAATTAAATTATCCGGAAAAGAACAGGAGTAACCAACATAGCTTGCAGAATAAGCAAGCTAAGTTGCAGGCTTGGCCATGTTTATCGAAGGACTGATGGCTGGTGGAGCAGACGAGTCCTGGAGTGGAGACTGCATATCAGCAAGTGACACGTCCCAGCGACGATGGACCGACGACCTTAGGAAGGTGGCTGGGACAGACTGGATGCGGAAGGTGGAGGACAGGGTGTTGTGGCGCAGCCTGAGAGAGGCCTATGTCCAGCAGTGGACTGCGATAGGCTGAGTTGATTGATTTATTACTTACAATTCGTTTTATGTTTCCCAGGGTGCAGCGATAGTAAGCATGGCTATAGAAGCAGCAGGTGAAGCGGCCGGGCGCGCCGCACTCGCGAGATTGTTACGGGACCATCGCTTTGCGAGTGCCGATGCGAGGTAAAGGGCTATTTGATTTTGATTGGTTATGAAAACTATTAATACCTGTTTTGGTGTTTCGTGTAACTCGTGTAAGTAACGAATATTTATTTAAGTAGTCATTTAAATCAGGGACCGTACAACCCCGGTTAAGGGTTAAGCCTTTCGAAGGGTCTAACCCATTCAATGGGTTACCTTTATCATGATGTAACCCATTGAATGGGTTTTATACTTGAAACCCAGTGAAAGGGTTACATGATAACCCATACTCACACACTGACTTTTTTTTTTTTTTTTAGAAAAACATACTTTTATGATGTTTGTAAATATGTGAATACCATGTATCTATCTAATAATTAAGTTATTTTTTATTGCTTAGTTTTTAATTCGTTTTACCTATTATGGTATAGTAATTTTATTCTAGGTGCATCGTCTTCACATATAATTAATGTAATCAAACAAAATATTGTAAAACATTTTTAAAAGAGTACCGGTGGAGTTTCTTGCCCAATCTTCTCCATACGAAACTACCTTTTGGAAGGGGCAACTAGAATCAATTCTATTTTTTTTTATAACTACCTTTTGGAAGGGGCAACTAGAATCAATTCTATTTTTTTTTATAAATTTTGACGTTCAAATGTGCCTCTTATGTGCCTATTTGACAAATAGATTTTATTTGATAAATGGTGAAAGTAACTTTGACTTTGACTTTAACGTGACGTAAAGTGACTTTGACTTTGACTTTGACCCATTAAATGGGTTCTATTCCTACTTGAAACCCAGTGACATGAAAAAATCATAATATTATGTTATTTCGTTATCCGTCCAGCACGCATAACATGACCAATTGTTTTAATGTTGTATGTTGCTTGTTGGTCTAGTGGTTGCAAGAGTTATTGCTGAGCATGAGGTCCTGGGTTCGAGTCCCGGGTCGAGCACTGTTATTGGGTTTTACCATCTCAAATTTCTCAGTAGCAGCCCGGAGGTTTTCAAAAAAGTTAATACCACCTGTAATTTTTTGTTCAAATGAGTTTCCGATTTATCTTCGCTGTCTAATTATTAATCTTAGGTTTGCTATTTGTGATTGTCAAACTAAACTGTATTTGAAAACGTTAAGTGCTTATGTAGTTCTGTGCGTAAACGATGCATTTAATGAAAAGTCAACTAACTGATATAAATCTTATCATCTATTATCACGCCTGCATTCCTTAAAAGGGTAGACAGAACAGCAACCCACATTTCACCAGTTACGTTTAAGTCCCATGTAATTGAGGACGAAACTAACGCTATCTCCCTCTCCCCAGGGACCTCTGGCGCGCGTTAGAGCGAGACGGCGCAGACGATGGCGTGGGCAGCGCGGCGTGGGACGGCTGGTGCGAGCGACCGGGCTATCCGCTTTTGTGCGCGTCTTCTATGGGGAATGATGTGCTTCTGAAACAAGAGAGGTATGTCTTTGTTCATAATTATGTTCTATCTGACTTTAGAAAAGGTCCGTTTCTTTCAATTCCTCCTTTTGGAGTGAAAACTTCTCTAACCGCGACATGATGTGTTGTGCCAGACTGGCGACGCGCAGCGGCCTGTGTACATGTATACTGTGTAATGTACAGGGTCACATTAAATTTGCTAGCGAAACTCCACAGACGTGATGGGTATCGATAACTAAACACGATAAAATAAAAGAAAACAGATTTTCTAGACTCATACTTCAAGTAACAAAATAAGCAAAATAATTATTGAAAATTGTTTTAATACCATTAAGGAATTTATGGATTCTAGGACAAATGGAAAAGTTGCATTATACATTTTTATTTTATTTTAATTTAAGCTATTGACATTTCTGTAATTTAATTTCCTTGGTTGTCATTTGAAGGTGTAATAGACAAATTGTAATTTAATTATTAGCTTTGACTTTTGTAATTTATATGTAGACAATTCTTGATTTAGGACGGATGATTTTTTATTGACATTGAAATTTGATTATTTTGTTTAAATTAGAATCATTATTATTGTCACAAAATTTGCATGCCGAATGTAGTAGGCGGAATATGAAGAACTATTCATGTGTTATAAAATCTGTAAAATACCATATTTCAGGCAAATAAATGAATCTATCTATCTAAGCAGAGGTCATTGGCCCCCAAAAAATATCCATCAAATATTTTTTTATTTTATTTTATCGTGTTTAAAGTTGTACTCTGGACGCTTTTAACGTGATATAATTATAAATTCAACATTCATGATGTAACTAATATTTTGTAAAAATAAAATTTTAAAGGGTGTCCGTGGAGTTTCTTGCCCGTTCTTCTCCGTAGATATCTACTACGCTTTGGGATGAGCAAATAGCTTCATATTTCTGGCTGACCGATTCCTTGAAAAATCAATTTAAAAAATGCTTTGAGTTCGAGTTTCATTTGGCGGTTGAATGACAGCAAAAAGTAACTAGAAGTGTTTTCGCAATCTCTACTGCATTTTGATTCATTTTATGTAATGTATTGCTCTCTATAACATTATATTAGATGTATGAACGTAAACGCAACAAAAGGAGTAAGTATGTAAGGAGCGTAGCAGGTGGCGTTCTGTAGTTTCTGCCTACCCCCATGGGAAGAAGGCGTGAATTTATGTATTTATATATTAGTCTATAATATATCCACGGAAAGATATGATTAGATTATTTATTTGTGAAAAGGAAAGAAGAAAGAAACAGTAAAGAAAACGAAGACCGAAATACCTGAAGTTGTTACCTTTTCACGTTGGGCGCCATTTATAGTCAACGCGTCATTATAGTACAGCGTGGGACTACTCAGGTAGATGTGGTAAAACCGTTTTATCTGAGTACTCTCAAGTTGTGCACTAATCATTGGTTTCCGAAGACCTGAAGAAGAAACGAAAGATGGAAGTATTTATAAGCATTTTTTTTTACTTTCCAATAACACATAATACTCGTAGTAACAAAATTATATTCACTCATCTATAAACTGTAACAGGACATTAACTAATTTCTTAGTCTTAAGTATATCCACGGACAGACAGAAAAAGAAAATGTGAAGAAACCAAGGTTTTACCGAAGATTGCAGACGTCCCGCGTTGGGCGCCAATTAGTCAACGCTTCGATATAGTACAGTGTGGAACTAACCAACTGTTGCATGGTATTTTTCAGTTAAATACTCTAAAGTTGTATGCTAACCATCAGTTGCAGAAGACTTGAAGAACAAACGACGGATAAATGATAAATGATTTATTTCTGTAAGTAGGTTTGTACAAGGGTTAAAATCATTTAAAATGACCATTTTGATTGCAAAATTTGTCCACACCCGATATTTTATGATACAGTTATTTTTACTATGTAAAAACTACCTATTAGTACTCTGATGTATATTATCTAACTATATAACACACACATCTATATCTGTTGAGCATAATAAATTCTTTATATTGCTTTGTTCTCATCAAAGTCGGATAATCTCCATACAAAATAATTTGTCCTCTTCACGGGCTACGTTACAAAAATCATCTGAATAAATTTATTAGCTACAGTATTTACTTATTCATGAACTTTTTGCCAAATCGTTGTTGATGGCCCTTGATTACGGTTAAAAATATTTTTTATTAATTACTTAAAATATTTAAATTTTGGGTTCAAAATAATGTTATATAAAATAATTATTTTGATAATTTTTGTTATTCATTTTTGTAACGCCCAATTTGGTAATATATAGAATTTGTAAAATGGCAACACTCAAACTATAACGAGCCAATCACATGCCAGAATCTAATATGAGTCGGCCATTTTGTCCTCGAGTGAAAATAGTGAATGACGTGTGTTTTTTTGTCGGCGAGAAAAATTCCAATTATAAATTATCTGTTTTGTTTTGTTTCTAACAACGCAGGTAAGTGAACACTTATATTATTAAATTAAGCAATTAGGTACTTTATTGTTGACATTTATTGAAATGCTAGGTGGTTGTAACTCATTGCGATTTCTGTTTGGCTTAATGTATTTGAAATTACTTTCAAAGTACAGCAGTTTTTCATTTTTGTTATGATTTAATTACGTTACAAAAATGAAATAACAAAAGTGAAATAAAGACGCAATCACATTGCTGATAAAATGTTATTAATAGCGCGTGATTTTAATGTTGTATAAAATATGTGAGTGAATTTTCGGTGTATATAATATGGGTCCGTATGTCTTTCTGTTTGTTATGTACAATGTCATTTGTTAGCCCTTATTTATTTTATATTGCACACGAATATTTATATTTCATGGTGGGTTAGTGTATTGTAACCGAGCCCTAATATTTCATTTTTGTTATTTTTTGTTACGCGTTTCATTTTTGTTACATTTCCATTTTTGTTTCATTTTTGTCACAATGGTCATTTTAAATGATTTTCACCCCAAACACTTTTACACGTCAATCATATTAAAAAAAATTAGATGAGGAAGGATGGAAGTATTCGTAAGCGTATTTTGTTTGATCTTCCAATAACACAATAGTTAGTAACAAAATTATATTCACTCATTAAAAGGCTGTAACCGGGAATTTTTTACTTATTTCTTAGTCTTAAGTATACCCACGGATAGACAGAGAAAGAAAATGTCAAGAAACCAAGGTTTTACCGAAGACTGAAGAAGTCCCGCGCTGGGCGCCATTAGTCAACGCATCGAAATAGCACAGCGTGGGACTAATCAGCTGTGTGCGGTGAAATCGATACTCAGCTGATTACTCTCAAGCTGTGCGCTAATCATCGGCTGTCGAAGACCTGAAGAGAAGACGGGTGATAGTCTATTCATAAGGATTTTTTGTTTGACCTTCAAATTTTTATACTAAGTATGTTTTTAATTTTACACACGGTTTCTGCATCTCTAATGATTGAAATCTCCTATCGCAGTTGAGCGTATTTTTTCTGTTCGTTCTTATCTGTTTTTATGTCGTGTACACACGGCTACACATCAAGCTATACATTTCCAGTTTACGCTGATCTCGCACTGTACGGAAGTCCTATACAATGCGAGATCAGCTTATCATCATCATTTCAGCCGAAAGACGCACACTGCTGGACATAGGCCTCTCCCAAAGGGGGGGGGGGGGGGGGTTTGCCATATTCACCACGCTTGGCAGGCGGGTGGGCGATCGCAGTATGGTGTAAAAATGCATAGAGAACGCTGCTGCCCATTCTCTAGTATGTCCCTTAGTCGCCCTTTACGACACCCACGGGAATAAATGGGATGGTGCTATTCTTTACGTCCGGCACCACACAGATCAGCTTATACTGGAAATTTATAGCTTGATGTGTAGCCGTGTGTACATACATTCATAAATGAATTGTTTTATTAATTAAACATGTATTGTAAACGGTGGATTTTACCCTAAATGTTAATAATAATAATAATAAATTTCTTTATTTCCCAAAAAAAACATACAGATAATTGTACATTCACAAAAACATAAAACATTTGGATGCTGCAGAAATCTGTACACAATAAATTAAACCCTGTCTCTCAAACTAGGGTATCCTGTATCTTAAGAGACAGTGTATCACAATGAGGTTCCAATTGATAATTATGTATGAGTGGCCTGTGTCGATTTACCTTCAGAAGGGAAAAAAGTTATTGTTTATTTTAATAATTAAATTATGTATGAGTATGTGAGAGTGCGGGTGAGGGGTAATGAGTGTGGATGAAGGTGTGTAGGTGTTTGTATATGAGTGTGGATAAAGGTGTGTAGGTGTTTGTATATGAGTGTGGATAAGTAGGAGATGTGGTGTTGATGAGTAAGTAAATGGGGGAGGTGTATGTACGAGAGTATATGGATGCGAGGATAGAAGTATTTGTGCAAGCATGGAGATTGGTGTGTGCTTATTAAGCAATGTAGGTAAGTAAAGTCTCTGTTTCGGCATAGTCCTGTTTGAGTAGCCATTATGTCACTTTTAATTTTAGGTTGTGTTTGTTTAGGTCTAATATATTCAGTTTTTTATGTATATTTTTGTAAATGTAAGCGCTAATTACATAATACTGATGCCTTGCGAAAGTGGTCCTGTGTTGGGTGCCTGAGGGAAGGTTTGTGCGTTTTTTTGGATTAGACGGGGGAAGGCTGCTATGTTTCCTAAGGATAGATTGAAGCACAAAGAGCTGACGGACTGTAAGAACCTTGCAGTCTGCGTACAATTGTGTTGTTGGGTATCTATGGGGCTTCCTTGTCATTACTTTTAGTACGGCTCTTTGTGCTCTCTCTGCCCTCAGAATATGACCTTTCGTTGCAGCACCCCATACAGAGATGCAATATCCTATGACCGATTGGCATAGTGCATAATACTCCATTTCCAGTAAATCGGCATTAGCAGAGTTTCGGAGGGATTTAAATATATGTATGAGGCGCAAAGTTCTAGTCGTGACAGCGTCAAGTTGTTTTTTCCATGTAAGTCCGTCATCTATATGGACTCCTAGGTACTTTACATTGTCACTTCTAGTTAGTGTTGGGCAAAGGCATGGTGCTGATCGGTTAGAGCATGAATGGGCAGTAATTGAAAAACTACGTGACGGTGCGGTCTTTCGCCTAATTGCAAAAGGGATGTAGCAGGATTTGTTTATGTTTAAAGTAAGAAGATTAAAGTTGAGCCATTTCATTATTTCCGCTACTGCCGACTCTCCCATAGATTTGATAGTATCCCAAGTAGGACCGTAAACTAAGATGGCGGTGTCATCAGCGTAAGTGTATATCTTAGTATTTGGGAGGTTCATTTTGCAAAGGTCGTTGACATAAATTAGAAATAAGGTGGGGCCCAGTATACTGCCTTGAGGGACGCCGAAAGTAACAAACTCCTCTTCACTGAAGTGGGTATCAATTTTAACTATCTGGGTGCGATTCTTGAGATAATCTTTGAATATTTCAAGTGACAGGCCACGTACACCTAAGTGTTCTAATTTTGAGGTAAGGATGGGAACAGAAACTGTGTCAAATGCCTTAGAAAGGTCTAGGAATATACCTAAACATTTAGTCTTATTGTCTATATTTTTAGCTACCTCTTGTGTCAATCCTAGCACAGCATCTTCTGTTGAAACACCAGCTCGGAAGCCATACTGGTTGTCTGCTATGATTTTATATTTTTCCAAAAAGGTCCTGAGACGATTGTTTAAGATCCTCTCAAGGATCTTAGAAAGCGTCGGCAAAACTGATATAGGCCTATAGTTATTGACACAGATTCTGCTCCCTCCCTTGTGTATAGGATGCACTATCGCCTTTTTAAGAGCATCCGGGAAAACGCCCAATTTTAGACAGCGGTTGTATATGAAGGCAAGTGGCGGTATCAGTACCTGGCGACAGTTTTTCAATAAAAGAGGCGATATACCATCCCATCCAATAGCACAGTCATTGCGTAACTGTAGGATTAGCGACTCGGTTTCAGCTTCATCTACTTCTAAGAGCGCAAGAGAGTTTCCAAGGGAGGGGCCTATACTATTAAGATGAGACTGATCGTTAGTCTGAGGTAATGGGGTGTGGTGTTGTGATATAATGTTGTCAGCCAGCTTTTTTCCAACACTACTGAAAAAATTGCAGACCTCATTTACGGAAGAGTTAGAATCATTGCGGATTTTTAATAGCTCAACGGGGCTTGCACATATTTTCGTGGTATTGGTTATTTCCTTTATTGTTTTCCATGAAAACTTAGGTTTATTACTAGCCTTCTCAAGCTCACTCCTTTCGTATGATATTTTTAGTTTTCGAAGTAGGTCATTACAAAAGTTTCGGTAGCGATTATAGGTAATTTTAAGTATAAGGTTGTCTGGTGCTTTCTTGGACTGTATGTGTAACTTATCACGGTGTCTAATGCATTTTAAAAGACCAGGAGTTATCCAGGGTTTTAGAGTTATTTTTTGTCTAGGGATTTTAGCTTGAGTTGTGTGTTTGGATATGACCATTGTTACGGTGTCTATAAATTTGTTCATAGAAATATTAGCATCCTCCTCAATGTATATACTTAAAAAGTCGGTATTTTCCAGTTCAAGCTTAATTGCATCATGGTTAAGGCGGGTGGAAAGGTAGCATGTTCTACGCGCAGGGTTAGCGTCTAAGATGTCGAGGAGAATTGGCTTATGGTCAGTAATATGGGACTCTAAAACTAGTGTAGTCGACAATAGTTAAGTCTTTGAAGTATGTGATCTAAGCTTTTTTCAAGCCGAGTGGGGAATTCGTGAGTGGGCAATAACCCTTGAGAAGCATTTAAGATGAGGTAGTCAAGACATTTGTTGTCCTCATTCCGTTTGATTATGTCAATGTTTAAGCCGCCCACTAAAACAATATTTGGGCAGGCGGATATGGTATCATAGACATTAGTCAAACTAGCCTTGAATTTGTCAAAATCATCGTTGGACTTGTATGACGGAGAGCGGTAGTTAGCCACTATTGCTAACTTGTTTTCAATTTGACACATAAGACAAGTTCCGCCGTCAAAGGTAGGTTCCCATACATTTGTTTGAAGTCCCAGTTTAGTATAGATTATAACTCCATCATTTTGATTGAGATTTGTTTCAGTTGAGTGAGACTGAAAACCCTCCAATATAGGTAGATTATTAGCTTTACTCAGCCAACATTCGGTCAAAACGATGATGTCAAAGTTAATTTTAGTTAAGCGCAATAGTACTAGAAGTTGATCCTGTCCTGTGTTGATGTTGGCCGAAGTCTCTAGAAATATTTCCATAAACTCAAACCGAAAGCATTTATTTCAAATATTACAGGCACTTTTGAATTGTCAAAGGCGACCCCTTGATAATTCAAGGCGAGGGGGGTGATGGCTGATCTTTGCGTTATGCTCGTGAACGGGTGCTGCTTGTGGTGACTGGTCGTCTTGCTGACCATGGTTTTATTATTGTTACTATTATTTATTATTTATTATTACTGTTTATTTTACTTTTAGGGTAGGTACTTGTTTATCATTTGTGACTTCGAGTTACAGCTGAGTTTTATAAAGCGGGAACGTCCTTTATGCCTGGAGACTTTTATTTTGGTACGTTCTGTTTAAATTTTTAGTTTTGTTTTTAGGGTTCCGAACCCAAAGGGTAAAACGGGAACCCTATTACTAAGGCTCCGCCGTCTGTCTGTCCGTCTGTCACCAGGCTGTATCTCATGAACCGTGATAGTTAGACAGTTGAAATTTTCACAGATGATGTATTTCTGTTGCCGCTATAACAAAAAATCCTAAAAAACAGAATAAAATAAATATTTAAAGGGCTCCCATACAACAATCGTGATTTTTTTGCTCGTTTTTGCTTTTTTATTGATAGCAGCAACAGGTAGACGCTTGAAATATTCACAGAATATTTAGTTAGGTATATATTCACTTTAAAAATAAATAATTAAATTAAAATAAAACAAATATTTAAGGGGCTCCCATACAACAAACGTAATTTTTTTGCCATTTTTATAGATAAAGGTACGGAACCCTTCGTGCGCGAGTCCGACTCGCACTTGGCCGGTTTTTTTTTCATGTTGGTATAGGTAGTGGCGTGTGCTAGCTAACATAAGGCAAATAACGTTTTGTTTTGCGTAATGTAAATTATTTTACATACTATTGTGTAGAATCAAGTTTTTCTAACTGAACAGACAGCTGTGCTGCTGGGGAGTTTGTTGCGCCACTTCTTCTTTCCAGCTAAAGCACTAGGAAGTGGTGAAGGGCGGACGTTTTTGGGGGACTGTTTTATGTAATTTTGACGTTCGAAAAGTGCTGATTCTCATCTAGTTAAAATAAATAAAAATAAATTGTTTATTACCACAAATTTCAAGTACATTGCACTGTATACAGATTAAAGATCTTAATTTAGCATTAGGTAGATAAATACAATTGGTCTGACCCTGTCCCCTAAACTAGGCTAGGCCTGTATCTTAGGGGGCAGTACCCAGCTATAGAGTATGCTTATATGATTCTATTTTGGCAGACGTGCCAGTGGACTGTGTGAAGTGGGTGCATATTTGATCAAGATCAAATATGCACCCACTTCACACAGTCCACTGGCCACTGGTGGCACTGGTCTCACTCTCACATTTTTAAAGTTTACCACAAGTGGTAAACTTTAAAAATGTGAGAGTGAGAAAGTGAAGAGTGAATTTTATTGTATACGAGTAAATGTTTGATGATTGTGTAAGGAAGTGAATGGGGTGTTTTATGATAGTGTTGTGTGTAGTGAAAGAAGTGAGTGTATGTTTGTAGTGTGTTAGAGATGTGAGTGATTAGCGCGTGTGCGAAAAATAGGTGAAATATATAATAGATGATATAATTATATAATATAATAAGTTTGAATATATAAGTTTTGATTTTTGACAGGCAGAAAGATGAAGCTAGTTGCCCATTCCAAAGCGTAGTAGGTTCCTATGGAGAAGAACGGGCAAGAAACTCCACGGACACTCTTTTAAATCAAAATACTGTTACAAAATATTGATCATATCATTTGTATTGAAAATATACATGTGAGAACGATGTAGAAAGACGTGCAAATTAAAAGCGTCCCTAATATAAAGATAAAACCAATTACTATTCAAAAATAAAAATTAATTACAATGTGCCGTGGCAGCTAAGAGTTGACCAGTCCCTACTGACGGCGCCCATTCATGAACATGACGTTTGGATCTGCACCAGTCAGCTCTAGGATTTTGAAGAGAACTTAATGATCCAACAAACACGCCACCACCAGCGAGACATTTGAGTGAGCATAACATCAGCCGCTAGGACACATTCAAGTCAAGTACCCAGTAAATGGTAGCTTTATACTAACGCTGCTCACACATGTGCTGTGCAATTAGACAATACTAAGAGATTGAATTTATACAATGCAAATATAGTTTTTACAATCTTCAGAATTTCTATAAACTAAAAAAAAATCGAATGGTAATCAATTAGTTTGTGCGCCCTTGTGGACCAGCGTTGAGTCAAGGATTTTTGTCAAATTCTTTATTTCAATTAATTCTACCCTTTGATCTATTTCCCCTTTGCCGTAAGCTAACTCAGTTTTCAATGTACTTAAGCCCATTTTTGTATTAATCTGAAATGGCAATTTAAAAAATCAAGAGTTGTCTATCCTCGCAATACATTCCCTACGAAATACTCGTGTAAGTATCGCAGTATATTTCTTGAATAATAAATAGTACCAACTCTGTTTAAAGAGTGTACAGCGAAAGTGACAGCTCATGATTTTTAAATTGCCGCTTTTTAGGGTTCCGTACCCAAAGGGTAAAACGGGAACCCTATTACTAAGGCTCCGCCGTCTGTCTGTCCGTCTGTCACCAGGCTGTATCTCATGAACCGTGATAGTTAGACAGTTGAAATTTTCACAGATGATGTATTTCTGTTGCCGCTATAACAACAAATACTAAAAAACAGAATAAAATAAATATTTAAGGGGGCTCCCATACAACAAACGTGATTTTTTTGCTCGTTTTTACTCGATATTTATTACGGCAACAGGTAGACGCTTGTAACATTCACAGAATATTTAGTTACATATTCACATTAAAAATAAATAATTAAATTAAAATAAAACAAATATTTAAGGGGCAAAAAAATCACATTTTTTGTATGGGATACCATACAAAAAATGTGATTTTTTTGCCATTTTTATAGATAATGGTACGGAACCCTTCGTGCGCGAGTCCGACTTGGCCGGTTTTTTTTTCTTGGGCAGTTTTCTTTGGTCACTCTATATACTCTATTTTATGTTACTGATGTTGCTGGTGTGCCATAGACACTTTAGAATGCAGAAAATATATGAATATATGATATGATAATATGCTTTTACAGAGTCCTTACTCTCCTTCATCACCTAATGTCCATTTATACTTTACACGCACTACACTCACACTTACATACCTAACAAAAATACATTCACTCAACAAACATCATAACCCTCACAACACATTCATAATTATTTTCATTAAACACTTACACATATACAACACACTCACGCAGATACAACCTACACTTCCTTAATACATAACAACTGCACAACAACTTTTTCATTTATCACTATTATTAATTAAGCTAGTTTTTTTTTTATTTTTAGTTTTTATTAGATTTTTTTTTTCTGGTTACATGAAATACTAAGATTTAATTGTAAAGGATGAATCGACATCTCACATCTACCTATTTTTGTCATTAACTATGTTTAAGACCCTCATGGCGGATCACTGTCTCTTAAGATACAGGTTTACCTAGTTTAAGAGGCAGGGTTACAATTATACTTGAGTTCAGATATTAACATAGAACCAGATGTTACAATGTATTACAATGTTACAATGGATTAATATTATGACGGTACCTTGCCAATTCATTTATGAAAATATTATGTATGTAAGGAAAAATCTACATATTTTTAACAAGATAAGCGATAGACATAATTTTAATACTAGAAATAAAGATAAAATAGATCAACCATTTTTCAGATTATCTAAAGTACATACATCTTTTATGGGGTACTGTGTTAAATGTTACAACAAAATACCTTGTGATATATTGAAATTAAATGAGAGAAAATTTAAAACACATATTAAAAGTACACTTAGTAAACAAGCATATTACAAGTTAGAGGATTATATCCAGGACAGGAATGCTTGGAAACATGCTGGTCCAGCTCCATAGGACAATCTAGAGTCTAGACAAAATCAAACTGGTTGCTATTTTTATGGTAAAATCTGTTATTTTTATGATATTCATTTTACATTCTGTGATAACCTATACTCACACACTGACTTATTTTTTTAGAAAAACATACTTGTATGATGTTTGTAAATATGTGAACACCACGTATCTATCTAATAATTAAGTTATTTTTCATTGCTTAGTTTTTAATTCGTTTTACCTATTATGGTATAGTAATTTTATTCTAGGTGCATCGTCTTCACATATAATCATATAATTAATGTAATCAAACAAAATATTGTAAAACATTTTTAAAAGAGTACCGGTGGAGTTTCTTGCCCATTCTTCTCCATACGAAACTACCTTTTGGAAGGGGCAACTAGAATCAATTCTAATTTTTTTGTAAATTTTGACGTTCAAAAGTGCCTCTTATGTGCCTATTTGAAATAAATGGTTTGACTTTTGACTTTTTTTTGAAACTATTTATAATGCATCACCTTTGTTCCTATCTGTATTTTTATGGCAAATAAATTTATCATTTAATATTTATGATTAAAGAAGTCCCGCGTTAGGCGCCCGTATTCTGTGTTTTAATACATAATTGATTTAATTGGATTGTGTATTTATGAATATAATTTCAATTTTATCTGATTTTAATTTAATGTTAAGGGTGCTATCACAAAAAAAAAGGTTTTCGTTAATTTCTTATCTAATTGTGAGTAAGCTTTAGATAATTGAAATTAGAATTTAAATAGATGACCACGCGACAGAGGTAGGTCGGCATCCGGTGATACCGAAGTGCCTCCCTAATGCAACTCCAGTGCAGGGTATTAAAGGCATTGGCGATGTCAAGAGACACCGCCAAGACAACCCCACCCTGGGCAACAGCATCCCCCGTCGTGAGGGCTCGAACGCGCATGATGGCATCCACCGTAGAGCGCCCCTTGCGGAAACCAAACTGGCTCTCCGCCAAATCCGGCCCCACCCGCACCTGCCGCCCGACAAGGCGGTCTGCAATTACTCTTTCAAAGAGCTTGCCCACCTCGTCGAGCAGTACAATGGGCCGATAAGTGGACGGAGAGTCCGCCGGGCGCCCTAGCTTCTTTATGAGGACCAGTTTCCCCGTCTTCCAACGAAGTGGGAACTGGCCCCTCTCCAAGCATGCGCTTAGGAGCCCCCTTAGTCGAGGCCCGAGAGCCTCTAAGGCCAGAACCCAGGCTTTTCCAGGCAAGCCATCGGGTCCTGGGGCGGTATTCTTGGCATTCAGCCTACGTACCGCCACTCTCAGATCTACCTCGGTCACCTCTGGAGCATTGTCGTCGTCGGTGTGGTCCGCATCTGGCACCGCAGGAGGCGGAGCCATGGGCGGGGGAGTATGTTCCCCTCGCGAAGGGAACAGAGAGCTCACCACGTCCTCCACGAGCTGGGGCCGGAGACTCTGCGACAGCGGGGGAGCCCATGGGCGGAGTTTATCCCGCACCCATTTGTAGGGGCGTCCCCACGGTTCTCTGTTGAGAGTCTCCAGCGGAGGGCAGTCTTCGCCGCTCTGTACCCCTCGTATAGCTCCACCTGAATGGCTTCCGTATCCGGAGGGCGGATACGGAGCCTGCGGTGCCAGGAGTACCGGCGGCGCGCAGCAACGCACGCCTCGTGTAAAGCGGTCAACTCACGCGACCACCAGCACACCTGGCGCCGAGCACGTCCGGGCTGGACCCGGGGCATTTCCACGTCACATATTTCGGACATGGCCTCCCGGAACCTGTCCGCCTCGTCATTGGTGTCGGCAGGCCTGTCTGGTGATGACACCCAGGCCTGCCCCGTGTGTCCGTATACCGGGAACCCCAAGCCACGTTCTTGGCATTGAAATCCCCGAGGACGAACACAGGGACGGGATGGAACCCGACGACGACGACTCTCAACTCTGCAAGGGAGTTGTAGAATTCCGCGAAAGTTCGGTTCGGGGAGATGTAAACTCCTGCTACGACAATGTCCCCGAACCGTGCTGCCACGCAACCCTGTCCCCTCTTGACGGCCTCGAGGGACGGGGTACCGGCGGCGGCCGACGAAATGAGGGTCACTGAGCCGCTCAGGTCCTCCACCCAGTCATCCCTGGGAGGGACAAAGTACGGCTCAGCGACCACGGCGATATTAATCGACCACTGCGCCATGCTCTGGAGCAATAGATCCTGAGGGCAGGCGCAGTGGTTGATGTTCGCCTGAAGGAGGCGTAATGGAGCCATTTATTGGCATTCCATATCAGCCTCCTCCCGGGCCCTCTGGGATGGCCCTGCTGCGGTGGTAGCGGCGGCAATGACGACGATGGAGGCGGCAGCGGCGGCGGCAATCGTGGCGGCTGCTACGGTGACGGCGGTGGCGGAGGGCTTGCCCCTGCCCCTGGGTTTGGGGAGAGGAGCACAGGCCTTGCCCCCAGCCCGGTGATCGGCCGGCTTGCCAGCCGCCGCACATGCAAAACAGTGCGGCGTGGCTAGTCGACGTTTGCGAGCAAGAGGACTCGCTGGTGTCACTAGCCACCTCGTCGGCAACCGGGGTAGCCGGGCGCACAAATTATCACACGAATAGCTGAAGCCCAGTGTGTGATTTTTAAATTTCTTGATAAGGTTTGTAAATGATAGGAAAAAAAAACATTACCGAGTGTTTTTAAAAAAAATATAGGGTTTTTCAAAATTATTTTCTGAGACTATTTGTAACATTTTGATAGTTCTTTTTGCTACTTTTTTGAACATGTCTGCTTGCATAAAATATTTTTAATAACTAAATTTATGTTATTATATTGAAGAAAAATGTATATCCTAAACTCAACACGATATCGTCAATTTTGTGTGAAGAGGCAACGGAAATTATTTTTCACAATATTATAAACCAACATTTTCGAATTAAAAATTGCTAGCAATGGGGATGAAGGTGTTTTAATCTATCTGTGGCAAATTTTTGTCAGGGTTTGTGATAGCGTCCTTAATATTATTTACTTATTTGTTTCAATTACAATCAATTCAATTACGAAAGGTCCCTTTCATGAATTGATTTTTTGCGAATACATCGTAGGTACTCATTGTCTAGCTCCACCATTTTAAAAGCAAATGATCAATCTGCCTAGCCTTTTCAATATAGTGCAAAGTGCTACTAACATAGTCTTAAGCCTTTTTATTAACACAAGTTTTGTTTATAATACAATATACAGTATGTTTAGGTTAAGGTATGTTTCTATGGACTTGTGTAAAACGGGATCCTGCCGTTTTGCCGAAAAGATTTTGCCAAATTTTCATTACCCAAACAAATAGCAACCTTTTTTATACCATTGCAATAGGTATTTCGAATGATTTTAGCACGCATATTTTCATTTGGTCAATTTTTTACTTGGCAAAATATTACCAAGTATAATGTCATTATGGCATTTGGTCTTTAATCAAATGATTTATTACAGCAAACAATCTTCAGACAATAAACGTTTTTGAGCGAGCGAAGCGAGCGGTGCCGCGGTAGCGGCCGGCGAGCGCCAGACACGACTTGCATTAATAGAAAAAAAGATATTGTTTTTAGTAGGTTACCCGGAACATAACTATTTAGATTAGGTTAATTACTTATTTATATTATTATTTGATTTTGCGTAAAAACTGTTATTCCAACTGAAATATTTGACTAAATAAAAAATGTTAAAAGTACTAGTTGGTAAACAAGTTATAGTTTAAACGTTAATTTGTCAAACATTAGGTTTGCGTTACAATTTTTTGTGAATAGATTTTTTGCTAAGTAATAATTTGGCAAATGAAATTATGCGAGAAAATTTTTTGGGAAGTGAAAATTTGTCAAATTCCTTTCGGTCAAACAAGGGAGACCCGTGTAAAACAAACGGTATTATTATTATTTATTTAATTATTTTCCCAACTATGTTAGAGTTGGCTTCCAGTCTAACCGGATGCAGTTGAATACCAGGATTTCACATGGAGCCACTGCCTATCTGACCTCCACAACCCAGTAACTGGGTAATAGGATACCCCTTGGTAAGACTGGTTGTCAGGCTTTTGGGCTTTTGAAGATCCCTAACGACTGTGAAAGATCCACGAATGACAGCCGGGACCAAAGACTTGGCGTGCTTTCCGAGACACGGAGGAGTCTCGGTGTCTCGGGTTGAAGCCTGTAGGTTGTATCCTATTATCTTATTGAGGAACAAATTAAATTACTAGCGAAGCTTCATAGACGAGATGGCTACCGAAACCCAATATTACAATCAATTAGTAGTTAATTTAAACTTGTATTATCATTGATCATAAGAAGCCTTTTACGCACACTGACCCGCATCGTGCCCACTTGGTGGACTACGGCTATTCCACAGATTAAGACTAGGCTAGATACCACAAGCCGTCCGACCAAGCGTGCCCCGAAGTTTGTGCTGTGCACAAACGTCGGGCATTATTGCGACTTCCTATTGAATGTAAATGAAAAACCAGTCAAGAGCGAGTCGGACTCGCGCACTAAGGGTTCCGTACCATTATCTATAAAAACGGCAAAAAAATCACGTTTGTTGTATGGGAGCCCTCCTTAAATATTTGTTTTATTTTAATTTAATTACTTATTTTTAAAGTGAATATACTCGTATAACTAAATATTCTGTGAATATTTCAAGCGTCTACCTGTTGCCGTTATCAATATCCAGCAAAAAAGAGCAAAAAAATCACGTCTGTTGTATGGGAGCCCACCTAAATACTTATTTTATTATGTTTTTTTTGTATTTTTTGTTATAGCGGCAACAGAAATACACCATCTGTGAAAATTTCAACTGTCTAACTATCACGGTTCATGAGATACAGCCTGGTGACAGACGGACAGACAGATAGACGGCGAAGCCTTAGTAGGTAATAGGGTTCCCGTTTTACCCTTTGGGTACGGAACCCGAAAAATGTCAAAGCACGTCCACTCCTGACGAAGTCTATTAGCTCACAGACGCGCTTAGCGATTGAAACGATTCTGTTTACGTTGAGCACAACAATAAATGTCTGGGGTGACGTCATCGTAGGTATAAAAAAGATGACACGCTCGGTTTTCATACTATCTAATGAACATGCGGTATCTAGCCAACTCTAAATCTGTAGGCTATTCCCTCTCACGTCTGAGTCCCGGCAGTGGGAACATTGACTGATTACGCTTTTAATCTTTGCCCAAAGCGTCTTTTCATACAGATAAAGAACTGGAACTGATAGCATATTCTTTGTCCTCAGATTCCTGATGACTGCTGAACCACCAGATCCAGAGCCTCCAATGGTGAACTACCTCCTGACGCTAGAACTAAGAGCTGATTTGGATGAAATGTTCTACGAACCCGGTAAGGAATATTCTAATATTCTATACTTCATTTGAAATAAGATTAGAAATTTATAGTGATACGTGTATTTTTTATTATCTTGAATTATATTTCAAACACAATTTGAATTGAATTGAATTGTTGATCAAAATTCAATAAGCTGCAATTATAATAAAATAATTACTAAATTATAATCATTTAAACATCATTATAGCTCTCCAAATTATATGTGTTTGATGGTTATAAGACTATTTCGGGAAAATGTGACGATTTAGAGCTATATATTTACATTTATAATTTCCATTTTGTTAATTATGAATTTACAAGACTTATCTTAATTACTATCATCTTTTTCCACCCACATCTGCATCCGCATGAGCTCCGTTTTGATAAATGCGGATGCGAATATCCGCAACATCCCTGTTATGTAGTATTCCTATGGTTGATTTTATTCCTGTCACAGCCGCAAAATAAATTGACATACTACAAGTACAAGATCGTAGGAAAATAATATCTAACTCAAAGAAGGTAAGCTACGTAATGTTTATTAAACTCTGCGCTAAAAAACGTGGCTGAATGTTTTTATAACTTGCTGCTTGAGCCGTTGGTCCTGCGCCTGATCTCTACGGCCGTGTCAGATGGCCGCCTATCGGACTATGAGAGTGAGGGAAGAGAGAGTACACCTGTGTCTGCGCACACACGCCTGCACTTTAATATCTCCCGCGCCGAAGGCTGGTCTCCGCTGAGATTGCTCGCTATGGCCGAAATTCGGTCTGGAGGACTATTATTAGTGTCCGACCGAAAATGGATTTTCAGCCAAAACGAAGATGATTCAGACATTAAAAAATAATAATATTTCCGCTGTACACTGAAATCTTGTTTGTTTTTTGTTTCACTTAGGGAAAGAAAGAGCAAATAAAGGCTTTATAAAAGAAATAAAACCTTTATTTTTATTATTATTTTACAAACCTTTGTCAAATTGAGTAAAAAAAGAAAAAATACAACACAACCTCGCTTCACAACTTCAAAACAAAATGGCGTCCGTTTAAGTCAGCTGAGTGAAATCACGAGCGGGCCCGATTCACCCCGAAGTTAGCCGAACGTCACCTGATATTGCCGAGCTTTACGAAGTTTACGGGGTACTGTGTTAAATGTTACAACAAAATACCTTGTGATATATTGCAATTAAATGAGAGAAAATTTAAAACACATATTAAAAGTACACTTTGTAAACAAGCATATTACAAGTTAGAGGATTATATCCAGGAAAGGAATGCTAGGAAACTAGAGTCTAGACAAAATCAAACTGGTTGCTATTTCTATGGTAAAATCTGTTATTTTTATGATATTGATTTTACATTCTTTGATAACCTTTATTCACACACTGACTTATTGTTATTTTTTTTTAGAATAACATACTTTTACGATGTTTGTAAACATGTGAGCACCATGTATCTATCTAATAATTAAGTTATTTTTCATTGCTTAGCTTTTAATTCTTTTTACCTATTATGGTATAGTAATTTTATTCTAGGTGCATCGTCTTCACATATAATCATATAATTAATGTACTCAAACAAAATATTGTAAAACATTTTTAAAAGAGTAACGGTGGAGTTTCTTGCCCATTCTTCTCCATACGAAATTACCTTTTGGAAGGGGCAACTAGAATCAATTCTATTTTTTTGTCAACTTTGACGTTCAAAAGTGCCTCTTATGCATGCCTATTTGAAATAAATGGTTTGACTTTTGCCTTTGAAGTGGGCCGAATGACGCTCGACAATTCACGAACTTCTGATTTTCGGCTTGGCCGAAGCTTCGGCTGATTTATGACCGAAGCATGATTTTTTGGCTGAAAATGCCCGAAAACGAAGCTAACAATTATTACTAATCTTGCTGCTATCAGAAAGACAAGGAAATTGTGTGCTTCGAACCATGTCTGATTTTTTCTTTTAATTGTCTCCCTCAGAAAACCTCACCGACTCGGAAGAAGACCTCAACTCTACCACTACCACAGCCCCACCACCGACCACGCGACGCCCAACAGCCAAGACTACCAAACCCCCACCACACAGATGGATAATACCAGTCACCTTCGTGGTGGGACCGCTGGATGTTGAGGAAGACGAGAGAGAGAATATCACGGCGTGGAAGAATGTCACGCATAATTATCATAACGCTACTTGGTAAGTTCAAATAATATCACAACTGTGTGGTGACAGAGATAGCCCACAACGGTGAAGGAAAACATCGTGAGGAAACCGAATCAAAAATTCGAAGACATATGACATCTACCAACCCGCGCTGGGCCCGCGTGGTGGATTACGGCCCGCTCCCTCTCACAGACAGGAGGCCTCTGTCCCAGAAGTCGGAACATTATAGGCTGTGGGGACATAAAAATAAAGAAAATACATTTATTTAGCACAGACTAAACGGCACACAATGTATTATACAGCAGATAAAAAAATAATAAAACACAAGTAAAAAGTGTAAAGTGCGATGTAAGAAATTAGCTGGAAAGTGTGCCTCTCGGCTGCACCAAAAAGGGCCAGTTCAGAAAAAATGCTAGACAACCGGTGCCTTTTTTTTTTTGGGTGGGATATTATCAAGCAACTTCTCCCGCTCTGGGCGGAGCCAGAGTGTCAGACTTTTACTGACTAAAACCCACCCGTGTTCCTTCAGAAGCCTGAGTGCCAGGGCCCCGATATCCCTATCGGACAAACTCGTAACCCTAGCAGGAGACAACTAGTGCCTGACGCTGGTTTTCAACTGAACATACGCATAGCTAGTCCCTCCATATAAAAAATATCTGTCGTCACAAAAACTACTTTATCAGCCACGAAAAATTTTTCGCGCAACATACGACCAATATACAACAGCCAGACAACAACCGTCTGTGTGATTCCGGACGTAAAGAATAGCACCACCCTATTTCTTCCCGTGGGTGTCGTAAAAGGCGACTAAGGGACTTACTAGAGAATGGGCAGCAGTGTTCTCTATGCATTTTAACACCATACTGCGATCGCCAACCCGCCTGCCAAGCGTGGCGATTATGGCAATGCATCATGGCTCCCCTTTGGGGGAGGCCTATGTCCAGCAGTGGACGTCTTTCGGCTAAAATGATGATGATGTGATGATGGAAGCGAGCATGATATTAATAAGGAAATACACAATTTTAAATATAAAATCTAAAGTGTCGTGTCATTAAAATCATTCTGGCATTTTTAAACAGGTGTTTCTTTTGTCTAGGTACGATACTGACAATAAAACAAGGATATCACGGTGGACGGAGAACGTCACGCATCTCTTATGGATGAACGATACTGAAAGTAAGTAAAAATACTTTAATAATAAATCGGTGGGGGCAAAGGTTTTGGTCGACAATTCAACCTTAAGAGCGGCCAACCCGACATACTTTTCATACAAACGCTCGTACGTGATTATGGCGTTGTAACACATCTTTCTTTGATTTTTTTTAACCAATAGGTATCTTGTGCACTACTCGTATATCAAAGTTTCTATGCACGCAAAAAATAAAAATTAAGAGTCAGTATAAGCCTGCAAAAATCTGCTATTTTGCACAAATTTTACCTGAACTTTGCCCATTCATAATGTAAATGTTATGAAAACATTACGATAGAAACCTTGCAAATAAAATGGAGATTCTAAATGACCAACATTTATTTAACTGGTAAGGCTTACTCAAAAACACGTATTTCCTGGAACAAGTTTTATGAAACTTCCGCATATTATTTTTGTTCAATGTTATCGCGTTCTCACTTGTTTGTTAATAGTTTTCACTTGCGCTGGATGGAACAACAAACTTTTCGACCATGCTCGCGTTGACGATAGACGGACCGGGAAGGGCCCTCTTAAGAGCCTACAATAACTCAAGTTGCCTAGAATGATCTTACATTATTCATTTTGAAATAATTATATGGTATACTCCATTGGTGTATGTAAACAAATCATAAAAAGGGTTTTTATAGATGACACTTTCTTGTTTAAAAATACGTTGTAACTTATAACCAAATTATTTTTGATTTTTACTATAGTTTCCATTTTTATTACTGTATGTTAAACTTTATCATTTATTCTTAAACTACTCTTCGTAGATGTAATTGCTCGAGCACAATTTTTAGTTACATTTTTAATAATACTATAATCTTTTGTAATCTGTCTATTCTAAGGAGCCCAAAAAGACAGGTTCTCTAAACGTCAACGAAATAAAACGTTGCTAAATTGAAGAGTACAACTGTGACGTAGCATGACAACTGAAGTGACATGTATTACGTTTAGTCGGTTACTTGACATCTCTCTCGTCACGTGTTTTTTTTGTTTACCTTTATTTAACTACCTACCTAAACCAACGGAGTATAGGTATAATTTATTGTGAAAGACCTACTAAGGCGCTTTACCACTCCCTCTCGAAGAGAGGAGGCCTGTGTCCCAGCAGTGGGAACATTATAGGCTGATTATGTACCTACTAAGTGTGTTTGACGAAAACAAGACGTTTCAATTATTTAGAGAGTAATCTTTTATTACAACTTTGATGCTACCTTTTACGTACACGAGCTTAGAACTAAGTTGTTATAAATCATTGTTATTATTTTCAGTGATTATCCCGGATCTCGGAAAACACAAGTGGGTCAGATACAACGTTGGCGCGAGGGGGCTGTACCGAGTGGCGCCACAGGACAGGACTGATGGAGAGGTAATTAATTGTTGGGGACATAGGTGGAAGGTATTCTAATTACCTCCTCTTACGCGTATTGGAGGTGTGAAGTTGTGATCGAAGAACGAAAGTGAAACTCCAACTTTCAGTTAATATTATTACAATTGTCAAACACGTAATAGTTTAATGTTAGGTACACTATTGTCTATTTAGCAAATAAAACTAATTAAACTAGTAGGGACAAAATAAACTATTGACTTAACATCTAGTCTGTGTCCCGCGACAGATTACAAGCAAAATAGCGACGCTATTTAAGTGACGCTATGGGTATACTTGTCAAAAAATAATAGGCCCGTTTTGACATTTAACTTTATACTCACGATTACTTAATCGCGACGTAACTAGTGAAGTAATCGTACAACTCGGTACTCGATACTCACGATAAATCGATTCAAGTTAAATGTCAAAACGGGCCTATTAATTTTTGTCAACTTTAACCCCCCGAATCATGACTTAGTGTTGCCACGTTCCTGACTATGAATAAATGAATGAAATGCACCAACCTCAGCGTGGTTGAACCAGACTCGATTGCTCGAATAAACCCAAAGATTCAGTCCCCGGAGTTGAAGATTTAGTCCCTGGAGCCTCATGGAACCACGATAACTGTTTTTTTTTTCTTTTTTCGGAATTTGTTGGTTCTTGACCTTAGTCGAGGTCAGAGGTGACAGAGACAAAGTTGACGATGGAGTGAGCTTACCCAGAAGAAGCCTGTTCACTTTCACTAAAAGAGATTAGGGTTGTATGCGTTCGGAAACACAGACGCAGGTAGAGAGCTCCACTCTTTTGCTGTGCGCATTATAAAAGACATTTGGAAACGCTTAGTGCGAATTGATGGAATAGCAACCAGGAAGGGATGGTAACCTGCAGTGCGTCTAGATGTACCATAATAGAAGGGGGCCGGAGGAATGAGGTCGTAGAGTTCTTGGGCACACTCATCGAACTACAGTCTTTAGAATACCGACAAGCAGGCAACCTTGCGGCGATGGGCCATTATTTGTCTAAGGCATAGAGTATAGGTATTCAAAAGTGTTATGACTTTCCCAGACAGCAGAATCGGCAGCCCAACGCGCTGCAGAGCTATACGCGAGTGGTGCAGCAGCTGAAAGGGCGTTACTGCTGGACGACGCTTTTGTACTGAGCCGCGCTCGGAGATTACCGGCTAGCAGGGCAATCGCGGCTGCTGGTAAGAGCTATTTTCATAATCGAGATAGTTTTTTATTTGCAGGAATCTGTAAACAATATTACACACGTAATTCAAAACGTATCCATTGTTTTAAGAGCCTATACTACCTCAAATGGCTTAGCATGATCCTCCGTTATGTCGAAAATACTGTAGCATTAATTTTGAAATAAATATATGGTACAGTTGAGGATTAATGTTAAGTATTATGTTTGATGTTAGATAAAAAATCCAAAGTTACCTCCAAACCGAACAATAAGCCGCTGGTATTCAAAAAATACCTCAAATTAGATAATGGAGAAGAGCAGGCAAGAAACTCCACGGTAAAATAATTGGCTCTTACAATGTTTTCAAATTACATTGTTAATAGGTATGGGGGGACAGTGTAGGGCAGCGAGGAGTGGCCCGTCAACAAGTACCAGGTACTTAAAAAAATAGAAAATGGTCTACAAATCTACAGCCTATTAAGCTATAACGTTCTCACATTCACAAAATATTAATAAGAACGATATAAAATAATATTAAAATAACAAAAGTACAAGCCTTGTTGAAATTAACATTGTAGGTATATAATATCAAATAATGAAAGGATTATGTCAAGGAAGTATGTAAAAAAAATAAAATTAAAATAAATATCGTAATTTAGAGCAGTTAATAGACATGAACATAGTTTTGCCATTAATGAGGTACCAGGAAAGCAACATGTACAGAAGGAATTATTGCCAAACTTCCTTGTCTTCAACGTAGTCTTTAATCTTATAATGAGCTTTCGACCATCAGGACATTGGGCGTTATTATTATTGATAACCACCATTTCTTACCCATCCAGCTCGTCTCAGCACAGAAACTCACTGGGCACCCTGGCGAGTAGTCCTCAACCATTTATCCTGGTGGAGAGAACTGCTGCTGGTGGCGAGCTCAGGGCCTCACCTCTGTCGGCTGCTGAAAACGCTGCATCCTTCACAAGTGATCGTCTACTCTACTGAACAGCTGCAGGCTGCTGGCCTTGGGGAGGATTTATTGTTAGTAGCTTTATATCTTCAGAAGGTCTAATTAGCTGAAGAGACTATGGGACGGCCATATTAGAACTTATGACCGTTGAGGAAGACTTCCTTGAATGAAGACCGCGAGTCATCAGTATTTGCTTATGCTTTCCGCAACTATGTTGTGGTCGGCTTCCAGTCTAACAGGATACAGCTACCAGTGTTTTACATGGAGTGCCTATCTGACCTCCACAATCGTAGAGACCGTGATTTCCTAACTTAAGGTAAGACGCCCACAGGTTAAGTGGAGCGACGATGATCGCAGGGTATACTGTGAGGACCTACATAGCTTAATGTCTTCAGATGCCTTACGGTGAACCGCAGTGGTAGTCCGCGAAATTCAAATTAATATATAAGTGCTATTTTTTTTAATTTTAATAATTTACAAAATATATATATTAAAAGCTAAATTAAAAATATAATAATAATTTAGCTAGCTAATATTATAAGTGTCTTTACAGAATAGCACTGCTGCAAATAGCAGAAAACGTAAGAAAATTTGAATTTCGGAGGCTATAGCTGCGGAATCACCTTAAGTGTTGGTAAAACCAGCATTGCTCTTTGTGTGTTTTTGGTTGGACATCCCAAATAAATATCATTTGACTTTTAGGGCAACTTCGTGAAACTCTTGAAATGTACAGTAAGATTATTTTTTGTTGTCAGATGGTTAAGTGGGGCCCTATTAACTGCCGGGGTCGAATGGGAGAACCCTTCAGTGACGAAGCAAGCAGTCGCCCTGTTTGACACATGGCTCGAATCGAACCAAACTATACCAGATATTTATCAGGAGGTAAGTTAATTTAAAACGTATTGTTATTTGTAGATCTTTGACAGTTGTTACGGGTGGTCAGAAGCCCGAAAGTCTGACAACCAGTCTTACCAAGGGGTTTAGTATTACCTAGTAACTGGGTTGTAGAGGTCAGATAGGCAGTCGCTCCATGTAAAATACTGCTATTCAGCTGAATTCAGTTAGACTGAAAGCCGATCTCAACATAGTTGGGAAAAAGCAGATGGTAGGTGGTAATAATTTCTCTAGTTTTGTTTACTATGCAGCCAGTCTGGTAACTTGTTTTCTGTTTCCTCCAGGCAGCGTTCACAGCCGGCGTCCGAACCCACGGTCTCCACGCCTGGCAGGCATGCTGGAGAGCCCTCACAGCTTCATACTCGGCACCCAGACCGATGTACTCACACAGGGCTCTACTCGTCGCTCTAGCGTCGCCTAGAGATGATTGGCTGTTTTATAGGTACGTATGGATAGAGGTATGAGGAACAGGGTGTAAAGTTCACTCATCCACCATAGAAAAGGGAGGACCCTCCGGCCAGACGGGTGTCGTGTCTGGGGGCAACTGCCCAAACATTGTTGTCTTGATGTTGTATACAGTGTCAAATTAGCAAGCGAAACTGCGGAGTTTCGCTTACTAATTTTTTTATTTTTATTTAATAAAAAATGTGGGCCGAGGCACTCATACGTGAGTCCATCAAAGCCTGCAGGTTGCGGCCAAGTCTTGTATAGTGCTTTTCTCAAATAATGCGTGTGGAAATTCAAACTAAGGAAATTATTTATAAATTCCAGATTCAATGACGAACAACGATCATTTTTCACGCGCCAATATGTGTCTTTTTTACTTTGCAAGCCAGTTCAAAATTTAAATAAAATCTGTGATAAGCTACCTCCTGGGTTGCCATGACGTAAAAAGTTCGTTCCATTTTTAAATTACACGACAGATATGAGTTTTAATAGTAATTTATTCGGCCGCTAACACATGACAGGGATTTTCATACTAACATTCTCGGGCGCCTGCTCGCATGTTTGACCAGTACAGCATTTTCGATTTACTTATCTCGAAGAAGGTTGTCAAAATCATGCTCGAATTTCCAAGCATGTCTGAGGAAAAAAAAAACGACCGCTGGTGTGTGGATAGCAGTGGTGGCCCAGTGGTAACGTCCCCGACTTACGAGTTGTAGGTCGTGGGATCGAACCCAGGCAGGCGCTTTACTTTGTGTAAATAATTTCATCACCACTGCTCTCAAAACGGTGAAGGAAAACATCGTGAGGAAACCGGCAGGTCCTAGAACCACAAATTCAAAGACATGTGACATCTGCCAACCCGCACTGGGCCCGCGTGGTAGATTTACAGCCCACTCTCTCTTGAAGAGGGGAGGCCTGTGTCCCAGCAGTGGGAACATTATAGGCTGATTATGTTAACCGCTGGTGTTGGTGTTATACTTAAAGTATTCGTTAAGAAAACCTGTTTATTTATGTTTTATCGTATTTATTTTTTTATATAGATACAAATCACGTCTGTGAAGTCACAAAGAAAACTAATATTTCAAGTGTCTACAATACCTACCTGGAGTTGAAGATCCCAAAAAATTAAAATATTTTTCGTTTGATCATGTTTTGATATCGATACCCATCATGTCTGAGGAGTTTCGCTAGTTAATTTAACTTGACCCTTTATAAGGTGTTTAAAAATTAACGCGACAAACTTTAAGGAGTGCTTTAGACGATCGAACTGAATAACTTTTATTATGGGGCCAACTTTGAAATCGCGAAAAGCCTCCGCTATCCGTCCGTCCGTCAGTCTATCTGTCAGCGGGCTGTATCTCATGAACCATACGTAGACAGTAGAAATTTTCACATATTGTGTATTTCTATTGCCGATATAACAAAAAATAATAAAAATAAAATAAAGTTAAAAATGAAAGGTGGTCCCATAGAAGAAACGTGTTATTTTTTAAACTAATGTATTTACTAAAATGTAGTCTTAAATATTGTATGATGGTACTGAACCCTTCGTGTGCGAGTCCAACTCGCACTTGGCCGTTTCGAAAGCTCGTTGTCTCATATTTACGACCCGGTAATGCACACTTGAATGTATTTCAAATTGATATAATTGAATTTATTCCAGGTTTGCGTTTTCAACGTTGTCAAATGAGGCACAAAGGAGTCGCGATTGGCGACTCTGGGTGACAGCACTATATTCTGCCACTTGCAGGTACATCTCTACTTTTATACCAAAAGCCCTCTTCTTAAGTCTGTATAAAATACACATAACATAACGCCTTGTTTCCCCGAAGGGTTGGGCAGAGGTGTGCCTGTAGTACACCCAAATTTCGCCAGTTATGTTTAAGTCCCATGTAATAGGGGGCGAGCCTATTGCCATCAACCGGGCACAAATCCAGACTCCGGACTGCAACTGAGAAATTCCAGCAGACTTAGCATGATGCTTCATATTTCTACTGTACTGTAGAATAGAAATCGCTTGTCTACCGAAAATGTTCTACTGTCTACTTAACGTCATTTTTGTCTACTCTTCCGTCGAGAAAACGCTTCTCTACGGTTCTCGTGTTAAGCCTGCAGATAGAAAAACCCAATATAATTTTGGCGGACCCGGGAATCGAACCCAGGACCTCATGCTCATCAGTAGCGCTTGCGAACGAGCAGTCCAAGTATAAAATACTGATCTGAAAATTATAAAAAAGTGATAAAAATATATATAAAAACGCATTTTAAGGTCCTTCTAATGAGCGAGTGCGACGGCAATACAATTGCGCGCGAGAGACGGAGATAATGAGGGATCATTGTACGAAATTCTTTATGCTTCGCGACCGGACTTTAAGACTGAGCGAATTTTGCCCACTACGACAAATGTATAGGATTACGATTTTCTTCGCTATGTCCCGTCTATTGTTAAGGGGGAAGCGCGAAGGTAGCCCGCGAAATTCAAATTTTATTAAGTTATTTGCAGATCAGTAACAGGTTGTATGTTGATCTAAATATGATTCGCGGCCGTAACAGATATGGCTTTACAGAGTTATAATCATTAGAATCAGCATTACAACTCTCTAAGTTCATAAAATCCTACTGAATGATTATTTCAGAAATATTCATTCAATAGGATTTTTCGAAGAGAGTTAGTTATATTGCTGATTCTAATGATTATAATTCTGTAAAGCCATATTATTTGTTCGCCTTGGCCGTGAATCATATTTAGATCAACATACAACCTGTTACTGACCTGCAAATTGCAAAAAACTTATCTAATAAAATTTGAATTTCGCGGGCTACCTTAGCGCATCCCCCTTAAGTAAATAGTTTAATGTCTTTGACTGCTCTAATCTACATCCCGTTGGATAAGATGGCGTGGTCCAGCCGGTGTATGGCGTATCCTGCGCCCGCAGCCTGTGCTACCGCCGTCAGCCTTGCAAGCAGCCGCGAGGTGTCTACATCAACCGTACGATTACTATAGGGTAAGGTATTATGTTTTTGAAGTGGAAGAGGGGCTTGTGGCTAACTTATTACTTACAGCCGCACGGATCGATCAGTCAGGTTAAGAGCGGCCAACCCGACAAACTTTTCATACAAACGCTCGTACGTGATTATGGCGTTGTAACACATCTTTCTTTGAATTTTTTTTGTATCTTGTGCACTATATCTAGGTTTCTATGCAAGCAAAAAACATTTTTTTTGTATAACAAATTCAGTATAAGCCTGCAAATATCTGCTTTTTTGCACAAATTTTACCTGAACTTTGGCCATTCATAATGTACTCATAAATTGTAAATGTTAAGAAAACATTACGATATAAACCTTGCAAATGTAATGGAGATTCTAAATGATCAACATTTATTTCACAAACTGGTAAGGCTTACTCAAAAACACGTATTTCCTGGAACAAGTTTTATGAAAAAAGCGTTCTCACTCGTTTGTTAATAGTTTTCACTTGCGCTGGATGAAACAACAAACTTTTCGACCATGCTCGCGTTGACGTTAGACGGACCGGGAAGGGCCCTCTTAAGCTACGCCTGCCACGGTTGGTCCGTGGATGGGTGACCATCTTTACATACAAGACCCCGCCGTGCCTCGGAAAGCACGTTAAGCAGTTGGCCCGGGCTGTAATTTGTAGATCTTTAACAGTCGTTATGGGTAGTAGTGTGAGTCAATAATGTACACATATCGAAATGAGGGAAACTTGAGTTTAATTTTGTCGACGGAAAAAAAAAGAGAAAAAAAAGGGTCTTTACCTACTAAAGTACTAAGCTGAGTGCAAGGCCTTTATTTAACAGTTGTGATTGACTTATAAACATGGTATTTTTACTTTTAGAAAGCTGATACGATGGAGAATAATTTCAAGTAATGAAAAGGGTAGGTAATCGAGACTTTTATTGAGACATTTTACAATTATTGTAAAAATGTATGAAAAAATATCAGACTTTTGTTATAAAATCACCCGAATTCTCAATTGAGGGCCAGTTTTTTTCTTTAGTTTTTAGGGTTCCGTACCCAAAGGGTAAAACGGGAACCCTATTACTAAGGCTCCGCCGTCTGTCTGTCTGTCCGTCTGTCACCAGGCTGTATCTCATGAACCGTGATAGTGAGACAGTTGAAATTTTCACAGATGATGTATTTCTGTTGCCGCTTTAACAACAAATACTAAAAAACAGAATAAAATAAATATTTAAGGGGGCTCTCATACAACAAACGTGATTTTTTGCCGTTTTTATAGATAACTAGCTTCGCCCCGCGGTTTCACCCGCGTAAGTCTCGATCCCGTGGGATTATCGGGATAAAAAGTAGCCTATGTCTTAATCCAGGGTGTCAGCTACCTCCATACAATTTTATCAAAATTGGTCAAGGCGTTTGAGCGTGAAGAAGTAACAAACACACACACACTCACAAACTTTCGCCTTAATAATATTAGTGTGATAATGTGATGGTACGGAACCCTTCGTGCGCGAGTCCGACTTGCACTTGGCCGGTTTATTTTATTTTATGAAGACGCCCTACTATTTCCAGTCATTACTGAGTTTGTTTAATCGTGATAGATCGTAAGTTATACCGATTTGTTTACACAGGGGTCACAGCAGCGAACAAGAATTTAAAAAATGCTATAAAAAATTTAATTGTTTTTTTTAAATATTTTTTCCGTCGATAAAACATTTCGGTATGTGCACATTATCAAGACTCACTCTCTACTTGGTGACTGAAAAGATAAATAAAATAATCATTGCAGTCGGTGGCAGGGGCGAGCCATCCATTGAGGCAATTAGGCCTAGCCTACCCTAGCCCTAATGCATTTATCTAACTATGTTATAAAATAATACAAAATATAAAAAAAAGTTAAAACTCCTGTTAGAACACTTATAGCAACTTCTCGCACCCGTGCTTCATAACCGACGTAATTACGCGCCTAAGTCAGTACGTAGTAGACTGTACAGGCTCCAAGACGAATTGCCTCATTTTGCAACTTTTTCATTGATAAATTTAAGCACACTGATGCATATTTTGTGTGTATGAACGGCACACATGTCTAGATTATGGGCGTAACTCCTTTGAGTGGAGCTGGGCTGTGATTGGCTCAAGGCTGCAGACGGATAACCTGCCAAAATTTGGTTGCCCGCTTTTGTAAAGCAACTCTATAAAAAAATATCGCTATTTTGGGTGCATTCCGAATTAAGACCATAATCCCTAAGTTCCCTTTTACCGTTTAGTGCGCAAAAATCGATTGCAGCGATTATGGTCTTAATTCGGAATGCAGCCTTTATCTGCTAGTATTTTCGACAAATTGGTAATTATATTTTTCGTTTCGTTTTTCGTAAATACGCTATATTGTTTTATAGTAACAAGCAATTTATAACGCGTGCTTGCATGTTTAAACCTATTAACTTATAAATAATTTGTTTTGAAACAGAAAAGTACAGTAAATCTTACTTGTGTATTGTTTTTATCACTTAAAAATGGTATTCAGTTGTGAAGTGTGGGCTGATAATGTGTGTTTGTTATAAGTTAAATGCAATAAGTTTTCTCAATTATCGTATAATGATAAGATTCAAGTTGTGTCTAAAGGTAGATATGTACCCGAATTACGAGAAGTAATCGAAAAATATAGTTATTCATCTCGTACTCGTCATTTCAATATTTGTATTCCGTACATTTTGGTTATTACTTCCATTATGTGGAGTGAGGGTGAGTTCTTGTATTCATAACTGTTATAGGCTTATTTTCAAATATTATAAATCAATAAATGTGACTACTTTGAGGGTCATCATAATTATGATGTAGGGCGAATTATTATCCCGTGGCCTACCCTCCGTGGAGACCCACTGCACGCCACTGGTCGGTGGACATCTTAGGTTAAAAAGTGTTCTACAGAACGGTCCCCCGACTGCAACGATTTTTTTTATTTTCTTACTAAGACGGTAATTATACAAAAAATAAAAAGTGTCTGTTTCTAATGTCAAAATAACACTTTTTAATAAATGCATACGAAATTATATACGGTACTTGGACATACTAGGATTCTCGCCACGGTGTTCTTGGCTAGCACGTGTGTTTAGAATTTTTTGCTATTTTTGAGTGTTTGTTGATACTTTTGTGACTTGTTTTTCTTTAAGTGTGTGGTCCTTGTGTTCGTAACCAGGTTTGTATTGTGTTTGTCTTATTTTATTCTCGCTTTATCCAATATGGATGTAAACAAACCCCCCGATCCTGACCCCCCGGACATCCCAGGTGCCTCAAATCCTTTATCTCCGAATCCACTATCCCAATTTGCGGATGTTGTCTGTAGCATTACAGAGATGGATGTTTCTCAATCACCCCAAACTTCACGCAAACGTCCCAGTGACGAGGTAATTCTGTCACCCAGTCCTCCAAGCAAACAGCAAAAAAGTCAAATTGGTCGTATCAAGTATTCAGTAATGGATAAGGCCCCATATGTTGTTCACGTCTCCCGCATAGAGACCCAACCAAATGCAGGCACCACCCTTCACCCCGTTAATTTTGGCAAGTTCCTTCTAAGTTACAACATCGCGAACATTGTTCGTGGTGGTGTTAATCGAGTTGGCAGAAACCGTGTGTCCGTAGAGTTTGCTTCCCCTCAGGATGCTAACTCTTTCTTAGTTAACCCGTTATTGTCCAAATATAGATACTCTGCTTCAACTCCAACATATAATATAACTAGACTGGGTGTTGTTACTGGGGTTCCCTCTGACATTTCTGAAGAAGAGGCTATAACATATTTGTCTGTGCCCGCGGGATGTGGGCAAATACTCAAAGTCCGCCGTATTAACCGTAAAATTCAGAAAGACAATATTAATGAGTGGAAACCCACTGAAACTTGTGTCATCACTTTTGATGGCCAAGTCTTACCCCAAAGGATTTACTGTTGCTACACATCCCTTCCTGTTGGACAGTACATATACCCTACAATCCAATGTCGCAACTGTTGCAGATTCAGACATGTACGAGTATCAACCATTTGCAGATCTAAACCACGCTGCAGTAAGTGTGGCCACGATCACCCAGGTGATGGTTGCAACCTTTCTGCGGCTGAGACATTCTGTGTGCTTTGTTCGGGTAATCACTTCGCTAATAGCAAGTCATGCCCCGAGCATGGTAGACAGAAGGCTATTAAGACTACTATGGCTGAAAAATGTATTCCATACGCTGAGGCTAGCAAAATTATTCCTACAGCTTCCCGAAATTATGCAAATATCACCAAGACTCCAATTTCTCAGTCCTATCGGAAAACTGTAACTCTCAAGCCCAGGACCCATGCCCCCCTTTCCCCATCATATGATAGAGCTGCACATCAACAAATAACTAGTTCTCCCCAATCTTCACAGCCTAATGGCTGCGCTCTCAATTAAAATAATGACTCTTCCAATAATAGTACTTCTTCTATTATTGACCTACTGATAAAACTCTTACCTATTCTTATTTCTTCTTCTGCTTCTAATACTCAATCACCGTCCAACGTTGCCAACCAACTTATTACTCTACTTTTAGATATCAGAAATGGCGTCTCGCCAAGTATTCCTTCAGTGGAATGTGAGGAGCGTGTGGCATAAAAAGCACGACCTCATATTTCTTTTGAATAAATACAAGCCATTGGCTTGTTCCATAGCTGAGACTTGGCTCATTCCAAGTCTTAGCTTCCGTATACCACACTTTAACATCCTCAGATGTGACTGACCTGATGGCTATGGAGGGTCGGCTCTCTTTGTCAACAATCGGGTTTCACTTTCGCCTTTTGCTTTACCTCTACTTACGGGTGATATGAGCATTGCCGCAGGAAGGGTAGAGGGCATCACAGTGTTTTCTATTTATATTGCTCATCCCCACCATGACTTTTTCATTGCTTTAAAAAACATTTTTGCTAATGTCCATGGACCGATACTGGTCATGGGAGACTTTAACTGCCATCATTATAGGTGGGGGTCTGAACGTTGTGATGCCTTTGGTGTAGCTTTGGTTGAGATTTTGGACGATCTGGATCTCTGCATCTTAATGACGGTTGCCCAACACGCAGACCTCTTCCCGGTCAACAAAAGAGCTGTGTTGACCTAACTTTCTGCTCAATTGAGTTGGCAGCTTCGACCCATTGGGAATGTACGACCTTGTCGCATGGTAATGACCATTACCCTGTTGTCATATCTTTGGTTAATAAGACTTATTTAGAGAAAACTTCTCCTCCACTTTTGAAATACAACCTGTCCAAACCAGATTGGGCAAAATTTGTATCATTATTGGAGGATAAAATTAACAATCTTCCAAATTTAAATTCAAGTTTATTAGATCCTTCTGGTCACTGCCACGCCAAGAGCTGTTATGAGGGGTTTGTTACAGCCATAACTTCTAGTGCGGATTCCTGCTTTCCATTGAAAAACAGTGCCCGAGGCAAAATACCTACGCCCCCGTGGTGGGACCCAGAATGTACTTCGGCAATCAGGGATAGGGTTGAGGCAGAGGAATGCTACAATGCGGATATGAGCACCGAAAATCTATTGACATACTTGCGGTTTAATGCCAGAGCCAAACGCCACCTTCGCAACAAGAAACGTTCGGGTTGGGTTAAGTTCTGTACCTCCTTATCTCCCTCTACTCCAATCTCGTTAGTCTGGAGGAACATCAATAGGTTTAGACGTGAATGCTCCCCATCAATCTCTTCACCAATTTCTAGGGAAACAGCAGAATTCTTTTTTGACAAAATTGCTCCACCCTATGTTCCTTTATCTTCTGAATGTTTCAATATGTCCCTGCAAAATATTTCAGAGGATCCTCTTGACGTGCCATTTACTTTAGAGGAACTGAATGTGGTGCTCAGGCATGTCCGGGACTCAGCCCCCGGTAAGGACGGAGTACCATATTCTTTTATAATTCATTCTGGAGACAAGGCTAAACTCTACTTCCTCAATATCATTAATTTTTGTTATAGCAATGGTTGGGTTCCAGATCAGTGGAAGTTACAGATCATTATTCCCCTATTGAAGTCAGGCAAACATCTTGATGATCCGAACGGCTTTAGACCAATTGCTTTGTCCTCAGTCTTGGCCAAATTATTGGAACACCTGATTAAAAATCGACTTGAATGGATAGTCGAATCGAGGGATTTACTGCCGAACTACCAATTTGGCTTCAGGAAAGGGCTCGGCACAATGGATAGTGTTGGCGTTTTAGTTGCGGATATTCGCTTAGCGTTTTCCAAAAACGAATCCGTTGTTGCCGCCTTCCTAGACATTTCCTCTGCATACGACAACGTTCTTCTTCCCGTTCTCAGGCAGAAACTGCACCAGCTGAGTCTCCCGGTTAAGATGATCGAGTGCACTTCTTATGTCTCGTTCTTTGGTTTTGAGAGTCCAGGGCGAGGATTTCGATAAAAGGCAGACTTGGAAGGGACTACCACAAGGATTTGTTCTGAGCCCCCTTCTTTATAATTTGTATACAGTGGACATTGGCTCCTGCCTAAATAATAACTGTCACATCCTCCAATACGCCGACGACTTAGTCTTGTATGTGACAGATTCCTCCATCGTAAACGCTGCGTCATCTCTATGCCTCTCTTTGGACTCTTTGAACCATTGGCTTTTAAGCCATGGTCTGTCATTATCCGCACCGAAAAGTTTGGCAGTAATTTTCTCTCGCAAAAGATTGATCCCGCACATCTCAATCGACATTTTAGGTCAAAATATTCCATTAGTTAATAAAGTAAAGTTTTTAGGCGTCTTTTTAGATTCAAAATTAAATGGTAAACATCATATAAATTTATTAATTAAAAAATGTGAAAGGGTTGTTTCTATTTTAAAAGCTCTCGCGGGTGTCTGGTGGGGTGCCCACCCCTATACTATGAAATTAGTGTATAACGCCTTAATTAGGAGTGTTTTAGACTATGGTACGTTCCATTTAGTTCCTTGCAACAAGGGTGCTTTGGCTGGACTGGATAGGGTTCAGTCAAAATGCCTTCGGATCATCTCTGGTTGTATGAAGTCTTCTCCCGTTAACGCGTTGCAGGTTGAGTGTGCTGAACCTCCCCTGGCCCTAAGACGGCAGTATCTATGCTCCCGTTTTGTGGCTAGGTTATCATCTAGATCTTCCCATCCTCTTTTAGCAAGGTTGAGTGAGTTAGATGCCATATGCAGAAGCTCAAATTACTGGAAAAACAAAGAAATTCCCTTAATTCTAAAAGCATTTCGTCAAATTAATAATTTAGAATGTCCAATAGAACAGTATCCCAGATTACCTCTTTTTAACTTTCCCTATGAAGTCTTATGTTTCATTCCAAAAATTTTCTTTGACATTGGTATTTCCAAAAAGTCCTCTTCAGCGGATTCGGCTTTCAATGCGGCGTTGGGGGAACGATGGACTGGATTTCAGAGGTTTTTTACAGATGCTTCAAAATTTAATGATCCGAGTTACACGGGCGCTGCGGTTTATTACCAAAGCTCCAGAATAATTCTACAGTACAAATGCCCTAAGGAGTCTTCTGTGTTCACGGGCGAGTGTGTGGCTTTATTGGAAGCTTGTCTTTTCATAGAGTCACACCAAAATATTGACAAAGCCGTGATTTTCACAGACTCTCTTAGCTCTTTGCAAGCCTTAATACAAAACCCTTTCAAAAGTAAATTGCACAGCTCCCTTGTTTTAAAAATTAAAAAGTCATTATTATCCTGTTTTATTAGTCAAAGAGAGGTTCAGTTAGTTTGGATACCTAGTCATTGTGGTATTAAGGGCAATGAGTTCGTTGATGCTTTGGCCAAAGATGCTTGCTCATCAGCAGTAGCTGATCTCACCCACAATACTCATCAGGGATACGACTTGTTGAGCCTTCCAAAAGTTAAGCTCCAATCTTCATGGCAGGAACAATGGAATATCACTGGAAGAAGAAAGGGGAAGTTTTATTATGCAGTACAACCAGTCATAAAAACAAAGCCTTGGTTCCACAGTTACAAAAAAGTCTCCAAAACCGTTATATCCGTTCTTTGTCGAATTCGTTTAGGTTTTAATTGTACTCTCGTTTTTTTGCGCAAAATCCGTGTTCGGGACTCCTCTCTCTGCGAGTGCGGGTTGGAAGAGGGCACTCTGGATCACATCTTCTTTGAGTGCTCGAACAACATTCCACCTTTAGATTTATATAGTCGCCTCCCTAAATTTAAGATCCCTCTTCCGACAAATGTTTCCTCCTTACTAACATATTCCTCTCAAGATCTGCTTGTGGCGCTGATGACCTTCATCCGTCACAATAACATAAAGTTATGAACTATTACGTTTGTGTGGTTGAGGTATGCGTATATTTTATGTTTTAACAATTATAATATTTATTTATTTATTTTTTGTTTGTTTCAGTCCCGTACTAATCCAACAAGATCTACATTGTGTTCAACAGTATCAATCAATCGAAGAGTTTTATTAGTTTTTATTTTATTTTCTAAATATAATTGTTTTATTTTTATTTTTATTTTCATGCACACTTGTTTTCTCAACTCACTTTAGACATTGGCAGAATAGTCGACACCGGCTTTGCTTGCCATACAACAAAAATAGAATATAATATAATTATACGGTACTTATAACAAAAAAACCTTTTTTTTTTAATTGTTATCTGTCTGTATGTTCCGGCTAATCTCCGAAACGGCTGGACCGATTTTGACGGGACTTTCACTAACAGATAGCTGATGTTATAAGGAGTAACTTAAGCTACTTTTAGAAAAAGCCATTTAGGCGAAGCCGCGAGAAGCAGCTAGTGTATAATAAAATAAGTAAATTGTGTAGTAATTACTTTTTCTTTTTTTTTTTTTTTCGTTGCCCCACACTAGGAATTTCTCCTGTATCGTGGGTGCGTTCACAAACATTGAAACTCACATACACAAACAGCCAGACCCGGAACAACTACTTGTAGGTCATACAAATATTTGTTCCGTGCGGGTATCGAACCCGCGACACGCAGCGCAGCAGTCAATCGCTTAACCACTGCGCCAACCGTGCCGTCAACTTATAGTTTATTTAAGCTAAATAACATTTTTCTCTCCCCAACAGTTCAAAGAGCTATTCAGCGACTACCGCGGCGCGTCGACTGCTCTCGACACGATCGCACTAAACTCTGCCTGGGTCCTTCGTGCCGACAGCGACTTACTACGGTATTTTAATGCATTAGCACAACATTAATTATAAACTCGTAGTAGTGAAATTTGTAATTTGTGGCGCAACTGTGGCGTAACTGTTGGGCAACTAATGAGCAACATCGGTGCAACTATCTCTTTTTAGTAAAATGTTTCATTTGTGGTGCAACTGTTATGCAACAGTGAGGCAACCATGTATTGGAGGTTGCCCATTTATATGGCAACTGTTGGGGAACTACAGAGAAACACAAGGCCACTTTTTGATACTAACTTAAAGTGTAGAATTATATAATAATCGTCGTTGCTGTCACTGTCTAGCTGACTGGCTCTTCTCTATCAGTATGAGCTATTTTGAATTATAAAATAGCTCAAGAATGAAATAGAATTAGCTATTTTCATGCTTCAAAATATCTTGACCTTTTCTTATATAAAATGGTTGAGCTATTTTCATACTACAAAATAGCTTGAGCCATGTTCATGCTAGAAAATAGCTTGAGCAATTTCCTAGTCAAAAAATTGCATGAGCTATTTTCATTCTACAAAATATCTTGTGCTACTTCTGTTATAAAAAAGGTTGAGCCAAAAAGATAGTTGCTGTTAAAACAAAAAGTGAAAATATTTACTAAAGATACGGAATTATTAAAACCTCTTAGGTATTATTTACCTATAGTGATTTATACTTGTGTCTGAGTACCTTTACTGTAGTGAACAATGTTATGAAGATGTTATAACTAAAGACTTCTGTGTGTATTGAGAGTATGTGTGAAAAAATGTGAGTGTGGGAGCAACTGAAAAGTTGCTACGTCATTTTTTGCAATATTTGTTTTCTGTATACCTATAATTATTTAACATGCCAAAATGCTTTCTTTTTTCAAAAATTTCTTTGAGTTATAAGTTAAAATCAATGCCTACCTACTAAGTGATTTATTATTATAACTTAACTTAGTGATTTATTTTGGTTAAATGTTAAAAGTGCGTTAGTACAACGGATAAGTTTTGAACTCACAAACTCTTTCATATAAACATTCTCAAAATATGTAGGAATATACGAAAAAAACGAACGAGCCTTACAGTAGTCGCTTATGATGTGTAACATCTGACATCTCACCTTGGTAACAAGCCACTGAGTAGCGACAGAAATTAACTTCAAAATTTAAAAAAGCTAAATTCTTAAATATTTATTCGAATAATTTTTATAAATAAAATATAAATTCTACCCCCTCTACTTATAATCTATATAGTACTTACTAATTCCATGAGGACACTAATTACATGATATTATAAAGTACTTACTTATTCCATGCTCAAGCTGTCACTTCCTGTTACACACTTCCGTCCCTTTTCAAAAAATGACTCCCACAGAAAGGGAGAGGAAATAATTATGTTACACATCAAAAAATTTCAATAAGAATGGTCTTAAGCTCAGATCAAATAAAAACCAAGACAGCGCTGTCAACAGTGACGTGAGGCCGGTTTCGTGAACATGTGCACTTCACTAAGTGCACACATGTTCCCGTGAGGTGTAGTTTGGTTGTAAATGTGTGCGTGTGAGCGTGTATAAACAGAACGAGGTGTAGTTTTGGCACGCTTAACTGTATTCCTAACACTATGTCTTGGTTTTATATATGGTCTGAAGGTCTTAAGTTTAATAATTTATGCAAATACCGTTTCTAATTTACAATTAGGTAACACCATTCTGAGGATTAACGTAATAACCTGTACTTATTCAATATTAGTTTAATAAATCGATTTGTTTCCGGGATTAATCTTTTTACTTATGAGATTATGTGCCACTAATTGAACACTATTACAGTAAGCCAGTAGGGATTCTTTCTGTTGGTTTGGTAATTTTTTAGTTCGATGTATTTTATTTCGAAAGCTGCGGCGCTTTCAGTAAGTTGCAGGGCAACTGCGTTGCAATTGCAGGGCAACTGAGTTGCAACTGTGGGGCAACTAAACCTTGACTGCATTTCGTGATTTTTCATTTATCCTTCTTCATCTACCTACCTATTATAATTAACTGATTTTAATATATGTAACCCTTTAACAATTAAGCATCCTAAAAAGCCATACTAGTTTTAAGTTTCCTATATTAAAAGAAACAGTATTAAAAATTAAAATATATATGAAATAAAGTAGAATATAATAAATAATATATATTACATTTTTACATTTATATCTGTAATTTATATGGTGTGCATCATAAAGAGTATTCTATTCTATATTCACAAAGTTAATTGCGCACAGAATGTATTATTTATTTGTCATATATTTTTAATATTGTTTATCTAAAAAATTAAGCAGGCCACCTCGTTCTTTTTTTGGATATCAAGGCACAATAAAAAAAATAATTGCTCCTCAAATTACTCCTAAAATAGCAACCTTATTATCTTTCTTGCAACCTATCAAACTACGAGTATTTCAAGCATAAAATCAAGAGATTTAGTGATCACTACAATTTATTAAAACTTGCGCAACACTGGGCAACTTATACGCCACATGAAGCAACACTAGCCAACAATTAGTCGGCAAATTGTTGCTCTGCATAACTACGGTTATGTAAAGTTATAGTCATCTACGTCGACCACTTTTATTTGGCAATTATTGTTTTAAAAATTGCATATTTTCCTATTATGATACCATTAAGAGTAAAGGTGCCTACCTATTAATTTAATATTTCCAAAAGAGTCAATATTAAAAATATATGAATAGCTTTTTAAAGAAATTGTGTATAAATTAATTATAATATATTATTAACGTAACATTATTTAAATAAAAAAAATATAATTATAATATTCTTGATTAGAATTTATTTTGCAGCTTCGCAACAAAAATGAGAAGACTTCAAAACGACTTTCATTTAATTTTCCCGATTTAAGGCCCCAAAAAACCTTAAGTAGTAGGTAGATTTCAACATTTTGGAAGTCGGTTTTAAAATTAGAGAAAAAAAAATTAGGTAAAAATTTTGTAATTGACTAAATAGTTATAATACTTTTCTACATTTTGTACAAAACGAATTCTAATCAAAACTTTTCTATGATAGTATAATACATAAGCATTTAGTCGGTGTATAGAGCAATGTAAATATGTAATTTTACGGCCAAAGTGTTATTATCAATTTGCCCGGTCAATGTTAGAAAATAATTTAGTTGATAATGTATGAACATCATAGACAAGAATGTGTGAATCTATAAAATCATTGTCAACAGTACATGATAGCAGTGGTGGCCCAGTGGCAACAGCTCCGACTTACCGAGTTCTAGGTCGTGGTTTCGAACCCAGACAGGCTATTTACTTTGTGTAAATAATTTCATCACCACTGGTCTTAAAACGGTGAAGGAAAACATCGTGTGGAAACCGGCATACCAAAAATTCGAAGACATAATATGTGACATCCACAAACCCGCACTGGGCCCGCGTGGTAGATTACAGCTCACTCCATCTCGAAGAGAGGAGAGGCCTTTGTCCCAGCAGGACAATTATGGCAACAGTACATAATATATAAAGTGTTATTAACCACTTTGCCCGCAGAAATTAGATTAAATAAAAATTATATTTAACCCAATTTATCTGAAATAGTTACCTACTTATAAGGAACTCAATCAACTCAGCCTATAGCACTCCACTGCTGGACATAGGCCTCTCCCAGGCTGCGCCACAACACCCTGTCCTCCGCCTTCCGCATCCAGTCTGACCCAGCCACCTTTTTAAGGTCGTCGGTCCATCTAACTGGGGGACGTCCCACACTACGCCTGCCGATACGCAGTCTCCACTCAAGGACTCGTCTGCTCCACCGGCCATCGGTCCTTCGACAAACATGGCAAGCCCACTGCCACTTCAGCTTGCTTACTCTGCAGGCTATGTCGGTAACTCCGGTTCTCTTCCGGAAAACTTCATTCCTGATCTTATCCTTCAAAGAAACTCCGAGCATAGCCCGCTCCATAGCACGCTGAGTGACCTTGAATTTGTGGACCAGCCCGACTGTCAGTGTCCACGTTTTGGCACCGTCTTTCTACTTATAAGGAACTAAAAGCCTTAATTGTATCCCAAAAATGAATTCAACAAGGCTAGGATCTAAGTACTTAAGTACTCAAAATTTTCACCAGCCCAACTATGTTGGGGTCAGCTTCCAGGAGTGACTGTCTATCTGACCTCCCAAACCCAGTTACTAGGTAACACTATACCTATTGGTAAGACTGGTTGTAACACTTATGGGGTTCTGACTACTCGCCACCAGTGGCGTAGCTAGGGGGGGATGGGGGGCGGTCCGCACCGGGTGCCACCTGATTCGGACACAACACATTTCATTTCAACGTTAAACCACTTATACTCCATAGGTCTAAAGTTAAATAAAGGTAAACAAATCATAAAAAGGGTTTTTTATAGATGACACTTTCTTGTATAAAAGTACGTTGTAACTTATAATCAATTTTATTTTATTTGATATTATGATAGTTTTCTCTGTTATTTTATTACTGTATATTAAACTTGACCATTTATTCTTATACTACACTTTGTAGATGTAATTGCTTGAGCACAATTATTTAGTTAGATTTACATATTACTAGGTATATTATTTTGTAATCCGTCTATTCTAAAGAGCCCAAAAATACATGTTCTCTAAACGTCAATGAAATGAAACGTTGCTAAATTGAAGAGTACAACTGTGACGTAGCATGCCAACTCAAGTGCCAGGTATTACGTTTAGTCGGTTACTTGACAGCTCTCTCGTCACGTGGGTTTTTTGTTTACCTTTATTTAACTACCTATACCAACGGAATATAGGCTTGAAGCCATTTTAACGAAGTTAGCCAAACTAAATAATATTAATAAAGCAAAAAAGGGGAGGAAAAGATCACGGCAGTAGTATAAATAAATAAAAGGGAAAATTAGGCTTTAGAAGTTAACGAGTAATAGTCGACCAACTTACATTTGCAGTTGGTATGTATGGGAGAACATTATTTCAACTACAATGTTAAGTTTGATCTTGGGATAAATTCATCCCAACTACGGAACCCTTCATTGTGCGTGGTCCGACACGCACTTGGCCGGTTTTTATTCTTGGGTGTCACCACAATAAATAAGCGCACCGGTTGTCACCCATACTAGCTACGCTACTGCTCGTAACGACTGCCCAGGATCTATTAATGACACCCGGGACTATTAACGTGGTTTCCGTGGCACGGAGGGGTCTCAATATGACTATTGGATGGTTACCCATCCACGAACCGACCGCGACAAGCGCTTACTACTGCTAGCTTTAGTCACGAGCCCTTCCGTCTTGTCTTGTCGAAATCATTATTGTATTTATAAAATTCGAAAGAAAATGGCCCCTAGAGGTCAAAACATGAATAAGTGTTGGTCAATGTAAAGAATGCTTTTCAATGTATTCAGTAGTTCATTAAAATTTGTATTTGACCAAAATATAAAGAAAATAATTTTCTATTTTTCTAGAATAAAAAACTTTACATGTTTTGTCAAAATTTTGGAAAAGATCCGACCAGTAGTTTATTGTCAGTGTTGCAAATGTAAAAAAAATGGGTTGTGTGTACGTTTGGTGTTGCCATACTTAACGGGGATGCGCTAATGTAGCCCGGGAAAATCAATTTTTCTTTGAAAGACAATTTGAATTTCGTAGGCTAGCGCTTTCGCCTTAATTGTAGAACAATGTGTCCTATGTTTTTTAAATTAAACATATTTTGTGGAAATTGCCATAAATGTATTAATTGCTTTGTCCAGATGTTTTCCGAACGGTCCATCAATATTATTTATTGAAATTTAAGTACTAAGCATTATAATTATGTAAATAATTGATCTCAAAGTGTGATTTCTTAAAAATGCAGTGTATCTTGTGTATTTCCATTCGTGCATAAAATTTATATTATAACTAAAAATAAGTCAATGTATTTTTATTGTGTACACATTTAATTGCCCCCCTTTTAAATATTTTTTTTAAAAAAACAAGTATTCAGTCACTATTAAATCTTTTATGTTCCAAGTATTAAAAAATACTTTGCGATCAAATGGATAAGAGATTAATCTGTGTCCATTATACAGCATCTGTCTATACCAGTGGTTCTCAAACTTTTTTGGAGACGGAACCCTTTTCGAAAACGAAATATTTGACGGAGCCCTAAAGTAATCAAAAATGGTTTTATGTGTATTCTTCATTAATAATCATATTACTTGACATTAAAATTTACATATTTTTTTACTTTTGTTGAAATATTTAGATTGATATTATGTTACTCAGGTACCAGAGTAAAATAAAATATAGTAGGTAGACACTCCTTTAGTATTATTTTTTTATTCTGACCAGTATTTTTGCGGAATCCCCACCGAGACTTTGCGGAACCCTAGGGTTCCGCGGAACACACTTTGAGTATGGCTGGGCTATACATTTGCGTCGAGTGGGTACTGAAGTTTCCTATGGAAAAAATTACTATTTTTTGCGATCTTTGCGAACCGCCTTTATGGTCTAGTGGTAAGACCACCAGTCTCAGCCCCAGGTCCGGGCCCGGGTTTGATTCCCAGTGGGGGCAAAATTTTCTGCTCGGTTTGGTTATCTATTACCATCTTATCTAAGTCTGTCGCCATAGCAACAATGTTATTAGCATTGTTGTGTTTCGGCAGTTAGAGGTCACGTAGCCAGTTCCTCTGTGGTTGAGGATTCCGGGTGAAGCTCGCTTCCACCTTCGGCCTGATCATCACTTACTATCACATTTAGCCAGCGTCAAATAAAATACGCATTTTACTTATGTGAAACCAAATTCAATATTATTTGCAGTCTATACTAACAATTGCCACATTATCAATTCATATTTACGTCTCCATACCGATATAAAAAAAAAGAAACTATATTTTATCTCTATTCATTACATACCATTCAGTTATTTGTCATGTCCAGTTAAGAGTCCATAATACCTCAGCGGACTTCTTGGCGGGAAAGTGAAGCGTCATGTTAGCAGTTTTGTTTTATTCTCTAAAATTTGTGTTTAGCCGAATATTAATGTGTAATAGTGGTGGAATATTAACCATTAAGTGTTCGTGAACCTGCATTAGTGTAGGCAAATGAAACAAAACAGTGCAACATCACTTTAAGTTCTCTCAAGAAGTCCGCGCGAGGTTTCAGTTAAGTCCCACGTCTTTACTGAAACTCAAGGGGAGCGGGGCGGGATATCATCAATCATCTTTATCATGCATTGAATGGAGTTCATTTCATAATTATTTAAACAACTTTGTACTTGTTACCTAATTTTACATGACACTGGCTAAATGCAAAAACCGTGCGAAGCCAAGAAGATAAAAAAATAAAAACCTCAGCGCCACGTCACTCTATATCTTGCTCGCACACTACTGCTCGTGGTCACGCGAGCAAGCGAGACAGAGAGGTAGGGAGAAGGTTCCAAGGCGCCGATAGTTTAAGGTGAAATTAATGTAATAAAAAAAACATAGTATTTGCTATATATTTAGTTCAGTTATTATGCGAAGTTTCATGATCTAATTTCAAGTCTTTTTTTAATACTAGCGGTTTATTGTTCGGTTTGGAGGTAACTTTATTCAGTCGAGAAAATTTTATGGAATCGTGTTTCCGTCAAAAATCATTCATTTATTTCAAAATTAATACTGCAGTGTTTTCGATTTATCGGAGGATCATGCAATTTGAGGTATAGATAGACTTTAGAGGACATAGTTCAGATTTTTTGCCAAAGAATTGTCCATATCTGGAGCGTACCTACCACCTTAGCAGTACCTGTATTAGGTTCAAGAAAGAGATGGAGCTATAGTTGTCGCGTTTTAGCGTGGCAAAGCGGTCATTGACCTACCTATATTTTCTAGCACTTCCTATTTCAAAAACTTAAAGTCCGTTAACGTCCTGAATCAATATCAATCGTGAGCTTCAACGTGTTCCAATCACGAAAAACCCTACCTAGTTTATGGTTTGTGTTCCTACGGAGAGATATTAGGGAAAGGGGAATTACCGCTATTGCCACGCTAAAACGCCACAACTAATAGACAGTACCTACGTATACCTCCATCTTTTTCGGCTAAGGCCCCTTAAACATGACAACATTAACTAGTGGTTCTTTAATCCGAGAATTGCCCGCATTGCGTATATTGTCCGGTGAATGCTGCGAAGTGTATCTGTATTATATTAACTAAGACTACCTACTGTGTATAAATTTTGTATTCGCTTTTGTAATAAATTTTCCGATTGTAGCCACGTGTTTTATTTAAAAAAAAACCCGGTCAAGTGCGAGTAGGCTCGCTCTCCCTGAGGGTTCCGTCACAGGTTACCAGACAAACCACTCCATACAAAATGTTCAATACAGTAGGTATTGAACATTTTGTATGGAGTGGTTGTTAGACTGTGCCTACTCCTTCGAGTCGCTAGACGCTGCGCACGAAAATGTACCTAACCGTACAAGCTTATAGTGAGTTTTGCTTTGTAGCTGCGCGCCACCGCGGTAATATATGCGTACGTACGCGCTTCGTGGCTGTCGGCAACCCAATGAACCTCAGTGGGCTGGGCACAGCTTTGAGACGGAGCCACATGTGGCTCCGTCTCAAAGCTGTGCCCAGCTGACCGCGGCTTCACTCCAGTGATACAGCCTATAAATTTCCACAAACAAACTTAACATTGTAGTTGAAAAACATGTTCTAGCATACATTCCAACTGCAAATGTAAGTTTGTACACACAATATTGAGAGATTTACGATGTGACTTCTTATAAAGATTTTCCTGTAATCTATAAACTTATTATAGAACTATTTTCTGTAATTTTTAGGGTTCCGTACCCAAAGGAACCCTATTATTAAGGCTCCGCCGTCTGTCTGTCTGTCTGTCTGTCACCAGGCTGTATCTCATGAACCTTGATAGACAGTTAAAATTTTCACAGATGATGTATTTCTGTTGCCGCTTTTACAACAAATACTAAAAAACAGAATAAAATAAATATTAAAGAGGGCTCCCATACAACAAACGTGATTTTTTTTTTGCTCGTTATTGCTCGATATTGATAACGGCAACAGGTAGGTAGACACTTGAAATATTCACAGAATATTTAGTTATAATATTAACTTTAAAAATAAATAATTTAATTAAAATAAAAAAAATATTTAAGGGTGGTGGCTCCAGGTTTTTTTGTCGAACCATTCGTGCGCGAGTCCGACTCGCACTTGGCTGGTTTAATTTTTTTATTTTAGTCTGAGTAGAGTAATAGTGTAAGAGATAAGAGTAATTTTGTTTTTAATAACTTTATTTTATTTTTAATAACTTTATTTTGTTTTTAATAACTTTATTTTGTTTTTAATAACTTTAAAACTCACGTCACGCACGCTAATATTCTAATATTCGTGTCAATTTGCACACCTCTAACGTTATTTGACGCGAGCGAATTTCGTCCAGCAACCTACCTAGTGTTATTCCGTAAGAATCTCACCGTGTAAACTTAGGTGTAGTGAGTTCGAAGATAGGTTTCAATCCCTAAAGAATCCCGCGTCAGGCAGGATGACTTCCTGCCAGGGTTGCGAGTTTGTCCGAAAGGGATATCGTGGCCGTGGCACACAGGCATCTGAAGGAATACGGGTGTGTTTTAGTCAGTAAAAGTCTGACACGCCCTCCCGCTCCGCCCAGAGTGGAAAAAGTTATTAGATAATGTCCAATCAAAAAAATAAAGGAAGTATGACTTCACGGTGAGGAGTTTACAGAATTAACCGGCAGTTCAACCAGCAGTGCTATTCTGTATCCATCTCACCGTGAAAACTTAGATGAAGTGAGCGTGGAGTGAACTGTCAGTGTCATCCCACATAATGCTAGGGATGGACCAGAGATTACATTTAAGTACAATAATAATCGAGATTTTGAACTGAATCTCAATTTTGATGTTTCCATTAAATTGAGTTTGATAAAATTTCTGTTTTGCTATTTTATTTAAAAACCCCTTAAATAGTAATGTTAGGACACATAAATATTTACTTTGAAATAATATAAAATGATCAATAGAATTAGCATAAAAATATTATTGAAATCTCGATTATGATTGTAAATGTAATCATTGGTCAATCCCTAGCATCAGTGGAATGACACTGACAGCTCGCAAGAATTCACGGTGAGATTTTACAGAACCGACATGCAGAGCTTAATGTAATGTAAGAGACTATCCCGTTAGGCCTCTCGCTATGGAATGCTCTCCGAATGATAACACATTAAGTACGAGAAATTCAGTTGGTATTTCCATTCAATTACAAAATAGTAGTCAGTTCCAATTAAAATTCAATTAAAATTTTACACAACCGTAGTTTATTTTACGCTTGAAACTCAATAACATCTTCATTTAAAATACATTAATGGAGGAACGTATTAATTTCCTTTTCAAATTGACAATGGATCGACCGACACATTGATATTTTTGTCGTAAAAAAAAATTGTTTATTTTTGTAAAAAGTTGACCATGTCATTAATTGATTTTAGCTGTTTATTTATAATTATTGTTTTTGGTAAGTTTTATAAGATTAGTGAAATTTTTAATCTAATAGGTATCTAATATAAATTAAAGTCGCTTTTAAATTCGGGTTTGTCTGTGTGACTACATTGTTGTGTCTAAACTTCGCAGCGGATTTTGATGTGGTTTGCACCATGTTAATTTAGAGAATTCATTCCAGACCAGAAGATTGATGTGTAGATATACTTAATTTGTTACTTTAAAAGTACAGCTACATTTAAAAATAAATCTCGAGACTTGTGGCGTGTCGTTTAAGAGGAGGCTCGCTATTTTTTTTATGTTAATTTGCATGAATATTCTGAAACAGTCAGACATACAAGCAAAATGAAACTTTAGTACCTATATGATTTATTGGATATTTTTCTTTCCATGTTGAAGACAGTTACGTAATTGTAATATTTTCTCTAGATAGGTACATTTTTATTCGAAAACCATGTTATTTTTTAAGGATAATTTAAAAAAAAAACAAGATTGTTTGGCTTTTATGTCTAAAATAAATATTCACAGCAAGAAAATATAGTTTAATATCCGGCCACCAGATATTTTTTCTCTAGATCAATTATTACTTTAGTTATAAACGAAATAAGAATTGAGATTTACGCTATTTAGTTTCCTGCTGGAACACGATCAAAGAGCGCACGCGATATTCAACTTTATTACTGATGTGTTAGCGTTTAGCACATAACGGAGTGGCGGGGAGCAAGGAGCGGAGTTTGCGTGGAAACAATAAATCGACTAACTTGTACAATCATATGGTCCAGCTCAGCCAGCGCCCGTAACTGATGCGCAGTGCGGGCAGCGCGCACGAAGGCTCCACTAAGCTCCAATCCCGCGCCTTGTGCGAATAGCATGCAGGATTTAGACTAGGCCTGGTCTTAAATATAATCATCATCATTCTCCTGCCGTTATCCCAATTTATTTGGGGTCAGCGCATGTCCCTTTCTTCCATACTTCTCTATTAGTCGTCACCTCGGTAGTCACTCCCTTTCTAGCCATATCATTATTCACACAGTCCATACATCGTTTCTTTGGTCTTCTGGTTGCGCCGCTTCTTCTTCCCAGCTAAAGCTCTAGAAAGTGGTGAAGGGTGGGCGTTTTTGGGGGGCTGTCTTATGTAATTTTGATGTTCGAAAAGTGCTGATTCTCAGCCTAGTTTGAATAAATGACTTTTGATTTTGATTTTCTTCCCCTACTTTTACAGCCATCGACATTCATACTCAAAACTTTCCTCACGACATTTTCCTCATTCCTCCGCAGCACATGATACTATGACAATCAATTTCCGCACAACTTTTCAGTCAACGGTACCACTTTCAAACTTCCAATAATTAGGTACTTATTTCTTATTCTATCCATTCGTGATAATGAACTAATATTATTCTCTAATATTACAGCACAGCTAATAGAAAGCAGTGTACTAATCCGACGTGACTACGATGATGGGCCCATAGTCGTTCGTTACGTGGGCAGATCAAGTGCCGAAGAGGTAGAACATAAGCACCAAGCCACCAGCACCAACTACAAACCAAAAAGAACACATTCTAAAAAAACTGTTCTACAATATGGTCGACATATTTACCATTTAGATAATTTCGCAGATTTGAAAAATTTAAGGGCTGATATGACTCAATTTAAACCGGATTACGTTTCATATGATTACGTTGATATCGGTGATCTTTTTCGGTCCAGTGATTCCGCAAAGCAGGGTGTAGCAGATTATCTTAAAGATATTTTTGTATTTTCCAATACACCGCTACAATTTTGTGATGGAGACCAATGCGAAGAAGATCTAAGGAAATTCAGCAAACATAAACATGATGATGATACAGACGGGAAACGTAAAAAAATGCAATTTGGACGAACTAAGAGATATCAGATAGTTGCTAACAGGCATAAATCTAAAAAGCCGAAATCTGATTCATCAGAAGAGTATCACGAGAAGAAGAAACAGAAGACAAGTAAAAAGAAGAAAAGGAAGAATTCTTCTAAAACCGCGGACAGAAAGTCAAAAGAATCAGGCTCAGCAGAGAAAACTCGGGGGTCCCATAAGATAAAGAAAAAAAAACATGAGCCACCATTAACTTTTAAGGAAAGCGTAGATGTTAAAAGAAAACCAAAGAAAAAGCACAACTACGATAATTTTCCTGACACCAGCGTCAAAAAACAGAAGAACCACGACAAAGATTTGAAAAGCAACGAAGAGTTTCGTAAGAAAAAGAAGAGGAAACACAATTATGGATCATCCGATGAAACGATACGCAAAACATTTGAAGATTATTTATATAAGCAAGGCAACAAGATTTTTCACGCTGAAGAAGGAAAAAGGAAGAAAAAGCACTATGATTTCGATAAACGAAGGCGTTTAGATAACTTTTTACCAAAGAGGTATCACTGGGATGCGTCAGATATACATGATCTAGGATATTATTGGTTTAACGGACCAAAAGGCAAATATGCTGCGCCGGCGCAGCTAAATATGAAAAAATAAATAAGATTAAACTGGAAAAGGTTTTTATCCAACCATCGTATCATTTCCTCTCTTATCAATAGGGTACTTACCAGACATCAAAAATCTGTATGAATTAATGCTTATTTTTAAAGGTGTTACTAAAAAAGATGATTTGTGAAAAAAAAAATATCGTCGGAAAAATGGAGAAGTTACACGCTTTTGAAATTATTCTACTATCCTTGTCACGCAACACGATCATTGTACTGAATGGCGCGAAGTTACTGTGGCGTTCCTGTGTTGTGACGTCAGATCACAGCAGTGCTGTCTCTGTCTACAATAGACTTTATAACGTATACAACTTCGGCATTTTTGGAGATATTGAAACAACTTTTTTTACCATGGCTTATTTTTTTTTTGCTTTCGATAAATCTAAATTCTATATAGTTTGTGAAAATGTAAGTTATTCTTGAACATATTTCTCAGAACTTGGTTGTTACCAAAACACGTTTAGAAAAAAAAAATCGGTTGCCTGTAAAGTCGGTTTACTGACGATAGTTGAACGTGACAACGTCATAAGCCTTAAATGGAACGCCTCAGAGCGAGGTAACGCCCCATTAGTCATGTTTTTTCGTGCGTGCAGCCGGCTCCATCGAATTATAAGACGTCACGTCAAAAACTCGATTCAAAATTAACGGTATACTAACCCTTTAGGTACTTTGAGTTTCAATCCAAAATATATATTATGTATTAAATATCAACGTACGGTTGGTATTTAATGAATAACAAGAACGTCTTATTTGTATGCAGAACTTGGATGTTTTGACGTGACAACGTCTTATAATTCGATGGAGCCGGCTGCACGCACGAAAAAACATGACTCATGCGCACAGAACACTATTACTCCTAGCTCATGCGGCGTTACCTCTCATGCGGCGTTACCTCGCTCTGAGGCGTTCCATTTAAGGCTTATGACGTTGTCACGTTCAACTATCGTCAGTAAACGGACTTTACAGACAACCGATTTTTTTTATTTTCGATTACTCAGCACATTTTTGAGTTAATATATAATTACTTCATATTTTGCAATAAATTACAAGCGTTGTGTCATCGCGCTTCTCTTTCTTTTCTATGCAGTCTGACAGTGACCGCGGTTTAGCTGTTGTCAGCGTCTTAAGTATTGCCGAGTGTCATAGGATTTATTGATGGATATCATCTTTCCTTTGTTTTCTGTGGGAGTGATTTCGTGAAAGGGACGGAAGTGTGTCACAGGAAGTGACAGCTTGAGCATGGAATAAGTACCTAAGTACTTTTTAATAGCATGGAATTAGTGTAGGTACTCATGGAATTATTTTATTTTATTTTAAAACTTACAGGATACAGATAGTTGACAGTTAGTGAAAGAACGCCAATTAAAAGTTTTCACTGACATTCACATACACAAGTTTCATATTAGGGTAGCAGAAACCTAGCAGACAGGCAAGCGAAAGTAAGAATAAGTAAGCACTGAAAACCAGGGACCATTTTGGTTACCCATTGAAAGGGGTTTCGATAGGGTTTTTTTAAAATGGTAACCAAAATGGTCCCTGGGTAGAATAGAGATAGAATTGGTCATGCTACGCGTGCTGGGCGGATATCGAAATAACATAATATTATGATTTTTTCATGTCACTGGGTTTCAAGTAAGTATAGAACCCATTGAATGGGTTATCATGTAACCCTTTCACTGGGTTTCAAGTATAAAACCCATTCAATGGGTTATCATGTAACCCTTTCATTGGGTTTCTAATATAAAACCCATTCAATGGGTTACATCATGATAAAGATAACCCATTGAATGGATTACCCCTTCGAAAGGCTTATCACTTAACCGGGTTTGTACGGTCCCTGCTGAAAACAAGAAAACAAACAAGAAAAGACTGAACAGGTTTTGATGATCTTCAAAGAAATTTTTACACAGTATTTTTTTTAAGTTTCGGAAAACTGGTGGAGAATAAATTAAGAATATCAACACTCTGACACATTGAGTTGTATGCTGCTAATTCTTAACATGTAAGAGTTTTGTCGATACATGCACCGCACAGAGGGAATAACATTTAGAGGTTGATGATTACCTAAGGTGAGGGATGGAACACGCAGCCCAATTTTGCTCATCAATTCAGAACAGTCAGTTGAACCATTTGCCAAATTGAACAAGAATTCCGGCATTTATCATCATCATCATGTCGGCAATTTTTCCCGCTCAATTAGTGGAAGAATGTGAAACTTCCTACAGCGGCTGTAATAATTAGGCAAATAGGTTTTGGATCAAAACTGAATGTACCTTTTAAGAACTTCTTTTGAATACTTTCGATGCGATTGACGTATTATAAATGGGATTCCATACTGGTGAGCAGTATTCGAGATGACTGCGTACAGAAGCACAATAAATAATGTTGAGTGTTTTGATATTTTTAAAATGTCCTCAAAACAATAGGATTCATTTCCAAAAGCACAATAAATAATGTTGAGTGTTTTGATATTTAAAATGTCCTCAAAATGAAAACAATAGGTTTCATTTTGAGGTTATCTTATGCTTAGAAGCTTTTTTAATAATATTATCGATTTATTGTGTGTCAAAATGAAGTTTTGACGTTACGACACCCTCTCCGCCATTGACATAGAAACCTATGGATTTGCCATACCTACAAAATTTGCGTGACTACCTACAAAAATCGAGCTCTTAAAATGGCCGCCTTTCGTAGGGTTATTACTGCGAGTGCGAGAGAGAAAGCAAGCAACCGTTTGACAGCACATTGCCGAGTTTTGTACCACAAAGCTTGGCAATAAACATGGCGTCCGGTCACGCATAGACAGATTTTGACGTCATACAAAAGTGTTGCCAAATTTAGTCCTTGAGAAACATTTAGATGTCTCTTTTTTCATATACAGCTCTTGATTAGTTAGAAATAAACAAAAGGCTTTATGACATGACTGTGTCGATATGATAGATATTTGTATAACTATTCTTCATATAGTAGAATATGCCGTCTCCATAGTATTCCTAAATCAATGCTCCCCGCTCCGTCTCCTAGGTCTCCTTGCCCGATACGCGCGCACTGCGTCGTCGGACGACGTCGTAGCTCACCGTGTGGCTTACCATGGATATTTGTAAGTATGAAATACGACGGAGCATAACGCTCAGACGTCGTAACGCAGCGCAACGCACCCGTGTGGCATGTCTCCTATAGGTACTAACCAACCATCCCTATTACAAAGGGGGTTGAAGGGGTGCGCTAAGGTAGCCCGCGAAATTGAAAATTTATTAAGTTTTTTCAAATTTCAGGTCAGTAACAAGTTATATGTTGATCTAATATATGATTCGCGGCCATAACAAATTTGGCTTTATAGAATTATAATCATTAGAATCAAAAAAACTTTTTACAAAAAAAACAACCGGCTTCCAAAAAAACACTACTAAGTGAAAAATAACTTTTCAATTTGTAGTGTTTTTTTGGAAGCCGATTGTTTTCTTTTTTGGTAAAAAGTTTTTATTTTTCACTTTTTAGTGGGTTAGTTTATAATTTATCTAATTTACAATAGCCTAATGTCAAATGCTCATCACCTTTTACAAAATACTGCTTTTCCCGATGCAGGGGCGTTAATTGTTGAGGAGTTCTCCTGGTAAGAACCAGGAGAACTGATGGTGACTTCACCATATGCATTGTGACGAGCATAAATTGCTTAGCAACTATATTAAAGTGCCTAATCGAATCGCAACGGTGAAATACTTAATATTAAGTAGTTCCGGTGGCCATCTGTAGTCTTCATCATCAGTTCCACTTCACCAAATGGTGCTTTTCGAGTGCAAATGCACGAGTTACTATAAAAAATACTCAAATCGCTATAGGTATGCCTATAAAATTTGAGGATTTCCCTCGATTTCAATGGGATCCTCTCATCAGATTCTGATTGAGTGGCGATGGGACCACCTCGGGAGCATACCCTTCCATAAAAAAAAGAATTTTCAAAATCCGTCCACAATTGACGGAGTAATCGGTGAACATACATAAAAAAAAAAAAAAAACATAGAGCCGAACATATAACCTCCTCCTTTTTGGAAGTCGGTTAAAAAAGCATTAGCATCAGTTCAAAAAATCCTACTGAAAGATTATTTCTGAAATAATCATTCAGTAGGATTTTTTGAACTTTTGAAGAGTTGTAATGCTGATTCTATTGATTATAATTGTGTAAAGCCATATTTGTTACGGCCGCGAATCATATTTAGATCAACATACAACCTGTTACTGACCTGCAAATTGCAAAAAACATATGAAAATTTGAATTTCAGGGGCTACCTTATCGCATCCCCCTTAAGAGGGAACAGGGCGTGCGATTCTCCATACAAATGTATTCCCCTTTTTTCTTCCTGAATAATGCCTCTAGAGCAATACTTTTTTTTTCATAAATCAAGGTCTGCTGTAAGCATGTCCCTGTTATTTTCCTTTTTCAGAAACTAATTAAAAAAGAAAATATGATCCTCTAAAAATTACAAAAATGCCCTATTTTTTACCGCCGTGATTAGAGGACTACCAGACAAATAAGAAAAGTTTTTAACATAAAAAAAAAATGATAGGAACCTAAATATAAGGTCACCCGGGGCGAAAGCAACTATGAGGCTAAAGCAATTAATTCAATTTTCTCTCAATCTAGTCATTTTTGTAGATAGCCCTATCTATTGGAGTAAAACGGAATCATAGTTTTTTCAAATAAAGTACAGATGGCATCACTAGTTCACCTACTGTAGTACTCGCAGATCATTTTCTCATTTCTGTCAGCCGCCATTTTGGAGCAACGTGTTGCCGCGTCCTGTGTTTTGTTTTATGACATTAAAAATATTTCAAGTCGTTGCAAGGAAAAATATAAGTGCATCCTAAAAATAAGATAAAACGTAATTGTTTTTGGTATATTTGGTTAAACTCTAGGTGTTATAATTAACATTTTATTGATATAGTTACATTAACCTCAACTTTTCATGCACGTGGGTTATTACAACTATTTTTGCAGTTACAATCGCCCCATGCTTTTTGTACGAAAACTGCAAATTACTAGTGACGTTCCGTGTCGATATTTCCATAAGTGAATTTCGCGTATTTGCATAAATGTTTAGCTGCAATTAGTATGAAGTGTTTTAGATTTTGCGTAGTTTTAACAAAATGAAATAGATAGCTTAAACAAAAAATGTACCAAGTTAATACAAAATCCAAATTTTGTTATCAGATGGTCCGAAACTATAAAAGAAAAAAGGAGAAAACTTATTGCTCTGAAACACTTCTTGAAGCTGTACAACTAGTAAAGGAAAAACAGTTAACCAGTTATGCCAGTTATTACCTATATTTAAACCTTTCATTATTGTTAATTATCGAATGTCTTCACAAATATTTATCGATAAGTAGTAAAGGTACTACATCTCAACACTAGTCAGTATGGAAGACAGTCGCATTCACCCCATAAAAAAAGAAAAGTAAATTTGCTTGAAACTGAACTCTATCTCAGCGACTATAGATAGCTTTTACAGATAATTCTGTGTGCATCTACATGTACTCTTGACATCAACATTTAGAAACAGATTACAACTGAGTTATAACGAATAGTCACATTTACCCTAAAGTGGGGTGAATGTAACTTTTACTGGTCTTATTCAACAATAATGCAAATTAATGAAAAACCAAAGTTTATTTGTAACTTAATTTATGTCGAAACTGTTCATCATAAGCTATGCAATGAAGTAGGTTTATTAGAATATCCCTATTATTTAAGTAGCTCATGGTGGAGGGAAGCAAAGTTTCAGAATTTTTTTTTTAGTTGCTTTCGCCCCGGGTGACCTTACTCTTTCTTTAAATGTTAATTTAAAAAATTATTGAATCGGCTCAGTTTTCGAGGAGAAAACAGAGGAATACGAAACGTCGATCTCGTCAAAATTTTTGTGATAATTTCGGTATGAGGTGCAGCTGTCCCTATCACACACTACGGGGGCAGACTTGAGGTAATCCCTCACTGACAGTTCACTCCACGCTCACTTCACCTAAGTTTTCATGGTGAGATGGTTACAGAATAGCACTGCAGGTGTGCTATTCTATAAATATCTCACGGTGAAAACTTAGGTGAAGTGAGCGTGGAGTGAACTGTCAGTGAGGGATTGACACTATTAACAACTCACTTCAAGCTCACAACACCTACGTTTACACGGTGAGATTTTTTCAGAATAGATCAGCAGGCTCTAATTCTACCCGGGTGTCACCACTGTGTGGATCGCCCGGAGGACACGGTGGAGCATACGGTGGAGGTCTGCCCTGCTTGGGCGGAGCACCGCCGTGTCCTCACGGCAACGATCGGCGGCGGCGATCTCTCGCGTCCGGCCCTGGTTCAGGCCATGGTTCGGAGCGAGAGTGCATGGGAGGCCGTCACCTCCTTCTGCGAGACAGTGATGCTCGCGAAGGAGGAGGCGGAACGCGTGAGGGTAAGGCAAAATCAACGCCCTCGAATCGCAGGCCGATTCCCGGCCACCGTAGGCGCGGGCTTGCGGACGGTGAGCGATGGGTAGCTCGCCGTCCGATAAGGACCAAGCCCGGGTCGATGGCGCGTTGTGTTCCACGCGCGCCTCAAAGAGACGTCAGCACCAATCCTGTCCGAAAGGGATACCGAGCCTGTCCGAAAGGGATATCGTGGCCCTGGCACACAGGCATCTGAAGGAACACAGTGGGTTTTAGTCAGTAAAAGTCTGACACTCCCTCCCGCTCCACCCAGAGCGGGAGAAGTTATTTGATAATTTCCCACCCAAAAAAAAAGCAAGAGCAAACGGAAGTTGAGAGGGAGATATAAGTTAGTGAAGATAGAAAGAGAGAGAGTTACTTTTCGTATATTACTGATTAGTATTACTATTTGTAAGTTTTACTTCAGTCGTGTGGTCTGTTTTCCGAAAACAAGTTTGTTTACTTGTTTGGAAACTAGGGGTCTACTCCGAAGTGCTAAACCGAAGTATCTGCCGAGTGTTCGGTCGTTTCTTTACTACGGCTAAATATCGCTGACTTCGGCGAAAAAAAAAAGAAAGGCAGTCGAAGAGATAAGCCAAAGTCAAAACTGTGACTTGAAGTCGGGTAAGGACTCCAAGTCAAAATAGGAAACTGTGGAAGTTTTAAAACATCCGAACATTCGGCAGATACTTCGGTTTAGCGCTTCGAAGTAGACCCCCTAAATTGTGGACGCAGTAGGTATATTGTAGTGAAGTGATTCTCGTAGCAATTTTTTATCACGCACTTCTATACAAATGCAGTGCGTGCTAAAAAAATCGACCATGTGGCCTGGGCGTAAGCAAAAGATAAGTAACAAATAAACACAATTAATCATTCATAAATTTTATTATCATATAAATATTCAAGTGCTTAAAAATAAATTTAGTTTTCTTTACATTAATATCAATGTACACTATAATTTTCAAGCTAAAGTTTCGCGTTTCATATTTGGGGACAAATTATTATGTTCTGCCATAACTTATTAGATCAGAAGGGTTTGATTTCCAGGTTGGGCAGTATTTTTCCATAGGGGATTTCCTCACCTATTATAGACGAATAGGTGCATAGGATTTTCTAAACATAACTGGCAACATGTGAATGTTTAAGACCCACGTAGGTACTAATTATTTGTCCCCAAATAAATATAAATTCAACTATTATGACTAGAATTGAAAAATAAGTTTAAGTAAGTAATTTTACTAACTTTCATTACATTTTTAATTAAAAATATTTATTTAACAATTCCTTTAACTAATGGAAAACTGTTTTTGCATTTATTTGAAGTCTTTCAACTCTTAATTATACGATTGCTATTATTATACATTATTATTATTTAGGTACTTCAATGTATTAGATATTAATAATAAGTATTTAGCAGTTTTTTGACGTGACAACGTCTTATAATTCGATGGAGCCGGCTGCACGCACGAAAAAACATGACGCATGCGGCGTTACCTCTCATGCGGCGTTACCTCGCTCTGAGGCGTTCCATTTAAAGCTTATGACGTTGTCACGTTCGACTATCGTCAGTAAACCGACTTTACAGACAACCGATTTTTTATACATAAGTACAGCATGTTTCAGAAAGCTGTGGTCGTATTTATGGGTGTGGTGCAGACCATCAAATTGATTCAATAATCGTTGCGTTTGATGGTCTGTACACAACTTGCCTATAAATGTCACTTTTCGTGGGAATTATCAATACATAAATGTGACAGATCCGTTATAAATAAATACATAAATTTGACAGATCCGTTATACGGCTCATAATGGCGGAAGGGAAATATACTTACGACAAGAAAAAACGTTTTGTGAAAGTCACTAAAAGCATTGGCCAAACAGCTGGATGCGGGACGAAAATTGCTCGTACCGATTGTTCCAACTAACTTGTAGATAGGGAGGTGTTAAACTGCTGCGAACAATTGCGTGATTTCCTAATCATAAGGCTTTGGTCTGCTATAGTATGCTGTATGCGACGTCTGACTTCAGCGTCAACGTTCCAATCGACGTCTGAACGCAACACACAGCGTCGACGATGTTTCAGTAGTTGCTCGCGAGTGTCGAACAATAAACACGTCGAACCATTGCAGCGGACCTGACGCTACAATGGTTCGAAATAACTAGAGACGATACGCAAAGCGTTTGAAAGCCGCGTACAACGTCAAAACGCCGACGTTGACGTGTGAAGGAGACCACAACAGTAAACTATAGTAGGCATCGTGACGCGGCGTAAGTCGTGACGCGGCGTAAGTCGTGACGCTGTAAGCAGCCGACGGCGTTTATATGACACCATAGCCTAAAAATAATTGACGCGTGCAATCGCGTCCCGCGCGGGATCCGCCTCAGTGTGATCAGAGCTTAATCCTAACTAAAGCTTTGGTTTTCTAAGAAAGCGGTGAACAGTTGACACTAGCGCATGTCTAAATATTTTGACATCTGTTAAATACTGGTGAAAATGACATTTTCATGATGGCGGTATATTATTTGCTTTGTTGTAAAAATTATCGACTTGTTATGTCATAAATGGGCATCTTTAATCAATTTTAAACGCTCTGTAGACAAATAATGCCCTCGATTCAAAATAAAAGTATCATAATTATTAATTTAAGCATTTTAGGTACCTACATACCCAGTTATTAAATTGTCTTATTTTAAATATACCTACCTACTCCAAAGGCGAATATCTTATGATGGGAAATTCCCATTAGATAATATTTATTTTATTGTGCTTTCATTACTGTTGAAAAAATGTAGATTTCTATGTGCTTCTGAATATTAAAATAACTGCCGTTAATTTTTACATTTTTACATAGAAATCCTGTAAAAATATCACCGTGAAAACTTGGTAGAGACAATGTCTACGATCAATCGGGAGCCATTGGTATGACATGTCACTGTTTTAAGCGCATTAAAAGTCGTAAGTAGTGCTTTTAAAACAGTGACATGTCATTATTATTTTGTGTATGGTGATAAAATGTGTTCATAAGACTTTAATTTTTTTATTATAGTTTCGTTTAAATTGCTATTAAGTTATTGACATATGGTTTTTATAATTTATGTTTGAATGGTAGGCACCTATTCTACTATTATTGTTTTTTTTTTTTTACCTGGCTAATATTTTCTAATTTAAATTGAGTTGCATGTATTTTTATATTTGTACATATAATGCTTACGTTTCATGCTGGATTATATTCGAATGCAATGTGAATTGTTACTGAATAAATAAATTGAATTAAAAAAAAATGTATTTTATGGTAGGCTTTTCGAACGTCGATTTCAGAAAATATAAGTACATTTCCCTTTGAGTACGTATATGAAATCAAGTAGTCTTGGTGATGGGTAACGGTCAGGAGCAGGTGAAACGACAGCTTTCTTCACGGTCTAAGTTTTCACGGTGATAATTTTACAGGATAGGCCAGCTGATTTTAATTCCTGTATATTCCAAACACTAATGTGAAATCGGACATTCCCAGTGAGAAATAGTAGGTAGAGGTTCCCATTGTTATGGTCAACTTATAATTATGTTTTTTTTACAGTTGTAGTGTTAAATCTATTTAAAATAAAAATGAAGTGCTGTTCATTGGTAAGCGCGTCACTTGAGACCGGCTATTTTGCTATTTTTTTGCTTTAAAATGTTCGTAATAGTAGGTACAAATAACATAACTACTTTTTTTTTTGAAAATTTGTATGTAAAATTGAAATTTGGACCAGGACAGCGTCTTTCGGGTCAGATAGTAAGAAATAAATAAACTAAGAATGCTTTGAAAATGTCTACTAATATAATTGGCACATATTGTCAAAAGTCATAATTGTAATTGTAGGTTCTAAAAACATTCGTCGAAATGTATAGACTATAGGCAGATAATTGATCTTCTTTCTGTTGGAGCAGTAACGATGCAGTTTGGCGTCTTTATGTCTAAAATCTAAATAATCTCATTAAAAAAAAATAGATTGACCGACACATATTATAATCAGAGAATAAATGAGTGATAATAATTAATACTATTGTAAAAACCATTTATATAGGAAATAATTTCATATTTAGTAACAAGGACAATCAAAGCGCTCTTCCTCTCTCCTACATATAAATTTTGCTGTGCCCGACAGGGTCCATAATTGTTTCTATTTAGTAACTATTATTTACCACTTGTATGTGTACATTATGGATTGCAATAATGATTATTTGAATTTGAAGTTATATACTAGGTAATTTCCCATAGTAGGATAGTAAAATTCCCATAGAAAATAAGTACAGTCCATTCAGTTATTTTATCCTCTTGATTTTGCTTCACTGTCAAAATCACAGTCATATTTATTCTCTTTACATTAAGGTTGCTGCATATGCCAAGCCTGTCAAAATCAGTGATCTTTATTCTCGTTACAATAGGATTGCTGTTTCGACATTGTGTTCAACTGTATCAATCGAAGAATATTAACTTAATTTTCTCGTGCACGCTTGCTTTTTTAAATTCACTTTAGACATTGGTAGAATAGTCGACATCGGCTTTGCTAGCCATTTACAAAAAAAATCGAAGGTCGCTGTTGAGTTGATGCCACTGACAAGTCTGTCAAAATCACAATGATCTTTATTCTCGTTACAATAAGGTTGCAGTTTGGTTGATGCATATGCCAAGCCTATCAAAATCTCAGTAATCTGTATTCTCGTTACAATAAGGTTGCTTTCAGAGGTAAAATAACTCTGAAAGGACTGTACGCCTCCATTTCCCTTTTTGTGTGCTTCAAGGAAGAATCTTAACTTAAATGGTATTGATCTGTTTTGCAAGAGTTGCCATACCTACCTAATTAGTCAAAAAAAAGGTAAAGAAAAAACGAAAATGAAAACACAAAATAATGGTGAAAATAATAATATAATTCCACTGGAGTAACAACAAAAAATATCAACAAATCTACAAGACATAATTATTTAAAATATAAATGTTTCAAATAAAATTCCATATTCATTTATAATCTATTAAATTACAATAATAATTTCGGAGATTACAGCTTAAGATTTTGTACTGGCAACCCCATTTCTCATAGACTACCGACTACCCAGGCGTGTTACACGGTAACTGGGTTGTGGAGGTCGGATAGGCAGTCGCTCCATATAAAATACTGGTATTCAGCTGCATCCGGTTAGACTGGAAGCTAACCCCAACATGCTTAGGAACAGGGTAGGCAGATTGATTTTGACATTTCCCATAGGCTGCATAATGACTTAGTTTCCTACAGATTTGTCAGAACTCGAGCTTTGTAAACACATTTAGACGTTTTTATACTTTGTTCAGTTGTTATTCCAAAAAACACATATTTGTTATTATGTTTGGAAACTAAATCGCGAATGCAGTTTAATAGTCTTTGATTTGCTTTATCGTTCATCTACTATTTTATAAATTCATTCATTCCTCATAATCACCATCAGACAATTCGGTTAACCGATCTTTGGCTCAAAAATAACATCTAAAGGAACTTTCTCGCCCCCATTACATGGGACTTAAACATAACTGGCGAATTGTAGGTTTTTTTACACCTCCGGCTAACGCTTCGTTGAAAACAAAAGTGATGTTACGGTTTACGGTTTAAGAAAATTTATTTTACCTAAAAAGAATACAATTATTCACTTCTATGAGGAAAAACATAATAATTAAGATTAAGATAAGTGACGGTTTCGCTGGGTTATAAACAAAAATTAAAATACAGTAAAAACTTACAATTCAAAACCATTCAGAACATGGTACTTCAATAGCCTTTTAAAAGTGTTACGTAGTATGTTGTTTAAAATATTCATCTACTTTAATAAATTATGTTATTTCACTAATCCCCATATAACACTTGTGAACTTTTCTTCAACAAATTCCCATTGAGGTCTCATAGAGTTCTCCCAGTTTTTAAAAACCTATTCAACTTAAATGTCTTAAGCTGTAATCTCCAAAATTAATAAAATTAAAAGTATCTACAACATACAGGAATAATACTTAGGAGAATGGCAACATCGTATGTTTTAATGGAACTCAGTCTCTATGAACACTGAGATTCCTTTATAAATATTTCGTCTGGCAACATTTTGTTTGTAAAAATGATTTTATAACATAAACATATATGTATTGACGCTTTTAGCTTGCGGGGTAGTGGTTACATGAGTTTTAGTTAAATAATTGCATATCAAGACCCTCCGTGCTTCCGAAAGTACGTTAAGCCGTTGGTCCCGGCTGTCATTCGTAGATCTTTGACAGTTGTTACGGGTAGTCTGAAGCGCAAAAAGTCTGACAACCAGTCTTACTAAGAGGTATTTCGGTTTCAAAACCACGCGTTCAACGAAAAAATAAATACACGTGATATCTCACTACGTCCCCCCTTCCCCCTTGTCATATTTTGTAATTTTTTCCGAACTCCCCCCCGCCCCTCACGTGATTATTGGACGATCCCTAATCTGCAGAACTACTGATCCGATTCCGAATTCGTTTTCCGTAATGGGATGCCACAGTATTGCAGAGTGTCATAAGGATATAATAATTTATGTTTAAACGAGAAACTTCATGCGAACGAAGTCGCGGGCAGAAACGAAATATTAATAATTTGTGAGCTTCGGTATAATATACAGCGTGTTACGGAAAGGGTATATCCATACAAACAGGGTGAAGAGTGCATCTGGTTCACAATCTCTGTACAAAATTTCAGCTCAAAAAGATTCACTTTGAAAATGTTTGATATTTTTTTTATTTCTATAGTTTATTAAGTTTTAATCATAACAAACGTGTCACCGCACTACGAGGGTCATTATCCATTATCTGTGTCTGTGCACCTAGTACACAAACACAGCTGCCACAGTTCTGCGACACGGCGCCGCCGCGCCGCACCGACACGCGGCGGCGCGGGCGGGGCACGATTGGCGGCGGGATCAAACGAAACGTGTACCGATCAGCTGACTTGGTCAACTGATGTGTAGTTTGTTGCAATTGGAAACATTTGAGTTTTATTAATTAAATGTTTTTTATCTTTATAATTTTACAGGTATTATTAAAAAAAAGTTGCCATGTAGTTTGTTATCGCCAAAAGAATCAGTGCCTTTGATATGTATATACCTTGTCCGTAACACGCTGTATATAGGATAAGATATATGCTCCTAGATATACAATTAAAATAGTTTAAAATAATCTCTCTAACCGTGACAGATAAAAAATAATATATTAACGTGTTTTCTTCTCGTCCCCGCAAGCATAAAAGACGCTACAGTGTTAGCAATGGGAAGTACACAATCATTATTAATTTTAGAAAATATTTTTTAATAAAAATTATATTTGATATAAACATAACAGTAAGTAAATTTTAACTACCGGACGTTATTTCCGGTGGGACAATAACAAAAAAAATATTGCAAGTGAAATCTACAAGAAATAAAATTAATAGCTACCACAACTGTCCAATTCACCCTACGGAAAACAAATTGTGATCAATATTCATATCATATTTAAAAATTATTCTATTCACAAATTTTAATTTTTATTTAAATTTATCAGTTGGGCAAAGTACGTAGTATTTTATATTAAAAAGGAATATTCAAGCATTTCAATATTTAAATTGTGTTATTTCATACATTAGCCAATCAAAGTTAATAATAATATTTAGGCAGTTAACTTGTATAGTCGAGTTCGTAATTCCTTTATCACCCTAAATTCGAATTGATGGTCACTTGCACGACAAGGTAGTCCTTGTCGTTGAAAATGTCTAAAGGAACAGTTTCAGCCTAGGAATAGTTGTCAAAAGTGGAGGTAGTTATTACAGGTAGTCAGAACCCCAAAAGCCTGATAACCAGTCTTACCAAGGGGTATAGTGTTACCCAATAACTGGGTCGTTGAGGACAGATAGGCATTCGCTCCTTGTAAAATACTGGTATTCAGCTGCATTCGGTTAGACTGGAAGCCGACCCCAGCATAGTTGGGAAAAGGCTAGGCAGATGATGTTGAGTTGTCAAAAGTGGTCAAGGAATTACGTGGTCGACTATACATCCTCATTGATTAGTAACCAAATTAGGCATTTTAACAAACTTGAAACGGTTAATATACGAAATAACTACATATTTATTTGTTAGCCTTACCAAAATGATCTTTACTAAGGGCGAATTTCACCAATGAAACTGAACGCGATCAGCACATAAACCACGTTTAAGAGCCTGTGAGTGTAATTATTTTCTTTGGAATATTGACACTGACAGCTCTTGAACACGGTTTAGATTAGAAATTGGCACTGAGTATATAATATGAACTCGTCGCATGGTCTAATTAACTCGAAATTGTAGTATTTTGTAATAACACAGTATTCTTTCAACCCAGCGATCATTATGGGACTTTTTTATTATATTCCTTAAAAATCAATACCTGTAACTTAAGTGTAAGCTAATAATGTCCCCACTGCTGGGACACAGGCCTCCTCCTCTCTGTGAGAGGGAGTGGGCTGCAAACCACCACGCGGGCCCAGTGCGGGTTGGTAGATGTCATGAACATGTCTCACGATGTTTTCCTTCATCGTTTTGGGAGCAATGGTAATGGAATAAATTACACATATTTAAGTGCTAGTCTGGGTTCGAAACCACAACCTAACACGTAAATGCATTACCTTACCACTGGACACCATCTCAATTTTGCAATGGCAAACTGCAATAACGATTTTTTCAATTCATATGTACAGACGCCAGCAGGTCAAGCTACCCGAAACTGTAAAATTTTCCCAATCAACCTTGATCCTTAAGATGTAGCGATAAAGTTGAAAAGCTATTAAAGAAATTTGACAGATTGTAGTTTGATGTGCTGGCGTCTGTACTTTCCGAGTTTATAATCATCATGTCATTGATGTCATCGGTAAAAGACAAACATTGTGAGAAAATCTGGACTTTTAGGTCTGAAATCGCCAACCCGTCTGGAGCAAGCGTGATGATCAATGTTCGTACCTTCTCAGTGGGGTATCAATAGGCTGGTATTATTTTTATTATCATAAACTGCAAAATAGGTGTCCCTTTGCATACATGCTCATAGCGACGAAGTTCATTTCATATTTGAAGCTACATTATGTCTAGCGAAGGTTTACAAATTTGTTCAGAATATTATTTTATATATTAAAATATGTCAGCCAAAGCATTTCCTATAGAATTTTTATTACTTATTTTATCTCTTAATCGGATAAATTTAGGCAACAATATCTCATGTTCGTACCATCGTGAATTTTTATCAAGAAATTAAGTAGACAAAAAGTCATTCAAAAATATTACACTCTGATCTAAAACATATCTTTCGGTCTGGGACAGTCGACTAAAAATGTCAGGTGCGTGATACTCGCAACCGGCGTGCGTGTATGACCAGCAATGAGCAATGAGGGTTTTCTGAAATGACGTACACTAAAGTTCGTTTTTAATCCAGATACTAATTTGACAGGTGTCAAACTTCAAATTTTATAGACGAAGAACAGTCATTTGATATGTCAAATTAGTCTCTTGTCATGTCAACTGTATCAATCGAAGAGTTTTTTTTTTTTTACATCTAATTGTTTTTTTTTTACCATGCACTATGCTTATTCCCAACTTATGCCCAACTCACTTTAGACATTAGCAGAATAGTCGACACTGTCTTAGCTTGCCATGTAACAAAAATAGAATAGAATATATATATTATGGATTTTATTATCTAATAAAATGAATTGAATTGAATATATGTTTTTGACATTGATGGTCGCTGAGATCAAATTTTGAATAGACTTTTCTAACGAACGTTCTAAAGAACGTTTCTAATTTCGGGAATTAGCCTTCAGATATATGAATGTAGACAAAGGGAGTATGTAAGAATCGTAGCAGCAGGCTTAGCACGAGAACCGTAGAGAAGCGTTTTGTCGACGGAAAAGTAGACAAAAATGACGTTTCCGAGGAGACAGTAGAACATTTTTGGTAGACAAGCGATTTCTATTCTAGAGTAGAAATAGAAAGCATCATGCCAAACCTGCTGGTGACGTCCTGTAGTTTCTGCCAACCATTACAGGAAAAGTCTTGACCGAAAGCACAAAGGGATATTTGAGAATAATAAAATAGAAGTAGAAAATATACACGAAATAAAATACCTCCACGAAAACACAATCAGAATGACTTTGAAGTATATTGCTATCCATTGCTGCATATGTTCGAAAAATTTGTCTGCTCATCAACGTAAATAATGCAATGATTATTGTTGCTGTCAAAATGGAACCTATTGGTACTGATAGTGTGAACCCCGCTGAACTCATCCTTCCAAGAGGTGAAAATACTAATGACTTTTAATAACTTTGACCTTTGGTTAAGAGCGGCCAACCAGACATAGTTTTCATACAAACGCTCGTGCGTGATTATGGCGTTGTAACACATCTTTCTTTGAAATTTTTGAACCAATAGGTATCTTGTGCACTTTATCTAGGTTTATATGCAAGCAGAAAATAAAAATTAAGAAAAACAAATTCAGTAAAAGCCTGCAAATATCTGCTTTTTTAAACAAATCTTACCTGAACTTTGGCCATTCATAATGTACTCATAAATTGTAAATGTTAAGAAAACATTAAGATAGAAACCTTGCAAATGTAATGGAGATTCTAAATGACCAACATTTATTTCACAAACTGGCAAGGCTTACTCAAAAACACGTATTTCATGGAACAAGTTTTATGAAATTTCCGCACATTATTTTTCGTTCAATGTTATCGCGTTCTCACTCGTTTGTTAATAGTTTTCACTTGCGCTGGATGAAACAACAAACTTTTCGACCATGCTCGCGTTGACGATAGACGGACCGGGAAGGCCCCTCTTAAGCTACGCTTACCGTCCTCAACTCTGCTACCATCTAACTAACTGGCTAATATTATAACCACGGCATGAGCTTGTCTAATATATCTCATGATAACCACGATAGTACAAACAGAAACAAGAAATATCACTTCAACATTAGAATTTTAATTAAATAATTATATACATGTCTTTTATAACAGCCGCTTATAGTTTAGTTCCAAAATCCCCCGCTAGTGGCAGTAGTGTGCTTAAGTACATTTTCAGGCACGATATTTATTAATAGTACACCAATTTCAACAAAGCACAAGCTCGTTCTAATAATAACCTTTACCATCATCATTGTACCTTTGTACTAAAATAATAATTATGTCGTATCGTGTCGCTGTATTTTACTGTGTGCACATAAATAATAAAATAAATCAACCTATTTCAAAATGGCGGCTGAGAGTAAAGTCCGAAGACAGAGTATAGCAATAGAAAAGTAACTAAAATAATAATGAGAGCAGGACACACTTATTACATCCAATAATAAAGAGTAAACGAGACAAATATATTTTGTACATCCCTTCGCATCTGTTAACTTTTTGTCGGGCCCCAGTTGTTTGCCAAAAACTGGGACCCAACAAAACGGCTGTCACGCTAAGATTTCTTTAAAAAGTATTACTCGACGAGACGAGATCAATTCCACGCTTTGGGATTAAAAACTTTAACTTAACACTTTCAGTGCCGGGAGCCCTCACGGAGGGCTCATTTCAAATATCCGTTTTTCTTAGCGAATAAAACGTCTTTATATAAACTGAGAAAATAAAATCAGTTGTATATTTTAGTAAGATTTAATAGTACTCGTTGGTTTTCAAATACAAGCATTTATATTTATATTCATTATTGTTGCTTAATTATAACTTGCTATATGTATGGCGGCATGGCGTATGAGCTCTACGAAAAGTGGGTGGAGTCGAAAGTGTTAATTGCGTATGGTTCAGTTTCCATTGCAACTAAAATTATTTTATGACCTTTAGCGATAGTTTTTTCGTTCAAAAATGAACTTTTATTACTTGAGTTTAAAGTTGATATTTGTATAAGTTGCAATTTTATGTATTTATCTCGTATCGCTGGCCTGAGTACATTTACCGTTTACATTAAAACGCAATTGTCTGTCAGACTCTCAGCGACAATAATCTATACAATACTCTATCTACAGGAAAATCTCAATAAACACTGTCACATCATAATCGTCATCTTAATTCAAATAAACTCTCCATACATTTAAGTGAAAATTAAGTAGAAATTCTGAAATGACAGCAATTTGTAGGACCGACCATAACTGGCGGAATGTGGGTGTACTACAAGTTCACCTCTGCCTAACCCAACGGCGATTACAGGCGTGATGTTGTTACTTTTAGTAGAGCCTTTGATTTTTTGTTTAATAAATCAATCTTTAATGTATAAAATTAGGATATGGTTTTGATAGCGACTTGAGTGTCAATGCGCCTCTTTCTTCATAAGATTATCCATTAATGTTACATTATTTTTACGTATACCCCACATTATTTGGAGACCCGTTAACATGAAGCAAATTTCATGCCTGTGGCATACAATAAAAGTCGATGCAACTTTTGTTGTTGCGTCAACATTTGAAACATTCTAAGGTTCAAAAAGTGAAGTTATGTTATGCCACAGCCTATGAAATCGCACCGTGTAAATCAGGTTTTTCTTTAATTTCAAGCAAACTACTGCCACTTCACAAAACACACATCATAGACAATTAAAACTAAATAATTGGTCGATGTACAGTACGTGCTAAACTAAAATTAACTGGCAACACTGCAATTTAATTTAAAACGCAAATACATTAATAGTAATAATTATTTTCGTAAAATGTCCGGTGTAATAATTAATTATTTATTGTTCATAATAATTATAATATATTTTTCGCTATCAAACGCATTTTAAAATCAATTAATTTGCACGGATTATTCACTTTGACCATCTGTGTGATGTTAAAAATTGTCGACGTTTTGACTAAAGTACGAATAATCCGTGAAAATTATTCGTTTTAATAACATTTTATTTAATTAAAGGCCTTTTAAGGCACAGATTTAGCTGCAAGAGGAAATTTTAATCTTTAGAACAAAATGTCTTTAGGATACCTACAAATACATGTAGTTTAGAATTCGAATAAAGAATTGAACTAACTTACCTTCCGGTATAAAGTTCAAATAAAAGACTATTTGAAAATTAATTCCTCTCGCAGCCAAACTCGTCAAAAGCCAAGCAATAATCGTCCAAAGCATCGAAAAATTCATAATCCCCTAGTATTAAAAAATACTCAATTTTCTTTTCAATCACATTGAAATTTTAAAGTGGCAACACTCTTCAGTCTTTTTGGTAGAAAATCCAATTCAATAACGCTTGCAACACCATCGCTAAGACGAATCCTCCGAAGAGGTCCCAGGAGTGGCTTGACGTTGGTATCCTTCCTACATTCTGAGGTCTAAAAGAGGAGGCTTGTCTCTGACCTTCCATTATCATTTCTACGCTTTTTGAAAGTCGTTCTATGGCTAAAGTTTGCTCTCTTAGTGCGTTGTCTATGGCAAATAGGTTTTGTTTCAGGGTTCGCCTGTAAAAGAAAACGATATGTTAGTTATTTTGATAATAATGTATTTTTAAGGGAGATGCTTTAAGGTAGCCCTCGAATTTCAAATTTCTTTTTTTTTTTTTCGTAATTTTGAATTAAATAATAAAAATAAATATGAACTAAACTGCAAAATCTAAAATAAAAGAAAAATAATCAAAATAATAGTACATTAAATACAATTCAAAACCCAATAAACTGAACAATTCAATAACATAGCTATCAAAACGTATGCAAAATTGATTCCTTCAAAAATATATATTTGCGATATTCATTACTATTCCCTAAAACGACCTACAGGCTTAGCACAAGAACCGTAGAGAAGCGTTTTGTCGACGAAAGAGTAGACAAAAATGACGTTTCCGTGCATATTAGAACATTTTTGGTAGACAAGCGATTTCTATTCTACCGTAGAGTAGAAATAAATGATGCTAAGCCAGCTGCACACCAAATCCTTGAATCCATTTAGCAGTAAAGCTATGGTTTCCGGAGTGACGGGTGTCATGAAAATAATGGCAGCGGGGTTTGACTTTACGGTGTCAAAAGACCCTTTCTAGCAAAAACACACAAACTTAAATCCCAGACCCAAATCCAGGGGGTCTACTACGAAGATAAATCCGAAGTATCGGCCGACTGTACGGCGGTTTCGGCTGACTATGGCTGACTACGACGAAAGAAAAAAAAAGACGAGGGTCAAAGAGATAAGTCAAAGTCAAAAGCTTGACTTGAAGTCGGGTAAGAATTCAAAGTCAAATAAGGAAACTTCGGCCGATACTTCGGATTATCGCTTCGGAGTAGGCCCCCAGACTCCGAGCTGCTACTGAGAAATTCCAGATGAAAAAATCCAGTAATAATTTGCCCGACCTGGGAATCGAACCCAAGACCTCATGCTCAGCTGTAGCGCTTGCGAGCACTAGACCAACGAAGCAGACAGAAGGCAGAGGTGTTTAAAGAAATGGGTCGCGAGCGACCCGGCGGCCAGTAGGTAGTTAGCGCGCGTAAGTACATAGAGTGATTTATCTGGTAATCTGTGACCTAGGCCGCAATGTCCGGTGTCCGGATATGTATAGCGCTAAACGTAATCTGTAATTTGTGGTGCAGCCGGCCTGCAATCATGTGAAAAGCTTTTTGAATAACAGCAGGATTAGCTTGACGCTTTCTATTTCTACTCTACTGTAGAATAGAAATCGCTTGTCTACATTTCTCGGTAGAAAACTGTCAACTGTCTACACGGAAACGTCATTTTTATCTACTCTTCCGTCGACAAAACGCTTCTCTACGGTTCTCGTGCTAAGCCTGCAGTAATACACTAACTGCTTTAGACAGCTTAAAATGCTGCTTACGTGTAATTCTTGCTCCTTTGTTCAAAACTACCTCTCCGGTTTTCGGGTAAGACGACGTGTTTCGACGACTGTGGTGTGAGCACGACTAGCGATTCTAGCCTGCAAGCGGGGATTAGGAAAGGTTATAAGGAGATGGGAAAGGGAAGTGAACCTATTTATTACACAGTTTCTGAATTTGAATTTGAAAATTTTACAAACTTTACATTAGCATTACTTAAGTAATGTTTATAAAAACTGTTTACACAATACCATTTACTGACACCTCCGTCACTATACATCTTGGAAATAGCTTTATTTGTTAGAAGCAATCCTCACTGGTTTCCTCTTTTGTCAGACAATGTCACTAGAAATAGACGTACTAAATATAAGAACTTCTTACAGCCTCACTCTGCGAAAACAGCACTCCTTCATAAAAGCGTGTTTTGTATGGCACTATTAATATATAATAAGATTCCAGCGGTAATTAAAAATATAAACCAGCCAAACTTATTCAAAAGAGAACTTAAGAAGTTACTTACTGGAAAATGTTACTATTATGTTAAAGATTTTGTAAATGATAGTTTCTAATCTATTTGTGTTATATTTTAAATAATTTTTTTTTTCGGTCTGAATTGTGTTATTTTTCAAGTGGCTATAATTAATATTGTACGCCAATGGTGGGAAAACATGTTGAAACCACAGATTTTCACTTTTAAATCCACATTTGCATTTATATGTATAATGTTACATATGTTTACAAATAAATATATCTTTATCTTTAAGGTTAATGAGAGCAGTGGTAGCCCAGTTTTAACGTTCCCGACATGGGAGTTGTAGGTCGTGGGTTCGCAACCAGGCAGGCGCTTTACTTTGTGTAAATAATTTCATCGCCATTGCTCTCAAAACATCGTGACGAAACCGACATGTCCAGAACCAAAAAAATCGAAGATATGTGACATCTACCACCCGCACTGGGCCCGCGTGGTAGATTTCAGCCCACTCCCTCTCGAAGAGAGGTGGTCTGTGTCCCAGCAGTGGGAACATAGTAGGCTGATTATGTAAGGTCTATCTCAATGTAGCCCGCGAAATTCAATTTTGCTTACGTTTTTTTTGAAAAGTAATTTGAAATTTCGCGGACATCCCTTTAAGTAATGCCAAGATAGAGTTGAAAAGTCCTCAGCATCAAATTCTCAATTCAGAAACCGAGTTTATGACAGGGAGTGTCAATTAGCGAAAAATCATACAGTGTGTTGACTTTTCCCATATCCTGGTATGCGATCCCCCAAATTAGGTATGTCCATATAATTTGGGGGATAGCCTGTGTATATCTAACCACATTTGTCATAAATTGTTGCTGCGTTGTTTCAAACTACTACTTCTTCGACTGTCAGGTAACACGACGTATTTCGATGTCTGTGGTGTGACCAGGAGTATCGAGTCTAGCCTGCAAGTGGGGATGAGGAAAGGTAAGAAAAATGGTGGAAGGGGAAGTGAGAGCATGACAGCGACTGACATTTAGTGAAAAAAATCAAATAAAATATGTTGACTTTTCCCATAATAGGTAAGCGATCATACAAATTATGTACCTACGCCCCCAAATCGGTATGTCATAATATCATGGGGGATTCCCAAGATAAGTATCACGTAAGTTCCCAAAATAGATAGATACGTGAACATATATTTTGGGGGATTGCATACCTAATTTGGGGGTCTCAAATTAGGTATGCAAGTGTTCCTAATCCCCAAGACAAGCATTCAATCCCACAAAGTAGAACAATCCCTTTGGTTTGATTTCTATGGATTTGTACGTCATAAAATACCCCATAAGACAGCTATAAGCCTTCCATAGTCTGTGTACAAGTACACGTAACTACGTTTGACATAAATTCTTGTTACGTTGTTCAAGACTACTACTTCTTTGACTGTCGGCTAAGACAATATGTTTCGGTGTCTGTGATGTGACCAGAACTAGCGATTCTAGCCTGCAAGTGGAGAGTAAGACAGGAAAGGTAAAAGGGAGAAGGAGCAAATATTTCAATGGTTAGATTTGCCCTATCGCGTCAAAACATGGTCGCTTTTCTGTTTCATTGACATCTCTGACATTCAGTGTGTCATATGTCGCTTGCTGCCGTTGAAACTCCATATGCGGGATGAGTGAGCTCACTCTTCTCATTATGCACACTTCTATGGTGAGGGCATTTCGACGATTTAAATCTTTGGAAAGGAGTGGATCCGATATCCTATGACATAAATCAAATGAGGTAAGTATCCTCTCGAATTACTAGATTGACTGTATCCCAGTAGTAGGAACATTATAGACTGAATAGTAAGCGTTCAAGCAAGTGTTCTGCCACAGACGCGAGCGTTGCTGAGCGAGTACTCGCAGGCGATGTGAACAGTCAGGGAACAACTATTAATATAATTATGTATCTCTTTAGCTGACACGAGACCTACAATCTTTTGTACGTTTCTCGAGCGAGACAATCGTTGATAGCTTATCGTTTCCTCGTCGGTGAGACTAATGGCCTATCAGAATACCAGCACTGCGAGACTTATTTTTAAATGTCGCAGCGTCGTGCTGAGATAGGAGTCTTTTGGTCTCGTAGAGGACTTTCTGTTTTTATTTTCATTTTGCTTTGTTTTTTTTTTAGTTTTGTTTTTTTATGTTTCTATGAGTGTGTTCTAATTTAATTTGGGATCTCCTGTGTGAGTCCCAATAAATACCTTTTCTTTTCTTTAATGAACTAGTTGAAATAAATGATTTGACTTTGACATAAACTCACCTGGAATGCCCTGCACGATATTCTATACAACTATCAGATGTATCGGGGGCTTTGCTTTGCCAAACTATGAAAGCGGTCCCCCAAATTACAAAAAAGGGATTACGATCCCCCAAAATAAGAATGTGATCCCCCTAATTATAAATACAATCCCCAAATTATGAATGCGGTCCCCCAAATGAGGTATGCATTGCCCCAAATTAAGTTCACAGCCTCCAAGAGAGGCATTCAATACCTAAAAGTAGAAAAATGTCCCCATAATTGTTTTTAAATCCCTTTAATAAAGTTTCTATGCATTTGTACTGTGTAGATGCCCTAAGACGGCAATAAGTCTCCCCCATAACCTAACTACGTTTGACATTGACATAATCTTACCTGGAACGCCTGGCACGATGATCTATACGACTATCCGACGCTTCGGGGGTAGTTTTGAATTGCAGTTCTGGCCTGCAAACGGGGGGGCTATCACTTGAGATACTCTATTTATTATAAACATTAGACAAACAACGGTTATCCCCCTATCGTTATTTCGATTTAACCATATAATAAACTACGTTATTTCACGATAAGTACAAAGTAATGTTGCCTATACTAAAGTCAACGAGACGAGATAAATTTTATGCTTTGGGACTAATCTTAATTGCGTATGATTCAGTTTCCATTGCATTTAAAAATTAGAAAAAATTAGATTACTTGAGTTTAAAGTTGATTTTTGTATAAGTTGTAATTTTATGTATTTATCTCGTATTATTGGCCTGAGTATATTTAGGTTACAATAAAAAAAATACAAAAAACTCTTAAAGCCGTTATTAATTCGTCTAATGCTATAACAAATTGAGTACAGGAATACACATGCCCGTACAGGAAAAAAGAGGTACACTGCTACAAAGCTTTTTTGCCGAGCGAATGACGTTGACAGAAACAAGATGGCGGCCTTGTTTGGCACAAGTAGCGCGCAGCTACTTGCATAGTTTTGTGCAAGTTACCGGCTTGTGTATTCCTTGCTTAACGTGAACTGACAAATTAGAGAGTTGAAGGGAACGCATGCGATATTACAACCTAAAACATTATGCTAACTATTCTTGTTTGCTCCGAAATGACTCCCGAAGTCTCATTTTAAATGACAGCTGCTAAAGTTTGAGAAGACTTATAATATCCTCCAAATTTCTGTTCGTCTTGCCTATATTTTTGTGCTTTTAAGTCCGGAATGGATCGAAAAAAACTTTTGGCATCTTCCACTTCTTCTTCCGAAAAAGCTGTCGCACAGATTTGTACTAGACTTTCTTTATTCCTTACTTCTATTTTATTTTGCACAAATGCAAGTACTTCACTGATCACAATGATTCTTTAGTGGCCATCGCGCAGCGTCAAGATCAATGACCACACTCTGCACCAACGCCTAAAACACCCGCACTTAAATGTACGACGACGGTTGCACGTCAACTGACAAGGTAAAATTAAATTACGTAGCAAAACTTCACAAACGTGATAGATATATATCCAATGATAATAAAATTAAAAAAAAAATCTAGGCGTCCCCGTAATAAGCTGTAGTTGTTTTAAATTATGTTTAAAACCGGCCAAGTGCGTGTCGGACCACGCACAATGAAGGGTTCCGTAGTGGGTATTCATTAACCTAAGAACAAACTTAACATTGTATTATCCCAAGGAAAAGTGCCTGATAAAACAATAAAGGCAAATACTTAGTTATGTTTCTTGCAATACAAAAAGTATTTTTCAAGTAAGTCAGATTTACCAGCATCTACTGATCCACTGTTTAGTGAAATTAGTACTGCCTTAGACAATAAGATTACGAAACAGGCACTGTACCTTTCGGTGAAGAAAAATTTTGATTATTTCTTTAGCCCAAATGATATAATGCCTAGACTGTGATTCCAATACAATATCTGCACTAGCAATGACTAAGAATAATTGTTATAATGATAATTATTGGATTATTGATTTGATTCTTGCGTTAAAAAAAAATATGTACCTACCCTCAGGTAGGTACATATTTTTTTTTAACGCAAGAATCGCATTACTTACGCTGTTGCCAGAGCCTAAACGATTAAACCGATTCAACATAACTAAGTATTTGCCTTTATTGTTTTATCAGGCACTTTTCCTTGGGATAATTAAAATAATTGCTACATCCTTTATTTAACATATGTTTGAAGATACAACTAAATTAGATAAATGAAGCAAATATGTAGCAATTATTGACGCAATACATTTCGGGAAACTCTGCATGCTTGGCTTTAAACTAGGAGGCGACCAGCCAACCAAACGTCAGGATGGCTGTACAAAAAAAAATGTTATTTCTAAATATATATAGTATGTAGCAATTATTTATTAAATGTAGCAAATATAAGCAATTATGTAGCAATTTTCTAATCAAAGTCAAAGTCAAAGTCAAACCATTTATTTCAAATAGGCACATAAGAGGCACTTTTGAACGTCAAAATTTACAAAAAAAATAGAATTGATTCTAGTTGCCCCTTCCAAAAGGTAGTTTTCAAAAGGTAGTAATCAACTCTCATAGACCAAAGCCACAGGCAACCAGCCATTCTGACGCACACTTAACATTGTAGTTGAAAAACATGTTACCTACCTGATTACCTCATACCTGCAAATGTTGCAACTGTTGTTGTGCGTGCTACTGTTTGTACGCACAATATTGAGATATTTACTATGTTATTTTAAGATCATAGACTTCTCATAGGTTTTCCTGTATATTTTGTATATTTTCTGTATTTTTTTCAAAATTTTTGGCTCATTAGTTTCGGAGATAAGGGGGATGATCAATTCTCATCTATTTCGTAAATAATTTTAAGTCTTTATTTTAAAATTATAACAAAAAAAATATCTGAAATCCTTACAACAAGCCGATATGTCGCACGGTAGAGTTTTGCACTTTTTTTTTAATTTTCAAATTCCCCCCAAAAGTGACCCCCCATGTCCAAAATTCATTTATTTACGTTACACGTCCGTGTTTGAGGTTCAGAAGTCCATATGTGGACCAAATTTCAACTTAATTGGTCCTGTAGATTCGGAGCAAATCGGCTGTGACAGACAGACAGACAGACACACGAGTGACCCTATAAAGGTTCCGTTTTTCCTTTTGAGGTACGGAACCCTTATTTTTAAATTAAAACTTCATTAGTTATCGATCCATCATTTTTGTGAAGTTCCGCCAGCTTTTTTTTTTTTTATATCATTGATGGATACTCCTGTCCCCTCTACTGGTCGAACGGACAAAGGGAATGGAGGATGGAAAATATCATGGGAGGATTAGGGAGAAAGCCAGAAGCTCTAAAAAATCACACCCGCCCGCCGTCTATATACAATTACAAAGCCAGACGCGTCGCACGTGCGTTGCCATCGCAGAGACACAGCTGCAATGTCTCATGGGCCTTTAAATATACCGCACATAGCATCTTTCGTATTGAAAATGTTTATAGAAGGTGGTGCTTTTACCATTTAAGAACATACTAGACTTCTATAGTATTTATATCTCACGAAGCGACGCGCGCTTGACTCGTGGTAACCAAGTTTACTACCGCGGGTATGCAAATCGGACCACAGTAAGGACTATTTCTGCTTGCAGCGCTCAGCCGCTATAGTAACGCTTACCTACGTTCATCAACCAATAGCATCGCCGCATCAGATTTTTGCTGAGCCCCTTGTTTTTGTAAATGAAAAAAAAAAACACCGTGTAAAACCGGATAAAGGGTGGTCAGACATCTGTGATCATTGTAACAGAGCCTGAGAAAGGATTTTTTTTTTATTGGTCGTCACAAATAGGGCGATAAATAGATATGGTCATCGAGCATGGGATTTTGTTTTGAAAGTGGTCCGATTTGCATGTCCGCGAAGCCGCGATAGTACAAACACACTGTGTAAAACCGGATAAAGGGTGGTCAGACATCTGTGATCATTGTAACAGAGCCTGAGAAAGGATTTTTTTTTTATTGGTCGTCTCAAAAAGGGCGATAAATAGATATGGTCATCGATCATGAGATTTTGTTTTGAAATTGGTCCGATTTGCATGTCCGCGAAGCCGCGATAGTACAAACACACTGTGTAAAACCGGATAAAGGGTGGTCAGACATCTGTGATCATTGTAACAGAGCCTGAGAAAGGATTTTTTTTTTATTGGTCGTCACAAATAGGGCGATAAATAGATATGGTCATCGAGCATGGGATTTTGTTTTGAAATTGGTCCGATTTGCATGTCCGCGAAGCCGCGATAGTACAAACACACTGTGTAAAACCGGATAAAGGGTGGTCAGACATCTGTGATCATTGTAACAGAGCCTGCGAAAGGATTTTTTTTTTATTGGTCGTCACAAATAGGGCGATAAATAGATATGGTCATCGAGCATGGGATTTTGTTTTGAAAGTGGTCCGATTTGCATGTCCGCGAAGCCGCGATAGTACAAACACACTGTGTAAAACCGGATAAAGGGTGGTCAGACATCTGTGATCATTGTAACAGAGCCTGAGAAAGGATTTTTTTTTTATTGGTCGTCACAAATAGGGCGATAAATAGATATGGTCATCGAGCATGGGATTTTGTTTTGAAAGTGGTCCGATTTGCATGTCCGCGAAGCCGCGATAGTACAAACACACTGTGTAAAACCGGATAAAGGGTGGTCAGACATCTGTGATCATTGTAACAGAGCCTGAGAAAGGATTTTTTTTTTATTGGTCGTCACAAATAGGGCGATAAATAGATATGGTCATCGAGCATGGGATTTTGTTTTGAAAGTGGTCCGATTTGCATGTCCGCGAAGCCGCGATAGTACAAACACACTGTGTAAAACCGGATAAAGGGTGGTCAGACATCTGTGATCATTGTAACAGAGCCTGAGAAAGGATTTTTTTTTTATTGGTCGTCTCAAAAAGGGCGATAAATAGATATGGTCATCGATCATGAGATTTTGTTTTGAAATTGGTCCGATTTGCATGTCCGCGAAGCCGCGATAGTACAAACACACTGTGTAAAACCGGATAAAGGGTGGTCAGACATCTGTGATCATTGTAACAGAGCCTGAGAAAGGATTTTTTTTTTATTGGTCGTCACAAATAGGGCGATAAATAGATATGGTCATCGAGCATGGGATTTTGTTTTGAAATTGGTCCGATTTGCATGTCCGCGAAGCCGCGATAGTACAAACACACTGTGTAAAACCGGATAAAGGGTGGTCAGACATCTGTGATCATTGTAACAGAGCCTGCGAAAGGATTTTTTTTTTATTGGTCGTCACAAATAGGGCGATAAATAGATATGGTCATCGAGCATGGGATTTTGTTTTGAAAGTGGTCCGATTTGCATGTCCGCGAAGCCGCGATAGTACAAACACACTGTGTAAAACCGGATAAAGGGTGGTCAGACATCTGTGATCATTGTAACAGAGCCTGAGAAAGGATTTTTTTTTTATTGGTCGTCACAAATAGGGCGATAAATAGATATGGTCATCGAGCATGGGATTTTGTTTTGAAATTGGTCCGATTTGCATGTCCGCGAAGCCGCGATAGTACAAACACACTGTGTAAAACCGGATAAAGGGTGGTCAGACATCTGTGATCATTGTAACAGAGCCTGAGAAAGGATTTTTTTTTTATTGGTCGTCACAAATAGGGCGATAAATAGATATGGTCATCGAGCATGGGATTTTGTTTTGAAAGTGGTCCGATTTGCATGTCCGCGAAGCCGCGATAGTACAAACACACTGTGTAAAACCGGATAAAGGGTGGTCAGACATCTGTGATCATTGTAACAGAGCCTGAGAAAGGATTTTTTTTTTATTGGTCGTCACAAATAGGGCGATAAATAGATATGGTCATCGAGCATGGGATTTTGTTTTGAAATTGGTCCGATTTGCATGTCCGCGAAGCCGCGATAGTACAAACACACTGTGTAAAACCGGATAAAGGGTGGTCAGACATCTGTGATCATTGTAACAGAGCCTGAGAAAGGATTTTTTTTTTATTGGTCGTCACAAATAGGGCGATAAATAGATATGGTCATCGAGCATGGGATTTTGTTTTGAAAGTGGTCCGATTTGCATGTCCGCGAAGCCGCGATAGTACAAACACACTGTGTAAAACCGGATAAAGGGTGGTCAGACATCTGTGATCATTGTAACAGAGCCTGAGAAAGGATTTTTTTTTTATTGGTCGTCACAAATAGGGCGATAAATAGATATGGTCATCGAGCATGGGATTTTGTTTTGAAAGTGGTCCGATTTGCATGTCCGCGAAGCCGCGATAGTACAAACACACTGTGTAAAACCGGATAAAGGGTGGTCAGACATCTGTGATCATTGTAACAGAGCCTGAGAAAGGATTTTTTTTTTATTGGTCGTCACAAATAGGGCGATAAATAGATATGGTCATCGAGCATGGGATTTTGTTTTGAAAGTGGTCCGATTTGCATGTCCGCGAAGCCGCGATAGTACAAACACACTGTGTAAAACCGGATAAAGGGTGGTCAGACATCTGTGATCATTGTAACAGAGCCTGAGAAAGGATTTTTTTTTTATTGGTCGTCTCAAAAAGGGCGATAAATAGATATGGTCATCGAGCATGGGATTTTGTTTTGAAAGTGGTCCGATTTGCATGTCCGCGAAGCCGCGATAGTACAAACACACTGTGTAAAACCGGATAAAGGGTGGTCAGACATCTGTGATCATTGTAACAGAGCCTGAGAAAGGATTTTTTTTTTATTGGTCGTCACAAATAGGGCGATAAATAGATATGGTCATCGAGCATGGGATTTTGTTTTGAAAGTGGTCCGATTTGCATGTCCGCGAAGCCGCGATAGTACAAACACACTGTGTAAAACCGGATAAAGGGTGGTCAGACATCTGTGATCATTGTAACAGAGCCTGCGAAAGGATTTTTTTTTTATTGGTCGTCACAAATAGGGCGATAAATAGATATGGTCATCGAGCATGGGATTTTGTTTTGAAATTGGTCCGATTTGCATGTCCGCGAAGCCGCGATAGTACAAACACACTGTGTAAAACCGGATAAAGGGTGGTCAGACATCTGTGATCATTGTAACAGAGCCTGAGAAAGGATTTTTTTTTTATTGGTCGTCACAAATAGGGCGATAAATAGATATGGTCATCGAGCATGGGATTTTGTTTTGAAATTGGTCCGATTTGCATGTCCGCGAAGCCGCGATAGTACAAACACACTGTGTAAAACCGGATAAAGGGTGGTCAGACATCTGTGATCATTGTAACAGAGCCTGAGAAAGGATTTTTTTTTTATTGGTCGTCACAAATAGGGCGATAAATAGATATGGTCATCGAGCATGGGATTTTGTTTTGAAAGTGGTCCGATTTGCATGTCCGCGAAGCCGCGATAGTACAAACACACTGTGTAAAACCGGATAAAGGGTGGTCAGACATCTGTGATCATTGTAACAGAGCCTGAGAAAGGATTTTTTTTTTTATTGGTCGTCTCAAAAAGGGCGATAAATAGATATGGTCATCGAGCATGGGATTTTGTTTTGAAAGTGGTCCGATTTGCATGTCCGCGAAGCCGCGATAGTACAAACACACTGTGAATGTGTGCGTGAAGACGAGTAGCGTCAGCACATAACATAACTTCGCCACTGTCTCGGACGGCACCGAGAGCTCCTGCGCTTACACAAAAATTCACAGCGTGTTTGGTCACTTGGTTACCACAAGTAAAGCGCGCGTCGCTTCCTGAGATAAAAATTGTGTATAATTTTATTAAAATGAAAACTGTTAAGAATTCATTGAAAACAATAATTGACACACACACATAATTGCTTCATATATTTTGAGTGTGAACCATGTTGCTAGCAACACAAAAGGTTGTTACTGCAAGTAATTTGCATGGACTTTAAGGCCCGGCGCCCATAAATAAAACTTAACAGTATGGAAATAAAGTTGAAATTTCAATGTTAACGGTCGCAAGCATACAAAAATTGTGCCGCGGTATTGTTTTTGTACTTACGACCGTTAACAAAGGATTTTTTTTTTATTGGTCGTCACAAATAGGGCGATAAATAGATATGGTCATCGAGCATGGGATTTTGTTTTGAAAGTGGTCCGATTTGCATGTCCGCGAAGCCGCGATAGTACAAACACACTGTGTAAAACCGGATAAAGGGTGGTCAGACATCTGTGATCATTGTAACAGAGCCTGAGAAAGGATTTTTTTTTTTATTGGTCGTCTCAAAAAGGGCGATAAATAGATATGGTCATCGAGCATGGGATTTTGTTTTGAAAGTGGTCCGATTTGCATGTCCGCGAAGCCGCGATAGTACAAACACACTGTGAATGTGTGCGTGAAGACGAGTAGCGTCAGCACATAACATAACTTCGCCACTGTCTCGGACGGCACCGAGAGCTCCTGCGCTTACACAAAAATTCACAGCGTGTTTGGTCACTTGGTTACCACAAGTAAAGCGCGCGTCGCTTCCTGAGATAAAAATTGTGTATAATTTTATTAAAATGAAAACTGTTAAGAATTCATTGAAAACAATAATTGACACACACACATAATTGCTTCATATATTTTGAGTGTGAACCATGTTGCTAGCAACACAAAAGGTTGTTACTGCAAGTAATTTGCATGGACTTTAAGGCCCGGCGCCCATAAATAAAACTTAACAGTATGGAAATAAAGTTGAAATTTCAATGTTAACGGTCGCAAGCATACAAAAATTGTGCCGCGGTATTGTTTTTGTACTTACGACCGTTAACAAAGGATTTTTTTTTTATTGGTCGTCACAAATAGGGCGATAAATAGATATGGTCATCGAGCATGGGATTTTGTTTTGAAAGTGGTCCGATTTGCATGTCCGCGAAGCCGCGATAGTACAAACACACTGTGTAAAACCGGATAAAGGGTGGTCAGACATCTGTGATCATTGTAACAGAGCCTGAGAAAGGATTTTTTTTTTTATTGGTCGTCTCAAAAAGGGCGATAAATAGATATGGTCATCGAGCATGGGATTTTGTTTTGAAAGTGGTCCGATTTGCATGTCCGCGAAGCCGCGATAGTACAAACACACTGTGAATGTGTGCGTGAAGACGAGTAGCGTCAGCACATAACATAACTTCGCCACTGTCTCGGACGGCACCGAGAGCTCCTGCGCTTACACAAAAATTCACAGCGTGTTTGGTCACTTGGTTACCACAAGTAAAGCGCGCGTCGCTTCCTGAGATAAAAATTGTGTATAATTTTATTAAAATGAAAACTGTTAAGAATTCATTGAAAACAATAATTGACACACACACATAATTGCTTCATATATTTTGAGTGTGAACCATGTTGCTAGCAACACAAAAGGTTGTTACTGCAAGTAATTTGCATGGACTTTAAGGCCCGGCGCCCATAAATAAAACTTAACAGTATGGAAATAAAGTTGAAATTTCAATGTTAACGGTCGCAAGCATACAAAAATTGTGCCGCGGTATTGTTTTTGTACTTACGACCGTTAACAAAGGATTTTTTTTTTATTGGTCGTCACAAATAGGGCGATAAATAGATATGGTCATCGAGCATGGGATTTTGTTTTGAAAGTGGTCCGATTTGCATGTCCGCGAAGCCGCGATAGTACAAACACACTGTGTAAAACCGGATAAAGGGTGGTCAGACATCTGTGATCATTGTAACAGAGCCTGAGAAAGGATTTTTTTTTTTATTGGTCGTCTCAAAAAGGGCGATAAATAGATATGGTCATCGAGCATGGGATTTTGTTTTGAAAGTGGTCCGATTTGCATGTCCGCGAAGCCGCGATAGTACAAACACACTGTGAATGTGTGCGTGAAGACGAGTAGCGTCAGCACATAACACACACATGCACACACACACTTCCTACTTCGCCACTGTCTCGGACGGCACCGAGAGCTCCTGCGCTTACACAAAAATTCACAGCGTGTTTGGTCACTTGGTTACCACAAGTAAAGCGCGCGTCGCTTCCTGAGATAAAAATTGTGTATAATTTTATTAAAATGAAAACTGTTAAGAATTCATTGAAAACAATAATTGACACACACACATAATTGCTTCATATATTTTGAGTGTGAACCATGTTGCTAGCAACACAAAAGGTTGTTACTGCAAGTAATTTGCATGGACTTTAAGGCCCGGCGCCCATAAATAAAACTTAACAGTATGGAAATAAAGTTGAAATTTCAATGTTAACGGTCGCAAGCATACAAAAATTGTGCCGCGGTATTGTTTTTGTACTTACGACCGTTAACATTGAAATTTCAACTTTATTTCCATACTGTTAAGTTGTATTTTTATTCGTCGCCTAAAAATACTTTACCATGGCGTGCCGCCAATGGGCGCCGGGCCTAAAAGAGACTCGACATCTGTATTTCTTCTCAGAGTAGTCGGACAGGAAACACCGAGCTCGTTTCGAACAAAAAAATATTTTACTTGTAAAAGTTTTAAGCTCTGACCACAGCCACATTGACACGGATCCTGCGCGGGATATGGGACAAGACTGCGCGCACCGTTTGTTTTAGGGACTGACCACACTTATTCATCTCTGTTCAGCTCTTGTCCATAAAAACAACGATTTTGTATGGAGATGCATCCGCATCCGTTCAGCTTTCCGCATCGAACGGATGCGTACGCATCTCCATACAAATTAATGATTAGGTATAGTCCGCGCGCAAGTGCTAGTCACCGCCTGAGGTACCTATGTGAGCGGTGAGGGGGGGCCGCCCATTGACACGATTGGCAGACTGAGTTAGCTTCACCAAAGTCTACCCCCCCGTCTCAACGCTCACATACCTCAGGCGGTGACTATCATTTGTGGGCGGATCACGCAAGTATTCGCGTACCGCACTGGGCTCACGTGGTAGATTACAGCCTACTCCCTCTCTTGTGTCCCAGCAGTGGGAACATTAACAGGCTAATTATGTTATGTATGTAACTATTCGCGTTAGTTTTCATGAACACTTCCATAAAACTTAGGCTCAGCGGAGAGAGAACGGAGCGCAGCGAAGAGGATTTTATTAACGCGCTTGAAAATAAACTTTAACATTATTACAATAAAGTGCATAAATGCTTGAACCTGACAAAAAATGCTCGCGCGTCCTTGAAGATATACGCGATCCGTAAAGAAAATACCCGAGACCGCGCGGGGATTATTTCTCTCTGTCTGCGCTGACCCTTAGTTGACACAATTGGCGCGAGCGAGTTTTGTCCTGGATCCGCGGGGGATTCAATTCAGTTGAGCCAAAGCTTTATTTAGATTCGCTAAATAAAAATAATTGTGGGCATCCAAGCAAAAAGGGTCCAGTAGAGGTGTATTGAGTTATGTCTAGATTCGGTATCTAGAACAGTCAATGCACAGAGGATTTAAAAAAAATCTGGCACATTTTTTTTTGGAGTTGCGCTCTGAAATAGCTTGGTTTAGAAAAAACATTTTCTAAACTTTTCTCTTAAAGTTTGTAGTACTTAGAAACATCTAGAATAGAATAGAATAGACATTTATTTTGCAAATATGGTTAATACATAATAGGTGACAAGATACATGAAAGCTCCGCCATAGTTCACCATAAGCATGCAAACATTTATATTATTGTTCACTTAAGTCTAATCAAAAGCAAATCCATTATTAAAGAGCAATTCAGCAAAAAAAAAATCTGATAAAAACTCAGTCACACTGTAGTACGTCTTATCCATTAAAAATATACGTAGTCTACTCTTAAACTGCACTGTTGTTAAGTCTCTTCAACCACTTGGTAATTTAGAAACATCATATAAAGTCATTTACTATACAGGGTTACTGGTAACTCAACGTATTCCTTGCACGACGTCATAGTAAGGTTAAAATGCAACAAATTAAGCCACCAAATGTTCTACCGAAATTCAGTAGTTTTTGAGTTTTTTTTTAAATAAAGTAATGACAAAAATTACGAAAAATAAAATGTTGAATTAGTGATCTCTGCCAAGTTTTCGGAATTTGGGATTTTTTTATTATTAACAAAGATTTGCTACGGCATCAGCTATGATAATAAATTAAACTCCAGTATAGTCGCACCGTAAATCATTTTTATATTGTATTTTTCATAAAACAACTAAAAACCTAATTAACTCAAAAACTACTGAATTTCGGTAGAACATTTGGTGGCTTAATTTGTTGCATTTTAACCATACTATGACGTCCTGCAGGGAATACGTCGAGTTACCAGTAACCCTGTATAATGAACTTGTAGAAAATTGAGCATCAATTAATATAAATCAATTAAAATCGCGAAATTAAATTTTTTCACCCAACTATACAAAACTCCGTATATCTCTGAAACTAAATGCCGAGAACTGGAAATGCCCTTTTGGCTTGGACGCCCACAATTTATCAATTTCGTTTGACATGAATACGGATTTTTTTTATTATTTAATAATTCTTTAATATATAATAATAGAATAATATACTCACGCGGAAGTCTTAGGTCTCGTCAGCTCGTCATGGCTGTCAGAATCTGACACCCTTCTACCGAGGTCCCTTCGTAGATCGACGGGAGGCTTTACAGAGATTGCTCCTTCTTTCAGCGTCTTTACTACGTATTCCTCTTCGTATTCTAGTATCTCGTCTGTTTGCCATGGCCTGGGAAGTGTAAAAAGTTGGATTAAAGCGGAGATTTCTTGAAAATGGTCAAAAAGGTGTTTTTTTTTAAAGCAGTGTATCTCTGTCGCTGAAAACCAGCGCTGGGGCTCTGTCTCGCATAGGGTTGCAGCATTATGCTGAGCGATGGCCGTTTTGCGTGAATGTGACGCATATTTTCCCTCAACTTGTTCTTTCGTGTTTGTATTTTTATTTCTGTGCGTTATGTTTACCGCAAATAAACGTATTTTCTTTCTTTTTCTTTTTTCTTTTCTTAAACCGCAAATATATTTTCCAACAGTATGATATTTTCAAAGTCTTTTGTGCATACGGTGATGGAACCCAAAACATAATTTAATACATCAAAAAAATGTTTAAAGACAACTCTTATTATTTTTAAAAGCAGTTTATCCCTTCGTTAACAGTTATAATTATAATTAAAAGTATACCATAAAATTGCAAATGCCAAACTGCATCCGGTGATGGATATTTTTTTATTAATTAGTATCTAATTTTATACGATTTTATTTGCATTTTTACGCCATACGATGTGTCATCGCACATCTCTTTCTTTTGTATGCAATCTGACAGTGACAGTGGTTTACCTGTTGTCAGCCTCTTATAAGCTGATGGGGATTTTTAAAGAACATAGCAACAACATAGGATGAATGAAACTCGACCAACAAAAGTTATTTGCAAAGCAGAGGTGAGTGGAAACGCCTGGAGGGACGCCCTAGGAGGATATATAGTGACCTAATTGGTGACGATCTTCAGAAAGGTCAGGTGCGTAGTACTCGCAACCGGCGTGCGTGTATGACCAGATGTATGAACGTAGGCGAAGCTAAAGGAGTATGTAAGGAGCGTAGCAGGTGACGTTCTATAGTTTCTGTCTACCCTCATGGGAAGGAGGCGTCAGTTTATGTATGTGTGTAAAACAACATAACATCACGCCTTGGTTCCCCGAAGGGTTAGGCAGAGGTGTACAGTACACCCACATTTCGCCAGTTATGTTTAAGTCCCATGTAATAGGGGGCCAGCCTATTGCCATCATTCGGGCACATGACTAGACTCTGGGCTGCTAATGAGAAATGCCAGATGGAAAAGCCCAATAATACTTTGCCCGACCTGGGAATCGAACCCAGCACCTCATGCTCACCAGTAACGCTTCCGACCACTGTACCAAATAAAAATATGTGATAAAACTTCAAATTAACAATTTTCGGGCTTTTCCGTTCACTTTTGCTGTGAGATCTTGCTTCTTGCCAAATTTCATGATTCTAGGTCAACAGGAAGTACCCTATAGGTTTTGATTTATTTGCGAGTATCCAAATATGTCGCATAAATTGCCGTATTTTTTTATTACGTTGACTTAGAAGCTTGAATTTTTTAGAGCTCCAAGAGACCGTAGACCTACGTATTTGATATTAATTTCCACTTGATACCTCCAAGCGTTCGTGAGAAAAAAGCTCTTGACAGACTGATAAACGGACAACGAACAGAGGGGCTACTCCGAGCATAAATCTGAAGTATCGGCCGAATGTTCGGTCTTTTCTTTACTACGGCTAACTATTGCTGACTACGGCGAAAAAATAAATAAAAAAGGCAGTCGAAGAGATAAACCAAAGTCAAAACTGTGACTTGATGTCGGGTAAGGACTCAAAGTCAAAAAAATAAACTATGGAAGTTATAAAACGGCCGAACATTCGGCCGATACTTCGGTTTAGCGCTTCGGAGTAGACCCCCTGATCTTATAAGGGTTCCGTTTTTTCCTTTCGAGGTACGGAACCCTAACAAACATAACAGATCTATAAGAACGAGCACAGAACAGAAAAATAACAAACAGATATTTACTAATGACCTCTTCTCTTACAAACGACCTGTTTGCGAATGACCGAAGATTTTATTGTCATGTCAGAAGTAGACGCCCGCTTTACTTGTGGTTACCAAGTGTATAAACACGCTGAGAATGTGAAGAAGAACCGGCAAGAAACTCCATGGTCAGAAGGAACTCCACTTCTCCATAGGAAACGACCAATTGGAACCGTGCACCTAGCTTCTGACGTTTCATAAGTGCCCATGTAGGTTTATGTGAAATAAAATATTTTGATTTTGAATAAAATAAAAAGAAATTTAAGTACTTACAACGTATTCAAATGATTGTACACCCATCCTTGATCAGTTACACCTGTAAGATAAGAAAAATAGTAAGTTAATCTCAGTACCATTTTGTCGGTTATCTCTCTCTGGCTAACTTTTTTCCGCGGCTTCGCTCGCGTGCATGAAACATTAGAATCAATTAGGCCCGGCGCCCATTGGCGGCACGCCATGGCAAGGTATTTTTAGGCAACGAATAAAAATATAACTTAACAGTATGGAAATAAAGTCGAAATTTCAATATTAACGGTCGTAAGTACAAAAAGAATACCGCGGTATGATTGACCGACCGTTAACATTGTAATTTCAACTTTATTTCCATACCATTAAGTTATAGTTTCAATTCTCGGCAAGCTGCCACCAGCCACCCTGCGAAGATCGTCACTCCACCAGCCTGAGGGCGTCCTACCTTACGTTTGCCGATACGCGGTCTCAAGAACACGTCTACCCCAACGGTCATCGGTTCTAAGGCTAATATGGCCGGCCCATTGCCACTTCAGCTTGCTTATTCTATGGGCTATGTCGACAACTTTGGTTCTCTGCCGGATCACCTCGTTCCAGATTCGATCCCTCAGAGAGACTCCAAGCCCGTTCCATAGCTCGCTGAGCGACCTTGAATTTATGGACCAGCCGTACCGTGAGTGTCCACGTTTCGGCTCCGTAAGTTATAACAGGCAGGACGCACTGATTGAAGACCTTCGTCTTTAGGCTCTGTGGAATACGCGACGCCTAGAGACGAAGGTCTTCAACGTTTATATTTAAAAAAAAAAACCACCGACTTCCAAAAAAACACTACAAAGTGAAAAATAACTTTAATTTCGGAAGTCGGTGGCTTTTGATCTGTATTTTAGTTTTTTGCCACCGACTTCCGAAATTAAAGTTATTTTTCACTTTGTAGTGTTTTTTTTTGGAAGTCGGTGGTTTTTTTTTTGTAAAAAGTTTTTATTTTTCACTTTTTAGTGGGTCAGTTTGTAATTTATCCAATTTACAATAGCCTAATGTCAAATGCTCATCACCTTTTACAAAATATTGCTTTTTCCGATGCAGGGGCGTTAATTGTTGAGGAGTTCTCCTGGTAAGAACCAGGAGATTTAATGGTGACTTCACCATATGCATTTTGACGAGCATAAATTGCTTAGCAACCATTTTAAAGTGCCTAATCGAATCGCAACGGTGAAATACTTATTATTAAGTAGTTCCGGTAGCCATCTGTGGTCTTCATCATCAGTTCCACTTCACCAAATGGCGCTTTTCGAGTGCAAATGCACGAGTTGCTATAAAAAATACTCAAATCGCTATAGGTTTGCCTATAAAATTTGAGGATTTCCCTCGATTTCCATGGGATCCCCTCATCAGATTCTGATTTGGTGGCAATGGGACCACCTCGGGAGCATACCCTTCCAAACAAAAAAAGATTTTTTTAAATCCGTCCACAATTGACGGAGTAATCGGTGAACATACATAAAACAAACATACAGCCGAACATATAACCTCCTCCTTTTTGGAAGTCGGTTAAAAATGCGTTTAATTCAGACCTAATTTTGTTCCATATTTTGTTAGTCTTACATTAATATCTTAAAACTATGTTAGTCATGAGTTCAGTAACATAAAATCCAATAAATAATCGAAAACAAATTATACAGTCAACCCACAAAATTCTATCCGATTCACATTTATTCAGACTTATAATAATTCTGATGTGCAAGTTTAAAAAAAAATCAGTTGTGTTCCATCCTAAATAGTCGCGAAGTCGCGGGCTAGTTGTGATTCTTTTGTTTTTTCTTAAAAAAACGTTGCCCACACTAAGAATTCCTCCTGACTCGTGGGTAAACATTTAAACTCACATACACAAACAGCCAGACCCGGGACAACTACTGGTAGGTCATACAAATATTTGATCCGTGCGGGAATCGAACCCGCGACACGCAGCGCAGCAGTCAATCGCTTAACCACTGCGCCAACCGTGCCGTCGATAATCAATAAAATTTTGTATAGAATTAAATAAGGTACCCTCAGGCGGCGTAGGCTGCAGGTTCCTATGAAACAGTCGGGGCAGCCAGGGGTTCAGGAGGTTGCGCGCGCGCAAGCGTTGAGCCTCTTCGATGATTGTCTTCTGTTCTGTGGCTGCTATCTGTAAAGAAGAATTGAGGCGCTGACAAGAGGCAAATGATAAAAGTAGGCTTGTCTTAACCAAAAAAAATTGTGAATTCTATATAGTTTCTGGTAGCGGAAAAAATATATGTTATTCTTTTGAACATATTTCTCAGAATTTGGTCGTTACCATAACACGTTTAGAAAAAAAAAACTCTATACAAATTAACGGTAAACTAACCCATTTACTTTGAGTTTAAATCCAAAATATCTGTATGAAATATCAACGTACGGTTGGTATTTAATTAATAACAAGAACGTCTTATTTGTACGCAGAACTTGGTTGTTTTTTATTTTCGATTACTCAAATCATTTTTGAGTAAATAAATATTTTATTTTTGTGCCCGGTTGATGGCAATAGGCTCGCCCCCTATTACATGGTACTTAAACATAACTGGCAAAACGTGGGTGCACTTCTGCCTAACCCTTCTGTGTTGTGTGTATTCAGCTGTATCACCCTCCGAATGGTTCTGGAGTGGCGACCACGTACACGAAAACGTAGCGTTGGAAGGCTGGACCGATGATATGCGCTGGATGCGGGAAGCACAAAACCGGTCGAAGTGGCGGTGCTTGGGGGGGGGGGGGGGGTTATGTCCATGATTCAGCTAAGGCTGGACCGATGACCTTGTGAAGCCCGTAGGTATGCGCTGGATGCGGGAAGCACAAAACCGGTCGAAGTGGCGGTGCTTGGGGGGGGGGGGGTTATGTCCATGATTCAGCTAAGGCTGGACCGATGACCTTGTGAAGCCCGTAGGTATGCGCTGGATGCGGGAAGCACAAAACCGGTCGAAGTGGCGGTGCTTGGGGGGGGGGGGGGGGTTATGTCCATGATTCAGCTAAGGCTGGACCGATGACCTTGTGAAGCCCGTAGGTATGCGCTGGATGCGGGAAGCACAAAACCGGTCGAAGTGGCGGTGCTTGGGGGGGGGGGGGGGGGTTATGTCCATGATTCAGCTAAGGCTGGACCGATGACCTTGTGAAGCCCGTAGGTATGCGCTGGATGCGGGAAGCACAAAACCGGTCGAAGTGGCGGTGCTTGGGGGGGGGGGGGGGTTATGTCCATGATTCAGCTAAGGCTGGACCGATGACCTTGTGAAGGCCGTAGGTATGCGCTGGATGCGGGAAGCACAAAACCGGTCGAAGTGGCGGTGTTTGGGGGGGGGGGGGGGGGGGGTTATGTCCCTTACCTGGTCCTCATTGGCGATGGCTTCGGACACCTTGATCCACAGCTTGGCAGACTCGAACTCTTGCTGCCGGTCCAAGTTCATGAGGTAGCGCGGCAGACGCTGTTCTTTTAATAGCGCTACGTCGAAAAGGTTTGATTCCTCCTGGAAAACGAAAGGGGTCAACATTTTAACTCAACTTTATATACACCCTGGCATTTTAACCGTCTTACAACGGCAGCCCACTTCATGTATCCAATGACTACCAATCACACTAATATTATACGTCGAAACTTTGTGAGTGTGTGTGTGTGTGTGTGTTTGTTACTTCTTCACGCTCAAACGGCTGGACCAATTTTGATAAAATTTTGTATGGAGGTAGCTGACACCATGGATTACATAGGCTACTTTTTATCCCGATATTCCCACGGGATCGAGACTTACGCGGATGAAACCGCGGGGCGCAGCTAGTCATTCATAAAAGTAAACGTTTTTTTTTTAAATTAAAATTTGAATAATTAAAGAGTAATCATCTGCCTAGCCTTTTCCCAACTATGTTGGAGTCGGCTTCCAGTCTAACCGAATGCATCTGATTGCCAGTATTTTACATGGAGCGACTGCCTATCTGACCTCCACAACCCAGTTATTACTGGGTAACACGATATCCCTTGGTAAGACTGGTCAGGCTTTTGGGCTTCTGACGACCCGTAACAACTGTCAAAGATCTACAAATGACAGCCGGGGCCAACGGCTTAACGTGCTTTCCGAGGCACGGAGGAATCTTGGTATGAACAGATGGTCACCCATCCATGGACCAACCGCGGCAAGCGTAGCTTAGCCTGATCGATCGACCCGTGCGGCAGTTATTATTTAGCCACAAGCTCCTCAATAATTAAAGAGTACGGTAATACAGACACATATATACGCCACCAGGGGCGAAAGCACCGTATAACACGATTCCTACCGGCTTCCCTCCGGAAATTCGGAACACAACCACTCTATAGTCATTGAAAGATGGCACAGTCAGTAGTGTTTAATAATGCTAAATAATATAATCACACATAAAGGCTTATACATACTGGCGTGACTTGTCATGCGACGTGACACTGGTAGAACAATTTCTATGAAAAAATCAAGGAAATTGTTCTACCGGTGTCGCGCTAGTATGTAGATACCCTTAAAATTAAAACATTACAAAATGCCTACATTATATTTTTTGTCTTTATATCGTCTACTTCATGACGAGTTTATTTTGTATAGAAACGAAATTTTTTGCCCCGGCTTACCTCTCTCATAAAACCACCCTTCGCCACTGTACGCCACCATCCTCACACACACACTCACATGCACACCCTCGCACACACACATACACACATTTCTTTTCTCTTATATTTTCTTAAGGCTAGTATTTAAACGAGTGACTGTAAATTAAAGTTTTAAGTGACAAAAATAATTCATTTACGTTATAGTTTTACTAAGTGAGCGACTGACTGCGAGTGACGAGAAATCAACAGAACAGCAACTTACAAACATTAATTTGAGTTACTTCAAATACAAAATGAGAAGCTTTTATTTATATTTGTAACGTTCAGTTGACCTAATTTTCATATTCACAACCTCATCTAACCCAAATGATTCACCAAGAATAGAGGGAATCTGGTTAATGGTCACTGTTCTAACCTAACCTAACCCAAATGATTCAATAGCAGCACCCTCTCTGTATTTCTAGTCGCTCACTTAGTCATTTAGTCGAACGGCTAGAATTTTAATATCTGAGATGGATTAATCACAAGCCACATTTAGTTGAAAGTTAAGTTATTAAAACAGTATGTCATCATCAGTCGCTAAGTTTTCTTTTTGTCGTTCGTTTTATAATTCCCCTTTTCTTAATGCTTTTTTGTAAATTAGTTAATAAGTAACCATAAATATATGATAAATCTATTGCTGTATCGACGCAGTTTATGTTAGCATTAGTTTTGGAATCACTGACTCCAAAGTCACAGGCAATAAACCTAGTTTGGGAGCTAGGAGATTAAGTAGTCTCACATCTCTGTACCAAATTTAAATTTGAAGACACGGTTGGCGCAGTGGTTAAGCGATTGACTGCTGCGCTGCGTGTCGCGGGTTCGATTCCCACACGGAACAAATATTTGTATGACCTACAAGTAGTTGTTCCGGGTCTGGCTGTTTGTGTATGTGAGTTTAAATGTTTGTAAAGGGAACCACTATACAGGAGGAATTCCTAGTGTGGGGTAACGTTTTAAAAAAAAAAAAATTGTTCAATTGTTTTTGTCACCAAGTTATAGATAATAATAAATAAATAATAATAATAATAAAATAAAAATAATTAAAACAAAAAATCCATAATTAAATTTTTTGTATGTCTGTCTGTCTGTTTGTTCCGACCGACTTATCTCCAAAACGGCTAGACCGATTTTGACGGGGCTTTGACAGGCAGAAAGCTGATGGTACAAGAAGATTATTAGACATAATTATTGACGTGTTAGTACAAACCAATTTACAGAAAAAAAAAAAAAGTTTCGGAGGCTACTTTTATTTTAGAAAAAGCCACTGCTTACCCCAGTCTTCTTATCCTTAATATCAATCTTTCCGTCCCAGTAACCTTCGAGCACCGCTATAGTTTCCTTGCCACGTTTGATTCTACCTTGAACCGAATTCGTTTGATCCGCACCGCCTAGGAATGACTGTGGAAAGAGAGCGAAGATAAATTAAGATTAAAGTTCCTGTTCTTAAATGGACCAACAATGTAATATCAGAAGAAAAAATCTGCCGCTTTCTTTGACCATCGCGCGAGCTGGCAACGTCGCATTTCTACAGGGTTTTCGTGATTATAAAATAGGATCATCATCATTTCAGCCGAAAGACGTCCACTGCTGGACATAGGTCTCCCCCAAGGGGGGGTTTGCCATAATCGCCACGCGTGGCAGGCGGGTTGGCGATCGAAGTATGGTGTTAAAATGCATAGAGAACGCTGCTACCAATTCTCTAGTAAGCCTTAGTCGCCTTTTACGACACCCACGGGAAGAAATACGATACATAAATATACTTACAAATACCAATATTTGGCTGAAAATACTTTGACTAAAATTTAATAAAATAATGACGAAAACCCTCTAAAAATGCAACGTTGCCAGCTCGCGCGGGACGAACGCTCTTAATTGACACCAAGATTAGACTTAAAAATAGTGCAATAATAGCTTGTCATAAATATGGCACATTGAGGTTTAGCACAGGTACACAGGCTACACATCAAGCTATACGCTGACCTGTCATTGTACGGAAATCCTATACAATGCGAGATCAGCTTATACTGGAAATGTATAGCTTGAGTTTGAGGAAGGGCATGAGGATGGTGATAGAAATATTTACTCACTCTTAGTTTGAATTCGACGTCCGCTTGATAGCCGGTTTCCGGGCACATTACATGCACCTGAAAAAAAAGGGATCTATGTGAGCAATTGTATCAATTTTTAATTAAAAAAATAAATAATTATATGTAATTTATAAATAATTTTGTATTTTTTTTTAGAGCGGCCTTAAGGTCTAGTATATGCTATTTCAAGGTTATCCATTCTTTACCGGACATCCTGTAAAAAACACGAAATGATACGAAAAAAAAAATCGCTTTTCATTAATTAAAATCAAATCATTTTTATTTTTGCAAACATGGGTAATTGGTACATAGATGTTTTATTAAAAAAGTAGTCCTCCATTCTACCGTCTCATGGGCATGCAAATAATATTAAATTCCAAAATTAAACAGAAATTCTATTGATACCGAATAAATATAAATGTCAAGACAAAAAATAAGACTAAAAAGTTGTGACATTTTTACAGTAATGTCAAAAAAATAATAAAGAATGTCAAAGTGTCAATCAGAATAAAAAGTTTCAGTATAGGAACACAAATAAAATCAACAATAGTCAATCATAATAAAAGTTTATAAATCAGTGCAGAGAAAGAATCAGCAATACAACTCTCTAAGTTCATAAAATGCTACTGACTGATTATTTCAGAAATAGTCATTCAATATGATTTTATGAAGAGAGTTAGTTGTACGATTCTAATGATTACAATCCTGTAAAGCCATATTTGTTACGGCCGCGAATCATATTTAGATCAACATACAACCTGACACAGACCTGCAAATTGCAAAAAACGTAATAAAATTTGAATTTCGCGGGCTACCTTAGCGCATCCCCCTTAAGGGAGTCCTCAATTGTGTAATAGCTTTTCTCAATTAATATTTGGTTTATTGCCCTTTTAAATTTCATTACAGTCATATTTTTTATTACATCAGGTACTTTATTATAAATACGTGGGGCAATACCAAAAAAAACTTTTCTGCATGTAGATAATCAAGTCGTACCTTTCCTCCGAGCTCCATGCTCAGCGTACCAATGACGATGCCCTTACAATGTGCGTACGGCGCTGTTGTGACGTATGTCTCTCCCCAGTTTAGGAGGTGGATACGAGCGCACCCTTCCAGGATCGCTGATGTTGAATTACCTGGAAAAAATATGAGTAAGATAAGTGATCGTTGTTATAGTTAAACTATTTCACGAAGTCCTCTCTTGTCGCTCTAATGGCGGTAAACATAAGGTTCAAATTGCAATAACCAAACGGACTTCGTGAAATCGTTTAACTATACGATAAATTGCCAGCTTATTGCACTTTGTTCAAGAACTGATTTTAAACCCGAGTCTAAGTTGTCAACTTTGTATTAAGAACTTTATCTCAGACGAAATAAGGTTCGAAATTAAAAAAATACACGATGGTTTAAACCTGGCTCTAAAGATAATTCTTGTTTTGTAATAAAGCCGTTGACGGAAGTGTGTAACAGGAAGTGACAGCTTGGGCATGGAATAAGTACGTTTGAATAGCATGGAATTAGTGCATAACACCATCACCCCTGTAATCCCCGAAGGGTTAGGCAGAGGTGTACCTATAGTACACTCACATTTCACCAGTTATGTTTAAGTCCCATGTAATAGGGGGCGGGCACAAATCCAGACTCCAGGCTGCTTCTGAGAAATTCCTAACGGAAAATCCCAATATCACTTTGCCCGACCTTTTTTTTTTTGGGTGGGTAACTTCTCCCGCTCGGGTGGAGCGGGCCGGAGTGTCAGACTTGCGAGCCTATTGCCATCAACCGGGCACAAATCCGACTCCGGGCTTTACTGAGAAATTCCTAATGGAAATTTCCACTAACACTGCCTGACCTGGGAATCGAACCCAGGACCTCATGCTCAACAGTAGAGCGACCACTCGACCAACGAGGCAGTTGCTTATCACCAAGGTGAGATGTCACTGCCAGGGTTACAAGCCTGTCCGAAAGGGATATCGTGGCCCTGGCACACAGGCACCTGAAGGAACACGGGTGGGTTTTAGTCAGTAAAAGTCTAACACGCCCTCCTGCTCCACCCAGAGCGGGAGAAGTTATTTGATAATTTCCCACACAAAAAAAAAAAAAATTAGGTGTCAGATGTTACACATCGTAGGCGACTACTGTAAGGCGTTCGTTTATTTGTTTATAGTTCTTATTTCAGCTGTTATGATGATGATTTTGATTATGCAAATATGCAGGCTACTCACCATAGAATTTGGACCTAGCTAACAGACTGCCCTCTATGACGAACCCTTCCTTCCTGTTCGTCACATAAAAGGCGGACACGGGGGGGTGGTGGGAGACCTGCAAATAAAACAAACACAACATTATTACTATTCACTGTCTCAAAGTCAAAGTCAAAGTCAAAGTCAAACCATTTATTTCAAATAGGCACATAAGAGGCACTTTTGAACGTCAAAATTTACAAAAAAATAGAATTGATTCTAGTTGCCCCTTCCAAAAGGTAGTTTCGTATGGAGAAGAATGGGCAAGAAACTCCACCGGTACTCTTTTAAAAATGTTTTACAATATTTTGTTTGATTACATTAATTATATGATTATATGTGAAGACGATGCACCTAGAATAAAATTACTATACCATAATAGGTAAAACGAATTAAAAACTAAGCAATAAAAAATAAGTTAATTATTAGATAGATATGTGGTGTTCACATATTTACAAACATCATACAAGTATGTTTTTCTAAAAAAATAAAAAAATAAGTCAGTGTGGAGGTTATCACAGAATGTAACATCAATATCATAAAAATAACAGATTTTACCATAAAAATAGCAACCAGTTTGGTTTTGTCTAGACTCTAGATTGTCCTATGGAGCTGGACCAGCATGTTTCCAAGCATTCCTGTCCTGGATATAATCCTCTAACTTGTAATATGCTTGTTTACAAAGTGTACTTTTAATATGTGTTTTAAATTTTCTCTCATTTAATTTCAATTTTCTCCTAAGATACTGGTCATCCATAGTGTTGAATGTTGACCTTCTTTGTGCAGTCACTGTTTGAGTCTATAGATCTCTATTCTGTACTACTGTCGTAGGCTTTTGAATTAAGAATGACTTTTGTTTTCGCCAATGTGATCGCCTGAAGGCTGCGCTCGTATTATTTATAACAAACACTGCTATCATTACAGGAAAAAATCCTAATGCGGTAGCGTGGTCCTTAACTATCTTAAATAACGTAACACATACAATATTATTTTTGTGAATTCATTCAGAGAGCAGGAAAATAAATCGATCCTGTCAGCCGTGTCATTCAGTGCGTGCAAGGCGCGCGTCAGTGGCGCTTTGCTGAGCAAGTTGGTTCGTGCGTGAGGCACTGCTAGTAGCCGTGGCTTCGTAATTGTCAGGCACATTCAGACAAATCTCCTTCAAAACACCGGAATTAAAGGTCTTACCACGTAATAGTTTGAATACATATGTGGTTATAGCTAAGTCCCTCCTTGTCTCGAGTTTGTTGTATTTTATATGTTTTATTATTTTAAATATATCTGGTGTACAACTTCTTCACTTCTTTGATTGAATCCACGGGAAAATCCTCTACAAGAAGTTAACACCTAGTTTAGGAGACAGGATTTTTTTTGTTAATATAGACAATTTTTTTTTTCCCCTTGTGACCATTGTGAGTTGATTTACTTACTATGTGCAACTAGTATACAACCTGTGTCTATGTATTTTTTGGATCAATAAACTTATTATTATTATCTCCTTTATTTCATTAAGAGATTACAGATAAATTAATTATTAGTATTTAAAAAATATAAAAAACCGGCCAAGTGCAAGTCGGACTCGCGCACGAAGGATTCCGTACCATTATCTATAAAAACGGCAAAAAAATCACGTTTGTTGTATGGGAGCCCACCTTAAATATTTGTTTTAATTTAATTTAATTATTTATTTTTAAAGTGAATATATAATTAAATATTCTGTGAATATTTCAAGCGTCTACCTGTTGCCGTTATCAAAATCGAGCAAAAACGAGCAAAAAAGTCACGTTTGTTGTATGGTAGTATTTATTTTATTCTGTTTTTTAGTATTTGTTGTTATAGCGGCAACAGAAATACATCATCTGTGAAAATTTCAACTGTCTAACTATCACGGTTCATGAGATACAGCCAGGTGACAGACGGACAGTCAGACGGCGGAGCCTTAGTAATAGCGGCACATTCTACCGGCATTGCTTATTTTTGTGTTAGTTCTAAGTTTATCAATGTACCCCTTTAATTTAGTTTTCTCTCGACGAGTGCTGTATATAAGCAGCGCTCCCCAATAAATGACAGATCGTTATTCGCCTTTTAATCACCAACACGCAACCCCTAAAGGGTGGGTATATTATTATTAGTCCATTGGTGGAAAACGTTTGAAAATAGGTTCGGTTGTTTTTGAGTTTACCGCGTTCAGACAGACAGACGCGGCAGAGGACAATGTTTTATAATATGCAAAGATGTGGTCGTCAAAGCAAAAAGGGTCCAGTTCTCGGCCTTTAGTTTCCGAGATATACGCAGTTTTGTAAAGTTGGGTGCAAAAATTTCATTTCGCGATTTTAATTGATTATTCATTAATGCTCAATTATCTACAAGTTCATATTATATAGTTTTTCTCATATCAAGTTTTGTCAGAGTTCGAGTTCAAATGCCAGACAAAAAAAAAATGCCAGTTTTTTTATATTTTTTTGATCCTTATTAACAATTGACTATTCTAGATACCGAATCTAGTCTTATCTCAAAACCCCACGACTGGAACCTGTTTGCTTGGACGCCCACAGATGGTGATACATACAGTCAGTGCTTTGACCTGTCCCCTCTTACAAAGAAGAAGAGTTGGTCGGGTTATGCGGGTCACCGACTCTTTGATAAAAACTGTTTTTTTTTTGTGGTAAACCTCACCGATGTGACGCGCATCCTGTTACCATGGATTAAGTACATGATTCTTGGAATTTTTTATCGGTTATTATAAAAATAATTCGCTGTTCCATACATTTTGACCGAGCAGGTATTGCACTTCTGTAGGAAACCGCTGTTTTTTTTTTTTTTTTAATTTCCGACGAGAAATTTCAACGCACGGGGGTCAAGTATGATGTACTGAATCCATGGTAACAGGATCCGCGTCGATGTCCCTTCCACCCTGTATATTTAACAATTATGTAGTCAAATAAAAGCACTCTTCTTCTCTCCTACTTTTGTCTACTTCTTTTCTCTACTTCTCCTACTTCCACACACACACACACACACACACACACACACACACACACATACACCCCCACACACATTCACGCACGCACACGTGGAAGTAATAAATATATTGAATATTAACCCATCACATTGGTCGAGTTACGTTAGCTAATATAGCTCACCAGTTGCTCACCTGTTCCGCTAAATAATAAGTATAAGACTCTGGTCCATGTCTCCAGCAGCATCTGAAGGTCTCGCCCAGCACCGGATTGTAGGGTTTCTTGAGACCCTTTGGCTTACGGTACAGGCCAGAGAGGTACCAGCGAAGGACGGCTACGAATCTTTGGTATGGATCTTCTACGAGTTGGGCTCTGAAAAGATAGAGAGGTGATATTTATAATGACTGGTACGAAATCAAAAGTCCTTTATTCAAACTTGGCTGAGAAGAGAGAGTCCCCCTAAAACGCCCACCCTTCACCACTTTCTAGTGCTTTAGCTGGCAAGAAGAAGTGACGCAACAAACTGTTCAGCAGCACAGCTATCTGTACAGTGAGAAAACTTGATTCTATAGTAATAGAATGTTAAATTTGCATTAGGCAACACAAAAAATTAAAGTAAATTATTTGCCATAATGTTAGCTAGAACACGCCACTATACAAAACAAAACAAAATAATCTTCGAAAACTATACTCAAACGGAGATAACGTAAACAGAACGTACCTAAATAAAAGCCTCCAGGCATAATGAGAGTTTTTTTTTTTGGGTCGGAAATTATCAAATAACTTCTCCCGCTCTGGGCGGAGCGGGAGGGCGTGTCAGACTTTTACTGACTAAAACCCACCCGTATCCCTTCCGATGCCTATGTGCCAGGGCCACGATATCCCTCTCGGACAGACTCGTAAGCCCGCTTACATAAAAAAGCTATAGCTGTAACTCGAAGTCACAAAATGATAAACTAGCACCATCGTAGTGAAATAAATAAACAGTTAATTATTAATAACAATAAAACCATGGCTGGTACAGATATGGAATGACATTGACATAGCAACACCAACGTTGGCTGCTTTAAAAAAGCATTTTCAAAGCACAAAAGTGCTGCCTTTTTTTGGGTGGGAAATTATCAAATAACTTCTCCCGCTCTGGGCGGAGCGGGAGGGCGTGTCAGACTTTTACTGACTAAAACCCACCCGTGTTCCTTCCGTTGCCTGTGTGCCAGGGCCACGATATCCCTTTCGGACAAACTCGCAACCCTGGCAGGCATTGGTCCTACTGGACCCCGTCAGTTGGTGCTGACATCTCTTTGAGGCGCGCGTGGAACACAACGCGCCGTCGACCCGGGCCTGGTCCTTATCGGACGGCGAGCTACCCGTCGGTCACCGTCCGCAGGCCCGCGCCTACGGTGGCCGGAAATTGGCTAGCGACTCCCGACGCCCGGGGCGTCTCCTGCGGCGACTACGGCGCGAGGGCGCGAATCTAAAAGTGCTGCCTGAGAGCTATATTTGGTCCTAAAGAATCTGACAGTTGTGTACCTAGGTAGTCTTATAAATTATTAGCTGCACCCCGCGGTTTTACCCGCGTAAGTCTCGATCCCGTGGGAATATCGGGATAAAAAGTAGCCTATGTCTTAATCCAGGGTGTCAGCTTCCTCCATACAAAATTTTATCAAAATTGGTCCAGCCGTTTGAGCGTGAAGAAGTAACAAACACACGACACACACACACAAACTTTCGTCTTTATAATATTAAGTGTGAAGTGTGTTGATGTGATTAACCTTCCCATGCCTTTGTATTCTTCAATAAGCAATATTTGTAATAACAAATCCAGAAACTAGAAAACGAAGTGCAGGTATGAGATCTCATAGGAAGATCGAATAGGTAATAAATGAAATGAACTATTTATGTTTTTTTATTTAAAGTTTTTTTTTGCTTTTTTGGTTTTGTAATTATATTTGTTTGATTTCTAGTTTATTTTATCCATTTATAACATCACAACATTACAAACATTATCTATTTATAAGTATACAAATATGTATTAGGTATGTTGAAACTGTTTGTACCTACTTCCTGTTACTTGACCCTAAAGGTTCATTAGAAAACCAGCGTCAGACAGCATCTGTCTGGCATTAATGCTGAAATGAACCTTTATGGCGCAGCCGTGAGACACACACTAATTTTGTTAAAACATTATTTTCACTGTTGTTCTTTCGTTGTTTGTATTTTGTGTTTCACGAACTGCGTCCAAATAAATATTCTTTCTTTCTTTATCTCAATACCAGAATCTAGTTTGTACGGGCGTATTTAAAACTAGCATAATAATATGTGATTTGTATGGCTCCTGTAATCTACACTAATATTATAAAAAAAATTGTTTGTCTTTATGTTTGTAACGAATAGGCTCCGAAACTACGGAACCGATTTAAAAAATTCTTTCACCAGTAGATAGCTACATTATTACGGAATAACATAGGCTATAATTAATTTTAAAAAAAAATTTGATCTGCTCTTACGCGGGTGAAACCGCGGGGCGCAGCTAGTCTTTAATGAAATACCTGACCAAATTTTTTAAAACGTTTCACAGAATTACTTGTAGACAACATTATTTTTAGTATATGCGAAACCGAATGTAGTTTGTTCAGAATAAGGAACTGAATCGATTTCAAAATTTTTTACACCATGTTATATTTTGTCCCAAAAATATTGAAATGTGATGGAAAATGTTATCACCGTTTAATTACTTACAATACAATCGCCGTACGGTTAGGTACCTACTGCCAAATTATTATCAATGAGCGCAAGACGACCCTGGAGGCGCGGGGGCGCCGTTAGCATGTTTTTGTACGGACAACCCGGTAACATAACCTTATAACTTTGTGGTTTTTCATGATACAGTTTTGACATTTTGTACATAGATTCTTTACATAAAAATACTAGACACGTGTTTCGGGTTTCGTATATACTAAAACTAATATTGTATATGTGATTATTCTGTGCAGAATTTCTTAAATTATATTTTTTTGTAATATCTTTTTTTATCCTCTAATTTGTATTACATTTGCATGCTAACGCAGAATTTACATGGATCCTATTATTATACAACCTGCCGCTACAATGGCGATAATAATTAAATTTCAGAGATAATCGGATTTTTCATACTATTTCCATACAAATTTTTCGTAAGAAAGTATAATTAATTCGTTTTTGTGCAGAGTTAACTCGGATGTCATTTTTATGAATAGTAATAGCTAATAGGAGGAGCTTGTGGCTGAATGATAACTGCCGCACGGGTCGATCGATCAGGTTAAGCTACGCTTGCCGCGGTTGGTCCGTGGATGGGTGACCATCTGTTAATACCAAGATCCCTCCGTGCCTCGGAAAGCACGTTAAGCCGTTGGTCCCGGCTGTCATTTGTAGATCTTTGACAGTTGTTACGGGTCGTCAGAAGCCCAAAAGTCTGACAACCAGTCTTACCAAGGGATATCGTGTTACCCATTAACTGGGTTGTGGAGGTCAGATAGGCAGTCGCTCCATGTAAAATACTGGTATTCAGCTGCATCCGGTTAGACTGGAAGCCGACCCCAACATAGTTGGGAAAAGGCTAGGCAGGTGATGAGTAATAGCTAATAGAAGAAATATCCGGCAAAAACCGACAGTTAAAAATTGAATACCCGAAGTCTATGAAAGCCGATTTCAGCCCACCGTGCGCCGGGACGGACCTGCTTCACTAACGATCAACAGAGTACTGCTTTATACCAATTAGTGGGGAATATTACCTGTCTTCTGTTAACTATTATGACGGTACTCACTGTCCTAAGATATCTGCATGGTAGTAGTTATCGGACAGCTTGTCGAGGAACGAGCGCGGCTCCAGGATGAAGGTCGGCAGCACCACCTTGCTGAGGTCCATCCCGGGCCGGACCTGCTTCAGCAGAAACCAGAGAAGGGACTTGTTCTCTTCTGCTACTTCTTCTACGAGCTCACCAGCCTGTAAAACACAAGAAGATTGGGTCAGACATGAATGTAAAAAAAGTTCAGAGTAGGTCGCACTACAGAGGTAACCGTTTGACCTTGAGCTGGCCTAGCGTAGTACATAGTTTCAATAGAATTATAATGGCCTTGTTACCACTGACTTGCGGTACGGACTGCTGTACGTCCTATTTGCTGCTAAAGCATGAACCGCTGTCTTATAGGGTCCTTAGACGGTCAAAAGGAGAGGTCAAAATTGGTATAATATTCCGACGATTTTTAAACGCTAATGTGATGTACCTTATTAGAAAGCTTATTTATTATGCTACTCGATTATAGTTAAATCAGATTTTTTCAGGCGCCCGTTTTTGTGAAAAAGTGAAAAATGTTTCAATACAAACAAAACGCACATAGTCTTTATTTATTCATTTCTATGCAATATAATTATTTTATGTGGCTAATGTTTCCGTTTCTATTAAATACTTTGAGATTTTATTATAATTTTAGCTGCAGCTCCATGAAATGAAGACAAAAAATATTGATTATCATGACAATGCAATAACAAAACGTATCGAAAAAAGTCAAAGCTGTAAACTCGGACTAAATATCCGCTGCAAATGTCAAGCCGAGTCCTGCTGACTGACGTTGTCATTGTCACGTCATTTGCCACAGGGCTGCCATCCCTAAAATATAAATAATGCTTGTAGAACACCTTATTTTTCAACACTTGTTTTAAAAAAAACGGGCGGCTGTATAAGTAATTAAATGCCCAAAGACATCAAAATAATTACCCTCTTTTAGCCTTTCAGGTCAGAAGGCTGTTTAAATGTTCAATTATTTTAGTACCAAGCCCCATACATTTCGTGAACGTCTCCTTTAAATTTTGACCGATTAGAACGAAGCTTGATGTGCTTGACAAGCGAACTAAGAGTTTGATAATGCATGATGAAAAACTATATTCTTGCAATAGGTACTTGTCAAGAATGCTTGGCCGTTTAGATGCATGCTAGTCAAGCAACACATGTGTGCTACGGATCGTCATGGCAAGTGCGATACGAGCGGAGATAGTCATAACCATCGTCTTGTTCGTTTCTTTTTTGTTTTCTTGCACAATACAATTATTGTGAGAGCTAGAAATCCTATATCTGCATTTAGAGACATTCTACATTTTTTTGTATTCAGAATGTTTCTGTTTTAGCAAGCAAGTTCCAGACTGGGTCACTTGGTAGCGACTAAAATGAAAATTCATGCAGATGCTTGACAATCAAAATCAAAATATTTTATTTCACATAAACCTACATGGGCACTTATGAAACGTCAGAAGCTAGGAGCATGGTTGGCGTTACGTCAAGCCTCGTCAAGTGTGCTTGTCAAGCAATTTTGGACCCCATTAGGAAACCCAAGCTTATAAGCATGAGTCGTGGTTTGGATTAAAGGCTTATTGAGATATAAGCGATATCGCTACCGCGCTCGATAGCGATACTGGTCCAAAATGATTAAACAGGAAGGCGAACCGATATCGCTACCGAGAATGAAAGCGATAATCCGAATATTTAGGGTGAAAATAGCTCGTAATCGATCGAATGTGGGTAACTTCTTCACATGGGTGGTGCACTGAGATTTGGTACCAATTTTACGTTTGGTTCACTTCCCCAGAAGCATGATTTTTATGAAAAAAAAAATACGATGAGAAACTACATTAGCCTGCAAGATTCGACCCAAGATAATAAATACAAACTGTTCATTCATTCTTTCATTCATTCTGTACCTCGGTCCTCTCCTCTATAATAGACTAAACTCGAAAGCAAACATTTACTCTCTGAACTACACAAATTGTAAGAGAATTCTCAAGGAGGCTCTCCAAAGTATGTCTTACGAAGATACAGAGAATTTATTAACTGTATTAAAGTAAATATGTATACTAACCTACGATAAGTATTTATCAAATTAATTGAAAATGGCTCAGTAAATGCGCAAAGGTACATAACAGAAATCCTTTGTCAACATGCACATGGGGATCATGGGATCAAGTGCGGCTTCCGCGATCCCCGGCTGAGAAAATAAGATTTAAGCTACACAACATAACTATAATTTATTTGTCCATTGTCATCTTTTGGTATTTATTAATTTTATAAGACTATTCTACTTAGTACTTTTCGCCTGAAACACAGGATTACCTAGTTCAGGCACGTAATTCATAAGAATATAATTTACATTTAAGCAAAACTGTACACATTTTTATACCTTGTAATTTTGAATAAATATATTATATTATATTCATTCACTAGATTAAGGTTTATATATATATATATATTTTTTTTTATATGGGTCTATGCCACCCGAAATAAAGTTTTTATTTATTATTATTATTATTTATTTACACGACCCCCAGCTACTCTCATTTAACTTCTAGGTCGAAGCCTGTATTTTGCTGATGTTGATGCTGGGGAGTTTGTTGCGCCACTTCTTCCCAGCTAAAGCACTAGGAAGTGTCGAAGCGCGGGCGTTTCTGGGGGACTGTTAGGTTGAATTAATGAATATTGATTTGAATTGTGATGATGGTGAAGTTTGGCAAGCGATGGTGAAAGAACAAGATTATATGCAGCAAGCGCTTTACTTTGCGTAAATTATTTCATCACCACTGCTCTCAAAACGGTGAAGGAAAACATCGTGAGGAAACCGGCACTAGAACCTAAAATTTCGAAGACATATGAGATCTACCAACCCGCACTGGGCCCGCGTGGTGAATACGGTCCACTCCCTCTCACAGAGAGGGGGCCTGTGTACCAACAGTGGGAACATTATAGGCTGAATTTGCTAATATCATGGCTTATACAGGGTCAAATTAAATTAGCTAGCGAAACTCCGCAGACGTGATAAGTATCGATATTTAAACATGACAAAACTAAAAAGATTTGATGATTTTTTTGGGGTCAATGACCGCTGGTAGTGTTGTTACTTGAAGTTTAGAGTTGATAAAACTGTCTTATCGTGTTGGGATATCGACACCCATCACGTGAGTGAAGTTTACAAAAAAAAAAAGCAGATTTTTAAACTGATATTTTTAGTGACTGCACTACTGGGTTAGTGACCCAAAAAAAAACATCATCAAATTAATTTATTTTGTGTTTTATCATGTTTATATGTATACTGATACCCATCACGTCTGTGGAGTTTCGCTAGCTATTTTTTTTGACCCTGTATACTAAATCCAGTAAATAAATGTAAATAAAAATTCTACTCACCACACCAATATCAAAGTTAGTATCCGGAACATAATTCGTCTCGATATCCGCTATAATCTCTTGCTTCTTTATTTCAGACGGTCGAACGGTCTGCATACCGGTTCGGGAGCCTTCACTATCCGAGTCGGAAGCGGCACCGGCTAGCTCTGGGGGTAAGCAGAGAGGGAGGTGTGTGTGAGTTAGCTGCGCTACTGTGAACTTTATTAGCATGGCATTAGGCGTTGCTTTTTTTAGGTTGAAATACTGCTAGCTTATACCGACTAGCAGCTACAGTACTACAAGGATCTTTTGGGGCCTGAATGACATTGACAGGATTGTTGGTAAATATTGCTAAAATTTTATTGTAATAATGATACTGGTCACGCGCCAAAAAATCCTTGTACTTGTAAATTGATATTTCTACAATCATAGAAGACTACATACTATCAATTATGATATTTAAATCTTATTAAGTATATAGTACAGTCGAGCTCGTAAATGCTTGGCCACCATAACACTGTTTGTCCACTGTGTGACACGCCGCCATAGTAAATGTATGTATCACTACTTCGGCACCGTCATCTCATTTCTCGGTGACGGTGTGGTGGACAAACGGCCTTAGGGTGCTAGCATAAAGACGCGGGTTCCCGGTAATGACAAGTCGGTACAGTCCGCGAGGCCTAAGCTGAGCTTTGCATTTGTGTGCGTGATTACAGTACAAGAAGTGAAGCGTGGAAGGTGCGCGGCGGATTTGCGTCGCGCGAGGGACGCACCGCGCCTCAGGCTATTGTATAAACCGGTTTAAACCAAGCAAAGGACGCGTCGCGCTCTAGGCCGACGTCACACCTACACTATTTATGTAGGTACACTCACACAAATGCAACGCTCAGCTTAGACCTCGCGGACTGTACCGATCGGTGCAAGGAATCCTCTGAACTCTCAAAAAGAACGTAAATAATCCTCTGTATTTGACTGTGTGTACATAAATAATAAAATTATTTACCTATTTATTTATTTAAATCACAATTATAACACCTTTACAGACTCATCCAAGGCGATGTTATAATAAATAAATAAAGGAATACGTAAAACGTTGTGCCCGTTTCTTTCCGTAGAAAGACCTGCTGTGATCTGTACCGAAAAAACCGCTGCTTTACGCAATTACCCTAAGGTTGAATGTCACTTGCATGTCATAAAACGTCAAAGTCTATTTATGCTTTCAAAAACAATGTGACAGTTAGATAGTTTCAACCTTAGTGAAGTTTTTTATTTGGAATTATTCTCAAAAGTCACAGTATTTATATCTCACAAAGCGACGCGCGCTTTACTTGTGGTAACCAAGTGTACAAACACGCTTTGAATGGGGGACGTCACGTTCGGTTCAAATAATCTCATTTCTCATTGACGTCTTGTTGACGCTGGCGGTGGACAAACGCTGTAAGGGATAGTTTTTGTAATTAGGTTTTTAACTTTGTCGGAACGAAAGTTCAAAATTAATATTTAACATAAATAAAAATCAATGTTTGTTTATTTGTCCTATATGGACCCCGAAAGGGCTGGACCAATTTTTATGAAACTCTGGTGAGTTTTTCTGCATACGCCCGTTACCGTAGGGTAGTTCGTAGCACGCGTACGAAGTCGCGCCGGGTAAATAGCATTTAATAAAGATAAACCATGTTTTGTAATACGGCTGAATGCGTCATATTAACGGATGGGTACTAATATTTGCTTATCACAATAGTTAAGTATTCTCTTAAGAAGAAAAACAGATTTTCTTTGAAAATTAAATTCAGCTGTAACTTTTATTATTACAGGTGTTTGCAGCACTCAATCCAACACTTTGTCTTTGAAGTCTGCTAAAAGAAACTACATTAATTCTCTAGCGTAAAAAAAATACTTTTAAATCGGTCTTGTATTAACAAATAGAAGTTGTTTTAAGAAGATTTATTTAGAGAGGTAAGTATTACTAAAAATAACACTTAAATTAGAAATAGTTTATATGCCTGCGCAACAGAACAGGCAGAAAATTAATAACGCCTATGAAATTTCTTCGATTTGTGTAAGTACAGTCAGTGATCCGCATAACCAGGGCCTCAAGTCTGCTATTACAATAGTGTCAGAATGGTCGATCATTGATTTTATAATTGTTGATTTAGACAAGTTTGGCAATCTACTATTATAATGGCGTCATTATGACTTTTCAATGGTCGGCCACTGACACTACATTTAAAGAAATTGCATATATTGGTAATCTCGTACATAATGACAAATGAATGACATTTCTACTAATGGGTTTTATAATAATGGCAATACGACAATGCCATTATAATAACACAATTATATTACAAGAATATTGACCGACCAATGATCGACCATTATGAATTTACCAGATTACGAACTTTTAGCAAAATGACAATGGGATCGTGTTGAAATGACTGAATTTATAAAAATAGTAGACTTGGGCCCCTGACCCCTCTTCCATTCTTCTTCTTTGTAAGGGGGGTCATGTAATGCAGGTTTCTGACTGTACTATGCACCTTCAATCTCCTGCTAGTACGAGTAGTAGAGCTATCATAAATTCATGATTTCATGAACACAATACCCACGACATTTTCATCGCTCCCTACAGGTCAAAAGCCTTGAGATATACAGGGTCAAATTAATTTAATGATATTTTTTTTGCCGTCATCAACCAGTGTAGTGTAGTCACTTAAAATATCAGTTTAAAAATCCGGTATTTTTCTTGTGAAAACTCAACACGATAAAACAGATTTTATCAACTCACGAAGACATGAGACTAAACCAAAATGAGTTGAGTAATCGAAAATAAAAAACAACCAAGTTCTGCATACAAATAACGACCAGGCGACCAGACGTCCAGGGGGCCAAGTCTGCTATTTTCAATGATTGGTCATTATGACGACCATACCAAGGCAACGTCATGACCATTGTGCCATTAGTTTGTAACCTCCTAAATTCATAATGGCGTGACAGTGGTCCTTATGGAAGTCAAAATAATATGAGCTTGTCAGTACGAGATTACCAAGTACACACAATTTTTCCAATGGAGTATCAGTGGCACGTCATTGGAAAATCATAAAGACGCCTTTCAATTAAGAGATTAGCAAAACTGTCAAACTCTACAATTACGGTGCCAATGATCGGCCATTCTGACACAACTGCGTTAGCAGACTTGGCCCCCTGGTTATTAATTAAATACCAACCGTACGTTGATATTTAACACAGATATTTTGGATTGAAACTCAAAGTAAAGGGTTAGTTTACCGTTCATTTGTATCGAGATTTTTTTTTTCTATAACTGTTTTGGTAACAACCAAGTTCTGAGAAATATGTTCAAGAATAAAATATGTATATCGATTTGGTATATCGAGTTACCGCAAATAAACGTATTTTCTTTCTTTCTTTCTTTCTTCATTTGGCAATTTTTTTGTTTAAGACAAGTCTACTTTTATCATTTGCCTCTTGTCAGCGCCTTAGGGAGCAATGTATTAGCAATATACTTCAAAATCATTCAGTTACTATTCACAGTGTGTTTTTTTGTTTAAGACAAGCCTACTTTTATCATTTGCCTCTTGTCAGCGCCTTAAGGAGCAATGGATTAGCAATATACTTCAAAATCATTCAGTTACTAATTCACAGTGTGTTTTTTTGTTTAAGACAAGCCTACTTTTATCATTTGCCTCTTGTCAGCGCCTTAAGGAGCAATGGATTAGCAATATACTTCAAATCATTCAGTTACTAATTCACAGTGTGTTTTTTTGTTTAAGACAAGCTTACTTTTATCATTTGCCTCTTGTCAGCGCCTTAAGGAGCAATGGATTAGCAATATACTTCAAAATCATTCAGTTACTAATTCACAGTGTGTTACTCAATTGGAGTGCGGGTCAGCCAAGTCAGCCAGTTCTGTTTCATATCTATGTCAGGTTTCACCGCACTATTTGTTAGCAAGTCACTGGAAAACTTGCCAGATTTGGTGTAAGCCAATGTTACCACGTAATAAACACTTTTATTTGAATGACGGTTTGCGGAACTAAAATAATATAGCGCGTATTGATACGGCTATTATTGTATGTACATATGTATTAGAAAAAAGTCGAGATGCTTTTGTGTGACTGTCTATGTAACCTTGTACAGACACACAAACTACTACAATCAATCTGTCAAATTTCTTTAAAAGATTTTCAACGACTGGCGTCTGTACGTAAAGAAATGATTCAGCGTGGTAATTCCGTTACACACTCGAGGAGCTCGTGGCTAAGTCTAACTCCGTGCGCGCGTGGGCCTAGTTACAGTAGTTTATCAGAGTCGGTCCCAAGTCCATTAAATTTAATTCTCCATTAAAAGTAATGCTGTCTTTATCTAACGGAAAGTATCAGTAGTGACAGCATTACTTTTAATGGGGAATTAAATTTAATGGACTTACGAGCAACTGGCGGTTATTGAAAGCAAAAGCTGTTTATATTCATGAGTTCTTTCACCCCCCCGAAATGCCAAAGATTTTGAAGTCAGCCGGTATGTATTACAGCAATACGTCATTCTCAGGCAAATCTATCAATCTCTATATTCTCTATTTTAATAACAGTTACTACGAGTAAGTATATATTTTTATGGAACTCGACTAGAATAAAACAGAAGGTCAGCTTGCTCTTTCAAAGTATCCGATGACAGTGTCACATAAAATGTTCAGACTAAATTCTAACACACTCGCTAAAGGAAATTAGGTAGATCCGTATTTAGAACGTGTCCTAAATTTCATAAATAATGTCATCATCACTGCTCTCAATACGGTGAAGGAAAATATCGTGAGGAAACCGGCATATCCTAGAACGAAACATTCGAGGATATGCGACATCTTCCCACCCCCACTGGGCCTGCGTGGTAGATTCCCTCATTCGCGTTCCTATGACCGCATGACCTTCTGTACTCTATAACGGCACATAAGATTTAAAAATAAACTGTATGGATGTTATTTTACCGCAAGGCAGTGTCTTAGGTCCCACTCTTTTTTTGGTCTTCATCAATGACCTCTGTAATATAAAATTAAATTCCGGAAACATTGTTTCTTTTGCCGATGACACTGTCATCACCTTCTCTGACAACACGTGGTCAAGTCTACAAACTACTGCTCAGAAAGGGTTTGATGTCGTACGTAGCTGGCTTATGTCTCACTCACTTACCTTAAATACCTCTAAAACAAAACTCATTACTTTCTCTCTCAAAATCATATCACAACCTTCGGCTCCCGTAACTTTGCAAGCTCACACCTGTCAATTAAACACTCCTAACTGTAACTGTCCACTAATTGCATCTACTGATGCAATTAAATACCTTGGTATCACTCTAGACAAGCACCTCAACTTTAAAGCGCATATTACTCTTCTGACTGGCCGTATCCGCAAACTGATTTATTTTTTTAAAACTCTTAGACACGTTGCCAACGTACATGTTATACGGTCCGTATATTTTGCAATGTGCCAGTCTGTAATCTCTTACTGCATTACAAGTTGGGGTGGTGCTGCTAAATCAATTCTCAAGCCTCTTGAGGTGGCGCAGCGAGCAGTCCTGAAGGTAGCCACTTTTCGACCAATACTTTATCCTACCTTTGACCTCTACCAGAAATGCGAGGTCCTTACTGTTCGCCAAATGTTCATACTCAGCACAATTTTACAACAGCACACTAACACTCCAATTGCACGTTGGCCGACAATACCCAGAAGAAGAAACAGGGTATGTAATGTACCAGTAGCGAAGCTATAATTTTTATTAGAGGTAAGCCGAAGAAAAAGTTGTTCACTTCTCATAAACTCTAGATAACATCTAAATTAATTTATTCAAACATTTTATTAATTCGTTTACTTTCTAAGTTTAACGCCAGCTACGGTCGGAATTCTTTGTTTAGTCAAACAATTTAGGCATTTTTGTAATTGATTTTTTAAACTGGTATTTAATATTTGTAATGTGATGTGATTGATGCACACAAGTGTCAGAAGACTGGTTGTTCCGAAGGGAAGCCGAAAGGAATCGGGTTGTATGAAGGCTGCGCCCCTGTAATGTACCTCATCCTTACTTTAGTTTTACAAAAAGATTCTTTCTTTATCAACGACCATTTCTTTATAATAGAATAAATGCAATAATTCCTCTGCTACCATGTTGTAAGCTAACATGCAAAAAGCTTATTACTGAATTTCTTTCAACCAAAAATTATGATGATACCGAATCCCTTCTCACAACAATGAAGTAACTCATAATACACACACGCACACACCCTCACACACACACACACATACACACACACACACACACACACAAACTCACACCCACACAAACACAGAGCTCTTGTATTGTACTTATATTAGTCCAGTTTATCAATTTTTTTTCTTGTTTTATGTAACAGTCTAAACAATAACTTTGTCCTACTTTTGGGAAATGAGGGCTGATTGTCCTTAATACAGGTTACTAAGTAACCTAGCTAGGACATCAGATCGTAAATTTGTATTGTTACCTACTCATGTCAGATGTAAACTATTCCTAAGTTGTCATCCTACTTTGTAACAGACTGTACCTCTTTTTTTATGAAATAAATATTACTATTATCAAATGCCTATTTCATCTTTTCAAGTGCATCGGCCGAGACCACCAAAGATTCGTTTGGAAATTTCCAATTTCCGAAGACCATCTGGGCTAAATATTGATTGATATATTTATTATTTACATAGGTAATGCCAGGAACCCACGGGCCACTTACGTATCAAAGTAGAATCCGCGAAAAGTGGACGGGCATAAATATTATTGACGCATGACAAATTGTTACACAGTACAATTTACAAGGCTGGAAGATGGAGTTTACTACGATAACATGGCTCGCCCCTCCAAATTACTGTTTCAATGTGTGTAGTCACATCCTTACGAAAGATTTTGTATGTAGTTGTATTCATAGTTTTTGTGCAATCAGTACGCACGTGACGCCGGTAGCACATCTCCCCCGCGAAGCCATAGCAGCGAAACCGCGGTACTTCAATTCAACTGGTTCGCGTCATGTTCCGCTAGTCGCATTCGATTCGAGTAGCGAAACATGACGCGAGCCAGTTGAATTGAACTACTGCGGTTTCGCTGTGATGGTTTCGCGGCGGGGAGGTGTGCTACTGGCGTGAAAGCTCTTGAACGCAGTTTATATTTGTGCTGATCGGGTTCAGTTTCATTGGTGAAATGGGCACTAATGCTACGGCCAAATTATCGCGATAAGGCGAACTGCTCTTCGGGCGCCCTCTCTCGTACACTACTCGCTAAGAAACGAGAGACCGCGTGAAGTGTAGTTCGCTTTACCGCAACAATGTATCCGTAGCATTAGTGAGAGAAAACTCCCCAGCAACTTGCACTATCAAAGATATCCTAATTTTAATAAACAAACCATTATTTCAAAACTAACCTCCATTAGAAACACAAGAATGCCTGTGATCTGCCTGTTGCACTAAGCACATCTTGTAACTGCCGTCTTCTGTTTTCGTAAAATCCGACAAGATGGCGGAGTCGACCGAATACTTCCGATTGGGCGTAAAGATGCCAGGTTCGGAAAATTGTCTTGTCAATTTCTTCTTTCGTGAGAGAAGGGAGAATATGCTCGATCTCCTTCTTTCTGATTTATCTTTCATTTTTGCTGTTAGTATTAGATCTGATTCTATTTCCATTGCTGGGAATTACAAGGTGGGTAGTTGCATTTTTGTAGCTGTTGAAGTTCTTATTTTGTACGTGTAGAGGTGAAATTCCTTTGCATTTGTTTTGTATGTTCTTCGCCGATGATCTTTGCTATGGCTCTTATGTCGTACCCATAGTGGTGATTTTTGCTTTTTTATCCTTGAATATTCTTCAGTTATTGATGTTCAGTTTTGGTCTTCTTTTTTTAAACTATTTTTGTGCTTCTTAAAACTTTGTTGATTTGGCACTAAGTTTCGATGAGTCTTTGAAGTTCTTATTGTTAATAATTGACTTTTAGTAAATTATGCTGAGATTGAGAAGTGTTTGCTTTGTTTAAAGATTGAAGTATGGCGTTCGACAAGTCAAAAATTATTAGGCATAATAAACAGGTTCTCAGTAACTGTCCTAATAAAACGGTGATTACTGCAAATGAAAACTTGTCATAATATTTAAACATAATATCTATACTTGGTCACTGCGTGTTGGCGATTTCAGATTAATTAGTGGTCGCCCCCTAGTCGAAATTAAACCCTCTCTACTAACAAATACAATATTAGTTTTAATCTATGCGAAACCCGAACCACGTGTCTAGTATTTTTATGTAAAGAATCTATGTACAAAATTTCAAAACTGTATCATGAAAAATCACAAAGGTATAAGGTTGTTATGTTACCGGGTTGTCCGCACAAAAACATGCTAACGGCGCCTCCAGGGTCGTCTTGCGCTCATTGATAATAATTTGGCAGTAGGTACCTAACCGTACGGCGATTGTATTGTAAGTAATTAAATGGTGATAACATTTTCCATCACACTTAAATAATTTTGGCACAAAATATAACATGTTGTAAAAATTATTGAAATCGATTCAGTTCCTTATTCTGAACAAACTATATATATAGTACTATACAACATTATTTTTAGTATATATGCGGAACCTGAATATAGTTTGTTCAGAATAAGGAACTGAATCGATTTCAATAATTTTTACTTCCATGCTATTTAAAAGTACAGCCGCCAGCACATCAAGTTACCCCAAACTGTCCAATTTTCTCATTCGATTTTGAACTTAACCATCAAAATTTAAAGGTTTCAAATCATTTGGAGAAATTTGACCGTTTACCTATAACCTGATGTGCTGGCGACTATTGTCACTTATACCATGTTCAAGCTGTCATTTGTGTCACCTATCTTCGAGTCATGAGGCCCGGGTACTGTGTGTGTGTGTGTGTCAAACGCATCACTACCATGCGTCTGACGCGCTTGCGTAATGTTGTTTTTATTAATTTAATGTATTTCTAATTCTTAGGTATTATATAAAAAAACCGGCCAAGTGCGAGTCTGACTCGCGCACGAAGGATTCCGTACCGTTATCTATAAAAACGGCAAAAAAATCACGTTTGTTGTATGGGAGCCCCCTTAAATATCTATGTTATTCTGGTTTTTAGTATTTGTTGCTATCGCGGCGACAGAAATACATCATCTGTGAAAATTTCAACTGTCTAATTATCGCGGTTCATGAGATACAGCCTGGTGACAGACGGACAGACAGATAGACGGCGGACCCTTAGAATAATAGCTTTGTGCACTCTTCCTCCATATAAACTTTAACTGTGCCAAAGGAGACGTTTCATTTTTGTATAGGACTCCGGCCATAACATGTACGCTTTAGAAAACCTGGGAAACAAACCCCTGAATACAGTAAAGAATGTCTTTTTTCATAATAACTAATATTTTTTAGGCACTAAATAAAAACTGAAAATGTTTGACGTTTGTCATGTTGTTACGGCCATCGACAGCCAGCCATTTTTCGTCCAGAAATAGCTACAAATCTACAATCTACAAAAATAAAATATATTTTTTTATCGATCACTTTCTTATAATCAGCCAAAAAAGTTGTCTAAGATAGCTATCTTATTATTTTAACGTAATAGCACAGAAATTCATGCCTTTCATATTTATATACATAACTTCTACGTGATATTATTACGTTTTAATGTAACATGATTTCTGGACGAAAGCAGTATGCAAGTAAGACGACGCCATGTTCAATAGAATAAGACAATAATTTGAAAAACTATTATTTTTTGTGCCGAAGTAATCAGGGGAGAATTCAGGAAAGAATACTTTTCCTGAATTTGTGGAATTTTTTCCTCTTTATTCATTACCGTACACTTTATGGCCGAAAATGAAACATCTCCTTTCATACTCCTTCGTCCGCGTCATTTTAGTTAAAAGGGGTACAAAGTTTTCGCTTCACGTATTATTATAATGATTAAGACCTAGATCTTTATGTTTCCTTGCATAAGCCATTGATGTCTTAAATTACATTTATATGACATTGAAAAACTCACGTTGAATATAAACAATACTAATTACTATAGTTTTCGCCAGATAAGAAAAAAATAAAAGCCGTTAACACCCGTCTACCAATGTATTCCAATATTTCAAAACGATACGAAAAATATGTAACGGAAGTGTCGCTAACATGATCAAAACAAACTTATCGTGGTAAGGGGCGTCCTTGACGCGTTCACTGGACATGAGTTACAAACCTTTTGGCCAAAACCTGCATTTCTATTCACCCCGAAGGACGCGATAGGCATAATAACAAAATGGCGGACAGGTAATGCGCCCCTGACTCGCAAGTCGGATCAGTGACTTTTATTTTTCTCTTATCTGGCGAAAAGTATAAGGTCTGTCTGCAATAGATAGTTAAATTAATAGTTTAGATTAGTAAACTCACAAAGGACTGCAAATAAAATAAGAAAACGTGAACACAAGTCTAAATGAAATGAAACTAAATTAAATCGTTTATTCTGTTAATAGGATATCGGAATCACTTTTTGGAATGGCAATTTTTGTTAAACGTAATATGTATATTTTTACTACATTATCAAAAAGACCAATCAGAAGCCAGTACGAAAATCTTTTACTAGTTGACAGTTGCAATACTGCATTATATAAAAAACCGGCCAAGTGCGAGTCGGACTCGCACACGAAGGGTTCCGTACCATTATCTATAAAAACGGCAAAAAAATCACGTTTGTTGTATGGGAGCCCCCCTTAAATATTTGTTTTAATTTAATTATTGTTTTTTAAAGTGAATATATAACTGTGTGTATAAGTGTCTACCTGTTACCGTTATCAATATCGAGCAAAACGAGCAAAAAATCACGTTTGTTGTATGGGAGCCCCCTTAAATATTTATGTTATTCTGGTTTTTAGTATTTGTTGCTATAGCTGCAACAGAAATACATAATCTGTGAAAAACTGTCTAACTATCACGGATCATGAGATACAGCCTGGTGACAGACGGACAGACAGACAGACATACGACAGACAGACAGACAGCCGGCGGAGCCTTAGTAATAGGGTTCCCTTTTTACCCTTTGGGTACGGAACCCTAAAAAATGGGACCTACAATTTTAAAAAAAATACCTGACATAATAAAAGATGACACAATACGCAATTTTAAAAAGTTGACAGCATTATTGGCTGAAAAATGTTACTACTCGATTAACGATTTTCTAAATGACAATTACGTAAATTTATCCTAATGTAAATTTCTAATTTAAGATAGTTATAATATTTTTATGCAATTTAACGACATACTTAATATCATATAATAATCAACATTAATAATCAATTTATTTAATCGTACCGGTTTTGACTTAATTCATTAATGTCTGCATGCCTAATCTAAGGTAGATTGTACAAGGATCACAACCATTTTTTTAATACCTTATGTCATGTACCTACAATCTATGCAAATAAATAACTACTCTCTGGGAACTCTCTGGGAACATGTTACATTTTAATTTGCGAGACTGCCATTTGTTTTTTCACTGCGGTGTCCTTTAGAAAATTGTGGGAAAATTGTCTATTACAATGAATTTAACTCGTGAAAATTTTCGCTCAATGATTTTTTACGATTTTCGCTGTGCCTTAAAGTCAACAAGAGAGTTGCCAGAGACTTCAATTGGCATTTGGTGATGAAGCCCCATGTCGCAGCTCTGTGTATTCGTGGTTCGGCGAATTTAGACGTGGACGTGATCATCTCCATGACAATGTCAGTGAAGATCGGCCGGCGACAGCAGTTAGAGAATCCAATATTGATACCGTACGACAACTGATTGAAACTGACAAATTACTTGTTACCAAATTCGTACTGTATCAGGCATTGGAATGAGCCAAGAGCAAAACATTTTGCATGTGTATCTGAAGGTTTGGAAGCTTTGCACTCGATGGATACCGCATGATTTAACGGAATACCAGAAACGACTGCGTGTCGAGTAGTGCCGTAAAATGATAAAAAAGTTTAATGGAGGACAGTCATTGGCTGTCTATAACTTCGTGGGAGGTGACGAAACCTGGTTATACTGCTTTAAACCGAAAAGAAAAAGCCGGTCGGCAGAATAGGTCCTTTTGAAGATTTGCCGAGGAAAGTTATGAAAAGTCGAAGCATTGGTAAGGAAATGGTTGCTTCTTTTTTCGGCAAATCAGGACATTACACAACAGTTTCGTTTGAAGACCAAAGGACATTGACCGCAGACTGGTACGTCAACACTTGCTTCTTTGAAAAATATAGCAAAAAGCGTCCTTGAAGCAATGTCCTCCTTCACCACGATAACGCATCCTTAATGTAGAACTGATGACGCTGCCATACAGCCCAAACCGCACTCGACTTCTTTTTGTTTCACAAAATCAAAGACAAGCTTCGAGGCACACGTTTTACGAGCCCTGAATCGGCGGTGAAAGCGTTCCACGAAGCCATTGAAGAGGTCCCTAAGGAAGACTGGTCCAACTGCTTTTCAAAATGGTTCCAGCGAATCCAAAAATGTATAAATTGTGAAGGCATATACTTTGAAAAACAATAAATGTATCATAATCATAAGTCTAATATCTGGTCTTATTTATCAGAATCCAGAAACTTTCAGTATGACCTAAGTACATACAAACATTGTAAAAGTATACGTTTTCCTAAAAAAAAAGAAAAGTAACAAGTCAGTGTGTGAGTTAAGGTACATAGAACGTAAAAATTATGATGAATTAAATCTCGAAACGTTCTGCGGTACAAGAACTGCGTTGCGAGCAAAGAGATTTAAGATAGATACTATAGAGAGGCTATTAGAAGCAGGGACCATTTTGGTTACCCCTTGAAAGGGTTTTCGATAGGGTTTTTCAAAGCGGTTAATCAAAAACCCATACGATATGGATAACCCTTTTGCACGGCTTAAATTAAATTTTGGTTACCCGTTGAAACCGTTTTTGATAAAAACCCATACGGTGTGGGTTACCCTTTTGAACAGTTAGTTTAAGCCATTCAAAGCTACCCACACCGTATGGGTTTTTGATTAACTGCTTAGAAAAACCCTTTCCATTCAAAGGGTTTTCGATAGAGTTCATCTAAAATGGTCCCTGAGTAGAATAGATAGAATTGGTCATGCTCCGCGTGCTGGGCGGATATCGAAATAACATAATATTATGTGTTTTCATGTCACTGGATTTCAAGTAGGTATAGAACCCATTGAATGGGTTATCATGTAACCCTTTCACTGGGATTCAAGTATAAAACCCATTGAATGGGTTATCATGTAACCCTTTCACTGGGTTTCTAGTATAAAACCCATTCAATGGGTTATCATGTAACCCTTTCACTGGGTTTCTAGTATAAAACCCATTCAATGGGTTACATCATGATATAGGTAACCCATTGAACGCCATGAGTTACCCCTTCGAAAGGCTTAACTCTTAACCGGGGTTCTACGGTCCCTGATTAGAAGTAATGTCATAGAAGAATTGTGATCAGTGTCTCAGCGAAAATAAACCGTGGTTAAGTCGTCTAGTCTTTTTATCACTACGAGATTTGCAATACTATAATGCACAATTAGGAAAATAAATTTATTTGGACATGAATGCGAATTGCGACTTGACATGCAGGCGTACCACACTAGAGTGAGCGACTTTTGCCCTCTAGGACAAATGTATCGGATTACGATTTTGTTCGCTATGTCCCGTCTAATGTCTTTGGGTGCGAGACTTGCATTTTTGTACAGATTATATTTTTGATGGGATTTTTATTACGCGGTACAATAACTAATAGTCTAGTTATGAGCTCAGAACGGCCTTAAGTGGTAGACCGTGACCTACAACTTAGCAAATGTGAGGTTAGACAATCTACTGAGAACTTTCAAGCTTATGCTTTGAAGGAAAATATAGTATTGCTCTTAATGATAGTAATTATAATGATGGGGCCCTCTTTTTTTTCTTTGGGTGGGAAATTATCAAATAACTTCTCCCGCTCTGGGCGGAGCGAGAGGGCGTGTCAGACATTTACTGACTAAAACCCACCCGTGTTCCTTCCGTAGCCTGTGTGCCAGGGTCACGATATCCCTTTCGGACAAACTCGCTACCCTGGCAGGCATTGGGTCATAGGACCCCGTCAGTAGGTGCTGACATCTCTTTGAGGCGCGCGTGGAACACAACGCGCCGTCGACCCCGCCTGGTCCTTATCGGACGGCGAGCTACCCATCGCTCGCCGTCCGCAGGCCCGCGCCTACGGTGGCCGGAAATCGGGTTGCGACTCCCGACAATGGTGGGGCCCTGGCGACCTGTACCACAGGTTTTTATCAGGCACCAGTCGCTTACAATGGAGGCATATAATATGTATAATCTAAGCATTAGCCACACACAATGTTAATTTCTAAGGCAACTGATTATGAAGAGAGAATAAACGCCAGTTTATTATTTAAACATATATTAAAATACATAGTAACAAAGTCAAAACTGTACATTGAATATTTTTCTTCGTAGCGTGTTGACGGCAATGGACTCGGCCGAGAATTCGGCTACGTATTGACGCCTTCATTTCACCTGACAGGACATGCAGGACTTGATTACATGTTTTTGGCGCAAAAACTGCTGAATGGATTTGAATGAAATTTGACATACATAGTTTATAACCTGGATTAACACATAGGGTACGTACTTTTAATCCCGGTAGTACTTTCCCGTGGGAAAGCCGCAGGCAAAAGCTAGTTATAAAGGGTGTCTCAGAATGTTTTTCGTTTTTGAATTGACCAATACGCGCCAACCGCAGGTAGCAGGGGGAGAGGAGTGCTCTCAAATGCTTGGCCGGCTTGCTAAGTTTAGTAGCCATGAATCGTTTCACGGGACCGCAGCGCGCATTTTGCGTGCGAGCGTTTTATAAAAACAACGATTCCTACACTATTGTTCGTCGTCTCTACAGGACACATTTTAATTTAACAAGCTTAAGACATGTGCCAAGTGCCAATTTAATTAAACATTGGGTGTGCAAGTTTGAAGAGACTGGGAATACAATGCCGGACAAATCTTCTGGGCGCAAAAGGACATCAAGAACGAGCATGAACGTCGACCGCGTTCGCCAGTCTGTTATGGACGACCCACGACAGTCGTTGAGATTGCGCGCAGCTTCTCTTAATTTGAACAAATCTACGGTTCATCGCATTATTTCGAAAGACTTACATTTTCACCCCTATAAAATTGTTATTGTTCAAGAAATGAAGCCTGATGATCCTGAAAAACGAGTCGAATTCTGCAGGACAATGAAAAACCGTTTTAGGAGTTTCAATAACATCTGGATCTCCGACGAATCGAATTTTCACATCAACGGTCACGTGAATAAACAAAATTGCAGATACTGGGCTTCCGAAAATCCGCTAGAACTGCATCAGAAGCCCTTGCACTCGCCAAAAGTTGTTGTTTGGGCTGCCATATCAAGTCAAGGAATTATCGGTCCTTATTTTTTTGAGGATGACCGAGGTCGAACTCAGACCGTTAATTCTGATCGATATTGCCATATGATCCGGACTTTTTTGGCTACAGAAATGCAAAACCAGTATGGCTACAACCGCAACACCTTTTTCCAGCAAGATGGAGCCACTTCTCATGTTACAAATGACTCATTAGCTGCTCTTCACGATTTTTTTCCTGGAAGAGTGATAAGTCGCCGAGGAGACATCAACTGGCCACCGAGGAGCCCTGATTTAACGCCTGCTGATTTTTTCCTATGGGGCTACCTAAAAAGTAAAGTTTACAATCCATTGCCACCCAACCTGAATGTTTTGAAGCAAAGAATCACTGAAGAAATCAACTCTATTCCAAGAGCGATGCTCCAGCGAGTGATTGAAAATTTTAGCTCCAGGTTAAATGAGTGTGAACAACTGAATGGTGCACATTTGCAAACGGTTGTTTTTCATAAATAAACTTCAAGAACTGCTCTTTAATTTAACAATAAATAAAACTAGTTTTGATTGATATTGTTGTTTTTTATTTAAAATCTAAAAACGAAAAACATTCTGAGACACCCTTTATTTATACATAACATTTCCCGAAGTATTCCCAAGCCCAGTCAAACCAGGTAAGCCCAGTCAAAGTAACATAAGACAGTCCCCCAAAACCTTCACCAGTTCCTAGTACTTTAGCTGGGAAACCAAACAAACTCCTCACCAGAAATCATCCGCATCAGCATAGCGATTCCTTCCGTTCTTTACGTTTCCGTGCCGAATCGAACATTAATCAAATACCATAACATCACGCCTTGTTTCCCCGAAGGGTTAGGCAGAAGTGTACCCATAGTAAACATTGATCAATGTTATGAAAAGAATCCTCTACAGTGTTCACAAAACCAAAACTCGAAAATTTTGTTTGTATTCAAATAGAAGAACAGTATTCTCGGCCCCTGTCATACAGAATGTCCTAGTTCAGGAGTCGACCCCTGAACTAGGAATAGGAGGATGTAACATTAATTTCTTTTCGGTTGGTTAGTGACTAACGTGTTTTCATGCCACCCATGGGCCTCTGACTTGGCTTCACATATAGTCGAGAAATATCTCTCAGGCATGCCGGTTTCCTCACGATGTTTTCCTTCACCGTTTTTTAAGTAAGTGATAATTAGTAAGTGATCATTATACAATACGCACATGAATCCGAAAAGTCAGAGGTGAGGGCCTTGGGTTCGAACTCGAGACCTATGACTTAGCAGTCCGACGGTCACACCACATGGCTATCACTGCTGTTGTAACGTACTGAAGCTTTGGAAATAAATGACTGTTACTATAACTATTTTTCGACAGCTATCTGCTGTCGGGGGCAAAGCAAATTAGTCATTGAAAATGTGTCATTTTCGATTCGACAACCTAACGAATGGTTGTGAATACAACCACCTAGTCTGTGTTTAGCCAGATAATTTAATTTGACCTTGTATCCACCTCCTTTCAAGAGAACGTGAGACATCATTTAGGGAAACACGAATATGATACTATGAAAACAAGGTTGAATACAAAAGAACAAATCTGGGGGCACAGTAGTGCCCCCGCCATGACGAGCCAAGCGAAGCGCAAGGGCACTACCTACCTTTTCTCGAAGTGTTTCGTCGTTTTTTCGAACCCTCATAGAGTTGGTTTCCGATGTACCAGATAGTTCATATTCTCAGGATATGATGTCAATAATAGACTAATTAAACATACAAAGTCTCAATTGAATAGCTCTAATACTTTAGATTTTATTGATATCTAAAATACACCGATTTCGTCACTGACACACTCACTGATACACTGATGATCATTAAAAAGTTTGGCTACTTCCTGAAGTGCTAGAAAGCTGAAATTTGGTATGTAATCTAAGTTTAGTATACAACCAACAAAAAAAATCATAAACTTATAACTTTCGCCCCCCATCCCCTAAAATGGGGGGGTGGAAGTTTGTATGAGACTTCAAAATGTTAGGGTACTTCCTGAAGTGCTAGAAAGCCGAAATAACACTAAAAAGACTGCCTAGCACCTTACAAAAAGAACTGAAATCCCACCAAAAACATTTCATGTAAAATGTTGCCAAGACGACCACATAAGGTTTGCCCTGTGAAAAATATATCAGATCTCATGTAGAGCCAAGCTTCTGAATCTACAAGGCCTAACTCTACCGACCCAACTTCACAAATTCTACATAGCAGTAAAAATGTATCTTCTTAATCTTATGTCCGGAAAGATCTTGTTATAACTTTAAATAAAATAATTACGTCTCGATGAAGATAGAACACGGCAATTTTCTAATTATCTTATCAAGCTTGTATTAAATATTATCTATATGATAATTTAAAGTAGACATTATTATGTGAGATTGCGCTATTACGAGAATAATTAAACATCTGGGTAGACAGATGATCATACTGCTCAAACAGAATTTTGAAGCATTTTTATTCAGTTGCCTGCTATGTACCAGGTGGCCCACTTGACTGAAAAGGTAAGCGCACATTACAGCCGCGTCGGACAGCAGCGCGCCACACTGGCCCGCTATACGCGGCGGGGTGCGTGGCGACGAAAACACGCGCGTGGTTGCGGGGTTGCAGATTTGCACCATCATGCAGATTTCTTCGCACAAACGCGCGGAGCTGCAGTATAGTATACGGTGGCCCAAAGGCGAGATCCATTTCAAAATATTACTTCACGTCTAGCTCTGTCAAAATACATGTACGCGCGTGACCTGCAACACTGCGCGTGATGCGTTTTCTGTGTGTTGCACTACGCGTGTTTTCAATGCAAAGAGAGATACTTTCAAGCAACGTAAGAACACGCACTCCCGCGCTACGCTGCGTGATGCGGTTCAGTGTGCGAATCGCCTAAAGGCTCTTACACACTCACGCGATGTCATGTCTTTGTCGGTGCCTGTCGCGCCCGCGATATCGCGTGAGTGTGTAAGAGCCTTAAGAGTCACTTCGGGTTGTGACGCAACGCAACACAATAATTGTGCCAATCAGCTTTTGGTCTTGACATCGAGGCGTCGCGTTTGTGAGCGACTTTTGTGGCACGTGGTCGTTTCAGCTGTAGACGTAATATATTCGGCGACAAAATAATCGCTTAGCGATTGTCGCTCGTGGGCGAGCTCCCTAACTCTTTTTATCATCGAAGGTTATGGTTATATCAAAGCGTTAACAACAACCACTGATATAATAAAAGATAACTTCAGAGTATGTTTACCAGCTGACTTTTTTGTTCATACGAATGTTCCCTTATCTCAAAGATAAGCTCGTGTTCTAATGTAGCAGATACCGGTTATTATTAGGATTCGTGTTTGTATACCGTGATTGCGGATGGCGATATGGAATATGAAAAAAAAAAAACAAGTAATGTTACAGTTTTGTTCCTCGACAGATTGATTAAGGAATTCTCTGCACAAGTTGTGCTATTCAAAAGCGCTAAGCGAACCTTAGGCAACCAGCTTGCTGACCGGCTAATATTATCCCTACGATCATAATCATCATCTTTTCAGCCGATAGACGTCCACTGCTGGACATAGGTTTCCCCTAAGCACCGCCACTTCGATCGTTTCTGTGCTACCCACATCCAGCGGATTCCTGCGGTCTTGACAAGGTCATCGGTCCACCTTGTACGCGGTCGCCACTCCAGGACCTTTCGGCCCCATCACTACGATAATCCTTGTTACGTGTTCACTACAATATTAAGTAACTATTCTCAATAGTGTATTTCATAACTATGTAGCTGATGCTTATTAAAATTCCCAATGTTCTGTATAGTATTTTTATCTCCCGAAGCGACGCCCGCGTTACTTGTGGTTACCAAATGTACACACTCCTACATGCTGTGTATGTGTTTGTGTGTACCGTACGAGACAATGGCGAAGTCGAAGGTGTGTATGTATGTGTGTGTGTGTGTGTGTGTGTGTGTGTGTGTGTGTGTGTGTGTGTGCGTGCGTGGGTGTGTGTGTGCGTGGGTGGGTGTGTGTTGACGTAAACTTGGTTACCGCTAGTGCGTGTCGCTTCGTGACATAAAAATACTGCAGTGTGAAAAAAGAAGTTCGTTCGCAGCAGTAAAATTTTTTTGAGAAGTTGAATGAATAGATGGCATTATACATAATATACTTAAGGCAGAATTAAAGCCGAAATGAGCTCTAAACAGACTTCGTTTCAACATTTATTTGTTTGTCTGCAATCAATTTCGTTAAGTGGAGGAGGAGCTTGTGGCTGAGTAATAATAGCCGCACGGGTCGATCGATCAGGTTAAGTTACGCTTGTCGCAGTTGGTCCGTGGATGGGTGATCATTTTTTCTAGACCCCTTCATGCCTCGGAAAGCACGTTAACCCGTTGTGGTACCGGCTGTCATTTGTAGATCTTTGACAGTTGTTACGGGTTGTCAGAAGCCCGAAAGGCTGACAACCAATCGTATCAAGGGGTACTCGTATCGTGTTACCCGGTAACTGGGTTGCAGTCGCTCCATTTAAAGTACTTGGGAAAAGGCTAGACAGATGATGAATCGATTTCGTTAAGTATTTTGCGTATATTTTTGGGTAGTATGCTTTCTGCTAATAATAACATACCAAAAAGTTTACTTAAGACGGTAACAAGAGCTAAAGCACGGTCACTGTCAGACTGCATATAAAAGAAAGAGAAGCGCGATGACACAACGCTAATTAATAATTTATTGCAAAATATGAAGGAATTATAATTATCTATTTTTTTTTATAAATGAGTTGAGTAATCGAAAATAAAAAACCGGCCTAGTGCGAGTCGGACTCGCGCACGAAGGGTTCCGTACCATTATCTATAAAAACGGCAAAAAAATCACGTTTGTTGTATGGGAGCCCCCCCTTAAATATTTGTTTTATTTAAATTTAATTATTTATTTTTAAAGTGAATATATAACTAAATATTCTGTGAATATTTCAAGCGTACCTATTGCCGTTATCAATATCCAGCAATAATTAGCAAAAAAATCACGTTAGTTGTATGGGAGCCCCTTAAATGTTTATTTTATTATATTTTTGGTATTTGTTGCTATAGCGGCAACAGAAATACATCATCTGTGAAAATTTCAATTGCCTAACTATAACGGTTCATGAGATACAGCCTGGTGACAGACGGACAGACAGACAAGACGGCGGAGCCTTAATAATAGGGTTCCCGTTTTACCCTTGGGGTACAGAACCCTAAAAACAACCAAGTTCTGCATTCAAACAAGACGTTATTGTTATTAATTAAATACCAACCGTACGTTGATATTGAATACAGATATTTTGTATTGGAACTCAATGTAAAAGGTTAGTTTACCGTTAATTTGTATCGAGTTTTTTTTTTTCTGAACGTGTTTTGGTAACAACCAAGTTCTGAGAAATATGTTCAAGAATAACATATATTTTTTCCGCTACCACAAACTTTATAGATTTGACATTTTACCGACACCTTTCACAGCAAAAAAAAGATGCTAATTACCGAATCACTTCCATCCGTTCTTAGTACATAAGTGACGTCATAATGCAGTCATGTAGGTATTGACGAAATACTTAAAAGCTTAGAACCAGTCGTGCTGTATACATAGTTGTTAATGAGACGTTTACAGCCTTATCATCGACGGCCTTGAGTTCTGTATCTATGTCTTTAAACGCAGTTTATAGCATATTTTATAATGTTCCCACTGTTGACAGGCCTCCTCTCAGTGAGAGGGAGCGGCCCGTAATCCACCACGCGGGCCCAGTGCGGGTTGGTAGATGTCACATGTCTTCGAATTTTTTGGCACTAGGATATGCCGGTTTCCTCACGATGTTTCCCTTCACCGTTTTAAGAAAGCAATATGAGTCGACTTTTTGACCATAAATCGGACCTATTATAGGTACACCTCTGCTTAACCCTTCGGGGATTACAGGCGTGATGTCATGTGTTATGTTATCGAACCTTTTCAAAAGGGCTAGATTTCACAAAGGAATCGCCGCGTCCCCACCTTTTAATAACCATGTTGTGATCCGCCACCAATCTAACTGGATCCAGCTGAATACCAGTATTTTACATGGAGCCCATGGAACCCAATTACTGGGTTACACGATACAATAAGACTGGTTGTCAGACTTCCGGATTTCTGATCACCCGTTGTTGAGACCAGCCTTCTCAACATCGGCGCGTCGAGCCGTGCGGCCATCTTACTCGCCGCTGCCCCCGCACCCCTCGATCACTGCCGCCAGCGCGCGAGTTAACGACGTCCGTGTGTGACCATCTTTCCACACCAAGACCCCTCCGTGCCTCGGAAAGCACGTTAAGCCTTTGGTCCCGGCTGTTATTTGTAGATATTTGACAGTCGTTACGGGTCGTCAGAAGCCCGGAAGTCTGACAACCAGTTTTACCAAGTGGTATCGTATTATCCAGTAACCGGGTTGTGGAGATCACATAGGCAGTCGCTCCATGTATTAAAATACTGGTATTCAGCTGCATCCAGTTAGACTGGAAGCTGACTCAAACATAGTTGGGGAAAGACTAGATAAGATGATGGTGAGGTTTGTATACAGTTAAAAGAGTGGTATGCCCAAGTTTCCTTGCTATAATTTTCCGTATCGTTGAAGACGCGCTTTAGAACACGATCGGCCTATATTATTCATGGGAAAAGGCTTGCCTATGGTTGTGAAACGATAAGACTGATAGTTCTGTTATCTTATGAGTCCTTGAGTGTTTGTTGGAAGGCTAATTCTCTGAATTAGAAGTACAGAACAACATAAAATTACACCTGTTTTCCCGAAGGGGTATGCAGACATACATATTCCACCTTTTGCCATGAGAATGAAAACCCAAAAACACTGGCCAAACCCGGGAATCAAACCCAAGACCTTGTGGCGGCATCAACTTCGCTTCACACAAAATCCTGCATCCCGCAAGCAGTTTACCGCGCGACTAGTAAACAATATACAACGTCCCGACATCAATCGTCGGGCAGTTGCCCACCAGACACAACACCCGTCTGGTCGGAGGATCCTGCCATTTCTATTGAGGATGAGTGAACTTTACACCTGTTCCTCATACCTCTCAATAACCTCATGCTCGAGTAGCCTATAACATTCATGGGAAAAAGGCTTGGCTTCGCTTGGTTAGTGACCAGAATGTAGCTTATCTCTTGAGCCCTTGACTTTCCTCTGTTGCAAGTACGTAATCGTCGTACCGGCAGAATCTAGAGACGGCAGTGCTCATAAAATTCGTGCCGAAAGAGCGTTGCGTGCCCAACTTCTGCCAAGGACCGTATTTCAAACCCATATGTCACTTACGTTGTAGTGCATGTAAATGGTGCCACACTTGGTTTGTATGGAAAATGCAATATGTAAGCTATATAGCTTTATGTAAGTGGGCACGCCCTTAATGCCTGGAGGCTTTGATTTAGGTACCGTTCACGTATTGTTTACGTTTTAATTTCTGCTTGAGTATAGTATTCGCAGATTTTTTTGTTGGTATAGTGGCGTGTGCTAGCTAACATATTATGGCAAATACTTTAATTTAATGTTCTGTGTTGCGTTATGTAAGTTATTGTACATACTATTGTATAGAATCAAGTTTTTCTAACTGAACAGACAGCTATGCTGCTGGACATTTTGTTGCGCCACTTCTTCTTCCCAGCTAAAGCACTAAGAACTGGTGAAGGCTCGTTTTCGGGTGACTGTCTTATGTAATGTTGTCGTTCGAAAAACAACTTTGTGCTGATTCTCATTTTGAATGGTTGACAATGGCACCTCTAGTTGGCTCGTTGAGCTCCTTAAGATGAGCTACACCATTACTGACAAATGCTTGCACTGACTGGACAGGTCCACTCAAATCTGTATGGTTATTTACTGAAAAGACCGTTAATCTACATGGTCCTCACATGATCTGACCAAGATTATGTCTGGACTTTAAAAGAGACTTTGACCTCTGAGTTTGTTTCGCCATTTTTTCTCAGGGGTAGTCAGGAAATGTCGACTCCATCTAGCTTATATTTTTTTGAACTGAAAATCGTTTTAGGCGCCTTAAGCGATTTTTGGTAGGAGAAAAACTTATGGGTTCGCGTCACCGACATGTCCGCGCCGACAATCTGTAGTAACAGTAATTGAAATTGAAAAGTTTAATTTGTGTATACAGTGAATTGTTTAAATTGTGTTTTAGATAATCATTTTAGGTACTGCTAAACGCGTTACTTGCGAAGCATGTGTGGTGACTACAAATGATAGGCTGGCAAATTATGTGATAAGGCGACGGTGTGGTTTAAAAGAAGACTTAGGTAGTGAAAACAATAATTGAAAAGAGTATGCTTAGATGGTTTGGTCATGTTGAGAGGATGAATGAAAGGCGACTAACAAAGGTATTTACACAGCAGATCTGAGTGGAAACGCTGGGAGGGGACTCCCTCATCATCATCACTTCAGCCAGATTTTTCTCTATGCAAACTTCGGAGATAAGGGGGGGAACGGTATTTTTTTTACATTTTTCATCAAAAGTTGAAAACTATGATATGTCCTAGTAGACTCCATTCGAATTTTTAATTTTATTCAGGCCCTGTAATAATAATGCATAAAAGATATATTTTTTTAAATTTCTTTCTTGTTTGCAAAATAGTAGGGTAAACGTCATCTAAACCTATTCCAAATTTCAAGTTGATAGCATTAGTAGTTCTTGAGTTATCCAGCTGAGACAGACAGACAGACAGACAGACTTAGTCTCACCATAAGGGTTCCTTTTTACCATTTTGGTACGGAACCCTAATAACATTTCTTTTATTGATTTACATTAAAAATATTTAATCGTTGTTAAGTTATTATTTTGGTAGCTAAAAGTTAGCCGCCCTTTAAGTTGTTAGTCGGCCGGGAAAAGTATTTGCGTTTTTTCAATATGACATGAGTAATTCCAATATCTTATTTACAGGGCAAAGATTTTAATTTAATTTTGACTTCTAGCAGTGACCACCTATGCGCCTCCGTGAACTATGACGGAAACTTGCAAGGTTTGTGTTCGTACAGCTGAGCGATAAAAACTCGACCTTCGTTTCATTGTCGAACCGTTAGGTCCTTTAGAGGTTAGTAAATGATAATAATATTTGAATAAATACTGACCTACGTTACTAGTTTCTTGAGAACGAATATATTTACATAGGCTTATCCTTATAAATATTATAACTACGCCCGTGTCATTCTGTTGGTATGCTTTTTTTTTTTGCTCATTGGCTCTGCGTTTGACCTCGAGACAAACTCAAGAACAAGTAATGCGATTTACGAAGTTTTTATTAATTCATGGAATATGTTCTCTGGTTAAGTTTTAGAGTGAACGAGTTTCGGTATCTGGTCCACTGGGTCACCTTGGGGCCTATACTCCGAAGCGCTAAACCGAAGTATCGACTGAATGTTCGGTCGTGTCTTTATTACGGCTAACTATCGCTGACTACGGCGAAAAAAAAAGAAGAAAAGACAGTCGAAGAGATAAGCCAAAGTCAAAACTGTGACTTGAAATCGGGTAGGGACTCAAAGTCAAAAAAGGAAATTGTGGAAGTTATAAAACGGCCGAACATTCAGCCGATACTTCGGTTTAGCGCTTCGGAGTAGAGCCTCTGATATCGGATAACTGTGACATTGAAAGAGAACGTAGGTCGCTAGTTGTCTCCGTGTAACATGCTGGCCTGCAGGTTTACACGATGTACGGTACGAAGACAGTTAAAGTAACGCTTTTCAAAGCTTACTGTCAGTCCTGCACGTGCAGCCTGTGGGTCAATTTCACTCAGCAGGCATACAGCGACCTTTCAGGATAAAGCGGGAGGAAACGCCCGGGTGTCACCACTGTGTGGATCGCCCGGAGGACACGGTGGAGCATACGGTGGAGGTCTGCCCGGCTTGGGCGGAGCACCGCCGTGTCTTCACGGAGGTGATCGGCGGCGGCGATCTGTCGCGTCCGGCCCTGGTTCGGAGCGAGAGTGCATGGGAGGCCGTCACCTCCTTCTGCGAAGCAGTAATGCTCGCAAAGGAGGAGGTGGAACGCGTGAGGGTGAGGCAAGGCTCGCACCCTCGCGCCCTTAGTCGCCGCAGGACACGCCCCGGGCGTCGGGAGTCGCAAGCCGATTTCCGGCCACCGTAGGCGCAGGCCTGCGGACGGTGAGCGATGGGTAGCTCGCCGTCCGATAAGGACCAGGCCCGGGTCGACGGCGCGTTGTGTTCCACGCGCAAGGGATATCGTGGCTCTGACACACAGGCAACGGAAGGTACATGGGTGGGTTTTAGTCAGTAAAAGTCTGACACGCCCTCCCGCTCCGCCCAGAGCGGGAGAAGTTGTTTGATAATTTCCCACCCAAAAAAAAAAAAAAGGCATAGAGCGACCTACGCGTTCAATATAATAATGAACTGAGAGTACTGCTGCGGCTGCCATGGCGTTGTAGTGCGTCAGGGATGTTTGCGGATAACAACATTGATGGTTTTACCGCCATTATTAAAAAAAGTAGTAACAAAAATTGAAAAGAGTATGCTTAGATGGTTTGGTCATGTTGAGAGGATGAGTGGAACGCGACTAACAAAAGGTATTTATAAAGCAGAGGTGAGTGGAAACGCCAAAAGGGGACGCCCTAGGAGGACATATAGTGACCAAATTGATGATGTTCTTCAGAAAGGTCAGGTGCGTAGTACTCGCAACCGGCGTGCGTGTATGACCAGATGTATGAACGTAGGCGAAGCAAAAGGAGTATGTAAGGAGCGTAGCAGGTGGCGTTCTATAGTTTCTGCCTACCCCCATGGGAAGAAGGCGTGAGTTTATGTATGTATGTATTAGAAAAAGATGTGCATTCCTGATGTCGCGTTCGCGGCAACACAAACAGTATTCTCAGTGTGTTCTCTGATCGGTGGGATTCCCCGATGTTGCGGAGGTGGATGCAGCTCCACGCTGAATTAACTAAACAGCACTAGATAGTAAACAAAATTGTTACCCTATGGACGTTGTCTGAAATAAAAGTATTATATTCTATTCTTTAGTAAGTATAATACAAAATGATTTATTGAGATGGTTCAGCAGACTATTGACGTAAGTATGTAAAATATGAAAAAGTCTGAAACTATTAGAGTTTGATCTATGGAATCACGTCATCGATTTATCATCACGCTAATATTACAAAGGCGAAAGTTTGTGAGTGTGTGTTTGTGTATGTTTGTTACTTCTCCACGCTCAAACGGCTGGACCAATTTTGATACAAGTTTGTATGGAGGTAGCTGACACCCTCGATTAAGACATAGGCCTTTTTATCCCGATATTCTCACGGGATCGAGACTTAAGCGGGTGAAACCACGGGGCGCAGCTAGTAATGGTAATAAAAATAAACATAGTATCTGCTTTATATTTAAGTAGTTCAGTTATTATGGAAAGCTTCATGATCTAGCAATTTATGTTCGGTTTGGAGGTAACTTTAGATTTTTTTTCTGTCGAGAAAATTTTATGGAATCGTGGTTTCGTCAAACGTCAATCCTCAACTTTACCGTATATTTATTTCCAAATTAATGCAGCAGTTTTTTTGATGTAACAGAGGACCATGCTAAACAGTTTGATGTATTGAACACTCTTAGTGAGTGCTTTAAACTTGCTGCTCGAAGCGCTTCAAGGTTATAGACAGTAGGTTTACACCTGTTGTAAGCAAACAGCTTATAGGCAAAACCGTTATCAAGGCGTGTTATGATTATATTGACCTTCAAACGAACAGGCTATAAAAAGTACTATATTTTGTATTGATATGTACCTAAGTACAATCGGTTTAAGACCTTGACCATAGGTCACCTTGTCATCGCGAGAACTACACATACTATAATAAAACCCGACTTCCAAAAAAGACACTACAAGTACAAAGTGAAAAATACCTTAAATTTCGGAAGTCGGTGTCTTTGGATCTGTATTTTAGTTTTTTGCCACCGAATTCCGAAATTGAAGTTATTATTCACTTTGTAGTGTTTTTTTTTTTTTTTTTGTAAAAAGTTTTTTATATTTCACTTTTTAATGGGTCAGTTTGTAATTTATCTAATTTACAATAGCCTAATGTCAAATTATCATCACCTTTTACAAAATATTGCTTTTCCCGATGTAGGGGCGTTAATTGTTGAGGAGTTCTCCTGGTGAAAACCAGGAGAACTGATGGTGACTTCACCATATGCATTTTGACGAACATAAATTGCTTAGCAACCATTTTATAGTGCCTAATCGAATCGCTACGGTGAAATACTTATTATTAAGTAGTTCCGGTGGCCATCTGTGGTCTTCATCATCAGTTCCACTTCACCAAATGGTGCTTTTCGAGTGCAATTGCACGAGTTACTATAAAAAATACTCAAATCGCTATAAGTATGCCTATAAAATTTGAGAATTTCCCTCGATTTCCATGGAATCTCATCAGATTCTACTTTGGTGGCAGTGGGACCCTTCCATACAAAATAGAATTGTCAAAATCCGTCCACAATTGACACAGTAATCGGTGAACATACATAAAAAAAAAAACAAACATACAGCCGAACATATAACCTCCTCCTTTTTGGAAGTCGGTTAATAAAATAAAGTGGATTCGCAGCTGTAGCCCGTAAAATACAAATTTTCTTACGTTTTTTGCACTTTGCAGGTCAGTGTCAGGTTGTATCTTGATCAAAATATGATTCGCGACTACAACAGATATGTATTTACAGAATTAGAATCATTAATACGTTTCTCAAAGGCGAACGGCAGATTTCGTACCGCCTATTTTTGTTGTTGTTTTGTTATAGAATTTATACCACTTATTAAGGCAACTAAGACATTTATTTTCATGTAAGTGTACTATTTTTAGAAGTTCGGATTAATGAATAATATCAATAAAAAGATTTTAATAATTAAGCGTAATAAAATCGTAAACTAAACGCAGTTATGTTTTTTAAAGTTGTCATAAGTAAAATAACACTAATAACGAAATGATAGATTAATTATTTAGAAATAGAAATAACATTAAATATAATTAAACACTAATATATTATACCTAAGTATGCGTGATTGTTACATAAAATCATAATAGTTAACAATATAATGATATGAATGATTTTCGTCATCAATATTATTTTTGTTCATATGGCAATTATTTAATGACAGGTAAAGAAAATCTGTATAACTGTTACTGTCTTTCAGTTCAGTTCTGTGGTTCATTTCTTTGCTGTTGTTTTGGATTGTGGTTTGTGACTGCATCTGAGCAATTTAGCGAATTAACTTCATCATTATCAAACTGTTGCAGTACGCAGCTGGACATAGATATCTCCTAATACACCCCTCACTGAGTAGGTACGATTCTCATCTCAATCTACCTATTTAATAGTAAGTAGAACACTACAAAGCTAGCGACAAGCAATCTAGAACATTTACTTTATCACCAAAACAATGTTTATGTACCTTTAAGTAACAATCTACATTGGTACACTAGTACATAACCTTAAAAAATAAAACTCGTTATAACTTTTACGTCCCAACTTCTAAAAATCTAAGAATTTAAAAAGGGCTTGTCTATCTTATTAACTATCAATTAAAACAAAAAATATCCCAAAACACGAAATTTTATTAGCGGTACGAAGTTCCCATACAAGCCTGCCGTTCACCTTTCATTTTTGTTCGCCAATGTCATGATTTCATAAAAAAGTCATTCAATTGAACAATCTAACTCACTCTAGATTCTACCACTGAGTTGAACATTAAACAGAAGGTTTTCAAGACATAAGCATACGCATTATCAGATTATAATTAAAATGTAGGTAATTATCATTTAATCTACAGTATTAACATGTTTGAGATAAAGAGATTACGAGGTACCTAGAACGTTTTAATTGAAGATTTTAATCTCTTGTCGGATCAACAATTTTGGAGTACCTACTTATTTTGATCTTTATCCAGAAGACTATCACTCAGTAAAGATTCAAAAAGGTATTTACATACCATCAATCTGTCTAGAGTTTTCCCAAATTCGTTGGGAACGGCTTCCAGTCTAACCAGATGCAGCTGAATACCAGTATTTTACATGGAGCTACTGCCTATCTGACCTCCAAATCCCAGTTACTGGATAACACGATACCCCTTGATAAGACTGGTTGTCAAGACTTTCGGGCTTCTGACGACCCGTAACTACTGTCAAAGATCCACGAATGACAGTCGGTAGGTATTACATACTTACATAAACTCACGCCTTCGTACCATGGGGGTAGGCAGAAACTATAGAACGCCACCTGCTACGCTCCTTACGTACTCCTTTTGCTTCGCCAAAGTTACATGCTCTGTGTGTGCCTACGTTCATACATCAGGGGGCCGATCGCGCTAATTTTGAACGTTAATACCAAAACTAAACCACAACCAAAAACGTTACGTTAGACACATTTCGTATCGCGCTAATCATTTCAAAGGAAACGATTTGGCTTTACTTTGGAAGTTACGTTGGAGGAACGATCGATCGAACTTTCAGTATTGGGTAACGTCAACGATTTTGTCGCTTAGAAAAAATAGCGCGATACCGTTTCTTACATCAGCTAAACCAAAACTAAACCAAAACCAAAAACGTTCTGTTCGAACGATAATTACGTTGAGAAATAGCGCGATCGGCGCCCTGGTAATACACGCACCGCTGCTGAGATAGCTTTAGCAAAAAAAAAACGGTGCGGGGCCAAAAAGGCTAGCAGCTTTTTTAGCCTCTTTTTTGTTCATTGTTTGTTAGTTTTAAATGTCTTTTTTTTTACAGACTTCTTTAAAAATAAGGATTCCCGTTCGTCGGGATTTTTTTTTCTTTGTATTTTTATGTTCATCGATACTTTTAATTGTATCTATTTACTGTGCGTATCCCAAATAAAATATTTTTCTTTCTCTCTCTTTTTTACTCATACTTTAGACGATATTCCTATGTCTACCAGTACAATTTACTTTTATGTAAGAAACATAATAATTCCACTGAATGTTTACATCTCATATTAACAATATTTTGCCCGTCTAATTGAGGAAAACTTTATAAATAAACTTATAAAACATATGTGGTAAGTTTGTAGGTAAGTTGTAATACATAGGTAGTAGACGGCACGGTTGGCGCAGTGGTTAAGTGATTGACTGCTGCGCTGCGTGTCGCGGGTTCAATTCCCGCACGGAACAAATATTTGTATGACCTACAAGTAGTTGTTCCGGGTCTGGCTGTTTGTGTATGTGAGTTTGAATGTTTGTGAACGCACCCACGATACAGGAGAAATTCCTAGTGTGGGGCAACGTTTTTAAAAAAAAAAAAAGATGGGTAATATAACAATATGTATCTTGTAAATAAATTGGAGCTAAAGTCAATAATATGTATCGAGAAATGAGTATTCCTTTCTTTTGTTAACAACTAAACTCAATTGATCGATTGAGCCAAAGACTTTATAAATATTAAAACAAGCTGCGCCCCACGGTTTCATCCATATAAGTCTCGATCCCGTGGGAATATCGGGATAAAATGTATCTTATGTCTTCACCCAGGTCATGGTCTACCCATGTGCCAAATTTCATCCGAATGCGTTCAGCCGTTTTAGCGTGAAAGCGTAACAAGCGAACGAACTCAGTTTCGCGTTGATAATATTAGTTAGAGAATGGCGGATAAATTATAAAATCATGAATAAATTTAAAAAAAACATTTCGAAAATGTGTTTTTAGTTGATAAAGTCTATCTGCCTAGCCTTTTCCCAACTATGTTGGGATCGGCTTCCAGTCTAACCGGATGCAGCTGAATACCAGAATTTTACATGGAGCGAGTGCCTATCTGACCTCCACAACCCAGTAACTGGGCAATACGATACCCCTTGGAAAGACTGGTTGTCATCAGGGTTTCGGGCTTTTGACGACCCGTAACGACTGTCAAAGATCCTCAGACGAATACCAGCCAACGGCTTAACGTGCTTTCCGAGGCACGGAGGAGTCTCGGTATGTAAAGATGGTCACCCACAGACCAATCCCGGCAAGCGAAGCTTAACCTGATGGATCGACCCGTGCGGCTGTTATTACTTAGCCACGAGCTCCTCTTTTAGTTGATAAAGTAACTCATCATCATTCTCCTGCCCTTATCCTAATTTATTAGTGGTCGGCACATGTCCCTTTCTTCCATACTTCTCTATTAGTCGTCATCTCGGTAGTCACTCCCTTTCTAGCCATATCATCTTTCACACAGCACATCACGCGTCATGTTCGTGAACGGGCGCCGTCAGTTGAGACTGGTCATCTCTTTACTGCCAGGGCTTATTTGTAATCTTTTAATCTTATATTTTGAATTGTTATTAAATAATTGGTTTTTTTACATAGTTCTCACATATAGAAGCGACAAGAATTATGTACCCAGTATTTTGTAATATCTTGATTTAAAAGAGTGTTCTTGGAGTTTTTTTGCCTGTTCTTCTCCATAGAGATCTACGTTTTGGAATGGGAAAATAGCTTCCACTTTCTGACTAACTGACCGACTCTTTGACACTTCAAAAGTGCCGTTAATTGGTTTTATTGAAATAAATGCTTTTGAGTTTGGGTTTCATCCATCGTTTATTTGGTCTCTTATTTGATAAACTAAAATAATATTGATGAAGTATATAGAGAACACGTAATCTTTTAGCACCTACCGTAATAATATACAAAGGAATTTTTCTTTGTTTTGTCATAATGATTCATAGCAAAAAATACCACATGTTCCGTGTGGTGCCGGACGTAAAGAATAGCACCATCCTATTCCCGTGGGTGTCGTAAAAGGTGACTAAGAGACTTACTAGAGAATGGGCAGCAGCGTTCTCTATGCATTTTAACACCATACTGCGATCGCCAACCCGCCTGCCAAGCGTGGCGATTATGGCAACCCCTGTCCTTTTGGGGGAGGCCTATGTCCAGCAGTGGACGTTACCAAGTGTACAAACACGCTGTGAATGTGTGTGGTAAGCACAGGAGCTCTCGGTACTGTCAGAGACAATGGCGAAGTCGGAAGTGTGTGTGTGCGTGAGTGTGTTCTGTGCTGACGCTACTTGTCTTCACACATTCACAGCGTGTTTGTACACTTGGTTAACACAAGTAAAGCGCGCGTCGCCTCGTGAGTTAAAAATACTAGGATATACACTCATCTAGCCAGTTATGTTATAAGAAAAAAATCAAATAGGTATTTATTGCTCCCAAAAATGTATGTGTATTGACTTTATTTACTTGATGTTTAATTATATTACGACATTTTTCATATACCTCTCTTTCGCATCTCATGTACATGTAATCGCACTACAGCTCGCGGTCGCGCGAGCAAGCGAGACAGAGCGGCAGGGAGAAGGCTCCAGGGCGCCGATAGTTCACGTAGTTAAAAAAAAAATTGTATCTGCTTTAATTTAGTACAGTTATTCAGCAAATTTTTATAATCTAATTTGAAGTTTTTTTTTGAGTACTAGTCATTTTTTGTTCGGCTTGGAGGTAACTTTGTAATTTTTTTCTGTCGAGAAAATTTTATCGTGTTTTCGTCAAATAAAGGATTTAACATTAATCCTCAACTTTACCACATAGGTATTTATTTCAAAATGAATGCTGCAGTATTTTCGATCTAACGGAGGATCATGCTAACCAATTTGAGGTATTTAGACTCTTAATTCAAAGACATGTGATATCCACCAACCCGCACTGGGCCCGCGTGGTGGATAACGGCCCACTGCTGGAACACAGGCCTCCTCTCTCGTGAGATCACAGAGAGGACTTTGTCCCAGCAGTGGGTACACAATAGGCAGATTGTATTTAAAAAAGTTTTATCCTTCGTGAACATTTGAAACCCTTCTTGTTATTGTTTCTAAAAAAATACGTAGAAATACAATAGGTACCTACTAGGGTTGCCAACCCTACTAGAAAATATAGTATCCTGCCATAATAGAGACCGAAATACTGAATGAATAAATGAATATTTATTTGTTAAGACACAGGTACATTCATTTGGTCTTCAGTTGACTCTCTGTTTTGCCAGCGGCGTACAAATTTCATAGGTACAATATGTATAATAAATAATATTAAGTCTATAATTATATTTAAATTAAGAAATACTATGTTTCTAAAGAAAATATACAGGGTGGCAGGAACATCGACGCGCATCCTGTTACCATGGATTCAGTACATCATTCTTGACCCCACTGCGTTAAAATTTTTCGTCGGTTTAAAAAAAAAAACGCTTTTTAAACGGTCGTATTAATCTCACAATTTTTTTTTTGTGTAAAAATAGTTGACAAAAACAATATCTGTTAATAGAGGTTCATAGTAGCAAAAAATATGCATTTATAAAGAATAAAAATGTATTTTCGCCATATTTTTACAGATAATATTTTTTTTTTGAAAATCCTGCAATAGTAGATTACTCAACTAATTATTTACACTAGGTACTAACCAAGAAAAAAAAAAAAGACGCGTCAAAGTACTCGTCCGCATCGCTGTCATCCGGAAACGTGCCCAGAAGACTGGCAGCATTGCCACGTTGAATGGCAATGCTAGTTCTTTGGCCAAAGAACGAGCCAGCCCTCTGGGGACCAAGTCTGCTAACGCAGTTGTGTCCGAATGGCGGATCATTGGCACCGTAATTGTAGAGTTTGACAGTTTTGCTAATCTCCTAATTGAAAGGAGTCTTTATGATTTTCCAATGACGTGCCACTGATACTCCATTGGAAAAATTGACTGTATTTGGTAATCTCGTACTGACAAGCTCCTATTATTTTGACTTCCCTATGGACCACTGTCACGCCATTATGAATTTAGGAGGTTACAAACTATTGCCACAATGGTCATGGCGTTGCTTTGGTATGGTCGTCATAGTGACCAATCGTTGAAAATAGCAGACTTGGCCCCCAGGTCACGTGAAGTTCCTAACGGAGGCGATCGGCGGCGGCGATCTCTCGCGTCCGGCCCTGGTTCAGGCCATGGTTCGGAGCGAGAGTGCATGGGAGGCCGTCACCTCCTTCTGCGAAGCAGTAATGCTCGCGAAGGAGGAGGCGGAGCGCGTGAGGGAGAGGCAGGGTTCGCGCCCTCACGCCCCTAGTCGCCGCTGGAGACGCCCTGGGCGTCGGGAGTCGCAAGCCGATTTCCGGCCACCGTAGGCGCGGGCTTGCGGACGGTGAGCGATGGGTAGCTCGCCGTCCGATAAGGACCAGGCCCGGGTCGACGGCGCGTTATGTACCACGCGCGCCTCAAAGAGACGTTAGCACGAATCGACGGGGTCCATTAGGGCCAATGCCTGCCAGGGTTGCGAGTTTGTCCGAAAGGGCCCTGGCACACAGGCAAATGAAGGAACACGGGTGGGTTTTAGTCAATCAAAGTCTGACGCGGAGCGGGAGAAGTTACTTGATAATTTCCCACCCAAAAAAAAAAAAATTTTCTGCAATGGCTTCGAAAATACTATATATTTTGACATAAAATATGTTGGCAACACTAGTACCTACCTACGTCCTACGTGAAGTTGCTTATTAAGCACAACCAACAGGCTGATCATGTTTTTATTATACTTAATTGGACTTTAGACACTTACAAAGTAGACAATCAATAATAAACAAAACTTTTTGCTTATAAATCTAATTATAAAATATTTTTAAGTCAACCTAGTAAATCTTTTAACACTTTTGACGGACTTCTCGGCAGAAAAGTGAAGCGTCATGTTAGCAGTTTTGTTTTATTTTCTAAATTTGTGTTTAGCCGAATATTAATGTGTAATAGTGGTGGATTATTAACCATTAGTGTTCGTGAACCTGCATTAGTGTAGGCAAATGAAACAAAACAGTGCAACATCACTTTAAGTTCTCTCAAGAAGTCCGCGCGAGGTTTCAGTAAAGTGCCACGTCTTTACTGACACTCAAGGAGAGCGGGGCGGGATATCATCTATCATCTTTATCATGCATTGAATGGAGTTCATTTTTAATTTGTACTTGTTACCTAATTTTACATGACACTGGCTAAATGCACAAACCGTGCGAAGCCAAAAAGAAAAAAAAAACAAAACACTTTTGACAATCGCCGTCCAAATAAACCGAAGTCAGGTCCGTAATGCGCAACTGATATTTTCTTAGCAAATATTTTTCTTTTGTGGAAACGAATGCGACTTGACATGCAGGCGTACCACACTAGACTGAGCGACTTTTGCCCACTAGGACAAATGTATCGGATTACGATTTTGTTCGCTATTATTTATTTTCATTTTATTACCATTACCACATTACATACCTATTTGTTTTCATTGTTTTGAAACAGAGTACATAGATTTAGAAATACGAGTATTAATCGAATTACTACTTCTAATTAGGCAGTGAGGGCCCAGCGGTAACGACCGCGAATTACGAGTTGTAGGTCGAAATCGTAGGTTCGAACCCTGACAGGCGCTTTATGTAAATTATTTCATGAGCACTGCTCTCAAAACGGTTAAGGGCGATGCGCTAAGGTAGCCCACGAAATTCAAATTTTCTTACGTTTTTTTGCAATTTGCAGGTCAGTAACAGGTCGTGTACAGGTTCAAATTAAATAAGCTAGCGAAACTCCACAGACGTGATGGGTATCGATATCTAAATACGAAAAAATAAAAATGATAAAAATTTTATTTAAAAAAAATTGAGGTCAACGACTGTTGGTAGAGGAAATCTGTTTGTTTTTTTTTTTATCGTGTTCAGTTATTGATAATAAACACTTCTGTGAAGTTTACACAGAATAACTGATTTTGAAACTGGTATTTCAACTGACTACACTACCGGCGGTTGATGACCCCAAAAAAAAAACTCACCAAATTAATTTATTTTTGTTCTATCATGTTTAGATATTATCTATACCCATCGCGTCTGCAGAGTTTCGCTAGCTAATTGAATTTGGCCCTGTATCATCATCATTCTCATTCTCCTGCCCTTATCCCAATTGATTTGTGGTCGGCGCAACGTGTCCCTTTCTTCCATACTTCTCTATTAGTCGTCATCTCGGTAGTCACTCCCTTTCTAGCAATTATCATCTTCCACACAGTCCATCCATCGTTTCTTTGGTCTTCCCCTACTCTTATAGCCATCGACATGCATACTTAAAACTTTCCTTAAGACATTTTCCTGTAAATAATATAATGGAATTTGGTTCTGTATATTGATCTTAACATAATTGGCGGACGTACCAAATATGGCTTTAGGCGATTAACACACGACACCGCGCACCGCCGCGGTCGGAGAGGGTGAGAGCATCGCTCGACCGCGCGGTCGGGCGGTATACGTGTGTTAGGCATCAACGGATTTATAAGAGGCCAATGCGACATGAGATCCGCTTCACCGCCTACCGCGGCGGTGCGCGGTGCCGTGTGTTAATGGCCTTACAGAATTATTATCATTAGAATCAGCAATTATACCATACTTAAATACATGGTTACATTAATCCTAGCATACAGGTCACAAACATCTGAAAAAATAGAATTCGATAATCTTATCTGATTAATTTCTCAGCTTTTGTAATTGTTCACGCCCACTGGTCGAAATTCGACCCCCTCTACTTACAATCTATATCTCTCTATAATAATTCCATGCTATTAAAAAGTACTTAATTATTCTATGCTTAAGCTGTCACTTCTATCACCTATCTATTTTCAAGTCATGAGGCCCTGGTAGGTACTACGTGTGTGTAATGTTTTTTGTATTACTTAATTTCATTTATTTCAGATGCTTATTATATAAAAATATTATTTATTACTTCCTGCACTCCTCCTCCATATAAACATTAACTGTGCCGAATTTCATACTCCTCCGTACGTGCAATTTTCGTAAAGAGCGGTACAAAGTTTTCGATTCACGTAGTAATTTCAGGGACCGTACAACCCCGGTTAAGGGTTAAGCCTTTCGAAGGGGTAACCCATTCAATGGGTTACCTTTATCATGATGTAACCCATTGAATGGGTTTTATACTAGAAACCCAATGAAAGGGTTACATGATAACCCAATGAATGGGTTTTATACTTGAAACCCAGTGACATGAAAAAATCATAATATTATGTTATTTCGATATCCACCCAGCACGCGTAGCATGACCAATTCTATCTCCATTATACCCAGGGACCATTTTGGTTACTATTTTAGAAAAACCCTTTCAATGGAACGGGTGAAAAAAAAAAAAAAACGCCTCCGATGTTTGTCTTCAAAGTATGCACTGCCGTGCCGTTTTGTGAAATAAACTACTAAATAGGTTTTTTCTAAGCAGTTAAACAAAAACCCATACGGTGTGGGTAATTTTGAATGGCTTAAAGTAAGCCGTTCAAAAGGGTTACCCATACCGTATGGGTTTTTATCGAAAACCCTTTCAACGGGTAACCAAAATTTAATTTAAGCCGTTCAAAAGGGTTACCCATATCGTATGGGTTTTTGTTAACCGCTTAGAAAAACTCTATCGAAGACCCTTTCAATGGGTAACCAAAATGGTCCCTGATTAATTTTGATTAAATATCTCCTGATTCTCACGGTCAAATTTCAACATGTCAAAAATTCGAGATATCTGTGCTATAAACCTTCCGCAATAGATGCTCTAAATAATGGTGAAAACCGCATCTAAACCCATAGAGTAATTTAGAAGATCTAAGGCCAGGGATGGGGAAACTACGGCCCGCGACCATCAAACAAAAATCAAGTGAAGTTTTCGTATTGTTAGAATTTTAATTCTCATTGGCAGTGGTAATTAATGTACCTATGCAAAATATTGTAAAACATTTTAAAAGAGTAACGGTGTAGTTCCTTGCCCATTCTTCCATACGAAACTACCTTTTGGAAGGGGCGACTAGAATCAGTTCTATTTTTTTGTGAACATTGACGTTCAAAAATGCTTTTTATTTGCATATTTGAAATAAATAATTTGACTTTTTTTTACTTTTGAAAGTGTGCGGCTCACGTATATCAGTTCCACGTGTCTCATGTCAAATGTCCCCACAAGACCAGCGCTCCTCAACCTTTTACTTCGCAGCTAAGTTTAATTTTATTGCAATTTCTTTCTTATATATTGCACAGTAAATGATCAGTGATGTTTAATAATGCAATGACCTGTTGGTCCCAGTTAAGACTCCAGACAATAAGTAAGTCCAGTAAGTCTTCAATAAGTTATTATCTAATCTCTCTAAGTTGCCTAGTGACCTTCTAATGTCACAGTTTTACCCATTACCTTTGTACGGGTGATTGGGACATCAATGCTTCACAAGCATTATCTCAAGATACTAGGCATAAAATAATAAATGGTATCTTGAGTTAAGTATCTCAAGACGGTGTCTTGAGCTAAGTATCTCAAGACGGTGTCTTGAGTTAAGTATCTCAAGACGGTGTCTTGAGCTAAGTATCTCAAGACGGTGTCTTGAGCTAAGTATCTCAAGACGGTGTCTTGAGCTAAGTATCTCAAGACGGTGTCTTGAGCTAAGTATCTCAAGACGGTGTCTTGAGCTAAGTATCTCAAGACCCATAAATATGGGTAATTGATTGACAGCAAATAGTTAATATCGGCACCTACTCCATATATTTTACATGATTATGGTCTGGAGCTCTACAGCATTTATGATCAGTGATGTTTATAATGCAATGACCTGTTGGTCCCTGTTAAGGACTCCAGACAATAAGTAAGTCCAGTAAGTCTTCAATAAGTTATTATCTAATCTCTCTAAGTTGCCTAGTGACCTTCTAATGTCACAGTTTTACCCATTACCTTTGTACGGGTGATTGGGACATCAATGCTTCACAAGCATTATCTCAAGATACTAGGCATAAAATAATAAATGGTATCTTGAGTTAAGTATCTCAAGACGGTGTCTTGAGCTAAGTATCTCAAGACGGTGTCTTGAGCTAAGTATCTCAAGACGGTGTCTTGAGCCAAGTATCTCAAGACGGTGTCTTGAGCTAAGTATCTCAAGACCCATAAATATGGGTAATTGATTGACAGCAAATATCGGCACCTACTCCATATATTTTACATGATTATGGTCTGGAGCTCTACAGCATTTCTGATCAGTGATGTTTATAATGCAATGACCTGTTGGTCCCAGTTAAGGACTCCAGACAATAAGTAAGTCCAGTAAGTCTTCAATAAGTTATTATCTAATCTCTCTAAGTTGCTTAGTGACCTTCTAATGTCACAGTTTTACCCATTACCTTTGTACGGGTGATTGGGACATCAATGCTTCACAAGCATTATCTCAAGATACTAGGCATAAAATAATAAATGGTATGTTGAGGTATCTTGAGTTAAGTATCTCAAGCTGGTGTCTTGAGCTAAGTATCTCAAGACGGTGTCTTGAGCTAAGTATCTCAAGACGGTGTCTTGAGCTAAGTATCTCAAGACGGTGTCTTGAGCTAAGTATCTCAAGACGGTGTCTTGAGCTAAGTATCTCAAGACGGTGTCTTGAGCTAAGTATCTCAAGACGGTGTCTTGAGCTAAGTATCTCAAGATGGTATCTTGAGCTAAGTATCTTGTGTGTAATTGCTAACTTATAAACTTTAAGGGGGATTTGATAAGGCTTTTCAAACTGAATATTAGTAATAATAGCAGAGCAACAATAATTTCATCAATTATCCTCAAAGATTAACTTGAAGCCCATCTCCCATGCTCTTTGAAGACTGGTGATTTTCGTTTATTACACAAAATTAAAACTCTAAAAGCAGGCTTAGCATGATGCTTTCTATTTCTACTCTATTGTAGAATAGAAATCGCTTGTCTATCTTTCTTCGTAGAAAACTGTCTGCTCTCTACACAGAAGCGTAATTTTTATCTACTTTAAAACACTTCTCTACGGTTCTCATGCTAAGCCTATGGAACCAGGAATGGTTGGTTAAGTTTCTTTTAGTACTAACCTAATAAGCAATGTGGAGATATGAATAAGCAGTTTTTTATACATGTATAAGATTTTGCAATATCAGGTGGCGATGACAAAGATAGGGTCAAAGTAGGTCTAACAAAGTCTCCCGCCATTTGAAATACTTAATTTCAGATAATTGACTTTTAAATTTTAATGACGTAGCCTACGTAACCCGTCGTCACTGACGTAGCCTACGTAACCCGTCACTGACAGAACAATAAATGAAAAAAATAAAACCTGATTTGCATATTTATACTTTCGTACAGGGAATCCCCGACCGACGGGAAATACCCGCAACAATATTATGATATGAGATGATCGGGTGATTCCCCTGTTGGTTCGTTGGGGAATTACCTTAAGAGTATTGTATTAAAGTATTCCGAGTGGGGAAGTCCCTTCTAAGTTCTACGACAAACATATTATTAGGACTGTACCTGTGTAGTAAATAGTGGGTACCTACGTATTGTACGAGTTGCTTTTTGTCGTAATGTATTAAAATAATCTATACCCTAAATCATCAATTCAGATAATTTTAGTAAACAAAGAAATGTCACTGTCAAAATGACAGGACAGTGCTGCAAAACAATTTATCATAAAAAAATTCTATCTTTTAATTACAGTTAATTAACTATTTAGATGAGCTATGCAAACAAAATACCTTAGCCGAACAGTGTTTGTTCTGTGTCGGAGTCGCGGCTTATTATTATTATAATCAGCCCTTTTAAGTCCACTGCCAGGCGTGGCCTACGCCTAGCAGTGGACTTAGGGCTCCCAAAATCGCCGTTTTCATCCTACATGTGGCAAATGTCTTGCCTGCCTCAATTAACAAACAAAACTTAACAAAAACAAGGAAATATAACAACTAACAACAAAATGAAACACTTAACACGATGATAACAAAGCACAATTAACAAACACGCAGCGAATAATATGATCGGAGAAAAGAAAACGAACGTATTGAAAAGACGCGAGTTTGCAAATTATGTCAAATGAAATTTGAGAATGTTGGAAACTCCTGTAGTGTTACCAGTATCATAATATTTTTTATACCACAAAATTTTCTTTTTTTAATAACTTTGTTTAAAACCGAAAACTTGTAAAAACTAACACGGTATGATAATTGTTTAATTATTATTTCTAAAATCAGTACATAAAAGCCAATATAGCCTTGTTTTCCGCCATTTTATGTGAATTACCATTATGACGATATTTTTTTGATCTGTTATCACCTTTGTTTACATAAATTATCTGAATTGATGACTTAGGGTATAGGCAAGGTTATTTTCAAGGCGCAACGGACTACGGAATACAAACTAGACTTGTTTGTGGCAATCCCGAAAATCCCGAGATTACCCAAGTACAGTCCCGGGATTTTCGGGGCCAGAAAACGGTCGGGATTTGTATTTTTTACTGTATTCTCTAATAGAAGCTAACACTATTTCGACAATATCGTAAAGAAATCTGGGGCTCTATTCCGAAGCGATAATCCGAAGTATCCGCCGAATATTCGACAATTTCTTGACTTCCAAAGTTTTCCTATTTTATTTTGAGTCCTTATCCGACTTCGTCACATTTTTGACTTTAACTTATCTCTTTGACTGTAGTTTTTCTTTTTCTTTTGCCGAAGTCACGAAAAGGCCGAACATTCGGCCGATACTTCGGATGTATCATGTAACTTCGCACTAGACCCCCTAAACTTAATAGTCAGTCTTAAATCACCAGCACGCAGTGAACAAGCGTAGTGATCAATCATTCTCTGTATGAAAGAATCTACCTATTAGAAATATTGTAACACGCAGATAAAAAAAATACATTGCATATAACCAAAACAAGCAAACCCTTTGGTTGAAGTTTAAAATCTTGAGAAGCAGCATACTTTTAAATATACCGTTTTCCTTCTATTGACTCACGGAGTCATCATGTGACCTTTATAACTGTATGATTTATTTGTATAGAAATTGTGTTCTTTAAGAGAATATTTTTTTTTTTTTTATACCGAAACCGATTATCTATATGAGGAGAACCTACCTCAATTACCACCTATTTTCATTAATATTAATAAACTAAACTTCTGACAACCTCAGCACAATTTGAACATACTTAACACATTTGATCAAATACTAATAATAACTTTTTCCACTACACTCGTTCACAAAAACACATTATCACTACACAAAAGCTAATCATTTACACACAATAATTAGCAAATACAACAATGGTTTCCACTTATCACGTAACTATGAAGTACACAAAATAATATTTAGAAACACGACCGCTTCGTACGCGGTTCCATATCAAACTGACGACGATGTAAAAAATATAAAAAATATTGGCAGGTAAGGGTTTGTGCACAATGTTGATAAGCTAATCGCGCGTTGCGACCGACGAACACTGCGAAGGGAAATACAGAGTTTATAGACGCGACTTGCATGTACAGTGTAAAATAAACTTAGCCAGTTGGATCAAGGGCTTGCTTGATACAGCATGTGGTCCACCTGGATACGGCGCGTATTGTTAGGGAGACTATTCCTGATTATAATCATTCATACTTTAATATTAATAAATGCGAAAGTGACTCTGTTTGTCTGTGTCCTTTCACGCCTCAAAGGCGGATTGAGATTAAAGCACACAGGTAGATCATGACCATGCAGCGGGGTAATTTTTCCTTACACACTTAGGCTGTATTCCGAATTAGGAATCGCTCACAGCGGTCACATCAATAAGTTTCGTTCCGATTTAGATATCACAATTATGACAGCTGAGAGCTGTAAACAATCCGGAACGCTCGTGAATGCGCCCACGATTGGATTACAGTATTTCTCTGTGTATATACCAAAAATGGGAAAAGGCTAGGCAGATAGATAGATCCCAAACCCAAACCCAACCCACCCACCAAAAACCTACCAAAATGTCTTCTTCTTTGATTTTGCCACGCTGATTAGGTACGAAGCGAAACAAAACAAAACAGCACAACTGTAATTTTTGACAGCGCTCACGGTGATATTAATAATGACATGGTCGGCGTTATCGCAAGATGGCGCATGTCATGACGATTCACAGGACATCGATATCGCGCTCACGCTAATTCGGAACAGGTGTAAGCACGCTCAAATCAATTACAGAGCAATTCGGAATGCGAGCTTACATTAGCAATGGTTTTCATTTTAACAGATCAACAACATTCATTGCGTTTTTTATGTTGCGGAGCCGATAAGTTTTTCGAACTTAAGAAAGAATGGTGTAAGCCCAGTTTAGTTAATTGTAATTGATAGTATGTCTTACGTCAATTAAGGAGATGGGTTAGGATACAAGAGCTTTTTTTTGGGTGGGAAATTATCAAATAACTTCTCCCGCTCTGAGCGGAGCGGGAGGGCGTGTCAGACTTTGACTAAAACCCACCCGTGTTCCTTCATTTGCCTGTGTGCCAGGGCCCTTTCGGACAAACTCGCAACCCTGGCAGGAGGATACAAGAGTGCTTTTTATTACGGTAGTACGTTTCCGTGGTCTATTTAGCAGTGAACAATGATGTTTATGGTTATAATAAGACATTCCTTGGCATTTAATTAATATGTAATTCAACAAAATGTACCAGAAGGATGCATGATTACCCGGTAGGCTCTAATAATCCTTCCATATCCCAAGGGCACGTCTTCCCTACCATTATCGCGCCCCCCGGTCTACTCTCTGATATACAATGGCCTCTGTAGTCCCATGAAACATGAGGCTCCAGGGGCCAGTGTGAATCTTTGGGTTCATTAGAGCGATCGAGTCTGGTCAAACCACGCTGGGGTCGGTGCTTTTCATTCATTCATTCCACAAAACGTCCCAGACATTTTAAGCCCTCCAATTTGACGATTGACTTCATGGTAGTCTATTGAGTAACTAGGTAGTCTAATCACTCTGTTATCTACTAATTATTAGCTGCCCTGGGGGCCGATCACGCTATTTCTCAACGTAATTACCGTTCGAACGCAACGTTTTGGTTTTGGTTTAGTTTTGGTTTAGCTGATGTAAGGAACGGTATCGCGCTATTTTTACTGAGCGACATAATCGTTGACGTTAACCAATACTGAAAGTTCGATCGATCGTTCCTCCAACGTAACTTCCAAAGTAAAGCTAAAATGTTTCCGTTGAAATGATTAGCGCGATACGAAATGTGTCTAACGTAACGTTTTTGGTTGTGGTTTAGTTTTGGTATTAACGTTCAAAATTAGCGCGATTGGCCCCCTGGCGGTGTAGTGCGACTAGCATGTTCGTTGAGAACAGAGTTACCGATTTTTACGGGCTCTTGAGGAAACTCAAGGCATCCTTCCTGACTCGACGATGTGCATGTAGGTACTAATCAATTAGTGTCTGTAATACTTCGCTGTGTGTTCATGCTAAGACGCTGATATATTTTTTATTTAATTGAATGTAATTAATTTAATTTTTAATTTCTATTGCAATTTAATTTAAATTTGATGCATGTAATTTATTTTAAATTTATAATGGATTGTATTTTTTTTTTAAATTTTACTATGGGTCTGAATTAAACAATATAATATAATTTAATATATATTACGCATAAGTCATCTATTAGAAACTAATCTACTAACAATCGTACTGCCATAACTAAACAAGTACCTACATGGGGCTCTCTGAGTTTGTAGACATTACTTATTTTTTTGATAAGAAATCATAGAACATTTGAAAAATCCTCACGGACAGAAACATGTTGACGATAAATTTTACGGAAATAATCTAATAAAACTCATTGATGTTTGTTTAATATCTTTTGAACGGTTATGAGTTTGATAACGTAAATCGATGCGGCTGCTCCGAAGGATGAACGAAAACTTATAGAAGAAGATTTAGATTAATCCAATCCAAGAATCGTGACGACAAACAGACACAGTTCCCAACGGAAACCACTACACGTACATTTTTAATTATGTTTTATATCAAGACCTTCCCTGCTAATATGAATTTCATGTATACAACATTATTTTTAATATATGCGAAACCTGAATATAGTTTGTTCAGAAGAAGGAACTGAATCGATTTCAATAATTTTTACACCATGTTGTATTTTGTCCCAAAAATATTTAAGTGTGATGGAAAATGTTATCACCATTTAATTACTTACAATACAATCGCCGTACGGTTAGGTACCTACTGCCAAATTATTATCAATGAGCCCGAGACGACCCTGGAGGCGCGGGGGCGTAGTTAGCATGTTTTTGTACGGCCAACTCGGTAACATAACAACCTTATAACTTTCTGATTTTTCATGATACAGTTTTGAAATTTTGTACATAGATTCTTTACATAAAAATACTAGACACGTGTTTCGGGTTTCGCATATACTAAAACTAATATTGAATAATCGAGAGTATAAAAACGATTTTATATTCGAAAATGTTGACAGGTCGACATTATCAAATGAAATGAAATAAAATGAAATCGTTTATTCTGTAAATAGGATATCGGAATCACTTTTCCACGTCATATTAAAAAATAAGCCATATGTAGTCGACATTTCCTATCTGACTACCCCTGAGAAGAAATGGCGAAACAAACTCAGGGGTCAAAGTCTCTTTTAAAGTCCAGACATAATCTTGGTCAGATCATGTGAGGACCCTGTAGATCCGTATCTGAAATAGTCTTTTGAGGAAAGAACCACACAAATTTCAGCGGACCTGTCCAATCAGTGCAAGCATTTGTCAGTAATCGTGCAGCTCGACTCAAGACTTAAGGAGCTCAACGACTCGACGAACATTACCAAAGAAAGGACATTTGAAGGACACACCATTAAAACTGAGAAAAAGAGAAAAAAAATAATAGGAATATATCTAAAGAAAAAAAAAATGACCCTGCTCACATTCAGAATAAATTAAAGCAGTAAATATAATAAGGGGGAGCGCCAACGGAATTCTGAAGATGATATCAGAAAGGCCGGAGTCTGCAGTGCTGAGGCTTATTAGGCTTCACGTGACGAGATGACGCAATGTTTTTTTTTTTTTTAGTGACAGACAACGTGAGTATTTCGAGAATGCTAAATAATAACATAGTTTTTAAGACCTTTGTTACTAACATTATATGGACAATTTATTATGTCTGAAATAAATGTTTTTTTTTATAATACTTTTCAAAGTAAATCATGCATAATAATTCGAGAGTAAAGGCACTCGCAGTCTCGAACACAACGAAGCGTTGCGAGGCGTGGAATACCCTTCGAAGCATTGAATAAAAATTCATTTGATTACATGATTGGAAACTAAATCGCGAACACGATCAATCTGCGTAGCCATTTTCCAACTATGTTGGGGTCGGCTTCTAGTCTAACCGGATGCAGCTGAATACCAGTTATTTATGGAGCGACTGCTTATCTGACCTCCACAACCCAGTAAGTGGGTAATACGATACCCCTTGGTAAGACTGGTTGTCAGACTTTCGGGCTTCTGACGACCCGTAACAAAGATCTACAAATAACAGCCGGGACCAACAACGGCTTAACGTGCTTTCCGAGGCACGGAGGAATCACGGTATGTAAAGATGGTCACCCATCCACGGACCAACCGCGGCAAGCGTAGCTTAACCTGAACGATCGACCCGTGCGGCTGTTATTACTTAGCCACGAGCTAATGAGACTTAGCCACGAGAAATGTATATATTGCAGTATTTTATTAAGTTTGGTCTCCGAATTCTCTGATGGATAGCATAAATAGTAATTACTAAGCCAACGTAACATCACACCTGTAATCCCCGAAGGGTTAGGCAGAGGTGCACCTATAGTACGCTAGGGATGCAAGAAGTGCCAAAAAGTATCGATATATATCATATAAATATTAAAAAAAAAAATGATATCGATTTCAATATATCGAAAAAAAATCGATATATCGGTGAAATTTTCTAAAAACTTTATGTACTTTATGAAATTGTTTTTTATTTATCGAAATACCAAACTAGAAACATCATTTCTGATTTAAAAAAAAAATTATAAAAATAAGTTTACTTTTTTACGGCTCTGACCCTTAATGTGATCGTGTAAAAATAAAATGATTGTCATTGACTGAGTGACGAGGAGCTCGTGGCTACAAGTACAACACGCACAAAAGCGCTAATAACAGCCGCAGGCGCACTGCTCGATCGAAGGTTATGACCATACCAAAATAAATTAGGGGTTTTCGTAACCATTTATTTCACTATTACATCATGTATGGATTAAATTTTTGGATATATGTTTATTGATTATTTGATTAATACTCTGACTGAAGGAAAACAAAATTGGGTAAAATTTCCTCGATAGAATTTAATTCCGAAAAGACTTCTACGTGTTTATATTTTTTTTCTGTAATTCTAAAATCTTAAGTAATTTCATTGCAAAATTGCATTTAAAATGTGCGTAAATGAAAACTAAAAAAAAAATATTTTTGATACACAGCTTAATTTATTTTTAAACAATTTTTATTTGGTTTGGCGCTCCTACGTTGTTTTATTTTGGTTCCAGCGCATTGTTGAGCTCTCTTCTTTCGCATGTGGCAGTAATTGACTGACACTTTCTTAAGCCCGCCCAGTAGTTCCCTATGATTTATTTTTTACCTATCAAAATATTTTATTTCACATAAACCTACATGGACACTTATGAAACGTCAGAAGCTAGGTGCACGGTTCCAATTGGTCAATTTCCTATGGAGAAGAGCCGGAAAAAGAAACTCCGCGGTTACTTTTTTTTTTAAATAATTGGCTTTTACAATGTTTTCAAATTACAGTGTTAATAGGTATGGGAGGACACTATCACTTTGCTGCTGTCGGTTCGTGGATGATCCATTACTTAACAAGACCCCTCCGTGTCACGGAAAGAACGTCAAGCCGTTGGTCCCGGCTGTCATTCGTAGATCTTTGTCAGTCGTTACGGTAGTCAGAAGCCCTAAAGTCTGACAACCAGTCTTCCAAAGGGGTGTCGTGTTACCCAGTAACTGGGTTGTGGAAGGCGCGGGTAGAAGCAAGTGTTATACAATAAGGTGAATAAGGAGAGCTTTAGACCATACTAAAGTTTATACCTACTGTTCTAAACTGTATCCGCCTTATTACAAAACAAGATTATATTTTGACATGGCTTAAACCATGCAGCCAGTAGTTGTAATACGAACGTAACAGTGATTGAAATACCGTTCCTTATACAAAATTGAAAATTTAGTTCGGTACTAAGTTGTAAGTTGTTGTTTAGGAACTTTACCATAGTCGGAATAAAGTTCGAAATTCCATAATGGCTCCATGTTTTAAACCTGGGTCTGAAGATAAACCTTGTTTTGTAATAAGGGGGTATGGGTCAGCTGTAATTTTTTTCGCGATTTCAAACTTCACGGCACGGTTGACGCAGTGGTTAAACGATTGACTGCTGCGCTGCGTGTCGCGGGTTCGATTCCCGCACGGAACAAATATATGTATGACCTATAAGTAGTTGTTCCGGGTCTGGCTGTGTGTGTATGTGAGTTTAAATGTTTGTAAACGCACCCACGATACAGGAGAAAATCCTAGTGTGGGGCAACGTTTAAAAAAAAAAAAACGGTCCCATAGTAAAAGTTATTCAGTTCGATGGTCTAAAGCACTCCCTAACCTTTTTTTTTTTTAACACAAGCCCACTAACATAATACTTCTATTGTAATACCCGTGTTCACGAATAAAGATTGATTGATTGAAAAACCGGCCAAGTGCGAGTCGGACTCGCGCACGAAGGGTTCCGTACCATTATCTATAAAAACGGCAAAAAAATCACGTTTGTTGTATGGGAGCCCCCCTTAAATATTTGTTTTAATTTAAATATTGATTTTTAAAGTGAATATATAACTAAATATTCTGTGAATATTTCAAGTGTCTACCTGTTACCGTTATCAATATCGAACAAAAACGAGCAAAAAAATCACGTTTGTTGTATAACCCCTTTAAATATTTATGTTATTCTGGTTTTTAGTACGGCAACAGAAATACATCATCTGTGAAAATTTCAACTCTCTAGCTATCACGGATCATGAGACACAGCCTGGTGATAGACGGACAGACGGACAGACAGACAGACAGACAGACAGACGGCGGAGCCTTAGTAATAGGGTTCCCGTTTTACCCTTTGGGTACGGAACCCTAATAATGAAGGCTAAAAAATCGTTACTAAAGCAACAGCAATGTGACCACACCTGTACTTTTAAAACAACAGTTTTGCAAAGCCAGTGATTTGCATATTATATTATATTTTACGTGTTTATATGACTGTGTGTACACATCAAAGTACAAATTCAAACTAGATTTAAGAAGGCTCACTTTCAACAATTCCCAAATTATTGTCAGTAGATTTACATTTCACTACATATTATAAAACAAAGTCCCCCCGCCGCGTCTGTCTGTCTGAACGTGATAAACTCAAAAACTACAAAACGGATTTTCATACGGTCTTCACCAATAAACGGAGTGATACATAAGGTAGGTTTAGGTGTATAATTTATTTAGGCTTTGTGTAAAATGGCTGAAATATGACGATGTAAAATTCTCCAAGTAGTATAAACCTCAGTTACATTTTAATGTAACCCACATGATCGAAGCAATAGGCTGATCGTCCATTAAAAAAAAAAACTTAAAAAAAAATATCACCCATGTATTATTGCATGAATCTACTGCCATGGTCTACTTAAACACTGCAGTGAAATATATTCGTGTAAAATCTGTTTTTGGTCTCCTTCTATTTGATTCGATGGCACTTGTTAGGGTCTCGTTGCCTAAGGGTCCAAACGGAGCCCTATTGCTGTCACTCACGTGTCCGTCTGTCACACAGGTTTTAGAGCCAAACGGTTGGAGCAACAGTCTTCAAATTTTCACAGTATAAGCATCTTGTTGACCCAAAGCCATACAAATTGTCAAAAAATATTTTATGTTTTTAAGGGGGGCTCCGATATAGCTAAAGGGGGGGCATTTTTTTTTCCTAACCCATCGAGTGTCCGTGGTATCGATGTTTAGAGCACGTTGAGTATTTTTTGTTTTAAAAATATTGGAAAACAAAGGAATGAGAAGCCACCAGTCAGCTTTTTTTTACAAAATTTTGTTCCATAGAATTTTTTAACTTCCCATTGACCTATGGTTTTACTAAAAAATAACAATATATAGATAAATCAGATGTTTCCTTTGAAATTCCCTATTTTTCCTATTACAACCAACTTGATTTTGCGGTCAAATGCGCAACTACTTTTTATGAACAACTAGCTGCGCCCCGTGGTTTCACCCGCGTAAGTCGCGATCCTGTGGAAATATCGGGATTAAAAGTAGTCTATGTCTTAATCCAGGGTGTCAGCTACCTCCATACATAATTTTATCAAAATTGGTCCAGCCGTTTGAGCGTGAAGAAGTAACAAACATACACACACTCACAAACTTTCGCCTTTGTAATATTAGTGTGATGTGATTCTGCCATTCGGACGGCTTATATTCTACATTTGGTACGCAACCCTAAATGTGCGAAGTCCGACTCACACTTGGTCGGTTTTTAAAGTAGTTACTGGGGCCAAGTTAATAGGAGCGCCATCGCGCCAGTGACGTTCATTCGATCCTCCAAATTGCTAAATTTATTGTAGCTGAACCTTCTGGACCAATATTTTGTATGTATGTATCAGACCTCACATATTAAGCTGAGGTAGGTTGCACATGACATCATGCATAGGTACAGTCGTTCGCTCTGTTTTCGTTTTTATACTTTTGTTCATATTATGCAAGATTGCCAGAAAATTGAATCGTCAGTTCAATTATTAGGTTAAGAATAATTTAATTTGTATTTTAGATTTATTAATGGAGTGGAGTTTCTTGTCCGTTTTTATCCATAGGAACCTACTACGCTTTTTAATGGGCAACTAGCTTCATCCTTCCGACTGATCGAATATTTTTGTTCAGATTATGCAAGATTGCCAGAAAAATGAATCGTCAGTTCAATTATTAGGTTAAGAATAATTTAATTTGTATTTTAGATTTATTAATGGAGTGGAGTTTCTTGTCCGTTTTTCTCCATAGGAACCTACTACGCTTTGGAATGGGCAACTAGCTGCTTCATCCTTCCGACTAATCGAATATTTTTGTTCATATTATGCAAGATTGCCAGAAAATTGAATCGTCAGTTCAATTATTAGGTTAAGAATAATTTCATTTGTATTTTAGATTTATTAATGGACTGGAGTTTCTTGCCCGTTCTTCTCCATAGGAACCTACTACGCTTTGGAATGGGAGACTAGCTTCATCCTTCTGACTGACCGACCCCTTGACGACACAAAAGTGCCTGTAATTGGTTTGATTATATGCTTTGAGTTTGATTCAACCAGCTTATAATATGTTCTTTTTGGCAAAGTCGACCGCAGAACGGTGGGAACACTTTGACCTTGAGCTGACCAAACGTAGAACGAGGTTTCAATAGCATAAGAGGCCAGCTTATACAGAGGGCTAATTGCGTAACACACTATCAGTAGGAATCGGTTTCAATTTGACAGTTCAACAACATTCATTGCGTTATATTTACGTTGTTGAGCAGACAATTTTTTCTAACATATGAAGATTGCTTCATGATTAGCAATATACTTCAAAATCATTCAGATTCTGATTCAAACTGCGTTACGCAATTAGGGTGCAGGCTTCTTTAGCTCTGTCGTGCGACATACTGTGCAAGTATTAGCAATCAATAGCCCAGTGGTGTGATCGTCGGATTGCCAAGTCAATCTCGAAGGTCTCGAGTTCGAACCTAAGGCACGCACCTCTGACTTTTCGGATTCATGTTCGTATTGTATAATTATCACTTGCTTAATAACCGGTGAAGGAAAATCTCTCTCAGGCACTTATGGGCGGCATGAAATCTCTGGACACCACTCCAAAGCGATAATCCGACGTATCGGCCGAATGTTCGCCCGTTTATTGACTTCCAAAGTTTCCTTTTTTTCACTTTGAGTCCTTACCCGACTTCAAGTCACATTTTGGACTTTGACTTATCTCTTTGACTGTCGTTTTTTTTTTTTCGCCGGAGTCAGCTATAGTCAGACGTAGTCAGGAAACGGCCGAACACCCGGCTGATACCATTTACGGATTAGACCCCCAGGTTAGTCACTAACCACTCGTAAATCTGTCACTATACCGATTTCTGGGTGGCTGATTGATTTGACAGGTCATAAATTACAGTCATCCGGAATACATATTTCAGCAATACTCCATTGATTTGTTGGTAATTAAAATTTGATCACTTACCCGTTAATAAAGCGTTGTTATAAGCTATGGCTAATTTAGATTTCCATTATTTAAGGCGGATGCGCTAAGGTAGCCCGCGAAATTCAAATTTTCTTACGTTTTTTGCAATTTGCAGGTCAGTAATAGGTTGTATGTTGATCTAAATATGATTCGCGGCCGTAACAAATATGGCTTTACAGAATTATAATCATTAGAATCAGCAATACTAATCTCTAAGTCCATAAAATCCTACTGAATGATTATTTCAGAAAAAGTCATTCAGTAGGATCCGCTGAAAACCAGCGCTGGGGCTCTGTATAGCATAGGGTCGCAGCATTATGCTGAGCGATGGCCGTTTTGCGTGAATGTGACGCATATTTTCCCTCAACTTGTTCTTTCGTGTTTGTGTTTTTATTTCTTTGCGTTATGTTTACCGCAAATAAACGTATTTTCTTTCTTCTTTCTTTCTTATAAAATAATCAGATTTTCTCAACTCATACTTCCAGTAACAACATTCAGGCGGTTTAGGTTAATTCTCGGCAGTATTGATGATTCTAATGAGAATCAAACCCAAAATAAAAAAAAACAAATATGTCAAATATGTTTTTCCAGAATTATAATCATTATTATAATTCTGGGAACACATATTTGTTACAGTCGCGAATCATATTTTGATCAAGATACAACCTGAGACTGATCCGCACATTGTAAAAAATCCTAAGAAAATTTGAATTTTGCGGGCTACCTAAGCGCACTTGCCTTAAGTACCGAGTTAAGTTCAAGTAGCCAGAGTGTCCAAACTTCATCAGTTCAAGAGTGTCAGTTTTCCATTGTGAACTGTCACGTTTAAACGTCAAAGGACTCGCTACTTACTTAAGAGGAGGCTCCCTATTTTTATGTCAATTTGCATGAATATTCTGAAACAATCACACATACAAGCAAAATGAAACTTTTGTATATGATTTATTGGATCTTTTTCTTTCCATGTTGAAGACAGTTACGTAATTGCAATATTTTCTCTATAATTTTTTTATTCACAAAAACATGTCTTTTTTAAGGATAATTCTAAAAAACGAAGAAGGTTGTTTAGCTTTTATGTCTAAAATAAATATTCACAGCAAGAAAATATAGTTTATTATCCCGACACAAGATATTTTTTCTCTAGATCAATTATTACTTTAGTTATAAACGAAATAAGAATTGAGACTTACGCTATTTAGTTTCGTGCTCCAACACGATCAAAGAGCGCACGCGATATCCAACTGTATTACTGATGTATTAGCGTTTAGCACATAACGGAGTGGCGGGGAGCGAGGGACGGAGCTTGCGTTCGAAATTTGATTAAGACTGCCTGCTGTTAAGTAATGCAAAAGTAAATCAGCCTATAATCAAGCAAACACGTTATTACTATACATTTACCTCGAAAAATCCCCCCGCCCCCTCATATCACTAAAAAAATATTGAATAATTGTAATATCCTTTTTGGCTCAATAATATTATGTAAAATCATAAATGGTGGATGTTGTGTTAGCCTGTAAGTGATTGTTACACGTATAAACCTTAAAAACAGGCACAAAATAATTGTTTCGTCAAACTGTGGGAGTTTCGTCTAAGATAATTATGAAAGTAAATTGCTTATTAATAAAACTTTTCTTACAAAGAGTGGGAGTAGAAAGATAATGTAATTACATCAAAAATTCTTCTTGTCTGGCGAAGCCACCTACGCCATTGTTTTTGTGTTTCTAATTTCTAAGCTAAGAACTAAGTTTAAACTATTTTCATGAATACCTTAACTTTATTGACTATTCATCATCATAATTTCATCCGAAAGACGTCCACTGCTGGAAATAGGCGTCCCCCAAAGGTGGGGTTTTGCCATAATCGCCACGCTTGGCAGGCGGGTTGGCGATCGCAGTGTGGTGTTAAAATGCATATAGAACGCCGCTTCCCATTCTCTAGCAAGTCTCTTAGTCGCGTTTTACGACACCCACGGGAAGAAATAGGATGGTGCTATTCTTTACGTCCGGCACCACACGGAACCATTGATTATTAAACAAAGTCAAATAAGCTCAAACTCAAAGCATTTATTTCAAGAGTCGGTCAGTTAGTCAGAAAGTGGAAGCTATTTGCCCATTCCAAAACGTAGATCTCTATGGAGAAGAACAGGCAAGAAACTCCAAGGACACTCTTTTAAATCAAGATATTACATTTCGATTAAGATCCGTTTCCAGGGGAACACAACATAATTATCACGTCTGTATTCCCCGAAGAGTGAGGCTGAGGTGTACCTTTATTTTACCACATTACATTTCGCCAGGTACGTTTAAATCCCACGTCATCTGCCTAGCCTTTTCCCAACAATGTTGGGGTCGGCTTCCAGTCTAACCGAATGCAGCTGAATACCAGTATTTTACATGGAGCGACTGGATACAACACTATAGTTGCTATTACTATATACTATACCACATTTAAGACGCTGACAACAGCTAAAGCGCGGTCACTGTCAGACTGCATTCAAAAGAAAGAGAAACGCGATGAGACTACGCTTTTAATTATTTAATTTGTAATCGAAATTTATTTACAAAAATTTGTAATCGAAAATAAAAAACCGGCCAAGTGCGAGTCGGACTCGCGCACGAAGGGTTCCGTACCATTATCTGTAAAAACGGCAAAACAAAACCCCCCTTAAATAGTTGTTTTATTTAAATTTCATTATTTATTTTTAAACTAAATATTCTGTGAATATTTCAAGCGTCTACCTGTTGCCGTTATCAATATCGAGCAAAAACGAGCAAAAAAATCACGTTTGTTGTATGGGAGCCCCCTTAAATATTTATTTTATTCTGTTTTTTAGTATTTGTTGTTACAGCGGCAACAGAAATACATCATCTGTGAAAATTTCAACTGTCTAACTATCATGGTTCATGAGATACAGCCTGGTGACAGACGGACAGACAGACAGACGGCGGAGCCTTAGTAATAGGGTTTCCGTTTTACCCTTTGGGTACGGAACCCTAAAAACAACCAAGTTCTGCATTGAAATAAGACGTTCTTATTATTAATTGAATACCAATCGTACGTTGATATTCAATACAGACATTTTCGATTGGAACTCAAAGTAAAGGGTTAGTTTATTTTTTCTAAACGTGTTTTGGTAACAACCAAGTTCTGAGAAATATGTTCAAGAATAAATCATATATTTTTTCCGCTACCACAAACTATAATTATAGAATTGGCATTTTAGTTTTTATTTTAGTTTAATTAAAAAATAAAATTAAAATTTTTCATTTTAGTTTAATTATTATTATTATTTTTGTTTTTATTTTACTTTTGTTTTGCATTGTTAAGTAATTCTAGAAAGTATAAGTGCTTGGAATCTGATGTGAAATTTTAAGTTTTTATAGGGGAATGGGACTGGTATCTTTAACACAGGTTACTCTGTAATCTAGCTAAGATGCCGGAGATACTGTGACTATAAAATCACGATCACTGTTAATCTGTAGCATTCTAGTCTTAAGGTTTTATACTGTGAGAACCAATAAAGCTTATATATTATTATTTTTTTTTTTTTTTTGTTTAAGATAAGCCTACTTAGATCATTTGCCTCTTGTCAGCGCCTTAACTAATAATGACCTGCCTCGTTGGTCTAGTGGCCGCAAGCTCTACTGCTGAGCATGATGTCCTGGGCTCGATTCCCAATTCTTGAGGAAGGTTATTGGCTATTTAACATCACGCTATGACCCTAAGAAGCCGTTCCAAAAGAAAAAGAAGTCAGAAAGAACGCTAAGCGAAATCGAAGTAATAGCGCGGGCGGCCAATGCGATGCGACGCAGTGGGTCGGGGGCCGAGGGAGTTTTATAAAAATACTAGCTGCGCCCCGCGGTTTCACCCGCGTAAGTCTCGATCCCGTGGGAATATCGAGATAAAAAGTAGCCTATGTCTTTATCCAGGGTGTCAGCTACCTCCATACAAAATTTTATCAAAATTGGTCCAGCCGTTTGAGCGTGAAGAACTAACAAACATACACACACACACACACACACACTCACAAACTTTCTCCTTTATAATATTAGTGTGATGGCTGTTATTTTTGTATATTATTATATCTTACGACTTCCACGCGAGTTCGCTGGCAGTGTCATAAAGTTAGTGAGTGGGTTTGCGGATAAAGATAGAAAAATTCTAAGAATTTTATAACAAAATGCCTGTAGTTATAAAATTCTAAGAATTTCATAACAAAATGCCTGTAATCCCCGAACAGGTAGGCATAGGTGTTTGGGGGTGTGGGGGGGATTAATAGGACAACCAGGGGGCCAAGTCTGCTATTTTCAATGATTGGTCATTATGACGACCATACCAAGGCAACGCCATGACCATTGTGCCAATAGTTTGTAACCTCCTAAATTCATAATGGCGTGACAGTGGTCCATAGGGACGTCAAAATAATAGGAGCTTGTCAGTACGAGATTACCAAATACACACAATTTTTCCAATGGAGTGTCAGTGGCACGTCATGGAAAATCATAATGACGCCTTTCAATTAGGAGATTAGCAAAACTGTTTAAACTCTACAACTACGGTGCCAATGATCGGCCATTCGCACACAACTGCGTTAGCAGACTTGGCCCCAAGTTTTAAGATATGGTTACGTCTCTTGTAATGAGAAGTGAGGCTATTCAATAGCCATTATTGCCACTGACCGGGCCCAAATCAGGACACAGACACAGGTAGTGCAACTGAGAACTATCCAACATTATTTTTAGTATATGCGAAACCTGAATATAGTTTGTTCACAATAAGGAACTGAATCGATTTCAATAATTTTTACATCATGTTATATTTTGTCCCAAAAATATTTAAGTGTGATGGAAAATGTTATCACCATTTAATTACTTACAATACAATCGCCGTACGGTTAGGTAGCTACTGCCAAATTATTATCAATGAGCGCAAGACGACCCTGGAGGCGCGGGGGCGCCGCACACTGGTCCCGAATGATAAAAAAGTGGACATTAAGAAATTTTTGACAGAAGGTCAACGGATTCGGCTGATTTTTTTTTTGTAGACAGCTGATGCAATTGCAAATCACTTTTATAGATTGAGTTTTTGCCAAATAAGCCGTATTTTCAGAGAAAAAAAATATTGAAATATTTTTTGTATGAAAGAAATCCTAATTTTGTCTTTATCTTCCAAGATTCAAACGTATTCAAAATAAAACTTAGCGCAGCTTGTAGAGGTGCTAATTGCTCACCACTTTGTCATAGACACTCTTCTGCGATTTTGTGCTCCTTTTGAGTTACAGGCACTTTAAATATTTTTTGTATAAAAAAATTCTAATTTTGTCTTTATCTTCCAAGATTCAAACGTATTCAAAATAAAACTTAGCGCAGCTTGTAGAAGGGCTAATTGCTCACCACTTTGTCATAGACACTCTTCTGCGATTTTGTGCTCCTTTTGAGTTACATGCACTTTAAATATTTTTTGTATGAAAAAATCCTAATTTTGTCTTTATCTTCCAAGATTCAAACGTATTCAACCTATATTATTATATAGGTTTGTATTTTGACGGTCCTAAGCCCGTTAAAGTACGAAGGAAAAGTTTTAATTGCAATTTATACCTTTTTATCATTCAGCGTTTCCGACGCATTCACTAGCGTTAGATGACCAAATATAGCCCAAATTGTAAGTAATCGGCTAATTAAGCAATGACTCATTACCAAAAAATGCTTATAATCTGAATATGAGTCACACAATAAATTACCTGTACCTGAACATGTCTGTACACGTTTTGAGATATCCAAGTTGTTTATTTGATATATTTAAAATAAGACTTTTTTTAATAGAAAGACATTTATAAGAGTTTAATCTTTAACAAGATTATTTCTAATCCGCCTGAATTAATTTTTTAACTCTGAAAATACGGCTTATTTAACAAAAAATACATCTTTAAAAGTTACTTGTAATTGTATCAGCTGTCTACAAAAAACTAGTAAAGCTCATCCGACAACGAAAAATTTAAAGTGCCTGTAACTGAAAAGGAGCACAAAATCGCAATTGAGTGTCTATGGCAAAGTGATGAACAATTAACCCCTCTACAAGCTGCGCTAAGTTTTATTTTGAATACGTTTGAATCTTGGAAGATAAAGACAAAATTAGGATTTCTTTCATACAAAAAATATTTCAATATTTTTTTTCTCTGAAAATACGGCTTATTTGGCAAAAACTCAATCTATAAAAGTGATTTGTAATTGCATCAGCTGTCTACAAAAAAAAAATCAGCCGAATCCGTTGACCTTCTGTCAAAAATTTCTTAATGTCCACTTTTTTATCATTCGGGACCAGTGTGCGCCGTTAGCATGTTTTTGTAAGGACAATCCGGGGACTTCTTGGCGGGAAAGTGAAGCGTCATGTTAGCAGTTTTGTTTTATTTTCTAAAATTTGTGTTTAGCCGAATATTAATGTGTAATAGTGGTGGATTATTAACCATTAAGTGTTCGTGAACCTGCATTAATGTAGGCAAATGAAACAAAACAGTGCAACATCACTTTAAGTTCTCTCAAGAAGTCCGCGCGAGGTTTCAGTAAAGTGCCGCGTCTTTACTTAAATCCAAGGGGAGTGGGGCGGGGATATCATCAATCATCTTTATCATGCATTGAGTGGAGTTCATTTCATAATTATTTAAATAACTTTGTACTTGTTACCTAATTTTACATGACACTGGCTAAATGCACAAACCGTGCGAAGCCAAAAAGAAAAAAAAAAAAAAAAAAAAAAAAAAAGGACAATCCGGTAACATAACAACCTTATAACTTTTTGATTTTTCATGATACAGTTTTGAAATTTTGTACATAGATTCTTTAAATAAAAATACTAGACACGTGTTTCGGGTTTCGCATATACTAAAACTAATATTGTATATGGAACAATTATACAGGACCAAATTAAATTAGCTATCTAAACTCCGCAGACGTGATGGGTATAGATAACTAAACACGATAATATAAAAATTAACACATTTTCTCTAACTCATAATTTCAGCGGTCGCAAACCTAAAAAAAAAAAAAAACCGGCCAAGTGCGTGTCGGACCACGCACAATGAAGGGTTCCGTAGTTGGGATGAATTTATCCCAAGAACAAACTTAACATTGTAGTAGAAAAACCTGTACCATGTACATTCCAACTGCAAATGTAAGTTTGTACACACAATATTGAGAGATTACCACGTTTATTTTAACATCATAGACTTCTTATAGATTTTCCTATAATCTATATTGAAACAACTAAGTATCCTCTGTAATTTTTTCAAAATTTTAGGCTGAGTAGTTCCAGTAGTGAGGAGATGGTGGGGAATGTTCAATTTTCATCTACTTTTAACCGACGTCAAAAAGGAGGAGGTTATATGTTCGGCTGTATGTTTGGTTTTTTTTTTTTTTTTTGTTTATGTATGTTCACCGATTACTCCGTCAATTGTGGACGGATTTTGAAAATTCTTTTTTTGTATGGAAGGGTATGCTCCCGAGGTGGTCCCATTGCCACCAAATTAGAATCTGATGAGGGGATCCCATGGAAATCGAGGGAAATCCTCAAATTTTATAGGCATACCTATAGCGATTTGAGTATTTTTTATAGTAACTCGTGCATTTGCACTCGAAAAGCACCATTTGGTGAAGTGGAACTGATGATGAAGACCACAGATCGCCACCGGAACTACTTAATACTAAGTATTTCACCGTTGCGATTCGATTAGGCACTTTAATATGGTTGCAAAGCAATTTATGCTCGTCAATATGCATATGGTGAAGTCACCATCAGTTCTCCTGGTTCTTACCAGGACGACTCCTCAATAATTAACGCCCCTGGATCGGGAAAAGCAATATTTTATAAAAGTTGATGAGCATTTGACATTAGGCTATTGTAAATTAGATAAATTACAAACTGGCCCACTAAAAAGTGAATAATAATAAACCTTTTACAAAAAAAAAACAAACCGACTTGCAAAAAAAACACTGCAAAGTGAAAAATAACTTTAATTTCGGAAGTCGGTGGCAAAAAACTAAAATAGAGATCCAATGACACCGACTTCCGAAATTAAAGTTATTTTTCACTTTGCAGTGTTTTTTTTGGAAGTCGTTTTGGTTTTTTTTTGTAAAAAGTTTTTTATCTTAAATAATTTCAAAAGTATTTATTTTAATATTATAAAAAAAAATATTTCTGAAATCTTTACAACAAGCCCTTTCATTTGATATGTCGCACGGTACAGTTTGCAAAACAATTTTTTTTTTTCAATTTTCCAATTTCCTCCACAAAAGTGGAGCCATATTCAAAATTAACTTAAGTATTTACGTTACACGTCCGTGTTTGGGTCACAGAAGTCCATATATGTGTACCAAATTTCAACTTTATGGGTCCAGTAGATTCGGAGCAAATCGGCTGTGGCAGATGAACAGACAGACAGACAGACACACGAGTGATCCTATAAGGGTTCCGTTATTTTATCCTTTTGAGGTACGGGACCCTAAAAATCTTCAAATCTTTTTTTATTTTTCGTGTATATTGACACGCGTCTAGTCGTCGTGGAGTTTCGCTAGCTAATTTAATTTCACCTTGTATTAAGGGGTAATTAATTAAGTTTTTGGGGGAGGATATCACTGCGTGTCTGGATTAAGTCAAAAGTAATCTAAACATTAAATGACGAAACACATGATTGTAGATTTATCAAAAATCAACCCCTTTTGGGGTGAAAAGGGAGCAACAGTTTAAATGAAATTGTTATTTTTCCGTTGATCAATAAATTAATCACACGTATAATATTGTAAAGGTGAAAGTTTGTGAGTGTGTGTGTTTGTTACTTCTTCACGCTTAATCGGCTGGACCAATTTTGATAAAATTGTGAATTAAAGAGTGAAATCGCGGGGCGCAGCTAGTAATAAGTAAAAGGATCTCAATAATTAATTCTCCAAAACTACCGGTTAAAAGGGGTGGCAGGGGTGTTAAATACTGTAGGAGAAAATACGACATCCACCCGGAAGAACTCACGGGCAAAGTGCTAGAAATAGTTTAATTACCTGCTTATGAGTAGGTAATTTTGACGTAGGTATGGTAAAGTATAATTTGACGTCAGCTATAACGGCATCCATTAAAATCGTAATAACTACTTCCTGTGCAAAGCGGAAGTCGTCTGATAGGTCATTAACTCATTACATCATTATTAGGTACGTGAACATTAAAATATAGAGATTAATTACAATATGTGATGTTCTATTAATAAAAAACTTTTTACAAAAAAAAAATAACCGACTTCCAAAAAAACACTACAAAGTGAAAAATAACTTTAATTTCGGAAGTCGGTGTCTTTGGTTCTCTGTATTTTAGTTTTATGCCACCGACTTTCAATAGAATGTGAAATGAGACCAGCCTATACTGGATTCGTTTTGTTACCAATGACGTGCGGCCTACTGTGGGCCCAGTGCATACTGTGAAGTCAGCCCCTTGTGTATTGGAACTGTCAGTCAAAGATATCAGAAAGAAAACATTATTTTCATTTTCTTTTTACATTGCCAAGACCAATCAAAAAAAAAAAAAAACAATTCGCCGCGGTAGACGCCCCGGGCGTCTGTAGTCGCAGTCCAATTCCCGGCCACGGTAGGCGCGGACTTGCGGACGGTGAGCGATGGGTAGCTCGCCGTCCGATAAGGACCAGGCCCAGGTTGACGGCACGTTGCGTTCCACGCGCGCCTCAAAGAGATGTCAGCACCAACGGACGGGGTCCGATAGGGCCAATGCCTGCCAGGGTGGCGAGTTTGTCCGAAAGGGATATCATGGCCCTGGCACACGGGCAACAGAAGAAACACGGGTGGGTTTTAGTCAGTAAAAGTCTGACACGCCCTCCCGCACCGCCCAGAGCGGGAGAAGTTATTTGATAATTTCCCACCAAAAACAAAAATACTGTGAAGTCAGCCCTTTGCTGATTGGCTGATATTTTTACCACGGCTTGAGCTATTCTAATCAAGTTCGTGGCATACGACAGAAGACGGTTTTTTTTTTGTTCATCCAATTTCAGTTACAGTATTTTTTTATCTTACGAAGTCACGAAGCGACGCGCGCTTTACTTGTGGTAACCAAGTGTACAAACACGCTGTGAACATAAGCGCAGGAGCTCTCGGTACCGTCCGAGACAATAGCGAAGTCGGAAGTGTGTGTGTTATATGCTGACGCTATACCGGTGCGTTCCGAGCTGCGCTGTAATCGATTTCAGCGCGCTTACACCCGTTCCTATTAGCGTGAGAGCGAAAACGATGTCCCGTGAATCGTCATAGATGACGTCATGACATGCGCCATCTTGCGATAACACCGAAGTTGCCCTAAATTAATATCACCGTGAGCGCTGTCAAAAAGGACAGTTGTGCTGTTTTGAGTCGCATCGTATCTAAATATCGTGGCATTTTCGAAATTGTGCTTCTGGCTACAGTCGCCATCTAACTAAAGAAGAAGAAAGGATATTGACCAGCCATAAATGGGAGTTGGACCAAGAGCTGCCCAGAATGGACGCACAGTGCATTATGTCCCTTGGGCTTATACTACTAGTCTGTAAACCAAAGCTCTTCGGAATCTATCCGAGGAATTTTGAGATAAAGTATTGAGAGAGTTCCTATGGCCACCTTGCGGCTCCATCATTAGACCCTGAACACCGCCTAGTGTTAAGCAATTGTCAAAATAAATCGAATGAAACCACACCTGACAAGGCTATCTGGTTTACTTGAGGAGGCCTGTGATCACCTTCCGGCTCCATCATCAGACCCTGGACACTACCAAGCCTTATAGCACTTGTCAATACATATCCAATGAGTCCAAACCAACGAGTTCAAACGACGCTATTTTATACATAGTACTTATCCAATAATAAAATAAAACAAATAATAAAACTACCATAAAAACCTTTTAAACATAACTTTTTAACCCTAGGACCGATCTTTTTATTTTTTTTATTTTTAAGTATAAAAAACATTTGGTCCAAACCTGGTCAATATCCTTTGTGGTGTATATGTTACGGCTAATACCCGAAGTGCGGCTACACCTAGTTTTAGCCGGTTAGAACTAGGTGTAGCCACTTACTCTTGGTTAAACCTAGTACGAGCCGATTGTTTTCGGGTAAAACTAGGTCTAGCCTTCATTATGCCGGTTACAACTAGGTCCAGCCATTCCCTGTTGGATAAAACTAGGTCTATCCGATATCATTCCGGCTAGAACTAGGTCCAGACAATCCCTGTTGGATAAAACTTAGATGCGTGTCCCGCCAAGCCTTCCGCCCCGCGTCACACTCATGACTCACAGCATCTGCAGCAGTGGCGCGGGGTGGAGGGCATAGCGAGGCACGCGCCTCTGCAAAGTCATCTACTGTTATTGAATGATTTGGGTTAGGTTAGGTTAGAACAGTAACCATTAACAAGCGAAGGCGAGCGAGCGAAGCGAGCGTGCCGCGGTAGCGGCCGCCGAGCGCCAGATCCCCTCTATTGTTGGTAAAACCTATATTCATTTTACTTAGTTGCCGCATTAAATACATGCCATTATAAATCACACTTTTATAAAGTAAACTTGTTTGCATCTAGTTTTATCCAACAGGGAATGGCTGGACCTAGTTGTAGCCGGCATGATGAAGGCTAGACCTAGTTTTACCCGAAAACAATCGGCTCGTACTAGGTTTAACCAAGAGTAAGTGGCTACACCTAGTTCTAACCGGCTAAAACTAGGTGTAGCCGCACTTCGGGTATTAGCCGTAACATATACACAAAGAAATACTGTAATCCAGCCGTAAGCGCGTTCACGAGCGATCCGTATAGTTGACAGCTGTCAGCTGTCATAATCGTGTTATCTAACTCGGAACGGAAATTATTTATGTGAGCGCTGTGAGCGATTATGGTCTAACTCGGAACGCAGCATACATCTCGTCTTCGCGCACACATTCACAGCGTGTTTGTACATTTGGTAACCACAAAAGCGCGCGTCGCTTCGTGACCGTGAGATAAAAATACTATAATAACACGACATTTTTATTTATCAGTCGTCTTCACCTACTTGGATTTCAAAAACCACAGGCTGCTAAACTAACAAAACCTCGTAATCTATTCATACCATAGCCCTTACATAGCACTGTAGTTCTGAAGGTCGCGGCTGTCATATCAAAACCGATGACAGCTGTCAAACGCAAGCACCAAGGTCGATTACGTATCCCTATTTCAATTCGTGTTCAATTATATAACTTTAGTTTGTAGGCAATAGTGTTTATCGAGAATAGTGTTATGTAAATAATATCAAAGAGTACCGAGTAGTTTCATTATAATTCTCGCATATTCTGATTTTGTCCCTTATATCCACTTTCTATGTATAAATATATTTTATTTTTCTGCGTATTATTATTATGCTAGTAGTTCTGCGAACAGTCAACATCGCGAGCACAAACTTTTTTGCAACAATTAATATGACCAGCCGATTCCACTGGCAGAAATCTAAAAACCGGCCAAGTGCGAGGGGGACTCGCGCACGAAGGGTTCCGTACCATTATCTATAAAAACGGCAAAAATAACACGTTTGTTGTATGGGAATAAACCCTTAAATATTTGTTTTATTTTAATTTAATTATTTATTTTTAAAGTGAATAATAACTAAATATTCTGTGAATATTTCAATCGTCTACCTATTGCCGTTATCAATATCGAGCAAAAAAAAATCACGTTTGTTGTATGGGAGCCCCTTTATATCTATTTTATTCTATTTTTTTAGTATTTGTTGTTATAGCGGCAACAGAAATACATCATCTGTGAAAGTTTCAACTGTCTAACTATTACGGTTTATGAGTTACAGCCTGGTGACAGACGGATGGTCAGACACACAGACAGACGGCGGAGCCTTAGTAATAGGGTTCCCGTTTTTCCTTTTGGGTACGGAACCCGAAAAACGAGAAATTTACTGCATTTTGAGGAGCTATTCTGCTCATTACGCCGAAGATCCTAATCAGATCTTCACCAAATTTCTATGAGACCAACTTAAAGTTACTACCTTTCAAATAAAAAAAGAGTCATTGATATCGGATCTCGTCTGGCGGAGATATCCAGTGGCCCTTTTTCTCCCCGTTTTTTTTTAAGGAAGTACCCCCTCCAAAGAAAACCCCCGACGATATAATATAATAAGTTACCCATTGAAGTCAAGAACCAGCATTCAATTGGTATTTTTAAAAGGAAGCTAAAAGATTTCCTGTTTAAAAAGGCATACTACTCAGTAAAAGAATTCCTTGAAGATAAATAATTATTTAATATTGAAATGATTGTGATATTAAATTCTATGAATAGTATGTGATAAATAATATTTGAATGAATAATGATAATATAAAATATATGAATAATGATAATTAATATAATATAATGTTAAGTCTGTATAACTGTAATATTGAGTATGTAATTTTTTTTTCTTCTAATATTTTTAACTATTTAAATTACAATGCCTTAACAGGCAACTAAGTTCTAGAACCTACCTATTGTTAACATCTACAAAATCCTGTACACTTAGTTCGCAATAAAGATTTTGAATTTGAATTTGAAAAAAAAAAAGTCATAAAACCTGGGCCTCAAGTCTGCTATTACAATAGTGTCAGAATAATAATAATAATATAATAATCGTTTATTTATAAAAAGGGCACATTTACAATAAGTTTCTTAACAATTAAAATAGAACACAATTTCTTATTTGCCTGAACTAGGTTGAACCTGTGCTTCAGGCTAGGAAGTGCATAAATACTTAATGTAATAAATTAACAATGCGTATAAAGTGAAAACTAAAACTAATTTAGGTTAGTAACAGTAAAATTGCATGTAAGCGTTTCTATTTGCAGACAACAAGTAGCTCTTCTGTCTGTGCATAGGCGATGGTTAGTAAATATTTAAGTATAATTTTTTTACAGCTAAAATAATTCAATTTATAGATACTTAGTTTTCTATTTAATCTATTGTACAGAAATGGGCCTAAGAATGTAAAAAATCTTTCCACAAAGACACGTTTTGAGGTAAAATTTGATGCGCATACTATATCATTCCGTCTCTTGTTAGTAATGTCAGCAGTGTAGGTAAGCATGGTGTGTTGTTTTAATACTAAGTGCATAATGAAAAGTTGGCGAACAGTCAGCACGTTGCAGGATTTATACAGCAGATCAGTGGGAAAGAAAAAGGGATGGAAGTTTGCTACCTTTAAAATTGCTCTCTGAGCTCTTTCAAGAGGAAGTAAATTGGTTTTTGCTGCGCCACCCCATGAAGTAATGCAGTATTGAATTATAGATTGACATAGGGCTAAATAAACTTGTGTTATTAGTTTTGAATCTGCAAATGTTCGCAATTTTTTAAAAACATACATTAATTTGCGTACTCTTTTAACTAAACTATCAATATGTTTTCTGAAAGACAGTGTGTCGTCCATTATTACTCCGAGGTATTTTATGTTGCTCGTTTCGAGGATAAGAGGGCAATTACACATGTTGACTGAACGGATACCACATTGATGGGCATATAGCTGAGGGTTAGCAATGTTAAGTTGAGGCTTGCGCATGGAGAAGTGAATATATTTTGTCTTGTCAGCATTTAGTGTAAGTAAATTGCTTTGAAGCCAGTTAGTCACATGATTAAAACCTAATTGAGCGACTTGGAACAGTTCGCTACTGGTTTTAGCGGTAAATATTAATGCAGTGTCGTCGGCGTATGATATAATTTTGCCGTCTTTAATATTAAGATTGCACAAGTCGTTAATGTAAATCAGGAATAGCGTGGGGCCCAGAATACTTCCCTGAGGAACACCAAAACCAGTACTTTTCTGCTCAGCGCTCGTGATATTATCTATTCTAACACACTGGTATCGGTCATCTAAGTAGTCAGCGAATAGTTTCAGGGGCGTTCCCCTTATTCCAATGGCCTGTAATTTGTTTAGAAGAACAGAAACAGACACCGTGTCGAAGGCCTTGGCTAAATCAAGGAAGACTCCCAGGGTCTGGTTCCCTTTGCCGAGTTCTTCTGAAATGTAATTTGTTAGGCTATGCACCGCATCGGCTGTAGATAATTTTGCTCTAAAACCAAATTGCGCAGAGGACAAAAAGTTATTTTTTTCTAGATAGTTAACCAGTCTATTGTTTACAATTTTCTCTAATATTTTTGATATTGAGGGGAGTAACGATATTGGCCTATAATTATTAACTAAGTCTTTAGTTCCAGATTTAAAGACAGGGATTACAACTGCCTTTTTTAGACAAGTAGGGAAAATACCTTTGGAAATACAGATTCGAAAAATATGCGTTAAAGGAGGTACCAATATATGCTTAAAAAGTTTAAGGATCTTATTGCTTATGTTATCCAATCCAACTGCACAGTCATCTTTTAGCCCAGAAATGATACGAGTAATTTCGTCTTCGTCAGTGTCAAGCATAACAAAAGATTTCAGGTTACAGATATTGATTGATTTTTGAAAAGGTTGGTCACAATAATGTTTCGGAATCTGCTCGGCAAGAGTTTTCCCAATATTGACAAAAAAGTTATTAACGTTGTTAGCTGACAAGACTGGTGAAGGATTAGTAAGCAGTAAACTCGAATTTGCTTCACGCTGTTTAGACATATTGGTGACGTTTTTAATATGTTTCCAAAGTTGCTTACTATTGTTACCTGCTGTTTTTAATTCATTTTTATCGTAGTTATTTTTTAAATTCTTTAGAAGATTGTTGCAGAAATTCCTGTATCTTTTATAGGTAGTCTGAATTATTAGATTATCTGGGTATCTCTTAGTTCTCTGATGAAGTTTATCTCTGTGTCTTATACACCGAATTAGTCCAGGAGTAATCCAAGGTTTAATATTATAAAGTTTCTTATTCACTGTAGAAACTATCGTGCTACGTAAAATTGCTTGTTGGACATGTTTTATTAAGTACGATAAAGCCAAATTAGCGTCAGCAGTATTGTAAACTAGGCTAAGATCAAGGTTGCATAATTCATATTCGAGTTTATTTGTGTTTAATTTGCTTTTGGTCTGGGGACGATTTAGCTTAGGCAGCGTTAAATTTACGGTGAGTAGGACAGCGTGATGGTCAGTAATTGTTGCGTTAGTAACAAGCGTAATATATGATAGACTGGTTTTGATCATCATATGATCAAGGCAGGAACCGCTCTGATGAGTAGGCATCGTGTGGGCGGGGAGACATCCATGGTACGAACAGATATTAAGGTAATCTTGGGTCCCAGCATCGCAGTTTTCAGAGCTAATATTTATATTTAAATCACCTGTTAGTATTACATTCTTGAACGAGCTTAGCCCTTGAAAAATTTGGTTTAAGGAATTGTGAAATGAATCCAAGTTTCTAGCGGAAGGAGACCTATACATAGCGATTATCGCTGTGGTTGTACCAATTTTAATAACTAAACAATTACTCATGCAGTCTTGTAGAGTAGGTTCCTCGACTGTGACCTTAAGTGATTGTTTTGTAAAGACTACCACACCATCATTTTGACTGTGGTTTATTTTGGTATGCATTAAGTTGTACCCAGGTATTACTGGAAGGTAATCGATGCGGTTACCTAGCCAGCACTCGGTTAATACCATTATATCACAATCAAAGTTTAGTCTGTGTAGGAAAATTTTAAAGCTATCTATGTTCTTATAAATACTACGAATGTTTTGGGTCAGTACGGTTAGTGACTTTTGGTAATCGGAAAGATATTGTCTGCAATCCTCAACGTCACATGTCTTTGACACAGTTAAAAATGTATTATCTATATCGGTAATTAAGTGATTATCCATACTAAAACTACAAAAATAAAAATACGACTAAAATATAAACTATTATGTGGCGCTCTTAGGCGCCTTCATAGTCTATCGAGTTAATGTACCTGTATTCGGCAGCTTTTTTAGCCGGACAATCTGCGTCCCCCGTCTTGTGGTTGGCTTGTTTTTTAAAACGCAAACATGTAGCACATTTTGGCGCCTCCGTGAATGGATAATGGTCGATCATTGATTTCATAATTGTTGATTTTGACAAGTTTGGTAATCTACTATTATAATGGCGTCATTATGACTTTCCAATGGTCGGCCACTGACACTACATTGAAAGAAATTGCATATATTGGTAATCTCGTACATAATGACAAATGAATGACATTTCTACTAATGGGTTTTATAATAATGACAATACGACAATGCCATTATAATAACACAATTATATTACGAAAACATTGACCGACCAATGATCGACCATTATGAATTTACCAGATTACGAACTTTTAGCAAAATGACAATGGGATCGTGTTGGAATGGCTGAATTTATAAAAATAGCAGACTTTGGCCCCTGTAGATATACCAAGTTTCGTCCAAATCGGTTGTAAAATACGACCTGTAGAGGAGTATCACCAAACTGACAGCGGAAAGCAAATTTTGTTAGACTTGAAGCAGAGATGTCTCGCCCTTTCGATTAATTATGCTCACATGTTCTGATTTTGTCCTGATATAAATCACTTTCTAGTATAAATATTTTTTTTTCTGCTAATTTATTTTACTTTAAGACAACAGGGCCTCAAGTCTGCTATTACAATAGTGTCAGAACGGTCGATCATTGATTTCATAATTGTTGATTTTGACAAGTTTGGTAATCTACTATTATAATGGCGTCATTATGACTTTCCAATGGTCGGCCACTGACACTACATTGAAAGAAATTGCAAAGAAAATGATCGACCATTATGAATTTACCAGATTACGAACTTTTAGCAAAATGACAATGGCATGACAATGGGATCGTGTTGGAATGACTGAATTTATAAAAATAGCAGACTTGGGCCCCAGGCGTTTAGTACGATACAGAAATCATTCCGGAATGATTATAAAAATCCTTCAAAGCGACATCGATCTAATACCTACGGGATGTAGGTAGGAACCATTATCATTTTTTTTTTCTGTACCAACGGTTTGATCAGTTGATAATAAGTATAAAACATAATATTGTTACAAAATAGATTAAAAATTGTATGGAATATCATACAGTAAATAAAAATGTGGCACAATAATTGTTACTATGGAAACTATAATAGTTCTGAATTGATGTAGATTTTTCAAAATCAGAATATTTTATTTCATATAAACCTACATGGGCACTTATGAAAAGTCAGAAGCGGGGTGCACGGTTCCAATTGGCCATTTCCTATGGAGAAGAGCCGTCATGAAACTCCACGGTTACTCTTTTAAAATTAATGGTCTTTTACAATGGAGTTTGTGGCTAAGTAATAACTGCCGCACGGGTCGATCGATCAGGTTAAGCTACGCTTGCCGCGGTTGTTCCGTGGATGGGTGACCATCCTTTCATACCAAGATTCCTCCGTGCCTCGGAAAGCACGTTAAGTCGTTGGTCCCGGCTGTCATTTGTAGATCTTTGACAGCTGTTACGGGTCGTCAGAAGCCCAAATCTGACAAACAGTCTTACCAAGGGATATCGTGTTACCCAGTTACTGGGTTGTGGAGGTCAGATAGGCAGTCGCTCCATGTAAAATACTGATATTCAGCTGCATCCGGTTAGACTGGAAGCCGACCCCAACATTCATATTCATAAATTTATTTGCATTCCATAATGTTCAAAGGTAGGCAGTTACAATGGCTCAAAGCTTTTTTCTGACTGACTGAACTGACTTCTTGACAATTCAAATTTGCCTGGAAATGGTTTACCTAATGGATTAAATTGAAATAAATGATTTATGTTTGAAGATCTATCTCTTTCTGAGGTGTTGTCTTTCCACCATACTCCATACTTGACTCCATAGAGTCTTGAACCTTGAAGGTTTGAGCCTTACTCATGCAGCGTCAACTCAGGTGGTGTGGACACGTGCTTCGCATGAAAAACCACAGTTTACCCAAAGTGGTATTTTACTCCGAGATGGCAGAAGGTAATGGTTATAATCCTGTAGTATCTACCATTAAATACCTTTTGTTAGTCGCCTTTCATTCATCCCCTCAACACGACCAAACAATCTAAGCATACTTTTTTGAACTTTTGTCACTAAATCTTCTTTTAAACCACACCGTCCCCTTATCACATCATTTTTCAGCCTATCATTCATAGTCACGCCAGACATGCTTCGCAAGGAACGCATTTCCACAGCACTTATTCTACTTTCATGCTTCTTTTGCCACACCCAACATTTACTGCCATACATAAGCGTAGGCACCAGCACGCCATTGTGAACATCCAGTCTAGTTTTTCGAAATAAACATTGACATTGATTTTACATCCTGTGATTACCTAAACTCACACACTGACCTATTATTTTAAAAAAATTAGGAAAACATATCATTTAACGATGTTCGAACACCATGTATCTATCTCATAATTATGTTATTTTTATTGCTTAGTTTTTAATTCTTTTTACCTATTATGGTATAGTAATTTTATTCTAGGTGCATCGTCTTCACATATAATCATATAAATAATGTACTGAAACAAAATATTGTAAAACATTTTTAAAAGAGTTTCTTGCCCATTCTTATCCATACGAAACTACCTTTTGGAAGGGGCAACTAGAATCAATTCTATTTTTTTGTAAATTTTGACGTTCAAAAGTGCCTCTTATATGCCTATTTGAATAAATAATTTGACTTTGAAAGATTAATAATAACAAATGGTAAATAAAAACACACTATCTCTCTCCTTACACATATTTTTTTTTTTTGTTCTTAGCATTTGTTTCATGATTATTATTGAAAATACGAGTATTTATATAGACAAGTTTAATATGTGTTATGTATGTATGTATACAGGGTGGAAGGGACATCGACGCGAAGCCTGTTACCATGGATTCAGTACATCATTCTTGACACCCCTGCGTTAAAAATTTGTATATTGTATATACGTAAATGGTACACCACAGACTACTTGTAGTATTGTTTCTCCTTCCCCCTTAATCCATCCAAAGGTTGTCTTTAAAAGATCGCTTTTAGCGTTAAGACCGGCCATTGTGTCACCCTATTCTACATTTATCCACTATAATTGCTATGGTGTACATTGTTGGAACGAATGTATAAACCACACAGTTTATGTGTCATGTAGGTTCTTATTAAGCCACTAGCGGCACCTGTTGGACTATGTCAACCATCTGTCATAGTCTGTGGTAATACGTATCCTTTGTAAAAAGCTACACTGTAATAACCTATTAAATATATCTGCAATTAACTTGATAATCCTGGTTTATTTTACTCAAAACCCATAACCACATAATAAAGAGTGTTCTATTTTATTATAGAAGACAGGAAATGTAAAAAAAAAATGCTGTTATCGTAAAAGACGCCCGTCAAAAGTATATTTCCTAGTTTCTACAAACCCGATCAGTAAATTAGCTGTCAAAATGATTGGCTAAACAGTAACAGCAACCAAACATAAATTGACATGCGATTCGACAGCAAAATACCTTGAATACGCCTTTTGAAACGGGGAGTTTAATGAAAACAAATCATTTCTGTAAAAATATTACCCGCTTTTAGGGCGCCGCGGCAGTCGGGTAAATTTTCTGATACAGTTATGAAAAATAAATAACTTACTCTAGCGATACCAACACACACAGTTTAGCTTAAGAAATAGCACGAATAATGAAAATAAAATGGGCATTACTCTGGCCAGTTACAGTATTTTAATACGCAAGTTGACTACTCCCCAAACGAATTTTCATTTCGACCATAGGTCGAAATGAAAATTCGTTTTAGTATAGTTTTATTTCACTAAATAAATCACTTAAAAAAACCAGTAGCTACTACTCAACAGCACTCCTGCACCGAAGGAGGCATGCCATTTAGAGCACCAATGCGAATAGCACCAATAGTATTCCACATTGCACACTAACGTTTATAGTGGTAGTTGAAAGGGGTCGAAACCTTATCAAGTGTATTTTGTATTGAGTAACGACTTAGCTGGTATCGATTTAGAGGTAATACTTAAATCGTATTTTTTTTTTTTTTAAACGTTGCCCCACACTAGGAATTTTTCCTGTATCGTGGGTGCGTTTACAAATATTTAAACTCACATACACAAACAGCCAGACCCGGAACAACTACTTATAGGTCATACAAATATTTGTTCCGTGCGGGAATCGAACCCGCGACACGTAGCGCAGCAGTCAATCGCTTAACCACTGCGCCAAACGTGCCGTCAGACTTAATTTACGTAATAAATACGAAACTGATTGTGATATTAGAATAAAAGTGACAGAGTGTATGAATACATTATTGTTCCACACACATCAAAACAATTGTGTGGGTAATAAACATGTTTTTATAAGGTCAATGCGAGGGGCATTAATTATTATTAATGCGAAGTATTAAAAAAAATCTAACTACACTACAACTGTCGGTGCGCAATTTGAAATACAAGTGGGTGCTATTCGCAATGATACGTTTCAAATTGGTGCTATAAATGGCATGCCTCTCAGGGCAAGTAGTCCTCACCGGTCCTCACGATCTTGCCGGCGACATAAACATTCTGTGATATAAATCTCTCGTCTCGTCGCTCCAAGTTACTTGCTTTAAAACTCGCGGAGGGTAGTTTGTCATAGTCTATCACCGAGTACTTGTCTGGTGTTATTATTAGTTGTGGGTACAGAGATTTCCTATAACAGTTATTTTAAGTGTTAAACTAGGTGATAAAGAGATAAGTAGTGGTATTTGGTTTGTAATATAGCTCCATCTTTCTCTAGCACTAGACCACTGACATATCCTATAACAGTTGTACTGCTAGATTATTTATTTATTTAATATATTGGTACACGGCAGCGTTAATGCCAGTGTTAACGTGAGAACTGCAAATTTTTTCGTTGCCTGTTACGGGTGTGGTGCTATATTAATCTTGTATAGCTTTGTCTCTGTTTCGCATCCGAATAATGATGGTCATACTTCTGTTCCAGAAAAAAAAAAATGGTGCTATTCGTCCTTTTCTAAAGAAAAATGGTCAGAAATGGGACCAAAAAATATCATGGACAGTATAAGGCTCAGGGCACAGCGTAATGAACGCAGAACAAATGAAGCAGTGATGACCAGAGATGGGACTAAGTAGAGTGTATTTGCCTAAACTTCAAACAAGTAACATATATCCGGATTTCATTGTGGAGGGAGAAAGAAAAGAAAGAATTATGTTTATTTGGACACAGTTCGTGAAACACAAAATAAAAAGTGTAAATAATGTTCTAACAACAATAGTGTCGCTCACGGCTGCGCCAAAAAGGTTTATTTCAGCATTAATGTCAGACAGATGCTGTCTGACGCTGGTTTTCTAATGAACCTAGGAAGGGGAGGAGGGGGGGTATTATCCAGTCTATGTTACTTCGTTGAAATTTAGGTAAATAATATTTACCTATTCCGATATCTGGTAATGACAATGTCTTAAAATACAAATGAGCCATTTGACCATTGTCGATGTTTGCACAACTTTGCACTTTATAGCACTAAAAATAAAGTGTAGTATGGAACGGCTTCAATGCTTTCTGCGCCATATAAAAATGATTATAATTAAGAATTCCATGCGAACTACATATCAAAGACCTGACGTCACACAAATCCTGCATCGCGCAAGCAGAGTTTACCGCGCGACTGGCATGTATACAACATGCCGACATCACGTGGAGCAGTTGCCCACCAGACACAACACCCGTCTGGTCGGGAGATCCTCCCTTTTCTATGGAGGATGAGGGAACTTTACATGCAGCTCCTTATACCTGTATGAAGCAGTTAATGAACTATGTCCTTAGAAGACCTACCTATATTCATCTCTAGCTTCATCAGAGGAAGACGAAGTATATTCTCCCCTCACCCTCTCAACAGATGGCGCTGTCTTAATAATAATATTCTCTGGAGTATCACAAATAACCTCAGATCCCTTAAACAGTCTCCTTTTAGATTTTATGAAAAAATCATCGTTTTCTGAATCGGTCTTGATTCCTGATTCTCTCAACTCTCCTATACGTTTTTGACTAAATGTTAGAGGAGTTGAACTTCTCCGTTTTGGGAAAGTCGACATGAATTTCATGAAATTCTCCTCAATCATTGAAGTTGGAGATATTTTTCCCTTCGAATGGTCTCTTAAGGGAATCTTTGGTAGTTCCAGACATTTTAGTATCGGAGATTTCTTTAGCTCGAACTTGTAAGGACTTGAAGCTAAACTTTTACTGATTTGTTTTTTAATTTTCGGCTCTTTTTCCATTCTCATCGAAGAAGTGGACGCAGTATTGCGACCTAGATGCGTCTCTTTCTTGCGTAAGAAATCTAAGAACCTGCCATCTCTTTCTGGCGTAGGGGGGTCGCTAGAATCATGATCTTTGGACAAAATTTCGATTGATTCCATGAACTGTGCCCATTTTGTTTTACGCGTTTTCGTTTTTTTCGGTACTTGGTAAACGGCTTTTCGGTCGATACAATGAGATCTTTTAGGGGAGTAGTCCGATATCGACATTAGAGGTGAGCTACAGGATGAGGGCTCGGATATTTTTAGCACTATTTAGCGTTAAAGTGCACGGAGGGTAGGTGTGAAAAATATTAAAAATGTTACCTTCAGTTGCTGTAGATTAGATACCTAAACAGATGCTTAAAAAATAATTTTGTGAGTTAAATTTTTACAAACCAATAATAAAGTTAAACATGACTTTTAAAATAATTTTTTAAAACCAATTTTAATTTAATTCTCTTAGATATTGATAGAAATAATTATCCAAAATTGAAGATATCTTAGGGAGTAGAGAACTAATGGATACTTCAAAGTTCAAGTTATGTGCAAAAACACAATTTTGTCAGTCGCCAAATAAAATTATAGCAAGAATCTCAAACGCACAGGAACCTTAAGTTCTGTTTGGGGGCTGACTGCCTTCTGACATCCCATTCAAATCTACTCTGTAGTCTCTTAAGGTGAATCCGCAGCTGTAGCCCGCGTTTTAAATTTTCTTACTTTTTTTGTAATTTGCAGGTCAGCGTGAGGTTGTATATTGATCAAAATATGATTAGTGATTATAACAGATATGTATTAAAAAATATATAATCATTACAATAATTAATACATCTCTTAAGTTACATTTGTTCTATTGAATAACTTTTCACGAAATCATGACATTGGGGAACAAATCTAACTTAGAGAGATGTATTAATGATTCTAATGATTATAATTCTGTAAATACATATCTGTTAAAGTCGCGAATTATAATTAGATCAAGATACAACCTGACATTAACCAGCAAATTGCAAAAAACGTAAGAAAATTTGGATTTCGCGGGCTACAGCTGCCGGATTCCCCCCAATACATATCGTTTTTTTTTAATCTTCGAGATAAAACTGTAATTCCTAAAAATGTATTTGTTTAACCATTTATGACCTGGTTTAGGTCTTTCACAATGCCCAAACACAGATTATTAGTCTGCTAGATTTATTCGCCATTACAAAGGCAAAGATATATAAATCGTACATAGACGAATATGAACCTTATTCTTTTACAAATAATGTTCATTGTCGTATGAAACGCTTACTCTACTTGGATTAAGTCTAAGTACGCATTAAGGCGTGTACGCACGAACAAGAGCATGGTGAACATCGAACATTTTGTTCGGACGTGCGTACCACTAACGAACACCAAACACTGTGTTCGTCAAAACATTTCGTATCGTTTTTCTGTGTGGACGGTGCATGGTGTTCGTGTTCGCTTTGCTAATTTACGTCCACAAGTACGGACCAAATGTGGGCGTCCAAGCAAAAAGGGTACAATAGTAGGATTGAGATAAAACTAGATTCGGTATCTAGAATAATCAATTAATAATAAAGATTTAAAAAATATTCCTCGACTGCCACGTTGGTCTAGTGGTTGCAAGATGTACTGGCGATCACGAGGTCCGGGGTTCGATTTCCCGGTCGGGCCATGTGTTTATTGGGTTTTTCCACCAGGAATTTCTCAGTAGCAGACCGGAGTCTGGATTTGTGCCCGAATGATGGCAATAGGTTGAAAGAAAGAAAGAAAGAAAGAAAAAGCATTTATTGGGACTCGCACAGATCACAAATTAAACTATACAAAAACACACTCATAGAAACATAAACATCAACAAAAAGGTTCGCCCCCTATTACATGGGACTTAAATATAACAGGCGAAATGTTGGTGTACTATAAGTGTGCCTCTGCCTAACCCTTCGGGGATTACAGGCGTGAAGTTATGTGTAAAAAATATTCTAAAACTGGCTCGTTTTTCCTTTATCAGACATTTGAAGTTGAAACGCTGAAAGAGCTTGATTTGAGAAAAAGCATTATTAAATTTGACCACTGGTACCTTTTTACTAAACTTTTGTCTTATCATTTCTGTTACTTAGAAACATCATATAAAGACATTTACTATAAGAACTTGAAGATAATTGAGCACTAATTAATAACCAATTAAAATCGCGAAATACAATTTTTTCAACCAACTTTACAAAAACTGCGTATATGCAGGGTCAAATTAAATTAGCTAGCGAAACTCCACGGACGTGATGGGTATCAATATCTAAAACCAAGAAAATAAAAAAAAACAAAAAGTGAACATATGTTAGTGTTGTTACTTGAAATATTAGTTGAGATAATCTTTTTTCTTTTGTTTAGATATCAGTACCCATCACGTCTGTGAAGTATACACAAAAATAACAGATTTTTCAAGTGATTACACTAACTGCGGTTGAAGAAACCATAAAAAAAGTCATCAAATTAATTTCTTTTTATTTGATCATGTTTAAATATCGATACCCATCACGTCTGCGGAGTTTCGCTACCTAATTTAATTTGACCCTGTATATCGGAAACTAAATGCCGAGAACTGGACCCTGTTTCCTTGGACGCCCACAAATATTCGGTGTTCGATGTTCATGTTCACGTTCACCTTTATAGTCAGCCCCAAACTTGGGCTCCGCAAAATGTCTTGTAATAACTATCGTATTACCAACGTTATGTTACAAATCAGGACTCTATCCAGTAAATAATAAGACTTAGTCTAAACTAACCGTGTTCATTGAAGTGCTTCTCAAGATCCTCATGCGATAGGTTCGTCTGAGTCGCCGGGGAATCCGCCGCTACTGTCTGCTCTGGGCGGGACCGGGAACATCTGTACAAAGGAGATGATATAAATGACTAGCTGCGCTCCGCGGTTAAACCCGCGTAAGTCTCGATCCCGTGGGAATATCGGGATAAAAAGTAGCTTCTGTCTTAATCCGAGGTGTCAGCTACCTCCATACAAAGTTTTATCAAAATTGGTCCAGCCGTTTGAGCGTGAAGAAGTAACAAACATACACACACTCACAAACTTTCACCTTTATAATATTAGTGATGTAAAAAAAAAAAAGAAAGAAAATACGTTTATTTGCGGTAAACATAACGCAAAGAAATAAAAACACAAACACGAAAGAACAAGTGACGAAGTGATGATGCGTGTTCTGTTGTCGCAGATAAAGACTATGTGATGGGTTTTCATCATATTCATTATTCAGCTGAAAGACGTCCACTGCTGGACATAGGCCTCCCCCAAACGGGGGAGGGGTTTTCCATAAACGCCACGCTTGGCAGGCGGGTTGGCGATCGCAGTATGGTGTTAAAATGCAAAGAGAACGCTGCTGCCCATTCTCTAGTAAGTCCCTTAGTCGCCTTTTACGACACCCGCGGGAAGAAATAGGATGGTGCTATTCTTTACGTCCGGCACCACACTGAACAACTGAACAGAACGCTGTGGGTTTTACAGCCTGTTTAATACCAACTTGGCAATATTTCCTTGCCTTTACGGTGGGCAGTGGCGACTTAGAGATCAACTACGATATGGCTCGCCCCTCCAAATTACTGTTTCAATGTGTGTAGTCACATCCTTACGAAAGAATTTGTATGTAGTTGTAAGTTAACTCGTAATATCTCACTTATTACCAGATTTGTTGGTCAACTAATCATAACTAGCCGATCGCGCAAGACAACGCATGTGTCGTGTTCATAGAGCACGTCAGTGCAGCGCCGCGCCGTACTAATAATAATGAGCGATTAAGGCGCTGACAAGAGGCAAATGCCAAAAATAGGCTTGTCTTAAACAAAAAAAATGCCAAATCTATATAGTTTGTGGTAGCGGAAAAAATATATGTTATTCTTGAACATATTTCTCAGAACTTGGTTGTTAACAAAACATGTTAAGAAAAAAAACCTCGATACAAATTAACGGTAAACTAACCCTTTACTTCGAGTTTCAATCCAAAATATCTGTATGAAATATCAACGTACGGTTGGTATTTAATTAATAACAAGAACGTCTTATTTGTATGCAGAACTTGGTTGTTTTTTATTTTAGATTACTCAACTCATTTTTGAGTAAACAAATAATTTCTTATTTTTATTTATTTAACCATTTATGTACACACATATATAAACATACAAGAAGAAAGGAACAGAAAAATACGTACAAAGGTGATGCTTATTTCTAAAGAAATCTCTTCCAGCATATCTGCGATAGGAAAATAGACAAAAAGATGTAGACACCGTGTGTAAGAGTAGAAGAGAAAATAGAATACATATAATCAAAAACAATTTACTTAATAAAACTAAACAAATAATATACTAATATACATACATACATACACACAAACATACATACTTCTAAAATAAATATCACTAGAATATTAATTATAATTCTATTAAAATAATAAAAACATACGCAACTATGACGAAGTGGAAAGATAGTGTTCTTTCACTCTTCTTTTAAATACTGAAACAGTATGGCAGTCCCTTATATCAGATGGCAGTGAATTCCACAACCGCACCGCGTGCACAGTGAAGGAGTAGGAGTAGAAGTCGGTGGTGTGGGGAGGGGACTTAAGAAGATTTCTATGATGCGACCTGCAAGGCGCATCAGAAGGACGAGCGTAGGAAAAACGTTCCCGCAGATAGAATGGTGTTTTAGGATTGTGAAGGAGGTTAAATAGCAGACACAAAATCCGCGAGTTCCTGCGAAGTCGAATAGGGAGCCACTTGAGTATCTTGCGAAAGTTAGAAACGTGGTCATACTTTTTAAGGTTGAAAACAAAACGAATACAGATGTTTTGCAAACGCTCAAGTTTATTTAAAAGCTCCTCGGTGGCATCCAAGTAACAGGCATCAGCGTAATCAATAATGGGCTGAATGAGAGTTTGAGCAAGGGAGATTTCTTCTTATTTTGCAATAAATTACAAGCGTTGTGTCATTTAGGGGATTTTCTTCTTATTTTGCAATAAATTACAAGCGTTGTGTCATCGCGCTTCTCTTTCTTTTGTATGCAGTCTGACAGTGACAGCGGTTTACCTGTTGTCAGCGTCTTAATGACGCCTCTAGTCGAACAACAAACCCGTGATTTATTTTTGTTTGACGGCCGTCTCATTACGCACACATGCGTACAAATACTTTCAAACGTTTTGAATTTTGGAGGGGCGGGCCATGTTATTTATTTATTATTTTATTAAAACTTTATGCACAAGTAAAAAGTACACTGTACAAAGGCGGACTTAATGCCTGAGGCATTTTCTACCAGTCAACCTTAGGGTGATGCAGAGACAAAACATGGCAGGTGCAACGTATGGGATAGATAGCTCGGAAATAACTATAAAATACAAGCACACATACAAATACATAGATAGATATATACATATATACATAATATACCAAAATAAACTTTGTCAGGAGAAATAACGACCGGTAGCGAAGAAAACGTATTATCGTAGTTAATCTGTACGAGTTGTAGGTTCGAACCCAGGCAGGCACTTTGTGTAAATTATTTCGTCACCATTGCTCTCAAAATGGTGAAGGAAAGCATCGTGGGGATTTAATCATTTAATTTGACCCTGTATGTAGTGGTTACCTGAGCATAGCATTGCTGCATCTTAAAGCAAGTTCCAGCCCGTCCAGCCAGCAGTGCCCGGCCGCCTGCGACGGTGCGCGGAAGATCAGGTGAGCGGTCGGCAATGGCTGGACTACCGCTCCTAGAGAACAATTAAATAATACTGTTTCCTACTCCATTTAAAAAATAAGATTAGACATTTAAATAAACCTTTTTTACAGTCCGGTCAATCGATTTTGACTTCTATTGCGTTGGTGGCATGACAAATGGCAGCTGTAATAAACAGTTGGTATTGTAACCACGTTTTTGCTTTTAAGACGAGGCCCCTATTTTTATGTTAATTTGCATGAATATTCTGAAACAGTCGCACATACAAGCAAAATGAAACTTTAGTATATGATTTATTGGGTCATTTTCTTTCCATGTTGAAGACAGTTACGTAATTGTAATATTTTCTCTTAATAAATTTTTTATTCGAAAATCATGTCTTTTTTAAGGATAATTATAAAAAAACAAAAACAAGATTGTTTGGCTTTTATTTCTCAAATAAATATTCACAGCAAGATATTTTTTCTCTAGATCAATTATTACTTTAGTTATAAACGAAATAAGAATTGAGACTTACGCTATTTAGTTTCGTGCTCGAACACGATCAAAGAACGCACGCGATATTCAACTTTATTACTGATGTATTAGCGTTTAGCACATAACGAAGTGGCTAGTAGTAGTAGCTAGGGGCGAAGCTTGAAAAAAAAAAAATGTCAATAAATATTTTTTTTATCTTTATGAATGATAGTAGTCATTGGATACATGAAGTGGGCTGCCGTTGTAAGACGGTTAAAATGCCACGGTGTATAAGATTTCCATACAATGAGAGGTCAGCTGGAAATGTATAGCTTGATGAGCAGCCGTACATAATTATTCTTAGCAATATTTCCAGTTCACGAACTGTTTTGTCTGAAAAAAAGTTCTTCGGAGGCTAACTTTCTCACTCACCAATGGTCTCGTTGTGCGGGCCCCGCGGCGCCCAGATGCTCTGCTCCAGCGGATGGTACAACTTGAAACAAAAGCCGTCCTTCTTGCTGGGTCGCTCTATCACTTGGCAAGACGTTAGTAGGACGGTGCCTACCCAGTGGCTGCTCTGTAAATAAGATAGATATTTTTTTTTTTATCCAAAAGGTCACGCCTCGCAGACAGAAACATGTTGACGATAAATTTTACGGAAAAAACCGGTCAGGTGCGTGTCGGACCATGTACAATGAATGGTTCCGTAGTTGGGATAGTGAAAAAGGACATGTCCAAAAATGGTTTTTTATTATTCTATCATTCTAACCAGGATCAGTTAAATATATTTGGATAGACAACCCAAAAGCTAGTGGTTCTAACTATAACATACATTTTTAGAAGCTTCCATGATTTTCATTTTGAGAAAAATGTTTTTTTTTATTTTAGTGTGAATTTACTCCTAAAACGAACAAACCTTTCTGACTAGTATATTAAAGTGAACACACCCTAAACAATTAGAAAACTTGTCAAAATTGACACATGGCACTGTCATTACTGTCTTTAAATATTTGATGGATAATTAAGACAATGTAAACAATAAGAAATATGATGAAATGGGATATTTTCAGTCAACAATGTTTAGTCTAACCTTTTAGAACTGAAACCCCCTTATTACAAAACAAGATTTATATTTTGACATGGCTTAAACCATGCAGCCGGTTTTTGTAATAAGAACGTAACAGTGATTGAAATACCTTTCTTTATACAAAACTGAAAACTTAGTTTGGTACTAAATTGTCAGTTTTACACTAGGAACTTTACCATAGACGGAATAAAGTTCGAAATTCAATAATGGCTCCATGGGTAAAACCTGGGTCTGAAGATAAACCTTGTTTTGTACTAAGACGGTTTGGGATTAGATGTTATTTGGGTTGCCATCAACAAATAAAATATATGTACTAACATTAAATATTTTATAATTTTTCTCTTAAATGGGGTCTAAAAATATTATTTTAGTGGTTACAAATTCCATATTTTTGCCACTTTCATTTAGGTGTAGTTTGACGCTGGTTAGATTTTTCTCGGAATAAAAAACCAACGCCCACACAAAAAGCGGGCATCTCCTTTCTAGGCTTGATTATTGATAGGCAGCTCAACTGGAAGGATCAGATTGAATGTAAAAAAATTAGTAGTTCATCGTATGCCCATGCCGTTTGTATGTATCGTATGTGTGTTGTATGTTTGTCGTATGTTTGTCGTATGTTTGTCGTATAAACTTGCTCCAACAGTTAACACAGATGCATTACTCAGACCTTATCATGGTCTTGTTGCATTCGAGTTCAGTAGAATCGCAGCAAATTGCCTGTGACAGACGAACAGACACACGAGTGATCCGGTTCCGTTTTTTCCTTTTGACTTACGGTACCCTAAAAATACCGCATAATAATATACTCAAGGCGGCACCGACATAGAACGTAGGAGTTTTACTAGGAGCAAGACCTGGGCCCAAATTCAGACTCCCAAGTTGTTACTGATCCTGCCAGGGTTGCGGGTTTGTCTGAAAGGGATATCGTGGCCCTGGCACACAGGCAATTGAAGGAACACGGGTAGGTTTTAGTCAGTGAAAGTCTGACACGCCCTCCCGCGCCGCCCAGAGCGGGAGCAGATATTTGATAATTTCCCACACAAAAAAAAAAAAAGTCGCTACTGATAAATTCCTAAACGAAACGACAAACACTTCGCCCAATCCAGGGGGTCTACTCCAAAGCGTTAATCCGAAATATCGGCCGATTATTCGGCCGTTTCTTGACTTCCAAGACACTACGAGATACTAGAGTATTCGGCCGATACTACGGATTTATCTTCGAAAAAAATGTCAACGTCTGGGTTTGATCCCTGGGGGTCCCCAGAGATCGAACCCAGACGTTGACATTTTCTAAATAGAAATGAATGAAAATCATCATTTTTGATATCTTTCCTCTCGCTCTCTGTGGGAGCGATTTCGTGAAAAGGGACAAAAGTGTGTAAGACGAAGAGACAGCCTGAGCATGGAATAAATGAAGTACTTTTTAATAGCATGGAATTAGTGTACTCGTGGAATTAGTAAGTGCTATAGATATTGTAAGTAGAGTGTTCGAATTTCGACCACTGGGCGACCGCTAGCAATGAATATTATTCAAATAACTTTCAATATTTAGCTTTTTAAATTCTGAGGTTAATTTCTGTCGCTGCTCATTTGCTTATCACCAAGGTGAGATGTCAGATGTTACACATCATAGGCGACTACTGTAAGTCTCGCTCGTTTTTGGTTGTCATCATTTACAGGAGAATAATTATAAAGAGCTGAATTATGTAATGCTTACCTTCGCTTTGGGACTTTTATAGAGCAGCAATAGTCCAGGCTTCAACACACACCATAGCTTTGTCCATGACTTGAGTGAGCCTCGAACCTGGAAACAAACATTTATATTAAAAACCGGCCAAGTGCGAGTCGGACTCGCGCAATAAGGGTTCCGTAACATAACATCACACTAATATTATAAAGGCGAAAGTTTGTGTGTGTGTGTGTGTGTATGTTTGTTACTTCTTCACGCTCAAACGGCTAGACCAATTTTGATAAAATTTTGTATGGAGTTAGCTGACACCCTGGATTAAGACATAGGCTACTTTCTATTGGGCACGCCACAATTGTGGCGATAAGTCCCCTCTTTGAGGAGTGGCTAGAGAGGCGCCACGGCGTCCTCACCTTCCGCCTGACGCAGGTCCTCACCGGACATGGATGTTTCGGGAGGTTCCTGTTTAGGATTAAGCGGGAGGAAACGCCCGGGTGTCACCACTGTGTGGATCGCCCGGAGGACACGGTGGAGCATACGGTGGAGATCTGCCCTGCTTGGGCGGAGCACCGCCGTGTCCTCACGGCAGCGATCGGCGGCGGCGATCTCTCGCGTCCGGCCCTGGTTCAGGCCATGGTTCGGAGCGAGAGTGCATGGGAGGCCGTCACCTCCTTCTGCGAAACAGTGATGCTTGCGAAGGAGGAGGCGGAACGCGTGAGGGTAAGGCAAAGTCAACGCCCTCGCGCCCTTAGTCGCCGCAGGAGACGCCCCGGGCGTCGGGAATCGATGGCCGATTCCCGGCCACCGTAGGCGCGGGCTTGCGGACGGTGAGCGATGGGTAGCTCACCGTCCGATAAGGACCAAGCCCGGGTCGACGGCGCGTTGTGTTCCACGCGCGCCTCAAAGAGACGTCAGCACCAATTGACGGGGTCCGAAAGGGCCAATGCCTGCCAGGGTTACGAGCCTGTCCGAAAGGGATATCGTGGCCCTGGCACACAGGCATCTGAAGGAACACGGTGGTTTTAGTCAGTAAAAGTCTGACACTCCCTCCCGCTCCACCCAGAGCGGGAGAAGTTATTTGATAATTTCCCACCCAAAAAAAAAAAAAAAAAAGGCTACTTTCTATCCTGATATTCAGCTAGTTATCTATAAAAACGCCAAAAAAATCACGTTTGTTGTATGGGAGCCCCCCTTAAATATTTATTTTATTCTGTTTTTTAGTATTTGTTGTTATAGCGGCAACAGAAATACATCATCTGTGAAAATTTCAACTGTCTAACTATCACGGTTCATGAGATACAGCCTGGTGACAGACGGAAAGACAGACAGACGGCGGAGCCTTAGTAATAGGGTTCCCGTTTTACCCTTTGGGTACGGAACCCTAAAAACTAGCTGCACCCCGCGGTTTTACTCACATAAGTCTCGAACCCGTGGGAATATCGGGATTAAAAGTATCATATGTCCTAACACAGGTCATGGCCTACCTATGTGCCAAATTTCATTCAAATCTGTTCAGCCGTTTTAGCGTCAAAGCGTAACAAACAAACTCACTTTCACGATTATAATATTAGATAGGATAGTTTAGAAAACTGTTAAAGATGTACAATATGAACATTATCCAATGACTAAGGCAGTAACTGATAAGGTTAAACCAATCATCCGTTCTTATCACCGTTATCAATAACAATCAATTGACACCGCTTATCACACTATCAGCGTACTACTACGAGGGCGGCACTGAAAATTTCGGGAATCAAGGAAGTGACACAACATTACTATTTAAAAATGTATTTATTGCTTTTCGAAGTATTCTCCGCGAAATTTGACACATTTTTCCATACGATGGAACCAATCATTGAAGCAACCATTCCATTCGGAAGTTGGGGTCTCCAAAATGGCCGTTTTGTAGGCGTCCACAGCTTCTTCAGGTGATGAAAATCTCTGTCCACGCAATTTATTCTTTATTTTAGGGAAAGTATAGAAATCATTAGGGCTTAGGTCGGGGCTGTACAGCGGATGGTCTAATAATTCTATATTTTCTTGCTCTAAAAACTCTTTTGTTCTGTGCGCGGTGTGAGAACTCGCATTGTCGTGATGGAGGATGATGCGGCGGTTGCAGTTCTCTTTACGGAGTTCAGAAACGACCTGTGGCAAACAAATGCTAGCATACCATTCTGCATTAACCGTACTTTGTCCCTCAAGAGGAATAGTCGTAACATGGCCGGTTTTGGAGACAAACGTGGCCACCATTTTTTTTGCAACACTTCGTGAACGAACAATTTTTGTTGGCTTTAACTCATTTTCGAACACCCAAACTCGTGACTGGTTTTTTGTTTCGGGTTCGTACGCGTATATCCAGGATTCGTCACCTGATACAATGTTGTATACAGCATTTGAGGCTCCTGCGTGGAATCTTTCGAGAGTTCTGACGCACCAAGTAACGCGAGCCGGTTTTTGGTCTTCACAGAGCGAATGCGGTATCCATCGGGAAAACAACTTTTTTACACCTAATTGTTCATGCAAGATTATTTGTATTCGACTCATGCCAATGTCTAAAGTTGCCTGAATTTCGCGGTATGTCACATGTCGATCTTCCTCAATCAGCTTACGCACAGCATCAACGTTTTCTTGGGTGACTGCAGTTTTTGGACGACCTTGACGGGGATCATCACTGAGCTTGACACGTCCACGTTGAAATTCAGCAAACCAGCGATAAATTGTGGTTTTGGATGGGGCTTCATCACCAAATGCAGAAATCATCCGGTCAACACACTGTTTTTGTGTTAAACCAGTTCGAAAGTCATAATAAATCATCGCTCTTGAATTTTCTCGAGTCAATTCCATTTTCTCAACGACTAAACAAGTTTGACAAAACCTTTTGACAAGACCGAGAATCTTTTTTTAAATAAATAAATGGTATTCGATTTTTAAAACCAAGGAGTTCAATTAAAAATATTTTAATATGACAGGAACAGTGGAAATATTCCATTCCCGATACTTTTAGTGCAGCCCTCGTAATACAATAAATAACCACATGTGATAAGCGCAAGAAAGAAAGAATCGTTTTGTGCTTAAGAGGAGGCTCCCTATTTTTATGTTAATTTGCATGAATATCCTGAAACAGTCACATACAAGCAAAATGAAACTTTAGTATGTTGAAGACAGTTACGTAATTGTAATATTTTCGCTCGGTACATTTTTTATTGGAAAATCATGTCTTTTTTAAGGATAATTATAAAAAACAAAAAACAAGATTGTTTGGCTTTTATGTCTAAAATAAATATTAACAACAAAAAAATATAGTTTATTATCCAGCCACCAGATATTTTTTCTCTAGATCAATAATTACTTTAGTTATAAACGAAATAAGAATTGAGACTTACGCTATTTAGTTTCGTGCTCGAACACGATCAAAGAACGCACGCGATATTCATCTTTATTACTGATGACTGACGTTTAGCACATAAAGGAGTGGCGGGGAGCGAGGGGCGGAGCTTGCGTGGAGATTTAGACTGCCTGGTCTTAACTGTTAATGTTTTTTTTTAATGATGTTTTTCAGCCAACGAAGAACAAACTCAACATGTTTATTATCAAGTGAACAGCCGGATAATAATACCAGCGTATTTTTGTATTTTTCTCATACAGAGAAGGCATGAGCAATGATCACCACGCGTGCTAAAAACGGATTACTAAACAGCCGGATAGTGTACATATACAAGATGTAACATAAATAACGCACAACCTCTTAAGGGGTCATTGTACTCATCATTATAAACCACTTTTAATGGAACCAAACACGAAATCGCAAAAAAAAATCAGCTGTTCCCTATTTTTTTGTTCTCGTCAAAATGTAGGGAACAGCTGATTTATTTTTGCGATTTCTGGTTTGGTGCCATAGTAAAATTTGATCATAATGATGCGTACAATGACCCCTTAAGAGGTTGTGCGTTAATTCTGGGCCATGTTGTATACTGAACTAACCATAAATTCGCTATCAGAAATTATCAAAATGCGGCTTTTATTCACTTAATCAATTTTCAAATAATACCAAAATTTGAAAAAAAAAATGAAGTAAAAAAAACGCAGGGTGCAATTTTTTCTTCAATCTTTCTGGCAACTCTCCTGCTTTTATCTTTTTCTGATATTTGTTCTCGCAGCTCTCTTCTCTTCTGTAGTGCTGTATCTACTTGTTTAGTCTCTTAAATTGAGCCAATCAGCGAGCAGAACAACAGAAGGGTCCTCGAAAGTGTAGGTGAGCGGACGCAGCCCTCTTCTACTCTTATGTAGTACTGTGTCTAAGTAGTTCTGTTACCTTGCGCCAATCAGCGAGCACGACCACAGAAGGGTCCTCAATAGAGTGTAGGAGAGCGGACGCGGCCCTCTTCTCTCTTCTGTAGTGCTGTCTACTTGTGTAGTTCTTCTTACCTTTAGCCAATCAGCGAGCACGACCACAGAAGGGTCCTCAATCGAGTGTAGCAGAGCGGTCGCGGCCCTCTTTTTCTCTCTTCTGTAGTGCTGTCTCTGTGCTTTGTAACTCTCTTTTCGAGAGAGTGCCGTGCTTGCTGTACGAGAAATGCCGCCTACTGCTGTTTCTGAAGACTGGAAAAGAAGAAAATAGAACATATTATATAAATTAATACTAGCTGTTGTCCCCGACTTCATCTGCGTGTCATGTTATGTATTTCTTAATTTTTTAACACAAATTTCAAAGATGAAAACAAGTAGTCCTTCCCTAGGTTATTTTTATTTATTATCCACTAGCTTTAGCCCGCGACTTCACCCTCGTTGAGGACAGATATTATCCCACGGGAACGGTCTACCGGGATGAAAAAAATATATTATAACCCAACCCAGGTCATGGTCTACCTATGTGACAAATTTCATCGCAATCTGTTCAGCCGTCAGGGCGTGAAAAGGTAACGGACAGACTGACAGACATACAGACAGAGAGTTTACATTTGCAATTATAATATTAGTACAGATTTTGAATCCAACAATTTATCTCTAACTCATCATCATAACTCATCTCTAACTCATGCATCTATGCAGCCGATTCCCGGCCACCGTAGGCGCGGGCTTGCGGACGGTGAGCAATGGGTAGCTCGCCGTCCGAAAAGGACCAGGCCCGGGTCGACGGCGCGTTGTGTTCTACGCGCCCTAAAGAGATGTCAGCACCAACTGACGGGGCCAGGGTTGCGGGTTAGTCCGAAAGGGATACCGTGGCCCTGGCACACAGGCAACTAAGGAACACGGGTGGGTTTTAGTCAGTAAAAGTCTGACACGCCCTCCCGCTCCGTCCAGAGCGGGAGAAGTTATTTGATGATTTCCCAACCAAAAAAAAAGCGTCCATTCAGCCAGCTCGTTTATCTACAGAATACTAGTGGCCTCTCACCCAGCATCCCTTATCAAAACAATATCAGTTTCCGACGGGCCCTTCCGTTTTATGCTCCACCGGGACCCAGAAACGGAATTTTACTGAGAACTCTAAATATTTGTTAATGTATATTAGAGAATTTTTTGATCGTACAATCGTTTAACATTTAATTTGCAGCAGTATTTTGTTTTGAGCTCTTTTAAGCAGTGGTTGAAATGGTGTTAAAGCCATTAAGGGACTAACCACACTTATTCAGCTCTGTTCAGCTTATGTCCACAGAAAACGATTTCGTATTGAGATGCGTAAGCATCTTTCCGCATCGAACGGATACGGATGAACGACGCATCTCCGTACAAAATCGTTGTTTTCTATGGACAAAGCTGAACAGAGCTGAATAAGTGTGTACCATCAAATTCTCGCCACGAGAATATCGCCGTGTGCAAATTGCTCCATACAGCTTCGGCGTGACTGTCGCCGCCAACTATCGGCCATATAGAAATCAAAATCAAGTCATTATTAAAACTAGGCTGAGAATCAGCACTTTTCGAACGTCAAAATCACATAAGACAGTCCCCCCAAAACGCCCACCCTTCACCACTTCCTAGGTGCTTTGGCTGGGAAGAAGAAGTGGCGCAACAAACTGTCCAGCAGCACAGCTGTCTGTTCAGTTAGAAAAGTAGACAAGAACTAGTAGATGGCGCCTAAAGGCCTGTTCAGATGTAAGCGATATCTATGTCGCGCGCGCACGCTACGCTATTAGTTGAACCACTGTGTTTGCATGGACGAGTTAGTTTGAGATTGTGGCGAAGTCATAGTTACTGTATACTCGTGTTTACTAATGGGCGGCACACAACAGACTAACCAGAAGGCGGACCTGGGGCCGTATTATGAAGTATAAATACCATTATGATTCCAGACCGAAAAAGGGACGGTGATAGCGGTCATGTATACATCCATCTCTCTCTTGCACTGGAATCATGATGGCATTTATACTTCATAATACGGCACCAGTATTGCTACGGAACGCGACAGCTTTATCGCTTGTATCTTAATAAGCCTTAACACGTAAATAATATTTTTTAAACTAGATGCGGTCAGTGTTTCATATCTCTGAACACTTTGTAAATTGTCTTTGGTCCCTGACATCAACCAATAGACAAGATTGTCAAAATGTTTAGGGTATTGGATACGAGGCTTTTGGCTACTTTGTATGTGTGTATTTTGACTGTGTTATTTTGCTGTACTGTGAGTTTTGTTTCTGCTAAATAAATATTTTTTTCTTTTTTTTTTTCAGAGGAAAAACACCGAAACAGACTCATAGGCCCAGCGCTCATTCGTGGCACGGCATGGCAAGGTATTTTTAGGCGACGAATGAAAATTTTACTACGAGTATAATAGTATGGAAATAAAGTTGAAATTTCAACGATAACGGTCGTAAGCATACCGCGGTATTGTTTTTGTACTTACGACCGTTAACATTGAAATTTCAACTTTATTTCTATGCCGTGTGTCACCCTATGTAAAATTTCAACATTCATATCTGTAATTTTTATGGTGTACATAATAAAGAGTATTCTATTCTATTCTTTTCTAGTGGACCGGGTCCAGGATCGGCATTACGGTTGCGCTAAAGTGAGCCCTCCAAAGGACTCCCAGCACTTAACGTGTCCAGACATTATCTTTGTCAGATCATGTAAGGACCATGCAGACACTAATGTCTGAGATGCCGAATGAAAGACCAAAATGAATTAAAAGAATTTTCAAAATCGGTCCACAACTGACGGAGAAATAGATGAAAAAACATTTTTTTTTAAAACATGCATACGAACAAAATTATAACCTCCTCCTTTTTGGAAGCCGTTTAAAATGTGAAGCGTCTGATGTGAGCTTTTGGCTCGGCTTACCTTATCAGAGGATGTGCCGTCAGGGGGGTGTGATCTACCGTCTCCGGATGCAGAAAGAGGGGTCGCAGCTATAGATATACCTGGTGACCGCGGTGGGGGGGTTAGTGTCGCTTCACCTGGAATTGTATAGAAAAAAATATTATCACCATGACACCATGAATCCATGAGATTTATACCCCATTCACACGATGCAAATTTCTTGCTCCTTTTTTTTTTCATTCATTCATTTATTTACTCCTATGGGGTAACTCGTCACATTTCCAAAGAGCTTTCATACATACATACATATAAACTCATGCCTTCTTCCCATGGGGGTAGGCAGAAACTATAGAACGCCACCTGCTACGCTCCTTACATATTCCTTTTGCTTCGCCTAAGTTCATACATCTGGTCATACACGCACGCCGATTGCGAGTACTACGCACCTAGAGAGAGAGAGAGAGAGAGAGAGAGCGATAGGGAGAGAGAGATAGGGAGAGAGAGATAGGGAGAGAGAGATATAGAGGGAGAGAGAGGGGGAGAGAGAGGGAGAGAGAGAGAACTTTCATAGCGCAAAAAATGTTTGAGAGCAATAAATAACTGGGGCGCCTCCTTATGAAACCTGTATACCAATTTTTTAAAAGCTAAAGGTTTTATTTAGCCCTAGCTTCTATTTATATTTTAGAAATAGGCATATTTGTTTTAAAAAATTCACACTTCTTCTCCACAGTAGCTGAAATAGATTCACAAAAAGGGACCCCACCAAATTAAAAAACAAATTTAGTAACAGCACTCTCCAATACAGAAACAGCTACCACCATATCATGTCCATAAAAATGTACAACCATATTCCAAAACGAATAAGAGAACTACCATTTAATTTCTACAAAAAAAGTCTAAAAACATGGCTTCTCCAAAATTATTTTTACACAATAAAAGAATTCCTTGAACATAAGAGTAATAAAAATTTGATATATTTAGTTTGTTTAATACAAATGTTGTTGTTGTTGTGTTTTTTATATTGTTTAAGGGTGCATCACAAAAAAAAAACGTTTTTCGTCAATATCTTATCTAATTGTGAGAAAGCTTGAAATAATTGAAACATTAAGTCTGTGTAACTATAAAAGTACAGTTTTCGTGGTCATAAACCCCCATCAGTTTGCTCGACGTTTTCGGCAAGGTCTATGAGAGGCTTATTTATAAGCGTCTCAGAGACTACGCCGAGACGAAGGGGCTCATCCCCAACGAACAGTTCGGTTTTAGAACCCAACATTCTTGCGTACAACAGGTCCACCGTATCATAGAACACATAAGCGCCGGTTTCCAGCGCGGGTTCATGACGGGTGCTGTGTTCTTCGATATCGCGAAAGCGTTCGACAAAGTCTGGCACAACGGCTTATTGTATAAGCTATACAAATTCGGTGTGCCAGATCGTCTCGTGCTCATCTTACGGGACTATTTGTTGAACCGCACCTTCCGCTATCGCATCGAGGGTGCGCTCTCTTCCCCTCATCCGATCCGCGCAGGCGTCCCTCAGGGGTCTGTGCTGGCTCCGCTCATTTTTACGCTGTTCTCCAGTGACATCCCGAAAAGTAGAAAGGCGCAGTTAGCTCTGTTCGCAGACGACACGGCCATCTACTACACCGGCCGCAGTCAAGACCAGATCTCCCGCATCCTACAGACCGAAGTCAACAGACTCGGTGACTGGTTCAGGAAGTGGAGGATCGAGGTCAATCCTGATAAGAGCCAAGCGGTCCTCTTTTCTAGGCCCCGGCGTAGACCGGACCTACCACGACAGATCAAGATGTTCGGCAAGCCTATCCCTTGGGAGAAGCGAGCCAAATATCTCGGTGTGATCTTAGATCACCACATTTCGTTCGCTGAGCACATAAAGCAAGTGCGTTCGCGCGCTGCTTTCGCTCTCGGTAGGCTTCATTGCGTTCTGAACTCACGCAGCAAGTTGTCCCTTAAGGGCAAATTGCGTATTTACACAGCGTGCATCCGGCCGATTATGACGTACGCGTGTGCCGCGCACACGCCCGTCCCCATCTCATTCACAGAATGCAGGCACTTCAAAACCGATTTCTCCGTAAAATTACGGACGCTCCATGGTTCGTTCGGAACGAAACCGTACACGTAGATCTTAGAATCCCCACCATCAAGCAGTTTTTGAAACGCGCGACAAAGCGGTTCTTCGAGTCCGCAGATAGACATCGCAACCCCTTGGTTGTGCAGGCAGCTAGCTATAGGCCATCTCAAATTAGTAAGACTCGCCGACCTAGGCATACTCTCTTAGACCCGGATGACCCCATTACTCTCCTTCAGGAAAGCAATAGGGCCACAAGTACAGTGCATAAACACAAACCGTCATTCCGTCCTCGCCGCCGAGGTACCACGCGAAGATCAAGAATAAATTGTTCCCGCCGTCCCTTGCACGTCGAACCGCCAGCCCCGAGGCTGAGTGAGCCGTAGCATTTAATAGTAATCCCCGTTAATAATCATGAATTTAAACTTTCGATCCAGCCCGTCCCCAATTTGCTTTGTTTTTCCCCAACGACGCCCTAAGCCGAGGTTCGTACCCCACAGGGGGTGCCCTTAGAGCGCTGTCGTTTAGTTTTTAATACTTATATTTACGCTCCTGGCTGGAGGCTTTAAGCTAATACCTTAGGGCAGCCACAGGAAATACCGGTTAAGCAGTCACGGCCTCTCAAGGTCAACTGCGAGATGCCATATATATAAAAAAAAAAAAAGGTCATAAACCATTCGTGTCAGTCTCAGCACCTGTTAATAGTTTCATTACTTTTGCGCTCTCGAAAATATAGCTTATTTCGCCGGTCATTTATTTAATGAAGATATTGTTTAATCATTTTTAAAAAAATAACATGTTTTTCAACTACAATGTTCAGTTTGTTTTTGGGATAAATTCATCCCAACTACGGAACCCTTCATTGTGATGCGCAGAATGCGTGGTGGGAGTGTCAACGACATTCTGAAGGTCTAAAATCTGAAAAAATTATACCCTGTACTTTTATTGCATCGATCGTTAGGGTCAATTATAAGGATGAAATCTCTGTAACAAACATGATAAATTAAATGAAAGGAAAACCCGGAAATCTAAAGTTACAAATTCAATAAGTCAAGTTAAAGCTCTTTAACTAACATCTTTTGTAATGCAGACTCCTTTGCGACATACTCGTAGCTGCGTGTATTTTGCTAATTTAAATATGGAATGTTAGATTAAAATTTGAAAATTAGATTGTCATAGTTGTTATTCACATTTGATTGTTTTTACAACTCATTTCACATTTTGAATCACGGTGAAAATGACTTATCAAGAACAGTTTGATTTAATGGAAGCTTATTTTTTAAATAACAAAAACGTGAATCTAGCTCTGCGGTGGTATGGAGAGAGATATCAAGACCGACAGGTACCAACTCGGTTCGTATTGAAAAGAATGGTAGAAAATTTAAAGAATACGGGTGGTTTCAAGAAGAGACGGCAAACTATTCAGCAAAACTATTTCGATTTTGAACTAGATGTTTTAACATACTTTGAATCATTTCCAAAGGCTTCAAGTAGAGATGCTGCCGATGAATTAGGAACAACCCACACTTGCGTACTTAAAGTGCTGAAAAAGTATAAGTATAAATGCTATCGTGAAGGTCGGTTGGTGCAAAAATTGCATATTGGGGATCGTGACAGACGATTACAATTTTGTGAAAACATGCTTGGAGAAATTGACCGAAACCCTAATTTTTTGAGTAACATTGTATGGTCTGACGAAACCAACTTCTGCAATAATGGCATGTACAATCGCCGCAATAACCATTATTGGTCTCGAGTGAATCCTGTTCGTGTTCATGAAACTAACAATCAAGTAAGATTTTCTTTCAACGTTTGGTGCGGAATTATGAGAAATAACGTAGTGTTAGTCCACGTGTACGAAGGTCATTTAAACACTGTCAAGTATATTGAAATACTGGATCTCTTAAGAAACGAGTTAAATCGTTTCCCCGAGGAAGAGCGAAACCAAATAATTCTACAGCAAGATGGTGCTCCAGCACATAACAGCAGAATCACTACTGCCTACATTAATAACCACTTTAATACCTGGATTGGTACAAACGGCACAATCAGATGGCCTGCGAGATCGCCAGATCTCACCCCATTAGATTTTTTTTTGTGGGGATATGTAAAAAATCAAATTTACATGAAATCTTATGCGAATGACAACGAGTTGAGAGTTGAAGTTCAGAATACGATTTATAATATTCACCACAACACTTTATTAAAGGTTAGGTACTAGAAATGAATTCGTTAAAAGAATAAATTTGTGTATCCAAGAGAATGGAGCCCATTTCGAGCAACTAATTAGTTAGTTTACCATTTTTTGTAAATAATTAAATTAATTTAAGATTTCCTGGTTTTCCATGAATTGGATTGGAATTAAATCAAAGGAAAACCAGGAAATCTTAAATTAATTTAATTATTTACAAAAAATGGTAAACTCGTATGGTGAGATTTCATCCTTATAATTGACCGTAACGATAGATGCAATAAAAGTACAGGGTATAATTTTTTCAGATTTTAGCCGGTTCGATTCCCGGGTGTGGGAGAAGTGAGAAGTGTGTGAGAAGACAATTTTCGAAAATCTTTGAATGCAGTTTGCTTTCTATTCAAAAATAAAGGAATGTTTCCTTTGAGTAAAATTTTCTATCTGCAGTATTAAGAGTACTTTCCCTCCAGGTGGCATTACAAAATTCCACCCTGTATATATACATTATGGCACATTGTCACGGTGCGTCAAGTGAGTACAACAGGTTTTTGAATAAAAAATTGAGTTGCATTTGTTACTAACATAGCATAAGTATTGTGTATTACTTTTTTTTTTTTTTGGGTGGGAAATTATCAAATAACTTCTCCCGCTATGGGCGGAGCGGGAGGGCGTGTCAGACTTTTACTGACTAAAACCCACCCGTGTTCCTTCAGTTGCCTGTGTGCCAGGGCCACGATATCCCTTTCGGACAAACTCGCAACCCTGGCGGGCATTGGTCCTAATGGACCCCGTCAGTTTGTGCTGACATCTCCTTGAGGCGCGCGTGGAACACAACGCGCCGTCGACCCGGGCCTGGTCCTTATCGGACGGCGAGCTACCCATCGCTCACCGTCCGCAGGCCCGTGTATTACTAACATTATGGATCAAGGTCCGAATTAAATCATTTTTATTTATTTATTGTGCGTGGTCCGACGCGTACTTTGCCGGTTTTTTATCTACCTTCAAGTGCCCTAACCCAAGAGATGCTACGAGCACATGACTTACCGTAAATCGGAGGAGTGGCTGGCGCAGTAACTGGCAGTATGACGTTCAGAGGCGGCTGTGGCTGCTTCTGAAAGAAAGAAGACCTGTAGTTTCTACTAGCCAACTATTTTACAAAACTAGAAAAATAACTAAAAAAATTGAGGCATTACAAATTGACCGAACGGCACCTGAGCACTTTACTTCAATAAAATTAAACCATTTACAGGCACCATTTTTTTTTTGGCATAGGTGTTCATATAGCACAGTGTATACCTACATTTCGCAAGTTATGTTTAAGTCCCATGTAATAGGGGGCGAGTCTATTGCCATCAACCGGGCACAAATCCAAGAACAGTAGTGGCCCAGTGGTTAACGGGCTAACGAGTAGTTAAATTCGGTCGTAGGTTCGAACCCAGACAGGCACTTTACTTTGTGTAAATTATTTCATCACCACTGCTCTCAAAACTGTGAAGGAAAACATCGTAAGGAAACCGGCATGTCCTAGAACTAAAAGTTCGAAGACATGTGACATCCACCAACCCGCACTGGGCCCGTGTGGTAGATTACGGCCCACTCCCTCTCACAGAAAGAGGAGGCCTGTGACCCAGCAGTGGGAACATTATAGGCAGATTATTTATGTAGATTATGTCCAAATCCAGGCTCCAGGTGAAGTTCCGCCAGTTAAGGCGCTGACAAGAAACAAATGTTACAAGTAGGCTTGTCTTAAACAAAAAACCGGCCAAGTGCGAGTCGGACTCGCGCACGAAGGGTTCCGTACCATTATCTATAAAACCGGCCAAGTGCGAGTCGGACTCGCGCACGAAGGGTTCCGTACCATTATCTATAAAAACGGCAAAAAAAAACACGTTTGTTGTATGGGAGCCCCCCTGTAATATTTGTTTTATTTTAATTTAATTATTTATTTTTAAAGTGAATATATAACTAAATATTCTGTGAATATTTCAAGCGTCTACCTGTTTCCGTTATCAACAGCGAACAGAAAAATCACGTTTGTTGTATGGGAGCCCCCTTAAATATTTATTTTATTCTGTTTTTTAGTATTTGTTGGTTTAGCGGCAACAGAAATACATCATCTGTGAAAATTTCAACTGTCTAACTATCACGGTTCATGATACAGCCTGGTGAGAGACGGACAGACAGACAGACAGACAGACAGACGGCGGAGCCTTAGTAATAGGGTTCCCGTTTTAACCTTTGGGTACGGAACCCTAAAATATTGCCAAATCTATAATTATACAGTGTAGTTTGTGGTAGCGGAAAAAATATATGTTGTTCTTGAAAATATTTCTCAGATCTTGGTTGTTACCAAAAAACGTTTAGAAAAAAAAATCTCGATACAAATAAACGGTAAACTAACTAACTAAGATATTTTGGATTGAAACTCAAAGTAAACTTTGAGTTTCAATCCAAAATATCTGTATTAAATATCAACTTATGGTTGGTATTTAATTAATAATATGAGCGTCTTATTTGTAAGCAGAACTTGGTAGTTTTTAGGGTTCCCTACCCAAAGGGTAAAACGGGAACCCTATTACTAAGGCTCCGCCGTCTGTCTGTCTGTCTGTCTGTCCGTCTGTCACCAGGCTGTATCTCATGATCCGTGATAGCTAGACAGTTGAAAATTTCACAGATGATGTATGTCTGTTGCCGCTATAGCAACAAATACTAAAAACCAGAATAACATAAATATTTAAGGGGGCTCCCATACAACAAACGTGATTTTTTGGTCGTTTTTGCTCGATATTGATAACGGTAACAGGTAGACACTTGAAATATTTACAGAATATTTAGTTATATATTCACTTTACAAATCAATAATTAAATTAAAATTAAACAAATATTTAAGGAGGGCTCCCATACAACAAACGTGATTTTTTTGCCGTTTTTATAGATAATGGTACGGAACCCTTCGTGCGCGAGTCCGACTCGCACTTGGCCGGTTTTTTTTATTTTCGATTACTCGAGTTGTTTTTAGGGTTCCATACCCAAAGGGTAAAACGGGAACCCTATTACTATTGGTTTTATTATTGTTATTAATGATTAACTGTTTTTTATTTTACTACGATGGTGCTAGTTTATCATTTTTGACTTCGAGTTGCAGCTATAGCTTTGTGTGGGCGCCCATTATGCCTGGAGGCTTTTATTTAGGTACGTTCTGTTTACGTTATTTCTGCTTGAGTATAGTTTTCGACGATTTTTATGTTTTTTTTTGGTATAGTGGCGTGTGCTAGCTAACATAAGGCAAATAATCTAATGTTGTGTTGCGTAATGCAAATTCTTTTACATTTTATTGTATAGATTCAAGTTTTATATCTGAACAGACAGCTGTGCTGCTGGGGAGTTTGTTGCGCCACTTCTTCTTCCCAGCTAAAGCACTAGGAAGTGGTGAAGGGTGGGCGTTTTTGGGGGACTGTCTTATGTAATTTTTGACGTTCGAAAAGTGCTGATTCTCAGCCTAGTTTGAATAAATGACTTTTGATTTGATTTGATTTGATTAAGGCTCCGCCGTCTGTCTGTCTGTCTGTCCGTCTGTCACCAGGCTGTATCTCATGAACCGTGATAGCTAGACAGTTGAAATTTTCACAGATGATGTATTTCTGTTGCCGCTATAACAACAAATACAAAAAAACAGAATAAAATAAATATTTAAGGGGGGCTCCCATACAACCAACGTGTTTTTTTTGCACGTTTTTGCTCTATATTGATAACGACAACAGGTAGACGCTTGAAATATTCATAGAATATTTAGTTATACATATATTCACTTTAAAAATAAATAATTAAATTAAAATTAAACAAATATTTAAGGGGGGCTCCCATACAACACACGTGATTTTTTTGCCATTTTTATAGATAATGGTACGGAACCCTTCGTGCGCGAGTCCGACTCGCACTTGGCCAGTTTTTTATTTTAGATTACTCTAATTGCTTCATACTTTGCAATAATTTGCAAGCCACAATGCTTGCAATTTATTTTTGTTTTTTATTTCATCGCGCTTCTCTTTCCTTTGTGAAGTCTGACAGTGATCTCGGTTTACCTGTTTTCAGCGCCTTAATTTGAAAACACCATAAAATAAATAAGCATAATATCAGAATACCAGCGTTGCGACAGTACGTACAGGACTTTCTGTTTATATTTTCTTGTTTTTTTGTTTTTGTTTTTTATGTTTCTATGAGTGTGTTTTATTTTAATTTGTGATCTGTGCGAGTCCCAATAAATGCTTTTTTTTTTCTTTAAAAATAAAAACAAAAACTTACCCGTCCTGTATAGTAGGGGGTTGAAGTTTGAAACTGCGCACTCTCAGCTCGAAGCGCTGGGGACGAGGGGGTCGTAGACGGCGAGGAAGGCTCGACAGCTGGGGACGACGACATTGTGGGAAGGGGTCAGAACATTGCGGACGACGTTATGGGGGATAGACGGGATTATAAGGGCTATAGGTACGACATAACTGGGAGTATTGGGATTCGAAGATGGGGGATAATGATTGCAATTTTTTTTTTTGTTGTTCTTTTAATGATTAATTTTTGTTTAAAGAATATTATTATTAAGGCGATTTTGCTATTGTAATGTTAAATACATTCTATTTACTTAAAATATATTGCTAAAATAATATTTATTCATTTATTTAATAATTAAATTGGAATGAATGAAGGAATAGGGTAGAATATTTAATTATTTTTATTATTATTTTATGTTTTTTATATATTATTTGGAATGGTAGAGGAAATATAATTAAAAGGAAATGGAATTAAATAAGGATTTTCCTGAAACAAAAAATGTTTTATTAGTAATCATTATAATTGAGTTTATCACCATCCGGAATAAGGATGGAAGGATAACAAAATTATTATTTCATTTTGTGTAACATCCTACTGATAAATAATAGGTTGGGGAAAAAGTTTCTTCGCATTTTTTAAAAAAATTCATACATTTTTTAATATAAGTAGTTTATTTACATTTAACTAAAGTATGTAGGTACCATTTTGTTCGATAACTTTTTGCCATCTTGTAGGTAGGGACATGATCCCATTGCTATTGAAATTTTGGGACTTCTGATCAAAATACCGCGACAAGTGGTTTTGGCAGTCCTCTCGTGATGTTAACCTGACACTGCCTAAAGAATTCTGAAGAGACCGAAACAGGTGGAAATCTGAAGGTGCAAGGTCAGGACTATACGGCGGATGCATTAACACCTCCCAGCCAAACTCACTTAATTTTTGCTGAGTGGCTAAAGATGTGTGAGGTCTAGCGTTATCATGATGAAAAACCACACCCCTTCTGTTGATTAATTCCGGCCGCTTTCTCTCAACTTCTTGCTTTAATCTCATCAGTTGTTCGCAGTAGAGTTCAGAATCGATGGTCCTGCCTGGTGGTAACAGGTCATAATGAATAATGGCCTTCCAATCTCACCACACACACAGCATCACCTTGTTGCGAGTTAACCCGGGTTTCGCCACAGTCTGTGAAGCCTGACCGGCCTTTGACCACGACCTTTTTCGCACGTTCTTGTCTTACGTGATCCACTGTTCATCACCAGTTATCAGTTTCTTCAAAAATGGTTCGGTTTTATTAAGTCGTAATAAAGAATCACAAATGAGTACAAGGTTAATAGGTTTATTTCAGTGAGCTCGTGAGTTACCCAAATATCGAGCTTTTCTGTGTACCCAGTTTTTTTCAAATGTGCCAAAACTGTTTTGTGGTCGATTCCCAGTTCTTCAGCTACGTCGTAACTACCGATATGCCGATCTTGCTCCACTTTTTCAAAAATGGCATCCATTTTATGCGTAATAGGGCGACCAGAGCGACGTGCATCTTTGACATCAAAATTTCCGGATTGAAAACGCTTAAACCAAATTTGTGCTACTCTCACAGACACTGCACTAGGTCCATAAACATCGCTTTAATTAATACTAATTATTAAATAAAACTAATTTTTTTTTGCGGCTTGCGTTGCATTTTTTCCTTTTTGTAGTAAAATTTTAAAATGAATCGAATTTCTTCATTAGATTCACTCATCTTGACAGTACGAAAAACAAATGAAAATCACACATTTTCCTAATTTGAATTTGGAATTATGCTCTTTAAAATTTAAACTTTCAATAATACCAAAACCAGCCAGATACAAATAGTATAAGCCAAAGAGATTTTATTACAAGTTCATACATACTATATTGCGAAAAGACTGAACGTGGAATAAATAAATAAATTAAAAAAAAAATATTTGACATAAAAGTACACTGATACAGGGTGACACTTAATTTAAGCATGGAAATACGAGGGCGGCACTGAAAATTTCGGGAATCAAGGAAGTGACACAACATTACTATTTAAAAATGTTTTTATTGCTTTTCGAAGTATTCTCCGCGAAATTTGACACATTTTTCCATACGATGGAACCAATCATTGAAGCAACCATTCCATTCGGAAGTTGGGGTCTCCAAAATGGCCGTTTTGTAGGCGTCCACAGCTTCTTCAGGTGATGAAAATCTCTGTCCACGCAATTTATTCTTTATTTTAGGGAAAGTATAGAAATCATTAGGGCTTAGGTCGGGGCTGTACGGCGGATGGTCTAATAATTCTATGTTTTCTTGCTCTAAAAACTCTTTTGTTCTGTGCGCGGTGTGAGAACTCGCATTGTCGTGATGGAGGATGATGCGGCGGTTGCAGTTCTCTTTACGGAGTTCAGAAACGACCTGTGGCAAACAAATGCTAGCATACCATTCTGAATTAACCGTTCTTTGTCCCTGAAGAGGAATAGTCGTAACATGGCCGGTTTTGGAGACAAACGTGGCCACCATTTTTTTTGCAACACTCCGTGAACGAACAATTTTTGTTGGCTTTAACTCATTTTCGAACACCCAAACTCGTGACTGGTTTTTTGTTTCGGGTTCGTACGCGTATATCCAGGATTCTTCACCTGATACAATGTTGTATACAGCATTTGAGGATCCTGCGTGGAATCTTTCGAGAGTTCTGACGCACCAAGTAACGCGAGCCGCTTTTTGCTCTTCACAGAGCGAATGCGGTATCCATCGGGAAAACAACTTTTCTACACCTAATTGTTCATGCAAGATTATTTGTATTTGACTCATGCCAATGTCTAAAGTTGCCTGAATTTCGCGGTATGTCACATGTCGATCTTCCTCAATCAGCTTACGCACAGCATCAACGTTTTCTTGGGTGACTGCAGTTTTTGGACGACCTTGACGGGGATCATCACTGAGCTTGACACGTCCACGTTGAAAATCAGCAAACCAGCGATAAATTGTGGTTTTGGATGGGGCTTCATCACCAAATGCAGAAATCATCCGGTCAACACACTGTTTTTGTGTTAAACCAGTTCGAAAGTCATAATAAATCATCGCTCTTGAATTTTCTCGAGTCAATTCCATTTTCTCAACGACTAAACAAGTTTGACAAAACCTTATGACAAGACCGAGAATCTTTTAAAAAAAAAAAAAATGGTATTCGATTTTTAAAACCAAGGAGTTTTCAATTAAAAAGATTTTAATATGACAGGAACAGTGGAAATATTCCATTCCCGATACTTTTAGTGCAGCCCTCGTAGCCTGGTACAAAATAAATGATCAATGACCCCCATGCTAGGAAAAACCTGTGTTACAGGGGTCATCCAGCTGTCCATTATGGATCTATTAGTTACTTGCTACTTACAATTTAGTAATGTGCACTTTTGTAAAAAATAAACTAGCATTAGGAAATGGAGGATGAAAGAAACGATCTCCGCTCGTCGTTTTTCTCAGGAACGCGTGGAGGTATCAAGTTAAATTAATATCAAATACGTAGGTCTATGGTCCCTTGAAGCCTAAAAAAACCAAGCTTCCAAGTCACCGAAAAAAAAAATACGGTGATATAAGCGACATTATTGCGACATATTTCGATACTCGCAAATAAATCAAAACCGGGTACTTCCTGTTGGCCTAGAATCATGAAATTTGGCAAGAAGCATGGTCTCACAGCATAACTAAAGTCCGAAAATTGTTAATTTGTAGTTTTATCACATTTAAAAAAAAACTTTTTTGCGATTACAAACTAAAATTGACCGTGGCGTATATCTACGAGTATTTATCGGAGAACATGTTTTTCAGCTACAGTGTAAAGTTTATTTTAGGGAGAAATTCATCCGCCTACGGAACCCTTCATTGTGCGTGGTCCGACACGGACTTGGCCGGTTTTTTATGGCATCTGGCTTGTCAACCTAGGAGGTTGTCGGCTCCTTAACCAGCACTTTGCTTAATAAATTAAGGCCTCCAGCCAGGGCATAAAACTTATAAACTAAGCTACTACACGCTAAGGGCACCCCCTGTGGGGTAAGGACCTCGGTTTAGGGCGTCGCTGGGGGGTAGCAAGGGTCCGGCTGGATCGGATTAAGATTATTTTACGACGTATTTAAGGTTACAGGCTCAGAGGCGCGGACTGTGTCGTTGGTCTAGCACGACTGCTGAGCACGAGGTCGTGGGTTCGATTCCCGGGTCGGGCAAAATGTTATTGGGTTTTTCATCTTGAATTTCTCAGTAGCAGCCCGGAGTCTAGATGTGTGCCCGTTTGATGGCAATAGGCTCGCCCCCTATTACATGGGACTTACTGGCGAAATGTGGTTGTACTATAGGTACACCTCTGCCCAACCCTTCGGGGAAGCAAGGCGTGATGTTAGTCTTTACGTTCAGATAGCGCTGACTCGAAAAAAAAAATTGTTGCTATTTAGGTTGAGAAATTATCAAATAACTTCTTCCGCTCTGCGTGGAGCGGGAGGGCGTGTTAGACTTTTACTGACTAACCACTAACCCACCCGTGTTCCTTCAGATGCCTGTGTGCCAGGGCCACGATATCCCTTACGGACAGACTCGTAACCGTGGCAGGGTTGCTATTTAAGTGATAAAGCGATTATACTTTAGTCGAAACATCTTCAATCACACTAATATTATAAATGCGAAAGTTTGTGAGTGTGTGTGTGTGTGTGTGGGTGTGTGTGTGTGTGTTTGTGGGTGTGTGTGTGTATGTTTGTTACTTCTTCACGCTCAAACGGCTGGAACAATTTTGATAAAAAATTGTATGGAGGTAGCTGACACCCGGGATTAAGACAGGCTACTTTTTATCCCGATATTCCCACGGGATCGAGATTTACGCGGGTGAAACCGCGGGGCGCAGCTAGTAAAAATATAATTATGATGACACATATTTCTGTACAGTGTACGTGCAAAATTATGTTTTCAATGTCATTAGATGATAAACAGACAGGCGGTCAACCTGCAGGCTTAGTATGACGGTTTCTATTTCTACTCTACTGTAGAATAGAAATCGCTTGTCTACCCTACCTCGGTAGAAAACTGTCAACTGTCTACACGGAAACGTCATTTTTATGGTTCCATACCTAAAAAAGGAACTCTTAAGGACCTTTAAGGAAAAAAGGAACCTTTATATAGGATCACTCGTCTGTTTGAGTGTCTGTCTGTCTGTCTGACTGTCTGTCTGTCAGACTGTCTGTTTGTCTGACTGTCTGTCTGTCTGTCTGACTGACTGTCTGTCTGTCTGTTTGTCTGTCTGTCTGTTTATCTGTCTGTCTGTCTGACTGTCCGTCTGTCTGACTGACTGTCTGTCTGTCTGACTGTCTATCTGTCCGTCTGTCCGTCTGTCAAAATACATCTGCAGTACCAGAGGTATCGCGGGTGCATTGCCATACTTGAGGAAAAGCTGAAATGACCACATGCCCGTTTTTTTCCACAGTTTTAATTGATAGTTTAGGAGTGAATCGTAATAAAATTTTGCCAAATATGAACATATTTTTTTACCGGTAACTGTACTATGTTATCAAATGATAAGTAATCGTTAATTATTGAGATTAAAGGACATCAAAAGAATTTAATAAGTATACCTAGACCGCCAAATTCGGTATGTAAAGTAAAAATTAACCTAAAACCATTTCGAGATTTTAAGGTTTTATGAGTTATTTTTCTATTAATAGGTCTTAAAATTATAAGATCGTATTTATTTTCACAAAAATACTTAAAATCACTTGACTTTTATTTGACCTCTAAATGTTATAAAAAGTAGCCTGAATTGGGAATTTTCAGTGCCTCTTGTAATTAAATAATTAAGTTGTTCTGTATGTGTCAAGTGTCAATGTCAACGACTAATTCACATGAAGCACATTATTATTCTATTCAAATAGGTAAATAGTGTAGTTTTTCACCAGCGGCCGACAGTACAAGTCGAATCACATCGATGTATCGCCTCAGGAAAACTTAACTTACGTTCAAATGATCTTCACAATAAAACAGACGCCGCACAGACTAGTACTCAACGTTTACTTCCTCGCACCATTTCTTTTTTAAGGTTTCTTTTACTAACAATCAATTTGTGTCGGCTATTTGTTGTGGTGTTTATACTTGACGGTATGAAGCACGTAGCAGAAGTAGTCTTTGATCCATTCATTTGATTAATAAGCTATAACTTTAAACTAAGGTACGGAAATCGCATCTCGTATGAAATGTAAACAAATTAACTGTCTTTGACTGTTTGACTTTACTGAATTTTGTTTTTAAATAAGTGTTAAACGTGGCAAACATCCTAAGCTATTCAGCCTACTTTAGAAATCAGCACGAACAAAACTTTAAAAAAATATATAAAAATAACTACAGCTTGTAAAAACAAAAAGATGAAATTATGTGTTCAAAATACTCTTATCTTTAAAATAAAAATATAAAAAACATACCTGAAAAATACTTTACATACCGAATTGCCGTATTTTTTTTTTTCAAAATATAGACCAATATAACTAAATACATAATTATCATTACTTATGTAAACCTCGAAGGTTGGCAAGTGACACACTCATATTTCGTCAATGAAGATTAAGTCCCCTGGAATGTATGAACGTAAACGAAGCATAGACATATTTATGGATCGTAGCAGGTGGCGTTCTGTGGTTTCTGCCTATCCTCATGGGAAGAAGGCGCGAGTTTTTATGTTATGTTGTGTGTTAAGAGCCCAAAAAGAAGGGGCGCGTCTAAAAAAATACTTAGAAGCTGAGTAAGTATTGTTAATAATGAAATATCTTTGCTGTCTGGGCAATCCTTTTAACACAAAAAGCTGAAGGCAAAAATATCTTTAATCCAATTAATTACCTCTTCTAATTCTTAACATTAACCAATCCGCCTTCATCAGGCAGATACGTAACATTCTTGGATTTTGAGAGTTGATACGCTATATCTTCCGCCGCCTCGATACGTCTCAACTCCACAAGTCCTTCTCCTGCATTCCCGAAAGCCTTGGCCAGTAGAATAGCTTGTTGAGTATCACCTTCAGCTGAGATCACCGCAGCTTTCTTCTTCTGTTCAGCTTTTTCAACCGTGAATCTTGCTTTTTCAGCTTCTAATTGAGCTATTTGTTTTAGTTCTACGGCTTGCAGGAATTCTCTGCCGAATGTGATATGTACTATGGCTATATCATCTAGTATTAGTCCGAACTGCCTAGCCCGTTCAGTAAGACTCTCATTGACTTTGAAAGACACCATTTCTCTTTGCGTAATTAATTCACTAGCATCAAATTGGGCTACAACAGCTTTTAAAACTTCTCCAGTAATTGACGGCAAAACTCTTTGGTCATAATCCTCACCTAAAGTCGTGTAGATCTTCGGTAATTCGTCTGCTATAGGTCTAAATAAGATTCTTAGTGTGACTTCAACCCTTTGCAGGTCCTTGCTGCCGGTTACTGTGGACACGTTTCGAGGATTCGATTTGATGTCGAAGATTATCGGTTTTTGTACCCATGGTATAATGAAATGTGTGCCTTCTCCGACTACTTGTTTCTTTATGCCTGTGAATCTATCGAATATGACGGCTCTTTGACCTCCGTCAACATTATATAGGGCGTTATTTGTTACTCCGCCGACTAAGGTTAGCCCTAACCCCATTTGGGCTAAGCGGTTAAAGATTTTAGTCGACATTTCTTGGTTTCCCTTCCTGATTGCTAAGAAATGCCGGTTGGTTTCTGGTTTTGATTGGTGGGCTGGGCTATTCCTTCTTGGTTTTATTTCCTTGGTTAATTGCTTGGTCGTGTCTTTAAAACCAGAAAAGGAGCTTTTACGAAAATCTTTCTAAATAGTATCAGAGTGTTCTTCGATTGAGTGGACTGACCCAAATTCTTTTTCACTTATCGCTTCCTAGATTTCAAGGTTAAACAGTTCCTAATTAGTCCCTAGTAGAAAAAATACCAACAACACTCAGACCCGTCTTGAAAATTAACACTTTTTATCACTTTCACACAGTGTACACAATTTTCTACATCAATTATGAACGTGCTATCATTTTTCACACTATATTTCTGTACAATATAATTTTCTTAAACACTATAGAAAATCTTCCATAGCTGTGTACTGACGCAGTGACTCAACAAAACTGAACGATTTCAAGGTAACTTAATTAACAGGTAATATATCACCTGCTGTTTATGACATACTTGCTTGAAATATAGTTGTGTAGGCTAGGAGATAGGGAGGTTAAAAATAATGTCATCTTGAGATAATGGTGTTGGTGAAACTAGTTCGGTTAATCAAAAGTTATCGACCAATTTATTGAAAATAAAACCTAAATTAGTTATGATACCCTGTAATGGCATGTATGGCTTGGCGATAATATTAAGTTGGTTATTAAAAGAAAACAAAAATTGCGGTATGTAAAGATGATCATTGTACGGATCAACCCCGGCAAGCATAGCTTAACCTGATGGATCAACCCGTGCGGCTGTTATAACTTAGCCACGACCTAGCCACGACCTCCTATATCTGAAGGCTAAATGTCGAAAGCTTGTCAAAAATGTAGGTAAATTAGAGGGCTCCTCTGGTTATACACTCGTGCCGGTTGAGAGTATTACGCACTGACTTTCCAAGGTCAGCTTGTTCTTCTAGAGCATGCCCTTGTGTTTCCAAGACAATTACAAGAATATTATTTTTAACTAGCTGTTGGCCGTAATTTCGTCTGCGTAGCCGGTTGAGAACTTGAGAGTACTACGCACTGACCCTTTCGAAGGACATCAGTAATATGGTCAGCTTGTTCTTCTAGGGCATGCCCCTGTACTTCCACGACAATTACAAGAAAGTTATTTTTAACTGTTGGTGTTGGTTTATAATATAAATTTTAACTGTTGGCCGTAATTTCGTCAACGTGTATTTGTATTTGATTTTTTTTTATACAGTTATCCAGTATAAATAATAAACAGCACATGTCTCTCTTTAGGTCCCAGGCTACCTATCTGTGAAATTTTATTACGATCGGTTATTAGTGGTGTGCCAAATGACACGATTTACTTTGGCATATCTTATAATATATGGATACAGTAGTGACTGACTGTCTCCTAAACTACAATCGCACTTTACGACACGGACTGTGCATGACATTTATTTCAAGCAGTCAGAAAATTGTACAGGCTATCAAAATAGACCGCTTCAGTAATTCTATTGCAGGAAGTGAGAAACGAACTAGCAAACATACAAACATAACATGACGCCTTTAATCACCGCACGGTTAGGCAGAGCTATAAAGGGTCAACTCTGCAGACGTGATTGGTTTCCATATCTAAAGATCTAATACGATACACTAAAAAGATTTGAAGAATTTTTTTTTGGGGGTCAGCAACAGTTGGTAGTGTTTGTTATACTTGAAGTATGATTTGAAGAAATCTGTTTTCTTTTATTTGATCGTATTTAGGTATCGATCCTACGAGCAAGGTTACACGCTCAGTTTGGCGTCAGTTTAGTCTATCGGTCTGGATTGACTTGACTGAAGCCAGAATGATGGATGATATTCACTGTTACACGGTCAGCCTAGACTGACAACAGACTGATGAAAAGTACGCCAGTGGCCGTTAGACTTCGGAGCTGACAGTCAGTTGTCAAAAAACAGGCAACGACTCGAGTTATGATAAAATGTTTTTCGAACTCAATTGGTGGCGGTGGGGGCAGGGGCGGATATTTTGGGGGCGGCGGCGCATGCGGCACGCTCGTAGTTATGATGGTTGATTCGTCCTTCTGAATTTCGTCGCTTACGGTGACTGACGCGAGAATGATACGAGCGGGTTCCACGATCATTCTCCCATCAGTCTTTCATCATTCAAAACGGACTGACAAAAAAACTGTTTCCAAAAAAATAAGAACCGACTACCAAAAATAACACTACAAAGTGAAAAATAACTTTAATTTCGGAAGTCGGTGGCTTTGGATCTGTATTTGAGGTTTTTGCCACCGACTTCCGAAATTAAAGTTATTTTTCACTTTATAGTGTTATTTTTGGTAGTCGGTTCTTATTTTTTTGTAAAAAGTTTTTTATTTTACACTTTTTAGTGGATCAGTTTTGAATTTATCTAAGTTACAATAGCGTAATGTTAACTGCTCATCACCTTTTACAAAATATTGCTTTTCCCGATCCCTGGGACGTTGATTGTTGAGTTCTCCTGGTAAGAACCAGGAGAACTGCCACTCACCATATGCATAGTGACGAGCATAAATTGCTTAATCGCAACCCGTTAAATAGGGGTACTCATTATTATATTGTTCCGGTGGCTATATAAGGTCTCCATCATCAGTTCCACTTCACCAAATGGTGCTTTCCGAGGCCAAATGCACGAGTTACTATAAAAAATACCCAAATCGCTATAGGTTTGCCTATAAAATTTGAGGGTTTCCCTCGATTTCCATGGGATCCCCTCATCTGATTCTGATTTGGTGGCAATGGGACCACCTCGGGGGTATACCCTTTCAAACAAAAAAAAACAATTTTCAAAATCGGCCCATAAGTAACAAACATACAAAAAAAAAACATACCGCCGAATTGAGAACCTCTTCCTTTTTGGAAGTCGGTTAAAAATTATTTAAAATATTTAATTTTCATCAGTCTGTCAATCCGTGGGTTACACGATCATTCAGACCAGACTGATGGACCAGACTGACGCCAAACTGAGCGTGTAACCTTGCTCTACGACCTACAACTCGTAACCAGCCTATTCTGGGAACAAATCCAGACTCTAGGATGCTACTGAGAATTACACGCATCAATAACCCATCAGCGAGGAATTCAAACTCAGATCTTAACGCTCAGCAGTAGATGTTACGACCAGTAGACCAATGGAGGCAGACAAAATCATTTTTTTTGCAGTAGGTAAATATATTAATAGGCCGATATAATACATACATAAACTCATGTCTTCTTCTCCTGCTACGATCCTTCCTTTTGCTTCGTTTAGGTTCATACATCTGGTCATACACGCACGCCGGTAGCGAGTACTCGTACTACGCACCTGACCTTTCTGAAGACCATCACCTATAAGGTCACTATATGTCCTCCTAGAGCGTCCCCTCCCGGCGTTTCCACTCACATCTGCCTTGTAAATACCTTTTGTTAGTCGCCTTTCATTCATCCCATCAACATGTCCAAATCATCTAAGCACCCTCCTTAAAATTTTTGTCACTACATCTTCTTTTAAACCGCACCGTTGCCTTACCACATCATTCCTCAGCCTATCATTCATAGTCACACCACACATGCTTCGCAAGAAACGGATTTCTGCAGCATTTATTCTACTTTCATGCTTCTTTTGCCACACCCAACATTCACTGTCATACATAAGCGTAGGTACCAAGGCACACCATTGTGAACATCCAGTCGAGCGTTTTTGGATATCGACTGGTTGGTCACACACCCATGTACAGCAGCATTCGCTTTATTTCCCGCTGAATAATTTTATCATTATATTACAAAACCAGGAAGAAGTAAGGGATAACATTTTTTCAATAATTTCCCCATAGGAAAATGATTTAGCAAGCTTTTTATATTATAAAAGTTACTTTTAACTAATATTGTATAAAATTATACAATAATATTATTTCCGACGAGAGCTCGTTCGACCGAGTCGATCCATCAGGTCTAGCTACGCTTGCCGGGGTTTGTCCGTGGATGGGTGACCATCTTTACATACCGAGACTCCTCCGTCACATTCAAGCCGTTAGTCCCGAAATCTGACAACCAGTCTTACCAAGGGGTATCATATTACCCAATTACTGCGTTGTGGAGGTCAGATAGGCAATCGCTCCATGTAAAATGCTGGTATTCAGCTGCATTCGGTTAGACTAGAACCCGACCCCAACATAGTTGGGAAAAGGTTAGGCAAAGTGACAACAATATTATTTTTGTGTTCAGTATTAGATGGCCAACAAACCGATGCGATGTCCCACCTGATGTCGCCACAGGACATCGGAGAGGGGTCATACATCCATCCTCCGGCATTATGGATGTCTTTAAGGCCTTTCTGATCACCACAATAACCTGACTGCCTTCTATCGGGTTATCACCAAAACATAATTCCGTGATGCCAAGTGGTCATTTTATCTCAAACTACAGTAGATAAATAATTAATCTCCACCATAATAATGTGTAGGTATAAACCTCACTCCCACTACTCACATACAAGGGGTGGGGGGGGTTAAGGTGTATTTTTTGCTGTAATGCCAATAAACGCATTTTTCTTTCTTTCTTTAAACACATTCCCCTCGACACCATCTCCTACACATATAACACACACATTCCAGCGCGTTTTTTTCCTTTCATAAAAATACTGTGTTTCCATTTCTTTCTGATTCCCCCCATAGTAACTAGAATAAGTTATTTATGTTGATGCAATAAACATTTTTATTTATAACTAGCTGCGCCCCGCAGTTTCACCCGCGTAACTCTCGATCCCGTGGGAATATCGGAATAAAAAGTAGCCTATGTCTTAATCCAGGGTGTCAGCTACCTCCATACAAAATTTTATCAAAATTGGTCCAGCCGCTTGAGCTTGAAGAAGTAACAAACATACACACACACACACTCACTCACAAACTTTCGCCTTTATAATAGTAGTGTGACTAGCTGCGCCCCGCGGTTTCATCCGCGTAAATCTCGATCCCGTGGGAATATCGGGATAAAAAGTAGCCTATGTCTCAATCCAGGGTGTCAGCTACCTCCATACAAAATTTTATCAAAATTGGTCCGGCCGTTTGAGCGTGAAGAAGTAACAAACATACACACATACACACACTCACAAACTTTCGCCTCGCCTATGGACAGATGTCCATAGACATAGATACATAGATACAATATCACTAAAAGAGAAGTCACGATGTGTTGCCTGTGCGTTGCGATGCCTGAGCGGTGACGCTGCGTCATCCCATAAAAAATCACAGTGACATGCCACACGGTGCGTTGCAACGCTCGTTCAACGGACAAAGAGAGCCGAGAAACGAAGCGGGGAAGGATGTTACGGTGTGATGCCGAGTTTCGGAGCAGTATCGCAGCGCAGTGTTGCTTGTACTGAAGAAAACTGACACCCAACACCGAGACGCTGCGACGTCGTAGTAAGCGGCGTTGCGTTGCGACACTGCATTGCCCGAGTGGCACTCGGTGCATTGAAATCATAGCGGTGCGACGACGCAACGACCGGCAAACCCCGTTTGGCCTGAGTCTTACAATCTTACAATGCTTCTATTTTCTTAATGTCTCTCAGCAATAATCACATTTCCGACTTTTGCAGCTTTCCTCTCATTTTTTAAAATAAATTACATTTGAAGTAAAATGAGTAGTAACAAGTCTATATATTTCGCGTATACTCGGCTCCATTCGTAAGTTTTCACTTCTATCTTGTGGTCTTAAGAGCAGGTAGTCTAGTTCCGGCGGGATCTCATGGCGACATGGAGAGTGCGATTGTCGCAACCCAGCGCTGGGCACGCCACAATTGTGGCGATAAGTCCCCTCTTTGAGGAATGGCTGGAGAGGCGCCACGGTGTCCTCACCTTCCGCCTGACGCAGGTCCTCAACGGACATGGATGTTTCGGGAGGTTTCTGTTTAGGATTAAGCGGGAGGAAACGCCCGGGTGTCACCACTGTGTGAATCGCCCGGAGGACACGGTGGAGCATACGGTGGAGGTCTGCCCAGCTTGGGCGGAGCACCGCCGTGTCCTCACGGAGGCGATCGGCGGCGGCGATCTCTCGCGTCCGGCCCTGGTTCAGGCCATGGTTCGGAGCGAGAGTGCATGGGAGGCCGTCACCTCCTTCTGCGAAGCAGTTATGCTAGCGAAGGAGGAGGCGGAACGCGTGAGGGTGAGACAAGGTTCGCGCCCTCGCGTCCTTAGTCGCCGCAGGAGACGCCCCGGGCGTCGGGAGTCGCAAGCCGATTTCCGGCCACCGTAGGCGCGGGCCTGCGGACGGTGAGCGATGGGTAGCTCGCCGTCCGATAAGGACCAGGCCCGGGTCGACGGCGCGTTGTGTTCCACGCGCGCCAGCACTGCTCCGTCGCAGAATGTCCACTTCTCAAAATGTCCACTGGTCGCTAAATGTCCTTTTCTCAGAATGTCTCTTTCGCAAAATGTCTCTTTCGCAGAATGTCCACTTCGCAAAATGTCTCTTTCGCAGAATGTCCACTTCGCAAAATGTCCCTTTCTATTGTCCCCTTTTTATTTCTAACGTAATGTTTGACAAATGAACGGGGTAGGTTAGGTTAGGTTAAAACTGTGACCTCCTACGCACGAGCCGAGCGAGCGAAGCGAGCGGTGCCGCGGTAGCGGCCGGCGAGTGCCAGAAACGACTTGCATTAATAGAAAAACGTTCATTTGTCAAACATTAGGTTAGAAATAAAAAGGGGACAATATGCGAAAGGGACATTTTGCGAAGTGGACATTCTGCGAAAGAGACATTTTGCGAAAGAGACATTCTGAGAAAAGGACATTTAGCCACCAGTGGACATTTTGAGAAGTGGACATTCTGCGACGGAGCCGTCAGCACAAACTGACGGGGTCCGTTAGGGCCAATGCCTGCCAGGGTTGCGAGTTTGTCCGAAAGGAATATCGTGGCCCTGGCACACAGGCAACGGAAGGAACACGGGTGGGTTTTAGTCAGTAAAAGTCTGACACGCCCAGCTCGTTCTCCCGCTCCGCCCAGAGCGGGAGAAGTTATTTGATGATTTCCCAACCAAAAAAAAAAAAAAAAAAAGTTAGCCTAAATCAAATTTCGAACGCAAGCTCCGCCCCTCGTTCCCCGCCACTCCGTTATGTGCTAAACGCTATCACAAAGTCCTGTTTGTTTCTTATCATTTTCCTTAAAAAATACATGATTTTTTGACATTTTTTATTCGAAATAAAAAATGTATTGAGAGAAAATATTACAATTACGTAACTGTCTTCAACATGAAAAGAAAAAATTACAATAAATCATATACTAAAGTTTAATTTTTCTTGTATGTGTGACTGTTTCAGAATATTCATGCAAATTAACATAAAAATAGGGTGCCTCCTCTTAAGCACAAAACGATTCTTTCTTTCTTGCGCTTATCACATGTGGTTATGTATTGTATTAGTAGTACGGTGATAGTGTGATAAGCGGTGTCAATTGATTGTTATTGATAACGGTGATAAGAACGGATGATTGGGTTAACCTTATCAGTTACTGCCTTAGTCATTGGATAATGTTGATATTGACACGATATTTATAAACGTTGTTCAAAGATTGATAGAGAATTTAAAATGTAGTTTTTTTTTCATGCCCCGAAGTAAAATGGTATGTTATAATTTGTTATTGCAAGAACAGTAAATAACATTACGCCTTTAAAGACCCATAAAATTACGCTTGTATTCCCCAAATGGGTTGGCAGAAACGTTTAGTATAATCATTTCGCCAGCTGTCATTTTAGAATTTTGTATAGTCGAACTTGAATAAAATAAATAATTTAAAAAATAAATAACCCGACTGCAAAAAAGACAATTTAAAAGTCATCATTCATCATTTCAGCCGAAAGGCGCAGCTCTGGACCGCACTGCTGGATATAGGCCTCGCCCAACATTTGCTGGGGGGGTTGCCATAATCGCCACGCTTGGCAGGCGGGTTGGCGATCACAATATGGTGTTAGAATGCATAGAGAACGCTGCTGCCCATTCTTCTAGTAAGTCCCTTAGTCGCCTTTTACGACACCCACGGAAAGAAATAGGATGGTGCTATTCTTTACGTCCGGCACATTTAATAGTAATGCACCAAAAAGACCCAAACAAGATTGAGAATAGACTCGCTGACAAAACAGATAAATAAAATTATCATTGCTGTCGGGGGACCGTTCTCCTGCCAGGGTTGCGAGTTTGTCCGAAAGGGATATCGTGGCCCTGGCACACAGGCAAATGAAGGAACACGGGTGGGTTTTAGTCAGTAAAAGTCTGACACGCCCTTCCGCTCCACCCAGAGCGGGAGAAGTTATTTGATAATTTCCCACCCAAAAAAAAAAAAGGGGGACCGTTCTGTGGAACATTTTTAATCTAAGAGGTCCCTCGACAGTAGGCAGCAGCAGGGTTTTAAGACGAATATAACGATACTTAACCGTCGAAATCCATCCAGCCGTTTGGAAGATACGAGGTGATAAAGAAATTTACAAACAAATATACATACAAGATACGCGCGAAAAACATAACCCTTCTTTGGCAGTCGGGTAAAAAGAAAAGAACGAAAAGAAATTCTTTTTATTTTATAACTTCACTTTTGACAAAACTCCTAGGAAATTGAAACTTCACTATGTTGAAACTATAAAGCTACCCGCTTTTGATGTTTTTTTTTATCGTTTTATGGCGTGTGCTAGCTAAAGTCTGTCTCACGAAAGAAGTCTCGCAGACGTGGCGCTGCAGGCATGCGACGGAATCATAAATCTTTTTTTTTATTTATCTCAACATCATATTACAGGCACTGGTTAATAATAAAATACACAATATTAAATAGAGAAAGGTGTCTGAGGGGAAGAGTTATTGTAGGAATGTTGCTAACTTGTATAAGAATAATTAGTTCCATTTATTGCCACGGAACTTTTTTCGTGAGACGGACGAGTCTGTTCCACGAAAGAAGTCTCGCAGACGTGGCGCTGCAGGCATTCGACGGAATCATAAATCTTTTTTTTTATTTATCTCAACAATTCATATTACAGGCACTGGTTAATATAATGCACAATATTAAATAGAGAAAGGTGTCTGAGGTGGAGGGTTAATAATTAGTTCCATTTATTGCCACGGGACTTCTTTCGTGAGACGGACTTTAACAGTTTCACTGTTTTGTATAAAATTTATGAATACTGTTGCTACTCAAAACGGGTATTTTTTTAAGCAGAAGTTTATTTGAAGTTATTATTCTAACTTATATTATAAATGCGAAAGAGTTTGTTTGTTGCTTTCACGCTGAAACGACTGAATAGATTTGGATAAAATTAGTCACACAGGTAGACCAAGACCTGGGTAAGGAGTAAGGACAAAGGCTACGTTTAATCCTGTTTCGCGTGCAAAAGGCAGTTAATCATAAATGATTTTCTTTCCTGTAAAACTGGCGCTATAAAACAGACGTTAAGAGCAGGCAGTCTAAATCAATTTTTCGAACGCAAGCTCCGCCCCTCGCTCCCCGCCACTCCGTTATATGCTAAACGCTAATACATCAGTAATAAAGTTGAATATCGCGTGCGCTCTTTGATCGTGTTCAAGCACGAAACTTAGTGCCAATTTCACCAATGAAACTGGTTTTGTTTCCATGTTTAAGTCAGTTACGTAATTGTAATATTTTCTCTCAATAATTTTTTTATATGAAAATCATGTCTTTTTTAATGATAATTCAAAAAAACAAACAAGATTATAGCTAGTTAGCTTTTATGTCTAAAATAAATATTCACAGCAAGAAAATATAGTTAATTATCCCGCCTAAAGATATTTTTATTCTAGATCAATTTTATTATTACTTTAGTTATAAACGAAATAAGAATTGAGATTATTTAGGGCAAATTTCACCAATGAAACTGAACGCGATCAGCACATCTAAACCGAGTTCAAGAGCTGTCAGTGTCAATATTCCAAAGAAAATAATGACACTGACAGCTCTTAAACGTGGTTTCAAAGTCAAGGTCAAAATATTTATTTCAAATAAGCACATAGATGGCACTTTTGAACGTCAAAATTTACAAATAAAATAGAATTGATTCTAGTCGCCCCTTCCATTAGGTAGCTTCGTATGGAGAAGAATGAGCAAGAAACTCCACCGTTACTCTTTTAAAATGTTTTACAATATTTTGTAAATGATAAATGATAAATGATTTTTATTTCTGTAAGTAGGTTTGTACAAACACTTTTACACGTCAGTCATATTTTTAAAACTAGATGAGGTCGGCGTTTCCTATCTGACTACTCTGAGAAGAAAGGCCGAAACAAACTCAGAGGTCACAGTCTCTTTTAAAGTCCAGACATAATCTTGGTCAGATCATGTGAAGGCCATGTAGATTGGTGTCTGAAATGGTCTTTTGAGGAAAGAACCACACAGATTGAGTGGACCTGACCAGTCAGTGCACGCATTTGTCAGTAATCGTGCAGCTCTACTCAGAACTTAAGCAGCTCAACGATGCGACGATCAATACCAAAGAAAGGACATTTGGGTAGGCCGCATTAATGACTCAAACTGCCAGACCATGATTAACACTAACTGAGAATAAAAGACAAAGTGAAAATAAAAATAAAAGAGCAATAATCCACATAGTCTTCACATTCACAATAATTAAAATAATATAATACTTTACAAGTAAATAATCATGTTATTACGTATATATTACGTTACGTATATAAAATAAAAAAAGTTAGCAAAAAAAAACATCAAACAATAAAAATAAACCACTTCAATAAGTAAAAATTGGAGCAGCTCAATCCCAAGCCTTTCTGTCCTCAATATAATCTTTAACGGTATAAAAAGCTTTCTGACACAACTTACGTTTAATGAATGATTTGAATTTATTAAGGCTTAGATCTTGAACGTGGCTTGGAAGTTTATTATAAAAGCGTATACATTGACATCGGAACGAGCCACCTATTTTCTTGAGCCTTGTTGTAGGTACAACAAATTTATGATTGTTTCTAGTATTTATATTATGGATATCACTGTATTTTTTAAACTATTTTATATTTTTATGGGCATATAAAAGATTTTCAAAAATATACTGAGAAGGTACAGTCATTACATTAATCTCCTTAAATTTCTCTCGGAGAGAGTGTCTTGGACTTAATTTATAAACTGATCGTACAGTTCTTTTCTGCAAAACAAAGATAGTCTGAATGTCGGCGGCATTTCCCCACAACAGAATACCGTACGACATTACACTATGAAAATAGGCAAAGTACACTAAACGGGCTGTCTCTATGTCAGTTAAATTACGAATTTTTCTAACAGCATATGCTGCGGAGCTTAGCTTTTTAGACAGTTTATCTATATGTGGGCCCCACTGAAGCTTAGCATCCAAAGTTAAGCCCAAGAATACTGTGCTTTCTTCAGGATTCAATTCTTCGCCCTTTATCAACACATCAGTTTTCACCTGCCTAACGTGAGGTAGCGTAAACTTAATGCATTTGGTTTTTTTTTCATTTAGAAGTAAATTATTAACATTGAACCAGTGAACTACTTTTGAGATCGCGCTATTTACATCGTCAGTAATCAGCTGCTGACGTTTAAGTTTAAACAAAAGTGAAGTGTCATCTGCAAACAACACTATATCATGATTATCCTTTATGAGGTAAGGCAAGTCATTAATATAAATAAGAAACAAGAAAGGACCAAGAATTGAGCCCTGTGGAACTCCCATTGTTACTATAGATCCGGGAGATCTTTTTCCATTGACGTCAACGCTCTGAATCCTATTACTCAAGTATGAAGTAAGAAGATCTAGGGCGGTGTTCCGGATCCCGTAGTGGCGGAGTTTCCTGATTAACGTTTCATGAAAAACGCAATCGAAAGCCTTGGACAAATCACAAAAAATGCCCAAGGCATCGCATTTATCTTCCCATGCATTATAAATATGTCCTAACAGTTCAACACCGGCATCAGTAGTCGAACGACCCCTTGTAAAACCAAACTGTTTGCTATGTAGTAATTTATGTTTATTAAAAAATCTTTGCAATTGGTCCAAAATTAATTTCTCAAAAATTTTACTAAAGGTAGGTAGTACTGAAATAGGTCTATAATTTGTGGGGTCTGATGTACTACCTGATTTAAACAACGGTATTATTAAATTAAAAATTAAATTTAAATAACGGTATTATATATTATGTATCGGTACATCAATTATATAATTATATGTGAAGACGATTCACCTAGAATAAAATTACTATACCACAATAGGTAGCCTCCTCTTAAATTCTTTAACTTGACGCATTATTTTAAACTAGGTTGCCTACAACTAAGATAAAGAACATCTGATAAGTTAAGATATCACATGCCTGCCTAGCACATGATGGATCACGTAGGTGTATATATTGTTTTTAAGATCCGCAGCTGTAGCCCGCGAAATTCTAATTTCCTTACGTTTTTTGCTATTTGTAGATCAGTGTCAGATTGTATCTTGATTAAAAATATGATTCGCGACGGTATCAAATATTTATTTACAGAATTATAATCATAAAAATCATCAATACAATTCTCTAAGCTCATGTTACGAGTACCTTATTAAGTAAGTATTTCATGAAAACATGATATTTCAGGCTAATTTGAACTTAAGGAGTTGTATTGCCCCCTCTGTGACCCCCTTTTGGTCAAACGGGGGGATTGAGGTGTTTGACTCCCCCCGCGACGTCTAAGAGCGGCGCGCGTGGAACACTACGCGCCACCAACTCGGGTCTTGTATGATAGGGAGCGGCGGACGTCCCCGAGTCAGCCATCCTTGAACCCATTTAAGGGGCCGGAAGAGTGCATTATCTGCCCTCTGCCACTCGAAATCTCCCTCTCTCTTTCCGCTGTCTCATTCTGCGACATGACACCGGCCGACAATAGAACGAATCACAGCCAATAATTTTAATAAATAATTATGTTATTTTTAGGGTTCCGTACCCAACGGGTAAAACGAGAACCCTATTACTAAGGCTCCGCCGTCTGTCTGTCTGTCTGTCCGTCTGTCACCAGGCTGTATCTCATGATCCGTGATAGCTAGACAGTTGAAATTTTCACAGATGATGTATTTCTGTTGCCGCTATAGCAAAAAATACTAAAAACCAGAATAACATAAATATTTAAGGGGGCTCCCATACAACAAACGTGATTTTTTTGGTCGTTTTTGCTCGATATTGATAACGGTAACAGGTAGACACTTGAAATATTCACAGAATATTTATTTATATATTCACTTTAAAAATTAATAATTAAATTATAATAAAACAAATAATTAAGGGGGGCCTCCATACAACAAACGTGATTTTTTTGCCATTTTTTATAGATAATGGTACGGAACCCTTCGTGCGCGAGTCCGACTCGCACTTGGCCGGTTTTTATTATGTTATTTTACTTATCTATTTTTATTTTATTTATTTCCGTAGCTGATCTATCCGTGACATCACAGCGGGCCCTATCAGAATACCAGCGCTGCGACACTTATTTTTTAAGTGCCGCAGCATCATGCTTAGATAGGGGCCTTTTGGCCTCGTACACTTTGTTTTTATTTTCATTTTTACTTAGTTTTATTTTTGTTTTTGTTATTTATGTTTCTATGAGTGTTTTAGTTTAGCATTTGTGATCTGTGCGAGTCCCAATAAATGTTTTTCTTTCTTTTTTCCCACTTCCGAAACAAGGGCACGGCGCGGCTCCTCCCAGGCTGCACACTCTGCAAGTATATGCCAAGCCGTGTCCTTCCGACAGTGGTAGCAGTGGTGACACCGAGCGTCTGGCTCCCTGCCCATGCGACACAGGTACTTCCCGAAGCAGAGGGTTGGCCACCCTACTGTAGCCCCTCAAGACTCCGATAGACTTGCAACTTGTTCTTTTTATATATTTTTTTTGTTCTTTTTATATATATATTTTTTTTATTATTTCCTTTATTAATTTAGATACATACAAATTATATTTTTAAATATCAGAATATAAAAAATATATAAAAACATTTAAAAATATAAAAAATAGTTGTCCACCGGTATCGGGAGCAGGGTCCAAGCTACCGGTGGCTAGGGCTGCAGAGATAGGAACCTCCTCACGATGCGAGCCGTATCGAGGAGTACTGCCTTCTGAATCAGGCCCTTGATCCAACCACCTAACGAGAGCCTCGAAAGATGTTGCTCGAGACTTTCGGCCATCAGGCCATTGGCCGATACGACAATCGGCACAATGATAGCCGAGCTCACATTCCACATGTCAACAACCTCGTGTGCTAAGTCAAGATATTTTATTTGTTTCTCTTTCTCAGCTTTCACGAGGTTCTCGTCAGTCGGAATGGTAACATCGATAATCATTGCGCGGCGCGCTAATCGATCTATCACTACTATGTCGGGCTTATTGGCGACAATAGTCCTGTCAGTAATGATAGACCGATCCCAGTACAACGTGACATGGTCATTTTCGAGAACTGGGTCGGGTACATACTTGTAATACGGTACCTCAGAATCCACAAGTTTATATTTCAAAGCAAGTTGCTGGTGAATAATCCTGGCTACTTGGTTATGCGTGTGTAAGTACTCGCCATTAGCAAGACGAGAACAGCCAGAGATAATATGTCTGATGGACTCACCCGGACGGTGGCATGCCCGACACACGTCAACCGTCCCGTCCTTCATAATATGTCTCCGGTAGTTATTCGTCAAGATAACTTCGTCCATAATTGCACAGACAAAACCTTCGATTTCCCCGAAAAGGTCACCAAAACGTAGCCAGGATACGGACGCTAAGAAATCTACACCGGGTTCATGAAGAGCCCGATAGAAGCGTCCGTGAAGCTCCTTGCTTTGCCATACCTCCTTGCGGTCATCGGTAGTAAGTATTACAGGTTTGCGCCAGTTCTCTTTAGCCATGGAGAGCGGGGTGAGTCCCTTGTCCACTGCGACCACATCACGGTGCATACCCAGTTCGGCTTTTAAAAAATATTCCCTGAGACTGCACACCTCGCGGTTATGGAGGGTCTTTGCATTTAAAAAGCCTCGACCCCCGCACTTCCGCGGGATGTACAGTCTCATCACCGATGATCGTGGGTGATGCATCCGGTTTGCGGTCAGCAGTGTACGGACCCTCCTATCCAGGGCGTCTAGTTCGGTCTGAGTCCATTTGAGTATGCCAAAAGAGTACATCAAAACCGGCATGTCCCAACCGTTGAAGGCGCGCACCTTGTTTCCGCCTGAAAGAAGACTAATAAATACCTTCTTCAGGCGACTAAAGAAGCGCTCCTTCAACGATTGCTTCATGTCAGCAACGTTGATCCCTAACGCTTCTGACATACCAAAATACTTATAGCTTTCGGATGAGGAAAAAGGTGTATGGAATCCGAGAGTTGCGTTCCTTCGGATTCCATAATCTCTCCTCGTTTTACATGCATGACTGCACATTTGTCCACACCAAATTCCATCCTGATGGCGCTACTGAATGTTTCAGTTACCTTCAGCAGCTCGATCAGTCGCAATTTGTTGGGGGCAAAGAGTTTCAAGTCATCCATGTAGAAGAGGTGAGATATGACCTGACCTCCTCTCCTCAACCGATAGCCTGGACCTGAATCCTCTAACAGTGTACTTAGAGGATTCAGGGCTAAGCAGAACCAAAGTGGACTCAAACTGTCGCCCTGAAATATTCCCCGTTTAATCCATACAGGCTCATGATTCCCCTGGATCTGCCGACATCCTGGATAGCGAAGGACCGTTCTCCATTGCCCCATACATGACATCAGGAAGTTGCGCAGAGTTGCATCTATCTTTTACAACTCCAGCACCCTCATGAGCCATGTATGTGGCACCGAGTCGTAGGCCTTCTTATAGTCTATGCAGCATGTCGACAGATCCTTGCGGGATCGACGAACCTGTTGGCTTATGGCCATGTCGATGAGGAGTAGCTCCTTAGTACCGCGGGACCCATTCCTACATCCATTCTGAGAGGCAGACATAATGGAGTTATTGTCAATGTGCGTATTAATTTTCACTCTCAAAATGGATGTAAGAAGTTTATAGACCGTTGACAAACATGTGATCGGTCTATAATTCTTGGGTTCCGCGGGACTACCTGACTTATGGAGCAGGTGGGTAACGCCTGTTGTTAGAAACTGTGGTAGCGACCCAGACTCTAAGGATGACTGGAACTGAGATGCCAGGCAAGTGTGTGAACTAATTAAACATTTCAACCAGAAGTTGTGCAGTCCGTCCGGTCCCGGTGATTTCCAATTTGGTAACAGACGGACTGCTCTGGCTACGTCTAATGGGGTGATTATGACTGCTTCCATTTCTGGTATAGTTTCACACACTCGCTCAACTTCCCGCATCCAGTCAGCCTCAGCGTGACAGACGGGCTCCGACCAGATGCTGCGCCAGAATGCACTCGTGGCTGCATCATCCGGGCGGCACACGTTTGTCACATTTTGTTCAGGTCGCTCCCAAGCTCTATATACCCACCTTTCATTGCTCTGGAACATGCGATTCTGCGTGTATCGATCCACCCGCCGTTTATACCGCCGAATACGGCTCGCCCATGCACAAACTTTCTGCTTCAGGAAGTCGATGCGCTCTGTGACACGGGACATGTGTTCTCGAGGGCTGATTCCAGTCCCCGAGAAAGCCCGTCTTACAAAGCGCATCACTCGTGGTCGTGTATTGCCCTCCCTGAAGCAGTATAGTTTGCCGATGAGTACCCTGGCCCCATCAATACGGCGCTCGATCCTGCACTGCCAGGCTGGTACGGCTGGTTTTGGTCGAGTAGCTCCGTCACAGTTTGGAAATTTGACGTTAGCTAAACGACATGCCGCAACAGCCGCGCAATACAGAATCGAGTGTGTATCAATGAGATCCTCGCTGCTTTGGAAGAAATTCTTAAGCTGCGAGTCCAAGGCACACACCAGCGCCCTATTTTTCTTGTGCATAGGTAGGCGTGGTAATCGGGGTCTAAGTTCGGTCGGAGTGGACCTATACTCGCCAAATCGCCTCCAGTGCGCTCCTCAATCGGGCGTTGCATTGGCTACTTACTGTGGCAACCCTATCATCCTCTTCTTCAACATCATGATTGGACCGCGGCGGGATTCCATCAATAATTGACATTCGTACCGCGGTTTGTGCCGGAGTCGAGACGATATGGTTGCTAAGTACCTCTGAGCGCAGCCTATCAAGTGCAACATAGTCCAACCTATGATCGCGTTGGATGACCCGCATCTGATCCGATAGTCGTTGGGCCGAGATGTTGATGGTTGGTTCTAGTTCCTGAAAGAGAGACAGCATCCTAGCACGGTACGCAGTGAGGTTAGTTCCTCCCTCTGTAGACCCTTAATATGCGCGCATGACGTTCTCGTTCATAGATTGAGTCCATCTCATGCGCTGCACACAACCACCGGCAGCGGGGACCCGGCTCGGGGCCGGATGGCCCCTAAGTCCCAAGCTCCTCGGTGGCCGGCCTCTCCCCTGCCGACGTACAGGTGTTTATTATTATTATTATGCATGTTGGATTACTTTGTTTTTATTATTTCGATTTTCTTTGTGGTCTTTGGATGACATAAATAACATGTAACATAGTAACTAAGGGTTGTCACTAGCTCCTGTAATACAGTGTATACTAGCGCAGGAGCTAGGGAGTTCATGAAAATGTATGCTTTAACTTATGTCAATAAAGATTATTAAAGATTAACTCTGCTTCGATTTTCAAGGCATTTTCTTTGGTAATTTATTGGAAAAAGCCTTATTGAGGTTGAGGTTTGAGTACTAGAAAAGTCATAAAACGCAAAAACTTTTCCCATACATTTCGTAAGAAATGGTACTCCAACTTAGTTTTTTATGATCGATATATGGACCGCTACAACGAAGACTGGCCAAAAATAAATAAACTTCGTATTTCGAAATGGAATTCCGGCAATTCGCAAGGCAGTGGATACAAACTTAATGATGGTCCTATAACGGGACCACCTCGCAGTCCTGATCTCACGCCTCTACTTTTTTATGTGGCGCTATTTTAAAATTGAACTTTATAAAAAGAAATACATCAGTGTTCAGGAACTCAAAGATTTACTTACACGATTATCTATGGAATTAATCCTAGCACATTATCAGCTGCTACCCAGTCTATAGTAAAGAGAATAAACCTATGCCTACGTCAAAACGGCTACCATTCTGAACACCTCATAACTTAGAGCACAAAAGTAAAATTTCTAGGTGAGTCCAAATGTAAAGTTTCAAGTTTTTAATTTTAAGGTGAAATAATACCCAAAGTAGAAGTTATAGTTTTTTATTTGTTTTTCGATCAGTCTTTTTTGTAGCGGCCAGTTTATCGATGGTAAAAAATGTAAGTTGGAACTTCTCATTTCCTACGAAATGTATGGGAAAAGTTTTTTACGATTTATGACTTTTCTAGTACTCAAACCTCAATTGGTCCAGTAGAGGTTTTTGATCCTTATAAGAAAGAGGATCGATTGGCATAAAAAAAAGTTTTTGTGATAATTGCCCATTTTTACTACTTTTGACTACATTTTTTTTTTCAAAAGCTGTGAATGGGGATCAAAATTCCATAAAAAATTATGGATAGTCTCTTAAGACCATTTTCGCGTAGCTGCAACGGATAAGGTACTTCCCCTTACTGCCCCGCTGAAAGTTTCCACCCTGTAGACATACATACTCTGGAAAAACATTACTCTCCTTCTGGGGCAGTTGGGTAATAAAATAATGCACACTCCGTGCAGAGGACGATCAGGCAAGAAAACATGTTTCCTACCTGAGCTACCTCCGCATAAAATGTCTAATATTTGGACTAGGTTACGACGAGGTATGACGGGTATGATGAGGGTTATTCGTCATAGCTCTCGGGATATATTCGAGACTACTTCTCCCTCTGCTCAGCAGCGACGCGGGTATTTGTAAATTAAATTTGAAATAATCTGTGTGGTTCTCAGTAAACAACATTACGGGATAAGGAGATCTCAAAAATCCTTCTTTGTTTCCAATTTTCAAAAATCTAATTTTCATCGTAAAGAGTTGCATAAGAGTTCCTTTATGCCGAAATTCATGCATTTAGAGCAGGGACCATTTTGGTTACCCATTGAAAGGGTTTTCGATAGGGTTTTTCTAAGCGGTTTATCAAAAACCCATACTATATGGGTAACCCTTTTGAACGGCTTAAATTAAATTTTGGTTACCCGTTCCAAGGGTTTTTGATAAAAACCCATACGGTGTGGGTAACCCTTTTGAACGGCTTAATCTAAGCCATTCAAAATTACCCACACCGTATGGGTTTTTGAAAAACCCTAAAACACGCTAAAATCCCCGCTGGTCCCTGGGTAGAATAGAGATAGTATTGGTCATGCTACGCGTGCTGAGCGGATATCAAAATAACATAATATTATGATTTTTTCAAGTCACTGGGTTTCAAGTAGGTATAGAATCCATTGAATGAGTTATCATGTAACCCTTTCACTGGGTTTCAAGTATAAAACCCATTCAATGGGTTATCATGTAACCCTTTTACTGGGTTTCTAGTATAAAACCCATTCAATGGGTTACATCATGATAAAGGTAACCCATTAAATGTGATACCCCTTCAAAAGGCTTAACCGAGGTAGTACGGTCCCTGATTTAGAGCTAGACCCAGCAGTTCAGGCTGTCCGATGCCAGTCAGGTCAGTAAATGAATGAATTTAAGATTTTTACAAAGATATAAATATGTCTAGATAGACAAAGATCAGTACTCATCAAAAAAAAATGCGTCCAATCATTGGCCGCAAAATGCACGCACACTAGAATAACACAGTGACAGCACAATGACGTGGCGCGAGTGTAATACGTAGCTATCACGCACACTAGCATAGCAAAGCTGGCCTGTTTGTTTTAGATATTTTGCAGCGCGACACTATCTAGACATAATTATAAATTAATAATCAAAGGAATTTTATTAGTAGAAGATAGTGTTGTTAATGTATGTTACTTTTGAGTTTCAACTAATCGCGAAATTCAAGTTTTCTTACGTTTTTTGCTATTTGCAAGTCAGTGTCAGGTTGTATCTTGATCAAAATATGATTCGCGACTATAATAGATTATTTGGTGGTCATTGGTGGTATGAGGAACAAGGTCTAAAGTTCACTCATCCACCATAGAAAAGGGAGGATCCTCCGACCAGACGGGTGTTGTGTCTGGTGGGCAACTGCCAAACGGTTGATGTCGGGACGTTGTATATGTGCTAGTCGCGCGGTAAACTCTGCTTGCGCGATGCAGGATTTGCGTGACGTCAGTGTGACGCGCAGTTCGCATGTGGCGATGTTGATGCCGCTACAAGTCAATCAACACTAAGTTACTGTATCGTTGCGTGGGGTGGTGCAGCCAAGACAATCCTCATACCAGCTGAAAGAGACCAACGTGTAGTGATCAAAGTCCTATTAAGCAAACCGTTTTGGTATCCCACTCAGCAAGCAACAACAGCAACGCTGATCCTGCTCCACAAGGGCGCAAAAACTAATTGATTAGCATTTGGAAATAGGTACTGTTGGAGCTGCTGAAGATTTCAAAAACTATCTTTGCATTTTATAAATTCAATGTTTTAGTATTATATAATTGCATAGCACATGTGTGAGTACTATGTACTTACTATAAAGCTACCATTTACTGGGTACGTCTTTCATTGATTTGAATGTGCCCTGGCGGCTGAGAGTATGTCATGCTCACTGTAATGTCTCGCTGATGGTGGTGGGTGTGTTGGATCATTTAGCTCGCTTCAAAATGGCTGAGCTGATGGTGCTAATCCATGCGTCATGTTCGTGAACAGGCGCCATCAGTAGGGACTAGTCATCTCTTAGCGGCCATAGCTTATTATAATTTAAGTAATTTAATTTTGGAATGGTTTTTTTTTTATCTTTTTATTACGGACGGTTTTGAGGTAACCATATGTCAATTTAAAAGAGTGTCCGTGGAGTTTCTTGCCCGTTCTTCTCCTTAAGTACCTACCTACTAAGCTTTGGAATGGGCAACTAGCTTCATCTTTATGGCTGACCGACCCCTTGACAATTCAAAAGTGCCTGTGATTTATTTGAAATAAATGCTTTGAGTTTGAGTTTGCAAGTTTAGTCAGACTTTAAAGTACCGACAGTCCGACAAATGTATATGCTTCGTTCGATATCACACGTATACGTACACATAAAATGATCCTGGTTCCCCAATGGATGTAAAAACCCTACGCTCAGAAGAAGACCCAAACCCGTTTGTCCCAAAGTTTGTATTTGCACGACGGCATAACCGTTATTTAAGTACCTTACTTTACAATAAACTGCACAACATATTAAACATCCATTGTTTGAACAAATTCCAATGCAAACAGAAAATAAAGGAATATCTGCTCACTCAAAATTATGACTACACGGAAGAATTACTCAAACCATTACTTAAACAAATCAGACATCCACTCACACATACGCATCTACACAGGGAATATGCATGTATTTTTTTTTTCACTAAATCAATAATAGACAGATAAATAAACCTAAGAAAAGCATTGAAAGTTAAATTGAACTACTGATTAATGCTCAAAAAAATTATGAAACTAGAACAATTTTCTACTACAGTTGAAACGTCTGTTTCTGTGGCGGTCATGATGTGACGTCATTGTTCACGAAACTGCTTTGTTTACATCTGTTTTTTAGCCCCAAAATCTTATATATTAAATTATTGTTTATGCTTTACGAGTATTCACGTAGAAATCGCACTTACATATTTACCTTAGTGAGATTTCAAGCATTTAGCAAAGAATAGATTTTATTCACATGTTTTGTTTCGTCACTTCCGGCATTTTCGAAGAGGACGCGTTTTGGGTTTGCGTTCCGTTCCACCAAAAAAACGCAACATAAATTAATTAATTGTAAAATAAGTAATGCATTTAAAAACCGGCCAAGTGCGAGTCGTACTCGCGCAGTAAGAGTTCCGTACCATTATCAATAAAAACGGCAAAAAAATCACGTTTGTTGTACGGGGGCTCCCCTTAAATATTTGTTTTATTTTAATGTAATTATTTATTTTTAAAGTGAATATATAACTAAATATTCTGTAAATATTTCAAGCGTCTACCTGTTGCCGTTATCAATATCGAGCAAAAACGAGCAAAAATATCACGTTTGTTGTATGAGAGCCCCCTTAAATATTTAATTTATTCTGTTTTTTTAGTATTTGTTGTTATAGCGGCAAATGAAATACATCATCTGTGAAAATTGCAACTGTCTAGCTATCACGGTTCATGAGATACAGCCTGGTGACAGACGGACAGACAGACGTCACGGCGGCGGGGCCTTAGTAATAGGGTTCCCGTTTTACCCTTTGGGTACGGAACCCTAAAAATGTAAAAAATATTGGAATTTGTTTCTTGGCTCCTACACAATGTACGAGTATATTAAAAAAAAAGGATACGTTTTGAATTACGTGCATATTCCCTATTCTACACACGCATACACAGTTACGTTCACACAAACAACACATGCCTATGAATACATACTCCCTTTTCCTGGATAATAATTCATTAAATCCCCTTTTACTTTCTTCCCCCCCGTTTCTTATCCCTACATTTCGTTAATTGTATTAGGCTAGTTTAATTTTTTACAAAAGTGCACTTTACTAAAGTGTAAGTAGCTATTAAATTCATAATGGACGGCTGGATGACCCCTGTAACACAGGTTTTTCCTAGCATGGGGGTCATTGATCATTTATTTTGTACCAGGCTATTTCCATGTTTAAATTAAGTGTCAACCTGTATGTCAAATATTAAAATGTATGAACGTAGGCGAAGCAAAAGTGAGTATGTAAGGAGCGTAGCCTCTTCTCTGGGGTTCTGCCTACCCCCATGGGAAGAAGGCGTGAGTTTATGTATGTATTAAAATGTATTTATTTAATATTTTGCGCTAGCACAATATGTTTAATTTTGTTGGGTAACGTATTGAAATAATTAATTAGGCAATGTAATGTAAAAAAAATCGCTGTTAATATTTTTGCTTGAAGTAGGCACCTACAATTCAATAATTCCATAATTTTATTTTTATCGAAATTTCCGTGGACGAAAATATATTGGTTTTACCAATTTTTTACATAATATTGTAACCAACATTTTCCTGTTAGCTATTTTGCTTAGTTTTTTATTTATTTATTTAACAGCATTATGCACTAGCACACATATAAACAGACAAGAAGAAAGGAACAGAAAAATACAAATATATTCACAAAAACGCGATTTCATTTTTTTTCCATTATGCTGTTCTGGAAAGTGTTTATTTTTTATTATTATTTGAAGAAGATCATGATGATGTTTATTTTTTATTATTTGATGTTTATTTGGTATTTATTTTATTTTGGATTTGTTCAAAAACATGATTCAAGAAAAAATCGCTGTTATGATTTACTGCAGGGTTCAAACCTAATTTCCCCGGCCTATTACTTGGGCGGCCAGGGTGGCGGAAGTGCGGCGGACACGTGGGCACACTAAATGTATGTATCGCTACTGCGCCACCGTCATCTCGTTCTTTTTTGCATTGCTATTGCTTTTGTTTTTGGATTTTTACAAAAAAATCACACTGTTTATGTACTTATTCGTTATTATTTTATATCTGACCCACATTGATTTTATTTATGTATGTACACACGTTGCAGTATAAAACTGATTTACATCCGTCACCTCACACTTTCAGGTCCAGTTGAAAACCAGCGTCAGGCACTAGTTGTCTGGCATTTTTGCTGAACTGGGCCTTTTTGGCGCAACCGTGAGGCACACTTTACTACTAATTTTTTACACCGCATTTTACACATTTTTTTTTTTTTTTTCAATCTGCTGTATATTAAATTGTGTGCCTTTTAGTCTGTGCTAAATAAATGTATTTTCTATCTTTTCTTTCTTCCTTTCTCGGTGACGTTTCAGTGACGGCTGAGGTGGACAAACACCCTTAGGTAAGGAAATCTTAAAACTTAATATTTCTGCGTGTATTACAGGCATTACAGTATGTAGTTTTATGTTTTTATTTATATTATCAATATGAATTTATGATAGTCGTTAAAAATCGATAAAGATCGATAGAATGCAAGGCTCACTTCTTAAAGCGCTGACAAGAGGCAAATGATAAAAGCAGGCTTGTCTTAAACAAAAAAATTGCCAAATCTATAGTTTGTGGTAGCGGATAAAATATATGTTATTTTTGAACATATTTCACGCGATTGGTACCACTGAATTTTGCAGTCATGTGATTGGTAGTTCTGTTCTGTCAGTCGCCATTTTGAACTCTATTCGTATTGAAACTAAGACTGCAAAATCGCGTCACGTGTCAAGTTATAATGAACGCACACACAGTACACGTGAATTACGCACACATACACATCCACTACGACAATTTTCTGTCAAAGCTTCTAAAAAAAGTCAATCAAAATGTCATCGTGTTACAACCTAAATGGCGGATCTAGACGGATCCCCGTTAACCTTCTGAAGCAACCTATACGTCGTGAATACATTACATTTTTTATCCGACATAAAAGACGCAAGTTATGTATTTGATAAACTGTTTACTTTACCTAAATCTGGATAATCCTTTCATGTTTTCATTAGTTTACAAATAACCTGTCAGTTTTATAAATATGATCGTTTTATTGTAAACTTAAAAGATGTTTGAAAAATATTTAGGAAAATCAGTTGTTTGTGTCACGTTCCTGCCTTTCTCAAACTATTTTGGGGTCAACTTCCAGTCTATCTGGATGCAGCTGAATACCAGTATTTTACTTGGAGCGACTGCCTACCGGACCTCCACAACCCAGTCTCTGGGTAACACAATACCACTTGGTAAAACTGATCGCCAGACTTTCGGGCTTCTGACGACCCGAGCGCCACAAGGAGGCTATGTGGAGCCACCATGTGGCTGGATTTCAAGGAACTGTAGCAAGTCCATACCAGAAAAGGGACCAGTATAATATGACGTATTCAATTTCTTATACACTTTCTAAGTTAATCTTGAACACCACTGAATCTGGAAAGAAAACATAGTGAAGAAACCTTGACTTTTAAGATGAATCCGCAGCTGTAGCCCGCGAAATTTAATTTTTCTTACGTTTTTTGCTGTTTTCAGGTCAGTGTCAGGTTGTATCTTGATAAAAATATGATTCGACGAATAAAACGAAAACGAGTAATAGTCGACCAACTTACATTTGCAGTTGGAATGTATTGGAGAACATGTTTTTCAACTACAATGTTAAGTTTATTCTTGGGATAAATTTATCCCAACTAGGGAACCCTTCATTGTGCGTGGTCCGACACGCACTTGGCCGGTTTTTATTCTTGACACAATTATGCGCACTGGGTGTCACCCATGCTAGCTACGCCATTGTATTTCCCTACTCTTATAGGCATCCACATAAAATAGCCAAAAAACTTAGCAACTATGAGAACATTATTTTGTACTAGAAACACAATTGATCAAGCTAACATAATTAACCATGTTAGTGCAGTTATCATTAATTGTTTGCTAGCTACTCAGTCTTGACCTATATTTGATGAGCGGTAGCAGTATAGTAGCTAAAGCAAGCAATACGTCATTCCACTTCCAGAACGGTGCGCGGTGGTTAGTGCGGGAAAATACATTCAGAATCAGAATTATTTATTTGTCAAACATAGGAAGGACAGAAGAAGAAGAAGAGTAGAGACAGAAGAAGACTAGAGACAGAAGAAGAAGAAGGTAGGACAGAAGGGGATAGAAGGTGGCTGATAGCACCTGGATGACAGTAGCCGAGGATCGAGTTAAATAGTGAGAAGATTATGTCCAGCAGTGGACTGTTAAAGGCTGATGATGAATTAGTGTATCCCCGTCTGCCAGCAGTCAAACATCAAAATAGGTGATAAAAGATCGGTATTTGGACATAATAAATCGAATACTGTGTCAATTCGTCTTGTATTTGATAAGATTGGGCAACTCATCTAACTCAGGTCAAGGGTCTTCTGATAAACAAGCGGAGATAAACGCTCTAATTCAGTGGTAAGCTTGTAACGTCGACACACTTGTTCATTCGATTCAGCAGTATTTATTGAACAGCAATCCCGAAACGAAGCAATTACTACAAATCGTCATGTGGCTAGCCTCCCAGGGTTGTCTTCCAGTCTAACCGGATGCAGCTGAATACCAGTATTTTACATGAAGCGACTGCCTATCTGACCTCCATAACCCAGTTACTGTGTAATACGATACCCCTTGATAAGACTGGTTGGCAGACTTTCGGGATTCTGACGACCCGTAACGGCTGTCAACGATACACGAATGACAGCCGGGACCAACGGCTTTACGTGCTTTGGAGGCACGGACTGTTTACGGAGCAATTTCAAATAAAAAATCAAGACAGCGCTGTCAACAGTGACGAGTCACGAGAGGCCGGTTTCGTAAACATGTGTGCAGTTAGTGAGGCGTAGTTTGGTTGAAATGGGCTGTAAATGTGTGCGTGTGAGCGTGTATGCACAGAGCGAGGTGTAGTTTTGGCAAGCTTCACATATTCGAGCTTCATTCGGCTCGTACCGATCTGAAAATTTCGTTAGGCATCTACCCTCGCTTAATCATGTTCAGGTCGGCGTGGCAAAAATCGAGCTAAGTCGAGTGCCTTTTCTTTTTTTTACTGGCTGTGCGGAGCCATGCCGACCCGAGCAAGACCGTAGCACCTCTTACGCCCGTGAAATCACTTTTATAATGCCACTACAGTTGGTCTACTCCCTAAGTACTACACCCGTAGCTTTGGCCGAAGTTACGGGCGTTTCCTACTCCATATCACCTACGGACTTATGATTAGTTCGGAGCCCGAACTTAGAATGAATGACAACACGATTTGACAGTTGTCCCTACTCGCAATGTGTTTTTGCCTGCCCAAAAATGTAATTTGTCATTTGTTTTGATGGATCAACTACTTTTGGACAGGACCGTATCTTTGTTGACGGACTTAGAGACTAGACCCCCAGGGCCCCAGGTTAGGACCTAGTAGAAAAAGTATTTATGAAGGAACTCCTCCGGAATGGTGCTCCCAAACCTGGTACCACCGCGCCATACTACATACATATTACTGCCGCGAAGCAGCTGAAGCGAAGTTACTGTTTACTGGTTTGGGAGGTAAGGATGCATGATGTGTATCATATAAACAATGGCATACACGACATTTCAGCATTTGCCTCTGGCATAACCACGCACCTTCGATAGATATGTAGCTGGCGTTACAGATGTCTGAAACCGCACCGTAATTGCGTAGAATACTACTCGTATCAATCAAAATCAGAATGATTTTGAAGTATATTGCTAATCCATTGCTTCATAATATGTTCGAAAAATTTGTCTGCTCAACAGCGTAAATAACGCAATGAATGTTGTTGAACTGTCAAAATGAGTGAGTGTGGAAATTATGACTACATTGTGACATTGGGTTCGCATCTGTAAAAACAAATAAATAAATAAAATGAAACTCATTCCTACTGATAGTGTTACAATTACCCCGCATGTTTTGCTGGGACAGTTCTTGATGTTTTCGTATTTTTTTTTTTGTTTTCGTATTTATATTTGAATACCTACTTGTTTGTTTATTTATAAATATAAAAAAATATGTACTAAGTCGGTTGAAATTGTTTGCACTCCCCGTCACTTGTCCCTGAAGGTCAATTTGAAAACCAGCATCAGAGAGCATCTGTCTGGCATTAATGCTGAAATTAACATTTTTGGCGCAACCGTGAGAAACACACTATTGTTGTTGAACATTATTTTCATTTTTTTTATTTTGTATTTTGTGTTTCACTAACTGTGTCCAAATGAACGTTAATTCTTATTTTATTTTTTAGTTAGTTTGTGGAGAAAACTTAGAAGTGAACTGTCACAAGTGTCATTCTCTAGCATTGACTTATAAACCTATGGACTTGCCATATCTACAAAATTTGCGTGACTACCTACAGAAATCAAGCAAGTAAAATGGCCGCCTTTCGTAAGTTTGTTACTGCGAGTGCTAGAGAGCAAGCAAGCAACCATTTGACAGCACATTGCAGAGTTTCGTACCACAAAACTTGGCACAAAACATGGCGACCATCACATCATTTTGACGTTACACAAAAGTCTTGCCAAATTTAGTCCTTGACAAACATTTAGTTGTCTCTCTTTTCATATGCAGCTCTTGATTAGTTAGAAATAAACAAAACGCTTTATGATATGTCTGTGCCGATATGATAGATATTTGTATAACTATTCTTCATATAGTAGAATATGCTACCTCCATAGTACTCCTACCTCAATGTTCTCTAGCATCAGGTGGAATGACAGCTTATTAACCGTAGTTTTCACGGTTATATTTTTACAGAATAAATCGACAGCTTTATATTCACAATAACTGACGTACTTTGAACCGACCTTTGAGAACAATCCTTCCATAGACTGTCAACAACAACGTTGGGCACCCTATTTATAACGGCGGGAACTATTGTGAGTTTGACGTCACGAATTAGTATAATTGGACCGCACCGTAGGTAATTCCAATTGAACCTAATTTAAAGTTGTAACTAGTTTCTGTATTTAGGAAAAGTTTTTTAAATGGAAAGATGAATTAGGAAACAGTAAACAGTGTACTTCCCTCGTTATAATCTGCCTTTGCCAAACTATGTTGGGATACTTGGGATCGGCTTCCAGTCTAACTGTATACAGCTGAAAATGGAGCGACAGCCTATCTGACCGCCACAACCCAGTTCCTGATTAACACGATACTTTTTGGTAACACTGGATGTCAGATATTCGGGCTTCTGACGACCCGTAATGACTATCAAAGATACACGAATAACAGCAGGGACGTGACGTGCTTCCCGAGGCACGGAGAAGTTTCAATATGTGATGGATAATCATCCACGGACTACCTAGACTTGCCTAACCTTGAAGATCGACCTGTGCGGCTGATATTTAGTGCTTACATGGATGTGAAGAGTGGCGAGAATGAACAAAGTAAAAAATGAGTACTTTTTTTTTATATATTGGGTTGGAAATTATCAAGTAACAGCGAGCGTAGCAGGTGGCATTCTATAGTTTCTGCCTACTGCCATGGCGTGAAATTATGTATGTATCATGGACGTAAAAAAACTCGGACGGATTCTCGCTAACAGAAAACTGTGTCACTCAGAGTCAGCCAGCTCGCTGTACGTACGCACACATTCACAGCATACTCACCCATTACTCGTGCAAACATCAACACAGTCGACACGTTTACGCGGCAAAAAAAGTATTGAAATACAGCATGTCTTGTGTGGTGAAATGTTGCAAAAACCGTAGCGATCGGAAGAAAAAAATACAGGAATCACGTTTCATAGGTAAATGAATAATTCAACAACTTAGTTCCCGATTTTATAGATTACAATCAATATTTATTCACCAGAACAAAATAATTCATCACAAGGCCAGTGTTGCCAATATTCACGTGTGCAAATTACCCTAAATATATGGGAAACTAATATATTTTTTAATCAATTCAATTTATTTAGGTTAATTATTACTAGTTGTTTTATATTCTTTCTACTAGATTTCCTAAAGTAAATGAAGCTTGGCGAAATGATTGGATTGAAAAAATTCGAAATTGTAACTGTCAAAATGACTGGATTCCAAACAAATACAGAGTCATTTGCAGTTTACATTTTGAAACGAATGACTTTTATACAACTAAAGGATGACTCCGGTGTGTTGTTACATGTATGTAACAACACGCCGGAGTTAATTTACCTTTTGAGGTACTGCATATATGCAGTACCTCAAAAGGTAAATTAACAATCTAAGCTAACATGTTAGTAACATGGTATTTATTTTGAAATTACGAAAACGACACGATATTTTTCTTAAAATAAAACAATATTAAGTGGGTAATTTTGGTTATCATGACAACCCTAAATTCACTCACACCTAAGACTGTTGCCGCCATTACGGGACACAGTTTTGTCTTAGCGGGAGTTCCGTCCGACTTTTTTTTTAGGTCCATGGTATGTATGTATTGTGCTCCGTGTGGTGCCGGACGTAAAGGATAGCAGCACCCCATTTCTTCCCGTGGGTGTCGTAAAAGGCGACTAAGGGACTTACTAGAGGATGGGCAGCAGCGTTCTCTATGCATTTTATCACCATACTGCTTCTTTATCTTTATCTTTGATAAGAAATACAAGATCCAACTTCACGAGGATCGCCGTTGCGAGGGTTTGCGCCCCGCAGAGCTGCGCATCTTCACGGATGGATCCAAAACAGGTAGTGGCACAGGTGCTGGAATCTTCTCGGAGGACTTCAACATACACATAGCCACACCATTGGGAGTCCATAACACAGTTTTCCAGGCCGAATGCATGGGTAATTCTCTTGCCGCTTCGGCGATCATGGCCAGGAAAGTTATGGGTCACTCAATACGTATACTCTCAGACAGCATGGCTGTTTTGCAAGCGCTAAACACACAGTAGATTCTGGGCTGATATACGAGTGCCACCAGCGCCTCAACCAGGTGGGTTGCCTCAATAACATAACCATTCCATGGATCAAAGGACACAGCGGTTCGCTAGGCAACGATGCAGCCGACGAACTCGCCAGAAGCGGGTCTAGCATGGCACCTGTGGGTCCTGAACCCATCGTGCCACTCCCCTTCAGTTATCTACGCACTCTGGTAAGGAAACGAACCAGGGACCAACATCACAAGTTATGGTTGGACCAAAGTGAGTGCAGGCAGGCGAAGGAGGCACTCCCTACTATCGACGGCCGCCTCGCGAAACGGGTTCTACGACTAACTAAACAACAGCTGCGTACAGTTACAGCGGCTATAACTGGCCATGGGTCATTTAATAAACGCCTCTTTGTCATAGGATTCACAGACAGTCCGGTGTGCAGGGCCTGCATGGAGGACGACGAGACAGCAGCTCATGAGCTGTTAAACTGCCCGGTGGTCGCCACATACAGGGCAAAGTACTTCGGTAACCCAGGTATCCTAGGTGAGATTGTCAGTAACACCAAAGCGTTGCTGTCCTTCCTTTGGGAGTTGGGGTGGATCGAATAACCGATTTTCCCACCCGTACGCAAAATACGCGCATATTGACGTAGAGTTGCGGACACCAGCCCGTTTTACCTATTAACACCATACTGCGATCGCCAACCCGCCTGCCAAGCGTGGTAATTATGGCAAACACTCCCCCTTAGGGGGAGGCCTATGTCCAGCAGTGGACGTCTTTTGGCTGAAATGATGATGATATATGTATTATTAATCCTAACTAATATTATAAATGCAAAAGTGAGTTTGTTTGTTACGCTTTCACGGTAAAACGGTCTCATCTTATGTACTAAATAACAGTTTTAATTAAGTATAAACCCCAATAAGTACCCTTTACTGGAGTCCCAAACGAGCCGCTGAAAAAAATCATGGCAGTAGTATGTACGAGAGCGACACTGAAAGTTTTTAGAACTGGCCACTAGTAAACGTTATAATAAAAAAATAAGATCAAATTTTGAAAATAGAACTCTTTGCCAATGTTATTGTGTATGTATTTTATTAATTTGCCATTTGTTTACGATTTGGCGGCAAATTGAAAATTGTCTGTGTCACGTCAGCATGAATTTAACGCGAGAAAATTTTCGTATAATGATTTTTTATGACTTTCGATGTCATTTAAGTCAACAAGAAAGTTATGATAGACCCACGATGAAGCCCCCAGCAGCTTTCACGATGAAGCCCATACCTCTATGTTGACAAAGGCCCAAAAAGTCCGTAGTGTTGATTGGTGTCGTGAAATGGTTCAAAGATTTAACGGAGGTGACTCAAATGCTGTGTTCGACATACTTACGGGTGACGAAAGCTGGATTTATTGTTATGATCCTGAAACTAAGAGACAGTCTGCTGTCTGGGTGTTTCCTTCCGAGGAGATGCCAACTAAAGTGAAGAGAGGTCGAAGCGTGGGAAAAGAGACAGGTCATTACGTAATAATTATTTTAGAGCATCGAAAAACAGTTACTGCAGTAGTGGTACACTAACAATTGTTTGCCACTTGTCTTGGAAAAAGTACGGGAGAAACGACCTCGCAGTAGGATCCTCCTTCACCACGACAACGCCTCGTCGCACACAGCCTAGGCCAAGCATACAATCGACTACTTAACGACGTCAGACGTGGAATTACTGGGTCACCGCCCTATAGCCCCGACCTCGCACCTTGTGATTTTTATTTATTTCTGAAAATAAAAGAAAAACTTCGAAGAAAACGTTTTATCGACGCCGAGGAGCAGTGGCTGCGTTTCAAAATGCCGTCGAAGAGACCCCCCCTAAGGACGAGTGGGCAACATGCTCTTCTCAGTGGTTCCATCGGATGCAGCGATGTATTGATGTAAATGGACACTATTTTGAAAAGAGATAATAAAACCTAATAACTTGCTAGTTTGTTCAGTTTTTGATTTTCTAAGAACTTTCAGTGTCACCCTCGGATAACAAAATTAAAAGGAAAACTATCACAGCCAAGTAGGCTTTACAAGTTAACGAGTAATAGTCGACTTTTGATGTGAAATAAACGTAATTGAATAAGAATTTAATCATTTTATTCTTTTGGCCTTGGACGACCCAGCGTGGCTTCAAGCCACTCTACCCATCCGTTTTGGTGGCCTTGGCGTCCGCAAAATTACCAGTATTAGCTTACCGGCGTTTCTGTCCTCTGTCCACAGCACTGAAAAGTTGACCCGGAAAATTTTAGCTCCCTCCCTGGTTGACTCTGAAGTGCCGTGCTTGACCGATGCCGTGGACGTCTGGAAAGCGGCTTGCCCGGATACAGATCGGCCCGCAAACCCATCTTCCCAGAGACAGTGGGATGAGCCGCTCTGCAGGTTGGTACGGTATAATCTTATCAATACGTCTACCAATACTGCTGAGCGTGCCCACCTGCTGGCTGTGGGTGAGTGGGAGTCGGGCCTCTGGCTTCAAGCACTACCGTCACCCAACACAGGCACTATGTTGGGTGACACCACCTTCCGTGTCGCTACCTGTCTGCGTCTGGGCGCTCATTGCGGGGCTCCGCATCGCTGCCAGTGCGGAGAAGCTGTCGACTGCCTTGGACATCATGGCCTATCTTGCAGTAAGAGCGCAGGCCGGATAGCACGTCACGCCAGCATTAATGACATCATCCGTCGTGCTCTTGTCACCGTCGGAGTGCCAGCTATTTTAGAACCTAATGGCTTGGCACGCGACGATGGGAAGAGACCAGACAGAATGACCATAATGCCTTGGAAGTTAGGTCGGCCTTTGGTGTGGGATGCAACATGTGTCGACACCCTTGCGCCATCCCATCTTTCTAGCACGGCGAGCTGTGCTGGGGCGGCTGCTGCAGGTGCAGAAAACCTCAAACGGCGAAAATATTCCAATCTTATTGGGTGTTATATGTTCGAGCCGTTTGGGGTTGAAACATTAGGGCCATGGGGTCCAAGTGCCCACTTGGTTTTTCAGGATATCGCCAAGCGGTTGGTCGACTCTTCACGTGACCAGAGGGCTGGTCTATTTTTCAGGCAAAGAATCAGCATCGCCATACAACGTGGCAATGCTGCCAGCCTTTTGGGCACTTTTCCGGTTGACAGCGATGCGGAAGAATTTTTTGATGCCCTATGATTCTGTCCCCTCCTTTTTTATATAATGTACATATTATTATATTCTGTTAGCGTATATATTATGTAAATATTTTTCCGAATGTACATGTTAAAAGAAGTCCAATTAATTATAGCTTTACCCATTTTATTCTGAGTTGTTTGCAGTTTTTTATTGTGCGATTTGGCAGCACTTCCCCATATTAAGATTAAATAATCGAGATGTGGTTTAACCATTGAGTTATAAATAACATGAATTTCCCTGAATAAGTATTTTTTTTTACTATCATATTTTTTCATTATTATATGCAGTTATTTCCTTTATTCAACCATCCTTTCATGGATATTTTCTATACAAAATAGTGTCAATGTTTCAAAAAAATAGTTATCATGAAGATAATCTGACAAAAAGTTTAATTAATATTTTTTACAGCTGAACATTTTAAAGTATCAGTATGTTTTTATCAAGTTTTAGTCATATAAATAACAATATAAAACTGTAAGACAATACAGCAAAATGAATACTATAAATATACTTAATATTAACGCAAAAACATTTTAAATAGAGTAAACACAGTCCAATAAGAATCTTTTTCAATTCTCTATGTTGTGTTGACCTAATACCAGTGCTCACTTAATTAAATTAAAAAAAACCTTGTGGATATATTATTACCGCATCACTAAAAAAAATATTCAAAAAAAGAATACTTACTGTGAATATCACTGATATTATCCCAGAAACTGTTCATGAAATTTCTTTTGAACGCGAAAAAATCGTATTGATTACGGCAGAACACATTTCTTGACACGATTAACTATTAAATAACAGTAGAGAATTAAGCGTCCGGCAATTGTCGCACGCAAAATGTAGTAGGCGACGCAAACGGCTAATTATAAAGTCCTATGCCAATTCATACAATACAACCGCTTATTTGTGAAACATCAAATCCTTTTCCGAACACAGATAAAAACGGAAGAATGCACACACAACACAAAAGTTTTACAGGGAATGCACAGTTTATTGCCCTAATTACGGTAGCCGTATTGTTTATAACTGTGTCGAAACAATGTTAGTTTTTATTGAATTATTATGCTTCAAGGCACAAAATTCATCCTTTTTCTGATTCTGACGTGACGTTGTAGGGCTGTCCCTTTTTAGTTTGTTATTAGTTATCGCTTTTAGTCGATTAAGAACAAGTATAAATCAATTAACGATATTCAATATTTGTAATTACGAAAGAAGCGCTACCGTCTAGGATAAATACTCAAAGCTACCGTTACGTACATACGTTTAACTCATGGATGTATGTAAAATACAAAAGTCCTAATTATACAAAACACCCAATTTATTTAGTAGGTAAAACTCTAACTCTCTAACTAACTCGTAACTCCGCCCCTAAGATCCCCCACTAAGAGAGACCCCTAATACTAGTTGAAATAACTTTTTAGTAGAAATTCGTTCTAAGCCATCTTGTTACTAACATACCTACTAAATTAGATGCAAAATCCCAACCCTAGAATACGCAATTTCCAAAGACAACAGAAACAATCAAGTTTCGTATGCGTTCATAAATTATTAATTTTTAATAAAATTCAATGACGTTACACTAAATCTTTTTGACCAATATACCATAAGCGCTATATTCGTTTGGATTATCGCTATAATCTTGTGAAATACTTACAACCTTCGAGCATATTTTAAGTCCTCTTTGCCTTTTTTTAAAACAAACGAAGAATTCATATTTTGCGAAACTAAATTCTGAATTCTGATTTTTAAGACTGCACCGATGAAGGAATCAGGTGATCGATCGATTTTGAAAGCTGTCATCTGTCGTACGGGATAATTGGAACCAGATTCTATTTGTTTTGTTTACAAAATCAAAGAAAACATTATTGAAAGTTAGAAAACTTGAATGAAAAATGTCTTCATTTCTATGTTTTGTTTGCCACAACACCGTGAACTCAGATACCAATGAAGAGACGCGGGACAAATACAGAGAAATCGTCGGAATGAACGTAAAGATATATCTCGTGTTATTGCTATAATATTTTATTTATTTACATTCAGTTCTAACCCTCTTTTCACTGCTTCTAAGCCTTTTGTAGCTCACCCCTAGACATAGACTTCTCGTATGTGTAGAAATTCATTACATCAATAATCAAACGCAACTCACCAAAAGATAATGTTAGTTCAGTAAAGTAATTACAAAAACGCAACTCACCAAAAGTTAATGTTAGTTCAGTAAAATTACAAGTTGCCTTTTTTCTATTAAGCCATGGCGATATCTCGTCATGTCATCACCATTATCATCATTCTCCTGCCCATATCCCAATTTATTTGGGGTCGGCGCAAAATGTCCCTTTTTTCCATACTTCTCTATTAGTCTGTCTTGTATGTTTCAGTAATCGTGTACAATTACTGAAACATACATACACTGACTGGATAGATCCACTCAAATCTGGTTGTACTTTCCTGAAAAGACCATCTCGGAGACGAATTCCCAAGGTACCTTGGGGCCTGACCAAGATTATGTCTGGACTTGAAAAGAGACTGTGACCTCTGTGTTTGTTTCAGTATTTAATCTCGGAATAGTTGGTTATGAAACACCAATGTATTTAACTGTTTTTTAAAACCAATAATACAGAATTAAATATCATTTATCAAAAGGTACTTCTCTGCCTATTCCTCCATTACTAATAATTATGAATATCACAATCACTACTCTGCCGTCATTCGGTAAAAAGCCATAACTACTTTTTTTTCAAGGTTTGGATGCAAAAAACAGGTTCAGGATTGGCTGCTTGGGCTTAATTATGCTGAAACCGAAAATCTTTTATCTTTCAAATATTAAAGTATTCATCACACTAACACTCATCATATGCATACATACACTCATCACACTCACACTCATCACTTACATACTTACACTCATCACATACACACATACATTTGGTCACCTTTAAGTCCTAATTTTGATTAATTATACTAAACCGACTGTGTCCTAGTGCGGGATCCAGTGTCATACCTAAATATTGTAAAACGTTTGAATGAATCAATAAAACTTTTTATTATTATTGTCTTAATTGTAGTTCCAAGCTCAGTCAATAGTCTTAACTTTAACAGTATCTATCGACGGCTATAACTTAAATACAAATTTATCACCTAGATAGAAAGATATATGTAGAGTTTAAGGTGAATCTGTAACACGCAAAATTCAAATTTTCTTAAGTTTTTTTGCAATTTGCAGGTCAGTGTCAGGTTGTAGTCCATTGAAAGACTTTTTCATGAAATCATGACAATGGGGAATATATCTAATTTAGAGAGATGTATTAAGAGCGGCCAACCCGTCATAATTTTCATACATCTTTCTTTGAAATTTTTGAACTACTTATCTTGTGCACTATCTCTAGGTAAAGCAAGCAAAAAAAAATTTTTGGAGAAACAAATTCAGTATAAGCCAGCAAAAATCTCCTTTTTAGAGACACTTTAGGCACACAACACTTTTGAACGTCAAAATTTACAAAAAAATAGAATTGATTCTATTTGCCCCTTCCAAAAGGTAGTTTCGTATGAAGATGAATGGGCAAGCAACTCCACCGTTACTCTTTTAAAAATGTTTTACAATATTTTGTTTGAGTACAATAATTATATGATTATATGTGAAGACGATGCACCTAGAATAAAATTACTATATCATAATAGGTAAAAAGAATTAAAAACTAAGCAATGAAAAATAACTTAATTATGAGATAGATACATAGTGCTCACATATTTACAAACATCGTAAAAGTATGTTTTTCTAAAAATAACAAAATAATAAGTCAGTGTGTGAGTATAGGTAATCACAGAATGTAAAATCAATATCATAAAAATAACAAATTATACAATTAAAATAGCAACCAGTTTGATTTTATTTTGCACAAATATTACCTGAACTTTGCCCGTTCATAATGTACTCATAAATTGTAAAAGTAAAGAAATCATCTTGATAGAAACCTCGCGCATGTAATGCAGATTCTTTAAACATTTATTTCACAAACTTGAAAGGTTTATTCAAATACACGTATTTCCTGGAACAAGTTTTATGAAATTTGAGTACATTATTTTTCGTTCAATATTATCGCGTTCTCACTCGTTTGTTAATAGTTTTCACTTGCGCTGGATGAAACAACAAACTTTTCGACCATGCTCGCGTTGACGATAGACGGACCGGGAAGGCCCCTCTTAATAGGGGCGAGCTTATTGACAGCCTCTTTGGTCTACTGGTTGCAAATGCTACTACTGGGCATGAGAGTTTAATACCCGGGTCTAGCAGTGTTTTTGGGTTTTCCCATCTGGAATTTCTCAGTAGCAGCCCCTAATCTAGATTCATGCCCAGTTGATAGGAATAGGCTCGCCCCCTATTACATGGGACTTAAACATAACTGGCGAAATGAGAGTGTACTGTATGTAGACTTCTGCCTAACTCTTCGGGGAATACAGGCGTGTTGTTATGTTACTATTTACATTATACAATGTAATTTTTCTAAGACTAAAAATATGTAATTGATAAGGGCTTACTATATTCAATAAAGTTTTGAACGAATCCAAAAAAATAAAAAGCACATGATAAATAATATTTATTTCTCTAAATTGGTTAAAAAGAAAACACATAAAAAATAACTTATGTTTTAAAACTTTATCTCCATTTGAAATAAGATTAGAAATTTAAATAGGTAAACCTTTTTTACAGCCCGTTCAACCGATTTTGACTTCGATTCCGTTGGCATAAGGAAGGCATTAAAAGCTAAAACGTGGTTACAATACCAACTGGTTATTACAGCTGCCATTTGTCATACCACCAACGCAATAGAAGTCAAAATCGGTTGAACGGACTGTAAAAAAGGTTTATTTAAATTTCTGATCTTATTTCAAATGGAGTAGGTATAGATGAGTTTGGTTTTTCCTTTCGGACTGAGGAAAAACTTGAACAAAAGTAAGACGTCACAGTCTTTTTTCAAGTCCAGATATAATCTTATCTGCCAGGGTTACGATTCTGTCCGAAAGGGATATCGTGGCCCTGGCACACAGGCATCTGAAGGAACACGGGTAGGTTTTAGTCAGTAAAAGTCTGACACGCCCTCCCGCTCCGGGTCCCGCTCCACCCGGAGCGGGAGGGCAATTATTTGATAATTTCCCACCAAAAAAAAAAAAAAAATCTTATTCTTATGTTTAATAATTAATATGTTTGTTTCAGATGTGTCCAGATTCACACTTATGCTATATTTGCTGCCATATGCTAAATAAACTTTGGTTATTTAAATCTGTATGTTTAAAAAGAAGTTTGGAATATCCAGTACTGTTTAGGTAAGTATTATAGGTAACCTAGGATGTACCAAAATTATTTCATTTTCACCTAATATGTGGCCAAATAATAACAGTCGCATGGTTCGATCGAAGGATAAGGGTGACCATACATAAACATTACATCTCGAGACCATTGCCGTTCGTAGTTCTTTGACGGTCGTCAACCAGTCTTACCAAGGGGTATCGTGTTACCCAGTAGCTGGGTTGTGGAGGTCAGATAAGCAGTCACTTCATGTAAAATACTAGTAATCAGCTGCATCCGGTTAGACTGGAAGCCGCTCTCATACCTCAGGCGGTGACTAGCAGTCGCGCGCGTACTATAGTAGAAAGCGATCTTCGCGCGAATACGTCACTTTTTGTCCGGTGCAGCTCAGTAGTTTTTGAGTTTATCGCATTCAGACAGACAGACGAGGCGGGAGACTTTGTTTTATAATATGTAAAGATGTAGGGAGTCACCACTTTGCCGATAAGGCTTTTGACGGTGTTAGTGATCAGAAAGTCGTCCAGTAAACCTTCAACTGAGAACACGCTCTTTCATTTCCCGACCTTCTGATCACTAACACCGTCAAACGCCTTATCGGCAAAGTTACAACAAGTGTTACATAAACTTAGTGCACATATACCTTCCGGAAGAAACTCTCTAAATGATAGCGAACACCGCGTCAAAACTCGTTGCGTAGTTTAAGCCGGATCTCCTGCGCGTGTTTGGAACAATGGAAGGAACAATGCGGTCACACAGCACACACGAAAACCGACTTTAAGTTATCATGTGTATAGATTAGGCTTTTGATTAGGACTGTTCCGTGTGGTGCCGGACGTAAAGAATAGCACCATCCTATTTCTTCCCGTAGGCGACACCCACGGTAAGAAATAGGATGCGATTTTACATCAGAAATTATGTTTCTAGTTTGTTATTTCTATGAATAATAAACAAACACAATACAATTTCATAAAGTACATATACTTTTTAGAAAATTTCACCGATATATCCATATATTTTTGATATATCGAATTCGATATCAACATTTTTTTTATAATATCGAAACGATATAAGTATATCGGCACATCTTGCATCCCTAGTATACAGGGTCAAATTAAATCAGCTAGCGAAACTGCAGACGCGATGGGTATCGATATCAAAACACGATAAAATAAAAATAAAAATGGTTCGACGACAGCTGGTATTGTTGTTACTTGAAGTATGAGCTAAGAAAATCTGTTTTATTTTGTATTATCGTGTTTAGGAATCATATCAATCACATCTGTGAAGTTTACACAAAAATAAAAACTAATTTTTTAACTGATATTTCAAGTGACGGACGGTCAATGATCCCACAGAAAAAAACATCAAATCAATTTCATTTTTGTTTTATCGTGTTTAGATATCGATACCCATTACGTCTGCGGAGTTTCGCTAGCTAATTTAATTTGACCCCGTAGATACAGATATTAAAATGATACTTGAACATTTACAGCGAAAAGGGCACAATAAACCTACAACGAAATGAAATGGAAACAATTTTAATATGTTCCGAAGAAAATTGTCTACCAACCAACGTATCACAAGTTTTCGTTGATAACAGAGATCAAAGTATAAATAGTAATGACTATATTAAACTCGAAGAAAGTCATAATGATTTTGATGATTATTTCCGAGATAATTCTGCAAAGGAGACTGTAGAAACGGAAATTGAAAGAATAGAAAGTTTTGATGATTGTGATAGACAGATTGTGAAAAGTGACGAACAATTTGTGAATAATGAGGAACTGATTGTGAATAATGATGGACATTTTGCGAATAATGAAGAAAATATTGTGAATAATGATGAAAATTTTGTCAATAATGATCTTCACTATTCTGGTGATGAAAATATGTTTGATTATGAAATAAATAAAGACCAAGAAGGTGAATCGGAATCTAAAGTACAGAGTGAAGAAGAAGATGAAATACATTATGAGGATTATGAAGATGAACGAAATGAATGTGTAAATGAAATTAGAAATGAATGTTTGAATGAAGAAAATGCTGGAGAATTAGGTAAATATATAATGTGTTTTTATTTTAAGACATAAGCTAATATGCCACTTGTCAAATATCTATCCAATGTTACTTTGATCACGCGCGCGTTACATCACGCTTGTATTTTCCAAAGAGGTAGGCAGAAGTGTTTATACTCGCCAGTAATGTTTAAGTGCCATGTAAAAGGGGCGAGCCTATTGCCATTAGCCGTGCACAAATCCAGACTCAAGACTGCTACTGAGAAATTCTTGTTGAAATACCAATAAATACAAAGTCAAAGCATATATTTCAATTAAACTAATTACAGGCACTTTTGAATTGTCAAAGAGTCGGCCAGTTGGAAAAATTAAACTGGTTGCCCATTCCAAAGCGTAGTAGGATCCTAAGGTGAAGAATGGACAAGAAACTCCATGGACACTCTTTTAAAACAAAAGCTCAATGAGCTGGTTAAACTGCTGTAAATCGTGCGCGGGATGTGGGACGAAATTCGCTCGCGCCGATTATGTTGTGGCGGCATTTACATTGCCAAATGCGAACTACGCGTCACACTGACGTCACGCAAAATCCTGCATCGCGCAAGCAGAGTTTACCGCGCGACTGGCATATATACAACGTCCCGACATCAACCGTCTAGCGGCAGTTGCCCACCAGACACAACACCCGTCTGGTCGGAGGTTCCTCCCTTTTCTATGGAGGATGAGTGAACTTTACATCAGGTTCCTCATGCCTCTATAGTGTCAACAAACTTGTATGGAGAGGTTTTCAAACTGGTGCGAATAGTCGTGTGACTTCCTAATCATGCAAACAATCGACATGCATTCGCCTCGGGCGCGTCCTATTTTTGGTGAATCCGCAGCTGTAGCCCGCGAAATTCAAATTTTCTTACGTTTTTTCAGGTTGTATCTTGATCACAATATGCTCCGCGAATATAACAGATATACTATACCAGTGGTTCTCAAACTTTTTTGGAGACGGAACCCTTTTCGAAAACGAAATATTTGACGGAGCCCTAAAGTAATCAAAAATGGTTTTATGTGTATTCTTCATTAATAATCATATTACTTGACATTAAAATTTACATATTTTTTTACTTTTGTTGAAATATTTAGATTGATATTATGTTACTCAGGTACCAGAGTAAAATAAAATATAGTAGGTAGACACTCCTTTAGTATTATTTTTTTATTCTGACCAGTATTTTTGCACACAGAGGCTTTGCGGAACCCTAGGGTTCCGCGGAACACACTTTGAGTATGGCTGTACTATACTATAATTAGAATCATTAATACATCTCTCTAAATTAGATTTGTTCCATTGAATGACTTTTATCATGACTTTGGAGAACAAATCTAACCTAGATAGATGTATTAATGATTCTAATGATTATATTTCTGTAAATACATATCTGTTAGAGTCGCGAAACATATTTTGATCAAGAAACAACCTGACACTGTCCTGCAAATTGCAAAAAACGTAAGTAAATTTGAATTTCGCGGGCTACAGCTGCGGATTCACCATGAATCGCGGTCAGCGCGTTCATATGTCACTTCTTGTTCGGCAAAACGGAATGCAGCGTAACCACGCGTTCAGGTTCACCGAACAAAAAGTGTCATATGAACGCGCTGACCGCGTATTCGCGCGGCGATTATAAATAGCACGCGTGTCAGAGTAAAATATCAATTTTGCCCGACCTGAGAATCGAAGGCAGAACCGAATTTTCATATTTGACTTTCCTAATGATTAAAACCACATTTTCTCCACAAATTCCAGATACATCGAAAAAGAAAAAATCTAAGACGAGTAAAAAGATAGATTTCGAGAAGATTCTTCTGTCCGCAGAAGAGCAGAAGGCAGAATTAGAAGCACAAAGAAAGAGCAAGAAGTATCTAGAGGCAGAGTTTAAATGCTATAACTGTGCTTTAGGATTTCTGTTTAAAGATACTTATCAGGCGCACATGATGAGGCATGAAGAGGTAAGATATACCAAAAAAACTTCTTAATAAATAAAGAGTAAGAGAGATTTAATGTTAGAGAGAGAGAGAGCAGTGGTGGCCCAGTGGTGGTCGTAGGTTCGAACCCAGGCAGGCGCTTTACTTTGTGTACCACCATCGCCACTGCTCTCAAAACGGTGAAGGAAAACATCGTGAGGAAACCGACATATCCTAGAACCAAAAAATTGACATCTACCAACCCGCACTGGGCCCACGTGGTGGAGTACGGCTCACTCCATTTCACAGAGAGGAGGCCTGTGTCCCAGCAGTGGGAACATTACAGGAATATAGGCTGATTATGTAATGTGAGAGACAGAGTGTGTTATATCTTTCTTCTCCCTCATGTAACGAAATGTGCCAAAACGTGACGCGTCCTTGAAATTTCACTCTCAATTCTCGTTCAATTATCGAATCGGCGCCGGCGCCTAAGAAGATTTCAAAAATTACAACCGGTGAGGTTAACAGCTAGCAACAAAAGTCCATTAAGGTGAATCCGCAGCTGTAGCCCGCGAATTTCAAATTTTCTTACGTTTTTTTCCCAATTTGCAGGTCAGTGTCAGGTTGAATTGTATCTTGATCAAAACATGATTCGCGGCTATATCAGATATGTATTTACTTATTATCATTAGAATTAATAATACATCTCTCTAAGTTAGATTTGTTCCATTGAATGACTTTTTCATGAAATCATGACATTGGGGAACAAATTAAACTTAGAGAGATGTATTAATGATTCTTATGATTCTCTAGTACTAAGTGTCTTTGAACTAAGCCGGGGACAGACAGACAGACGGACATGGCGAAACTATAAGTGTTCCTTGTTGACTACAGAACCCGAAAAAGGTCGATCGCAGCTGTCATTTTGGGCAAGCAAATTAAAAATCAGCGCTAAAGCCCCAGCGTCCCCGAATCGGAGTCAACGGTCAAGCCCCGTCAAGCCCCGCTGACTCCGAATCGGGGACGGCGACTCACGCTATTCAAATCTCAATTTTCACATATAAATAAGGGCTAATATTGTACCTACCTACCTATTGCTTATGTTGTACCTATTGTTTACGTAACCTTTTCGGTGCCGACGGGGTTTCGCCGTTAAATTAATTTAATTCTTTCACAACATTTATCAGAAAGCCGTGGTCAAAATTAAAACATTTAAGCCTTCTCACGTTTGGGTCGAGTAGGTATTGAAGTTGGTGTGAGGTGTGCCATGTGGTGCCGGACGTAAATAATAGCACATCCCAGTGGCGAAACCATCGTATAACACGATTCCTCCCGGCTTCCCTTCGGAAATTCGGAACACAACCATACTCTATCGTCATTGAAAAATGGCACAATCAGTAGTGTTTAATAATGCCAAATAATATGTATAATCACTCAGTAGGTATTTAATACACCGTACAATTAAAACATTACAAAACGCCTACATTACACTTTTGTCCTTATAACCCAACAACAAAACATTTTGCTGTAAAATAACTCGCAGGTGCGTCCGGCTTGCTGTGAGTTTCTAAACAAAATCGACGTCGTCAGGAGGAGTTTATTTTAAATGGAAAATATTTTATTGCTTCGGCTTATCTCTCTTATAAAATCACCCTTCGCCACTGGCACATCCTATTTCTTCCCGTGGGTGTCGTAAAAGGTGACTAAGGGACTTACTAGAGAATGGGCAGCGTTTTTACTATTCTGCTTCTGTACAGACAAAATTAATAATAAGACGAAACGATATCATGTTTTACCTTGGATGTACAAAGTGTAGCAGTGGAGTAAAACCCCCCCCCGAAATTTGTATGGAAAAAGTATCGACTAGTTTAGTTTATCGCCTTAACACCATACTGCGATCGCCAACCCGCCTGCCAAGCGTGGCGTTTATGGCCCTTTGGGGGAGGTATATGTCCAGCAGTGGACGTCTTTCATGATCTACATGACGTCTCGCCATGGAGTGGCATACGAATATAAAAAAAAAACAATTTATACCTAATATTGTACCTAGCATATAATAATAATAAAAAATGTCAAACAGGTACGTACTATTACAACATGTTTACAACCATTTTACAACACTATTACAAAGTTGTAATTCTTAAATGTTCACTATGTCTGTATCTAGCACACTAATTGAGTAGCACTCTCTCAATCACAAATCTGAATAGTTTTGAAGTATATTGCAAATCCATTACCTACTCCATAAGTCCGAAAAATCTGTCTGTTCAACAACGTAAATAATGCAATGAGCAAAACTAGGGTTTAGATCATAAAGAATAATTGTTTGTACCGATGAGGGTGGCATAATCAGTTTGTGATTAAACTCTGTATAAAAAAAAAATAGAATTTAAATAAAAATGCAATGAGTGAACTGTTGAACTGGCAAAATTGCCCACCCATTGCTACTGACAGTGACAGAATTACCCTGCAGTTTTTAAACCGAGCAGTATCTAATTAAATATCAGTTAATCAGTAACAATATTTATCACTTACTTTTTATCAAAAAATATTTTATCAAAATCATTTATTTGCCTAAATAAGGTACAGAAGGTTGGTAAAACGTACAATAATGTTCTTTTATTCTGCCTTTAATTTCGGCGTGCGAATACAAAATAAAGCTACATGTCGGCGTGAGCAAATTACAACGTAAAACGGAACGCAACGTTCAGTGACATCATCGCCCCACTCAGTGGATCAGGCGAGTTGTGGAAGGGACAAGCCTTTATAACATGGCGCACTGAAGCAAAGCGCCATTCTGAGTCTAGCGAGCGCCCCGTCCACAACCTAATTGTGACACGGATCACGCCTGATTCATATCAGAATAGTTTTAAATAGTTTTTATTATTTATAATCATTTGTTGTTCTCAATTAAATTCATTTTACGATAATTTTGATTTTATTTCAAACAATGGCAAATAGAAACCTTGAAGACCATGTAGACCCTGTAAGAAGTAGGTCTTCTTCACCAATTCTTCAATCCGGCGATCCTCGCTCCGAAATCAGAAGTGGGATGGGCCGAGGTATATCTTCGGTTCCATCCGCCCTTAACGATGGAGGAACAGAAGCCTCTAGGTCAAACCAGATGCTGTCAACCTTGGCTAGTATTCTGGAAAACCTGTCACGACAGCAGCAAGCTAGTATGCAGGCAAATCACGAGCTTCTTGCGGGAATAATAAATAAAACTGTGGCTCCGACACAGCGACCAAGGTTAAGCGATATCTATATCGCACCCTACAACCCAGATGGTGATATTCCGATTCGAGACTGGTGTGAGCACGTTGATCAGGCCAAATCACACTGGGGGTTGGCTGATTACGAAATTTGCAACAAAATAGCTAACCTGTTGCAAGGTCGAGCCAAGGCGATTGGTGATGCTTGGTTAATAAAGTCTCCTGTTTGGAGCAAAATGCGAGAAGCGCTGATACAAACGTTCGAACCTGAAGCACGATACTCCAATGACATACTTAAGTTACGCAATTTCAGATTTGATGTATCAAATCCAGCAGAATCAATAACCAACGCCTGGCACATTTGGAAACGTGTAATAAATGGCAATAAGGATACTGACGCTGTGGAAGCTATTATTGGCTGCGTTGATAATGAGAATCTCCGCTTACGATTGATATCTAGTAAGTGCACAACTGTGCCTGAATTAATTTCTGTTGCAGCTACAGTCAGGCAACGAGAAACACGTCATGATGAACCACCAGCCAAGCGGCTCAAGCTTAAGACTCGAGACGAATCCATAGTATGCTTTAAGTGTGGCAAGACTGGGCATTATCAAATAGCCTGCCGCAAAGCAAATGACAAAGCAAACGACCCAAAGCCACTACTGAGTGAAAGTACTAGTCGAGAGTCTGCGAATCGAACGGAACGTCCAAAGCCTAAATGCAATTATTGTAGCAAAATTGGTCACGTTGAAGAAAAATGTTTTAAGAAGATGAGCGATGAAGCTAAAAAAGTTAATCTAGCACAAGAACACGACGAAATACTCACTCCTATGATCATTGCTATTGGTACCCATCAATTTACTGCATTATATGACAGTGGGGCTGCTCGTTCCCTGATAAGACGATCGGTAAGCTGTTCCTTACCAGGTAAACGTGAAGATTGTTCCTTGATGTTGAAAGGCATTGGAAGTAAAAGTGTACCAATTTTATCTTACCAACAAATCAACACGACTTGCAACATAAACAATGTTTTCATTGAAATTACGTTCCACATTGTGGAAGATCACGAAACTCCCTGCGATGTTATGATTGGAGCCGAAATTGTAAAAGGCACCGGCTTGAATGTTCTCGTTACTGAGCGAAGCGCTACAGTAGTAAGGAACTCGCTGATTTCAACAATCCAAGTTGCAGATAACACTTTAAAAGACCTGGACACGGATTTAAAAAATGAAAATGAAATAAGTGAGTTAAGACAATTATTATTAAAATATAATGATTCTTTTACCACCGGAATTCCGAAATCAAAAGTTACAACTGGAAGTATGGACATACAACTTAAGGACCCATCTAAAATAGTATCAAGAAGGCCCTACAGGATGGCACCCATTGAGAGACAAAAGGTAAAGGCCATTATAGACGACTTGATTTTCAACGGGATTGTTCGAGAAAGTACTTCCGATTTTGCGAGCCCTGTTATATTGGTCAAGAAGAAAAATGGTGAAGACAGAATGTGTACCGACTATCGGGAACTGAACAAAAATACAGTTCCCATAAAATTTCCACTGCCAATTATTTCAGACCAAATTGATAGACTATCAGGAGCTGCTTATTTCATTAGCCTTGATATGGCCCAGGGGTTCTATCAAATTCCCGTTAATGAGGCCTCAATATCAAAAACGGCTTTTATAACTCCCGATGGCCTGTATGAATATGTAAGAATGCCGTTTGGATTAATGAATGCACCGGCAGTATTTCAACGCGCTATAATGACAGCATTACGACCTTTGCTCGAAGACATTCTTATTTATATGGATGACGTCCTTATTAAATGTGAAAGATTCTCAGAAGGTTTACGGATACTGGACAAAGTTTTAGACGCCTTGACCAAAGCTGGATTTACAGTAAATGCTAAGAAGTGTTCTTTCTTCAAAACATCAATTGAATACCTCGGAAATCTGATCTCGAATGGCACTGTTCGTCCAAGTCCAAGAAAGGTGGAAGCTCTTGAAAAGGCACCAGTACCTACGAACGTAAAGCAAGTACGACAGTTCTGCGGACTAGCTGGCTACTTCAGGCGCTTCATACCATCTTTTTCAGAACGTATGATCCCTTTATACAATCTTACCAAAAAGGACACTAAGTTTACATGGACATCAGAATGTGAAAGCGTCAGGCTCGATATAATTCGCCGACTTACATCAGCACCAGTTCTAACCATATTTCAAGAAGAGTTGGCGATCGAGCTCCATACTGATGCCAGCAGTTCAGGGTTTGGCGCTGTTCTTATTCAATTAAAAAATAGCCGGCAACATGTGGTGGCATACATGAGCATGAGGACTACGGAACCAGAGAGTCACTATCACAGCTACGAGCTAGAGACACTTGCTATTGTCCGAGCCATTAAACATTTTAGGCAATATCTTTACGGCAGAATGTTTACTATAGTCACTGACTGCAACGCCATAAAGTCATCATCTCACAAACACGAGCTTTTACCCAGAATTCACAGATGGTGGTCATTTTTACAAAATTACTGCTTTAAAATTGAATATCGTCAAGGAAACCGTATGAAACATGCAGATTTCTTTAGCCGAAACCCTGTGGCGTGTATCAACCTAACCCAGAATATAGACACCTGGCTGAAGATTGAACAAAGACGTGACAAGGAGTTGTCCGATCTGATAAAAAGACTGGAAAACGGTGAAGAAATAAAAGATTATCGCCTTTATGACCGCGTCTTAGAACGAAAATACAATGAAGATGAGCCCGGATGCAAGAAGTGGAAAAAGGTGATTCCAAAATCATATCAATGGAGCCTTATTAATGCCTACCACACTGCACTAAAACACTTTGGCTGGGAGAAGACACTAGCTAAGATTCGTGAAACCTACTGGTTTCCTGAAATGAACACAACAGTAAGACGATTCATCGACAACTGCGTTATTTGCAAAACTAGTAAGGGAACCTCAGGCGCTAAACAGGTACAAATGTATCCTATAGAGAAAAGTCCCATTCCCTTTGATACTATTCACATAGACATGACTGGACACCTTACTCAACGAAACAATAAACACGAATATGTCGTCGTAATTGTTGACGCTTATACGAAGTTTGTGACTCTGACTTATGCAACAAACAAAACTGCAAGTTCTATGCTTCACGCTCTCAAACACGTAGTAGCTCTATTTGGAGCCCCTAAGCAGATCATAAGCGATCAAGATACTGCATTCAAAGCTGAATTTGAAGAGTTCTGTAAGCAGTACAGTATTCACCAACATTTTATTGCACCTGGGGTTAGTCGGACCAACGGACAAGTAGAACGCATAATGGCTGTTGTGAAAAATGGTTTGACTATCATCCGTAATTATGAAACGAAAGACTGGAAAAAAGGTTTGGATGCCCTCCAATTGGCAATAAATTGCACCAAGAATAAGACTACAAACGTAAGTCCAATCAAAACTCTTACTGGAAGGCAATGTGCAGTACCAGCTGAATTACTATCCTTAATTAATGAAGAGGAAGGACGAGTAGATCGAAACCAGCTTGACAACTATGTGCAAAAGAAGATAGAAACAAGAGGAAAGAACGACAAAGAAAGATTTGATAAAGGAAAGGCAAAAGTTAAGAGATTTCAAAAAGGCGAAATAGTTCTCTTTCAGACTAACCCCCGAAGTCAAATTGGACTCGATTTAAAGTTCCCAGATGCATACGAAGTTTGGAAAGTATTAACAAATGATCGCTACCAACTTAAAAAAATTACTGGCAGAGGTAGACCCAAGAAAGTGGCTCATGACCAGCTACGCTTAGCACCAAAGCCTGGAGAATGCGTCGACGAGGATGCCGTGTCGGCGGAAGATGAGCCTATAACGCCTGCAAATGAGCCCCCCCTTACCAACGGGATGTAGTTCAAAAATTAAAAGAAAAACGAAGAGATGGGCAAATATGACACTATAATAATGCAAGTAAGTTTATTTTTGTTTGCTTAATAATTACTTTTCGTTTGTTGAGGACAAGAGCCCCCATAAGAGTAGCATCATTTTATAAGGACAGTAGTTTCCGTACTATTTTGGTGTTACACATAATTTGTCGCAGTGTGGCTTTCAAATTGGTCAATGTTACGCTTACGTTTGGTGAGGCGTGTCCTCCAGTTCCAAACCATAGTGTAAAGTGATTTGTTAAATCAAATTCATTGATGTTATCGCTTGGAAGTCTGATAGACGGATTCCAGGCATGTGCGTAACGAATCATAGGCGAGGGTTTATCCAGTAAACGACCTGGTCATGTGACCATTGTTTGATGTTGGGATACTGCGAGATTATTCTCTTGTTACAGGATAAGGTCAGTGACGACCTTTTTGCAGAATGGCCGTGTCGGCGTGAGCAAATTACAACGTAAAACGGAACGCAACGTTCAGTGACATCATCGCCCCACTCAGTGGATCAGGCGAGTTGTGGAAGGGACAAGCCTTTATAACATGGCGCACTGAAGCAAAGCGCCATTCTGAGTCTAGCGAGCGCCCCGTCCACAACCTAATTGTGACACGGATCACGCCTGATTCATATCAGAATAGTTTTAAATAGTTTTTATTATTTATAATCATTTGTTGTTCTCAATTAAATTCATTTTACGATAATTTTGATTTTATTTCAAACAATGGCAAATAGAAACCTTGAAGACCATGTAGACCCTGTAAGAAGTAGGTCTTCTTCACCAATTCTTCAATCCGGCGATCCTCGCTCGATTTTATTTAAATTAATTGATCATAATCATGCAGTCATTAAACAGATAATCCCCTTAAAATTGTATTATTGAATGAAATAAATGTCAATGATCAGTGGAACGCGACTAACAAAAGGTATTTATAAAGCAGAGGTCTAGGACGACATATAGTGACCAAATTGGTGATGTTCTTCAAAAAGGTCAGGTGCGAAAGGAGAGATGTATGAACGTAGGCGAAGCAAAAGGAGTATGTAAGGAGCGTAGCAGGTGGCGTTCTATAGTTTCTGCCTACCCCCATGGGAAGAAGGCGTGAGTTTATGTATTTTATGTATAAATGTCAATTTATCAATGAAAAAATAATAATCATAAATGTCAACAATAATAATGTCAATAATAGGAGAGATTCGCCACAATAATCATAACAATCATACCTAATTTAAAATGACCGTGCAATTTACAAAACTTACAATTTATAATCTAAAAACTCATGTACACTATAAAAGCATTTTTCAATTAAAAACCTTGTCAAATTATTTTTAAACCTAGAAAATGGTAGCGTTTTTATGGTGCTTGGTATTTTTTTATACAATTTTATGCACTTATTATAGCTGTTGTTACCTGTAAAAGTGAGATTCGTCCTCGGTTGAAATAACGTATTAGTATAACTACCTACATAGATCGTGGGGCATAGTAGCTTGTCGTTGTTACTAATAAAGAAGTATTATCTATAATTATGACTCATAGATAATACTTCTTTCTTAGTATAAAATATTTTTTACAATATAAATATTATACAAATATACAATATGGTTAAGTTGAGGATTAATGTTAAGTACTATGTTTGACGAAACCACGATTCCATAAAATTTTATTGTTAGAAAAAAAATCCAAAGCTACCTCCAAACCGAACAATAAACCGCTGGTATTCAAAAAATACTTCAAATTAGATAATGAAACTTAGCATATTAACTGAACTAACTATAAAGCAGGTCTTATGTTATTTTTTTTTTAATTACCATTGTTTTCACCGTAAAAAGAAATAAACTAAATTATCGATGCCTTGGAGTCTTCTACCTGCCACCTTGTCTCGCGTGACCGCCAGCAGTAGGTGCGAGCGGGATAAAGGGTGAGGTGGCGCCGAGGTAGTATAGACTTTTAAGGGGGATGCGCTAAGGTAGCCCGCGAAATTCATTTTTTTTTAAGTTTTTTGCAATTTGCAGCTTTTTAACAGGTTGTATGTTGATCGAAATATGATAACAAACAAACACAAACAACTGCCGTAACAAATATGGCTTTACAGAATTATAATCATTAGAATCAGCATTACCACAAGTTCATAGATTTTATTAGAAATTTTAATTTTGCGGGCTTCCTTAGCGCATCCCCCCCTTTTTCCCGTTACAATAAAGGCCTGCGCCCACTAGTAGCCATCACTACATGCAAGCGCATACTGCCGGGGGGGGGGCCCTTATACACGACGAAGTGTACCGACGCGACATCGCGTTAGCGCGTTCTCTTCATAACACATCTGCCGAAGCATCCCGTGGGATGCCGAAGCATTCCGAACCGAAGCCGAAGCATTAAAGACTGCATTAAAATTGCAGCTAGAAAAAGTTAAAAAGGTCATACCACCGTGACGAAGAAGATGTGTCTTCTTTTTGTTCACAAGAAGAGTTTTTTACTTCTGCTTCTTTTTCAGAAGAGTCGTCCTCTTCTTCATACGATGATGTTTTCTCAAAAGAGGGCAATGTGGGTACTTCTGAGAAAGGACAGTGATTCTTCTGGACCCAGCGTTCAAATCCCTTTCGGCCTTGTGCTATTTTCAACATCATGAGACACCGATTCTCCGCCGTTTTCGCGTCCAAATAGGCATCTTCCACAACTCTGTGGTAAATATCTTTCAAACAGTAAGATTCATGCGGACGAATGTCGGGCTCATAAAAAGGATATCTCACTAAGTTTGAATAGGATTTCTCTTTAGCAATAACTCCGTCATCTTCATTGACATCGGTTTTAACCCAGCCCTCATAATATTCAATTCGCAACAAATCAAAAAACACTAAAAGACTATCTGTACATTTAACAGCACTGGCTAACGTTACGTTGATATTCTTGAAATGATGTTTGAGTACTGGAAAATGATAGATAAAACCGTCATGAGCGACCAAGCAAACGGGGCTTTCTAGGCAGTTGATAAAAGCATTCATGGCATTAAAAGCATTCTGGTCGAATTCTGTTTCCTTCTCAAGTAAAGAATCGTTGAGCCCGCTGACCTTGACGCTCCGTTCATGCATGGTTTCGCACACTGGTTTAAAGCACATTTGGAACTTAGACAGCACTCGCGGGTCTTCGTTCAGTCCGTCAAAGAGGTGTCTTCTTTTTACCGCTACCATACTCAATTCCGTGATTTCTGGCATCCGATAATCGTCACCGACTTTACTTATAGGCCCGGTAGTTCCCATATCTAGGAATACGTAAGTTTCTATACTGCCCATTTCTTTAACGGCGAATGTAAATAAAACTGACACTTTGAAATTCTATTAGGCTCGTGTCCTTATTGAACTGTGGCTGCCATCTTGTTTTTTCAACACACTTCACAAAACAATTGCACAATGTTTTAATGACAGCGCGCATTAAAACGTCAATTGCCGTACTGACTAGACATTCGAGTGTCAGTGAATAATCTATTTATATTTTATCTGTACTTATTATAAATAAAATTCGCTTTTCGTGTCTGTCTGTGTGAACGCGTTGTTCTTCTAAATTACGCACCGGATTTTGATACAGTTTTCACGTGTATTTGTTTATTGTTCGGTTTGGAGATAACTTTGTAATTTTTTCTGTCTTAATTTTTTTATGGAATCGTGTTTTCGTCAAACATAGTAGGTACGTCAACTTTACCATATATTTATTTCAAAATTAATGCATACATTCGATATAACGGAGGACCATGCTAAGAAATTTTTAGGTATTGTAGACTGTTATAAGCAAATCTGATTACTACGTCACAGTATCGATAAGTCATGATAAGGTATTATCAGGCTTTTTGTACTAATAGCGATAAGGACCTACAACGCGAGGTTCCCGAACAACGTTTTGCGAGCACACGTAGATATAAAAAAAACCGGCCAAGTGCGTGTTGGACCACGCACAATGAAGGGTTCTGTAGTTGGGATGAACTTATCCCAAAAACAAACTTAACATTGTAGTTGAAAAACATGTTCCCTCATATTATATTCCAACTGCAAATTTAAGGTTGTACGCACAATATTGAGAGATTTACCATGTTATTTTATGATCAAAGACTTCTTATAGGTTTTCCTGTAATCTATAAGCAAAGAACTATTTTCTGCATTTTTTTTTCTCCAAAATATTGGCTCAGTAGTTTCAGACATAAGGGGAGGGGACGGACATGGACAATGGGAGGGAATGGACAATTTTCATCAATTTTCTTAAAAAAATTTAAAAGTATTTATTTTTAAATTATAAAAATTTATATCTTAAATCCTTACAAGTCCTTTGATTTGAAAAGTCACACACTCACGCGGAACGGTTCGCAAAACCTTTTTTTTTTTCTTAATTTGCCCCCCAAAAGTGAACCCCGTATTCAAAGTTCATTTATTTACGTTACAGGTCCGTGTTTGGGTCATTGAAATTAATATGTGTACCAAATTTCAACTTAATCGGTCCAGTATATTCGGAGCACATCGGCTGTGACAGACGGACATACAGACAGACAAACGAGTGATCATCTATGGATTCTGATTTTTCCTTTTGCCAGATTGAAGTATTATTGAAGGAGACTAGCTTTTTACAAGGTCCACGTCAGGTCTTGAAGGTTTTCATTCGCCATTATGTAAAAAAAATCGGGAAATTATGTAAAAATTAATTATAAATATTTAAAGCAAAATTAATTTAATTAAACAACAATGATTAAAAGTAATAATTAACAATAAAACTTTTTGATAATGTGATTCAGGCTTGATCTGTGTCACAATTTGAGTTGTGGACGAGGCGCTCCACACATTAAGTAGTACCGGGCGCTAACTAGACTCTAGGCTTGTTGAAAAATTATCGATGCATCGATACATCGATATTTTATCAAGTATCGAAAATGTATCAAATACGATATATTCCCAATAGCAGTCAGAGCAATTCAATTCAATGTTTTGTTAGTTTAAGATTTTACATTAGAAAAGATGTTTCTAGTTTGGTATTTAAATTAATAAAAAATAAATACAATAGAACTTCATAAAGCAAAAATATATTTTTTTTTAAAATTTCCCCGAAATATCGATTTTTTTTTCGTTATATCGAAATCGATATCAATATTTTTTTTAAATATCGATACAGTATATATCGACACTTTTGGCGCTTCTTGCATCCCTAGACTGTCCCCGTTGGTCGGTGAGTCCCTTCCAAACTCGCCTTGACTCGCCTCATAGTCTGTGACTCGCCTGATCCACCGACTGCATGGGGCGATGATGTCACTAAACGTTGCGTTCCGTTTTACGTGATAATTTGTACACAGTTTTATTTTTAACCGAATCCATAAAAAAGAAGATTATGCATTCAACAAGTTTTTTTTTTCAGTCAAACGGGGAATACCGCTGTATGCTATGCTGCCTCCGTTTTGCGACGGGCGCCGTCCTTCGATCACACGCTTCGCTCCACTCCGTACGATATCGGTGCTCGCGTTGCTGCGAATACATTAGGGCTCGACAAACTCAGACGCATGCGAAATATTGCCATGACAAGGCGTCGGCTGCCACTTGTCATCTGTGTGGGAGAGTTTTTCAGTAAGTATTTATTTATAAATGATTTTTGACGTGACAACGTATTATAATTCGATGGAAATAATAAAACATGACTCATGCGGCGTTACCTCTCATGCGGCGTTACCTCGCTCTGAGGCGTTCCATTTAAGGCTTATTTTTTTTTTATTAAAAAAAAAATGTTGCCCTACACTAGGAATTTCTCCTGTATGTTCCTGTGCGTTTACAAACATTTAAACTCACATACACAAACAGCCAGACCCGGAACAACTACTTATAGGTCATACAAATATTTGTTCCGTGCGGGAATCGAACCCGCGACACGCAGCGCGGCAGTCAATCGCTTAACCACTGCGCCAACCGTGCCGTCAATCTTATGACATTGTCACGTTCAACTATCGTCAGTAAACCGACTTCACAGACAACCGATTTTTTTTACTGTATAAAGGTTTGTAGTTGTACCAAACTCTTTTACACGTCAATCATATTTTCGTCACATGATTTTAGTGACTTTTAAATCTGTTATTACGCTTCATATAATGCAAGTTAGTTATACAAAAAATATTATGTTAAACTAGAACGCATACACATCAATTCTATATGTGAATATTTAATGATTATAGTAAAATACTTAATGAAATAAATTCAGGAAGTAATCTCTACCCAAAGCATAAAACACGATATTACTTTCAAACTACGTAAAATGTTTTCATGCTTTTTTTTTTTGTATGAATAAAATGTTTTATTATCTATAACTCTATTTGTGATTTTTTTCAAATATTCATATTTTCGTTACTAAAAAATAAAAATAAATATTCCATCATCATCTGCCTAGCCTTTTCCCAACTATGTTGGGGTCGGCTTCCAGTCTAACCGGATGAAGCTGAATACCAGTATTTTACATGAAGTGACTGCCTGTCTGACCTCCACAACCCAGTTACTGGGTAACACGATATCCCTTGGTAAGACTGGTTGTCAGACTTTTGGGCTTCTGACGACCCGTAACAACTGTCGTAGATCTACAAATGACAGCCGGGACCAACGGCTTAACGTGCTTTCCGAGGCGCGGGGGAATTTTGGTATGAAAAGATGGTCACCCATCCACGGACCAACCGCGGCAAGCGTAGCTTAACCTGATCGATCGACAAATAAATATTCCATATGAAAGTTAATGGTGATGCGGCGTGAGCGCGACGCGCATTTTTATGGCCAAAAAAAACGGCCAAGTGCGTGTTGAACCACGCACAATGAAGGGTTCTGTATTTGGGATGAATTTTATCCCAAAAACAAACTTAACATTGTAGTTGAAAAACGTGTTCTCCCATACATCGATATACGTCACGGTCAATTCGCCAACTGCAAATTTAAGTTGGTCAACTATTACTCGTTAACTTGTAAAGCCTACTTAGCTGTGATAGTTTTCCTTTTAATTTCGTCATAATATACTACTGCCGTGAATTTTTAGGGTTCCGTACCCAAAGGGTAAAACGGGAACCCTATTACTAAGGCTCCGCCGTCTGTCTGTCTGTCTATCTGTCCGTCTGTCACCAGGCTGTATCTCATGAACCGTGACAGTTAGACAGTTAAAATTTTCACAGAATATTTAATTATATAATTATTCACATTAAAAATAAATAATTAAATTAAAATAACACAAATATTTAAGGGGGCTCCCATACAATAAACGTGATTTTTTTTGCTCGTTTTTGCTTGATATTGACAACGGCAACAGGTAGACGCTTGAAATATTCACAGAATATTTAGTTATATATTCACTTTAAAAATAAATAATTAAATTAAAATAAAACAAATATTTAAGCGGGGCTCCCATACAACGAACGTGATTTTTGCCATTTTTATAGATAATGGTACGGAACCCTTCGTGCGCGAGTCCGACTCGCACATGGCCGTTTTTTTCAGAGATATCCGTTTTAGCGTGAAAGCGTAACCAACAAACTTATTTTCGCATTTATATTATTAGTTAGGATTAATAATATACATAAACACATAATTAAACTCACGCCTTCTTCCCATGGGGGTAGGCAGAAACTATAGAACGCCACCTGCTACGCTCTTTACATACTCCTTTTGTTTGGTTTACGTTCATACATCTGGTCATACACGCATGCCGGTTGCGAGTAGGTAGGTACTTATTAATAAAATATTAGTCATGATCGATTAATTATTGAATCATGGGCCTGAATAAATAAGTAGGTATTTACATTGACGTATTTCAACATTTTTGTTAAGGCCCGGATAGCTCAGTCGGTAGAGCATTGGACTTTTAATCCAAGGGTCCAGGGTTCAAGTCCCTGTTCGGGCGATTCTTTTTGTTCATTTTTATTATTTTAATTTATTTCTATTAATTGAGACAATTTAAAAAAATACTCTATCAGCCGTAAATGCTGAAGATTTTTTTTACTTAATATGTTTTGGGTTCAATTCCCGGGTCTGTCGTTATGTTATTGAATTTTGCGTTAGGAACTTTTCAGTAGCTGTCCGGAGTTTGGATTTGTACCCGGTTAGTGGCAAAAGGCTTGTCCCTTATTACATGGAACCAGTGTTGCCATGTCCAATATCTGGTCGGTGGTAAATCCATTATAAAAATACGGTAGATTTTATGAAACTACGGTGATTGGGTTTATGAGAAAAGCGGTGTAATTACGGTGTAACACTTTAATCATACAAAAATAGAAGTAAAGTTACTAGATAATAATTCAAAAACATGTAAGTACAAAAATGAGGAGAGGTAAGGAAATAAATACCATAACTATGCTGAATTTGAGTTCGCGTATCACTGGTCAGTTTCCCTCACTTGTCAGTTTATATAATTCACCAGTTTCGTTGATTAGTCAGTTTCGCTGATTGGTCAGTTTTGCGGATTAGACAGTTGCGTCAACTCGACAGTTTCCAGTGTTCGCCAGCAAAATCTCCTCATTTTTGTAAATGTTTCGATTTTTTTTTTTGCATACTTACATAATACTCGAAATTAATATCTATAAACGTCAACTCAATTTGTTAGCATTATAGAGGGCACGAAACAGGAAGAATCCCCGAACTTGTCTGCTGGTGTGACCATTGTAGTGTCGGACAATAATATTGGGATCGGAGTGCGTTCATAATACATATTATAATACGTCCATAATACATATTAAATGTGTTTTGATTTAGTTAACTTTTTTTACAACAGTAATCTTAATCCTTCCGGATAACGGTAGATTTTGTCACCGTTGTCATGCCTCGACGGAAGGTGGTAATTTTTTGCTCAATACGGTGCATCTACCGTAATCACGGTGTACTTGGCAACACTGCATGGAACACAAACATAACTGGAGAAATGTATTTGTGTATAAGGTGTATCTATTCATACACGAAATCTCTTAAGGGGTCATTGTACTCATTATTATGAACAACTTTTATTATGGGACCAAAACAGAAATCGCGCACAAAAAATCATCTGCTCCTAAATTTTCACGAGTTATGCGAACATCATTGCAGCCGAAACACTTCCACTGCTGGAAATATACATCCCCCGCAGCCGGGTTGGCGGTCGCAGTATGGTGTTAAAATGCATAGAGAACGCTGCTGCCCATTCTCTAGTAAGTCCCTTAGTCGCCTTTTACGACACCCACGGGAAGAAATAGGATGGTGCTATTCTTTACGTCCGGCACCACACGGCACATACAACGATTTGGTTCTCTTTCACGCTAAAACAACGGAACGGATTTGCATGAAATTTGGCACACGGAAAATTGACAATTCAAACTCCAGTTAAACAGAATTATGTGAACTTACAGATGATTATAATTCTGTAAAGCTTTTTTGGTACGGCCGCGAATCATATTATATTTAAATCAACATACAGCCAGTTAAACTGACCTGCAAATTGCAAAAATCATACATACATAATCTGCCTATAATGTTCCCACTGCTGGGACACAGGCGTCCTCTTTCTGTGAGAGGGAGTGGGCCGTAATCCACCACGCGGGCTCAGTGCGGGTTGGTGGATGTCACATGTCTTCGAATTCTTAGTTCTAGGACATGCCGGTTTCCTCACAATGTTTTCCTGCACCGTTTTGAGAGCAGTGGTGATGAAACAATTTACACAAAGTAAAGCGCCTGTCTGGGTTCGAATCTACGACGTACTCCTCGTAAGTCGAGGCCGTTAACCACTGGGCACCACTGCGCTGCAAAAAGCATAAGAAAATTTGAATTACGCGGGCTACCCTGACGATTTCGTCTTAAAATTCGAAATACATACCTAAACTGTATCAAATTCTGAAGTCAGAACTCGTTTTGTAATGACGCGGATAATGTTCTACATTACAGGGATGCCAGCGGCTTACAGCAGCATCTGAAAAGGTTCCATATGACCAGGACAAGTAACAGAACATACTCTTGCAGTGTTTGTGGCAAGAGTTATAATAACCAAGCAGCTGTTAGGACTCATATGATGTAAGTATTTAAGTACATACTTATCCTATCCTCCATAGTATCCCATCCCCGTCGCCAATGTATTATATTTATAGTTAATTAAGACGGTATGGTACAATACCAATTACATTAAGAGCAGGCAGTCTAAATCAAATTTCGAACGCAAGCTCCGCCCCTCGCTCCCCGCTACTGCATTATGTGCTAAACGCTAACACATCAGTAATAAAGTTGAATATCGCGTGCGCTCTTTGATCGTGTTCGAGCACGAAACTAAATAACGTAAGTCTCAGTTCTTATTTCGTTTATAACTAAAATAATAACTGATCTAGAGAAAAAATATCTTGTGGGTGGATAATTAACTATATTTTCTTGCTGTGAATATTTATTTTAGACATAAAAGCCAAACAATCCTGTTTGTTTTTTAGAATTATCCTTAAAAAAGACATGATTTTCGAATAAAAAATGTATTGAGAGATTATATTACAATACCGTAACTGTCTTCAACATGGAAAGAAAAAGATCCAATAAATCATATACTAAAGTTTCAATTTGCGTGTGAATGTTTCAGAATATTCATGCAAATTAACATAAAAATAGGGAGCCTCCTCTTAAGCCTAGAAACACTGGTATTGAATATAACCAAATCATGTTCACTAGATAGTTTATTAAAATTTCTGGTCACACGGATTAGAAACGAGTTCTACCCGTACGCGGACTTTTAATGAGGGACATGTAACAAGCTTTAAAGGTGAGCGTAACATTTTGCAGTGTTTAACTTATCCTAAACTGCCTAACAGCTCCGGGAAATTTTAAATAAGTACGACATATCTGCAATGCGTCTGCTCTCATGCAGTGGTAAGATCTAATCTCTTACATCGCGAATACGAGAATTGCTCCTCCGCTGTAACTGTAAATCACTTTTAACCGACTACAAAGCAATCTCTCGCGTCCGGCCCTGGTTCGAGCCATGGTTCGGAGCGAGAGCGCATGGGAGGCCGTCACCTCCTTCTGCGAAACAGTAATGCTCGCGAAGGAGGAGGCGGAACGCGTGAGGGAAAGGCAAAATCAACGCCCTCGCGCCCCTAGTCGCCGCAGGAGACGCCCCGGGCGTCGGGAATCGCAGGCCGATTCCCGGCCACCGAAGGCGCGGGCTTGCGGACGGAGAGCGATGGGTAGCTCACCGTCCGATAAGGACCAGGCCTGGGTCGACGGCGCGTTGTGTTCCACGCGTGCCTCAAAGAGATGTCAGCACCAATTGACGGGGTCCGAAAGGGCCAATGCCTGCTAGGGTTACGAGTCTGTCCGAAAGGGATATCGTGGCCCCCCTGGCACACAGGCATTTGAAGGAACACGGGTGGGTTTTAGTCAGTAAAAGTCTGACACGCCCTCCCGCTCCGCCCAGAGCGGGAGAAGTTATTTGATAATTTCCCACCCAAAAAAAAAAAAACAATCGTTGTGAGACAAATATTATATCAAAAAAAAAAAAGGTTAAAACTGTATCCCAAGATCCCCGACGCAAGTGTGGGAAGGGAACACTGGGGTGGTTTTTAGTCAGTAAGAGTCTGACAGACCCCTCCGGCCGGTGCCAGGGCGGAGGACATCCATGAGGATTTTCCACCCCGGCAACAAAAAAAAAAGGTTAAAACTACACAACTACAAACAGTGCGCGAGCGGTGCTGCGGTAGCGGCCGAGGAGTGCTACTTCCAAGTTGCTCGCAGCTAGGCAGGCTATTAAGTATTAGCGCAAGGTCCATGCGTCATGTTCGTGAACGGCGCCGTCAGTGGTAATTTCTGGGCTGCCACGGCTTATTTTAATGCTTTTATCTTTTTATTGCGGACGCTTTTAACGTGCACGTCTTTCTACATTGTCCTCACATGTATAATTTCAACATGAATGATGTAACCAATACTTTGTCACAATATTTTGATTAAAAAGAGTGTCCGTGGAGTTTCTTGCCCGTTCTTCTCCATAGGAACCTACTACGCTTTGGAATGGGCAACTAGCTTCATCTCTCTGACTGACCGACCCCTTGACAATTCAAAAGTGTCTGTAATTGGTTTATTTGAAATAGATGCTTTGAGTTTGAGTTTGGCGCGTTACGTCGTAAGTTTGATGCCTGTTCAGAATTTGTCAGTTTCCCATGTTGAACTATTCCATAGTTCAGTTTCCATTGTAGCTAAAATTATTTTATGTCGTTTAGCGAGTTTTTTCATATAACTTACGTTTAAAGTTGATATTTGCTAGTTCAGTTTCCATTGCAACTAAAATTATTTTATGACGTTTAGCGAGTTTTTTCATTCTAAAATCAACCTAGATTACTTACGTTTAAAGTTGATATTTGCTAGTTCAGTTTCCATTGTAACTAAAATTATTTTATGTCGTTTAGCGGGTTTTTTCATTAAAAAATCAACCTAGATAACTTACGTTTAAAGTTGATATTTGCTAGTTCAGTTTCCATTGCAACTAAAATTATTTTATGACGTTTAGCGAGTTTTTTCATTCTAAAATCAACCTAGACGACTTAAGTTTAAAGTTGATATTTGTATGAGTTGCAATTTTATGTATTTATCTCGTATCGTTGGCCTGAATATAGCAATGTATAACTATTGAATTTCTATCCAACTTTTTAGAAAGTTTTTTTTTCTTGTTCCAGAAAACACATCCATCGGAAGTTTAGTTGCGACCAATGTTCTTCAATCTTCAGTAGCCCATACACACTAACCCAACACAAAAAGAAACACACTGTAACAGAGGAAATAAAAGAACACTACTGCACAACTTGTGGCGTCGGGTATAGTAGTAGGAAGAGCTTATTGGCACACCAGAGACAATCTGTCAACCATCAGCAGAGAGCGTAAGTTAATCTAGACCTAAAGAAATCCAGAAGGTCATTGTGTAATGATCTGTAATGTAGTAGGCCAGCTTGGCCAATTGATTATTGCAGTGGGCCAGCTTGGGCCATCGTGTATTGCTGTGGGCCAACTTGGGCCATTATGTAATGTAGTGGGAGCTTTGACCCTTGTGAAATGGAGTAGGTGAGATCCACCGTTGTTTATTGTAGTGGGCCAACTGGGACCATTGTGTAATGCTGTGGGCACGCATGGACCATTGTGTAATGTAGTGGCACAGCTTGTACCATTGTGTAATGTAGTGGACTGCTATTGGCCAGCTTGCACCATTGTTTAATGTAGTGGGCCAGCTGGCACCATTGTATAATGTAGTGGGCCAGCTAGGGCCATTATGTAATGCTGTGGGTACGCATAGACCATTGTGTAATGTAGTGGGCTGCTATTTGCCAGCTTGCACCATTGTGTAATGTTGTACCCAGCTTGCACCATTTCATAATGTAGTGAGCCTGCTTGGACCAATGTGTATTTCAGTGGGCCAACTTGGACCATTGTATAATGTAGTGGACCAACTAGCACCATTTCATAATGTTGTTGGCCAACTTGCACCATTGTGTGATGTAGCAGGCCAGCTTGCACAATTATGTAATGTAGCAGGCCAGCTTGCGGTATTGTGCAATGCAGTGGTCCAGCTTGGTCCATTGTGTAAGGCAAGCTTGCACCATTGTGTAATGTAGCAGGCCAGCTTACACCATTGTGTAATGAAGTGGTCCAGCTTGGTCCATTGTGTATGGCAGTGCTCCTTAAGGCCCATTTCTTATGGTAGTTTCACATTACGGCCCATCGTGTTGCAGCCTGTTTATATTTTATTGGCTGTACAAATAAAGTGACAGGTCATATATTATTTTCTAGTGTCCAGCTGTGGAAATATAATAAAAAGTATTTGTTCGCTATTCAAACCAAAAAATTAAAATATTGGCTAAAACTGCTAATCGAAACTGTATCTATATTTATATTGACTTATTTCATCTTTAGCTGTAAGGCCCGGATAGCTCAGTCGGTAGAGCATTGGACTTTTAATCCAAGGGTCCAGGGTTCAAGTCCCTGTTCGGGCGATTCTTTTTGTTAATTATATGTTTTTATTAAATATAAATTAAAGCTATAAATGCTACATACACAAAGCATTCGTGGATTTAAATAACTTTTAATTATTTAGCAAATTTAAATTCGAAGGAAAAAAAATCTGTTTTATAAAATCATTTCCATAAAAATAGTTTAATTTTTTTATTGCAATCCATAAATGTACACATACAGGAGATAAATAATACTAAATAAAAACGATTTTGGACCCTGTCGAGCACAGCAACATTTACAAGTAGAAGAGAGGCAAAGCTGTTACTAATTGTTGTTAAATACGAAAACAAAAAAAAAAGTCCCACGGCTAGAATGTTAAATCAATCAATCAACTCAGCCTATCGCAGTCCACTGCTGGACATAGGCCTCTCCCAGGCTGCGCCACAACACGCTGTCCTCCGCCTTCCGCATCCAGTCTGACCCAGCCACCTTCTTAAGGTCGTCGGTTTATCTAGCTGGGCATCCCACACTACGCTTGCCGATACGGGGTCTCCACTCCAGGACTCCGGCTATCGGTCCTTCGACAAACATGGCCATTCCACTGCCACTTCAGTTTGCTTACTCTGCAAGCTATGTCGGTAACTCCGGTTCTTTTTCGGATAATTTAATTCCTGATCTAGAATACCTCCCTGACTAGAATGTTAATATCTAGTTATTATTTATTCAAATTGTGTATGTTTAAAATACGTAATGTGTTTCAATTATTGTGATAACCTAATTGCCCCACGGCCTGTATAATAATTAACTGTTGTAATAAACCAGATAGATAGGAGTTAAACTTTAACAATACCATCCAACCAAGTTCGGTAGTGAATAGTTAATACCATCGCCCCGCGCGTGTCTAGTGCCTTATTATCAAGGGTGGTTTATATCGTGCGAATTTTTACGCTATTTATTTTGTTAGGACAAAAACAGTTTTCTATTTTTAACCGACTTCCAAAAAGGAGGAGGTTCTCAATTCGGCGGTAGGCTTTTTTTTTTTTTGTATGTTTGTTACTCGATTACTCCGTTAATTATGGACTGATTTTGAAAATTCTTTTTTTGTTTGGAAGGGTATACTCCCGAGGTGGTCCCATTGCCACCAAACCAGAATCAGATGAGAGGATCCCATAGAAATCGAGAGAAACCCTCAAATTTTATAGGTAAACCTATAGCGATTTGGGTATTTTTTATAGTAACTTGTGTATTTGCTCTCGGAAAGCACCATTTGGTGAAGTGGAACTGATAATGGAGACCACATATGGCCACCGGAACAATATAATAATGAGTACCCCTATTTAACGGGTTTCGATTAAGCAATTTATGCCCGTCACTACGCATATAGTGAGTGGCAGTTCTCCTGGTTCTTACCAGGAGAACTCCTCAACAATCAACGTCCCTGCATCGAAAAAAGCAATATTTTGTAAAAGGTGATGAGCAGTTAACATTAGGCTATTGTAACTTAGATAAATTCAAAACTGACCCACTAAAAAGTGAAAAATAAAAAACTTTACAAAAAAAATAAGAACCGACTACCAAAAATAACACTACAAAGTGAAAAATAACTTTAATTTCGGAAGTCGGTGGCAAAAACCTCAAATACAGATCCAAAGCCACCGACTTCCGAAATTAAAGTTATTTTTCACTTTGTAGTGTTATTTTTGGTAGTCGGTTCTTATTTTTTTGTAAAGAGGTTTTTTACTAAAATGTTTATTTTATTATTTTAACAGACTGATAACGACTCGTAATAACCGGTGTACTATTTAATGTGATAACATAATCGCCACTCTGTAGGTATATTATCACTCATTTATTTATTATCTTAATATAATGTGCCGGAAAATTAAGCTCGTCCATGGATGCAACATAAAATCAACTTTGATTCCTGACTACAATCTTTTGCTTATAGTATGTACCACGAAAACAAACTTTAACAAAGAAAAACCGGTCAGGCGAGTCGGACTCACGCACCGAGGGTTCCTTACGTATATATGATGATGATGGTTTCTGAAAAACTGTGCTATTTAGAGACATCGTTTTATTTTTCCTGTAATCTTTACATAAACTTCTATCACATAGGATAATTTCACATTTTTCTCTATGCAAACTTCGGAGATAAGGGAATGATATTTTTTTTACATTTTTCATCAAAAATCTAAAACTATGATGCCTAAAAAAAAAAGTTTGAGAATGTGCAAACGGCGCTCTTTCATATGATACCCCACATGCTCTAGTAGACTCCATTCGATTTTTTAAGACCCCTTGCAGGCCCCGTTGCAAAAAAGACATATTTTTTTTAATTTCTTTCTTATTTGCAAAATAGTTGGGTAAACGTCATCTGAAACTATTCCAAATTTCAAGTTGATAGCATTAGTAGTTCTTTAGATATCCAGCTGTGACAGACAGACATACAGACTTAGTCTCACCGTAAGGGTTCCTTTTTACCATTTTGGTACGGAACCCTTAAAACCGACTTAAAAGAACAAAATATTTTTTTTTATGAAACAGGTATTTGTTGCGAATTATTTTTAACTGACTTAAAAAAAATTGAGATTCCTTTCAAAACAATGATAAAAATAGGATTATTCAGGGCCGATTTTTCAATATGCCTTTTATCAGAGGAATAATAAAATGATGGTGGTTTGGCAACTTTTGTGTAGAAAACTAGCTTTTGCCCGCGGCTTCGCCGCTTTCGACGCGTTTTGAATTTGCGTTCCGTTCCAACAAAAAAACGCAACATAAATTAATTAATTGTAAAATAAGTAATGCATTAAAAAATTTTAAAAATATTAGAATTTGTTTCTCGACTCCTACACAATGTACATTAAGGGAGATGCGCTAAAGTATCAGTTCAAAAAATCCTACTGAAAGATTATTTCTGAAATAATCATTCAGTAGGATTTTTTGAACTTAGAGAAATGTAGGTAATGCTGATTCTATTGATTATAATTCTGTAAAGCCATATTTGTTATGGCCGCGAATCATATTAAGATCAACATACAACCTGTTACTGACCTGCAAATTGCAAAAAACATAAATGATGATTTAAATGATGTTTTGAATTACGTGCATATTCCCTATTGTGAGTTAACTACAATAATTAGACATATTATAGCCTCGCGGACTCTTCTTGGTAATGACGAGTACTATAAACCTGTAGTACATTACTATAGGTATCATCAATAGTAAATAAGTAATAACTTTTATGGGCAAATTCTTGATACCTTTTTTTTTTTTTTTTTTGGGTGGGAAATTATCAAATAACTTCTCCCGCTATGGGCGGAGCGGGAGGGCGTGTCAGACTTTTACTGACTAAAACCCACCCGTGTTCCTTCCGTTGCCTGTGTGCCAGGGCCACGATATCCCTTTCGGACAAACTCGCAACCCTGGCAGGCATTGGTCTTACTGGACCCCGTCAGTTCGTGCTGACGTCTCTTTGAGGCGCGCGTGGAACACAACGCGCCGTCGACCCGGGCCTGGTCCTTATCGGACGGCGAGCTACCCATCGCTCACCGTCCGCAGGCCCGCGCCTACGGTGGCCGGAAATCGGCTAGCGACTCCCGACGCCCGGGGCGTCTTATGCGGCGACTAAGGGCGCGAGGGCGCGAATCTTGCCTCACCCTCACGCGCTCCGCCTCCTCCTTCGCGAGCATTACTGCTTCGCAGAAGGAGGTGACGGCCTCCCATGCACTATCACTCCGAACCATGGCCTGAACCAGGGCCGGACGCGAGAGATCGCCGCCGCCGATCGCCTCCGTGAGGACACGGCGGTGCTCCGCCCAAGCTGGGCAGACCTCCACCGTATGCTCCACCGTGTCCTCCGGGCGATCCACACAGTGGTGACACCCGGGCGTTTCCTCCCGCTTTATCCTGAACAGGAACCTCCCGAAACAACCGTGTCCGGTGAGGACCTGTGTCAGGCGGAAGGTGAGGACGCCGTGGCGCCTCTCTAGCCACTCCTCAAAGAGGGGACTTATCGCCACAATTGTGGCGAGCCCAAAATTCTTGATACCTTGAGTTACATTATTGTAATTTTAGTAGGAGTATCAATTTTTTTGAAAAATATTATACAGTCCATGTTACTCGCTGATAATGTAGCTTTCTTTATGTGAAATATTTGTTTGAATCGGTTAAGTATTTTTTGACTTTAACCATTACAAACAAATCTTTTTAATATTCGTTTTGATAATGTCAAATAGCTATATTATTTCTTTTGATAAAAGTTATCGTGACGATTTAAAAATCGGCCTTAAGCAATTCCAAGTTTATTGTTCTTTGTCCTGTCGCTGCATAATAAAGAATGCTCTATCTCTTTCACAGATACGAATGCCCAATCTGCAACCGATCATGCCCGAACGAACGTTCGCTAACCTCCCACATATCAACAGTTCACAGCGCAACGAAACAGTTCCGTTGTGAAACGTGTAACGCGCGGTACAGCAGTCGGAAGTCGCTCACAAGACATGCGCGCGCGCACACCACGCCACCACAGACCAAACAAGCTGTGTGCCATCATTGTGGGAATAGTTTTAAGGTAACGTACAATATGATTTGAAAAGATACACACACTACCTATTTTAGGATATATCTCCTAACTTTATTTTTTCGTTTATCTAGTTATAGTTCGTCTTGTGTTGTTTAGTTTGAGATTTTACTTGTTTTTAGGGTTTCGTAACCAGAGTAAAACGGGAACTCTATTACTAAAGCTCCGCCGTCTGTCTGTCTGTTTGTCCATCTGTCACCAGGCATCATCCAATTGTCATTTTTATAGATAATGGTACGGAACCTTTCGTGCGCGAGTCCGACTTTCACTTGGGCGGTTTTTTTTTCCTATTTTCTTATTGTACACCTCTTTTACCAATTCATTATTTTGTAATTGGAGAGGGGGTCTCCTAGCACAGGTATATCTGTTACTTAAGACGCTGACAAGAGACAAATGATAAAAGTAGGCTTGTCGTAAACAAAAAAATTGCCAAATCTATATAGTTTGTGGTAGCGGAAAAAATATATGTTATTCTTGAACATATTTCTCAGAACTTGGTTGTTAACAAAACATGTTAAGAAAAAAAAAACTTGATACAAATTAACGGTAAACTAACCCTTTACTTTGAGTTTCAATCCAAAATATCTGTATTAAATATCAACGTACGGTTGGTATTTAATTAATAACAAGAACGTCTTATTTGTACGCAGAACTTGGTTGTTTTTTATTTTCGATTACTCAACTCATTTTTGAGTAAATAGATAATTGCTTCATATTTTGCAATAAATTACAAGCATTGTGTCATCGCGCTTCTCTTTCTTTTGTATGCAGTCTGACAGTGACCGCGGTTCTTATCAGCGTCTTAAAAGGAGGTCCCTATGTAAGTTTCTGCAATAAACCTTTCTTTTAAATTAAAATAGAAATATTTTATTTCACATAAACCTACATGGGCACTTATGAAACGTCAGAAGCTAGGTGCACGGTTCCAATTGGTCGTTTCCTATGGAGAACAGCCGGCAAGAAACCCCACGGTTACTCTTTTAAAAAAAAAACTGGGCTTTTTACAATCTTTTACAAAGTTTAGTTTTTTAACGTACTCAATAATTTATTTGCTTTCAACAATGTGTACTTACTTAGGTGGTAACTTAAAATTATATGTAATCATTGTGGGCTCTGTCGGGCACAGCAAAATACTTAGTAGGAGAGAGGAGGCTTTGAAAGACTTAGTTTATCAGTATTCTGAACTAAATCTATTAGGTATTACTATAATATTAAGGGTTTTTTTTGCATTTATTATTTTCTGTAAGTACTAATACTTGATTATTTTATGATAATAAACCATTATCAGCATTATCTCCCACGTAATTCACATTTTTCATTTCCTTTTTTAGGGTTCCGTACCCAAAAGATAAAACGGGAACCCTATTACTAAGGCTCCGCCGTATGTCTGTCTGTGACCAGGCTGTATCTCATGAACCGTGATAGTTAGACAGTTGAAATTTTCACAGATGATGTATTTCTGTTGCCGCTATAACAACAAATACTAAAAAACAGAATAAAATAAATATTTAAGGGGGCTCCCATACAACAAACGTGATTTTTTTGCTCGATATTGATAACGGCAACAGGTAGACGACTTTAAGAATAAATAATTAAATTAAAATAAAACAAATATTTAAGGGGGGCTCCCATACAACATACGTAGTAGTAGTAGACTTTAAAAGAGACTGACCCCTGAGTTTGTTTCGCCGTTTCTTCTCAGGGGTAGTCAGATAGGAAATGTCGACTCCACTTAGCTCATTTTTTATTATTATCAAAGTCAAAGTCAAACCATTTATTTCAAATAGGCACATAAGAGGCACTTTTGAACGTCAAAATTTACAAAAAAAATAGAATTGATTCTAGTTGCCCCTTCCAAAAGGTAGTTTCGTATGGAGAAGAATGGGCAAGAAACTCCACCGGTACTCTTTTAAAAATGTTTTACAATATTTTGTTTGAGTACATTAATTATATGATTATATGTGAAGACGATGCACCTAGAATAAAATTACTATACCGTATTAGGTAAAAAGAATTAAAAACTAAGCAAGGAAAAATAAGTTAATTATTAGATAGATACACAAACATCATAAAAGTATGTTTTTCTAAAAAAATAAAAAAATAAGTCAGTGTGGAGGTTATCACAGAATGTAAAATCAATATCATAAAAATAACAGATTTTACCATAAAAATAGCAACCAGTTTGATTTTGTCTAGACTCTAGATTGTCCTATGGAGCTGGGCCAGCATGTTTCCAAGCATTCCTGTCCTGGATATAATCCTCTAACTTGTAATATGCTTGTTTACAAAGTGTACTTTTAATATGTGTTTTAAATTTTCTCTCATTTAATTTCATTATTCTCAAGGTATTTTGTTGTCACATTTAACACAGTACCCCATAAAAGATGTATGTACTTTAGATAATCTGAAAAATGGTTGATCTATTTTATCTTTATTTCTAGTATTAAAATTATGTCTATTGCTTATCTTGTTAAAAATATGTAGATTTTTCCTTACATACATCAATAATATCATTTACAAAAATGCATTACATGGACGTATAGGGCTACGTCTTCAGTGCATTACATTGTACCGCGTGGACGGAGAAAGTGCTAAAATAAAATTTAAAATAAATAAACTTCCATTACGCCGAAAAAGCACCAACACGGACAGAGGTTGGTTATTTATTTACGACTTTATTTTAAGCGAAGCAATGTTGATTTTAGTTTGATAGTGAAAACCTCGCTAGATGTGCGCTGGCGCTCAGATTTCTTATAACTAGTGGTCGCCTACTGGAAAGCCGACCCCGTCTACTTACAATCTTTATAGTACTTACTAATTCCATGAATAGTACTTATTCAATCTGTCACTTCTGTCGCCAATCTATCTTCAAGCCATGAGGCCCCGGTACCATGTGTGTGTGTGCGTCAAACGCATAGTAGTGTGTGTAATATTTTTTTTTATTAATTTAAATTTATTTCTAATGCATATTATATAAAAATATTAGCTTTCTGCAGTCCTCCTCCATATAAACCTTAACTGTGCCAAACATACTCCTCCGTTCGCGTAATTTTCGTAAAAAGGGGTACCGTAAAACGGGGTGAATTGGGATGCAGGGGTGAATCGGAACGCAACTTTAAAATTGATTTTAACCTTGAAATAATTGTTTGTTGCCAACAAGGAACACATTATAGTCCTTTTTGGCAACAAAATATTATCTAATAACTTCTTCCGCTCTGGGCGGAGCGGGAGGGCGTGTCAGACTTTTACTGATTAAAACCCACCAGTGTTCCTTCAGATGCCTGTGTGCCAGGGCCACGATATTCCTTTCGGACAGGCTCGCAGGCATTGGCCCTTTCGGACCCCGTCAATTGGTGCTGACATCTCTTTGAGGCGCACGTGGAACACAACGTGCCGTCGACCCGGGCCTGGTCCTTATCAGACGGCGAGCTACCCATCGCTCACCGTCCGCAAGCCCGCGCCTACGGTGGCCGGGAATCGGCCTGCGATTCCTGACGCCCGGGGCGTCTCCTGCGGCGACTAGGGGCACGAGGGCGTGGATTTTGCCTTTCCCTCACGCGTTCCGCCTCCTCCTTCGCGAGCCTTACTGTTTCGCAGGAGGAGGTGACGGCCACCCACGCACTCTCGCTCCGAACCATGGCCTGAACCTGGGCCGGACGTGAGATATCGCCGCCGCTGATCGCCTCCGTGAGGACACGGCGGTGCTCCGCCCAAGCCGGGCAGACCTCCACAGTGTCCTCCGGGCGTCCTGATTCACCCCTGCATCCCTATTCACCCCGTTTTACTCGGTACTTACAAAGTTTTCGCTTCACGTATTATATTATAATAATAACACAATTATTTTAATTTTATTTCCAGGGTAAGAGTAAACTCAACAGGCATTTACGAGAAGTTTGTGAAAAGGATAAACTAGAAGAAGAATTATCATCTTATTATGAACATCACAATGTTATTTAAAATTAGCTGCAGGTCGCGGCTTCGCCTGCGTGGCTTTTTCTAAAATAAAAATAGCCTAAGTTGTAACTTAAGCTATCTGCCAGTGAACGTCCCATCAAAATCGGTCCAGCTGTTTCAGAGATTAGCCGGAACAAACAAACAAAAATGTAAAAAGCTGTTACTTTGACATTACACAATTTTATTTATTTGTTTAGAATGTTTTATGGCAATAAATGTTACTATTTATGTTTTGTAGATCGTTTCTTTTTTATTTACTAGTTGTTACGTGTTACATCCAGCGGCCAGCGGGCACTTTTGTATGGAACAGCGCGGGCATCCGCATATTGTAGTTTCAGGCCTAAGCCATAATAGCACGGAAGGTTCCAGGAATAGTTCCATATTGGTTCCATGGGTAAAAAACAAAGACATTAAATTATTTACTTAACAATAGACAGGACATATCGAACAAAATCGCAATCCGATACATTTGTCCTAATAAAAGAGTCTCTCATAGTGTGGTACGCCTGCATGTCAAGTCGTATTTATGTCCACCAAAAGAAAATTATTTTCGTAGTAGGTACCCATACAATATTAGTTTTATGCGAAACCTGAAACACGTGTTTAGTATTTTTATGTAAAGAATCTATGTACAAAGTTTCAAAACTGTATCATGAAAAATCACAAAGTTTTATGGTTGTTATGTTACCGGGTTGTCCGCACAAAAACCTGCCAACGGCGCCCCCGCGCCTCCAGGGTCGTCTTGCGCTCATTAATAATAATTTGGCAGTAGGTACCTAACCGTACGGCGATTGTATTGTAAGTAATTAAATGGTGATAACATTTTCCATCAGACTTAAATATTTTTGGGAAAAATACAACAAGGTGTAAAAATTATTGAAATCGATTCAGTTCGTTATTCTGAACAAACTATATTCTGGTTTCGCATATACTAAAAATAATGTTGTTTATGCCGAATTGTGCAAATCTCGTAGTGATAAAACGACTAGACTTTTGCTATATTACGCTAGATAGCGCCACTGAGACATGGGATCACGTTTCTATGACTTTACTTCTGATAACCCCTCTAATTATCTATCTTAAATCTCTGGTAAAAATCATTCTGCCTAGCCTTTTCACAATGTTAGGGTCTCCTTCCTAGCCAACCGGATGCAGCTGAATACCAGTATTTTATATGGAGCGACGGCCTATCTGACCTCCACAACCCAGTAACTGGGTAAACTGGTTGTCAGAGTTTTGGGCTTCTGACGACCCCTAACGACTGTCAAAGATCCACGAATGACAGCGCACAGTGGAACGAGTGTTTATGAGAGGTTGGACTTACCCATTTCCGAGAATAAAAGTCTAATTTTGAAAAACTAATAATACCATCGTATTTAACTATCAAATGCCTTCAAAACTTGTGCTGACAAATTTCTATTTATCTCTCGTATTTCAGGAGTTAATTGAGAAAATGTGAAATTTTACTATGAAAATGACTGTATATATCTCTCTGCCGCCTCATTGCGGCTTCGTTTCAAGTTTTGGGCTTTACTATCGTATTACGCATAGCAAAGGGTACATTTACTGCTAAGACACATGGTGCGCCAAACGTACACTTTCTGACATATATGGTGATGTATTTAGTTACTGAATCGAGCTCTCTGCCTGGGGAATCTGATCTTATTTCAAGTTGTGGTCTTTACTAGCATAATACACACACCAAGAGCTGCATTTAGTTCTAAGACACATGGTGCGTCAAACGTGCACCTCTGACATATAGGGTGATGTATGAGAGAGGTTGAACATAGGCAATTCCGAGAAAAAAAAAGTCTCACTTTGAAAAACAAATAATGCCACCGTATTTAGTTATCAAATACCTTCAAAACTTGTGCTCACAAATTTCTTTCTATCTCTCGTGTTTCGGGAGTTAATTGAGAAAATGTTCTCCTGAATCTGATCTTATTTCAAGTTGTGGTCTTTACTAGCATAACACACATACCAAGAGCTGCATTTAGTTCTAAGACACATGTCGTACAAACGTGCACCTTCTGACATACAGGTTGTTTTATATATTATTAACAAAATTTGTTAATAATATATAAAACAACCTGTATGTCAGAGGTGCACGTTTGACGCACCATGTGTCTTAGAACTAAATGCAGCTCTTGGTGTGTGTATTATGCTAGTAAAGACCACAACTTGAAATAAGATCAGATTCCCGAGGCAGAGCTCGATTCAGTAACTAAATACATCACCATATATGTCAGAAAGTGTACGTTTGGCGCACCATGTGTCTTAGCAGTAAATGTACCCTTTGCTATGCGTAATACGATAGTAAAGCCCAAAACTTGAAACGAAACCGGAATGAGGCGGCAGAGAGCTCGATACAGTTATTTTCATAGTAAAATTTCACATTTTCTCAATTAACTCCTGAAATACGAGAGATAAAAAGAAATTTGTCAGCACACGTTTTGAAGGCATTTGATAGTTAAATACGATGGCATTATTAGTTTTTCAAAATTAGACTTTTATTCTCGGAAATGGGTAAGTCCAACCTCTCCTATACACTCGTTCCACTGTGCAGCGGGGACCCAACGGCTTAACGTGCTTTCTGAGGCACGGAGGAGTCTCGGTATGTAAAGATGGTCACCCATCCACGGACCAACCCCGGTAAGCTTAGCTTAACCTGATGGATCGACCAGTGCGGCTGTTATTACTTTGCCACGAGCTCCTCAGGATAGACTGTGTTAAAGATGATGTGTGCGACTAATAGAGAAGTTTGGAAGAAAAGAGACATGTTGCCCCGATCACAAATAAATTACGATAAGGGGGCTGTGAGAATGATGATTCAGCTGCTTTCGGTTAGTCTGGAAGCCAACCCCAACATGGTTGGAAAAAAGTTAGCAGATGATGAGCTTACATATTTACCAACTGTTGCCCTTATCTTCATCTGAGATACAGGATGAAAAGTACCCTATGTCCTTACCTAGGACCCAGAGGACCAGAGGCCCAGCGGAAAGGGGGGAGGTGGGGTGTTTATCGGTGTGCCTTTCAACCAAATCCGTTCAGCCTTTTTAGCGAACGTAACAAACAAACTGACTTTCGCATTTATAATATTAATTAGGATTGGATAATCTCGCGTTTCATCACAGTCTTACCTTATGGTAAGCCATAAAGTGACGATGCACGCTTACCTAGAAGCTAGAAGTAACTTATTTCGTCGTGACCTGAAGACTAAAATATAACAGTAATATAAACTAATGGATCTACGTATGGTATTCCGAAATACCGCTCACCGAAAAGACGGTTTTCCGATAACACTACTCCGACGGTTTGTTGAACGAAAAAATGATTGGCCGATGAAACGTTTCGCCGAAAATATTATTCATCGACGATTGGTAGATTCTGGCACTCGCCGGCCGCTGCCGCGGCACCGCTTGCTTCGCTCGCTCGGCTCGTGCGTAGGAGGTCATAGTTTTAACCTAACCTAACCTACCCATTTTTTTTTAGGTGAAACGTTCTATCGACGAATCTCTCATTTTCGGCGAAACGTTTCATCGGCCAATCATTTTTTCGTTCAACAAACCGTCGGAGTAGAGTGTTATCGGAAAACCGTCCTTTCGGTGAGCGGTATTTCGGAATACCATACGTAGATGTTCTTCCCGTGGGTGTCGTAAAAGGCGACTAAGGGACTTACTAGAGAATTGGTAGCAGCGTTCTCTATGCATTTTAACACCATACTGCGATCGCCAACCCGCCTGCCAAGCGTGGCGATTATGGCGAACCCCTTTGGGGACGGCCTATGTCCAGCAGTGGAAGTCTTTCGGCTGAAATTACATAAAAGTAAAAATATTGTTTTAAATAATAAAACCAGACTGTTATTGTCCTACTGGTGTGCGTTACGCCAGCGGAATGTTGTCACTTGTCAGGATTTCGGCTTGACAGATAATTAGTACCCCATCTCGTGTAAATGTGCCCGAAATTTAGAATTTGTGCGTCCAGCCGATCCAAAGATATTCACGAAAAACAGATTCCGCTGGAGTAACGTTACCCCAGTGGCATGTTTTTTAACCGGTGGTCGTAGCTGAGTACAAACTAGCTACTTAGATAGATCACATTTGTGCCTAATTGTGCCCAAAAAATGAAATTTGTGCGTCTTGAGGTTTCAGAGTTATTCAAGATGCCGCTGGGGTAACGTTTAGCAAATTGCTGTACCTCTCAAACGGCTTGACATAAAACGACGATTTTTTTACTACCAATAAATAATTTTATGTAACACTTTTGTGTGAGACTGTTTCAAAAAACGAAATCTTGTACTACAAATTTAAGAAGGTTGGCACAATGTACCGCACGGCCGCTTTTATACAGTCATTCGAATTTGTTCGGTTAATCGTGTAATTTCTCTTCCTATGGTTTTTTGCTTATATATGTGTAGTTACAAGGATTTTTCAGCTGAAACTTTAAGGATAAGCAATTGAATAAAGGCACTAATTATTTGTCGAATCATAATTACCGTCACTTAATAATAACTCATGTATTGGAGTGTTACATTTTAGCGTAGCCAGATTTTAATTAAAATGGAATAGCTCTCTGAGGAGTTGAAATAGAAACATCTAAGTTAGCATGATGCTTTGAGTTCATAAAAGGTACAATCCACCATAATTGGTAAGTTTCTAGGGTTTCTCATTGAAGCGCAAGGAACGATTTTAGGATTTTCGAAAATGATTTTTTTATTTTCCAACGGTGTCAATTATAGAAAAAATAAAATTGCACAGCATAAGCACAAATTAAGACCCAACGTAGTAAAAAAAATCGTAGTTGTATGTCAAGCCGTTTGAGAGGTACAGCAATTTGCTAAACGTTACCCCAGCGGCATCTTGAATAACTCTGAAACCTCAAGACGCACAAATTTCATTTTTTGGGCACAATTAGGCACAAATGTGATCTATCTAAGTAGCTAGTTTGTACTCAGCTACGACCACCGGTTAAAAAACATGCCGCTGGGGTAACGTTACTCCAGCGGAATCTGTTTTTCGTGAATATCTTTGGATCGGCTGGACGCACAAATTCTAAATTTCGGGCACATTTACACGAGATGGGGTACTAATTATCTGTCAAGCCGAAATCCTGAAAAGTGGCAACATTCCGCTGGCGTAATGCACACGTCCTTCTGCAGGGCAAATACTACGTCACATACAGAGAAGGCGCTTGACGCTTGCTCAAGACGGTTTGGCGATTTTGGACATAAATTAACTAAAAGTCCCAGGTTTCTTCACGATGTTCTCCTTCATCGATGTCAGTTATGTCCAAGAAAAACTACGAAAGTCCATATAAATTGAAAGTCACATTGATACTTGCCTTGAACCCACGAGCCACAACCTCGTGCATGAGGCGAGGACGGAGCCACTCGGCCATCACGAAGGATTACGAAGACGGAACGGACGGGTTTGGATTATACGAAGGATTTATTCAAACAAAACACAATATTTTTACAAAAAAGTATTATTTCTTTGTAACAAATACATTGTTTATTTAATTATTATGGTTTATTATATTAATAAAAGGTTACAGATTCAATTTTATTTCACTTCATTAAACATTAACATAGCCAGATATGGCAAAAAAATACTTTTACAAAAGTCATTGGACACTCGACTTCTGAAAGACTTCTATACTGTTCCCTCTGCTGGGACTCAGGCTTCCTCTCTGTGGGCCATATTCCACCACGCGGGCCCAGTGCGGGTTGGTGGATGTCACACGTCTTCGAATTTTTGGTTCTAACGATGTTTTTCTACACCGAAATAATAACTCCTGTGATTGGCTGATTCGAAAACTAGAAATAAATGGATAATTTTATAAAGGCATGTATTTAACGCGGCGGCAAATTAATCTGAATTTGGGATTAAAAATAATTAAAGCGGGTAGCAAAAATAATAGGTTGGCAGCTACAGCGAAGTATTATTTTAAGTAGAAAGTAGCAGCTCAATAATCAGTTTTTAGCTTTATTTTAATTTAAACTGGCATCGAATTTTTGTTTTGGTAACTGAATTTACCAACAATAGAGGGGATCTGGCGCTCGGCGGCCGCTACCGCGGCACGCTCGCTTCGCTCGCTCGCCTTCGCTTGTTAATGGTTACTGTTCTAACCTAACCTAACCCAAATGATTCAATAACAGTAGATGACTTTGCAGCGATTAAGAAATAATATTTAATCGCTGCCATGTTATTTTTTTTTGCAGCAAATAATTAGTCGCCCTTTAAGTTATTAGTCGCCTGGAAAATTATTATCCTTTTATAAATAGTCGGTGGAATAATAATAAGCGCCTGAACAAAAAACGCTTTTTCACGTATTTCTTACCATAGGAAAAAAAAAGAATACTGGGAGTTACCATAAGCATGGCATTGCCTCGTTCATATACCCAAGTAGAATTTATGTCCCATGTAGGATCTTATTACTTAAGCCTTTTTATTAGCAAAATGTCTGTATATCGGAAGACTTCTTGGCGGGAAAGTGAAGCGTCATGTTAGCAGATGTTTTATTTTCTAAAATTTGTGTTTAGCCGAATATTAATGTGTAATAGTGGTGGGTTATTAACCATTAAGTGTTCGTGAACCTGCATTAATGTAGGCAAATGAAACAAAACAGTGCAACATCCCTTTTAAGTTCTCTCGAAGAAGTCCGCGCGAGGTTTCAGTAAAGTGCCGCGTCTTTACTTAAACTCAAGGGGAGCGGGGCGGGATATCATCTATCATCTTTATCATGCATTGAGTGGAGTTCATTTCATAATTATTTAAATAACTTTGTACTTGTTACCTAATTTTACATGACACTGGCTAAATGCACAAACCGTATAAAGCCAAAAAGAAAAAAAAAAAAAAAAAAACGGAATTAATGTCACACAATAATAAATGATTTCCTTGACATTATATAATTTTAAAATCTTTTGACATTATTTTTAAAACTGTATGACATATTTTTGACATTTTATTTTAAACCTGTTTGACATTATATTTAAAATTGCTTGCACTCTTGGTATGTTATTAATAATACGTAGTATTTGTTATTGTATTATGTTATTTCGTATTTGTATGTATTAAATTGCATGTGTAAAGGTATATTCAACACAATATAAATTGTTTAATAAATAAATTAATGAATGAATGCAGAAAAAATCTTTAAATAGACCCAGCCTGCTACAAAAAATTTGTTCAATGCATAAAATCTCACACTGCCCAGTAACTGGGTTGTGTCAAATTCTGGTATTCAGCTGCATCCGGTTAGACTGGAAGCCAACCCCAATATAGTTGGGAAAAGATGATAACGAAACTCAATTACACTGCCTGACTCGGGAATCGAAACCAGGAGTTTGCAATCTATAGAGCACTAGCAACTAAAGCTTGTTAATTTTGTTTTAAACATAACATCACGGCTGTTTTGCCTGAGGCGTTAGGCAGAGGTGTACCTATAGTACATTCACGTTTCGCCGGTCCCATGTAATAGGGGGCGAGCCTATTGCCATCAACCGGGCACAATTCCAGAGTCCGGGCTGCTACTGAGAAATTCCAGACAAAAAGAATACAATAACACTTAGCCCGACCTGGGATTCGAACCCAGGACCTCATGTTCGACCACTAGACCAATCAGGCAGAGGGTAGTTTTTAAATCATACTTCAATAACATAACATACCGCCTATTCCCCGGATGGGTAGGCAGTGCAATACACATTTTACCAGTTATATTTAATCCATTGTATAATTTCATTTGCATGCATTTTTTTTTACAAAATACATAATTAGTAATAAACTATTTTGTAAAAAAAATGCATGTTTCCTTCTACAAGGCTAAACTTATAGTACACTTAATAAAAAAATAATCAAAAAGCTAAGAATGCTTAAAACAAACTATAAGAATAATACATGCATAATAATTATAATATCACGCCTTGCCTGAATAAACGTAAGGGCAGACAGACGTATGTATGTATCGTAAAGTCACATTCCAAGATTTGTTTTAACACTAAAGTTGTGATGATTCAAGAATTTCATGGGAAAATTAACTTTTTTAATTATAAATACATTCAAAATAAAGCAATGTCAAAGCAAATTATAAGCGAATCATATTTTGGTCAAGAGCTAACCTGCAAATTACAAAAAACGTAAGAAAATTTTAATTTCGCGGGCTACAGCTGCGGATTTTCGCGCGTATACGGTATGTAACAAAAACCCTGTTGTTCCTTTTAGGGACATATACATTTACCTACAAGCACAACATTGGTGGAATTATAATTGAAAAAAAATTAAGTATTGGCTAGTCGAGAAGTCAAAATCAAAGAATGAAAGATGTTAGAAATCAGTTAAACATTAAAAATATTAATAATTAAATATTTATTTTAATTATTTTTGCAGAACAGTTTTTATAAATGACTTGCTTTATTACGTATGTATACTGATTCTTAAAACGTAGGTAGAAGGAACAACAGGGTTTTTGTTACATGTATACAATCGTCGCGTTCATAAACATATAACTTTTTGTTTGGTGAACCTGAACGCATCGCGCCGTCTTACGTTGCATATGAATACACTCAATCTGAATCATACACAACCAAAGTCTCCATCGTCCCAGCTTTAATCTTAGCAGGATCCCTTAAATACGTATCAATATCTAAATTGGATTTTGTTGCAGTTTTTTTTACATTTAACACTGAGACTACTGTCATGTGGCTTTGCCTGGCATGGCGACGGACATCGGAGTACTTCCTGAACGATTGATGACATATAGGGCAGTCTGCTTTCTGCTTCCTCTCTTTATGTACTTCCCACATATGTTCCCACTTCAATTTTAGACTGTCGAATCGTTGACTGCAGTTTGCGCAGCGGTAGCCGATGACGACTTTTTCGTGAAAATATTTTACGTGGCGACGATATGAAGTGTCGAAGAAGAAGATTTTGTTGCAAATCTTGCAGGTGATTGGCTCTGTGTTTTTGTGCATCTGTAGAAGAGAAATTTGGACTTTTAATATTGAGAGTAGTTTCCATCCTATTTCTTCTCAGTAGGTGTCGCAAATGGCGACGAAGGGACTTACTAGAGAATGGGCAGCAGCGTTCTCTATGCATTTTAACGCCATACTGCAATCGCCAACCCGCTTACCAAGCGTGGCGATTATGGCAACCCCAAATGACAAGCACTAAGGAATCCGCTGGATGCGGGAAGCACAGAACCGGTCAAAGTGGTGGTGAGGGCCTATGTCCAGCAGTGGACGTCATTCGGCTGAAGTGATGATGATTCGTAAACTTTAACAATCATAGAAATCTGAACATAGTGGGATAATATAGCCTAGGGCCATATTGGCCGTAAATACCGTGAGCCATATTGCCCACCAGATCAAACAATACATACAATTAAGTAAGTGGAAGTTATTTTGTGGAACAAGATTCACAGAAAATTATGTCAGTTTTTACTCCTGAGCATTTTTCATGGACCGATAGCTTACAACATAGCCATTAAATCCAGCATCCACCTTTGTTGTAGTCCATAGAATAGCGAGACTCGCAATACAAGCACTTGCATTATAAGTGGAGTTTCTTGCCCATTCTTCTCCATACGAAACTACCTTTTGGAAGAACTAGAATCAATTCTATTTTTTTGTAAATTTTGATGTTCAAAAGTGCCTCATAAGTGGCTATTTGAAATAAATAGTTTAACTTGACTTTGATAAACATTGCGTCGTATTCTTGATTTAGTACTTTATTTTTTAGTAATTTAATTTATTTGTTTCAAAATCAAAATCAAAATTTTTTATTTCACATAAACCTACATGGGCACTTATGAAACGTCAGAAGCTAGGTGCACGTTTTCCAATTGGTCGTTTCCTATGTAGAAGAGCCGGCAAGAAACTCCACGGTTACTCTTTAAAAAAAAGTGGGCTTTAACAATGTTATAAGTTACAGTGTTAATAGGTATGGGAGGACAGTGTAGGCCCGTCAACAAGTACCAAGTACTTAACAAAATAAAAGATAGTTTACAAAGCTACAGTCTATTAAGCCTACAACATTCTCACATTCACAAATTAAAAAAGAATCTTTATAAAATATTACTAAAGTAATAAAAAAAAAACCTACATATTTAAACCAAATGACAACATTGTCATTACAACTGTAAAAAAAAAACTGAATAAATATTCTGTCCACAAGTCACTAATAAATATTTTAAATTAAAATTTGTAGGTTATGTCAAAGTATGTAAAAAACAGAAATAAAAATCGTAATTTAGGAGCAGTTAATAGACGTTCACATAGTTATATATATAATGAGGTACCAGGGAAGCCACATGTGCAGAAGGAATTATTGCCAAACTTCCTTGTCTTCAACGTAGTCCTTAATCTTATAGTATGCTTTTTTGATTAGAACACGTTTGATGTGGGTTTTGAACTTTCCATCGCTAAGTTCTATAACCGACTTTGGCAACTTGTTATAGAAGCGGATACTGTTTATAAGAAATGACTTGCTTGTTTTAGTTAATCTAAATTTGGGTACCACAATTTCATGTTTACTACGTGTATTTATATTATGGAAATCGCTTCTTATTTTGAAAAGTCCTAAGTTTATGCGAACATATAAAATACTTTCTAAGATATAAAGGGAAGGCAGAGTTAGTACATCAATTTTTTTTGTACATCAATTTGTTTAAATTTATTAAATTAGAATCATAATTATAAACTATACTATTGTTGTATGTGTTATAAAATCTTTAAAATACCATATATCAGGCAAATATATGAATCTATCTCGATAGATAAATGACGACAGCTCTGATGAAAGTCCAGATAGATAAATAGATAGTGTCCTCATTTTAAGGTTCATTTTCTTCCTCCGAGCTAGATATTTGTACATCCGTTTTTATGGTATTTTTTTTCGTTGCCATTCTGTTTTTTTATCTTTATCCATAGTAGCCTTTTCGTTTTTCTTCTTTAACCTGTCTTCCAATTCTCTTTTGTATGAGGATGAAGACAGCAATGTCGTTTACAATTTAAATTTAACTTTCTGCCTCGGGTACTAGTTTTTCTCGGTGCTATTTCTGGTATTGGGGATAGTGATTGCCAGATTTCAATAAAATTTGGCAAGGAGATAGATGGCATCCTATGTCCAAGGACAGACTACTTTTTGTCTCAAAAATAATCCTAAAGGGGGTGATATAGCCATAGGGGATGAAAGTTTGTTTGGGAAACTTAGCATTTCATTGAGATACAAAATTGTTACTGACTATACAATATTAGTTTTAGTATATGCGGAACCCGAAACACGTGTCTAGTATTTATACGTAAAGAATCTATGTACAAAATTTCAAAACTGTATCATGAAAAATCACAAAGTTATAAGGTTGTTATGTTACCGGGTTGTCCGCACAAAAACATGCTAACGGCGCCCCCGCGCCTCCAGGGTCGTCTCGCGCTCATTGATAATAATTTGGCAGTAGGTACCTAACCGTACGGCGATTGTATTGTAAGTAATTAAATGCTGCTAACATTTTCCATCACACTTAAATATTTTTGGGACAAAATATAACATGGTGTAAAAATTATTGAAATCGATTCAGTTCCTTATTCTGAACAAACTATATTCGAGTTTCGCAACAAAAACATAATAACGTTACTCCGTGCGTTCGCAATAGGTGGAATTTCAACTCGTTTGCAATACAATAACATAGAAAAAGAAACCAACTAACCTCAATATGTTTCTCCAAAGACATTTTCGACTGGAACTTTTTACCGCACAAATCACAAACAATCACTGTCAAGTTATGAACTTTTTTATGTTTAGTAAAGTTACTTGAGTCACTAAAGGTACGATCACACAGTTCACACTTGTACACGGGTAGCGAGGCATGGTCGCGCATATGTTGTTTATATTTCTCCGGTACAGCAAATCCTTGTTCACAGATTTGGCATTTCAGTTCATTATAGATGTGCTTCTGGGTGTATGCGTCTGTAAGTAGATGTTCAATGATGTGTCTTTTGCACTCATAGACTCGTTTGAACCAACGGTGGCAGTGGTTGCAGCTCTTCGGCTGTTTGTATAAGCGGGCTATAAAAAAAAAAACAACATTTATATCATCATATCACACCTGTAATAGAAAGAAAAATAGTTTAGGGGGGATAGGGGCTTGAGGGGCTCGTGGCTAAATAATACCAGAAGCACGGGTCTTGCCGCGGTCGGTTCGTGGATGGGTAACCAACCATTATATTCTGAGACCCCTCCGTGCCTCGGAAAGCACGTTAAGCCGTTGGTCCCGGCTGTCATTCGTAGATCTTTGACAGTCGTTACGGGTAGTCAAAAGCCCGAAAGTCTGACAACCAGTCTTCAATCAGTATCGTATTACCAAGAAACTGGGTTGTGGAGGTCAGATAGGCAGTCACTCCATGTAAAATACTGGTATTCGGTTAGACTGTAAGCCGACCCCAATAGAGTTGGGAAAAGGATATAACGCAGATACAAAAAATCAGACAAGTGCGAGATGGACTCGCGTGGTGAGGGTTCCGTACAATGAATATGTTATGTACCATGTTCACTGCTCACTAAACAAGCACATCCACACAATAGGCATAACGGACAGTCCTCTGTGCAGGGCTTGCATGGAGGCTGAATAAACCGTTGCGCATGTGCTCTTTGGAAGCACAGGCGTCACTTAGATCAGAACAGAAATCCTCGGGACACCCAGATCCTTCACAGATATCTTAAGGAGACCTAATCAGCTTCTGGAGAAACGTGGGCTGGTTGGAATAACCAACGACGGCCGCCATGGCCCACGCACAATGGTTCACATGAAGGACTAAGTGCGGAAACCAAATCTGCTAACATAGAGCACGAAGCTTATTACAAATTAGAGGATTATATCCAGGATAAGAACGCTTGGAAACATGCTGGTCCAGCTCCATAGGACAATCTAGAGTCTAGACAAAATCTAACTGATTGCTATTTTAATTGTATATTTTATTATTTTTATGACATTTATTTTACACTCTGTGATTACCTTAACTCACACACTGATTATTTTAGGAAAACTTTTTTTTTTTTTTACAATGTTTGTAAATATGTGAGCACCATGTATCTATCACATAATTAATTTATCTCATTGCTTCATTATTAATTATTTTTACCTATTGTGGTATAGTAGTTTTATTCTAGGTGCATCGTCTTCACATATAATTATATAATTGATGTACCAATACCAAATATTGTAAAACATTTTAAAAGAGTAACGGTGGAGTTTCTTGTCCATTCTTCTCCATACGAAACTACCTTTTGGAAGGGGCGACTAGAATCAATTCTATTTTATTTGCAAATTTTGACGTTCAAAAGTGCCATCTATGTGCCTATTTGAAATAAATAATTTGACTTTGACTTTAGAACATGTACAGACGCCAGCAGGTCAAGCTACCCGAAACTGTCAAATTTTCCCAATCAACTTTGAATCTTATGCTGTGGGGATAAAGTTGAAAATCTATTAAAGAAATTTGACAGATTGTAGTAGCTTGATGTGCTGGCGTCTGTACCATGTTTTTATTAATATTATAAAAACTTATTATTAATATGATAAATGCGAATGTGAGTAGAGAACAGATTTGGTTATGAGGGTGAAACCGCAGGGCACAGCTAGTAGTATTTAAATGAAAGCATCATAAATACAATACTCACCAATGCACTCCTTAATAATAGTTCCATACAGTTCTCCATACGTATGCTTAGGCCTCGAAGTAACCTTAATTGGATGTGTCGGCTGTGCATTTATATGCAGCTCCCAATGTTCAAAAAACTTCTGAAAAAGTATGACTTGTCCACATTTTTTGCATTGATAATTTGGTTTTGTCATTGCTTTACCAGCATGTGTAATCATTTTAACGCGAACAAAATTTTGCTTTACATGTTGTGTTAAATGCTGCCCCAAATTTGTGAACGTGTCAAATTCCTTCAAGCATTCAGGGCAAGAAAGATGTTGGTATCCATGCTCTTTGAAATGTGTCAAATACTTTTTCATGGATCCAAATTTGTTTTTACATTTAGTGCAAGTGTAGGTTTTATGTCTTACTGGGTTTGTACCGCAATCATAGTCTATGTGACTTCTATATTTTTTATGGTTTGCTGTGAATCCACATTTAGTACATCTGTATAGTTTTTGGTTTTTCCTACCCCTCCCTTCTATGATAACCTCTGGTTCTAGCATGGAGTCTTCCAATTGTTGTGAAACTTCTTCTGAATCATCATTATCTTCTGATTCTTGATTCTTTTCCGTCTGTTTTAAAGTATAATCGTCATCTTTTTGAATGGATTCTTGTTTCACTAATAAGTCGTCTATATTAAAGTTCAGTTTGATAATATCTCCTTCGTATTCATCGAATTCTTCCTCGACGTATTCTTCCTTGACACTTACTTTGTGTTCAAAATTCTCGCTTCGATGTTCTTCTTCATGCATTTGATGTTCAAATTCTTCGAATGATTCTTCTTTGATTATAAGTCTCGGGCTACCTTCTGAGTCTTCTGGCTCTTCTGAAAATTTTAAAATAATTTATTGTATTTGAAATGAAATTGTTTATTCTGTAAATCATCATAATCATCATTTCAGCTGAAAGACGTCCACTGCTGGACATAGGCCTCCCCCAAACGGGGGGGGGGGGGGGGGGGGGGTTTGCCATAATCGCCACGCTTGGCAGGCGGGTTGGCTATCGCAGTATGGTGTTAAAATGCATAGAGAACGCTGCTGCCCATTCTCTAGCAAGTCCCTTAGACGCCTTTTACGACACCCACGGGAAGAAATAGGATGTGCTATTCTTTACGTCCGGCACCACACGGCCGGTATTCGATAAACGGTATTCTGTAAATGGTATATCATAATCAGTTGTACATGCCATATTAAAAAAAAAAGAAAAGCTAGATGGACTCGACATTTCCTATCTGATTACCCCTGAGAGGAAACGGCGAAACAAACTCAGGGGTCAAGTCCAGACATAATCTTGGTCAGATCATGCGAGGACCATGTAAATTGGTGTCTGAAATGGTGTTTTGAGGAAAGAACCACACAGATTTGAGTGGACCTGTCCAGTCAGTGCAAATATTTGTCAGTAATCGTGTAGCTCAACTCAAAACTTTAGGAGCTCAACGACTTGACAAACAATTATTTTTATGGCGGACGCTTTTAACGTGCACGTCTTTCTACATTGTCCTCACATGTATAATGTCGACATGAATGACGTAACTAATACTTTGTCACAATATTTTGATTAAAAAGAGTGTCCGTGGAGTTTCTTGCCTGTTCTTCTCCATAGGAACCTACTACGGTTTGGAATGGCCAACTAGCTTCATCTCTCTGACTGACCGACCCCTTGACAATTCAAAAGTGCCTGTAATTGGTTTATTTGAAATAAATGCTTTGAGTTTGAGTTTGAATACCAAAGAACGGATATTTGGGTAGGCCGCATTATGCAGTGGCAACAAAATGTGCCTGTGGATAGATGCAAAAAAAAAATATTGACACATATTAAAGGCGCTGTCCTAATTGCCGTTTTCTAGCATTTGATCAATTATGTTTATCCTGCAAATTAGTTTTAATAAACACATTTACAAGTGATTGCTCCAATTAATCCAATAAATCTTTACACGCCACTCCGTTATGTACTAAACGCTAATGCATCAGTAATAAAGTTGAATATCGCGTGCGCTCTTTGATCGTGTTCGAGCACGAAACTAAATAGTTATCTAAAAAAACTAAATTATTATATAATTCGCGTCACAATTCTTATTTAGTTTATAACTAAAGTAATAATTGATCTAGAGAAAAAATATCTTGTGTCGGGATAATAAACTATATTTAAAAAAAGCTAAGCAATCTTGTTTATTTTTTATAATTATCATTAAAAAAGACATGATTGTCGAATAAAACATTTATTGAGAGAAAATATTACAATTACGTAACTGTCTTCAACATGGAAAGATAAAAGATCCAATAAATCATTATACTAAAGTTTCATTTTGCTTGTATGTGTGACTGTTTCAGAATATTCATGCAAATTAACATAAAAATAGAGAGCCTCCTCTTAAGCATAATCAGCTTACAATGTTCTCACTCGTGAGACACAAGTCTCCTCTGTGTGAGAGGGAGTGGACCGTAATGCACCAAGCGGGCCCAGTGCGGGTTGGTAGACGTCACATGTCTTTTGATTTTTGGTTCTAGGACATGCCGGTTTCCTCACGATGTTTTTCTTCACCCTTATGAGAGCATTAGTGATGAAATAACGATAAAGAAGCTACGACTACAAAGGAGTGTCCAATACGGCTATTACTTGCTAAAGTTTTTAGATAATCGTCTAGTTTTATAATGTTTGTAAATATATCAGCACTATGTAATCTGTCATACATAATCAGCCTAAAAATGTTCTGCTGCTGGGACACAGGCCTCCTCTTTCTGTGAGAGAGAGGGGGCCGTAATCCACCACGCGGGCCCAGTGCGGGTTGATGTAATCTATGACATAATAAATGTATCTGCCATTGCTTCATTTTTAGGGTTCCGTACCCAAAGGGTAAAACGGGAACCCTATTACTAAGGCTCCGCCGTCTGTCTGTCTGTCCGTCTGTAACCAGGCTGTATCTCATGAACCGTGATAGTTACAGTTGAAATTTTCACAGATGATGTATTTCTGTTGCCGCTATAACAACAAATACTAAAAAAGATAATAAAATAAATATTTAAGGGGGCTCCTATACAACAAACGTGATTTTTTTTGCTCGTTTTTGCTCGATATTGATAACGGCAACAGGTAGACGCTTGAAATATGCACAGAATATTTAGTTATACCTACAGGGTGTGGCGTAATTAGTGTTGTGGTCCAACGTTAAGGGGTCGACACGCGGTATATTCAGCTACCACATACCACAATTTGATTTTTATTTTTACCATGGGTCTCAGAATAAAACATTTTTTTTATTTTTTTTGAAAAATTAATACCTCGCGTTACTAATTTGGCTCTAATTTCAACAAAAAACATTATTTTCCTATTTTGTTTTTGGTTTATAACTGCTGAATACATGTGATATCTTATTCCAATAACTGTTTTACTGTAAACATATAGATATTAAAGAAAAAATGTGTTTATTTCAAATTTTAACTATAATCTTCAGAAAATCATGAGAATTTACGCGCGAATGGTGTAAAAGAAATGTACTACACTGTCGGTGCCCATTATTGAAAAAAGTTTTCCATTAAATGCAGATTCTAATCTCGTATAATAATAAGTGATACCATAATTTGAAATAAAAATATTGCCATTTAAATAGAAAAGGAACTGAATTTAAAAAAATACTGTATTTAATCTATAAGTTTACAGTAAAACAGTTATTTTTATAAGATAGCACATGTATTCAGCAGTTATAATCCAAAAACAAAATAGGAAAATAATGTTTTTTGTGGAAATTAGAGCCAAATTAGTAACGCGAGCTGTAAATTTTTCAAAAAAAATGTTTTATTCTGAGACCCATGGTAAAAAAAAACAAGTTGTGGTATGTGGTAGCTGAATATACCGCGTGTCGACCCCTTAACGTTGGACCACTTTTTACGCCACAGCCTGTATATTCACTTTAAAAATAAATAATTAAATTAAAATAAAACAAATACTTAAGGGCTCCCATACAACAAACGTGATTTTTTTTTGTCGTTTTTATAGATAATGGTACGGAACCCTTCGTGCGCGAGTCCGACTCGCACTTGGCCGGTTTTTTTTCCTATTTTTTGTCATTATACCTTTAGAATCAGCTTTAGTTAGGTACTTTTGATCCCAATGAGTTTGGCTTGGCCGTTTGTATTAACTATTTTTACCTATTGTGATGTAGTAATATAATTAATGTATACAAAATATTGTAAAACATTTTAATGGAGTTGTTGCAAACTCCTTGGTCTCCTTGGTAAACTTTTTAGGAGTTTTTTTTTATATTTTTTATGAATGTTATTTTTTTTTTTCTCTCTCTGCTTGTATCTGTCAAAGGTTAAGGTTTGCGTTTCCAATATTTTTCATATTTTCCACTAAAAATCCTTTTATCACACTAAGCTTTTTTTTTTATTTTGTTCTTATTTTTTTTTTTTTTTTTAAAATAACGTTGCCCCACACTAGGAATTTCTCCTGTATCGTGGGTGCGTTTACAAACATTTAAACTCACATACACAAACAGCCTTTAGTTTTATTTCATACCACAAATACATACAGTCCATTTCCATCGCCTTTAGGAGTAACGGTGGAGTTTCCTGCCCATTCTTCTCCATACGAAACTACCTTTTGGAAGGTGTATTGGATCGTTCCCTACAAAATGGTTGGGCTGGATGGTGCTGATCCTCGCGTCATGTTCGTGAACGGGCGCCGTCAGTTGAGACTGATCATCTCTTAACTGCCAGGGCTTATTGTAATCTTTTAATCTTATATTTTGAATTGTTTTTAATTATTTATTTTTTTACATTGTTCTAACATATAGAAGCGACAAGAATAATGTACCCAAGATTTTGTATTAATTATCTTAATTTAAAAGAGTGTCCTTCGAGTTTCTTGCATGTTTTTCTTCAGAGAGATCTACGTTTTGGAATGGGCAACTAGCTTCCACTTTCTGACTAACTGACCGACTCTTTGACAATTCAAAAGTGCCTGTAATTGGTTTTAATTGAAATAAATGCTTTAAGTTTGAGTTTGAAGGGGCAACTAGAATCACTTCAATTTTTACTGTAAATTTTGACGTCCGTTTACGTGTCTATTTGAAATAAATGATTTGACTTTGACAGCCGATGTATGGTGCCCGGTCCGAACTTAGCGTAATAACATTTTTTGGAACCAAATAGTGACATCGTGTTTGTCCGAAAGCGATATCGTGGCCCTGGCACACAGGCAACGGAAGGAACACGGGTGGGTTTTAGTCAGTAAAAGTCTGACACCACCCCTCACGCTCCGCCCAAAGCGGGAGAAGTAATTTGATAATTTCCCACCCAAAAAAAAAAGGCAGCTGTGAGTGAGAGAACATTCGCGAAAGTTCGCAGAGCCTATGTTCAGAGCGGCCACGATTTATCGGCCGCATTGTAAGGTGTTTCAAGAATAATTGAAAACTTACCTTTGACTGCAACAGTTCCCAATAAAAATTCTGTTGCTGATTCTAGTTCTGCTTGTAACAATTTTTGTTTGCATACTGAAACAGTTTTTCTTTTACTTCTTGATACTGATTTTTCTTTCGGTAGCGATTCTTTTTCTTCCGGTACGGATTCTTCTTCTTCAGGTACGGATCCTTCTTCTTCGGATTCGGATTCTTGTTCATCTTGTGCCGATTCTTGTTCTTCCAGTACCGATTCTTGTTCTTTCAATTCTGCTTCTGCTAAACTTTGATACACGCAGGACGACGGTACTAAAATCTGTAAAGATATTGAGAAAAAAGATTTACAAAGGATTTTTATTTGAATACTGTGTTTTTATAACTTTTATCTACACTCAAATCTTAAAATTCCTAATTGATTTCAAAATAAGAACTTTACCTGCTACGCCACATGGAGGGGTATTTGACCCAAAAAGCTGGCCAAAAATAAAAAAAAACAAAATACAGAATTCCTAGAAAAACATGTGAAAATCGTTAGCTAATGACCTGACGCACACTACCTAGATGGTTTTTTTACGGTAGGTTTATCAGGTAATAACCAGTTAGTCGTCATTACTGAGCTTTGCTGAATTTACGTGAATTACGAAATAGTGATAATAATAAATATGATTTTCGTGAGCGTTATTAAATATCACACATTTACACAAAAAAAAAAAAAAAAAAAATTAAATATGACACATTTACATTTTAATGAATTTCAGGATTTTATTTATGTGGTTGGTACATCTGTTATTTAATTTTAGTTATAATAGTATAATTGTGGTGTGTATTTAAAGCTTGGTTACTAACATAATTCTTAAGTATACTAACAAAAATATTGATTAGTTGTGTCTGATACAAAAAAAAAAAAAAAACGAAAGCAAGTTATATTCAGTGATGGCTGCAAAGGATGATAGTCAACCTGTACCCTAATTGCGTAACACAGTTTGAATCGGAATGATATTGAAGTATATTGTTAATCCATTCTTCATCAGTTAGAAAAAATTGTCTGCTCAACAACGTAAAAAACGCAATGAATGTTGTTGAACTGTCAAATTGTGTTACGCAATTAGCTCTCAGGTATGTACAATTATTTTCCTTCTCAATTCGATTTCTAATGTCAGATACTCGCAAACTGTTTAGTTTTGTCAACTACCTTAAGAAAAAAGTACATTTTTATTTTTTATTATAAATACTGGTAAAAAAGTTATACTTCCGAACCCCGTTGTTTTTTCTACTTTATCTTATAGAACGTTTTGTAATGTTTTTAATAATATAAAAATTGGGTGCCGAAAACGTATTTTTTATTGATTTTTCAATTAATTATCGATTGCACCAAACAAACTTTGTATTACAGCCATGGTACTAAATTTTTTTTAATTATTAAACTTTGCATTTTGTTGCCCACAGGTACTTCTGGCGTGAAAATTTGAAGTCGAGAAGCCATATTTCTCATGACTGAGGACTTCAATGAGTGTGACTTCTCAAAGAAGTTGGATTCTGTGAGGCTACGTGCTCAGTACAAAAGATAGATGAATTTCGTCGCAATTTGGACATTTTAAATTGATTGCTCCTAACTTCTGACCCATACATTAGTAGTATGGGCCCAGCCCACACAAACCAGCCAAGAATTTCAGTCAAGAATTTAGAGACCTGATGGTTCCACCTGAAGTAGCCATTCACAGTGACGACGCCAACGAAGAAACTTCTGATACAAAAAATGATTCTTCAGAGGAAGAAGGCTAAGAGTTGTCATGAGAGTGATTTTTAGGGTTCCGTACCCAAAGGGTAAAACGCGAACCATATTACTAAGGCTCCGCCGTCTGTCTGTCTGTCCGTCCGTCTGTCACCAGGCTGTATCTCATGGACCGTGATAGTTAGACAGTTGATATTTTCACAGATGATGTATTTCTGTTGCCGCTATAACAACAAATACTAAAAAACAGAATAAAGTAAATATTTAAGGGGGCTCCCATACAACAAACGTGATTTTTTTGCTCGATATTGATAACGGCAACAGGTAGACGCTTGAAATATTCACAGAATATTTAGTTATGTATTCACTTTAAAAATAAATAATTAAATTAAAATAAAACAAATATTTAAGGGCATCCCATACAACAAACGTGATTTTTTTGCCGTTTTTATAGATAATGGTACAGAACCCTTCGTGCGCGAGTCCGACTCGCACTTGGCCGGTTTTTTATTGTACATATTTTTTGTAAATAATTATATTATATATTTTTTTAAATAAAATTTCATGAAATGCCCCAAATTGTATCTAAAATACTCAAAAATAACGTATTTAGTTCAAATCGATACAATCAAGTGATAATAATACAAAAAATTAAAAAAATAGTTTTGGCCAGCTCTTTGGGTCCACTGACATCTACTTAATAAAAATCTGAAGTTAATTTACTCATTCACTAACAGACGACACAAAGCCTTAATCACTGGGTTTAGAAACATTATATTTTGCATACGAGTTCCTTATAATAGGTGAGGATTTTAGGAAAATCATCCTCTAATGCAGTAGTTCTCAAAGTATGGGATTATTAGGTGGGCCCTGAAAAATAAAACGACAAATCGACCAACCGGGCCAACGGGCGGGCGATAGACATGGGTAGTTCGTGAACGATTGAAGGAAATGAACTACTTCATTTCGCAAAATAAACTTATCATTCATTCAGTACTCATTCAAATGTGTCTCTACTTCATTTAGTTCAGTCTTTCTTTTCGCTCGCTGCAAATGTGATTTCGATTTCAAATACCCCAACCTAGACGAAAAGGTCTAACTATACACATAGAACAGAAAACATACTACTTAAAAAAAATAGTTTTGCTTAGATTCATTTTTCATGGTTGCAGAGTCCTAAGCCTGTATAAAGTATGAAGGAAAATTGAGATAGAAGATAGGTACTTATAAAATTGAACTAGTGAAGTATATCATTCGTGGTAACTTATCAATCACTCTCTCGTTATCTTAAGGTTATGAATTCGTTCTGTTTTGCTGAACTAAATGAAGTACTGAACTAAACGAGTGGACTACTTCGTTAAGCGAAAAGATATACTTCATTCATTTCTTTTCACTGACACATTTAGCGCATGTCTAGCGGGCGACCACTGACGGACGGCAATCGCGGCGCGGGGCGCTCGGTCTGTGATTATCGTCGTATGCGCGGTGGAGGGGGACGACGGAACGCGCCGAAATATAATGTATGCATCAAACTCATTGGGATCAAAAGTAACTAAAGCTAAAGTTGATTCTAAGGGTACAATGCCAAAAAATAGGAAAAAAACGCAGCTCATTAAAAACTAGCACTCCTTGTATTTAGATATTAACACTTTGGTTCGGAACTGAATGCTTTTTTAATGTTTGAACAGTCCTTCATTCCTAAAGTTATGAATGAAAAACCAAGAGGTGAGTCCCATATTTGGAACTTTTTGTTTGGCGAGTCGGGGTCCAGTCAACTTTGGGAATGGGATTAAATAGGGGATTGAAAGTTGTGTCGTTTTGGGAAATCCCATTGAGCAATTGGCAATAATTCCTTCTGCATAAGTGGCATCCCTGGTACCTCATTAACGGCCAAACTGCATGTAAATGTCTATTAACTGATCCATGTTTTTTTTTTTTTACATCCTACCTTGACAAAACATTTTCATTATTTGACATTACCTATTTATATATATTTTGTGAATGTGAGAACGTTATAGGCTTACAACTGCAATGGATGGTCCCCACCCATCCACGGATTGACCGCGGCAAAAGCAGCTTAACCTGACGATCAACTCGTGCGGTTGTTACTTGGTTACTAAGACACGAGCCCTAAGAAATGTTATTAAAAGAAAATAATACTCACTTTAGGAAAATAGCTTTGATTATTCATTTCCCTCAAGTTATGTTTCAACGACCGATGTACTACTGCATCCTCCTTATTTATAAACACGTTCAAACCCTCACATGTCAGGCACTTCCTAACAATCATATACTTGTCTGTATGTGCCAACATATGTTCATATTTCATACAGCTAAACATCATCACAGCTCGGCAAACTTCACATTTGTATGGCTTACTGGACCGTTCCATATGTATTTCCAAAGAAATTAAATTTGAAAAGCTCTGTAAACAGTGCGGACACTCGCTATGAGGTCCCTTTTGTACGCATTTGTGCAAATATTGACAGGAATACCGTTTCGAACAGTGCTTGCATTTTTTATAGTGAGCCATTATTGGAATATCGGACCGGACCGAATGAGACAATACTAAATGGTTGGTTAATTCCTCTGCTGTATTAAGTCCTGACTTACATATATCACATTTGAACGGTTTATCCTGATATTTACAGACAGGACAGCGAGAATAGTGGTCCCTTAGACCCATACAGCTGAAAAATTGCTTAGTGCAACCCTTGTTTTTGTAATATTTCTCTTTGAACCTCGATTCTAACTCATGAGCACCATAATCTTTACCGCAGCGGTAACAAAGGCCTTCTGCATATATATCTTGTCTTTGTCTTCGGTGGTACGCTACCAAATTGGCTTCATGCTTTCCATATTTTTCCAAAGCAATTATAATCATTAAATCATCAGCATGTTCCGAAGACAAATGATTGCGTAAATCTGTTAAATGCCACCAGGACATCATACAGATATAGCATTTGTAGAAAAGAGGGTCTTCTCTGTGAAAACTACGGAACTGCCACGAACGCCATTCATCTAAAATCTGTTGTATCATCCTCTCCTGCCAATGTAGTACCAGATTAATTTTCTCTTGATAACCTATAGTATTCCTGACGTAGATATTAAGGATTTTATCAGCAATATCTGTTGAAGTCTGCAGTATGTTGTCGGCAGCATCGATTATAATTTCACGAGAGAGTTCTATAGGTTTGGTTTGTACTTTTGTTGTGATGATTGGCTCTGTATGAATCGTTGATAAATAATTTTCTTCATCAATTTCTCCGAATTCGTCGTCATCACCGCAAGATTCTACTTCAATGTTAATCTCGAATTTTCTTGGCGATATCTTAGATTGTAGCTCAATGTCTTCTTTAGCTGATGCGTTGATTTTTTTTAGGACACTTGTGTCGCAGATTTCTTCTTTGATAATGGTGGGCTCTGGTGGTTTTAATATCACCTTTTTTGTTGGTTGTCTGTTGCTTGTCTGTTTCACGATTTTATATAATTTCGCGTCTGGAATCTGAAAATATTAAGTTATCCATATAAATAAAAACCGGCCACGCACAATGAAGGGTTCCGTAGTTGGGATGAATTTATCCCAAAAACAAACTTAACATTGTAGTTGTAAAACATGTTCTCCCATACATCGATATACGCCACGGTCAATTTTCCATCTGCAAATGTAAGTAGGTTTGTAATCGCATTTTTTTTTTAAATAAAAAAATATTATTTTCGAACTTTTTCCTTTACTTGTGCTGTGAGATCTTGCTTCTTGCCAAATTTCATGATTCTAGGTCTACGGGAAGTAGGTACCCTATAGCTTTTGTTTTTTTTTGCGAGTATCAAAATATGTCGCATAAATCGCCGTATTTTTTTATTGCGTTGACTTAGTAATATGTATAAGTACAAAATAGAAGAGACAAACGAGGCTAGATTTTTAGGTATAAAGATTGATAGTAAGCTGACATGGAAACCACATATCGAAGAAATTTGTCTAAAATTAAATAAATCTGCATATGCACTATTTCAGCTTTCAAAAAAAGTTAATTCACAAACACTTTTAATAGCGTATCACAGATTAGTTGCATCCGTTCTAAGGTTTGGTGTTATTTTTTGGGGGCAATCTACTGAAAGAGAGACTGTTTTTAAAGCGCATAAACGATGTATTCGATCCATGTGTGGCTTAAAAACTACCGAAACTTGTTCACCCCATTTTAAATCTTTAAAATTACTTACTATCCCAGCTATGTACATCTACGAGACTGCTTTGTTTGTTAAAACTAATTTACAACTTCTCTACGTAAATCAATTGTGCGACATAAAATGCAGAACCGCTTTGATGAAAAAGAGTTTTTTTGGAATGGCTTCAAAAATTTATAACAAAGTACCCGATAGTATAAGAACATTGCCCCTATCAAAATTTAAGAAAGCTCTTTCCTCTATTAATAGAAAAATGTTATTAAACTGTTCCAGATTTTATAAATGATCATTTTTAATTTTTTTTTTTTTTTTTGTTTATGCTTCGTTTTGTCTTTATTGTTTTATTTTTATTTAGTTTTTGAAGTATTTTAGTTTTTTAATTACATTCTATTAATTTGTATGCCTGCGCGGCAAAACATAGCGTTCAATTATGTTAACCTAATACCTTTATGTAAAAACCTATGTTTAACAAATAAAGATTCTGATTCTGATTAGAAGCTTGATTTTTTAGAGCTCCAAGGGACCGTAGACCCACGAATATGATATTAATTTGAACTAGACACCTCCACGCGTTCCTGAGACCAAAGAGTATTGACAGACAGACAGACGGATCGGATAACGAAGTGATCCTGTATGGGTTCCGTTTTTAAGGTTCCGTACGGACGGACAGACAGACGGACATGCGAAACTATAAGGGTTCCTTGTTTACTACGGAACCCTAAAAAATCAGAAAAACGCTAAGAGAAAATGAAGTAATAGCGCGGGCAAGCGATGCGATGCGACGCACTATGGAAAATGTTGGTCATCTTCGGATCAAAATCTGTAACTTTTTTGTTTCTTGAGATACATTAAAACAAATATATGTGGTGGGGTGGTGGGGAAGACCGAAATAAATAATAATCACTTCTTGAAAACTGCTTTTAAAGATTATAAAACTTCTTACTATGCGAATCGTCTTGTTCGTCTCTTAGCTCGCTCGCCATTATCCTTTTTCCCTCTCCCACACATACTCTCTCATTCACTCATCACTGCATTAATATTACTTAAAAAAAAAAAAAGTTTTTATTGTTTCTCATACAATTGTTCCACAGCTCAAAATTGAGGCAGCCCCGGTAAGTTATAAGGACACTTGAGATGGGGTTACCTCGCAACTTCCCATGGGTTACTATCTACAATGTTGAGACATCATTATCAATTAAAAAAGAAAAGAAAATGTTTAAGTTCTAGAATGTTACAAAAACTGTTGTAGCATGTTCAGGTGTGTGTAGTGTTTGTGTGTGAGGGTGTGTGCGTGAGGGGGTGGATGTGCGGGGTGTGTGGGTTTGAGTTGGTATGTGTGTGTGTGCGTGAGGGGATGGATGTGCGGGGTGTGTGAGGGTGAGTTAGTTGGTATGTGTGTGTGTGCGTGAGTGGGTGGATGTGCGGGGTGTGTGGGTTTGAGTTGGTATTCGTGTGTGTATATGTTAATGTTTGATTAACTCATGTGTACGTATGTTATGAGTGGGTACAGGTTCTTCATTAGCATATTCTGGTTAATACAAGTTCAATTTCATCGTACGTTTGTGATTTTAACCATTTCGTTATAGTATTTTTACATTCGTACCGCAGCATGGGGTAAATATTCAATTTGAGGTTTAGTTTATTATAAATATAAGTTGATTGAGTATTATACTGACACCTGGCGAAAACCGTACGGACCCGAGGGGAATGGGCCACAATATCATTCCGTCTTTTATCGAGATTTGATGGATCAAATGAGTGTCTTGTGCAGATGTATGGTTATGTTCAATATGTATAATTTCCTAACAGAGAGCAGATTACTAATCTTGTAGAGATTGTTTGTAAAATATCGAAAGGGTTTAAAATACATAACCTTGATGAGAGACCTTTGAGCCCTTTCTAGGTGTAGAAATTTGGTGTTCGTGGCCCCTCCCAAGATCGGTATACAGTCAGTGATGACTGATTGTGCCAGAGCAGTATATATTTTATTAAGTAGCAACGGTGGCAAAAAGTTTTGTACTTACCTACATTTAATTCTTAAAATTATGATGCGGTCCGAATTAAAATCCTACATATACAGGTGATTGGAAAATAGGTGCAAAGCTTTAAGGCGAAGATAGTACAGATAATATAGAACCATTTACTAAAGTTCAATTATCAGGAGACTGAAGATCTTCTCAAAATTTTCAAATAGAGATATCTCAAAAACACAGACACATACTTACATACACCCACACATACACAATCACTCACCCGTGCACTCTCGTGCACACACAAATATTTCAATATAAGTAAATAAGTGGCTTAATTTTAGTTTATAGAATTTGTTTCTTATTGTTTTTTTTTTTTTTTAATTACTTATACCGTTTATTTTATATATATTTTTTTTATACAAGTTCATCATGTAGCTCGTTCGAAATTTTTTAGTTTATGTAACCTAGTTTGGAAGGCGCTGGTGTTTGTGATACAATGGTTTTTTTCATTAGTATAGACACCAACGATACCCTTATTTCTGTAATGTTTCATTTTTACTTTGAAAATTGTTTTGTGACCCGTAAATGTGTTTTTTCTGAAAATAAAAAATTTATTTATTTAAGACGAAGACTTGCCATTTTTATAAAACCAAATTTTTTTTTTTTTCGAAATTTCCCAATATTTTAAGTAAACTGCTTATTTATGGCCAAATTGAATGATAAACGAATTCATTTGAAATTAAGACCTACAAACCAATTTGAGGTAGACATTTTAAATTTTACACAGACTAATTAAAACAACATTTGAATTTAAATTATTTATTTTTCATGTTCAAAATGTCTGCCGTGATTCCTAAACACAAGCACGGCCCCGTCTTCTCACTTCTGTTGTTCTTATTTTTAACATCGTCTCTAGCTTCATGGTTTCGAACGCTGAATTCATTCGCCCTATCAATTCTTCTCCCGTTTATTTCTACATTCGTGTACACCAGTTCCTTAGCCCGGCCCCACACGAAATAGTCCAGCGGTATCAGATCTGGTGAGCGAGCGGGCCAAGGAATGGGTCCATCTCTGCCGATCCAGCTGTCAGGAAAGCAATTGTTTAAGTGTTCCTTTACATTTAACGTCCAATGAGCTGGACGGCCGTCCTGCTGAAAGATGAATGTTCGGTCTCTTTTGAATATCGGGACACCGGTTTCCTCTACCAGCACTGGTAAATCGTTTTGTAGAAATTGCAAAAAAATTTCGCCATTCAAAGTACCCGCCCCCACGCGCGTGGGGTGGCCCCGCTTCTTAAAGTGGGGCCCAATCAACGTTCTGCCAATTAGTGGGTGCTATGTATTCTCAGGAATACATAGCACCCTGAGTGCTAGCTATAAATTTTATTTTTATCAAGCATATTAGCCGAGCGAGAGCAGTGGTGGCCCAGTGGTAACGTCCCCGACTTACGAGTTGTAGGTCGTGGGCTCGTCCCCAGGCAGGCGCTTTACTTTGCGTAAATAATTTCATCACCACTGCTCTCAAAACGGTGAAGGAAAACATCGTGAGGAAACCGGCATGTCCTAGAACCAAAAAAAAATCAAAGACATGTGACATCTACCAACCCGCACTGGGCCCGCGCGGTTGATTTACAGCCCACTCCCTCTCGAAGAGAGGAGGCCTGTGTCCCAGCAGTGGGAACATTATAGGCTGATTATGTATATTAGCCGAGCTATCACAATTTTTGTCTTGCAAGCAGTGACCATTTTGGTTACCCATTGAAAGGGTTTTCGATAGGGGTTTTCTAAGCAGTTAATCAAAAACCCATACGGTGTGGGTAACCCTTTTGAACGGCTTAAATTATAAGCCATTCAAATTCTGGTTACCCGTTGAATGGGTTTTCGATAGAAACCCATACGGTGTGGGTAACAATTGTAATAAATAACAACAATTACACTGTCAACTCTTAAAAACGATAACAGGGTAACATTCCGACTTGGAGCAATGTAACATGATCTCTCGATGATGGGCATAGGTGGCAAAATGGAATAGCACGCGTTGAGCGGCCACGGCGCCTTCTGGGTTCCCAAGTGCATTAATTGGTTTGTTTAAGTCAGATGGTCGGATGCGCTCTCGGATGTGTACAGGCTGGAGTGCGGGGTGAGACAAGGGGGACTGACCTCACCTGCCCTCTTGAACCTGTACATAAATGAACTTATTGATAAACTGGCTAACACACAAGTTGGCTGCTATATAAATGGACAGTGTGTGAATAGCATAAGTTATGCAGATGAATGGCTTTAGCCCCTCAATAAATGCTTTAAGAACATTGCTGACTACCTGTGAAACTTTTGCTGACACGTATGGAATCTATATAACACAAAGGAGAATGAACTTGTGGTGTTTAGAGGTAAATGTAAGTTACCCAATGTTATTCCTCCAGTATTTCTGAGAGGTGAGGTGCTCTCCAGGGTGTCACATATTCGAGATTTGGGACATATTATGACGGAAGATCTGAATGATGATGCTGACATGGAGAGAGAGAGAAGGTCATTGGCAATCCGGTGCAACATGCTGGCTCTTAGGTTTGCACGTTGTACTAGAGAAGTAAAGGTGCTACTTTTTAAGGCCTACTGCCAGTCCTTGTACACGTACAGCTTGTGGGGCTAGTATACCCGGAGAACCTATGACACCCTCCGTGTGCAATACAATAATGCCTTCAGAGTGCTGTTGCGGCTGCCCCGGTTCCGTAGTGCATCAGGCATGTTTACTCAGGCTCGTACAGATGATTATTTCGCAATCTTGCGCAAGAGAGCTGCCTCCCTGAAGCTGTGACAGCGGTAACAGCATTCTGAAGGCAATCTATGAAAGTATTGATAGTCCAATGCGGAAGCACTGGGGGTCTTTGCATGTAATGTAACCTCTGGTGCTTTTGCATTGGGTTTGTCTTGTAGAATTATTGCTTTTATTGATCCCATATTAGTGTGATAATTTAACTTAAGTACCTACTTATTGTAAACTAATATCTTACTGTATGTGTGTAACTAGCTCTATGGATACCTACCTCATCATCTGCCTAGCCTTTTCCCAACTATGTTGGGGTCGGCTTCCAGTCTAACCAGATCCAGCTGAACAGCAGTATTTTACATGGAGCGACTGCCTAACTGACCTCCACAACCCAGTTACTGGGTAACACGATATCCCTTGGTAAGACTGGTTGTCAAGACTTTTGGGCTTCTGACGACCCGTAACAACTGTCAAAGATCTTCAAATGACAGCCGGGGCCAACGGCTTAACGTGCTTTCCGAGGCACGGAGGAATCTTGGTATGAACAGATGGTAACCCATCCACGGACCAACCGCGGCAAGCGTAGCTTAACCTGATCGATGGACCCGTGCGGCAGTTATTATTTAGCCACAAGCTCCTCTATGGATACCTACCTATCTGAAATAAATGTATTACTATTACCGAGCAGCATGTATACAGGGATCTATGATCAATTGATCATTATTGCATGTAATCTAGACTTAATTTTAGTTTCGCTGGGCGGATATCGAAATTACATAATGATTTTTCATTTCACTGGGTTTCAAGTAGGTAAAGAACCCATTGAATGGGTTATCATGTAACCCTTTCACTGGGTTTCAAGTATAGAACCCATACAATGGTTTATTCATATTGAAGGGATAACCCTTTTACTGGGTTTCAAGAGTAGAACCCATTCAAGGAGTTACATCATGATAAAGGTAACCTCATAAAGGGCTTACCCGTTCGAAAGCCTTAACCATTAACCGGGGTTGTACGGTCTCTGCTTGCAAGTCTTCAAGAATTACTTACCTCATAAAACAGAACTCACGAAATTTCTACCGCATAGTCTGTTCTACTTTTGCATTGTATATACAGGGTCAAATTAAATTAGCTAGCGAAACTCCGCAGACGTGATGGGTATCGATATCCAAACATGATTAACAAAAAGTAAATTCATTTCATGAGTTTTTTTTTCGGGTCATCAACCACAGGTAGTGTAATCACTTGAAATATCAGATAAAAAAAATAGTTTTCTTTGTGTAAACTTAACAGACAGACGTGATGGGTATCGATATAATATAAACACGATAAAACAACAAAAAAAAAAAACAGATTTTCTCAACTAATACTTCAAATAACAACACCACGAGAGGTCGTTGAACCTAAAAATCATCTATTTTTATTTTGTCGTGTTTTGATATACACGTAGTAGTACCCATCAGGTCTGCGGAGTTTCGCTAGCTAATTTAATTTGACCCTGTATATTCCCTGTAAGTCTGGTCAGCCGGTAGGCTATATATTATCACGCTATTTACTATGGGGGATGACCAATATTGTAATATGCTTGTAATCTATATAACAATTAAAAATTAAAAATACTAACAAATGTGGGTACACTCATCTATCCTAAACAAAAACTCGATGTACAGAGGTTTGAGTATTATTAAAGATAGAGTTAACGAAGATGTCTGGGCTAGTATTAAAATGGATTAATTTAATTACAATGGATCCACCTGCAACATTACATCGAACTGGCGAAATGTAGATGTACTATGGGTACACATTTGCCTAACCCTTCGGGGAAAAACGGACCTGAAAAATTAAATAAACAAATATGTTTATTTAGTTTTTTGTTTAGGCCCTTATAATCTTCTTCAACATAATGAGTATTTTCCTAGGGTTGCCAACCAAACTGTAAAAAAAACTTTTTACAAAAAAAAAAATAACCGACTTCTAAAAAAACACTACAAAGTGAAAAATAACTTTAATTTCGGAAGTCGGTGTCTTTGGATGTGTATTTTAGTTTTATGCCACCGACTATTAAAGTTATTTTTCACTTTGTAGTGTTTTTTTGGAAGTTGGTTATTTTTTTTTGGAAAGTTTTTTATTTTTCACTTTTTGTGCCGAAAAAGAATTTTCCAAATCGGTTCGTAAATGACGGAGTTATGCGCGAACAAAAAACGCAATGCAGAGTAAACGAAAAGATCGTTAATGTAGACAATGTAGATACATTTTTATATGTTTGTTGATTTTTCAAAAAACCGCTTGTCCGATTTCGATAAAATTTTCATGGGACCATTTGGGAAGTATACCCTTTCCAACAAAAAAAGATTTTTTCAAATCGGTTGGCAAGCGACGGAGTTATGCGCGAACAAACATAAAAAAAAATACAAACATCCGAATTGAGAACCTCCTCCTTTTTTAGAAGTCGGTTAAAAACAGTACCTACTATACTGTTTTTCACTCTAGATTACTGTTTTACTGTTCAATAAAAATAAAGTATATGAATATACTGTTTTCACTGATATCCAGAGCTATACCTAAATAAAAAGTTTATTCTACTACGTAGAACAACGTGCATGCACATGGGCGCGGTGATTTAGCTAGCCTTAATTTCAGAATTAAACTGTTATGGGTGCTATCACAAAAAAAAAACGTTTTTTGTCAACTTCTTATCTAATTGTGAGAAAGCTTGAAATAATTGAAAGCCTGTGTAGCAATAAAATAACAGTTTTCGTGGTGATAAACTATTCGTGTCAGTCTGTCAGTCTCAGCACCTGTTAATAGTTTCATCACTTTTGCGCTCTCGAAAATATATACCTTATTTCGCCGTTCATTTACTTAATGAAGATATTGTATAATAATAAAATCAAATTTTGATTTTATCACACGGATAGCTGAAGCCCAGTGTGTGATTATTAAATTTCTTGATATGGTTTGTTAAATAATAGAAAAAAAAACATTACCGACAGTTTAAAAAAAAAAAAAAAAAGTTTTTTCATCATTATTTTCTGAGACTATTTGTAACATTTTGATAGTTCTTTTGCTACCTACCTTTTTGAGTTGAACATGTCTGCTTACATATAACATTTTTAAAGAAAAATGCTCCTAAACTCAACACGATATCGTCAATTTTGTGTGAAGAGGCAACGGACATTATTTTTTACAATACTATAAACCAAAATTTTTGAATAAAAAATTGCTACCAATGGAGATGAAGGAGTAATCTACCTGTGGTAAATATTAGTTACATTTGTTTTAGTTAAATTTTGCAATTTTTTGTCAGATTTTGTGACAACGTCCTTACAATCAGCCTATGTTCCCACTGCTGGGACACAGGCCTCCTGTTTCTGTGAGAGGGAGTGGGCCGTAATCCACCACGCGGGCCCAGTGCGGGTTGGTAGATGTCACATGTCTTCGAACTTTTTAGTTCTAGGACATGCCGGTTTCCTCACGACGTTTTCCTACACCGCGACCGTTTTGAGAGCAGTGGTGATAAAATAATTTACACAAAGTAAAGCGCCTGTCTGGATTCGAACCTACAACCTACAACTCGTAAGCCGCGGCCGTTACCACTCGGCCACCACTGCTCACAGCGTCCTTAATGTCCTTAATGTTTCGGGACACCGAATCAGGCGCAGTGGTTAAGGGATTGACTGCTGCGCTGCGTGTCGCGGGTTCGATTCCCGCACGGAACAAATATTTGTATGACCTACAAGTAGATGTTCCGGGTCTGGCTGTTTGTGTATGTGAGTTTAAATGTTTGTAAACGCACCCACGATACAGGAGAAATTCCTAGTGTGGGGCAACTGGTGACTTCGCATGAGCGAGGCAACAGCCCTATGTCCAGCTGTGGACGTCTTTCGGCTGAAATTATGACTAATCATAGTTAGTTCAGCCACCTCAGTATTCACAGAATGAGTGTTTTCATGATGAATACTAAATGGTGGTACACACGGCTACATATCAAGCTATACATTTCCTAAGTATAAGCTGATCTCGCATTGTATAGATTTCCGTACAATGAGAGGCTATGCCTAGTTCGGCTACAGATGCTAATCTCTTTAGCTTAATTGAAATTGTTGCCACATTTCCATTGTAATGTAGTACTAAGTTTTTTGGAAAATAAACTATTATTATCTTATACTGGAAATGTATAGCTTGTACAGCCGTGTGTACAACAGAAATAGAGCTTCAATACATTTAATATAAAAAAAAAACTCCTTGTCTATTTCGTGAGGCTTACGACGTCTTTAAAATTGGTGCTAATTGATAAGTTGCGTGAGTAGCACTACTCAATGAAAAATATGTATGTATTTAAAAAAAAAAAACTTAAGGACGCTATCACATTTTTCCTCAAATATGATTGCTTTTCGGGTACCATTTTAATGAATTAGGAGTCACAACTGCAAGGATATCATTGTCTCAAATTAAAGATAATATATTCATCTCCAGAATGGGCACATAAAAATTGTATAGCCCCATAAAAATTTTTCACACAAATACGTTTTAACAATCACAATAAAACCAACGAATGAAAAAAAATTCGGTCTGAATAGGAACCCATATATCTAAATCCACTGCATAGTTATACATAAAAATAATAACAAACTATTGTTTATATAGTCCTCTATACGGTCAACTTAATATTTTGTAAGTAAATAAATAACTTTTTTATTTATGATTAAAATAAGAAGCGCCCTCAAATTTTGTTTATTTTCCCATTCTGACCATAATATGTGGGTGTCCAAACAAAAAGGGTCCAGTTCTCGGCATTTAGTGTCTGTCTGAGATATACTTACGCATTTTTGAAAACTTGGGTGAAAAATTGCTTTTCGCGATTTTAATTGATTATTATTAATTAATGCTCAATTCAAACAAACAACAAAAAACAAATTATAACATATAGTTTTTTCTCAAATCAAGCTTTTTCAGAATTTTAACTTCGATCGTCTGATTAAAAAAATAAGTGCCAGTTCTTAAATATTTTTTAAAATTCTTATTACATAAACATAATCTCACGCCTTCTTCCCACGGGGGTAGGCAGAAACTACATAACTGCTACGCTCCTTACATACTCCTTTTGATTCGCCTACGTTCATACATCTGGTCATATACGCACGCCGGTTGCCAGTACTACGCACCTGACCTTTCTGAAGGACCTCGCCAATTAGGTCACTATATGTCCTCCTAGGGCGTCCCCTCCCGGCGTTTCCACGCACCTCTGCTTTATAAATACCTTTTGTTAGTCGCCTTTCACTCATCCTCTCAACATGACCAAACCATCTAAGCATACTCTTTTCAATTTTTGTCACTACATCTTCTTTTAAACTGCACCATTGCCCTATCACCTCAATCCCAATTATCAATTGACTATTCTTGATACCGAATCTAGTCTAAACTCAATACCCCACTATAACATAACATCACGCCTGTAATCCCCGAAGGGTTAGGCAGAGGTGTACCAAATAGTACACCCACATTTGGCCAGATATGTTTAAGTCCCATGTAATAGGGGGCGGGCACACATCCAGACTCCAGGCTGCTTCTGAGAAATTCCTAACGGAAAATCCCAATATCACTTTGCCCGACCTTTTTTTTTTTTGGGTGGGTAACTTCTCCCGCTCGGGTGGAGCGGGACGGAGTGTGAGACTTTTACTGACTTAAACCCACCCGTGTTCCTTCAGATGCCTGTGTGCCAGGGCCACGATATCCCTTTTGGACAGGCTCGTAACCCTGGACTTTGCCCGACCTGGGAATCGAACCCGGGACCTCATGCTCAGCAGTCGTGCCTGCGACCACTAGACCAACAAGGCAGTCAATACCCCACTACTGGACCCTATTTGCTTTATTTCTTGTTCAAAAAGTGGGCAACCCTAGATATGTCAGCGTATTATTGCCCTACTGCGGGGTAAAGGCATAAAGGCCTTCTCTGCATTCTCTTAAAGAGAAAACACGAGCATTGATGACCATTAACACAATTATTTGGAGCCGTAGACTTCTGAGCATCAGTGGAATGAATTGTTTTCTACTTTTGGATAAGTACTTTCCAAAATTAGAAATTGACTAGTAATGGAGAAATTTATTGTTTAAGGACGCTATCACAAAATCCGACAAAAAAAAAATCGGTACATTTTGCGGCAATATTTAACTAAACCAAATGTAACTAATAATTGCCACAGATAGATTACTCCTTCATCTCCATCGGTAGCAATTTTTTATTCGAAACTGTTGGTTTAAAATAATGTAAAAAATAATTTCCGTTGCCTCTTCACACAAAATTGACGATATCGTGTTGAGTTTAGGAACATTTTTCTTCAATATAATAACATAAATTTAGTTATTAAAAATATGTTATGTAAGCAGACATGTTCAACTCAAAAATGTAAAGAAAGAACTATCAAAATGTTACAAATAGTCTCAGAAAATAATGATGAAAAAACCTATATTTTTTTTCAAAACAGTGTTGGTAATGTTTTATTTTTCCTATTATTTAACAAACCATATCAAGAAACTTAAAAATCGCACACTGGGCTTCAGCTATCCTTGTGACAAAATCAACATTTTATTTTATGATTATACAATATCTTCATTAAGTAAATCAACGGCGAAATAAGCTATATTTTTAACAGCGCTAAGTGATAAAACTATTAACAGGTGCTGAGACTGACACAAATGGTTTATCACCATGAAAACTGTACTTTTATAGTTACACAGACTTAATGTTTCAATTATTTCAAGCTTTCTCACAATTAGATAAGAAATTGACGAAAATCTTTTTTTTGTGATAGCACCCTTAAGTAGGTACACACATACATATACATTAACTCACGCCTTCTTCCCATGGGGTGGGCAGAAACTACAGAATGCTACCTGCTGTGATCCTTACATACTCCTTTTGTTTTTTCATTTACGTTCATACATCTGCACCAAGAGGTCATCAAATCTACTTTGATTGTGTCAATGCAGCTTTATTTATTTAATACTTTCAGCACACAAATATACAGAGGCGGGCTTAATGCCATAGGCAAATTATAATGTAACTTCACACCTATAATCCCCGAAGGGTAAGGCAGAGGTGCACGTATAGTACACCTACATTTCGCCAGTTATGTTTAGGTCTCATGTAAAAGGGGGTGAGCCTATTCCCAACAACCGGGCAGAAATCCAGACTGGGCTGCGACTGGAAGTTACAGTTGGAAAAATCCAATATGCCTTTGCCCGACCTGGGAATCGAGCCCACCACCTCATGCTCACTAGACCAATGAAGCAGCATAAACTACCTACCTAATCCCTACAAAATAAATGTATTGTGTTGTAGTCTGAATAGAATTTCAATTTATTGGTACAAGAGCAAGTAGTAAAAAAAATAACAATAAGAAACTCTAAAGTGAATTTTTAGATAGTTTAGGAAAAGACTCCCAAGTGTCCTTCACAAAACATGTGTAATCTGTCAATGTTGTTGTTCAAACTGTACTTTTTAACTTTGGTCCATCATTATCCTCGTGCCCTCCTACAACCATCCAGCATTCCACACACACCGAAATTTAGATTTTATTTCTTTGGAAACAGTGTGGAGTTTTTAATATTCATTCTCTTTAAGTCTTTACATACTTCAATACATACTTCTAAAAGTATAATGTTTATTGATTATTCATGATAGTAGTCAATAAATAATTTTATGTAAGTATTTGTTGTTGTTCAAACTGTACTTTTAAACTTTGATCCATCATTATCCTTCTGCCCTCTTACAACCATAGAAGCACCAAAATTGTGTATTTATTTCTTTGAAAACAATGTGGAGTTTTTAATATTCCTCTTGAAGTCATAACATAGGTACTATACTTGTAAAAATATTGACCATGTAACTAAGTGTTTATTGATTATCATGAATTCATGATAGTAATCAATAAATAATTTTAAGTACTTACAGGTAGTTTTTTTTTACTAGCATTACTTACCTACAATTCGCGTTTTGGATAATGATCTTTTATTTTGGAAATTACAATCAAAAGCCTATATAATTCTGTAGAATTTCTACATAGAGCATCCTAAAACTGTGAAATACCGTCTCAAAAATATTATCGGCAAAACGTCAGTTGTTAATGAAAACAACATTTTTCGTCGGTAGAGTTTCACCGATTTTCGAGCATGACTTTCACCTACCCCCACAAAAATATTGTAAAATAATGTCGTATCATATTAAAATAACAACTTCTATGGACTTGATCATCAATCGCACTTTATTTACGGCGTTTCTTATAAAAACCCTACAACATTAGCGGCTTTTAAAATAAGCATCGAAGTTGTTACGCGTGCAAACTTTTGGTCAAAATGGTGGTATTTATTTCCTACCTGCAATTCAAGATCATCTTCGTCTACAGCACACTCTCGAGGCACTAATTTCGACTTTCTCGACCTTTTTCTGGATGTGTCTGCCATATTTACACTTTAAACATCCCACATGCACTTAAATACAATAAAATTAAGCTAAAAACTGTTCAAATTCGTATGCTATAGAGAATACGCGATCAAGTTAAAACGCGAAATAATTTCCAAAACATGAAGTGACCGGACCAAGATTAGATGTCACTACAAAAAAACATGTCTTAATCTGACCTCTCTGTTTGACACATACGTTCACGCGGAGACACTAGTGCCATTGTTTCTACAATCTTTGTATTTTACTGTTTGACAGTTTAGGTTATGGACGCATGTCGGGTAGTCGGTGACAAACTCTCTGTAGGAAACGTTTCGTTTCGATAAAATCATTGAATAATCAAAATTAAAATAATTAATAACATTCCTAGCGATGCTCAAAAATATTGTAAAAATTATATTTTTACTGTTTTTCATCTGAAACAGTTCATTGCTAAATGTTAAGTAAAAGAAAAACCGGCCAAGTGCGTGTCGGGCGTTCGGGCCACACACAGTTAAAGGCTGACAAGAGGCAAATGGTGAAAGTAGGCTTGTCATAACTAAAAAATGCCAAATCTATAAAGTTTGTGGTAGCAGGAAAAATATTTTTTATTCTTGAACATATTTCTCAGAATTTGGTTATTACCAAAACAGAAAATAAGAAGCAACCAAGTTCTGCATACAGGTAAGACGTTCTTGTTATTAATTAGATACCAACCGTACGTTGATATTTAATACAGATATTTTGGATTGAAACTCAAAGTAAAGGGATAATTTACCGTTAATTTGTATCGAGATTTTTTTTCTAACGTGTTTTGGTAACAACCAAGTTCTGAGAAATATGTTGAAGAATAACATATATTTTCCGCTACCACAAACTATATAGATTTGGCAATTTTTTTGTTTAAAACAAGCCTACTTTTATCATTTGCCTCTTGTCAGTGCCCTAAGGGTTCCCTAGTCGGGATGACTATTCACGCATGCACAGTATTTTTTTATCGACTGCAATAATAAGTTTGTATTTTAATGTACTTTTCAAAAAACCTATTAAATCAAAGATATTTTTGAGGTTGTCTCGGAGAATACCTTTAAAACTATTGACTTAAATGGCAAAGTCCCGTAGAAACATCATATTCGTTTTAATTATGGGATTCAACAATACCCCATATGAGTCGTTGTCCACTGCAGGGCAAAAGCCTCCCTTCTCTCCTTCCACTTTACCCCTCCTATCTACTGCTGTATGTGGCCAATCTTCAAAAAAAGGGTCGAGTTCGTCCCGCTATCTTCTCCTTGGCCTACCGCGTAGCCGGTTGCTGCTGTTTGGAATATGTGGTTCATTTTTGTACAGATTTTATTACACTTCTTTGTGGGCGTGATTAATATGTATATACATACAATATTGTACAACCATGCCAAATCACAGCATTTTAGTACCAAGGGTCCCTGAGGTAAACCGAGGACAGATAAGCACACAGACAGACAAGGCGAAACTATAAGAGTTTCTTGTTTTACTACGGAACCCTAAAAACATTGTTTAGTGATAAAGCTAAAAATAAATACCTACGGACCGATCCTCTATCATACGTCAATGTCTAGACTGTTGGTTACAGGTGTATTCGCAATACAATCATGTAGGTATACTGTTATTTTCCTGATAATTTATTTCTTTGTGGAGCCACGCTACAAGACTAGCAAGTCTGACGTTTTCGTCCGATAATGCAAAGCATACATTTTAGTAGGAACACCTAAAATCAACGTAATAAATGCCTTTAGTCACTGTAACAATATAATTTAGGCTCAGCATTTCAATAGTACGTTCTCCTGCTAGCAGTAAATTATACAACGTTCGACTCAACTCAAAGGTGTAACGAAACGTTATTATCATCTTGTTGTTGTATTATCTGTGTGGTGTGACACTCCCTGATTCGGTAAACCAGGCCACTAATTTGGCTAAAAGGTCCCAGAAACCAGGCCATTAAACTAATAAAAAAAATAAAAAAACTAATTAAAAAAAAAAACTTACTCGGCGACACATAACCTCAAAACACAGCCTCAAAATGGAATTCTAACTTTCGATAGAATATTTACCTAAAAAGTAATTAAAATGAGTTTATTTATTAGGAACTACAAGCCTAGTAGCTTGGCAACAGTTTACAACGCCAAATTATGGCGCTTAAACTCAACAACAGCCGACAGTGCTCTTAAAAAAGATGAGGAAGTGGAAGAATTTAGGGTGCTCGATATTTTGAAGAAAAGGGAAAGATTCCAAAGGAAAGTCATTCGTAGGGCTGATATACAGCCTGATAGAGCTGATAGGATGGCCACAGAACAGGTAATTCATCAGTTCTAAGTTTTAAAGTTATTTTAACTCTGTACAAAACCATCAGCTGACTACCTTTTTCGTAATGATTTAGGAATTTAAAAACATATTTCGAGGTAAATTAAGTATTATATATTCCGAATATTATATAGACTCGTTGAAATTATACTTTTCTGTAGTCAAACAGAGTATTTGATGTTTTTTACGTACCCAAAGGGTAAAACGGGAACCCTATTACTAAGGCTCCGCCGTCTGTCTGTCTGTCTGTCCGTCCGTCTGTCACCACGCTGTATCTCATGATCCGTGATAGTTAGACAGTTAAAATATTCACAGATGATGTATTTCTGTTGCCGCTATAACAACAAATACTAAAAAACAGAATAAAATAAATATTTAAGGGGCTCCCATACAAAAACCGTGATTTTTTGCTCGTTTTTGCTCAATATTGATAACGGCACCAGGTAGACGCTTGAATAATATTTAGTTATATATACTCTTTAAAAATAAATAATTAAATTAAATTAAAACAAATATTTAAGGGGGGCCCCCATACAACAAACGTGATTTTTTTTGCCATTTTTATAGATAATGGTACAGAACCCTTCGTGCGCGAGTCCGACTCGCACTTGACCGGTTTTTTTAATATACAGAATACAGTAAAATAATATGGAAGAAAATATATAGAAAAAATAAAAATGTTTATTTGTACACTTTGAAAACATACTTATGTACAGAAGGATTATATAAATGATGTACAATAGAGTTGCATTAAAGGGTGAACTGATGCCTCCTAAACTAGGCTAAAATCCTGTGTTTTAGGAGTCAATGTTCCTCCAGATAGAATGGCATACAACTGGTATTGAGTGTCATGCAAGTACTTAAAGAAACAACAACAGAAAAACAAAAAAAAATACATAAAAACATATTAAAATAAAAAAATGGTCTAATCCAAATACAGTATTGCTTAGTTCTATTTCTATTAGGAGACAATTGTAATAAGATTCTCGGTTTCGTCATACGTTAACTTCTGCAACCATATGTTGCGCCTACCTGAAATAAATTGGAAAGAGCAGGGGAATAATGAGTATCAGGATACAATTCTTGACTTCTTGTTACTATAATTATATTGATGTCCATTCCTGAATGTAAATATTCTCTTAGTCGTTAGTAGAATGGGACAAGATAGTTTTTTGGAAAACACACAGCACACATTAATTTATAATGACAGGCCTGTATCAATCTGCCTTGCCTTTTTCAAACTATGTTGGGGTTGGCTTCCAATCTGACCGGACACAGCTGAATACTAGAATTTTACATGAAGCAACTGCTTATCTTTCTTTTTAAATAGCATTGCCCCACACTAGGAACGTTTACAAACATTTAAACTCACATACACAAACAGCCAGACCCGGAACAACTACTTGTAGGTCATACAAATATTTGTTCCGTGCGGGAAACGAACCCGCGACACGCAGCGCAACAGTCAATTGCTTAACCACAGCGCCAACCGTGCCGTTACCTCCACCTCTACCTGACCTCCACAACCCAGTAACTGGGTAATACAATACTACTTGGTAAGATGGATAGTCAGATATTAGGGCTTCTGACAACCCGTAACGACTGTCAAAGAGCCACATATGACAACCGGGAACAATGGTTTAACATGCTTTCCAAGAAACGGAGGAGTCTTGGTCTCGTTATGTAAAGAGTGTGTCCCATTCACGGACAACTCCAGCAAGTGCAGCTTAAGCTGATGTATCAACCAGTGTGGCCTATATCAATCTATCTTTATAAATATAAATGAAATGGGAAAGGATTCCTGGAAAACATTCAAAGGTCATTGGGCAACTAAGTATGGAAACTATACCCACGGCCTACAGAAAAAAAATAGGGTAGGATGTTTAGATAATCGTCTCTAGTTTACGAATATGCAGGGTGTCCAAGAAGTCGACGTCAAGCCGGAATCGGGTGATAGGACAAGTCATAATAGTAAACATAAAAATATTTAAAAAAATCTGTGCTATGTTTTTCAAAATTACGGGCATTTATAAAAAAATCGAGAAAATCTACTCCCTGTGATGGTCTTTAAACTCCTGTTGCTACAAATTTTAACTTTTTTCCAATTTTCTTTTTTATGTAATCCTGAATAATGCTGCTGAAAACTGAAAGCATTAGGGTACACAAAAATAATTTTAGACAGGTAAGAAAAATTAATTTACAACAATTTTTTTTTTATATTAATTTAAAACAAATTTTATTTACATAATTGAACAAATAATCTTCTAAGTGTTATACCATTTTAGAATCCTTATTAAATGCGCCAAATTTTAAAGTTACTTGCCAAACTCGTGTAGTGCCTTTTTTTCAGTACAGTAATTTAAAAGTGGGCAAAGTATTAATTTTGAATACTTGGTTAGGATAAAAATTACATTTCCTTCTAGACTGGAGCAGTTGGCTGTAAATTTTAAGCAACGCTTTTCAGAACCATTATTCAGGATTACATAAAAAAAATGAAAATTTAGAAAAAGTTAACATTTGTAACAGGGAGTCACAGGGAGTAGATTTTCTCAATTTTTGTATAAATGCCCGTAACTTTTAAAATACATAGCAAAGATTTTTTTAAATATTTTTCTGTTAATTGTTATGATGATTTGTAGGGCATCCTGTATATATCGCATTAACGCAGATAATGGGAAAAAACCATAAATCTAAAAAAATTAAAATACAATAATAAGGTTATTTATAACATTTTTATTGGTTTATTGATAGTAAACATGGTTTAAAAAATAAAATAAGTAAAAATAAAACAAGTTTAAAAAAGTTTTTAAGTTTTATTCGACGTGATCAATGTCTGCAGGTATAATTGTATCGACTAAAAACGCCGCAAGCGCATCAAGAGCAAACGTTTGATGTCGGGCCTAAGACGCGCAAACGTTTATTTAGTTTATTTAACACAATGCTTCACTGAAATTGTTTTATCTATACATTTATTACCTATTTTTTTATTCATTTTTAAAATTTTATTCCAATGGTTTAAAAAAAAAACTATCTAAAATTAAGTTTAGGTAATACTTAACAATTTAAAACTAATTTTGGTTTTTGTAGGAACACTACCGTTAACTGGGTCAGATTTTGCCCTATGACCTTTAGTGAAATCAGGAAGTGCTTTTTTCTATGGGGTTTTCGTTCGAATTATTGGGACAAGCTAACGTCTGTCAGGTCAGCTAGTATAATATGAAATTCATTAACACAAACAATTTCCACTTCCAGAATTGGGGCAACGTCTGGCCAGGACCGAAGACTTTTCATCCATCATCCGTTCCACTCCCTCTCCGCCAAGGCTATGTGCCTAAAGGACAAGCACCACCTGGTAAAAAAGCCAACGCAGAACTTATGAAAATACCAAACTTCCTACACCTCACCCCGCCGGTCATTAAGAGCCAGTGTGAATCTATTAAACAATACTGCACCGAATGGCCAACCCTCTTAAATTCGGAAGAAGCCATTGAAAAGCATTATCCCATAGAAGTCATTACTTCAGACTACTGCCACGCCAGTCCAAGTATCCGTAATCCTTTAGCTAGAGTAGTTACTCTCCGCTTCAAATTATCAACCTTAAACTTAGACAAACACTCTAGGGACAAGTTTGTACGTTTAGTTGGAGAACGGTACGACAGCAAGACAGACTTGGTGACCATAACTGCCGATCGGTGTCCTGCTAGAGCACAGAATTTGGATTATGTGAACTATTTACTGACTGCGTGCTATCATGAAGCATGGAATGTTGAAGAATGGGAGAAGGATAAAACAGAACATGATATGGAGTACTATAACTGGAGTACCAACGCATCTAAGAAAAGCTTAGTCAATTGGTACTTACGTACTCAAAATGAAAGTAGAGATTTGGCCGAGGATGACTATAAAAACTTTGATGTTTCTGAAATTGGACACGCAGAAGAATATAAGAATGCGGTATCGAGTTTGTTGAACGATGGAGAAAGTGAAGGAACCGTGGAGAAGTATGGAGAAGCTGTGAGGAAACTCTTTGGATTGCCGGATAAGAAAGTGGTTTAAGTTATTTGTACAATAAAGTGTAATTAGTAGGTATGCACGTTTTATTTTTATTTGACCGTATCGAGTTTGGTAATGATTGGTGGAGCTGGCGATCAGTAGTTTCTGCCTACGCCCATGGGATCAAAGCGTGAGTTTACATATGCACGTATGTCATCATCATTCTCGTGCCCTTATCCGGAATTACATACTTCTTTCTCTATTGGTCGTAATTTGAGTACAAACTTCCAGTGGCGTAGCTACCGGAAGGTTGGATGGGGCAGTGCACCGGGACCCCCAAGCTCAGGGGGGCCCCTCGGACTCTGACTTACAACCTATAAATTGAACTAGTCAAAATTTCTCCCACATTCGGCATATAAATAAACCAGATTCCAGGAACGCGACTTTAATAATGGCAACTTATTTGAAAAAATACAGCGGAATTCCCAACAAGTCTCGAATATCTAATGGTTTGAACTCCCCTGTATTCTTAGCCTCTTAGGCTGGTTTCACAGTCGCACCGTCAAACAGCGCGTTTCAACAGCACGCGCTTGACGCAAGGCGGACCTATGAGAAACGCGGCGCGCTTCAACAGCGTGACTACAAAACGCTACTAGTGAATTTACAAGCGCACGACTGTACTAGGTACGACGAATCTGGATTCCGACAAATCTGGAGTACGTCGAATTCGGAAAACGACGAATACTGAACAAACGATTTTAAATAGTTTAGTTCGGGGTTGGGGCCCTAGTTTATTTTTTTTTGAATTTTCAAAAATCTTTTCTTTGTGCTCACTTTCATTTTGCAAACCACTGGGTCTAGGAGCATGAAATTTTGCACAGTTCATTATAATATATCGTTTTTCAAAATTAATCCAACAGATTTTAAGAGGCGAATAACTTTTAAAAAAAATAGCTGTTCCATATTAAAGTTTAATACCTACCTACTTTTCTAAACTGTATGGGCCAGCTGTTGTTTTTTCGTGATTTCGAATTTGTTCCCATGGTAAAAGTTATTCAGTTCGATGCTCTAAAGTACCTCATAAAGTTGATGGGTTCATTTTGAAACACCTCCAAAAATATTCCTTAGATTTCTATTTAAGAAACTGTTCGGGTATTATCCATTCCTTTATCCTACAAAATTTTTGCTTGGAATGCTGAAATTTGAAAACTCTCTTGAAGTTAGGCGTAATTACTTTTTACTTCTATTTGCTTGTCGTGTCCTTCGTGGGGAGTCTGATTGCCCGGAACTAGTAGGTCAGCTTGTGAGACTTTTTGTTCCTCCTGTACTCAAATACCAACTTAGACCACGACGACGCGGATTGTTGGCCGTTCCGCCAGCACGCACAGTTTCATATTCTAACTCACCCTTGGTTCGCGCGCTCGCAATGCTGAATGCTCTACTGGCATCTTCACTGGAGTGTGATTTGTTTGCCGCGAGATGGATAGACGTATGTCATGCATGTTCGAGATTCTGTGAGATGATGGACGAAAGATGAGGTGCCAATATTAATATTATTTGATTGTTATTTGTTAGTTTTACCTGTTTTGTTAGTTATTTTTGTATTATTTCTTATATATTGTTATTCCTTCCATATTGTAAATATATCTGTTTTTATTGAAATTTAACTGTGCAATAACTTAGATCTGGGTCTGTAATGTTGTGCATGTGTTTTTACCAAAATAAATAAATAAACTATAAACCCAGCGGTTTAGGCTATGCGTTGTCTGTCAGTAAATGCATGAATGAATAAATGATTAAAAAATATGCATCATTTTATAGGAATTTAGTTTATTATCTATGTATTTGTACAATATTTTAAAATACACTTATTACAATTAATTTACCTACATGATTCCTTTGGAAAGGATTTTGGAACTAAAATAATCTTCTAACTAACTTAAACAATATACGTAACATTCACGCCTGTATTCGCCGAAGGGTTAGGCAGAGGTGTACCTATAGTACACCCACATGTCTTTCTTTCTTAATTTACAATAATTAACAACATGGGTTTTTTTTCTACTGCTGAGTATGAGGTCTTGGGTTTGATTCCCGGGTCGGACAAAATGTTATTGGGTTTTTCCATTAGGAATTTTTCAGTAGCAGCCCGGAGTCTGGATTAATGCCTGGTTGATGGCAATAGGCTCGCCCCCTATTAAATGGGACACAGGTTTAAACATAACTGGCGAAATATGAATGTACTTTAGGTGCACCTCTGCTGAAGCCTTCGGAGAATACAGGTGTGATTTTATTTATGATAGGGTTTTTATTAAGTTTGCATAGAATTAAAACATTTTAGTGCAGAATACGCGATTAGACTATAGCTACTAACGCAATCAACAACAATTCTGTTCAAAATTTCACTGCAATTCTTTAAAACACATTTTTTTTCTCGACTACCCTCAAAAACTTGTTGACTTGGATTCCATTTTTTTCTCCAAATATCTGATATGGAACTCCTTTTGAATACTTTTTCTTCGTCCTGGGAGTTTTCAGTACTACATTGGCTAAGTATTTCTCGGTTTTTCAAATAATTCTTTAATATAATTTCTAGTAGATGAAATATGTATGTTAAATTTTCGACTTGGTCTATATTTGTTAGTTCATAAGTAGAATCTGTTTCTGTAACTTTTGAATGAAAAGTTTCTAGAATGTTCGACATTTTTTCGATACTGTGTTCTTGTATATGTATTGATTTGTTTAGAAGTAATATTCTTTGGACATTCTCGTCTTTTTTCAGGAACTGAAAAATAAAAAAAATAAAAAATATTTTGTTCCATCTGGTAAGACTGGAATTAGACTCCAACATATTTAGGAAAAGACTAATATGTAACTAGAAGTGCGAGTCGATCCCGCGCTCTAAGTGTTCCGTACCATCAAAACTACCGACGAACTCGCAAGAAGGGGGTCTAGCATGGCACCAGTGGGACCTGAACCCATCGCGCCACTCCCCTTCGGTTATCTACGCACTCTGGTAAGGAAACGAACCAGGGACCAACATCACAAACTATGGTTGGACCAAAGTGAGTGCAGGCAGGCGAAGGAGGCACTCCCTACTATCGACGGCCGCCTCACGAAACGGGTTCTACAACCAACTAAACAACAGCTGCGTACAGTTACAGCCGCTATAACTGGCCATGGGTCATTTAATAAACACCTCTTTGTCATAGGAGTCACAGACAGTCCGCTGTGCAGGGCCTGTATGGAGGACGACGAGACAGCAGCTCATGTGCTGTTAAACTGCCCGGTGATCGATACATACAGGGCAAAGTACTTCGGTAACCCAGGTATCCTACGTAAGATTGTCAGCAACACCAAGGCGTTGCTGGCCTTCCTTGAGGAGCTGGGGTGGATCGAATAATCGATTTTCCCACCCTTACGCAAAATACGCGCATTGACGTGGAGTTGCGGACACCAGCCCGTATTGCCTATTATTACCATCAAAACTATGATAGTTTTACTTATTTCTATTAATTGCTATTATAGACGCCATAGTGACATGTATCCAGTTAAAATTTCAGCTGGCTCATCATCATTCTCCATGGCAACATGTCTTCTTCCGTTCTTCTGTATTAGTCATCATCTCGGTAATCTTTCACACAGTCCATCCATAGTTTATTTGGTCTTCCCGAAATCTTAATTTGCAACCGGCAGCAAGTTCGTCATGCTCCCTTAGATGTCACTGCTTGCGGTAGCGTCGGGGGTCGGGTTGCCTCCTTCCCTCAAATATGGCGAGGGGGGTGATGGCTGATCTTTGCGTTATGCTCGTGAACGGATGCTGCTTGTGGTGACTGGTCGTCTTGCTGACCATGGTTTTATTATTGTTATTAATGATTAACTGTTTTTCATTTTACTATGATGGTGCTAGTTTATCATTTTTGACTTCGAGTTACAGCTATAGCTTTATGTAAGCGGGCACGCCCATTATGGAGGCTTTTATTTAGGTACGTTCTGTTTACGTTATTTCTGCTTGAGTATAGTTTTCGACGATTTTTATGTTTTTTTTGGTATAGTGGCGTGTGCTAGCTAACATAAGGCAAATAATTTAATTTAATGTTGTGTTGCGTAATGCAAATTCTTTTACATTTTATTGTATAGATGCAAGTTTTATATCTGAACAGACAGCTGTGCTGCTGGGGAGTTTGTTGCGCCACTTCTTCTTCCCAGCTAAAGCACTAGGAAGTGGTGAAGGGTGGGCGTTTTTGGGGGACGGTCTTATGTAATTTTTGACGTTCGAAAAGTGCTGATTCTCAGCCTAGTTTGAATAAATGACTTTTGATTTAGATCTTATAGCCGTCCACATTCGTACTCAACTGTAGTATGCAACTGTAGTCTTTACTTTATCATTTATATTCTGTGCGAGTGCGCAGGACAGGGTGCAAGCGAGACAAAACACTTGATATTCCCGTGTAACGAATGTACCTAATAAATGTTTAAGGGAGGTATACCTACTTTATTTATGCATGGTGATGCCAGCGGATTAATTTTTATGTTTTTTAATCATATTTATTCTTATTATTTGGTTTTATAGGCATTCTATTCTAAGTACTGTTTGTTTTATTTTATTTTGTTAGCTATTATGTACAGCTCATTAAACCTGAATTGGGTTCCGTACGTATTTTTCCGGTGACCACTGAAAATCAGCGCTGCGCTGTGGGTCCCCCATAGCACAGCATCATGCTGAGTGCAAGCCGGAGTGTCACAGTCATGACGTGCAACTGCCGACTATTTGTTTTTACCAGTTTATGTTTTCATATATTTTGCACGTGTTTCTGTGACAAATAAAATTATTTTTCTTTCTTTCTTACTCAAAACTTTTCTCACGACGTTCTCCTCATTCCTACGCATCACATGACAACCGGTTTTCACACAACTTCTGAGTCACTGGTTGCCACTTTCAGACTTCCGCTTATACGATGTGATTAATACACATTGTAAAAGTAGTTTGTTCAGAATCGTTTACTGGATCGATTTCTGTAATTTTTCATAAAGGTAATTTTTTACCTCAAAAATAATTGATAATTACACTTCCGATAAACAGTCCAAACAAACCAAAATTAACTATTGCGGGCTACCTTACCGCTTTCCCCATAGGGGGGATGCGCTAAGGTAGCCCGTGAAATTCAAATTTTATTACGTTTTTTACAATTTGCAGGTCATAACAGGTTCTAAGTTGATCTAAATATGATTCGCGGCCATAAAAAAATTGGCTTTACAGAATTATAATCATTAGAACCAAAAAAGCATCATCATCAGTTTAAAAAATCCTGCTGAAAGATTATTTCTGAAGTAATCATTCAGTAGGATTTTTTGAACTTAGAGAGTTGTAATGCTGTTTCTATTGATTATAGTTGTGTAAAGCCATATTTGTCACGGCCGCGAATCATATTTAGATCAAAATACAACCTGTTACTGACCTGCAAATTGCAAAAAAACGTAAGAAAGTTTGAAATTCACGGGCTACCTTAGCGCATCCCCCTTAAACTGGTTTTGTTACCAGTGACGTGCGCCCTACTGTACCAGCTATAACCTCATCCTTTTTTAAAGTCGGTTAAAGTGTTCGTACCTCACTGTCTTCACTGCTTTCCGCTTCGTAGACTTTGCGTAATAATAAATCTATAGTTTCCAGTAGATCTTCTAAAAACGATGGATATTTCTCCTCTTCATGCAATCTGTCTATTAATTGGCTTAACACCTAAAAAATAGACGTGAATACCGGGTCAAATTAAATCAGCTAGCGAAACTCCGCTAACGTGACTGGTATGGATATCTAAACATGATAAAACAAAAACCGGCCAAGTGCGAGTCGGACTCGCGCACGAAGGGTTCCGTACCATTATCTATAAAAATGGCAAAAAAATCACGTTTGTTGTATGGGAGCCCCCCTTAATTTTTTTTTTTTTTTTTTTAAACGTTGCCCCACACTAGGAATTTCTCCTGTATAGTGGGTGCGTTTACAAACATTTAAACTCACATACACAAACAGCCAGACCCGGAACAACTACTTGTAGGTCATACAAATATTTGTTCCGTGCGGGAATCGAACCCGCGACAGGCAGCGCGGCAGTTAATCGCTTAACCACTGCGCGAACCGTGCCGCCATTTGAATTTAATTACTTATTTTAAAAGTGAATGTATAACTAAATATTCTGTGAATATTTCAAGTGTCTACCTGTTGCCCTTATTAATATCGAGCAAAAACTATCAAAAAAAATCAAAAAAAATTTTTTTGCTCGTTTTTGCTCGATAATGATAACGGCAACAGGTAGACACTTGAAATATTCACAGAATATTTAGTTATGTATTCACTTTAAAAATAAATAATTAAATTAAAATAAAACAAATATTTAGGGTACAACAAACGTGATTTTTTGCCGTTTTTATAGATAATGGTACGGAACCCTTCGTGCGCGAGCCCAACTCGCACTTGGCCGGTTTTTCCAATTAAGTTTCGGTACGTACTGACTTGAGTCACATGATACCTCTTGGTAAGACTGATTGTCAGACTTTCAGGCTTCTGACTACCCGTAACGACTGACAAAGATTTACGAATGATAGCCGGGACCAACGGCTTAGCGTGCTTTCCGAGACACGGAGGGGTTTTGGTATGTAATGGATGGTCACCCTTCCACGGACCGCCCTCGGCAAGGCAGCTTAACCTTGAAGATTCGCGCGGCTGTTCGTGAATATTTAGTCACGAGCAGCTACGCAGATGATGATGATTCTGCTCACCTGAGCAATTTCGTTGGTAATATCTCTAGTGGCGGCCACTAAAGGGCATTGCATGATGTAGTTAAATAAACAGCATCCAGATTGGTTTAGCCAGTTTCCTGATAATTGTAGAGCTGGAAAAAAGGAAATTATTACAAGGGCGCTTAAGAAAAGTCACAAACAGAGCTGGGTTCGATCCCCAAGTCGGGAAAAGTGTTATTGGGTTTTATAATTAGTTTCTTATTACAGTATTTGTATCTCACGAATCGACGCGCGCTTGCTTTGTGGTAACCAAGTGTACAAACATACTGTGAATGTGTGTACAAGCGCAGGAGCTCTAGGTACCGTCCGAGAGAGTGGCGAAGTCGGAAATGTCTGTGAGTTACGTGCTGACGTTAGGGGAATGAAAACGTGATGTTATGTGTATATTACACCCCCATTTTCGCCAGTTATGTGTATTATTGATGTTGTATTTGATTATTGTATTATTAATGACTAGCTGCGCCCCGCGGTTTCACCCGCGTAAGTCTCGATCCCGTGGGAATATCGGGATAAAAAGTAGCCTATGTCTTAATCCAGGGTGTCTGCTACCTCCATACAAAATTTTAGCAAAATTAGTCTAGCCGTTTGAGCGTGAAGAAGTAACAAACATACACACACAAACTTTCGCCTTTATAATATTAGTGTGATTTTGACATTATTGTTATTGATTTGGACATTGTTAATGATTTTGAAATTATTATTAATGATTTTGGCATTAATATTATTAACGATTTTGACAGTATTAGTAATTATTACCAAAATTGGGCTAAATTATATAGACGGCTACATATCAAGTTATACATTTCCAGTATAAGCTGATCACGCATTTTACAGGATTTCCGTACAATAAGAGATCAGCATAAACTGGAAATCGATAGCTTGTTAAGTAGCTGTGTGTACTAACACTAGTGTTTAAGATAATATGTATGTATTTACTAACAAATTTGGATTTTATAATCTGTAACATAAATGATTTGATTTGATTAAGTCCCATGTAAAAAAGGGTGGGCCTATAAAATCTAAACTACCGGCAGCTACTGGCTACTGAGAAAATTCCTAATGAACAAAGTCAATAACACTCCCAACCTGCCTGGGTATTGAACCCAAGACCCACCGCTCAGCAGTCGATTGTAAAAACTTGACCAACGAGGTAACGAAGGCAGTCATCAAATTATTTATTAGAATCGGTTAAAATACTCAGGATTAGGCTACTCTACGGATGAATGAAGAACATAATATTATATATATAAGGTTTTGTTTGAGAATTTACAAGAAAGGCTATATGAGCAAGAGAAGACTAAAGTTGCTATGAACGGATTGTGTGAAATTTAATGAGGCTAGAGAGGCGGTCAAGACTGAGATGACGGCTAATTTATAGAGATGTATGGAGGAAGAATACATGGGATTAAGGCAAAATTATGATGGATTTACCGCTCCTATTGTTACTTCTTTGTGATTCGCTTCTGTATCCGGAATCCGTGGAATATCCATCACAAGACATTCTTCTGTTCTGCCTCTTCAAAAACGACTTGACCTTATTGAATTCTTCTAAAACTTTGTACGAAATAATCTCTTCTGATTCATATTCTTCTTCTATTCTGTCTTTGTTTTGATCAGAAGAATCGTTTCCAGCAGCTATTGTTTTAAGTTGATAGTCTTTTTCAAAATTTTGAGTCAGATTGTCAGTAGTCGATTCATTTGTAAATTGATTTTTATTATTAGCTTTTGGTATATCTACGGCTTTCTCAAATTTATTTTTGTTATAATTGATTTCTTGGTTTAGAGATAAATAGTTATTATTTTGACTAATTCGAAAAGGTTTGTCGGTTATTTTCATATTTACGGGATTTTCTCCATTCTCATTCATATCATTTTGTGTAGGAAAACTGTTTCTAATAAGATTCTCTTCGATAATTTTTATTTCGTCAAAATATTCATCTACATTTTGTGAAAATTGAGTTGATTTTTGATTATTATTAGTTTCTTTGTCTTTATTTGTAATATTTATATCATTCATAGTTTTATTACTATCACTATTTAAATTGGCGTTATTATATTGAATTTCATCAAAATTGTCATCGTTATTTTGAGAAAACATGTTCATAGTTTGTATATATTCAAATTCTTCTGTATTCGAAGGTCTTTCAACAGTTTTGTTATTTGAACTATTTATTTGACTAACAAATTGGGTCATATTATCGAAATCGTTAATATTTACGGCGGAAGTATTGTTTTCTTCGTTTATATCTTTATTTGGAACATTACTAACATTCTTATTTTTATTTACGGCATACAAGTATTTATTAGGTATAACAATATCGTTTTGACTTGAACTATAATGAGAATAATTTTGAGTAAAACCATGCACTGTATAGGGAAGAGTTTTTTGAGAATCATAGTACGTTCCATCCATGCTTTCATTTGATATAGCTACTGGCTTACAGTTGTTTGAACCGACTGTTTCAGCATTATTTTCTTTAGAATAAGTTTTATACGTTGATTTGTTTTCAGTAACAGTATTTTGATCAATTATTCTTGTTCTAGCATTAAATCCTTCGCTATCAAAATTGTTAGCTATAGATTGTTCAATGTTTGTTTTCTGATTGGGATTATGATTGTCTTGGGATAGCATGATATCGGTAATGTTAGCAGGAAATTCCGTCTGTGAACTATCATAATATGTAATTTGGGATACATTTTCAGGTAAACTTCTGTTTGTAGTTTCAGGTATGGTAGGTGGCTGAAACTTAATTTTGAAATTAATGATAATGTTATGGATAATAGGTAATTGAAAATAATTACCCTCCTTTGGGCTTCGCCGCAGTCGAGCATAACAATGTAAGGTCAATAGGTGTTTGCTTCACTTACAACATAATATCACGCCTGTAAACCCCGAAGGGATAGGCCGAAGTGTACCTACCTATAAGTACACCCACAATTTACAATTCGCCAGCTATGCGAGCCTATTGCCATTAGCCGGACTCCAGGCTGCTACTGAGAAATTTCAGACCAAAAAACCCAATAACACTGCCCGACCCGGGATTCAAACCCAGGACCTTATGCTCAGCGACCACATGACTACTTTCTCCGTGATTACTGGGCCAATTTACGTGATTATTTTTCCATTTGGTAGATGAAGCTTGCGCGGTGGTCCCATATACCTACATTTTATTAACTTTGCTTGGGTAGTTTTTGAGGTAGCTTCGATAATATTTATTTTTGCCACTAGTCGTATGTTGATGAATATATAATAACTTCCTGTCACTGATATGTAGCTACATAGCACGTAGTGGTAGATACTTATATGAATTTGTTTGGGGTAGGTACCGCAACTAAAAAACTTTATTGACAAAAAACAACCGATATTAAAGTTATTTTTCACTTTGTAGTGTTTTTTGGAAGTCGGATGTTTCTTTTTTGTAAAAAGTGTTTACATAATATCATCAAAATTGGCACAAAATGCTTTTTATAAACCTACTTAATAGCTGAGAGTTAAAATAGGTATTCTTTAAATTTAACTTCTGTCTCATGCAATAGGTGTTACGGCTATTGTCATCAACAGGAAACAAACATAACTGGCTCAATTTTTTTATTTTTTTTTTAAACTGTGTGTTAATCAAATTTAGTTGCTGATTGTACCTATGGTATTACAGATGGCTATTATGCTGGGGCCACATTGTTACGATAACGCGAACTACACTTCGCGCGCTCTCTCTCTCGCACAGCGCTAGTCGTCTCGCTGCATAAAGCGCAGGCCACACCGCCAGCTAGCGGGCGGGCGGGCTAGGCGGGCGAACATCGTTTCACCTCTTTACATGGTTAGTCGGTAGCTCGCGGTGTGAACCGAAGTATGTAAAGAGGTGAAACGATGTTCGCCCACTTAGCCCGCCCGCCCGCTAGCTGGCGGTGTGGCCTGCGCTTAACAGAGAGCACGTGAAGTGAAGTTCGCGTTATCGGGACAGTGTAGACGTAGCATTTGGGGCATTTGGTTTGTTATCATCACGTGGGCCGCCTGCTTCCTGGCATAGGGGATACCGTGATCAAAAAGGCGGTTCCCCCAGGGCGAGGCCTTCCCATTGCACTGCGGTTGGGTTGACCCCTGCGATTATCCCTAATGATAGCTTGGATGCGTAATTTTTGATAGTACGGACTGCGTACGCGCCGTCATCTCATTTAACCTGCCAGGGTTACGAGTCTATCGGAAAGGGATATCGTGGCCCTGGCACACAGGCATTTGAAGGAACACGGGTGGGTTTTAGTCAGTAAAAGTCTGACACCTGACTCCCGCTCGGCCCAGAGCGGGAGAAGTTATTTGATAATTTCCCACCCAAAAAATAAAAATAAAAAAAAGGCCGCCTGCTTGATCCATCCTATCCACCTACTATCCCAACCTACAAAAAGGTAGGAACAACATAATAATTTTTGTCAAAAATACCTTTTCCCTGGGTGCATTTTCATCACCCAATAAATTCTCATCATTATTGACAAATTCCAAATCAAAGTCCTTCAAAATAGTTACACTATTATTCATTTCATCATCATCTTCCATCAGAAAGTCATCACTACAAACAGTGAAGTCGTCAACATCCATTTTGTGATCAATTTTAGATTTTAGGTCTTCTAAATATTTATCAGTTTTTACATTTGCTGGTTTCGATTTTAATATAGCAAGTGCTACACCTAAACGATGTTTTTGATAAATATGATTGGCTGAAAATGCAATTTATTTAATGGAATTTATTTGTAAATGTTAATTTCTGGAAAACTTTCAGAAAATAAATAAGTACTCTTACCATAATCATCGAAACTCATCCTGTTTGTTTGTGTTTGTTGTTAACTACAATACACATGTTTAATTATCATTTTAACTTAAGATATAGTATTGGACACTAAAGTTAATTTATTTGCAAAGTGAAATTAAAATTCGCGCCACGGGCGACACAGATTTTCTATTCAGTTTTTTTTTCTCACCACTTCGCTTTGACATTTCTGTATTGTGCCGACTTGTACCACAGAGTACATTTGTATATAGGTACTCTCTGACTATTTCTAGTAAAGTATCACCAACGAAAGCTGTCCCAGAAAAAAATGGGGCAATTTAAAAAAATTATGAGCTGTTATGTTGCTACTCTCTAAGGATTTGGTATGTACTATTAATTATTCAAGAAATATTCTGCGATACTTATGTACATGAGTATTTGTTATCTATGGAATGTATAACAAGGGTTGACAGCTCTTGATTTTTTAAATTGCCGTTTTTTTTTCTTGGACAGCTTTTGTTGGTCAGACTTCTTTATAGTTATCTGTGAGTTCATGTGAGTTGTACCAATAATAAAGTAGTTTTATTGTAGTTTATTTTAATATAATATGGGTAATAATAAGATAAATGCAATGAGATCATTATTTGATAATCATCTGGTTACGGATATTGAATTAAATTACGCCAGCCAAACCACAGAGAGCTAAACCATAAAAAACCCTACCTAAAAGAGGTATAATGTACTTACATCGTTTTGGATACTCACAAACAATGCCGTTTGTCAAAATCATGTCAAGTTAAATCAAAATAGAAACTACAATAATTCCAACAAAATGTATTTATCCACGTGCATGAATGGCTCTTTACACAATACTATTTGGTCTAAGTATATTTATGATAGCTCTTGTCCTCGCCATTATAAGAAAAATGTTTTTTCATTTGAGGGAAGAGCATAAGATTGACAGCATGACAATAACAACAGTGCAGAGGCCGGGTTAGTACCTATTTACGCTAAAATTCTAATAGACTGCTGATAAGGCACTATGTTTTACATAAATACCTATATCCAGAGGTCAATCTCAATAATGTAAGGCTTTGTACACGAACATAAATTGACACATGATCGCGTATCACTTTTGCGTACAACCAACAAAGCGCTACCACGCAACGAACGATAAGTGTGGATCAGGCCTTATAATTATGCCTAGAGCCTGTTCCGATGCGTTGCGAACTTGCGGCGCGCCGCACCGCAAAGATTTCGCCCTTTCTTCTGACTGAGCGGTGCCCACAGAGCACTATATACAATGTATTCTCCCTACCTCGTCTCGCGGGTTGCAAGTCAGGTGTACATGTGGTGCGGCCGCCGGAACTCACCGTGTGGCATACCATGGATATTTTTATGTAGGACGCCGCAGCGGCACCGTACCAGCGCCGCGCCGCCGCAACGCATTGTGTGAATCGACCCTAACTAATAAAGACCTGCCGCAAGTAGTGCCAACGATACGGAACACAGCATGTTGGAATTGATACATTTGCCTGGATATCTTGCGTCTTGCAGTCTCACTCAAGTAGATACAGTGCGCTTAGTATATTTTAGCAATCTGTGAAATTATTTATCATAGCAAGCTGTGCCAAGCCAGCAAAACTAGTGAAATAAATAAGCTAATTTTAATTGTGCTGTAGTGCGGCACCCTTGCAGACTAGTGCCGCTTATTTTTAAGGCGAAAGTGTCAGGGTAGCCCGCGAAATTCAAAATTGTCTTACCTAAGTTTTTTTAAATTTTCAGGTCAGTATCAGGTTGTATGTTAATAAAATATGATTTGAGACCGTTACAAATATGTACTTGCATAATTATAATCATCAATACAACCTGACACTGACCTGTAAATTGCAAAAAACTTAAGAAAATTTAAATTTTGCGGACTACAGTTGCGGATCCACCTTAAGGCCATTGCTTAGCGTTACGCATCGAAGCGATCACCTTAACACATTTCATAGAATTGATTTCTTTTTTCTTCCAGCCGTCGGTGCAGTGATATATACAGAAAAATGCGTGTTCATGAAACGGAAATATGCAGCGGACATAGTGATATACAATGTGATTAGCAAAAGCGATATAAGTAAGACTTTGGAACTGCAGTAAATAGCTTTATTTTAAGTGTTTTTTTGTTCAAATAAATTGTACATAATTCAGCATTCCTAAATATAATTGCTTAAATAGAATTGATTTTTATTTTACTTTGCTGCATTTACTGAAAAACCGTGATCAATCTTCTAGGGGTTTTTATACACATCTGTACCTCGTATTTTTACAAATATCAGATTCAGGGCTCTATCCGCTTTCTGTGAGAATCAGCGACAAACATTTTCTAGGACACTGGGCCTTCACTAAAAGCCTCCTTTTCAATAATCACCTTAAGTTAATTGACTGACGTTAAGGTGACTGCTTCAAGCCGTCATTGACAAAAACATTTTTTTCAATTTTATTTTTAATTAGAAAAAAAAATAGAATTTTATTAATTATAATTTATTGTCTAGTATCATCCTCATCTCCTAGCATACGAACACTCTTCTTCTTGTTTGAAGCGCGATCACTTTGAAAGCATTCTACTCCATAGACACTGTTGATTTTAATAATATCAGTTTCTGATAAAAGTTCGGGGTTCTGGCCTAACGCCCGCATTACTGAGCCGTCCGGGTCCTGGAAAAAAAATTAAATATTAATTTATTTGACTTTCGTGACTTCAGAACCAGGATGGATATCCGAAAATCTGTGATCACCAAATTACACATAGTCTCACTTCAATAAAATCTGCTATCTTGTTTAGCTAACGGTAACAGCCGCACGGATCGATCCATCAGGTTAAGCTATGCTTGACGGGGTTGGCCCGTGGGCCCTCGTGGTGACCCTCTTCACAAACCGAGACTCCTCCATGCCTCGGAAAGCACGTTAAGCCGTTCGTCCCGGCTGTCATTCGTGGATCTTTAACAGTCGTCACGGGTCGTCAGAAGCCCGAGAGTCTGACAACCAGTCTTACCAAGGGGTATAGTATTACCCAGTTACTGGGTTGTGGAGGTCAGATAGGCTGTCGCTCCATGTAAAATACTGGTATTCAGCTGCATCCGGTTAGACTGGAAGCCAGCCCCAACATAGTAAGTAGTACATAGTTTATGGAGTTCCGCTAGCTTATTTAATTTAACCTTGTAATTAGCATTGTAACTTGTGGAGGCTATTTCAATATTTTCAACTAGCTTTTGCGCGCGGCATCGTCCACGTGCGTGTGGGATATTGATATTGCGTATCCCACGCAATATCAATATCCCAGAGGAACGTACTATCGGAATTATTAACAGTTCCCTATGTGTTAATCCTGGTTATAAACTATCTGTGTGCCAAATCCGTTCAGCCGTTTTTGCGCCAATCCGGATCAACATTCAGATAAACAGGCAAAATTTTTATACTTAAACTAAATTTCGGGCATTTGACTCACTTCTTGATTTATATTTTTCCTTGTAAAATGTCTTCAATATAATTAAACTTATGTTATTTATGCCTCTATACCTCTAACAAATTACGCGGACGGAGGTGTATGAAAGGCACAGTTAAAGTTTATATGGGAGTGTAGAAAACTAATATGTTTGTATAATATTAGAATAAAAAAACATTACACACACTACCATGTGTTGACACACACACACACACATATTACCAGGGCCTCATGACTTGAAGATGACAGGTGACAGAAGTGACAGATTGAGCATGGAATAAGTAAGTACCTACTTTTGAATAGCATGGAATTAGTAAGTACTATAAATATAGATTGTAAGTAAAGGGGGTCGAATTTAGACCAGTGAGCGACCACTAGTATGTATCTAAGACTAACCTGTTCTTTGTAAGTGGCGACGGTTGAAATGCCTTTCTTCCCGACTCTTCTCCAAAACTGCCAAGCAGGGTGGGTTGCACTCTTGTAATCATAAGGTAGATCTAATGTAGCCTCGTCGCGAATCTTCTCAAAGTGGTGAAGCTTATCTGGATAAGATAAAGACAATAATATGTAATGAGGAACAGGGGTAAAGTTCACTCATCCTCCATAGAAAAGGGAGGATCCTCCGACCAGACGGGTGTTGTGTCTGGTGGGCAACTGCCCGACGATTGATGTCGTGCCGTTGTATATGCTAGTCGCGCGGTAAACTCTGCTTGCGCGATGCAGGATTTTGCATGATGTCAGTGTGACGCGTAGTTTACATGTGGCGATATTGATATAATCCCTGAAGGGTTAGGCAGAGGTGCACCTATAGTACACCAGAATATTTCGCCAGTTATGTTTCATTAAATCCCTTACGTAAAAGGGGGCGAACCTATTGCCATCAACCGGGCACAAGTCCAGACTCCGGCTGCTACTGAGAAATTCCAGATGGCAAAAACCCATTACTACTTTGGTCGACCTCGGAATCGAATCCAAGACCTCATGCGCAGCAGTAGCTCTTGGGACACTAGACCAACGAGGCAGTCAATATGTTTTATGATTATAGCATATTCAACCTAGAATGTTCCGACTGCTGGGACTGGGACATAGGCCTCCTCTCTGTGAGAGGGAGTCATCCACCACGCAGGCCCAGTGTGGGTCGGTAGATGTCACATGTCTTCGAAGTTTTGGTTCTAGGACATGCCGGTTTCCTCACGATGTTTTTCTTCACCGTTTTGAGAGCAGTGGTGATGAAATAATATACACAAAGTGCTTTATTTTGTGTAAATTATTTCATCACATTTCACAATGGACGTTAGAAACGCGCAGTTTTAATTATCGGGGAATATAATTTACCTTGCTGTGCTATATAGAGCTTTTACTTTTGTTTCTGTGACGTTCACACTTTTATAGCTCTGTTTGGCATCATTATGTTTGATCGCGCAATCGTACGAACTAAATTCACGCGAATTAGTAATCTAATCAGTCAACCCAGCCACCTTCTTAAGATCGTCGGTCCATCTAGTTGGGTGGCGTCCAACACTACGCTTGCCAATACGCAGTCTCCACTCCAGGACTCCGGCTATCGGTCCTTTGACAAACAAGGCCAGCCCACTGCCACATCAGTTTGCTTACTCTGCAAGCTATGTCGGTAACTCCGGTTCTTTTCCGGATAGTTTTTAAATTCCTGATTTTATCCTTCAAAGAGACTCCAAGCATAGCCCGCTCCATAGCACGCTGGGTGACATTGAATTCTAACGGATGCGTAAGGCGGAGGACAGACTGTTGTGGTGCAACGCAACCTGGGGGAGGCCTATGTCCAGGAGTGGAGTGCGATAGGGTGAGTGGATTTAGTAATCTAACATTTTATTAGCGTGAATCATACACCGCGCAAATGTCAAATAGGACACGGTCAGCACCCTAATTGCGTAGAGATTAACTACGATAATATGGCCCACCCCTCCAATATTCATATATTCAGATAACAAAGATCCATTGGGTTAGTAACAATAGGGTTAACCTATGTTAGTACTTAACTAATAACACAGATAGTGTACAAGTGACAAGTGACCTCACCAACGGGCTGTCATGTCTCACGTCGAATGCTGTTGGGACTGCCACGAAGTCTGTTTAGCAACGAGGCCGCTCTCTTATGCCGTACAGCATTGAAGCAGTCGGTACGTGCCTCAGCGAACATACATGATGCGCTACAGAACCGAGGGAACCGCAACAGCACTCTAAATGCGTTGTTAAACTGGATCCGCAGAGCATTGTAGGCCTTTTGGGTGTAGCTGAACCACAGGCTCCCCGAGTACAGTGACATGCAATATGCTTTGAACAGTGTTATTGTGACCGCGGCCGTACATCGGAAGAACCGGCGGACCAGCATATTAGCCCGAACCGACAATGCTCTGCGCTCCCTCTCCCTATCTGCATCATCTTACAAATCGTCCGTCACCAACTGACCCAGGTATTTAAAAGAGTACACCCTGTGCAACCCTACACCGATGTAACACAGGAGGGACGGTGGAGGGACACTTGGTACCAGACTTGAAGACCATTTGATTCAAAACGTTTGAAAGTATTTGTACGCATGTGTGCGTACAAATACAGGTCAAAAACAGGTCACGGATTTGTTACTCGACTAGTGGCGTCATTAAGCGCTGCACTGACCTGCTCTATGAAAACGACACACGGTGCGTTGTCTTGCGCGATCGACTAGTTAAGATTAGTTGACCAACAAATCTGGTAATAAGTGAGATATTGCGAGTACTTACAACTACATACAAACTCTTTCGTAAGGATGTGACTACACACATTGAAACAGTAATTTGGAGGGGCGAGCCATGTTATCGTAGTTTATCTCTACGCAATTATCCCGCAGTTCGACTTTTAATCGTACCGGCGTTTGGTCGTCGCCTATCCCGCAGTGTCTGAAGACTAAGGTCTTCAACCAGTGCGTCCTGCCCGTCATGACATACGGTGCCGAAACGTGGACACTGACAGTCGGTCTGATCCACAAATTCAAGGTCGCTCAGCGCGCTATGGAACGGACTATGCTCGGAGCCTGTTTGAAGGATACAATCAGGAATGAAATTATCCGGAAAAGAACCGGAGTTACCGACATAGCTTGCAGAGTAAGCAAACTGAAGTGGCAGTGGGCTGGCCATGTTTATCGAAGGACCGATGGCCGATGGGGCAGAGGAGTCCTGGAGTGGAGACCATGTTTCGGCAAGTGTAGTGTGGGACGCCCCCCAGCTAGATGGACCGGCGACCTTAAGAAAGTGGCTGGGTCAGACTGGATGCGGAAGGCGGAGGACAGGGTGTTGTGGCGCTTATGCCCAGCAGTGGACTGTGATAGACCGAGTTGACGTTTGATCGCTAGATCGTACGAACGACGTTCGCGCGAACATGCGATGGTCTATCTATTAGGACGCAGCGTAATATTTAGAACGCGAACGTTCTAAAAAATACGGGTTTTGTCCCTCTGATTTCATACCTGGTCTAATATGCCGATTATGCACTCTAATATGCTTGTCCCTGTCATGGCGAGAGAGTTCGAAGTAGAATCCCAGCATTGCCATCACCATCATGGCCGTATGTTGCTTGTGATGACCTCCTTCGAAGAGTTCTATAGCGCCGAAGTTCTGAAGAGGGAGAAGCAAAAATATTAAGGATTGGAGCAGTATTATGTTAATATTACTACAGTGTGAGAAAAGACGGAAGTCTACAGGACGTATAGCTGCATCTCTTTCCCATTGTGAAGTAATATTAAAATATCACTGCTATATGAGGTGGGGGTCGGCCCCAGTTGGTCTCTGAGGACAATTTGAGAGATGCAAGGCATAATACACGTATTTCGCCAGTTAGGTTTAAGTTCCATGTCAGCGAGCTTATTGCCATCAACCGGGCACAGATCCCGACTCCGGGTTATTATGTTAGGTCCGTAGTACTCGTATCTGGCGTGTGTGTTTGACGGAGGGCGAACCAGTATCGCTACGAGGCATTATAGTCATTGATCGCTACCGAGCACGACGGTGATATGGCTTTTATCTGAATAGGCCTTAAATCTGGCACAAACTCTAGACTCTAGGCTGGTACTGAGAAAGTCTTGATCTTTAATTTGGGAAGTCGGTGTCTTTAGATCTGTATTTTAGTTTTATGCCACCGACTTGCGAAATTAAAGTTATTTTTCACTTTGTAGTGTTTTTTTGGAAGTCAGTTATTTTTTTTTGTAAAATGTTTTTTATTGTTCACTTTTTAGTGCCGAAAAAGAATTTTCAAATCGGTTCGTAAATGACGGAGTTATGCGCGAACAGAGTAAACGAAAAGATCGTTAATGTAGACAATGTAGATACATTATTAGATTTTTGTTGATTTTTCAAAAACCGGTTGTCCGATTTCGATAAAATTTTCATGGGACCATTTGGAAAGTATACCCTTTCCAACAAAAAAAAATATTTCAAATCGGTTGGCAAGCGACGGAGTTATGCGCGAACAAATATAAAAAAAGAAAAAAAAATACATCCGAATTGAGAACCTCCTCCTTTTTTAGAAGTCGGTTAAACGAGTCTTGAAACAGTTTTTGTGGCTTTGGATCATTTTAGTGGGTGTTTGTGTGTGTTCTAGTTAGCTCAGCACTCGCTTATCGTGCTGAGCTAGATCGAGTAAAGCACCCATCTCAGGGGGGTTCAGGTAACCCATACCACAGAGTAAACGGACAGAGGGTAAGCTTCATACGACCGCACTTTGATAGGTACAGTACCTACTACTTGAAACGGCGTGGTAGGCGCAGTGGGTATGCGATTGACTGCTGCGCTGCGTGTCGCGGGTTCGATTCCCGCACGGAACAAATATTTGTATGACCTACAAGTAGTTGTTCCGGGTCTGGCTGTTTGTGTATGTGAGTTTAAATGTTTGTAAACGCACCCACGATACAGGAGAAATTCCTAGTGTGGGGCAACTGGTGACTTCGCATGAGCGAGGCAACTGGCTGAGCCGGTATGAAACTATGAACCGGTTTCTCTTCGTACCGACCCGCGACGATGCCGCCAGTTGACGAGCCTCTTCCTTGTAGTAGTGTAGTACCTATCATAGTGCGGTGGTATAAAGCGTATCACTACCCTCTGTCCGTTTACTCTGTGCCCATAATCCTAACTAATATTATAAATGCGAAATTAAGTTTGTTTGTTACCTTTTAGAAAGAAAAGAAAAAGCATTTATTGGGACTCGCACAGATCACAAATTAAACTATACAAAAACACACTCATAGAAACATAAAGATCAAAAACAAAAATAAAGTAAAAATGAAAATAAAAACAGAAAGTCCTGTACCAGGCCAAAAGGCCCCTATCTCAGCATGATGCTGCGGCACTTTAAAAAAAAATAAGTGTCGCAGCGCTGGTCGCCTATTCCTATTCTGACGCCTAAACCACGGAACCGATCATCCTTAAATTTTGCATATATTATTTATTTATAGTTAATGAACACGGTACAATAGGTACCAATTACATTAATTAAGATAGAAAACAAAACTACACAATGCAGACAATTATGTCATAAACAATTAAACAATTATCAGCTACTTACCTAACATGGAACAGTGGACACCCTCGCGTACTGTTTCTCACAGAACATCGGACATAAGCTCTTAATTTTATTCCATTCTTCTGCAAACACATTCAGTAACCCTGAATGTGTTTGCAGAAGTAAAGGTGTTGTCAGGTGTACAGAAACGGACATAAAAAAGTACTGTTCCCGAGGAAAACAACAATAACGTTCTTATGATAATAGATGGCGCCACGGGTCTTTTGAATCATGATTGAATTATATTGATATCTAGAAACTTTAATAGTGTGTGTGCGTTAATAGTGAGTTTTTTGCCGCCAAACGCCAAACAACAAGCAGTGAACAACCCGAATTGATTGTGTAGTTACAAAAGCTAGTAATATTATAAACTAGCTTTTGGAAAATATCCCACCGGAACGTACTACAGAGATTAAAAGTACCCTATGTGTGAATCCAGGTTATAAACTAGCTGTGTACTCATGCAAATCCGTTCAGCCATTTTTGCGCCAATCCGGAACATACGTCCAAACAAACTGACAAAAATTCTTCGTTACTATTTTATTATAAGTACCTAGGTATAGATATAGATGTAAAAATGAACACGCGAGCGAAACCGCGGGAAAAGGTTGAAAATAAAAGAATATTTTCAAACATTTGTTCTTCATTTATTTCAAAATACAACAAAATGTCAGTAAATGTAATATATTTTATTGATATACATGTTTTTTTTTTGTTTTTCTTTTCGGACCAGTCTCAAATAAAATTAGCACTCAAATGGCACAATGCAAAAACCTGCGGGGTAATTGTGTAACACACTGTCAGTAACGATGGGTTTAATTTTAAATGACAGTCCAACAATATTCATTGCGTTATTTACGTTGTTGAGCAGACAACATTTTAGAACTTATGAAGCAATGGATTAGCAATATACTTCAAAATCATTCAGATTGTGATTGTTACTGTGTTACGCAATTAGCGTGCTGCTCCTACAGCTAGGTCCAGACGCCAGCAGGTCAAGCTACCCGAAACTGTCTAATTTTCCCAATCAACCTTGGACCTTATGTTTTAACGATAAAGTTGAAAATCTTTTAGAGAAATTTGACAGATTGTAGTAGCTTGGCGTCTTTACATAATCAAAAGAACGTGCTCATTTAAAAACTTCACATTTAAAAATGGACTAAGTATTCGAGAAATTCTTCGAAAGGATTGCTGCCAGTTTCCTTCACTATTCTTCTACCTCATTCTTCATTATCGTGAACCTCTTCAATAGTAGTAATCTCATGTTCTTGTAATTCTAGGTAATTCTCACTTCTTTGACGCTTCGCTCTATGCATCCAAGGCTGATCATAGATCTTCCTCATAACCCCTGACCATCTCCTCATCAATTCCGTCATCTGTCTCTCAAACTCTTCACTTGAACAATCTATATTTGAGTCCAACCATTCTATCGCAGTCTCCCATTCTTCTTTCATGAATTCCTTTTCTTTTTCAGTTAGAACTTCGCTTTTCTCTGCAACATTTCTTTTAACTTCATAAACGTATGATTCTAATTGGTTTCTTACTTCTAAACGTCTTTTACTTTCGATATCGTTTTCGCGATAGGTAGTAGCATCGACTATCATTTGCCCTATCTGGAGCTGGTTAAGTCTGTGCTCATTTGTTATGGTAACACTCTTTGTATTTCCAGTAATCCTGTCTTTAGCCGAGACACTCAAAATACCGTTAACATCCATGCTAAATGTGACGTCGATTTTAGCAACGCCTCTCGGAGCTGGCGGTATCCCAGTCAGATCAATAACTCCTAGTAAATTATTGTCTTTAGTCAAACTCCTTTCTCCTTCAAATATTTCAATTGTCATTCTGTTTTGGTAGTCGTCTAAAGTAGTGATTTCTTTGGTCTTCTGGCAAGGGATTGGAGTGTTTCTTTCTATTACTTTGAACATCATTCCTCTGGCTGTTTCCACTCCTAGAGAGAGAGGTACAACGTCGACTAGTAACAAATCTTTGATATTTTTATGGCGTTGACCACTCAGTATGGCGGCTTGTATAGCTGCTCCGCAAGCCACAGCCTCATCAGAGTTCAAACTGGTTGTCAATTTCTTCCCTCCAAAGAATTCTTTTAACATACTTTGTATTTTTGGTATCCTAGTGCTACCTCCAACTAAAATAATCTTTTGAATATCTGTCTTTTCAAGTTTTGCATCGGCTAAGGCTTTTTCAACTGAACCCAGGGTGTCCCTGAATAAATCTGAGCATAACTCTTCAAAGACAGCTCGCGAGATTCTTCCTAAATAGTCTATACCATCGCAGAGAGTTTCAACTTCCACCGTAGCTTCAGTGTACGAAGTGAGAAACCTCTTTGCTTGTTCTGCAGCCGTTTTTAATCTACGCAAAGCTTTAGCATTCCCTAAAATGACCGTATTATACTTTTTACGAAAATCTTCCGCAAAGTACGCGACTAGTCGATTATCAAAGTCCTCACCACCTAGTCTCGTATTCCCCGCAGCCGCTTTGACTTCATAAACAGAACCATTGATCGATAAAACTGAAACGTCAAAAGTTCCACCACCCAGATCGTAGATTAGGACATTTTTGTCCCCTCTACGATTTAAACCATATGCAAGAGCAGCTGCTGTAGGTTCATTTGTGATTCGAAGAACTTCCAGCCCGGCTACTGACCCAGCAGTCCTTGTAGCCTGCCGTTGAGAATCATTGAAATAAGCAGGAACGGTTATCACAGCTTTATTAACTTTAGTACCAAGGTAACTCTCAGCTATTTCTTTCAACCTAAAAAGCACCATACTACTGATTTCTTCGGGCGTGAAAGACTTTTCCTCACCTTTATAATTAACTAAAATCATTGGCTTACCATTTTGGTTCGAAACTTGAAACGGCCACTGACATAAATCCATTTGCACGCCAATGTCGTCATAACGTCGACCGATCATACGTTTCGCGCCAAAAATTGTGTTCCAGGGGTTAGACGCGGCTTGATTTCGCGCCTCTTCGCCGATGAGACGCTCGGTAGGAGTAAACGCGACGTAAGACGGGGTTGTCCTGTTTCCTTGTCCGTTTGCTATCACTTCAACACTTCCATGCTGCCACACAGCCACACAAGAATACGTTGTGCCCAAATCAATACCAATTGCAACCATTTTAAAAACAACAATTTGAAAAAATTACAAAATTGACTCCCGGGTGACAAACTTTGAAAGTATTACCTTTGCCGCGCTGTCGGTTGTATTTATACGCTCGGCCAATGGGTGTCCAGAATTTTCGACGGTCTCGACCAATCGGAAAACGAAAGCGGGAGAATTTTCCGGAATGGGGTTGCCAGCGCTTCAAATGAGAATTACCCCATGTTGAAATAATTATTACGCACGTCTTACAATGAATTAATTTACCTAGTTGTATTTATTTCGTGTTTATTTTCTTTTTTCGGGGGCTATAAATAAGAATATTTGAAACCAGGTAAATACCTAAGGGCCCAACTTTAATGGCCAGAAAATGAATTTTATTTTGAAGTGATTTATGCGGTTTACCTTTTCAACGTGTACTTATTAAGGAGTGAGTGCCTATCTGACTTCCAGTAAACTTCATAAAGCAATAAATAAGGTGTACTACCTTATTTAGTGCTTTATGAAGTTTATAGGCGGAATAAATGCATTGTTTATGTTATAATATATGTAGATGAGAAAAACATTGAAGGATAATGAGCAATGATACTCAAACTGCTTTATGAAATGGTATTATGGCGTAATGTTTTTTTTTTTTAATTGGTCGTCACGGGACGTCTGGCAGATGTGAAACATCGCACTACACACAACATAAAATATAGACTGTATAAGTGTATAGTGGCCGATCGCCACGCGGCATGCGTCACCCCGCCAGCAATCAGTTTTACGTGCGCCTATAGATGTTTCACATCAAAAAAGACTGCTAAATTGAGCATCTTTATTCGTAATCCGAGAACTATGCAAATTAGAACCCTTATTTTAACCTACATGTAAATATTGAGACTTCCTGCAAAAAAAGCAAATTATCTTTCCCTGGCCACCCTGTTCTATTTTTATTGATTCTCCGTCCTTCACACACTGGTAACCCCTAGCCGTCTAAACTAATACCATCTCTTTCAATGTTTATATTTCTGTCCTTTGCACCCCATTCGGAACTTTTCTAGCGCCGTCTCTTTTTAATGTTTACGTCAACCATGTGACTTCTCGATCTCGAGTGAATTAAAGTGGATCAGCAAAAGTAGCCCGCGAAATTAAATTCTTACGTTTTTTTGCAATTTGCAGGTCTGGCTTCATGTTAATTTGTTTCTTCTTCGTGCAACCAGATAATTATCGATGTTTCGTGAGTTTTATGTATCAAATCAAACTGGCGGGACAATAAAAATAATATTTTCGGCAACAAACAAAAATACAATGTACCTAGTGAAAACAAGAAAAAAAAATGGGTTGGCACTCCCCATACATAACCGAGGGATGAAAAAAATATATCATTGCACATAAGCGTCTGGGGTATCGTTGGATTACATACATAATTAAAAGATAATGATGTTTATGTGACTTTTCTATTTGAGTCAATAGTTTGTAAGATAAGGGATGTTTTCGGTTACAACTGCAGTACAGTAATAACTCTGTATGTCATAGTTTTTCGAGAAATACTATTATAACAATATCCAGTACAATGTGCATGCTTAAATATTCATTTTCACTACGGAACCCTTTACTGTGCGTGGTCCGATAAGCATTTTGCCGGTTTTCTAAACATGGGATTATTTTGGTCTACACACTAAACAGGCAACCTACTGAAGTTTCTACTACTTATTATGCACTTAGAAATTACATAAACTCGTCCGAAGTCACAGCATTTTGCTGAGCAAAGTGCCCTCCTCATAATTACATAGATAGTACGGCTTATTTTGTTCTTGTTGTTTGTTTTTTTACAAAAGTACCTAGTTATTTTTATACTCTGCAATCGGTAGGTTAATTTTTATTCTTTGTTTGTTGTCATTTGCCAGTGTCGCATCAGTGTAATTACGCAGGCAATGTCAATTGTGTCGTGAACTCGTGACGTCCCTTTCCCCTGTGAAATCGACGCGTAAATCTATCATAGTCTGTGGTTGTCTATGTTTTCTTGTGTCGGTGTGACTTTTGTATGACCTACAATTCTGAGTAGAATAATCACAGAGATTACTAAGTAATAACTAATACAATACAATACGCCCATAGAGTATATTAATGATTAGGAATTATATGGCGGCCATTGTAGTGTCGTGGTAGTCAGGGCCGAGACTATTATCTAGTGTTTTTATCTATGAAGACATGCGAGGCCTTCTCTTGGCGCCTAATCCACGTTGTATTCAGATGACGAGCAGTTGCATTTAACAAACTATGCAAAGCTTAGCCCTTATGTTCACACTAAATAGGTAAGGGCTAAGCTTTAGTTTATCATCCATCGAGTTGGGAGTCTATATTTTTTTACAGAAAGATATTAATATTATAAAATAATAAAGATAAAAAATTAGAAAGGTATTAGAAGCCTCCACGTAAAGTTTTAAGTTAGGAAACCGAGGTCAAGGGAAATCCTTCGTCGTTCCCTCAATGCTGAGGATCGCGAAGGATTTCCCTCCTTACATACGACACGTCTCCTATATGCGGTCTTCTGCAGTGTGGACCGCTCGGTAAATGCTGCCTTTAGCAGCCTTCTTGATCGCGTCTACCATCTTGCCGGTGTTATGCCTTTAGCGCGTTTTCCTATCAACCGGCCCAGTCTCATAAGCCTTTCCAGTCCATGCTTAGGTGAACGCATAATAGGTATGTCCGAAAAAGCTGAGGGCACGCTCCTGGCATATTGTGGAAAGTCGCTTGGTGATACTGAGTTCCTCCAGTATGGATTCGTTCGTTCTCGTGGTGGTGCATGGTGGCCGAGGGAACAAGATGTGTGAAATGTGTGTAATTCAAGTTTTCAAATCAATATTGATTAAAAATAATAATAATGTTCACGAAATTGTTTAATTCGATTTTCCGAATAATCACCCCGAGATGACTACTCTTTGCTGTACAAAATAAAAAAAAAAACGATTTTCTTAATGTAGTCCATGACTTTGTGTTAATTTTCATTCCTTTTTGGATAGCTGATTTAACAAGGATATTTTTAGTAATTTGTACACCTGATTAGTTATGGTAGGTATAAAGGTAAACAAAAAACCCACGTGACGAGAGACCTGCCAAGTAACCGACTAAACGTAATACCTGGCACTTCAGTTGGCATGCTACGTCACTCTTCAATTTAGCAACGTTTTATTTCGTTGAAGTTTAAAGAACCTGTCTTTTTGGGCTCTTTACAATAGATAGATTACAAAATAATATAGTAATATATAAATCTAACTAAATAATTGTGCTCAAGCAATTACATCTACGAAGAGTAGTTTTTGAATAAATGATAAAGTTTAACATACAGCAATAAAAGAGGAAACTATCATAATAATAATAAAAAAAAAATATTTTGATTATAAGTTACAACGTATTTTTAAACAAGAAAGTGTCATCTATAAAAACCCTTTTTATGATTTGTTTACCTTTATACTACCTAAACCTATGGAGAACAGTATTTTTTTTGCACTAGACTTTCTTTTTTTTATGGAGTAATGGCAAAAATTAAAATGTTTGTTTAGTGATCTTTGCCAAATTTGTGGTATGTGATAGCTGAATGTACGATGTAACGGCCCCTTCAATTTGGACCACTATTTACGCCACAGCCTGTATATACTGCCATTAATTTTTTCACATCCAAAAACAACAAGGGCCGCGGACACACTTGACTCTAACAAATCTTAGCACTTTAAATTACGTAAACGGATCCCTGAATCGTAAAATGGTTTACACATACCTGAGAAAAACAAAATATACATTCCCACTTTACGTGTATGAGAGGTACCCTACAATTTTTTGGGTTCCGTACCCAAAGGGTAAAACGGGTACCCTATTACTAAGGCTCCGCCGTCTGTCTGTCTGTCTGTCCGTCTGTCACCAGGCTGTATCTCATGAACCGTGATAGTTAGACAGTTGAAATTTTCACTGATGATGTATTTCAGTTGCCACTATAGCAACAAATACTAAATACCAGAATAACATAAATATTTAAGGGGGCTCCCATACAACAAACGTGATTTTCTTTGCCGTTTTTATAGATAATGGAACGGAACCCTTCGTGGGCGAGTCAGACTCGCACTTGGCCGGTTTTTTTCAAGATTTTATTTTACTAAGGTCAATGGGCAATTAGTATGGGAAAAAACCCACGGCGGACAGAAATGAAATTGTGAAGATATATAGATAAATGTCTCTAGTTTATCATGGTAAGCGTGGCTTTCTTGTGGGTTGTGGGAATTTTGAAAAAAAAAACTTTTTTACATTTCACATTATTTATTCGGCATGATCAATATCCACTGTGATTTCATCTAAAAATACGGCAGGGCCTTCGATTTGTTGTTGGTGCCTAGCCCAGGATAAAAAATAAACTATACTGGCAATATGCGCGCAGCTCCCGACGGTACGGCCGGCGGCCGTGTATACACGAGCAGTAGTAATCATCAACACTTTGTCTTCCTTGTCTCGCTGGATTTATCAAAATATATGTGTAGTATTATGGCGCTCTGACATGTCGCGACTGAATTCGTCCTCTTATCAATATTTTATTGTTTATTAAGCCTTGGTGACGATAGAGCTCTATCAAGTAGACACCATTTGGTCTCATGTGTTCATGGCAGTACGACCTGGCCAGTCTTAAATGATAGCTGCCCAATGTGAATAATATAAGTTCTTCATAGGTTAGCTGTGGGAAATCTCTAAAATCTGGATTGTTTCCATCTAATGGCATGAATGCAACTCTTTGTCTATTTATGTTGTTTTCAATTACGTATTGCGCCAGTTCGTTCTCTCTATTCATGTTGTCATTTATAATGTTAATAAACTGCTCGACGTATACACTATCTTCATACGGACGCCTGGTAGCGTTGATAACTGCTGCCGTGATTTTGAAGTCCGCCATCATATTTCGCATAGCTACATTGAAATACGTATGTCGAAATATTTTATAATCTTTTTTAAAACGGCCATTTATGGCCTCGATTACCCATCGGCACATTGTAATCAATCGTGACTTATTGGCATCTACCGTCGTCAATTGTTCTCTTCTTCCTGCGGATGGTGGCATATGTGGAACATAACCACATTCTTCAATTAAAGGAATTGAATCTCGAAATCCACGATCTAATATAAAAATGTCATTAGGTCTTAAAAACCAAAGCCAAGAGGATTCTTCACTTTGTAACAGATGACGCAGGATTGAGGCATCTGACGTTGTCGTTGGGTATGGCCCCACTACGTCCAGAAAAGGCTTCACTAAGTTTCTGAATTTGTGAAGACTATAAGTTTTTCTTTGAAATAAAAAATTCGCACTTTTTTGGACATACAAGTACGTTCCGTCCATCACAAAAATTCCATTTTCATTTTGGTTACCACCAAAAATATGGCTCAGGATCGAAAGGTTTCTGGCTACTGTATCTTCTCGAGTTAAATGATCCAAGCCCAAATACCACGGCACAAAATCTTCAGTTAAGCATTGTCTAGCTATTTGTAGCTTTCTCTCAAATGTTCTTCTAGACATATTTAATTTTGATGCTAAGCGCTCATCCGAATCGCCGGTTCTTATTTTTACCAAATAAACCCCTAAAACGGTGGCAGGATATTCAGATCTGACACGAAGAGATGGAGTTTGTTGTAAAATGGTGTTAAATTGAATTTTAGTTAAAGACGTCCAAAAATGCAGCTCGTCATCATCAAATTCTTCAATATGTTCAAAGTCCATTTGGTTTCGACGCTCATATCCCCATTTTCATGGGTTATCTGACCATTCGCAAGCATGTCCCAATCATTTGCCATTATATGGGGCTGGCAAGCTCGTGCTAGATCGGGTACATATAAATTGTGATTATGTAATAGATAAAATCTGGCATATAATGGCACACCTCGTGTAACAATGTTCCTGCAGTTTTGAAATATGCAGCGTCGTGCAGTATTTGATGCTCGTAAATATCCAGGAATAGTAAGTAAACCTTGACCCTCGACTGCTATCCCTTGTGTATGCTGATTGTGCACAGCGCGATCAAATCTTTGCCAGCAAGGATGACATATTGATCTAGTACCATCAAAAGGAATCTGAAATAAGTTAAAATATAACAGTTAATGTTTGTCAATTACGAGACATTGATTTTTGCAATATGGCTATCCGCTGAATAACGATTGGGACAGACAAAACTGATAAAGCATGCTAATACAAAACTTACCTTGTGTGGTATTATTTCTTGTAACAATAACACTGCGTGATTCCGATATCTTTCTAAAAACAGTTCTGTTAGTATGTGTTTTCTGCGACGTAACACGGATCGGTTACACACTACACACAATTATTACTTCTATCCATATCAAATAAATTCCAAACAAACAGCAAAAAATCAGGTCCAGTAAACGTACGGAGGTAGTCGATAAAAACAATAGATAACAAGTAAGCGCACAGATCACAACGAAAGACAACGAAGGACTGCGACGATACGGTCGAAACAATGCGCCAGCGCAACGAGCGAGACGTGACCTAATGTGTGAGAGAGAGGGAGCGAACGTATACCGGCCGATTTGATCACGCGGGACGCACATGCACTCGCCAAAACTCTTAGTAGCTATTGAATAGAACGACAACTTATATTACTTAAATAAAGTATTAGATTTTTTTCATAAATATATTTTTGGTTCAAACTTTGTTCTCCCATGGATTCCAGATAAAGTAACTTTATACAATGTTAATTGAATGTATACTCTTTCATTTTATACCATTTTCATTCATGTCCGCGACCGGGTCGGATTCCGCCCAATGACCTTTGGCAGCGTAATCTATATCCATGCCAAATTACAGAATTCTAGTACTAAGAGTCTCTGAGCTAAGCCGCGGACAGACAGACATACATGGCGAAAGTATAAGGGTTCCTTGTTGACTACGGAACCCTAAAAACGATATAAAACTTCGTAGACTAACCTGCTTTCCTCCCACCTTGCCTGTGACATAATCTGGACTGTTATCAAGTATTATGTAGTCGTCAAAACCCGGTGCTTCCTTGGCGTCAACCTCTCGAAGTTTAACACAAGTCTTCTCCATCAAAATGCCGTTTACAGCAGCCAACCTGTTCCGAAGATCTTCTAGGTCATCTGTAAATTATAACTTAGATATACCTACACGTATAGTCAAAGAAATAAATTTTACACACTCAGTAAAATGCAATTTTTATTTTGTCTCATTGGAAATCTTATTTTTATTAGCTTACTAGCTGCGCCCCGCGGTTTGACCCGCGTAAGTCTCGATCCCGTGAGAATGTCGGGATAAAAAGTAGTGTATGTCGGTTTCCAGGGTGTCAGCTACCTCCATACAAAATTTTATCAAAATTGGTCCGGCCGTTTGAGCGTGAAGAAGTAACAAACATACACACACACACACTCACAAACTTTCGCCTTTGTAATATTAGTGTGATACTGTCCCCGTGCTGGGCAGAGGCTTTCCCCAAGTCCTCCCAGGAGCTATTTTCCGGCGCTTCCTCGAACCAGCCCACGAGGTAGGCGTCGGTTGTCTTGCCACCTCTCTGGGACGGCCTCGGAGACGCCGCCCATCTTCAGGCACCCATTGTGTGGAGACTTTTGCCCAGCAGTCATCGTGCATGCGGCTGATGTGACCCGCCCAACCCAATCCTGTTTGACCCCGGCAGCCTTATTTCCTACATTCAGTTTTGGAACGCAGCGTGGTGTTCCGAATTCTGTCCAGTCTTTTTAATCGACTTCACAAAAATGAGGAGATTCTCAAGTTGGTTGTGTTTTTTTTTTTGTTTCCAGAATGCTACTTTGTCTAGGCCCTGAGAGTCTAGATAAAGTAAAATTCGATTAGCGATGGCGCTATGTAGAAAAGCCAAAAAATACCAGGAAAAGACTGGTCTTGTGTATTTTTTGGCTTTTGTTAATAAAATATGTATGCTCCGGCGCCCCGTCCGGCCGCCCTATGGCGGCCGCCCGAGGCGCCGGAGAATACAGGGTGCTGAGCGCGCCAGCTTAACTTAACCTGCATTTCAATCTCTATCGATCTTTAGAGATTCAAATTAAGGGGGATGCGCTAAGGTAGCCCGCGAAATTCAAATTTTATTACGTTTTTTGCAATTTGCAGGTCAGTAACAGGTAGTATGTTGATCTAAATATGATTCGCGGCCGTAACAAATATGGCTTTACAGAATTATAATCATTAGAATCAGCATTACAACTCTCTAAGTTCATAAAATTCTACTGAATGATTATTTCAGAAATAGTCATTCAATAGGATTTTACGAAGAGAGTTAGTTGTATTGCCAATTCTAATGATTATAATTCTGTAAAGCCATTATTTGTTACGGCCGCGAATCATATTTAGATACAACCTGTTAGCCTTATTTTAAGCTGTAAGTTATTATTAGCCTTATTTTTTTCTTTAGAAAAAACTAAATTCAGCGTATTAGGCTCCCTATTTTTAAGTTAATTTACATTAATATTCTGAAACTGTCGCACACATTATCAAAATGGAATTAAAGTATATGTCTCAGTATATGTTATTAAATTGGATCTTTTTCTTTCTATGAACAAGGACAAGACAGTTACGTATTGTAATATTTTCGCTCGATTATTTTTTTACCTATTATAAGAAATAGGTACCTACCATATTGTTATTTTAAGATCATAAACTTCTCCTTTACCTAATCAATAGGTAAGTAAAGAACTATTTTCGGTATTTTTCAAAATCTTAGGTTCAGTAGTTTCGGAGATAAGGGAGGAATGGTCTATATTCAAATATTTTCTTAAATAATTTTAAGAGTTTTTATTTTTATATTATAAAAAAAAATATCTGAAATGCTTACAACAAGCCCTTTTGATATGTCACAGTTCAGCTTAAAAACTTTATTTTTAATTTTCTAGTTTGCCTCCCTGCCCCCCATATTCAAAATTCATTTATTTACGTTACACGGTCGTGTTTGGGTCACAGAAGTTCATAACTATGTGTACCTTTCAACTTTTAAACGGTCTAGTAGATTCGGAGCAAATCGGTTGTGACAGACAGACACGAGTGATCTTATATGGGTTCAGTTTTTCCTTTTGGGGCACGGGACCCTACATCTAGAATAGAATAACTCTGTACATCTACAATTAGCTTTGACCAGCCTTCGCCATTCGTTTGTGAAAAACAAGATGGCCGCATTAGTTCCGATTCTGGCCACGCGCCAAAAGATTCTGTACAGCTATAGATGTAAATGTGTAATGTAAGGGAAATAAAATATTTAGAATTGTCAGTACTTACATTCCGGTAACTTCGCAACAACGTAGATGACGACTCCATTCGGCCATTTTCTCTCAGTGTAGAACTCTTTGTTTAACTTGTTCAGTTCCACAGTTTTTGGTACTTTACCGCGTTTTTGCGTTCTCTTGCTTTTATGTCTGATTTTCTTCTGCGGCCTGAGACAAAAAATATTGATTATAATAATTATATAATCGTTCTATTAGATTCGGAGCAAATTGGCTGTGACTGACGGACCGACAGACAGACACACGAGTGATCCTATAAGGGTTTTAATACGGACGTACAAAATCCAAAAAAAAATTGTGTTAAATATTGTACGGTGGTACGGAACCCTTCGTGTGCGAGTCCGACTCGCACTTGGTCGCTTTTTAGGGTTCCGTACCTCAAAAGGATAAACAGAACCCTTATAGGATCACTTTGTTGTCCGTTTGTCTGTGTGTCAAGACCGTTTTTCTCAGAAACGCGTGGAGGTATCAAGTTGAAATTAATAAACCGGCCAAGTGCGTGTCGGACCACGCACAATGAAGGGTTCCGTAGTTGGGATGAATTATTTATCCCAAGTACAAACTTAACATTGTAGTTGAAAAACTTGTGGTCATACATTCCAACTGCAAATGTAAGTTTGTACGCACAATATTGAGATATTTCCCATGTTATTTTAAGACAATAGACTTCTTATAAGTTTTCTTATAATCTATGAGTAATAAACTATTTTCTGTTTTAAAAAAAAAATTGACTCAATAGTTTCGGAGCTAGGGGGAAGGCGAATTTTCATCTATTTTCTTAAATAGAGTTTATTTTAAAATTATAAAAAATATATCTGAAATCCCCTAAGCCCTTTCATTTGATATGTCACACGATACATTTTGCTAAACTTTTTTTTATAATTTTGTTTTGATCTCCAAAAGTGAACCTCATTCATTTTTTATTTACGTAACACGTTCTTGTTTGGGGTACAGAAATTCATAATTATATATACCAAATTTCAATTTAATCGGTCTAGTAGATTCGGAGCATATTGGCTATGAGTGCTGTGACAGACAGATAGACACACGAGTGATTCTTTATGGGTTCCGTTTTTTCCTTTTGAGGTACGGAACACTAAAAATAAATACGTAGGTCTACGGTTTCTTTCTGGTTCATGGCAAAAAAGAAGGAACATAAACAAAATTACATTTTTAGGCGGAGAATTGACCGTGAAGTGTATCGATGTATGGGAGATATTTTTTCAACTACAAAAAGGTTAAGTTTGTTCTTGGGATAAATTCATCCTAACTGCGGAACCCTTCATTGTGCGTGGTCCAACACGCACTTAGCCGATTTTTTTTAAATTAGTTAGAGTAGAGGTCTGCCCGGCTTGGGCGGAGCACCGCCGTGTCCTCACGGAGGCGATCGGCGGCGGCGATCTCTCGCGTCCGGCCCTGGTTCAGGCCATGGTTCGGAGTGATAGTGCATGGGAGGCCGTCACCTCCTTCTGCGAAGCAGTAATGCTCGCGAAGGAGGAGGCGGAACGCGTGAGGGAGAGGCAGGGTTCGGGCCCTCACGCCCCTAGTCACCGCAGGAGACGCCCTGGGCGTCGGAAGTCGCAAGCCGATTTCCGGCAACCTTAGGCGCGGGCCTGCGGACGGTGAGCGATGGGTAGCTTGCCGTCCGATAAGGACCAGGCCCGGGTCGACGGCGCGTTGTGTCTCACGCGCGCCTCAAAGAGACGTCAGCACGAATTGACGGGGTCCATTAGGGCCAATGCCTGCCAGGGTTGCGAATTTGTCCGAAAGGGATATCGTGGCCCTGGCACACAGGCAAATGAAAGAGCACGAGTGGGTTTTAGTCAGTAAAAGTCTGACACGCCCTCCCGCTCCACCCAGAGCGGGAGAAGTTATTTGATAATTTCCCACCCAAAAAAAAAAAAAAGCATTAGGTTGTATGTTGATTTACTTAGCTTAAATATTTGTTTTTTTATTTATTTATTATCCTAAAGATCAACAATACAACTCTCTAAGTTCATAATTAAAAAATATATATACAGGCTGAAAACATTTTTTTTGTAAAATTTACACCTCGCGTGACTAATTTGGCTCTAATTTCAACAAAAAACATTATTTTCCTATTTTGTTTTTTGTTGAAATTAGAACCAAATTAGTAACGCGAGGTGTTAATTTAACAAAAATAATTTTAAAATTTTTTATTCTGAGACCCATGGTAAAAATAAAAATCAAATTGTGGTATGTGGTAGCTGAACATATCGCGTGTCGACCTCTTAACGTTGGACCACTATTTACGCCACACCCTGTATATATGAATGACTACTTCATGAAATCATGATATTTGAGGCCAATTCTACCTTAAGGAGCTGTATTACTGATTCTAATGATTATAATTCTGTAAAATCATATTTGTTACGGTCGCGAATTATAAGCATTTTAATAATCAACATACAAACCTGCAAATTGCAAAAAAAAGTAAAAATATTTGAATTTGGCGGGCAACCTTTGAGCTTCACTCCTATGGTGTTTTATTTGTACTTAAGCTAATAACCGTTATTTTTTGTTTCAGCTTCTCGTATCAACGTGGTGGCTATTACTTACGCTTCTTCCATTTCATCTGGTTCTGCTAAAGATGACTCGTCAGATTTTTTATATTCTTTTCTAGTTTTAGTTACTGCCGTTTCTCCTTCTTCTTCAGTTGTTCCATAGTCTTCATTCGTGTCTGTTTTTTCCGCTGTGGACTCTGCAGTTTTTTCTTCTTTAACAACATTCACATCATCTTCCTTTTCAACAGAGTCTTTCTTAACTTTGTCAGTTTCAAATATTGAGCCAGCTCCTAGTTTTAATACTTTTTTAAGTAATTCTGTATTAGTAAGTGTATTTTCTGGTTCAATGTGTTTTTCTGAAGATATGTCGGATTCTTCCCAATCTGAGCCGCTATCCCGAGATTTCTTTACTCTGGGGACAAATGTTTAAATTGTATTTTTTTAAAGATGTATATGCTCAGTTGTGTGTTGTTGATGGGCGTGTGGCTAAGTAATAACGGCCTCATGAGTCGATCGATCAGGATAAGCTACGGTTTCCGCTGTTGGTCCGTAGATGGGTGACCATCTTTACATACCAAGACTCCGTGCATCGGAAAGCACGTAAAGCCGTGGTTCCGGCTGTTATTTGTAGATCTTTGACAGCTGTTACGGTTCGTCAGAAGCCCGAAAGTCTGACAACCAGTCTTACCAATGGGTATCGTGTTACCTAGTAACTGGGTTGTGGAGGTTAGACAGGCAGTCGCTCCATGTAAAATACTGGTATTCAGCTGCATCCGTTTAGACTGGAAGCCGACCCCGACATAGTTGGGAAAAGGCTTGGCTATGATGATAAATGTTTAGTTCCTTTTTCGGCTATACCTACCTCGTACCTTATACAAAATAGGACGTTCTATAATAGTAGATTGTTATACAAGGGTTGAAAGTGATTGGTGACTTTCACCCGTGTTCAACACTCTACTTTTCATTTCGAATATAAGGAAAGTAAAAATTGTAGTTTTTCTAAAATTTTCTTGTTTGCTCGCCACGTCATAAAATCATTGTATGTATTCAAATATCTTTCCTTTGAAATTTTGGCAAAAGATTTTCGATTACCGTATTTGCCTCGTCTTTAACCGAATCTGGGGTCAACATTTCAGTATTGCTTGAACTCATTTTTAATCAAATATTAGTCATGTATATAAATGTAACTATACTACTGAATAAATGAAATAAATAAATATAAACCCAGATTTTGATTTTCGGTATAGCTTACAGAGTTAGTATTCCGTCAAATTATAAGTCTATTTTAAATTTTAAATATGGATACCCACCGCTTCACCGCCGCGGGCCGTCTCGCTTAATAGGTATTTTTTTTTAATTCACACTGGCTGTTTATACACTCCGCAGCATTTTTTTTCAATCGATATTTATCTTAATTATGTAAAAATGTTCGTTGCCGACTACCTATACCTAACCAAACTTAGTTCTATTTTTAAAGTTCATTCCCACCCTAGGGAGGGAAGTAATTATTAAGAGTGTTTCCCGCCCAAGGGTGGGAAGCAGCGTTTTCCACCCGCTACTCAGATCAAACAAACACTACTTTCCGAGTATGAGAAATGAAAAATCTCTTTTCTATATTATGTCCTATTTTGTTCTTGGCTAAATACAGCGTGCCGCTTTAATGTCGACATTAATTTAAGACACGTAACATGCGGTTTCGCCTTTGCGTTTTGTGAAGATATTTTAATTTCATTAAACGTTATTATTTATATACAATATTCTAAAATAGCATCTTGGAGCAACCTGTACTTAAGGACTGTAGTGCAGAGGTCATTTGCCGGGGTCACAGATCATAACATCGCATTCAATGAAATTAAAACGAATAACGTGCATTATTATTTAGTTTGTTTGAAAATTTGAATTTGTATTTCCTATGCATGCATAGGAAAAAGACTTATATACTTACACCGGGTAAATATTTACAATCTCCGCGTATTAATATTCTCAGTAAATAAAAAAGAAAGTCTAAAGCACTGGCAATACTGAAGGGAACCCCGCGCGGGATTCGCTTTAGTTCGGCTAGAGCTTAAAAGCCAGTGCCAGCCAACCAATTACATAACTAGAAACAAAAGATCAACTTACTTATACCGTCTTTCACGAAACTTTCTTCTAAAAGGTTCTTTCTTATCATCTTTAACTTTAGAATCAGTCGCAGACGATACCACCTCCGATTTTGTCGTAGCATCATCATTCGGAATCATATTTAATTGTGCCTTCTTCATCGCTCGCACTTTTTCCTTAAAATTCTTTTCTTTCTGTCCTTCATTCTTTATTTCTGCCTCTTTCTTCTCTTGTATTTCTTCTGTAGATGTAGGTGTGCTCAGTATGCTGACTGTATTAATTGCTTCTCTCTTCCTTCTGTTTGTCTTCAAAGTAGTTGTAGGAACTTCATCATCAGTTGTGTTTTTGTCATCTATACTGTCTGGATGTTTGCCCATAAGTTCATGTCTACTAAAAACCTTTACTGCTCCACATTTAGTAGATCTGTAAGTCTTAGGACATCGAGGGTCATTTTCTAATTTACATTGATTTTGGTAAGCTTCTACAGTCTCTGAATTTTGACAGAACTCCGTCAAATTACTAGCGGCGTCATCAACTATGGATTTAGCGAAATATGCTATGATTTTATGGATTCCTAGAACATCGGAAGTTTTGGTTTTATTTTCAGCTTTTTCATAATGAAATTCGAACTCAGATGTCTCGTTGCTAGTAACATTGCAATATTTTTCTCTAGCGTTCTTTAGTGCTTTTGCAGAAATTTGGTAAACAAATTCTATTATTGTGTCTGTTTCTTTGACTATGCCTAGAGTATGTAGACTCTCAGTTGTATAATCAGAGCCATCAATTTCTCCAACTATTTCTTGAAGTTTTTCAGTGTTGGCGTCTTCAGGCATTCCAGCTACTATGTGTGGGGGTGGAGTGATATTCGGATTTACCCTTAAGCTCATGTTTGCAGGAGGTTCTATGATCTCTCTCTTTCGTCTGCTCACTCCAGGGTAAGACTGGCAGATAGCGATTTTTTCAGCACGATCTCTGATGCGACATTCGGGTCCGTATATCAGTGCGATTTTTTTTATATCCATCTCTGTTAAGCCTTTTCTGTCTTGGCAAAAGTTAGGATTCTGGAAGATACATTGTTAGTTATTATAAATGGTAGTACTTGTGGCTAAGTTATAACAGCCGCACGGGTCGATCGATCAGGTTAAGCTACGCTTGCCGCGGTTGGTTCGCGGATGAGAGACCATCTTTACATACTGAGACCCCTCCATGCCTCGGAAAGCACGTTAAGCCGTTGGTCCCAGCTATCATTAGTGGATCTTTATCAGTCGTTACGGGTCGTCGGAATCCCGAAAGTCTGACAGCCAGTCTTATCAAAGGGTATCGTATTACCTAGTAACCGGGTTGTGAAGGTCTGATAGGCAGTCGCTCCATGTAAAATACTGGTATTCAGCTGCATCCAGTTAGCCATGACCTGGGTCAGAACATAGGATACATTTTATACCAGTAGTACGTTTCCGTGGGATAATTTTCGACCTCAGATAGCTAGTTGATAATGTTACCAATACTCCGTTGGTTTAGGTAGTTAAATAGGGGTAAACAAATAGAAACCACGTGGCGAGAGAGCTGTCAATTATCCGACTAAACGTAATACCTGTCACTTCAGTTGTTGTGCTACGTCTTAGTTGTACTCTTGAATTTAGCAACGTTATATTTCGTTGACATTTAGGGAAACTGTCTTTCAGGGGGCCAAGTCTGCTATTTTGCTATCATAATTCTGTAAAACCTACCGCCTAAGTTCACATGTGGAAGCAATAAATATTTTGAGGATTGAGTATTTTCAATGATTGGGCATTATGACGACCATACCAAGGCAACGCCATGACCATTGTGCCAATAGTTTGTAACCTCCTAAATTCATAATGGCGTGACAGTGGTCCATAGGGAAGTCAAAATAATATGAGCTTGTCAGTACGAGATTACCAAATACACACAATTTTTCCAATGGAGTGTCAGTGGCATGTCATTGGAAAATCATACCGACGCCTTTCAATTAGGAGATTAGCAAAACTGTCAAACTCTACAATTACGGTGCCAATGATCGGCCATTCTGACACAACTGCGTTAGCAGACTTGGCCCCCTGGGCTCTTTACAATAGACAGATTACAAAAAATATTACAGTATTAGTATAAATCTAACAAAAAAAATGTGATTAAGCAGTTACATCTTATGAATAGTAGAGTAGTAGAAATGATAAAGTTTAACATGCATTAATTAGTAAAAGAGGACACTATCGTAAAAACAAAAATAAATTTAATCTGGTTATAAGTTTTTTTTTAATAAGAAAGTGTCATCTATAAAAACCCTTTTTACGATTTGTTCACCTTTGTTTAATTACCTAAACCAATGGAGTACAGATCTTTGTTTACCTTAAATACGATAGTTTTATGTCCATTCTTGCTGTAATCTCGTTCCCCAAAGTGCATGATACTGTTTTGGTCGTACGGTATATCACGTAACGGTCTCGGTAGGATACTGTCCTTTGTGAACAGTTGTATGTAACCTGGTGGACGAAAAACGCTCACTTTACTAAGTAATTGCCAGTTTTTTTTTAAGTTGGTTAAAAGAAGAACACCCCTGAATACAGTTCAAAATTTTACGTACATACATAAACTCACGCCTTCTTCCCATGGGGGTAGGCAGAAACTACAGAACGCCACCTACTACGCTCCTTACATACTCCTTTTGCTTCGTTTACGTTCATACATCTAGGGGCCGATCGCGCTAATTTTGAACGTTAATACTAAAACTAAACCACAACCAAAAACGTTACGTTAGACATATTTCCGTATCGCGCTAATCATTTTAACGGAAACGATTTAGCTTTACTTTGGAAGTTACGTTGGGAGAAACGATCGATTGAACTTTCAGTATTGGGTAACGTCAACGATTTTGTCGCTTAGAAAAAATAGCGCGATACCGTTTCTTACATCAGCTAAACCAAAAACGTTCCGTTCGAACGGTAATTACGTTGAGAAATAGCGCGATCGGCCCCCAGGGGGCCAAGTCTGCTATTTTCAATGATTGGTCATTAGGACGACCATACCAAGGCAACGCCATGACCATTGTGCCAATAGTTTGTAACCTCCTAAACTCATAATGGCGTGACAGTGGTCCATAAGGAAGTCAAAATAATAGGAGCTTGTCAGTACGAGATTACCAAATACAGACAATTTTTCCAATGGAGTATCAGTGGCACGTCATCAGAAAATCATAAAGACGCCTTTCAATTAGGAGATTAGCAAAACTGTCAACCTCTACAATAGTTTCAAATAAAAAAAGAATGATGATTGTATCTCATCGAGAAATACAACAAATTGACCTTTGAAGTTCAAAATTACTTCAAAATTTGTCTAAAACAACCCATGTGTTTGAAACCCCCAAATTATTCGAATTGAGCATTTTGGGTAAGTAAATAATAATAAAAATAAAGATCCATACCTGTGTTATTGGAATCCATCACTTTCACTTCAAAAACTGACACACAAAAAATTATATTAATGTGGCCACTTTAGTTGTGTTTGTAACTTTAAGCAGCAAAAACGAGCGCACGGGTAGACGGTCAAGTACCGACTACCTGAAAGCGGTCGGGGTGTATCGCAGGTAGGTGGTGGGGCTCAGTTAGGATTCTCGGAACTGCCTTCTAGCTCTGCATGTGCTATTTTATGTGTTTACCGTAAGTTTTTAAAATTCAATTTTGGCCGCGTAAATGTGGAATATTGACGTATGTGCGCCGGTTGCGAGTACTACGCACCTGACCTTTCAGGAGAAGAAATCCCTCGCGTAAAGCACGCCCGCGCCCGCGCCGCTCGCGAAGTACTATACTGTACTTAGATATATTCGATTTCGAAATTTGATATCACGGAATTTAGGATCCCTCCCACCTCTTGTCACACAATGTCACACTTCGCCGACCCCTAACATGTGACGTAATAATGGATGGCCCATTGCTAGGAAAGAGTTGCTACGGGATTAGCAACAAGGGTCATTGCACAGCAGAGAGTATAAATTATATTATCTTTTTAAGTAATCGCAGCATACCTACCTACCTATTTTTATCGATAACCTTGTTGTTAAAAAAACTTTGCGCAATAATTGATTTATTGTTTTAAGAATGAATTAATGAATTTTAAATATCCGTTTTTCGCGAATACAGCTTCATAAAATATTTTAGCAAGATTTAATAGTATACATTGGTTTTCAAATACAAGCAATTTTGAATTTTGTTTATATTTATAATCATATTTATAGCCATGTTGAGAGGATGAGTGAAACGCAACTAACAACAGGTATTTATAAAGCAGAGGTGAGTGGAAACGGCCTAGGAGGACATATAGTGACCTAATTGCGCTTGTTCCCAACGAGTCACACCTCAACGGGTAACAGTGTGACCGGTTGGGAATTAATTTTAAAAATAATCCCAACCAGTCATACTGTTACTCGTTGGGCATGTTACTCGTTGGGAATTATTTTTGAGACGTTCCCAACCGGTCACACTGTTACTCTATGGGATTTTTTTACTAAACAATTCCCAGCCAGTTACACGATTACTCGTAAAGATTCCTATGAAATTGTAAATCAGTGAATATGGTATATATTGGAATAAGACACTGTAAATAAATATCAAACAGATTTATTATCAATCAACAAAATTACAATTTTAAACATTTATAAATTATCTACACATTATAACAACCTATCTGTATCAAACTAAAAAATCTTTACAGATATCACTAGTTTCATATTATGAAATTATAAACTTGCAATAAGGCATTTAAAATAAACAACAAATTTCAAATAGCTGAAATTATAAATTAACAAAATAACAATTCAAACATTATAAGATATTTTTAAAAAGCTATATTTATCTAGGTATAAATCACAGAATCATCACAGATATTTTAATTTTAATGATTAAAGTAAGAACATCCACTTTTCTTTAACTTTTGGTATCTTAATACAGGCGATATAAGAGAAATAAAAAAAACACGAGTTCGATTCGCACGAAACACTTAAAGCTGTTTCGTGTGAATCAAACTCGTGGACACGTGGTATGTTGTTTCTTTTTTATGTTAGTAAGTATTAAACTTACTAATTAAGTATTAACATTAAAAAATTGTTCTAAATATAATCAGTCTTATGGAATTGAATATAAATTCAATATAGAGTTATCATCATAACATCATTATGGATAATAAGTAGATTTTAATAATTGTAGATTCATAATTATCCATAATAATGATATGATGACAACCATAATCAGTCTTACACGTTAATTAATATAAAATCAATGTACAACAATTTTCAACAAATCATTTTTAAGTAGTATCTTTATTTTAACTCAACGTTTTGTTTGGTATGACCAAACAAAACGTTGAGTTAAAATAAAGTTAATGTTATGATAAAGAAATAGTTAATGTTAATATAATCAGCCTTGTACATAATATGTATTTGACTCACAGTATATAATCTAATTTCGTAAAATTTCTAAAGCATGGCCTACTGTTATCAAACCTTCCGATAGCTCCTGTTGCACTTCTTGAATGAAATCGTCTTTTAAAATATATTTTTTAGCTCTTTTTCTTTTTAGTGATTTATTTGTTTGTGTGAGTATGTTTCTGACAACATTAAGAGAAGAGTCCTCTTTTAATGTATGCAGGAAGTGCATCAGGTTCGGTTTTTTTGTTCCGATGGTCTTATTCAACTTACCATGCCATGCTTCTAAGGCATTTGTGGTTCGGTGCCGCTCTCCGAAAACACACCACACTTTAAAAAACTCTCTACACAGCCATTGTCTTTCCATATATTTTATAAACTGTTTGCAGCTTGAACTTTCGCTATCTCCGTATCGAGCAATTATATATACCCATCCGTTTATTATTTCATGCTCTGGCAGCAAAGGAAGCACAGCACTGAGCTGAACTAATCGCACCTCCTTTGGATCTTGTGACGTCCGCATTGTCATTTTCAGTTTTTTCCCCTTTTTAAATATCGCGTTGTTATAGTGATAGTAACACCCTTTTACTATCACTGAAGGAAAAACTTTGGCGATTGCATTTATTGCTGGCTTTTCGTAATCACATCTGAATTGAGCTGGATTCCAATCAGGTAGCTGTGATTTTATCATACTAAACAGGATATAGTAGCTTTCTGTTGTTCTGTTGCTCATTAATGCATACACCACAGGAATTATATTTGTGTGGTTTACTGTACTTCCAGTATCCCCATGGATTGTATACAGTTGTATGAAGGGATTAGGACAACTTCTAAATGTGCCATCACCATAACAGTCTTTTAAATTGTGCACCATTAATCTCGCTTCCTTGGACGAAAATAATATTATTCTAGTATTGTTCGTATTACTTTGGTAATCTGCTAGTAGAAAATCATTATATCTTGGTGGTACTTCAACGTCTAGTGCCTGTTTGTACACTATCTTAGAAACTCCGGCTGCTGAATTTCGTTGTCTGTACAGTGTACTTTTAACACTTGTGAATTTGGGTATTTTAGATACGATATCCATTCCGGCATCTTTAAGTTGACTTATCATTGAATTATACTTTTGTGGGATATTTGGAAAACCTGGTTTGTACAATTCAGTCTTTAATTTCTGGACAGATTCCTCAATTTCGTTTTTTGCAAAGTCAGGGGCGTGGCTATGAGCAGTCTCATGCAGAATATTTTGGTCCTATGAAAAAACATTTACGATCTCAATAATGATTAAAACAGAATTAAAGCGGTTAACAGTAAATTAAGCAAGCTCAGCATATTCAGTTAAAACTGAAAATAAATACTTTGTAGTTATCAGTAAATTGTCACTTATACAACATATTTATGGAATAACCCAAAACCTCAGATGAAACGACGCACGCGCCGGCGCGCGCTAGATTGACTACAGGGACGGCGGTAGCTGGCGGCGGCGGGGTGGCGGCGGAGCGGCTGACCTTGAGCGCGCGCGCTAGTTCACTTACACTCGCCCGCTCGATTGTTTACGTAGCGTTTAAAAAAATATTAAAAACGACAAAACAAATAATTATGTTAGGTAAAAAATTAAACTATATAAGTATTAAAAAATATTGCTTTCTATTTTGCTGCTGATTCTAAACAAATTAAGTTTTGGGTTATTTCAACATCTTGTATAGAGGTAGATATACTTACTTTTATTCGTATGACTCCTTTACAAGTTTTTCGTTGCGTGCACGCCCACACTGTTAATCCGCTATTATGCTTTCGCCTGGCATAAAATTCGTATCCACCACGAAGCAAAATAGTACCACCATTCCTTTGTATAAAACTAAATGTCACTAGGCTGGACGAAGTTGACGCGATGTATTCTGTCATGGTTAACAGCGGGACGTGCACTTCACTTCAATGCACAGCACAAACTGATAATATTCAAGCATCCCTCTCCCTCCCCGCGTCGTTCCCGTGGCGAAAAACGTGTAACTTTAACATGCAAATATGTGCTTTACATTTAATTTTAGAGAAATAATATTTTATATTGTGGCTGAAATTAATAAGAGGTAAAAAAAACACAAATATCCTCTTATCATTTCACTGTATTCACACCATTATCCATTAATAGTATCTTCATAAACAAGTGAATAAGAAAGTAGAGAGATTACGTATTCTAGTAAATATAGGCGGCCACGAACACTAGCACTGGTCATGTCAGGCGAGAAACAGAGCCCTAACAAGGGATAACTATTTAGAACTGATGAATAAAAATAAGTCAACCAGTCATTGTGCCGCTGTTGACGGCATAACGAGTCGGAGCTACTGTTACTTGTTGGGACATCTTTTACATTTATTTCCAACGTGTCACAGTGTGACAGGTTAAGTGTGACTCGTTGGGAACTAATGAAAAAATCATCCCAACGAGTAACAGTGTAACAGTAACTGTGACTCGTTGGGAATTATTATCCAAAACATTCCCAACGAGTCACACTGTTACCCGTTGAGGTGTGACTTGTTGGGAACAAGCGCCTAATTGGTGATGTTCTTCAGAAAGGTCAGGTGCGTAGTACTCGCAACCGGCGTGCGTGTATGACCAGGGGGCCGATCGCGCTAATTTTGAACGTTAATACCAAAACTAAACCACAACCAAAAACGTTACGTTAGACACATTTTGTATCGCGCTAATCATTTAAACGGAAACGAGTTAGCTTTACTTTGGAAGTTACGTTGGAGGAACGATCGATCGAACAATACTCTCACAAAAAAAAAAGCGCGATACCGTTTCTTACATCAGCTAAACCAAAACTAAACTAAAACCAAAAACGTTCCGTTCGGACGGTAATTACGTTGAGAAATAGCGCGATCGGCCCCCAGATGTATGAACGTAGGCGAAGCAAAAGGAGTATGTAAGGAGCGTAGCTGGTGGCGTTCTATAGTTACTGCCTACCCCCATGGGAAGAAGGCGTGAGTTTGTGTATGTATGTATTTATAGTCATTTTTTTTTTCATTATAACTTGCTTTATGTATGGCGGCATGACGTAACTATGGGCTCTACGAAAAGTGGGTGGAGTCGAAACTGTTAAAACTGGCCACAATGAAGTGTTCCGTAGTTGGGATAAATTTATCCCGAATACAAACTTTACATTGTAGTTGAAAAACATGTTCTCCCATACATCGATATACGTCTCGCTCAATTCTCCAACTGCAAATGTAAGTTGGTCGACTATTACTCGTTAACTTGTTAAGCCTACTTAGAATAGAATAGAATACTCTTTTTTTTTTTTCTTTTTTTTTTTTCTTTTTTTTTTTTTAGCTTAGTTTTCGTTTTAACTTTGTTATATGTATATAAGGTGTAAACACGAAATCTCTTAAGGGGTCATTGTACTCATCATTATGAACAACTTTTACTATGGGACCAAGGTTGAAATCGCGAAAAAAAAATCAGCTGTTCCCTACATTTTGACGAGTTAAGTGAACATAAATGTAGGGAACAGCTGATTTTAATTTTTGTCTCATAGTAAAAGTTGTTCATAATGATGAGTACAATGACCCCTTAAGAGATTTCGTGTTTGAATAGATACACCTTATATGTAGTACTGCCATAAATAGATACACCTTATATGTAGTACTGCCATAAATAGATACACCTTATATGTAGTACTGCCATAAATAGATACACCTTATATGTAGTACTGCCATAAATAGATACACCTTATATGTAGTACTGCCATAAATAGATACACCTTATATGTAGTACTGCCATAAATAGATACACCTTATATGTAGTACTGCCATAAATAGATACACCTTATATGTAGTACTGCCATAAATTTTTACACATATCCTTAAACAACCATTTAGCTGGCAGGGATACTTGACTCTAAGAAAAATCAGCACTTTAAAGCTTAATATTATAATATTACGCAAACGCATCCCTAAATGACAAAAAAAAATGGCTTTTCCAGACCCGCAGTATTCGAACGGCCTATCCAACGATCCACACCATGAGATTGAAAACATACCACTTTACGTGCAAGGGAGGTACCCTACAGATTTTTTTTTCCAAGGTTTTCTTTGTCTCACCTGCAACATCTCTACCTGTAATACAGGTTTTTTCTAAGACCTACTTCAGGCACCAGCTCTCACAATGTGAATTCTTATAGTTCAAAACTGTTAAGTGCTACAAAACATTGTGAGAGAAAATAAATGAAAAATAAATGAACTAATTTTACCACTTTGTCGGCTGATTATTATTTATACCCATGCCAAATTAATAAAACTGTTTTTTTCTTTTTGCTTCGCACGTTTTGTGCATTTAGCCAGTGTCATGTAAAATTAGGTAACTAGTAAAAATTATGAAATGAACTCCTTTCAATGCACGATAAAGATGATAGATGATATCCCGCCCCGCTCTCCTTGAGTGTCAGTAAAGACGTGGGACTTTACTGAAACCTCGCGCGGACTTCTTGAGAGAACTTAAAGTGATGTTGCACTGTTTTGTTTCATTTGCCTACACTAATGCAGGTTCACGAACACTTAATGGTTAATAATCCACCACTATTACACATTAATATTCGGGTAAACACAAATTTTAGAAAATAAAACAAAACAGCTAACATGACGCTTCACTTTTCCGCCAAAAAGTCCAAAATAAAACCTTGAAAACACATTTTCTCAGAGCTAAGCTGCTAACAGACTAATATATGGCAAAAGTATGAGGGTTCCTTTCTGACTACGGAAACCTTAAAAGAACATTGTGTAGTACCTATATGACAATATGAACACCATGTTTGAATAATATTTTATGATTGGGTATTAAAATAAAAGATGAATTTGAAACGAATACTTTACTTAGATAGGTACCTATTTTTTTTGACGTAACTATGGATTACTTTACAAGACTACAATATTTGCCAAATAACAGTCAAAATAGTTTGCTGAAAAAACATAATACATTTAGTAAAATAAATGAGCCGTCACGGGTCGACTGGCAGATGTGAAACATCCCACTACACACACATTTACACACTACTACTGGCCGATCGCCACGCGGCATGCGTCGCCCCGCCAGCAACCGGTTTTACGTGCGCAGGGCCTATAGATGTTTCACATCAAAAATAAAACAAAATACATTACAAACATCGAAACATCATCACCATCATCGTTACATTGAAATACTTATTCTCAAAAACAACATAATAAAACATCACGCCTATAAGCCCCGCAGGGTAAGGCAGAGTTGTACCTATAGTACACCCAAATGTCGCCGGGTCGCAGTTAATAGGGAGCGAATCAACCGGGCAAAAACCCAGACTCCGGGCTGCGACTGCCATGAGAATTTACAGATAGAGAAACCCGATAACACTGCCCGACCTGGGAATAGAACCTAATACCTCATGCTCAGCTGTAGCACATGCGACCACTAGACCAAGGAAGCAGTAAAATAACTTATTTACGTTCTTTATGTTATAAATCATTGCTTTTCTAAAGAGTGTCGAAAATAAATAGTATTTTGAACAACAAACAATTCGGTATGTAAAGTATTTTTCAGGTATGTTTTTTATATTTTTATTTTAAAGATAAGAGTATTTGAAACACATAATTTCATCTTTTTGTTTTTACAAGCTGTAGTTATTTTTATATATTTTTTTAAAGTAGCCTGAATAGCTTAGGAGGTTTGCCACGTTTAACACTTATTTAAAAACAAAATTCAGTGAAGTCAAACAGTCAAATTTGACAGTTAATTTGTTTACATGTCATACGAGATGCGATTTCCGTACCTTAGTTTAAAGTTATAGCTTATTAATCAAATGAATGGATCAAAGACTACTTCTGCTACGTGCTTCTTACCGTCAAGTATAAACACCACAACAAATAGACGACACAAATTGATTGTTAGTAAAAGCCTTAAAAAAGAAATGGTGCGAGGAAGTAAACGTTGAGTACTAGTCTGTGCGGCGTTTGTTTTATTGTGAAGATCATTTGAACGTAAGTTAAGTTTTCCTGAGGCGATACATCGATGTGATTCGACTTGTACTGTCGGCCGCTGGTGAAAAACTACACTATTTACCTAATTGAATAGAATAATAATAAGTGCTTCATGTGAATTTGTCGTTGACATTGACACTTGACACATACAGAACAACTTAATTATTTAATTACAAGAGGCACTGAAAATTCCCAATTCAGGCTACTTTGGATGACATTTAGAGGTCAAATAAAAGTCAAGTGATTTTAAGTATTTTTGTGAAAATAAATACGATCTTATAATTTTAAGACCTATTAATAGAAAAATAACTCATAAAAGTTTAAAATCTCGAAATGGTTTTCGAATCGGCATGGGTTAATCTTTACTTTACATACCGAATTGGCAATATTACACACAGAAAAACATAAATAATTTAAGTAATAATGTAGCACACAGCACTGTTCACAGATTACCATAAATAAAATAAAACCATAAAAGCATTATAACGTACTCCGTTGGTTTAGTTAGGTAGTTAGATAAAAGTAAACAAAAAACCACGTGACGTGAGAGCTGTCAAGTAACCGACTAAACGTAATACCTGCCACTTCAGTTGTCGTGCTAAGTCTCAGTTGTACTCTTTAATTTAGCAACGCTATATCTCGTTGACGTTTAGAGAACCTGTCTTTTTGAGCTCTTTACAATTGACAGATTACAAAATAATATAGTATTATTATAAATCTAAATAAAAAATTGTGCTCCAGCATTTACATCTACGAAGAGTAGTTTAAGAATAAATTATAAAGTTTAATATACTTAATAAAAGAGAAAACTATCGTAAAAATAAAAAAAAAAATAATAATTTGCCTTTATGTTACAACGTATTTCTAAACAAGAAAATTAAGAAAGCTATAAAAGCCTTTTTACGATCTGTGTACCTCTATTTAATTACCTAAACCAATGCAGTGTAAAGAATAATTTCTATGAAAACTTCATAGAAATGCTTCTACCAGAATCGCTTCTCATCGTCGCGTCGCGACCTGCGGGAGCCTTAAAATAAATTGAGGTAACTATTTAACGTAGGTATGCATAAAAGTAAAATATGTCTACTCACGATCACGAGGTTAACGCTGGTAGCACACCTCCGCCGCGAAACCATAGCAGCGAAACCGCAGTAGTTAAATTGTACTGGTTCGCGTCATGTTCCGCTACTCGCATCCGATTCGAATAGCGGAACATGACGCGAACCAGTACAATTTAACTACTGCGGTTTCGCTGTGATGGTTTCGCGGCGGAGGTGTGCTACTGGCGTGATACATTAGAAACGGTTGTCATGAACATTGGCGGATACATGGGGACGAGGGAAAGCATGATACCACAGCCTAAATGCCCCCAATTAAATCCTGGATCCGCCCCTGGTCGTGAACGGTGAATGATTTCATTTAAAAACTCTAGCTTCTGTACGATTACCAACACCTAAAGCCACAATCAAGATTATCAGCTAATTATATTCATAATACTATTAATTATTATTGATACCAAATAATCCCCGAAGCCCTAATATTCTCCAATCAATCACATTAAAACCTTATGCACATGGCATAAAGTCAAAATTGGCGTAGCGGTCGGCTCACAGGGCGGCGATCCGGCTCCTCCAGCAATATCCAAGTGTGTATATTTGACATTCTTCTCTTCCAAACCCCCAACTTTGATCAGGAACCCTCCAGCTAATTGATGATGACGAGCTTTGGCGTCCATGTCCACTTGAACTAAGTCGTCTCCTCTGCATTTCCCATTGTTGACAGATAAATCTTCAGGTCGTATGAATGACACCTCAAATCCTTCACCTACTCTGGCCCCGCTAAACTGTAAGGCGCTTGCGTGATTCGTGGCTCGAGCGCTGTAGTTATCTAAAGCTGCTGTATAGTTACCGTAACACAGTCTTGCATGGCCTGTTAATGTAGCTATAGTGTATAGATGTGGATTCAATTCTTTGTCAGCAACTTCTCCCATCTTGAATAATGCGTCTGCCATCGCGAATCTTCCTTCTGCATCTGTGTTAGTAACTCGTACAGTCTTTCCGCTCTTCGAGATTAGTAATTCGTCTGGAACGTACGAATCTTCTCCGATGGAGTTTCTACAGAGGCATAAGACTCCTATAACCTTTAAATGAGGTGGTTTTAATAATGAACAAGCCTTCAAAAAGCCTGCTACGGCCGCAGCACCACTTTTGTCGCGACACATGCCTGCCATTTTGCCTGAGATCTTCAAATCTGCGCCGCCGGTGTCATAAGTAACTCCCTTACCGACTAGCAAAAGAGTTTGGGTCACTCTTGCGCTATCTGAAGGTCTGTATTCAATTTCTACCACTCTAGGCTTGTGTCTGTCAATTTGATTAGCAGCTCTGGACACAGCTGCTAACAAAGGATAATCATCTAAAATAATCTTCTGATCGTCTATTATTTTTATGAAAATGTTACTGTTACCAGCAAACTCCGTTTGGACGTAATTAACGATATTCGCCGGTGTCATCCTTTCAGGATCTCCTCCAGAGATGTCTCTGGCAACAACTCTAGACTTTTCCAGAGCGAGAGCATTGCGGACGGTCTTTTCAAACTTTTCAGTTAATTTTTCTTCGGAATGGAATCCGATTTTTAGGAAATTCTTCGTGTTATCTCTTTCTCTTGCCTGTAGAGGTATATACAGAGCTTCCAGCGCACCAAGTATACAGACCAATTGTCCATCGGGGAAGTTAACAACATTTTGAACGACCAGCAGAGGTTTCTTCGCACCAGCCTCTAGGGCTCTTACCATGCCTTTATGAGCTGCATCTTTCACCACTCTTGCATCATGATAAGGAGAAATCTGCCCCGTTGGGGACAACACCAATCTTCCACCAGAAACATAATCACAATTCCACACTGTAGCTAGTTTATAAACATGCTTATCGACTTTGGAAATTTTATCGATAAAACTACCAATATGTCTTGGTAACGGGACTTTTTGATCTTCTGGATACAGAATGAGGATCACAGCGTCGTAATCAATCGACTGTATATTAGTTTCAATGAAAACATTATCGTATAATTTTAAGTCGGTGGCAGACATGTTGATTTTACTGTAATCGACACAATACTGATAATTTTGTTGTAATCAGAGCATTAAATATTTTATTTATCTTTGTTTTGTGAAGTCTGTTATTATCAGCGGCGTAATTTATGAAGATATTGTTGTGTTATCAGTATTAATGATGTGTGTATTCTAAATTATTTTTATTACAACTTAATTTCTTTATTGACTGCCTCGTTGGTCTTGTGGTTGCAAACGCTACTGTTGAGCATGGCGCCCTGGGTTCGATTCCCACGCAAAGTGTTATTGGGTTTTTCATCTGGAATTTCTCAGTTGCAGCCTGGAGCCTGGATTTGTGCCGGTTTGATGGCAATGGGCTCGCTCCTTTTACATGGGACTTGACCATATCTGGCGAAATGTGGGTGTTCTGTAGGTACACCTCTGCCTAAACCTTCGGGGAATAAAAGCGAGATTTTATGTTATCTGTGTTTTCTTTATTAAATGTAGTTGTTGATTTGTAATGTCTGGAGTAGCCAAGGAGCATGGACAGAGAGCTCTTCTCCCACAGAGATGGAAAGAGCATCTATCGCCACGTTTGCTCATTGCGCATTGGCTTCCGACCGACTTCAAAAAATGAGGTGGTTCTATGTATATTTAGGTTAGTCAACAAGGAACCCTGATAGTTTCGCCATGTCCGTCTGTCTGTCTGTATGTCTTAGCTCAGAGTCTATTAGTACTAAAAAGCTGTAATTTGGTATGGGTAAAGTAAATCTTGATTTTTTTTTTTTACTCGTAAAGTTGGGGATGATATTTTTTTCTCGTTTATCCCATGTTGTGGGTTATCGTTGGATAGACCGTGCGTGAAGACTATTTTTCGATTCAGGGATCCGTTTGCGTTATATAAAGCGTTCTGCTATTTTTTGTTAGAGTCAAGTGTCCCCCTGCCAGCTAAATAGTTGTTTTTGGATATGTGAAAAAAATCATGGCAGTAGGTAGTACATATATAATGAAATTAAATAAAAACTATCACAGCTCAAATAGGCTTTACATGTTAACGAGTCAACCAACTTACATTTGCAGTTGGAGAATTGACCGTGACGTATATCAATGTATGGGACAACATGTTTTCAACTACAATGTTTGTTTTTGGGATGAATTGATTCCAACTACGGAAACCTTCATTGTGCGTGGTCTGACACGCACTTGGCCGATTTGTTATAAATGTATGTTCATTGATATTTTCATCAATATTTGTATTATCATTGGATTTGACAGCAGTTAACTTAATACCGGGTCCACACGGTTCGATTTTAGTTGATGAACTGCTAAGTCGAAAGCGATTTGAACCGTCTGACAGAATTTCAATCAAATTGAATTTCAAATTCAAAGTGCAAAAATGTAATGGTGTATTTTTTTCTAAATTCAAATCTTACGGTTTTTGCTATTTTAAGGTCAGTGTCAGGTTGTATCTTGACTTAGATTTGTTCCATTGAATGACTTTTCATGAAAACAAATCTAACTTAGAGATGTACTAATGATTCTAATGATTATAATTCTGTAAATACATATATCTGTTATTCACGAATCATGTTTTGATCAAGATACAACCTGACACTGACCTGCAAATAGCAAAAAAAGTAAGAAAAATTGAATTTCGGGAGCTACAGCTGTGGATCCACCTTAAGGCGAGGTTGCAGTACTTTTTAACTTTTTTAAACCTCTGTAAATCTAGCAAAATATAAATTTTGCGCAAAAAGAAAATATTTTAAGAAAATTGAATATATTATCAAGCACTGTGTGAAGATAAAAATATGAATTAAATTAATTGGCTCGATAAAAAAAAATCACAAAGATGACACTAAATCGCTATTTAAAACGTGTACCTTGACGAGATTACTTCGTTAAACCATGTATAAGTTATACCAAAAGATAGGCCTTATTGTTTTTTAGTACTTGGTGAGAACACATTTTATAATTTCCTTACAATTTTTGTCTATGGAGCAAATATACACAAAATCTAGCAGTTCAAGAGCTCGCAACGGCCGGCCAGTTACAGCCGGCTACACACCGCACTACAAGACGGCCTTAAGGAGTTAAGTGCAAGTACTCAAATACTTACTTGGTTCAATGTTCTCGATCAAAACATTGATAAAGACATCTCTGCTGAGCCGATTATGCTCGAAAGGGAAGCCGAGAGCCCTCATGATGATCATGTTCAGGTCTCGCGGGTTCAGACATTCGTATCCCAGCCGAACCAACTATGGACATAAAACACAGACCAAATAAAAATCCAAGATAATGCTGTCAACAGTGACGTGAGGCTGGTTTCGTATCCCTAGTCGCCGCAGGAGACGCCCTGGGCGTCTCCTGTGGCAATCGCAAGCCGATTCACGACCACCGTAGGCGAGGGCGAACGGTGAGCATAATTATGCGCCATCCGATAAGGACCAGGCCCAGGTTTTTACAGACTCGCAATATTTTTGAACAGCCTATCCAACGATACTCCACAGTTATGGAATAGACGAGAAAAAACAGAGTGTACGACTTAACGCCGACAGACATTACGCCGACAGACTGAACGCCGACAAGACTTTACTTCGATGGGACTCTTCGCCGACAGGACACTTCGCCGACAGGACTCTTCGCCGTAAGGGCTCATCAGGGACGCAACTTATCTCCGATAATCAGTCGTACACTCAGCTTAACAAGCATTATCAAATAGTTAGTTTTAATTTAAACTGGCATCGAGTTTTTGTTTTGGTAACTGAATTTACCAACAATAGAGGGGATCTGGCGCTCGGCGGCCGCTACCGCGGCACGCTCGCTTCGCTCGCTCGCCTTCGCTTGTTAATGGTTACTGTTCTAACCTAACCTAACCCATATGATTCAAGCTGCCAGGCGCCTGTTACTTGTTTCAACTTGTTTGCATCTAGTTTCATCCAACAGGGAATGGCTGGACCTAGTTGTAGCCGGCATGATGAAGGCTAGACCTAGTTTTACCCGAAAACAATCGGCTCGTAGTAGGTACCATATTATACGTTACAATGTTGTAACGTCGTTTATTTTGTATGAATTGTATAATTACAAGAAACGCATAAGTAATCGATTTCCAAAGTAAGTATCTGATTATCGGAGATAAATTGCGTCGCTGATGAGCCCTGTCGGCGAAGAGTCCTGTCGGCGAAGTGTCCTGTCGGCGAAGAGTCCCGTCGAAGTAAAGTCTTGTCGGTGTTCAGTCTGTCGGCGTAGTGTCTGTCGGCGTTTAGTCGTACACTGGAAAAAACAACATCCTCCCCACTATACGTGAAAAAAAAAAATTTTTCACATAAACCTACATGGGCACATAGGAAACGTCAGAAGCTAGGTGCACGGTTCCAATTGGTCGTTTCCTATGGAGAAGAACAGAAAGAAACTCCACGGTTACTCTTTTAAAAAAAAAGTGGGCTTGAACAATGTTTTCAAGTTACAGTGTTATGGGAGGACAGTGTAGGCCCGTCAACAAGTACCAAGTACTTAACAAAGTAGAAGATGGTTTATAAAACTACAGTGTATTAAGCCTACAACGTTCTCACATTCACAAATTAAAAAAGAATCTATATAAAATATTACTAAAATAATAATAATAAAAACCTACATATTGAAAGGGAGGAAACCTTTTTTTTTTTAATTACAATAATGCAACCACGGTATCAAAAATTTGCCTATAAAAGTCATTAATTAGCGTGCGCTGAAAAACTTTTCATGTTACATAAAATTATTTACTACTTTTTGTACTTATCGCGGACAAAAAGTCCGCGATGCTACAATGTCTAACTATTATAGTTACACAATAACCGTTTTTTGTTCAAATTAGTAAATCAAAACATCAATCATTATGAACGTACATGTTAAATATGATATACTTTGGTCTGACCACTACCCTCTTGTAATTCAATGCAACTTAAATTAAATTAAAACTAAATTATACAATTCAAATAGTAATAAAAATCAATCATGTAATAAAATAAAATGGGGAGATAGAAAAATTAATCAAATTGACATTTATACAAAATTTTGTAATGATAATTTAAAATATATTGACTTTCCTAATGAATTAAGTGCGTGTTGTGACTATGTTTGTAATAAATTGGACCACAGAATTATTATTGATAAAATGTATGATGACATTGTTAATATTTTGTGCCAAGCCGCTTCTGACAGTAACGAGATAAATTATGTGCGAAATAGGAAACCGGTAATGGGGTGGAATAAGCATGTGAGTGATGCTCACAGGCAGGCCAGGCAAAAGTTTGAGCAATGGGTGTCGTATGGCAGACCACGTGAGGGTCGGGTTTGGACTGAAATGCAAACAAGCCGAACAATTTTTAAGTCGCGCTTACGTTGGTGCCAGAACCATAGTGACCAAATTAAAATGGACAAGTTGGCGTCGCACCATTCTAGGGGCGATTTCCGCAGTTTTTGGAAGTCCACCGATAAACTCAATAGTAGGCCGGGCCGGCCTGATGTCATTGGAATTGCCGAACTATTTAGGCAGCACTTCGCTGTCTCGTCACCATTGGGACCGTCGCAGTTCACAAGCAGTCCTAGTGGTAGTGGTCAGGAGTTCAGCGTCCGGTTTACGGCAAAAGAAGTAAGACATGTAATTATGTCTATGTCGAGGGGTAAGTCTCCTGGCCACGATGATTTAAGTATTGAACATCTTAAACATGCTGGTCATCATCTGCCCAGGGTCTTATCGATGTTTTACTCCTTCTGTATAGGACATTCTTACCTGCCTGAGCGGATGATGAGAACTGTAGTGGTGCCAATTATTAAAAATAAAACCGGCGATGTCAGCGATAAGGCCAACTATAGGCCCATTTCATTGGCTACTGTAATGTCAAAAGTGCTTGACAGTTTGCTTAACACACAGCTGGATAAATATCTAACTTTGCATGATAACCAGTTTGGTTTTAAAGCCGGTCTCTCTACAGAAGCAGCCATATTGTGTTTAAAGCAGACTGTCAGGTACTACACTGATAGAAGTACACCGGTGTTTGCTTGCTTCCTCGACTTGTCGAAGGCATTTGACTTGGTTTGTTATGACCTGCTGTGGCAAAAACTGCAGCAAGCGGCAGTGCCAGACGAACTGATTCGTGTGTTCCAATACTGGTACAGCAATCAGGTCAATGTTGTTCGATGGTCGGGGGCTTACTCAACCCCGTATAGATTGGAGTGCGGTGTGAGGCAAGGGGGGCTAACCTCACCGAAGCTCTTCAATTTATATATTAATGCACTGATAGAGAGGCTCAGCAGCATGCATGTCGGTTGCCATATTGGAGGTGTGTGCCTTAACAACATCAGCTACGCAGACGATATGGTGCTGCTGAGCGCCTCTGTCTGTGGAGTGGCAAAACTGATTAGCATTTGTGAAGAATATGCAAAAGAACATGGTTTGCTGTATAATACGAGCAAGAGTGAATGCATGGTCTTTCAGGCCAGGGGGAGTCCAAATTACTTACCAGCAATTAAGCTCAATGGATGCCCACTTAAAAGAGTTGACATGTTTAAATATCTTGGACATTTATTAACCTCTGACCTGAAAGATGATGCAGACATCGAAAGGGAACGTAGGGCGCTGTCTGTTCGTGCAAATATGATCGCCCGCAGATTTGCTCGGTGCTCGAGGGACGTCAAAATAGCCCTGTTTAGGGCATTCTGTACGTCCTTTTATACTGGCAGTCTGTGGTTGGATTACACGCAGAAACAGTACGGAGCCCTACGTGTCCAGTATAACAATGCGTTCAGGGTACTCTTGAGGCTGCCTCGCTTCTGTAGCGCGTCGGGGATGTTTGCCGAAGCTCGTGTGGATTGTTTCCACACAATCATGCGCAAACGGTGCACATCCCTGGTGCGTAGGATGCGGGGCAGCCGCAACAGTATCCTGAGCGCGTTTTCTGAACGTTTTGACTGTCAGTACGTGAACCACTGCTGTATGGTTCACGTAAAGCCTAATGTTATAATGTTATTTTAAATCGTGAATCCAATTTAAATTTTCAAATGCCTATTTAATTTTGTAAGATTTATTTTGTGATTTTTGTGCCTACTAACATAGTTTATAAGTTTCAATTGTTACTAACCATTATGGATCATTGTTTTCTGACAATAAATAAATAAATAAAATAAAACACGGGTAGAATCAAAAGATAACATTCGTATCATGATATTAATCCTTAACCAACTAAGTAATTTCATAATCAAGGTTGAAAAAAATTCCGGTTTAAACTATTCAAATCGGACCTTTCGTTTAGAAGTTACGACGGGTATAAAAATGCGAAAAGAAAAAAAAGCCGGATTTAGCGAACAGCCCTACGCTTAGTCTATTAGTTACTATAAACCACAGATTTTATTTTTGTTGATCACTATTCTAAATTCTAAGTATTAAAATAATAATCACGTAAAAAATTAAGTTAAGATTAAAATTGCTTATTAGTCTTAAAGGCTAGATTGTAATTAAGAACGTGGTGCTTTTTAATAAAACACAAAATAAAACCGGTAGTACGTGTCCGTGGAATATTTTCCGACATCTACGCGGGCGAAGCTGCGGGAAAAAGCTAGTGTATAATATATATTTCACAAAAAAAATCTTACATGAGGGTTATAATTCGAGTGTCCCATCGTCTCAATCCGGCATCTCCGGACGCCCTCGGGGTTGATAAACGTCATCACATGGTGCCCCTCACTAGGGGGCGACATTACTGGAGCGAATTTAATACAAGTATTGAACGCTAATATTGCTAGTGATTTCAATATGACCGTTGCTTGCTCGTTGTCTGAAAAATGAATGAATTTATCTCAAGAACAAACCATTGTAGTTGAAAAACAAGTTCACCGATACATTCCAACTGCAAATGTAAGTTTGTACGCACAATATTGAGCGATTTACCGTGTTATTTTAAGACCATAGACTTGTTATTGGTTTTCCTGTAATCTATAAGTGTTGAACCGGACTTCTTGGCGGGAAAGTGAAGCGTCATGTTAGCAGTTTTGTTTTATTTTCTAAAATTTTTGTTTAGCCGAATATTAATGTGTAATAGTGGTGGATTATTAACCATTAAGTGTTCGTGAACCTGCATTAATGTAGGCAAATGAAACAAAACAGTGCAACATCACTTTAAGTTCTCTCAAGAAGTCCGCGCGAGGTTTCAGTAAAGTGCCGCGTCTTTACTTAAACTCAAGGGGAGTGGGGTGGGATATCATCAATCATCTTTATCATGCATTGAGTGGAGTTCATTTCATAATTATTTAAATAACTTTGTACTTGTTACCTAATTTTACATGACACTAGCTAAATGCACAAACCGTGCGAAGCCAAAAAGAAAAAAAAAATAAAAAGTGTTGAACCATTTTATTGACTTTTTCTTATTTAATTTTAGGCTCAGTAATTTCGGAGGTAAGATTGGGAAAGGACCATTTTTATCTATTTTCTTACATAACTTTAAAAACATTTATTTTAAAATTATCTAATGAATCTTTAAAACAAGCCCTTTAATTTGATATATCTCACGGTACAGTTTGCAAAAAATTTTCTTTGTGTTTCTTATTTGCCCCCCAAAAGTGACCCCCGCATTCAAAATTCATTTATTTACGTTAGAAGTTCGTGTTTGGATCATACCAAATTTCAATTTAATCGGTCCACTAGATTCGGAGCCGGTCGATAGACCGACAGACACACGAGTGATCCCCTAATCCCCGTTTGTTCATTCGGACGCACGGAACCCTAAAATACAAGGATCTGGTCGTTGATATATAATATAACACGAGTTTTAGTAAGAGATCGTCACATAGACCTGGGGCCCAAGTCTGCTATTTTTATAAATTCAGTCATTCCAACACAATCCCATTGTCATGCCATTGTCATTTTGCTAAAAGTTCGTAATCTGGTAAATTCATAATGGTCGATCATTGGTCGGTCAATGTTCTCGTAATATAATTGTGTTATTATAATAGCATTGTCGTATTGCCATTATTATAAAACCCATTAGTAGAAATGTCATTCATTTGTCATTATGTACGAAATTACCAATATATGCAATTTCTTTCAATGTAGTGTCAGGGGCTGACCATTGGAAAGTCATAATGACGCCATTATAATAGTAGATTACCAAACTTGTCAAAATCAACAATTATGAAATCAATGATCGACCATTCTGACACTATTGTAATAGCAGACTTGAGGCCCAGAGTGACAGCGACGACTTTCTACAATGCCGATTTTTATTTGAACACTCTTGACATCTTTAGTTAGTCTAGTAATCTTTAACTAATCTTTAGCTGTGCTGCTGGACAATTTGTTGGGGCACTGCTTCCCAGCTATAGCACTAGGAAGTGGTGAAGGGCGGGCGTTTGGGGGGACTGTCTTTTGTCATTTTGACGTTCGAAAACTTAGATTCTCAGCCTAGTTTGGATGAATGACTTTTGTTTTTGGTGTTGTACCATATATCTGAACCTTCTGAACATCGTGTCGTTCCTCGAAGCAGTAGGCGGATTATGTATACCCACATTTCAAAGTCGCAGTGGTGGTGAGCTGATTCCTAACAAATTTAGGTTATGTAATTTTGAGGGTCTAAAGTGCTGATTCTATTAGTTTAATAAATGACTTTTGATTTTGGATCGCAAACGCAATTGCTGACGTTGAGGTCTTGAATTTGATCCTCAGGTCGTGCTCAGTATCTACGTGTTATTGGGTTTCTAATTAGAAATAACTCAGTAGAGTCTGGATTTGTGCCCGGTTGCCCCCTATTACATTTAAAAGACTCAAAGCAAATTTCACCAATGAAAATGAACGCGATCAGCACATCTAAACCTAAAACCAACTTTAAGAGCTGTCAGTGTCAATATTCCAAAGAAAATAATGACACTGACAGCTCTTAAACGTGGTTTATGTGCAGGGCCTCAAGTCTGCTATTACAATAGTGTCAGAATGGTCGATCATTGATTTCATAATTGTTGATTTTGACAAGTTTGGTAATCTACTATTATAATGGCGTCATTATGACTTTCCAATGGTCGGCCACTGACCCTACGTTGAAAGAAATTGCATATATTGGTAATCTCGTACATAATGACAAATGAATGACATTTCTACTAATGGGTTTTATAATAATGGCAATACGACAATACCATTATAATAACACAATTATATTACGAGAACATTGACCAACCAATGATCGACCATACCAGATTACGAACTTTTAGCAAAATGACAATGGCATGACAATGGGATCGTGTTGGAATCACTGAATTTATAAAAATAGCAGACTTGGGCCCCTGATCGCTTTCAGTTTCATTGGTGAAATTGGCCCTTAAACATAACTGGCGGAATGTGGGTGTTAGTAAATACTAAACACTACTCTGCCTTACCCTTCAGGGAATACAGGAGTGATGTTTTTTTTATGACTTTACAGTCTGTAAAATCATACCTAGTGTGTAGAGAGAAAAATCAATAAGTACTTACCGAAATGGTCAGGATCTATGTAAAACGGCACGGTTGCGTTTGGCCAAAACACAAACGTTTTCACACCTAACACTGAAAAAAATAACCTTAAATAAAGGTGAAAAGTTACGACTGAAGCCGAATATACGTGATTTAGCGCTGAGTCTACCCGATTCAGCGTCACCGACCGGCTGGTATCGAGTATACCCAATTCAGCGTCACAGTTCGACTAGAACCGAGTTGATTCGTGCGGATACGAGAGAAGAAGACCTGACTCTTTTGCGGTGTGGTAAGTTGAGAACCAGTGGCGTAGCTACCAGAGGGCTAGACAGTGCCCCGGGGGCTCAGGGGGCCCTTCGGACTCTGACTTACAAACTATAAATTGAACTAGTGAACATTTCTCCCACATTCGGAATATAAAGAAACCAGATTCCAGGAACGCGACTTTAATAATGGCTAATTATTTGAAAAAATACAGGGGAATTCCCAATAAGTATCGAATATCTAAAGGTTTGAAACTTGCGGGGAACTCCCCTGTATTCTTAGCCTCTTAGGCTGGTTTCACAGTCGCACCGTCAAACAGCGCGTTTCAACAGCACGCGCTTGTCGCAAGGCGGACCTATGAGAAACGCGGCGCGCTTCAACGGCGTAACTATAAAACGCTACTAGTCAATTTACAAGTGCGTGACTGTATTAGGTACGACAAATCTGGATTACGACAAATCTGGAGTACCTCGAATTCAGAAAACGACGAATACTGAACAAGCGATTTTACTTGGGGCCCTAGTTTATTTTTTGCCCCAGGGGCTTTGGTTACCTAGCTACGCCACTGTTGAGAACATACCTTTTTGACTGCAACATGGTTGGTAGATATCAAAATCAAATATCAGATATCATCCATGCTCGATAAATGTTAATGCAGCAGGGTTTACTGCCGGATGTACTGAGGTAGGTAAGTACAGTCAGCAACAAAAAGTCGATTAAAGCCAAGTGCATATTACGGCCGCAACGGGCTGCAGCGCGACGCATTTTCATAAAATAATTATACAAAAACAAGTAATTTAAAAAAAATAACACGCTTTTATCACGCACTAAAAATTATAAAATAATTAAATTGACTTGTATTAGTTAACGATATAAGTACCAATGCAGCTTGTCACTTCTTTTATAACAGCGGCACGGGTCGATCCATCAGGTTAAGCTTCGCTTGCCGGGGTTGGTCCGTGGATGGATGTCCATCTTTCCTACATACCGAGACCCCTCCGTGCCTCGGAAAGCACGTTAAGCCGTTGGTCCCGGCTGTCTTCCTGAATCTTTGACAGTCGTTACGGGTCGTCAGAAGCCCGAAAGTCTGATAACCAGTCTTACCAAGGGGTATCGTATTACCCAGTTACTGGGTTGTGGAGGTCAGATAGGCAGTCGCTCCATGTAAAAGACTGGTATTCAGCTGCATCCGGTTAGATTAGAAGCCGATCCCGACATAGTTGGGAAAAGTCAGGCAGATTGGTTGATTAATTCGTGATTAAAAAGCGTGGAACGATTTCTTTAATTTTATTAAAAGTATATTATACAACCAAAAAGAGCTACGGATCGATACGAAAGGAGCAGAAGAAGAATGGACGTTTGTATCTGGCTGTACAGGCATGACAAGTTATCACAAACTGTCATATTTTCTCATTCAAATTTTAAACTTCACTAACATTTTAAGGTTTAAAATTTTGGAGAAATTTGACAGTTTGGGCTTGATATGCTGGCGACGTGGTCGCTCACAATGGACCTTATCAGAAGGCTAAAAGTCACCCAAAGGGCAATGGAGAGGGCTATGCTTGGAGTGTCCCTACGTGATCGAATCAGAAATGAAGAGATCCGCAGGCGAACCAAGGTAACCAACATAGCCCGAAGAATTGCCAAGCTTAAGTGGCAGTGGGCAGGGCACATTGCTCGCAGAACTGATGGCCAATGAGGCCGAAAGGTTCTGTAGTGGCGACCGCGTACCGGAAGACGTAGCGTTGGAAGGCCTCCTACAAGGTGGACCGATGACCTTGTGATGGCTGCAGGTATACGCTGGATGCGGGAAGCACAGAACCGGTCGAAGTGGCGGTGCTTGGGGGAGGCCTATGTCCAGCAGTGGACGTCTTTTGGCTGATGATGATGATGTGCTGGTGAATGTACTTATTAAGTATTTAAAAACTCGCGATTGGTGGACGGTATTTTAAATCCATTTGCCTGTCGCATAGAAATGCATAAACAAAACTTACTGCTCCCATGGGTGATATATTCACTTGAGCATTTCGATATAAAACCACATAATAATAGGGTAAATAAATTAGAATATTTCAACATTTTCCTAACTCTAACTTGCTAGAGAGAAAAAGATATCGATTCAATTTTAACTTTATGGGTTTTTTTTTTATCGTGAAACTTTTATTGTAGAATAAAAACATCATTATTTTAGGTACCTACCGTTAAATGCTGCAACTCCGCCTGGATTTTGTCATTTTTTTGTTCGTATCTCTGTACCTATTTTGGCTGTCATTCGTGGATCTTTGACAGTCGTTACGGGTCGTCAGAGTCCCGAAAGTCTGACAACCAGTCTTACCAAGGGGTATCGTATTACCCAGTTACTAGGTTGTCAGAATCAGAATCAGAATTTATTTATTTGTAAGAATGTAGTTTTACATAGTACCTATTTTTTTTATTTTTTTTTGGGTGGGAAATCATCAAATAACTTCTCCCGCTCTGGGCGGAGCGGGAGGGCGTGTCAGACTTTTACTGACTAAAACCCACCCGTGTTCCTTCCGTTGCCTGTGTGCCAGGGCCACGATATCCCTTTCGGACAAACTCGCAACCCCGGCAGGCATTGGTCCTAACGGACCCCGTCAGTTTGTGCTGACATCTCTTTGAGGCGCGCGTGGAACACAACGCGCCGTCGACCCGGGCCTGGTCCTTATCGGACGGCGAGCTACCCATCGCTCACCGTCCGCAGGCCCGCGCCTAAGGTGGCCGGAAATCGGCTTGCGACTCCCGACGCCCGGGGCGTCTCCTGCGGCGACTAGGGGCATGAGGGCGTGAACCTTGTCTCACCCTCACGCGTTCCGCCTCCTCCTTCGCTAGCATAACTGCTTCGCAGAAGGAGGTGACGGCCTCCCATGCACTCTCGCTCCGAACCATGGCCTGAACCAGGCCCGGACGCGAGAGATCGCCGCCGCCGATCGCCTCCGTGAGGACACGGCGGTGCTCCGCCCAAGCTGGGCAGACCTCCACCGTATGCTCCACCGTGTCCTCCGGGCGATCCACACAGTGGTGACACCCGGGCGTTTCCTCCCGCTTAATCCTAAACAGGAACCTCCCGAAACATCCATGTCCGGTGAGGACCTGCGTCAGGCGGAAGGTGAGGACGCCGTGGCGCCTCTCCAGCCACTCCTCAAAGAGGGGACTTATCGCCACAATTGTGGCGTGCCCAACATAGTACCTATGGAGTTAATATTTTTTTTTTAGATTTAGAATTGGATGGGAATATTGTAAAAATCCAAGATGACATTTGTACTTAATTTTAAATTAACGACTAGGTACCAAATTATATCAAAAATAAAATCACAAATCTTAAAATTAATTGTTCTTAGATATGAATGATATTTGAATATTTGTTTATATTCAGCAGTTAGTATTCAGCTGCATCCGGTTAGACTGGAAGTCGACCCCAACATAGTTGGGAAACGGCTAGGCAGATTGATGGATCACTGAACCTATTTCTGTGCCTGAGAAGCATGTACACCATCCATCCACGATGCCACCACGCGAGCCATCTACTTAATATGGGAACAAAAAATTAAGAACGAGTTATTTTCGATCAAATGAATTTTAATAACAAGGAATATGTACTTATGTTTTTTTTATATATTTTTTTTTTTATTGACACCTGGTCTACAGGTTGACACGTGTGTGTAGTTCTAAGATCGAAAAGTCTGCTAACGAAGTTGTGTCCGAATGGCCGATCATTGGCACCGTAATTGTAGAGTTTGACAGTTTTGCTAATCTCCTAATTGAAACGCGTCTTTATGATATACTCCTCCATTAGAAAAAAAAACTGTATTTGATAATCTCGTACTGACAAGCTCCTATTATTTTGACTTTCCTATGGACCACTGTCACTCCATTATGAATTTAGGAGGTTACAAACTATTGCCACAATGGTCATGGCGTTGCCTTGGTATGGTCGTCATAATGACCAATCATTGAAAATAGCAGACTTGGTCCCCAGATCTCTCTCTAGCATGTCGTTAAAAATGCAAGTGGGCAAATCATTTCGTCATCTCTCAGGATAGACTCGCGACTCGTCAGAAACGCAACACGACAGACACGCATTTCGTCAGATATTTGAAACCATCTATCCAGGGGCCCAAGTCTGCTATTTTTATAAATTCAGTCATTCCAACACGATCCCATTGTCATGCCATTGTCATTTTGCTAAAAGTTCGTAATCTGGTAAATTCATAATGGTCGATCATTGGTCGGTCAATGTTCTCGTAATATAATTGTGTTATTATAATGGCATTGTCGTATTGCCATTATTATAAAACCCATTAGTAGAAATGTCATTCATTTGTCATTATGTACGAGATTACCAATATATGCAATTTCTTTCAATGTAGTGTCAGTGGCCGACCATTGGAAAGTCATAATGACGCCATTATAATAGTAGATTACCAAACTTGTCAAAATCAACGATCGACCATTCGGACACTATTGTAATAGCAGACTTGAGGCCCTGATTGATGTAAACAAAAGAATTTGTCAAATAAAAGAGTTAATAATTATCAGTATTTTTTAATAATCAATATCAGATGACAATGCACTCATTAAACAGTATAAGATTCCGTTTTGTTTAATTACTTTAGCTTTTAATCAACTGTATATAGGTGACATAATACAGGCTGACTGAGAAAACATGCGACAAAAATTAAAGGGGGTGTTCTACCCATCAGTATGAACAACTTTTACTATCGGACCACTTTAAAATTCGCAAATAAAAAATTGACCTTTTTATACAAAATGGTCCAATCGGTTATGTACTTTTATAGGAAGGTTGACTTTTTTTGCGAATTCTAATTTGGTCCCATAGTAAAAGTTGTTCATATTGATGGGTAGAACACTCCCTTAAATTTTGTCGCATGTTTTCAAAGTCAGCCTGTATAATCATACAAAATAAAGTAACAATACCTATTTATTTTTACAAGTATTAATCGTTTTCAAACAATGCACCACACTTATTCTCACATCAAATACTATCAAAAATACAAAATAATATCACATAATGTACGTACGGCGCAACACTGCGTGCGATACTTTGATTAGGTTTCTAGCCGTTAAGAAGCGTGGGGAAACAAACAGAATGGGGAAATCCCCAGTTTGCCGGCGGGGAATCCCCGCGATAGCAGCGCAACGCCAGCAAACCAATTTGGTATGTCAATATATTTGACTCGTATGCATGCATAAACCTTCGAGGCGCGAGGCCCCTCGGACCGCGATGCTAAAACCGGTGGCCCATGTCGCCGACGTCTTACGCCGCCTCTGGTTCTACAGGAATATTTTCAGCACGATCTCGGATCCGACATTCGGGTCCGTATACCAGTGCGATTTTTTTTATATCTGCGGGTGTCAGGCCGTTTTTGTGTTGGCGAAAGCGAGGATACTGGAAGATAAATTGTAAGTTATTATTAGTGACAGTACTTGGCAAGTTGCCAGTCGGTTATAGAACTTAGCGATGGAAAGTTCAAAACCCACATCAAACGTGTCCTAATCAAAAAAGCATATTATAAGATTAAGGACTACGTTGAAGACAAGGAAGTTTGGCAATAATTAATTCCTTCTGCACATGTGGCTTCCCTGGTACCTCATTAACGGGATAAATATGTAAATGTCTATTAACTGCTCCTAAATTACGATGTTAAAATTGTAGGTTATGTCAAAGTATGTAAATACTTTGACATGATGAAGTATGTAAATAATTTGACACTATTAATACGACAATGCCATTATAATAACACAATTATATTACGAGAACATTGACCGACCAATGATCAACCATTATGAATTTACCAGATTACGACCTTTTAGCAAAATGACAATGGCATGACAATGGGATCGTGTTGGAATGACTGAATTTGTAAAAATAGCAGACTTGGGCCCCTGGTTGTCAGCTGAACTTTCGGGCTTCTGACTACTCGTAACGACCGCTAAAGGTCTATGAATGACAGTCCGGGATGCGCTTTGCATGGCACTGACTGAGGTGACTCTTAGCGTAGCTGTACATGTAAGAAGTGCCAAAAAGAGTCGACAAATATCGCAACGATATTTAAAAAAAATATTGATATCAATTTCACGGGAAAGAAGAAACGGTTTAACGGTGCAATTTTCAAAAAAATATTTGTTTTTTATGAAATTTTATTGTTTGTTTTTATTCATATAAATACATACCAAACTAGGAACGTCATTTCTGACGTAAAATCTTAAATTAATAAAACATTGCAAATAAAAATAAGTCTACTTTTTTCGGCTCTGAATTTCAGCGGTTTTAGTCGATACGTTTTCGATATCTGATATCTGATTTATACAGGTGTATGGAACTAATAGATAAATATTACCAAAAAATGCCTCGCAATTTTTTTTTTCTTCTTTCGTGTTCTTTCTTATACGTATGACCTAGGGCGTCCCGGCGTTCCACTTACTCCCTGCCATGTAAATATCTTTTGTTAATCGGGCCAGCAGAGACGTCTATATCGACCTTTTTATTTAAACTTTTCACTGATCCTCTCGACTTGACCAAAGCATACTCTTTTAAATTTTCGTCAACACATCCAAACCTCACCACATCGTTCCTCAGCCGCGGCCGTCAGAAACTACAGAACCCTACCTGCGGGTTCTGTAGTTTCTGCCTACCCCCATGGGAAGAAGGCGTGAGTTTATGTACTTATGTGTATGTAAATATATTGTCTACAACGTTATTTACCTTAAATTTGATCGTTTCATGTCCATTCTTGCTGTAATCTCGTTCCCCAAAGTGCATGATACTGTTTTGGTCGTACGGTATATCACGTAACGGTCTCGGTAGTATACTGTCCTTTGTGAACAGTTGTATGTAACCTGGCGAAAATAAGAAGCATTAACATTTTGAAGATTGATTGATTAATGTTTTTGGTAGTTTAAAAGTAGTGTTCCGTCAAACCTCAAAAGGATAAAACGGAACCCATATAAGATCACTTCGTTGTCCGTCCTTACGTCTGTCAAGACAGTTTTCTGAGGAACGCGTAGGGGTATCAAGTTGAAATTAATATCAAATACGTAAGGTCTACGATCCCTTGGAGGTCTAACAATCAAGCTTCTAAGTCAACGCTATAAAAAAATACGGCCATTTATGCGACATATTTGGATACTCTCAACGTATATCGATGTATATGGGAGAACATGTTTTTAGGGTTCCGTACCCAAAGGGTAAAACGGGAACCCTATTACTAAGGCTCCGCCGTCTGTCTGTCTGTCTGTCTGTCCATCTGTCACCAGGCTGTATCTCATGATCCGTGATAGCTAGACAGTTGAAATTTTCACAGATAATGTATTTCTGTTGCCGCTATAGCAACAAATACTAAAAACCAGAATAACATAAATATTTAAGGGGGCTCCCATACAACAAACGTGATTTTTTTGGTCGTTTTTGCTCGATATTGATAACGGTAACAGGTAGACACTTGAAATATTCACAGAATATTTAGTTATATATTCACTTTAAAAATCTATAATTAAATTAAAATAAAACAAATATTTAAGGGGGGCTCCCATACAACAAACGTGATTTTTTTGTCGTTTTTATAGATAATGGTACGGAACCCTTCGTGCGCGAGTCCGACTCGCACTTGGCCGGTTTTTTATTTAAATACAATGTTTGTTTGTTTTTCGAATAAATTCGTCCCAACTACGGAATACTTCAGGCGTTGAGCAGCCGATGCTCAATTAGATGGAAATCCAAATGGAATTTTGTCCTACGTACGCGTTAGATTTCGACACGATTCCAAATTTTCCTTCTACTGCTCAGCGCCTCATTGTGCGCGGTCCGTCACGCACTTGGCAGGTTTTTCTTTTTTAAAGTATAAATAAGTAGTTAAAATGCAGTAGTGAATGGAAACGCCGAAAGAGGGCGCCCTTTAAAAAAAAAATATTATATAGAATAATATTGATAAAGGATTTGTGAATTATCTGCGCCATTTGCAATCTAAAAGCCTTTCATCCGACAAATCAATTCAAACTCTAAGCATTTATTTTCATTAAAACAATTACAGGCACTTTTAATAGTCAATAGTCAGTCAGTTTAATAGGTGGTCAGTCAGAAAGATGAAGCTAGTGGCCCATTCCAAAGCGTACATCATCACCATAACATCATATGGAGAAGAACAGGCTAGAAAGTCCACGGACACTCAAATAAACAAATTGTTACAACTTATTTTATACACACAATTGATCACTAAACGGTGTTCCTAGGTCATCATCATCACCTGTCTAGCCTTTGCCAACTATGAAGGGGTAAGCTACCAGTCTAAACGGATGCAGGTGGATATCAGTATTTAACATGAAGCGACTGGATGAATTGTAAGTGGCACTACAACTTTGCATTCACAGGTACATTTTCCTATCCAATTTGTATAATTTTAATCACACATAGATATTTCTGGAACCGACCAAAGATGTTGAGATTTCAGGAGTTAATCTACTTACTTGGTTCAATGTTCTCGATCAAAACATCGATATAGACGTCTCTGCTGGCCCGATTATGCTCGAAAGGTAAGCCGAGAGCCCTCATGATGATCATGTCGAGTTCTCGCGTTTTCAGACACTCATATCCCAGTAGAATTAACTGAGGGAAGAAAACAACAAATATTAATTAAATTGGCGCTCGTCCGGGGAAGTAACTGTGTCTGTGAAAGAGCTCGTCTGGGGAAGTAACTGTATGTGCGAAGGAGCTCGTCTGGGGAAGTAACTATATATGTGAAGGAGCTCGTCTGGGGAAGTAACTATATATGTGAAGGAGCTCGTCTGGGGAAGTAACTGTGTGTGTGAAGGAGCTCGTCTGGGAAAGTAACTGTATATGTGAAGGAGCTTGTCTGGGGAAGTAACTGTATATGTGAAGGAGCTCGTCTGGGGAAGTAATTGTTATTATTATTTATTTATTAGGAACAATTTAGGAATAACTTAACAAAAGACACGAAGATAGCTGCAAAAGTAAAATACTGTGGCGCAGCTATCAACGCCCCACACGACATACATGGAAGATATTTGTTCCAGACACACATCTTTAAGGAAGTCTTATAGTAAAATCAACAATTAAGTACATAAGAAAAAAAATCACTCAAAAGTTTGTATGTAATGATGTAGAGTGGAAGTGAGGGTGAGAGTGTTTGTGAGTGTGTGTGAGTGTGAGTATGAGTGTAAGTGTGAGTAAAATGTGCAATTAGTGTATTATGAGAGGATGCTAGCATGAGAGTTTATTTAAGATACTAAAAGTTGCTCAGTTGCATCATAGGACATAGATTTAAGCCAGTCTGTCAATTTCTTTTTCAATAAGTTCCTTGTTAAAGGGTAGATTTTTACTATCCTATTTATATTATTATAAAGTTTAGAGCTAATGTGGTTGAAGTGGCGACCCACCAACGCAAACCTGCAGAGCTCAGTTTTACAGATTCTATCAGAGCGTCACTTTTTAGTAAGGTACTGAGGGTCGTAAAGCAAAAGGTGGTGTTTCATAAGCACTGTTTGTAGTACGTACAGCTTGTCTTACTGCGAGGACCTCACAAAGTGAATATAATTCGGTAGTCGGAAATCGAATAGGTTTCCTCGCGAGTACTTTTAACACAGCTCTTTGTGCCCTCTCTAAACGCAATATGGTAGTTTTGTGGGTTCCCCCCCACGTAGTTATGCAGTAACCGAGAACTGATTGAGCAAGAGCGAAATAAATCACTTTTAGGCATTGAAAGTCAGCAGTCGCGCGAAGTTTTTTAAACAAATAAATCAGTCTTCTGACACGAATCACGACAGAGTCAACCTGTTTTTTCCAAGTCAGAAGATTGTCCAATATAACTCCAAGATATTTGACACTGTCAGACCGTTCTATCTGGGCACAGTTACAGGTAGTGGCCGCTGGGTAAGGACAAACATGAGTCCTGATCCCAAATGTCGTAGGTGGTTGGCCAAGAATTCCCGGGGAGAAGGGGATGAACTTGGTCTTTGGGATATTGAGTGTGAGCAGATTCGAGGTTAACCACACCATGACTAACCTCAAAGCAGCTTCTGCCCTCTCGCGAGCTTCAGTCCAGTCCCTACCATGGGTTAAAAGAGCTGTGTCATCCGCATATGTAATTATTTTTGTGTTCGGAAGAGATAACTGACACAGCTCATTCACATAGATAAGAAAGAGAGTTGGCCCTAGGACACTACCCTGGGGTACACCACAATTAATATTTTCAGAATTGCTAATAAATGTTTCGATTTTAACAACCTGTTTACGCCCCGTCAGGTAGCTACGAAAGATATCAAGGGCAATACCACGAATGCCAGATTGTTCCAGCTTATTAATTAATTTGGGGATAGAAACAGTATCGAACGCCTTAGATAGATCGAGGAAGACACCGACAGACTTTTGCTTATTGTTTAGGTGTTCGACTATTGTATTTGACAGTTCCAGAGTAGCGTCTTCCGTGGATTTTCCAGCTCTGAAGCCGTATTGATTGTCGGCCAGGATATTTAGTTTAGAAAGAAATTTCACTAGTCTCACATTCATAATTTTCTCAAAGATTTTAGAGATAGTTGTAAGGACGGATATAGGCCTGTAATTAGAAACAAGGTCCCTGTCTCCCCCTTTGTGAATAGGATGGACTATAGCCGTTTTGAAAACATCCGGAAAAACTCCAGAAGATAGGCACAGGTTAAAAATGTGGACAAGGAGAGGGACAATTGTGTTTTTTGTGGCCTTAATAACCGTGGTCGGGATTCTGTCAACACCAACAGCACATTTATCTTTAGATTCGTAATTATGCGTTCAATTTCGGCGTCATCCACGCCATGCAAGACCATCGACTCAGAAGGGGCAATCGGGGAAGAGCTTGCTACTAGTGGCGTAGAGTTAATTTCCGAGGTACTGCTACTTCGTGGTGAAGACTGAGAAAACTTAGATGCGAGGCTACTGCCCACATTTGCAAAGTAGTGGTTTACCATATTGACAGAGAGAATAGGATCGTTACCGCACTTTAACAACTCGGAAGGAGATGTTTTACCCTTATCTAAATAAGATATTTTCTTAATAAACTTCCAGGTGGCCTTTGGATTGTTCCTGGCCCTCTGAAATTCAGACCTTTCATATTCGCGTTTCAGTTTCTTTAGTAGATTATTGCAAAAAGTTCGTTATCGATAAAAAAATGATCTATGTATATCGTTGTCTGGGTGTTTCTTGAAAATTTTATACAGCTTATCTCTATGGCGGATACATCTCAGCAGGCCAGGAGTAATCCAAGGCTTTATGATGCGCCTTCTACTAGGAATGACAGAATAATGAGTGTGCAGAATAACGGAAGAAGATAGTAAAGATATGAGGGTTTCAGTAGCAATATTTGGGTTAGTTGATTTGAGGATTTCAGAGAAATCTATTTGTTCGATGTCAAATTTAACTTTAGAAATATCAATTTTTGTGATTGAATGTTTTGGTGCATTAGTCGTTATATCTGGATTGCAGAACAGAATAACCGGAGCATGATCTGTTATATCACAGTCATGTACCAAGGTTGTGGCAGTGTGTGTAGATTTCAGCAAGACATGGTCAAGACAATTAGTAAGCCTAGTGGGAAAAGAATGTGCGGGCACCATAGCGTGTGAAGCGGATATATTTAAATATTCGTCACAATTTAGATCCACGCTCGTCGGAGCAATATTAATATTTATGTCTCCGATAAGGGAGATAGTTTTAAATTTTCCTAACTGGTGCAGTAAAATATCTAGACTGTTGAGAAATGGATTGAGGTCTTTAAACGAAGGAGAACGATATACAGCGATGACTGCTACCTTGTCAGAGAATTTCAGTACCAAACAATTTGCGTCATTAAACAATGGAATTTCAAAAGAGTATTGTAAATCATTTCTGACGTATGCAACTACACCATCATTTTGGTTTTTGTAAGAAGAAGTATGAGTATTGTAACCTTTTAAAGGGGGAATATTGGGACATTTGCTCAGCCAACACTCAGACAGCAAAATAACATCCAGTGAATAAGTCAACCTGCCCAAAAATACTAATAATTTATGAAAATTACAATTAATGCTACGAATATTAACATGTAAGATTTTAAGTGTAGTCTCTGGTTTTCTCAAATAATTGCAGCTTGACTCCGGCGAGCAAATGAAACAGTCAGAGACCGTAAGTTTCTCGATCTCTGTATTAATTAAGTTTAGGTCATCCATTTAGAAATTATATTAACAAAAAGGGAAAGCATTTTTAAGTTCGGCTCAGAGGTCATACCTAAGCGCTGTATTGATTTAGATTCATTCTGCACGCACATAAATATATTCACTACGAGATTAGGGAATAGTCTATTACTATAGACAACAAACCTATGTATATTGTAATTGTAAGTAATGTAATGTAGAGTAAGTTGTTCAGTGTAGTAGTAATAATGTGTGTTAGATAATGAAATAGTGTTAATGTTGTTTGAATGGGTAGATACAAGAATGGAAATAATAATAACTAACAAAAAACAATACAAACAAAAATAAAAAAGCAAGTGGAACAGAAACCAGAAATTAACAATAAACGGTGGAACGGGTAATTTGGTACGATAAAACGAGTTAGGGTATAGTCATGCAGATTTTAAAATGGTAGAAAGGTCAGCCTCAGTCTTAACTTCGAAGTGCTTGCTTCCTTCTCTCTGGCGCACGAAGATCTTGCCATGTTTCACCCAGCAGAATTGTATATGTGAAGGAGCTCGTCGGGGGAAGTAACTGTGTCTGTGAAGGAGCTCGTCTGGGGAAGTAACTGTGTCTGTGAAGGAGCTCGTCTGGGGAAGTAACTGTGTGTGTGAAGGAGCTCGTCTGGAGAAGTAACTGTATGTGTGAAGGAGCTCGTCCGGGGAAGTAACTAGTGTCTGTGAAGGAGCTCGTCTGGGGAAGTAACTGTATGTGTGAAGAAGCTCGTCTGGGGAAGTAACTGTGTCTGTGAAGGAGCTCATCCGGGGCAGTAACTGTATCTCATCATCATCGTTCTCCTGCCCTTATCCCAATTTATTTGGGGTCGGGGCAATATGTCTTTTTCTTCCTTATTCTATTAGTCGTCATCTCGGTAGCCACTTCCTTTCTGGCCATATCATCTGTAGGCAACTGTATCTACAGGGTCAATACAGGGTATATTTCTGCCGCCAAGCGTTGCTGTGCTCCGGTTGGTTATGGGTGCAAGTGTAGATATAAGCACATGACATTTCAGCCATTTTTCAGACTTTTTAACATTTCAGCTTTGTTTCTGGGATGGTACCGCTGCTTCTTTTAAAACGGGTCATATTAATGCGCTCTTTGATTGTGTTCAAGCATGACACTAAATAGCGTAAGTCTCAATTCTTATTTCGTTTATAATTAAAGTAATACTTGATCTAGAGAAAAAATATCTTGTGGCTGGATAATAAACTATATTTTTTTGCTGTGAATATTTATTTTAGACTTAAAACCCGAACAATCTTGTTATAATTATAAATCTTCCTTACATGATGGCTAACTTATTGGATTATAATTCTATTCGCTGATGACACTGATGACAAGAAACTAGATGCTATTACGGAAACTGTATTTCTAGGAATTACTCTAGATTCGAAATTACAATGCGGTGCCCACATTAGAGCTCTTTCAAGTAGATTAAGTTCAGCTGCATATGCAGTAAGAAAAATAAGGCATTTAACTGATATAGCCACATCTAGGTTAGTGTACATTGCTTATTTCCACAGTGTTATGTCTTATGGCATTCTGCTGTGGGGATCGGCTGCTGACGAAAATTCAATTTTCATTTTACAAAAGAGGGCAATCCGCGCGATCTATGGAATGGGTCCTCGTGAGTCCCTTAGAAACAAATTCAAAGAAATTGATGTACTAACTCTGCCTTCCCTTTATATCTTAGAAAGTATTTTATATGTTCGCAAAAACATAAGACTTTTTAAAGTAAGAAGCTATTTCCATAATATAAATACAAGTAGTAAACATGAAATTGTGATACCCTAGCTTAACTAAAACAAGCAAGTCATTTCTTTTAAACAGTATCCGCTTCTATATCAAGTTGCCAAAGTTGGTTACAGAATTCAACGATGGAAAGTTCAAAAACCCACATCAAACGTGTCCTAATAAAAAAAGCATATTATAAGATTTAAGGACTACTTTGAAGACAAGGAAGTTTGGCAATAATGCCTTCTGCACATGTGGTTTGGTACCTCAATAAGGGCATAACTATGTAAATGTCTATTAACTGCTCCTAAATTACGATGTTTATTTAATTTTTTTACATACCTTGACATAACCTACAATTTTAATTTTAATTATTTATTATTGACTTGTAGACAGAATATTAATTCAGATTTGTTACAGTAGTAATGGCAATCTTGTCATTTGGTTTAAATAGGTTTTTATTTTTATTATTTTAGTAATATTTTACATAGATTCTTTTTTAATTAGTAAATGTAAGAACGTTGTAGGCTTAATAGACTGTAGCTTTGTTAACCATCTTCTATTTTGTTAAGTACTTGGTACTTGTTGACTGTCACTGTCCTCCCATACCTATTAACACTGTAACTTGAAAACATTGTAAAAGCCCATTATTTTTAAAAGAGTAACCGTGGAGTTTCTTATCGGCTCTTCTCCATAGGAAACGACCAATTGGAACCGTGCACCTAGCTTCTGACGTTTCATATATGCCAATGTGAAATAAAATATTTTGATTTTGATTGATACACGCTTCGCAAGTGGCACGTCAATACTTGCCTAATTAACCACATTTTCTTAGTTTTGTTTCTTTTTTGCTCCCTAATTACGACTTGCCGTCCTACACATTCCCACTTCCACGTCTTATCTAATAGCATGACATTGTAAAAAAAAAGAGGAGATCGGCACTGTTACTCCTTAATACAGCCTAGCAAGGAGAATAGCACGTCACCCACTTGATTGCCAGATATTTTATACTATCTACTTTGTGAAAACTATGACTACAATCTGTTTTTTATATAAATAAAGATTATATTATATTATATTATTGTACCGTTTTCGAAGATCGAATGTTGAATAGGTAACCTATGTACGTCTTTCACCTAGATCATTGCAGGAACCTCTCAAACTATAACTTACATGAGGATTATAATTCGAGTGTCCCATCGTCTCAATCCGGCATCTCCTGACGCCTTCAGGGTTGATAAACGTCATCACATGCTGCCCCTCACTAGGAGCCGACGTTACCAATGCGAATTGAATACAAGTCTTGAACCCAAACATTGCTAGTGAGTTCATTATGAGCGTTGCTTGCTCGTTGTCTGAAAAGATCACAATGTAGAATTTTGGTGGTTACAAGAATGAGAGAAAGAAAGCTTTCTTATGAAATTACAGTAAAATGGACCGCGGTTTGTGATGTTGTTGTACAAAACTTGACAGTCAATGCAAATTTTGACAGGGTCATTGTACAGCTCATACCAGCGGAACACGTCATTCTAGAAAGAGACTGTCACAGGGAAGAGTGACAGAGATCACGACCTACAAAGCCAATTTATAAATTGTCAGCGACAGAGACAGCTGAGCTGCTGGACAGTTTGTTGCGCCACTTCTTCTTTCAGCTAAAGAACTAGGAAGTGGTGAATGGCTAGCGTTTCGGGGAACGGTCTTATGTCATTTTGACCTTAAAAAAGGGCTGATTGTCAGCCCAATTTGAATGAATGACTTTTGATTTTGATTTTGAACCGCAAACGCAATTGTGACGTTGGGGTCTGAATTCGATCCTCAGGTCGGGCTAAGTAAGTGCTATTGGGTTTTTCATTCGGAATAACTCAGTAGCCTGCCGGTCTATTTTATAAAAATATCACCATGCATGCAAACATAGGTGAAGTGAGACTGATTGAAGTGAGTCATTCCACTTAATATTAGGGATCAATCACTTGTAAACTTATGGACTTGCCATACTTACAAAAATCTGGCACTTAAAATGGCTACCTTTCATAGGGTTGTAACTGCGAGTGCAAGAGAGACAGCAAGCAACCGTTTGACGGCACATTGCTGAGTTTTGTGCCACAAAACTTGGCACTAAAGATGGCGACCGATCACGCATAGACATGATTTTGACGTTACACAAAAGTGTTACTAAATTTAGTCCTTGAGAAACATTTAGATGCCTCTGTATTCTTGATTAGTTGGAAACAAACAAAATGCTTTATGACATGTCTGGGTCGATATGATAGATATTTGTATAACTATTCATTCTTATAGCAGAATATGCCATCTCCATAGTTGTCCTACCTCAATGCTAGAAATTGACACTACGCGGCGGACAGCCCACTTCAGCTACATTTTCATCCTGATATTTTTACAGAATAGATCGGCAGAAGTCTGCAGTTGTGCCCGACTGATGGCAATAGACTCCTATTAGGTATAATTATGGGATTTAAAAATAACTGGCGAAATGTGGGTGTTGGTATAATAAGTACTAAACACGCCTGCCTAACCCTTCAGGACACACAGGTGTGATGTTTTTTTTATGATCTTTTATGATCGGTAAAATAATACCTATATTATTATAGTGTAAAAAGACAAAAATCAACAAGTACTTACCGAAATGGTCAGGATCTATGTAAAACGGCACGGTTGCATTTGGCCAAAACACAAACGTTTTCAATGAGACAACTGAAAAAAAGAGAACGTCGAAAATAAAAAGGGGGTCTGCGCTTAGCCTCGCGAGTCACGTCCTATTTAAAAGCAATCGTTGCGCGAATACGCGATCGTTGCTTTCATAATTATGTCACGCCGACAGAGGGCGCTTTCCGGAAAGCGGCCTCTGTCGGCGTGACCACTGAACAAAAAGTGACATATGGACGGGTTGATCGCGTACTTGCGCGACGATCACTTTGAAATAGGATGCGGCCTAAAACCACACGATAGAAGTGAAAACTTATGACTGGAGCCGAGTATAATGCGATCCAGCGCCGAGTATACGTGATTTAGCGTCACCCACCACGGTTTTGTTCAGAAAGACCGCAAAGTGCGCTTAAGGTGGATCCGCAGCTCTAGCCTGCGAAATTCAAATTTTCTTACGTTTTTTGCTATTTGCAGGTAAGAAACTATAAGAACAGATACGAAAATTTTATGATAATAATGATGGGGCCCTCTTTTTTTTCTTTGGGTGGGAAATTATCAAATAACTTCTCCCGCTCTGGGCGGAGCGGGAGGGCGTGTCAGACTTTTACTGACTAAAACCCACCCGTATTCCTTCCGTTGCCTGTGTGCCAGGGCCACGATATCCCTTTCGGACAAACTCGCAACCCCGGCAGGCATTGGTCCTAACGGACCCCGTCAATTGGTGCTGACATCTCTTTGAGGCGCGCGTGGAACACGACGCGCCGTCGACCCGGGCCTGGTCCTTATCAGACGGCGAGCTACCCCTCGCTCACCGTCCGCAGGCCCGCGCCTACGGTGGCCGGAAATCGGCTTGCGACTCCCGACGCCCGGGGCGTCTCCTGCGGCGACTAAGGCCCGAGTTCGCGAACCTTGTCTCACCCTCACGCGTTCCGCCTCCTCCTTCGCTAGCATAACTGCTACGCAGAAGGAGGTGACGGCCTCCCATGCACTCTCGCTCCGAACCATGGCCTGAACCAGGGCCGGACGCGAGAGATCGCCGCCGCCGATTGCCTCCGTGAGGACACGGCGGTTCTCCGCCCAAGCTGGGCAGACCTCCACCGTATGCTCCACCGTGTCCTCCGGGCGATCCACACAGTGGTGACACCCGGGCGTTTCCTCCCGCTTTATCCTGAACAGGAACCTCCCGAAACAACCGTGTCCGGTGAGGACCTGCGTCAGGCGGAAGGTGAGGACGCCGTGGCGCCTCTCTAGCCACTCCTCAAAGAGGGGACTTATCGCCACAATTGTGGCGTGCGCAGCGCTGGGTTGCGACAATAGCACTCTCCATGTCGCCATGAGATCCCGCCGGAGCTCTGTCCGCTGTGCCGTGATTTCTCGCGGCAGCGGAGTTTCACCCCGGCGTTTCGCCTCCTCGCGCCACTCCCAGATGTGCGCGAGGACTTTTGCCTCCAGATCCCATGGCGGCAGTCCGGCAAGGAGGCTCGCCGCCTCACGGGAGACCGTGCGGTAGCCCCGTACCAGCCTGATGGCCATGACCCTTTGGGACGCGTTCAACCGCTGGGCTGGTCGCAGCCTTAAAGAACGCGCCCATACCGGTGCCCCGTAAAGGGCCATGGACCGCACGATCCCCGCGTAGATCCTCCGGCAGGAGGCGTTTGGACCCCCTAGATTGGGCAGGAGCCGCTTCAAGGCAGCCCCGGCCCGCTCCAGTCTGGGAGCCAAACGTCGAAACCCTAAAGAAGTTTTCGCGTGTCGGATCATTGGTGATTGTAGACGGCAGTACTAATAAAATTCGTGGCGTCAACAGTTTAATTTAATTTAATTTATTCAATCAATCAAAATAACAATGTTAACATTAAATACTATCATTGGTAGGTACACTTCCTTGACTTATGCTAGTTAACAAAAACAGGTAGGTGTTGCAACCAGCACCCTTACTAAGTTATGAAATAACTTGTATTAAGGGCAGTGGTACAAGCCCATACATACTTTATTTTCACAAAGGAATTGCAGGCAGAACAAGTGTTACAAAGAAAAGAAAAACAAATCAAAGTTATGATAAGACCATAATTGCAGAAATCAGAAATTACAATTTAATTAATTTATTTCAACATTTGGATTATTCGTGTTTGTGTGTGTGTGTGCGTATGTGATGGTGTGTGTGTGTGTGTCCTGTGTGTGAAGGTGTATATGTGTATAATGGTGATGGTGTGTATTGTATCGGTGCAGGATGTGTGTTATGTTCTCGGTGGATGGGTTTAGGGTGGGTTATAATCAGAGAAAAGCAGGCGTTCTGTATCCAGGTAATTAATTGCAAGTAGAAAGTTTGTCACAGTTTTCTTGAGCGATGAAGTTGAGAGAGAGTGAAGCCTCAATTTCCTATTGAGTTTATTATACAATTGTGGCCCTTGGAAGCAAAGAAATCGTTTTGTGAATGAGTATTTACATCTGTAGTTCCGACAAACTATATCCTTCCGTATTTTAGTGATTGTCACGTAGGGGGTATCTTTGTGTTGTATTATGACTGTATTGAGAACAAAGAGCTGTCTGACAGAAAGTACTTTGCAACATTCATATAAATCTTCTGTTGGGAAGAGTATCGGGCGAAATGTGCTCACCTTTAACACGGCTCTTTGGGCCCTCTCTAATTTCAGCAATGTGGTCCTAGGAGCACCACCCCAGGAGGAAACACAATATGATAGGAGTGATTGACAGAGGGCAAGGTAGACCCTTTTGACAATCCGTGCTTCTGCCACATGGCGAAGAGTCAAGACGAATATTAGTTTTCTAACCCTTGCTGTCAGTAGATCTATGTGGGCTGAGAAACTCAAATTCTCATCAAGAGTCACCCCGAGGTATTTGATCGAGGGGGTACGTACGAGTTTAGGGCAAGAGCAAGCTGCGGTGCCTGGGCAGACATTTGAGTGAGCGATTAGGGAACTTGAGATCGGCGGTTGTGTAGATTGGCGTAGGGTAAAGCAGATTATTTTTGTTTTATCCGTATTAAGGGTAAGTTGATTGCCATTAAGCCAATTTAGAACTCGATCTAGTCCACTCTGCGCCGCGTCAAAAGCTTCGTGCCAGGTATCGCCAGTTAAGGTGAGTACAGTGTCATCAGCAAAGGCCGTGATTTTTCCATTTTGGAGAAACAGATTACACAGCTGATTTACGTAAACCAAAAAAAGTGTGGGACCAACCACACTCCCCTGAGGAACCCCAAAAGTAACAGGAAGCTCCCCACTAAGGTAATTATAAATTTTTACGCACTGAGTCCTATTGCTAAGGTAGTCTGCAAAAATTTGGAGTGGGACGCCACGTATTCCCAGCTCCTCTAGTTTCAACACTAGGTTGGGAATAGAAACTGTGTCGAAAGCTTTTTTCAGATCTAAGAAAACTGACACTACCTTCTTTTTTGCATCAATGTTTTTGACAATGTGACCCGTTAAATTTAGAACAGCATCATAAGTCGACTTATTTTGTCGGAATCCAAATTGATTGGAAGATAAAAGGTTTTTTTCTTCAAGGTAGTTAATAAGTCTCTTGTTTATAATGCGTTCTAGGATTTTAGATATTGAAGGCAGGACTGCTATGGGACGGTAATTATTAACACAGTTTCTATTCCCTCCCTTATATATAGGGTGCACAATAGCTTTTTTCAAGTATAGGGGGAAAACAGCGGTGCTGAGGCAAATATTGAATAAGTATGTCAGTGGGGGGACAAGCAACGTTTTATAACGTTTCAGAAACTCAGTAGAGATGGTGTCCCATCCAATAGCAGCATTAGCTTTAAGAGACATGAGCAGAGTTTCAACCTCAGTCTCATCAGTGTTGACCATCACAAACGACTGTAGTGGCGCAGGTGTGGCATTAGTAACATTTTTTTTTTTTTTTTTGGGTGGGAAATCATCAAATAACTTCTCCCGCTCTGGGCGGAGCGGGAGGGCGTGTCAGACTTTTACTGACTAAAACCCACCCGTGTTCCTTCCGTTGCCTGTGTGCCAGGGCCACGATATCCCTTTCGGACAAACTCGCAACCCCGGCAGGCATTGGTCTTAACGGACCCCGTCAGTTTGTGCTGACATCTCTTTGAGGCGCGCGTGGAACACAACGCGCCGTCGACCCGGCGTCCTTATCGGACGGCGAGCTACCCATCGCTCACCGTCCGCAGGCCCGCGCCTACGGTGGCCGGAAATCGGCTTGCGACTTCCGACGCCCGGGGCGTCTCCTGCGGCGACTAGGGGCATGAGGGCGTGAACCTTGTCTCACCCTCACGCGTTCCGCCTCCTCCTTCGCTAGCATAACTGCTTCGCAGAAGGAGGTGACGGCCTCCCATGCACTCTCGCTCCGAACCATGGCCTGAACCAGGCCCGGACGCGAGAGATCGCCGCCGCCGATCGCCTCCGTGAGGACACGGCGGTGCTCCGCCCAAGCTGGGCAGACCTCCACCGTATGCTCCACCGTGTCCTCCGGGCGATCCACACAGTGGTGACACCCGGGCGTTTCCTCCCGCTTAATCCTAAACAGGAACCTCCCGAAACATCCATGTCCGGTGAGGACCTGCGTCAGGCGGAAGGTGAGGGGTTAGTAACATGCGGTGGGCCTCGGATAATACTATGGTGAGTAAAGACGCTCGCAAGATTTTTGCCTATGTCGACAAAAAACTCGTTGACGGAGTCCACTGACTGCTGGGGTGCAGAGGAAACAAGTAAGTCAGAGGTGGGATTTTTTTGAACTACCGTGTTTGTAACCCTCTTTATAATTGCCAAATTTTTTTATTATCATTGGCAGCCTCGCCCATCTCCTTCCTGTCGTACACCCTCCTAAGATTTTTAATAATTTTAGTGCAGTAGTTCCTATATCTTTTATTAAGTTATTTTTAATATATGATTATCTGGTGATTGCTTCAGTTTTTTATGCATTGAATCCCTGTTACGTATGCAGCGAAGCATGCCAGTAGTCATCCAAGGTTTAAGTAAACGTTTGTGATTTGGCAGTCTAACTATAGTTGTGTGTGAGCGTATAATATTGACAATAGTGTTGATAAAATAATAAGTGGCTTGATTGGCATCAGTATATTCATAGATCGGTTGAAAAATCATGCTATTAATTTCAGAGTCCAAAGAGTTGTAATTGACTCTTGAAATGGTTTTGACACGAGTATTCAATTGTTTACTTTGTCTGAGACAAAGCAAGACTGAGTTATGGTCTGTCACACAAGAGTCAATTACTACTGTGAGCGCCAGTGAGTTTGTCTTGAGCATGACATGGTCCAGACAAGCGGACTCGCGAGTAGGGTAAGTGTGGGCAGGAAGAAGACCATGAAAAGCTATCAGGTTGAGATAGTCTGAAATGCGATTAGGGCTTGGGGTAGTGCTGATGTCAAGGTTTACATCGCCAAGAATAGCTATATTTTTATAAGATGAGAGATCGATTAAAATTGAATTTAAAGACTGTAAGAAGTTACCGATGTCTAATGTAGAAGGTGACCGGTAAATACATATAAAGGCTTTCTCTGTGCCGATCGTCAGCACGAGACAACTTGCGTCCATAAAATGGGGTTCCACGACAGAGTAGCTGCCGACATTTTTATTATACAAGATAATTCCATCATTCTGATTTTTAAGTTGAGTAGTTGAGTAGTGGGAGTAATTTTCGATTGACGGAATGGTATAGTTAGATTTTAGCCAACACTCCGTCAATACAACAACATCACAGTCAAGGTTGATTCTACATAGAAGTGTCAGAAAAGAATCAAAGTTTGCGTTTACTGACCGTATATTTTGGGTTATAATCTTAAACTGCTCAGCAGGGTCATTAATATAGGTGGAACATTCTTCAGGTTCACAGCATAACGAAGTAGATACTGACAATTGATCAATATGATCGTTTAAATCGCGTATGTTATCCACTTAAATGACTAAATAATGGTAGGACACTATAATGAGGGGTTCAGGTAGGTTGTCTTGGAGACGTATTGGTTGCATAAATAATAATATGCTTTTGTATGCTCGCACTTCAATCTGATGTGGTTCAGTGTAGTTTTTAATATTATTTTTACTTATGTAGGTATTAGGGTGTATATATATATATTTAGGAGTCTGAATGAATGATTTCGCCGAGTGAATATTATGTGTAGTGTTTATTAATGTTTGTGTGCAGGGTGAGGGTGTTACAGTGTGAGAATATCCAAGTAGGCATTCAAGTAATGAATTACAGTGTTTGTTATTATAAAAAAGGAAATAAAAATTTAGGCATGCAAAAAACAAAAACAATTTCGTAGTTAAAGAATTACTATAGAATAAGATATTACCCAAAAATAGTCAGTCTCCTATATTTATATTCTTCAAGTCCAACTCACTATTTATGGTATATGCTGTGGCGCCCTCTTTCTTGCGAATTAATATCTTTCCATGCGCAATCCAACAAAATTTAAAGTTGTTCGTTTTCGAAAATTCTCGAGCGAGATAATGTAGGCGTTTTACCTTGAAGGTTAGACTTTCTGATAAATTGGTTTCACAGGACCTCCTAATTGTAGATTTACGGTAGAAAATTTATTATCTTGGTTGGATCTATTGTAGGATTTCAAGGATTGAATTATCTTTTCTCTCATAATTGTTGTTGTGAGGTTAATTAAAATAGGTTTATTTGATTCCGACTTTGTCTTTAAGCGATATACATCTCGAATCTCAGAAATATTTATTGGAATGTTTAGAGCTTTGCCTGCATCGATAACGATTTTTGTTAGATTTTCTTTGGTTTCATTAGTTGTAGGTGGTATGTTTCTTAGTTCCAGACAAGTGGCCTTTTGATATCTTTCAAGGCTCTCAACCTTTTCTTCCAGGACCTGAATATATGCGAGGTTATCGTTACGTTCAGCTGATAACTTATTGAATTCCAACATGAGATCATCGTATTTTTTTGAGACAAAATCAGCAGACTCTTTTAAGGCCACGTTAAGCTGTTTTATTTCGGCTACAGTCGCCTGGAGCGACGCATATTTTTCATTCTGTTGCCTTTCAAAATTTGAGAAAAGATCTCTCATTTCCGCCATAAACACGTTAATATCATCCACCTGGTCAAATTTCCGTTTCCGTACTGTTGCTTTTAATTCCTCTCGCTCGAGCGATTTTGTGGGCAGCTCAGGTTCTGAGTCATAATGTACTGATGCTGATGGCGGAGGTGGTGTACCTACGGTTTATTGGCATAATGTAGACTGGTAAATAAAAGAGCAGGCAGAAAAATAAGATGAACAAAAAGAGTGCCCTTGTGTGCGAATCGCACTCGGACTCCTATGTCTGCGTATGACGACGGGAGCGCTCAACGAGCGAGCCACGAACACGTTGAGAGACACGATGAAATTGTGGATCCTTATGTTTACAGTTGTAATGAGCCTCTGTTGATTCTGTAGCCCTGGTACTTTTCCCGGCGTATGAGTCGAAAAAACAACATAAAAATCTATCTTGCTCACCAATGTTACTTGCGTCTTCAGTGCGAAGTAATCCGTGTCCTTAGCGTTTATGATACTCTGGTAGTTGGTGGGCGTTTACATTTGTTCCCGCGGCGTCCAGACAGGTCCAGTGCGTTTAGGACTGCAGAACTCCTGTCACGGACTGCCTACAAAGCCGTCATCTTCTACGGTGACACGCTTGGTTAGTATGGTGAGTGTTGACATTGCCGTCGCTAGCAGCGGTCGCCGAGGCGACTTCGTGTTCCGAGGGCAAACTAACTAGAGTTTAGGGCTAATATTTAACCACAGTGTTCTGTATATAGCCCATGATTGGACGAATTTAATGGTAAACGCGGGGTCTATGTACGCTCGCTAAGCGGCTTGCTATTGGCTGTGACGTACTTACACCGTGACCCAGACCACTGTGACGACGCGACGAGAGCGTCATCTCGAGGGACTTTGCGTGCGCGCAGAACTAAACAGTCTGTCTACCATTTTCGCTCAAATTTTTAACTCAGTGAGTGAAAATTGATAAAAACGAAGGACAAACTGTGCTTGTTTTGTTACTCTTGTCTCGAGGGTCGACGGTACACTCAAAAGAGAAAAGACCGTTTAGAATCCTTGGCAAGCCACGATAGCAGAAAAAATGGTGAGTCGTACTAAAATGTTACTCTGTTGAATTTGCTTCTTGAGTGCAACAGGCCTGCCAAGGCCCACTGCCCAGGATACGCTAGATGTACTAAGGTATTAGTACAGTCAGCAAGAAAAAGTCGGCTAAACCCAAGCACATTACGGACGCAACGGGCTGCAGCAACGCATTTTCATGTACAAAAATGTGTAGTTTAAAAACAACTAAAAAACACGCTTTTATAACGCACTCCAAATCATAAATCATTCCGTGTCGTGCTGGACGTAAAGGTTCCGTGTGGTGACGCACGTAAAGAATATCACCATCCTATTTCTTCCCGTGGGTGTCTTAAAAGGCGTCTAAGAGACTACCTAGAGCAGGAGTCACCAAATGGCGAACCGCGATCCGTATCCTTACCGCCTATATTTTGTACGGGCCATAATTAAATTATAATTTAAAATTATTAAAACCTTAATTTTGAGTTGTAGCTAGCGCCAACTTCACTCTAGACTACAGGCAAATAGTTCAAAGTAAAAAAAAATTGAGCCTTCACGGGACGCCTGGCAGATGTGAAACATCCAAATTATTTACACACTACTACATATAAACGGTATAGTGGCGAGGCGTCGCCACGCGGCATGCGCCAGCAATCGGTTTTAATTGCGGCTATAGATGTTCCACATCAATAAAAAAAATACATTAATATTAATTACTTACTTTGCTATTTTTGTGCATTACGTAATATTTATTTATTACTTAGCATAAACAGCCAATAATGTTGCCACTGCTCGGACACAGACCTCCTCTCTGCGAGAGGGAGTGGACCGTAATCCACCACGCGGGCCCAGTGCGGGTTGGTTTATTACTTAATAACATAACTTTCAGGTTATCATCTATAGGAGAAGGTGGTCGTTTATTTCTTAATTGAGATTTTTAATCTTGGTTGTTATTAATCGTCTACCAAACGAGCCGCGACATTCATATTTTTTTTTTTAAATGGACCCGCAATGAATCTAATTGGCGATCCTGGTACTAGAGAATGAGCAGCAGCGTTGTCTATGCATTTTAACACCGTACTGCGATCGCCAACCCGCCTGCCAAGCGCGGCGATTATGGCAAACCTGGGGCCCTCCAGAATGACAAGCGATAAGAAAAACGGCCCCTTAGTACCCTTGGCTACGGTAGCGGTCAATGCCAAAGTGAGGCAAGGGGTGCTAAGAATCCCCGGAAGAGACCCGGGCACCACAATCACCGGAAACAGGATCTGGCAACAAATAACACGCGTACACTTCAGACTGACGACAAGATCACCGGGCTGGAAAGAATTGAGACCAGGTTAAGAACACGACAACGAACGGGACGGAACGGAACAAATACGAACGGACCCAGATCCCGGACGAAACGGAACAGGAGGAGGGAACAGGGGGGTTATCTGAAGTCTGGGTGAGGAGGAGGGCTCAATAATCCTCAAATCCGGGAACTTGCTTTATTTCCGGGTGGGCAATCAGCAGTCCCAAGGCGGTGTCGGGTTTATTGTGCATAGGTCGCTTGTGAGGAACGTGGTGACGGTCGAGAGTGTTTAGTCCAGGGAGGCGTACCTTATAGTCAGGATCATCCTTCTTCAGCCTTTTTCCCATACTCAGGATATCTGCAAGACATTCGTTGAAGGTCATACAGGCTTACGCCCCGACCTCGTCACACGAATGAGGAAATTAATTGAAATGAAATTATTTATTCTGTAAATAGCTTACCAGTATCATATTTACACAAACTAAAAAAAAAACAAGATGAGGTCGGCGTTTCCTATCTGACTACTCTGAGAAGCAAAGCTGAAACAAACTCAGAGGTCACAGTCTCTTTTAAAGTCCAGACATGATCTTGGTCAGAGCATGTGAAGGTTCGATGGTCCTGGCACACATGCAACGGAAGGAACACTGGTGGGTTTTAGTCACTAAAAGTCTGACACGCTCCGCCCAGAGCGGGAGAAGTTATTTAGATAATTTCCCACCTAAAAAAAAAGACTCGCACCTCCTAAGTTTTGGGATTCATGTTGTTGTATAATTGTCACTTGCTTAAAAAACGGTGAAGGCAAACATCGTGAGGTAACCGGAATGTCTGAGAGATACTTCTCGACGGCACGTGAAGCCAAGTCAGAGGCCCATGGGCGGCATACGAACTCTGACACCAGGTTAGTCACACCACACGAGAAAGAAAGAAAGAACATGCGATCAAATCTGAACCCGCGAAAATAATATACTATAATAACTCGCTACATAGACTACTACGAGTTATAACTTCGCATAACTCGACAAAATATTGACAGATTTTTTTGGAACGAAGTTTTAACGCGGCTTGCGATAGATGTGAACTGGCAGAAATCGTCACGTGATAAAGCGTTCATACTTGCGACTTTCTTCTTCTAATTAACACTTTATGTCTATACCGACAGAGGGAGAAAGTGTGAATTTAGTCGAAATGAAAATCTAAGATGGCGGATGTGAAATTTTTGTTTTCACCATGGGTATTGTTTTCATGGTTTTCGAGTGTGTTAAAGTCGATAGTGACGTTAAAATGTAAATCCAAGATGGCGGCTGCGCAAAATTTCAAATTTTTCGTGTTGGGTGTCGTTTTCATAGTTTTTAGCGTGTTAAAGCCGATAGTGACAATTTTGATTTTTTTTTAGTCATACCTGAGGTGAAACTCCGTTCCTGACGGGGGTCCTCCGACCGCACACGTTTTTTCCTGGATTCAGGGTAGGTTACATCTAAATGAAAAGACTCAGCTGAGTTATCATTTATAAAACATTAGAGCCTTAGCTCTGTAGCTGTATTAAAAAAAACTGGCCAAGTGCGGTAGGGATGAATTTATCTCAAGAATTTGAGTTGTCATGCTACGTCACAGTTTTAGCAACGTTATTATTCGTTGACGTTTAAAGAAATTGTATTTTTGGGCTCTTTACAATAGACAGATTACAAAATATTATGGAATTATTATAAATCGAACAAAAAAATTGTGCTCAAGCAGTTACACCCACGAAGAGTAGTTTAAGAATAAATGATAAAGTTTAACATACATTATTAAAAGAGGAAACTATCGTAAAAACCAAAAATACATTTAATTTGGTTAACTTAACGTATTTTTAAACAAGAAAGTGTCATCTATAAAAACAAAATACGATTTGTTTACCTTTATTTAATTACCTAAACCAATGAAGTGTAGTGTGTAAAGACAAATATCAATAAGTACTTACCCAAATCGTCAAGATCATTGCAAAACGGCACGGATGCGTTTGGCCAAAGCACAGACGTTTTTAATGTGACGAACGGAACTGAAAAAAAAGAAAGTCTGTGCTTATCTCACACGTCTTATTTAAACGCTATCGCTTTAAATAAGACGCGGCCTAAGATCACACGATAGAAGTAAAAACTTACGACTGGAGTCCGCCGAGTATACGCGATCTAGCGCCGAGTATACACAATCCAGCGCCGAGTATACACGATCCAGCGCCGAGTATACACGATCCAGCACCGAGTATACACGATCCAGCGCCGAGTATACACGATCCAGCGCCGAGTATACGCGATCCAGCGCCGAGTATACGCGATCCAGCGCCGAGTATACACAATCCAGCGCCGAGTATACACGATCCAGCGCCGAGTATACACGATCCAGCACCGAGTATACACGATCCAGCGCCGAGTATACACAATCCAGCGCCGAGTATACACGATCCAGCGCCGAGTATACACGATCCAGCACCGAGTATACACGATCCAGCGCCGAGTATACACGATCCAGCGCCGAGTATACGCGATCCAGCGCCGAGTATACACAATCCAGCGCCGAGTATACACGATCCAGCGCCGAGTATACGCGATCCAGCGCCGAGTATACGCGATCCAGCGCCGAGTATACACAATCCAGCGCCGAGTATACACGATCCAGCGCCGAGTATACACGATCCAGCACCGAGTATACACGATCCAGCGCCGAGTATACACAATCCAGCGCCGAGTATACACGATCCAGCGCCGAGTATACACGATCCAGCGCCGAGTATACACAATCCAGCGCCGAGTATACACGATCCAGCGCCGAGTATACACGATCCAGCACCGAGTATACACGATCCAGCGCCGAGTATACACGATCCAGCGCCGAGTATACACGATCCAGCGCCGAGTATACACAATCCAGCGCCGAGTATACACAATCCAGCGCCGAGTATACGCGATCCAGCACCGAGTATACACGATCCAGCGCCGAGTATACGCGATCCAGCACCGAGTATACACGATCCAGCGCCGAGTATACACGATCCAGCGCCGAGTATACACGATCCAGCACCGAGTATACACGATCCAGCGCCGAGTATACGCGATCCAGCGCCGAGTATACGCGATCCAGCACCGAGTATACACAATCCAGCGCCGAGTATACGCGATCCAGCGCCGAGTATACACGATCCAGCGCCGAGTATACGCGATCCAGCACCGAGTATATACAATCCAGCGCCGAGTATACGCGATCCAGCGCCGAGTATACGCGATCCAGCACCGAGTATACACAATCCAGCGCCGAGTATACGCGATCCAGCGCCGAGTATAACCGATCCAGCACCGAGTATACACGATCCAGCGCCGAGTATACGCGATCCAGCGCCGAGTATACACGATCCAGCGCCGAGTATACACGATCCAGCGCCGAGTATACGCGATCCAGCGCCGAGTATACACAATCCAGCGCCGAGTATACACGATCCAGCGCCGAGTATACACGATCCAGCGCCGAGTATCACCATCCAGCGCCGAGTATACACAATCCAGCGCCGAGTATACACGATCCAGCGCCGAGTATACACGATCCAGCGCCGAGTATACACGATCCAGCACCGAGTATACACGATCCAGCGCCGAGTATACGCGATCCAGCGCCGAGTATACGCGATCCAGCACCGAGTATACACAATCCAGCGCCGAGTATACGCGATCCAGCGCCGAGTATACACGATCCAGCGCCGAGTATACGCGATCCAGCACCGAGTATACACAATCCAGCGCCGAGTATACGCGATCCAGCGCCGAGTATACGCGATCCAGCACCGAGTATACACAATCCAGCGCCGAGTATACGCGATCCAGCGCCGAGTATAACCGATCCAGCACCGAGTATACACGATCCAGCGCCGAGTATACGCGATCCAGCGCCGAGTATACGCGATCCAGCGCCGAGTATACACGATCCAGCGCCGAGTATACACGATCCAGCGCCGAGTATACGCGATCCAGCGCCGAGTATACGCGATCCAGCGCCGAGTATACACAATCCAGCGCCGAGTATACACGATCCAGCGCCGAGTATACACGATCCAGCGCCGAGTATACACGATCCAGCGCCGAGTATACACAATCCAGCGCCGAGTATACACGATCCAGCGCCGAGTATACACGATCCAGCACCGAGTATACACGATCCAGCGCCGAGTATACACGATCCAGCGCCGAGTATACACAATCCAGCGCCGAGTATACACGATCCAGCGCCGAGTATACGCGATCCAGCACCGAGTATACACAATCCAGCGCCGAGTATACGCGATCCAGCACCGAGTATACACAATCCAGCGCCGAGTATACGCGATCCAGCACCGAGTATACACGATCCAGCACCGAGTATACGCGATTCAGCGTCACCGTCTGAATGGAAGTGAAACCGAGTATACCCTTTTTTTTTTTTTGTTGCCGAGGTGGAAAATCCTCATGGATTTCCTGCGCCCTGGGGTGGGCGGAGGGGTCTGTCAGACTCTTACTGACTAAAAACCACCCCGGTGTTCCCTGCCCACACTTGCACCGGGGATATTGGAACCTAGTATTACTTCCGTGTATACCCGATTCAACGTCACTGACCCGAGCATAGCGATTCAGCTTCGTTCAAAAAGAGCACAAAGTGCGTTTAAAGAAGTTTTCACTTCAAAATTTTTGTTTTGATCGCGTGTCGGATCATTGGTGGTTGGTGACGGCAGTACTAATAAAGTGCGTTTAGGATTGCATAACTTTTATCAAAGACTCCCTACAAAGTCGTCATCGTCTAAACGTCATTAATGTCGCAGTGCAATAAAACGGTGACACGCTTGGTTAGTGATTAAGGTAAGTGTTTTCTGACATCTGCGCGTACACATAACTTTAAGGGGGGGCGCTAAGGTAGCCCGCGAAATTCAAATTGTCTTACGTGTTTTTGCAATTTGCAGATCAGTGTCAGGTTGTATCTTGATCAAAATATGATTCGCGTCTATAATAGATGTTTTATCGCAATCGGATGAACGGTGTGGCAGCGCATAAAATTGTTAATTTGGCAATCCGCGTTTTTGCCACTCGACTGACTCAATGTTTAACAATAAATACCATGAGTGATATTTGCCACAAATATATCAAAATACATAATTATGGATTTGTCAAGCAACATCTTGATGAGCTGGCAATAGCGCAAAAACAACGAAATAGTAGAAAATATAAAACTTGTGACACTTAATTGTATTAATTCGTAGTGACGAAATTTTAAAATTGTGGGTAATTGTTAAATTAGAGCTGATACAAGTACACAATCATGATTTTTCTTATTGATACAGTGACAATAGTTCAAAGACAATATCTAAAGAAATACCGCACAAAAAAGTTTTTATTTGTCGGCCAGTGTCATTTGAAAATTATCCAATTTTCTGCGCTATTTTCTTAATTTTTCTTTACGTAAGAACCTTCTACAAAGTATTAGAAAACTTAAAAAAAAGATGAATGAAATCGGTAAAGTCGCTCTCAAGTTATGCCGTGGCCAGAGGAAATAGGGATTCATTTTTAGGGTTCCGTACCCAAAGGGTTAAACGGGAACCCTATTACTAAGGCTCCGCCGTCTATCTGTCTGTCTGTCCGTCTGTCACCAGGCTGTATCTCATGAACCGTGATAGTTAGACAGTTGAAATTTTCACAGATGATGTATTTCTGTTGCCGCTATAACAATAAATACTAAAAAACAGAGTAAAATAAATATTTAAGGGGCACCCATACAACAAACGTCATTTTTTTTTCGTTTTTGCTGGCTATTGATAACGGCAACAGGTGGACGCTTGAAATATTCACAGAATATTTAGTTATATATTCACTTTAAAAATAAATTATTAAATTAAAATAAAACAAATATTTAAGGGGGGCTCCCATACAACAAACGTGATTCTTTTGCCATTTTTATAGATAATGGTACGGAACTCTTCGTACGCGAGTCCGACTCGCACTTGGCCGGTGTTTTTTATTCGTACGTACGGAACCCTAAAAACTACATTTCACTGTACATACTGTTTCCCAATGGAGCATAAACTTACAATTGGCCTGAATATTTCCGCTAGTGATGCTGCAGTTCCGCTCTAGTGTCGGAGGGCTCTTCTTGCAAATAAATTCATGCAGCGCCGTACAGGCAATGTCATTATAAAAGCCTTCTAGGTTTAGTTCGACACAGTCCTCATTGTCTTTCCAATTGTCCGGTTGTCCTTCCCTCCAGTTGATATACACCTCAATGCCTAGAATATGAAACGTATAAATGAACTAAGAAAGTAAAAAGCCCTGGGACAGCTTTATGTCATCGTCCTAAACTTATTCTAATTTATTTGGGATCGGCAAAAACAAATATTATTAAAACATTTTACAAAAAAGAAAACAACAGACTACCAAAATAAACACTACATAGTAAAACATAACTAATTTCGGTTGTTTATTTTTGTAATTAATTTAAGTTTCAATAGCCTAATAATGTCAACTGCTCACCAGCATTAACAAAATATTGCTTTTCCCGATGTAGGGAAGTTCATTGTTGAGGAGTTCTCCTGGTAAGATTCAAGAGAACTGGAGCTGATGGCGATTTCACCATCAGCTCCACTTGACCATATGCATTAGGACGAGCATAAATTGCTTAGCAGCTAATAGAGGTATGAGGAACAGGGTGTAAAGTTCACTCATCCTCTATGGAAAAGGAAGGATCCTCCGACCAGATGAGTGTTGTGTCTGGTGGGCAACTGCCCGGTTATTAATATCAGGATGTTGTATATATCATATATACAACATCCTGACATTAATCAAGCAGAGTTTACTCTGCTTGCGCGATGCAGGACTTTGCGTGACGACAGTATGATCCGATTCGAGTAGCGGAACATGACGCGAGCTAGTTGTATTGAACTACTGCGGTTTCGCTGCTATGGTTTCGTGGCGGAAGTGCGTCAAACAAAAATATAATTATCAAAATCGTTCCACGATTGACGGAGAAATTGGTGAACATACATAAAAAAATACATAAGACGTACCGGGTAAAACGGGGTGAATAGAAATGCAGGGGTGAATCGAGACGCAACCTTATAATGGATTTTAACGTTGAAATAATTATTATAGTTTGTTGCCAAGGCACTTAATCGTTAAATATAGTACAGGTAACAATTATAGTCCTTTTTGGCAACAAAAGATATTATTTCAACGTTAAAATCCATTATAAAGTTGCGTCTCGATTCACCCCTGCATTTCAATTCACTCCGTTTTACGGTACCTATAACCTCCTGGTTTTTGGTCGGTTAAAAATGTACACTTACCGTCTATGGTCTTGTATACACCTTCGGTTATTATATCTGATATGCCCACATATATAAAAGTCCATTTCGGTTCAATGATTTTGGTAATGCCTCGGGACTGTTTCCAAAACAATATCACAGCATCGGCTTCATCTTTGTGTTCGGGGTAGAACAAACTGGCTTCTTCTAGAGCACACACTTCCTTGGCATCATGCCAATTCTTTTGCTCCATGTGGTACTTGTAGAAACTCTTTCCTGCGTATATATATTGGTAATCCTTCCAGAAAGATACATGTCTTGTTTGTGCTATGAAATAGAAAATAGTCATATTAAAAAACGTTTTTACCGAGGCAAAACATTGGAGACAATATGGATAAGAGTTGGTCGAAATTTAATGCATAAAAAAACGTCAACGACATTATTAATACTCCCGTAAGAAATACGGATGATTTGTTAATTCGAATTTTCGCGAAAACCCTAGGGATATTGCGAAAACACGAATAGTTAGAGACAATGGTGATAACATTTCACAATCTTACTGAAAAAAGATAGGGTTTTTTTGCAAAAACACGAGTCCTTCTAGTTACTTTGAATATTAATAATAACTTGTACTTACTGAAACCGTCAGGATCTATGCATAACGGTACGGTTGAGTTTGGCCAAAACACAAACGATTTCAATGACATGAACGGAACTGAAAAAAAAAGATGGTCTGTGCTTATCCTCACACGTCCTATTAAGGTGAGAACCCGCAGCTGTAGCTCGCGAAATTCAAATTTTCTTACGTTTTTTACAATTTGCAGGTCAGTGTCAGATTGTGTCTTGATCAAAATATGATTCGCGACTATAATTATGTATTTACAAAATTATAATCATTAGAATCATTAATACATCTCTCTAAGTTATTTGTATAAATTTATAAGTTAATTATTTATAAAATAATATGTACATCAATAACCTACTTAATTCATTAATAAAAATAATAAAATTATACCCTATCTAAAACTATTCACAAATTAAAATATGGCGTCGAAAAATTCATCCACATCACTGTCGACTGGTAATGTACCCAAGAGACTGGCGGCATTGCCACGTTGTATGGCAATGCTCTAAGTTAGATTTGTTCCCTTCATGATTTCATTAAAAAAAAAGGTCATTCAATGGAACAAATCTAACTTAGAAGAGATTTTTTTTTTTTGGGTGGGAAATTATCAAATAACTTCTCCCGCTCTGGGCGGAGCGGAAGGGCGGCGTGTCAGACTTTTACTGACTAAAACCCACCCGTGTTCCTTCATTTGCCTGTGTGCCAGGGCCGCGATATCCCTTTCTGACAAAATCGCAACCCTGGCAGAACTTATAGACATGTATTAATGATTCTAATGATTATAATTCTGTAAATACATGTCTGTTATAGTCGCGAAACATATTTTGATCAAGATACAACCTGATACTGACCTGCAAATTGAAAAAAAAAACCGGCCAAGTGCGTGTCGGACCACGCACAAAGAAGGGTTTCGTAGTTAAGATGAATTTATCAAGCTTAACATTGTAGTTGAAAAACATGTTCTCACATACATCGATATACGCCGCGGTCAATTTTCCAACTGAAAATTTAAGTTTCTAATCGCAAGAAAGTTTTTTTTTATGTGATAATACTACAAAACAATTTTCAGACTTTTTCCTTTACTTGTACTGTAAGACTTCTTGGCAAATTTCATGATTCTAGGTCAAAGGTAAGTACCCTATTGGTTTTGATTTATATGCGAGATATTTGCAATTTTTTTTTGGCTAATAATTTTCGAGGCGACTTACAACTTAAAGGGCGACTAATTATTTGTGCCGCGGCAGCGGCCGCCGAGCGCCAGATCCCCTCTATTGTTGGTAAATTCAGTTACCAAAACAAAAATTCGATGCCAGTTTAAATTAAAATAAAGCTAAAAACTGATTATTGAGCTGCTACTTTCTACTTAAAATAATACTTCGCTGTAGCTGCTAACCTATTATTTTTGCTACCGGCTTTCATTATTTTTTAATCCCAAATTCCGATTAATTTGTCGCTGCGTTATTTAACGCAGCGACAAACGCGACGCAGCGCGTTTTTAAAAAAGGCATGTATTTACATGCCTTTTTTTTTATGTGATGAAACTACAAATTTACAGTTTTCGGTTTTTTTATACTTGCGCTTTTGATTTATTTGCGAATAATTGTTTAATTAATATGTCGCAATATTGTCGCTTATATCGCCGTATCTTTTTATTGCGTTGACTTGGAAGCTTGATTTTTTTAGAGCTTCAAGGGACCATAGACTTACGTATTTGGTATTTTTAGATAAGATATTTTTTTATATATATTTTGATATTTTAAAATTTTCAGCTATTTTCCTAAATAATTTTAAAAGTATTTATTATAAAATTATAAAAAAAATATAAATATGAAATCCTTACAATAATCCCTTTCATTTGATATGTCACACGGTACAGTCAGCAAAAAATTTTTTTTTAATTCTCTAATTTGCCCCCCAAAAGTGTACATTTTTTATTTATTTATGGTTAACAGTTTCGGAGATTTCGGGGGGAATGGTCCATCTATTTTCTTATAACTTTAAAACCATTTATGTTAAAATTATTTTTAAAAAAATATTTGACCTTCTCATATCAAGCCCTTTTATTTGATAGGTATGTCATACGGTACAGTTAGCAAAATATTTTATTAGTTTTCTCTTTTTTCCACCAAAGGTGAACCCCATATTCTAAATTCATTTACTTACGTAACGGGTTCGTTTTTGGGTCACAGCAATTCATATATGTACTTTAGAAACATCGGTCCAGCACCCTAATTGCAAAACACAGTTTGAATCGGAATCGGAATGATTTTGAAGTATATTGCTAATCCATTGGTTCATAAGTTACAACAAATTGTCTGCTGTAAATAACGCAATGAATGTTGTTGAACTGTCAAATTGAAACCGATTCCTACTGATAGTGTGTTACGCAATTAGCCCACAGTAGATTCAGAGCAAATCGGCTGTGTCAAACGGACAGACAGACACACGTGTACCGTTCCGTCAAGAGTTCCGTTTTTTCATTCGGACGTACGGAACCGGTTTTCTAATGGAGAAAAAACTTACATAAATCGAACGGCTGAATATTGCTGCTGGTGATGCTGCAGTTCCACTCTAGTGACGGATCTGTAGCGGTGCTATTGTTCGGCTCTAGTGCCGGATCTGTGGCGGTGCTACAGTTCCGCTTTAGTGATGGATCTGTAGCGGTGCCGCAGTTCCGATTTAGTAACGGAGGGCTCTTCTTGCAAATAAATTCACGCAGTGTCGTACAGGGAATATCATTAAAAAAACCTTTTAGGTTTACTTCCAAACAGTGCTCATTGTCCATCCAATTGTCCGGTTGTCCTTCCTTCCAGTTGATGTACACGTCAGTCTTACCTAGAATATGAAACGCATAAATGAATTTAGAAAGTTAAAAGCCTCAAGGGATGTTTGTTACACTGGACAGATTTATGTCATCCTAGGATCGGCACAAAACAAACATTATTAAAACTTTTTACTAACGCAAACCAACCGACTTCCAAAAAAAAACCTTTTTTATATCGAAATAACGAAAAGGTTTTTAAACCGATATTTTTTATAATCTTATAATAAATGGAGTATAATCGAATCGCAACCCGTGAAACAATCGCCACAACACAAATCAACAACAACAATCGCAAACAGATGGTGGTCTTCATCCACAGTTCCACTTCCAAATGTACCTACGAGTTACTATAAAAAATACCCTAATCGCTATAGATATCAGTGGCGAAGGGTGATTTTATAAGAGAGATAAGCCGGAGCAATAAAATATTTTCTATATAAAATAAACTCCTCCTGACGACGTCTATTTTGTATAGAAACTGAACTCACAGCAAGCCGGACGCGCCTGCTAGTTATTTTAGAGCAAAATGGTCTGTTGTCGGGATATAAAGACAAAAGTGTAATGTTTTAATTGTATGGTGTATTAAATACCTACCGTGTGATTATACATATTATTTGGCATTATTAAACACTACTGATTGTGCCATTTTTCAATGACGATAGAGTGGTTGTGTTGCGAATTTCCGAAGGGAAGCCGGTAGGAATCGTGTTATACGGTGGTTTCGCCACTGATAGATATGCTTTTGAGGATTTTTCTCGGTTTCCATGGGAACCCCTCCTCAGACTCTGACTTGGTGACAATGGGACCACCTCGAGAGCATACCCTTTCAAACATTTTTTTTTAAATCAAAATCGGTCCACTTTAGACGGAGGAATCAGTGAACATACATAAAAAAATACATACAAACGTACCTATATCGATATGAAAATAAACACTTACCGTCAATGGTCTCGTATACACCTTCGGTTTTTATATCTGATATGCCCACATAAATCAAAGTCCATTCCGGTTTATTGATTTTGGTTTTGCTACGGGACTGTTTCCAAAACAATATCACAGCATCGACTTCATCTTTGTGTTCGGGGTAGAACAAACTGGCTTCTTCTAGATCACACACTTCCTTGGCATCATGCCAATCCTTTTCTTCCGTGTGGTACTTGTAGAAACTGTTTCCTGCGTATATATAAGTGTAGTTCGTCCAGAAATATGCATGTCTTTTTTGTCCTATGAAATAGAAAATAGGTACCTATATTATAAAACAGCATGTTTTTACGGCTATCATTGGAGATAATTTATAGAACTACATACGCATAAGCAGGATACAAAGGTCTAAAAAGTTAGTTGAGAACATTTTCCAAAAATCGTGTTACAGCCATGAACCTATAAAAAAAAGTCGGACGGATTCTCGCTAACAGAAAACTGTGTCACTCAGAGTCAGCCAGCTCGCTGTACGTACAGTCTGGCACGCACACATTCACAACATACTCAGCCATTACGCGTGCAAACGTCAACACAGTCGACACGTCTACGCGGCAAAAAAGTATTGAAATACAGCATGTCTTGTATGGTGAAATGTTGCAAAAACCGTAGCGATCGGAAGAAAAAAAAATCAGGAATCACGTTTCATAGGTAAATGAATAATTCAACAACTTAGTTCCCGATTTTATAGATTACAATCACCAGAACAAAATAATTCATCACAAGGCCAGTGTTGTCATTATTCACGTGTGCAAATTACCCTAAATATATGGGAAATTTATATATTTTTTAATAAATTGAACTTATTTAGGTTATTTATTACTAGTTATTTTTTATCCTTTTTACTAGATTTCCTAAAGCAAATGAAGTATGGAGAAATGATTGGATTAAAAAAAAACGAAATTGTAACTGTCAAAATGACTTGATTCAAAAAATTACTCAGCATTTGGGACGTTATACAATAGATACAGTAAACATTTTTTACTATTAAACTATTTTCAACTATGTTTTTAATTGCACATATTTTCATAGGGAGATTCTGCTGACATTTCCAAGAAACTTGTCTCCCGACCTGTATTAGTCTTAAAATAAAACAATAATATATGGGTAATTAGGCTGACATGACAACCCTAAATTCACTCACACCTAAGACTGTCGCCGCCATTACGGGACACAGTTTTGTCTTACCGGGAGTTCCGTCCGACTTTTTTTATACGTCCATGGTTACAGCCAAATTAGACCGATTTTAAATTTTCCATAGAAACGAGAGATTTCCAGTTATCCGTTTTTAAATAAGACATTTCTAAAATGCTCTTAAATATTTATTTTGAACTTTGTATCCTGCTTATGCGTATGAAGTTTCAATAAAATCAGCCAGTCAGTCAGTCTGTCAATACCATTATTCTCAGGAACGCGTAGAGGTATCAAGTTGAAATTAATAACAAATACGTAAATCTATGGTCCCTTGAAGCTCTAAAAAATCAAGCTTCCAAGTCAACGCAATAAAAAAAATACGGCGATATAAGCTACATTATTGCGACATTTATTTCGATACTCACAAATAAATCAAAACCTATAGGGTACTTCCCGTTGATCTAGAATCATGAAATTTGGCAAGAAGCAAGGTCTCACTGCACAAGTAAAGGAAAAAGTCCGAAAATTGTTAATTTGTAGTTTTATCACATAAAAAAAACATTTTTTGCGATTACAAACTTAAGTTTCAGTTGGAAAATTGACCGTGGCTTTTATCGATGTATGGGAGAACATGTTTTTCAACTACAATGTTAAGTTTGTTTTAGGGATAAATTCATCCTAACTACGGAACCCTTCTTTGTCGGGGTCCGACACGCACTTGGCCAGTTTTTAATGATATCTAGTCAATTATCTACAAGTTAATATAGTTACACTAGCGCTAGGTTAGGTGCCCTAGTTACGTTAGTTAGGTTTATTTTTATGGTGTACAGTACATAATAAAGAGTATTCTATTATATTCTATTCTATAGTTATTCAAATGAGTTTCAACTTCAAATGTCTGATAAAAAACTTAAAAAAAAAGAAAAACGACTTCACTTTTCACTTTTTAGTGGGCTTGTTTGTAATTTATCTAATTTACAATAGCCTAATGTCAAATGCTCATCATCTTTTACAAACTATTGTTTTCCCGATGCAGGGGCGTTAACTGTTGAGGAGTTCTCCTGGTAAGAACCAGGAGAACTGATGGTGACTTCTCCATATGCATTTTGACGAGCATAAATTGCTTAGCAACCATATTAAAGTGCCTAATCGAATCGCAACGGTGAAATACTTATTATTAAGAAGTGCCGGTGGCCATCTGTGGTCTTCATCATCAGTTCCACTTCACCAAATGGTGCTTTTCAAGTGCAAATGCACGAGTTACTATGAAATCTACTCAAATCGCTATAGGTATGCCTATAAAATTTGAGGATTTCCCTCGATTTCCATGGGATCCCCTCATCAGATTCCGATTTGGTGGCAATTGGACCACCTCGGGAGCATACCCTTCCATATAAAAAAAGAATTTTCACAATCCGTCCACAATTGACGGATTAATCGGTGAACATACAAGAAAAAAAAAACATACAGCCGAACATATAACCTTCTCCTTTTTGGAAGTCGGTTAAAAAGTACCAGTTTTTGAATATTTTTTTAATCCTTATTTATTATCAATTGACTATTCTAGATACTGAATCTAGACTTAATACCCCACAACAGGACCCTTTTTGCTTGTCCAAACAAAAAGGGTAGGTGTACATAATTTTACTGTTTGCCGTAACTTTGTGACATCTACCTAGTTATAAATACTTCTCACCCGTCTACTCTAGATTAAATCTAGCAAATACACTCCTATAAAGGTAAACAAACGTAATAAAAATATTTTACATTTCTCATACTCGAAAAGTAGTGTTTGTTTGATCTGAGTAGCGGGTGGAAGACGCTGATCGCCACCCTAGGGCAGGAAAGACACATAGTAATTGCTTCCCTCTCTAGGGCGGGAATTAATTTTAAAAATATAACTTTTGGATAGGTAGTCGGCTGCGAAAAATTTTACAGAATTAAAAAAAAATATCAATTAATAAAAAAAATGCTACGGTCTTGTGAGTGTATAAACAGCCAGTGTGAATTTAAAAAAATACCTAGGACCGCCCGCGGCGGTGACGCGTGGTGTTCCATGTTTAAAATTTAAATAAAAAAGACTATAATTTGACGTGATCCTAACTCTGTAAGCTGCACCGAAATTCATAATCTCGGTTTTAAAGACTAATATTTTGATTAATTCATAAAAATGAATTCAAGCGATCCTGAAATATTGACCCGATTCGGAAGACGAGGCAAAAACAGTAATCGAAAATCTTTTGCCAGAAATTTCAAAGGAAAGATATTTATATACATACCTACGTACAATGATTTTATGAAGTAGCGAGCAGCAAACAAGAATATAAAATATTTTAGAAAAACTATTTTTTTTACTTTCTTTAAATTCGAAATGAAAAGTAGTGTTTAACACGGGTAAAAGTCACCAATTCCTTGAATTGATTCCTTTCGACCCTTGTATAACAATCTACTATTTTTAGGTGACACTGTCTTGTTTAATTACGTTGTAACTTATTATAGCAAAATTTATTTATTTTTGATTTATACGATAGTTTCCTCTTTTATTAATTATATGTTAAACTTTACAATTTATTCTTTAACTACTCGTCGTAGATGTAACTGCTTAGGCACCATTTTTTTTTAAACGTAAGAAAATGTGAATTTTGGCGGGCTTCAGCGCATCCCCAAGAACGGCCAACCCGACATACTTTTCATACAAACGCTCGTACGTGATTATGGTGGCGTTGTAACACATCTTTCTTTGAAATTTTTATTAAAATAATAATAATTTTGAAAAACAAATTCAGTATAAGCCTGCAAAAATCGGCTTTTTTGCACAAATTTTACCTGAACTTTGGCCATTCATAATGTACTCATAAATTGTAAATGTTAAGAAAACATTACGATAGAAACCTTTCAAATGTAATGGAGATTCTAAATGACCAACATTTATTTCACAAACTGGTAAGGCTTACTCAAAAACACGTATTTCCTGGAACAAGTTTTATGAACTTTGACGGTGAATCCGCAGGTGTAGCCCTCGAAAATAAAATTTTCTTATGTTTTTTGCAATTTGCAGGTCAGTGTCAGATTGTATCTTGATCAAAATATGATTCGCGTCCATAACAAAAATATGAATTTACAGAATGATACTCATTAGAATACTAAGGTAATACATCTCTCTAAGAGATTAGATTTGCTCCTCAATGTCATGATTACTCTGCCTTCCAGACGAGGAATAAATAATGTTGTGATCTCATGTTAGAAAAATGAATAGAATAATATAACATACATTGCGAAATGTGGATGTTCCGCAACAATTCTGCCTACTCCTTTCTTGAATATAGGCGTGCTGTTTTATGTTCCTTTATATGTCGGCAATTAATTTATGTTGTATCTGTTTTATTGTAGCGAAAAATAGAAAACAAACATCTATATTTTCGTTAGATACTTTTTTTTTTTTTTTCTTTCTTTTTGGCTTCGCACGGTTTGTGCATTTAGCCAGTGTCATGTAAAATTAGGTAACTAGTACAAAGCTGTAACTAATATTAATAATGTTTAATTATGAAATGAACTCCATTCAATGATGCATGATAAAGATGATAGATGATATCCCGCCCCGCTCCCCTTGAGTTTCAGTAAAGACGCGGCACTTTACTGAAACCTCGCGCGGACTTCTTGAGAGAACTTAAAGTGATGTTGCACTGTTTTGTTTCATTTGCCTACATTAATGCAGGTTCACGAACACTTAATGGTTAATAATCCACCACTATTACACATTAATATTCGGCTAAACACAAATTTTAGAAAATAAAACAAAACTGCTAACATGACGCTTCACTTTCCCGCCAAGAAGTCCCCGTTAGATACTTAGATAAAAGTCAAAAATGTTTTTTTCAGGGAACTCCACATATTTAAGACTTGAAACAAACGGTTTGTAATTTTTTAGCCCGTAACGAAAAATATGATACAAAAATGAGGTCCGTTGAACTTTTCTTGCAGACTGTACCTATTTAGTATTTATTAGTCACTCGCGATTGGCGGAGGCTATTTTAAATCGCGTTTCTGGGGACACAGGCCTCCTCTTTCTGCTGGAGTAGGCCGTAATTCCACCACGCGGGTCCAGTGCGGTTTGGTAAATGTCACATGTCTTCGAATTTTTGAACAGAACATTCATAGTTTCCGCACGATGTTTTCCTTCACCGTTTTGAGAGCAATGGTGATGAAATAATTTGCATAAAGTGCCTGCTTGGGTTCAAACCCACGACCAACAACTCATAAGTCGCGGCCGTTACCGATGGGCCACCACCACTCAAATCCCTTTGCCTGTCGCATAGAAACTCATAAAAAACTTACTCTTCCCCTGGGTGATATCTTGACTTGAGCATTTTGTTAAAAAACCACTAAATAAGATAAATATGACAAACAAACTAAAATACTTCAACATCGTCCTTTATGCTCTAACTCGCTAGAGAGTAAAAGATTTCAATTCAATTATATTATAAGTTTATAACTTAATGATTTTTTATTAAGAAATTTCTTGCAGAAAATAAAAATTTGATTAGCTTAGGCAATATCTTTCAATTTAAACTTTATGACTTTTGTATTGTTGTAAATAAAAATTTCATTACTTTAAGCCAAGGGTCTCCAAACTACGGCCCGCGGGCCAAATCTGGCCCGCTGCCGCGCCAGTGCTATCAATCCGGCCCACGACAGCTTATGACTAGTGTCATCAATCTGGCCCGCGACAGCCAATGTCTTATCTTAATATCTTATAAGTCTTGTTTAAGAAGATAAACTATTAAGTATATACTACACTATTAATACAATAATAATAATAATAATAATTAATATACATAAGAAGAAAACACAGAATGATAATTGCTCGGTTTTATTTAGGTAGGTACTTGCAAGGTAAAACATAACGAAAGAAATTATGACGCAGAAACTTAACATAAGTATCTGGAGCTTAAGCATATTAATATCTAAAAATTATTGAAATGAATCCCACGAATCACACTAAAACAAAAAAACACTAATTGAGATTTTATGTAATTGTGATTTTCCACCGACAATAGTTTGTAGTTGTGGATAGATAATTTTTTATGTTATTCTTGAACATATTTCTCAGAACTTGGTTGTTACCAAAACACGTTTAGAAAAAAAAATCTCGATACAAATTAACGGTAAACTAACCCTTTACTTTGAGTTTCAATCCAAAATATCTGTATTAAATATCAACGTACGGTTGATATTTAATTAATAACAAGAACGTCTTATTTGTATGCAGAACTTAGTTGTTGTTTTTTTTCGATTAGGTACTCAACTCATGTTTGAATAAATAGATAATTGCTTCATATTTTTCAATAAATTACAATAGTTGTGTCATCGCGCTTCTCTTTATTTTGTATGCAGTCTGACAGTGACCGCGGTTTAACAGTTGTCAGCGTCATAATGGCATTTTCAACTCCCTTAAAAATATCTGCCTCAGTTGTCGTACCGTGAATACTATCAATATCAAGAAGTTCTTCATGCACGTCATAGCTTTTATCTACTCCGCGAATAAAAATAAACACCTGAGCAGTATCTGACACATCCGTTGACTCATCCAAGGCTAGAAAAAACCAATCAAGATGTCCATTTTTGTCAGACAGTTGAGATGATATAAGTATTTTCTGCGATGTCTTGCACCCTCCGAGCCACGGTAATTACTGACAAACTGACACTTAAATAAATGTACCTTTTCGGGACATATTTCTTGGGCTACTGTAATCAAGCATTCTTTTATCATTTCTCCATCAGTGAGTGGTTTTCCACGTTTTCCGATTTCAAGAGCCACACGAAAGCTAGCGCGAGTTACAGACTCTTGGTCAGGGGGTCTACTCAGAAGCGTTAATCCGAAGTATCGGCCGAATTTTATATTCGAAATTCATCTTTGTTGGAATTTTATAAGTCTTCCACTGCACTGGTACAATTTGTTAATTTGCATTAATTGGCTCGTGGGTTGTTTTCTGTTTTTGGTACTACTTACTTGTGTGAAAAAACGTTTTCCAAGGTAAAGACAAAAAAAAATTACAGATCTAAATTAACCGATGAGCATCTTAAATCTCTTTTAATAATTGTTACAAGTAAAATTTATCTATTAACTACAAACTATTGTCGGTGGAAAATCACAATTGGGTGAAAATCATTTAAAATGACCATTGTGACAAAAATGAAACAAAAATGGAAATGTAACAAAAATGAAACGCGTAACAAAAAATAACAAAAATGAAATATTAGGGCTCGGTTACAATACACTAACCCACCATGAAATATAAATATTCGTGTGCAATATAAAATAAATAAGGGCTAACAAATGACATTGTACATAACAAACAGAAAGACATACGGACCCATATTATATACACCGAAAATTCACTCACATATTTTATACAACATTAAAATCACGCGCTATTAATAACATTTTATCAGCAATGTGATTGCGTCTTTATTTCACTTTTGTTATTTCATTTTTGTAACGTAATTAAATCATAACAAAAATTAAAAACTGCTGTACTTTGAAAGTAATTTCAAATACGTTAAGCCAAACAGAAATCGCAATGAGTTACAACCACCTAGCATTTCAATAAATGTCAACAATAAAGTACCTAATTGCTTAATTTAATAATATAAGTGTTCACTTACCTGCGTTGTTAGAAACAAAACAAAACAGATAATTTATAATTGGAATTTTTCTCGCCGACAAAAAAACACACGTCATTCACTATTTTCACTCGAGGACAAAATGGCCGACTCATATTAGATTCTGGCATGTGATTGGCTCGTTATAGTTTGAGTGTTGCCATTTTACAAATTCTATATATTACCAAATTGGGCGTTACAAAAATGAATAACAAAAATGATCAAAATAATGGACATTATTTTGAACCCAAAATTTAAATATTTTAAGTAATTAATAAAAAATATTTTTAACCGTAATCAAGGGCTATCAACAACGATTTGGCAAAAAGTTCATGAATAAGTAAATACTGTAGCTAATAAATTTATTCAGATGATTTTTGTAACGTAGCCCGTGAAGAGGACAAATTATTTTGTATGGAGATTATCCGACTTTGATGAGAACAAAGCAATATAAAGAATTTATTATGCTCAACAGATATAGATGTGTGTGTTATATAGTTAGATAATATACATCAGAGTACTAATAGGTAGTTTTTACATAGTAAAAATAACTGTATCATAAAATATCGGGTGTGGACAAATTTTGCAATCAAAATGGTCATTTTAAATGATTTTAACCCAATTACATATATCACATTAGTGTTTTTTTGTTTCACTGTGATTAGAGGGATTCATTTCAATTCTTTATTAGTTATTAATATGCTTAAGCTTAGATACCTACTTAAGTTTTCTGTGTCATCATTTCTTTCGTTAAGTTTTACCTTGCAAGTAAATAAAACCAAGTAATTATCATTCTGTGTTTTCTTCTTAATATTAACAACACTAAGACATTGGCTGTCGCGGGCCAGATTGATGACACTAGTCTTAAGCTGTCGCGGACCGGATTGTTGGAACTGGCGATGGCGTGGCGGGCCGTAGTTTGGAGACCCCTGCTCTTTAAAGACACGAAAAAATTGTAACCACAAAATAACAAAAAAACACACTGATTGAATTTGTGCATATTTATGCAATTGTCTTATGACAACAAACACAAAATCCTAGCGATGTGATACAAACAATGAGTGGTATTTAATTCCTAATGAATGAAAGAATGAAAAAAATGTACATTCGTTTTATTTTCTTGTGCACTTGCCTAATTTTCTTCTTTTTTTTTCATTCTTGCTAGATATGTAACGGCGGACGGGGCGGCAATCCATACGGCTCAATCAGTCAAGCCACGGGCAGTATTGTCAGTTGTCAGTATATTAGAATGTACTCTGTGGGCAGTATAGCGTTCGCCGCCGCGACCAGTACACCCTGAACCTTATTATACAAGATCAGGAGTAAGCCAGGGCAGTAATGTGGGTCCGCTGAGCTTTATTATTATGATAAATGACCTGCCTGAGGCTGTCAGAGTTGCCACTTGTCTATTATTCGCCGATGATCTTAAGTTGCTCATGGCCATTAAAGATAAAAGTGACTGCGCACGATTGCAGCAAGATATAGACTATGTAGCTGAGTGGAGTAGAAAAAATAAACTTCAGTTTAACGTAAAAAAATGCTCAGTCATAACTTTTAGCAGAATGAGAGAACCATATCACTACTAGTACAAACTTGAGGGCACATCAATTGAGCGGGTGGAGGTACGCGACTTGGGTGTGCGCCTGAATACTGAGTTAACATTTCGTGACCACATTGTAAACGTTTGTAAGAAATCTTACAGAAGTCTGGGTTTTGTTCTTCGACGGGCATCGGGTTATACAAATATAAAAGCAGTTGTTGTTGTTATAATGCGCTGATAAGAACTCAGCATGAGTATAATGCTGTCATATGGGCTCCGCATGAGACTAAATATAGTCTCATGCTGGAGCGCATACAAAACAAATTCACCAGATTTTTGTACATGAAACTATACGGTGTCTATCCCTTCTATCCGTTGATGTACCCAACCTTATTCGTTATCGGTATGGTCGGATACAACAAACTCGAGACAAGGAGGGACTTAGCTATAACCACATATGTATTCAAACTATTACGTGGTAAGACCTTTAATTCCGGTGTTTTGAATGAGATTTGTCTGAATGTGCCTGACAATTACGAAGCCACGGCTACTAGCAGTGCCTCACGCACGGACCAACTTGCTCAGCTCTCTGAATGAATTCACAAAAATAATATTGTATGTGTTATGGTATTTAAGTTAGTTATTCAAGATAATTAAGGACCACGCTACCGCATTAGGATTTTTTCCTGTAATGATAGCAGTGTTTGTGATAAATAAATAAATAAATAAACACCGAGAGCGAAATGTCTCTGTTATCTCGATATTGCTAAAGTGGTTGTGTGTAGTAAGCAATAGGGAAGCAATTGTTAGGCATAAATTCCACGTTATATACGCCTAGTGACTGTTCACCCTGATGGAGACGTTTTTTGGTTCAAGATATTATATTTGGAAGATTGTGGAGTACATGATTTGAATAAGAATCGGGGTATTTATGGAGAATTCCACAAGGAGTAGGTACTACTACAAATTAATACATTTCAATTTTTTTTTTCAATTATACCCGAAAGAGTGTTGAAACCTTTGATTATTCTCATGAATATACAACCAGAACTGGAGAAAGCGGTACCTAAATGCAGATAGGATTTTTGCAATAAAAGTTTTGGTGTTCATATTATTTCGCGGCGAATACAACTAAACTTTGGTTCCTGCACTATTCGCCGCGTCTAGCGCGCATACCCTGACATTTATTTATTTATTTATAAAGGTACACCAACAGCTTCTTTATACAAAATATCAAATAACATTATTTAACAGTCATGGGCTTATACTTTGTAATGAATATCTTTAAGTTTGCCCTTATTGTTATTATTATGCTAATTATTTTATATGGTAATCTGTGGATAACGTCGTGAGTAGTGTATTTGTTAATTCTGGTTAATTCTATTAGTTTAGTACTCTTATCATGTGTAATATTTAATATACTGCTGTTTGTTGTCCCTAATAAATAAAATAAAAATAAATAAAATAATACAGTTGCCAATAACAGGTGAACCAACATTCTCAATTAAAGTGATAACCAAAAGTATAAAAATAAAAAGTGAAAATTAAAACAAAAATCAAGTGGCAACAAACTAAGAACAGAAATATAAAATGACACAAGAAATAAGTTACAGAGGTTGCAAGAAATACCTTCACACTAACATAATTAATCTTTAGATTGTGTGGGTTGCGTGCTTTGGGACCTTAAAATTTGGATTTTAAAGATATTTACGGAGTCATGATATATGTCAACATGTGGAGTAGGTTTTATATAAGAATTCATCTCTCAGCCGAGCCTATTGAGAGGTGAGTTTACTCCTATATTTGTTTTGGATGCTTTAGTCCAGAATAAGTGTGTAATGGGATATCTGGGTAAATTAGTGGCATGCGCCATACATTTATGTCCGTGACTACCGCAGGACCACGAATATATTTGGCAAATAATTAGTGCTCAATTGGTGCTAAATAGTGCTCGAACAACAGAGTGGTGCTTTAGTAGTTTTCGAGAAAATCGACTTTGAAGGTGGTCCTGCGGTAGTCACGCTCCCTTCAGCAGGACCACCATGAGCGCAGAAAAAGGGGGCATGCTACAGCTATTCTAAGTATACAAATAATTAGTGCCCTTAAATGTGATTCATGTCGTAACAAAAACCGAACTGAAACATTTGTATTTACCGAGAAATCAACGACGATAACTTTCGCGCGCTCGTTCAGCAGGACCACGACTTTGAATGTTGATTCCAAGTTTCAGGAGCTAGTCGCTTTCCTCAAACCTACATAGAAAATTAGTGCTCTGCGAGATAAAATTGATACCCAAAATTCAAAATTACTACTCCAGTAGTTTACGAGTTTTAGTAGTACAAGATTATTACTCAAACTATATTGAATTAATGACAGTGGCAAGTACTAACGCCAAAACAGTAATTACTTGTCTTAAAAGTATCTTCAGCAGACATGGTATTCCAGTTGAGTTATTCTCTGACAATGGGCCACCATTTAATTCGGCAGAGTTTAAGAATTTTATTTGGGAATGGGGAATACATCATAATACATCAAGTCCCTACATACCAAGGTCAAATGGGTTGGTAGAGTCGGCAGTAAAGATATGTAAACGTTTTCTTACTAAGTCAGAGGAGTCAGGCACAGACCCATATCTGGCGTTGCTTCAGTTCAGAAATACACCTAGAGGAAATCTACCATCTCCAGCACAATTATTAATGTCACGTTCACTTAGAACACAATTACCAACAGTCACAAAAAACTTAATACCAAGAACAGTAAATTTACAAGAATATGTAAAAACTAAGGAAGAAAATAAAAATAAAATGAAGGATTACTATGACAAAAATACTAAATCATTACCAGAGGTAAAGGAGATGAAGTCTATTTTAAGAAAATGCCAGATACTCCATGGATTACAGGCACAGTAAAGTCCAAATGTGATCAGCCTACGTCTTATACTGTTGAAGGGTCAGATGGATTTATAGGAAGGAGAAACAGACAGCATATTTTGAAGCCTCCGCAGTCACCTCAAACGGTGTCTCAAGATATGTTACGAAAAAGTCCAAATATCAAGATATCTCCTAATTCTCATACAGTAGCACCGTCTATTGAAGAGCGTACAACTTCAGTTGAAATGCGCACTAGGTGTGGAAGAGCCATAAGACCACCAAGACGGTTAGATTTGTAAGAGTTAATATTTTGGTAGCTGAGCAAACATTTTAGAAGTGACTGTGAAGAACTGATTGATTTAGTTAAGTCTAGAATATGTATAGATAGAGATTTAGTTTAACAAACTGTCTTATTTTGAGTTAAGTACTTAAACAGTTTTAATTGTAAAAAGTAATTGTTAAGAATTTAGTTAATTGTTGTAAACTGTCTCAAGCTGTAAAATTATAATAATTTAACTGTTCCTAATAAGAGGATGTGATGAGTAGGTCACGTCACTATTGTGACGGGACATCACTGGTCGACAAGCTGCCAAGATGGCGTCCTAATCATGGCTAACTCTCTTACATTTAATACTTGTTATATAACGTAATAAAACCAAGTTTGCTTAAATCCAGTATTATCATTTATGTAATACCCAAACAAATATCTATAATTTTTATACAAACTGTGTAGATACATATTAGGAATAAAAAATAACCTATCGTTACCCATGGCCTGTGATACCTTAATAAACGAATAAAAACAGAACTCGATGTAGGTACCACGACGCGCTTCGAGAACGCTTTACTTCGGTAATAATAACCTGCGCTTTTTTTTTTTTTTTTTTGATGCGGGCGTTTTTGCAGTTGGCTCCGGAGTGCCTTTGCTGCTTCACCGGTCGTTGGCGGGGCCTGGAGGGCCTCTCGCCGGGTTATTATCGAATTTTAAGTAGCAGGCCTAAGGGCGTCCCCTACTGGGACTCGAACCTTGGCTTAGGGCGCTACTGGTTACTGAGCAAGAGGGGACTTGCAGCATATTATTATTATTATGGATTATATTTATTGCTACTTGCTCCGCGCGGGCGGGCGGGGTCAAGGGACGGGGGGGGGGAATAACCTGCGCGCCATGCACAGAACATATATACCCTAGCGCCATGCCACAAAAAATGTTTTGTACCATAGACAAGATAAAAATGAGATTCAAAATCATCTGAATCTGTCAGTTAACTGGTTTTGCTTTTTGTTTGTTTTAACTGAGTCAGGCCTGCGACAGCTTTAGTTCCAAAAAATGCGTTATGGCGCTACTTTCGGTAGCCATGTTGTTGGCAGCCATTTTGGGCGTTGTATTTATCTATTAAACTGACAGATTGTATTTTCCAAGAACAATAAACTGGTTTGCTGAAATTAATTTATAATGTGTAATGTGGTGTTGATAATATTTTTAGAGTACCAAAGCACAAAACACAAAAATGGTACACAAAGAAGAAAGCCAATTGCTAATTGCCCTTGTTATACTTATATAATATTATAATCATGTAATATTTCAGAAACTACAGCCTCCGGTCAAAATGTCAGTGAGACAATGGCTACAACAGGCGAAGCTGTGGCATTCATCGATAAACTCTTTGATAGTGTGAACGGATCTCGAGGGAGCATTGTCCAGGGCAAACTGCGTGGGCCAATAAAGCCGAACGCTCGTCAACTCTACAATTTTTGGATAGACGCCAAACATAATGAAAAATATACAAGTTTTGAAAGGTCTAAACTGTTGTTCGAAAAACACGCAACAATCTGAAATGTCGTTTTATTTTTACATTTCTTTCGTTATATTCGTATCCAATGAACATAACGAAAGGAAATTATTGAACCTAGCAAATAATAAAATTAACCCTATAAGAATTTTCCATGGAACACCACTATGCTATCGATATTCTATGGTAATCGCTATCGTCACTTTTCTATTAAGCTGTGGGTAATCACTAGGTGACATTTCGACACTAGCGCTTGGCGCATATTTTTGGAATTAATCGTCAACCATTGTACTGTCCTATCTGTCTCTGACTAGTATATAGTTATCTGTGAACTGAGTAGAACTTAAAATGAGCCCTGTGATATGAAGATACATAATTGCTTTGTGTGAATTATAACATAGATCCACTTGATCTAAGTTTGAACGTGTCTTGACTTACGTTTTTTGACAAAACCTATGTAAGTACTCGTATAACTAGATACCGTGCATGTAATAACACAATCTATATATTTATTAAATACTTAAAATAATTAGTACGTACTTACCAGTCCGTATATAGTAACTTATTTTTATTTTCAGATTAAACTTGGATTAGAGTAAAATGATCTAGTCTACTTAAATTATGTACAAGTAGGTATAAAATAAAATAATTAAAAGGGCTTTGGTGCTCATTGAACATCAAAAAATTCGTCCACATCGCTGTCAATGGGAAAAGTGCCCAAAAGGCTGGCAGCATTGCCACGTTGGATGGCAATACTGATTCTTTGGGCTAAAAATAGGCCAGCCCTCTGGTCACGTGAAGAGTCGACCAACCGCATGGCGATGTCCCGAAATACTTGATGAGCACTCGGACCCCAAGGCCCTAGTGTTTCAACCCCAAACGGCTCAAACATATAGCTCCCAATAAGGTTGTTATATTATAGATATTGAACTGTTTTTATTACTATTCCGACATCCATCAATTTATGTGCACGAGTGTATATCTCATAAACAGCTCAATACCTTTGACAACTTAATTTAGTCGGGTTACCGGGTCGGCTACTGGAGTAGGTAGTAATTTTGAATTTTGGGTATCAATTTTATCTCGCAGCACTAATTTTCTATGTAGGTTTGAGGAAAGCGACTAGCCCCTGAAACTTGGAATCAACATTCAAAGTCGTGGTCCTGCTGAACGAGCGCGCAAAAGTTATCGTCGTTGATTTCTCGGTAAATACAAATGTTTCAGTTCGGTTTTTGTTACGAAATGAATCACATTTAAGGGCACTAATTATTTGTATACTTAGAATAGCTGTAGCATGCCCCCCTTTTTCTGCGCTCATGGTGGTCCTGCTGAAGGGAGCGTGACTACCTCAGGACCACCTTGAAAGACGATTTTCTCGAAAACTACTAAAGCACCATTTCTGTTTGTTGTTCGAGCACTATTTAGCACCAATTGAGCACTAATTATTTGCCAAATATGGAAGCGATTGGCGTTGGTGGTCCTGCGGTAGTCACGGACATCATACATTTCGTTTCTGTCGCCCGCCGCGCCAGACGCTCATGCGATTCGTTCGGAAAAGTTCACCGGTCGCCGCTACGCGTGGCCTGATTAGTACATTTCTATAAAATTATTTCGCCGTTCGCACCGCGCGAATATTCGCTGCAGCAGCGAATATCCCGTGGCCAGGCTGTTAGGGTGCTGGGTGTGCATGTTGAGGGGATATTTCTACACATTACAAAAAAAATAAAACCCACATCTGTGTCAATATATAAATTTATTAACTCCTTCACTTAGCAACAGGTTTAACTGGTTTCTTAGTTTTCTTAACACCTGCGGGCTTCTTAACTCCTTTCGCTTTCTTGGGTGGAGGAGGGGCGGTTTTCTTGGCTACTGGCTTCTTAGGCTTCTTCGCAGCAGCGGCCTTAGCGGCTGTCACCCTACGCAAGCGTAGTTTTTCGGCTTTCACGGCAGGGTCGGCTGCTGACAGCTTGATCTGTGAATAGGTTTTGATGTTAGTGGATGTTAATTTGAAGTAATTTGGGGTGAGATACGTTGGTCAGGTCAGACAGTGTCAACGTGTGAGTAATCATGGTTCTCATAACCCAATGCTCTGAAAGAGTGTATCATCATTTTGGAGATTAATAAAATAGCATCACACCTGCTTTCCTCGAAAGGATGGGCAGGTGTACAGTAAACCCGTATTTCGCATGTTAATTAAATCCCAAGTAATAGGGAGCAAGTTTATACAAAGTCAAATTAAATTCAATGTCGAAACTCTTAAACAGCAAGGCAATTGTTCAACGCGCTCGCTGCGTATTGCGCAACGCGTTCGCCACGTTTGCGTAACGAGAGCGATTGACGTCAGTGTACAAGAGAGAGCGAGACAAAACGAGTGTACAATACTGTGAAAACACGGCGTATACGTCGCGTATAGATAAACTCGCCACTCCAAATTACTGTTTCATTGTGTGTAGTTACATCCTTATGAAAGTTTGTATGTAGTTGTAAGTACTCGTAATATCTCACTTTTTACCAGATTTGTTGGTCAACTAATCATAACTAGCCGATCGCGCAAGACAACGCACGTGTCGTTTTCATAGAGTACGTCAGTGCAGCGCCATACTAAAATAATGAGCGATTAATGACGCCAGTAGCCGAGCAACAAATCCGTGATTTGGTTTTGTTTGTCGGCCGTCTCATTACGCACACACGCGTAAAAATAGTTTCAAACGTTTTGAAGGAGAGGCGTGCCATATTATCGTAGTTAATCTCTAGTCGCGGTTAGCTCGCTCGCACTCGCGGGAACACGTTCACAGTTCGCTAGAAACACGCTGGTAAATAAATCGTCAGTGTCATAACGCCTATAAAGATACTTACTCCACGCTTCTCAGCCAGAGCTAGGGCCTTGACATTATTCCTCCTATCCTGGTCAAGAATGGCCTTCCTTCTGGTCACAGCCGAGTACGGGTTCAACCTCAGCATAGCCTTAGTGTTGGTCAGGGGGTTCAACTTCCTGGTTGCACGGACTACACGCTTGCTGCAAGAGAGAAATGGAAGGGGTTAGACGATGTAGAGGGGATGAGGGTTGTGAAGAGGGGGGTAAGGTGGTTCAGAAAGTGTCAACGTGTGAGTAATCATGGTTTTCATAACCCAATGCTCTGAAAGAGAGTATCATCATGTTGGTGGAATAAATCGTGTAACTAGTTCGTAAGAGAGCTCCCACAGACTAACTACGCGAGCTAGGTCCCAGATCCCTCGCTTCTTAGTTCATTCGAGAAGACCGCCTAGTCACGTCACTAATGCCGCTCACTTGCTGCACATAGCGCACATGTGCTTATCATGGCTCGTTCAGAGGTTCGGTCAAATCAAACAAAAAGAACGCATGCAGGATCAGTAGCAAAGCGAGCGAACCAACTGCCTTTCTCTGGTTTGAGACAGGAGCTGGCGAACTAAAGGACGACAAGCCTAGCGCTCCGGGGCCAAGTCTGCTATTTTCAATGATTGGTCATTATGACGACCATACCAAGGCAACGCCATGACCATTGTGCCAATAGTTTGCAACCTCCTAAATTCATAATGGCGTGACAGTGGTCCATAAGGAAGTCAAAATAATAGGGGATTGTCAGTACGAGATTACCAAATACAGACAATTTTTCCAATGGAGTATCATTGGCACGTCAACGGAAAATCATAAAGACGCTTTTCAATTAGGAGATTAGCTAAACTGTCAAACTCTACAATTACGGTGCCAATGATCGGCCATTCGGACACAACTGCGTTTTCACTGCTAGGCAGTGGCGTAGCTAGGGGGGCGGGGGATACGCACCGGGTGCCACCTGATTGGGGGTGACACCAGGACCGTGAAAATAAAAATTTACGTACTATCACGTCTAAATAATTTTAAAAAAGCGAATATGTTTTTCAACTACAATGTTTAAGTTTGTTCTTGGGATAAATTCAACCCAACTACGGAACCCATCCCTGTGCGTGGTTCGACACGCACTTGGCCAGTTTTTATTCTTAGGTTACACAATTTTGCGCACCGGGTGTTACCAATGCTAGCTACACCACTGCTGCTAGGACTAGCCTTCCTCTCTCTGAAAGTGAGCGGGCAAGATGATAAAGTAATAAGGTATACGAACTTGGGCGCGCGCAGCACCTTCCTGATCTCGTCAGACTTGAGCAGACGGCTGAGGTCTGTGTTGGCCATCTTAGGCTGGGGAAGGTTGAAGTTCTTCTTCTCCTTTGAGGGAGTCTTCCATGAGCCGAACAGGGAGTCTGTGGAAAGAGAGAGAAACTAATATAATAATAGGTAATGGAGGGAATTGTTTGTTGGAAAACATATTATTTTATTGGACTTTCGGCTCAAATATTTCAACATTCTGTCAATTTTGTTTCTAGGAAGTTCATTCATCATTCGCCGAAAGACGTCCACTGCTGGACATAGGCCTCCCCCAAAGGGTTGCCATAATTGCCACGCTTGGCAATCGCAGTATGGTGTTAAAATGCATAGAGAACGCTGCTGCCCATTCTCTAGTAAGCCCTTAGTCGCCTTTTACGACACCCACGGGAAGAAATAGGATGGTGGTATTCTTTGTTGGTTTTCATAAAATTATATCAATGGAATTGATTTATTTTGGGAGTTTAAAGTCTTGTTGATGTATAACATCTTTACTCTCGCTTCTGTGAGTGATTTCTTACAAATGGACGGAAGTGTTTAACAGGAAGTGACAGCTTGAGCATGGAATAAGTAAGTACTTTTAAATAGCATGTAATTAGTATGTACTTTATTATAATAGCATGGAATTAGTAGGTACTTAGTAGAGGAGTAATTTCAGTTGTTGCTCAGTTGCTTATTACCAAGGCGAGATGTCAGATGTTACACATCATATGCGACTACTGTAAGGCTCGCTTTTTTTAAGTAATTATCTATGACCTGGCTGTCGATTGCGATGTTGAACGTTTGGATAACGTGATGTCTTTGTAAATAGTTGATTTTTTTGGTACCGTAACATTCTTCTTAATTAATTACTTTAAAAACAAATAGGTTTTGCGACTTGGTCAATCATCGAGCTTCTTCGAGCTTCAAAAACTAGCAGGACGTTTTCAAGAGTTGTATTTAGTAAACTGTCTTTTTTGAATGTGGTTACAAGCACCTTAAAAATGAATATATTTCTTTTGAAATATCTCATCATTAAAAAAAACATTGAAGTAATTAATATGGTCCCGTAGCAGGACGTTTTCAAGAGTTGTATTTAGTAAACTGTCTTTTTTTAATGTGGTTACAAGCACCTTAAAAATGAATATATTTCTTTTCAAATATCTCATCATTAAAAAAAACATTGAAGTAATTAATATGGTCCCGTGTGGTGCCGGACGTAAAGAATAGCACAATCCTATTTCCGCGACTAAGGGACTTACTAGAGAATGGGCAGCAGCGTTCTCTATGCATTTTAACATCATACTGTGATCGCCAACCCGCCTGCCAAGCGTGGCGATTATGGCAACCCCCCCCCCCCCCCTCCCCCCAATGTTAGGGGAGGCCTATGTCCAGCAGTGGACGTCTTTCGGCTGAAAAGGTGATGACGATGATGAAATTATATGTATTCCACAGGTCGACACATTGACAGACTAGTTGTCCGAGTCAATGTTTCCTAAGGGAACTATAATATACCCCTCGATATTCGTAACTCGATTTTGTATAAAACAAAACGAGTAAGGCTTATAGGGGAAACAATATTTTAGTATCTAATTCATTGTTCTATTTTTTTTTTAACATTTATACATCACGCCTGTATTCCCCGAAGGGTTAGGCAGAAGTGTACCTATAGTACACCCATATTTCGCCAGTTATGTTTAAGTCCCATGTAATAGGGGGCGAGCCTATTGCCATCAGCCGGGCACAAATCCAGACTCCAGGATGCTACTGAGAAATTCCTGGTTGAAAAACCTAATAACACTGCCCGACCTGGGAATCGAACCCGGACCTGACGATTTTTTTTCTTATTTATAATCTCATTTTATGCTGCACCGGTCGACGTCAGCACTTCAACGCCGGCTGTCGCTGAGACATTAAGAAAATAGAACACTGAACTCTGTGAACGCGTTCAAAATATTCTAGTTTCTAGGCGTATTGTTAACACCCAATTTCGTTTATAAACCGATTTCAAAAAACGAGATTCTGTATTCGAACCGTGTGTATGTATGTCTGAAACTTTAACAATTACTGTTGTTTGTCAAAAAAAAAAAAACCTATTATTATTGAACTCACCAAGCCTGTCGAAAGCGGACTGGGTCCAGATACAGAAGCGTCCGAGGTGACCACCGGGCGCCAGCTTCAGAAGGTTGAGCTTGTCCACATTCAGCATCTCGACGCCGGGAATGTTGCGGAAGGCGCGGGTCAGACCCTAACGATAGGAAAGAGAGAAATAAGTACGGAGTACTAGTCCTAGGGTAGTCATCTCTTGTACTATGAGAATAGCTAATTCCGTGGCAAAATATTAGCCACAAGGTGACAGCGGGCCGACTGACACTACATAATATATGAATGTATCGACATTCAATGAGGCTATTTTTTGTTTTTTTTTCGCCTGTGGTGAAAATATATGGGCGTCCAAACAAAAAGGGTCCAGTTCTCGGCATTTAGATTTCCGAGATATACGCAGTTTTGTAAAATTGCATTTCACGATTTTAATTGATTATTCATTAATGCTCAATTATGTACAAGTTCATATACTAAATGACGTTATATGATGTTACTAAGTAACAGAAATTTTAAGAGAAAAGTTTAGTAAAAAAAAAGTTAATTAAAAAAATCAAAAACCCGACTGCGTTAAAAGTGAACTTAAAAAAAGATGGAAACAAGATTTATATAAGTTAATAAGTACTATAAACAATCTCATGCAGTCGGAGGCATCTTCCTAACAATAACGGCCTATTGCCTCCGACTGCATTCTTCGAAAATGTTCTTAACTAACTTTTTAGACCTTTGCATCCTGCTTATGCGTATGAATTTTCATTAAAATCGGTTCAGTCAGTTCGAAAAACGAGGGCTTGAAAGTTTGTATGAAATGCCGTACGTCGGAAACGCTTTAATAAAGATTTTTTCTAAACTATATAGTATGTTAGTAAATTTGTAGCGACACGTATGATCCGCTATGCGTACAAACGCGTGCAGTTCGGTTGTGCCGCGTCGATATCACCCTTAAACGAAACTAGAGCTAGTAAGCGCTTTAGCCATACGCTGCCGGGGTGAGAGGATAGGCAGAAGTCTTAGAAATAAGCAGAAACGATGATTAGTTCCTAAAAGTTAGAATGAAAGTCACAATGAGAGTACTCAATTTTGAAATATCTCAATGCTTTTGGAATCTCAGAGAGTATGCGCCGGAATATTTCAAGGCCCGGACTTTTTCCTTTACTTGTGCTGTGAGACCTTGCTTCTTGCCAAATTTCATGATTCTAGGTCAACGGGAAGTACCCTATAGGTTTCGGAAAGTATGAAAATATGTACGAATTTGTATTGTGTTGTCTTAGAGGCTTTATTATTTTAGAGCTTTAAAGTACCGTAGACCTACGTATTTGATATTAATTTCAACTTGATACCACCAAGCATTCCGGAGAAAAAAGGGTCTTTTTTTTAAACGTTGCTCCACAGTAGGAATTCCTCCTGTATCGTGGGTGCGTTTACAAACATTTAATTCACATACACAAACAGCCAGACCCGGAACAACTACTTGTAGGTCATACAAATATTTGCTCCGTGCTGGAATCGAACCCGCGACACGCAGCGCAGCAGTCAATCGCTTAACCACTGCGCTAACCGTGTCGTCAACGTGTCTTGACAGACATACAGATGGACAACAAAGTGATCCATTATGGGTTCGGTTTTTTTTTTTAAAGGTATGGAACCCTAAAAAGAGATTAAGTATGATCTAAGACCTTTACTGACTTTCATGATTTCATGAAAGTCATTCAATGGAACAAATTAACTTAGAGAAATGTATTAATGATTCTAATGATAATAATTCTGTAAATACATGTCTGTTATAGTCGCGAATCATATTTTTATCAAGATAAAACCTGACATTGACCTGCAAATTGCAAAAAACGTAAGAAATTTTGAATTTCACGGGCTACAGCTGCGGATTCACCTTAAGTAAATTAGGTTAGTTAGTTTCTTGACAATAGTGTAGATCACAGATTCAGAGTAGGCTAGATACCGCATGTTCATTAGATAGTATGAAAACCGAGCGTGTCATCTTTTTTATACCTACGATGACGTCACCCCAGACATTTAGTGATGTGCTCAACGTAAACAGAATCGGTTCAATCGCTGAGCGCGTCTGTTAGCTAATAGACTTCGTTAAGAGTGGACGTGCGTTGACATTTTTTCATTTGATATGCAATAGGAAGTCGTAATAATACCCGAAGTTTGTGCACTGCACAAACTTCGGGGCACGCTTGGTCGGACGGCTTGTGGGATCTAGCCTACTCTAAATCTGTGGTGTAGATGCTGCAGACCCTTACCTGGTCCTTGTGGTAGATGATGAGGGGTCCCTTGCGCTGCACGCGGCGACGGTTGCGCATCTTACCCTTACCAGCGCGCAGACGCTGGGATTTGTACACCTAAGCAAAGAAAAATGCAGTTTTATTTAAGTGTATAAAATCAAGTCATTTATTCAAGCTAGGCTGAGAATAAGCACCGATCGAACGTCAAAATTACATAAGACAGTCCCTCAGAAACGCCCACCCTGCTCCACCTCCTAGTGCTGGGAAAAAGAAGTGTCGCAACAAACTCCCCAGCAGCACAGCTGTCTGTTCAGTTAAAAAAACTTGATTCTATACAATAGTATGTACAATAATTTACGTTACGCAACTAAGAACATTCAATTATTATCCATGCTAGCTTTTTTTTTTTTGGTGGGATAGTATCATAATAACTTCTCAAAGGATTTCTGTTCACCTAAGCGAGAACAAAAAATGACGAAAGACTATGTTTTTGAAGACTGGGTACCTAACCTATGCATACCTACATATTTTATTTTTATTTTAATGTTTTTACTGTTTAAATTGTATATGGGTATTTTGCCTGAAATAAACACAATTTTTTTTTTATTTAAGTTCCTCTGTTATCGGGACTGGTCACAAACCTTAACTCCGAGCTACAGAGTTTTCCAATGGACAACACTAATACCATTTTGCTTGGCCTGGGAATCGAAACCAGAACCTCAAGCTTAGCACTTGCAACCACTAGATAAATTAAGAGGCCCTTTTTACAGGAAACTATTTCGCCGAATTTCATTAATCATTATTACAGAGCAAATGTTTTCCACAGTTTACGTCCGCATTGAACAATGATATTCAGCCGGATGGTTGGCTTGGAAGTTTAATGTATCTCCATAGACATAACGACAGATATATAGATCTGTAATTAGCTTTTAAGGAGAAAGTCACTTGTCAATGTGTTTTGTCAAATCTGCGATGATCTATGGAATAATATTCTTATATTGTCATTGAAAAATCATAAGACGACACTTGAAGATATAAAATTAACCAAGATTGTCAAATGAAAAACATCTTTCAAATGAAAAACATCTTTTAGGGTGGCCTAAATTTAGAATTTCGAGGTAAGTATTCCAAAAATCAAATCAAGTCGTCAGAACCCCCAAAACTCTGACAACCAGTCTTAAGACACTGACAACAGGTGAACCGCAGTCACTGTCAGACTGCATACAAAAGAAAGAGAAGCGCGATGACACAACGCTTGTAATTTATTACAAAATATGAAGCAATTATCTATTTACTCAAAAATGAGTTGAGTAATCGAAAATAAAAAAAACAACCAAGTTCTGCATACAAATAAGACGTTCTTGTTATTAACTAAATACCAATCGTACGTTGATATTTAATACAGATATTTTGGCAAGGCATATCGTATACCACAGTCACTGGGTTGTGGAGGTCAGATAGGAAGTCGCTCCATGTAAGTATTCAGCTACATCCAACTGGAAGCCGACCCCATTATGGCTGGGAAAAGGCTAGGCAAATGCCTATAGATTGGCCTTCGTAGGTATTCTGATCCATTTGGATACATTCTCATCAGAATTTTTTGGAACCAACTATAGTTTAACAAGTACTTCAACTAACCTTGAGGACATCAGACCAAGCCTTGATGCGTCTCAGGAAGATGACTGCCTGTTTGGTCTTGTTGATCTCCTGGACTTTGTCGGAGACCACCAGCGGCAGCTCAGGTACTTTCTCGATGATGTGACCTGAACAGAGACGAAAAGATTTTGTTTTCTTTGTCAAAATAAAACTGGTGTTGTGATTTTCATAGCTTAGTAATCTTTAATCATTATGGCGATAATTGCGCTCAAAATCTGGGGCATTTCAAATGATCCTGACCGATAACCGAAATAAACCAGACGCACATGGACAGAGCTAAACGGCTGGTAAATTATTCATCTTCATGGACATCCTCTATTTCCCCTTTTTAAGCCAATTAAAAATAAGAGGAGGTTACCAGCAGGGCTCGGAAACCGGTTACTTTCTATGCAACCTTAACTGTTATTATAAAGGTTTTCGAATATATTTCGTTTAATATTTTGTTACAAAATCAATGATCAATGATGATGCAATCTTTGAAGCTAATATCAATTACATCAAAAATATTTTGTATCTTCGGAAATAAAAAATAACCGGTTTCATGCCCAGGTTACCAAACAGTTCGTCAGAATCGATTACTAGATGGATCGATATGGAAAATTCTTGTTTTCTTTGAAAGGGTGTACTTCCTACGTGATCCCATATAAATTTTATTAACTTTGCTTGTTTTTTTGCAGTGTTATTTGAATTTGTGTGGGTGTAGGTACTACAACTAAAAGGTATAAAAAACAACACACTTCCAAAAAAAACAACTACTATACTCCATCTGAAATAAGATTAGACATTTACATAAACATTTTTTTCCAGTCCGTTCAACTGATTGACTTCTATTGCGTTGGTGGCATGACAAATGGCAGCTGTAATAAACAGTTGGTATTGTAACCACGTTTTGCTTTTAATGCTATCCTTATGCCTACGGAATAGAAGTCAAAATCGGTTGAACGGACTGTAAAAAAGCTTGTTTTTATGCCTAATCTTATTTTTTAATTTTCTAGTGACCTTCTTAGGAAATATAGAAAAGCGAATGTTTTCCACAGTTTACGTCCGCGTTGAACAATGATATTCAGCCGGATGGTTGGCTTGGAAGTTTAATGTATCTCCATAGACATAACGACAGATATATAGATCTGTAATTAGCTTTTAAGGAGAAGTCACTTATCGACGTGTCAGACGATAGAGGATTAAAATCAAGAAAGACATGAACTCTAAAAGCATAACACTTGCAACATATACAGGGTGTCCCAGAAATCAACGTCAAGCCGGAAAGGAGTGATAGTCACGACCAAGAAAAAATCTTGGCCATATACTTTTCAAATTATAAGTATTAAACAATGTATCGGTAAAACTGTCACCCTGTGATGATCTTTCAAATCCAACTGACACCCTGTGATGATCTTTCAAGTCCTGTGACTACAAATTAAATATTAACTTATTACTATAAATAACTACTACAATTTACTAATTTAAAAATATATTTTTTTTTATAATTATTATTATTATTTATTTTTGTTATTATTAAATATTAAATTTTCTGTAAAAAAAATTATGTAGTGTAACCATGAATAACCCTTCTATAAAACGATTTTTGAGGCGAAACCACGTTTTTCTCCGTAAAACAGTCTCATCACAAGTTAAATAAGTCAAAAGTTATAAAAGTTTGAAATAATAGTAAATTTCAATGAGCTCTGCTGATAAAAATACCCGTTTTGAGTTGCAACAGTATTCCTATAGAGCTGCGACATGAAGCAATGGATTAGGAATGTACTTCAAAAAAATTCAGATTGTGATTCAAACTGTTCCACAATTAGGGTGCAGTTTGTTCCACCATCAATTACAAACTTAGAAAAGCATCTATTAAATAATGGCTTGGGCAATCTAGAAACTAATAGCTAGGCAATCCGGAAACTAATGGCTAACGTTATAATTCATTGTTATAATAAACAATGTTAACTTAAACCCTAAAAATGCATGTCGGAAACGGCAGAATATTATTAACTTTTATAAGCCGGCACTAGCCGCGGATTGCGGAAGTAATAACAGATCCCAAGATCCCCGGCCCAAGTGTAGGAAGGGAACCCTGAGGTGGTTTTTAGTCAGTAAGAGTCTGATAGACCCCTCCGCCCGCCCCAGGGCGGAAGACATCCATGAGGATTTTCCACCCCGTGAAAAAAAAAAAAAAAAAGGTTGTTGGAATTGCATTCCGCGATTTTAATTGATTATTAATATTATTACTCAATTATCTACAAGTCTATGTAGTTTTTCTCAAATCAATCTTTTCAACTTCAAATGTGTGATTTAAAAAAAAAGTGCCTGTTTTTGAATATTTTTTTCAATCCTTTTTATCAATTGACTATTCTAAATACCGAATCTAGTCTTAACTCAATTCTCCACTACAGGACCCTTTTTGCTTGGACGTCCCCATTTTGACAAATAAATGGACTATTACTATACCTCTGGCCTGCACAAGGGCAGGTACACCGCTTGCGGCGACAGCAGCGGCGACGGCGGCACGCCTCTGACGTAGATTCACGCGGCGATGCCAACGACGCCACGGCTTGGTAGGTGCGAACATGCGACCTCCGCGACACATGTTACCGAACGCACCCTGGCCAGACCTGAATGAGGACAGGTATCACTATCAGGTAGTTACGCACTCTGGCCAGCACTGAATGAGGACAGTTATCACTATCCGGTAAAATTACGCGCTCTGGCCAGACCTGAATGAGGACAGTTATCACTATCAGGTAGAATTACGCACTCTGGCCAGACCTGGATGAGGACAGTTATCACTATCACGTTAAGTTACGCACCCTGGCCAGGCCTGAATGAGGACAGTTATCACTATCTGGTAAAATTACACACCCTGGCCAAACCTAAATGAGGACAGTTATGCGAGTTATGCTTTGTAGCTGCGCGCCGACACCGCGCCGCGCAGGCTTTGCGGCTCTCGGCAACCCACTGAGATATGGGTCGCGTGCGACCCGGTGGGCGGTAGCTTGTTAGCGCGCGTAAGTACAGACGCCAGTAGGTCAAGCTAGCCGACACTGTCAAATTTTCCCAATCAACCTTCAAGCCTAAGCTGTCGCGGTAAAGTTGAAAATATATTAAAGAAATTTGATAGATTGTAGTAGCTTGATGTACTGGCGTCTGTAAATCTCATAAATTTTGAAAAAAAGCGGCTGAGTGCGAGAGAAACTCGCTTACCGATAATTCAAGTGTGACGTGCGGTGGTTGACTGCACGCTGTTTTTCCAGCTAAAGAAAACAATCGGAACAAAAATAAATGATCGAATTAATCAAGTAAGAATATCTTACCTGTGGGTACCACCACCACGCACACGGGGGATACGTGCTACAGCACGTCCGGTACCCCATGACTCGGCACTGGTCTGGTGACCTGGTAGACAATGACAGACAATTTGTTAAAAAAAAGTAAAAAAAAATACCTTGACCTTGGGTTGAGCCGAGGTGAAATGCCATTATGTATGGAAAATATCTAAGTTGTTGAAATTGAAGAAAAGCTTGTTATAAGATCAATTTGAAATTTTTTGATTTGTTGACTTTGACCTTGACTTGTCTCAAGGTCAACTATATGTTTTTCTATTATATGTAGTTTTAAAATGTATTTTATTTACACTATAGCTGTATAGATTACATAAAATAAATTAAAGACTACATTCACAATGGGCACCTCATTTTAGAATTAACATGGTAATGAATTATGGATTGATTCCTTTCAAGTGATGTCCTCAAGCTAATCCTCCCATTTTCTTAAAGGTTGTGTGTAGTAAAAACTCTGCACCCGTCCCCACTATGGAGTGGGTCCAGAACGCCATGTCTTTACTTTGATGTTGCACTAATCCGCAGTAACGCTCCACGGCAATATCATCCGAGAGTGTGGACATTTAGTGCTAATTAGAGAATGTTTTAACGAGGAATGAAGACTTACATCATGTTTTACAAAGACTAATAAAAAAACTTATAACTGTAATAAATAAGTTCCTTTGTAAAATTTGAACAGTACTAGAAGTGAAAGGATTCCTGTTCACGTAAAAATCAAGGAAACAATATTTTTTGGGCTTCTTAGAAAACTCATAAGTTTTTTTTTGTATATGCAGTATTTCCTCAAATACATTGAGACTAATATGTTAAAGTTTAATCAAAATTGTTTGAAAACCAAGTTTACAGTAATCTGAGAAACTACAAAATATAATTTATCTTGGCTACAACTCCAATTAAGTTAAGAATATTCCTTTTTAAGCTTTACTTTATAAGCCCAATAGTTGGACTTATTCCAATTAAGGGAAACCCTAAAACATAAGCTTAAATAGTAAGGCAACTCACCGGCCTCCTTGTTGACAGAGTACGGCTGCCTGGCATTCTTGGACATGGACACGTGCACATCGTTGACAAGGTCAGGCCGGATGGGGGCCTTGAAGACGAACGGGAGAGGGAGGGAGGCGCCAGCGACTGCCTCGCTCTTCTCCGTGTAGACCGACACAAGCGGTCGGGCGACTGATAGACTCTGGAACAAAGGAAAAATTGAGGTTTGATGTTTATAAACATGTGGAATATGTCTAATATAAGACAATATAAGCAGAGTAAATAACTCTGATATCCTACTTCTGATTATGATTACAAATGATATGTCTGAGCTTGGATGTTTGTTAAACAATCACATCAGGCTGACTGGATTCAAATGAAAGGCACACTGGTAAAACTTGACCTAGGATAGCGCATAGAGTTCTAACTAAGGTTCTAACTTTATTATTCTAATAATATTTTATATAGTTTTATTTTTTAATGTTTTGTTAATGTGAGAACGGTGTAGGCTGTAGATTTGTAGACCATTTTCTATTTCATTACGTACCTGGTACTTTTGACAGGCCTACACTTGACTGTCCTCTCATACCTATAAACGCTGCGGTTTGAAAACATTGTAAAATCCAATTATTTTTAAAAGAGTAACCGTGGAGTTTCTGGCCGGCTCTTCTCCATAGGAAACAACCACTTGGAACCGTGCACCTAGCTTCTGACGTTTCATAAGTGTCCATGTGAAATAAAATATTTTGATTTTATTTTTTTTATCCTGGTAGTGTTTGCGTGGGTAATTTCCAAACTCCACTCTGCCAAAAGCTAGTTTCATATATTAATGTAAAGCCATATATGGCAAGATTCTTAAAAGCTATGTCTCTATCTAATTAATTTAATTGTATGTAAATACCTGCAACCTTTGCAAATAAACAAATACCCTTTGTATTCTAACCAATAACACTTTCTGGATGCAATCATTTATTAGTATTTAACATACAACTATTCGTATTCTGTAGGCTTTACAATATAATGTTTAAAGACGGAATCAAACATCCCACAATGCAGAAGCTCATTGCTAAACCACTGGTCCAACAGTCTGTATTTAAGTGTTGAGTAGGCTTGTCACAGAAAAATTATGACTCATAACTTTTTTTACACAACTGCTTCCTAAGCAATTATAACAAATATATACTATACCACATTAACGACACATTAACCCATTTTTTTAATTGTTTTGTGTTCCACAAGTCGACACACAACCAGTATTTACCAGCCATGTTTCCTAAGGGAACTGTTTACTATACCCCATAAAAATGTACCTAGAAGACTATGGTAGTGCAGCTAGGAAGAGTTTAGGGGAAGTTGAACTTACAACCAACACTTACAAAATTAAAAATACTTTTGAAGGTATCATAAAAATAGCGGAAGTTACCACATTTTTCACTTTTAACATGAGTTTTTTACAGCGAGAGGTGTAATTGAAAGGTTATAAAGCCACATTGAGATGTTTTGAGGTTGTTTTCCATGGAAAAGTCAAGGACTCTGGCAATTATATTAGGCGAACGAACTATCATAACCTCAAAACTTTCACGCATTTTCTTAACAATAAAAAGTTGTAAAATAGCCTTTTCAGGAGATATTTTACAGCAGAAGATAAATAATTAGGGTTCTACATCGTTTTGTAACAATGATCGCAATTTTATTACGGAAAATAAACAAGGGATGCTTCGATGGCGTGTGGAATTAATCGATCGAAAAGTCATTTTCGTATACAACTTATGAAGTAATATAGCTATAAAACAATAGTTTGTCCCTTAAAAATGTTGAATTAACACAAATAACTTACGAAACACCATCCTATTCTTGTTATTTTGTGAAATGTAAAAGCAAACACGTGTTTCGAGCACGGCAACAAATTAATTTTAACTACACACTTTCACTTCATCGGATTGTATCACTTAACAATATTATACGTTAGAAAATCACATCGGTTTCTATTAAACTTACCATTTCGCTTTAGAAGCGAAGTTATTCCTCCAAAAAACACTATTGGCGGCGGTACAGACCATCCGCCATGCCACGGAGGAGTAAAAAGACCGGAAATTAGAATAGTTTTTTGACAGTACGAAAAGGCAGTGACCAGCCCTAAAAAATATTTTTGTTTATTGTTTGTGAAATAACTAACTCATGAATTTCTATTATTTCATAATGCGAAAAACATAATAAAACATAGATGTGTTTGATTTATTTGATGCTTATTCGACAAAACACTGCAAACTATAGAAAAAAAGCGTAATGTTTACAACTGGGCCAAGCTTTGGGGCCAAGACATTTTGTATAATGTAAAGCCACGTTAGTCGAATCACAGAGTACATTTGTTAAAGGAGAGTCGAATACTGACAACTAAATGACATTTAAGTAAACACCAACACGAATTATTTTATATAGTTACAAGTATTTTGAAATAATAATAATATTGTATGTGAAGTTATTATGAAATTCAACAAAAATAATCTTGAAAGAGTACTGAACTTATTTCTGTATTCAAAGCCGTAAAGTGCACATGAAATATTGTGTTTGGTTCGAAACATTCCTGGATGCCAAATTAAACCTGTGAAACTCCCTTGAACAGGTAGCTGGACTGCTTATCGCTAGTTTAATAACAATATACTAGTCATGTATGTACGACGCTATAAGCAGCACAGTGTTTCAGATTTTTGTGCACAGGCTTCGCTCAAAATACATGATTAGATCAAGTTTGTAACATTTGTGCCTCATCCGCGCTTACGCAAACAGCAAACTATGAGCTGTGTTGCCCAATTTTAGGATGAAAGCGTTTGGGTAGCTAGCCGGTGAAATTCAAATTTTCTTAAGTTTTTTGAGTATGTTGATCTAAATATATGATTAACCGCCGTATCAAATACTAGCTGCGCCCCGCGGTTTCACCCGCGTAAGTCTCGATCCCAGAGGAATATCGGGATAAAAAGTAGCCTATGTCTTAATCCAGGGTGTCAGCTATCTCGTTACAAAATTTTATCAAAATTGGTCCAGCTGTTTGAACGGGAAGAAGTAACAAACATACACACACACACACTCACAAACTTTCGCCTTTATAATATTAGTGTGATGTGATGTGATATATGTACAGTATTATAATCATAAAAATCATCAATACAACTCTCAAGTACAGACGCCAGTAGGTCAAGCTATCCGAAACTGTCAAATTTTCCCAATCAACCTTGAACCTTATGCTGTAGGGATAAAGTTGAAATTCTATTAAAGAAGTTTGACAGATTGTAGTAGCTTGATGTGCTGGCGTCTGTACATAATACCCTATTGCATGACTATTGAATTTTGAAATTTGAAGGAGTTATATTGTTGATTCTAGTGATTATAATTCTGTAAAGCCATATTTGTTCCGGTCGCGAATCATATTTTAATCTTTTTAATTAACACATAACCTGACACTGACTTGCAAATTGCAAAAACATAAGAAATTTTGAATTTCGCGGGCTACCTTAGCGCATCCCCTTTACCAAAAGTTCGTGTGGCTCCTTATAGCTTTGGACGCTCCTACCGCAAGTTAGGCACGAAGGATTTACCCTGCTCCTGTTCTGAAGTATAATAGGCATTTATATTGCAAATGAAGCCATGCTTTTTATTAAATGTATTTTGTAAAAGTACTGTATCTGCTTATCAAATTAATTTACAAACTTAACATTAAGTAGTAATTTTTGCCCCTAGCTTACTATTGTAATCTTCATAATTCAATTCAATTTTTTAAAGGTTCTGGCTCCATCGACAACTTTCGATGATTTTGCCAATGTCAGGGTATGAGAGAGTAATGAATGATCGTAAACTGTTTCATAACTATTGATTAGTGTTTGTAGTGGTGACATCCATGGATCCCCATGCTAAAAAAGAGGACAAAACATTTTTGATTAGTACATGAAAAACGTCACAAAATAAATGTTAGAATAATGTGTCGTATTTCTACAGCTTCAATGGATGAAAAACCAAAATGCAGTCACGATGAGCCAGCACAGAAAGATCAATCAGCAGCTCTAGATGACCAAGCGGCTCTAAAAGAGGAATCTCCAGCAACAAAAATACAAACAAAAGACAGTCCAGCTTATTCGGAAGACCAATCCACTGCACCGAAAATTCAGACTGTATTAAAGATAGACCAAACCATTTATTCAATAGACCAACCCGCACTTTTGAAAGACCAATCGGCTGATTCGAAAGAGGAATTGGCTCATCCGAAAGACCAACCAGCGGCATATTCGGAAAACCAACTGGCTTATTCGAAAATTCAAAATGCTTTAACAGAAGACCAACCGGCAACATATTCGAAAGACCAACTGACTTACTTTAAAAGTCAAAATGCTTTAACATTAGACCAACCGGTCTTAGCAAACGTTGAAACAGGTTTTCCGAAAATTCACATTGCATCAAGACAAATCAAATCATATTCGTCGGTAGAACAATCAGTTACATCAACGATTCACATTGACTCTACTAAAGATGAATCGTGTTCGTCAAAAGAACAAACGGCTTCAAAAATTCACACTTACTTAACGGATGATTCAGCTTCATCAAGAGAACTAACAATTACACCAAAAATTCAAATTGTTTCAACAAAAGATGAAGCGGCTATGACGGCTATCCCGAAAAATCTGGTGGATGCATTAGTGGAAAATTATTCAAAACAATTTGAGCCAGCAATATCCGTGCGTGCTGCAAGGCTGGCTTCAGCAACCCTTTCTTGTACTAAGAATAATGATTATTTAAGTTCCAATGCACCTTTAAAAATCTGTTCATCCACGCAAAGCCCGGTTACAACTCAGCCTTTGTCTCACTTGCCACTCGCAGTGTCGGTGGCCGTTGCAAGTCAACCCCCAAGTTTATTCTTACAAGCCTTATCCAAATTAAACGACAGTTCTTTAACCCTTGCAGGTAGTAGTCATGGTAGACTAAAGTCATCCTCTAACTTGAGTAGAGTCTACAAAATCGAATCTGGGGAAATAACGCCACCCGACTCCTTAACAAGTGCCCCGCCAACTTATTCGTTTGTGTTACGCCAATTGTCAGTCAGAAGGAGGCCCAGATTTATGGGAACATTTATTCCATCACCCTCTTTCGTTCAACACGCTCCTCCACCTACTTATGCTGGTGCTTTTGATGTTTACATCGAACCAGCTCTTCCTCCGCCTCCTGCGAGGGTCTACACTTTTGGATTCACTTCGATGCCTATAGTTTGCCCCGAATGCGGATACACGGGCATGACAGTAGTAACAAGTCATGTAACTATTTGCACACATTTATGTGCATTTATTTTATGTTTACTCTGCTGTTGGATATGTGCCCCCTTGCCATATTTGTTAAGGTCATGTAAGGACGTTTATCATTATTGTAGAAATTGCAGGAGTTTTTTGGGTATGTATTGTCCAACTAATCCCGAGAGTGTTACTTATCAGAATGTTACATAACGTTTCTTTTTGTAATAATGAGTTGGTTTGAGTATTTTTAATTTTAATATAATTTTATTTTGTAAAACGTTTTTTTTTAGTAAGTGTAAAGTTTTTAGTTTTCTTGCAAGATTTTAAGTTTGATTTCAAAACGAAATCAAATGATGAGCCATAGACAATAAATATTATTGAATGGATTTCTGTTTTTTTTAGCAGCTCATAATTTAATTTAATTTTTCTTTCTAAGTTTTATTGCAGAACACATTTTATTATTATGATAAAACATTTTCTGGTGTTGCACGGAACATTAGTGATTTGCAAAGAGCCGAAATGTGATTTTAGTAAGGACGCGTTCCTATTTTATATGTCGACGAGCATTGAAAACTATCGAACAACTGACATAAAACATATCCAAATAGACATAGAAAAATGGAATTTCCTGTCTTAATTAACATGGATGTGTTTAAAAAGCCCAAACTTTATGCTTTTGCATAAAAATTGCATTTATTTATTGTTAATTCTGAACGTTTCCACTGTCAATGATGTTTCAGCGCCCTCTAGCGTCAAAATTTCTGTGTAAAATTAGAAGTCACAGCCTTCCGTAAGTTCCGTGTGTGTTGCGGAAAAATCCCTTTTTGGGCGTCCGACCACATGTGTGAATAGTGAACAAAATATGGTTCTATTATGATTTTATGTTATTAGAAGCGTATTTCATAGTGATCGGTACACGACTTCGATAGATAAAGTGCGTACGGATCGTTCAGTGTGCTAGAAAAGTTGGAACAAGACGACGGAAGTGCATTTTTTTCGATGTAAATACGGTCCAACCAGGGTCAGTCCGGTGTGGTACGAGAGGTTCGCGCATATTTCCCAGCGACCGGCCGTGTGTGCGCGCCACTGGGACGTGTGAGTTACTCGTGAATAATTCGACCTTCGCACTGTTCGATCGGGCCGTTTTCATCGGGAAAGTTCGTTCGAGATTAGTGGGTTAACCCCATCATGCCGTCGTGTTGAGGGGCATGGAGGCGCGCTCGTGATCGTCTGTCGGCGCGGAGCGCGCGCCCGGGCTTACATAACGAGGGCAGCGGCGGCATGGCTGCCCGCGTGTCCGCCGAGGGCGCAGGGCCCTCTTACGCGTCAGTGTTGAACTTTAGAGGGGGTGACAGTAACAAGGAGAACATTGAGGCCGCGCCGGGCGAAGTGTCTGACGCGCCTCCGACGAAGCAGGATGACGAGGAGGAGGAAGGGTTCGTGCCTGTCATATCGCACGGACGCCGTCCTGGGAAGGGGCGAAGGCACCCTGAGCGTAGGGCGCCGCCTCGCCCTCACAAGGCCCCCGCACCGCACTCGGAGCCGCAGCCAACGCCAGAGCAGCAGCAGCAGTCTTCTGAGAGCCAACCGAAGAAGTTTGTAGAAGCACCAATGCCTAAAGTGAACCCTTGGCAGGTGAGTGGTATTATGTAAACAAAACAATGTCATAACATAACATTAATGATGCAATTATGTTCTACTAATATCTCAATCATAGAAGAAAGAAATTGTTTATATTATGTATTGTACACACTTTTTCCAACTAGGACTTATGTGCGTTGGTCTTTGCTTCAGAATACTTTTTTTCAGGTTACATTGATTTGACTGTGGCAATCGCATGTTATGCCTATTGATGTTGTTATTGTTTTTCAATATTCATATTAGCATTTGCGAGGAAGATGCGATTCATACAATTTGAATTCTATAATCTAATTTACGGTTAAGCACATAACCATGATAACATAGCTTCTCATTTTACTAACACGACGTGATTTTAATTGTAACACTTCCCAAATTTGTAAACTATTGAGTCTTACTCAAAAATTTGACAAACTTCTTATTATCTTGACTTCTACTTACATTAGTTTATCATTTATTATTAATTTTTTGACTACCCTGTTCCCATCTATGTTGGGGTCAGCTTCTAGTTTAGCCGGATGCAGCTGAATACCAGTATTCTATCATTCATTATATTCTGTCATTTCTGTACCCTTGATTGAATTTATATACTCATAAGATGATATTAGGCTTCTTAGATTATTATTGAAGGTACCCCACACTAGATATTGAGCTATATTCTATCAAAGGTCATTGGAAGCCTTCAAGGTCTTAGGGTGCAATAGATTTTATATTATTGCACCCTCTTACACTCATTGCACAACAATTTCTATTACACAGATGTGGGGATGCAGAAACTTATATAATTTTGTCTTTCATGCATTGATAACTAAGCCAATTTTTTTTTCTGTAATCCAATACTATTTTCGCTCTTGTGATACATGGACTCCTAGTACAAGAGGCTCAGGGCTGCATAGATGTTTGTTTCTTGAAACAAAATAAATAAATGACTACTAGTGATGGGCATTCTGACTTAAATAGGAACAACAAACAGCTAAATCTACCTAGCCTTTTTCCCAACTATGTTGGGGTCGGCTTCCAGTCTAAACAAATGCAGCTGAATGGCAGTATTTTACATGGAGCCTGTCTGACCTCCACAACCCGGTTACTGGGCAACACAATACCCATGCTAAGACTGTTTGTCAGAGTTTCGGGCTTTTGACAACCTGTAACAACTGTCAAAGATATACAAATAACAGCCTAGAACTACAAACTACATTAAGCGATATTACATGCAGAAATACATAAATAACTTAATTAATAATGTAGCCCACAGCACTGTTCACAGATTACTATTAATAAATAAAACTACTATGAACATTTTTTTAGAAAGTGTTCAAATACCTAGTTAGGACATTTACCCCCTTATTACAAAACAAGGTTTATCTTCAGATCCAGGTTTAAAACATGGAGCCATTATGGAATTTCAAACTTTATTCCGACATTTATGGTAAAGTTCCTAAACACAAAACTGGCAACTTAGTACCGAACTAAGTTTTGTATAAAGAATGGTATTTCAATCACTGTTACGTTCTTATTACAACTACTGGCTGCATGGTTTAAGCCATGTCAAAATATAAATCTTGTTTTGTAATAAGGTGGATTAAGTCCAAATTACAGAACCTCACTCAAGATTCAATAATTACTTAAAACTAATTTCAACCTATCAAATGGCTTTAAATTTGTTTTTTAGTAGTAATTAGTAATGCTTAAGTCTTGAGTTAGGTTTAATAACATGGGCCTTAGAGATGAATCTTATAATCACAAAATTACCTGTCCAAATTTGACCTATTTCAAATTAGGTTGATTGATTGATTTAGCAGTGAACTGACTGATTTAATTGAGAGCACAGTCAGTAGAGCATAAATACAAGGATGGATTGTGTGAGGAATGATCTGAAATAAGGGAGTGAATGATAGCATGACGGTTGACAGGGGTGAATGAAAAAAGAAAACATAATACTCAAACTCAAAGCATTTATATAAAAAAAAAACAATTACAGGAAGGGGTCGGTCAGTCAGAAAGATTGAGCCAGTTGCCCATTCCAAAGCTTAGTAGGTACCTATGGAGAAGAACGGGCAAGAAACTCCACGGACTCTCTTTTAAATTAACATAATGGTTATAAAATTATTGGCGGCACGGTTGGCGCAGTGGTTAAGGGATTGACTGCTGCGCTGCGTGTCGCGGGTTCGATTCCCGCACGGAACAAATATTTGTATGACCTACAAGTAGTTGTTCCGGGTCTGGCTGTTTGTGTATGTGAGTTTAAATGTTTGTAAACGCACCCACGATACAGGAGAAATTCCTAGTGTGGCAAGGTTTAAAAAAAAAGGTTACATCAATCATGTTGAAATTATACATGTGAGAAATATGCAAAACGTTAAATGAAAAGTTAAAAACAATTCAAAATTAAATTAAATTAGCCATGGCAGCTAAGAGATGACCAGTCCCTACTGACGGCGCCCGTTCACGAACATGACGCATGTATTAGCACCATTCAGCTCAACCATTTTGAAGAGAGCTAAATGATCCAACATGAGCACCACCATCAGCGAGACATTACAGTGAGCATGACCTACTCTCAGCCGCCAGGGCACATTCAATTCAATGAAAGACGTACCCAGTAAATGGTAGCTTTATAGTAAGTACATAGTATGAGCAGCACATGTGTGAACACATGTGCCGTATTACGCCAACCTCAAGTAACATGGGACAGGGCCCATGAGATGATGACATTGTATTAAGTCTGAAGTCACCAATTCACCTGGAGCAAGCATGATCACGCTTATGCCTTCTCTGTATGAGAAGTGGCATTTGCAGTGAGCCAGTAAGAGGTTGGTATATACATATAAAAAAAAAAAAAACTTTACTTCAGACCATGAAGGTAAAAGTGGAGGCCACACTCTAAATACCTAAGTGAAGACGACTGTGGGCCGACTCTTTTTGAATACATACATAAGATAAAGAAAACACATATCACTGTCTCATTCTTATGTATTTATTCAGAAAGAGATAGTCTGCCCACAGTTGTCTTCACTTCGGTATTTAGAGTGTGGCCTCCACTTTTATCTTCTGGTCAGAAGTAAAGTAATTTTTTTTTTTGCTTCAGACTAATGTGAAGTGTGTGGTGGGTCTGGAGTGTAAATAGTTTATAAAAAAAAATTTTTTTTTTGCCTTTGCCATTTCAAATTTCAATTTTCAACTTATTCTGCCCGTTGGTACGGGCAGAATAAGTTGAAAATTGAAATTTGTAACAACATTGTAACAAATGCTTCTGTACTGATTGTTTATAAGAAAAATACTGTTATTTAATCACTGTCATAAACAAACAAGGGTTTCTGAATTTTATTACTGTAGGAATAGTGACTTTCAAGTTTTATTAATAATTTTGTCAATGCCATTATTTGAATGGGAGCTATAGAGAGAGGTCACTATTTATATCATCATTTCAGCCGAAAGACGTCCACTGCTGAGTATAGGCCTTCCCTAAGGGGGGTTTGCCATAATCGCCACGCTTGGCAGGCGGGTTGGCGATCGCAGTATGGTGTTAAAATGCATAGAGAACGCTGCTGCCCATTCTCTAGTAAGTTCCTTAGTCGCCACGGGAAGAAATAGGATGGTGCTATTCTTTACGTTTGGCACCACTTCTATGTATATATTTAAATAAAAATGAAAAGAATAGAAGAATGTTGAATAGTGCTTGATAAAACAAACTAAGATTATAAAATTATTGAGAACATTATGAATAATTATTGATGCTAAAATATTTTTTTGCAATCTATATCTAACAAATAAATAAAATTGAAGTTTTTGATTGTAATGTCAAAATAATGGCTTTTACTAAATGCGTATGAAACTATATAGGTACTTAAAATAAAAACAATATTTAAAAAAAAAATTGTCGCTCTGTTTGTTCCGGCTAATCTCAGAAAAGGCTGGACCGATTTTGACGGGACTTTCACTGGCAGGTTGCTTAGCTTAGGCTACTTTTATTTTGGAAAGAAACGCCATGGGCAGCAGATAGTTTATCACAGTTCACTGCTATCAAATGTATGAGCCACCTCCAGATCTCACCATATTACATATACATACATAATCTGCTTACAATGTTCCCACTGCTGGGACAGAGGCCTCCTCTCTTCGAGAGGGAGTGGGCTGTAATCTACCACGCGGGTCCAATGCGGGTTGGTAGATGGGTCAGGACCAATTTTTTTACGTAATTGCACAACGGAATGTATCACATACATAAACTCACGCCTTCTTCCCATGGGGGTAGGCAGAAACTATAGAACGCCACCTGCTGCGCTCCTTACATACTCCTTTTGCTTCGCCTACGTTCATACATCTGGTCATACACGCACGCCGATTGTGAGTACTACGCACCTGACCTTTCTGAAGAACATCAACAATAAAAAATAAAAAAAATGTTGCACAGTGTAATTATCTAGTGTGTGTAAATAGTTGGAATATTATCTTCAAGTGTCATTACACTTGTCTTGCCTTTGTTAATTAATAAAATATGCCTTTAGTTTTCTCATACAGTTGTAATAAAACATTCTTATATGCCTTAATGAAGGTATAAAACTGTGTAAAACCTATGTTTTTTATCACTCTATTGTTATTAAAAAAATTTAAACAATACATCCATATGTTAACTGAAGTGGTTTTTCAGAATTTATTTCAATGTATATGGATGGTAATTTCAACATAAAATAGATACTTAGATAGATTGATAGATAAAACATTAATTCAGTGCACACAAAAGACATAGCACAATAAAATAATAGATATAAACTTAAAATAATTTATATAAAAAACAATAGGCAAAAAAAGAAGAACATGCTAGAAATAGTGACACTATGACTTAATTCAAATTAATCAACAGTATTAGGTGCGGTGTGCGTCTCAAGGTTGCACCAAATGGGAATCCAGCTCAGCATGTGTCAGGCAAATATACCTGACGCTGATATTCTGCTGGATCCCTGATCGGCAGTGCCATACGGACGTTGAGCAGACGAGATAAAATTGGTGTTGTGACAAAGTGTTATGAGTAAAGTTAAGTAGGTATACCCGCAACTTAAATGAAGTATTTTAAAGTAAAGTTTTACATTGGGAAAATATCTTGTTCGTTAATAATGGTAAGTATAGTAACTATTAATATTATAAATGCGACAGTGAGCTTGTTTGTTTTTAAACATTAAACTATTGAACTCCTACGACATTAAAATTAAACTAGTCCAAAAAATAATGTGTAGTCAAACTCATAATTGCTTTGCCACTTTTGACAAAAACATACCCTGAACTTACTATTTACTTAACTATTTGTCACATTGAAAGTAAAAATAGACAATGTTGATAGAACACATCTAAACTACTAATAAAAAGAGTTTTTTTTTTTTTGTTTTTGTATGTTTGTTTGTTACGCTTTCACGCTAAAACGGCTGGACGAATTACTCACTTACTTTATTTCTTCTTTATATCTTACTTTATTCGAAAATCATGTCTTTTTTAAGGATAAAATAAATCTTGTTTGTTTTTTAAAATTATTTAAAAAACAAACAAGATTTTATGTCTAAAATAAATATTCACAGCAAGAAAATATAGTTTATTATCCAGCCACCAGATATTTTTCCCCTAGATCAATTATTACTTTAGTAATAAACGAAATAAGAATTGGGACGTACACTACTTAGTTTCGTGCTCGAACACGATCAAAGAGCGCACGCGATATTCAACTTTATTACTGATGTGTTAGCGTTTAGCACATAACGGAGTGGCGGGGAGCAAGGGGCGGACCTTGCGTGGAAATTCGATTTAGACTGCCTGGTCTTAATGTAATGATAATAATTATATCAGGTTGAAATTGCCAATACCCACTGAGTAACCATGGTAAATAAATATATTGTCGTCTCTGGTGTGTTTGAGTAAAGGCTGTCGGCCTATACAGGTGGAGAGTTTGTTGCGCCATTTCTTCTCAGCTAAAAGACTAGGAAGTGGTGAAGGGCGGGCGTTTATCTTATATTATGTTGACGTTCAGAAAATGCTGATTCATAATCTATATCTCACGTAGCGACGCGTGCTTTACTTGTGTCGCGTGACGCGTGCTTGTAATTACGGAAGTCGGTGGCAAAAAAAAAACGACTTTCGAAATTAAAGTTATTTTTCACTTTGTAGTTTTTTTTTTAGGAAGTCGGTTGTTTTTTTTTTTGTAAAAACTTATTTTTTCACTGTTTTGTGGGTCAGTTTGTAATTTATCTGGTTACAATAGCCTAATGTCAACTGTTCATCTCCTTTTACAAAATATTGCTTTTTCCGATGCAAGGACGTTAATTATTGAGGAGTTCTCCTGGTAAGAACCACGAGAACTGACACTCATCACATGCATTGTGACGAGCATAAATTGCTTAGCAACCATATTAAAGTACCTAATCGAATCGCAACCCGAAAAAATCTTATTATTTCTTATTAGTTCTAGTGCCCATCTGTGGTCTTAATCATTAGTTCCACTTCACCAGATGGTGCTTTCCGAGAGCAAATGCACGAGTTACTATAAAAAATACCCAAAACGCGTGTGCCTATAAAATTTGTGGGTTTTCCTCGATTTCCATGGGATCCCCTCATCAGATTCTGACTTGGTGACAATGGGTCCACCTCGGTAGCCTACCCTTTCAAACAAAAAAATAATTTTTAAAATCGGTCCACAATTGACGGAGAAATCGGTGAAAATACATTTAAAAAAAACAGCCCAACATAATAATTATAACCTCCTCCTTTTTGGAAGTACTTTGATCAAAAAGAAAAATACATGTATACAAAGAAATTGTGACATGGGCAGGAGAATGATGATAGTACAGACCCCAGCAGGTCCAGCTACCCGAAACTATCAAATTTTCCCCATCAACTTTGAACCTTAAACTGTAGCGATAAAGATGAAAATCTATTAAAGAATTTTGACAGATTGTAGTATCTTCATGTGCTGGCGTCTGTACTTTTAAGATTAGTTGGACCCAGAAGGTAGCCATGTCAGTGGCGGACATTAGATCCTCAAAAGTGCAGGTGTCCATACACCTGGGGACATTCCAGCAACTGGGTCATGTTTTGGACAGCACCGCATACACAATGGCTGTCGGACGGGTCTCACAACATAACTAACTAACATAATTTTGATAATAACTTTACTGATCATGAGAGACTAGGCTTTGGAATCTACTTAAAAGCGCTTCTTTCCAGCACAATGTCCTGGAATTAGTATCCTGGTTTCCCTTTCAGAAAAATTAAGTATTTTATGTTCTGATCCACTGCTCCAGAATACCGTTTTTGGATACAAAACTGGCACAATCCACACAGTTGTAATATTAAGCAGCTGATCAAAATTCTTTCATTGCCAAATTATAATGCAAATGTAAAAATCGACGCAATAATGTCATGTCTCTAAAAGCCACTGTTTAATTTATTATGCCTATATATTTGCGTCATACAGCGTGACATAACATGTGATCACTTTGAGGTTATGTGTCTTATCAGCAACGTTTCGTATCGCTACGATTTCGTGTTCCGTAATCACGATTTAGTACAAAATAGACTACGGTAGCACTTTTTTTATTTTATTTTTAGAATTCGCGCGGGAATTATGACTTGATTTTCCAAGATGGCGCGGACTTTTTTATAGGAGCCTTTAGTTGTTTGTTGCATATTTTTTGTCGTAACATTGCGAAGTTACTCCAATCCCCATTGATTTAACTAAACTATTAACATCGATGGAGCCATTCATTTCCTTGAGATCGTAACAAGCAGCTTTAGGACAACTCGAAAATTTTAAATTCTAGGACGTCTTTTGGTTGTAGGTATTGAAAACTTAATTATTTTTGTTAAGGAACTGCTTATCCCCCGTCTGTAGTAGTCCCAAGTCTCAATAGCATTTTTTAACAGCCACGTTGTAGCTGTTCAGTAATTAAGGAACTTGGTAAACGAAAAAGTCCTTAGTTGAACGCACGTGTCTCAAAGATTCTAGTTCGCGTTACTTCTGGTAGATGGCGTTAGTTGTTACGTCAAATGAATAAATATTATCATTAATTTGCATAACTTTGTCTTATTACTATAATATGCATGAATAATAGGCGTTACATATCACAAACGTCGACTGTTCGATATATATTTATTATTGTCTTTCCTTATATACCTCTTTAGAAACTTTGGACAAGGCCTGCCTCCTTCAACTTTAACTGGTAACGGATTGAACTACCTAATATAAAACAACCCTTTAAATAAATAAAGAAAAAAAAAAAAAAAAAAAAAAAAAAACAATAATGTAGACTTCCGTTTTGAATGTCCACTAATGGTGGCCATACACCATCCCTCCCATCGTCCAATCGGCATGACGCTACCGATTGGATCAGTTAGAACTGACCGTGTGTGGGAATGGATTGGCATGACAGTTATACTTGACGGCACAATCAAATTTTGATTCTTTTGGCTTGATCATGGCGATTGGATCATGCCGATTGGACCGTGTATGGCGGTCGGCGATCGTCAGTTCAGTCAGTTCAAGATTTTTGCCGGTGATAGACGTCGTAACAAAACATAAAATGTAAAAAAAATTGAAATAAATATATGTATATAAAATGTAAACCGTTTTCGTTTCATTAACCACTGTTTGCACCACTTAGCTCGATCTTTTCTTTTTTTTGTTTAATTTTCACGAGTAATATGCCCAAAACGGCTAAAACATCGTCGTCTGTCACCGGTAACGCCATGGCTTCAACTGAACGTCGCTGCCGATTGGACAATTTAAACTGATCGTGTGTGGTGTTTATAGACGAACTGCAGATTGGGGCAAGCCTGCAGCGTCATACCGATTGGACGATAGGAAGGATGGTGGCAAATTCAAAGTCAAAGTCAAAGTCAAACCATTTATTTCAAATAGGCACATAAGAGGCACTTTTGAACGTCAAAATTTACAAAAAAAATAGAATTGATTCTAGTTGCCCCTTCCAAAAGGTAGTTTCGTATGGAGAAGAATGGGCAAGAAACTCCACCGGTACTCTTTTAAAAATGTTTTACAATATTTTGTTTGATTACATTAATTATATGATTATATGTGAAGACGATGCACCTAGAATAAAATTACTATACCATAATAGGTAAAACGAATTAAAAACTAAGCAATGAAAAATAACTTAATTATTAGATAGATACGTGGTGTTCACATATTTACAAACATCATACAAGTATGTTTTTCTAAAAAAATAAGTCAGTGTGTGAGTATAGGTTATCACAGAATGTAAAATGAATATCATAAAAATAACAGATTTTACCATAAAAATAGCAACCAGTTTGATTTTGTCTAGACTCTAGATTGTCCTATGGAGCTGGACCAGCATGTTTCCAAGCATTCCTGTCCTGGATATAATCCTTTCCCGCACACCCTTTCAGTCGTAAAGATAATTTTATTTGTCAAAACATGCGTGTACATGCAAATTATGCATGCAGGATGAGGACGTCACATTAATTCGCCCGTAAGGCGTACAAAAGTTACATAAAATATAAAACTAAATTACTAAAGGCACTTCAATACATAATAGTCAGTAATAAACATTGATAAGTCCGTAAAATAAATTAATCATATAAAATGTCCAATAGTCTCATTTAAAAAGTAATTTACATTATAATAACACTTGTCTGTTATTAAATCTTGAATCTTTTTTTTTTTTAAATAAATCAGTAGTAGTTGTTGTTGGAAAATATTCTCAACGAGTGTTGATACTTTGTACGTCCACCAGAGACAGGACAGTCAGCCCTGCTACGGCCTTGAATTGCTAATATTTTTACCATGGGATGAGCTATTCCTTTATGGGTCTTGCCTTTGAACACCACCTTACCTGATAAGCTCCGGACACAAGGCCAGGTTTTGAGTCATTTCAGTCGATCATCGTCTCATTGACTTATTTACCGAACTGTCTTCAAATACTACACTGTTACAAAGGCCTTTTGGTGGTCGAACGACGTTGACAGGGGAGCGCTGTTGGTGAACATTTTGTGAAATTTATTGATAAAAAACCTTACAAGTCCGAGTTAAACTCGCGTGGTGAGGGTTCTGTATGATGAATATGTTAGATATACCAAGTATTTTATCCCATGAACAAACTTAGAATTGTAGTTGAAAAAAATGTTCTCAATTACATTTCAACTGCAAATGTAACTTTGTACTTACAATATTGGGACATTTACCATGTCATTTTAATACCATAGACTTCTTATAGGTTTTCCTGCAATCTATAAGAAAATAACTATTCCCTATACATTTTTTCAAAATTTTAGTTTCGGCCATAAAGGTAGTCAATTTTCATTTATCTTCTTAGGGAGGAAGAAAAACAGGTTGTATGTTGATCTAAATATGGTTCGCGGCCGTAACAAATATGGCTTTACAGAATTATAATCAATAGAATTAGAGTTACAACTCTAAGTTCAAAAAATCCTACTGAATGATTATTTCTGAAATAATCTTTCAGTAGGATTTATTGAACTGATGATGATGCTATTTTGATTCTAATGATTATGATTCTGTAAAGCCAAATTTGTTACGGCCGTGAATCATATTTAGATCAACATACAACCTGTTACTGACCTGCAAATTGCAAAAAACGTAATAAAATTTGAATTTCGCGGGCTACCTTAGCGCATTGACCTTAAATAACTTTAAAACTATTAATTAAATATTTTAAAATTATAAAAGAAATATATTTAAGATCCTCACAATAAGCCCTTTCATTTGATATGTCACACACACACAGTACAGTTTGCAAAACTTTTTTTTTAAAATATTCTTATTATTCCCTTCAAACAAAAATGACCCGTCATATTTAAAATTCTTTTATTTACGTTACATACATGTTTGGGTCTTTTTCACATGTATATCAAACATTCCCCCCTTATCTCCCTCCGCAACTACTGAGCCTAAAATTTTGAAAAAGATACAGAAATCTTTACATAAAGATTACAGGAAAACCTATAGGAAGTCTATGATCTTAAAATGACGTAGTAAATCACTCAATATTGTGCGTACAAACTTACGTATCGGGGATCATGTTTTTCAACTACAATGTTAACGCTTTCACGGGCGGTGAAGGAGACACAATAGAAGTTTTATTGTTATGACGTCATCAGGCGTTCACTGTCCGCGAAAGGGTTAAGTTTGTTCTTAGGATAAATTCATCCCAACTACAGAACCCTTCATTGTGCGTGCTCGCGCTGTTACTTTGTTTTTGCTTAGCGTTCTTATTGACTTTTCTTTTTGCTCGGCTCATAAGGGTCGTAGCTTGATGTTAAATAGCTCTCCCCCCTCAAGAATTGGACTATCGAACGTAAAAAGACTTTTTTAATCCGACTGGTACTTTCAGAGATTAGCACGTTTAATCAGCCACGCTTATGTGTATTACTTACTCCATTTGAAATAAGATTAGACATTTAAATAAACCTTTTTTACACTCTGTTCAACCGATTTTGACTTCTATTGCGTTGGTGGCATGACAAATGGCAGCTGTAATAAACAGTTGGTATTGTAACCACGTTTTTGCTTTATCTTTTTTCTTTTAATGCCATCCATAAAGAAGTCAAAATCGGTTGCGCTGTCAGTTGAGGCTGGTCATCTCTTAACTGCCAGGGCTTATTTTGTAATCTTTTAATCTTATATTTTGAATTGTTTTTTTTTTATATATTTATTTTTGTTTTTTACATTGTTCTCACATATAGAAGCGACAAGAATAATGTACCCAGTATTTTGTAATATCTTGATTTAAAAGAGTGTCCTTGGAGTTTCTTGCCTGTTCTTCTCCATAGAGATCTACGTTTTGGAATGGGCAAATAGCTTCCACTTTCTGACTAACTGACCGACTCTTTGACAATTCAAAAGTGCCTGTAAATGGTTTATTTGAAATAAATGCTTTGAGTTTGAATTGAACGGACTGTGAAAAAGTTTATTTAAATTACTAACCTTTTTTTTTTCTGTTTGGCTTCCCACGGTTTGTGCATTTAGCCAGTGTCACGTAAAATTAGGTAACAAGTACAAATTATGAAATTAACTCCATTCAATGCGTGATAAAGATGATAGATAATAATATCCCGCCCCGCTCCCCTTGAGCTTCAGTAAAGACGTGGCACTTTACTGAAACCTCGCGCGGACTTCTTGAGAGAACTTAAAGTGATGTTGCACTGTTTTGTTTCATTTGCCTACATTAATGCAGGTTCACGAACACTTAATGGTTAATAATCCACCACTATTACATATTAATATTCGGCTAAACACAAATTTTAGAAAATAAAACAAAACTGCTAACATGTTGCTTCACTTTCCCGCCAAGAAGTCATTTCTAATCTTATTTCAAATGGAGTATAGGGTAGGTGTTTGTTATAAACAAATGTTAAAATAAGATCAAGAGTAGTAACTTGACTTATTAACTTGTAGCGTGTTAGGCAGTCTGATTCAGTATTTTGTAGTGTAAAGGCGTCCCGTTTAAATTACTTAAGAGGGGTCTCTGTGCGTTCAAACAAACAAACACTTGTTTTCACCCGCATCATATCTATCGATCCCGTGGGAATATCGGGATAAAAACTACCCTGTGTCGCACACAGGTCATGGTCTACCCATGAGCCAAATTTCACCCAATTCCGTCTAGCCGTTTTAGCGTGAAAGCGTAACAAACAAACTCACTTTCGCGTTTAGAATATTAGTTAGGATGGATGGACTATGTTGAAGTCGCGGAGACTTGAGAGAAATTTCCCTGTACCAGTATTTGAAGAATTTTCCTCCATAAGTAGATTGTGACATGGTATGAAGGAAAATTCTTTAAATAATTATATTGGGGAAATTCAGCGATAATAGAACGACCTCTTTACCAGAGTTATGCATTTTGAAGAGCCTATACTATCTCAAATGGCTGAGCATGATCCTCCGTTATGTCGAAAATACTGCACCTTTAATTTTGAAATAAATATATGGTAAAGTTGAGGATTAATGTTAAGTACTATGTTTGACGAAAACACGATTCCATAAAAAAACATCTATAGAAAAAAAATCCAAAGTTACCTCCAAACCGAACAATAAACCGCTCGTGTTAAAAAAATACTTGAAATTAGATAATGAAACTTAATATATTAACTGAACTAACTATAAAGCAGGTCTTATGTTATTTAGTTTTTTTCAATTACCATTATTTTCACCGTGAAAAGAAATAAACTAAAACTCCAAGGCACCGATAGGGCCTTAGAGTCTTCTCCCCGCCACCCTGTCTCGCTTGCTCGCGTGACCGCCAGCAGTAGAGCGAGATAGAGAGTTAGGTGACGCTGAGGACTTAGTCCTCTCTGTGAGAGGGAATATATCGCATACCTAAGTCCACGAAGCTTCTTCGCTCACCGCTTCTCTTCCTCGCTCTGGTGGAATGCCAGCCTTTTGGAATAAAAGTTTTTTTTTTTTGAACGACCGTGCGGATTTGAAAAAAATATTAGCAATTTACAAGCTAATTACACAAACACCGAGGTCTTTGACCAATAGGTCGTACGATAAGGGTGTGGGAACTGCAGGCGGGTTTTTCCCTGCTCTGTTTTACAAACATTAATAATATGTGGGTACCGTCCAAGCAAAAAGGGTCCAGTGTCTAATCGGTATCTAGAATAGTTAATTGATAATAAGGATTGATTTAAATAGGATAATAAGGAGAACAGTGGTAGTGCTCTACTTTGTGTAAATTATTTCATCACCACTGCTCTCAAAACGGTGAAGGAAAACATCGTGAGGAAACCGCCATGTCCTAGAACTAAAAATTCGTAGACATGTGACATCTACCAACCCGCACTGGGCCCGTGTGGTAGATTACGGCCCGCTCCCTCTCACAGAAAGAAGAGGCCTGTGTCCCAGCAGTGGGAACATTATAGGCTGATTATGTAATAAGGATTAAAAAATATACAAAAACTGACACTTTTTTTTAATCAGTCATTTGAAGTTTAAACTCTGAAAAACTTAATTTGAGAAAAAGCATTTTCAAATTTGACTTTGACCCCAGTGGTCAAAGTCAAATTTGACCACTGGGGTTACCTTTTTACTAAACTTTTCTCTTAATATTTCTGGTACTTAGAAACATCATATAAACTCATTTACTAAACGAACTTCTAAATAATTGAGCATTCATTAATAATAATCAATTAAAATACCGAAATGCAATTTTTTCACCCAACCTTACAAAACGGCGTATATCTCGAAAACTCAAGCATTACTTAAAACTAGTTTCAACCAATCAAATGGCTTGAATCTAGTTTTGTGTAATGCTTGAGTATTGAGTGACTTTCTGTAATACGGGCCTAAATGCCGAGAACTGCAAAGCTATTCACAATCGTTCGTGCCGAATCGAGCATAAATCAAAGGAGACCCCAAAACACTTAGTTTTGTCAGTTTAAAATCAAATAGACTACCGCCATGCTTCCGACAGCTATGTGGGGTCGGGGGCAAGGTAAATCAGTTATTGAAAATGTGTCATTTTGGACCCGACAACTTGTCGAATGGCTGGACCCTTTTTGCTTGGACTTAAACACATCTACGACTCTATGGTCGCGAACAAATATTTATTTAATCCACTTGTATGTTGTAAGTGTATTTATTTATTTATAAACGAAATTCTGTGAGGTAGATACAGCAACAGAAAAGTGAAATAAAAAAAATATAACAAAAAACAACCGACTTTGGGTCACAGAAGTTCACATGTGTACCAAATTTCAACTTAATCGATCCAGTACATTCGGAGCAAATCGGCTGTGATACACGGAAACACGAGTGATCCTATAAGGGTACCGTTTTTTTCTTTCTGAGGTACGGAAGCCTAAAAATAAGTTTTTAAAGTTAAACTACAAAAACTTATTTTTTGAGTGACGCTAACAGTGATCGTAGACAACCATTCAATGTCATGTTATGTTTTACCCATCCCGATACGATGGAAGGACGTACGATACGGTGGAAGATATAAAGCGTTACTCTAAATCAAAAGTTATTTCTTTGAACTAGGCTCAGAATCAGCACTTTTTAAACGTAAATATTACATAAGACAGTCCCCCAAAACGCCCGCCCTTCACCGCTTCCTAGTGCTCTGGGAAGAAGAAGTGGCGCAACGAACTCCCCAGCATTCCCAGCCCAACAGCAGAGCTGTCTATTAACTAGTAGTTCGGCGAACTTTTAAGCGGCGAATTAGACCTCGCGAGCACAAACTTTTTTGCAATATTTAATATACCAGCTGATTCCACTAGTAGAAATCTCTAAGTGAGCAATTTGCTGCATTTTGAGGAGCTATTCTTCTCATCACGCCGAAGAATCTCATCAGATCTTCACCAAATTTCTATGAGACCAACTTAAAGTTACTACCTTTCAAATAAAAAAAGAACCTTTGAAATCGGATCTCATAAAGCGGAGATATGCAGTAGCCCCCTATTCGCCCTTGTATTGGAGGAAATACACCTCCAATCAAAAATCCCCGACGACAAAAAAATCTATTAAGTCGTAAAACCTGTAGCTATACCAAGTTTCGTTCTGATCGGTTATAAAATACGACCTGTAGAGGAGTACCAACAAACTGACAGAGAAAAGCAAATATTGTCAGACTTCAAGCTTGAAAGCAATTAAAATGTCTCCATTGTCGCCCTAATGTAAAAGCTGATGTAATATCTAGGTCGGATTCACAATACCTAAATCCAGGCTGACGTCATAGCCATTACGCCCAACCAAAAACTTTGTATGAAACTGTCACTTCCTGTAAATTTTCTGACATAAAATATGGTAATTTGGCATTCACCTTACGTTAGGCACTTGTTGGTGTAATAAGTAGATTATAAATTAATAAATTAGTGTCTCGGAGAAGAGCGAATGGGGTCACAACGCGAGCGAATTCAGGTCTTGCGTTTTTTTATCTCCCAATATTCCTGATATTCTAGTTGTAACAAGAAATTTATGGAAAAACTCGCTCAGATTCGCTGAAAACTTAGACAAATGCAAGAAAAATCCGAATGGCAGACCTTATCTATACTTGAGACTAATATTTGTATGATTAATGAAATATTTACAGGCGGAGATGACTTTTAACGCAGAAGGCCACTGCGGCATTCAGTGTCAATGCTTAAGTTTGATATACGTTGTGTACTACGGGTTCAGAATATCAAAAGTAAGCTTCGTCTCAATAGGTTATTTCTAGACCATTATCGATCGCCTCATCGCTTACCATTAGGTAAGATAGCGGTCAAACGCGAGCCTATCCAGGTCTCATTTGTTACACAACAGCATGTGAAGATAAATTTTTCTTTACTACCATTTGTATCAAATCAAATCTAAATATTTTATTTCATATAAACCTACATGGACACTTATGAAACGTCAGAAGCTATAGGTGCGCAGTTCCAATTGGTCGTTTCCTATGGAGAAGAGCCAGCAACAAAGTCCACGGTTACTGTTTTAAAAATAATGGGCTTTTACAATGTTTTTACGTATGGGAGGACAGTGTAGGCCCGTTAACAGTATCAGAGGGCTAATTGCGTAACACACTATCAGTAGGAATCGGTTTCAATTTGACAGTTCAACAACATTCATTGCGTTATTTACGTTGTTGACCAGACAATTTTATCTAACATATGAAGCAATGAATTTGCAATATACTTCAAAATCATTCCGATTCCGATTCAAACTGTGTTACGCAATTAGGGTACAGGTACTTAACTAAATAGAAAATGGTCTACAAATCTACAATCGATTAAGCCTACAACGGTCTCAAATTAAAAAAATAACTCGGCTTTCAGTCTAACCGTATGCAGCTGTATACCAGTATTTTAAATGGCTATCTGACCTCCACAACCCTAACTGGGTAATACGATACCCCTTGGTAAGACTGGTTGACAGACTTTCGGGCTTCTGACGACCTGTACCGAATGTCAAAGATCCACGAATGACAGCCGGGACCAACGGTTTAACGTGCTTTCCGAGGCACGGAGCAGTCTCGGTATGTAAATATAGAAAGATATAAACTAAACAAAATAGAAAATGGTCTACAAATCGACAGACTATCAAGCGTACAACGTTCTCACATTCACAAATTCAAAAATAATCTGTATAAAATATTACTAAAATAATATAAATAAAGACCTATCTAAACCAGTCATTAGTATTTTTTCAATGCAGGGTCAAGGGATATCTGCTCTACGATCTACGTATGGTATTCCGAAATACCGCTCACCGAAAGGACGGTTTTCCGATAACACTCTACTCCGACGGTTTGTTGAACGAAAAAATGATTGGCCGATGAAACGTTTCGCCGAAAATATTATTCATCGACGGTAGGTAGATTCTGGTACTCGCCGGCCGCTGCTTATATCCGTCTACGGATATTTAATACTATCTTCTGGCCCGCCACTTCGTCTGCGTAAAATTTCTTGTTCCCCTCAACCCAAACCGTCGCATCACATTACCTGCCCGCGCTATTAATTCGTTTTTACTTAGCGTGCTTTCTGCTCGGCTCTCAAGGGTCATAGCGTGATTTTAAATAGCCTTTAGTCTTCCTGAAGAATTGGACTATCATATTCAAAAATATTTTTTCTAATCCGACTGGTAGTTCCAGTCGGATTAGACTATTATTAGACTTTATTCTGCCCCCAAACACCCTGTGCATAAGCCTTTATCATCATCATTTTAGCCGAAAGACGTCCACCCCCAAAAGGGAGGGGGGGGGGTGCCATAATATTATATATTATTCCTTTGTCAAACAATCGCAATTTTCGCATTTATCATTTTTGCTGTGAACACCTGTGACGCTGAGCATTTTTAGCCGTGAATCATATTTTTAACCGACTTCCAAATAGGAGGAGGTTATATGTTCGGCTGTATGTTTTTTTTATGTATGTTCACCGATTGTTCCGACAATTGTGGCCCGGTTTTGAAAATACTTTTTTTGTTTGAAAGGGTATGCTCCCGAGGTGGTCCCATTGTCACCAAGTCAGAATCTGATGAGGGGATCCTCTGGAAATCGAGGGCAATCCTCTTTTATAGGCACACCCATGTCGATTTCATTATTTTTTGTTGTAACTCATCCATTTGCACTCGGAAAGCACCATTTGGTGAAGTGGAACTGATGATGAAGACCATAGATGGCCACCGGAACTACTTAATAATAAGTATTTCACTGTTGCGATTAGACACTTTAATATGGCTGCTAAGCAATTTATGCTCGTCACAATGCATATGGTGAAGACACCATCAGTTCCAGTTCTCCTGTTGTTGTTCTCCTGTTGTTCTTACCAGGAGAACTCCTCAACTATTAACGCCCCTGCATCGGGAAAAGCTATATTTTGTAAAAGGTGATGAGTAGTTGACATCAGGCTATTGTAACCTAGATAAATTGAAAATTGACCCACTAAAAAGTGAAAAATAAAAAAACTTTTTCCAAAAAAAAAATAACCAAAATCCAAAAATAACCTTATTTTCGGAAGTCGATGGTAGTGATGAGTAACTCAACAATTTTATTTAAGATTGAGGGAGTACATCACTTTCCCTCGTGAGGTCCTCACGTGGTACCCATCATTTGATGTGAGGATTCGTCCAACGGTGTATTCACCTCACGACTCATGAGCCCCAGCCGAAGGACCGAGGGAGCGAGGCGGGGGGGCGCGACTACGACTCACGAGTACTCGTGACTCTCCGTCCGATTATTCACATCTCCCTCTCAATACTCACTCGCGTAACTCGCTCGCCTCGCCCCTCGCCACGATTTCATATTGTCAATGTAATTTTTGGAGGTGGCGATTATGGTACCCCCGCTCCGGGCTCCCCGTTGCGGGAGGCCTATGTCCAGCAGTGGACGTCTTTCGGCTGAAATGAGTTAAAAATGAATATCTCCTGGCTAATAATGGAGCATTAATTGATAACCCTATAGCAAGGAATGCAGGTCTTGGTCTATGTTCTCGTAGATACACAAATCCAGCAACTCATCTAGCTAAAAACGGAGCAGTAGTTGAAATTAATAGCATGGACTGTGCAGGCCTTTCAAAAGCGTTCGATCACCGTAAACAAAACTTGCTTTGATCCAAGATCTATCAAAAGCCTAGATATTCATTCACTCTATAATGAACAATGAAAATAATCAAGGTAATAAAACAAAACTACCCTCATAACAAAACTGTACGGCTAAATCATTTCGAAGTTTGATAATATCACCTGTAGGTTGGCACTAGTCCAGAAATACGTCATTAGTGTCAACGCCTCGGTGACGTTGGAACCCTGATTGTCATTGGAGTGGCGTTATTTTTGGTTAGTTTCTCTAACTACAGGGTGCGTCTCTTTGCCAAAAATAGTTGTTTCACCTTCGCGTTCTGTTTAACCTTACGTCACAAAAAGTTTGTGAGTACTAGCAAAGCTAAGCGTTTCGGACCACGCACAATGAAGGGTTCCGTAGTTGGGTTGAAATTGCATGAACATACTTAACATTTTAATCGAAAATCTCATATACTCTAACTTCAAGTTTAACTTTTAATTTTGTTACTATTAATGCCGTGAATTTTTTCACATATCCGAAAACAACCATTTCGCTGGGAGTTGGGGGGAGGGCACGCATACTTGAATAACAAAAATTCGCACTTTAACGATACCCCACAACATGGGATGTAGTATGTACTACTCAACATGTATGTATGTGTGCAAGGGAGGTAGCCTTACGATTTTTTTTTTAATATTTTTATTGTTGGCGTGATTAATATGTATACCCATGCCAAATTACGCTTTCTAGTACTAAGAGTCTCTAAGCTAAGCCGCGGACAGACAGACGGACATGGCAAAACTATAAGGATGCCTTGTTGACTACGGAACCCTAAAAAAGACGCAACAAGGGTCGCAGGCGCTTTTGAATTGTCAAAGAGTCAGTCAGTTAGTCAGAAAGTTTATTTTATTTTATTTATTAGGGACAACAAACAGCAGTATATTAAATATTACACATGATAGGAGTACTAAACTAATAGAATTAACAAATACACTACTCACGACGTTATCCACAGATTACCATATAAAATAATTAGCATAGGTACTGTTAATAATAACAATAAGGGCAAACTTAAAGATACTCATTACAAGGTTATAATTATTACTCGGTTTGTTTTTTAAAATGTATCTCTTAGAGCATAAAATAAAGTGAGAAAAATAATATCTGCGTCTTAATACTCGATATGGATAACGGCAACAGGTAGACGCTTAAAATATTCACAGAATATTTTATATTCACTTTAAAAATAAATAATTAAATTAAAATAAAACAAATATTAAAGGGGGGCTCCCATACAACAAATTTTTGATTTTTTTGCCATTTTTACAGATAATGGTACGGAACCCTTCGTGCGCTAGTCTGACTCGCACTTAGCCGGTTTTTAAAAGTGTTAAGACTACAAGAAACATTTCTATAGAAAAGGCGGAATTATAAAGAGCTAAACTATATAGCATTGTTATTGATACTTACGTTTGCTTAATTAAACAGTACCTCAAAATCAAAATCAAAAGTCATTTGTTCAAACTAAGCTGAGAATCAGTACTTTTTGAACGTCAAAAATTACATAAGACAGTCCCCAAAAACGCCCACCCTTCACCACTTCCTAGTGCTTTAGCAGGAAGAAGAAGTGGCGCAACAAACTCCCCAGCACTCCTAAGTAACTACTGGTATGTCGTAAAAGGCACCAAGTTATGTTTTCTATCTTCTCTTGTATTAACATAACACTGCATAGAATAGCTGATGTCGTGGTGAAATATTAGCCAGTTAGCAAGCTGATACCGGCTGTCTGTCCAGGGCGCGCCTGGCTTACTTTTAGGCATCGCCACTCGTGGTAGCTACCAGTAGCGAAGCTACAATTTCCAATTGAGGGAAGCCGAAGAAAAAATGGTTAAGTGCTCATAAACACAAGTTATCATCTAAATTTATTACCTCATTTATTATCTTATGATGTATTAAATACTTGTAATGTGACTATGTATGTACCATATTATTTGGTAATAGTAAACTTAAGTAGAGTCGTTGTTCCGAAGGGAAGCCGGTAGGAATGGGGTTGTATTAAGCCGTCGCCCCTGGTAGCTACTCTAATGAACCCCATTGCCATCGAAAAATCCAACAACCTATGCCTAATTTCCGTGTTTCAGTGCTGTTTGCTCGTAGTTTTAACAGCAACTCGTCAACTCTTAATCAAGTTGGACACGGTCCAAACTGCTAACCCGGCGGCACTGCGTCGTATTCAATCTTACTTGCTTTACGGGTTAAAGCAGAGGATATAAAAAGATGCTGTATAGTTATATGAGCCACTAATTGACCCATTGCAGAGCCAAAGCCTATTCTCATACAGAGAAGGCTAGCATTGATCACTACACCTTAATGCACTTTGGCGACTTCGGGATGTTAAGTCCACGCTCCTCAGCACAGAATGTGTCTTCGTTGTGGTATTTTGCTGCTACAGGCACTCTTTTCTTGTGCCATTTAACGTCTCAGGCACTGATCCAGGTGTTGACGTCATTGCCAAACTTGGTTGTTTCAAGTCGTGACGCTATCCTAGGTCATCGCTAGGAAAGACCTTGAACGAACCAAAATAAATCTATTCAGCACAGATGAAAATGAAGTTAGTCAGATGCAAGGAGCATCAGAATCTGCCTAACTTAATTTTATGAGCTAACTTAAAGCAGCTTGCTTAGAATACTTCTTTTGAGTCAGTTTGGACTGTCCATCAAAAGATTGCGAATGGCCGATCTAATTGGTTAAAGAGTATAATATCAATGTTGTGAAGAATTTTACGTTACAAGACCAATCGATTCGATCGATCGATTTTGTAGAGTCGGGAATCCTTTAGGAACTATATAGGATAGAAAATAGGTAATTCAGGGTCGAGGCACCTGAATGACCTATTTTCTATCCTATATCAAAGTTAATATCGCATTATTTACGTAAAGTATATGGCCACGCCTTTGAACTACAGAAGGGTGGAATATTGTGTGGCTAGCTAAATTCTTTTGATAACGATATCCGGGGGTAGATAATAGCCTGGTGCCTTATGTAACATTTAATGTACTTGAGACTCGTAAGTAGTTTGCCGCAGACTTCTGCAGTATCTGCATTAGCTATTACGAGATTACTCAAGTCATGATGACGGTTAGTAGCGGGGTCTGACTGAAGCTACGCTCATCTTTAAATACCCTAGGTTCGCGTTGATGCACCACAACTTGTTGATGTCACCCTGTCGCTGGACAAAGGCTCCTCTTGACTTCCAGTCCCTCCGGTTGGCTAGGCTAGTGATCATTGCTTGCTTGTTTTATTTAGTGCCTAGTGCTAACTTCTTCGTGGTCTGTCGAGACGCCCTCTAGCTGTTTCTGGGCTTCATTAACAGTTTATTTTTGCCCACAGCTAATTAGACGATCCCATCCCGCTGACAGCTCAATATAAATCTTAATAACTGATGTAATTCGTTCTAAAACCATCTTAGTTAACTGCCCGAATAATAATTATGTAGATTGTAAATGGGTTATAAATTTATAATACAAACAAAATTGCAAACATTCTAGTTTTTAGCCTTGGCTCGTGAGCCGTGCGTGAAAAAGCGTGTGTGAGGAGTTATTCTGATTCTTTGTAGCTATATCGTTACTATGTCAATGTGCTTTTGTATCATCCAACGACTGTCTTTAGTAACTGTTCCTTATTTATATTTCTTGTTATTTTCAATTAGAATACTGTCGATATTTTCACGTCTTCTAAAACTCTGGAGGGTACTGATGCCCATCGTTCTAACCTTCAGTAGCTTTTAACCATCGATTCAATCATAATTAACCGTAAACATTGCTTCATTAAAAAAATATGCTTTCCACCACTTGTGATTGTAGCTGGTCTTAAAAATGGAACTGCTAAAGTTGGAATTGGTTATCTTAAACCAAGCATGCACTATCGTCGAAAACATCATCGCTTACCATCAGATGATACTTATGGTCTTACGCAAACCGAGCCTTTCCAATATAAAAAAAAATACAGTTAGATTGAATCTTAACCAAATAATTCATTTGTTTCAGACCTCAGAGACTCCATTGCAGGTATGTTTTATTTCTACCCTCATTATGGTGGTTTAGTAATTTAATTTTATGGCCTGGATAATATTAAATATGATGCTTCTCTCGTGTCGCTTTAAACCAGTTAATTCCCAATCTCCAAGGTTGTAATGGGCTGACTACCCACAAACAACAAGCCTCCACCTATGCCTTAGTACGCAAAGAAAATTTTTACCCCCGATTTACCAGGTCAGGGAAGAAGTTACAAAATGATTTCTGATCTCTACGGCCTCCAAAAAACAGCTTCTAAGGGCGAATTTCACCAATGCAACTGAACACGATCAGCACATAAACCCCGTTTAATAGGTGTCAGTGTCATTATTTTCTTTGGAATATTGTCACTGACAGCTCTTGAACTCGGTTTAGATGAGCTGATCACGTTCAGTTTCATTGGTGAAATTAGCCCTAAACAGTCAGGCAGAAAAAATGGTTTTCTATAAAACATGAGTCTTTCATAGCATATACACCGTGGCATTTTAATCGTCTTACAACGGCAGCCCACTTCATGTATCCAATGACTACTAATCAATCATGAAAGTATTTTTTTTTTTATATTATACAATAAGACGCTGATGATTTAGTTTGAAACTCCCTGTTATGAGCGCGGTGCGAGCCTTGCGCTCCATTCCGCGCCGCACTTGGAACGCAAGGCTCGCATCGCGCTCGTAACAGGGTGTTTCAAACTACGTCATGCATCATAATGAATAACATTTTTTTTAAATTCAAATTTTAATAAATATTGTTTTTACTTTCATGAATGATTAGTAGTCATTGGACACATGAAGTGGGCTGCCGTTGTAAGATGATTAAAATGCCACGGTGTATACCAATATGCCAACATCTCGTATCTTAATATCTTGCCAGAATACGGCTAGTATATGAAAATAGACCGTCCGGCTAAATATGTTATGAGTGTAATAAAATTAGTACGTGGCCGTGACAGTTTACGGCGTTCTGCTTCACTACCCGGCCAAGATTAAGGTCTTTCTCATGTGATCTTTTAGGATTAGGATGGATGTGGAAGGCCCCTTCTACTACAGAGAAAGAAGGAGCAGTGATCACCAGGGGGTCAACTCCGAAGCGATAATCAGAAGTATGGGCTGTTAGAATATTCGACCGTTTTATAACGTCCATAGTTTCCTTTTTTGACTTTTGAGTCCTTACCCGACTTCAAGTCACATTTTTGACTTTCGCTTATCACTTTGACTTTTCTTTCGCCGTAGTCAGTCATAGTTAGCCGTAGTCAAGAAACGGCCGTCAATATTGGGCTGATACTTCGGATTTATGTTCGGAGTAGACCCGCAGGCTTTTTGTGCATGTTGGCGGTTTCCAGGTTGTTATTCCAGGGTTCCTTAGAATGTTTGTCTTCACAGTCTATGCTGTCCAAGATAAGACTCCTAAATGCCTCAACACCCAGCAACCCTCAACGTCAAAATTATATAAGACAGTCCTTCAAGACGCCCGCATGCCCTTCATCACATCCAAGTGTTTTAGCTGGGCAGAAGTGGCGCAACAAAATTCCCATTCCATCTTTCCATCAGTCCTTCGACAGGCATGGCCAGCCCACTGCCACTCCAAGCTGTGTCGGTAAATCCAGTTCCTGCTTGAAGTTACAAAATCAAAATATTTTATTTCACGTAAACCTGCATGATGGACACTTATGAAACGTCAGAAGCTAGGTGCACGGTTCCAATTCGTCGTTTCCTATGGAGAAGAGCCGACAAGAAACTTCACGGTTGTAAATGACGGTAAAATTACAGTAAATTCACCTAGTTGAGGGGCACTACAAAATTCTCTGACCCTGTAAAATTATACTACGAACTTCGAACCAGCGAAAGCATCCTTGACATTAGAGGAATACCGTTTTATGTAACAATACGTCATGTTCAATCTAAATATAGCCATGTGTAATCATACAGACAATTTGTTCAAAGCCAACTTCACAACAGTAACCGAATATGTACCAGCTATGTTTTTCGAGATTTCGATTCTCATCTATCCGGTTTATGTTGGTAGAAACTATGTAGTGTGAAACAAAGAAACTATGGACGGATAGTGTGAAAGATGATATGCCAAGAAAGGGGATGATGACAGGGATGAAGACTAATAGAGAATTATGGAAGAAAGAGACATTTTGCGCCGAGTCCAAATAAATTTGGATAAGGGCAAGAGAATGATTTTAATGTCGTGACTGTGAGAGACAATACTGGTATTCAACTGCATCCGGTTAGACTGGAAGCCGACCCCAACATTAATGAGAAAAGGCTAGACAGATGATTAATGTCGTGAGAGACAAGAAAAGAAAATATGAATGACTATGCAGACGAAGATGTCCAAGAATCAGAAAGTCAAAGACATGTGACATCTACCAACCCGCACTGGGCCCGCGTGGTAGATTACGGCCCACTCCTACTCAGAGAGGAGGCCTGTGCGAGCTGAGCCTTTGCAGTGGGAACGATACAGGTTGAGTATGCTGTTATGTTTTGTTTATGACCGATTCTCTTACCATCTGTTGATTGGTGCTAGAACTTCTAAACTACCTCCCCGCACATAAATTTTCACATATCAGCTAATCATATTAAATTATTTAGCTGCCGCGGAAGTGTTGTGTTACAATATATAAAGATTTGTCCTACAAACATCGTTATAGGCACGATTGTATGACATAACTTCGATAAAGCGTTGTCGATGAGAAAATTTATGGAAAAAAATATTAAACTATGCTAACTCTCACGGTTTGAATGTGTCTCGTGATGATTGTATTAGTTTCAAAATAACGCATTGATTTATAGAAGAAGGAAGCGCCATTGAAGACGTTTTTCAATTTTTCAAATGAACAGTCAGCTTTTGGAGTAACCGAATAAAGTCAAAATCCAATTATTTATTTCAAATAGGCACATAAAAGGCATTTTTAAACGTCAATTTTAAAAAAAAATTACAAAAAGGTAGAATTCATTCTAGTCGGCTCTTCTAAAAGATAGTTAGTCTTTTAAAATGTTTTATAATTAAAAACAACGCAATGACAGATAAATTAATTATGTGATAGATACCTGGTGCATATTTACAAATATTATAAAAATATACATTTTCCTAAAAAAAAAATAAAGAAATTGGTCAGTGTGTGAGTTAAGGTAATCAGTATCACAAAATGTAAAATACTTACCACCGGTCGACACAAAAATATTATTCAGGATTTTTATAAATAAACCAGCACACTTGCATAACACACTTTTTTAATAACAATTTGAATGATTTTGAAGTATATTGCTAATCCATTGCCACACACAGCAGCAGTTGCATTCATTAGCAATGCCAATTTCAGCCAAAAGACGTCCACTGCTGGACATAGGCCTCCCCCTGGGGGGCGTGGGGGGGGGGGGGTTGCCATAATCACTACGCTTGGCAGGTGGAATGGCGATCCCAGTATGGTATTAAAATGCATAGAGAACGCTGCTGCCCATTCTCTAGTAAGTCCCTTAGTCGCCTTTTAAAGACACCCACGGGAAGAAATGGGATGGTGCTATTCTTTACGTCCGGCACCACACGGAGCCATTTCTATGTAATGTAATATGTTTGTGGTCTTTTTACCCGACTGCTCCAGAAGGAGGGTTATGTTTTTTTAAAATTATATTTTTAATTTTGTTATTTCTTTGTGCTTATTCATATGATCCTTGTGATGGTCGAAATAAACTTTTTTTTTTTTTTTCTTTTGCTTGATAATGTTCGAAAAATTTGTCTTCTCAACAACGTAAATGACGCAATTATTGTTGTTGAAGTGTCATTTCTACTGATAGTGTGTTACGTAATTATCCCGCTGTTAATTGTCAAACTTCCGGAGTTTCGAGTTTCTGAATGCACAAACATTTGCAATAGGTAGAATACTAGGCTTACTTGCTCAAAGCTGACAGAAGAATAATATTTAAAAAAACAACAACATTAAGAGCCTCAGCGCCACCTCACTCTTTATCTCGCTCGCACCTACTGCTGGCGGAAGGAGAAGACTCCAAGGCACCGATTTTTTTCCTTTTTTCGTTTTACCGTGAAAATAATGGTAAGTAAAATATAAAAAAAAACATAAGACCTGCTTTATAGTTAGTTCAGTTAATATCCAACGTTGCATTATCTAATTTGAAGTATTTTTTTAGTACGAGCTGTTTATTGTTCGGTTGGGAGGTAACTTTGCATTTTTTTTCTATAGAGAAAATTTTATGGAATCGTGTTTTCGTCAAACATTAACATTAATCCTCAACTTTACCATATATTTATTTCAAAATTAATGCTGCAGTGTTTTCGACATAACGGAGAAAGATGCAAAGCCATTTGAGGTAGTATAGGCTCTTAAAGATACAATTACAAATAGGTACAAGACAAGTATTTCAAAATTTTTGCGGTGATTTACAAACCAGGTGCACAGAGTATTAAACCTAACCCCAGAACTAGGCGGGAACCTGTATATCAGGGGATAGCAAGCAAAAGCAAAGCAAAAAACTGGTCGCCCGTCCGAGTAAAAGACTAGCTAGAAACGTAGCTTTACCTCATGATGTACCTACGCACGTCATTTGGCCAAGTATCTGTCATGATTTATGATAATCCCTACATATGTGGGCGTTCTAGCAAAAAGGGTCCACTGGTGGGTATTTAGTTAAAACTAGATTCGGTATCTAGAATAGTCAATTGTTAATAAGGATTAAAAAATAAAACAAAACTGGCTCATTTTTAGGGTTCCGTACCCAAAGGGTAAAACGGGAACCCTATTACTAAGGCTCCGCCGTCTGTCTGTCTGTCTGTCTGTCACCAGGCTGTATCTCATGAACCGTGATAGTTAGACAGTTGAAATTTTCACAGATGATGTATTTCTGTTGCCGCTATAACAATAAATAGAATAAAATAAATATTTAAGGGGGCTGCCATACAACAACCGTGATTTTTTTGCTCGATATTGATAACGGCAAGAGGTAGACGCTTGAAATATTCACAGAATATTTAGTTATATATTCACTTTAAAAACAAATAATTAATTTAAAATAAAAAAAATATTTAAGGAGAGCCCCCCATACACCAAACATTTTTTTTGCCGTTTTTATATATGATAATGTATGGAACCCTTATTGCGCGAGTCCGACTCGCACTTGGCCGCTTTTTTATCAGACATTTGAAGTTGAAACTGAAAAAGCTAATAAGAGAAAAAAGCATTTTCAAATTAAACTTTTCTCTTAAAATTTCTGGTACTTAGAAACGTCATATAAAGTCATTTACTATATGAACTTGAAGATAATTGAGAATTAATTAATAATCAGTTAAAATCGTGAAAAGCAATTTTTTCACCCAACTAGACAAAACTGCGTATATTTGAAACTAAATGCCGAGAACTGGACCCTTTTTGCTAGGACGACCTATAACATAAAACAAAATCCCCCTGCCACGTCTGTCTGTCTGAACGTGATAAACTCAAAAACTACCGCACGTATTTTCATACGGTTTTCATCAACGGACGGAGTGATTCACGGCGAAAGTTTTAACTTTGTATTCATTAACTTTTTTTGTAAATTGCTTGAAGATGTCAGAAAAAAACATGCCAACTTGGAGCTTTACTGGGGTGCGCCGTATTACCAATAGAGGTATATGAAAACAATGTATTACAAAATTAATACATTGTTTACCAGGATTAACACATAGGGTTCTTTAATCTCGGTAGTACGTTCCCGAGATAATTTCCGACCTCCAAGCGGGCGCAGCTGCGGGCAAAAGCTGGTAATGATATAAATACAGGGTGGAAGGGACATCGACGCGCATCCTGTTACCATGGATTCAGTACATAATTCTTGCGTTAAAAATTTTCGTCAGTTATTTAAAAAAAAAATCGCTGTTTGTGACATTTTGACCGAGTAGGTATAGCACTTCTGTAGGAAACGGCTGTTTTTTTTTTTAATTACCGACTAGTAATTTCAACGCACGGGGTTCAAGTATTATGTACTGAATCCATGGTAACAGGTTTCGAGTCGATGTCCCTGCCACCCTGTATAATCATTGTATCATCACATCACAACCTATAAAAACTTTCAATGCCGTGTTTATTAACAAAATAATCCCATTCCTACATCGTAGAGTAAATCTGGATTAAGACATCTGGGTGAAGACATGACATCAAAATTCCCTTCACAAGGTCATCGGTCCTCCTCGTGGGAGGCCTTCCAACGCTACGTCTTACAGTACGCGGTCGCCACTCCAGAACCTTACGGCCCCATCGGCCATTTGTTCTGCGAGCAATGTGCCCTGCCCACTAACACTTAAGCTTGGCAATTCTTCGGGCTATGTCGGTTACCTTGGGTCGCCTGCGGATCTCTTCATTTCTGATTCGATCACGTAGGGAAACTTCAAGCATAGCCTATTGCAGAATACAAAGTACGTAGATGAAATTGAAAAAAATAAAACCGAGCAGGATGTTTATTTTACGTCAAAATCGTTAATATTACATCACATACGTTTCTCAGTTTTTGGCTAAAGGCCAGTAGTGGTCAAGAAATATCTGAAACGAAACGCTCCTCTGAAGATTGATTTTATACTAGCTTCTGCCAGCGAATTTGTCCGCATGTTTCGACCCCTTGACCTACCGCATCGCTGTGCATTACTTCTTTTTCGCTTTGCTCACCTCCTAAGAGTCATAGCGTGATGTTTAATAGCCTATAACCTTCCTCAAGAATTAGGCATTTTCAAATAACTTCTCCCGCTCTGGGCGGAGCGGGAGGGCTTATCAGACTTTTACTGACTAAAACCCACCCGTGTTCCTTCAAATGCCTGTGTGGCCACGATATCCCTTTTGGACAGGCTCGTAACCCTGGCAAGGAAACATTCAAAAATATTTTTTCAAATCCGACTGGCAGTGCCAGAGATAAACGCGTTCAAACAAACAAGCTTTATTTTATTAGTATAGATTTGTTTCAGATTCTACTGAGTTGCGTCATTTGTATCGAAATTAGTTTTTCTGCTAGTACTAGATTTGTTTTTAGGCTAATAAAATACTTTGCAATTTTTTTTCTATTTGTCCTGAATAAGAGTGATCAGGCATCAACCAGTCTTGCCAAGGATATTACCTAGTTACTGGGTTGTGGAGGTCAGATAGGCAGTCGCTCCATGTGAAATACTGGTATTCAGCTGCATCCAGTTAGACTGGAAGCCGACCCCAACAGAGTGAGGAAAAAGCTAGGCGGATTGATTGAAGAGTGATCAGATAAGCTGCGATAGAAAGTAGGCTTATCTTTACTAAAGGCTGTGCTCTGATTGATTCAAAAGTAGTAACTTTTTTAGTCTTCAAGTTTAAGGCGCTGATATTTTAGTGAATTTGAAATCTGTTATTTAAAAAAATGTATCTTAAACTAGAACGCAGCATACACATCAATTCTATGTGTGAATATTTAAGTATTGTAGTAAAATACTTCATGAAATAAATTAAGGAAGTATTGTCTACCCAAAGCATAAAGAACGATTTTACTTTCAAACTACTTAGGATATTTTCATGATTTTTTTTTATGAACAAACTATTTTATTAGTGCTGATTCACAGAGCCTTATTAGAATAAATGACTTAAGATTAATTTTTTTACAAGAGAAACTAACTTAAACTAATTTCTATGTTACGCACAGAAGACGCGAAAACGCAAATAAACTGCCTTAAATCCTATTGTTATAGCACACTGACTCAAATACCAGAGTCGTGTGACAAAGACCTTGAATCTTTTTGTTAAATATTTCGTTTCACGTGAATACGCACGATACGTGACGTGTAGACCGTAGACTATTAACGCTCTTCTGTGGCTTCGGTCATTGGTCTGTTACTTTTTTTAGCCCATTTCTCTGCTGGACATAAACAGCTCCCAAGGCGGCCACATGAAACTAGTTCGTTGGTCAACTCAGCTTGTCGCATTTCATGCTTGTCGTCTATATATCCGCCGTCTTCTTCAGGGAGTCATCAGCGTGCGGCTTTATCTTTACCGATTCGCTGTCTCCTTTCACGCTGATAGCACACCTCCGCCGCGAAACCATAGCTGCGAAACCACAGTAGTTCAATTGTACCGAGGGTTAATTGCGTAACACACTATCAGTAGGAATCGGTTTCAATTTGACAGTTCAACAACATTCATAGCGTTATTGACGTTGTTGAGCAGACAATTTTTTCTAACTTATGAAGCAATGGATTAGCAATATACTTCAAAATCATTACGATTCAAACTGCGTTACGCAATTAGGGTGCTGGTTCGCGTCATGTTCCGCTACACACATCCGATTCGAGTAGCGGAACATGACGCGAACCAGTACATTTGAACTACTGCGGTTTCGCGGCGGAGGTGTGCTGCCAGCGTCAAGGACTCACTGCTCCAACAGCTTTCCATGCTTCAGTGGGCATGTTATTTTGCTTTTTTTAATAACGGTGCTGTTTTATGTACTCCTGACTCACCTCCATGTTGTGCCGTTACTCTCCCTACCGCTGTTTCTCATAGTCAGAGGTTCCAAACAAGTAGTAAATCGCTTTCAAAATTTTCGACAGGAGTGACAGGCTTTTCGGTAGCCTATGTCAGTCCCATACATTTTTAACTTTTCAATCATCTTTCTTGCTAATAGAATATCACTTAGTTTAGGCCTTCAGGTCTTACCTGAGATCTTCCATAATTCGTCTTCTCCATCTGAAAAAAGTGATGATTTAACTTCTATCTTATCCTTCGGTAAAATACTACGTTTAGGGCATACAATTTTATTACGACTAGATTTTCCATTCTGTTGTATCTTTTGAATTTAAAACTGCTGAATTATTTGTTATTTTACTGTACGGGCGCAATGTTTAACTAGAGGCATAATTACTATGGTAACATTCCCCAGCCGTGTTGCCAGCCCAACTCCTTGGTGTGTACATACTATTTCCTTAGTATTGATTCACAATCGCACGTCATGATAAGCGCTGATAAGCCTCACACTTCCGGCATGCTAGCATAGTAGTACAATTCTTAACTGTTTAGTTTTACAGCGTTTATGCGGTTATTTTCAGTAGATCATGTACTAAGGGAAACCATTTTAATACTGCATACGCTGAATATTAGTACACACTATTCAGCCGCACGGGTCTATCCATCAGGTTAAGCTACGCTTGCCGGGGTTGGTCTGTGGATGGGTGACCATCTTTACATACCGAGTCTCCTCCGTGCCTCGGAAAGCACGTTAAGCCGTTAGTCCCGGCTGTCATTCGTGGATCTTTGACAGTCGTTACGGGTCGTCAGAAGCCCGACAGTCTGACAACCAGTCTTATCAAGGGGTATCGATTACCCAGTTACTGAGTTGTGGAGGTCCGATAGGCAGTCGCTCCATGTAAAATACTGGTATTCAGCTGCATCCGGTTAGACTGGAAGCCGATCCCAACATAGTTGGGAAAAGGCTAGACAGATTGATTGAGTTATAAAAAAAAACATTGGTATTCCCAGAAATAGGTGAAATGAGCTGGGCTGGGCTGGGCGGCGAAGCCACAAAAAGGAGTTTATTAAGAGTTGGACCAAATTACATTAGATCGGGAAAATTACAAAGAGAGACGCCAGCAGGCCTGTATTTCGAAAACATTTGATTAGGCATAATTTACTAAGGGTGAAGGAAAACATGTCTGTGTGGTGCCGAACGTAAAGAATAGCACCTCCCTATTTCTTCCCGTGGGTGTCGTAAAAGGCGACTAAGGGACTTACTAGTGAATGGGCAGCAGTGTTCTCTATGCATTTTAACACCGCCTGCCAAGCGTGGCGATTATGGCAAACCCGCACCCCCCCCTTAGGGGAGGTCTATGTCTAGCAGTAGACGTCTTTTGGATGAAATGATGATGATGAATAATGAAGGAAAACATCGTGAGAAAACTGGACGTACAATGGTCTTAAACCGCCAACATGTAGCTACAACACAAATTGATCAATACTTGTTCAGTCTCTGCGTGAGATGGGGGACCAACATTGAGACTTGCATGGCCAATGGCCCGCGTCATGTTCGTGAACGGGTGCCGTCAGTTGAGACTGGTCATCTGTTAACTGCCAGGGCTTATTTGTAATCTTTTAATCTTATATTTTAAATTGTTTTTAAATATTTTTTTTTTTTTATATTGTTCTCACTTATAGAAGCGTCAAGAATAATGTACCCAGGATTTTGTGATATCTTGATTTAAAAGAGTGTCCTTGGAGTTTCTTGCCCTTTCTTCTCATCTACGAGTACGTTTAGGAATGGGCAAATAGCTTCAACTTTCTGACTAACTATTCAAAACTGCCTGTAATTAGTTTAATTTAAATAAATGCTTTGAGTTTGAATGATATACCGTGAAAAAGAAGGTAGGCTGCAATGCAGGTGTCTTAACTGCTTAGTGTGCGCCGTTGGTGCAAGCGGTTGCAAGCGCGACTGCTGAGCATGGGGTCCTGAGTTCGATTCCCGGTTCGGGCAAAGTGATTTTGGAGTTTTACCATTAGGAATTTCTTAGTAGCAGCCCGGTGCCAACGGCTTAACGTGCTTTGCACGGGGGTATAATACCGCCGTAATAATAAGTTTGGAACTTATTATTACGGCGGTATTATACCCCCGTGCCTCGGAAAGCACGTTAAGCCGTTGGCATTGCGCCTTGGCGCCAAGTCTGCTATTTTCAATGATTGGTCATTATGACGACCACACCAAGGCAACGCCATGACCATTGTGCCAATAGTTAGTAACCTCCTAAATTCATAATGGCATGACAGTGGTCCATGGGGTCCAAAATAATAGGAGCTTGTCAGTACGAGATTACCAAATACAGACAATTTTTCCAATGGAGTATCAGTGGCACGTCATCGGAAAATCATAAAGACGCCTTTCAATTAGGAGATTAGCAAAACTGTCAAACTCTACAATTACGGTGCCAATGATCGGTCATTCGGACACAACTGCGTTAGCATACTTGGCCCCCTGATCTCTCCGGTTGTGTCGGATTGTCGCCCATCGGCTTGTGAGAGTGAGGGAAGTGACAGTGCACCTGTGTTTACACACACACACTTGTGCAAGATAATATCTCCCGCGCGGAAGGCTGGTCTCCGCTGAGATTGGTCGCCATAGAATTAAGTCTGGAGGACTATTTTATTATTAGGGTGCCCCGAACACATCACCTCATTTAGAAGCTCAATTCTTTTTGGCATAATCTCCTCATCATCTGCCTAGCCTTTTCCCAACTATGTTGGGGTCGGCTTCCAGTCTAACCGGATGCAGCTGAATACCAGTATTTTACATGGAGCGACTGCCTATCTGACCTCCCCAACCCAGTTACTGGGTAACACGATAACCCTTGGTAAGACTGGTTGTCAAGACTTTTGGGATTCTGACGACCCGTAACAACTGTCAAAGATCTACAAATGACAGCCGGGACCAACGGCTCAACGTGCTTTCCGAGGTACGGAGGAATCGTGGTATCAAAAGATGGTCACCCATCCACGGAGCAACCGCGGCAAGCGTAGCTTAACCTGATCAATCGACTCGTGCGGCTGTTATTATTTAGCCACAAGCTCCTCAAGTGCAACGAAGCGTGACATGCTAAATTAGTTAGCAAGCATAATTAAGATAATTTTAATTCCTCCGTACCTCGGAAAGCACGTTGAGCCGTCGGTCCCGGCTGTCATTTGTAGATCTTTGACAGTTGTTACGGGTCGTCAGAAGCCCAAAAGTCTGACAACCAGTCTTACCAAGGGATATCGTGTTACCCAGTAACTGGGTTGTGGATCAGATAGGCAGTCGCTCCATGTAAAATACTGGTATTCAGCTGCTTCCGGTTAGACTGGAAGCCGACCCCAACATAGTTGGGAAAAGGCTAGGCAGATGATGACGCTTCGTTTGCACTCAAGTTGTTAAAATGAACGTTATTTTTTTAATTCTTATTTATTTAACTAACGGAGTTCATTTGAGATTGAAGATTGTTAACACGCGATATATTCCAATGTATCCGACATTTAAATAACAGTATATGTTAAGAAAATCTTATCGAGCTCAGAAAATCTGCTAGCCTTTTTTTAACCGACTTCCAAAAAGGAGAAGGCTGTAATATGTTCGTCTGTATGTTTCTTTTTTTTTTCTTTTTAGGGTTCCGTAACCAAAAGGTAAAACGGGAACCCTATTACTAAGGCTCCGCCGTCTGTCTGTCTGTCACTAGGCTGTATCTCATGAACCGTGATAGTTAGACAGTTGAAATTTTCACAGATGATGTATTTCTGTTACCGCTATAACAACAAATACTAAAAACCAGAATAACATAAATATTTAAGGGGGATCCCATACAACAAACAAGATTTTTTGCCGTTTTTATAGATATTGGTACGGAACCCGTCGTGCGCGAGTCCGACTCGCACTTGGCCGGTGTTTTATGTATGTTCACCGATTTCTCCGTCAATTGTCGACCGATTTTGACGACTCTTTTTATTTTTAAAGGGTATGCTCTCCAAGTGGACCTATTGTCATCCAGTCAATCTGTTGCGGGGATCCCATAAAATCGAGGGGAATCCTCAAATTTTATAGGCACATATAGGCACTCGTTCTGAAGTCGGTGGCAAAAAACTAAAATACAGATCCAAAGACACTGACTTCCAAAGACACTCCTTGAGCGTTAAACTAAAGACTAAAAAAGTTACTACTTGTGAGACAATCAAGAGCAGCCTTTAGATATGATAATTATGGCTTCGTTGTATCGCACCTTCCCTGGTCACTCCTCCCAGCCCTTTCCCAACTATTTAAAAAAAAAAACATTGCCCCACACTAGGAATTTCTCCTGTACCGTGGGTGCATTTACAAACATTTAAACTCACATACACAAACAGGAACCCGGAACAACGACTTGTAGGCCATACAAATATTTGTTCCGTGCGGGAATCGAACTCGCGACACGCAGCGCAGCAGTCAATCGCTTAACCACTGCGCCAACCGTGCCGACTAACGACTGACTATGTTGGGGTCGGCCACCAGTCTAACCGGATGCTGCTGAATACCAGCCAACCAATAGCATCGCCGCATCAGATTTTTGCTGAGCCCCTTGTTTTTATAAATGAAAAAACAAAAAAGCGGGTAAATGGTGGTCAGATATCTGTGATCATTATAACAGAGCCTGAGAAATTTATTTAAACAAAAGAAAAAATATTGGCCGACGCAAAAAGGGTCATCGTGAGCATGGGATTTTGTTTTGAAAGTGGTCCGATTTGGAAGCACGCGATAGTACCTACACCTCTGCATAACCTTTCGGGGGATAACAGGCGCGATGTTACAATTTTTATTACGGCAAGGCAATTAAACTATACCTAGTATCACGCTAATAACGAAACATCACCGACCATTAAAAAATATAAGTATTTCTTATACCAACAAATTGCCAGTACATAACTTACTGATTAGAAAGTCCTTGGCTGATATAAACTAGTGATAAGTGAGAGCCATCAATCACAGACTTTAAAAAACTTTAGATTGTGGGTTTAAACCTCATTTACACCGCCCTAGTATTTAGTTGAGCGTGTAAACTAGCTGCAATCAGTCGAATTTGATCAAAATAATCTAGAACTGTACCCTAATTGCGTAACGCAGTTTGAATTGGAATCTGAATGATTTTGAAGTATATTGCTAATCCATTGCTTCATATGTTAGAAAAAATTGTCTGCTCAACAACGTAAATAACGCAATGAATGTTGTTGAACTGTCAAATTGAAACCGATTCCTACTGATAGTGTGTTACGCAATTAGCCCTCTGGTTATTAATAACGCATTCAGGGTGCTGATGAGGTTGCCTCGATACTGCAGCGCATCAGGGATGTTTGCTGAACCTCGTGTTGACTGCTTCTTACACTGTGATGTGGAACGGTGCGCATCCCTGGTTAGTAGGGTGCGGGGCAGCACCAACAGCATCCTGTCTATGCTAGCAAGCTGGCTAGATTGTGCGTTTGTGAGCCACTGCTGCAAGGTATCGGCTGGGCCTGTCACCTTGCAGCAGTGATGTCACAAATTGTTACTGTGTTAATGTTTCACTAACATAGTTTGTAAGTATTTTGTTACTAACACTATGAGTCTTGTTGCTTGAGTTAAATGATTTAATTTAAAAAAATAACTTCTTGGAGCATAGTAAAATATTATTAAACTTCTATTTTTTGCGTGTCGATGGCTATCTAAATTGAGTCGGTCAAGATTTTTTTTTTTCTCTTGTCTTAGGATTCATCAATAGAATGAAGCCTAATCTTATTACAATCTAGACTAATAAGTAATAAAATTATAACCTAAACTACTAAATTGTCTTTACTAAGAATGTGTCCAATAGCACTTTTCTTATTGTCTCTAATAAGGCGAATACACTTCCAGAATATGACTACGAGTTTTGCGCCTTCAGTTCCTGTAAACAGGACACGCAGGACCGCATAATAAAGTGTCCCATCGTTCGATAATAATCGTCTCATTTGTTGATCAAAATTACCATTCAGGACAGACACCAATGATACCCTTATTTATCTCTGGAATGTTCCATTTTTACTTTGAAAATTGTTTTTAAGAACCGTAAATTTGTGTTTTCAGAAATAAAAAAATATTAATGATAATTCATTTAGTTTTTGCGCCTCATTATTTCCCGTATCTGCACGGCCGGCTTTTGATAATAAAGAAAGAAAGATACATTATTTATCGGGACTCGCACAGGAGATCACCAATTGAAATAAAACACACTCTGAGAAACATAAAAAACATAAAAACAAAACGAAAAAAAAAAGAACAGAGTTAAATGAAAATAAAAACAGGCCAAAAGGCTACTATCTCAGCATGATGCTGCGACATTTAAAAATAAGTGTCGCAGCGCTGGTATTCTGATAAGGCCCAAATAGAGGGGGCCGATGTCGTTGTAAAATATTAGCCAATCAGCAAAGTGGTAGCGGGGCTGACTGTCCAGCGTATCGCCATATTAAAACTGACGTCACAGAAATGTCGTTAGGATTTTGTTTTTAATTTTTGTAATGGAAACTTCTTGAGGCCTTTGCGCTCTTTCTGAACAGTGAACGAAATTGAAACGTCACGCTCGGGTCGCTGACGCTGAGTCGGGTATACTCGGCTCTATTGCCGGCCGTGGTCGAGTCGATGGCAGGCAGGGAGGAGTCCTGGGACGCGGTGACCCTAAATGGGTCCAGGAATGGCGGACTCGGGGACGTCCGCCGCCCCTATCACACTGGACCCGAGGTGGGGGGCGTAGTGTTCCACGCGCGTCCCTTTATGACTTCGCCGGGGGGGGGGGGTCCCAACACCTCACACCCCCCCCAGACTTGAGGGGATCACGGAAGTAATAACAGATCCCAATGTCCCCGGTGCAAGTGCGGGAAGGGAACACTGGGGTGGTTTTTAGTCAGTAAGAGTCTGACAGACCCCTCCGCCCGACCGGCTCAAGTCGATCGGTGACGCTGAATCGGGTATACTCAGTTCGTGTCGTTTTCTTAATTCGTAATAAAATAAATTCAAATTCAAATTGTTTATTTGCAAGAAAATACAAGGTTTACAAGGGAAGATCTTACAGCCTTAAAGTCATAGTACGAGTATTCTGCCTGCGAGCAAGCGTGCAAATTATTCATGATTTTAAGTCACAATTTATTTATTTATTTAAACTTCTCACACACAATTAGGTACTAAAGCGGACTTACTTAATGCTACAATTATTATACAGATTCTACTCGTATTAATACTATGGCCAATCTCTCAATATTATCCGTAGAAACTTACATTCGAAGTTTGAATGTTTGAGAGAACATGTTTTTCAACTACAACGTTAAGTTTGTTCTTGGGGTAAAAAACATGGTAGATGACATATTCATTGTACGGAACCCTTACCACGCGAGTTCAATTCGCATTTGTCTGGTAGTTTTTAACGTTAACACGCTGACAACAGCTAAACCGCGGTCACAGTCAGACTGCATACAAAAGAAAGAGAAGCGCGATGGCAACGCCTGTAATTAATTGCAAAATATGAAGCAATTATCTATGTACTCAAAAATGATTCTGCATACAAATAAGACGTTTTCTTTATTAATTAAATACCAACCGTACGTTGATATTTAATACAGATACGAGGGCTGCACTAAAAGTATCGGGAATGGAATATTTCCACTGTTCCTGTCATATTAAAATCTTTTTAATTGAAAACTCCTTGGTTTTAAAAATCGAATACCATTTTTTTTTTTTTAAAAAGATTCTCGGTCTTGCCACAAGGTTTTGTCAAACTTGTTTAGTCGTTGAGAAAATGGAATTGACTCGAGAAAATTCAAGAGCGATGATTTATTATGACTTTCGAACTGGTTTAACACAAAAACAGTGTGTTGACCGGATGATTTCTGCATTTGGTGATGAAGCCCCATCCAAAACCACAATTTATCGCTGGTTTGCTGAATTTCAACGTGGACGTGTCAAGCTCAGTGATGATCCCCGTAAAGGTCGTCCAAAAACTGCAGTCACCCAAGAAAACGTTGATGCTGTGCGTAAGCTGATTGAGGAAGATCGACATGTGACATACCGCGAAATTCAGGCAACTTTAGACATTGGCATGAGTCAAATACAAATAATCTTGCATGAACAATTAGGTGTAAAAAAGTTGTTTTCCCGATGGATACCGCATTCGCTCTGTGAAGAGCAAAAAGCGGCTCGCGTTACTTGGTGCGTCAGAACTCTCGAAAGATTCCACGCAGGATCCTCAAATGCTGTATACAACATTGTATCAGGTGACGAATCCTGGATATACGCGTACGAACCCGAAACAAAAAACCAGTCACGAGTTTGGATGTTCGAAAATGAGTTAAAGCCAACAAAAATTGTTCGTTCACGGAGTGTTGCAAAAAAAATGGTGGCCACGTTTGTCTCCAAAATCGGCCATGTTACGACTATTGCTCTTGAGGGACAAAGAACGGTTAATGCAGAATGGTATGCTAGCATTTGTTTACCACAGGTCGTTTCTGAACTCCGTAAAGAGAACTGCAACCGCCGCATCATCCTCCATCACGACAATGCGAGTTCTCACACCGCGCACAGAACAAAAGAGTTTTTAGAGCAAGAAAACATAGAATTATTAGACCATCCGCCGTACAGCCCCGACCTAAGCCCTAATGATTTCTATACTTTCCCTAAAATAAAGAATAAATTGCGTGGACAGAGATTTTCATCACCTGAAGAAGCTGTGGACGCCTACAAAACGGCCATTTTGGAGACCCCAACTTCCGAATGGAATGGTTGCTTCAAAGATTGGTTCCATCGTATGGAAAAATGTGTCAAATTTCGCGGAGAATACTTCGAAAAGCAATAAATACATTTTTAAATAGTAATGTTGTGTCACTTCCTTGATTCCCGAAATTTTCAGTGCCGCCCTCGTATTTTGGATTGAAACTCTTAAACTAAAGGGTTAGTTTACCGTTAATTTGTATCGAGTATTTTTTTTTCTAAACGTGTTTTTTTTTTCTAAACGTGTTTTGGTAAGAACCAAGTTCTGAGAAATATGTTGAAGAATAACATATATTTTTTCCGCTACCACAAACTATATAGATTTGGCAATTTTTTTTGTTAAAGACCTACTTTTATCATTTGCCTCTTGTCAGCGCCTTAATAGCCTAACATTTTTGGTATTGTAAATATTTAATAAGTTAGTAGTGAGTTGTTTTAGGTAGATAAGTATGTCAAAATGCTTCCTACTGAGTTATCTGAGAGCTGACAGGTCAAAGTCACTGTGTTAGTAACATTATCTTCCCGCACTTGTTCATTTATTAAGTTGATGTTTAAGTTCATTATCTTAAGAAGCAATGCTGTTTTAAGATCATCATCATCTGTCTAGCCTTTTCCCAACTATGATCAGGTCAGCTGCCAGTCTTACCGGATGCAGCTCACCAGTCATTTTACACTGACTGCCGCTCTGACCTCCACAACCACAACTCAATTACTGGGTAACACAATAACTGTTAGTGATTGTATAAGATGAGAACTTTAAGAGCATGTTAGTCTAAATTAAGTCTAATTTTCGATACCGGTCATCATTCTTCTGCCTTTTGTCCAATTTACGTGAGGTCGGTGCAACACGTCCTGGGGGCCGTTCTAGCCATATCATCGTTCACATCGATATCGGTATTGCCTAAAAATTCTGTCTCCTGAATTTCAGAGTCCAAAACGGGTCTTACTACCAGAGATTTCCTTTAGGCCAATTTACGTGGGGTTGGCGAAACACGTCCTCTTCTTCCAAATCATCTCCATCACCTGTCATCTGAGTTTTCATCCCCATTCTAACCATATCATCGTTCACATTGATATCGTATTGCCTAGTAATTCGGTCTCCTGAATGTCGGAAAGTCCAAAACGGTTCTTACTTTAGGAGATTGTTTAACATACTCCTGCACTAATATTCCAATTTATTTGTGGTCGGCTCAGAATGTTTTCTTCCTTACATCTCCATCCTCTGTCATATCAGTATTCACTCCTTTTCTAGACATATGATCATTCACGTCGATAACGGTATTGCCTAGTAATTCTGTCTCCTGAATTTCAGACAGTTCAAAACTGTTCTTACTTCAGGAGATTGTTTATCATCCTCCTGCCCTAATATCCCAATTTATTTGTGGTCGGCTCAGAATGTCTTTTTCAATACATTTCGATCAGCCGTCATTTCAGTATTCACACCTCTCCTAGCCATATCATCGTTCACATCGATAACGCTTTGAAATTTGTGAATAGAGGAAATATAGTTGGAAAGAGAAGAATATTTTGGCAAATGGTTTCAGTCAGGATAACTTACAAATACATACATAAACTCACGCCTTCTTCCCATGGGGGTAGGCAGAAGCTATAGAACGCCACCTGCTACGCTCCTTTTGCTTCGCCTACGTTCATACATCTGGTCATACACGAACGCCGATTGCGAGTACTAACCAATTGTACCAATTATGATACTTTATAAAGAAAAAAAAATCTGTTGCTTTTGTTTTGCCTCAAGACAAAATTCACCCTTGGGTTCTTGTTTCAATGTCACCAGGATGCTACACCTTAACATAAAAAAATATATCATAAGCATAGCCACTATTATGTAACAATCTCAAGTCAATGACCTATTGCGATATTTGGCGGCAAAAAATCGCCGCCATCTTTGTTTGTCAAGACAATTTTAGATTATCTTGTGGGGCCTTAGAATATGCGATAAGAAACGAAGCTACTTAGACAGATACTACGTTGTTGAGCAGACAAATGTATCGAATATATGAAGCAATGGATTAGCAATATGTACAGACGCCAGCAGGTCAAGCTACCCGAAACTGTCAAATTTTCCCAATCAACCTTGAACCTTAAGCTGTAGCGATAAAGTGGAAAATCTATTAAAGAAATATGACAGATTGTAGTAGCTTGATGTGCTGGCGTCTGTACATCAAAATCATTCAGACTGATTGATATTAGTGTGTCTGTGCGAGTCTCTTCTTAGGTTTATAATTGATTGACATGTATGGACCATCATTTCAGCCAAAACACTACATACATACATAGGTTCTCGATACCTAAGTGTCCGTGGCATCACAGCGGGGCCCTATCATAACCAGCGCTGCAGTTTTTTTTTTGCATATTTCGCAGCATCGTGCTGATATGGGAGCCTTTTTGGCCTCGCACAGGGCTTCTTTTTGTTTTCACTATTTTGTAAGTTTTTTTTATTGTTTTCGTGATTTTGTAAGTTTTAATGTAATTTTTTTTTTTTCCTGTGCGTGTCCCAAATAAACTATTTTTCTTTCTTTCTTTATAAGAAGTATACAATGTTGGCACATGACAGGCCAAGAGGAATTTGTCCAAAATTAGCTTGCAGGATTCCATCTTCAAAAATAGTGAACTTTAAATAAATAAAAATCAAATGCTGTACGTTGATAAGCGCATCACTTGAGAACGACTGAATCGTTTTTTTTTTCGTAATTGTTCAAATGTTGCCCGAAAGATAGGAAAATTCGGGAACAACTGAAAGTGATTTTTGATAGGACATCGTCTGTGGGATCAGGGGGCCGATCGCGCTAATTTACCAAAACTAAACCACAACCAAAAACGTTACGTTAGACACATTTCGTATCGCGCTAATCATTTCAACGGAAACGATTTAGCTTTACTTTTGAAGTTACGTTGGAAGAACGATCGATCGAACAATACTCTCACAAAAAATAGTGCGATACCGTTTCTTACATCAGCTAAACCAAAACTAAACCAAAACCAAAAACGTTCCGTTCGAACGGTAATTACGTTGAGAAATAGCGCGATCGGCCCCCTGGTAGTCCAAAATAAAAATAAATGAAAATGTAGTATTTGACACCATGAAAGTATGAACACATGTATTAGACAATCAATCAGAAAGTCATATTCATACATACCTTATTATGTATTGCCAAAACCTGATTTAGACTCCCAAGCTTGCATTTGGGGACTAGTAATTCAGCCATAATATAAAACACGTAAAAAAAAAAATGTATGGTTTTTTAAACTTAGGGTCATTTAAACTTAGGGTGCGTACATAATTATAACAGATCCTAAAGTGTGCCAAGTACATCGTATTGATAAAACATAACGTCACGCCTGTATATCCCTAAGGGTTGGGCAGAGGTGTAGACCGTATAAAATAATCCTTTCAAAATATTCGCTACCCTTAAAGAACCGGCTAAAAGTCACCCAAAGGGCAATGGAGAGGGCTATGTATGCTTGGAATTTCCTTATGTGATCGAATCAGAAATGAAGAGATCCGCAGGAGAACCAAGGTAACCGACAAAGCCCGAAGAATTGCCAAACTTAAGTGGCAGTGGGCACATTGCTCGCAGATTCGATGGCCCATGGGCCGAAAGATTCTGGAGTGGCGACCGCGTACTTTAAGACGTAGTGTTGGAAGGTCTCCCACAAGGAGGACCGATGACCTTGTGAAAGCCGCAGAAATCCGCTGGATGCGGTAAGCACAGAACCGGTCGGAGTGGCGGTGCTTAGGGGAGGCTTATGTCCTGCAATAGCCGTCTTTCGTCCTTAAAAAATCTGGTGCATGGCTACTCCAAATCACGTCTGAAAAATGTTCTCGAATTTGGGCGATATTAAAAGGGGCTACAGAACTGTAGCATAATGGAGTTTTGTTGTCTCTTACAAATGTAATCGCTCTGTTGATAATGTAGGGGTTTACAAAATGCCTGATCAAGTATCTGATGAGTGAATCTACTGACAAATGACTCGTTAGTTATTGTGATTACTTGGGCAGAACATCATACATAAAAGATGACATTTTATTAAGCAAAACATAATTAAATAGGACATAATAATAAATTCAAAGTTAACTTAACTGGCGTATTCTGCAGTGACTTAGCGCTGGGCGCAATCTCTGCGTCATTTCACTGCAACAAGACGGGTTTGTCCTCTGCTGCATCCGCGTCTTGCTGCGGATAGACGCCGTTCTGTCGTTTGCGTCTGTCATTAGTCTTTACGACAGACCTTGTGCAGGAAGCGATATGCGATCATTTCCTTTGAGTATATGAGAAGGACCCTGGTGGCCTGTCGCATGCGACTGTCGTGGGGTGTGCACTTAATTAGTCTTTTACGTTTAAAAGCTTTTCGTTTAACAGCTAGTTATTAAAATCAAAAGTCATTTATTCAAACTAGGCTGAGAATCAGCACTTTTGAACGTCAAAAATTACATAAGACAGTCCCCCAAAAACGCCCACCCTTCACCACTTCCTAGTGTTTTAGCTGGGAAGAAGAAGTGGCGCAACAAACTCCCCAGCAGCACAGCTGTCTGTTCAGATATAAAACTTGAATTTATACAATAAAATGTAAAATAATTTTTATTACGCAACACAACAATAAATTAAATTATTTGCCTTATGTTAGCCAGCCAACGCCACTATACAAAAAAAAAAAAAATCGACTAAAAGTATATTTATTACTATTAATTTATTATACCACTGCAAAGCAACGGTACAGCCTAAATTACCTCTGTAATTTTTATTCATCTCTTTCTGTTTTCATCTACAAGAAAAACAGCAATACTTTTTTTACGCACAATTTGTGCAGAATCGAATCAGTCCGTTATTCAAAATGAAATTTTGATGAACAACCAAAAATTTGAAATCTAGCTAGCTCAAAAAATAAACCTTAACGAATTTCGGTTCTTTGTATACATTCCCAGTACTTCGCGTAATCGAATTGCATGGGGTAGGTCACATTGGCCCCTGTGTAACCACAGAGTAAACGGACAGAGGGTAAGCTTCATACAACCGCGCTATGAAAATTGAAAAGGTACACCACTGCAAGCAAGAGGCGCGTGTGTGCGGGCAACTGGCAGCTTCGTCGTGTACGAAGAGAAACCGGTTCACACCGGCTCAGCCAGTTGCCTCGGCCCTCGCTTAGGCGAAGCCGCCAGTTGCCCGCACACACGAGCGTCTTGCTTGTCGCAGTGTAACTATCATAACATGGTTGTCAAACTCAAAGCATTTATTTAAAATAAACCAATTACAGGCACTTTTGAATTGTCAAGGGGTCGGTCAGTCAGAGAGATGAAGCTAGTTGCCCATTCCAAAGTTTAGTAGGTAGGTACCTATGGAGAAGAACGGGCAAGAAACTCCACGGACACTCTTTTAAATTGACATATGGTTACAAAATATTGGTTACATCATTCGTGTTGAAATTATACATGTGAGAACGATGCAAAACGTCAAAAGCGTCCGTAATAAAAAGTTTAAATTAAAATAAGCCAAGGCCGCTAAGAGATGACCAGTCCCTACTGATGGCGCCCATTCACGAACATGACGCATGGATTAGCACCATTCGACTCAACCATTTTGAAGGGAGCTAAATGATCCAACACACCCGCCACCATCAGCGAGACATTACAGTGAGCATGACATACTCTCAGCCGCCAGGGCACATTCAAGTCAATGAAAGACGTACCCAGTAAATGGTAGCTTTATAGTAAGTACATAGTACTCACACATGTGCTATGCAATTATATAATACTAATAGATTGAATTTATACAATGCAAAGATAGTTTTTGTAATCTTCAGCAGCTCCAACAGTACCATTTCTATGAAGCTTACCCTCTGTCCGTTTAGTCTGTGGTATAACCGTCCTTGGCTATCCCTTCCCCTTTGTATATTTGGGGATTATTATTAGCAACGGAACGCAAGTTATCGTATTGCGTATTTTAGGGTCCGTTTTTTGTCCGACTTATGTCGTCTAGATTTTGAATTAGTTTTGTTGGATAAGTAATAATTTTTCTGATGTGCGTTTTATTTTTGGAGGAAATTAATGCTAAATGTCATTGTTATTTGTCTATAGGATGTATTAGTGGAGAGTACTTGTGGCTAAATAATAACAGCCGCACGGGTCGAACCGAGGTTAAACTACACATACCGAGGCCGGTCCGTGGATGGGAGACCACAGGTGGGATATAAAGTAGAATTTTGTCAATCTCGGGCCCCTAAACTATCTCTATGCGAAAAGACCCTGATCCGCCGTTGTGCAAAAAACACTGTCGCTTTTTTAATATCATCATGCTTACGAAATTTGGTTTCCAAACTTGTAAACAAATATCTGTTTGAGGGAAAACAATCTTTAATTCCCACTCATAAAGTTCAATCTGCGCTAAAATTTCAAACATTCTTATTACTTTTTTAATAAAAATATCAGTTTATGGTTGACATTAAAATCGTTTCTATTTGGTTAGGTTAACATAATTTATTATTATAAAATTTATTCGTTTCAAACACATCATTTGACATAGTGACATAACAAAATATAACTGAAACTCTATTAATGATACAAATAAAATTGATTATTTTTTGATAATTGTCAATATAAATAAAATTGGACTATTTAGTCCAATTTTATTTATATTGACAATTATCAAAAAATAATCAATTTTATTTGTATCATTAATAGAGTTTCAGTTATATTTTGTTATGTCACTATGTCAAATGATGTGTTTGAAACGAATAAATTTTATAATAATAAATTATGTTCCATAACCTAATGCATGAAATTAGTATATTATATTAATTAGTAATCGCAATTTTAAAATCATTGAAAGTTTACAATAAATACAGAGGGTTTTTTTATTTTGTTTTATTAAATGGAATTATAACGTCAATTGGAAACAAGGATTTGAATATGAAATACACACATATTTATCACCTATTTAAGTTTCAACTGCCTGCATCTTCATCAAACGGTTCAGTAATTCTTTTAGTCAAGTCCCAGACAGCTTAGGAGAAATTCATTGCTCGATTTTTCTGCTCGAGGTCGAATACAATCGGCTCGACCAAACATGTTGATAGTTTTATACACAGCATCACGCTTTTGGGCACTAATCCAAACGTTTAGAGCTAAGGGCATCAAAGTCATTAAGAGGAGGCTCCCTATTTTTATGTTAATTTGCATGAATATTCTGAAACAGTCACACATACAACCAAAATGAAACTTTAGTATATGATTTATTTGATCTTTTTCTTTCCATGTTGAAGACAGTTACGTAATTGTATTATTTTCTCTAGATACATTTTTGATTCAAAAATAATGTCTTTATATGGATAATTATAAAAAAAAACAAACAAAATTGTTTGGCTTTTATGTCTAAAATAAATATTCACAGCTAGAAAATATAGTTTATTATCCCGACAAAAGATATTTTTGCTCTAGATCAATTATTACTTTAGTTATAAACGAAATAAGAATTGAGACTTACGCTATTTAGTTTCGTGCTCGAACACGATCAAAGAGCGCACGCGATATTCAACTTTATTACTGATGTGTTAGCGTTTAGCACATAACGGAGTGGCGGGGAGCAAGGGGCGGAGCTTGCGTGGAAATTTGTTTTAGACTGCCTGGTCTTAATAGCTTTGTTAGACTATAGTTACCCCCCTTTAAGTAATTAAGGAGGAAACAATCAGTCAAAAGTCATTTATTCAATCTAGGCTGAGAATCAGCACTTTTTGAACGTCAATATTACGTAAGACAGTCCTCCAAAAACGCCACTCTTCACCGCTTCCTAGTGATTTAGCTGGGAAGAAGAAGTGGCGCAACAAACTCACCAGCAGCACAGCTGTCTGTTCAGTTCCGCCAGGATCCGCCAAATATAGTCTGTGAAATTCAAAATGTCTTACGTTTTTGCAAATAAGACTATATTCTCGTGAAAATATGACGCTTTTTGGCGACTAACAAAAGGTCTTTATAAAGCAGATGTGGATGGAAACGCCGGAATGCCCTAGAATTACATATTAAAGTGACCGTATTGGTGATGTTCTTCAGAAAGGTCAGGTGCGCAGTACTCGTAACCGGCGTGCGTGTATGACCTGGGGGCCGATCGCGCTATTTCTCAACGTAATTACCGTTCGAACGGAACGTTTTTGGTTTAGTTTTGGTTTAGCTGATGTAAGAAACGGTATTGCGCTATTTTTTCTGACCGACAAAATCGTTGACGTTACCCAATACTGAAAGTTCGATCGATCGTTCCTCCAACGTAACTTCCAAAGTAAAGCTAAATCGTTTCCGTTGATATGATTAGCGCGATACGAAATGTGTCTAACGTAACGTTTTTGGTTGTGGTTTAGTTTTGGTATTAACGTTCAAAATTAGCGCTATCGGCCCCCTGTGGGCCGATCGCGCTATTTCTCAACGTAATTACCGTTCGAACGGAACGATTTTGGTTTTGGTTTAGCTGATGTAAGAAACGGTATCGCGCTATTTTTTCTGAGCGACAAAATCGTTGACGTTACCCAGTACTGAAAGTTCGAACGATCGTTCCTCCAACACGACGTAACTTCCAAAGTAAAGCTAAATCGTATCCGTTGAAATGATTAGCGCGGTACGAAATGTGTCTAACGTAACGTTTTTGGTTCGGGTTTAGTTTTGGTTAACGTTCAAAATTAGCGCGATTGGCCCCCAGATGTATGAACGTAAACGAAGCAAAAGGAGTATGTAAGGAGCGTAGCAGGTGGCGTTTTGTACTACTACCCCGTTGGGAAGAAAGCCTGAGTTTATACAGGGTTACTGGGAACTCGACGTATTCTTTGCAGGACGTCATAGTATGGTTAAAATGCAACAAATTAAGCCACCAAATGTTCTACCGAAATTCAGTAGTTTTTTAATTAATTAGGTTTTTAGTTGTTTTATGAAAAATCCAATTTATAAATGATTTACGGCGCAACTATACTGGAATTTAAGTTATTATCATAGTTGACGCCGTAGCAGATCTTTGTTAATAATTAAAACTTCTAAAATGCCTAAAACTTTGGCAGAGATCACTAATTAAACATTTTATTTTTCGTAATTTTTATCATAACTTTATAAAAAAAACTCAAAACCTATTCAATTTCGGTAGAACGTTTGGTGGCTTAATTTGTTGCATTTTAACCCTCTGTGATGTCGTGCAAAGAATACGCCGAGTTACCAGTAACCCTGTATATGTATGACTATTTGAAGGAAATATAACATTGACAGCAATATTGAAAAAAAAAAACCCCTAACAAATCCTTTCATTATGTCACACGGTACACAGCTTGCATTTTTTTTAAATTTTTTAAATGGTCTCAAAAATGAAACTTATATTCAAAATTCATTTATTTACGGTACACGTTCGTGTTGAAAGATGAATGAATTTACCTTGCGACTTAATCGGTCCAGTAGATTCGGAGCAAATCGATTGTGAGAGACGGAAAGACAGACACACGAGTGATCTTATAAGGATTCCGTTTTTTTTTGTTTGAGATACGGAACCCAAAAACTTATGAAATTTTGAATCTCGTGGGCTACCTTGAAGAATTTATCTTTACTAATTAAATTAAATAGAGTGCTAGAGCTGTTTGTCGTGAAACATATAATTGAGGAAGTTTATTTGCCCTTATTTGTAGGGCAGCCGGCAGGTGATGTGCAGTTAGGGTTGCCGACCCTACTATTTAAAATATAGATATTATTAGATATGTATTAGAGACCTAAATAAATACTATATTTCTAAAGAAAAAGTATAGCCGACTAAACTACAATATTTTTATAACATAACAAACATAACATCACGCCTGTAATCCCCGAAGGATTAGGCAGAGGCGCACTTATAGTACACCCACATTTCGCCAGTTATGTTTAAGTCCCATGTAATAGGGGGCGTGCTATTGCCATCATTCGGGCACAAATCCAGACTCCGGGCTGCTACTGAGAAATTCCTGGTGAAAAACCCAATAAACACTTTGCCCGACCTGGGAATCGAACCCCGGACCTCGTGCTCGTGTTATTTCAATACAAAATGACGATTGCAATAGATCTCAAGTATTAATCTCATAAAAGCTGTTTTAATGGTATTTTTTAACCTTAATTTAGATTACAATACCTTATTTATTTTATTTAGTATAGATTACCTTAATTTAGAGTATATTTTTTATTTCAATTATTTACTTAAAAATATACGGGACATAGCGAACTAAATCGTAATCCAATATAATTGTCCTAGTGGGCAAAAGTCGCTCAGTCTAGTGTGGTACGCCTGCATGTCAAGTCGCATTCGTGTCCACAAAAGAAAAATATTTTCTAAGAAAATATGCCGAGTTGCGCATAAGGTAAAACGAGTGGACCTAACTCCGGTTTATTTAGATGGCGTCACTGAGAAATGTCATCACAGTTTTTCTATGACATTTCTTTGCATAACCTCTCTATTAGTAAATATCTTAAATCTCTTTGCTCTTCCCCAATTTCCATGAACATACCGACAAAAATTTACAATCCTAGAATTAAATACGAGATCAAAACCTCTCTCAGTTGCCTTTATATCCACTAGCTAGACCGATGCATAAACCGTTAAATTTTAATTTCAGGAGCCAGTTAAAAATTAATACAGTTTTCTTAATTAACCGCTAACCGACTCCGGCGCAGGTGTCGACTCACACCTCGTGGCCTCCGACGAAACCCGACAAAAACCGAAGTGCGCATCGCTTTTTATTTCGAACGCCGAACGTTGTCCTGTTAAAAAAAAACTGACCAAGTGCGAGGCGCACTCGCAAACAGGGTTGTTTCACCTCACTTTTAATTTGTTCACTAGAATTTTAACGAAGTTTGTCGTCTGTGTGTATTATTGTCTTCTAAATAGAGCAGGTACAGTCGCCAGCACATCAGGTTATACCAAACTGTCAAATTTCTCCAACTGATTTTAAACCTTAAATTGTACATAGTTAAGTTCAAAATCGAATGAGGAAATTTGTCAGTTTGTGGTAACTTTATGTGCTGGCGCCCTTTTTTTTGGAGTTTGTACTTTTTATTTTTGTTATTAGTTGCTGTAATAGCGGCCATAAAATTTCAACTAGCTAACTATTTTGGTTGTAAAGATATAGCCCTGTGACAGATCTAGTCGAAGAAACAAAGTCCCGTTTGGCATTCTTGAGATACTACGGTACCCTGAAAATGTTATTTTGCTCATCATAGTGCTATCTCGCTTGCTTGTTACTTCTTTAATATTGCCATCTCTTTTGCACGCGATTATTCAGCGATGCTTTGAGCCGTGAAGTTGATTATTTCAGTCTCTACACGCGATTGATCAGCGTTTAGTGTTGTAATTTGGTATGGAAATGCCGTATTTCGGATATAAATTGATGATTAATTTAAAAGATGGTCCGTGGAGTTACTTGTCCGTTCTTTTACGCTTTGGAATGGGCAACTAGCTTCATCTTTCTGACTGACCGACCCCTCGACAATTCAAACGTGCCCGTAATTGGTTTATTTGAAATAAATGCTTTGAGTTGATGATCGGGATTTTTGGCGCCACGTTCATGACAGAACTGAAAAAGTTGGGAGATCAATCAAAATAAACTCAAAACATTGTGAGATAAGCTGTCCAAGAACGAAAAATATTAACACATACGTATGGTGACATCCACCAACCCGCACTGGGCCAGCGTGGTGCATAAAGAGGGCCCTTCTCGGTCCGTCTATCGTCAACGCGAGCATGGTCGAAAAGGTTGTTGTTTCATCCAGCGCAAGTGAAAACTACTAACAAACGAGTGAGAACGCATAATAATAATATTGAACGAAAAATAATGTGCGGAAATTTCATAAAACTTGTACCAGGAAATACGTGTTTTTGAGTAAGCCTTACCAGTTTGTGAAATAGATGTTGGTCATTTAGAATCTCCATTACATTTGCAAGGTTTCTATCGTAATGTTTTCTTAACATTTACAATTTATGAGTACATTATGAATGGCCAAGGTTCAGGTAAAATTTGTGCAAATAAGTAGATTTTTGCAGGCTTATACTGAATTGGTTTTACAACAATTTTATTTTTTGCTTGCATAGAAACCTATATATAGTGCACAAGATACCTATTGGTTAAAAAAATTCAAACAGGATGTGTTACAACGCCATAATCACGTACGAGCGTTTGTATGAAAAGTATGTCGGGTTGGCCGCTCTTAAGGTCCGTTACCTCTCATAGAGAGGAGGCCTCTGTCCCAGCAGTGGTAACACCATCAGCTGACTATGTTATATTATGACTCAATTTACGTTTGATTCCCTATACAGGGTGACAGGCAGGGACATTGATGCGCAAACTGTAACCATTTTATTTATTTTTGGGTGGGAAATTATCAAATAACTTCTCTCGCTCTGGGCGCAGCGGGTGGGCGTGTCAGACTTTTACTGACTAAAACCCACCCGTGTTCCTTCCGTTGCCTGTGTGCCAGGTAGACATGGGTAGCTCGTGACCGAGTGATAGAAAAGAACTAGCTGTTTTCGATTGACGTCGCTCTCGCTCACTCACCTGCTCACTAAATAGCTCCCTAGCTCGTTAGCTCACTCAGAATTTGACAATGACTATTGAGAGAGCCGAGCTGTTTCTTTTGACGCGCGTGTGGCTTGAGTCAAATGAGCTAACAGTCGGCGTCAGTCGGCAGGTGATATTTGCTTGGTCCAGATCTTCGAAGTAACGGTTAGCCATTGAGGTACTGACTAGCAAGAATCTGCCAGTCTGCTGGCAGTATTGCGTAGATTTTTGCACAGTAATAATCGTTTGTTTACAAGCAGTTCTACGGTTAGTAAACAGTTTGTCTCCAAAGACGTCCCAAGAAGTAATTCTGTTTGGCCTCTTTTTCTTATTTTTTTGTTTAACCCTGTTCCGTCTAACTCCTGGGCAAAAGCCTTCCCATGTCTTCGATTTCTCTCGTTGGAATGTTTTAAGGACATCAGTTCAGTTTGGCCTGCATGTTGCAGATATTGCATCGACCTGCCGACTGGTCAGCGTAGGTTTACCGCAATAAGTGTAATAATTAGACCCACGTGGTAGATTATGGCTCACTCCCGGTCACAGAGGGGAGGCCTGTGAGTGCTAGCAGTGAAAATAGGCTGTTATTGCAATATACTGCTTGTATAAAGGGCACAGCTCACTTGTATCCTCATACTTCCTTCTAACAATCAGCAGTCATCAGTACCACCTGGCTGGCTGGCTGGCTAGTTTACTAAAATAATCCGCCTTTAGCATTATATTATAGTTTTTTAGGGTTCCGTATCCAAAGGATAAAACGGGAACCCTATTACTAAGGCTCCGCCGTCTGTCTGTCCGTCTGTCACCAGGCTGTATCTCATGAACCGTGATAGTTAGACAGTTGAAATTTTCACAGATGATGTATTTCTGTTGCCGCTATAACAACAAATACTAAAAAACAGAATAAAATAAATATTTAAGGGGGATCCCATACAACAAACGTGATTTTTTTGCTCGATATTGATATCGGCAACAGGTAGACGCTTGGAATATTCACAGAATATTTAGATATATACACACTTTAAAAATAAATAATTAAATTAAAATAAAACAAATATTTAAGGGGGGCTCCCATACAACAAACGTGATTTTTTTGCCGTTTTTATAGATAATGGTACGGAACCCTTCGTGCGCGAGTCTGACTCGCACTTGGCCGGTTTTTGTTGATACGAGAGTCCAATATGTACTCAATTTCTAGGTTTTAAACCCAGACCAGTAATATATAATGATGATCGATCAAAAGTCAATAAAACAAGAAATTGCTTCATATTACCCCCGTTGACATTTCCAGGCGTATACTAAAAACCAGTTGATTAAATTTTCATTCGATTCTTGCTATGTGATTTTGAACTCTATTGTTTTGCTGTAAAGAGTGTTTCGATTGTACTGGTGCGGTTGAGTGTTGACAATTTGACATATTGGTTCATTGTTTGTGGTACATATGCAAGAGCGGAGCGATTTTTTGGTAGATTTTTGTGTCTGTTTTAATTTCGGAAAGTATGTAGAGATATCTAGCTTTAAAAGTAGGGGAAGACCAAGGAAACGATGGATGGACTGTGTGAACGATGATATGGCTAGAAAGGGGGTGACTACCGAGATTACGACTAATAGAGAAGTATGAAGAAAAATAGATTTTGCGCCGAATACAAATAAAATGTGATATGGGCAAGAGAATGATGAAGATGCATTGATATCTCACAGACGCAATCGTGAAATATTTCATGAGTCGCGAATAAAACGGTTTTAATTTCACATTCAGAGGAGGCTCCAAATTTTTATGTTAACTTGCATTAATATTCTGAAACAGTCACACATACAAGCAAAATGAAACTTTAGTATATTATTTATTGGATATTTTTGTTAACATGTGCAAGACAGTTACGTAATTGTAATATTTTCTCTAGATATTTTTTTTATTCGATTTTTTTTTAAAGAGCGCAGGCGATATTCTAGTTTATTACTGATGTGTTAGCATTAAGCACATAACGGAGTGGTAGGGAGCAAGGGGCGGAGTTTGTGTGGAAAGATTTAGAGTGCGTGGTCTTAAATGTAAATACAATAAATAGCTCTGGTCTAAAACTTTCATATAATCCCATCCCATGCTGATTTCGGAAATTTACGTCATTTAAAATAACTTAATTAATATTATACATCAAAAATCTATCATATGAATACTGACAGAAGTTTACAGTGTCACATTTGAAACAACGTCCCAAGCCTCCAAACTCATAGTTTCTTCTTCCGTGTGTCCTTCCCAGCTAAAGCACTAGGAAGTGGTGAAGGGCGGCTGTTTTTGGGGGACTGTCTTATGTAATTTTGAAGTTCGAAAAGACATTTACTTTTAAGTGTCACATCTGAAACCAATTGCCACCTCCTAACTCATAGCTTCTTCTGCTGTTTCTTTCTTCACAGTTAAAGCACTAGCAAGTGGTGAAGGGCGGGCGTTTTTGGGGCGCTGTCTAATGCAGTGGTTCTCAAACTTTTTTGGAGACGGAACCCTTTTCGAAAACGAAATATTTGACGGAGCCCTAAAGTAATCAAAAATGGTTTTATGTGTATTCTTCATTAATAATCATATTACTTGACATTAATATTTACATATTTTTTTACTTTTGTTGAAATATTTAGATTGATATTATGTTACTCAGGTACCAGAGTAAAATAAAATATAGTAGGTAGACACTCCTTTAGTATTATTTTTTTATTCTGACCAGTATTTTTGCGGAACCCCTACAGAGGCTTTGCGGAACCCTAGGGTTCCGCGGAACACACTTTGAGTATGGCTGGTCTAATGTAATTTTGACGTTCGAAAAGTGCTGATTCTCAGTTGAGTTTTGCTTTTTGACATGGTTCTAGGACGAGACGGTTTTCTCAGGACCTTGCTGAAAAGGCAAAAGGCCACATGGCACGGGGCACGCACCGCGCTGGGGGGATGCACGGGGTGCATTCTCAGCCTAGTTTGAATAAATTACTTTTGATTTTAATAAACCTACCATCAACAGTTTGACCAATTCCTCCAACATTTAGTCATCTATCCTAATTTCAAATCTGACCCTGGCTATCGACACTTTTGTCGATGTAATTGTATAATTATTAGCTTTCCCGACCTTTTGTAACTAAGCATTAAAATCGAGTCTCGTGGTTATTCAATTGATCCATTAAGTAAAAACTCACTACTTCTCTTCGACTAATTGGCATGCTATGCAGGGAGCTGTCTGAATAGTGATTATGAATATTTTTACAATTCGTCTGTGAGTTCGTATAATTGATGGTAGAGCTAATTCGTATGGTTAAATCAATCATTACAATTACATCTACAAACAATAGTATCCAAGAGTAGGAATGCTGAACCTCGACAAGACCGATCGCCGTTCCGGAGATCAGGACCTCAAGTCTGCTATTACAATAGTGTTACAATGGTCGATCATTGATTTTATAATTGTTAATTTTGACAATTTTGGTAATCTACTATTATAATGGCGTCATTATGATTTTCCAATGGTGGGCCACTGAACTACATTGAAATAAATTGCATTTATTTATTGGTAATCTCGTACATAATGACAAATGAATGACATTTCTACTAAAGGGTTTTATAATAATGGCAATACGACAATGCCATTATAATAACTCAATTATATTACGAGAACATTGACCGACCAATGATCGACCATTATGAATTTACCAGATTACGAACTTTGAGCAAAATGACAATGGCATGACAATGGGATCGTGTTGGAATGACTGAAATTATAAAAATAGCAGACTTGGGCCCCTGAAAGCTTGAGGTCCGACACATCATAATTATGGTGTGTTGAATACGGCCCTCGAGTTTCATGTAAGGTATTCAAAATGTCACACCCACACACGGCTTTCATCTCGAAAAATTAAGGATTCAAAAAAGTTCTGCAAAACTTGTTACCCTTTAAAAATCGCGAAACCCTCTGACTTGGAGCACACAAACACGTTTTTTGATACGGTAAACTAGTTTTGATATCAGAACTCGAATTGGTAGCGGTATTTAAAAACATAATTTGTTCTACAGACTGTTATGATAATGGTAATGGAATATTACATTGTATTTGCTAGTCGATTTTATCAAAATGTTATTAATTATCATGTTGTTAAGATCCATAATACCTCAGCGCCACCTATCATTTATCTCGCTCGCACACCAATGCTTGCGGTGACGCGATCAAGCGTGACTGGTCGGCAGTGAGAATGCTCCAAGGCGCCGATAGTTAAATTTATTTTTACGGTGAAAATAATGGTTATTAAAAAAGAAAACAGTATCTGCTTTATATTTAGTTCAGTTACTATGCAAAGTTTCATGATCTAATTTGAAGTATTTTTATAATACCAGTAGCGGTTGATTGTTCGGTTTTGAGGAAACTGTATGGAATCTTGCCGCGGTCTGTTTGTGGATGGGATTACATATCGAAACCCCTCCATGCCTCAGAATGCACGTTAAGCCGTTGGTCCCGGCTGTCATTCGTGGATCTTTGACAGTCGTTACAGGTCGTCAGAAGACCGAAAATCTGACAGCAAGGGGTATCGTATTACCCAGTAATTCCGTTGTGGAGGTCAGATAGGCAGTCGCTCCATGTAAAATACTGGTATTCAACTGCATTCGATAAGACTGGAAGCTGACCCCAACAGTAGTAGTAGTAGTTGAGAAAATGCTATAGGTATATAGGGCAAAATTAAATTAGCTAGCGAAACTCCGCAGACGTTTTGTGTATCGATATCTCAACACGATAAATCAGATTTTATCATACACTTCAATTAAAAAAACTACCAGTGGTCAGTCATCCCAAAAAAATCATTAAATATTTTTTATTTCGTTGTATTTAGGTATCGATACCCATCACGTCTGTGGAGTTTCGCTAGCTAATTTAATTTGACCCTGTATACATTTATTGTAAAAAAAAATACCTGTCTTATGAGTAACTCTTAAGATATTCCCCAGGGACTAACATAAGAAATAAGATCACAAGAAAATACGAAGTCGTTATGACTATAAATAATGCTTATAGCTTCAAGGAAAACGTTAAAAACTTAATACTGATGTTTGCTTGTTGGGAATTACCTACCGATGTTTGAACGTGTCTAAAGTATTTTAGTTCTGAGTAGAGGAACATTATCAATATCGATAAATAGTATTTATATTACACCTCTTTTTAAAAGTCAAGGAGAAAAAGAAGTAAATTAGTTTGTTTTGTCACGTGTGGGACCACGCACAATGAAGGGTTCCGTAGTTGGGATGAATTAATCCCAAAAACAAACTAAACATTGTAGTTGAAAAACATTTTCTCCCATACATATACTTACGTCACGATCAATTCTCCAACTGAAAATTTTGTAATCACAAAAAACAAAAAATCATAATTATGGTAAAACTACAAATAAATCGTTATTTTTTTTTAAAATCTTGGTTTTTTTCGTGCTCGAAGGGACCGTGAATCTAAGTATTTGATCTTAATTTCAACTAACAAGAAAAAGGGTCTTGACAGACTGATAGACAGGCAGACACTAAATTCCAAATACGAAAATCTGTCGTCAATAATACTAATAAACTGTCTCTTGTCACCAGGTTCGAGGTGGCAGCACAGGTGCTCCGCCCCCGGCGGCGCCAGCCATGATTGAGCAGGAGAAGAGGTCCCCACTACAGCCGCAACAGCAGGGAAGGGTGCAACCAGGTATGTACATTTTTTCTACAGCCTTGAAACGGGGTGCTCACAATAAGCTTCATCGTCATCATCAACCTGAAGACCTTTCTAATTACATGCCATTCGGCTCCATTCTCGGCAACTGTCATCCAGCTGCAACCAGCCACCTTGCGGAGACCATTGCTTCCCACCTCGTCTATCCTAACGATCCCAAACCCAATGAGCTTGATACCATTCATTGCATAACGAACTGCAGTGCTATTCTGAATCTGTAACCATCTCACCGTGAAAACTTAGGTGCAGTGAGCGTGGAGTGAGCTGTCAGTGTCATCCCACCTGTTATGCTAATTCTATTGGTCATTTTATGTTATTTCAAAGCTAGTATTTATGTGTCTTAACATTACTATTTAAGGGGTATTTAAATAAAATAGCAAAACAGAAATTTTGTCAAACTTAATTTAATGTAAAAAATCAAAATTGAGTTTCTGTTCAAAATTTCGATTATGATTGTAAATGTTATACTTGGTCCATCCCTAGCATCAGGTGGGATGACACTGACAGTTCACTCCACGTTCACATCATCTAAATTTTCACGGTGAGATGGTTACAAAATAGCATTGTTGATGTTAGGGATGGACCAAGGATTACATTTACAATCATAATCGAGATTTTAACAATATTTTTATGCTAATTCTATTGATCATTTTATATTATTTCAAAGCTAGTATTTAAGTGTGTCTAATAAGGGGTTTTTAAATAAAAAAGCAAAACATAAATTCTGTCAGAAACTTGAATTTTGTTTTGTTACATTTTTTTCCTAGACTAGTCCTTAATTAAATAGTCTGAGGGGCGAGCGCGTCACGCAGGTACAAAAAATAAAACTTACGTCGAATGCCATTCTTATGCCTACGGAATAGAAGTCAAAATCGGTTAAACGGACTGTTAAAAAGTTTATTTAAATTTCTAATCTTATTTCAAATGGAGTACTATAGCTTAAACGAAAGTTTTATTTTATTTATATATATAAATACTAACTTTAAAATAATATAAAATGACCAATAGAATTAGCATAAAAATATTATTAAAATCTCGATTGTGATTGTAAATGTAATCCTTGGTCAATCTTTAGCATCAGCTGAATGACACTGACAGGTGACAGCTCACTCCACGCAAGAATTCACGGTGAAATTTTTACAGAATCGACATGCTGGTATCCGCAACCATGCGTCCATGCGCGTATTTTGCATAGCTTGATCAGCCTTTAATCTTCTTTGTTGGGACACAGGCCTCCTCTGTACGCGAGGGGGGCCATAATACATCACGCGGGCCCAGTGTAGGTTGATCGCTCACAATGAGGTTGATTAGGGGGCTCAAAGTAACCTAAAGGACATATTCCCCGCCACCTCTCCTCTGTGGTCCTTCCCGCCTTGCGGCATACGGACCAGTAACTTTCCGATAGAAGAACCGTCCCCTCTGTCTGTCAGTTCTCCCCTTTCTGGGGCATGAAAGCGAAACAAAAACATCTCTTCACGCCCAAGCCATCCTCCTGGACTTTCCAGCGTGCGTATGACTACGCCCAGCCAAACCGTGCTTCTATTGGTACAATTAAAACAAAGACAAAAGCAAAAACACCCCTCCCAACCCTAGCCGTCCTTAACCTAAAGGACAATGGGGGGATGGCTATGGGTACTTGGTACAATGAAGGGTATTATCGATTATGCCTTAAGGCCTGTGCACACCACGTTTTCTAAACGCGCCGTCGACGCGCGTTAGTAGCTATACGCACGCGAGTCAGACGCAGCCTGTACTGCTCTGTAGGAAAAAAGCGCACTGTCGACGCACGTTTCTAAAACGCACGTCAACGGCGCGTTTAAAAAATGTGGTGTGCACAGGCCCTTGCTCTAGACCTCCTCCATCCGTACTCTGGAGGCAGCTCTCCAGAGTATCAGATCTCATTGACGGAAAACCGAGGCTCCGAAATTACCTCGTTTGTATGAAAAGGTTGCTCGGGTACTTATTTTGACGGTGAGTGTATAATAGCGGTAATAAATGGCGGCACCAGTGGTGACGACGCGACTTACCAAGTTGTAGATCGAAGGTTCGAACCCTGACAGGCGTTTAACTTTGCGTAACTTGGCGTTTATCACCACTGCTCTCAATACGGTGAAGGAAAACATCGTGAGGAAACCGGCATGTCCTAGAACGAAACATTCGATGACATGGCACATCTACCAACCCGCACTGGGCCCGCTTGGTGGATTACGGCCCACTCCCTCTCACAGAGAGGAGGCCTGTGTCCTAGCAGTGGGAACATTAATGGCAAAATAAAACCTGCGTAGTTATAAATTGTAGAGGAAATTTGCACTGTATGTCCACTGTGTACAATAATAATATTGTACTCGGTCACTGCGAATATAAGTGCTACATAAAAGAAGTCGGCTAGGCGGACCGATTTGTCTACAATCTTTCTTGATAAAACGGGTGCAGTGTTGACTCCACAATTTATGTTGGTTTTAGGAATCATTCACTCATTCAGGGTGCATTAGAACAGCCTTTCCGAGTCATCATTTCAGCCGAAAGACGTCCACTGCTGGACATGGGTCTCCCCCAACATTTGGGGGAGTGGTTGCTATAATCACCACGCTTGGCAGGTGGGTTGGCTATCGCAGAATAGTGTTAAAATGCATAGAGAACGCTGCTGCCCATTCTCTAGTAAGTCCTATCTATAGTCGCATTTACGAGACCCACGGGAGAGAAAGAAATTGGGTGGTGCTATTCTTTACGTTCTTCATCACACGAAACACGGTATTTCCGAGTGGTGATACATAAATGAACATCCTGCAACCATCCATCAACGAAAATGAAACGATTCTTGAATATCAAGAGTAAGTGTTTTCAAAATATTTCATTTCACAAAAACCTACATGGGTACTTATGTTACGTCAGAAGCTAGGTGCACGGTTCCAATTGGTCGTTTCCTATGGAGAAGGGCCGGCAAGAAACTCCAGGGTTACTCTTTTAAACATAATTGCCTTTTACAATTATTTCAAAGTACAGTGTTAATAGATAAGGGAGGACAGTGTAGGCCCGTCAACAAGTGCCAGGTACTTAACAAAATAGAAAATGGTCTACAAATCTACAGTTTATTAGGCCTACAACGTTCTCACGTTCATAGAATGAATCTATATAATATTAATTAATTAAAATTAAATTTGAAGAGCTTACTCCCAAAACACCGCAAAGTATTTACTTTTGTAGGAGTATCGTATGAAACCGAAAGCAGCGTTATTTCAGCTACTCACTTTTAGCGGCTGTAAAGTCGCAGGGTTACCCTTTACAGCCGTTTACGACAGCCACTGCTCACCTCATCACTGCTGACCCCAAACCACTAAATTTCGTTCGTTTTCTTTCGCAGAACCGGCTCCGGTTGTGACGGTGCCTCCGCCCCCGAAACCAGCAATAGTCAAGGCCCCGAAAAATGCGAAAATTAATCAAAAGGTAAGATCTTTGTAGTCCAAGTAGTGGCCTTTTCAGCAGCTCGGAGTTTGGAAGTTGTTGGTGTGATACCCCGTGCATCGGAAAGCTCGTACGCTGTTGGTCCTGCGCCTGGGGACCGATCGCGCTATTTCTCAACGAAATTACCGTTCGAACGGAACGTTTTGGTTTAGCTGCTGTAAGAAACGGTATCGCGCTATTTATACTGAGCGACAAAATCGTTGACGTTCCCAATACTGAAAGTTCGATCGATCGTTCCTCCAACGTAACTTCCAAAGTAAAGCTAAATCGTTTCCGTTGAAATGATTAGCGCGATACGAAATGTGTCTAACGTAACGTTTTTGGTTGTGGTTTAGTTTTGGTATTAACGTTCAAAATTAGCGCGATCGGCCCCCTGATCTCTCTGCGGTCGTGTCGGATTCGTGACGGTCCGACCCATCGGAATATGAGAGTGAGGGAAGAGGAAGTTCATCTGTGTTTGCGCACACGTTGTGAAGGCGTGAAAAACTCAATAGGCAGTTCTTCTACTGTCGCTATAACCTTGTGGAACTTTTATATAACAATCATTTTAATGAACGAAAAGTACGGAAATTATTATAATTTATGTGGAATTATTTAAGTTAACAAGATTTTTCACAGTGGGTACCTACGGCAATTTTACGATTGATTTTTACAATACCAAATAATTTGCATTGTTAGACATTTTTTTTATGTTAAGAAATATGTAGAATATTTTGATAAAAATAATTACTATAATAATTTACTTATTGAACGAGCGAGCAATTAAGCGTCTGCTTCAAATCCGACAAAATTTGCTTTTCTCTGTCAGTTTGTTGGTACAGGTCGTATTTTACAACCGACCAGGGCCTCAAGTCTGCTATTACAATAGTGTCAGAATGGTCGATCATTGATTTCATAATTGATGATTTTGACAAGTTTGGTAATCTACTATTATAATGGCGTCATTATGACTTTCCAATGGTTGGCAACTGACTCTACATTGAAAGAAATTGCAAAGAAAATGATCGACCATTATGAATTTACCAGATTACGAACTTTTAGCAAAATGACAGTGGCATGACAATGGGATCGTGTTGGAATGACTGAATTTATAAAAATAGCAGACTTGGGCCCCTGGACGAAACTTGGTATACAGGTTTTACGACTTAAAAGGTTTTTTTATGTGTCGTCGTGGATATTTTGATTGGAGCGGTCTTCCTCCAAAAGGCAGCAAAAACGGGGACTACTGGATATCTCCGCTTTATGAGATCCGATTTCGATGGTTATTTTTTTATTTGAAAGGTAGTAACTTTAAGTTCGTCTCATAGAAATCTGGTGAAGCTCTGATGAGTATCTTCGGCGTGATGAGCAGAATAGTTCCTCAACATGCAGTAAATTGCTCACTTTTAGATTTCTACCATTATTGGAATGAGCCCTTTAACTACTAGGTAGGGATTGATGGACCACCTGGGACCACCTTCTCATCACAAAACTAGGCTGCAGCGTTACCTCTGCCAATTGCCAAACCATATTAGTTAATTTTTCTAGGGCCTACAAATTTTTACTATATTATTTTGATTCATTGAACGTTGTCATGTTTTTTTGATAGGAAAAAAGTAGGGTTAGTCGCCGTCAAATCATAGAATAGCGTTGGTAGAATAGAATATTTTCGGACCCAAACAATTAAAATTTACAATAACTAAAAGAAGAAATAAAGAAAGAAAATACGTTTATTTGCGGTAAACAACGCAAAGAAATAAAAACACAAACACAACAACTACTAGGTAGGGATTGATGGAGCACCAAAGACCACCTCTTTACCATGTTTTTAAAAACAAAAAACATGGTAAGTAAATATCCCGTTTTAAATAAATTTAGTGGTATAATGATTGTTGCAAAAAAGTTTCTGCTCCTATACTGTTCGCAGAACTACCTACTAGTTTAGCTAAGAAATAACAAAAAAAAAATGAATGAGTAATTTTTCTCGAAATAAAATTGTCCATTCAATTGGAATTTATGTTATTTTTCCATAGCATTATTTCAGCCTATGTTTAATTTGAGAAAATTGATTTCATGCATTATTTCAGTAATAATATAGGTACATATATCATTTTATTTCATTGTTTTCTTATAACTATTCCAAACAGCTTACAGTATGTCTCCTTAGGTTACACAAAATAAATACGAAAACAATAAAATTACAGTTACCGCGGAGTGCCAACAGAAATGAAAACTGAAAACACAAAGTTTTAAAATACATAACATTTATATCGTATACGTATACATGTACACATTAGCATGTCGGTGATGTGGTTAGTATGTCGGTGACGCGAACCCAAAAGTTTTCCCCTACCAGAAATCGCTCAACGCGGCTAAATAAAGAATTTTTCACTTCAAAATCGAAATGTTCATTATCCTTCAATCATATCTAATACGTACAATCAACATGCATATGTTGATTACATGTTTAAATATTTTTATAAAAAACTAAAAAAAAAAAAAATGGTCCATCGGCATCAGGAACAAGGTCCAAGCTGCATGGAGCAAGTGTTCAGGGCTCTAGAGAGAGGAACCTCGTCATTATGCGTGCCGTGTTGAGGAGTACTGCTTTCTGAATCAAGCCCTTCACCCAGCCGTGTAATGAGAGCCTCCTGAGGTTATTATTATTATCTCCTTTATTTCACCGAAGAAGCGAAATCTTCATACCCCTTTTTACGAAAATTTCTTAAACGGAGGAGTATGAATGAGTATTTGGTACAGTTAAAGTTTATAAGGAGAAGAAGTACAGATAGCTAATATTTTTAAATAATATGCATTAGAAATAAATTCAATTAATTTAAAAAAAAAACATTACACACACCGCGGGCCACGTACGGTACGGTGGGGTACGGGCTTCATGACTTTGACAGCTTGAGCGCGGAATAAGTAAGTACTTTTGAATAGCATGGAATTAGTGTATTACTACTGGACCCCCACCTTAGTGAAGACCACATCGCGGTTGACACCCCCCTTTCCAGCCATACCATCTTTCACACAATGCATTCATTGTATCTTTGGTTTACCCCTACCTAAATATACCTAGGCATATGTTCATACTTACTACTTTCCTTATTAATATACCCAATACAGTATGTAAGGATTATAACAGCCGCACGTTTAAGCTACGTTTGCCGCGGTTGGTCCGTGGATGGGTGACCCTCTTTACATACCCTCCGTGCGTCTAAAAGCACGTTATTCAGCCGTTGGTCCCAGCTGTCGTTTTTTAGGGTTCCGTACTCAAAGGGTAAAACGGGAACCCTATTACTAAGGCTCCGCCGTCTGTCTGTCTGTCTGTCCGTCTGTCCGTCTGTCACCAGGCTGTATCTCGTGAGTTAGACAGTTGAAATTTTCACAGATGATGTATTTTTGTTACCGCTATAGCTACAAATACCAAAAACCAGAATAACATAAATATTTAAGGGGGCTCCCATACAACAAATGTGATTTTTTTGCTCGATATTGGTAACGGCAAAAGTTAGACGCTTGAAATATTCACAGAATATTTAGTTATATATTCACTTTAAAAATAAATAATTAAATTAAAATAAAACAAATATTTAAGGGGGGCTCCCATACAACAAACGTGATTTTTTTGCCATTTTTATTAATAATCCCTAAAATAATTGATAATAAATAAAACCCTTAGTGCGCGAGCCAGACTCGCACTTAGCCGGTTTTTTTTTCTACCATATGAAGCAATGGATTAGCAGTATCCTTTGAACTTACTTTTTTTTGTTATCAATTATAGCCTCATCAGTTAACCTACATTAAAATTGAATTAATATTAAATATAAAACCATAAGCGATACCCAAATTGGAACGATTACATGGTAAACTCGTTATTAAAAGCGTAACATTATATTATAATAATGTTGGTAGGAAAATGAGACCGTGTTTAATTTGTTTATCAAAATGCAAATAAAAAATTGTATTCGAGACTGTTGCTAGCTTGAGTATTTTTGTTCGTTATTCGAGTCTCAAACTCTAACTAGAAGCATTAATTTCAATTAAATAAATAAATAAAGAACAAGTATTTATTGAGATTCAGACTGGAAGATCTCAAATTAAACTAAACACATTCAAAGAAATATGAAAAAACAAAACACCATCTGCCCAGCCTTCTCACAACTATTTTGGTGTCGGCTTCCAGTCTAAGAGGATGCAGCTGAATACCAGTATTTTACATGGAGCGAGTCGCCTATCTGACCTCCACAACCCAGTTACTGGGTAACACGATACTCTTTGGCAAGACTGGTTGTCACACATTCGGTCTTCTGACGACCCGTAACTACTACCAAAGATAAAAAACCGGCCAAGTGCGAGTCGGACTCGCGCACGAAGGGTTCCGTACCATTATCTATCAAAATGACAAAAAAGTCACGTTTGTTGTTTCAGAGCCCCCCTTAAATATTTGTTTTATTTTAATTTAATTATTTATTTTTAAAGTGAATATGTAACTAAATATTCTGTGAATACTTCAAGCGTCTACCTGTTGCCGTTATCAATATCGAGCAAAAAATCACGTTTGTTGTATGGGAGCCCGCCGAGCCCCCTTAAATATTTATTTTATTCTAACTATCACGGTTCATGAGATACAGCCTGGTGACAGGCGGACGTACAGACAGACAGTCGGCGGAGCCTTAGTAATAGGGTTCCCGTTTTACCCTTTGGGTACGAACCCTAAAAATTGTCTGCTCAACAACGTAAATAACGCAATTATGAATGTTGTTGAACTGTCAAATTGAAACCGATTCCTACTGATGGTCTGTTACGCAATTAGCCCGCCGTTTACTGAAAAATCACGCTCTAAAAAGTATGAGACGTGAAAATATTCTCATCTGAAATTGTTATGTACTATTTAGTAGTTAGTATTCAGTATTTAGTTAGTATTCCGTAATTATCACATAGCACACCAGCGGACGATCAAGACGATTCCAACGATATCTCATTTATCAAATTATGATAAGACGTTTAGAAGTTATACACAAATAATTACACTGTCCTCCCATACCTATTAACACTGTAATTTGGAAACATTGTAATAGCCAATTGTTTTTAAAACAGTAACCGTGGAGTGTCTTGTCGGCCGTAGGACTCGGTAGGACCAATTGGAACCGTGCACCTAGCTTCTGACGTTTCATAAGTGCCCGTGTAGGTTTATGTTCTACAAAGAATTTATTGGATAATATAAAGGATAATAATTTTCGAGGCGACTTACAACTTAAAGGGCGACTAACTATATGCTGCAAAAAAAAATAACATGGCAGCGATTAAATATTGTTTCTTAATCGCTGCCAAGTCATCTACTGTTATTGAATCATTTGAGTTAGGTTAGGTTAGAACAGTAACCATTAACACGAGCGAGCGAAGCGAGCGTGCCGCGGCAGCGGCCGCCGAGCGCCAGATCCCCTCTATTGTTGGTAAATTCAGTTACCAAAACAAAAATTCGAAAAACTTGATGCTAGTTTAAATTAAAACGGAGCTTATTACTGATATATTAATATGCTACCTATTACTTATTACGATACTCCTTATTAGCTGCCAACCCATTATATATGGTACCAACTCTATTTTTTTTAAAACCTATATTCATTTTACTTAGTTGCCGCATTAAATACATGCCTAATATAAAGGCTTTACAAACTGGAGCGATACCCTTGACAGGCAGCGCGACCCTTGTCGCGCCCGCGATAACGCACCAGTGTAGAAGCCTTAATATTCATATGTTTAAGGCGCCTTTGTGGAAGAGAAATAAAATGTTTATTTATATGCGAAATAATTGATTTGACATACATACCGTTCAAAATCATAACCCTCCTGTTTACTTCGGCGTAGTCGGGTAAAAATACCCAAACTAAAACCCTTTATTTTGTCGTTCAATCAGAAAGATGAAGCTTTTTTTTTTTTTTTTTTTGGGTGGGAAATTATCAAATAACTTCTCCCGCTCTGGGTGGAGCGGGAGGGAGTGTCAGACTTTTACTGACTAAAACCCACCGTGTTCCTTCAGATGCCTGTGTGCCAGGGCCACGATATCCCTTTCGGACAGGCTCGTAACCCTGGCAGGCATTGGCCCTTTCGGACCCCGTCAATTGGTGCTGACGTCTCTTTGAGGCGCGCGTGGAACACAACGCGCCGTCGACCCGGGCTTGGTCCTTATCGGACGGTGAGCTACCCATCGCTCACCGTCCGCAAGCCCGCGCCTACGGTGGCCGGGAATCGGCCTGCGATTCCCGACGCCCGGGGCGTCTCCTGCGGCGACTAAGGGCGCGAGGGCGTTGACTTTGCCTTACCCTCACGCGTTCCGCCTCCTCCTTCGCAAGCATCACTGTTTCGCAGAAGGAGGTGACGGCCTCCCATGCACTCTCGCTCCGAACCATGGCCTGAACCAGGGCCGGACGCGAGAGATCGCCGCCGCCGATCGCTGCCGTGAGGACACGGCGGTGCTCCGCCCAAGCAGGGCAGACCTCCACCGTATGCTCCACCGTGTCCTCCGGGCGATCCACACAGTGGTGACACCCGGGCGTTTCCTCCCGCTTAATCCTATACAGGAACCTCCCGAAACATCCATGTCCGGTGAGGACCTGCGTCAGGCGGAAGGTGAGGACGCCGTGGCGCCTCTCTAGCCACTCCTCAAAGAGGGGACTTATCGCCACAATTGTGGCGTGCCCAGCGCTGGGTTGCGACAATCGCACTCTCCATGTCGCCATGAGATCGCACCGGAGCTCCGTCCGCTGTGCCGCGATTTCCTGCGGCAGCGGAGTTATGCCCCGGAGTTTCGCCTCTTCGCGCCACACCCAAATGTGCGCGAGGACTTTCGCCTCCAGATCCCATGGCGAGAAAGATGAAGCTAGTTGCCCATTCCAAAGCGTAGTAGGTACTTATAATAGCTATCATTAGTAAATCTGTGTCAGTCAATAGGGGTAGTCAGAAGCCCGAAAGTCTGACAAAAATCTTACTAAGAGGTATCGTGTTACCCAGTAACCGGATTATGGAGGTCAAATATGCAGTCGCTCCGTGTAAAATGCTGGTATTAACTGGATAGGTCAGGAGAATCTTGTCCAAAATTAGCTTGAAAGATTTTATCCTAACATACCTACTGACTTTGAGGAAATTATGTGCATACCCCTTAAGAAAACACAATCGTGAAGGTCAGAATTATAATCAGCGCGTTACTAAGCAACAATAAAATATTCACCAATAATTTTGAAGATTAATTATTATACTTAAGTATAAAAATTATTGCAGAGTTGTCAGTGTTGTCACTATCTTGCAGAGTTGTCAGTGTTGTCACTATCTTGCAGAGTTGTCAGTTTTGTTACTCTCTTGCAGGGTTGTCACTCTCTTGCAGGGTTGTCACTCCCTTACAGAGTTGTCACGGTTGTCACTCTCTTGCAGGGTTGTCAGTGTTGTTACTTTCTTGCAGGGATGTCAGTGTAGTGTCGTGTGTTTTATACTTAAGTATGAAAATTATTGAGATTTGATAAAATACACTTTAGCTCTACTGAAATAGAGTTTATTTTCGTTTGTTGGAAATCTTGACTTCGGTTTACAAGCTCATTATTCCACTGTAGGGAAACATACATTTTTCTTTTAATATTAATGTCTATGCAATCATAATTATGATTGACAGCAATAAATTCATGGACAATTGCATTCCCATCATAATTTAGATGGCACGTCAAGGTACTTACCCGTAGGAGAAATAATTATACTGTGGAAATCACAGTGAGCAAGCGTGGTGATCAATTCTCGTCCCTTTGATTATTAATATGTTTCAAAATCAATCAAAAGTCATTTATTCAAACCAGGCTGAGAACCAGCGCTTTTCGAACGTCAAAATTACATAAGACAGTCCCCCAAAAACGCCAGTTTCTAGTCCTTTAGCTGGGAAGACGAACTGGTGCAACAAACTCCCCAGCAGCACTGCTGTCTGTTCAGATGTACAGCAGCACAGCTGTCTGTCTAGATGGTTTGTCGCGCTGCTAAAGAACTAAAACAAACAGGCCAATTTTGTTATGCTGGTGTTCCAGCTTAGTCTTACACTCGCGCTACGTCATTGTGCTGTCATTATGTTATTCTAGTGTGCGTGCATTTTGCGGCCAGCAGTTGGACACTGTTTCGACGAGTTCACAGCTTTGAATAAGTTTTGTTCCCCAATGTCATGATTTCATGAGAAGTCATTCAATGGAACAAATCTAACTTAGAGAGATGTATTAAGAGGAGGCTCCCTATTTTTATGTTAATTTGCATGAAAACTTTAGTATAACGATTTATTGGATCTTTTTCTTTCCATGCTGAAGACAGTTACGTAATAGTAATATTTTCTCTAGATACATTTTTTATTTGGAAATCATGTCTTTTTTAAGGATAATTATAAAAAAAACAAACAACATTGTTTGGCTTTTATGTCTAAAATAAATATTCACAGCAAGAAAATATAGTTTATTATCCAGCCACCAGATATTTTTCCTCTAGATCAATTATTATTTCTTTAGTAATATACGAAATAAGAACTGGGACTTACGCTATTTAGTTTCGTGCTCGAACACGATCAAAGAGCGCACGCGATCTTCAACTTTATTACTGATGTGTTAGCGTTTAGCACATAACGGAGTGGCGGGGGCAAGGGGCGGGGTTTGCGTGGAAATTTGATTTAGACTGCCTGCTCATAATTGCATAACATAGTTTGAATCAGAATCTGAATGATTTTGAAGTATATTGATAATCCATTACTTCATATGTTAGAAAAATTTGTCTGCTCAACAACAAAAATAACGCAATGAATATTGTTGAACTGTCAAATTGAAACCGATTTCTACTGATAGTGTTTTTTGCAATTAGCCCGCAGGTCTTAATGATTCTAATGATAATAATTCTGTAAATACATAATTATCTTATAAGTCGCGAATCATATTTTGATAAAGATACAACACTGACTTGCAAATAGCAGAAAACGTAAGAAAATTTGAATTTCACGGGCTACAGTTGCGGATCCACCTTGAAACATAACCGGTTTAAACATAACTGGCGAAATGTAGACTTTATATTATACTACGAGTATCATACTTCTCTGCCTTCACCTTCAGGAAACACAAGCGTGATGTTGTGTAAATTGTAAAAATTCTTCAGGATAAAGCGCTAAAGACTGTCTCTCAATTACTGAGAATCAAGGCCATACCGCGGTTTGCTGCGCAAAAACAGGTTTCAATTTAGCTACGTGTCGTACATGCTGTTGTTAGGTAGTGATGTGCCGTGTTGATTGTGTGAGATGAAGTCGATCGTTGAGGTAATCGATTTTTGTTCGTGGGTTAGTCGAGAGTTTGGTGGGGCTCGTTATTAAGTTCTGGTGGGGTTAGAAATTTTTTAGAACATCTTGGTCCTTCATTACTCATTTGTCATGTATGCATGTCTGGCATGGACAGGTTACATGTATAGGTTTTTATTGGCTCATTGTAGTGTCAAAAGTTAGGATGAGGGCAGCGTCCATCGTAAAAAGTCACAAAAATAAAAAAAATTGTTCTGAATTCACTATACCTACACTGTCCTCCCATACCTATTAACACTGTAATTTGAAAACATTGTAAAAGCCAACTATTTTTATAAGGGTGACCGTGGAGTTTCTTGCCAGCTCTTCTCATAGGAAACGACCAATTGGTACCGTGCACCTAGTTTCTGACGTTTCATGAGTGCCCATTTAGGTTTATGTGAAATAAAATATTTTTATTTGGACTATTTTTAACTAACAGAAAATCTTAAAAATAAGACTGTTTTATCTAAAAGACCAAGCATATAAGAAAATGTACATCTCAAATAACAAACACAGTAATAAAAAATATTAAAAAAATGTTTATTTGTACACTTTGAAAACATACTTATGTACACAAGGATTATATAAATGTTGTACAATAGAGTGACATTAAAGGACGAACTGATGCCTCCTAAATTAGGCTAAAAGCCTGTGTTTTAGGAGTCAATGTTCTTCCAGATATAATGGCATACAACTGGTATTGAGTGTCATGCAAGTACTTAAAGAAACAACAACATAAAAACAAATACACAAAAAACATATTAAAAACAAAAAGTGAAAGTATTATTTCAGAACATTTACACAATTTCCTTTGTATATTTGCTTATGTACGCATAAATTAAATTAGAAACGCTCAAGATCTAGTTCATAGGCTAGGCCAGGCTATAATTAGAAACAATGCAATCATATGCAAATGTCTGCCTTGAATACGTATGCGCCACGAATGACTGAGATTCGTACGCTATTGAAATAGAATATTAATCTTTATTTAAAATTTTCTGATTGATGTGTTTAGATTTTTTCGATAAGAAAAGTTTTTGTACGATCGAATCTAATTAAAAAAGAGGGTGTGTTCTTAAGACGACACGATAGAAGTGAAAACTTACGACTGGAGCCGAGTGTACGCAATTCATCACCGAATATACCCGAATCAGCGTCACCGACCCGAGCGTGACGGTTTAGTTTCGTTGATTTCGTTCACTGTTCAGAAAGAGCGTAAAGTGCACCTCAATAAGTTTCTACTTCAATAATGATTCAATTACCTATTGTTCCACACAATTAATTGTATGTTACACAAACAACAACATTTTTGTACACCTACAATTAAAGCTTTACTAAATATTACCTTAAATCCGCTGCAATAGTATCAAAATTAATGCCGATCAGCCAACCGAGAATAATCGATATGATTCGATTCGCGTCCCATAACAACATGTCGCCTCACTACTAGTTGTTCGGCAATCGTCGGATCGGGCGGTCGCGCGCTCGGCGCGAATTATTTGAAAACAGAATTCTATATTCGAATAAACAACATTCTATTTTTAATTTCTATAGAAATTCTATTACGAACTCTTGACATCGAGTGATTTTCTTCTGTGGATTAAAGTTACTTCCGAAGTGTTAAGTGAGAAAAACAAACTTGAATTAATAAACAATTTGTACGTGGTTTTAATTGCTTAAATTCGTTCTGGGGACTCATATCGGTTTTTAATTTCACAAATATTTACACTTTTTGTTGTCCTGCCGGTTCAAACCGTGTCATTAATAAAATTGAAACTACGATAAGAGTGGTGCTAAACATTATAATTTATTACGCATTGGATGGTCGTGGTTTTACAGCGTATATTCACGCATGCGCGCTTGTGGTGTGAACAGTAAGGCCTCAGCTACTTCGTCCGCGTCTATGACGATAATCTCCAAGCAACACTTCGAAATTCGAACGTTGTGAACCCGCGATGATTTACTTTTAAAACAAATGAGTTATCTTTCGAGTTGTGTGCGCTCACTTGAGTGAGGTTCCAAGTAAACTTTATAGAATGGCACTACTGGGTTAGTCATTGTACTGGATCATGCCTCCTATAGCAAAGATGACTGACTAAGGTCAAGGTCAGATCACTGGGTTAGGCGTTCATTAAGGGTCGGATAAACGCCGTTGACTTTGCCATAAAAATGGGCGTCGTGCTCACGCCGCGCGCCGCGCTGTCGTTCGGTTTCAAAGGGAATATTTATTATTAGTAACCAAAACATGAATATTTGAAAACAATTACAGATATAATTTATTTTTTCATATAAACATATCATGAATATATCTTAAGTAGTTTGAAAGTAATATCGTTTTTTATGCTTAGGGTAGACATTATTACTTCCTGAATTTATTTCATAAAGTATTTTATTACAATACTTAAATATTCACTAGTTTAACGTAATTTTTTTTTGCATTTCTTACTTGCATTATTTGAAGGTGTAGACAAACCTAACGAGGAAGGCTTTGTCTCCAAGTTGTGATGACTGTGGTGTGGTTGATGATGTCTTTCATATTCTGATGGAGTGTGTCCGGAATGAAAATACTAGAATAAATGTTTTTGGACAATATAAAAGGTATGATATTGGCTTTTGTAATACCATCCTTGCTTTTCCAATGTCCGATAAGGCTAAACAATTGTACAAGTTAGTGATAAGGTAGATACTAATGAACAATTTTGTTTTTTCTGCACTGGGCGATGTGGTCGCTAAGCGACAAAGCCCTTTAAATAAAAAATAAAAAAAAAGAAAGTGTAGACACAGATTTAAAAGTCACTAAAATCATATAATTTTGTTTGGAGCAAATAGTATGCAGCAAGAAGTTTTGAAGGCTTTTGACGTTTGTCTTATCTTGGGTATGAAGTATTTCCATACTAAAAAGAGATTACTTTTTTATTTACGTACATAGTGTTAGAAAACCGGTATTACGTGATACTTCTTGTTCGTTATGATACAGTTGTTGAATGTTTTGACGAATAACACTGGGTAATTTTTTTATTCTGTTTCTGAAAGTGCTATTTGGCTGAAGAGTTATGATTATTTTGATGTGGTCGTATTTAAGTAGAATTAGGAACTTACAAAAAATTATTACTTAGATAAATAGTAGAAGGATTTTGACTGTGGATGTAGATAACATTTTGGATTAGAAGATTCTGATAAAGTAATTTATTACTTAATCAATTCTTCAAGGCGACTTAATTTTTATTTTGTATAAATTTGACCTTGATGGAAACAACATTAATAATAAAAGTTTGACAGAGACTTGCTGTTTAAAAAACCTACATGTCTTGACGATTTAATTAGCATATTAATGAAAATGATTCCCAACTAGCTTCTGCCCGCCTTGTTTTTGCATAAAATATATCTTGACACTCGGCAATAATAGCTTGTCATTGTGGAAGAATTTTCGCAATCGGATCAGTAGTTCCGAGGATTATCCCCTGCATACAAACTTACAAATTTTACGTATGTATAATATTATTATAGATTGTGGGACAAGTACTTCGTGGTGGCTTTTAAGGACATCAATTGATTCAAGAAGGTCCTTAATTTTTTAAGGTAGTCTTCGACATTAATTTTGCTTTTGACTTTTGCAATTAAGAGGCTGACAACACGTAAACCGCTGTCACTGTCAGATTGCACACAAAAGAAAGAGATGCGCGATGACACAAAGTATGGCGTAAAAAAGCAAATAAAATCGTATAAAATTAGATATTAACTAATTAATAAAAATGAATCCATCACCGGATGCAATTTGGCATTTCCAATTTTATGGTATACTTTTAATTATAATTATAACTGCTAATGACGGGATAAACTGCTTTTAAAAATAATTAAGAGTTGTCTTTGAAGATTTTTTTGATGTATTAAAATTATGTTTTGAGTTCCATCACCGTATGCACAAAATACTTGAAAATATCATACCGTTTTTGTTTTGGAAAAAATATTTACGGTTTAAGAGATACACTGCTTTAAAAAACCACCTTTTTGATAATTTTCAAGAAATCTCCGCCTTAAATAATACTTAATGGAATTATTGCTTCAGTTTTCCTTATAAGTATAAACTCCATATTGCGTAAACTGATAAGCTTATTGGAATAATAATAAATTATCCTGTTACTAAGAAACATCAAGTTAGTAACGTTATAAAATTATAAAGCTGATGAACAAGTGGAAAAAAACATAGGCAGGACTGCTGACAGAAGTGAAAACTTATCGTTCAACGCGCCTTAAGAAGTTTTCACTTCATTAAAATAATGATTATGTAAAACACAATTTAAACAATCCACAGTATCCGCAAATTAAACTTTTCACGTGTTCAATTTAACTTCACTAACTGCTACTACAGCATGTCGGTCGGTGACGCCAACCAATAAGTTTTTCCCCTACCAAAAATCGCTCACCGCGCCTTAAGAAAATTTCATTTCATTTCAAAAAGATCTTGGCGGCATGATCTTTGAGGAATGCGAGCTCATCAATTATAACGTAGCCTATACTGTCCCTTTGCTAGGCAAATTCGTCCCCCAAGTTCTTCCAAGAACTCATTTCGCGCGCCTCTTTCTGTGCCGGCGGGCCGTCCATGTTCTGGCACCCATAGTGTCTTTTGTCCAGCGGTCATCGTGGATGCCGCTGATGTGACCCCCCCTGGTTGAGTCTGGTAGCTTTCTTGCCTACGTCCATTATACCAGTTTTGCAACGCAGCATGGTGTTCCAAATTCCGATCTCCAATGTTTGTTCTCCAATCTCATGATTTCTTGAAAAAGTCATTCAATGGAACAAATCTAACTTCGGGAGATGTATTAATGATTCTAATTCTGTAAATACATTCAGTTATAGTCGCGAATCATATTTTGATCAAGATACAACAATGCAACAAAAAGATGAGGAGCTCGTGGCTAAGTCATAACAGCCGCACGGGTCGATCCATCAGGTTAAGCTACGCTTGCCGGGGTTGGTCCGTGGATGGTTGACCTCTTTACATACCGAGACTCCTCCGTGCCTCGGAAAGCACCTTAACGCCTTAAGAACCTTAGCGTCCCGGCTGTCATTCGTGGATCTTTGACAGTCGTTACGGATCGTCAGAACCCCGAAAGTCAGACAACCAGTCTTACCAAGGGGTATTGTATTACCCAGTTACTGGGCTGTGGAGGTCAGATAGGCAGTAGCTCCATATAAAATACTGGTATTCAGCTGCATCCGGTTAGACTGGAAACCGACCCCAACATAGTTGGGAAAAAGGCTAGGCAGATAGATAGATAGACAACCTGACACTGACCTGCAAATAGCAAAAAACTAAAAAAAAAAGATGAATGAATAATGATGATGAGAAATGAATGATTTTGAGGGCTTACAGCTGCGGGATTCACCGTATCCACAACTTTCCTGGGAATTACGGCTCATAACTATGTGAACTACATGAACTATTTGCATTGTATTTCCACTGTATACGATAACAATATTGTACTCAGTCACTGCGAATGTAAGCGCTACATAAACAGAGTCGGCTTAGACAGAACGGGTGCATTGTTGACGCGACAAGATTCCTCATCTTTAATTAATTTTGGTCTCTGCTGTAATTAGATTTCTTCTTGGGCAGCCCTGGGCCCTGCTACGATCTTGGTTACTGGCTTATATCGTTGCCACAACAAAAGTGCTCGGCTTATGGCAATAGGCTCGGTCCCCTATTATAGTTATATACAGGATTTTTTTTAACCAGACCGCAAATTTTTTTTGGTGGCTCAGTATCAGTAATAAAACACATTTCCGTTGCTTGTTACATTTTTTTCCCGAGTTGATATACTAATAAAATACCTAAAAAAATACGAATCGCAAACCGAGCGACCGCACAGCTGTTTAAGGACGCGCCGGCCGGCAAGTCACCATAAAACCCAGTTCCAAAGTAAACATCTTTCGTTAACGATGACTAAATATTTTTGTACTAGACATATCAAAATAAAAAATATAATTATGTTTAATAAAACTCGCTTAAGTTTAATTTGTAAAAATTTGCGCATTCATTTTTTTCTTGTATTGGTGCACCTTTGCCTAACTCTTTGGAGATTACAGGGGTGAAGTTATGTTAAGAAGAATTACGATTCATCTCTGTCTATAGTGAAGTATTCTTTCAATGCAAAAATATATCTGGGGGCACGGTAGTGCCCCCGCCAAGACGAGCCAAGCGAAGCGCAAGGGCACTACCTACCTTTTCTCGAAGGGTTTCGTCGTTTTTTCGAACCCTCATAGAGTTGGTTTCCGATGTACCAGATAGTTCATATTCTCAGGATATGATGTCAATAATAGACTAATTAAACATACAAAGTCTCAATTGAATAGCTCTAATACTTTAGATTTTATTGATATCTAAAATACACCGATTTCGTCACTGACACACTCACTGATACACTGACACACTGATCGCTTGGCTCATTTTGTTACATTTTTACTGATATGTAGAATTTGTGAAGTTGGGTCGGTAGAGTTAGGCCGTGTAGATTCAGAAGCTTGGCTCTACATGAGATCTGGGGGCCGATCGCGCTAATTTACCAAAACTAAACCACAACCAAAAACGTTACGTTAGACACATTTCGTATCGCGCTAATCATTTCAACGGAAACGATTTAGCTTTACTTTGGAAGTTACGTTGGAGGAACGATCGATCGAACAATACTCTCAAAAAAAATAGCGCGATACCGTTTCTTACATCAGCTAAACCAAAACTAAACCAAAACCAAAAACGTTCCGTTCGAACGGTAATTACGTTGAGAAATAGCGCGATCGGCCCCCTGATATCTTTTTCACAGGGCAAACCTTATGTGGTCGTCTTGGCAACGTTTTACATGAAATGTTTTTGGTGGGATCAGGGAATCTACAGTAAAGTAAGTCAGTCTGTCACTTGATACAAAACGTGCAATCTTAAGATAATGTATCATGATAACATCATACATTACAAAATGTATTACGTAAGTGATTACTTGATTAGCAAAGGTTGAGTTGGGAGACTGATAAAAAATAGTTTCTAGTCACGTGTCAAAAGATTTCCTCACACACACACAGAGACACCCAAACACAGTGAAACATATATTTATATATGCGTATACATGTACCTACACAGGCCGCTGCGCGTCGCCAGTCTGTTGCAACACGTTCCATTAGCATGTTGGTGACGCGAACCCATACGTTTTTCCCCTTAGAAAAATCGCTCAACGCGCTTACTTATAAAAAAAAAAAATTCACTTAAAAATGTCAGCCTGTAGACGTTTCTGCCACGGTTACGAGTCTGTCCGAAAGGGATATCGTGGCCCTGGCACACAGGCATCTGAAGGAACACGGGTGGGTTTTAGTCAGTAAAAGTCTTACACCTCCCGCCTCCCGCTCCGCCCAGAGCGTAATAAGTATTTGATAATATCCCACCAAAAAAAAAAAAAAACCTGTAGACGTTTAGGGGAAAAACACTTCTCCTAAAGAGAAGGAACGAGCGTTGATCACCACGTTTGCTAACTGCGTGTAAGTGATATCCGCCCAAAGACATTAAATTATTTACTCAACAATAGACGGGACATAGCGAACAAAATCGTCATCAGAGATTGATACATTTGTCCTAGTGGGCAAAAGTCGCTCAGTCTAGTGTAAGTACATCATTATGAACAATTTTTATTATGGGACCAAACCTGAAATCGCGAAAAAAAAACGTACATTTGACGAGTTATGAGAACACAAATGTAGGGAAAGGCTGATTTTTTTGTCGCGATTTCAGGTTTGGTCCCATAGTAAAAGTTGTTTATAATGATGAGTACAATGACCCCTTAAGAGATTGTGCGTTAATTCTGGGCCATGTTGTATAATATTTATACTGAACTAGCTGCGCCCCGCGGTTTCACCCGCGTAAGTCTCGATCCCGTGGGAATATCGAGATAAAAAGTAGCCTATGTCTTAAAAATCAAAAAAAAAAAATCAAAAGTCATTTATTCAAACTAGGCTGAGAATCAGCACTTTTCGAACGTCAAAAATTACATAAGACAGTCCCCCAAAAACGCCCACCCTTCACCTTAATCGAGGGTGGCAGCTACCTCCATACAAAATTTTATGAAAATTTGTCCAGCCGTTAAGAGATAAAGATGTGTTTATTTGCTTAAACATGTGTACACATACAAAAATAGAAATGCATGCAGGATAACATTAAATAAGATATAGGTTCAGACATGTTTGCCACGTACTATGGCGAGCAAATATTATGATTGGTAATAATTAATTTCAATACAACAATTTAACGTCAAACAAACAAAAAAAAAAAAATATAATAATGCTTATGCTGCATATTATTTATTTTATTGTACAATGAGAGAACGAATCAATTGTGGTTTTCTTTAAACTTTTCTCGCATGTTTTTACATGTGACTATATTGTGTGAATGTAATTATTTTGTGATGGCTGTATTAGCGACATCGCTTGCGTGTTTTTTTTTTTTTTTACTGTTAAAATGTCCTTGACTAAATTGCCAGATGTCAAATTGCATTTATAACTAATGTTTATCGTATGTTCCACAGTAAATTTTAGCTGTAAATAAAATAAATAATTGACTTCCTTAGTTTTTCTGTATAACCATGTATCCACGTGTTAGTCTGTCAATACTTAAGGGGGATGCGCTAAGGTAGCCCGCGAAATTCAAATTTTCTTACATTTTTTGCAGTTTGCAGGTCAGTACTCGTAACAGGTTGTATATTGATATAAATATGATTCGCGGCCATAACAAATATGGCTTACAGAATTATAATCATTAAAATCAGCTTTACAGCTGTCTAAGTTCATGAAATCCTACTGAATGATTATTTCAGAAATAGTCATTCAATTGGATTTTTCTAAGAGAGTTAGTTGTATTGCCGATTCTAATGATTATAATTCTGTAAAGCCATATTCGTTACGGCCGCGAATCATGTTTAGATCAACATACAACGTAATAAAATTTGAATTTTGCGGGCTACCTTAGCGCATCCCCCTTAACAAAAATCGATATTAAATTAAACTTCTAATATAAGGCGTGATCGCGGTGAACTAAGTGCGATGAACAAACACTTCTCAAAAAACTCACTGAGCAAATTGAAAACTGGATAAACGTTCCGATCGGATCTACCGTGCATTGTGCACTAAGAACTGAATAAATTAATTTATAATTTAATTGATCGACAGATGCAGCCGGCTGCTAAATTCACATTCATCAAAATATGCGCGTAGTTAAAATAGTTTTCTGAAATTTTCCAATTTTCTGCGCAATTTTATGGTGTCCTTGTTACACACAAGGACATAAAATTTTCACTTTTTTTGATAAGTACAAGTTTTTTTTTTTATATAGTAAGTTAAGCAAATCAGCCTATTGATGCGATTTGTTTTTTTTAGAGATTGTACTTTAATATCATAAAAGCTGTTTTTCCTGACCATACTTCATAGGCGCCTTAAACCGTATTATCATTATAATAAGACGATAATGCGCTATAGATAAAGGTAATGTTATCTTTCGTAGATATGTGCTTATATGCTAATGTAGGGAACGGCCTTGAATCACACACGTCATAATGTACGTGCGCAGTGCGAGATCATTTGTTTAAATATGAATAAAATATGAAATTAGCAGTTCTATGCGGTTTAAATAATGGTTTCAATAGAAAACTGTGCTTGAAAATCTTATTCTGTCGTGACAAGCTTTACGGGAATAGCTCCATGCCATATTAAAATTAAAGCCTTTTCAGTAAGTTCATGAGGAAACCGAAAGACATGAGTCTTAGAACCATGTCAAGAAATGAAAAGCAAAACCCTGCTGAGAATCTTCGAATATCTCGGCTTTGAACGTCAAAATTACATAAGACAGTCCCCCAAAACGCCCGCCCTTCACCACTTCCTAGTGCTTCAGCTGGGAAGAAGTGGCGCAACAAACTCCCCAGCAGCACAGCTGTCTGTTCAGTTAGAAATACTTGATTCTATACAATAGTATGTGTTACGCAACTCCTAACATTAAATTAAACATTATGACTGTATGACATCTACCAACCCACGCTGGGCCCGCGTGGTGGATTACGTGCACGGCCCCTTCCCTCTCACGGAGAGAAAGCCTGTGTCCCAGCAGTGGGTAGGTACGTAGAAAAACGAGTAATTATTTATTTTTGGTAAGCAAATTAGTATAAAAAACAAAAAAAACCTACTGAAAAAACAAAAAAAAACCGACTGAAAAAAAAGGAACTGAAAAGGTGGAAACAAGACGAAAAGAACAACGAGTATCGTTTGTTTTCGTCTTGATTTTTGTACTAATTTGTTTTTTAATTTTAATGTTATTAATTTAAAGACAAACCGCGGTGGAGATCGATCGAATATCGCGTTTATTATTTAGTTGAGCCCAGTAAGGCAACTAAGCACGCCTGTAATACATATAAATCAGTTCCGTGACAGATTGATTGACTGGCAGGTGATGTACTGCCTAATACAGAGAGATGACAATTGGAAGATCTTCCTCAGTGAAGAGCTGTGCACTGTGCACACATTTTTCCAAAGGCTTGCATGTAAAGAACAGCCTCCAGGCCAGCGTTTGTGTTCCCTTCGACCTAATTTAACCCGTGAGCCTTCAAAGCAAGAGTGAGCAGGCATCTTCTAGGCTTGCTCGTTCTATCGTCAGCCTCACTCATCCATTTCCATCAGGGTCGACCTCAAGAAAAGGAACAATTTCGCAGTAAACAAGGAGGTATTCCACTCAGAGCACTGATTTCAACAGCACTTGTCTGAACCGCACCTGAGCACTTCCACTAAACGCACTGAAACAAAGTTTTCAGGGTGACATTGTTCCCAGCCGGCACCAAGTATTGATCGGCGGCAGGGTACCCTCTCTTGTCGCTGTCACTCAGCCGGTATAAAAAAGGGATTATAGGCAAAAATGAAAGATTCAGCTTTTCAGCAGGTTTTTTCTGAAAATGAAGTCCCAAGCATTTGTTAGACTTGGGGCAAATCTGATCGTTGCTACATCGTAGACACGCTATTTATTATCCCAGAATTTCACTCGTACATTACAACTCCTAAAAAGAAGGAAGATTATATTTATGTTCGTCTGTATGTTTGATTTATGTTCACCGATTTCTCGCGTCAGGCCCATTGTCACCAAGTCAGAATCTGATGGGGGAGCCAATGGAAATCGAGGGAAAACCTTAAATTTTATAGGCACATCTATAGCGGTTTTGGTATTTTTTTGTAGTAACTCATGCATTTGCTCTCGAAAAGCACCATTTGGTGAACTGGAATTGATGATGAAGACCACTGATGGCCACCGGAACTACTTAATAATAAGTATTTAACGGGTTGCGATTCGATTAGGTCCTCTATCATGGTTGTTAAGCAATTTATGCTCGTCACAATGCATATTATGGTGAGTGGCAGTTCTCTTCGTTCTTACCAGGAGAACTCCTGAACAATTAACGTCCCTGCATCGGGAAAAGCAATATTTTGTAAAAGGTGATGAGCAGTTGACATTAGGCTATTGTAACTTAGATAAATTACTAACTGACCCACTAAAACGAGAAAAAAAATTGTACAAAAAAATTAAACACGCACGCGTGTTTTTCCTTGTTTCACTTTTAATAAGTTAATTTTACCTCCTGTAAACCAGCTGAGGAATTAACTAGAAAAAGATTATATACAGACATAGGGAGTCCATGACTACTGTTGTCTAGACGATAAACAAATTTAGATCTGGCAAGCTACCAAGCTAACTATAATTGTTATTGTCACTTATAGAAGACGGTAAATATGTGTATTTGTATACATACACATAATATTTTCCGTGTGGTGCCGGACGTAAAGAATAGCACCATCTTATTTCTTCCCGTGGGTGTCGTAAAAGGGGATTAAGGGACTTACTAGAGAGTGGGCAGCGTTCTCCATGAATTTTAACACCATACTGCGATCGCCAACCCGCCTGTCAAGCGTGGCGATTATGGCAACCCCCCATTGGGGGAGGCCTATGTCCAGCAGTGGAGGTCTTTAGGCTGAAATGATAGTGATTATGTCATAACACATACAGTTTATTTACTATTTAAATAGCTAGCTACTGTTGTAAAATTTATCAGCTGTTTAATCGGTCCAGTAGATTCGGAGCAAATAGGATGTGACAGACAGACACACGAGTGATCCTATAAGGGTTCCGTCTTTTCCTTTTGAGGTACGGAACCCTTAAAATACAGTCTAAAAAGAACCACCCTTTTCCAAGTCAGTTAAGAAATTCACGTTAATTTTCTTTTGAAAACAAGAATCATACTAACCGTCATTCCATAACTCCAATTAATTTACAAAACCAGCTAATTATTTCATTTTATTCCACTTTCGTAACTTAAAAGTTCAATATACCCAAGTTCGGCGGGTTTTCAAGTTTTTCGTAACTTTCGTATTGTGTAAGTTTTGTATCATGTTGGTTTTGTTTTTATATAGCTAACCTGGTTGACGTAATAGTGAAGTTTTAAATAGAGATTGACCTTAAGTGGTTATGAGAAATAAGGTTTGGCGCGAACTGTATCGTAACGGACGCGCGGTTGCGCGATTTTAAGCGAATTCAGTTGGTGACGCGTTACTTTGACTGGTGTAAAGTTAAATTCAAAAACACAATGATAACTTTCATAGTAATTTTTTTATTGTCTATACAATATGTTGCCAGTTTTATTTACGAGAAAATGCTATCTTGCCAACTTCTTAGTGAAGTTATAATTTACATAACATCACGCATGAATTCCCCGAAGTGTTAGGCAGATGTGGTTGTGTACTTAGAGTACGCCCACATTTCGCCAGTTATGTTTAAGTCCCATGTAATAGGGGGCGAGCCTATTGCCATCAACCAGGCACAAATCCAGAATCCGGGCTAATGAGAAATTCCAAATGGAATAACCCTATAACACTTGGCCCGACCCTGGAATCGAACCCAGGACGTCATATTTAGTAGTAGCTTTTGAGACCCCTTGATCGACTAGGCAGGGAAGTGTTAATTTCTGATATTTTTGTTGAGATTTAAATAATAATAGGTAACTTAGTCAGAAGAAAGTGGCTGACATTTTATGGTAATCGAATTTTTAAAGGAAAACCCACTTAAAAGCAATTATACTAAATTATGAAAGTATTAGGCACCTCGATCCAGGGGGTCTACTCCGAAGCGCTAAACCGAAGTATCGGCCGAATGTTCGGCCGTTTTATAACTTCCACAGTTTCGTTTTTTGACTTTGAGTCCTTACCCGACTTCAAGTCACAGTGTTGAATTTGGCTTATCTCTTCGACTGTCTTTTTTTTCGCCGTAGTCAGCGATTGTTGGCCGTAGTAAAGAAACGACTGAACATTCGGCCTATACTTCGGTTTAGCGCTTCTGAGTAGATCCCCAGTTACTTTAGTAAAGAGTTATGAACTTATTAGGCAGTAACCGCAGGCAGTTATCATTAATGCGATAATTATTTTTTTGTGCATCTAGTTAAGACGTCTACAAAAACAAGGTGACATTATACTTACACGTTTAAGTTTACGTTAAACCGTTGCTCTTATCATAATTTTAAACTGAATTCACGTTGACAATAAGCCTAAGTTATGACAGCCGCACGGGTCGATCGATCAGGTTAAGCTACGCTTGCCACGGTTGGTCCTTGGATGGGTGACCATCTCAGCATAATCAACCTATAATGAACCCACAGCTGGGACACGGGCTTCCTCTCTAAGAGAGGGTGTGGACCACAATCCACCTCGCGGGTCGTAGTCGGAACCGGAAGTCGCAGCCATTTGCACTGTTCCACCACTGATCTGCCTAACCTTGCCCAACTATGCTGGGGTCGTCTTCCAGTCTAACCAGATGCAGCTGAATACCAGTTTTTTACATGGAGCGATTACCTATCTGACCTCCACAACCCAGTTACTGGATAATACGACGCCCCTTGGTAAGTCTGCTTGTCAGATTTGAGATAGAACCCGAAGACCCTTGAGGTAGAAATTTACGCAGAAAAACCGCGTTTTAACAAAACACCTCAGTGACAGCACACCTTTACTTAATGTGATAATATAGAATTTTAATATTGGAAACTTTTTTTTTAAAGGTCGTTAATAGGTTAGTGTACTGCCGTGATCTTTATAGTTTTAAATATGGAAATTACCTACAGTCTTTCAAGGGAACGCTATAAAAATGTAGTCGGGGAAATCCAATTGACACACTGCTGTTGGCTGTATGATATTAGCTGGTCAATTTTGCTGTGCCCTTCCTGTAGTAGTTTTCCTCATAGCCCCTCCATACCCATTGGTTTTAGGACATGCCGGTTTCTTCACGATGTTTTCCTTCACCGTTTTTGACAACATCTTAAACCAAGGGAATTCTTAAACCAATATTTTTGAGTAAAACATAAATTCTTTCAACAAAAACTAACTGATCAAATCACAATTCAAGAAACAGTAAAGCTATATATATATTATGTAACTACGAAGACGTTAAAGGCTGTAGACAGAGACGGACATACTGACCCCGTACGAGAGAATGAGGCGGCAACACAGTCGCCACCACGTGTAATTACCAGAACAAGCCTAGGTATTATTGCAGTTACGAAAACTACACAATAACAAAATACATAATATCACGCCTGTAATCCCGAAGAGTTGGCAGAGGTGCAAAACTAACTTAGAGAGATGTATTAATGATCTAATCCTATAAATACATATCTGTTATAATCGCCAATCATATTTTGATCAAGATACAACCTGACACTGATCTGCAAATAGCAAAAACCGTAAGAACATTTTGAATTTCGCGGGCTACAGCTGCGGATTCAACTTAAAACATTAATCAGTTTTAAATTCGTTTAGCGCTAAATTCATTCAATGATTTGGGATACAAGTGGGACTTAGACTTCTCTTAGCAACACCTCTTAACATTCAACTCTTTACATAATACTTAATATCATTTTGAAGGTCAAAAATTGAATAACAAAACCTGATCTTCTGAATTGCAAATCTTAACACACCTCAATTTGCACAAGATATTACTCCAATCAAAAAACCTGAACGAGACTTCATCGTTCGCATGATATAAAAATAACTAAATAAAAATGCGCACGATTCGATGCAACGCGTCAGGGTGTTCGGTGCGAGCGAGACAGCACTACATGCAAGTCCTAAGTAAGAGCGAGATAGTTATAGTGCAGTTGTTGCTACGCAGCACGCGATATAAAATTATCTTTAGTAATGTAACGGTGTGATTGGAGATATTTTTTTAAAGAAAAAACTTATCGTCTGAGGTGTTGACTTCTGAAACGGTAATTTTAGTGTTTTGTAATAAGTTTTTAACTAAAATATTAAATAATTTCAAGTTAGTACTGCATGTTATTTAATGACCTTTAGATCCAAAAGGACTAAAACACAGTAATCGTCTGTTCTGTCATACACATACATAATCTCACGCCTTTTTCCCATGGGGATCAGAAAGTACAGAACGCCACCTGCTACGCTCCTTACATACTTCTTTTGATTCGTTTACGTTCATACATCTGGGGGCCGATCGCGCTATTTCTCAACGTAATTACTGTTCGAACGGAACGTTTTTGGTTTAGTCATAGGTTTAGTTTTGGTTTAGCTGATGTAAGAAATGGTATCGCGCTATTTTTTCTGAGCGACAAAATCGTTGACGTTACCTAATACTGAAAGTTCGATCGATCGTTCCTCCAACGTAACTTCCAAAGTAAAGCTTAATCGTTTCCGTAGAAATGATTAGCGCGATACGAAATGTGTCTAACGTAACGTTTTGGTTGTGGTTTAGTTTTGGTATTAGCGTTCAAAGTTAGCGCGATCGGCCACCTGGTCATACACGCACGCCGCCGCCGGTTGCGAGTACTACGCACCTGACCTTTCTGCAGAACATCACCTATTAGGTCACTATGTCCTTCTAGGGTTCTCCCAGCGTTTCCACTCACTTCTGCCTTGTAAACACCTTTTGTTAGTCGCCTTTCATTATAATAGCTCACTTCATAGCCCAACAACGTCATAGTCATATCCCAGGATCTTTTTTTTTTGGTTGTGCAATTACCAAATAACTTCTCCCGCTCTGGGCGGAGCGGGAGGGCGTGTCAGACTTTTACTGACTAAAACCCACCCGTGTTCCTTCATTTGCCTGTGTGCCAGGGCCACGATATCCCTTTCGGACAAACTCGCAACCCTGGCAGGCATTGGCCCTAATGGCCCCGTCAATTCGTGCTGACATCTCTTTGAGGCGCGCGTGGAACACAACGCGCCGTCGACCCGGGCCTGGTCCATATCGGATGGCGAGCTACCCATCGCTCACCGTCCGCAGGCCCGCGGACTGCTCACACCTGGCCTGACTTAATTAAGAGTCGCAAAATGTGGAGACTTTTGCACTCAACATAAACATGATAAGACCAGGCAACCTAAATCAAATTTCCACGCAAGCTCCGCCCCTTGCTCTCCGCCACTCCGATATGTGCTAAACGCTAACACATTAGTAATAAAGTTGAATATCTCTCTTATTTCGTTTATAACTAAGTTAATAATTGATCTAGAGAAAAAAATATCTGTTGGCTGGATAATAAATTTTATTTTCTATATAAATATTACAATTACGTAACTATCTTCAATTTGGAAAGAAAAAGATGCAATAAATCACATACTAAAGTTTCATTTTGCTTGTATGTGTGACTGTTTCAGAATATTCATGCAAATTAACATAAAAATAGGGAGGCTCCTCTTAAGGAACAAAGTAGTCTTCGATCTCATATCTAATGCAAAGATCTACCGATACAAGACCATTTTCTCAATTGACTAATAAAATAAAACTGTTGATACACAGTTCAAGTTTTTCGCTTTCTTAATGTCTAACATGTTCTTACTTTCTAGCTCTGACGGCCGATGGAAGCACTCATTGGAATAATTCGCCTACACCAAGGCTCTTTGGCATTCGGCCAGTATACATCATCAAAATCCCCTTATTCAGGGTTAGAATCTCCACTTTTGAACGTCAAAATTACATAAGACAGTCCCCCAAAACGTCCGCCCTTCACCACTTCCTAGTGCTTCAGCTGGGAAGAAGAAGTGGCGCAACAAACTCCCCAGCAGTACAGCTGTCTGTTCAGTTAGAAGAACTTGATACTAAACAATAGTATGCAAAGTACTTAATATTACGAAAACTGAGTGTCTTCGTCAGGCAAACCATATAGGAAGACATATTAAGTACTAGGGTACTTAATATGTCTTCCTATATGGTTTGCCACCACTGCTGGTTTCTACCCTGTCACCATAAATATGTTGAAATAAAATCACCTTTTATTTTTTAATCAATTCCATCCAGTTCTCACAATCGGCCTTCGCCATTCGAATCCGGTGACATTTGTGTGTCCAAACCATTAAAAAAACTTGCCAGGCGTGAAATATTTTGGTCGTGTAATTTCGTACTAGGATTTTTTTTTGTACCTGTGTCAATTTATGGGTAGGTTTTGTGTAGTCATTCCATTTTTAGGGTTCCGTACCCCGGGAGAAAAAAAACGGAACCCTTATAGGATCACTCATGTGTCTGTCTGTCCGTGTTTCACAGCAGATTTGCTCCGAATCTACCTGACGGATTAAGTTGTTTATTTTCTGTGACCCAAACACGAGCTACCTAAATAAAACTCACTTTGGAGGTGAAATTGAAATTAAAAATAAAAAGTTTTGCAAACTGTAACATGTGGCAAATGAAACGAAAGGGCTTGTTGTTAGGATTTCAGATATATATTTTTAATAATTTTAAAATAAATACTTTTAAAGTTATTTAAGAAAATACATGTAAATTGACGTAGTTTCGGAGATAAGGGGGAATCCACTTATCTCCGAAACTACAGCGCCTAAAATTTTGAAAAAATAAATACAGAAAATAGTTTTTTTACTTACCTATAGATGAACGAATTCTATGATCTTAAAATAACATGGTAAATCACTCAATATTGTGCGTACAAACTTACATTATTACAGTTGGAATGTATATATATAACTTGACTTTCAACTACAATGTTAAGTTTGTTCTTGAGATCCCAACTTCGGAACCTTTCATTGTGCGTGGTCCGACACGCACTTGGCCGGCTTTTTTTGTCGTTGGTTACTCGTATTAGGATACGTCGATTGAATGTCAAATGAAAGTCGTTTTGGAGTTAACAACCCAGGAAAATGGTTCTTGTCAAAGATTTATCCGTGGTTAGAAGTTCTGAAGAGTTATTTTTAAACAATTTTGCTAATAGAAGATCTTGGAGGTGTCTTTCCAATTGCCAATTATGGCCTTGTCCTGATTTTTCGCGAAAAAGTATCAACGAAGACTTCCAAAAAATACAAGAAATAAATGCGTATTAGTTTGCGCGGTGCTGTCTATATTTACAATGACAGGTAAGTATTATTAAAAACCTCTAAACCTCTAAACCTCTTGATAATAATTAAGTACGCCAGTCGAATCTTGGGGAGTAAGACCAGATACCAACTTTGAATCCCTAGATCAAAGACCTTAAATTATTTACGTTACAATAGACACGACATAGCAAACAAAATCATCACATTCAGCGGAACATTTGTCCTAGTGGTCAAAAGTCGCTCAGTCTAGTGTGGTACGCCTGCATGTGAAGTCGCATTCGTGTCCACAAAAGAAAAATATTTTCTAAGAAAATATGCCGAGTTGCGCATCTCGATAAGGTAAAACGACTGAATCTAACTCCGGTTTATTTAGATGGCGTCACTGAGAAATGGCATCACAGTTTTTCTATGACATTTCTTCGCAAAGCCTCTCTATAGTAAGTATCTTAAATCTCTTTGCCCTAGAAGATAAACAGACAGGATATACTTTATTGTTCTCCAAAATTAAGCATACCACGACGTTACTACGTGAGTGATTCCATGCCAAGTTGTGTTGCAAAAAATATCTTCCACCATAATTTATCAACCAAAAGCTATCGTGCATAGAAGACATAAGGTCATCAGGTCAAAAGCCAACTGCGCTAGTGCTAAGCATGAGGTCCTGTTGTCGATTTCCGAATAGAAATTAGATTCCGGGAAAGTGTTATCGGGTTTTTCCATCTAGAATTTCTCAGTAGCTGCCCGGAGTCTGGATTTGTGATCGATGGCAATAGGCTCGCCTACTTTTACATGAGACTTCTGGCGAAATGACTTCTGCCTAGCCATTCGGGAATACAGACGTGATTTTATGTAAAAAAAACTATCGTGTTTAAAAGCCATAAGGTTATCAGGTCAAAAGCCAATCCGATAGACCTATTGATTAACTCAAACTCAGACACAATAAAATAGGAAGTGAATGAGCATCCATAGTGTGCCGTTGGAAAGTTTTTGGATTGCGTGTTACGTTACATCAAAATGCGTACAATTGTGGCAGTAGGGCTTGGTCCCGTTTCCAATTTACATAAAACGTTTGTCGTTAGATTGTACAGTTTTTAAGGGCTACTGGTTTAGTGAAATAGTCCGGCTCGGATCGTAGGTAGTGGTTGGGCTTAATTGGGTTTGGAAGAATGTTGGTACATTCTTCCAAACCCAATTAAGTCAGCTTTATTTATTTATTTAAACTTCGGGCACACAATAAGGTACAAAGGTGGACTTAATGCCTTCGGCTTTCTCTACCAGTCAACCAAGGGTGGTGAAGAGATAAGGTCGCAGGTGCTCTGATTGAGAGGAGATAATAATAATGTTGAAAATACAACGTAATGGATTATAAATAAAATAGGTACACAAGTACATAAATCGGTTATAAGCTTATAATACACTAATTTACAATATTTTAAAACTAACTCTGACTAACTTTTTTTTTTTTTTAATATACAAATTTAAGGAAAAGAGGTAGGTAATTGAGATGACTCTACGCTATTTGACAATATCACTTATGAAATTTCATAATGTGGTTTCAAAATTGACTAATAAAAAACATGCTGCCTTCATTCCAAATAGATTAAAAAAATGGCAGAACGATATTGAATATGATTGTGTAGTTTACAAATTAATCTTAGATACTTATCACTGATTAACGGTGATAGAAAATATAGTGAGAACAACCCTGAACTTACAATAATATATATTATATATTATAATATGTATATATATAATCAAGTTTTTGTAACTGAACAGACAGCTGTGTTACTTTGAAGAAGTGGCGCAACAAACTCTCCGTTTGTTGCGCCACTTCTTCTCAGCTAAAGCACTAGGAAGTGGTGAAGGGCCGGTGGGTTTTTGGGGGACTGTCTTATGTAATTATGACGTTCGAAAAGTGCTGATTCTCAGGCTATATTGAATAAATTAGTTTTGATTTTGGTTTTAAATCTAAAGGTAGTTATTATTGACTCGTTCCTTCTAAGTATGAGAAGCAGCCTAAGCCCTTCAATGGGATTACTACTGGAATTTTCTCTCAAAACGGTGAAGGGACATATCGAGAATAAACCAGCATGTCATAGAACCAAAAATTTTAAGGCATCTACAAACTCATACAGCAGGCTTAGCACGAGAACCGTATAGAAGCGTTTTGTCGTCGGAAGAGTAGACAAAAATGACGTTTAGACATTTGACAGATTTCTACCGAGAATTGTAGAAAAGCGATTTCTATTCTACAGTAGAGTGGAAGTAGAAAAAGTTATGCTACGCCTTTGTGCCCGCGTGGTGGATTACGGCCTCTGACAGAGAGGTGGCCGGGTCTGAGTCCCAGAAGTGAGAATAATATAGACTGATTATATTACGAACTATTCTTTACTCCGTGCAAAAGTCATTTTAGTAGATATCACGATTCATGACTGTTTAATCTCCTGACCTAAAGAAAGATAAAACCTATCCAGACGCAGTTTGAACCAATAAGACTAAAGTTATTAAAATATTTTACCATTGTTCCGTGAACAATGCTGTCTGCACGCTGATATAACAAACAATATAACGTCATGTTGAAACACTGTTGGACAACGTACTGTTGTGGAAGTTCAGACACAAGTATCAGAGCTTGATGAGCTTGTGGCCAAGTAATAAAGGCGCATGGGTCGATCGATCAAGTTAAGCTACCTTTGCCGCTGTTGTTCTGTAGAGGGGTGACCATCTTTACATACCATGACCTTTCCGTACCTAGGAAAGCACGTTATAAGTCATTGGTTCCGGCTGTCATCGGGTTGTCAGAAGTCCGAAAGTCTTGACAAGCAGTCTTACTAAGGGGTATTGTATTACGCAGTTACTGGGTCGTGGACGTCAGATTGCTCCATGTAAATTACTGGTATTCAGCTGCATCCGGTTAGACTGGAAGCCAATCTCAGTATAGCTGGGAAATGGCTAGGCAGATGATTATGGTCTCGGGTTGGCACGATCTTTGACAAAATAGCTGGTGCCTTGGAGAATATATTAAGCAGACAGATAAGTTAGTAGCGGGGCTGACTGTACAGGGTGCGCCGAAAATGCTCAATTAGTTTCAGTAGTAGAAATGTCTGGGACAAAGTAAATGGGAAGATCTGAGAATGACTATAGATTCCCTTAGTATTTAAGTAAACAAGGAAACCCTACAGCCTATCATAATCATTCCTACAGCCAATCACTGCTGGGACACAGGCCTGCTCTCTTCGAGAGGGAGTGGGCTGCTATCTACCACGCGGGCCCAGTGCGGGTTGGTAGATGTCACATGTCCACGAATTTTTGGTTCTAGGACCTGCCGGTTTCCTCACGATGTTTTCCTTCACCGTTTTGAGAGCAGTGGTGCTGAAATTATTTACGCAAAGTAAAGCGCCCGCTTGGGTTAGAACCCACGCCCTACAACTCGTAAGTCACCACTGGGCCGCCACTGTTCTCACAGCCTATAAAAGATATAAAATACTTGCAGGAATCTATGGGGTTTCCTAACTCCAACTAACTGGTGGGAGCACCAACAACTTAGCTTAAATGTTCTCTTTCAAAATGTAAGAATTTTGTTCCCAAACCATTCCTATGTGAACTCCACTTTGGGGAATAAACAGCGAGACAGGCGCTCCAATTTCTAAAAATACAAAGAAAAACACATTCTTAAACTAAACTCGAATGAGTATTAGATGCCGCCAAAATAGAGTTATCTGTTTTTAATCTTCTATGTCTGTTCGTGGTTTGGTTAGTTTGTCAATTTTTTAAGTGGAAACTTCTTTAGTTGCGTTGGGCGATTTTTGGTTTTTGGAAACTTATGGGTGACGCGAGTCACCGACATGCCCACGCCGACAAGCTACAAGTAGCAGTCATCATTCATTCATAATTTCAGCCGAAGACGTCGACTGTTGGACATAGGCCTCCACTAAAGGGAGAGGGGGATTGCCATAATCGCCACGCTTGGCAGGCGGGTTGGCGATCGCAGTATAGTGTTAAAATGCATAGAGAATGCTGCTGCCCATTCTCTAGTAAGTCCCTTAGTAGCCTTTTACGACACCTACGGGAAGAAAGATGCTATTATTCTTTACGTCCGGCACCACACGGAACCCACGGTAGTAGCAGTAAGCGAAGTTAAATTGAACACGTGTAAAGTTTAATTTGTGTATACTGTGCATGTGTATACGCCGTAAGGTGCCGGACGTACGTACCATTAATAATCGTATGGCACTCGCGAAGAGTGTAGCTTGTTATCAGAGAAAGAATTTTTGAAATCGGTTCTGGACTTTCAGGAGATATCTCCGTGCAAACAAACAATGTTACCACTGTATAATAATTACATATACACATAACGCATTGTTTCCCCGAAGGGTTAGGCAGAGGTGTACCTGTAGTACACCCACATTTCGCCAGTTATTTTTAAGTCCCATGTAATATGGGGCGAGCCTATTGCCATCATTCTTTGCGTTATGTTTACCGCAAATAAACGTATTTTCTTTCTTTCTATTTTTCTTTTTTTTTTATCAACCGGGCAGAAATCCAGCCCGGGCTGCTACTGAGAAATTCCAGATAAAAAAGCCCAATATCACTTCGGCCAACCTGGGAATCGAACCCAGGACCTCATGACCACTTGACCAACGAGGCATTCATAGAGAAAAGGGAAGTCAGAGAGAAGTTGTATAATGTTAGTCTATAAATAATATCAGCTGCAGGATACACGTCATTTACCAAACTTGCAGGGATATCATCTTTAATTGCTTCAAAATATAGCGTCTGACGAATTGATTTTTAGACTGTTTTGGATCATTGATAAATGGCAAATTCCGAAGCACCAGATAAAAATTTAAACTTGTCAATTCAATTTGGCATTTTATTGAGTTGCATCGACCTGGTCGTTCCGTCTGGCATTCTGCCAACCGCTGCGCAGTCGAACAAAAAAATAATGCCAAGCGCGAGCCGGATTTGCAGGTTCGGGTCTTGTTAAACCCGTTTCTTGTTAAACGTGTGGTTCAGTAAGTTTTTTAGTTACTTATCGTGAAACCCTAGACTTTATATTAGCCTGTGATTTTGTTTCATCACCATTGCTCTCAAAACGGTGAAGGAAATCGTGACGAAACCGGCATGTCCTAGAACCAAATATTCGAAGACATGTCACATCCACCAACCCGCAATGGGCTTGCGTGGTGGTTTACGGCCCACTCCGTATCACAGAGAAGAGGTCTGTGTCCCAGTTGTGGGATCATAGGCTGATTACACTTATGCACCGCGCCTGTTTCACTGTTTTTAAAAATTCAGGACTATTAAGGCGCTTCTACTAGCAAACGACCTTGAGTGTTCGGTGCTTGTCTGTCCCGGCCGCTCTGCCTCGCTGTCGCGCTCTCCACGCACACAGATTTCACAAAATTTTGGAATTCTTTTTAATCAAAAAAGAAAAGCGGACTTATGAAATAAAATTATACGTGAATTATGTATATTGTAAATTATGAATCCATTAGTGTAAACCTGAAATTAATAGAACGTCACCTTTAGCAAAAGATGCATGCAATCAATCATTTTTGTCATTTTTGTACAACGAGATTTTAAATGTATTTACAACATAATATAAAAACAAATAAGAACGAGCAATGTGATGATAGGTTATCGAACATTAATAATGATTTTTTTAGATGTAGTTTATTTTTGTTCATTAATGAGTAAATAGCCTCTGAATAACGAAGAAAAACGAGGTTTTGCTCGGGGTAGCGCCTTAAGTCCAAAATGTAATGAGCTAGCACCACGGACGGCCGATGATAATTCCTTCTGTTCATAAGAAATGCGTTGTCTTAACTTAACTTGTTGTTTTTTCGGTAACAAGAGCTTGTAGCTTTAGTAATTAATTACAGCCGCACGGTTCGATCAATCAGGTTAAGCTACGCTTGCCGCAGTTGGTCCGTGGATGGGTGACCATCTTTTCATACCAAGATTCCCCCGTGTCTCGGAAAACACGTTAAGCCGTTTTCACGGGTCGTCAGAAGCCCGAAAGTCAACCAGTCTCAACAAGGGATATCGTGTTACCCAGCAACTTAGTTGTGGAGGTCAGATAGGCAGTCGCTCCATGTAAAATACTGGTATTCAGCAGCATCTGGTTAGACTAGAAGCCGGCCCCAACATAGTTGGGAAAAGGCTAGACAGATGAGCACGATCTATGTTAGTTTCCAAGGGTACTTCGTTATCAATAGCTTCTTTATAAATTTTTCCTCGGCCATTTCTTTGGTCAGGTATCACATAATTTGTTTTATGTTCCAAACTATTAGAAAACAATAAATTGTTGATGTCTTATTGCGATTTAATTATCTTTACCATACTGACGTCATTTGTTAACGTTACATTGAACGTTTCATAAAACGATCACTGCTCTCAAAACGGTGAAGGAAAACATCGTGTGGAAACCGGCATATCCTAGAACTAAAAATTCGAAGACATGTGACATCTACCAACCCGCACTGGGCCCGCGTGGGGATTACGGCCCACTCCCACTCCAGTGAGAGCATTGTAGGCTGATTATGTATTTAAATACGTTTAGTCAACATCAGGCTAGGGGATTTCCTCAGTACTGCTGCTGCTGCTGCTGTAGTGTTGCTAGGCAATAAGAGCAGAAGTGACTTTTAAAAAAGGTGGAGGTTATAATGTTCGTATACGAGTATAATGTATTTTCATCGATTTTTTCGTGAATTGTGTTCTCGTTGTCCTTGATTTATATACTTAAACACTAATTGTATTTTAAATTTGAAGTTTCTATGTCTGCTAGAAGTGCCTTAGAGTTTTGATGATCGGTCAGTCAGTGAGTGAGTGACAAATTAACAAACTTTGACTAGTTATAATTCTTAAACTACTGGTTCAAATTGAATGAAATTTGAAATATACCGAGTTTATACAATGCCTGTTTGGTTACTGAAAATTCAGGCTTCTATTTTCATCCGCAACGAAGACATAGGGGGTCGAAAATGGCCTGAACTACTTCGAGAAAAGGATGGTACGGCCGCCGGCCGTGCCGCTTGTTGTTGCTCGACTTGGTGGGGGCACTTCCGTGCCCCCAGATATATTTTTTCTGCTACCACAAACTAGATTTGGTAATTTTTTTGTTTAAGACTAGGCTTGACTTATATCATTTGCCTCTTGTCAGCGCCTTACGTATTTTAAACCAGATGGCTATTAGTATGCGGAACCCTAAAGCCCGCAGTATTTACGTCTTAATACCGCATTCTCTAATACTGCAACTATTATTAAAACAACGCTGACATTTACACTTAGTTTACTAAAACTAAGTTTTATTGTCAGCGACAAAATCTACTGTATATTGTAGTTGTTGTAGTCAGAAAGTCAGACAACCGGTCTTACAAAGGGGTATCGTGTTACCCAGTTACTGGGTTGTGGAGGTCAGATAGGCAGTCGCTCCATGTAAAATACTGGTATTCAGCTGCATCTGGTTAGAATGGAAGCCGGCCCCAACATAGTTCTGAAAAGGGCTAGGTAGCAGTGGCGCAGGGTGATTTTATGAGAGGTAAGCCGGAGCATGAAAAATGCTTACCTAGGCCGGACGTGGCATACGTAGTCTTAAATTCAGTTACTTAAAATCTGTGACTGACTTCCTGGCTTCAGTCTTCTATAAGTAATATATACGTAATGTAACGTAATGACATGAATATTTACTTGTAAAGTATTATATTATTTTAATTATTGTGAATGTGAAGACTATGTGGGTTATTGCACTTTTATTTTTATTTTCACTTTGTCTTTTATTCTCAGTTAGTGTTAATCATGGTCTGGCAGTTTGAGTCATTTATGCGGCCTACCCAAATGTCCTTTCTTTGGTATTGATCGTCGCATCGTTGAGCTCCTTAAGTTCTGAGTAGAGCTGCACGATTACTGACAAATGCGTTCACTGACTGGTCAGGTCCACTCAATCTGTGTGGTTCTTTCCTCAAAAGACCATTTCAGACACCAATCTATCACATGATCTGACCAAGATTATGTCTGGACTTTAAAAGAGACTGTGACCTCTGAGTTTGTTTGGCCTTTCTTCTCAGAATAGTCGGATAGGAAACGCCGACCTCATCTAGTTTTAAAAATATGACTGACGTGTAAAACTGTTTGAACAAACCTATTCGTACATACAGAAATAAAAATCATTTATCATTTAAGCAGATGTCTTCAGTCCACGTGTAAGCACTGATAGATGGAAACAGTGTCTTGCAAGTATAATAAAAGTGGCTTTGAAAAAAGCCGTTTGTGGTGTGATCAGTGTGATGACGTTGACGTATGATGTCTACTAGACAGGCAGATCGTGATTACAGTTGCTGAATAAAAGGATACAGTTCTTTTCTTTTCAGTTATTTTTGTGTCTGTAGGAAATTAGGTTACGGGAGTGAATTAAAAAGCAGTACTTTGTATTGAATAACGTTCATTATATTTAACGTTTCACAGGGAAGGAATTATGTCCGATGACTATCGCAGCAAATATAATAAAAACCGGCCAAGTGCGAGTCGGACTCGCGCACGAAGGGTTCCGTACCATTATCTATAAAAATAGCAAGAAAATCACGTTTGTTGTATGGGAGCCCCCTTAAATATTTGTTTTATTTTAATTTAATTATTTATTTTTAAAGTGAATATTTAGTTGCGTTGCCGTTATCGAGCAAAAACGAGCAAAAAAATCACGTTTGTTGTATGGGAGCCCTCTTAAATAATTATTTTAGTCTGTTTTTTAGTATTTGTTGTTATAGCGGCAACAGAAATACATCATCTGTGAAATTTTCAACTGGCTAACATCACGGTTCATGAGATACAGCCTGGTGACAGACGGACAGACAGACAGACAGACGGCGCGCGGCGGAGCCTTAGTAATAGGGTTCCCGTTTTACCCTTTGGGTACGGAACCCTAAAAAGAGGAACTAACTGAGGACAGTTGTCGGTTTTATATTAAACATTGAGTGACAGTACTGATAGTGTTGCCACTATCAGAAAGTAAGAATCAATTCATTTTTGCACAGTCAAATCGACTAAATACCAAGTGTCTGGCCGAAAATGTTGGCTTTATTGTTCCTTGATCAGAGAATGGATGGACATAATTATCCGGTTCTTTTACACGGTTCCTATTTCGAATAATGATTCGAATCTGTTACCCGTACAAGTAGCCTTAGCGAATCTTTTGGTTTAAAACACGCTGTGAGCATTCGTGGTGATAGAACTCGTACCTTCTCTGTATTCGTAGATTCCTTTGCGTTGAATTGTGACAGTTACAGCCTGATCTTAAAACCACAGTTACTTATATTTATCGCCTTTTATGAACCGTTATTTATCTATTAAAACATCAGACAACTGCAATAGTGCAATGGCATTTATAACGTGCTAGCCTCAGGCATTATTGCTTTACAATTATAAAAAAAAAAACTAGCTTGTGTCCGCAGCTTTGCCAGCTTATAGGTCACAAGTTATTACACCGGAACGTAGTACCGGGATTAAAAAGTATCCAAGTTCATAACCCAGGTCTTATGAAAGGGATATCGTGGCCCTGGCACACAGGTATCTGAAGAAACACGGGTGGGTTTTAGTCAGTAAAAGTCTGACACGCCCTCCCGCTCCACCCAGAGCGGGAGAAGTTATTTGATAATTTCCCACCCAAAAAAAAAACCCATGTGTGAAATTCCATCCGTTCAGTCGATAAGGCGTGAACAGGTAGGTTTAAAGATATTTATTCTCAAAAAACCGACTAAGTGCGAGTCAGACTCGCGCACGAAGGGGTCCGTACCATTATCTATGAAAATGGCAAAAAAAATCACGTTTGTTGTATGGGAGCCCCCCTTAAATATTTGTTTTATTGTAATTGAATTATTTATTTTTAAAATGAATACATAACTAAATATTCTGTGAATATTTCGAGCGTCTACCTGATGCCGTTATCAATATCGAGCAAAAACGAGCAAAAAAAATCACGTTTGTTGTATGGGAGCCCCCTTAAATATTTATTTTATTATAGCGGCAACAGAAATACATCATCTGCGAAAATTTCAACTGTCTAGCTATCACGGTTCATGAGATACAGCCTGGTGACAGACGGCGGTGACGGAGCCTTAGCAATAGGGTTCCCGTTTTACCCTTTGGGTACGGAACCCTAAAAAAGACACAGTCACTTACATGAGAACAATGCTTAGCATATATTATAGATATAAAGTTCATCACAGACGTCGCGGTAGCAATTATGATACACTCATCCAATGTTTTAGTAACTCCCTCGTTTCGCCAGTTATGTTTAAAGGCTCTTACACACTTACGCAATATCGCGGGCGCGACAGGCACCGACAAAGACAATTCCTTTGTCGGAGCATCATGTCGCGCCCGCGATATCGCGTGTGTTTGTAAGAGCCTTAAGTCCCATGTAATAGAGGGCGAGCCTATTGCCATCAACCGGGCACAAATCCAAACTCCGGGCTGCTACTGAGAAATTCCAGATGGAAAAACCCAATAACACTTTGTGATTAAATATTCAGATATTGAGTTTTGAATGCGTTGAATGCGTGTATTTTTTTTTTATACTATACGGGTATTAATTTCATCACCACTGCTCTCAAAACGGTGAAGGAAAACATCGCGTGCATCGTGCAGGAAACCGGCATGTCCTACAAATAAAAAATCGGAGACATGTGACATCTACCAACCCGCACTGGGCCCGCGTTAGCCCACTCCCTCTCGAAGAGAGGACGCCCGTGTCCCAGCAGTGCGAACATTATACGCTGATTATGATGAGGGTATTTTGTTGTATAACTGTGATCCTTCTAAAGTTTTTTTTTTTGCCAAACTTAGTTCTCATCTTCGGTAAAATCAGAAAACTAGCTCGGCGAGAGCTATGTTGGGTTACTTGTTTTACTTGAGTAAACGATAAATTGAGGCCATGAGGACCATAGGGACCTAACTACATTTTTTACTATTTGACTTTATGATTTTAAAACTGTTCAAACTGATCATTTTGATTGAACCGGAGTGACCTAAAAGTCGTTCAATTATTATTCAATAGATGGCAGCATATTTAACAGTCCTTATTCTGCAGAGTGCCAGTTGATTAAATAGTAGATTGTTATAATGACCTGAATGATGATAATGGGCCATTTTAGCCCCTTGTATAATAATCTACTATTTCGTTTTTGTAAGCTCGTTGGCAACAAACAAAATAAAGGAATAAAACTTTTTCCCCAAGAGGAAAATATGCTATTTTATCCCCGCCCTGGTACGGTACAATGACGGACTATTTGAGCAAGGGGGTGAAAAATCTGTTGTTTTTATTTTCTTTTTTCTTTTTTTTTTTTTTTTAAAGTCGCGTTTTTTTATTTTCTAAGATACTCAAAAGGCTTGTCTAGCAAATTAGGTCACTATGGTTCTCATAGCCTCAATTAGTCTGTAATACTTTTGTTAAGAGCCTTACGAAAGAAAATACATGTATTGTAATTAAATAATTGTCTAACGTTCATTATTTTGGTTTGGTTTGCTAAAAGGCTACAGACAGAGTTACGAAATGTATAATAATTGGTATGGACTGATGATCTGCCTAGCCTTTTCCCAACTATGTTGGGGTCGGCTTCCGGTCTAACCGGATGCAGCTGAATACCAGTATTTTACATGGAGCGACTGCCTATCTGATCCACAACCCAGTTACTGGGTAACACGATATCCCTTGGTAAGACTGGTTGTCAGACTTTTGGGCTGCTGACGACCCGTAACAACTGTCAAAGATCTACAAATGACAGCCGGGACCAACGGCTTATCGTGCTTTCCGACGCACGGAGGAATCTAGGTATGAAAAGATGGTCACCCATCCACGGACCAACCGCGGCAAGTGTAGCTTAACCTGAACGATCGAACCGTGCGGCAGTTATTATTTAGCCCCAAGCTCCTCTTATTATTTAGAAATAATTGGTATGGACTATGTATTTATGTAACCAATACGTCTGAGTTTACTTCGCCTCGGGCATAACTCAGCCTTTCTATTGAGTAATTGTTATAACAGTTTCTGTATAGAATAGAATAGAATAAAATTTATTTGCATAAAAACATGGTATAGAAGATGGTACAAAAATTAAATACAGAGCATACATGTCTTTGCTTAACATTATAAGCGTACAAATTTGTCGTGCATACATTTCATTATATTATTAATTAATTAATTATTATATGACATTTAGTACATTTAATTATATAATACATTAAAATTTATAATTTATACATTTAAAATTTCAGTCATTTTTTTTTTTTTTTTTTTTTTTTGTCAAAAAATTCTTTTACACTATAAAAACTATTTGTGGACAGCCAATCATACAATTTACTTTTAAATAATCTTGTATTTAGAATTTTTAAGTCGCTCGGTATTTTATTAAATATTTCTACACACATATACAAACAGCTTTTATTATATTTAGCTAGCCTTGGCATGACATCCAGTACGAGCCTGTGAGGATCGCGCCGGTTTCGAGGAACTACATCATCTGCTTTTTTAAATAATTCCTTATGCTTCCACACAAACATACATATCTCATATATATATAGAGACGGTAGCGGTAACAAACCAAGTTTCTGAAATACCGGCCGACAAGAATCGTCGGATTGAAGCCCGTAGATTGCTCGAATGCATTTTTTTTGAGCAACAAATGCTCTATTTTGATCGGTGCTATTGCCCCACATAATCAATCCATAGCGTAACACCGATTCAACATATGCATGATAAGATATTATTGCCGTTTGGACGTTTGTTATGTTCCTAATTTTTCTCAGCGCAAATACAAACTTATTTATTCGTTTTGAGACAATATCGACATGGGATTTCCAATTCATATCTTGATCCAAAGTAACACCTAGAAACTTAGTTTGCGTTACTTCACTAATTTTATTTATCTTCATTTTATTATTATTATATTTAGAATTATTTGATCTGTGAAATTGAATATATACAGACTTTGCAAGATTTAATGATAAATTATTTTTATTTAGCCATTCAATCAGTATGTCAATTGTGTTATTGATGTCAGTTTCATGATCGTCAATTGTAGTATTCTTTCTATCCGATGTCACAACAATGGAAATGTCATCAGCAAATAATATACTTTTATGATTAGTTATGTCAGTAATAGAATTAATATAAAGAATGAATAAAATTGGGCCTAATACACTTCCTTGTGGGACGCCATATTTGTTATATTTGAGTTCAGAAGAGTGTGGTGTCATGTCGTTCTTTCCAGTCACTTTTGTAATTATAACACGCTGTTGTCTGTTACTCAAGTATGTCGATATCCATTGAAGTGCAATACCTCTAATGCCAATTGCCTCCAATTTCTGTAGCAACAGGTCGTGAGATACTAGGTCAAAGGCTTTCGATAAGTCAAAAAACAACCCTGTAGTAAGGTGGTTTCGGTTAATATTAGTCAATATGGTTTTTACAAGAGTGAAGATAGCTAGTGTTGTGGATTTCTTTTTTTGGAAGCCAAATTGATCTTTTTTAATAATGTTAAATTTATCACAGTAGTCAATCAATCTCTTACACATACACTTCTCGAAAATTTTAGATATAATAGGTATTAATGTTATTGGTCGATAATTATTAATGTCAGATTTTTCACCTTTTTTAAAAAGTGGCTTAACAATTGATACTTTTAAAGATTCTGGAAAAGTGCCAAATGAAAATGAAAGATTTATTAAATATGTCATTACAATAATAAGTTCATCAGTGCATGCTTTTATAATCTTCGTATTAATTTCGTCATAACCTGCCGAACTTGTGTTTCTTAATGATGTCATCACCGCTCTGACTTCGTTTTCAGACACAGGTTTTAGAAACATCGAATGAACTAGCGAACCTTCATCGCGGTGCGGCTTTGTACTCGTGCTAGAAGAGTGTGCTGTATTAATGTAGTGGTTATTAAACGCAGTTGCTATTTCTACGGGGTCTGTTAGTACTTTATTGTCAATTAGGATATTATCCACATCGTTCTTATAGTTATTACCCATAATTTCATCCTTAATTACTTTCCATACCGCTGTACATTTGTTTCCACTTTCATTAATAAATTTGATATTTGCATTCTTCCTTGAGCTATTTATGCATTTCTGTAGAAGTTTTGAATATTGAATATAATGAACTTTATTTGTTGCATTTTTATTTTTATAGTATTGATAACGCAAGAACCGTTTCGTTTTACAACTTTTTTTAAGTCCTTTACTTATCCAGTTCTGTTTATTTTTATTTTTAGTGTTTACCTTTACTTTTATTTTTGGGAAGCACAAATTAAAGAACAGGCACAAAGTTTCATGAAAAGTACTAAATGCTTTGTTTATGTCCTTCTCTGCGTAAATTTCTGACCAAGACAAATTTTGTAAGCATTCTTTGAACTTCTGAATGTTATTTGAACTGAAAACTCTTTTGTAGGCATAGTACGTTGCTTGAGTTTGTGTATTATGTCTCACAGGGAAGCTCAACATTTGTGCTGTGTCATGGTCGGATAAATGGAGTGGCATTACTGCACCAATAGCATTATGAATGTTACTGAGAATGTGGTCGATACAAGAAGACTTACGAGTTGGTTCATTAATGTGTAGTTTAAGATTATAATTGTATGCTAGATCTAGTAATTGATTTGTAATATTGCCTTGTTTAAGAGTGTTAATGTTAAAGTCACCTGTTAGGACCACGTTTGTTTTCGAGTTATATTTTTGGAATACCTGGTACAAAAGACTGTTTAACTTGATTAAAAATTGGTTGGGGTCGGATTGAGGTGTCCTATAGATACAATGTAATGTAATGGGTTTATAACTTGTCTAGCTTTTGCCAGTGACTTGTTTTTTTTTTATACAGGGTGGCCCATAAGTCCTTTAAAATGTTAATTCAGAGCGATATGTAGCAATGGTCGAGGAGTTTTTTACACCAGCGTTGCAAAATTTTCCAGGCTACAATACGCGGACCTGGGGGCCGATCGCGCTAATTTACCAAAACTAAACCACAACCAAAAACGTTACGTTAGACACATTTCGTATCGCGCTAATCATTTCAACGGAAACGATTTAGCTTTACTTTGGAAGTTACGTTGGAGGAACGATCGATCGAACAATACTCTCACAAAAAATAGCGCGATACCGTTTCTTACATCAGCTAAACCAAAACTAAACCAAAACCAAAAACGTTCCGTTCGAACGGTAATTACGTTGAGAAATAGCGCGATCGGCCCCCTGGTTTCAACAGGATGGCGCGACGGCCCATACCTCTAACACCGCTATGCCCGTCATTCGTGAACTTTTCCCCAACAAAGTGATCTCTCGAAGAGGAGACATTTCCTGGCCACCACGTAGTCCGGATGTAACCCCGATGGACTTTTTCTTATGGGGTTATCTGAAATCTAAAGTGTATGACACAAACCCGCGGTCAGTTGAAGCTCTAAAAGAAAATATTCAAAGAGAAATGGCTAACATCACAGAACTGACTTGCCGCGCAGTCGTCGATAGTTAGACGTCGCTTACAGGAGTGCCGTGATCGTAACGGGTTACATTTGGATAATGTTATTTTCAAAAAATAATTCCCATTTTATAAAGGTTAATACGAAATAAAAAGGTATTTCTTATTGTAATTAGTTTTTTATTTATTAATTATTTACATGTGTAAGGACTTATGGGCCACCCTGTACAAACTTTTAAGAGCGTATACGCAGTATGGCATTTCATACAAACTTTCAAGCCCTTATTTTTCGAAATGACTGAACCGATTTTAATAAAACTTCATACGCATAATGCAGGATACAAAGGTCTAAAAAGTTAGTTAAGAACATTTTCAAAATGTCTTATATAAACGCAGGTAACTGGAAATCTCTGTTTTCTATGAAAAATTTAAAATCTAAGGTCTAATTTGGCTGTAACACTATTTTTCGAAAATTAAATCGCTTGTCTACTATTCTCGGTACACACAACATAATCAGCGTATAATGTTCCCACTGCTGGGCCACAGGCCATTCTGTTCTCGGTAGAAAACAACTGTGTCTACACGGAAACGTAATTTTTGTCTACTCTTACGTCGGCCAAACGCTTCTCTACGGTTCTCGTGCTAAGCCGGCCGCTCAGGGTTGAGCTTCGAGAAATCCTTTCTTTGTGTATTTAAGCACACTCTTCCAAGTCTTTCTGATCGGATTTCCCAACGGCAAAAATGACGAACACTGTATACAAAGTCTTTAAACCTTCCGTGCGTTATTTGACCCTCAAAGGATGAATTTTTGTGCAAAATTTCACGCTTCTAGACTCAGCGGTTTGAACTGTGCGTTGCCCGTCATTTAATTACTGAATTTAAGGTAGCACTCAGCTGTAGCCCGCGAAATTCAAATTTTCTTAGGTTTTTTGCTATTTGCAGATCAGTGTCAGGTTGTATCTTGATCAAAATATGATTCGCGATTATAACAGATATGTATTTACAGAATTAGAATCATTAATACATCTCTCTAAGTTAGATTTGCTCCCTAATGTCATGATTTAATGAAAAAGTCATTCAATAGAACAAATCTAACTTAAAATAGCAAATAAAAACCTAAGATAATTGGAACCTCGCGGGCTACAGGTGCGGATCCACCTTAAGTAGATGGTTCTTTCTTCAGTGGATTCGGCAGTGCGTTGTCTGGCAGACAGTTTGGTCTATGGTTGAAGCAAAGCTAAAGATATTTCTAGATAGACAGACAAAGCTGTGAAATCGTTGAAATAAATTGCACCCAAATGTTCGCCCCGCAAAATGCACGCACATTAGAATAACACAATGATATGGAGCGAGTGTAGGACGTAGCTGTCACGCGCACCAGCCTATCAAAGTTGGTCTGTTTGTTTTAGTTCTTTTGCAGCGCGACACTCTTTCTAGACATATACATAATCAAAGGGTTGAAGATGTAGGTAACCGATATGTGTCTGTCTGACTTTACTTCGCCTCAGGCGTTGCTTGACCTTTTTATTGAGTAATGTTTGTAACCGTTTCTGTAATAGCTTAATTATACGACTGTTTTTCGTCTACATTCGAACTTCAAACCCTCTTTTGGCTCAAGACATTGCATAAGTGCACTTCTACAGCTAAAGGAACATTATCTTTTGTATTTCATGTTTCATTGGTAATTCTATTCAATTGGTAATTTCTGGCTCCTGGTTCTGTACCACAGGTGTTTTTGTCAGGTGTTGGAGTCAGGGCTTCACTTTGTACACATTTTTTTAAACTTTATTCTTATTATTATTAATTTGGGACCGCAGACGAGTGTCTACGGACAATGTACCGTCAGTATCATTTGATATATCATTTGTTCTTACCTCCCCTTTTTAAAGTTAATTGGTAGGTACGAGTACTAGTATGTTGTTGTTTTTAAGTGCCACTATAATTTCAAAGACTGTGATAAGTGGTCCTTTGGTACACTTGAACAGTAAATGTGCTAGTGATGTGATGAGATGCGAAAAACATACATGGGAAGAATTATTAAGAATCTATAAATAAGTATCTGGGTTACCTTGGTTTTTAGATCATAATGAACAAACCACTGTATTAATAAAACGTTTACTGCAAATAAAAAAAAAATCAAAGACTGAAATAATACTCTTACAAAATTCCCTGAATAATAAACAAACGATTTATGATCACGTAGTTGTTTTTACTTTTTAGTAAGTAAGTAGGTATAAAGATAAGCTGAAAAAAAAAAAATAGTCTATTTAAAGTTATATATAAGTATGCTAGTTCTGACCCAGAATTTCGCCGGTTTTGTTTAATTCAATCCCATGTAATGAGGGTCGCCCCCCTATTGTCGTACACCGTACACAAGAAGATAGGACCAAACACTTTCTTCCAGTACAAAACCATTCAGGTTTGCTACTAAAAATAGCGCTGTATGTTTACCTACCCACTCCAAATGAAGCAACATTGAATAATCACTGTGAGGCTTCACAAGGAAAACAAAAATAAATTCACCGTCGCCTATTGCGTAGTAATTTTCTTCACACTAACATAATACAAATTACAACATTAGCGACCGGCCGCTGCTTCGGCGACGTGTCAATACATAGAGACTTTTGTGCTATAACCAATTTAAATATTATATCAATTATAATTTTATTATAGGTACACTTAAACCTTTGGGAATAAATTCTCTAAATGATGTTGAAAATGGCATCAAAATCGATTGTGTAGTTTAGAAGATATCAGCGGTCACACGAAAAGCGACTGCACATAGCAGTCGCTTTTCGTATAGATATTGTGGGATAACACATCAAATAAAGCAGAATTACGTAGTTCTTAAAGTGCCGTTTCGTTAACCTTGGCATAATCGGCGAGCGGACCCCTGCAGCGGGTGAGCGAGACAACAACATGTCCTCTTAAGTTAGAAAGAGATTACAATACCGGCGCGCGCAGCGTGCTCGCCACGCCACGCGGCTAAGTTAGGTTAATGCTTGCTAGGTTATGTCATGTGCTTTTATTTTAAATACAGAACACTGGAGTTTTTAAAACCAGAATGTTACTTTCATTTTTTTTTATATTTCTAAGCAGCTCGATATCTCTATGGTTTCAAAATTTTCCGAGGACGTTTTTATTTATAACCTTATTTCAACACGTGATTCTATTTTTTGTTTATGGTGTTAGGACAACGCCATTTGACGGGTTATAGTGTTCGGAACACGTTGTTTGTTAGTCCTGTTTTACTGTAATATCGTTGTTTTAGTGTTTTTGGTAGTTTTCTAAGTTGCTGCGCAGGAGTTGATTGTTGTTATTTTTGTGTTCGGTTGTTTTGTAGTTGACCTTAATGTTTGAGTGATGTTTTAAGTAGTTGTTTAAAAGCGTGTATGGATGGATGTTTGGATGACAGGTGTCCGGAGAGGGGTAAGCACGATGCTCAATTGTTTCTTGTTTTTTTTAAATGTCGAATCATTGTTTAGACTAAGTACTAGGTATATCGCTTTGTCATTGATACCTTATTATTATGTTGTGGCCTTGTTTTACCCGACTGCGCGTCAGCAAAGACAGGGTTATGTTTTTTAAATGAGTTTGCTTGTTTGGTGTTACTCTGAGGACCAAATTATTAAGACAAACCTATATTACAGGGTTTGTCAAATACCTAGTAGTATTAAAAGAAAGTTACTATGAGATTTTTTTTAAAATACAAGATGTATTCGTCGAAGCACAGCTGTGTTGCATAAGGGTGAAAAAATTACAAAAAAAATACATTGTCCACAGTCCCTATTGAAATACTCTACAAGCAAAGCGCAATGCGCATTGCTATGTCTTGAAAAAAACTGTCGATTCAAGAAATATGTATTAAGAGCTGCATTGGCACTATTGTATTAAACGATTTATTTATTTAGGTCACTGCTGGCATTGGCTGAGACTTGAAACTATCAATTATATAAATATCAGTGGCAGTGTAATACATTGGATTTATCTCTAAACTATTATACCCACAGCTAAAATTGTTTGTTTGTCTATAAGAGGTAATCTCTGAAAGTACTGATCCATATACAAAAATTATTTCACTGATTGAAAGCTACACTATTGCCAAGTGCCCCAGGATATGTTTTATAGTATAGTTAACTTCCATGTGGACGAAGTCACGGGCCGAAGCCAGTGTTTATTATGATAAGAAAAAGTACCTATATTGACTCTCTAATTATCTATTTATATGCTAATGCAGTATGAAAACGGCGTGAACGGGTTCAAGCTATTGAACAAACAGTCCCAAGCCAACAGATGTTTTTAGAAGCTATGTACCTGTTCTATAGCTGTTGTCAGAACTATTGACTTAGGTATTGAGCGTCGCATTTGTTTTCAGTTTGGTAACAGAGACGCAGGAGTATTGAAAACAATATGTGAAAACAAAACTCCACTTCAAAAGTTCATGGGTGGTAGTTTTGGTATGGCTCATGGGTTTTTATCAAAGTCGTACGTAAGGACCAAAATTTTACTATACTTAATTTAATGTTTGGTATTCACTAAAAAACAGTTCTCCACATAAGCACACATTGTTAGATCAGTAAATTTTTAATGGGAACCAACAGAAGTGGTCTTGATATGGTACCCTGTGGAAATCCTGAGTTGTTATGCTTTTAAATGGAACTGTAGGATATAAACAGTGAACACTAATCTCTAATCTACTTATCTTTCTGCTTTTCCAAATGTTCTTTGCGTGTCGATTTGACTCAAATGTCCGACCAGAATGTAGCCACCTGTACAGCTTTATCATTGGTATCCTGTGAAGGGGCTTCACACTGTGTTTGGGACGGGTCGGCCAACCTTTGCCGCAATCGGTTTAGAGATTAGTTGACTCAAACACGAAATATTACAATACCTAGTCTTGTGAGTCGATTCCCTTTGAACTTTTAAACGTCTTATAGATTTGATGCGGTATTTAACATAATTTTAATGAGATCTTCCGAAAGATTTATGATTCTAATAGATTTACTTATACATATTTAATCAATCACCCGGACGAAGCTGGGACGAGTCGCTGGTACTAGAAGCTACACAGCTTAACAGCTAATTTGAGCAACCAACATCCATCTTTCGCAGTTCACTTGAAACTTCACAAAAACGGGTTACTGCATTTACTGCAACAGAAACTAGGAGTGTTAAGACTCTTGTGCCACACATAATTAGTATATTGGTATTTAAATTATTGCGTTACCAGTGACAGACTAGTAAATCATTAAAATAAGCTTAAAATAACCAGTTTCGTCACTTAGAACTTGCAATAACTTGTGAAGAAATTTCTTAGAGCAGTTCAGATATGGATTTGATAAGAGACGTGACATAGTAATTATGTTTTGATTAATTGAGTTTGTAATTATGAACTAACTCCTATAGGTCAGTGTTTAGGACAGTACGTTGGAATTGCACAATCTCCTCTCGCCATTGTCTTTTTAGCGTGTCGAATGTCTATGGCAATCTAGATAGGATTGTGCCCAGTCCATTAGTTCCTCTAACGTGCAGACAACAGGACACAGTACCACATATTTTTTTAGCATAGCTCTCTCTTGTTTATGTAAAAATAAACCCAGTACCCAGTCAACAAGGTGGTATCACCGCTCCGCTCCTCTTCCCCCTAAACGTATTCTGAAAGCGTTTCCCTAATGAGTTAAGGAGTCGAATGCCTTGTCAAAATCCTTGTTCCCTGATAACTATAATCTGGGAGTCTTTAAATCTAGAGTGAATAGGTTTCTTCTAGGCAAGCATGAACTATCGTCGACTGCATCGTTATTCTTTTAGATTCGGTTCTTAAGCTCTCATAAAACTTCTGGATTCTCTAAATTGGTTGCTGTATCATGGACGAGGCATTGAACATCAGTATTGATTGGCCCTACTACTTAGTTTCTTCATCCGAGATATTTCAAACTAGCTACTCGAAAGTGAAAAATAATGAAGTCGCAGTTATTTCCGAAACTATCAACCAGTATATTAGAAAACAATCTTAAGTAAATTAAAGATACAGAATGTATCTAAATATGTACATATATTAATCATAGCAAACTGACCTCAAATATATATTTAACTCGTGAAGTTGTAACATTAAAATGTCACTAAACTAGTTTCCATTTATGTAATGCGTTTCCTTGATTGAGAAATGTCAGATCACACTACGTCTTTACCATATTAATGATTTGATCTATTTATACGGATATCTGATTATGGCATGTGATGCGGAAATATGAGGAAAATGTCGTGAGGAAAATTTTGATTATGAATGTGGATGGCTAAAGAAACGATGGATGGACTGAAGAAAGGGGATAGAAAGGGGGTGACTACTGAATTGACGACTACAAGAAAAGTATGACAGAGAAATACATACTTTACGGTATTGGCACCTGTGCTGTCCTAATATTCAAGTAATAAGTTATTATTTAATCGTTCTTTTGTGTGCACCAAATAAAAGAATTATCTATCAATCTACATGCTGCACCAACCCCAAAAAGATGGGATAAGAACAAGATACAGAACCGGCTGAAGTGGCGGTGCTTGGGACAGGCTTATGTCCAGCAGTGGACGTCTTTCGGCTGAAATGATGATGACGTTTTAATTATGATGGACCATTAGTATTATTATAACACACCATCCTTGAAGATTTCGCATTAAATTTGACTTTTGTAAAGGACAATAAATGACTAGTTATTAGAATCAGTGGGTAGGACAACATTTGTTTAGTTCTAGATCTATCCCTTAGCTTCTCAGTTACAAAAATATAATTTTTACACCTCATCTTTCGCTTGAGAATATCAGGACCAACTACAAAAATGATTCCGTCCATTTCACTGCACCGTAACTGCAAGTTTTGAAGTTACCGTGCCGTGCAGCATCTTTAAATAAACCTATGTACCGCCAGAATATTAAGCAAAAATCAAACCACAAAACAACCCTAACTAAATAACTCGTAACGTAACAGATTTAAGTAATAAGAAAACTATAACTCGAAAAGGAACATTCCAAGTGCACTACCGAAAAGCATCAAATCCAAAGTGTCAAAAACTAAAGCACTAGACAAAAGTGAACTCCATACAATTTGAAAAGTACCAAGTGACAGTTGAACTACCATTAACTGACTAGAGCTAGACCAAGTGCCAAAAAGTACGAAACTGTTGACTCACCACGATGATACAGTAACTGCAGACATAGTAACGGACGCAATGACTGCAGGAGTGGCAGCGAGGCGGAAGTCTAGGCCTCGGAGAAGCTGGGCCAAAGTGGAGCACGATGGACAGGTATAGTGGAAGAACTAAGGAAAATATTATGGTGAATGGGTGTTGTTTTAGTTTGTATTTTATAGGTTAGTTTGTAACGACTATGGAACCTAGAGTAGAGTCAACAGGCTTTGGAAGATCTAAGTTTTGGGTTACCTGACGACTTAACCGTGTCAGAATTACGTATGGCTTTACGGGCTCTTGTTCGGCGAAATATTTACTGTCAGGATTTTTGGGCTAAATGTAATGTTTCTAAGTTTCTTTGACCTTTTCAGCTATTTTTGGCCAAGCTACGGATGTAGAAGCTTTCATTAATACGAGTTATTTTCCTGTCGGAATATGTCTGTCCTGACGATTTATGTTTTTGTGAAGATGCTGGTCAAAGACTACTTAGTAAAGGCATCTATCATACCAAGTTATTTATAATATATATATATATTAATAATATCTCAATTCTTATCAAACTCGTATGTTTTTACTAAACATTACTTTTTCTTTGTCTCCAGGCATCAGACTTCACGGATATAGGCGACTGGCCGACCCTCGGCGCCGCCGTCTCCGGAGGAGCTAGGTGCCACTCCACGCCACCCCCTCATGATGCTGATCCGGCACATCATAATGGGAGTGCGGTAAGATGCTTCCTCACTTAAAAGCTTTAAATTTCTCTCGTATGGGTACGAACTATATCGGTCCATTATTTATAATAAGAACCTAGCGGTTATATAAATACAGTTCTTTATACAAAACTGACAACTTAGTCCGGTAATAAGTTGTCAGTTTTGTAATTCAAAAGTCTACTCCGAAGATAAATCTGAAGTATCGCCCGAATGTTGGGTCGTTTCCTGACTACGGCTGACTATGGCTTAGTACGGCGAAAGAAAAAAAATAACGGTCGAAGAGATAAGTCAAAGTCAAAAACGTAACTTTAAGTCGGGTCGGTTAAGGATTCAAAGTCAAATAAGGAAACTTTGGAAGTCAAGAAATGGCCGAACATTCGGCCGATAATGAGAGACCAAGTTAAATGAGTTCTATTACCAATTCAAATAACATGCCAAAGCAATAGTTATCAGAAGGCATGATAAGAGGCTGGTTTCCTTGTTTATGTTACCTACGTTTTGAAATCGGCATAGAGATGACCTTGAGAAGGTTAGCCGATTATGCATAACTGTGAGAGAGCACCGCGAGATGTTTATTTGAATTCTAGATGCAATTATTTGAATTCTAGATGCAATTATTTGAACACAGTCCGTCTTATTACAAAACAAGGTTTATCTTCAGACTCAGGTTTTACCCATGGAGCCATTATTTAATTTCGAACTTTATTTCGTCTATGGTAAAGTTCGTAATACGAAACTGACAACTTAGTACCGAAGTTCGTTTTCAGTTTTGTATAAAGAACGGTATTTCAATCACAGTTACGTTCTTATTACAAAAACTGGCTGCATGGTTTAAGCCATGTCAAAATATAAATCATATTTTGTAATAAGGGGGAGTATGGTAAAATTATTGATATCTGTAAGTAGGTTTATAACAACAGTTTTGCTCGTCAGTAATATTTCAAAAAGTAGGTGAGTCTTGTGATTTCTCTCTTGACTACTCAGAAGAAATACCGAAACAAACTCAGAGGTAGTGCAGATATAATCTTGGTCAGATCATTCGAGGACCATGCAGATGGTCTGGAATGGTCTTTGAACCACACATTTAAGTGGACCTGTCCAATCAGTGGACGCATTAGTCAGTCATGTGTAGCTCAACTCAGAGCGTTGGCTCACGTCAAAAGACAAATATCTTTGGTCTAACTGCGTTGGCGCATTTATGATTTATAAGAGTGTTCATGGTGTTAGATATCGTGGTACTCAGTAACTGGGTTGTGGAGGTCAGATAGGCAGACGTTCCATGTAAAATACAGGTTTTCAGCTGCATACGGTTAGACTGGAAGCCGAACCCAACATAGTTGGGAAAAGGCTAGGCATGATGATGAAGAGTCTCCATGGAGTTTCTTGCCCCCTTTTTCTTCATAAAAACCTCCGATTTGAAACTGGCAACTAGCTTCGAGTTTCTATTTAGAAATATTTGACTTTGACTTTGAAGAGCAGGAAGATGATGCTGACTCGTGGTCGTGGGAGGCTATTAGATTTTAAAACAACTACATTTTATTGGTGCCGTGTGGTGCCGGACGTAAAGAATAGCAGCATCCTATTTCTTCCCGTGGGTGTCGTAAAACGCGACTAGGGGACTTGCTAGAGAATGGGCAGCAGCGTTAACTACGCATTTTAACACCATACTGCGATCGCCAAGCTGGCGATTATGGCAAACCCCCTATTTGGGGGGGGGGTATGTCCAGCAGTGGACGTATTTCGGCTGAAATGATGATTGATGATGATGACATTTTATTGAAGTTTTCGCGTAGTTATTCGATATTAGATTCCCAAAATGTACGCATGGTTAATCCCGTAATTTAGGCCTCATATCTCTTCAAAATAGAGATGCTGGGTTACGCATTACGGGTATAGCAAATATTTAACAGTAAGTAGGTTTTATTGAGAACGTTTTTGTGATGTTCTTGATTACTTATTGAGAAAAATATTTATTTTTATGTAAAACAAACGCACGTACTTACCTATTATGCGAAAATGTATGCCAAGGTGAATAAAATGATTACCTACACACATATTTCGCTAGTTATTAAACCTGCCAAACACTACTCGCGAAGTTAAGGTGACTCTGCAGCTGTAGCCCGCGAAATTCAAATTTTCTTACGTTTTTTTTTTTGCAATTTGCAGGTCAGTATCAGGTTGTATCTTGATCAAAATATGATTCGCGACTATAACAGACATGTATTTACAGAATTATAATAGAATCAGAAACACATTCTGGAATTTAGAATAACTAATCGGACAAACGGGCTGTCAAATCGATTTTATACGATTTGCAAAAAGTTTGCTCGATGAGATTTTTCATCGGCAAAAGTGACATAATGCCATACAATCTTATTTCCCCTATTAAACCCCTCTGGGGTATGAATTTCCAAAAATCTCTTGCACAATGCGTTGTCTCTAAATGAATGAATGAATTTAAAAAAATTATTGAAAGAAAGAAAAATATTTTCTATGGGACACGCACAAGAAATACAAAAAAAAAATAATCAACACTGGTTGATGCCAAAAAGGCTCTTATCTCAGCATAAGGGTGCGATATTTTAAAAAGAGAGACAGTAGATAAATGACCAAACTAACCAAATCCTCGTCACATTCCAGGAACAAGACCGCAAACCCCCAGAAGAACCTCATCATCAGCAGCCCTCGAAGCCGGAGAGGGTTGAACCCACGCACAACCACCAGCACAACGACAAGCACCATGATAAACATTTTGATAAGGCAAAGAGTTCAGGTTGGTACAGTCTTCATGATCCTCCAACGATTTCTGGCAACGATAGACCAGAAATCTACTAACAGAGGGGGGTTCTTACCAAGGGGTATCGTGTTATACAGTAATTGGGTTGTAGACTTTGGTCCATGGATGGGTGACCTTCTTTCCATACCGAGACTCCTCCGTATCTCGGAAAGCACGTTCGTTTCGTTCTGTTCTGTTTTTCGTCCCGGCGTCATTCGTGGATCTTTGACAGTCGTTACGGGTCGTCAGAAGCCCGAAAGTCTGACAACCAGTCTTACCTAGGGGTATCGTATTAGTATTACCCAGTTACTGGGTTGTGGAGATCAGATAGGCAGTCGCTCCATGTAAAATACTAGTATTAGCTGCATCCGGTTAGACTGGGAGCAGACGCTAATATGTGGGGTATTGGTCGATGAAACCAGTGAATCTTCTAACGGTTTCTGGTATAACATAGACCAGAATACTGGAGTTGGTTACCCATCTTCAGACTAGCCTCTTATCGAGGCTAGAAACCATATCATATAAATTTGCCAATTTTACGGCGTTGTAAATCGCAGCGCAGAGATCACGGTCAAGCGCAGTTTAATCCCTCAAATCGATCGATGAATCGCTTCACTATTGTTTCATCCTTTAACTGTCTCAAGCAAGGCAAAAACCTCCTTGTATACCGATATAGAACGAGCTTTGGTCACACAGATCACACTACAGGGGCTGCAGTCCAAATTGCTTGACAAGCACGGAAAAATCACAATCTTGTCAAGCTATGTTGACCATCTAGGGACCCCATAAGGACTCTGCGACCGAATTCAGTCGTAAAGCGATCGTTATCTATGTTGAGACTGCGGCCCATGGGGTCTACTCTGAACATAAATCCGAAGTATCGGCCGAATGTTCGGTCGTTTCTTTACTACGGCTAACTATCGCTGACTACGGCGAAAAAAAAAAGACAGTCGAACAGATAAGCCAATGTCATAACTGTGACTTGAAGTTGGGTAAGGACTCAAAGTCAAAAAAGGAAACTGTGGAAGTTATAAAACGGCCGATACTTCGGTTTAGCTCTTCGGAGTAGACCCCCTGGTCATGGATTTAAAAATTGTTATAAGTTATCTGCCTCGATACAACATCAGCCTATAATGTTCCTACTGCTGGGACTCGGGTGTCCTCTCTCCGTCCTACCTGAATACCTCTTTTGTGGACTACATACATCCACTACCTTCTTCAACTGATGACCTGCAGTGACCATAACTACTATAATTCTGTTACTCTTATCTTCAGGTGCAGGCAAAGGCGGCAGTAAGTCGGGCAAACACAAATGGGTGCCTCTGGACATTGACGTAAAAGCCGCCAGGCCCGGCAAGCACGGTCCACAGCATTCGTCAAGGCCAGAAAACGGTATGGGCATTATTATATCATCGTATACGCTTTGATGGGTGACTAAGTCAAAGTCAAATTATTTATTTCAAATAGGGCACATAAAAGGCACTTCTGAATGCCAAAATTTACAAAAAATAGAAATGATACTAGTCGCCCCTTCCAAATGGTAGTTTTGTATAGAGAAGAATGGGCAAGAAAGTCCATCGTAACTCTTTAAAAAATGTTTTACAATATTTTTTATAAGTACATTAATTATATAATTTTCATACAAATTAGCGCCCGTCCACGTGGTATCGTTGTGGAACGTTGATCGGGCCGTAACTGATCCGAGTCTTGATCAGGTACTGCTAAGCTAGATCTAATCTCTGGTTTATATAGAAACCAGGGATTAGATCTAACTTAGCAGTCTGGATAAAGCATAAAAATATGTGGGCTTCCAAGCAAAAAAGGTCCAGTAGTGGGGCATTAAGGTAAGACTTGATAAGGTAGGACTGCCTCGTTGGTGTAGTGGTTGCAAGCGCTACTGCCGAGCACGAGGTCCTGGGTTCGATACCCAGGTCGGGCAAAGTGTTATTGGGCTTTTCCACCAGGAATTTCTCAGTAGCCGATTGATGGCAATAGGCTCGCCCCCTGTTACATGGGACTTAAACATAACTGGCGAAACGTGAGGGTACACCTCTGCCTAACCCTTCGTGGATTACAGGCGTGTTGTTGTGTGTAGATAAGGTATCAAGAATAGTCAATTGACAAAAAGGATTATAAAAATAGTCAAAATTTGCCACATTTTTTTTTTAAATCAGAAATTTGATGTTGAAACTCTGAAAAAGCTTTTTTTTGAAAGCACTTACTTAAAGCAGGTACTTAGATACATCATATAAAGTCATTTACTATATGAACTTGTAGATAATTGAGAATTCATTAATAATCAATTAGAATCGTGGTATGCAATTTTTTCACCCAAATTTACAAAACTGCGTCTATCTCGGAAACTAAATGCCGAGAACTGGACACTTTTTGCTTGGACACCCACTTATGTCCTAGGTTAACACAGATTTAACCTTTGATGAGAAGACAGGTGTCATCCCGTAATTTAGGCCTCATATCTCTCCACAATAGAGACGCTGGGTTACGCAATACGGGTATAGCAAATATTTAACAGTGAGTAGGTTTTATTGAGAACGTTTCTGTGATGTTCTTGATTACTTATTGAGAAAAACATTTATTTTTATAGTTTTTAAGAAAATTGCCAGAAGTAAAAAATAGAGAACAGTGGTTATCTTAGAGAGCATTGGTGGCCCAGTAATGACGTGAACTAACGAGTGTTATTGCGTTGACTTAGAAGCTTAATTTTTTTAAAGATCCATGGGACCGTAGCCTTACGTATTTGATATCAATTTCAACTTGATACTTCCACGCGTTCCTTGGAAAAAGGGTCTTGACAGACTGACTGACAGACACAGACGGACGGACAACGAAGTGATCCTATATGGTTTCCATTTTTTCCTTTTATTTATTTATTTAAATGCCTTAAAACTATCATTACAGGTCTTAACCTAATGTGATAGCCGAGTCGGGTCCCACGCATAATTTAAACATCTCACGATCATAAATAATTGTTTGTAACAAAGTATAAACAATAGTACTTTTGCGAATTTACCCCAGTGACATGTAAATATATCCATTTCGACCTGAATATAATTGACGGTGCGAATAGGGAATATGCATGTATTTTTTTTCTTCACTAAATCAATAATAGACAGTAATATTAACCTCAGAAAAGTATTGAAAGTTAAATTGAACTACTGATTGATGCTCACAAAAATTATGAAACTACAACAATTTTCTACTACAGTTCAAACGTCCGTTTCTGTCGCGGTCATGATGTGACGTCATTATTCACGAAACTGTTTTGTTTACATCGGTTTTTTAGCCCCAAATCGTATAATTATATTAAATTATTGTTTATGCTTTTATTCACGTAGAAATCGCACTTACATATTTACCTTAGTGAGATTTCAAGCATTTAGTAAAGAATAGATTTTATTCACATGTTTTGTATCGTCACTTCCGGCATTTTCGAAGAGGACGCGTTTTGTGTTTGCGTTACGTTCCACCAAAAAAACGCAACAAATTAATTAATTGTAAAATAAGTAATGCATTAAAAAATGTAAAAAATATTGGAATTAGTTTCTTGACTCCTACACAATGTATATTAAAATAATGGATACGTTTTGAATTACGTGCATATTCCCTATTGCTCGAGTCAGAGGGGTTTTGGCCAGCAAGTTGGTACGACCAGCAGTGGCGGGGGCCATCGCTTCCACACATAACGGCCGGGTACGTACAAATGCAACCGCTGCAGCACTCTCGGGTTGTGCTCTACGCCTCGGAGCAGTCTCATCAAGTACGACACCAGTGCAAATTATTGCATTGGTGTCGTTCACGGAACCCTGAGAAGCATGTTTTCCTAAGTATGTATGTTAATCAATCTCTTCTCCCAACAGACACAGTATCCCTGAACGGCGAGGACTCCCGCTCCCGCGGGGGCCCGCGGTCCCGCGGCGGGCGCGGCGGGGCGCGCGGCGGGCGGCGCGCGGCCCCGCGCCCCGCGTCGGCGCTGCCCTCGCTGCCCGCGCCTCACCATCACACACTCTACCATCATGCGCATGACTTCCCGCATCACCCCGATCTGGCACAGGTAATTTATTCAAGACAACCACTGCTCAGCTGGACATAGCCCTCCCCCAAGCACCGCCACTTCGACCGGTTCTGTGGTTCCCGCTTTCAGCGTATTCCTGCGGCCTTAACAAGGTCATCGGTCTGATTCAGTTAGATGCATCTATGGTGCGACAACCATCGGATAATAAAATATAATAAATAAAAACGAGTCAGCCTTCGGCTCAGCGCAGACAGAACGGAGCGCAGCGGAGAGGAACTTTAAAATTATTACAATAAAGTGCATAAATGCTTGAACCTGACAAAAAATTCTCGCGCGTCCTCGAAAATATACGCGATCCGTAAAGAAAATACCCGAGACCGCGCGGGGATTATTCCTCTCTGTCTGCGCTGACCCTTACAGTAGTATGATGTGTAACATCTGACATCTCACCTTGGTAATAAGCAACTGAGCAGCGACAGAAATTCACCTCAAAATTGAATAAAGCTAGATACTAAAATATTTATTCGAATAATTATTAATTACTTTTACTAGTGGTCGCGCACTGGTCGAAATCCGACCCCCTCTACTTACAATCTATACAGGGTGGAAGGGACATCGACGCGCATCCTGTTACCATAGATTCAGTACGTCGTTCTTGACCCTCTGCGTAAAAATTTTTCGTCGGTTATTTAAAAAAAAATTCGCAGTTCCATACATTTTTACCTACCTACGTATTGCGCTTCTGTAGGAAACAGCTGCTTTTTTTTTTAAATTATCGACAAGAAATTTCAACGCACGGGGATCAAGTATGATGTACTGAATCCATGGTAACAGATTTCGCGTCGATGGTGCCACCCTGTATACTAGTTACTAATTACATGCTATTAAAAAGTACTTACTATAATCTATGCTCAAGCTGTCACTTCCTAATACACACTTCCGTCCCTTTTCACGAAATCACTCCCATATAAGGCGAGGGGAAATATGTTACACATCATAACATTGACAAATCTTACGACAATGTGGAACTCTGTCCAGTTATGTTCTGGATGTGTGTTAATATCTTGTTAATATAAATTGTAATTCTAATGATAAAAATGTGTGTTTAACCAATGACAAAATATGTATTTTTCTCCGTGTGAGGACGAGACGTGCTAGCTGCGCGCGTCTTGACCTTGGTATACATTGTTATACATTAAGGGGAATCCGCAGCTGTATGCCGCGAAATTCAAATTTTCTTACGTTTTTGCTATTTGCAGGACAGTGTCGGGTTGTATCTTGATCAAAATATGATTCGCGACTCTAACAGATATGTATTTACAGAATTAGAATCATTAATACATCTCTCTAAGTTAGATTTATTCCCCAATGTCATGATTTCATGAAAAAAATCTTTCAATGGAACAAATAATAATCTGACATTATAGTAAACTTTATCTCTTGAACTGACATATGTATAACTTTGACGTCAATTAATTAATTTGTTCCATAAAAATCTTAATGCATGAGCTCATAATTGTTGTAGCTGTCTTTTTATAACATTGTCTATGATACCATTAAATATTTGCACACCATATAAAATGGTAGAATGTAAAGGGACTATTATAGTTTTTAAGATCATACATTGTAGACCTACATTCCGGCAAATAAATGAATTTGAATTTGAAATCTAACTTGACTACAACCTGACAATGACCAGCAAATTGCAAATGCAGCTGCAAATCAAATTGCTTCAAATTTTCTTGAGTTTTTGCAGCTGTAGCTGCGGATTTACCTTAAAATGTATAGCTATGTATACCAGAATGTCCCTGTCCTGAAACCTAAATTATTTAATTTATTTTTCATTTTGAGTACCATTTTTCATTTATCACTGGCTGCTTTAATGCTTATTCCGTAGATTTAAATCATTTTAGTGTTCACCGATGTTCGTAGCAGTAGTGGTCATAAAATGCGGGAGCGTACTTATACTATTCTTGTCACCTTCGCACAATTTTCAGAATATAAGTGCAAGACACATGTCATGTCAAAGTCCAAAGCACGAGTTGGGAAACGCTTATACATCTCTGGCTTAGAAATATACACCATCCTACTCGCACGTTTTGTGACCGCTACGAGTTTTGGCATTTAGTGCATTTTCATTATTAGACTTAACACCGTTTTTTAAAAGCCCGATTAGTTCATCTCCTGCCAAATCATATGTTAAAATGTCCTAAAATTAAATCTGCTATCAGCTGTTGTGTTTGGTTGACAAAAGATTTGATGGACATGCTTTCAGAAAACGAGTTTAATAGTACAGTTTTGCATTTTCCTAGGTACGTTTAGTTTTAACTGTGCGTGTAATTCAGTGTAGTATAAATGTTCTTTCACATTGAGTAATGCCAATACCGATTCAAACTCAATACAACAAGCTTTAATAAAATTAGGGAGAATTGCTGTGAACCCCTTTATTGGCTGCATTTTCCCATCAGCTTGATATCTAATAGTGGTTCTCAAATTATTTTGGCGACGGAACCCTTTTGGAAAACGATATATTTAACGAAGCCGTAAAATAATCAAAAATGGTTTTTTGTGTATTCTTTATTAATAATCATGTTACTTGACATGAACGTTTTTTTACTTTATGTTGGAATATTTAGATATATTTTATTTTCCTCAGGTTGCAGAGTAAAATAAAATATAGTAACATTGCCGGCACGGTTGGCGCAGTGGTTTAGCGATTGACTGCTGCGCTGCGTGTCGCGGGTTCGATTCCCGCACGGAAAAATATTTGTATGACCTATAAGTAGTTGTTCTGGCTCTGGCTGTTTTTGTATGTGAGTTTAAATGTTTGTAAAAGCACCCACGATACAGGAGAAATTCCTAGTGTCGGGCAACGTCTACATAATTAGACGTTTAGATCTATTTCTTATCGATGTAATTGCCGGTTATACCATATGTTGAAGCAATAATTATATGTTCTAAACAGCTTTTAGGCGAGGCAAGTCATTTGTTGCTTTAATTTTATTGTGTGTTTCTTATTAGGATCAAAAACTATCGGAACAATTGAGATTTGAGTACTAGAAATGTCAAAATAAACTTCCATACATTTAGTTGGAAATGTGACTTGAAAATGATCGTTATAAGAAACAGGATCGATTCACTGCTTCATACGTTCGAAACATTTGTCTGCTCAACAACATAAATGACGCAATTATTTGTTGTCAATTATGTTGTTGAACTGTCAAAATAAAATTCATTGCGTGTTAGGTAAATTCCCCGCAGGGGCAAGTCTTAAGAGCGGCCAACCCGACATACTTTTTATACAATCGCTCGTATGTGATTATGGCGTTGTAACACATCTTTCTTTGAAAATTTTGAACCAATAGGTATCTTGTGCACTATACTTATCTAGGTTTCTATGCAAGCAGAAAATCTGCTTTTTTGCACAAATTTTACCTGAACTTTGGCCATTCATAATGTACTCATAAATTGTAAATGTTAAGAAAACATTACGATAGAAACCTTGCAAATGTAATGGAGATTCTAAATGACCAACATTTATTTCACAAACTGGTAAGGCTTACTCAAAAACACGTATTTCCTGGAACAAGGTTTATGAAAATTCCGCACATTATTTTTCGTTCAATGTTATTGCGTTCTCACTCGTTTGTTAATAGTTTTCACTTGCGCTGGATGAAACAACAAACTTTTCGACCATGCTCGCGTTGACGATAGACGACCCGGAAAGGGCCCTCTTAACAAAAGGGAATATTAAAGATGCTTACAATTTGCAGCTATTACAACTCATTTTGTCGTCAAAACGGTGCTTTTGCAATCTAGTTTATTTTGAACTAAAGGCATACTGTGTGTGTATTATACACCTCTACCTACCCCTTTGGGCAATACAGGCGTGATATTATGTTATGCACTAACCTAATCGCCTGCAACATTTAAATGGTACCTCTGAGTTAATTGCAAGTTTAATTATTACAGTAAAAAAACACGTCGAATTAATTTAACCTCTATTTTTGAAAATGGTTAAAATGTAATTAGGTTAGGCTTTGCTTATCAATAAAACTAAACACGTGCAGAATGGTTGCTTCAAACATTAGGAATACATTATCGAAAAAAAAAACCCGTCTTCATTACGGATTTGGCTTGTCACCATGCTGGAAAAACATAACCTATAAAATGTCACATGGTACTCAAACTAACATTTATTCATTTCGATGTTCAATATTCATGGGACTATGTGTTTACTAACAATGTTATATGAATGTTGCATATTTATATTATTTGTTGAGTTATTATACCTAATACCTACTAATTCTGCTATTTTCAATGATTGGTTATTATGACGAGCATACCAAGGCAACGCCATGACCATTGTGGCAATAGTTTGTAACCTCCTAAATTCATAATGGCGTAACAATGGTCCATAATGAAGTCAAAATAATAGGAGCTTGTCAGTACGAGATTACCAAATACAAACAATTTTTCCAATAAAGTATCTTGTGAGTATGGAGTGTCTTTGGAAAATTATAAAGACTCCTTTCAATTAGGAGATTAGCAAAACTGTCTAACTCTACAATTACGGTGCCAATGATCGGACAGAACTGCGTCAGCAGGCTTGGCCCCCTGGTGTTATGATATTATAAGTAAAAAAACTTTTTACAAAAAAAAAAGTCAACCGACTTCCAAAAAAAACACTACAAAGTGAAAAATAACTTTAATTTCGGAAGTCGGTGTCTTTGGATCTGTATATTAGTTTTTTGCCACCGCATTCACGATGCAGGGGCGTTAATTGTTGAGGAGTTCTCCTGGTAAGAACCAGGAGAACCGATGGTGACTTTACCATATGCATTTTGACGATCATAAATTGCTTATCAACCATATTAAAGTGCCTAATGGAATCGCAACAGTGAAATACTTATTATTAAGTAGTTCCGGTGGCCATCTGTGGTCTTCATCATCAGTTCCACTTCACCAAATGGTGCTTTTCGAGTGCAAATACACGAGTTACTATAAAAAATACTGAAATCCATATAGGTGTGCCTATAAAAATTGAGGATTGCCCTCGATTTCCATGGGATCCCCTCATCAGATTCTGATTTGGTGGCAATGGGACCACCTCGGGAGCATACCCTTCCAAACAAAAAAATAATTTTCAAAATCCGTCCACAAAATTGACGGAGTAATCGGTGAACATACATAAACATACAGCCGAACATATAACCTCCTCCTTTTTGGAAGTCGGTTAAAAAGACGTATATTAGGTTATACACGCTCCGCAAGTGCACGTCAAAACTTGGTTTATTAGCCACATTTTCGTCGTCTTGTCTCTTTCTCGCTCCCGATAATTACGGTACATGCCGTCCTATATTTCCACGTGTCATCTAATAGTGTAACTCTGTGCCTTTTGTGAAGATCGAATGTTGAGTAGGTAAACTATCTACGTCTTTTTACTTATAATATCATTGACCTGGTGCATTATTATTGACGTTATTATAATAAATAGCATTTTATTATTAATATTGTTCACCATACAATTTTATTCAGTAGTAATATTTTTTCTTAGTGTTAATTTCGTGTAAGATTCTATGACTACCTTTTCTTTTAGATGCATTTTTGTATCTTTTTGGTGTCTGAGAAGAATTTCTTTTCAATATTATTTACTTAAGGCCAATTTTATAATCTTCAAATAACTAAAATAAAAAAATAATAAAAAAAATACTATTTTATTTTTTATTTGAGGAAAAATAAATTACGGTTTGGCAGCTTTTGTATAGAAAATTAGCTTCAACTTCGTCCGCGTGAAATTCCTTGTTTATAATAACATATATCCTATGGCACTCGGCAATACTGTAGCTTCACGTTACTGAAAGAATTTTCGGAATCGGATCAGTAGTTTCGAAGATTACCTCTACATACAAACTTACACTTGTTTATAATATTATAGTATTCATAGATTATGTCAAACGGCCATATTAATTCTTCAGATATAAGTTGACGATACAAAAATTAGGCTTTAGCATTATAAAGCATGTTTCAATGTTTACAAGTCAGGTTGTTATAAAGTTTATACGTTTTTTTTTATGAATTATATATTTTAATTTATAATAATGAATGCATGTTATTACTAATAGTGGTGTGTTGTTTATTGGTGTTCATTTTCATTGTTTTCATTTATTATTATTTTATTATGTGAGTTTGGTTGTGAAAAATTTTTGCCAAGACTATTTTCTAAGTTGCTTGAGCTAAAATATTACAAAAAAAAAAACAGAATTATGTACTAAAATATCCTGAGCAAGCAAAAAAATAAAGATAAATAAGCTCTTGGTTGTAAAACTGAACGTTATCTGACCTCTTAACAATTTTTTTGTTCATTAGATTAAAAAAAAAAATTGATTCTGTTAAACCAAGAAAATAAAGTTCTAACAGAACATTATTTAATATTTCAACAAAATTCAAATGTCAAAAGAATTAGCTCAAAAAAAAAAAAGTTGCTTCTCACAACGCCACTCAGCAACCAAGCTCACCCTCCCCCCTCCCGCGCAGCTCCGAGTATCAGCGGCTGGCGTGGCGCAGGTGGTGGTCCCGTTCGGCGGCCTGGGCGCGCTGGGCGCCCCGCTGGCGCCGCCGCTGGCGCAGGCCTTCTACTACGGCGCCGCGCAGGCCACGGCCGCGCCCTACGGGATGGGACTCGACCATGCCACGCTCAAGGACTTGATTAAGAAACAGATGTGAGTGTGATTTTTTTGTATTTTTAGGGTTCCGTACCTCAAAAGAAAAAAAAACGGAACCCTTATAGGATCACTTGTGCGTCTGTCTGTCTGTCACAGCCGATTTGCTCCGACTCCACTGGACCGATTAAGTTGAAATTTGGTTCACATATGGACTTCTGTGACCCAAACACGGACGTAACATATAACATAACATCACGCCTGTAATCCCCGAAAGGTTAGGCAGAGGTGTACCTAATAGTACACCCACATTTCGCCAGTTATGTTTAAGTCCCATGTAATAGGGGGCGAGCCTATTGCCATCAACCGGGCACAAATCCAGACTCCGGGCTGCTTCTGAGAAATTCTCCTAATGGAAAAAATCCCAATATCACTTTGCCCGACCTGGGAATCGAACCCGGGACCTCATGCTCAGCAGTCGTGCTTGTGTCTACTAGACCAACGTGGCAGGCCAAACACGGACGTGTAACGTAAATAAATGAATTTTGAATATGGAGGTCACTTTTGGGGGCAAATTAGAAAAAAAAAAAAAAAGATTTGCAAACTGTACCGTGCGACACATCAAATAAAAGGGCTTCTTGTAAGGATTTCAGATATATTTTTTTTATAATTTTAAAATTTACCATTCCCCCCTTATCTCCGAAACTACTGACACTAAAATGAAAAAAAAAAAATACAGTAAATATTTCTTTACTTATAGATTACAGGAAAACCTATAAGAAGTCTATGATCTTAAAATAACATACTAAATCTCTCAATATTGTGCGAACAAACTTACATTTGCAGTTGGAATGTTGAACATGTTTCTCAACTGCAATGTTAAGTTTGTTCGTAGGATAATTAATCCCGACTACGGAACCCTTAATTGTGCGTGGTCCGACTCGCACTTGGCCGGTTTTTTGGGATTTCGTACCTGCCAGTAACTGTCTGCGTGGATTTTAGATAATATTATCACCGTATAGTTAGTCATAAGTAGACATAATTTAACCACTAATTTAATCACTACATATTATAAGGTAGGCGTGTAGGTTGTAGGTTCGAACCCAGACGAGATTTCATCACCACTGCTCTCAAAACAGTAAAAGAAAACATCGTGAGGAAACCGGCATGTTCTAGTACCTAAAATTCGAAGACATGTGACATCTACCAACACGCACTGGGCCCGCGTGGTGGTTTACGGCCCACTCCCTCTCACAGAAAAGACGCCTGTGTCCCAGCTGTGGAAACATTATAAGCTAATTATTATAGATAATATAAAACAGTCCCTCCGTCGCGACTGTCTGTATGAACGCGAAAAACTCAAAACTACCGAACGGAATTTCATACGATTTTCACATAAGGACGCAGTGTTTTATGAGGAAAGTCTAGGTGTATAATTCGAGCGAGCCTTACAGTAGTCGCATATGATGTGTAACATCTGACATCTCACCTTGGTAAAAAGCAACAGATTTTTTTCCCAAAAAAAAAAAAAAAAACTAAGTACTATCATATTTATTCATTACTCGTGGTCTTCCTGGTAGAAATTCGACCCCCTCTACTTACAATCTATATAGTACTTAAAGTACACTTATTTCATCCTATTATAAAGTACTTAGCATCTAGCATTGCGTCTGCATCTAGACGCACTGCAGGTTACCATCCCTTCCTGGTTGCTATTCCACCAATTGGCACTAAGCGTTTCCAAATGTCTTTCATAATGCGCACAGCAAAACAGTGGAACTCTCTGCTTGCTTCTGTGTTTCCGAACGCATACAACCCTAATCTCTTCAAAGTGAGAGTGAACAGGCTTCTTCTGGGTAAGCTCACTCCATCGTCGACTTTGTCTCTGTCACCTCTGACCTAGACTAAGGTCAAGAGCAAATCCATCGCAAAAAAAAAAAAAACTTGCTAATTCCATGCTATAAAAAAGTACATATACCATGCTCAAGCTGTCAATTCCTATTACACACTTCCGACCCTCTTCACGAAGTCACTCCCACAGATAGCGAGAGGTAAGATGTAACACATTAAAAAATAAAACCATGAAAATGTATTTATTTATTTTATTCTCATCCACAGCGAATACTACTTCAGTCCTGACAACCTAGCCCGTGACTTCTTCCTCCGCCGCAAGATGGCGGCCGACGGAACTATCCCCGTCACGCTGATTGCGTCCTTCCACCGCGTGCGAGCGCTCACGGCTGACGTGCAGCTCGTGCTCGACGCCATCAGGGACTCGGACAAGTTGCAGCTTATTGGAGGGTTCAAGGTAATTCATCAACATCACCAGCCTAGCCTGTTGGCTTCCAGTCTAACCGGATGCAGCCGAATTTACATGGAAGTACTACCTATCTGACCTCCATCATCACCATCATTTCAGCTGAAAGACGTCCACTGCAGCTGTGGACGTCTTTCAGCTTCTTCAGGCAAACTCCCCTTTGGGGGAGGCCTATGTCTAGCAGGTGGACATAGGTCTCCCCCAAAGGGGGGTTTGCCATAATTGCCACGCTTGGCAGGCGGGTTGGCGATCGCAGTATGGCCTTAAAATGTATAGAGAACGCTGCTGCCCATTCTTTAGTAAGTCCCTTAGTTAGTCGCCTTTTACGACACGGTAAGAAATAAGATGGTGCTATTTACATCCGGCACCACACAGACGTATCTGAACTCCACAACCCAGTTACTCAGTAACCCCTTGTTAAGACTGTCAAAGATGTAGAAATGATAGCCATGACCAACGCCTTAACGCCCTCGGTATGTAATGTGTAGTAAGTGTAGATTAACCTTGACCCGAGCGCCTTAATCACGAGGGTTTGGTAAGTACTTATACCAGAAGAAAGAAAGAAGAAGAATGATTTCGCTTTAGAATTGTGAGCGGTCACTTGAGTGAGGTTCTCTAAATGAACAGAATAGTAGTACAAGACGACTGCCTTTCAAACTCAAATTCAAAGCATTTATTTCAATAAACCAGTTACAGGCGTTTTTGAATAGTCGAGGGGTCGGTCAGTCAGAAAGATGAAGCTAGTTGTCCAACCAAAGCGTAGGTTCCTATGGAGAAGAAGGGCAAGAAACTCCACGTACACTCTTTTAAATTAAAATATTGGTTACATCATTCATGTTGAAATTATACATGTGAGAACAATGTCGAAAGACGTGCACGTTAAAAGCGTCCGTAATAATAATAAAAAAAAAAATAGATTAAAATTAGCCGTGGCAGCTAAGAAATGACCAGTCCCTACTGACCTTGCTCCTCCACGAACATCACGCATGGATCAGCACCATTCATTTCCTCATGTGACCTACTGTATTAATATTAACTAGTGGTCGCCCATTGGTCGAAATTAGACCCCCTCCATTTACAATCTATATAGTACTTACTAATTCCATGAGTGGCACTTATTCCATGCTCAAGCTGTCACCTATCTATCTCCAAGTCATGAGGCCCTGGTACTACGTCTGTGTGTGTATTTTTTTTATTAATTTAATTTATTTTTGTTCATATTATAAACAAAAAAATTCCATCAACAGGTCCGAACAGCCTTCGAACCATTAAAATGGCCGATCCTCGACATAACATCAGGCACAAACACCGAAGAAGAAAAACCCGATAAACCGACCGCCCCCGAAGACAAGCCGAAGTCTGCCGAGGACAAGCCGAAGTCTGCCGAGGACAAGCCGAAGTGTTCCGAAGATGACGTCAAAGAGAAAGAAACGGCCATCGTCAAAGAGGAAGCACCGAGTATAGAATTGGAGAAAAAAGATGAACAGAAGAGTGTAGCAGTTGTGGAAAAAACTATTGAAATTAAACAAGAGAGTGTTAGAGTTGGTTCTATGACGACTACTTCTATAGTGGAGAAAATTGAGGTATGTTTAGAATTATTTTTGATACCAACCAGTGGAGTAACTTCGTAACCCAATGACAATAGGATATTTGACTGCCATTAAAAATATATATTAGTTAATGCGTATTTTTAAAGGTGTTACTAAAAAGACGATTTGTGAAAAAATAAATATAATCGTCGGAAAAATGGAGAAGTTACACGCTTTTAAAATTATTCTACCATCCTTGTCACGCAAAACGATCATTGTACTGAATGGCGCGATTTTACTGTGGCGTTCCTGTGTTGTGACGTCAGATCGCAGCAGTGTCTACAATAGACTTTAAAACACATACAACTTCGGCATTTTTTGAGATATTCAAACAATATTTTTTTTACTGTGGCTTAATATTTTTGTTGGTTTCGTAAAATCTAAATTAAAAAAGACAGTCAAATACCCTATTGAACGCAATCGGTTTCATTTTGATAGTTCAACAACATTCATTGCGTTATTTACGTTGTTGAGCAGACGAATTTTTCAAACCCATGAATCAATGGATTAGAAAAGTCTCGGATAGTGATTAAATGCGTGTAATTTTTTTTAACTTTTAATTGGGAACGTTTCTATGAAGTGAGGAACACATGGTTCTCCAGTTATACGTGCACTAATGAGTTTAAATCATGTATTACTTGTAATGATGGAAAGGTACAGACATATCAAAAGCATCATCATCATCAAGCTACCATTTTCCCAACTATGTTGGGATTCCAGCATAACCAGATGCAGCTGAATACCAGTATTTCACCACCCAGTTACTGGTTAACACGAAACCTCTTGGTAAGACTGGTTGTCGGAATTCCGGTCTTCTGACGACCTGTAACGACTGTCAAAGATCCACGAATGACAGCCGGGACCAATGGCTTAACGTGCTTTCTGAAGCATGGAGGGGTTTCCGTATTTAATGGATACAAGCGTAGCGTAGCTACGTTAACGTGTCTGTTAACGCTAAACCACCAGCCTTGTAACAATTATATGGTATGTATAGGTTACCAGATGATTATGAACATCGTTAGTTTATGATCTATCCATAGCAAGATTATAAACTATCGAAAAATTGTGAACTGAAACGTACCATTTACAATTTAACGCATTGTTTTTCGATAGTTTATAATCTATCGGACAAATTGTGAACTGGTATCAATCTTGCATGCGACGAACGCAAGTTGAGCTAGTATTAAATAGCCAAGTTACTGCAATCAACTTGAAAGAAACGCTCGACGGCCGCTGACGTAGCACCGCTCGCTCGGCTCGCGCGGTTGGTCACAGTCAAATTATTTACTTCAAATAGGCACATAAGAGGCACTTTTGAACGTCAAAATTTACAAAAAATAGAATTGATTCTAGTTGCCTCTTCCAAATGGTCTGTATGGAGAAGAATAGGCAAGAAACTCCACCGTTACTCTTTTAAAAATGTTTACAATATTTTGTTTGAGTACATTAATTATTATGATTATTTGTGAAGACGATGCGCCTAGAATAAAATTACTATACCATAATAGGTAAAAAGAATTTAAAACTAAGCAATAAAAAAAACGTAATTATGAGATAGATACATGGTGTTCACATATTTACAAACATCGTAAAAGTATATGTTTTCCTAAAAATTTTAAAATAATAATTCAGTGTGTGAGTTTAGGTAATCACAAGATGTAAAATCAATGTCACAAAAATAACAAATTAGCAATAGCAACCAGTTTAATTTTGTCTAGACTCTAGATTGTCCTATGGAGCTGGACCAGCATGTTTCCAAGCATTCTTGGATATACATAACAGTTCTAACCTAACCCATTTCGTGGGGGTGCCCTGGCTTAGTTACTGCAGCCAATTCGGCTACCGCCAAGACCTAACGATCAGGGACAGTTCACAATTTTACGGGTGATAAAATCGGACAGATTATGAACCCCGTCGATAAGTGCAGGTTCGTTCATAATTTGACATTGATAGATTACAAAGTACCGAAAACGAATGCGATAGACAAGAAAAAAAAATTACCACAATTTACCCGACTTAAAAATCTAATAAAATACCTATAAATCGCAAATTGAGCGAGCGCAAGGCTGTTTAGGTACCTTCGCGCGTTCCGCTACACCCCGCACACGCGCCGGCCGGCAAGTCACCATAAAACCTGTTCCAAAGTAAACATCTTTCGTTAACAATAACTTTTTTTTGTACTAAGACATATCAAAATAAAAATATATGTTTAATAAAACTCGCTTAAGTTTGATTTGTCAATTTTTTTTTCCCTTATTGCATCATTTCACAATTGTTCGACAGTTCATAATCTCGCTAGATAGATTAAAAACTAACGGTGCTCACAATCTTACGGTGACATATATAAATAATGGAAATCGCAAGGTAAAGACGACTATACACCAACGCGGCAACGTGTGCGGTGTTGCCCAGTGCCTGCTACAAAGGCGTACGATGAAACATTCGTGCGACATGGCAACACCGCGGCTCATGTGGATACATGCCGCTGATTGTCTACGCTTGTACTCAAATATCGTGGATTATGTACGTCAGTCAGTCATTCTAAAGGTCGGGGTAGGCCAAACGAGCGATCGGATATTCCACCCCCATTTTTTTTGTTCACCGATTACTCTCGTCAGTTGTGGACGGATTTTGAAATTTATTTTTATCAAATGATTTTTGTGTAAACTCTCAGAGTAGTTGCATAACACAATGCGTTTATAAACTCCATTTGTCTGTTTGTGTTGTTTTTTTTAACAGTCGTTCAACCGATTTTGACTTCTATTCCGTAGGCATAAGGATGCCATCGTGGTAACAATACCAACTATTTATTACAGCTGCCATTTGTCATGCCACCAACGCAATATAAGTCAAAATCGGTTGAACGGAATGTAAAAAAAGGTTTATTTAAATGTTGGTTTTGGAGTGTAGTCTGTTCCGAAATTGTCTGATGGAAACGATAACAAACCCTGTTCAGAGGGATATTTGCTTAACACACTTACAGAAGCAATGGGTTTCATTTTGACAGTTTAACAGCATTCATTGCGTTATTTACGTTGTTGAGCAGACGAATTTTTCCAACATATCAAGCAATGGATTATGAATATTCTTGATAATAAACAACACTTAAATTTTTTCTCATACATTATGCATACTTTCCACATACATTGTTACATGGCAATCTTATAACGTATACAAACTTAAACATGGCTACTAATTGTTCACAATTTATTTAAGGGAATCAAATGTAATCCGAGATACAAGTTTACGACCTAGTTCGGATGCAGAGAGTCCCAAACTTTTCATTATTACAAACTTTAAGCCATTGTTTAGTGTATATTGTTATTATTAAATTCTATAATACGTGTTCTTATTTTGATAAATAAATTAAATCTTAAAATCCGTAGGATTATGATAGAAATTGTGTTACGCAATGAGGGTTTTAATGAAAATTCACTCCACCAGTTGGCGCCACTATGACAAGAGGTCTTCCATTACGACATTTTTTTTTTTTTTTTTTTTTTCTTTTTGGCTTCGCACGGTTTGTGCATTTAGCCAGTGTCATGTAAAATTAGTTAACATGTACAAAGTTATATAAATAATTATGAAATGAACTCCACTCAATGCATGATAAAGATGATTGATGATATCCCGCCCCGCTCCCCTTGAGTTTAAGTAAAGACGCGGCACTTTACTGAAACCTCGCGCGGACTTCTTGAGAGAACTTAAAGTGATGTTGCACTGTTTTGTTTCATTTGCCTACATTAATGCAGGTTTACGAACACTTAATGGTTAATAATCCACCACTATTACACATTAATATTCGGCTAAACACAAATTTTAGAAAATAAAACAAAACTGCTAACATGACGCTTCACTTTCCCGCCAAGAAGTCCCATTACGACATTGAATATAAAATATATGATGACGTTCATCGTTCGTGTCATTCATTCGTTCATCATTCGGTCACGACGAAGAAGCATATAGATAAAAGTGGAGGCAGCACTCTAAATACTCGTACCTAAGTGAAGACGACTGTGGACCGACTCTCTTTCTGAATACAATACTTTAGATTCAGAAAACACAGATCACTGTCTCGTTCCAATGTGTGTATTTAGAAAGAAAGCCTTTGACCACAGTCGTATTCACTTTGGTATTTAGTGTGGCCCCCACTTTTATCTATACCTTCATGCAGGGCTTGGAAACCGGTTAATTTTCTATGTAACCTTAACCGTTAAAGGTTTTCGAACATATTTCGTTAATTATTTAATATTTTGTTACAAAATCAATGCTGAACTTAATGTGATGAAGCTTATATAAATTGTCATCATCTGCCTAGCCTTTTCCCAACGATGTTGGGGTCGGCTTCCAGTCTAACCGGATGAAAGAAAGAAAGAAAGAAAGAAAATACATTTATTTAGCACAGACTAAAAGGCACACAATTTATAATACAGCAGATTACAAAAAAAAAAAAAAAATTATAATAAAAACCCAAACAAGTAAAAAAGTGTAAAATGCGGTGTAAGAAATTAGCAGTAAAGTGCGCCTCACGGCTGCGCCAAAAAGGCCCAGTTCAGCAAAAAACTGCCAGACAACTAGTGCCTGACGCTGGTTTTCAACTGGACCTGAAAGTGTGAGGTGACGGATGTAAATCAGTTTTATACTGCAACGTGTGTATGCATACATAAATAGAATCAATGTGGGTCAGATAAAAAATAATAACGATTATGTACATAAACAGTGTGATTTTTTGTAAAATTCCAAAAACAAAACAAAAAGCCAGTGAGCTGAGCCGAGCGCGAGTATGAGCAAAAGCAATAAGCAATTCCCAGCAATGAAATTGTATAACAACAGTTCGGTGTAGTTGTATAATTGTTGTATAACAGCGGCTATTTGCATTTTCGTGTTACATTCAAACACTGACGCATACGTAAGTCGGTAGGTGTGCATCATATAATGGAGACATTCAGTGTGACCATGTCCAACTTCCGCTGCGCCTCTATGAGATACTGCCGTAAGTGTCGTCTAAAGGTGTCTATCTGGTTAATTATTCTAATCGGTGGTGGGATGCAGCTGAGTACCAGTATTTTACATGGAGCGACTGCCTATCTGACCTCCACAACCCAGTTATTGGGTAACACGATATCCCTTGGTAAGACTGGTTGTCAGACTTTTGGGCTTCTGACGACCCGTAACAACTGTCAAAGATCTACAAATGACAGCCGGGACCAACGGCTTAACGTGCTTTCCGAGGCACGGAATGAAAAACGAACGAATGGATGGATGGAACGGGTATGAAAAGATGGTCACCCATCCACGGACCAACCGCGGCAAGCGTAGCTTAACCTGATCGATTGACCCGTGCGGCAGTTATTACTTAGCCACAAGCTCCTCAAGCTAATATCAATTGCATTAAAAATAATTTGATCCACGGAAATAAAAATTAACTGGTTTTAAGCCCTGCCTTCATGGTCACGACTAGGCGCTTTGACACTTTTGACAGGTGCTCGGACCTGACGTTTGAGTGCTGCCACCTAGTGAACGTCATTTAAGAAAAACCCTAATTGGGAAGCTGGGACATAGAATTCTTTCATTGGTCTTTCCACACTAAAATATCAAAAAAATAATGTTTTTGTACTGGTCTCATATTCGTTTGGTCTATACCTACCTAAAACATAACACCTGGGCCTCAAGTCTGCTATTACAATAGTGTCAGAATGGTCGATCATTGATTTCATACTTGTTGATTTTGACAAGTTTGGCAATCTACTATTATAATGGCGTCATTATGACTTTCCAATGGTCGGCCACTGACACTACATTGAAAGAAATTGCATATATTGGTAATCTCGTACATAATGAGAAATGAATGACATTTCTACTAATGGGTTTTATAATAATGGCAATACGACAATGCCATTATAATAACACAATTATATTACGAGACCATTGACCGACCATTATGAATTTACCAGATTACGAACTTTTAGCAAAATGACAATGGCATGACAATGGGATCGTGTTGGAATGACTGAATTTATAAAAATAGCAGACTTGGGCCCCTGATTGTGTTGTATTGATATATCGCATGTTCTGTTAGGTCGCATGATGAATGTAGTATGCGACTCGGACAGGTCATTAAAGGCTAGTTTTCCTCTGTATCGTGACGGTTTTATGTCGTTTCTAACCGTTCCTACTGGGTCGTGAGTTCGTGACGATAGAAATTGTTATACACGGTCAAACAAAAAATAAATAAATGAAATTAGCTTGCGGGGAACTCCGCAGGCGTGATGGGTACACAAATAAATAGTAAAAAAATTGATGATATTTTTTTGGGTTCAACGACCGCTGCCAGTGTTGTTACTGGAAATATGAGTTGATTAAACTGTTTTTTTTTATAGTGTTTAGTTTTCGATACTTCGTCTGTGAAGTTAATACAAAACAAAAAACTGATTTTTTAATCTGACATTTCACGTGAATGTGTGACTCCAAAAAAAAATTACAGATTTTTTTTTCTTATCTTGTTTAGATATCACGTCTGCGGGAGTTTCGCTAGCTCATTTAATTTGACCCTGAATATAATTATATTTGTTTAGCTTGTAGTTGCTTTTCAATAGGTTTTTTTTTAAGACGATTGCTTTTTTCTGGTGGTATTCGCTAGGTATGTTTCTTTCCGTATACGAGAGAGCTTAGCCGCTAGACATTTTTATTTAATCACTGTTTAACTTAGACTATGTTCACATGACAGAATTCTGTCAAAGTTCTCTTTCTAATTTTCTATCTATCTATTTCTAATAGTTAAAAATCATATCATTATCACTACTTAATATAAAACAAAGTCCCCCCGCCGGGTCTGTCTGTCTGAACGCGATAAACTCTAAAACTACCGAACGGGTTTTCATACGGTTTTCACCAATGGACGGAGTGATTCATGAGGAAGTTTTTGTTGTGTAATTAATTAAAGGTTTCGTGTTAATGGGCTGAAATATTATTATGACGATGATTTTAGAAAATGCCGAAAAAAAATCAAGCCGAATGGGAGCTTTACTGGCGTGCGCCGCGTAAACCAATAGAGTTAAATGAAAACATTTTATTAGAAAGAAAGAAAGAAAATACGTTTATTTGCGGTAAACATGACGCAAAAAAGAACATAAACACAAAAATAAGAAAAGTTTGGGGGAAACATGCGTCACATCCACGCAAAACGGCTATCACTCAGCATTATGCTGCAACCCTGGTTTCCAGCGACAGCCGGCGCTGACCTATTGACGTCGTACGGTGCAGCAAACAATTAATAGGACGCTGTACCGGTACAGCGTACATAAAGAAAAATAATGATTATATAACGGAATTAATACATTGTTTACCTGTATTAACAAATAGGGTACCTTTAATCCCGGCAGTACGTTCCCGTGTGATATTTTCCGACATCCACAAGGGCGAAGCCGCGGGTAAAAGCTAGTATTTTTTTTACATACTATACAACATTATTTTTAGTATATGCGAAACCTGAATATAGTTTGTTAATAATACAGTTTTGAAATTTTGTACATAGATTCTTTACATAATAAAAAACTTTTTCCAAATAAATAACAACCGACTACCGAAAATAACACTACAAAGTGAAAAATAACTTTAATTTCGGAAGTCGATGTCTTTGGATCTGTATTAGAGTTTTTTGCCACCGACTTCCGAAATTAAAGTTATTTTTCACTTTGTAGTGTTATTTTTGGTAATCGGTTGTTATTTTTTTGTAAAAAGTTTTTTATTTTTCACTTTTTAGTTAGTCAATTTTGAATTTATCTAAGTTACAATAGCCTAATTTTAACTGCTCATCACCTTTTACAAAATATTGCTTTTCCCGATCCCTGGGACGTTGATTGTTGAGGAGTTCTCCTGGTAAGAACCAGGAGAACTGCCACTCACCATACGCATAGTGACGAGCATAAATTGCTTAATCGCAACCCGTTAAATAGGGGTATTCATTATTATATTGTTCCGGTGGCCATATGTGGTCTCCATCATCAGTTCTACTTCAGCAAATGGTGCTTTCCGAGAGCAAATGCACGAGTTACTATAAGAATTACCCAAATCGCTATAGGTTTGCCTATAAAATTTGAGTGTTTCCCTCGATTTCCATGGGATTCTGATTTGATGGCTATGGGACCACCTCGGGACTATACCCTTTCAAACAAAAAAATAATTTTCAAAATCGGTTCATAAATAACGGAGTAATCGAGTAACAAACATACAAAAAAAAAAAAACATGCCGCTGAATTGAGAACCTCTTCCTTTTTTGGAAGTCGGTTAAAAATACTAGACACGTGTTTCGGGTTTCTTATATACTAAAACTAATATTGTATAGTCTTTATTGTAACAAAAATACATTTTACAAATTGATTGCGTACGTAAATAGCTACATTAGTTACAAAAGTGTGTCGCAGCTAGTACCGCCCACCGCACATAATAGATTACACAGTTTAACATACATAGTTGCCCTTCAATTGTAAGCAAACCAGCCAAGTAAAAACATGTACGCGTATAGATATACCTACCTACATGCAACATTATGTTTATGTGATAATCCACCAAACCATACTGGTCGCGTGGTGCATTATGGACAATTCCCCCTCACAGATAGGAGGCCTGCGTCCCCCCAATGGGAACGTTATTGGCTGGTTATGATATGCAGTCGAAAATAGGCCTTTAGGGCAAATTCCACCAACTTGTCATACCTACACGCCATTTGAAATAAGATTAGAAATTTAAATAAACCTTTAGCGATTTTGACTTCTATTGCGTTGGTGACAAATGGCAGCTGTAATAAACAGTTGGTATTGTAACGTTTTTGGTTTTAATGCCATTCTTATGCCTACGGAATAGAAGTCAAAATCGGTTGTAAAAAAGGTTTATTTAAATTTCTAATCTTATTCCAAATGCAGTACAGAAGAATTGTTATCCTGCGAATAATTTGTCAGTTATTTACATACGAAAACTCTCAAACGTAATTATCATTCCACGAATTAAATATTTTTTTACTTTAATAAAACCAGTCTTTAAAAGCATAAGTTTTTGCCCTTTCAGTACGAACATAGCCTAAATAACCCTGTTTTCTTACCTCTTCAGTACTTAATACTGAGAAGGGTCACTACGGCAGGGTACAATAAGTTTCTTACTGTCGCGGACGCCTATATTCAGTAGATAGACGTTTCGATACAATAGAAAACATTAGAGCATGATAATAATTTTAATTATTTGCTTTTGCCTATTAGTACAGAAATAGCGCGAGTTCTTTGGTATCCTAAGGCCGTTTGTCCACCACACCGTCAAGAGGACGTCAAAGAAATACAAGATGACTGTACAGGTGCCGAAAAAAATAAGAAAGTTTTTTATTACCTTCAATTGTACAAAAACACTTATCTAAACACTATGCAGTGTAACAACTAAGCGAAAGAGTGTCTTTGATGAAATCAGGCACCCAGAGTAAGATTTAATTTTTGTTTAGGGTGCCAGCGTCCTCGCCTATAATTTGAATATATATCAGTATTTGTAGAACGAGCACAAGTAGCGATACATACGTTTACTATGGCCAACCAATCCATCCAAAGGTTGTCTGGAAAAGATCGCTTTTAGCGATAAGACTACCTATTATTTTTATGGTGTACATAATAAAGATTTTATGATTATTAATTTGTTCATAATTCAATTAGAATCCCCGAAGAACTCGCGTGCTTACTGTACTAGTTCCAACACCGCTTGCCGCTAAATCTCTCTCAATGTTACACGTACAACTACGGAACCGCCACTAATTCCTCATTACTCCACAGACACAACCAACCACGGAAGAAGTAAAACAACAGATGGAAATACGAGAAGTAACAGAAGAGAAGGCTGAGGGCGATGCTGATAAGGATAAGGTTATTGACCCCGCTGAGGATCCTCCTCTGCAGTCTGAAGGGGCCGATGATAAGCCTGGAGAGAAACGGTAAGAATTTCCACCGTCTTGATGTTAAATTCGTAAAGAGAAATAAAAATTTGGCCTCCGCCCATAGCAATTTTGGCCTCCGTCAACAGCAATTTAGGCCTCAGTCCAAAGCAATTTAGGCCTCCTGCAAAAGCAATTTAGGCCTCCGTCCAAAGCAATTTAGGCCTCCATCAAAAGCAATTTAGGCCTCCGTCTAAAGCAATTTAGGCCTCCGTCAAAAGCAATTTAGGCCTCCGTCAAAAGCAATTTAGGCCTCCATCAAAAGCAATTTTGGCCTGGGTTTATCGACCTCAGCTTATGTATGAATGTGAACGAATCAAAATACTATGTATGGACTACGAGTCGGTCTGTAGTTTCTGCCTACCCTCATGGGTAAAAGGCGTTAGTTTACGCCTGCGATAGCAGTAAAAACATCGTGTAAAATTAATAATACATTGCACTGTATGTCCACTGTATACGATAACAATATTGTACTCAGTCACTGCGAATTTAAGTGCTACATAAACAGAGTCGGCTAGGCGTTCCGTGTTGTCGGCTTAGACAGAACGGGTGCATTGTTGACGCGACATGATTACATCCTAACTAATGTCTGCTCCAGAAGAAGGGTAATTTTTGAAGTGAATACTTCTTTAAGCGCGTTGAACACTTTTTGGGCGACCAAAAATCATGGAACTCGCGTCATCGTTACCGGACGCTTTCCATGAGCTGTGTATATAAGGTGTATCTATTCATACACGAAATCTCTTAAGGGGTCATTGTACTCATCATTATGAACAACTTTTACTATGGGACCAAAGAGGAAATACGCTTGTTTTCACTTCTATCGGCAGTCCCCAAAGACTGCCCTTTTTTTTTGGTTGCTAATTTGGACTGACTTGTCATTTGTGTAAGCACATTCTAATCACTGATATTGATTGAGTTGCAACAGTTTCTATTGGATAATAATTTTCCAAGCGACTAACAACTTAAAGGGTGACTACCTATTTGCTACTAAAATAATAATTTGGCAACGATTCAATATTAAATTTAAATCAACAAAAGTTGTGTATTTTTTTTATTTAGTTCACTCTGCCCATATAGTAACTACCCACAGTATAAAACAAATTGTTTATGGTTGATATGGTACCATCATCATCGTCATTTCAGCCAAAAGACGTCCACTGCTGGACATAGGCCTCCCCCTAAAGGAGTGTTTGACATAATCGCCACGCTTGGCAGGCGGGTTGGCGATCGCAGTATGGTGTTAAAATGCATAGAGAACGCTGCTGCCCATTCTCTAGTAAGCCATGGCCATGGTACCATCTACTGTTATTGAATCATTTGGGTTAGGTTAGGTTAAAACAGTGACCATTTACGATCCCCTCTATTGTTGGTAAGTTCAGTTACCAAAACATAAACTCGATGCCGTCAGTTTAAATTAAAACAAAGTTAACAACTGATTATTAAGCTACTACTTTCTACTTAAAATGTTCCTTCGCTGTAGCTGCCAACCTACTATGTTTGCTACCGGCTGTAATTATTTTTTAATCTCAAATTCAGATTAAGTTGTCGCCGCGTTAAATACACGCCGTTTCTATTTAGCCAAAATCCCTTTCCTATATCTTGCATTATTGTGAATTTTGTTACGACTCACCGCGTCGCATTGCATCGCCCCCGCGCGCTGTTACTCCGTTTCCGCTTAGCGTTCTTTCGGACTTTTTAATTTTGCTCGGGTCTTAAGAGTCATAGCGTGATGTTAAATAGCCTATAACCTTCCTCAAGAATTGGGCCATTTTATTTTCAAATCAGACTACCAGTTGCAGAGATTTGCCATTTAAACAAACTATTCAGCTTTATTGTTAGTAGTTAACTTATGTAATATTCATGTCATCGTTTGTCCCAGCCGCAAAAAGCAGATGGTGGGTATCTTCCCACTGCCCACGATGGGCGGGCCCCTTGTGGCTCCCGTGTCCTGCCTGCTGAGAGCCGTACCTCCGCCGCCGTTGCCCAGGTATTTATATAACCATTAAAAAGTTTCATGTATCTTCACAAACAACATTAATTCAAACTTACTTTTAAATTAAGCCTCGGAATGGACGAAACGTTAAATTTAGTATAGGCCAGAGTATTATCATAGGTTCATAAACCTATGGACTACAAAATTACCGTGCATACTTACAAAAATCGGGCACTTAAAATGGCCGCCTTTCGTAGGATTGTTACCGCGAGTGTGTAGCGGCATCAACATCGCCACATGCGAACTACGCGTCACACTGACGTCACGCAAATCCTGCATCGCGCAAGCAGAGTTTACCGCGCAACTAGCATATATACAACGTCCCGACGTCAACCGTCGGGCAGTTGACCACCAGACACAACACCCGTCTGGTCGGAGGATCCTCTCTTTTCTATGGTGGATGAGTGAACTTTACACCCTGTTCCTCATGCCACCAAAAGTGCAAGAGAGAAAACAACCAACCGTTTGACAGCACATTGCCGAGTTTTGTACCACTAAACATAGCGACTGGTCTCGCATAGATATGATTTTCATGTCACACCAAAGTGTTGGCAAATAGTCCTTGACAAACATTTAGATGTCTCTCTTTTCATAGGCAGCTCTTGATTAGTTAAAAAGAAACAAAACGCTTTATGAAATGTCCGTGTCGATATGATAGATATTTTTCATATAGTAGAATATGTCATCTCCATAGTTTTCCTACCTCAATAGGCTGGAGGGACCTAGTTATGTCACGCCATCTACAAACAGCAAACTTAAACTCAAAGCATTTATTTCAATTAAACTATTTTAGGCACTTTTGAATTGTCAACAAGTCGGTCAGTTACAAATATGAAGCTAGTTGCCCATTCCAAATAGTAGATTCCTATGGAGAAGAACGGGAAAGAAACTCCACGGACACTCTTTTAAAACAAAATATTTGATACAAAGCATTGGTGTCATCATTCTTATTGGAAATATACACGTGAGAACGATGCAAAACTTCAGAAGCGTCCGTGATAAAAAAAAACAATTCAAAACTAAAATAATTAAAAATAAGCCGTGGCAGCTAAGAGATGACCAGTCCCACCTGACAGCGCCCGTTCACGAACATGACGCATGGCTCAGCACCATTCAACTCAACCATTTTGAAGGGAGCTAAATGATCCAATCCAACACACACGCCACCATCAACGAGACATCTGAGTGAGCATGACATACTCTCAGCTTTGACCGGTCTTCCCCATTCAAATTAAATAACATCTAAAATTGGCATTTCAGTAACTGTGCCAATAACAAGTTATATATGAATATTAAAGACAAAAGAGAAAAATAAAAAGTGTGTTTAATAGACCTAAATCTAGAACACTACAAAACAAACCAATTTGAGCTACACAGCGCACGTACATTCTTCACACTCAGTGGCGTAGCTACGGGAGGGCTAGACGGGGCAGAGCCCTGGGGCCCCCAAGCTCAGGGGGCGCCTCGGACTCTGACTTACAAACTATAAATTGAACTAGTGAAAATTTCTCCCACATTCGGAATATAAATAAACAAGATTCCAGGAACGCGACTTCAATAATAGCAACTTATTTGAAAAAATACAGGGGAATTCCCAACAAGTCTCTAACATCTTTGTTTGAAACTTGCGGGGAACTCCTCTGTATTCTTAGGCGGGTTTCAGTCGAACAGCGCGTTTAAACAGCGTGACTATAAAACGCTACTAGTGAATTTACAAGCGTGCGAGTCTAGTGAATTAAGACGAATACAGAACAAATGATTTTAAATAGTTTAGTTGGGGCCCTAGTTTATTTTTTGCCCCAGGGCCTTTGGTTACCTAGCTACGCCACTTTTCACACTCTTTAAATATGGTTAGGTTATGACGTCACGCGTCTGTGGGCTTTTAATGTCCCGGAAAGTTTTAAGGATCCCAATGTCCAGTGGATGTCTTTCAAGTTAATAATCATAATGATTAGTTTTGATAACAGAGAGGCTGCAATATAGACAAAGAGATTTAAGATAGATACTAAAGAGAGGCTATCAAAAGTAATGTCATAGAAAATTTTTGATCCCATGTCTCAGTGGCGACATCTAGCGTAATATAGCTAAACTACATAATAGCTAAGTTTGACACGTTACACTTATCGACGCCAACCTTTGATTACCAACCGTCAGATAGTTTTAAACAAGTAAGAAAATTATTTATTTTATCTATTTACTGGGTAAATTACAAAATACTAACGAAAATAAACCGTGGTTAAGTCTAGTCGTTTTTTCACTACGTGATTTCCAATACTATAATGAACAATTCAGTATACAATATTAGTTTTAGTATATGCGAAACCCGACACACGTGTCTAGTATTTTTATGTAAAGAATCTATGTACAAAATTTCAAAACTGTATCATGAAAAATGACATAGTTATAAGGTTGATATGTTACCGGGTTGTCCGTACAAAAAAAGCTTTTCTTTTTTTCTTTTTTCTTTTTTTTTTATAAAACGTTGCCCCACACTAGGAATTTCTCCTGTATCGTGGGTGCTTTTACAAACATTTAAACTCACATACACAAACAGCCAGACCCGGAACAACTACTTGTAGGTCATACAAATATTTATTCCGTGCGGGAATCGAACCCGCGACACGCAGCGCGGCAGTCAATCGCTTAACCACTGCGCCAACCGTGCCGTCAAAACCTAACCTAACCTAACCTAAAAGCTGCGCGGCGCTCCCGCGCCTCCAGGGTCGTCTTGCGCTCATTGATAATAATTTGGCAGTAGGTATCTAACCGTACGGCGATTGTATTGTAAGTAATTAAATGGTGATAACGTTTTCCATCACACTTAAATATTTTTGGAACAAAATATAACATGGTGTAAAAATTATTGAAATCGATTCAGTTCCTTATTCTGAGCAAACTATATTCAGGTTTCGCATAAACTAAAAAAAATGTTGTATATACCTCGAAAATAATTTTATTTAGGTGGACTTGAATGCGACTTCACATGCAGGCGTATCACACTAGACTGAGCGACTTTTGCCCACTAGGACAAATGTATCGGATTACGATTTTGTTCGCTATGTCCCGTCTATTTTAAGCAAATAATTTAATGTCTTTGAATGTAGATGACCAGGTCTTAACAATGTAGTGTGGTTGCAGAATGTTCCGCACGGGGCGCGGCGGGCTGGCGGGCGGCGCGGCGCCGCACGACCCGCTCAATCCCGACGTTCCGGAGTTCGTTCCTCTCGCCAACAGACACGGTAACTATACCCGCAGTAGCCTCCCGGCCATATGATACACTTGGTACCGTGTGGTGCCGGACGTAATCAATAGCACCATCCTATTTCGACTAAAGGCTAAGACTAAAGATTGACGGCACGGCATGGCGAGGTATTTTTAAGCGACAAATAAAAATATAACTTAATAATACGGAAATAAAGTTGAAATTTCAATGTTAACGGTCTTAAGTACAAACCCAATACCGCGGTATGCTTAAGCATGCCGAACATTGAAATTTCAACTTTATTTCCATACTATTAAGTTATATTTTTATTCGTTGCCTAAAAATACCTTGCCATGCCGTGCTGCTAATGGGCGCCGGGCCTAAGGGACTAACTAGAGAATGGGCAGCAGCGTTCTCTATGCATTTTAACACCATACTGCGATCGCCAACCCGCCAAGCGTGATCCCCCCCTTTTGGGGGAGGCCTATGTCCAGTAGTGGACGTCTTTCAGTATTTTGATCTTACGAAGCGACGCGCGCTTTACTTGTGATAACCAAGTGTACAAACACGCTGTGAATGTGTCAGTGAAGACTAGTAGCGTCAGCACATAATACACACACAGACTTCCCGACTTCGCCATTGTCTCGGCTGGTACCGAGAACTCTGCTCACACACACATACACAGTGTGTTTTTATATTCATTAATTGTCACATGTCTTCCAATGTTTGGTTCTATACTCCATTGGTTTAGGTAGTTAAATAAAGGTAAACAAATCATAAAAAAGGGTTTTTATAGAAGACACTTTCTTGTTTAAAAATTCGTTGTAACTTATAACCAAATTAAATTTATTTTTGAATCTTACGATAGTTTCCTCTTTTGTTACTGTGTGTAAACTTTCTTCTTAAACTACTCTTCGTAGATGTAACTGCTTGAGCACATTTTTTTTTGTTTGTTAGATTTATAACAAGGCTATAATATTTTGTAATCTGTCTATTGTAAAAAGCCCAAAAAGACAGGCTCTCTAAAACCGTCAACGAAATAAAACGTTGCTAAATTGAAGAGTACAACTGTGACGTAGCATGGCAACTGAAGTGACAGGTATTCCGTTTAGACGGTTAATTGACAGCTCTCTCGTCACGTGGTTTTTTGTTGTTTACCATTATTTAACTATCTAAGCCAATAAAGTATAGGACATGCCGGTTTTCACACGATGTTTTACTTCACCGTTTTGAGAGCAGCGGTGATGAAATAATTTACACAAAGTAAAGCGCCTGTCTGGGTTCGAACCGCCACTGACCACTCGGCCACCACTGCTCTTAATAAGGATCTTAATGTTGATATAATAATGTTATTTTTATTGTTATTTTACAGAAGAATGTAACGACAAATCGGAAGGTCAAGACAGACCACGGTCAGCCAACGCTAGTCCCAACTCAGAACAAGTTTGGACTGAGGTGAGAATAATAATAATATTTTATATTAATAGCTATCTTTTTTTTATATTTGTTTCCGCGGTGGAAAATCTTTTTTTCGCGGGTAGGTGTAAGAAAACGATAGACGTATCTCTGTTTTTGAATTTATATTTAAATAGAAATACACAGTTTTTTGCCTAAATTTCTATCAAGTATAAGTGTATAGCCTATATTGCACGGGTACTCACGTTTGTGGTACATTTATGTGACCCAATCATTAAAATTACACCACCTGCCAGCTCATCATCTGCAAAATCACTTCACATTCACTTTAACGCTACTAGATCACTATGTCTCAATTTGCTGAGGTATTGTCTGCACAAAAGTGCCTTGAGGAGAACTTCACACGGAAGATGGAAGCACTGGAAGCCCAAATTCAGTGCGCAGGACCTGCCAAGGATACCGTGGCAAGGGTGGCTGAGGAGTTCCGGACCTTCAGGGAGCTTATCTTCAGCATGCTCGGTTTACTCCGGACTCAGATTTGTGAGTGTGCTAAGCAAGTTGACGGATTGGAGACTAGGCATAGGAGGAAAGCACTGATTTTTCAAGGTGTTGCCGAAGTTGACAGTGAAGACAGCACCACAGTCATCCTGGATGTTATCACCAATAAGCTGGCCCTAAAGAACTTCTCCGCATCTTCCATAAAGGTCTGTCACAGACTTGGTGCAGCCAATACTGAACGTCACAGGCCCATACTGGTGAGATTTTCCAGCTACGACGACAAATCAGTGGTTTGGAAAGCTAAGACGCGCTTGAAGGGAACATCTATCTCCGTCAAGGAGTTCTTGACAAGGGTCCGGCAGTCCATCTTTGGGAAGGCGCGTCTTCACTTTGGAATGCGGTCGTGTTGGACTCAGGACGGTGTTATCGTTTTGAAGGCCTTCGACGGAAGTAAACATAAGGTTTCTTCAATGGACGAGCTCAGTCCTCTGCTTGCAAAGTTTCCAAAGGCCCAAGATCCTAAGGTCCAAGGCACAGGAGATAGCCTGCAAAACAGAACATGTCAATAATGGTATCATGTTTTTCATATTTACTGGCCAATGATTTGCATGCAATTGATTGAATTACTTACCGTTGTAATTTCTTTTTTATGTACTGAGTAGTCCTTCTATTATTTATTACTTAAGTTATTTATTCCCCATATAAGTTGGCACACTTTAGAGAATATGTTACCCTCAATTTGTTTTCTTTTCTTCCTTTTCAATTTTAATTCTTGTTTTTATGCAAATGTCAATTATGTCATACGCCAAGTCGAAAAGTCCACAGATTAACTATAACAAAAAGGCAGATTCGAAGTTTGACATATTGATCGGATACGTTCGCGACTTATATATTCATAATTATTTTACTTTTATTCTATTTCGCCATTATAATTTTTTTGTGTAAACTTAGTTTTTTAACTCGGTATTATTGAAATTTTATTATGTTTTGTTAGTAGGTTTTTTTTCATTTTTTTTCCTGAGTGCTTTTTAATTAGTTTAACCAATGTTTAGATTTAGATGGTGTTGTGAGCTGGCCGGTGGTGCAGAGATGCAAACGTTGTATCATTAGTGTAGTGTTTTTAGCGTTGTATATAATTATATATTTATAGATATTTATTTAATTAAGTTTTATGACTTCTGATAACGAATCTTTTTATTCTGCCAACAATTCTAGTGCCTCTTCCAGCGATGAAAGTTTTTGTTCTCTTACAGACACCCTAGGTGTTCTTTTACGCCAAAATTTCAGCCAAAATACTGGTCGGCTATTTAACGTATGCCACCTCAATGCTCAGAGCATTCCCAGTCACTTCAACGAACTTTACGATACTTTCACCGATAACAACGTTCATGCCGTCCTGATTTCCGAGACTTGGCTCAAACCTAACCTGCTTTCAACCACTTACCCACTACCTGGTTTTGTTCTTCTTCGGAATGACCGGATCGGTAAGAGAGGGGGTGGTGTAGCCATCTACCTTCGTGGTGAATTCCCTTTTAAAATTCTGGCTTCTTCCTCTCCCGATAAATCTGCAGAGTTTCTTTTCCTCGAGGTTTGTGTCAAAGGAGCTAAAATCGTCCTTGGTGTTGTCTATTGCCCGCCGTCCACTGATTACTTCACTGAATTCGAGTCGGTTCTTGAATCTTTGGGTTCGGAGTATGCACATCATGTCGTTATGGGGGATTTTAACACCAATCTTCTTGCCCACAACTCCCCTCGGTCCCGTAAACTCCTGCATCTCATCGAGTCAGCCAGTCTGCACGTATTGCCTCTCCAACCCACTCATCACAATATAGTAGGAGATGATACTTGGCTTGACCTGATCCTCACCTCTAATCCTTCTCTAGTTTCCTTACATGGTCAACATGTTGCTCCTGGTTTTTCCCATCACGACCTTATTTTCCTATCCTATGTCCTTAAACCCCCTAAACCTAAACCCGTGTTTCAGTACAGGCGTGCCTTTGCACGTATGAATAATGAGAGGCTTCAACAAGATGCATCTAATATTGACTGGTCACCCCTGGAAGCAGCTGCTTCAGTTGACGAGAAAGTTAGTTTTTTCAACGATGTTGTGGTGAAACTATATGACGCCCATGCACCTGTCAAGAAGATAAAGTTAAAGCGTCCGCCTGCGCCATGGATGAACACGGGTGTTCGGATGGCAATGCGACGGAGGGACCGCGCGTTTCGGAAATTTAAAAAAGATCGCACGGAGGACCATTGGACCTTCTTTAAAGCTGCTAGGAATCGGTGTAATCAGATGATACGCAACGCTAAACGCCGCCACATCCTAAATAATATCACTTCTTCGTCTCCTGCCGATATTTGGAAGTTCCTTGGAACTTTAGGTATCGGCAAATCGCGACATTCAGACCTTCCTAACACAATTGGTTTAGACGATCTAAATCGCCATTTCTCCACTGTTCCAACTCTAGATAGTCTAACCAAATGTCAAACCCTCGACTACCTTGCTGGTCTGACGCGTCCCAATATCAACCCCTTTGTCTTCACCCCAGTCGACCCGGGAGAGATCAAAAAGATTATCCTATCCATTAAATCCAAAGCAGTGGGCTGCGATAATATCAGCCGCCATATGATCGTGACGGCTCTTGATCAACTCCTCCCTGCAATCACCCACATAATAAACTTTTCCCTTTACACCGGTGTTTTTCCTCCCCTGTGGCGCAAAGCCCTTGTTCGGCCCCTGCCTAAGATACCCAATCCCTCTCTTCCCAGTCACTTCCGCCCAATTTCCATCCTTCCCTTTCTATCTAAAGTGCTCGAGGCCAGTGTTCACAAACAATTCTCTCACTTTATTCACTGCAACTCCCTTATCAGTCCATTTCAATCCGGATTCAGGCCCGGGCACAGTACCGTTTCAGCTCTCCTTAAAGTGACTGACGATATAAGGCGGGGTATGGAAGACACTAAGGTTACGGTCTTAGTGTTAATTGACTTTTCCAATGCTTTTAATACCGTCAGTCACGAAGTCCTTTTATCCATCCTTTCCTATCTTATGGTCTCTCCGGGGGTATTGGAATGGTTTTCATCTTATCTTCAGGGGCGACAGCAGTCTGTTTATGCTGGAGACTCTTCGTCGAGTTGGTGTGATCTTGCAGCTGGCGTCCCTCAAGGCGGTATATTATCTCCTCTTTTATTCTCCATTTTTATTAACCTCATTACTACCGAGCTTCGGACTGCGTATCATCTTTATGCTGACGATTTGCAGCTTTATTGTCGGGCAACTGTTGACAACATATCCGATGCGATTGAGGAGCTAAACCGGGATTTAGATGTCGTTAAAAACTGGTCTGATCGATTTGGGGTAGCGGTTAACCCAACCAAGTGTCAGACTATCATAGTAGGGAGCCCCTACAGTATGAGGAAGCTGAATGGCTTAACTGTGCCACCTGTAATCTTCGACAATTCAGTCATCCCGTTTAGCTCCGATGTTAAGAATCTTGGTCTGCATGTCGACAGTTGTCTTGACTGGCGAAAGCAGGTCACGACTGTAAGTCAAAAAGTCACCGGAACGTTGCGGTCGCTCTATCGGTTGAAAAATCTTCTTCCATCACACATAAAGGCAATGCTTGTACAGTCCCTAATATTTCCCATGATTGACTATGGTGATGTGTGTTACTATGACCTGAATGCAGATCTCCTCAATAAACTTGACCGCCTTCTCAATAACTGTATTCGATTCGTTTTCAATCTTCGTAAGTATGACCATGTATCCGCGCACCGACTGCTTTTGAAATGGTTACCCATTCGTCAGCGCAGAGAGTTGAGGGCTCTGTCTATGTTGTTCTCTATTCTCGACAAACCCACTTCTCCTTCTTACCTGACTTCCCAAATTAAATACTTATGCTCTGCCCATAGTAAAAATCTTCGTTCCACCAACAATCGTCTTCTACGATGTCCTTCGCACCGTTCTGGCTTCATTCATTCTTCTTTCTTTGTCCAGGCGGTCTTTCTTTGGAATGCGCTCCCTCTGAACATCAGGACGGCAACCAGCCGGCTATCATTTAAAGTGAAGGCACGTGAACATATTCGTCAGAAGTTGGCCGAAGCATCTCAGCGGTGATTTGCTGGAGTCGTTTTCTTCGCTACCGGTCGTTATTTCTCCTGACAAACATTTATTTTGGTATATTATGTATATATGTATATATCTATCTATGTATTTGTATGTATGCTTGTATTTTATAGTTATTTCCCATACGTTGCACCTGCCATGTTTTGTCTCTGCATCACCCTAAGGTTGACTGGTAGAAAATGCCTCAGGCATTAAGTCCGCCTTTGTACAGTGTACTTTTTACTTGTGCATAAAGTTTTAATAAATAAATAAATAAAATAAAATCCACATGGATATCCTCCGCCCTGGGGCGGGTCTGTCAGACTCTTACTGACTAAAAACCACACCCCGGTGTTCCCTTCCCACACTTGCACCGGGGCTCATGGGATCATATGCGGCTTCCGCGATCCCCAGCTGGTGCGGGCCTCCTCAAGTCTGGGGGGTAAGGTGTTTGCCCCTCCCGCGACGGACTTCTGAAAGGGGTCCCCTCGGGTCTTGTATACCTTATGTTACCTAATGCAGCAAATCATACAGAAGCTTCTATTCATACAGAGAAGGAACGACGGACGGACACATTGTTCAACCCGCTTACTCACTCCGTGTTAGTGTTTTCCTCAAGATTATAGACTTTACCCGAGTCGCTTTAGCGTGGCAATAACGGTCATTGCCCTTTCCCTAATATCTCTCCGTAGGAACCCTAACAATAAACTATGAATGGTTTATCGTTATTGGAACATGTTGAAGATCACGATAGATATCGATTCAGGACTTTAACGGACTTTATTTCAGTTATTGAAATAAATAACGCTAGAAAATGTAGGTGGGTCAATGACCGCTGTTGTCACGCTAAACCGACTCGGGGTATAGTTCGTCATTTATTGGTCGAACGTTAGAACGTTAATTAATCATGCGGATCTGGGTTCAATTCCCAGGTCGGGCACTTATTGAGTTTTCTCAGGAATTTCCTAGTAGGAATAAGGAGTCTAGATTTCTGCATGGTAAAATGGCGATAGGCTAACCCCATCTTAAATGGGGACCACCACCATCCTATTTCTTCCCGTGGGTGTCGTAAAAAGCGACTAAGGGACTTACTAGAGAATGGGCAGCAGCGTTCTCTATGCATTTTAACACCATACTGCGATCGCCAACCCGCCTGCCAAGCGTGGCGATTATGGCAACCCTTCCCTCATTTTGGGGGAGGCTTATGTCCAGCAGTGGACGTCTTTCGGCTGAAAACGTGTTTACACGTTCAAGAAATACTGGCCTGATGATGTTGTTTGTATAATATTATGAATGTGGACGAATCAAAATGGTATGTAAGGACTTAGCACGCGGCGGTCTGTAATTTCTGCCTTCCCTTATGGATAAAAAGCGTTAGTTAACGCATGCGATATCAGTAAAAATATCGTGTAAAATGCACTGTATGTCCACTGTATACGATAACAATATTGTACTCAGTCACTGCGAATGTAAGTGCTACATAAACAGAGTCGGCTAGGCGTTCCGTGTTGTCGGCTTAGACAGAACGGGTGCATTGTTGACGCGACATGATTCTACAATATTACCCCGTTTGTCTAGTGCATAGGGTCCTGGGTTCGATACCAGGAATCAGCAAATAGTTTCTACTGAATAGCAAACTGGGGACTGAATTAAAATCTATTTAAATCAACGGGTCGTTTTCAAATTTGGCGCCAAAAACAGGCTATGTGATTTAATTGTCGTGGAGTAGATGTTAACGTAACTAAATTACCTTAAATGGACGACTTCTTTGAGACGCCTAAGGGCCTATTACAATGAGTTTCTTATCACTGTAAATTAAGGAGATAGGCGTAGAAAACTAACCCATTTCTTATAAACTCCCCCTCTCCCTCAACAACCCCCCCAACCCCCCAACCCCCCAATAAAATAAAAAAAAAACCCCCCAAGAAAATATGATACATTTTAAATTCATGAAACTCCTACATTTTTGGCCCCAAATTTGAAAACTACCCCAATATGCTCGCTCCACATAACAACATAACTGGCGAAAATAGGTATAAGTTAAGTTTTAGAGATTAGCGCGTTCAAACCAACAAAAAACTTTGCAGCATTATTATAAGTATAAATAAGGTGATTTTTAAGAATAAAACTAATGTACACTTACATAAACCATTTATTCATTTATCCCACAAAATAATAATGCGTCTAACATTCGTCTCCTTAGGTCAAACGTCGTACAAAGGCAGGTTCTCGTGAGCGAGCTCCCGCAGTCACAGACGAAGAGCAACGCGAAGAGCTTCACTTCCAACTGGACGAAGAACTGGATCTGCCACCGCCCAGGCAGAACACCTTCACTGATGCATGGTGAGTTATGAGTTAAATATTGTTGAGAGGATGAGTGAAAAGCGACTAACAAAAGGTATTTATAAAGCAGAGGTGAGGGGAAACGCCGGGAGGACATAATTGGTGATGTTCTTCAGAAAGGTCAGGTGCGTAGTACTCGCAACTGGCGTGCGTGTATGACCAGATGTATGAACGTAGGCGAAGCAAAAGGAGTATGTAAGGAGCGTAGCAGGTGGCATTCTATAGTTTCTGCCTACCCCCATGGGAAGAAGGCGTGAGTTTATGTATGTATTTATTTTTACTGCCAAGCAGCCTTCGGGTTTAACAGAAACGGGTCTTGTCTCGAGTGGGCAATAAATTTGCAAACCCCTAGGTTTTGCAGATTTCTTTAGGCGGCAGATGCTAATTCCCCGTTTGACAATCACATAAAAAAAAAACTAATTTGCACTGTATGTCCACTGTATACGATAACAATATTGTACTCAGTCACTGCGAATGTAAGTGCTACATAAACAGAGTCGGCTAGGCGTTCCGTGTTGTCGGCTTAGACAGACATGATTTTAAATACTTACTACTACAAAACATCGTTTTCACTCCTTGTTAATACATGGGAAGTGGTTGTACGGGGATCATTATAGCTGTCATTGTCCGCATCTTTCACATCCTGTCATCAAGCTGGAGTGAAGTTTGATTCATCTCCTGTAACTCCGATCCTATGAGTCTGTGGGATCGGCAGTGAGAAAACCATTTCCTGTGTACATTGCACGACGTGCACAAAACCCTGTTCCTACCCAAATTCCGTCTGTTACCGTAGGTCTCCTTGTAACAGACTTCCCGCTCGTAAAACCAACGTAACTTACGCTTGGTATGGTTTCTATGGTAGTTTAGGGCGTTAGGGTAACTAGGGTGCTTGGTAATTACTGTAGGGCTAGGTTTACGGTCAGTAGGGTCTTAGGTAACTGATAGGTACTAGGCTCGATTGTCTCAAACATAGCCACCCTGTCTGTACGCGTTTGGGATAGCGGCCATAGTAAGCTGTAAGCCCCAGTGCATACATTTTGTGGTGTGTGCATTGTGTTTAGTTTTTGGTCGAGCGAGCAAATCGTCTCTGCTTCAAGTCTAGCAAAATTAGCTTTCCTCTGTCAGTTTGTTGGTACTCCTCTACAGGTCGTATTTTACATCCGATTTGAACGAAACTTGGTATATAGGTTTTATAGCTTTATAGATTTTTTTTGTCATCGGGAATTTTTGGTTGGAGGGGTACTTTCTCTAGAAGGGGGCAAAAAGAGGGCTACTGCATATCTCCGCCTTATGAGATTCGATTCCAATGATTATTTTTTTATTTGAAAGGTAGTAACTTTTAATTGATTATTACTATTTCAAAATATGATTCGATTCGCGACTATAACAGATATGAATTTACAGAATTATAATCATTAATAAATCTCCTCTAAGTTAGATTTGTTCCCCAATCTCATGATTTCATGCAAAAGTAATTCAATGGTACAATACACACCATTGGCCTGGGGGCCAAGTCTGCTAACGCGGTTGTGTCAGAATGACCGATCATTGGTACCGTAATTGTAGAGTTTGACAGTTTTGCTAATCTCCTAATTGAAAGGCGTCTTTATGATTTTCCAATGACGTGCCACTGACACTCCATTGGAAAAATTGTGTGTATTTGGTAATCTCGTACTGACAAGCTTCTATTATTTTGACTTCCCTATGGACCACTGTCACGCCATTATGAATTTAGGAGGTGTCAAACTATTGACTAGACAAAATCAAACTGGTTGCTATTTTTATGGTAAAATCTGTTATTTTTATGATATTCATTTTACATTCTGTGATAACCTATACTCACACACTGACTTATTTTTTTAGAAAAACATACTTGTATGATGTTTGTAAATATGTGAACACCACGTATCTATCTAATAATTAAGTTATTTTTCATTGCTTAGTTTTTAATTCGTTTTACCTATTATGGTATAGTAATTTTATTCTAGGTGCATCGTCTTCACATATAATCATATAATTAATGTAATCAAACAAAATATTGTAAAACATTTTTAAAAGAGTACCGGTGGAGTTTCTTGCCCATTCTTCTCCATACGAAACTACCTTTTGGAAGGGGCAACTAGAATCAATTCTATTTTTTTTGTAAATTTTGACGTTCAAAAGTGCCTCTTATGTGCCTATTTGAAATAAATGGTTTGACTTTGACTTTGACTTTGACTTTGATTGCCACAATGGTCATGGCGTTGCCTTGGTATGATCGTCATAATGACCAATCATTGAAAATAGCAGACTTGGCCCCCAGATTAAATGAAGGTGAATTCTGGAACACCAATGGTGCATTTCTTGAATAAATGAATGGTGCATTTCTTGAATAAATGAATGGTGCATTTCTATTTCTAAATGTCTTTTATCTTTTCCAACGTGTCCCAACACGCTTTTGCCAAACATTTTTATAAACTCTTACTCTTTTCCCCACCAGGTCTGATGAAGAATCTGACGCAGAATTCACAGACAAAGACGTCGGGCGACTGCTGATCGTGACGCAAACGCCGGCGCGCCAGCCCAAACACGATGGACACGATAGACAGGGCGACTGGAACACGCGCACCAAGATCACACAGGACTTGGAACAGGTATAGGATGACTCTTGATAGGTTGTCAACCTTCTGCCTACACCTGGCGGGCTGTTCTGTAAAATTCTCACCGTGAAAGTGAAAACTTAGGTATAGTGAGTTGGCAATTCATCTGATGCTAGAAATTGACACTTGCCGAATAAAACAAATTATTAAAAAAAACAAAAACCCGACTTCTAAAACACAATATAACTGAAAAGAGAAAAACAATCATTATAAACATTATAATCTAAAGAATTGTCAAGGAGTCGGTCAGTCAGAAAGATGGAGCTAGTTGCCCATTCCAGAGCGTAGTAGGTTCCTATGGAGAAGAATGGGCAAGAAACTCCACGGACATAAATTAATAGATCTTTGGATGGTGGGTCCAAAATACATATTTGACTTTCTTTTCAAATATAACAACTTGTTTTACACCAGGACGGTAGATTTCAGCTTTAGGATTTATAATCATATTTTTTTCATCATATAACTAGTCACAGTAAGGCAAGATTGAACGTATGAGATGTTTATGATTTTAACTGTAATCATTAATATTTTCAGGTTATCACAGATGGCCTGAGACGATATGAAGAAGACTTATGGAATGATACGGATTATCCTTCGGTAAGTTAAATTATTTTTTGTCTTATTGAAATTGAATCATTTTTTATGTCGGATCTTTCATGAGTTTGCGCTTAAAATGTGACCAAGCGTCTTTTTTAGTGTTGTGCGGAGTCTAGGATTGAGTATGGTGTTTGATACGAACATGGAGCGACAGTGATCGCTTAGACGTGGTTCCAACCTGACACACACTGACCTAGGAACTTCTCAAAGTTTTCTAGAGTATTCATTAAGAAGAAAGAAAAATTGTTTATTCTGCACAAACAAGACACACTTTACAAAAATAAAACAAAAATTGACAAAACACACTAATACAAAGTAGCCAATAACAATCATAAATCAATCAATCATATTTTAAGACTATGATATAAATATTATCTAGAAAAAAAAATAGCTTAAATTCAAAACCTTAAAAGTTTGACAATAATAATACAGATAATAATAATTAGTACAGTAGTGTTAGTAATTGAATAACAATAAATTGTGAAGAAATTAAGGATTTTTCTCAGTGACATACATAATGTCAGATTTACAGTCTTAGGCGCGGAATTGGGATACAGAATCCCAATTCTGCGCCTAAGACTGTAAATCTGACGTTATGTATGTTACTGAGAGTATGTCTGATAATGATCCTAGGTACTTGGATGCGACATACATAATAGTAACATTAAGACTATCTATACAATATTATGTAGTTGGTGCAAAGGCATTTGATACATTTTATGTCCACATATTCTTAAGAAAATTTGAGAGTTTCACATTCCCGTATGTTGCTCTGAATTTCATAAATCATTAAAATTCAAAAGGGTTGCAGAATATGAGAATGAAGGGCTTCACAAATCAATAAGAAAAAATCCTTTTTGGGATGTCCCAAGGCAGTACTCTTGGACAAACTTTGTTCCTAACATTTTTACACGACTTTTAATTTGTACTTTAGTTTCACGGACGCTTATCGAGAAATGCGTTTAAATATGTGTTTATTGGCAAATAAGGTCCGTTCTGCACTAGCGGTTGGCCGCCTAGGCGGTTCGTTTGAGCGGCCAGCCAACTTTATGGCGGTAAAGTGCGTACAATCACCAGCGGTTGCATATTAAATTGGAAAAGCGGCTTGCCACGCGGTTAACCGCCCCCGCGGTTGACCGCTAGTGCGTTAGGGCCCTAAGGGTTTCTATTTAGAACATAGTTTGAACGTTCTGGTTTTTTGTAGTAAACAATTGTATTTCTCTGTAGTCGTACGGCAGCCAGACGCAGCAATACCGTACGGTCTCGCTGATCAGCCGCTCGGCGTTCGAGGCGGCCGTGCCCAGCGAGCGGCACAGCAACCCCGCCGAGCCGCCGCCGCCGCCGCCGCGCGCCGCGCCCGTGAGTACACAGCTTATACAAACACACGAACAACGAGAAATAAACGGAAAATACCATAAAAAATCCAGCCAAATGCAAGTCAGACTCGCGCACAATGGCCGAGATTTATAAACGTTACTTAATGTGGATCCGCAGTGATAGCTCGCGAAATTCAAATTTTCTTACATTTTTTTTTGCAATTTGCAGGTCAGTGTCAGGTTGTATCTTTAACAAAATATGATTCGCGACTGTAAACGGATATGTTTTTTATAGAATTATAATCATTAGAACTAAGTTAGTTTTTCATGAATTCATGACATTGGGTCTATCTAACTTATAGAGATCTATAATCTAACTTAGAGAGATGTATTAATGATTCGAATTCTGTAAAAACATCTGTTATAGTCTAAAATTATAATTTGATCAAAATACAACCTGATACTGACCTGCGTATTGCAAACAAATTGAACCGTCACGGGACGACTGGCAGATGTGAAACATCACACTACACACATTTACAAACTACTACATATGGAGTGTATAGTAGCTGATCGCCACACGGCATGCGTCGCCCCGCCAGCAATCGGTTTTACGTGCGCCAATAGATATTTCACATCAAAAACATAAAAAAATAAAAAAAATCGCGTGCTACAGCTGCGGATCCATTTAACACGTAGACCGGTACAAGGATCTTTTAGTGCGTGGTGAAAATCGGAACTACCGCCACGGATACATTTCACAAAACACGACCCCCTATGAATTAGGCTCCAAAATATCCTTATAACAGTGTACTCGTACTAATCAAAATGATCACGATCTCATTACAAAACGATTTTTAATTTTAGTTCAAACTTAAACCATTCAGCTAGTTTTTTGACCAACTTCAATAAAGGAGGAGTTTATGTCTCTATATAAGGTGCTAACAAATTAGTTACCAATACTTTTAGAGCTGATAGTACTCGTCTCTAAGAGTAGACTTAAGTATGATTAATTGAAAAGTTTATGTTACTTTTTGGAGATAATTAGGGAAACAACGTTACTGCGTAAAAACACCCTGTTAATAGATAGTCAACAAACATTGACGTTAGTCACAAACGACGATGTTCACTTGACAGAAAGTGTGTCTTGTCAGTTAAAAGCACAGGATGATTATGTTTGGGCGAAATTTTAATTTATTGATTTTGTTCCGTAAATTAAAACAAAAATATCATATAAAAAGTTTTCTTAATTTCTATTTAAAGTTAATTGTTTTGATGTAATGTAACACCTCTTAAAATATTGGTACTTAATTTATTAGCACCTTATATATAAACGGTGTTTAAAAATGAACCCGATAATCTTTAAGGAGTACTATCCCTCTCTCGGTCACATAATGACATAGCTATATACCCAACTAAACACATCTAATAATTTATAATTTATAATAATATTGAATTACTTGAATTTTAATGTTTCTTAGCACTCTTCCTCTCTCCTAACTTTTGCTGTGCCCAACAGGGTCCATTTTGATCATTTACTTGTTTATACCATCTATGTAATAGTTATGGAACGCTATAAAGAATTGTGAATTGTGATTTGTAGACCATCGAACTGAATAACTAATACTATGGGACTAAATTTGAAATCGCGAAATAAAAAAACAGCAGTCCCAAACAGTTACGTTAAGAATACTTCAATAGGTAACAGCGATTTTCTTTTTGCTAGTAAATTTTTATTAATCATTGAAATACATTGCAAGCTATAGTTTTGTATAATTTAAAAGCATTTTTTCATTTTTGTAAATGTGAGTACCATGGAGCCGTTTATTATGTTATGATGTATGTTGACTTAAAAAAAGCCTGGCAGTTGAGAGTATTTCATGCTCACTTAAATGTCTCGCTGATGGTGGCGCGTGTGTTGGATCATTCGGTTCCCTACAAAGTGGTTGAGCTGGATGGTGTTGATCCACGCGTCATGTTCGTGAACGGGAGCTGTCAGTTGAGGCTGGTCATCTCTTAACTGCCAGGGCTTATTTTGTAATCTTTTAATCTTATATTTTGAATTGTTTTTTTTTTTATATATTTATTTTAGTTTTTTACATTGTTCTCACATATAGAAGCGACAAGAATAATGTACCTACCCAGGATTTTGTAATATCTTGATTTAAAAGAGTGTCAAAGTGTCAAAAGTGCCTGTAAATGGTTTATTTGAAATAAATGCTTTGAGTTTGAGTTTGAGTTAAGAACAGTAGGTAGAGATAAACTACGATAACATGGCTCGCCCCTCCAAATTACTGTTTCAATGTATGTAGTCACATCCTTACGAAAGAGTTTGTATGTAGTTGTAAGTACTCGTAATATCTCACTTATTACCAGATTTGTTGGTCAACTAATCATAACTAGCCGATCGCGCAAGACAACGCATGTGTCGTTTTCATAGAGCACGTCAGTGCAGCGCCATACTAATAATAATGAGCGATTAATGACGCCACTAGTCGAGCAACAAATCCGTGGATTTGTTTTTGTTTGACGGTTGTCTCATTACGCACACATGCGCTGTGTGTGAGTCTTGGTGGCGCTTTGTAAATACTTTCAAACGTTTTGAATTTTGGAGGGGCGGGCCATATTATTGTAGTTATCTCTATAAACTTTAATAAGGACCAGCTGATTTTTTTGTTCGCGATTTCCATTTTGATGTCCCAAATAAAATATTTTATTTGGTTCTTTCTATTCCAGTTAGAACTATATAGACTTGGTAATAGCCGTTCCGTTGGCAGTATTTCCACCCTTTGGAACGGAATCCTAAAAACTAATTTGCACTGTATGTCCACTGTATACGATAACAATATTGTACTCAGTCACTGCGAATTTAAGTGCTACATAAACAGAGTCGGCTAGGCGTTCCGTGTTGTCGGCTTAGACAGAACGGGTGCATTGTTGACGCGACATGATTACATATTCAATATTACCATTTATTATCAGAAAATTATGCCTATGTCTATCTATGTTCTATGTTAGAGAGTTTGGTTTCCGCACTTAGTCCTTCATGTGGACCATTGTGCGTGGGCCATGGCGGCCGTCAATTGGTTTATCCCAACCAGCCCACCTCCCTCCAGAAGCTGATTAGGTCTTCTGGTCTGCATAGAATATCTGTGAAGGATCTGGGTGACCCGAGGGTTTCTGTTCTGATCTGGCTGACGCCTGTGGAGTCAAAGAGCACATGCGCAACGGTTTCATCAGCGTTATACCTGTCTCATTGTGGTCTGAAGTACGATTACAAAGCATAGGGTCCTGGATTCGATACCCAGAATCGGCAAACAGTTTCTACTGAATAGCAAATTGGGGACTGAATTTGAATCTATTTAATGGCAATATGCTCGCTCCATAGCATAACTGGCGAAATGTGGGTGTACTATAGGTACACCTCTGTCTAACCCTTCGGGGATTACAGGCGTGAAGTTATGTTATGATCAATACTCAATACTTTATTACATTCCATAATATGTACATATAACACTTGGTATGTTAAAACATCGAATCAATTATGGACCCTGTCGGGCACAGCAAAGTTAATTTTTAATAGGAGAGAGGATGAAGGCGCATTTTGATAAAAAAAAAATAATATTAAATTTAACAGTATCATTTGCTTTTCTGGTATTTATATTTTGCTCGTAATTGCATGGGAATTAAACTAAAGGTGTATACGAGTGGTAGAAATAATTTTATATTTTAACCACGTGACATATTTTCATACAACTCGAGCTGACCTGAAAAATAACACAAACAACACACAATTTCACGGCTGTAATCCCCGGAGGGTTAGGCAGAGGTGTACCTATAGTACACCCAGTTATGTCAGTGGTTTCGCCAGTTATGTTTAAGTCTCATGTAATAGGGGGCGAGCCTATTGCCATCAAGCGGGCACAAATCCAGACTCCGGGCTGCCACTGAGAAATTCCTACTGGAAAATCCAAATAACACTTTACCCGACCTAGGAATCGAACCCAGGACCTCAAAAAAAACAGTAAAAAAGAGTAGGAGGAGGATAAGATTTTTGTTTGTGAAAAATAACAGTATTTATATATATATATATTTTTTTTTATGCACAGGTCGACCATCAATCAGACTCGCACAGCAAATCCAAGCGGCCGCGACGCACAGCACGATTCTATGCAGCAAACAAAGACCCTCATGCCACTGATGTTATGTGAGTTCAATTCGATATTGTGTGTTTTTACGTTCTCTATTTGCAATTTTGACAATACCAGAGTCTCACTAATCCGCCACTAATAAAACCCCCCTGGTTTTAAAGCCCTTTCCCAACTATGTTGGGGTCGGCTTCCAGTCTAACCGGATGCAGCTGAATACCAGTATTTTACATGGAGCGACTGCCTATCTGACCTGACCTTAATTCTAAGACATGTGACATTTACCAATCCGCACAAGGCCCGCGTGGAGGATTAAGACCAGGCAGTCTAAATGAATTTCGAACGCAAGCTCCGCCCCTCCGTTATGTGCTTAACGCTAACACATCAGTAATAAAGTTGAATATCGCGTGCGCTCTTTGATCGTGTTCGAGCACGAAACTAAATAGCGTAAGTCTCAATTCTTATTTCGTTTATAACTAAAGTAATAATTGATCTAGAGAAAAAATATCTTGTGTCGGGATAATAAATATTTTCTTGCTGTGAAAATTTATTTCAGACATAAAAGCTATATAATCTTGTTTGTTTTTTAAAATTATCCTTAAAAAAGACATGATTTTCGAATAAAAAAAATTATTGCGTGAAAATATTACAATTACGTAACTGTCTTCAACATGGAAAGAAAAAGATCCAATAAATCATTTACTAAAGTTTAATTTTGCTTGTATGTGTGACTGTTTCAGAATATTCATGCAAATAAACATAAAAATAGGGAGCCTCCTCTTAAGGCCCACTCTCGCTCACAGAGCGGAGGCCTGTGTCCCAACAGTGGGAACAGGCTGATTATACTAATGTTTATATTTTTTTTTGAAATTTGCAGTAGCAGCCGGAAGCACAAGACACGACATAGTCTCAACCCGCCTGTGGAGCATCACGTCGGCTGGATCATGGACATACGTGAACATAGGGCGAGGACGCACAGTACTGGGTAAGTTACATACACTCACGCCATATAGAACGCCACCTGCTACGCTCCTGACATACTCCTTTTGCTTCGCCTACGTTCATACATCTGGTCATACACGCACGCCGGTTGCGAGTACTACGCACCTGACCTTTCCGAAGAACATCACCAATAGGGAATATGCATGTATTAATTTTTTCACTAAATCAATAAAAGACAGTAATATAAACCTAAGAAAACTATTGAAAGTTAAATTGAACTACTGATTGATGCTCAAAAAAAATATGAAACCAACAATTTTCTACTACAGTTGAAACGTCCGTTTCTGTCGCGGTCATGATGTGACGTCATTGTTCACGAAACTGCTTTGTTTACATCTGTTTTTTAGCCCCAAATCTTATATAATATATTAAATTCTTGTTTATGCTTTAATCAAGTAGAAATCGCACTTACATATTTACCTTAGTGAGATTTCAAGCATTTAGCAAAGAATAGATTTTATTCACATGCTTTGTTTCGTCACTTCCGGCATTTTCGAAGAGGACGCGTTTTGAGTTTGCGTTCCGTTCCACCAAAAAAACGCAACATAAATTAATTAATTGTAAAATAAGTAAGGCATTAAAAATGTAAAAAATATTGGAATTTGTTTCTTGACTCCTACACAATGTATATTAAAATAATCGATACGTTTTGAATTACGTGCATATTCCCTATTAGGCCACTATATGTCCTCCTAGGGCGTCCTGGCGTTTCCACTCACATCTGCTTTGTAAATACCTTTTGTTAGTTGCTTTTCACTCATCATCTCAACATGACCAAACTATTTAAGCATACTCTTCTCAATTTTTGTTACTACATCTTCTTTTAAACCACACCGTCCCCTTATCACATCATTTTTCAGCCTATAAGTTTATAGTCACACCACAAATGCTTCGCAAGTAAGTTGCAATTACCCTAAAACATTTCCCAGTCGTTAATACGACATATCGAGCCATAGGTGTGTAGTGGCATCAACATCGCCACATGCGAACTACGCGTCACACTGATGTCACGCAAATCCTGCATCGCGCAAGCAGAGTTTACCGCGCAACTAGCATATATACAACGTCCCGACGTCAATCGTCGGGCAGTTGCCCACCAGACACAACACCCGTCTGGTCGGAGGATCCTCCCTTTTCTATGGAGGATGAGGGAACTTTACACCCTGTTCCTCATACCACCAAAGGTGCGTCCTATTTTTAGAGATCGTCGCACGAATGACGATCGCGTATCCGCTCGATGTCAAAATTTGTGTCTTAATATGTGGGCGTCGCAAGCAAAAAGGGTCTACTCCGAACATAAATCCGAAGCATCGGCCGAATGTTCGGTCGTTTCTTTACTACGGCTACCTATCGCTGAATACGGCGAAAAAAAAAAGACAGTCGAAGAGATAAGTCAAAACTGTGACTTGGAAGTCGGGTAAGGACTCAAAAGTCAAAAAAGGAAACTGTGGAAGTTATAAATCGGCCGATACTTCGGCTTAGCGCTTCGGAGTAGACCCCTGTTCTCGGCATTTAGTTTCCGAGTTATACGCAGTTTTGTAAAGTTGTGTGAAACAATTTGATTTCGCGATTATAATGGATTATTAGTTAATGCTCAATTATCTACAAGTTCATATAGTAAATAACTTTATATGATGTTTCTAAGTACCAGAAATTTTAACATAAAAGTTGAGTAAAAAGGTACCAATGTTAAATTTAAAATGCTTTTTATCAAATCAAGCTTTTTCAGAGTTTCAACTTCAAACGTCTGATAAAAAAAATGTGCCAGTTTTTGAATATTTTTTTAATCTTTATTATCAATTGACTAGCGAATCTAGTCCTAACTCAATATCCCACTACTGGACCTTTTTTGCTTGGATGCCCACATACACAATATGTAACAAAAACCCTGTTGTTCCTTCTACCTACGTTTTAAGAATCGGTATACACACGTAATAAAGCAAGTCATTTATAAAAACTGTTCTGCAAAAATAATTAAAATAAATATTTAATTAATAATATTTGTAATGTTTAACTGATTTCTAACCTCTTTCATTCTTTGATTTTGACTTCTCGACTAGGCAATAATTAATTTTTTAAAATTATAATTCCACCAATGTTGTGCTTGTAGGTAAATGTATACGTCCCTACAAGGAACAACAGGGTTTTTGTTACATACTGTATAACTGTTTTCTAACACAAATTTTTTCGCCCCCAGCTCATCCCTCGGCACGTCGCCCACACTAGGCTCGTCCTGCGGCTCCGCCCCGGGCTCCCTGCCGACGTTCCATCACCCGAGCCACGGCCTGCTGCGAGAGAACCACTTCACGCAACAGGCCTACCACAAATACTACTCGCGCTGTCTTAAAGGTAACTATTTAGAACATATTTAATACAGGATCTACATTTTGTGAGCGGTGGCAACCAGGGCTTGAAACCAGTTAATATTTATTTCCGAAGATACAAATTATTTTGAATACAATTGATATTACGAGGGCGGCACTGAACATTTCGGGAATCAAGGAAGTGACACAACATTACTATTTAAAAATGTATTTATTGCTTTTCGAAGTATTCTCCGCGAAATTTGACACATTTTTCCATACGATGGAACCAATCATTGAAGCAACCATTCCATTCGGAAGTTGGGGTCTCCAAAATGGCCGTTTTGTAGGCATCCACAGCTTCTTCAGGTGATGAAAATCTCTGTCCACGCAATTTATTCTTTATTTTAGGGAAAGTATAGAAATCATTAGGGCTTAGGTCGGGGCTGTACGGCGGATGGTCTAATAATTCTATGTTTTCTTGCTCTAAAAACTCTTTTGTTCTGTGCGCGGTGTGAGAACTCGCATTGTCGTGATGGAGGATGATGCTGCGGTTGCAGTTCTCTTTACGGAGTTCAGAAACGACCTGTGGCAAACAAATGCTAGCATACCATTCTGCATTAACCGTTCTTTGTGCCTCAAGAGGAATAGTCATAACATGGCCGGTTTTGGAGACAAACGTGGCCACCATTTTTTTTGCAACACTCCGTGAACGAACAATTTTTGTTGGCTTTAACTCATTTTCGAACACCCAAACCCGTGACTGGGTTTTTGTTTCGGGTTCGTACGCGTATATCCAGGATTCGTCACCTGATACAATGTTGTATACAGCATTTGAGGATCCTGCGTGGAATCTTTCGAGAGTTCTGACGCACCAAGTAACGCGAGCCGCTTTTTGCTCTTCACAGAGCGAATGCGGTATCCATCGGGAAAACAACTTTTTTACACCTAATTGTTCATGCAAGATTATTTGTATTTGACTCATGCCAATGTCTAAAGTTGCCTGAATTTCGCGGTATGTCACATGTCGATCTTCCTCAATCAGCTTACGCACAGCATCAACGTTTTCTTGGGTGACTGCAGTTTTTGGACGACCTTGACGGGGATCATCACTGAGCTTGACACGTCCACGTTGAAATTCAGCAAACCAGTGATAAATTGTGGTTTTGGATGGGGCTTCATCACCAAATGCAGAAATCATCCGGTCAACACACTGTTTTTGTGTTAAACCAGTTCGAAAGTCATAATAAATCATCGCTCTTGAATTTTCTCGAGTCAATTCCATTTTCTCAACGACTAAACAAGTTTGACAAAACCTTGTGACAAGACCGAGAATCTTTTTTTAAATAAATAAATGGTATTCGATTTATAAAACCAAGGAGTTTTCAATTAAAAAGATTTTAATATGACAGGAACAGTGGAAATATTCTATTCCCGATACTTTTAGTGCAGCCCTCGTATCTTTAAAGATTGCTTCATCACATTAAGTTCAGCATTGATTTTGTAACAAAATATTAAATGACTAGCTGCACCCCGCGGTTTCACCCGCGTAAGGGCGGATCCCTAATTTTTTTGAAAATTAATTATAGCTTATGTTATATATATACGTAATAATGTAGCTATCTACAGGTGAAATATTTTTTTAAACCGGTTCAATAGTTTCGGAGCCCATTCTTTACATGTTTGTAACGAATAGGCTCCGAAACTACTGAAAAGAGAAACAAAAAAATCTTTCCTCTTTATAATATTAAATAATTAAGGAAATATGTTCGAAAACCTTTATAATAACCGGTTTGCCGAGCCCTGTTAGTAACGGCCGCGATTTACGAGTTGCAGGTCGTGGGTTCGAACCCAAATGGGCATTTTACTTTGTGTAAATTATTTCATCACCACTGCTCCCCAACGGTCTGTGAAACCGGCATGTCCTAGAGCCAAAAATTCGCCGACATGTGACATCTACCAACCCGCACTGGGCCCGCGTGGTGGAGTACGGCCCACTCGCCCTCACAGAGAGGAGGCCTGTGTTCCAGCAGTTTAGTAATTTCTATTATTTATCCTCCCTTTTCCCCTTTGGGGGAAGCCTGTGTCCAGCAGTGGACGTTTTTCGGTTGAAATGATGATGAATGATCCTCTCTTTTATTTCAGAGCGCAAGAAGCTTGGAATCGGCCAGTCTCAAGAGATGAACACGCTGTTCAGATTCTGGTCGTTCTTCCTACGAGATCACTTCAACCGCACCATGTATAATGAATTCAGGTAAGTTATTTAATGATGACGTTTTACATTTTTATGCAAAGTTTACGCCCCAACAGGCACCGCGGAAGCATTCATAACAAGTAATGGCTGCCAAAAAAACCTCTTTGGACTTTTTGTGTAAAAGTGGTATCCTGGAATCGTTTTCTAGATCAGGTAACCCCTTATTAAGAGCGGCTAACCCGTCATAGTTTTCATACAAACGCTTGTACGTGATTATAGCGTTGTAAAACATCTTTCTATGATTTTTTAGCACTAATAGGTGTCTTGTGCACTATATCTAGGTTTCTATGAAAGTAGAAAATAAGAATTTGCAGAAACAAATTCAATATAAGCCAGCAAAAATCTGCTTTTTTGCACAATTTGTACCTGAACTTTGCCCGTTCATAATGTACCTACCCATAAATTGTAGAAAACCTCGCACGTATGTAATGAAGATTCTAAATGACACACATTTATTTGACAAACTTGTAAGGGCTACTCAAACGCACGTATTTCCTGGAACAGGTTTTATGAAATCTCTGCACACTATTTTTCGTTCAATGTTATCGCGTTCTCACTTGCTTGTTAGTAGTTCTCACTAGCGCTGGATGAAACAACAAGCTTTTCGATCGTGCTCGCGTTGACGATAGAATCGGGAGGGGCCCTCTTTAAGTTTATCCATTAGAAAATTATTAGTAGCATTCTCGACTCTGCAATATGCCCGGATTATGTAAGTTAAAAGTCTCGAATTGTAATTTGAGAAATGCAATACAATGCATTTCTGTTGTTTGTACAAACACTTTTACATTTCAATCATTTTACCTTATCCGATTTACCTCATCAGGTCTGCGTTTCCTATCTGATTACTCTGAGAAGAAAGGCCGAAGCAAACTCAGAGGTCACAGTCTCTTTTGAAGTCCAGACATAAGCTTGGTCAGATCATGTGAAGACCATGTAGATTGGTGCCTGAAATGGTATTTTGATGAAAGAACCACACAGAGTATATTTTCTTCTTAACTCTCTTAGTTCATAAAATCCTACTGAATGATTATTTGAGCAATAGTCATTCAATAGGATTTTACGAAGAGAGTTGGTTTTATTGCGGATTCTAATGATTATAATTCTGTAAAGCCATATTTGTCACGGCCGCGAATCATATTTAGATCAACATACAACCTGTTACTGACCTGCAAATTGCAAAAAAATTAAGAAATTTTAAATTTATTGAGCTATCTTAGCCCATCCCCCTTAATAGCAAATTGGCTTGCTCCTTTTAAAAGAAACGAATTGAAAAAGGCGGCGCTAATCGTGCCATCTCACTCAAACATTATACTGTGCAAGTTAAGGGCATGGCTCCTTTGTTTGGCCGCCATTTTCAATTCGTTTCTTCAATGGTGTCTGTTATAAACTGGCGTACTATTGAAATAAAGAAATTATTGGGACTAACAGATCACAAATTAAACTAAACTAAAACACACTCGATAGAAAAATAAGTAACAAAAACAAAAATAAAACAAAGTAAAAATGAAAATAAAAACAGAAAGTACTGTACGAGGCCAAAAGGCAACATGATGCTGCGGCACTTAAAAAATAAGTGTCGCAGCGCTGGTATTCTTATAGGGCCCGCAGTGATATCACGGATAGATCAGATGCGGATATAAATAAAATAAAAATAGACGAGTGAAATAACATAATAAAAATAAGTTATTTATTTAATAAAATTATTGTAGTTGTAAACGTACACAGCGTGTGAGAACCCGACGTAACATAAGTTACTATACAGGGTCTGCCTACCCCTTCTGAGAACAAAGGCGTGATATTACTAATATATTCCCCTTAACTTACAGGACACTAGCGAATGAGGACGCTACCGCCGGCTTCCGCTACGGCCTGGAATGCCTGTTCCGTTTCTACTCGTACGGGCTCGAGCGGAAGTTCCGCCCCGAGCTGTACCAGCACTTCCAGATTGAGACCATGGCTGACTACGAAAACGGTAAGACAATAAATTATTACCTTTCCGTAAGCATTGTTCCCACTGTACCATTTTTAAGGGTCCGTACCTCGAAAAGGTAAAAACGGAACCCTTATAGAACCACTCGCCTGTCTGTCACAGCCGATTTGCTCCGAATTTACTGACCGATTAAGTTGTTGGTACACATGAATTTCTGTGACCCTAACACGAACGTGAACTTCGTCTTGTTATGAGGATGAAAAAAAAAAAAAAGTTATTAGAGAAAATTTACCATCTGTACGGAATCGTACATTAATTTACCGACTTACGCGCCGTGCATTCTGCACACACAGCATGTATCCCTGTTATTGAAAATAACATGTAAAAATGTATAGGTATATTACAATAAATTAGTGTTTAACGAACATTCACGGTGGTCGGTTTTATTTCATCATCCTAATAGAATCGCCCCGCTATCATATCTTTAAGTGTAGGAATCCCCCATATTTATTTTGGTCCCTCGAGCATTGCAGCAAGACTTGTACTTTGACCTAGCGCGCGTACTAGTTAGAGGCACGTTTACTTGAACGTGACGTGGACTTAAGCTTCTGTGATCAAACCAGAGTGGACGCATTCAGTGAAAAACACACAATTCTTGACCTGAGCAAATATAGCTTATGTCAACTAAACGGTCGTGGTAAGCAAATCACGGCGTGACATCACCATCATCGGGCTCTGTGGAGCTCATCATCGGGCGGCGTGAGGGTCAATTTATGGGCCGGAAAGTGTCATGGGTTGCTTTTTATCCGAACATATGCACTGCTCCTGTGCTGCGCGGAAGCAAAACCGTGAGTTGAAACAAGTAGAATTTAAATTATAATATATTTGTGTCGCAGGTCAGCTATACGGTCTGGAGAAGTTCTGGGCGTTCCTGAAGTACTACAAGCACACCGGGGCCCTGCAAGTGGAGCCCAAGCTAATGGGATTCCTAGAAAACTTCCAGAGCATCGAAGACTTTAGAGTGCTGGAGGTGAGTTGAAGGATCTTAATCATTGGGTACTGGGCATACTTTTTTTGATGCAACTATAACACTGATAGCACACCTCCGCCGCGAAACCATAGCAGCGAAACCGCAGTAGTTCAATCGTACTGGTTCTCGTCATGTGCTGCTATTTAATTAGCATACAACCTGACACAGATCAGCAAATTGCAAAAAAACTGAAGAAAATTTGAATTTCTCGGGCTACCTTAGCGCATCCCCCTTAAAATGCCAAAATTACTCCTCATTGAACGTGACGGTAATTGTTTATTTAGGGCGATAGCCCATCAAATAAATAAAATAATGGGTGCTAAGTTTCGACCACTTGTCTGTACGTCGAGACCTACATATGTTTCGTTGAATCGAGGTAACGACAGAATTTACTTAGCACTTGAATTTCTTCCTAACATCAATATTTCCCAGGAACGAATAATAACAAAATATATAACCGCGCAGTTTAACGAGACGTTCTGGGGAGGAGAAGATATCCGAATCATCGCGTCCAAACTTTATTTTGTAAATGTGTACAGTGTATGTGCACTTAAGTAACGAGAACTCGCAAATCAGTAACCGGCAACGTACAAGTCTTCTATAAAGACCAGCACTATGATATCCCACTTAAAACGACTGAAACCCTAAATTCCTCGCCCTCGCGTTCTATCGATTTATTAAAAGCTAACGTTTCATCCTGCCCGATTGAATTTAAATTCAAGCATATAAACCCCTTAACAGTAATAAAAGCTTTCAAACAAATAAAGATCAAATTAACAGAAGATCTATGGGGAATATCTATAAAAGTTCGTACCTCCATTATTGAGACTATAGCGCCGTACTTGGCCTTAATATTTAATTTGTGTGTTGATCAAGGAGTCTTCCCGGATCTAATGAAATATAGTAAGTTAATACCACTTTTCAAATCCGGGGATAGTAAAGACACTAATAATTATAGACCCGTGTCCGTATTGCCGGTCTTCAGCAAGGTGTTTGAAAAGGTAATGCTAAATCAAATGCTCAATCACTTTAACACCAATAAAATCTTACACGATCAACAGTATGGTTTCACCAAGGGACGTTGTACGACTGACGCCGGTGTCACCTTATTAAAACACATATTTACGGCGTGGGAAGAAGCCCAAGACGCCTTAGGAATCTTTTGTGACCTCTCCAAGGCATTTGATTGCGTCGACCACGAAACATTACTCTTGAAACTTAAGCATTACGGCCTTGGAAAACTTGCGCTCAGTTTAGTAAAATCTTATTTAAATGATAGACAACAGCAAGTTCAAATAAATGGAGTCAATTCACTCGGCTTAAAAGTAAAAATTGGCGTACCACAAGGCTCGATATTGGGTCCTTTCCTCTTTTTAGTATATATTAATGATCTACCCCAATTGTTAAAAACTCAACCACAAATGGTGTTATTTGCTGACGATACTTCCTTAATTTTTAAAATTAATAGACGTGCATCAAATCTTGACGACGTAAATAATGCCTTACCGCAGGTCCAAAATTGGTTAACTGCTAATAATTTAGTATTAAATGGGAAAAAAACTAAGTGCATAAGATTTTCTTTACCAAATGTCAAAAGTAGTAATTGTGAGATAGTATTGAATCAAGAGAAACTAGAATTCGTCGATAAAACTGTTTTCCTAGGGATCACGCTCGACTCAAGGCTTCAATGGGGTCCGCATATAACATCCCTTGCAGGACGGCTAAGTTCAGCAGCATATGCTGTGAGAAAAATCCGTCAATTTACTGATGTAGATACCGCGAGGCTAGTCTATTTTAGTTACATTCATAGTATTATGTCATACGGTATTTTACTATGGGGACGGGCTGCAGACATCGATTCTATTTTTATTCTGCAGAAAAAAGCCATCAGAGCCATATATGGCCTCCGCAGGCGCGACTCTCTAAGGGAACTGTTCAAAGATATTAACATCATGACGGTACCTTGTCAATATATCTATGAAAACATCATGTATGTTAGGAAAAATCTACATATTTTTAGTAAAAGAGGCGAAAGACACAATTATAGGACTAGAAATAGGGACCAATTAGTTCAACCAGGTTTCAGGCTGGCTAAAAACTCATCTTTCATGGGGTACTGTTTAAAATGTTACAATAAAATACCCCTGCACATACTTCAACTGAATGAAACAAAATTTAAATTATGTTTAAAACGCACACTATGCAGCCAGGCATATTAAGTTGGGGGATTACATCGCTGATAAAAATGCTTGGCTCAATGCTGGTCCTGCTCCACAAGGGCGCAAAAACTTAATTGATTAGCATTTGGAAATAGGTACTGTTGGAGCTGCTGAAGATTTCAAAAACTATCTTTGCATTATATAAATTCAATCTATTAGTATTATATAATTGCATAGCACATGTGTGAGTACTATATACTTACTATAAAGCTACCATTTACTGGGTACGTCTTTCATTGACTTGAATGTGCCCTGGCGGCTGAGAGTATGTCATGTTCACTGTAATGTCTCGCTGATGGTGGCGGGTGTGTTGGATCATTTAGCTCCCTTCAAAATGGTTGAGCTGAATGGTGCTAATCTATGCGTCATGTTCGTGAACGGGCGCCATCAGTAGGGACTGGTCATCTCTTAGCGGCCATGGCTTAATTTAATTTTTTGAATTGTTTTTTTTTTAATTCTTTTTATTACGGACGCTTTTGACGTTTTGCATCGTTCTCACATGTTTAATTTCAACACAAATGATGTAACCAATATTTTGTAACCATCCGTCAATTTAAAAGAGTGTCCGTGGAGTTTCTTGCCCGTTCTTCTCCATAGGTACCTACTAAGCTTTGGAATGGGTAACTAGCTTCATCTTTATGACTGACCGACCCCTTAACAATTAAAAGTGCCTGTAATTGGTTTATTTGAAATAAATGCTTTGAGTTTGAGTTTGATAGCTTGGTCACGATCGAAGTTGAACAATACAACAAAACCTTCAAACTCTAACGCAGGAATCAACTAACTCCAAAACACCAGAACATGCCGAAAACGTAGTTAATCAGTACAGCATACGCGAGGTGTCACTCCTAGATAGTCGTGACGAGTGGTCAGAAGTCCGAAAGTCTGACAACCAGTCTTACGATTGACTGGTTTCTGCAGGTTAGATAGGCAGTCGCTTCATGTAAAATACTGGTATTCAGTTGCATCCGGTTAGACTGGAAGCTGACTGGCAGATGAAGACTGTTAATTTTTTTCTTCCGATCTCATTCTTTTGTAAAACTAGTACATTGTGATACAAGGGTGGAAAGTAGGTTATTAATGACACGAGTTTGCAATAACCTACACACCCGTGTATCACACGACGGTTTTCAATACACTTAAAAACAAATTAAAGAATTAATAAAAATTTTCAGAAAATGGTGCGTTTTTGCAACTGGACATATTTTTTTTACATCGAAAACAGCCTATGTAGCCTATTCGATTTTTGACAAATGTTGATGTGAAAATAATTAAATTAAAACTGGTAATTAATTATATAAAAGAACCATTTAAAAGACTTTTGAGAATTCAATGCTAAGACGTACGGACTCATTCATTTTTCCTGGTATAAAATCTATCCCATTTTATTCTATGTATGAAAACTCTTTGCTACTAAATTTTTTAAATTGACTTATAAATTTAAAACTCAACTTCAAAACTAATAGAGCTCGTAAACAAAAGTCACGACCGCGTAACAGAACGATGCCTATGCAAAAGATTTAATTTTTGAATCATAATTATAGTCTCTGAAAGTACGCCATGTTTAACAACTGTGTTGAAAAAAAATCGGTTGTCTGTAAAGTCCGTTTACTGACAATAGTTGAATGTGACAACGTCATAAGAAAATACTGATGGAATGATTTCATTTTTCAAAAGAAAATTTTAATTTTATTTGTTTGATAGATACATTTATGTTTTAAATTTTAATTTTTTGAAATTATAAATGATAAATGATTTATGATAAATGATTTATTTCTGTAAGTAGGTTTGTAGAAACACTTTTACACGTCAATCATATTTAAAAAAACTAGATGAGGTCGGCATTTCGTATCCGACTACTCTGAGAAGAAAGGTCGAAACAAACTCAGAGGTCAGTCTCTTTTAAAGTCCAGACATAATCTTGGTCAGATCATGTGAAGACCATGTAGATTGGTGCCTGAAATGATCTTTTGACGAAAGAACCACACAGATTGAGGGAACCTGTCCAGTCAGTGCTCGCATTTGTCAGTAGTCGTGCAGCTCAACTAAGAACTTAAGGAGCTCAACGATTCAACGAACAATACCAAAGAAAGGACATTTGGATAGGCCGCATAAAAGTACTCAAACTGCCAGACCTGCATTAAATTTAAATTAAATAAAAAAAACAATGCACATAGTCCTCACATTCATAATAATTAAAAATAATATAATACTTTACAAAGTAAATATTCATGTCATAGTTTAGCTATTTAAAATGGTATAAATAAAAAGAAAAATATAAATAGTTGGCAAAAAAAAAAAAAAATCAAATCAAGATTCACTGTAAATTGGAGCAGCTCAATCCCAAGCCTTTTTGTCCTCAACATAGTCTTTAACAGTAAAAAATGCTTTCTGGCACAGTTTCCGCTTTATAAAACATTTGAATTTATTAAGGCTTAATTCTTGAATATGGCTAGGAAGTTTATTATAAAAACGTATACACTGGCATCTAAACGAGCCACCTATTTTTTAAGCCTGGTTTTAGGAACAACAAATTTGTGCTTGTTCCTAGTATTTACATTATGGATATCACTGTATTTTTTAAACAGATTAATATTTTTATGTGCATACAATAGATTTTCATAAATATACTGAGAAACTACAGTCAGTATATTAATCTCTTTAAATTTGTCTCTGAGGGAGTGTCTAGGACTTAATTTATAAATTGAACGAATTGCTCTTTTTTGTAAAACAAAAATTATCTGAATGTCGGCGGCATTTCCCCACAACAGAATACCGTACGACATTACACTATGAAAATAACTAAAGTATACTAAGCGGGCTGTCTCTAAATCAGTTAAATCATGAATTTTTCTAACGGCGTATGCTGCAGAGCTAAGCTTTTTCCACAATTTATCTATATGGGGGCCCCATTGAAGCTTGGCGTCCAAAGTTATGCCTAAGAACACTGTAGTATCTTCGGGTTTCAACTGTTCACCCTTTATGAGCACACTAGTTTTTACTTGTCTAACATGAGGTATTGTAAACTTAATACATTTAGTTTTTTTCTCGTTAAGAAGTAGGTTATTAACATTAAACCAATTAACTACTTTTTCGAGGGCACTATTTACATTGTCAGTAACCAACTGCTGACGTTTGAGTTTAAATAAAAGTGAAGTGTCGTCTGCAAACAACACTATATCATGTTTATCCTTTATGAGGTAAGGCAAGTCATTTATATAAATAAGAAACAAAAATGGGCCAAGAATTGAGCCCTGGGGTACCCCCATTCTTACTACTGATCCGGGAGATCTTTTTCCGTTAACATCAACTCTCTGAATCCTATCACTTAAATATGAAGTAAGAAGATCCAGAGAGGCATTTCGGATTCCGTAGTGGTGCAGTTTCCTGATTAATGTTTCATGAAGAACGCAATCGAATGCCTTGGACAAATCGCAAAAGATGCCCAAAGCATCGCATTTATCCTCCCATGCATTATGTCCTAAAAGTTCAACACATCAGTAATCGAACGACCCCTTGTACTCGTATATAGCTACGCTCGATAATTATTTCGATCGAATAGTAAAGCAATTGATTTTTTACTTATCGTGAAATAGTTCTGTTAACTTATTGTTATAGTTTTGTCAATTATAGCATAACCTACAATCGCTGCACTAGCGGACCGATGCTATTTATTTTAATGATGAAAGCACGAATATTCGACAATATATCACTGAACATATATTGAATATCGAAAGAATCATTACCTTTATCGCCGCAATTATCGTTGCTATAAACAATTGACACCACATTCACTTTTCACTGCACTTCATACTTGACGAAAACATGTAAATGTATTATTGTATAGCAGCTGTCCACGCGGACGCATCGCTCACTCAAGTAGGAGAGAGACAGATGTCGAACGCTGCCGAACGCGGAGGCCGATTGTGCCTCTTTGTCGCTCGTTCCGCGCTCTCGCTTGCACTCCAAGCCTTAAATGGAACGCCTCAGAGTGAGGTAACGCCGCATGAGTCATGTTTTTTCGTGCGTGCAGCCGGCTCCATCGAATTATAAGACGTTGTACTTCAAAAGAGTTTTACTAACAACAGTTCCCCTTCCAGCCGCAGCTGAACGAGCTGCTGGCGGCGCAGGGCGCGCGCGCCCCCGGCCGCGGCCCGCACGCGCGGCCCTACGACCGCACGCGCTCCGTGTCCGAGTCCGACCGCGCCGCAGCGGCCAGCAGGAACAACAGGTTCCTTGTGCACAGACTCCTTTTGCTCCGTCTACGTTCATACACCAGGGGGCGATCGCTTTATTGGTTTGATCTATCTACGCTTTGGCTGTCCTGGACAAGGGAGCAGCCAGGATATTATTATACATACCAACATTAATAGAATATGAGTGGTATCCTCTACTTTATCACACTCAGAACAATTGGGCAAAAACTAAACCACAACCAAAAACGTTACGTTATGTTATCTACAAGTTAATTCAGTAAATAACTCTATATGATGTTTCTGGTACCAGAAATTTTAACAGAAAAGTTTAGTAAACAGTGGTCATGTCAAATTTGAAAATACTATTTCTAAAATTTTTCAAAGTTCCAACTCAAAAGTCTGATAAAAAAAAATTTGCCAGTTTTTTATTAACTATTCTAGATACCAAATCTAGTCTTAACTCAATACTGGACTCTTTTTGCTTGGACGCCCACATTATGTATTCCTAGGGCGTCCTCGCGGCGTTTCCACTCACGCCTTGTAAATACCTTTTGTTAATCACCTTTCATTCATTCTCTCAACATGAACTATATCTGAAAAGAGGGTTTTACATAGATCCTGTCCATTACATTCATAGATTTGTATTATGGATGTATGTTTCACTTAGCAACATCATAAACAAATCAATGAAACTCATTGTAATAGTTTTGTACAATCAACATCAAAAATCGATAAATACTTTAGTATTTTGAGATTTACTAACATTGATTCCATTTTTTGTTTATTTAGAAAACAATATATTATTAGGTATATACAACTTAAAGCCAAAATATTTAGTTAATACATGAATAAATTAAATATTATAAGAAGAAGAAAACACAATTAATACAGTGTTAATACGTATGGGAAGACAGTGTAGGCCCATCAACAAGTACCAGGTACTTAACTAAATAGAAAATGGTCTACCAGTCTATTAAGCCTACAACGCAGGGCATGAAACCCGTTCATTTTTATTTCCGAAGATACAAAATATTTTTGATACAATTGATATTAGCTTCAAACATTGCTTCATCACATTAAGTTCAGCATTGATTTTGTAACAACATATTAAATAATTAACGAAATATGTTCGAAAAACTTTAGAATAACGGTTAAGGCTACATAGAAAATTAACCGGTTTCCGAGCCCTGCTATAACGTTCTCACATCCACAAAATATTTAAAAAAAAAAGCTATATAAAATATTTTTTAAATAATATTGTATGGCGTTGTGTCATACTACTGTATCTACCCTCACTCACACACACTACCCCTCCAGCAGTAAGTACGTGGGCGGCAGCCGCCCCCCCACCAGCAACAGCAACAGCAACAGCAACAACAACCGCGGCCGCGCCGGCTCCTGCGGCGCACAGAGCGTCGTCGCTAATGCTAGGCCTAGACGTGAGTACAATTTACTTATTTAAAACGGATCAGAATGTTGGCCAAATAGCACATACGAAACTCTTCACTGTACGTGATCCGACACACTCTTGGCCGGTTGTATTCATGGATGCACTGACTGACGGTGAACGAAAAATTTACAAGTTGGTGATCCGCCATCGCTCAGCATAATGCTGCTACCCTATGCGAGACAGAGCCCCAGCACTGTATTTTAGCGACAGCCGACGTTGACGTGAGAATGTCGAGCGGCACATCATACAGGGAGATACAAATTTTAAAAAAAGGCGAGCCTTCAAGTAATCCTATACGATGTGTAACATCTGACATCTCACCTTGGTAATAGCAACAGAAATTACCCCCTCTACTTACGATCTATACAGTGTGTCTTGATAATGTGCACATATTGAAATGAGGGAAACTTAGCTTAATTTTATCGACGGGAAAAATATATTAAAACAATTCAATGTTTTATAGCATTTTTTTCATTCTTGTTCGCTGCTGTGACCCCTGTGTAAACAAATAGGTATAAGTTTTAAACTAAACGATCTATCACAATGAAACCAACTCAGTAATGACTGGAAATAATAGGGCGTCTTCATAAAATAAAAACTAAATAAAAAACTCGTCCTTAATTGTGAATTGTGGTGATTTTATAGCAAAAATCTGATATTTTTTCATACATTTTTACAATGATTGTAAAATATCTCAATAAAAGTCCTGATTACCTACCCTTATTATTCCTTTAAATTACTCTCCATCGTATCAGCTTTCTAAAAGTAAAATTACCATGTTTATTATTCAACCACAACGTTTCCTATCAACTGTTAAAGAAAGTCCTTGCACTCGGCTACGTACTTTACTTTAGCAGGTAGAGATCCTTTATTTTTCTTTTTTTGCCGTCGATATAATTAAGCTTAGTTTCCCTCATTTCGATATGTGCTCATTATGAAGACTCACACTGTACAGTACTAACTAATTCCATGCTCAATCATTCACTTCCGTCTCTTTTCACGAAATCACTACCACAGAAAGCGAGAAGAAAACACACATCAATAAAATAAATATACTTCTGCTATCAATTTTTAAGTCTCGAAGCCGATCTATGCTGGTCGCTTTTCTGTTGAGCAAAATAGGCCGCACGTAAATCTAGTATAAACTGGGCTCTTAGTCTATTGAAACTTCGTATTACGCTAGGCCAGCTCAAGGTCAAAGGGTCAAGGGTCAATAACCAGCGTTTAACGTTCCCACAGCTGGGACACAGACCTCCTCTCTGTGAGAGGGAGTGGGCGGTCATCCACCACTGGGATCAGTGCGAGTTGGTGGATGTCACATGTCTTCGAATTTTGGGTTCTAGGACATGCCGATTCCCTCACGATGTTTTCCTTCACCGTTTTGAGAGCAGTGGTGATGAAATAATTTACACAAAGTGCCTGACTGGGTTCGAACCCACGGTTAGGGACTAGTAAGTCCCACAGATATGCTGAAAAATTACTAATATTAATTAATTTTCGCAGCAACGCCAAAAACGAAGCCAGAATCGGAACCGAAGCAGCTCTCAGCGAAACAGTGATTGTTGTACATAAAGACTACAGTGCATTGTGCTTAATCACCGAGTGTAGAGTTACAACGTTTATTCAGATGCATTTTCTTTTTCTATGTTAAATACTTTTATTAATAATAATAGTGAGTGCTATGACACTTTGTGGTTCGTTATGGCTATACTTAATGGTTATTTACGGAGCCTAGGTGAGTTGAATTTGTATTTAATCTTTCTTTTCTTCTTTTTTAATAATACGTTGCCCCACTCTAGGAGTTTCTCCTGTATTGAGGGTGCGTTTACAAACATTAAAACTCACATACACTTTTATTTTATGAAACTGACAGGAGACCCATATTTTGTATTGATGTTGATTTTTTGTTTTGGTTCAGTGTAAATATTATACTGAGTCGATCTTAGAGCATAAAAGATCTGCTTCGAATCCTGACCAAAGGGAACGTCCATTAATCATGTGAGGCTCGAAAGGGGGGGGGGGGGTTCGGAAAAAACACGAAGAATCATAAGGGGGAGGTATCACGCGAGATTTCTATACCTAAAAGTGGCATGTGACTTTGACTCGCCGACTTTAAATGCAGGTATAAATTAGAATATACCTGTATTTAAAGATAAAATATTCAGAATTTTTATAAGATACAAAAAAATACACGTGATTTTGGGAAGACCAATATCTCACCACGTATCATGGGGGTGGGGGGTAAAAAGTCACTAAAAAATGCCATCACGTGATTAATGGACGACCCTTAACCTATTTCAAATAATTGAAGGGTTTTTTAATTCCTAAATCGAGCTGTGTGTGAATGTAGCCTTTGGCCAATTCGGTTTCAAAGCTTTGAAAGCCTTGAAGTTCGATTGCATAGATTGAATTTGTGTTTCCGATTTTCTAAAAAGTCTATCCAATTTAATTGGTTGTCACATCTCTTGTAATATTGTTTTCGAAACTAGTTTTCGCCTTAAGGTGAAAGCTGCAGAGTAGCCCGCGAAATAAAAATTTTGTTACGTTTTTTCAATATGCAGGTCTGTATCAGCTCGTATGTTGATCAAAATTGATTCGCCACCGTAACTAATATTATATGTATTCACAGAATTATAACGTAATAGTTTTATTTTTAAATAGGTTACATATTTGTTATGGTCGCGAATCATATTTCGATCTAGATACAACAACCTGATGCTGTCCTTCAAATTGCAAAGATGTAAGAAAATTGGAATTTCGCGGTTTACCTCAGCGGGGATGCGCTGAGGTAAACCTTAAAGTCGAGCCAATCTTGTTTAGGGAATGTTGAACAATAATCTAACAATATTTTTTCTTTCTTTCCAGCTTATATGCATCGACAATAAGCAACGCTACGCTCGTATGTTCACGCGTTATCAATTTGACATCTATATAGCTAGATTAAGTATGTACTACCATATAACAATATATATTTATATATTTTTGACATTGTATAAAAATAACGACATTCATCTTGAGAAAATTCAAAATGACATAAAAAAAAACTATTCTGTCGTAGTCTTGGTAGGTTAAGTATTTTTTATCTGTGGCGACTATGGTGCTGCGACATCGACTATCCTCGCATTTTTTTTTTCATCCTCATTCTTGGGAACTCGAGTGACGTGTCTCGAGTTTTTAGCAATAATTTCTATAATAAAACTTGGGTGGGTGTCAATGAGTAATTTTGGGTGTTAATAAGGTTTTGTATGTATAAGTCGGGTTGAATTTAATGTAATATGAACTCATTATTAAATAACTCATTCAAGTTTTTAATCAAAGAGTATTTATTTTGACACTCAGACTCGAGAAAAATTCGCATGAATATCCCTCTAGTTGAAGGTGAGTTACAGTCATACTCGAGTTACCCATCACTCGAGTTACCCCAAATTCAATTGTTTGGATCTCTAGAAAAAAATAAAATATCTTTATGCTGCAATCATAAAAATAAAATGTTTTGTATAATTGTACAGCCGAGTAGTGTCATGTATAAAAATAGTTTAAAAAAATGTATAAATGACAGAAGACTGGAATTTAATTCTGAATTTGCGAGAAAAAATTACAAATGTTGAGAAAATAAGAGATTGGGTAATGCTAACTCGATGTTGAAAATACTTAATGAAATTTTAGTATACTCTTTTTATTTTTTATGTGGACCGTTTGAATTTGGCGATTTTTGTGTGTTTAGGAATTTTTTGAAAGCACGTTTTTGGTTGATAGTATTTAAAATTAAGGCTTTTTTTTAACGCAAAATAAAATCCTACAAATATTTTACTTGATAATTTTGAGCTGTCTTTAAAAACAGCATTTTCTAGACTTTGGCTGAACATCTATTTTGGTTATTTCCAAATACGGTTCATTACCACCTTCTGCCAAGCCTTTTCCCAACCATGTTGGGGCCGTCTTCCAGTCTAACCAGATACAGCTGAATACCAAACACGATTATATATCAATACTAGATTTTGCCCGCGGCTTCGCCCGCGTGGAGGTCATTACACCACGGGAAAAAAAGGTCCCAGTGACCCAGGTCATGGTCTACCCATGTCCCAAATTTCATTGAAATCCGTTCAGCAGATATAGCGTGAAAGGGGAACAAATAAACTCGCTTTCGCATGTTTAATATTAAAGTTGGGATTTAACTAAAATTACTTATTAAAAATAATGCCCTGATTCCTGAAAGTTATTGGTAATTCTGTCATCAAATCATTTATGTAAGATGCTGTGAACAAGCACTTATCATATAAGTTGACTTTGTATTTGTCAGCGAAGGCTTTCAGAAATAAGGTTACGTTTGAAATTCTACTTTACAAAAACGTGATTGAAAAAAATCTTTTAACAAAAATTCGCCGTTATTTAAAACAATCTTCGATAAACGGTTTGCTAGATACTGCCACTTGTATTTATAATATTTAAACTGAGCACACAGTTAATTTAGTACATAACCTTATCGATACGTTGGGATTCAGATAAAACGGTTCTTATACTATGTTCATTTTGAGATGACCAATATGACAGGTAAAATAAACTGCCTTTTACGTGTTCATCTGTGGATAAAAAGCCCACGGCTAAGGTACACACGTGTACTTATCTCGCCTTTGTGAGAAAATATGAGCGGAATCTTCCACTGCGATGTGCGAACAAGGCAAATCTCCGTGCACATCCTATAAGCAGTGAAGGTCGACTTAATAAGATCTTATGAATAACTTTCTTACTTTCAACTTTGAGAGAATTTAGCATTTGTCAGATCAATCACTATAAAATGAACATAATATTTACAGCTTCATAATAATCATTGTGAAGAATGTGAAGAATAAATGGGTAAAAGTGGCTGTATTTCAGTATTTCATAGATGTAAAAAGAAGAAAAATAATAATAAAAAAAAAAAAACATTTAAATATCAGTCTATTTCAAGGCCTTAATAAATAATAAGCTCTACTGCCTGTCAATATACTCGTAGAAAGATATGTAATAGTTTACGCCCCTCATTACATGGGACTAATACTATAACTGTCGAAATGTGGGTGTTACTACACCCTTCTGCCAACCCCTTCGAGAAATACAGGTGTGATGTTATGTTATGACAGATTACACCTGTCAAATAGATAGCAATAATGTCAGAGTCTTTATCATACATAGTTTTGGTGCTATTTTAAATAAAATTGCTTTTTACAACCGTTTTATTTGCATTCCAATGATTTTGATGCGATTTTCAATTGATTCGTGTATTTTTATTACTTGAAAATTGGGTGGAATATCTCTGTGAAATTGACGATTTCGAAGGTAAACAGAGAGAATATTTAAGGCAATATTATACATAAAAAGCAGAATGGATTGAAAATCGTTCCGCCATAAACAATTCGATAATTAAACACTAACTTGCTCAAGTTTTTCTTTATGTATGAGTGTGTATTTGTGGTATGTTCAATGTTGTTAATCCGAATTGAATTTAACAGACAGCGCTTCTAGCGGTGATATACCGTTCTAACAGTTCAAACAGGCAGCGCCGCTAGCGGTTGAATACCGAACTAATAGTACCGACTGACAGCGCCCCCAGTGGTGGGGGCACTGTCTGTGAATTTATTACATTTGACGCCTATACATTTTCGTCTAGATGATAAATGCTTTGAAAATCTTGCCAGATATCTGTTTGGTTCATATTTCGTGTTTGTACTGAGCGTTTACCAAATATGATTTAAAATAAATAAAATTGAAGTTGTTTTTCTTGCAAAGGTCAACAAAGGCAGAATCGTGGTGTAAAAATACTTATATTAAAATTGTATTTTTAATGAATTATCGTTCGTATTTACAAGCTTTGATCTTGTTCAACTTGGTAGTATGTCAAGATCGAACTTCCTTTTGGCCTATCTAGGTGAAGCTTTCTGTATACAACCCCTTCCGATGTTCTTATTGAAAACGTTCAGATTACTTTACGTATCGATAAATAAATAAATATACTGTCTCTGTGCATTCAATTCGGATATAATACCTAGCTAATAAATATTAAAATATATATTTAAAATATTGTGTAAAGGATTCGTATAAGGAATGCTGGTGTGCGAAAAGGCTCTTTTAATTTTTTTTCTAGTGATTAAGTGTGCTTTTATTTTTATTTTTTTGTTGTACACTGTGTCCGTGGTATGTCTATACAAAAAACTAAAAAGAAATAGAAAAAAAAATGGCTGCTTCTTATCGATCACGTCGATAGCACTTCAGCTTTGACCGTTACTCTTCAAAAAACATTGTAAAGTTCTCAAAAACCAGCTTTTTTAACATTTTCGACTGAAACATGCTTGTGTTATTATAAATATTTTTATAAGGCATACCGCGCACTCATTGCGATTCTGTTTAATAATATATATAACTACATTAGGATTATGAATAAAAAAAATAAAAAAACAAGTAGTTTGCTTAGATCGCTTCCAAACCCGACGAGATAGTTCCTATACGGTTATTAATTATTGTTCTTTTTAAGGTTTTACTAAAAATTGTTGACATGAAAACCTTGGCTACACCTGTCTGAAATTAGGTGCAAGATTGTAAGGGACGGCAAATAAAATGTACGACGTATTTTTTTTTTTACAATCTTGTGTTACCAACTGTTTTAGTAGGAGCAAACGCGACTGCTGAGCAAATGGACCTAGATTTTATGTTCAAATTGGTCAAGTGTTTTTAGTTAAAACCTATCATTCAAAATGGCGTTTATACGGCCCAATGATGTATGTATTTTTCTTTGCCTCTCTGTAATGTAGGCAAGAATTTATGGCTTATGATTTTCAATTAAAAATGCTATGAATTAGCAAGGTTTTTGTGTCAATACGGATCCATTTCTTTTCTCCCGTCCTTTAAAGTAGATGCATTATAATTATTGTTTACCATAGATAATTTTGTATTTCATTGTATCGAAACAAATTAGTATTGAAGCGATCAAGAGCCGAGGTGTTATATTTATACGCGGGCACAAAATTGGTCTTTTTTGACGTTGAAAACTCCGATTTGAAATGAAATTCTTCAGTATAGTAGTCTCTTGGAAAATAATAATTATTTTAAAGTTATCTTATTCTAATTTGTTTTCTTATTTTAGGGTTGTATGGATTCTTATCCGATTGCATTTTTGCTGATTTATGGCATCATTAAATATGTTTTATTTTTTTCTCGTCGAAGCGACGTCTTAATAGACATAATTGGATAAACTTTTGAGAATAATTCCGAACTACAAAACAAATATTGGATTTTTTCAGTTGCCCCTAAAGTGACACAAGCGCCTTTTTCTATCAAAATTAAACTAATCTGGATTGCAAGCTATAGTAGTTAATATTCATAACGAAAAATCACTGGATTAATTCCGCCAATCACCGTTCAATTTTGTTTTTAAAATGGCGATGTCAGCTGTCATAATTTTAATTAGAGTCACAATACAGCTGTATACTTCGGAGTTTCATCTAGTATATACTTCTATAGTGTGATACCCTAGCTGTAGCTTCGCTCACGTGGTATTAGTAATGTTAAAATCGCCTCCACGTGTGGAGATAGTTGGGCGCTCCTTGAACAGTCAACCTCGCTAACACCGATACGAGAGTTACACTGAAATAAATGTTTGCATAACTGTTAACAAAGTAACTGAACCACCTAGTTCGGTTTATTATTTATTTCAGTGTATAAGTAAGTGATAGAATTTATTCGATATTTTGTTACTGCGCATTTTGCTCCCCCCTATGACATGGGACTTAAAACATAACTGTTGAAATGTGGGTGTCATTTTTACCAGTATTTGACAGAAAGGTGTCAAAAAAACGCTCTTTTATTGGGACAGCCGTGATTGTGTGATCTTTCACCACTTCCAAAACCGTAGTTTAATTGAAATGGCGTAGGAGAAATATTATTCGGAATGATTCCTAAGAGTTTCACGGAAAGTTTCCCGCGTATAAATATAACGTCATGAAATTCTTATGGCGGGATAATCGTTAAGTTGTTTTTTAAGTTCATTCGTTGCAATTTTTTTTTCTTATTGTAAGCGCGCCAAAGGTGTTGAAGACAAGTGTTAAGAAACACTTAGGTTTACTGTATAAATGAAAAATATAAAAAAAATATCTTGCTAATAAACTAAGGCTTGGTAATTATTATTGAAACTGTGCAAAATGGCGGGTAGACGAAACATTTTGATACTTGAAAATGTTAAAACTATTTGTCTATTTGCCATAGTGCAGAGTGAACATAAAGTAGGTTCAATATCTCCAGTGCATTCAATTTTTAGTTTGTCAATTTTCTTTTCGGTAAATCTTTGGTTGTTGTAAAATAATATTAAAAAAAAAATTGCGTAGAAGTTTCAAAAAAATTAGTCAATGTAGGTAGGGTTAGTTCAGAAATTAAGTGAAAATTGTTTTTTTTTTTAAGATTTGCTTCGTCGAGTGACGTAGACAGTTGTATGTAACGATTTTTAAAAGAAATTTGCATTTTAGCTATCACTGTCTTGTCGCAAGACGCGGTAAGTAAGGCTGTAAGTTAAATATACATATTATATTTGAAGTAAATAAATTAATAATAAAACCACACTTGGGGCTTTTATTTTTTACCCTTATTCCCTTAGTAGAAATACTGCACTGAGTACTTACTTTCAATAGCCTTGCCGCTTGCTGCGAATCCTGGCTACTCTTCACGATGTCTACTGCTGCAGTATTGCCATAATAAACACTATGCCAACCGGACTGTTCTTTAGAAGTGTCACCGTGAAAACTTAGGCAAAGTGAGCTGTCGAAAGTGTCAATCCCTTCCCTTGGAATGACAGATAGGATAAGTTTTGACGGTAAGATTTTCACAGAATAGACCGGCTGGGTTTCGCTGTGAAACCCAGTATGATGTACATTTTCGTAGTAAATGTGATGAAATTGCTAGAAAAGTGGTGCAGGTGATTGCTGATGGATGGCTACAGAAGATCAGTCCCGTACGGTATATCGAATTACCCTTGAACGATATAACTGTCTACAGAAAGCATGGTTTACCGACGAACGGTAATACGAGAAAACTATTAGTCGATACCATTATTTAGCGACAGCACGTTTCGCCGAATAACGCTACATAGAATGAATGGTTGGCCGATACCAAGATTTGCCGATGTCATGGTTCGCCGGAACACGCTTGAACTAAATACTCCTTTATCGATAGCAGTTGCATGACAATGGCATGACAATGGGATCGTGTTGGAATGACTGCATTTATAAAAATAGCAGACTTGGGCCCCAGAGCGTATATACATTCTTTGCCAGATTGAATCATTTGGGTTAGGTTAGGTTAGAACAGTGACCATTAACGCGCGAAGGCGAGCGAGCGAAGCGAGCGTGCCGCGGCAACGGCCGCCGAGCGCCAGGTCCCCTCTATTGTTGGTAAATTCAGTTACCAAAACAAAAACTCTTCATCAATATCCAATTTAACTAAATTACTATACGTTTAAATACTACCCTTCAATAAATTACAATTTTGTATCTAATTTTATATTTTTTTTTGCTGATCTCATTATGTGTCATATTTTTTTTGCTGCAATCGATAAAGCAAACTGCTATCGATAAAGGATTATTTAGTTCAAGCGTGTTCCGGCGAACCATGACATCGGCAAATCTTGGTATCGGCCAACCATTCATTCTATGTAGCGTTATTCGGCGAAACGTGCTGTCGCTAAATAATGGTATCGACTAATAGTTTTCTCGTATTACCGTTCGTCGGTGAACCATGCTTTCTGTAGACAGTTATATCGTTCAAGGGTAATTCGATATACCGTACGGGACTCACAGAAGATATACTGCGCTGATCACAAATATGTTTGTAGAGGTTGTGGTATTTTGCTATTCTAAACCACATCCTTATTATATTTATACCTATATTTACCTTTGAATGGGCTACTATGTCCATTAAATCCTTTTAAGGCTCCGTGCACGAAAAAAACCCCTTTTCGTCAATTTCTTATCGAATTGTGAGAAAGCTTGAAATAATTGAAACATTAAGTGTATGTAACTATAGAAGTACAGTTTTCGTGGTGCTAAACCATTCGTGTCAGTCACACAGCACCTGTTAATAGTTTCATAATTTTTGTGCTCTCGAAAATATAGTATATTGCGCCTTTGATTTATTCAATGAAGATATTATATAATCATAATATAAAAATTTGATTTTATCTCAAGGATAGCTGAAGCCCAGTGTGTCATTTTTAAATTTCTTGATATGGTTTGCAAAATAATAGGAAAAAATACAGTAATGACTGGGTTTTTAAAAAATTCAACATTATTTTTCTGCTATATTTTGTATCGAAGTTGAAAAAATTGCTTCCCCCACATGCAAGTAGACCATACAATAATGTTGATTATATTTTTTAATTTTCAAAATCAATAAAAGTAGTGTCTTGTAAAAAGATGATCAAACGTCAGTCTCGCGTCATTTTTCGGAAAACTTGTTGCGAATATTAGTGATTTTCCATGAATACTTAATCTATTTGAAAAATCCCTTTCCGCCACATGCTAAACAAAGAACTCGACATTTCAAATCACAAATAATCATGTTAAATTTCTTTTTCCCTTTCTCACAACCAATGAACAAAATTGATCAAAATCAGCCGATTTCGTGCACGGATGAAGCATTGATTTTGTAACAAAATATTAAATAATTAACGAAATTTGTTCGAAAACCTTTATAATAACGGTTAAGGTTACATAGAAAATTATCCGGTTTCCGAGCCGTGGTGGTAATGGCCACGATTTACGAGTTGCAGGTCGTGGGTTCGACCCCAGCGGGCATTTTATTTTGTATAAATAATTTCATCACCACTGCTCTTAAAAACTGTGAAGGAAAACATCGTGAGGCAACCGGCATGTCCTAGAGCCAAAAATTCGCCGACATGTGACATCTACCAACCCGCACTGGGCCCGCGTGGTGGAGTACGGTTCACTCGCTCTCACAGAGAGGAGGCCTGTGTTCCAGCAGTACAGTAATTTCTATTATTTATCCTCTCTTTTCCCCCTCTTTTCTCCCTTTGTCCCGTGTGGTGCCAGACGTAAAGAATAGCACCATCACATTTCTAAAAAGGCGACTAAGGGACTTACAAGAGAATGAGCAGCAGCGTTCTCTATGCATTTTAACACCATACTGCGGTCGCCAACCCGCCTGCCAAGCGTGGCGATTATGGCAACCCCCCCTTTGGGGGAGGCCTATGTCCAGCAGTGGACGTTTTTTGGCTGAAATGATGATGAATGATCCTCTCTTTTATACTTATATTTCAGAGCGCAAGAAGCTTGGAATCGGCCAGTCTCAAGAGATGAGAACGCTGTTCAGATTCTGGTCGTTCTTCCTACGAGATCACTTCAACCGCACCATGTATAATGAATTCAGGTAAGTTATTTAATGATGACTTTTTACATTTTTATGCATAGTTTCTGCCGCAACATGCACCGCGGAAGCATTCACAACAAGTAATGGCTACAAAAAAGCCATTTTGGACTTGTTGTGTTAAAGTGGTATCCTGGAATCGTTTTCTAGATCAGGTAATCCCTAATTCAGAGCCGCTAACCCGTCATACTTTTCATACAAACGCTTGTACGTGATTATGGCGTTGTAACACATCTTTCTATGAATTTTTAGTACTAATAGGTATCTTGTGCACTGTATCTAGGTTTCTATGAAATTAAAAAATAACAATTTGCAGAAACAAATTCAGTATAAGCCAGCAAAAATCTGCTTTTTTGCACAATTTTTACCTGAACTCTGCCCGTTCATATTGTACTCATAAATTGTAGAAAACCTCATTTATTTTACAAACTTGTAAGGGTTACTCAAAAACACGTATTTCCTTTAAAACTATATCTAGTTTTTAAAATGATTGACATCATCAGGTCGGCGTTTCCTATCTGATTACTCTGAGAAGAAAGGCCGAAACAAACTCAGAGGTCACAGTCTCTTTTAAAGTCTCTTATAATCTTGGTCAGACCATGTGAAGACCATGTAGATTGGTGCCTGAAATGGTATTTTGATGAAAGAACCATACAGAGTATATTTTGTTTCTTAACTCTCTAGGTTCATAAAATCCTACTGAATGATTATTTCAGCAATAGTCATTCAATAGGATTTTACGAAGAGAGTTGGTTGTATTGCGGATTCTAATGATTAAAATTCTGTAAAGCCATATTTGTTACGGCCGCGAATCATATTTAGATCAACATACAACCTGTTACTGACCTGCAAATTGCAAAAACTTAAACCCCTTAATAGCAAATTGGCTTGCTCCTTTTAAAAGAAACGATTTGAAAAAGGCGGCGATAATCGTGCCATCTCACTCCAACATTATACTGTGCAAGTCTAGGGCATGGCTCCTTTGTTTGGCCGCCATTTTCAATTCGTTTCTTCAATGGTGTGGGTTATAAACTGGCGAAACTTCAGAGTACCATAAACCTCTGTCTACCTCTTCTGGGAACAAAGGCGTGATATTACTAATATATCCCTATAACTTACAGGAAACTAGCCAACGAGGACGCTACCGCCGGCTTCCGCTACGGCCTGGAATGCCTGTTCCGTTTCTACTCGTACGGGCTCGAGCGGAAGTTGCGCCCCGAGCTGTACCAGCACTTCCAGATTGAGACCATGGCTGACTACGAAAACGGTAAGACAATAAATTATTACCTTTGCATTGTTCCCACTGTACCGTGATGAGTTTTTTAAGGGTCCGTACCTCGAAAGGTAACAACGGAATCCTTATAGAATCATTCTCGTCTGTCTGTCACAGCAGATTTCCTCCGAATCTACTGGACCGATTAAGTTAAAATTTGGTACAACACGAACGTGTAACATAAATAAATGTATTTTGAATATGATGGTCACTAATGGGGGGCAAAGGAGAAACGTAATACGAATAAACGTATTTTCTTTCTTTCTTCTTTTCTGTCTAAAACAATTCAATTTTTTTTTTAATCATTTTGTCGAGTGTTTGCGTGACTTCGTATCTATTGGTTTTACTGAACTGCATGTGTAGTTGTGACGTAGGGACAAACTGGTGGAACTGGACACACCGGGTTCCGGGTAATATGTAATTTTTAACCCGGGGTCCGCTGCGCCATGTTTTCGTGTTTTAAAGAAATATAAACATCCGAATTGATTAATTTATTTTTAATATGGGGTTCACTTTTGGGGGATTAATAAAAAAAAACAAGTTTCTGTGACATTAAATGAAAGGACTGGTTACGAGGATTAAAAAAAAAAAGTTATTAAAGAAAAACCATCAATTTATGGTCCGGATAGTGTCATTGGTTGCTTTTTATCCGAAAATATGCACTGCTCCTGTGCTCCGCGGAAGCAAAACAACTGAAACAGTTAGAATTTAAACTACAAGCACACCGGGGCCCTGCAAGTGGAGCCCAAGCTAATGGGATTCCTAGAAAACTTCCAGAGCATCGAAGACTTTAGAGTGCTGGAGGTGAGTTGAAGGATCTTAATCATTGGGTACTGGGCATACTTTTTTTTGATACATCTATAACGCAGATAGCACACCTCCGCCGCGAAAACATAGCAGCTAAACCGCAATAGTTCAATTGTACTTGTTCGCGTCATGTTCTGCTATTTAATCAACATACAACCTGACACAGATCTGCAAATTGCAAAAAAACTGAAGAAAATTTGAATTTCGCGGGCTACCTTAGCGCATCCCCCTTAAAATGCCAAAATTACTCCTCATTGAACGTGACGGTAATTGTTTATTTAGGGCGATAGCCCCTCAAATAAATAAATTAATGGGTGCTAAGTTTCGACCACTTGTCTGTACGTCGAGACCTCGCTACATATGTTTCGTTGAATCGAGGTAACGACAGAATTTACTTAGCACTTGAATTTCTTCCTAACATCAATATTTCCCAGGAACGAATAATAACAAAATATATAACCGCGCAGTTTAACGAGACGTTCTGGGGAGGAGAAGATATCCTAATCATCGCGTCCAAACTTTATTTTGTAAATGTGTATGTGCACTTATGTAATGAGAACACGCGAATCAGTAACCGGCAACGTACAAGTCTTCTATAAAGACCAGCACTATGATAGCTTGGTCACGATCGAAGTTGAACAATACAACAGTAACCTTCAAACTCTAACGCCGGAATCAACTAACTCCAAAACACCAGAACATGCCGAAAACGTAGTTAATCAGTACAGCATACGCGAGGTGTCACTCCTAGATAGTCGTGACGAGTGGTCAGAAGTCCGAAAGTCTGACAACCAGTCTTACGAGTGACTGGGTTCTGCGGGTTAGATAGGCAGTCGCTTCATGTAAAATACTGGTATTCAGCTGCGTCCAGTTAGACTGGAAGCTGAAGACTGTTAATTTTTTCTACCGATCTCATTATTTTGTAAAAATAGTACATTGTGATACAACGGTGGAAATTAGGTTATTAATGACACGACTTTGCAATAACCTACACACCCGTGTATCACACGACGTTTTCCAATACATTTGCGGGAAATAGTAAAAAACAAATCAAAGAATATATTAAAATTTTCAGAAAATGGCGCGTTTTTGCAACTTGACAATTTTTTTATTTACAACGGAAACAGCCTATACAGCCTATTCGATTTTTGACAAATGTTGATGTAAAAGTAATTAAATTAAAATTTGTAATTAAATATTATATATTAAAGAACCATTTAAAAGACTTTTGAAAATTCAATGCTAAGACGTACGGACTCATTCATTTTTCCTCGTATAAAATCTATCCCATTTTATTCTATGTACGAAAATTCCTTGCTAAACTAAATTTTTTAATTGTCTTATAAATTTAAAACTAATGATAGAGCTCGTAAACAAAAGTCACAACCGCGTAACAGAAAGATGCCTATGCAAAAGATTTAATTTTCGAATCACTATTATAGCCTCTGAGAGTACGCCATGTTTAACAACTGTGTTGAAAGAAGTGTTTTACTAACGACAGTTCCCCTCCCAGCCACAACTGAACGAGCTGCTGGCGGCGCAGGGCGCGCGCGCCCCCGGCCGCGGCCCGCACGCGCGGCCCTACGACCGCACGCGCTCCGTGTCCGAGTCCGACCGCGCCGCAGCGGCCAGCAGGAACAACAGGTTCCTTGTGCACAGACTCCTTTTGCTCCGTCTACGTTCATACACCAGGGGGCGATCGCTTTATTGGTTTGATCTATCTACGCTTTGGCTGTCCTGGACAAGGGAGCAGCCAGGATATTATTATACATACCAACATTAATAGAATATGAGTGGTATCCTCTACTTTATCACACTCAGAACAATTGGGCAAAAACTAAACCACAACCAAAAACGTTACGTTATGTTATCTACAAGTTAATTCAGTAAATAACTCTATATGATGTTTCTGGTACCAGAAATTTTAACAGAAAAGTTTAGTAAACAGTGGTCATGTCAAATTTGAAAATACTATTTCTAAAATTTTTCAAAGTTCCAACTCAAAAGTCTGATAAAAAAAAATTTGCCAGTTTTTTATTAACTATTCTAGATACCAAATCTAGTCTTAACTCAATACTGGACTCTTTTTGCTTGGACGCCCACATTATGTATTCCTAGGGCGTCCTCGCGGCGTTTCCACTCACGCCTTGTAAATACCTTTTGTTAATCACCTTTCATTCATTCTCTCAACATGAACTATATCTGAAAAGAGGGTTTTACATAGATCCTGTCCATTACATTCATAGATTTGTATTATGGATGTATGTTTCACTTAGCAACATCATAAACAAATCAATGAAACTCATTGTAATAGTTTTGTACAATCAACATCAAAAATCGATAAATACTTTAGTATTTTGAGATTTACTAACATTGATTCCATTTTTTGTTTATTTAGAAAACAATATATTATTAGGTATATACAACTTAAAGCCAAAATATTTAGTTAATACATGAATAAATTAAATATTATAAGAAGAAGAAAACACAATTAATACAGTGTTAATACGTATGGGAAGACAGTGTAGGCCCATCAACAAGTACCAGGTACTTAACTAAATAGAAAATGGTCTACCAGTCTATTAAGCCTACAACGCAGGGCATGAAACCCGTTCATTTTTATTTCCGAAGATACAAAATATTTTTGATACAATTGATATTAGCTTCAAACATTGCTTCATCACATTAAGTTCAGCATTGATTTTGTAACAACATATTAAATAATTAACGAAATATGTTCGAAAAACTTTAGAATAACGGTTAAGGCTACATAGAAAATTAACCGGTTTCCGAGCCCTGCTATAACGTTCTCACATCCACAAAATATTTAAAAAAAAAAGCTATATAAAATATTTTTTAAATAATATTGTATGGCGTTGTGTCATACTACTGTATCTACCCTCACTCACACACACTACCCCTCCAGCAGTAAGTACGTGGGCGGCAGCCGCCCCCCCACCAGCAACAGCAACAGCAACAGCAACAACAACCGCGGCCGCGCCGGCTCCTGCGGCGCACAGAGCGTCGTCGCTAATGCTAGGCCTAGACGTGAGTACAATTTACTTATTTAAAACGGATCAGAATGTTGGCCAAATAGCACATACGAAACTCTTCACTGTACGTGATCCGACACACTCTTGGCCGGTTGTATTCATGGATGCACTGACTGACGGTGAACGAAAAATTTACAAGTTGGTGATCCGCCATCGCTCAGCATAATGCTGCTACCCTATGCGAGACAGAGCCCCAGCACTGTATTTTAGCGACAGCCGACGTTGACGTGAGAATGTCGAGCGGCACATCATACAGGGAGATACAAATTTTAAAAAAAGGCGAGCCTTCAAGTAATCCTATACGATGTGTAACATCTGACATCTCACCTTGGTAATAGCAACAGAAATTACCCCCTCTACTTACGATCTATACAGTGTGTCTTGATAATGTGCACATATTGAAATGAGGGAAACTTAGCTTAATTTTATCGACGGGAAAAATATATTAAAACAATTCAATGTTTTATAGCATTTTTTTCATTCTTGTTCGCTGCTGTGACCCCTGTGTAAACAAATAGGTATAAGTTTTAAACTAAACGATCTATCACAATGAAACCAACTCAGTAATGACTGGAAATAATAGGGCGTCTTCATAAAATAAAAACTAAATAAAAAACTCGTCCTTAATTGTGAATTGTGGTGATTTTATAGCAAAAATCTGATATTTTTTCATACATTTTTACAATGATTGTAAAATATCTCAATAAAAGTCCTGATTACCTACCCTTATTATTCCTTTAAATTACTCTCCATCGTATCAGCTTTCTAAAAGTAAAATTACCATGTTTATTATTCAACCACAACGTTTCCTATCAACTGTTAAAGAAAGTCCTTGCACTCGGCTACGTACTTTACTTTAGCAGGTAGAGATCCTTTATTTTTCTTTTTTTGCCGTCGATATAATTAAGCTTAGTTTCCCTCATTTCGATATGTGCTCATTATGAAGACTCACACTGTACAGTACTAACTAATTCCATGCTCAATCATTCACTTCCGTCTCTTTTCACGAAATCACTACCACAGAAAGCGAGAAGAAAACACACATCAATAAAATAAATATACTTCTGCTATCAATTTTTAAGTCTCGAAGCCGATCTATGCTGGTCGCTTTTCTGTTGAGCAAAATAGGCCGCACGTAAATCTAGTATAAACTGGGCTCTTAGTCTATTGAAACTTCGTATTACGCTAGGCCAGCTCAAGGTCAAAGGGTCAAGGGTCAATAACCAGCGTTTAACGTTCCCACAGCTGGGACACAGACCTCCTCTCTGTGAGAGGGAGTGGGCGGTCATCCACCACTGGGATCAGTGCGAGTTGGTGGATGTCACATGTCTTCGAATTTTGGGTTCTAGGACATGCCGATTCCCTCACGATGTTTTCCTTCACCGTTTTGAGAGCAGTGGTGATGAAATAATTTACACAAAGTGCCTGACTGGGTTCGAACCCACGGTTAGGGACTAGTAAGTCCCACAGATATGCTGAAAAATTACTAATATTAATTAATTTTCGCAGCAACGCCAAAAACGAAGCCAGAATCGGAACCGAAGCAGCTCTCAGCGAAACAGTGATTGTTGTACATAAAGACTACAGTGCATTGTGCTTAATCACCGAGTGTAGAGTTACAACGTTTATTCAGATGCATTTTCTTTTTCTATGTTAAATACTTTTATTAATAATAATAGTGAGTGCTATGACACTTTGTGGTTCGTTATGGCTATACTTAATGGTTATTTACGGAGCCTAGGTGAGTTGAATTTGTATTTAATCTTTCTTTTCTTCTTTTTTAATAATACGTTGCCCCACTCTAGGAGTTTCTCCTGTATTGAGGGTGCGTTTACAAACATTAAAACTCACATACACTTTTATTTTATGAAACTGACAGGAGACCCATATTTTGTATTGATGTTGATTTTTTGTTTTGGTTCAGTGTAAATATTATACTGAGTCGATCTTAGAGCATAAAAGATCTGCTTCGAATCCTGACCAAAGGGAACGTCCATTAATCATGTGAGGCTCGAAAGGGGGGGGGGGGGTTCGGAAAAAACACGAAGAATCATAAGGGGGAGGTATCACGCGAGATTTCTATACCTAAAAGTGGCATGTGACTTTGACTCGCCGACTTTAAATGCAGGTATAAATTAGAATATACCTGTATTTAAAGATAAAATATTCAGAATTTTTATAAGATACAAAAAAATACACGTGATTTTGGGAAGACCAATATCTCACCACGTATCATGGGGGTGGGGGGTAAAAAGTCACTAAAAAATGCCATCACGTGATTAATGGACGACCCTTAACCTATTTCAAATAATTGAAGGGTTTTTTAATTCCTAAATCGAGCTGTGTGTGAATGTAGCCTTTGGCCAATTCGGTTTCAAAGCTTTGAAAGCCTTGAAGTTCGATTGCATAGATTGAATTTGTGTTTCCGATTTTCTAAAAAGTCTATCCAATTTAATTGGTTGTCACATCTCTTGTAATATTGTTTTCGAAACTAGTTTTCGCCTTAAGGTGAAAGCTGCAGGGTAGCCCGCGAAATAAAAATTTTGTTACGTTTTTTCAATATGCAGGTCTGTATCAGCTCGTATGTTGATCAAAATTGATTCGCCACCGTAACTAATATTATATGTATTCACAGAATTATAACGTAATAGTTTTATTTTTAAATAGGTTACATATTTGTTATGGTCGCGAATCATATTTCGATCTAGATACAACAACCTGATGCTGTCCTTCAAATTGCAAAGATGTAAGAAAATTGGAATTTCGCGGTTTACCTCAGCGGGGATGCGCTGAGGTAAACCTTAAAGTCGAGCCAATCTTGTTTAGGGAATGTTGAACAATAATCTAACAATATTTTTTCTTTCTTTCCAGCTTATATGCATCGACAATAAGCAACGCTACGCTCGTATGTTCACGCGTTATCAATTTGACATCTATATAGCTAGATTAAGTATGTACTACCATATAACAAAATATATTTATATATTTTTGACATTGTATAAAAATAACGACATTCATCTTGAGAAAATTCAAAATGACATAAAAAAAAACTATTCTGTCGTAGTCTTGGTAGGTTAAGTATTTTTTATCTGTGGCGACTATGGTGCTGCGACATCGACTATCCTCGCATTTTTTTTTTCATCCTCATTCTTGGGAACTCGAGTGACGTGTCTCGAGTTTTTAGCAATAATTTCTATAATAAAACTTGGGTGGGTGTCAATGAGTAATTTTGGGTGTTAATAAGGTTTTGTATGTATAAGTCGGGTTGAATTTAATGTAATATGAACTCATTATTAAATAACTCATTCAAGTTTTTAATCAAAGAGTATTTATTTTGACACTCAGACTCGAGAAAAATTCGCATGAATATCCCTCTAGTTGAAGGTGAGTTACAGTCATACTCGAGTTACCCATCACTCGAGTTACCCCAAATTCAATTGTTTGGATCTCTAGAAAAAAATAAAATATCTTTATGCTGCAATCATAAAAATAAAATGTTTTGTATAATTGTACAGCCGAGTAGTGTCATGTATAAAAATAGTTTAAAAAAATGTATAAATGACAGAAGACTGGAATTTAATTCTGAATTTGCGAGAAAAAATTACAAATGTTGAGAAAATAAGAGATTGGGTAATGCTAACTCGATGTTGAAAATACTTAATGAAATTTTAGTATACTCTTTTTATTTTTTATGTGGACCGTTTGAATTTGGCGATTTTTGTGTGTTTAGGAATTTTTTGAAAGCACGTTTTTGGTTGATAGTATTTAAAATTAAGGCTTTTTTTTAACGCAAAATAAAATCCTACAAATATTTTACTTGATAATTTTGAGCTGTCTTTAAAAACAGCATTTTCTAGACTTTGGCTGAACATCTATTTTGGTTATTTCCAAATACGGTTCATTACCACCTTCTGCCAAGCCTTTTCCCAACCATGTTGGGGCCGTCTTCCAGTCTAACCAGATACAGCTGAATACCAAACACGATTATATATCAATACTAGATTTTGCCCGCGGCTTCGCCCGCGTGGAGGTCATTACACCACGGGAAAAAAAGGTCCCAGTGACCCAGGTCATGGTCTACCCATGTCCCAAATTTCATTGAAATCCGTTCAGCAGATATAGCGTGAAAGGGGAACAAATAAACTCGCTTTCGCATGTTTAATATTAAAGTTGGGATTTAACTAAAATTACTTATTAAAAATAATGCCCTGATTCCTGAAAGTTATTGGTAATTCTGTCATCAAATCATTTATGTAAGATGCTGTGAACAAGCACTTATCATATAAGTTGACTTTGTATTTGTCAGCGAAGGCTTTCAGAAATAAGGTTACGTTTGAAATTCTACTTTACAAAAACGTGATTGAAAAAAATCTTTTAACAAAAATTCGCCGTTATTTAAAACAATCTTCGATAAACGGTTTGCTAGATACTGCCACTTGTATTTATAATATTTAAACTGAGCACACAGTTAATTTAGTACATAACCTTATCGATACGTTGGGATTCAGATAAAACGGTTCTTATACTATGTTCATTTTGAGATGACCAATATGACAGGTAAAATAAACTGCCTTTTACGTGTTCATCTGTGGATAAAAAGCCCACGGCTAAGGTACACACGTGTACTTATCTCGCCTTTGTGAGAAAATATGAGCGGAATCTTCCACTGCGATGTGCGAACAAGGCAAATCTCCGTGCACATCCTATAAGCAGTGAAGGTCGACTTAATAAGATCTTATGAATAACTTTCTTACTTTCAACTTTGAGAGAATTTAGCATTTGTCAGATCAATCACTATAAAATGAACATAATATTTACAGCTTCATAATAATCATTGTGAAGAATGTGAAGAATAAATGGGTAAAAGTGGCTGTATTTCAGTATTTCATAGATGTAAAAAGAAGAAAAATAATAATAAAAAAAAAAAAACATTTAAATATCAGTCTATTTCAAGGCCTTAATAAATAATAAGCTCTACTGCCTGTCAATATACTCGTAGAAAGATATGTAATAGTTTACGCCCCTCATTACATGGGACTAATACTATAACTGTCGAAATGTGGGTGTTACTACACCCTTCTGCCAACCCCTTCGAGAAATACAGGTGTGATGTTATGTTATGACAGATTACACCTGTCAAATAGATAGCAATAATGTCAGAGTCTTTATCATACATAGTTTTGGTGCTATTTTAAATAAAATTGCTTTTTACAACCGTTTTATTTGCATTCCAATGATTTTGATGCGATTTTCAATTGATTCGTGTATTTTTATTACTTGAAAATTGGGTGGAATATCTCTGTGAAATTGACGATTTCGAAGGTAAACAGAGAGAATATTTAAGGCAATATTATACATAAAAAGCAGAATGGATTGAAAATCGTTCCGCCATAAACAATTCGATAATTAAACACTAACTTGCTCAAGTTTTTCTTTATGTATGAGTGTGTATTTGTGGTATGTTCAATGTTGTTAATCCGAATTGAATTTAACAGACAGCGCTTCTAGCGGTGATATACCGTTCTAACAGTTCAAACAGGCAGCGCCGCTAGCGGTTGAATACCGAACTAATAGTACCGACTGACAGCGCCCCCAGTGGTGGGGGCACTGTCTGTGAATTTATTACATTTGACGCCTATACATTTTCGTCTAGATGATAAATGCTTTGAAAATCTTGCCAGATATCTGTTTGGTTCATATTTCGTGTTTGTACTGAGCGTTTACCAAATATGATTTAAAATAAATAAAATTGAAGTTGTTTTTCTTGCAAAGGTCAACAAAGGCAGAATCGTGGTGTAAAAATACTTATATTAAAATTGTATTTTTAATGAATTATCGTTCGTATTTACAAGCTTTGATCTTGTTCAACTTGGTAGTATGTCAAGATCGAACTTCCTTTTGGCCTATCTAGGTGAAGCTTTCTGTATACAACCCCTTCCGATGTTCTTATTGAAAACGTTCAGATTACTTTACGTATCGATAAATAAATAAATATACTGTCTCTGTGCATTCAATTCGGATATAATACCTAGCTAATAAATATTAAAATATATATTTAAAATATTGTGTAAAGGATTCGTATAAGGAATGCTGGTGTGCGAAAAGGCTCTTTTAATTTTTTTTCTAGTGATTAAGTGTGCTTTTATTTTTATTTTTTTGTTGTACACTGTGTCCGTGGTATGTCTATACAAAAAACTAAAAAGAAATAGAAAAAAAAATGGCTGCTTCTTATCGATCACGTCGATAGCACTTCAGCTTTGACCGTTACTCTTCAAAAAACATTGTAAAGTTCTCAAAAACCAGCTTTTTTAACATTTTCGACTGAAACATGCTTGTGTTATTATAAATATTTTTATAAGGCATACCGCGCACTCATTGCGATTCTGTTTAATAATATATATAACTACATTAGGATTATGAATAAAAAAAATAAAAAAACAAGTAGTTTGCTTAGATCGCTTCCAAACCCGACGAGATAGTTCCTATACGGTTATTAATTATTGTTCTTTTTAAGGTTTTACTAAAAATTGTTGACATGAAAACCTTGGCTACACCTGTCTGAAATTAGGTGCAAGATTGTAAGGGACGGCAAATAAAATGTACGACGTATTTTTTTTTTTACAATCTTGTGTTACCAACTGTTTTAGTAGGAGCAAACGCGACTGCTGAGCAAATGGACCTAGATTTTATGTTCAAATTGGTCAAGTGTTTTTAGTTAAAACCTATCATTCAAAATGGCGTTTATACGGCCCAATGATGTATGTATTTTTCTTTGCCTCTCTGTAATGTAGGCAAGAATTTATGGCTTATGATTTTCAATTAAAAATGCTATGAATTAGCAAGGTTTTTGTGTCAATACGGATCCATTTCTTTTCTCCCGTCCTTTAAAGTAGATGCATTATAATTATTGTTTACCATAGATAATTTTGTATTTCATTGTATCGAAACAAATTAGTATTGAAGCGATCAAGAGCCGAGGTGTTATATTTATACGCGGGCACAAAATTGGTCTTTTTTGACGTTGAAAACTCCGATTTGAAATGAAATTCTTCAGTATAGTAGTCTCTTGGAAAATAATAATTATTTTAAAGTTATCTTATTCTAATTTGTTTTCTTATTTTAGGGTTGTATGGATTCTTATCCGATTGCATTTTTGCTGATTTATGGCATCATTAAATATGTTTTATTTTTTTCTCGTCGAAGCGACGTCTTAATAGACATAATTGGATAAACTTTTGAGAATAATTCCGAACTACAAAACAAATATTGGATTTTTTCAGTTGCCCCTAAAGTGACACAAGCGCCTTTTTCTATCAAAATTAAACTAATCTGGATTGCAAGCTATAGTAGTTAATATTCATAACGAAAAATCACTGGATTAATTCCGCCAATCACCGTTCAATTTTGTTTTTAAAATGGCGATGTCAGCTGTCATAATTTTAATTAGAGTCACAATACAGCTGTATACTTCGGAGTTTCATCTAGTATATACTTCTATAGTGTGATACCCTAGCTGTAGCTTCGCTCACGTGGTATTAGTAATGTTAAAATCGCCTCCACGTGTGGAGATAGTTGGGCGCTCCTTGAACAGTCAACCTCGCTAACACCGATACGAGAGTTACACTGAAATAAATGTTTGCATAACTGTTAACAAAGTAACTGAACCACCTAGTTCGGTTTATTATTTATTTCAGTGTATAAGTAAGTGATAGAATTTATTCGATATTTTGTTACTGCGCATTTTGCTCCCCCCTATGACATGGGACTTAAAACATAACTGTTGAAATGTGGGTGTCATTTTTACCAGTATTTGACAGAAAGGTGTCAAAAAAACGCTCTTTTATTGGGACAGCCGTGATTGTGTGATCTTTCACCACTTCCAAAACCGTAGTTTAATTGAAATGGCGTAGGAGAAATATTATTCGGAATGATTCCTAAGAGTTTCACGGAAAGTTTCCCGCGTATAAATATAACGTCATGAAATTCTTATGGCGGGATAATCGTTAAGTTGTTTTTTAAGTTCATTCGTTGCAATTTTTTTTTCTTATTGTAAGCGCGCCAAAGGTGTTGAAGACAAGTGTTAAGAAACACTTAGGTTTACTGTATAAATGAAAAATATAAAAAAAATATCTTGCTAATAAACTAAGGCTTGGTAATTATTATTGAAACTGTGCAAAATGGCGGGTAGACGAAACATTTTGATACTTGAAAATGTTAAAACTATTTGTCTATTTGCCATAGTGCAGAGTGAACATAAAGTAGGTTCAATATCTCCAGTGCATTCAATTTTTAGTTTGTCAATTTTCTTTTCGGTAAATCTTTGGTTGTTGTAAAATAATATTAAAAAAAAAATTGCGTAGAAGTTTCAAAAAAATTAGTCAATGTAGGTAGGGTTAGTTCAGAAATTAAGTGAAAATTGTTTTTTTTTTTAAGATTTGCTTCGTCGAGTGACGTAGACAGTTGTATGTAACGATTTTTAAAAGAAATTTGCATTTTAGCTATCACTGTCTTGTCGCAAGACGCGGTAAGTAAGGCTGTAAGTTAAATATACATATTATATTTGAAGTAAATAAATTAATAATAAAACCACACTTGGGGCTTTTATTTTTTACCCTTATTCCCTTAGTAGAAATACTGCACTGAGTACTTACTTTCAATAGCCTTGCCGCTTGCTGCGAATCCTGGCTACTCTTCACGATGTCTACTGCTGCAGTATTGCCATAATAAACACTATGCCAACCGGACTGTTCTTTAGAAGTGTCACCGTGAAAACTTAGGCAAAGTGAGCTGTCGAAAGTGTCAATCCCTTCCCTTGGAATGACAGATAGGATAAGTTTTGACGGTAAGATTTTCACAGAATAGACCGGCTGGGTTTCGCTGTGAAACCCAGTATGATGTACATTTTCGTAGTAAATGTGATGAAATTGCTAGAAAAGTGGTGCAGGTGATTGCTGATGGATGGCTACAGAAGATCAGTCCCGTACGGTATATCGAATTACCCTTGAACGATATAACTGTCTACAGAAAGCATGGTTTACCGACGAACGGTAATACGAGAAAACTATTAGTCGATACCATTATTTAGCGACAGCACGTTTCGCCGAATAACGCTACATAGAATGAATGGTTGGCCGATACCAAGATTTGCCGATGTCATGGTTCGCCGGAACACGCTTGAACTAAATACTCCTTTATCGATAGCAGTTGCATGACAATGGCATGACAATGGGATCGTGTTGGAATGACTGCATTTATAAAAATAGCAGACTTGGGCCCCAGAGCGTATATACATTCTTTGCCAGATTGAATCATTTGGGTTAGGTTAGGTTAGAACAGTGACCATTAACGCGCGAAGGCGAGCGAGCGAAGCGAGCGTGCCGCGGCAACGGCCGCCGAGCGCCAGGTCCCCTCTATTGTTGGTAAATTCAGTTACCAAAACAAAAACTCTTCATCAATATCCAATTTAACTAAATTACTATACGTTTAAATACTACCCTTCAATAAATTACAATTTTGTATCTAATTTTATATTTTTTTTTGCTGATCTCATTATGTGTCATATTTTTTTTGCTGCAATCGATAAAGCAAACTGCTATCGATAAAGGATTATTTAGTTCAAGCGTGTTCCGGCGAACCATGACATCGGCAAATCTTGGTATCGGCCAACCATTCATTCTATGTAGCGTTATTCGGCGAAACGTGCTGTCGCTAAATAATGGTATCGACTAATAGTTTTCTCGTATTACCGTTCGTCGGTGAACCATGCTTTCTGTAGACAGTTATATCGTTCAAGGGTAATTCGATATACCGTACGGGACTCACAGAAGATATACTGCGCTGATCACAAATATGTTTGTAGAGGTTGTGGTATTTTGCTATTCTAAACCACATCCTTATTATATTTATACCTATATTTACCTTTGAATGGGCTACTATGTCCATTAAATCCTTTTAAGGCTCCGTGCACGAAAAAAACCCCTTTTCGTCAATTTCTTATCGAATTGTGAGAAAGCTTGAAATAATTGAAACATTAAGTGTATGTAACTATAGAAGTACAGTTTTCGTGGTGCTAAACCATTCGTGTCAGTCACACAGCACCTGTTAATAGTTTCATAATTTTTGTGCTCTCGAAAATATAGTATATTGCGCCTTTGATTTATTCAATGAAGATATTATATAATCATAATATAAAAATTTGATTTTATCTCAAGGATAGCTGAAGCCCAGTGTGTCATTTTTAAATTTCTTGATATGGTTTGCAAAATAATAGGAAAAAATACAGTAATGACTGGGTTTTTAAAAAATTCAACATTATTTTTCTGCTATATTTTGTATCGAAGTTGAAAAAATTGCTTCCCCCACATGCAAGTAGACCATACAATAATGTTGATTATATTTTTTAATTTTCAAAATCAATAAAAGTAGTGTCTTGTAAAAAGATGATCAAACGTCAGTCTCGCGTCATTTTTCGGAAAACTTGTTGCGAATATTAGTGATTTTCCATGAATACTTAATCTATTTGAAAAATCCCTTTCCGCCACATGCTAAACAAAGAACTCGACATTTCAAATCACAAATAATCATGTTAAATTTCTTTTTCCCTTTCTCACAACCAATGAACAAAATTGATCAAAATCAGCCGATTTCGTGCACGGATGAAGCATTGATTTTGTAACAAAATATTAAATAATTAACGAAATTTGTTCGAAAACCTTTATAATAACGGTTAAGGTTACATAGAAAATTATCCGGTTTCCGAGCCGTGGTGGTAATGGCCACGATTTACGAGTTGCAGGTCGTGGGTTCGACCCCAGCGGGCATTTTATTTTGTATAAATAATTTCATCACCACTGCTCTTAAAAACTGTGAAGGAAAACATCGTGAGGCAACCGGCATGTCCTAGAGCCAAAAATTCGCCGACATGTGACATCTACCAACCCGCACTGGGCCCGCGTGGTGGAGTACGGTTCACTCGCTCTCACAGAGAGGAGGCCTGTGTTCCAGCAGTACAGTAATTTCTATTATTTATCCTCTCTTTTCCCCCTCTTTTCTCCCTTTGTCCCGTGTGGTGCCAGACGTAAAGAATAGCACCATCACATTTCTAAAAAGGCGACTAAGGGACTTACAAGAGAATGAGCAGCAGCGTTCTCTATGCATTTTAACACCATACTGCGGTCGCCAACCCGCCTGCCAAGCGTGGCGATTATGGCAACCCCCCCTTTGGGGGAGGCCTATGTCCAGCAGTGGACGTTTTTTGGCTGAAATGATGATGAATGATCCTCTCTTTTATACTTATATTTCAGAGCGCAAGAAGCTTGGAATCGGCCAGTCTCAAGAGATGAGAACGCTGTTCAGATTCTGGTCGTTCTTCCTACGAGATCACTTCAACCGCACCATGTATAATGAATTCAGGTAAGTTATTTAATGATGACTTTTTACATTTTTATGCATAGTTTCTGCCGCAACATGCACCGCGGAAGCATTCACAACAAGTAATGGCTACAAAAAAGCCATTTTGGACTTGTTGTGTTAAAGTGGTATCCTGGAATCGTTTTCTAGATCAGGTAATCCCTAATTCAGAGCCGCTAACCCGTCATACTTTTCATACAAACGCTTGTACGTGATTATGGCGTTGTAACACATCTTTCTATGAATTCTAGGTTTCTATGAAATTAAAAAATAACAATTTGCAGAAACAAATTCAGTATAAGCCAGCAAAAATCTGCTTTTTTGCACAATTTTTACCTGAACTCTGCCCGTTCATATTGTACTCATAAATTGTAGAAAACCTCATTTATTTTACAAACTTGTAAGGGTTACTCAAAAACACGTATTTCCTTTAAAACTATATCTAGTTTTTAAAATGATTGACATCATCAGGTCGGCGTTTCCTATCTGATTACTCTGAGAAGAAAGGCCGAAACAAACTCAGAGGTCACAGTCTCTTTTAAAGTCTCTTATAATCTTGGTCAGACCATGTGAAGACCATGTAGATTGGTGCCTGAAATGGTATTTTGATGAAAGAACCATACAGAGTATATTTTGTTTCTTAACTCTCTAGGTTCATAAAATCCTACTGAATGATTATTTCAGCAATAGTCATTCAATAGGATTTTACGAAGAGAGTTGGTTGTATTGCGGATTCTAATGATTAAAATTCTGTAAAGCCATATTTGTTACGGCCGCGAATCATATTTAGATCAACATACAACCTGTTACTGACCTGCAAATTGCAAAAACTTAAACCCCTTAATAGCAAATTGGCTTGCTCCTTTTAAAAGAAACGATTTGAAAAAGGCGGCGATAATCGTGCCATCTCACTCCAACATTATACTGTGCAAGTCTAGGGCATGGCTCCTTTGTTTGGCCGCCATTTTCAATTCGTTTCTTCAATGGTGTGGGTTATAAACTGGCGAAACTTCAGAGTACCATAAACCTCTGTCTACCTCTTCTGGGAACAAAGGCGTGATATTACTAATATATCCCTATAACTTACAGGAAACTAGCCAACGAGGACGCTACCGCCGGCTTCCGCTACGGCCTGGAATGCCTGTTCCGTTTCTACTCGTACGGGCTCGAGCGGAAGTTGCGCCCCGAGCTGTACCAGCACTTCCAGATTGAGACCATGGCTGACTACGAAAACGGTAAGACAATAAATTATTACCTTTGCATTGTTCCCACTGTACCGTGATGAGTTTTTTAAGGGTCCGTACCTCGAAAGGTAACAACGGAATCCTTATAGAATCATTCTCGTCTGTCTGTCACAGCAGATTTCCTCCGAATCTACTGGACCGATTAAGTTAAAATTTGGTACAACACGAACGTGTAACATAAATAAATGTATTTTGAATATGATGGTCACTAATGGGGGGCAAAGGAGAAACGTAATACGAATAAACGTATTTTCTTTCTTTCTTCTTTTCTGTCTAAAACAATTCAATTTTTTTTTTAATCATTTTGTCGAGTGTTTGCGTGACTTCGTATCTATTGGTTTTACTGAACTGCATGTGTAGTTGTGACGTAGGGACAAACTGGTGGAACTGGACACACCGGGTTCCGGGTAATATGTAATTTTTAACCCGGGGTCCGCTGCGCCATGTTTTCGTGTTTTAAAGAAATATAAACATCCGAATTGATTAATTTATTTTTAATATGGGGTTCACTTTTGGGGGATTAATAAAAAAAAACAAGTTTCTGTGACATTAAATGAAAGGACTGGTTACGAGGATTAAAAAAAAAAAGTTATTAAAGAAAAACCATCAATTTATGGTCCGGATAGTGTCATTGGTTGCTTTTTATCCGAAAATATGCACTGCTCCTGTGCTCCGCGGAAGCAAAACAACTGAAACAGTTAGAATTTAAACTACAAGCACACCGGGGCCCTGCAAGTGGAGCCCAAGCTAATGGGATTCCTAGAAAACTTACAGAGCATCGAAGACTTTAGAGTGCTGGAGGTGAGTTGAAGGATCTTAATCATTGGGTACTGGGCATACTTTTTTTTGATACATCTATAACGCAGATAGCACACCTCCGCCGCGAAAACATAGCAGCTAAACCGCAATAGTTCAATTGTACTTGTTCGCGTCATGTTCTGCTATTTAATCAACATACAACCTGACACAGATCTGCAAATTGCAAAAAAACTGAAGAAAATTTGAATTTCGCGGGCTACCTTAGCGCATCCCCCTTAAAATGCCAAAATTACTCCTCATTGAACGTGACGGTAATTGTTTATTTAGGGCGATAGCCCCTCAAATAAATAAATTAATGGGTGCTAAGTTTCGACCACTTGTCTGTACGTCGAGACCTCGCTACATATGTTTCGTTGAATCGAGGTAACGACAGAATTTACTTAGCACTTGAATTTCTTCCTAACATCAATATTTCCCAGGAACGAATAATAACAAAATATATAACCGCGCAGTTTAACGAGACGTTCTGGGGAGGAGAAGATATCCTAATCATCGCGTCCAAACTTTATTTTGTAAATGTGTATGTGCACTTATGTAATGAGAACACGCGAATCAGTAACCGGCAACGTACAAGTCTTCTATAAAGACCAGCACTATGATAGCTTGGTCACGATCGAAGTTGAACAATACAACAGTAACCTTCAAACTCTAACGCCGGAATCAACTAACTCCAAAACACCAGAACATGCCGAAAACGTAGTTAATCAGTACAGCATACGCGAGGTGTCACTCCTAGATAGTCGTGACGAGTGGTCAGAAGTCCGAAAGTCTGACAACCAGTCTTACGAGTGACTGGGTTCTGCGGGTTAGATAGGCAGTCGCTTCATGTAAAATACTGGTATTCAGCTGCGTCCAGTTAGACTGGAAGCTGAAGACTGTTAATTTTTTCTACCGATCTCATTATTTTGTAAAAATAGTACATTGTGATACAACGGTGGAAATTAGGTTATTAATGACACGACTTTGCAATAACCTACACACCCGTGTATCACACGACGTTTTCCAATACATTTGCGGGAAATAGTAAAAAACAAATCAAAGAATATATTAAAATTTTCAGAAAATGGCGCGTTTTTGCAACTTGACAATTTTTTTATTTACAACGGAAACAGCCTATACAGCCTATTCGATTTTTGACAAATGTTGATGTAAAAGTAATTAAATTAAAATTTGTAATTAAATATTATATATTAAAGAACCATTTAAAAGACTTTTGAAAATTCAATGCTAAGACGTACGGACTCATTCATTTTTCCTCGTATAAAATCTATCCCATTTTATTCTATGTACGAAAATTCCTTGCTAAACTAAATTTTTTAATTGTCTTATAAATTTAAAACTAATGATAGAGCTCGTAAACAAAAGTCACAACCGCGTAACAGAAAGATGCCTATGCAAAAGATTTAATTTTCGAATCACTATTATAGCCTCTGAGAGTACGCCATGTTTAACAACTGTGTTGAAAGAAGTGTTTTACTAACGACAGTTCCCCTCCCAGCCACAACTGAACGAGCTGCTGGCGGCGCAGGGCGCGCGCGCCCCCGGCCGCGGCCCGCACGCGCGGCCCTACGACCGCACGCGCTCCGTGTCCGAGTCCGACCGCGCCGCAGCGGCCAGCAGGAACAACAGGTTCCTTGTGCACAGACTCCTTTTGCTCCGTCTACGTTCATACACCAGGGGGCGATCGCTTTATTGGTTTGATCTATCTACGCTTTGGCTGTCCTGGACAAGGGAGCAGCCAGGATATTATTATACATACCAACATTAATAGAATATGAGTGGTATCCTCTACTTTATCACACTCAGAACAATTGGGCAAAAACTAAACCACAACCAAAAACGTTACGTTATGTTATCTACAAGTTAATTCAGTAAATAACTCTATATGATGTTTCTGGTACCAGAAATTTTAACAGAAAAGTTTAGTAAACAGTGGTCATGTCAAATTTGAAAATACTATTTCTAAAATTTTTCAAAGTTCCAACTCAAAAGTCTGATAAAAAAAAATTTGCCAGTTTTTTATTAACTATTCTAGATACCAAATCTAGTCTTAACTCAATACTGGACTCTTTTTGCTTGGACGCCCACATTATGTATTCCTAGGGCGTCCTCGCGGCGTTTCCACTCACGCCTTGTAAATACCTTTTGTTAATCACCTTTCATTCATTCTCTCAACATGAACTATATCTGAAAAGAGGGTTTTACATAGATCCTGTCCATTACATTCATAGATTTGTATTATGGATGTATGTTTCACTTAGCAACATCATAAACAAATCAATGAAACTCATTGTAATAGTTTTGTACAATCAACATCAAAAATCGATAAATACTTTAGTATTTTGAGATTTACTAACATTGATTCCATTTTTTGTTTATTTAGAAAACAATATATTATTAGGTATATACAACTTAAAGCCAAAATATTTAGTTAATACATGAATAAATTAAATATTATAAGAAGAAGAAAACACAATTAATACAGTGTTAATACGTATGGGAAGACAGTGTAGGCCCATCAACAAGTACCAGGTACTTAACTAAATAGAAAATGGTCTACCAGTCTATTAAGCCTACAACGCAGGGCATGAAACCCGTTCATTTTTATTTCCGAAGATACAAAATATTTTTGATACAATTGATATTAGCTTCAAACATTGCTTCATCACATTAAGTTCAGCATTGATTTTGTAACAACATATTAAATAATTAACGAAATATGTTCGAAAAACTTTAGAATAACGGTTAAGGCTACATAGAAAATTAACCGGTTTCCGAGCCCTGCTATAACGTTCTCACATCCACAAAATATTTAAAAAAAAAAGCTATATAAAATATTTTTTAAATAATATTGTATGGCGTTGTGTCATACTACTGTATCTACCCTCACTCACACACACTACCCCTCCAGCAGTAAGTACGTGGGCGGCAGCCGCCCCCCCACCAGCAACAGCAACAGCAACAGCAACAACAACCGCGGCCGCGCCGGCTCCTGCGGCGCACAGAGCGTCGTCGCTAATGCTAGGCCTAGACGTGAGTACAATTTACTTATTTAAAACGGATCAGAATGTTGGCCAAATAGCACATACGAAACTCTTCACTGTACGTGATCCGACACACTCTTGGCCGGTTGTATTCATGGATGCACTGACTGACGGTGAACGAAAAATTTACAAGTTGGTGATCCGCCATCGCTCAGCATAATGCTGCTACCCTATGCGAGACAGAGCCCCAGCACTGTATTTTAGCGACAGCCGACGTTGACGTGAGAATGTCGAGCGGCACATCATACAGGGAGATACAAATTTTAAAAAAAGGCGAGCCTTCAAGTAATCCTATACGATGTGTAACATCTGACATCTCACCTTGGTAATAGCAACAGAAATTACCCCCTCTACTTACGATCTATACAGTGTGTCTTGATAATGTGCACATATTGAAATGAGGGAAACTTAGCTTAATTTTATCGACGGGAAAAATATATTAAAACAATTCAATGTTTTATAGCATTTTTTTCATTCTTGTTCGCTGCTGTGACCCCTGTGTAAACAAATAGGTATAAGTTTTAAACTAAACGATCTATCACAATGAAACCAACTCAGTAATGACTGGAAATAATAGGGCGTCTTCATAAAATAAAAACTAAATAAAAAACTCGTCCTTAATTGTGAATTGTGGTGATTTTATAGCAAAAATCTGATATTTTTTCATACATTTTTACAATGATTGTAAAATATCTCAATAAAAGTCCTGATTACCTACCCTTATTATTCCTTTAAATTACTCTCCATCGTATCAGCTTTCTAAAAGTAAAATTACCATGTTTATTATTCAACCACAACGTTTCCTATCAACTGTTAAAGAAAGTCCTTGCACTCGGCTACGTACTTTACTTTAGCAGGTAGAGATCCTTTATTTTTCTTTTTTTGCCGTCGATATAATTAAGCTTAGTTTCCCTCATTTCGATATGTGCTCATTATGAAGACTCACACTGTACAGTACTAACTAATTCCATGCTCAATCATTCACTTCCGTCTCTTTTCACGAAATCACTACCACAGAAAGCGAGAAGAAAACACACATCAATAAAATAAATATACTTCTGCTATCAATTTTTAAGTCTCGAAGCCGATCTATGCTGGTCGCTTTTCTGTTGAGCAAAATAGGCCGCACGTAAATCTAGTATAAACTGGGCTCTTAGTCTATTGAAACTTCGTATTACGCTAGGCCAGCTCAAGGTCAAAGGGTCAAGGGTCAATAACCAGCGTTTAACGTTCCCACAGCTGGGACACAGACCTCCTCTCTGTGAGAGGGAGTGGGCGGTCATCCACCACTGGGATCAGTGCGAGTTGGTGGATGTCACATGTCTTCGAATTTTGGGTTCTAGGACATGCCGATTCCCTCACGATGTTTTCCTTCACCGTTTTGAGAGCAGTGGTGATGAAATAATTTACACAAAGTGCCTGACTGGGTTCGAACCCACGGTTAGGGACTAGTAAGTCCCACAGATATGCTGAAAAATTACTAATATTAATTAATTTTCGCAGCAACGCCAAAAACGAAGCCAGAATCGGAACCGAAGCAGCTCTCAGCGAAACAGTGATTGTTGTACATAAAGACTACAGTGCATTGTGCTTAATCACCGAGTGTAGAGTTACAACGTTTATTCAGATGCATTTTCTTTTTCTATGTTAAATACTTTTATTAATAATAATAGTGAGTGCTATGACACTTTGTGGTTCGTTATGGCTATACTTAATGGTTATTTACGGAGCCTAGGTGAGTTGAATTTGTATTTAATCTTTCTTTTCTTCTTTTTTAATAATACGTTGCCCCACTCTAGGAGTTTCTCCTGTATTGAGGGTGCGTTTACAAACATTAAAACTCACATACACTTTTATTTTATGAAACTGACAGGAGACCCATATTTTGTATTGATGTTGATTTTTTGTTTTGGTTCAGTGTAAATATTATACTGAGTCGATCTTAGAGCATAAAAGATCTGCTTCGAATCCTGACCAAAGGGAACGTCCATTAATCATGTGAGGCTCGAAAGGGGGGGGGGGGGTTCGGAAAAAACACGAAGAATCATAAGGGGGAGGTATCACGCGAGATTTCTATACCTAAAAGTGGCATGTGACTTTGACTCGCCGACTTTAAATGCAGGTATAAATTAGAATATACCTGTATTTAAAGATAAAATATTCAGAATTTTTATAAGATACAAAAAAATACACGTGATTTTGGGAAGACCAATATCTCACCACGTATCATGGGGGTGGGGGGTAAAAAGTCACTAAAAAATGCCATCACGTGATTAATGGACGACCCTTAACCTATTTCAAATAATTGAAGGGTTTTTTAATTCCTAAATCGAGCTGTGTGTGAATGTAGCCTTTGGCCAATTCGGTTTCAAAGCTTTGAAAGCCTTGAAGTTCGATTGCATAGATTGAATTTGTGTTTCCGATTTTCTAAAAAGTCTATCCAATTTAATTGGTTGTCACATCTCTTGTAATATTGTTTTCGAAACTAGTTTTCGCCTTAAGGTGAAAGCTGCAGGGTAGCCCGCGAAATAAAAATTTTGTTACGTTTTTTCAATATGCAGGTCTGTATCAGCTCGTATGTTGATCAAAATTGATTCGCCACCGTAACTAATATTATATGTATTCACAGAATTATAACGTAATAGTTTTATTTTTAAATAGGTTACATATTTGTTATGGTCGCGAATCATATTTCGATCTAGATACAACAACCTGATGCTGTCCTTCAAATTGCAAAGATGTAAGAAAATTGGAATTTCGCGGTTTACCTCAGCGGGGATGCGCTGAGGTAAACCTTAAAGTCGAGCCAATCTTGTTTAGGGAATGTTGAACAATAATCTAACAATATTTTTTCTTTCTTTCCAGCTTATATGCATCGACAATAAGCAACGCTACGCTCGTATGTTCACGCGTTATCAATTTGACATCTATATAGCTAGATTAAGTATGTACTACCATATAACAATATATATTTATATATTTTTGACATTGTATAAAAATAACGACATTCATCTTGAGAAAATTCAAAATGACATAAAAAAAAACTATTCTGTCGTAGTCTTGGTAGGTTAAGTATTTTTTATCTGTGGCGACTATGGTGCTGCGACATCGACTATCCTCGCATTTTTTTTTTCATCCTCATTCTTGGGAACTCGAGTGACGTGTCTCGAGTTTTTAGCAATAATTTCTATAATAAAACTTGGGTGGGTGTCAATGAGTAATTTTGGGTGTTAATAAGGTTTTGTATGTATAAGTCGGGTTGAATTTAATGTAATATGAACTCATTATTAAATAACTCATTCAAGTTTTTAATCAAAGAGTATTTATTTTGACACTCAGACTCGAGAAAAATTCGCATGAATATCCCTCTAGTTGAAGGTGAGTTACAGTCATACTCGAGTTACCCATCACTCGAGTTACCCCAAATTCAATTGTTTGGATCTCTAGAAAAAAATAAAATATCTTTATGCTGCAATCATAAAAATAAAATGTTTTGTATAATTGTACAGCCGAGTAGTGTCATGTATAAAAATAGTTTAAAAAAATGTATAAATGACAGAAGACTGGAATTTAATTCTGAATTTGCGAGAAAAAATTACAAATGTTGAGAAAATAAGAGATTGGGTAATGCTAACTCGATGTTGAAAATACTTAATGAAATTTTAGTATACTCTTTTTATTTTTTATGTGGACCGTTTGAATTTGGCGATTTTTGTGTGTTTAGGAATTTTTTGAAAGCACGTTTTTGGTTGATAGTATTTAAAATTAAGGCTTTTTTTTAACGCAAAATAAAATCCTACAAATATTTTACTTGATAATTTTGAGCTGTCTTTAAAAACAGCATTTTCTAGACTTTGGCTGAACATCTATTTTGGTTATTTCCAAATACGGTTCATTACCACCTTCTGCCAAGCCTTTTCCCAACCATGTTGGGGCCGTCTTCCAGTCTAACCAGATACAGCTGAATACCAAACACGATTATATATCAATACTAGATTTTGCCCGCGGCTTCGCCCGCGTGGAGGTCATTACACCACGGGAAAAAAAGGTCCCAGTGACCCAGGTCATGGTCTACCCATGTCCCAAATTTCATTGAAATCCGTTCAGCAGATATAGCGTGAAAGGGGAACAAATAAACTCGCTTTCGCATGTTTAATATTAAAGTTGGGATTTAACTAAAATTACTTATTAAAAATAATGCCCTGATTCCTGAAAGTTATTGGTAATTCTGTCATCAAATCATTTATGTAAGATGCTGTGAACAAGCACTTATCATATAAGTTGACTTTGTATTTGTCAGCGAAGGCTTTCAGAAATAAGGTTACGTTTGAAATTCTACTTTACAAAAACGTGATTGAAAAAAATCTTTTAACAAAAATTCGCCGTTATTTAAAACAATCTTCGATAAACGGTTTGCTAGATACTGCCACTTGTATTTATAATATTTAAACTGAGCACACAGTTAATTTAGTACATAACCTTATCGATACGTTGGGATTCAGATAAAACGGTTCTTATACTATGTTCATTTTGAGATGACCAATATGACAGGTAAAATAAACTGCCTTTTACGTGTTCATCTGTGGATAAAAAGCCCACGGCTAAGGTACACACGTGTACTTATCTCGCCTTTGTGAGAAAATATGAGCGGAATCTTCCACTGCGATGTGCGAACAAGGCAAATCTCCGTGCACATCCTATAAGCAGTGAAGGTCGACTTAATAAGATCTTATGAATAACTTTCTTACTTTCAACTTTGAGAGAATTTAGCATTTGTCAGATCAATCACTATAAAATGAACATAATATTTACAGCTTCATAATAATCATTGTGAAGAATGTGAAGAATAAATGGGTAAAAGTGGCTGTATTTCAGTATTTCATAGATGTAAAAAGAAGAAAAATAATAATAAAAAAAAAAAAACATTTAAATATCAGTCTATTTCAAGGCCTTAATAAATAATAAGCTCTACTGCCTGTCAATATACTCGTAGAAAGATATGTAATAGTTTACGCCCCTCATTACATGGGACTAATACTATAACTGTCGAAATGTGGGTGTTACTACACCCTTCTGCCAACCCCTTCGAGAAATACAGGTGTGATGTTATGTTATGACAGATTACACCTGTCAAATAGATAGCAATAATGTCAGAGTCTTTATCATACATAGTTTTGGTGCTATTTTAAATAAAATTGCTTTTTACAACCGTTTTATTTGCATTCCAATGATTTTGATGCGATTTTCAATTGATTCGTGTATTTTTATTACTTGAAAATTGGGTGGAATATCTCTGTGAAATTGACGATTTCGAAGGTAAACAGAGAGAATATTTAAGGCAATATTATACATAAAAAGCAGAATGGATTGAAAATCGTTCCGCCATAAACAATTCGATAATTAAACACTAACTTGCTCAAGTTTTTCTTTATGTATGAGTGTGTATTTGTGGTATGTTCAATGTTGTTAATCCGAATTGAATTTAACAGACAGCGCTTCTAGCGGTGATATACCGTTCTAACAGTTCAAACAGGCAGCGCCGCTAGCGGTTGAATACCGAACTAATAGTACCGACTGACAGCGCCCCCAGTGGTGGGGGCACTGTCTGTGAATTTATTACATTTGACGCCTATACATTTTCGTCTAGATGATAAATGCTTTGAAAATCTTGCCAGATATCTGTTTGGTTCATATTTCGTGTTTGTACTGAGCGTTTACCAAATATGATTTAAAATAAATAAAATTGAAGTTGTTTTTCTTGCAAAGGTCAACAAAGGCAGAATCGTGGTGTAAAAATACTTATATTAAAATTGTATTTTTAATGAATTATCGTTCGTATTTACAAGCTTTGATCTTGTTCAACTTGGTAGTATGTCAAGATCGAACTTCCTTTTGGCCTATCTAGGTGAAGCTTTCTGTATACAACCCCTTCCGATGTTCTTATTGAAAACGTTCAGATTACTTTACGTATCGATAAATAAATAAATATACTGTCTCTGTGCATTCAATTCGGATATAATACCTAGCTAATAAATATTAAAATATATATTTAAAATATTGTGTAAAGGATTCGTATAAGGAATGCTGGTGTGCGAAAAGGCTCTTTTAATTTTTTTTCTAGTGATTAAGTGTGCTTTTATTTTTATTTTTTTGTTGTACACTGTGTCCGTGGTATGTCTATACAAAAAACTAAAAAGAAATAGAAAAAAAAATGGCTGCTTCTTATCGATCACGTCGATAGCACTTCAGCTTTGACCGTTACTCTTCAAAAAACATTGTAAAGTTCTCAAAAACCAGCTTTTTTAACATTTTCGACTGAAACATGCTTGTGTTATTATAAATATTTTTATAAGGCATACCGCGCACTCATTGCGATTCTGTTTAATAATATATATAACTACATTAGGATTATGAATAAAAAAAATAAAAAAACAAGTAGTTTGCTTAGATCGCTTCCAAACCCGACGAGATAGTTCCTATACGGTTATTAATTATTGTTCTTTTTAAGGTTTTACTAAAAATTGTTGACATGAAAACCTTGGCTACACCTGTCTGAAATTAGGTGCAAGATTGTAAGGGACGGCAAATAAAATGTACGACGTATTTTTTTTTTTACAATCTTGTGTTACCAACTGTTTTAGTAGGAGCAAACGCGACTGCTGAGCAAATGGACCTAGATTTTATGTTCAAATTGGTCAAGTGTTTTTAGTTAAAACCTATCATTCAAAATGGCGTTTATACGGCCCAATGATGTATGTATTTTTCTTTGCCTCTCTGTAATGTAGGCAAGAATTTATGGCTTATGATTTTCAATTAAAAATGCTATGAATTAGCAAGGTTTTTGTGTCAATACGGATCCATTTCTTTTCTCCCGTCCTTTAAAGTAGATGCATTATAATTATTGTTTACCATAGATAATTTTGTATTTCATTGTATCGAAACAAATTAGTATTGAAGCGATCAAGAGCCGAGGTGTTATATTTATACGCGGGCACAAAATTGGTCTTTTTTGACGTTGAAAACTCCGATTTGAAATGAAATTCTTCAGTATAGTAGTCTCTTGGAAAATAATAATTATTTTAAAGTTATCTTATTCTAATTTGTTTTCTTATTTTAGGGTTGTATGGATTCTTATCCGATTGCATTTTTGCTGATTTATGGCATCATTAAATATGTTTTATTTTTTTCTCGTCGAAGCGACGTCTTAATAGACATAATTGGATAAACTTTTGAGAATAATTCCGAACTACAAAACAAATATTGGATTTTTTCAGTTGCCCCTAAAGTGACACAAGCGCCTTTTTCTATCAAAATTAAACTAATCTGGATTGCAAGCTATAGTAGTTAATATTCATAACGAAAAATCACTGGATTAATTCCGCCAATCACCGTTCAATTTTGTTTTTAAAATGGCGATGTCAGCTGTCATAATTTTAATTAGAGTCACAATACAGCTGTATACTTCGGAGTTTCATCTAGTATATACTTCTATAGTGTGATACCCTAGCTGTAGCTTCGCTCACGTGGTATTAGTAATGTTAAAATCGCCTCCACGTGTGGAGATAGTTGGGCGCTCCTTGAACAGTCAACCTCGCTAACACCGATACGAGAGTTACACTGAAATAAATGTTTGCATAACTGTTAACAAAGTAACTGAACCACCTAGTTCGGTTTATTATTTATTTCAGTGTATAAGTAAGTGATAGAATTTATTCGATATTTTGTTACTGCGCATTTTGCTCCCCCCTATGACATGGGACTTAAAACATAACTGTTGAAATGTGGGTGTCATTTTTACCAGTATTTGACAGAAAGGTGTCAAAAAAACGCTCTTTTATTGGGACAGCCGTGATTGTGTGATCTTTCACCACTTCCAAAACCGTAGTTTAATTGAAATGGCGTAGGAGAAATATTATTCGGAATGATTCCTAAGAGTTTCACGGAAAGTTTCCCGCGTATAAATATAACGTCATGAAATTCTTATGGCGGGATAATCGTTAAGTTGTTTTTTAAGTTCATTCGTTGCAATTTTTTTTTCTTATTGTAAGCGCGCCAAAGGTGTTGAAGACAAGTGTTAAGAAACACTTAGGTTTACTGTATAAATGAAAAATATAAAAAAAATATCTTGCTAATAAACTAAGGCTTGGTAATTATTATTGAAACTGTGCAAAATGGCGGGTAGACGAAACATTTTGATACTTGAAAATGTTAAAACTATTTGTCTATTTGCCATAGTGCAGAGTGAACATAAAGTAGGTTCAATATCTCCAGTGCATTCAATTTTTAGTTTGTCAATTTTCTTTTCGGTAAATCTTTGGTTGTTGTAAAATAATATTAAAAAAAAAATTGCGTAGAAGTTTCAAAAAAATTAGTCAATGTAGGTAGGGTTAGTTCAGAAATTAAGTGAAAATTGTTTTTTTTTTTAAGATTTGCTTCGTCGAGTGACGTAGACAGTTGTATGTAACGATTTTTAAAAGAAATTTGCATTTTAGCTATCACTGTCTTGTCGCAAGACGCGGTAAGTAAGGCTGTAAGTTAAATATACATATTATATTTGAAGTAAATAAATTAATAATAAAACCACACTTGGGGCTTTTATTTTTTACCCTTATTCCCTTAGTAGAAATACTGCACTGAGTACTTACTTTCAATAGCCTTGCCGCTTGCTGCGAATCCTGGCTACTCTTCACGATGTCTACTGCTGCAGTATTGCCATAATAAACACTATGCCAACCGGACTGTTCTTTAGAAGTGTCACCGTGAAAACTTAGGCAAAGTGAGCTGTCGAAAGTGTCAATCCCTTCCCTTGGAATGACAGATAGGATAAGTTTTGACGGTAAGATTTTCACAGAATAGACCGGCTGGGTTTCGCTGTGAAACCCAGTATGATGTACATTTTCGTAGTAAATGTGATGAAATTGCTAGAAAAGTGGTGCAGGTGATTGCTGATGGATGGCTACAGAAGATCAGTCCCGTACGGTATATCGAATTACCCTTGAACGATATAACTGTCTACAGAAAGCATGGTTTACCGACGAACGGTAATACGAGAAAACTATTAGTCGATACCATTATTTAGCGACAGCACGTTTCGCCGAATAACGCTACATAGAATGAATGGTTGGCCGATACCAAGATTTGCCGATGTCATGGTTCGCCGGAACACGCTTGAACTAAATACTCCTTTATCGATAGCAGTTGCATGACAATGGCATGACAATGGGATCGTGTTGGAATGACTGCATTTATAAAAATAGCAGACTTGGGCCCCAGAGCGTATATACATTCTTTGCCAGATTGAATCATTTGGGTTAGGTTAGGTTAGAACAGTGACCATTAACGCGCGAAGGCGAGCGAGCGAAGCGAGCGTGCCGCGGCAACGGCCGCCGAGCGCCAGGTCCCCTCTATTGTTGGTAAATTCAGTTACCAAAACAAAAACTCTTCATCAATATCCAATTTAACTAAATTACTATACGTTTAAATACTACCCTTCAATAAATTACAATTTTGTATCTAATTTTATATTTTTTTTTGCTGATCTCATTATGTGTCATATTTTTTTTGCTGCAATCGATAAAGCAAACTGCTATCGATAAAGGATTATTTAGTTCAAGCGTGTTCCGGCGAACCATGACATCGGCAAATCTTGGTATCGGCCAACCATTCATTCTATGTAGCGTTATTCGGCGAAACGTGCTGTCGCTAAATAATGGTATCGACTAATAGTTTTCTCGTATTACCGTTCGTCGGTGAACCATGCTTTCTGTAGACAGTTATATCGTTCAAGGGTAATTCGATATACCGTACGGGACTCACAGAAGATATACTGCGCTGATCACAAATATGTTTGTAGAGGTTGTGGTATTTTGCTATTCTAAACCACATCCTTATTATATTTATACCTATATTTACCTTTGAATGGGCTACTATGTCCATTAAATCCTTTTAAGGCTCCGTGCACGAAAAAAACCCCTTTTCGTCAATTTCTTATCGAATTGTGAGAAAGCTTGAAATAATTGAAACATTAAGTGTATGTAACTATAGAAGTACAGTTTTCGTGGTGCTAAACCATTCGTGTCAGTCACACAGCACCTGTTAATAGTTTCATAATTTTTGTGCTCTCGAAAATATAGTATATTGCGCCTTTGATTTATTCAATGAAGATATTATATAATCATAATATAAAAATTTGATTTTATCTCAAGGATAGCTGAAGCCCAGTGTGTCATTTTTAAATTTCTTGATATGGTTTGCAAAATAATAGGAAAAAATACAGTAATGACTGGGTTTTTAAAAAATTCAACATTATTTTTCTGCTATATTTTGTATCGAAGTTGAAAAAATTGCTTCCCCCACATGCAAGTAGACCATACAATAATGTTGATTATATTTTTTAATTTTCAAAATCAATAAAAGTAGTGTCTTGTAAAAAGATGATCAAACGTCAGTCTCGCGTCATTTTTCGGAAAACTTGTTGCGAATATTAGTGATTTTCCATGAATACTTAATCTATTTGAAAAATCCCTTTCCGCCACATGCTAAACAAAGAACTCGACATTTCAAATCACAAATAATCATGTTAAATTTCTTTTTCCCTTTCTCACAACCAATGAACAAAATTGATCAAAATCAGCCGATTTCGTGCACGGATGAAGCATTGATTTTGTAACAAAATATTAAATAATTAACGAAATTTGTTCGAAAACCTTTATAATAACGGTTAAGGTTACATAGAAAATTATCCGGTTTCCGAGCCGTGGTGGTAATGGCCACGATTTACGAGTTGCAGGTCGTGGGTTCGACCCCAGCGGGCATTTTATTTTGTATAAATAATTTCATCACCACTGCTCTTAAAAACTGTGAAGGAAAACATCGTGAGGCAACCGGCATGTCCTAGAGCCAAAAATTCGCCGACATGTGACATCTACCAACCCGCACTGGGCCCGCGTGGTGGAGTACGGTTCACTCGCTCTCACAGAGAGGAGGCCTGTGTTCCAGCAGTACAGTAATTTCTATTATTTATCCTCTCTTTTCCCCCTCTTTTCTCCCTTTGTCCCGTGTGGTGCCAGACGTAAAGAATAGCACCATCACATTTCTAAAAAGGCGACTAAGGGACTTACAAGAGAATGAGCAGCAGCGTTCTCTATGCATTTTAACACCATACTGCGGTCGCCAACCCGCCTGCCAAGCGTGGCGATTATGGCAACCCCCCCTTTGGGGGAGGCCTATGTCCAGCAGTGGACGTTTTTTGGCTGAAATGATGATGAATGATCCTCTCTTTTATACTTATATTTCAGAGCGCAAGAAGCTTGGAATCGGCCAGTCTCAAGAGATGAGAACGCTGTTCAGATTCTGGTCGTTCTTCCTACGAGATCACTTCAACCGCACCATGTATAATGAATTCAGGTAAGTTATTTAATGATGACTTTTTACATTTTTATGCATAGTTTCTGCCGCAACATGCACCGCGGAAGCATTCACAACAAGTAATGGCTACAAAAAAGCCATTTTGGACTTGTTGTGTTAAAGTGGTATCCTGGAATCGTTTTCTAGATCAGGTAATCCCTAATTCAGAGCCGCTAACCCGTCATACTTTTCATACAAACGCTTGTACGTGATTATGGCGTTGTAACACATCTTTCTATGAATTTTTAGTACTAATAGGTATCTTGTGCACTGTATCTAGGTTTCTATGAAATTAAAAAATAACAATTTGCAGAAACAAATTCAGTATAAGCCAGCAAAAATCTGCTTTTTTGCACAATTTTTACCTGAACTCTGCCCGTTCATATTGTACTCATAAATTGTAGAAAACCTCATTTATTTTACAAACTTGTAAGGGTTACTCAAAAACACGTATTTCCTTTAAAACTATATCTAGTTTTTAAAATGATTGACATCATCAGGTCGGCGTTTCCTATCTGATTACTCTGAGAAGAAAGGCCGAAACAAACTCAGAGGTCACAGTCTCTTTTAAAGTCTCTTATAATCTTGGTCAGACCATGTGAAGACCATGTAGATTGGTGCCTGAAATGGTATTTTGATGAAAGAACCATACAGAGTATATTTTGTTTCTTAACTCTCTAGGTTCATAAAATCCTACTGAATGATTATTTCAGCAATAGTCATTCAATAGGATTTTACGAAGAGAGTTGGTTGTATTGCGGATTCTAATGATTAAAATTCTGTAAAGCCATATTTGTTACGGCCGCGAATCATATTTAGATCAACATACAACCTGTTACTGACCTGCAAATTGCAAAAACTTAAACCCCTTAATAGCAAATTGGCTTGCTCCTTTTAAAAGAAACGATTTGAAAAAGGCGGCGATAATCGTGCCATCTCACTCCAACATTATACTGTGCAAGTCTAGGGCATGGCTCCTTTGTTTGGCCGCCATTTTCAATTCGTTTCTTCAATGGTGTGGGTTATAAACTGGCGAAACTTCAGAGTACCATAAACCTCTGTCTACCTCTTCTGGGAACAAAGGCGTGATATTACTAATATATCCCTATAACTTACAGGAAACTAGCCAACGAGGACGCTACCGACGGCTTCCGCTACGGCCTGGAATGCCTGTTCCGTTTCTACTCGTACGGGCTCGAGCGGAAGTTGCGCCCCGAGCTGTACCAGCACTTCCAGATTGAGACCATGGCTGACTACGAAAACGGTAAGACAATAAATTATTACCTTTGCATTGTTCCCACTGTACCGTGATGAGTTTTTTAAGGGTCCGTACCTCGAAAGGTAACAACGGAATCCTTATAGAATCATTCTCGTCTGTCTGTCACAGCAGATTTCCTCCGAATCTACTGGACCGATTAAGTTAAAATTTGGTACAACACGAACGTGTAACATAAATAAATGTATTTTGAATATGATGGTCACTAATGGGGGGCAAAGGAGAAACGTAATACGAATAAACGTATTTTCTTTCTTTCTTCTTTTCTGTCTAAAACAATTCAATTTTTTTTTTAATCATTTTGTCGAGTGTTTGCGTGACTTCGTATCTATTGGTTTTACTGAACTGCATGTGTAGTTGTGACGTAGGGACAAACTGGTGGAACTGGACACACCGGGTTCCGGGTAATATGTAATTTTTAACCCGGGGTCCGCTGCGCCATGTTTTCGTGTTTTAAAGAAATATAAACATCCGAATTGATTAATTTATTTTTAATATGGGGTTCACTTTTGGGGGATTAATAAAAAAAAACAAGTTTCTGTGACATTAAATGAAAGGACTGGTTACGAGGATTAAAAAAAAAAAGTTATTAAAGAAAAACCATCAATTTATGGTCCGGATAGTGTCATTGGTTGCTTTTTATCCGAAAATATGCACTGCTCCTGTGCTCCGCGGAAGCAAAACAACTGAAACAGTTAGAATTTAAACTACAAGCACACCGGGGCCCTGCAAGTGGAGCCCAAGCTAATGGGATTCCTAGAAAACTTCCAGAGCATCGAAGACTTTAGAGTGCTGGAGGTGAGTTGAAGGATCTTAATCATTGGGTACTGGGCATACTTTTTTTTGATACATCTATAACGCAGATAGCACACCTCCGCCGCGAAAACATAGCAGCTAAACCGCAATAGTTCAATTGTACTTGTTCGCGTCATGTTCTGCTATTTAATCAACATACAACCTGACACAGATCTGCAAATTGCAAAAAAACTGAAGAAAATTTGAATTTCGCGGGCTACCTTAGCGCATCCCCCTTAAAATGCCAAAATTACTCCTCATTGAACGTGACGGTAATTGTTTATTTAGGGCGATAGCCCCTCAAATAAATAAATTAATGGGTGCTAAGTTTCGACCACTTGTCTGTACGTCGAGACCTCGCTACATATGTTTCGTTGAATCGAGGTAACGACAGAATTTACTTAGCACTTGAATTTCTTCCTAACATCAATATTTCCCAGGAACGAATAATAACAAAATATATAACCGCGCAGTTTAACGAGACGTTCTGGGGAGGAGAAGATATCCTAATCATCGCGTCCAAACTTTATTTTGTAAATGTGTATGTGCACTTATGTAATGAGAACACGCGAATCAGTAACCGGCAACGTACAAGTCTTCTATAAAGACCAGCACTATGATAGCTTGGTCACGATCGAAGTTGAACAATACAACAGTAACCTTCAAACTCTAACGCCGGAATCAACTAACTCCAAAACACCAGAACATGCCGAAAACGTAGTTAATCAGTACAGCATACGCGAGGTGTCACTCCTAGATAGTCGTGACGAGTGGTCAGAAGTCCGAAAGTCTGACAACCAGTCTTACGAGTGACTGGGTTCTGCGGGTTAGATAGGCAGTCGCTTCATGTAAAATACTGGTATTCAGCTGCGTCCAGTTAGACTGGAAGCTGAAGACTGTTAATTTTTTCTACCGATCTCATTATTTTGTAAAAATAGTACATTGTGATACAACGGTGGAAATTAGGTTATTAATGACACGACTTTGCAATAACCTACACACCCGTGTATCACACGACGTTTTCCAATACATTTGCGGGAAATAGTAAAAAACAAATCAAAGAATATATTAAAATTTTCAGAAAATGGCGCGTTTTTGCAACTTGACAATTTTTTTATTTACAACGGAAACAGCCTATACAGCCTATTCGATTTTTGACAAATGTTGATGTAAAAGTAATTAAATTAAAATTTGTAATTAAATATTATATATTAAAGAACCATTTAAAAGACTTTTGAAAATTCAATGCTAAGACGTACGGACTCATTCATTTTTCCTCGTATAAAATCTATCCCATTTTATTCTATGTACGAAAATTCCTTGCTAAACTAAATTTTTTAATTGTCTTATAAATTTAAAACTAATGATAGAGCTCGTAAACAAAAGTCACAACCGCGTAACAGAAAGATGCCTATGCAAAAGATTTAATTTTCGAATCACTATTATAGCCTCTGAGAGTACGCCATGTTTAACAACTGTGTTGAAAGAAGTGTTTTACTAACGACAGTTCCCCTCCCAGCCACAACTGAACGAGCTGCTGGCGGCGCAGGGCGCGCGCGCCCCCGGCCGCGGCCCGCACGCGCGGCCCTACGACCGCACGCGCTCCGTGTCCGAGTCCGACCGCGCCGCAGCGGCCAGCAGGAACAACAGGTTCCTTGTGCACAGACTCCTTTTGCTCCGTCTACGTTCATACACCAGGGGGCGATCGCTTTATTGGTTTGATCTATCTACGCTTTGGCTGTCCTGGACAAGGGAGCAGCCAGGATATTATTATACATACCAACATTAATAGAATATGAGTGGTATCCTCTACTTTATCACACTCAGAACAATTGGGCAAAAACTAAACCACAACCAAAAACGTTACGTTATGTTATCTACAAGTTAATTCAGTAAATAACTCTATATGATGTTTCTGGTACCAGAAATTTTAACAGAAAAGTTTAGTAAACAGTGGTCATGTCAAATTTGAAAATACTATTTCTAAAATTTTTCAAAGTTCCAACTCAAAAGTCTGATAAAAAAAAATTTGCCAGTTTTTTATTAACTATTCTAGATACCAAATCTAGTCTTAACTCAATACTGGACTCTTTTTGCTTGGACGCCCACATTATGTATTCCTAGGGCGTCCTCGCGGCGTTTCCACTCACGCCTTGTAAATACCTTTTGTTAATCACCTTTCATTCATTCTCTCAACATGAACTATATCTGAAAAGAGGGTTTTACATAGATCCTGTCCATTACATTCATAGATTTGTATTATGGATGTATGTTTCACTTAGCAACATCATAAACAAATCAATGAAACTCATTGTAATAGTTTTGTACAATCAACATCAAAAATCGATAAATACTTTAGTATTTTGAGATTTACTAACATTGATTCCATTTTTTGTTTATTTAGAAAACAATATATTATTAGGTATATACAACTTAAAGCCAAAATATTTAGTTAATACATGAATAAATTAAATATTATAAGAAGAAGAAAACACAATTAATACAGTGTTAATACGTATGGGAAGACAGTGTAGGCCCATCAACAAGTACCAGGTACTTAACTAAATAGAAAATGGTCTACCAGTCTATTAAGCCTACAACGCAGGGCATGAAACCCGTTCATTTTTATTTCCGAAGATACAAAATATTTTTGATACAATTGATATTAGCTTCAAACATTGCTTCATCACATTAAGTTCAGCATTGATTTTGTAACAACATATTAAATAATTAACGAAATATGTTCGAAAAACTTTAGAATAACGGTTAAGGCTACATAGAAAATTAACCGGTTTCCGAGCCCTGCTATAACGTTCTCACATCCACAAAATATTTAAAAAAAAAAGCTATATAAAATATTTTTTAAATAATATTGTATGGCGTTGTGTCATACTACTGTATCTACCCTCACTCACACACACTACCCCTCCAGCAGTAAGTACGTGGGCGGCAGCCGCCCCCCCACCAGCAACAGCAACAGCAACAGCAACAACAACCGCGGCCGCGCCGGCTCCTGCGGCGCACAGAGCGTCGTCGCTAATGCTAGGCCTAGACGTGAGTACAATTTACTTATTTAAAACGGATCAGAATGTTGGCCAAATAGCACATACGAAACTCTTCACTGTACGTGATCCGACACACTCTTGGCCGGTTGTATTCATGGATGCACTGACTGACGGTGAACGAAAAATTTACAAGTTGGTGATCCGCCATCGCTCAGCATAATGCTGCTACCCTATGCGAGACAGAGCCCCAGCACTGTATTTTAGCGACAGCCGACGTTGACGTGAGAATGTCGAGCGGCACATCATACAGGGAGATACAAATTTTAAAAAAAGGCGAGCCTTCAAGTAATCCTATACGATGTGTAACATCTGACATCTCACCTTGGTAATAGCAACAGAAATTACCCCCTCTACTTACGATCTATACAGTGTGTCTTGATAATGTGCACATATTGAAATGAGGGAAACTTAGCTTAATTTTATCGACGGGAAAAATATATTAAAACAATTCAATGTTTTATAGCATTTTTTTCATTCTTGTTCGCTGCTGTGACCCCTGTGTAAACAAATAGGTATAAGTTTTAAACTAAACGATCTATCACAATGAAACCAACTCAGTAATGACTGGAAATAATAGGGCGTCTTCATAAAATAAAAACTAAATAAAAAACTCGTCCTTAATTGTGAATTGTGGTGATTTTATAGCAAAAATCTGATATTTTTTCATACATTTTTACAATGATTGTAAAATATCTCAATAAAAGTCCTGATTACCTACCCTTATTATTCCTTTAAATTACTCTCCATCGTATCAGCTTTCTAAAAGTAAAATTACCATGTTTATTATTCAACCACAACGTTTCCTATCAACTGTTAAAGAAAGTCCTTGCACTCGGCTACGTACTTTACTTTAGCAGGTAGAGATCCTTTATTTTTCTTTTTTTGCCGTCGATATAATTAAGCTTAGTTTCCCTCATTTCGATATGTGCTCATTATGAAGACTCACACTGTACAGTACTAACTAATTCCATGCTCAATCATTCACTTCCGTCTCTTTTCACGAAATCACTACCACAGAAAGCGAGAAGAAAACACACATCAATAAAATAAATATACTTCTGCTATCAATTTTTAAGTCTCGAAGCCGATCTATGCTGGTCGCTTTTCTGTTGAGCAAAATAGGCCGCACGTAAATCTAGTATAAACTGGGCTCTTAGTCTATTGAAACTTCGTATTACGCTAGGCCAGCTCAAGGTCAAAGGGTCAAGGGTCAATAACCAGCGTTTAACGTTCCCACAGCTGGGACACAGACCTCCTCTCTGTGAGAGGGAGTGGGCGGTCATCCACCACTGGGATCAGTGCGAGTTGGTGGATGTCACATGTCTTCGAATTTTGGGTTCTAGGACATGCCGATTCCCTCACGATGTTTTCCTTCACCGTTTTGAGAGCAGTGGTGATGAAATAATTTACACAAAGTGCCTGACTGGGTTCGAACCCACGGTTAGGGACTAGTAAGTCCCACAGATATGCTGAAAAATTACTAATATTAATTAATTTTCGCAGCAACGCCAAAAACGAAGCCAGAATCGGAACCGAAGCAGCTCTCAGCGAAACAGTGATTGTTGTACATAAAGACTACAGTGCATTGTGCTTAATCACCGAGTGTAGAGTTACAACGTTTATTCAGATGCATTTTCTTTTTCTATGTTAAATACTTTTATTAATAATAATAGTGAGTGCTATGACACTTTGTGGTTCGTTATGGCTATACTTAATGGTTATTTACGGAGCCTAGGTGAGTTGAATTTGTATTTAATCTTTCTTTTCTTCTTTTTTAATAATACGTTGCCCCACTCTAGGAGTTTCTCCTGTATTGAGGGTGCGTTTACAAACATTAAAACTCACATACACTTTTATTTTATGAAACTGACAGGAGACCCATATTTTGTATTGATGTTGATTTTTTGTTTTGGTTCAGTGTAAATATTATACTGAGTCGATCTTAGAGCATAAAAGATCTGCTTCGAATCCTGACCAAAGGGAACGTCCATTAATCATGTGAGGCTCGAAAGGGGGGGGGGGGGTTCGGAAAAAACACGAAGAATCATAAGGGGGAGGTATCACGCGAGATTTCTATACCTAAAAGTGGCATGTGACTTTGACTCGCCGACTTTAAATGCAGGTATAAATTAGAATATACCTGTATTTAAAGATAAAATATTCAGAATTTTTATAAGATACAAAAAAATACACGTGATTTTGGGAAGACCAATATCTCACCACGTATCATGGGGGTGGGGGGTAAAAAGTCACTAAAAAATGCCATCACGTGATTAATGGACGACCCTTAACCTATTTCAAATAATTGAAGGGTTTTTTAATTCCTAAATCGAGCTGTGTGTGAATGTAGCCTTTGGCCAATTCGGTTTCAAAGCTTTGAAAGCCTTGAAGTTCGATTGCATAGATTGAATTTGTGTTTCCGATTTTCTAAAAAGTCTATCCAATTTAATTGGTTGTCACATCTCTTGTAATATTGTTTTCGAAACTAGTTTTCGCCTTAAGGTGAAAGCTGCAGGGTAGCCCGCGAAATAAAAATTTTGTTACGTTTTTTCAATATGCAGGTCTGTATCAGCTCGTATGTTGATCAAAATTGATTCGCCACCGTAACTAATATTATATGTATTCACAGAATTATAACGTAATAGTTTTATTTTTAAATAGGTTACATATTTGTTATGGTCGCGAATCATATTTCGATCTAGATACAACAACCTGATGCTGTCCTTCAAATTGCAAAGATGTAAGAAAATTGGAATTTCGCGGTTTACCTCAGCGGGGATGCGCTGAGGTAAACCTTAAAGTCGAGCCAATCTTGTTTAGGGAATGTTGAACAATAATCTAACAATATTTTTTCTTTCTTTCCAGCTTATATGCATCGACAATAAGCAACGCTACGCTCGTATGTTCACGCGTTATCAATTTGACATCTATATAGCTAGATTAAGTATGTACTACCATATAACAATATATATTTATATATTTTTGACATTGTATAAAAATAACGACATTCATCTTGAGAAAATTCAAAATGACATAAAAAAAAACTATTCTGTCGTAGTCTTGGTAGGTTAAGTATTTTTTATCTGTGGCGACTATGGTGCTGCGACATCGACTATCCTCGCATTTTTTTTTTCATCCTCATTCTTGGGAACTCGAGTGACGTGTCTCGAGTTTTTAGCAATAATTTCTATAATAAAACTTGGGTGGGTGTCAATGAGTAATTTTGGGTGTTAATAAGGTTTTGTATGTATAAGTCGGGTTGAATTTAATGTAATATGAACTCATTATTAAATAACTCATTCAAGTTTTTAATCAAAGAGTATTTATTTTGACACTCAGACTCGAGAAAAATTCGCATGAATATCCCTCTAGTTGAAGGTGAGTTACAGTCATACTCGAGTTACCCATCACTCGAGTTACCCCAAATTCAATTGTTTGGATCTCTAGAAAAAAATAAAATATCTTTATGCTGCAATCATAAAAATAAAATGTTTTGTATAATTGTACAGCCGAGTAGTGTCATGTATAAAAATAGTTTAAAAAAATGTATAAATGACAGAAGACTGGAATTTAATTCTGAATTTGCGAGAAAAAATTACAAATGTTGAGAAAATAAGAGATTGGGTAATGCTAACTCGATGTTGAAAATACTTAATGAAATTTTAGTATACTCTTTTTATTTTTTATGTGGACCGTTTGAATTTGGCGATTTTTGTGTGTTTAGGAATTTTTTGAAAGCACGTTTTTGGTTGATAGTATTTAAAATTAAGGCTTTTTTTTAACGCAAAATAAAATCCTACAAATATTTTACTTGATAATTTTGAGCTGTCTTTAAAAACAGCATTTTCTAGACTTTGGCTGAACATCTATTTTGGTTATTTCCAAATACGGTTCATTACCACCTTCTGCCAAGCCTTTTCCCAACCATGTTGGGGCCGTCTTCCAGTCTAACCAGATACAGCTGAATACCAAACACGATTATATATCAATACTAGATTTTGCCCGCGGCTTCGCCCGCGTGGAGGTCATTACACCACGGGAAAAAAAGGTCCCAGTGACCCAGGTCATGGTCTACCCATGTCCCAAATTTCATTGAAATCCGTTCAGCAGATATAGCGTGAAAGGGGAACAAATAAACTCGCTTTCGCATGTTTAATATTAAAGTTGGGATTTAACTAAAATTACTTATTAAAAATAATGCCCTGATTCCTGAAAGTTATTGGTAATTCTGTCATCAAATCATTTATGTAAGATGCTGTGAACAAGCACTTATCATATAAGTTGACTTTGTATTTGTCAGCGAAGGCTTTCAGAAATAAGGTTACGTTTGAAATTCTACTTTACAAAAACGTGATTGAAAAAAATCTTTTAACAAAAATTCGCCGTTATTTAAAACAATCTTCGATAAACGGTTTGCTAGATACTGCCACTTGTATTTATAATATTTAAACTGAGCACACAGTTAATTTAGTACATAACCTTATCGATACGTTGGGATTCAGATAAAACGGTTCTTATACTATGTTCATTTTGAGATGACCAATATGACAGGTAAAATAAACTGCCTTTTACGTGTTCATCTGTGGATAAAAAGCCCACGGCTAAGGTACACACGTGTACTTATCTCGCCTTTGTGAGAAAATATGAGCGGAATCTTCCACTGCGATGTGCGAACAAGGCAAATCTCCGTGCACATCCTATAAGCAGTGAAGGTCGACTTAATAAGATCTTATGAATAACTTTCTTACTTTCAACTTTGAGAGAATTTAGCATTTGTCAGATCAATCACTATAAAATGAACATAATATTTACAGCTTCATAATAATCATTGTGAAGAATGTGAAGAATAAATGGGTAAAAGTGGCTGTATTTCAGTATTTCATAGATGTAAAAAGAAGAAAAATAATAATAAAAAAAAAAAAACATTTAAATATCAGTCTATTTCAAGGCCTTAATAAATAATAAGCTCTACTGCCTGTCAATATACTCGTAGAAAGATATGTAATAGTTTACGCCCCTCATTACATGGGACTAATACTATAACTGTCGAAATGTGGGTGTTACTACACCCTTCTGCCAACCCCTTCGAGAAATACAGGTGTGATGTTATGTTATGACAGATTACACCTGTCAAATAGATAGCAATAATGTCAGAGTCTTTATCATACATAGTTTTGGTGCTATTTTAAATAAAATTGCTTTTTACAACCGTTTTATTTGCATTCCAATGATTTTGATGCGATTTTCAATTGATTCGTGTATTTTTATTACTTGAAAATTGGGTGGAATATCTCTGTGAAATTGACGATTTCGAAGGTAAACAGAGAGAATATTTAAGGCAATATTATACATAAAAAGCAGAATGGATTGAAAATCGTTCCGCCATAAACAATTCGATAATTAAACACTAACTTGCTCAAGTTTTTCTTTATGTATGAGTGTGTATTTGTGGTATGTTCAATGTTGTTAATCCGAATTGAATTTAACAGACAGCGCTTCTAGCGGTGATATACCGTTCTAACAGTTCAAACAGGCAGCGCCGCTAGCGGTTGAATACCGAACTAATAGTACCGACTGACAGCGCCCCCAGTGGTGGGGGCACTGTCTGTGAATTTATTACATTTGACGCCTATACATTTTCGTCTAGATGATAAATGCTTTGAAAATCTTGCCAGATATCTGTTTGGTTCATATTTCGTGTTTGTACTGAGCGTTTACCAAATATGATTTAAAATAAATAAAATTGAAGTTGTTTTTCTTGCAAAGGTCAACAAAGGCAGAATCGTGGTGTAAAAATACTTATATTAAAATTGTATTTTTAATGAATTATCGTTCGTATTTACAAGCTTTGATCTTGTTCAACTTGGTAGTATGTCAAGATCGAACTTCCTTTTGGCCTATCTAGGTGAAGCTTTCTGTATACAACCCCTTCCGATGTTCTTATTGAAAACGTTCAGATTACTTTACGTATCGATAAATAAATAAATATACTGTCTCTGTGCATTCAATTCGGATATAATACCTAGCTAATAAATATTAAAATATATATTTAAAATATTGTGTAAAGGATTCGTATAAGGAATGCTGGTGTGCGAAAAGGCTCTTTTAATTTTTTTTCTAGTGATTAAGTGTGCTTTTATTTTTATTTTTTTGTTGTACACTGTGTCCGTGGTATGTCTATACAAAAAACTAAAAAGAAATAGAAAAAAAAATGGCTGCTTCTTATCGATCACGTCGATAGCACTTCAGCTTTGACCGTTACTCTTCAAAAAACATTGTAAAGTTCTCAAAAACCAGCTTTTTTAACATTTTCGACTGAAACATGCTTGTGTTATTATAAATATTTTTATAAGGCATACCGCGCACTCATTGCGATTCTGTTTAATAATATATATAACTACATTAGGATTATGAATAAAAAAAATAAAAAAACAAGTAGTTTGCTTAGATCGCTTCCAAACCCGACGAGATAGTTCCTATACGGTTATTAATTATTGTTCTTTTTAAGGTTTTACTAAAAATTGTTGACATGAAAACCTTGGCTACACCTGTCTGAAATTAGGTGCAAGATTGTAAGGGACGGCAAATAAAATGTACGACGTATTTTTTTTTTTACAATCTTGTGTTACCAACTGTTTTAGTAGGAGCAAACGCGACTGCTGAGCAAATGGACCTAGATTTTATGTTCAAATTGGTCAAGTGTTTTTAGTTAAAACCTATCATTCAAAATGGCGTTTATACGGCCCAATGATGTATGTATTTTTCTTTGCCTCTCTGTAATGTAGGCAAGAATTTATGGCTTATGATTTTCAATTAAAAATGCTATGAATTAGCAAGGTTTTTGTGTCAATACGGATCCATTTCTTTTCTCCCGTCCTTTAAAGTAGATGCATTATAATTATTGTTTACCATAGATAATTTTGTATTTCATTGTATCGAAACAAATTAGTATTGAAGCGATCAAGAGCCGAGGTGTTATATTTATACGCGGGCACAAAATTGGTCTTTTTTGACGTTGAAAACTCCGATTTGAAATGAAATTCTTCAGTATAGTAGTCTCTTGGAAAATAATAATTATTTTAAAGTTATCTTATTCTAATTTGTTTTCTTATTTTAGGGTTGTATGGATTCTTATCCGATTGCATTTTTGCTGATTTATGGCATCATTAAATATGTTTTATTTTTTTCTCGTCGAAGCGACGTCTTAATAGACATAATTGGATAAACTTTTGAGAATAATTCCGAACTACAAAACAAATATTGGATTTTTTCAGTTGCCCCTAAAGTGACACAAGCGCCTTTTTCTATCAAAATTAAACTAATCTGGATTGCAAGCTATAGTAGTTAATATTCATAACGAAAAATCACTGGATTAATTCCGCCAATCACCGTTCAATTTTGTTTTTAAAATGGCGATGTCAGCTGTCATAATTTTAATTAGAGTCACAATACAGCTGTATACTTCGGAGTTTCATCTAGTATATACTTCTATAGTGTGATACCCTAGCTGTAGCTTCGCTCACGTGGTATTAGTAATGTTAAAATCGCCTCCACGTGTGGAGATAGTTGGGCGCTCCTTGAACAGTCAACCTCGCTAACACCGATACGAGAGTTACACTGAAATAAATGTTTGCATAACTGTTAACAAAGTAACTGAACCACCTAGTTCGGTTTATTATTTATTTCAGTGTATAAGTAAGTGATAGAATTTATTCGATATTTTGTTACTGCGCATTTTGCTCCCCCCTATGACATGGGACTTAAAACATAACTGTTGAAATGTGGGTGTCATTTTTACCAGTATTTGACAGAAAGGTGTCAAAAAAACGCTCTTTTATTGGGACAGCCGTGATTGTGTGATCTTTCACCACTTCCAAAACCGTAGTTTAATTGAAATGGCGTAGGAGAAATATTATTCGGAATGATTCCTAAGAGTTTCACGGAAAGTTTCCCGCGTATAAATATAACGTCATGAAATTCTTATGGCGGGATAATCGTTAAGTTGTTTTTTAAGTTCATTCGTTGCAATTTTTTTTTCTTATTGTAAGCGCGCCAAAGGTGTTGAAGACAAGTGTTAAGAAACACTTAGGTTTACTGTATAAATGAAAAATATAAAAAAAATATCTTGCTAATAAACTAAGGCTTGGTAATTATTATTGAAACTGTGCAAAATGGCGGGTAGACGAAACATTTTGATACTTGAAAATGTTAAAACTATTTGTCTATTTGCCATAGTGCAGAGTGAACATAAAGTAGGTTCAATATCTCCAGTGCATTCAATTTTTAGTTTGTCAATTTTCTTTTCGGTAAATCTTTGGTTGTTGTAAAATAATATTAAAAAAAAAATTGCGTAGAAGTTTCAAAAAAATTAGTCAATGTAGGTAGGGTTAGTTCAGAAATTAAGTGAAAATTGTTTTTTTTTTTAAGATTTGCTTCGTCGAGTGACGTAGACAGTTGTATGTAACGATTTTTAAAAGAAATTTGCATTTTAGCTATCACTGTCTTGTCGCAAGACGCGGTAAGTAAGGCTGTAAGTTAAATATACATATTATATTTGAAGTAAATAAATTAATAATAAAACCACACTTGGGGCTTTTATTTTTTACCCTTATTCCCTTAGTAGAAATACTGCACTGAGTACTTACTTTCAATAGCCTTGCCGCTTGCTGCGAATCCTGGCTACTCTTCACGATGTCTACTGCTGCAGTATTGCCATAATAAACACTATGCCAACCGGACTGTTCTTTAGAAGTGTCACCGTGAAAACTTAGGCAAAGTGAGCTGTCGAAAGTGTCAATCCCTTCCCTTGGAATGACAGATAGGATAAGTTTTGACGGTAAGATTTTCACAGAATAGACCGGCTGGGTTTCGCTGTGAAACCCAGTATGATGTACATTTTCGTAGTAAATGTGATGAAATTGCTAGAAAAGTGGTGCAGGTGATTGCTGATGGATGGCTACAGAAGATCAGTCCCGTACGGTATATCGAATTACCCTTGAACGATATAACTGTCTACAGAAAGCATGGTTTACCGACGAACGGTAATACGAGAAAACTATTAGTCGATACCATTATTTAGCGACAGCACGTTTCGCCGAATAACGCTACATAGAATGAATGGTTGGCCGATACCAAGATTTGCCGATGTCATGGTTCGCCGGAACACGCTTGAACTAAATACTCCTTTATCGATAGCAGTTGCATGACAATGGCATGACAATGGGATCGTGTTGGAATGACTGCATTTATAAAAATAGCAGACTTGGGCCCCAGAGCGTATATACATTCTTTGCCAGATTGAATCATTTGGGTTAGGTTAGGTTAGAACAGTGACCATTAACGCGCGAAGGCGAGCGAGCGAAGCGAGCGTGCCGCGGCAACGGCCGCCGAGCGCCAGGTCCCCTCTATTGTTGGTAAATTCAGTTACCAAAACAAAAACTCTTCATCAATATCCAATTTAACTAAATTACTATACGTTTAAATACTACCCTTCAATAAATTACAATTTTGTATCTAATTTTATATTTTTTTTTGCTGATCTCATTATGTGTCATATTTTTTTTGCTGCAATCGATAAAGCAAACTGCTATCGATAAAGGATTATTTAGTTCAAGCGTGTTCCGGCGAACCATGACATCGGCAAATCTTGGTATCGGCCAACCATTCATTCTATGTAGCGTTATTCGGCGAAACGTGCTGTCGCTAAATAATGGTATCGACTAATAGTTTTCTCGTATTACCGTTCGTCGGTGAACCATGCTTTCTGTAGACAGTTATATCGTTCAAGGGTAATTCGATATACCGTACGGGACTCACAGAAGATATACTGCGCTGATCACAAATATGTTTGTAGAGGTTGTGGTATTTTGCTATTCTAAACCACATCCTTATTATATTTATACCTATATTTACCTTTGAATGGGCTACTATGTCCATTAAATCCTTTTAAGGCTCCGTGCACGAAAAAAACCCCTTTTCGTCAATTTCTTATCGAATTGTGAGAAAGCTTGAAATAATTGAAACATTAAGTGTATGTAACTATAGAAGTACAGTTTTCGTGGTGCTAAACCATTCGTGTCAGTCACACAGCACCTGTTAATAGTTTCATAATTTTTGTGCTCTCGAAAATATAGTATATTGCGCCTTTGATTTATTCAATGAAGATATTATATAATCATAATATAAAAATTTGATTTTATCTCAAGGATAGCTGAAGCCCAGTGTGTCATTTTTAAATTTCTTGATATGGTTTGCAAAATAATAGGAAAAAATACAGTAATGACTGGGTTTTTAAAAAATTCAACATTATTTTTCTGCTATATTTTGTATCGAAGTTGAAAAAATTGCTTCCCCCACATGCAAGTAGACCATACAATAATGTTGATTATATTTTTTAATTTTCAAAATCAATAAAAGTAGTGTCTTGTAAAAAGATGATCAAACGTCAGTCTCGCGTCATTTTTCGGAAAACTTGTTGCGAATATTAGTGATTTTCCATGAATACTTAATCTATTTGAAAAATCCCTTTCCGCCACATGCTAAACAAAGAACTCGACATTTCAAATCACAAATAATCATGTTAAATTTCTTTTTCCCTTTCTCACAACCAATGAACAAAATTGATCAAAATCAGCCGATTTCGTGCACGGATGAAGCATTGATTTTGTAACAAAATATTAAATAATTAACGAAATTTGTTCGAAAACCTTTATAATAACGGTTAAGGTTACATAGAAAATTATCCGGTTTCCGAGCCGTGGTGGTAATGGCCACGATTTACGAGTTGCAGGTCGTGGGTTCGACCCCAGCGGGCATTTTATTTTGTATAAATAATTTCATCACCACTGCTCTTAAAAACTGTGAAGGAAAACATCGTGAGGCAACCGGCATGTCCTAGAGCCAAAAATTCGCCGACATGTGACATCTACCAACCCGCACTGGGCCCGCGTGGTGGAGTACGGTTCACTCGCTCTCACAGAGAGGAGGCCTGTGTTCCAGCAGTACAGTAATTTCTATTATTTATCCTCTCTTTTCCCCCTCTTTTCTCCCTTTGTCCCGTGTGGTGCCAGACGTAAAGAATAGCACCATCACATTTCTAAAAAGGCGACTAAGGGACTTACAAGAGAATGAGCAGCAGCGTTCTCTATGCATTTTAACACCATACTGCGGTCGCCAACCCGCCTGCCAAGCGTGGCGATTATGGCAACCCCCCCTTTGGGGGAGGCCTATGTCCAGCAGTGGACGTTTTTTGGCTGAAATGATGATGAATGATCCTCTCTTTTATACTTATATTTCAGAGCGCAAGAAGCTTGGAATCGGCCAGTCTCAAGAGATGAGAACGCTGTTCAGATTCTGGTCGTTCTTCCTACGAGATCACTTCAACCGCACCATGTATAATGAATTCAGGTAAGTTATTTAATGATGACTTTTTACATTTTTATGCATAGTTTCTGCCGCAACATGCACCGCGGAAGCATTCACAACAAGTAATGGCTACAAAAAAGCCATTTTGGACTTGTTGTGTTAAAGTGGTATCCTGGAATCGTTTTCTAGATCAGGTAATCCCTAATTCAGAGCCGCTAACCCGTCATACTTTTCATACAAACGCTTGTACGTGATTATGGCGTTGTAACACATCTTTCTATGAATTTTTAGTACTAATAGGTATCTTGTGCACTGTATCTAGGTTTCTATGAAATTAAAAAATAACAATTTGCAGAAACAAATTCAGTATAAGCCAGCAAAAATCTGCTTTTTTGCACAATTTTTACCTGAACTCTGCCCGTTCATATTGTACTCATAAATTGTAGAAAACCTCATTTATTTTACAAACTTGTAAGGGTTACTCAAAAACACGTATTTCCTTTAAAACTATATCTAGTTTTTAAAATGATTGACATCATCAGGTCGGCGTTTCCTATCTGATTACTCTGAGAAGAAAGGCCGAAACAAACTCAGAGGTCACAGTCTCTTTTAAAGTCTCTTATAATCTTGGTCAGACCATGTGAAGACCATGTAGATTGGTGCCTGAAATGGTATTTTGATGAAAGAACCATACAGAGTATATTTTGTTTCTTAACTCTCTAGGTTCATAAAATCCTACTGAATGATTATTTCAGCAATAGTCATTCAATAGGATTTTACGAAGAGAGTTGGTTGTATTGCGGATTCTAATGATTAAAATTCTGTAAAGCCATATTTGTTACGGCCGCGAATCATATTTAGATCAACATACAACCTGTTACTGACCTGCAAATTGCAAAAACTTAAACCCCTTAATAGCAAATTGGCTTGCTCCTTTTAAAAGAAACGATTTGAAAAAGGCGGCGATAATCGTGCCATCTCACTCCAACATTATACTGTGCAAGTCTAGGGCATGGCTCCTTTGTTTGGCCGCCATTTTCAATTCGTTTCTTCAATGGTGTGGGTTATAAACTGGCGAAACTTCAGAGTACCATAAACCTCTGTCTACCTCTTCTGGGAACAAAGGCGTGATATTACTAATATATCCCTATAACTTACAGGAAACTAGCCAACGAGGACGCTACCGACGGCTTCCGCTACGGCCTGGAATGCCTGTTCCGTTTCTACTCGTACGGGCTCGAGCGGAAGTTGCGCCCCGAGCTGTACCAGCACTTCCAGATTGAGACCATGGCTGACTACGAAAACGGTAAGACAATAAATTATTACCTTTGCATTGTTCCCACTGTACCGTGATGAGTTTTTTAAGGGTCCGTACCTCGAAAGGTAACAACGGAATCCTTATAGAATCATTCTCGTCTGTCTGTCACAGCAGATTTCCTCCGAATCTACTGGACCGATTAAGTTAAAATTTGGTACAACACGAACGTGTAACATAAATAAATGTATTTTGAATATGATGGTCACTAATGGGGGGCAAAGGAGAAACGTAATACGAATAAACGTATTTTCTTTCTTTCTTCTTTTCTGTCTAAAACAATTCAATTTTTTTTTTAATCATTTTGTCGAGTGTTTGCGTGACTTCGTATCTATTGGTTTTACTGAACTGCATGTGTAGTTGTGACGTAGGGACAAACTGGTGGAACTGGACACACCGGGTTCCGGGTAATATGTAATTTTTAACCCGGGGTCCGCTGCGCCATGTTTTCGTGTTTTAAAGAAATATAAACATCCGAATTGATTAATTTATTTTTAATATGGGGTTCACTTTTGGGGGATTAATAAAAAAAAACAAGTTTCTGTGACATTAAATGAAAGGACTGGTTACGAGGATTAAAAAAAAAAAGTTATTAAAGAAAAACCATCAATTTATGGTCCGGATAGTGTCATTGGTTGCTTTTTATCCGAAAATATGCACTGCTCCTGTGCTCCGCGGAAGCAAAACAACTGAAACAGTTAGAATTTAAACTACAAGCACACCGGGGCCCTGCAAGTGGAGCCCAAGCTAATGGGATTCCTAGAAAACTTCCAGAGCATCGAAGACTTTAGAGTGCTGGAGGTGAGTTGAAGGATCTTAATCATTGGGTACTGGGCATACTTTTTTTTGATACATCTATAACGCAGATAGCACACCTCCGCCGCGAAAACATAGCAGCTAAACCGCAATAGTTCAATTGTACTTGTTCGCGTCATGTTCTGCTATTTAATCAACATACAACCTGACACAGATCTGCAAATTGCAAAAAAACTGAAGAAAATTTGAATTTCGCGGGCTACCTTAGCGCATCCCCCTTAAAATGCCAAAATTACTCCTCATTGAACGTGACGGTAATTGTTTATTTAGGGCGATAGCCCCTCAAATAAATAAATTAATGGGTGCTAAGTTTCGACCACTTGTCTGTACGTCGAGACCTCGCTACATATGTTTCGTTGAATCGAGGTAACGACAGAATTTACTTAGCACTTGAATTTCTTCCTAACATCAATATTTCCCAGGAACGAATAATAACAAAATATATAACCGCGCAGTTTAACGAGACGTTCTGGGGAGGAGAAGATATCCTAATCATCGCGTCCAAACTTTATTTTGTAAATGTGTATGTGCACTTATGTAATGAGAACACGCGAATCAGTAACCGGCAACGTACAAGTCTTCTATAAAGACCAGCACTATGATAGCTTGGTCACGATCGAAGTTGAACAATACAACAGTAACCTTCAAACTCTAACGCCGGAATCAACTAACTCCAAAACACCAGAACATGCCGAAAACGTAGTTAATCAGTACAGCATACGCGAGGTGTCACTCCTAGATAGTCGTGACGAGTGGTCAGAAGTCCGAAAGTCTGACAACCAGTCTTACGAGTGACTGGGTTCTGCGGGTTAGATAGGCAGTCGCTTCATGTAAAATACTGGTATTCAGCTGCGTCCAGTTAGACTGGAAGCTGAAGACTGTTAATTTTTTCTACCGATCTCATTATTTTGTAAAAATAGTACATTGTGATACAACGGTGGAAATTAGGTTATTAATGACACGACTTTGCAATAACCTACACACCCGTGTATCACACGACGTTTTCCAATACATTTGCGGGAAATAGTAAAAAACAAATCAAAGAATATATTAAAATTTTCAGAAAATGGCGCGTTTTTGCAACTTGACAATTTTTTTATTTACAACGGAAACAGCCTATACAGCCTATTCGATTTTTGACAAATGTTGATGTAAAAGTAATTAAATTAAAATTTGTAATTAAATATTATATATTAAAGAACCATTTAAAAGACTTTTGAAAATTCAATGCTAAGACGTACGGACTCATTCATTTTTCCTCGTATAAAATCTATCCCATTTTATTCTATGTACGAAAATTCCTTGCTAAACTAAATTTTTTAATTGTCTTATAAATTTAAAACTAATGATAGAGCTCGTAAACAAAAGTCACAACCGCGTAACAGAAAGATGCCTATGCAAAAGATTTAATTTTCGAATCACTATTATAGCCTCTGAGAGTACGCCATGTTTAACAACTGTGTTGAAAGAAGTGTTTTACTAACGACAGTTCCCCTCCCAGCCACAACTGAACGAGCTGCTGGCGGCGCAGGGCGCGCGCGCCCCCGGCCGCGGCCCGCACGCGCGGCCCTACGACCGCACGCGCTCCGTGTCCGAGTCCGACCGCGCCGCAGCGGCCAGCAGGAACAACAGGTTCCTTGTGCACAGACTCCTTTTGCTCCGTCTACGTTCATACACCAGGGGGCGATCGCTTTATTGGTTTGATCTATCTACGCTTTGGCTGTCCTGGACAAGGGAGCAGCCAGGATATTATTATACATACCAACATTAATAGAATATGAGTGGTATCCTCTACTTTATCACACTCAGAACAATTGGGCAAAAACTAAACCACAACCAAAAACGTTACGTTATGTTATCTACAAGTTAATTCAGTAAATAACTCTATATGATGTTTCTGGTACCAGAAATTTTAACAGAAAAGTTTAGTAAACAGTGGTCATGTCAAATTTGAAAATACTATTTCTAAAATTTTTCAAAGTTCCAACTCAAAAGTCTGATAAAAAAAAATTTGCCAGTTTTTTATTAACTATTCTAGATACCAAATCTAGTCTTAACTCAATACTGGACTCTTTTTGCTTGGACGCCCACATTATGTATTCCTAGGGCGTCCTCGCGGCGTTTCCACTCACGCCTTGTAAATACCTTTTGTTAATCACCTTTCATTCATTCTCTCAACATGAACTATATCTGAAAAGAGGGTTTTACATAGATCCTGTCCATTACATTCATAGATTTGTATTATGGATGTATGTTTCACTTAGCAACATCATAAACAAATCAATGAAACTCATTGTAATAGTTTTGTACAATCAACATCAAAAATCGATAAATACTTTAGTATTTTGAGATTTACTAACATTGATTCCATTTTTTGTTTATTTAGAAAACAATATATTATTAGGTATATACAACTTAAAGCCAAAATATTTAGTTAATACATGAATAAATTAAATATTATAAGAAGAAGAAAACACAATTAATACAGTGTTAATACGTATGGGAAGACAGTGTAGGCCCATCAACAAGTACCAGGTACTTAACTAAATAGAAAATGGTCTACCAGTCTATTAAGCCTACAACGCAGGGCATGAAACCCGTTCATTTTTATTTCCGAAGATACAAAATATTTTTGATACAATTGATATTAGCTTCAAACATTGCTTCATCACATTAAGTTCAGCATTGATTTTGTAACAACATATTAAATAATTAACGAAATATGTTCGAAAAACTTTAGAATAACGGTTAAGGCTACATAGAAAATTAACCGGTTTCCGAGCCCTGCTATAACGTTCTCACATCCACAAAATATTTAAAAAAAAAAGCTATATAAAATATTTTTTAAATAATATTGTATGGCGTTGTGTCATACTACTGTATCTACCCTCACTCACACACACTACCCCTCCAGCAGTAAGTACGTGGGCGGCAGCCGCCCCCCCACCAGCAACAGCAACAGCAACAGCAACAACAACCGCGGCCGCGCCGGCTCCTGCGGCGCACAGAGCGTCGTCGCTAATGCTAGGCCTAGACGTGAGTACAATTTACTTATTTAAAACGGATCAGAATGTTGGCCAAATAGCACATACGAAACTCTTCACTGTACGTGATCCGACACACTCTTGGCCGGTTGTATTCATGGATGCACTGACTGACGGTGAACGAAAAATTTACAAGTTGGTGATCCGCCATCGCTCAGCATAATGCTGCTACCCTATGCGAGACAGAGCCCCAGCACTGTATTTTAGCGACAGCCGACGTTGACGTGAGAATGTCGAGCGGCACATCATACAGGGAGATACAAATTTTAAAAAAAGGCGAGCCTTCAAGTAATCCTATACGATGTGTAACATCTGACATCTCACCTTGGTAATAGCAACAGAAATTACCCCCTCTACTTACGATCTATACAGTGTGTCTTGATAATGTGCACATATTGAAATGAGGGAAACTTAGCTTAATTTTATCGACGGGAAAAATATATTAAAACAATTCAATGTTTTATAGCATTTTTTTCATTCTTGTTCGCTGCTGTGACCCCTGTGTAAACAAATAGGTATAAGTTTTAAACTAAACGATCTATCACAATGAAACCAACTCAGTAATGACTGGAAATAATAGGGCGTCTTCATAAAATAAAAACTAAATAAAAAACTCGTCCTTAATTGTGAATTGTGGTGATTTTATAGCAAAAATCTGATATTTTTTCATACATTTTTACAATGATTGTAAAATATCTCAATAAAAGTCCTGATTACCTACCCTTATTATTCCTTTAAATTACTCTCCATCGTATCAGCTTTCTAAAAGTAAAATTACCATGTTTATTATTCAACCACAACGTTTCCTATCAACTGTTAAAGAAAGTCCTTGCACTCGGCTACGTACTTTACTTTAGCAGGTAGAGATCCTTTATTTTTCTTTTTTTGCCGTCGATATAATTAAGCTTAGTTTCCCTCATTTCGATATGTGCTCATTATGAAGACTCACACTGTACAGTACTAACTAATTCCATGCTCAATCATTCACTTCCGTCTCTTTTCACGAAATCACTACCACAGAAAGCGAGAAGAAAACACACATCAATAAAATAAATATACTTCTGCTATCAATTTTTAAGTCTCGAAGCCGATCTATGCTGGTCGCTTTTCTGTTGAGCAAAATAGGCCGCACGTAAATCTAGTATAAACTGGGCTCTTAGTCTATTGAAACTTCGTATTACGCTAGGCCAGCTCAAGGTCAAAGGGTCAAGGGTCAATAACCAGCGTTTAACGTTCCCACAGCTGGGACACAGACCTCCTCTCTGTGAGAGGGAGTGGGCGGTCATCCACCACTGGGATCAGTGCGAGTTGGTGGATGTCACATGTCTTCGAATTTTGGGTTCTAGGACATGCCGATTCCCTCACGATGTTTTCCTTCACCGTTTTGAGAGCAGTGGTGATGAAATAATTTACACAAAGTGCCTGACTGGGTTCGAACCCACGGTTAGGGACTAGTAAGTCCCACAGATATGCTGAAAAATTACTAATATTAATTAATTTTCGCAGCAACGCCAAAAACGAAGCCAGAATCGGAACCGAAGCAGCTCTCAGCGAAACAGTGATTGTTGTACATAAAGACTACAGTGCATTGTGCTTAATCACCGAGTGTAGAGTTACAACGTTTATTCAGATGCATTTTCTTTTTCTATGTTAAATACTTTTATTAATAATAATAGTGAGTGCTATGACACTTTGTGGTTCGTTATGGCTATACTTAATGGTTATTTACGGAGCCTAGGTGAGTTGAATTTGTATTTAATCTTTCTTTTCTTCTTTTTTAATAATACGTTGCCCCACTCTAGGAGTTTCTCCTGTATTGAGGGTGCGTTTACAAACATTAAAACTCACATACACTTTTATTTTATGAAACTGACAGGAGACCCATATTTTGTATTGATGTTGATTTTTTGTTTTGGTTCAGTGTAAATATTATACTGAGTCGATCTTAGAGCATAAAAGATCTGCTTCGAATCCTGACCAAAGGGAACGTCCATTAATCATGTGAGGCTCGAAAGGGGGGGGGGGGGTTCGGAAAAAACACGAAGAATCATAAGGGGGAGGTATCACGCGAGATTTCTATACCTAAAAGTGGCATGTGACTTTGACTCGCCGACTTTAAATGCAGGTATAAATTAGAATATACCTGTATTTAAAGATAAAATATTCAGAATTTTTATAAGATACAAAAAAATACACGTGATTTTGGGAAGACCAATATCTCACCACGTATCATGGGGGTGGGGGGTAAAAAGTCACTAAAAAATGCCATCACGTGATTAATGGACGACCCTTAACCTATTTCAAATAATTGAAGGGTTTTTTAATTCCTAAATCGAGCTGTGTGTGAATGTAGCCTTTGGCCAATTCGGTTTCAAAGCTTTGAAAGCCTTGAAGTTCGATTGCATAGATTGAATTTGTGTTTCCGATTTTCTAAAAAGTCTATCCAATTTAATTGGTTGTCACATCTCTTGTAATATTGTTTTCGAAACTAGTTTTCGCCTTAAGGTGAAAGCTGCAGGGTAGCCCGCGAAATAAAAATTTTGTTACGTTTTTTCAATATGCAGGTCTGTATCAGCTCGTATGTTGATCAAAATTGATTCGCCACCGTAACTAATATTATATGTATTCACAGAATTATAACGTAATAGTTTTATTTTTAAATAGGTTACATATTTGTTATGGTCGCGAATCATATTTCGATCTAGATACAACAACCTGATGCTGTCCTTCAAATTGCAAAGATGTAAGAAAATTGGAATTTCGCGGTTTACCTCAGCGGGGATGCGCTGAGGTAAACCTTAAAGTCGAGCCAATCTTGTTTAGGGAATGTTGAACAATAATCTAACAATATTTTTTCTTTCTTTCCAGCTTATATGCATCGACAATAAGCAACGCTACGCTCGTATGTTCACGCGTTATCAATTTGACATCTATATAGCTAGATTAAGTATGTACTACCATATAACAATATATATTTATATATTTTTGACATTGTATAAAAATAACGACATTCATCTTGAGAAAATTCAAAATGAAATAAAAAAAAACTATTCTGTCGTAGTCTTGGTAGGTTAAGTATTTTTTATCTGTGGCGACTATGGTGCTGCGACATCGACTATCCTCGCATTTTTTTTTTCATCCTCATTCTTGGGAACTCGAGTGACGTGTCTCGAGTTTTTAGCAATAATTTCTATAATAAAACTTGGGTGGGTGTCAATGAGTAATTTTGGGTGTTAATAAGGTTTTGTATGTATAAGTCGGGTTGAATTTAATGTAATATGAACTCATTATTAAATAACTCATTCAAGTTTTTAATCAAAGAGTATTTATTTTGACACTCAGACTCGAGAAAAATTCGCATGAATATCCCTCTAGTTGAAGGTGAGTTACAGTCATACTCGAGTTACCCATCACTCGAGTTACCCCAAATTCAATTGTTTGGATCTCTAGAAAAAAATAAAATATCTTTATGCTGCAATCATAAAAATAAAATGTTTTGTATAATTGTACAGCCGAGTAGTGTCATGTATAAAAATAGTTTAAAAAAATGTATAAATGACAGAAGACTGGAATTTAATTCTGAATTTGCGAGAAAAAATTACAAATGTTGAGAAAATAAGAGATTGGGTAATGCTAACTCGATGTTGAAAATACTTAATGAAATTTTAGTATACTCTTTTTATTTTTTATGTGGACCGTTTGAATTTGGCGATTTTTGTGTGTTTAGGAATTTTTTGAAAGCACGTTTTTGGTTGATAGTATTTAAAATTAAGGCTTTTTTTTAACGCAAAATAAAATCCTACAAATATTTTACTTGATAATTTTGAGCTGTCTTTAAAAACAGCATTTTCTAGACTTTGGCTGAACATCTATTTTGGTTATTTCCAAATACGGTTCATTACCACCTTCTGCCAAGCCTTTTCCCAACCATGTTGGGGCCGTCTTCCAGTCTAACCAGATACAGCTGAATACCAAACACGATTATATATCAATACTAGATTTTGCCCGCGGCTTCGCCCGCGTGGAGGTCATTACACCACGGGAAAAAAAGGTCCCAGTGACCCAGGTCATGGTCTACCCATGTCCCAAATTTCATTGAAATCCGTTCAGCAGATATAGCGTGAAAGGGGAACAAATAAACTCGCTTTCGCATGTTTAATATTAAAGTTGGGATTTAACTAAAATTACTTATTAAAAATAATGCCCTGATTCCTGAAAGTTATTGGTAATTCTGTCATCAAATCATTTATGTAAGATGCTGTGAACAAGCACTTATCATATAAGTTGACTTTGTATTTGTCAGCGAAGGCTTTCAGAAATAAGGTTACGTTTGAAATTCTACTTTACAAAAACGTGATTGAAAAAAATCTTTTAACAAAAATTCGCCGTTATTTAAAACAATCTTCGATAAACGGTTTGCTAGATACTGCCACTTGTATTTATAATATTTAAACTGAGCACACAGTTAATTTAGTACATAACCTTATCGATACGTTGGGATTCAGATAAAACGGTTCTTATACTATGTTCATTTTGAGATGACCAATATGACAGGTAAAATAAACTGCCTTTTACGTGTTCATCTGTGGATAAAAAGCCCACGGCTAAGGTACACACGTGTACTTATCTCGCCTTTGTGAGAAAATATGAGCGGAATCTTCCACTGCGATGTGCGAACAAGGCAAATCTCCGTGCACATCCTATAAGCAGTGAAGGTCGACTTAATAAGATCTTATGAATAACTTTCTTACTTTCAACTTTGAGAGAATTTAGCATTTGTCAGATCAATCACTATAAAATGAACATAATATTTACAGCTTCATAATAATCATTGTGAAGAATGTGAAGAATAAATGGGTAAAAGTGGCTGTATTTCAGTATTTCATAGATGTAAAAAGAAGAAAAATAATAATAAAAAAAAAAAAACATTTAAATATCAGTCTATTTCAAGGCCTTAATAAATAATAAGCTCTACTGCCTGTCAATATACTCGTAGAAAGATATGTAATAGTTTACGCCCCTCATTACATGGGACTAATACTATAACTGTCGAAATGTGGGTGTTACTACACCCTTCTGCCAACCCCTTCGAGAAATACAGGTGTGATGTTATGTTATGACAGATTACACCTGTCAAATAGATAGCAATAATGTCAGAGTCTTTATCATACATAGTTTTGGTGCTATTTTAAATAAAATTGCTTTTTACAACCGTTTTATTTGCATTCCAATGATTTTGATGCGATTTTCAATTGATTCGTGTATTTTTATTACTTGAAAATTGGGTGGAATATCTCTGTGAAATTGACGATTTCGAAGGTAAACAGAGAGAATATTTAAGGCAATATTATACATAAAAAGCAGAATGGATTGAAAATCGTTCCGCCATAAACAATTCGATAATTAAACACTAACTTGCTCAAGTTTTTCTTTATGTATGAGTGTGTATTTGTGGTATGTTCAATGTTGTTAATCCGAATTGAATTTAACAGACAGCGCTTCTAGCGGTGATATACCGTTCTAACAGTTCAAACAGGCAGCGCCGCTAGCGGTTGAATACCGAACTAATAGTACCGACTGACAGCGCCCCCAGTGGTGGGGGCACTGTCTGTGAATTTATTACATTTGACGCCTATACATTTTCGTCTAGATGATAAATGCTTTGAAAATCTTGCCAGATATCTGTTTGGTTCATATTTCGTGTTTGTACTGAGCGTTTACCAAATATGATTTAAAATAAATAAAATTGAAGTTGTTTTTCTTGCAAAGGTCAACAAAGGCAGAATCGTGGTGTAAAAATACTTATATTAAAATTGTATTTTTAATGAATTATCGTTCGTATTTACAAGCTTTGATCTTGTTCAACTTGGTAGTATGTCAAGATCGAACTTCCTTTTGGCCTATCTAGGTGAAGCTTTCTGTATACAACCCCTTCCGATGTTCTTATTGAAAACGTTCAGATTACTTTACGTATCGATAAATAAATAAATATACTGTCTCTGTGCATTCAATTCGGATATAATACCTAGCTAATAAATATTAAAATATATATTTAAAATATTGTGTAAAGGATTCGTATAAGGAATGCTGGTGTGCGAAAAGGCTCTTTTAATTTTTTTTCTAGTGATTAAGTGTGCTTTTATTTTTATTTTTTTGTTGTACACTGTGTCCGTGGTATGTCTATACAAAAAACTAAAAAGAAATAGAAAAAAAAATGGCTGCTTCTTATCGATCACGTCGATAGCACTTCAGCTTTGACCGTTACTCTTCAAAAAACATTGTAAAGTTCTCAAAAACCAGCTTTTTTAACATTTTCGACTGAAACATGCTTGTGTTATTATAAATATTTTTATAAGGCATACCGCGCACTCATTGCGATTCTGTTTAATAATATATATAACTACATTAGGATTATGAATAAAAAAAATAAAAAAACAAGTAGTTTGCTTAGATCGCTTCCAAACCCGACGAGATAGTTCCTATACGGTTATTAATTATTGTTCTTTTTAAGGTTTTACTAAAAATTGTTGACATGAAAACCTTGGCTACACCTGTCTGAAATTAGGTGCAAGATTGTAAGGGACGGCAAATAAAATGTACGACGTATTTTTTTTTTTACAATCTTGTGTTACCAACTGTTTTAGTAGGAGCAAACGCGACTGCTGAGCAAATGGACCTAGATTTTATGTTCAAATTGGTCAAGTGTTTTTAGTTAAAACCTATCATTCAAAATGGCGTTTATACGGCCCAATGATGTATGTATTTTTCTTTGCCTCTCTGTAATGTAGGCAAGAATTTATGGCTTATGATTTTCAATTAAAAATGCTATGAATTAGCAAGGTTTTTGTGTCAATACGGATCCATTTCTTTTCTCCCGTCCTTTAAAGTAGATGCATTATAATTATTGTTTACCATAGATAATTTTGTATTTCATTGTATCGAAACAAATTAGTATTGAAGCGATCAAGAGCCGAGGTGTTATATTTATACGCGGGCACAAAATTGGTCTTTTTTGACGTTGAAAACTCCGATTTGAAATGAAATTCTTCAGTATAGTAGTCTCTTGGAAAATAATAATTATTTTAAAGTTATCTTATTCTAATTTGTTTTCTTATTTTAGGGTTGTATGGATTCTTATCCGATTGCATTTTTGCTGATTTATGGCATCATTAAATATGTTTTATTTTTTTCTCGTCGAAGCGACGTCTTAATAGACATAATTGGATAAACTTTTGAGAATAATTCCGAACTACAAAACAAATATTGGATTTTTTCAGTTGCCCCTAAAGTGACACAAGCGCCTTTTTCTATCAAAATTAAACTAATCTGGATTGCAAGCTATAGTAGTTAATATTCATAACGAAAAATCACTGGATTAATTCCGCCAATCACCGTTCAATTTTGTTTTTAAAATGGCGATGTCAGCTGTCATAATTTTAATTAGAGTCACAATACAGCTGTATACTTCGGAGTTTCATCTAGTATATACTTCTATAGTGTGATACCCTAGCTGTAGCTTCGCTCACGTGGTATTAGTAATGTTAAAATCGCCTCCACGTGTGGAGATAGTTGGGCGCTCCTTGAACAGTCAACCTCGCTAACACCGATACGAGAGTTACACTGAAATAAATGTTTGCATAACTGTTAACAAAGTAACTGAACCACCTAGTTCGGTTTATTATTTATTTCAGTGTATAAGTAAGTGATAGAATTTATTCGATATTTTGTTACTGCGCATTTTGCTCCCCCCTATGACATGGGACTTAAAACATAACTGTTGAAATGTGGGTGTCATTTTTACCAGTATTTGACAGAAAGGTGTCAAAAAAACGCTCTTTTATTGGGACAGCCGTGATTGTGTGATCTTTCACCACTTCCAAAACCGTAGTTTAATTGAAATGGCGTAGGAGAAATATTATTCGGAATGATTCCTAAGAGTTTCACGGAAAGTTTCCCGCGTATAAATATAACGTCATGAAATTCTTATGGCGGGATAATCGTTAAGTTGTTTTTTAAGTTCATTCGTTGCAATTTTTTTTTCTTATTGTAAGCGCGCCAAAGGTGTTGAAGACAAGTGTTAAGAAACACTTAGGTTTACTGTATAAATGAAAAATATAAAAAAAATATCTTGCTAATAAACTAAGGCTTGGTAATTATTATTGAAACTGTGCAAAATGGCGGGTAGACGAAACATTTTGATACTTGAAAATGTTAAAACTATTTGTCTATTTGCCATAGTGCAGAGTGAACATAAAGTAGGTTCAATATCTCCAGTGCATTCAATTTTTAGTTTGTCAATTTTCTTTTCGGTAAATCTTTGGTTGTTGTAAAATAATATTAAAAAAAAAATTGCGTAGAAGTTTCAAAAAAATTAGTCAATGTAGGTAGGGTTAGTTCAGAAATTAAGTGAAAATTGTTTTTTTTTTTAAGATTTGCTTCGTCGAGTGACGTAGACAGTTGTATGTAACGATTTTTAAAAGAAATTTGCATTTTAGCTATCACTGTCTTGTCGCAAGACGCGGTAAGTAAGGCTGTAAGTTAAATATACATATTATATTTGAAGTAAATAAATTAATAATAAAACCACACTTGGGGCTTTTATTTTTTACCCTTATTCCCTTAGTAGAAATACTGCACTGAGTACTTACTTTCAATAGCCTTGCCGCTTGCTGCGAATCCTGGCTACTCTTCACGATGTCTACTGCTGCAGTATTGCCATAATAAACACTATGCCAACCGGACTGTTCTTTAGAAGTGTCACCGTGAAAACTTAGGCAAAGTGAGCTGTCGAAAGTGTCAATCCCTTCCCTTGGAATGACAGATAGGATAAGTTTTGACGGTAAGATTTTCACAGAATAGACCGGCTGGGTTTCGCTGTGAAACCCAGTATGATGTACATTTTCGTAGTAAATGTGATGAAATTGCTAGAAAAGTGGTGCAGGTGATTGCTGATGGATGGCTACAGAAGATCAGTCCCGTACGGTATATCGAATTACCCTTGAACGATATAACTGTCTACAGAAAGCATGGTTTACCGACGAACGGTAATACGAGAAAACTATTAGTCGATACCATTATTTAGCGACAGCACGTTTCGCCGAATAACGCTACATAGAATGAATGGTTGGCCGATACCAAGATTTGCCGATGTCATGGTTCGCCGGAACACGCTTGAACTAAATACTCCTTTATCGATAGCAGTTGCATGACAATGGCATGACAATGGGATCGTGTTGGAATGACTGCATTTATAAAAATAGCAGACTTGGGCCCCAGAGCGTATATACATTCTTTGCCAGATTGAATCATTTGGGTTAGGTTAGGTTAGAACAGTGACCATTAACGCGCGAAGGCGAGCGAGCGAAGCGAGCGTGCCGCGGCAACGGCCGCCGAGCGCCAGGTCCCCTCTATTGTTGGTAAATTCAGTTACCAAAACAAAAACTCTTCATCAATATCCAATTTAACTAAATTACTATACGTTTAAATACTACCCTTCAATAAATTACAATTTTGTATCTAATTTTATATTTTTTTTTGCTGATCTCATTATGTGTCATATTTTTTTTGCTGCAATCGATAAAGCAAACTGCTATCGATAAAGGATTATTTAGTTCAAGCGTGTTCCGGCGAACCATGACATCGGCAAATCTTGGTATCGGCCAACCATTCATTCTATGTAGCGTTATTCGGCGAAACGTGCTGTCGCTAAATAATGGTATCGACTAATAGTTTTCTCGTATTACCGTTCGTCGGTGAACCATGCTTTCTGTAGACAGTTATATCGTTCAAGGGTAATTCGATATACCGTACGGGACTCACAGAAGATATACTGCGCTGATCACAAATATGTTTGTAGAGGTTGTGGTATTTTGCTATTCTAAACCACATCCTTATTATATTTATACCTATATTTACCTTTGAATGGGCTACTATGTCCATTAAATCCTTTTAAGGCTCCGTGCACGAAAAAAACCCCTTTTCGTCAATTTCTTATCGAATTGTGAGAAAGCTTGAAATAATTGAAACATTAAGTGTATGTAACTATAGAAGTACAGTTTTCGTGGTGCTAAACCATTCGTGTCAGTCACACAGCACCTGTTAATAGTTTCATAATTTTTGTGCTCTCGAAAATATAGTATATTGCGCCTTTGATTTATTCAATGAAGATATTATATAATCATAATATAAAAATTTGATTTTATCTCAAGGATAGCTGAAGCCCAGTGTGTCATTTTTAAATTTCTTGATATGGTTTGCAAAATAATAGGAAAAAATACAGTAATGACTGGGTTTTTAAAAAATTCAACATTATTTTTCTGCTATATTTTGTATCGAAGTTGAAAAAATTGCTTCCCCCACATGCAAGTAGACCATACAATAATGTTGATTATATTTTTTAATTTTCAAAATCAATAAAAGTAGTGTCTTGTAAAAAGATGATCAAACGTCAGTCTCGCGTCATTTTTCGGAAAACTTGTTGCGAATATTAGTGATTTTCCATGAATACTTAATCTATTTGAAAAATCCCTTTCCGCCACATGCTAAACAAAGAACTCGACATTTCAAATCACAAATAATCATGTTAAATTTCTTTTTCCCTTTCTCACAACCAATGAACAAAATTGATCAAAATCAGCCGATTTCGTGCACGGATGAAGCATTGATTTTGTAACAAAATATTAAATAATTAACGAAATTTGTTCGAAAACCTTTATAATAACGGTTAAGGTTACATAGAAAATTATCCGGTTTCCGAGCCGTGGTGGTAATGGCCACGATTTACGAGTTGCAGGTCGTGGGTTCGACCCCAGCGGGCATTTTATTTTGTATAAATAATTTCATCACCACTGCTCTTAAAAACTGTGAAGGAAAACATCGTGAGGCAACCGGCATGTCCTAGAGCCAAAAATTCGCCGACATGTGACATCTACCAACCCGCACTGGGCCCGCGTGGTGGAGTACGGTTCACTCGCTCTCACAGAGAGGAGGCCTGTGTTCCAGCAGTACAGTAATTTCTATTATTTATCCTCTCTTTTCCCCCTCTTTTCTCCCTTTGTCCCGTGTGGTGCCAGACGTAAAGAATAGCACCATCACATTTCTAAAAAGGCGACTAAGGGACTTACAAGAGAATGAGCAGCAGCGTTCTCTATGCATTTTAACACCATACTGCGGTCGCCAACCCGCCTGCCAAGCGTGGCGATTATGGCAACCCCCCCTTTGGGGGAGGCCTATGTCCAGCAGTGGACGTTTTTTGGCTGAAATGATGATGAATGATCCTCTCTTTTATACTTATATTTCAGAGCGCAAGAAGCTTGGAATCGGCCAGTCTCAAGAGATGAGAACGCTGTTCAGATTCTGGTCGTTCTTCCTACGAGATCACTTCAACCGCACCATGTATAATGAATTCAGGTAAGTTATTTAATGATGACTTTTTACATTTTTATGCATAGTTTCTGCCGCAACATGCACCGCGGAAGCATTCACAACAAGTAATGGCTACAAAAAAGCCATTTTGGACTTGTTGTGTTAAAGTGGTATCCTGGAATCGTTTTCTAGATCAGGTAATCCCTAATTCAGAGCCGCTAACCCGTCATACTTTTCATACAAACGCTTGTACGTGATTATGGCGTTGTAACACATCTTTCTATGAATTTTTAGTACTAATAGGTATCTTGTGCACTGTATCTAGGTTTCTATGAAATTAAAAAATAACAATTTGCAGAAACAAATTCAGTATAAGCCAGCAAAAATCTGCTTTTTTGCACAATTTTTACCTGAACTCTGCCCGTTCATATTGTACTCATAAATTGTAGAAAACCTCATTTATTTTACAAACTTGTAAGGGTTACTCAAAAACACGTATTTCCTTTAAAACTATATCTAGTTTTTAAAATGATTGACATCATCAGGTCGGCGTTTCCTATCTGATTACTCTGAGAAGAAAGGCCGAAACAAACTCAGAGGTCACAGTCTCTTTTAAAGTCTCTTATAATCTTGGTCAGACCATGTGAAGACCATGTAGATTGGTGCCTGAAATGGTATTTTGATGAAAGAACCATACAGAGTATATTTTGTTTCTTAACTCTCTAGGTTCATAAAATCCTACTGAATGATTATTTCAGCAATAGTCATTCAATAGGATTTTACGAAGAGAGTTGGTTGTATTGCGGATTCTAATGATTAAAATTCTGTAAAGCCATATTTGTTACGGCCGCGAATCATATTTAGATCAACATACAACCTGTTACTGACCTGCAAATTGCAAAAACTTAAACCCCTTAATAGCAAATTGGCTTGCTCCTTTTAAAAGAAACGATTTGAAAAAGGCGGCGATAATCGTGCCATCTCACTCCAACATTATACTGTGCAAGTCTAGGGCATGGCTCCTTTGTTTGGCCGCCATTTTCAATTCGTTTCTTCAATGGTGTGGGTTATAAACTGGCGAAACTTCAGAGTACCATAAACCTCTGTCTACCTCTTCTGGGAACAAAGGCGTGATATTACTAATATATCCCTATAACTTACAGGAAACTAGCCAACGAGGACGCTACCGCCGGCTTCCGCTACGGCCTGGAATGCCTGTTCCGTTTCTACTCGTACGGGCTCGAGCGGAAGTTGCGCCCCGAGCTGTACCAGCACTTCCAGATTGAGACCATGGCTGACTACGAAAACGGTAAGACAATAAATTATTACCTTTGCATTGTTCCCACTGTACCGTGATGAGTTTTTTAAGGGTCCGTACCTCGAAAGGTAACAACGGAATCCTTATAGAATCATTCTCGTCTGTCTGTCACAGCAGATTTCCTCCGAATCTACTGGACCGATTAAGTTAAAATTTGGTACAACACGAACGTGTAACATAAATAAATGTATTTTGAATATGATGGTCACTAATGGGGGGCAAAGGAGAAACGTAATACGAATAAACGTATTTTCTTTCTTTCTTCTTTTCTGTCTAAAACAATTCAATTTTTTTTTTAATCATTTTGTCGAGTGTTTGCGTGACTTCGTATCTATTGGTTTTACTGAACTGCATGTGTAGTTGTGACGTAGGGACAAACTGGTGGAACTGGACACACCGGGTTCCGGGTAATATGTAATTTTTAACCCGGGGTCCGCTGCGCCATGTTTTCGTGTTTTAAAGAAATATAAACATCCGAATTGATTAATTTATTTTTAATATGGGGTTCACTTTTGGGGGATTAATAAAAAAAAACAAGTTTCTGTGACATTAAATGAAAGGACTGGTTACGAGGATTAAAAAAAAAAAGTTATTAAAGAAAAACCATCAATTTATGGTCCGGATAGTGTCATTGGTTGCTTTTTATCCGAAAATATGCACTGCTCCTGTGCTCCGCGGAAGCAAAACAACTGAAACAGTTAGAATTTAAACTACAAGCACACCGGGGCCCTGCAAGTGGAGCCCAAGCTAATGGGATTCCTAGAAAACTTCCAGAGCATCGAAGACTTTAGAGTGCTGGAGGTGAGTTGAAGGATCTTAATCATTGGGTACTGGGCATACTTTTTTTTGATACATCTATAACGCAGATAGCACACCTCCGCCGCGAAAACATAGCAGCTAAACCGCAATAGTTCAATTGTACTTGTTCGCGTCATGTTCTGCTATTTAATCAACATACAACCTGACACAGATCTGCAAATTGCAAAAAAACTGAAGAAAATTTGAATTTCGCGGGCTACCTTAGCGCATCCCCCTTAAAATGCCAAAATTACTCCTCATTGAACGTGACGGTAATTGTTTATTTAGGGCGATAGCCCCTCAAATAAATAAATTAATGGGTGCTAAGTTTCGACCACTTGTCTGTACGTCGAGACCTCGCTACATATGTTTCGTTGAATCGAGGTAACGACAGAATTTACTTAGCACTTGAATTTCTTCCTAACATCAATATTTCCCAGGAACGAATAATAACAAAATATATAACCGCGCAGTTTAACGAGACGTTCTGGGGAGGAGAAGATATCCTAATCATCGCGTCCAAACTTTATTTTGTAAATGTGTATGTGCACTTATGTAATGAGAACACGCGAATCAGTAACCGGCAACGTACAAGTCTTCTATAAAGACCAGCACTATGATAGCTTGGTCACGATCGAAGTTGAACAATACAACAGTAACCTTCAAACTCTAACGCCGGAATCAACTAACTCCAAAACACCAGAACATGCCGAAAACGTAGTTAATCAGTACAGCATACGCGAGGTGTCACTCCTAGATAGTCGTGACGAGTGGTCAGAAGTCCGAAAGTCTGACAACCAGTCTTACGAGTGACTGGGTTCTGCGGGTTAGATAGGCAGTCGCTTCATGTAAAATACTGGTATTCAGCTGCGTCCAGTTAGACTGGAAGCTGAAGACTGTTAATTTTTTCTACCGATCTCATTATTTTGTAAAAATAGTACATTGTGATACAACGGTGGAAATTAGGTTATTAATGACACGACTTTGCAATAACCTACACACCCGTGTATCACACGACGTTTTCCAATACATTTGCGGGAAATAGTAAAAAACAAATCAAAGAATATATTAAAATTTTCAGAAAATGGCGCGTTTTTGCAACTTGACAATTTTTTTATTTACAACGGAAACAGCCTATACAGCCTATTCGATTTTTGACAAATGTTGATGTAAAAGTAATTAAATTAAAATTTGTAATTAAATATTATATATTAAAGAACCATTTAAAAGACTTTTGAAAATTCAATGCTAAGACGTACGGACTCATTCATTTTTCCTCGTATAAAATCTATCCCATTTTATTCTATGTACGAAAATTCCTTGCTAAACTAAATTTTTTAATTGTCTTATAAATTTAAAACTAATGATAGAGCTCGTAAACAAAAGTCACAACCGCGTAACAGAAAGATGCCTATGCAAAAGATTTAATTTTCGAATCACTATTATAGCCTCTGAGAGTACGCCATGTTTAACAACTGTGTTGAAAGAAGTGTTTTACTAACGACAGTTCCCCTCCCAGCCACAACTGAACGAGCTGCTGGCGGCGCAGGGCGCGCGCGCCCCCGGCCGCGGCCCGCACGCGCGGCCCTACGACCGCACGCGCTCCGTGTCCGAGTCCGACCGCGCCGCAGCGGCCAGCAGGAACAACAGGTTCCTTGTGCACAGACTCCTTTTGCTCCGTCTACGTTCATACACCAGGGGGCGATCGCTTTATTGGTTTGATCTATCTACGCTTTGGCTGTCCTGGACAAGGGAGCAGCCAGGATATTATTATACATACCAACATTAATAGAATATGAGTGGTATCCTCTACTTTATCACACTCAGAACAATTGGGCAAAAACTAAACCACAACCAAAAACGTTACGTTATGTTATCTACAAGTTAATTCAGTAAATAACTCTATATGATGTTTCTGGTACCAGAAATTTTAACAGAAAAGTTTAGTAAACAGTGGTCATGTCAAATTTGAAAATACTATTTCTAAAATTTTTCAAAGTTCCAACTCAAAAGTCTGATAAAAAAAAATTTGCCAGTTTTTTATTAACTATTCTAGATACCAAATCTAGTCTTAACTCAATACTGGACTCTTTTTGCTTGGACGCCCACATTATGTATTCCTAGGGCGTCCTCGCGGCGTTTCCACTCACGCCTTGTAAATACCTTTTGTTAATCACCTTTCATTCATTCTCTCAACATGAACTATATCTGAAAAGAGGGTTTTACATAGATCCTGTCCATTACATTCATAGATTTGTATTATGGATGTATGTTTCACTTAGCAACATCATAAACAAATCAATGAAACTCATTGTAATAGTTTTGTACAATCAACATCAAAAATCGATAAATACTTTAGTATTTTGAGATTTACTAACATTGATTCCATTTTTTGTTTATTTAGAAAACAATATATTATTAGGTATATACAACTTAAAGCCAAAATATTTAGTTAATACATGAATAAATTAAATATTATAAGAAGAAGAAAACACAATTAATACAGTGTTAATACGTATGGGAAGACAGTGTAGGCCCATCAACAAGTACCAGGTACTTAACTAAATAGAAAATGGTCTACCAGTCTATTAAGCCTACAACGCAGGGCATGAAACCCGTTCATTTTTATTTCCGAAGATACAAAATATTTTTGATACAATTGATATTAGCTTCAAACATTGCTTCATCACATTAAGTTCAGCATTGATTTTGTAACAACATATTAAATAATTAACGAAATATGTTCGAAAAACTTTAGAATAACGGTTAAGGCTACATAGAAAATTAACCGGTTTCCGAGCCCTGCTATAACGTTCTCACATCCACAAAATATTTAAAAAAAAAAGCTATATAAAATATTTTTTAAATAATATTGTATGGCGTTGTGTCATACTACTGTATCTACCCTCACTCACACACACTACCCCTCCAGCAGTAAGTACGTGGGCGGCAGCCGCCCCCCCACCAGCAACAGCAACAGCAACAGCAACAACAACCGCGGCCGCGCCGGCTCCTGCGGCGCACAGAGCGTCGTCGCTAATGCTAGGCCTAGACGTGAGTACAATTTACTTATTTAAAACGGATCAGAATGTTGGCCAAATAGCACATACGAAACTCTTCACTGTACGTGATCCGACACACTCTTGGCCGGTTGTATTCATGGATGCACTGACTGACGGTGAACGAAAAATTTACAAGTTGGTGATCCGCCATCGCTCAGCATAATGCTGCTACCCTATGCGAGACAGAGCCCCAGCACTGTATTTTAGCGACAGCCGACGTTGACGTGAGAATGTCGAGCGGCACATCATACAGGGAGATACAAATTTTAAAAAAAGGCGAGCCTTCAAGTAATCCTATACGATGTGTAACATCTGACATCTCACCTTGGTAATAGCAACAGAAATTACCCCCTCTACTTACGATCTATACAGTGTGTCTTGATAATGTGCACATATTGAAATGAGGGAAACTTAGCTTAATTTTATCGACGGGAAAAATATATTAAAACAATTCAATGTTTTATAGCATTTTTTTCATTCTTGTTCGCTGCTGTGACCCCTGTGTAAACAAATAGGTATAAGTTTTAAACTAAACGATCTATCACAATGAAACCAACTCAGTAATGACTGGAAATAATAGGGCGTCTTCATAAAATAAAAACTAAATAAAAAACTCGTCCTTAATTGTGAATTGTGGTGATTTTATAGCAAAAATCTGATATTTTTTCATACATTTTTACAATGATTGTAAAATATCTCAATAAAAGTCCTGATTACCTACCCTTATTATTCCTTTAAATTACTCTCCATCGTATCAGCTTTCTAAAAGTAAAATTACCATGTTTATTATTCAACCACAACGTTTCCTATCAACTGTTAAAGAAAGTCCTTGCACTCGGCTACGTACTTTACTTTAGCAGGTAGAGATCCTTTATTTTTCTTTTTTTGCCGTCGATATAATTAAGCTTAGTTTCCCTCATTTCGATATGTGCTCATTATGAAGACTCACACTGTACAGTACTAACTAATTCCATGCTCAATCATTCACTTCCGTCTCTTTTCACGAAATCACTACCACAGAAAGCGAGAAGAAAACACACATCAATAAAATAAATATACTTCTGCTATCAATTTTTAAGTCTCGAAGCCGATCTATGCTGGTCGCTTTTCTGTTGAGCAAAATAGGCCGCACGTAAATCTAGTATAAACTGGGCTCTTAGTCTATTGAAACTTCGTATTACGCTAGGCCAGCTCAAGGTCAAAGGGTCAAGGGTCAATAACCAGCGTTTAACGTTCCCACAGCTGGGACACAGACCTCCTCTCTGTGAGAGGGAGTGGGCGGTCATCCACCACTGGGATCAGTGCGAGTTGGTGGATGTCACATGTCTTCGAATTTTGGGTTCTAGGACATGCCGATTCCCTCACGATGTTTTCCTTCACCGTTTTGAGAGCAGTGGTGATGAAATAATTTACACAAAGTGCCTGACTGGGTTCGAACCCACGGTTAGGGACTAGTAAGTCCCACAGATATGCTGAAAAATTACTAATATTAATTAATTTTCGCAGCAACGCCAAAAACGAAGCCAGAATCGGAACCGAAGCAGCTCTCAGCGAAACAGTGATTGTTGTACATAAAGACTACAGTGCATTGTGCTTAATCACCGAGTGTAGAGTTACAACGTTTATTCAGATGCATTTTCTTTTTCTATGTTAAATACTTTTATTAATAATAATAGTGAGTGCTATGACACTTTGTGGTTCGTTATGGCTATACTTAATGGTTATTTACGGAGCCTAGGTGAGTTGAATTTGTATTTAATCTTTCTTTTCTTCTTTTTTAATAATACGTTGCCCCACTCTAGGAGTTTCTCCTGTATTGAGGGTGCGTTTACAAACATTAAAACTCACATACACTTTTATTTTATGAAACTGACAGGAGACCCATATTTTGTATTGATGTTGATTTTTTGTTTTGGTTCAGTGTAAATATTATACTGAGTCGATCTTAGAGCATAAAAGATCTGCTTCGAATCCTGACCAAAGGGAACGTCCATTAATCATGTGAGGCTCGAAAGGGGGGGGGGGGGTTCGGAAAAAACACGAAGAATCATAAGGGGGAGGTATCACGCGAGATTTCTATACCTAAAAGTGGCATGTGACTTTGACTCGCCGACTTTAAATGCAGGTATAAATTAGAATATACCTGTATTTAAAGATAAAATATTCAGAATTTTTATAAGATACAAAAAAATACACGTGATTTTGGGAAGACCAATATCTCACCACGTATCATGGGGGTGGGGGGTAAAAAGTCACTAAAAAATGCCATCACGTGATTAATGGACGACCCTTAACCTATTTCAAATAATTGAAGGGTTTTTTAATTCCTAAATCGAGCTGTGTGTGAATGTAGCCTTTGGCCAATTCGGTTTCAAAGCTTTGAAAGCCTTGAAGTTCGATTGCATAGATTGAATTTGTGTTTCCGATTTTCTAAAAAGTCTATCCAATTTAATTGGTTGTCACATCTCTTGTAATATTGTTTTCGAAACTAGTTTTCGCCTTAAGGTGAAAGCTGCAGGGTAGCCCGCGAAATAAAAATTTTGTTACGTTTTTTCAATATGCAGGTCTGTATCAGCTCGTATGTTGATCAAAATTGATTCGCCACCGTAACTAATATTATATGTATTCACAGAATTATAACGTAATAGTTTTATTTTTAAATAGGTTACATATTTGTTATGGTCGCGAATCATATTTCGATCTAGATACAACAACCTGATGCTGTCCTTCAAATTGCAAAGATGTAAGAAAATTGGAATTTCGCGGTTTACCTCAGCGGGGATGCGCTGAGGTAAACCTTAAAGTCGAGCCAATCTTGTTTAGGGAATGTTGAACAATAATCTAACAATATTTTTTCTTTCTTTCCAGCTTATATGCATCGACAATAAGCAACGCTACGCTCGTATGTTCACGCGTTATCAATTTGACATCTATATAGCTAGATTAAGTATGTACTACCATATAACAATATATATTTATATATTTTTGACATTGTATAAAAATAACGACATTCATCTTGAGAAAATTCAAAATGACATAAAAAAAAACTATTCTGTCGTAGTCTTGGTAGGTTAAGTATTTTTTATCTGTGGCGACTATGGTGCTGCGACATCGACTATCCTCGCATTTTTTTTTTCATCCTCATTCTTGGGAACTCGAGTGACGTGTCTCGAGTTTTTAGCAATAATTTCTATAATAAAACTTGGGTGGGTGTCAATGAGTAATTTTGGGTGTTAATAAGGTTTTGTATGTATAAGTCGGGTTGAATTTAATGTAATATGAACTCATTATTAAATAACTCATTCAAGTTTTTAATCAAAGAGTATTTATTTTGACACTCAGACTCGAGAAAAATTCGCATGAATATCCCTCTAGTTGAAGGTGAGTTACAGTCATACTCGAGTTACCCATCACTCGAGTTACCCCAAATTCAATTGTTTGGATCTCTAGAAAAAAATAAAATATCTTTATGCTGCAATCATAAAAATAAAATGTTTTGTATAATTGTACAGCCGAGTAGTGTCATGTATAAAAATAGTTTAAAAAAATGTATAAATGACAGAAGACTGGAATTTAATTCTGAATTTGCGAGAAAAAATTACAAATGTTGAGAAAATAAGAGATTGGGTAATGCTAACTCGATGTTGAAAATACTTAATGAAATTTTAGTATACTCTTTTTATTTTTTATGTGGACCGTTTGAATTTGGCGATTTTTGTGTGTTTAGGAATTTTTTGAAAGCACGTTTTTGGTTGATAGTATTTAAAATTAAGGCTTTTTTTTAACGCAAAATAAAATCCTACAAATATTTTACTTGATAATTTTGAGCTGTCTTTAAAAACAGCATTTTCTAGACTTTGGCTGAACATCTATTTTGGTTATTTCCAAATACGGTTCATTACCACCTTCTGCCAAGCCTTTTCCCAACCATGTTGGGGCCGTCTTCCAGTCTAACCAGATACAGCTGAATACCAAACACGATTATATATCAATACTAGATTTTGCCCGCGGCTTCGCCCGCGTGGAGGTCATTACACCACGGGAAAAAAAGGTCCCAGTGACCCAGGTCATGGTCTACCCATGTCCCAAATTTCATTGAAATCCGTTCAGCAGATATAGCGTGAAAGGGGAACAAATAAACTCGCTTTCGCATGTTTAATATTAAAGTTGGGATTTAACTAAAATTACTTATTAAAAATAATGCCCTGATTCCTGAAAGTTATTGGTAATTCTGTCATCAAATCATTTATGTAAGATGCTGTGAACAAGCACTTATCATATAAGTTGACTTTGTATTTGTCAGCGAAGGCTTTCAGAAATAAGGTTACGTTTGAAATTCTACTTTACAAAAACGTGATTGAAAAAAATCTTTTAACAAAAATTCGCCGTTATTTAAAACAATCTTCGATAAACGGTTTGCTAGATACTGCCACTTGTATTTATAATATTTAAACTGAGCACACAGTTAATTTAGTACATAACCTTATCGATACGTTGGGATTCAGATAAAACGGTTCTTATACTATGTTCATTTTGAGATGACCAATATGACAGGTAAAATAAACTGCCTTTTACGTGTTCATCTGTGGATAAAAAGCCCACGGCTAAGGTACACACGTGTACTTATCTCGCCTTTGTGAGAAAATATGAGCGGAATCTTCCACTGCGATGTGCGAACAAGGCAAATCTCCGTGCACATCCTATAAGCAGTGAAGGTCGACTTAATAAGATCTTATGAATAACTTTCTTACTTTCAACTTTGAGAGAATTTAGCATTTGTCAGATCAATCACTATAAAATGAACATAATATTTACAGCTTCATAATAATCATTGTGAAGAATGTGAAGAATAAATGGGTAAAAGTGGCTGTATTTCAGTATTTCATAGATGTAAAAAGAAGAAAAATAATAATAAAAAAAAAAAAACATTTAAATATCAGTCTATTTCAAGGCCTTAATAAATAATAAGCTCTACTGCCTGTCAATATACTCGTAGAAAGATATGTAATAGTTTACGCCCCTCATTACATGGGACTAATACTATAACTGTCGAAATGTGGGTGTTACTACACCCTTCTGCCAACCCCTTCGAGAAATACAGGTGTGATGTTATGTTATGACAGATTACACCTGTCAAATAGATAGCAATAATGTCAGAGTCTTTATCATACATAGTTTTGGTGCTATTTTAAATAAAATTGCTTTTTACAACCGTTTTATTTGCATTCCAATGATTTTGATGCGATTTTCAATTGATTCGTGTATTTTTATTACTTGAAAATTGGGTGGAATATCTCTGTGAAATTGACGATTTCGAAGGTAAACAGAGAGAATATTTAAGGCAATATTATACATAAAAAGCAGAATGGATTGAAAATCGTTCCGCCATAAACAATTCGATAATTAAACACTAACTTGCTCAAGTTTTTCTTTATGTATGAGTGTGTATTTGTGGTATGTTCAATGTTGTTAATCCGAATTGAATTTAACAGACAGCGCTTCTAGCGGTGATATACCGTTCTAACAGTTCAAACAGGCAGCGCCGCTAGCGGTTGAATACCGAACTAATAGTACCGACTGACAGCGCCCCCAGTGGTGGGGGCACTGTCTGTGAATTTATTACATTTGACGCCTATACATTTTCGTCTAGATGATAAATGCTTTGAAAATCTTGCCAGATATCTGTTTGGTTCATATTTCGTGTTTGTACTGAGCGTTTACCAAATATGATTTAAAATAAATAAAATTGAAGTTGTTTTTCTTGCAAAGGTCAACAAAGGCAGAATCGTGGTGTAAAAATACTTATATTAAAATTGTATTTTTAATGAATTATCGTTCGTATTTACAAGCTTTGATCTTGTTCAACTTGGTAGTATGTCAAGATCGAACTTCCTTTTGGCCTATCTAGGTGAAGCTTTCTGTATACAACCCCTTCCGATGTTCTTATTGAAAACGTTCAGATTACTTTACGTATCGATAAATAAATAAATATACTGTCTCTGTGCATTCAATTCGGATATAATACCTAGCTAATAAATATTAAAATATATATTTAAAATATTGTGTAAAGGATTCGTATAAGGAATGCTGGTGTGCGAAAAGGCTCTTTTAATTTTTTTTCTAGTGATTAAGTGTGCTTTTATTTTTATTTTTTTGTTGTACACTGTGTCCGTGGTATGTCTATACAAAAAACTAAAAAGAAATAGAAAAAAAAATGGCTGCTTCTTATCGATCACGTCGATAGCACTTCAGCTTTGACCGTTACTCTTCAAAAAACATTGTAAAGTTCTCAAAAACCAGCTTTTTTAACATTTTCGACTGAAACATGCTTGTGTTATTATAAATATTTTTATAAGGCATACCGCGCACTCATTGCGATTCTGTTTAATAATATATATAACTACATTAGGATTATGAATAAAAAAAATAAAAAAACAAGTAGTTTGCTTAGATCGCTTCCAAACCCGACGAGATAGTTCCTATACGGTTATTAATTATTGTTCTTTTTAAGGTTTTACTAAAAATTGTTGACATGAAAACCTTGGCTACACCTGTCTGAAATTAGGTGCAAGATTGTAAGGGACGGCAAATAAAATGTACGACGTATTTTTTTTTTTACAATCTTGTGTTACCAACTGTTTTAGTAGGAGCAAACGCGACTGCTGAGCAAATGGACCTAGATTTTATGTTCAAATTGGTCAAGTGTTTTTAGTTAAAACCTATCATTCAAAATGGCGTTTATACGGCCCAATGATGTATGTATTTTTCTTTGCCTCTCTGTAATGTAGGCAAGAATTTATGGCTTATGATTTTCAATTAAAAATGCTATGAATTAGCAAGGTTTTTGTGTCAATACGGATCCATTTCTTTTCTCCCGTCCTTTAAAGTAGATGCATTATAATTATTGTTTACCATAGATAATTTTGTATTTCATTGTATCGAAACAAATTAGTATTGAAGCGATCAAGAGCCGAGGTGTTATATTTATACGCGGGCACAAAATTGGTCTTTTTTGACGTTGAAAACTCCGATTTGAAATGAAATTCTTCAGTATAGTAGTCTCTTGGAAAATAATAATTATTTTAAAGTTATCTTATTCTAATTTGTTTTCTTATTTTAGGGTTGTATGGATTCTTATCCGATTGCATTTTTGCTGATTTATGGCATCATTAAATATGTTTTATTTTTTTCTCGTCGAAGCGACGTCTTAATAGACATAATTGGATAAACTTTTGAGAATAATTCCGAACTACAAAACAAATATTGGATTTTTTCAGTTGCCCCTAAAGTGACACAAGCGCCTTTTTCTATCAAAATTAAACTAATCTGGATTGCAAGCTATAGTAGTTAATATTCATAACGAAAAATCACTGGATTAATTCCGCCAATCACCGTTCAATTTTGTTTTTAAAATGGCGATGTCAGCTGTCATAATTTTAATTAGAGTCACAATACAGCTGTATACTTCGGAGTTTCATCTAGTATATACTTCTATAGTGTGATACCCTAGCTGTAGCTTCGCTCACGTGGTATTAGTAATGTTAAAATCGCCTCCACGTGTGGAGATAGTTGGGCGCTCCTTGAACAGTCAACCTCGCTAACACCGATACGAGAGTTACACTGAAATAAATGTTTGCATAACTGTTAACAAAGTAACTGAACCACCTAGTTCGGTTTATTATTTATTTCAGTGTATAAGTAAGTGATAGAATTTATTCGATATTTTGTTACTGCGCATTTTGCTCCCCCCTATGACATGGGACTTAAAACATAACTGTTGAAATGTGGGTGTCATTTTTACCAGTATTTGACAGAAAGGTGTCAAAAAAACGCTCTTTTATTGGGACAGCCGTGATTGTGTGATCTTTCACCACTTCCAAAACCGTAGTTTAATTGAAATGGCGTAGGAGAAATATTATTCGGAATGATTCCTAAGAGTTTCACGGAAAGTTTCCCGCGTATAAATATAACGTCATGAAATTCTTATGGCGGGATAATCGTTAAGTTGTTTTTTAAGTTCATTCGTTGCAATTTTTTTTTCTTATTGTAAGCGCGCCAAAGGTGTTGAAGACAAGTGTTAAGAAACACTTAGGTTTACTGTATAAATGAAAAATATAAAAAAAATATCTTGCTAATAAACTAAGGCTTGGTAATTATTATTGAAACTGTGCAAAATGGCGGGTAGACGAAACATTTTGATACTTGAAAATGTTAAAACTATTTGTCTATTTGCCATAGTGCAGAGTGAACATAAAGTAGGTTCAATATCTCCAGTGCATTCAATTTTTAGTTTGTCAATTTTCTTTTCGGTAAATCTTTGGTTGTTGTAAAATAATATTAAAAAAAAAATTGCGTAGAAGTTTCAAAAAAATTAGTCAATGTAGGTAGGGTTAGTTCAGAAATTAAGTGAAAATTGTTTTTTTTTTTAAGATTTGCTTCGTCGAGTGACGTAGACAGTTGTATGTAACGATTTTTAAAAGAAATTTGCATTTTAGCTATCACTGTCTTGTCGCAAGACGCGGTAAGTAAGGCTGTAAGTTAAATATACATATTATATTTGAAGTAAATAAATTAATAATAAAACCACACTTGGGGCTTTTATTTTTTACCCTTATTCCCTTAGTAGAAATACTGCACTGAGTACTTACTTTCAATAGCCTTGCCGCTTGCTGCGAATCCTGGCTACTCTTCACGATGTCTACTGCTGCAGTATTGCCATAATAAACACTATGCCAACCGGACTGTTCTTTAGAAGTGTCACCGTGAAAACTTAGGCAAAGTGAGCTGTCGAAAGTGTCAATCCCTTCCCTTGGAATGACAGATAGGATAAGTTTTGACGGTAAGATTTTCACAGAATAGACCGGCTGGGTTTCGCTGTGAAACCCAGTATGATGTACATTTTCGTAGTAAATGTGATGAAATTGCTAGAAAAGTGGTGCAGGTGATTGCTGATGGATGGCTACAGAAGATCAGTCCCGTACGGTATATCGAATTACCCTTGAACGATATAACTGTCTACAGAAAGCATGGTTTACCGACGAACGGTAATACGAGAAAACTATTAGTCGATACCATTATTTAGCGACAGCACGTTTCGCCGAATAACGCTACATAGAATGAATAGTTGGCCGATACCAAGATTTGCCGATGTCATGGTTCGCCGGAACACGCTTGAACTAAATACTCCTTTATCGATAGCAGTTGCATGACAATGGCATGACAATGGGATCGTGTTGGAATGACTGCATTTATAAAAATAGCAGACTTGGGCCCCAGAGCGTATATACATTCTTTGCCAGATTGAATCATTTGGGTTAGGTTAGGTTAGAACAGTGACCATTAACGCGCGAAGGCGAGCGAGCGAAGCGAGCGTGCCGCGGCAACGGCCGCCGAGCGCCAGGTCCCCTCTATTGTTGGTAAATTCAGTTACCAAAACAAAAACTCTTCATCAATATCCAATTTAACTAAATTACTATACGTTTAAATACTACCCTTCAATAAATTACAATTTTGTATCTAATTTTATATTTTTTTTTGCTGATCTCATTATGTGTCATATTTTTTTTGCTGCAATCGATAAAGCAAACTGCTATCGATAAAGGATTATTTAGTTCAAGCGTGTTCCGGCGAACCATGACATCGGCAAATCTTGGTATCGGCCAACCATTCATTCTATGTAGCGTTATTCGGCGAAACGTGCTGTCGCTAAATAATGGTATCGACTAATAGTTTTCTCGTATTACCGTTCGTCGGTGAACCATGCTTTCTGTAGACAGTTATATCGTTCAAGGGTAATTCGATATACCGTACGGGACTCACAGAAGATATACTGCGCTGATCACAAATATGTTTGTAGAGGTTGTGGTATTTTGCTATTCTAAACCACATCCTTATTATATTTATACCTATATTTACCTTTGAATGGGCTACTATGTCCATTAAATCCTTTTAAGGCTCCGTGCACGAAAAAAACCCCTTTTCGTCAATTTCTTATCGAATTGTGAGAAAGCTTGAAATAATTGAAACATTAAGTGTATGTAACTATAGAAGTACAGTTTTCGTGGTGCTAAACCATTCGTGTCAGTCACACAGCACCTGTTAATAGTTTCATAATTTTTGTGCTCTCGAAAATATAGTATATTGCGCCTTTGATTTATTCAATGAAGATATTATATAATCATAATATAAAAATTTGATTTTATCTCAAGGATAGCTGAAGCCCAGTGTGTCATTTTTAAATTTCTTGATATGGTTTGCAAAATAATAGGAAAAAATACAGTAATGACTGGGTTTTTAAAAAATTCAACATTATTTTTCTGCTATATTTTGTATCGAAGTTGAAAAAATTGCTTCCCCCACATGCAAGTAGACCATACAATAATGTTGATTATATTTTTTAATTTTCAAAATCAATAAAAGTAGTGTCTTGTAAAAAGATGATCAAACGTCAGTCTCGCGTCATTTTTCGGAAAACTTGTTGCGAATATTAGTGATTTTCCATGAATACTTAATCTATTTGAAAAATCCCTTTCCGCCACATGCTAAACAAAGAACTCGACATTTCAAATCACAAATAATCATGTTAAATTTCTTTTTCCCTTTCTCACAACCAATGAACAAAATTGATCAAAATCAGCCGATTTCGTGCACGGATGAAGCATTGATTTTGTAACAAAATATTAAATAATTAACGAAATTTGTTCGAAAACCTTTATAATAACGGTTAAGGTTACATAGAAAATTATCCGGTTTCCGAGCCGTGGTGGTAATGGCCACGATTTACGAGTTGCAGGTCGTGGGTTCGACCCCAGCGGGCATTTTATTTTGTATAAATAATTTCATCACCACTGCTCTTAAAAACTGTGAAGGAAAACATCGTGAGGCAACCGGCATGTCCTAGAGCCAAAAATTCGCCGACATGTGACATCTACCAACCCGCACTGGGCCCGCGTGGTGGAGTACGGTTCACTCGCTCTCACAGAGAGGAGGCCTGTGTTCCAGCAGTACAGTAATTTCTATTATTTATCCTCTCTTTTCCCCCTCTTTTCTCCCTTTGTCCCGTGTGGTGCCAGACGTAAAGAATAGCACCATCACATTTCTAAAAAGGCGACTAAGGGACTTACAAGAGAATGAGCAGCAGCGTTCTCTATGCATTTTAACACCATACTGCGGTCGCCAACCCGCCTGCCAAGCGTGGCGATTATGGCAACCCCCCCTTTGGGGGAGGCCTATGTCCAGCAGTGGACGTTTTTTGGCTGAAATGATGATGAATGATCCTCTCTTTTATACTTATATTTCAGAGCGCAAGAAGCTTGGAATCGGCCAGTCTCAAGAGATGAGAACGCTGTTCAGATTCTGGTCGTTCTTCCTACGAGATCACTTCAACCGCACCATGTATAATGAATTCAGGTAAGTTATTTAATGATGACTTTTTACATTTTTATGCATAGTTTCTGCCGCAACATGCACCGCGGAAGCATTCACAACAAGTAATGGCTACAAAAAAGCCATTTTGGACTTGTTGTGTTAAAGTGGTATCCTGGAATCGTTTTCTAGATCAGGTAATCCCTAATTCAGAGCCGCTAACCCGTCATACTTTTCATACAAACGCTTGTACGTGATTATGGCGTTGTAACACATCTTTCTATGAATTTTTAGTACTAATAGGTATCTTGTGCACTGTATCTAGGTTTCTATGAAATTAAAAAATAACAATTTGCAGAAACAAATTCAGTATAAGCCAGCAAAAATCTGCTTTTTTGCACAATTTTTACCTGAACTCTGCCCGTTCATATTGTACTCATAAATTGTAGAAAACCTCATTTATTTTACAAACTTGTAAGGGTTACTCAAAAACACGTATTTCCTTTAAAACTATATCTAGTTTTTAAAATGATTGACATCATCAGGTCGGCGTTTCCTATCTGATTACTCTGAGAAGAAAGGCCGAAACAAACTCAGAGGTCACAGTCTCTTTTAAAGTCTCTTATAATCTTGGTCAGACCATGTGAAGACCATGTAGATTGGTGCCTGAAATGGTATTTTGATGAAAGAACCATACAGAGTATATTTTGTTTCTTAACTCTCTAGGTTCATAAAATCCTACTGAATGATTATTTCAGCAATAGTCATTCAATAGGATTTTACGAAGAGAGTTGGTTGTATTGCGGATTCTAATGATTAAAATTCTGTAAAGCCATATTTGTTACGGCCGCGAATCATATTTAGATCAACATACAACCTGTTACTGACCTGCAAATTGCAAAAACTTAAACCCCTTAATAGCAAATTGGCTTGCTCCTTTTAAAAGAAACGATTTGAAAAAGGCGGCGATAATCGTGCCATCTCACTCCAACATTATACTGTGCAAGTCTAGGGCATGGCTCCTTTGTTTGGCCGCCATTTTCAATTCGTTTCTTCAATGGTGTGGGTTATAAACTGGCGAAACTTCAGAGTACCATAAACCTCTGTCTACCTCTTCTGGGAACAAAGGCGTGATATTACTAATATATCCCTATAACTTACAGGAAACTAGCCAACGAGGACGCTACCGCCGGCTTCCGCTACGGCCTGGAATGCCTGTTCCGTTTCTACTCGTACGGGCTCGAGCGGAAGTTGCGCCCCGAGCTGTACCAGCACTTCCAGATTGAGACCATGGCTGACTACGAAAACGGTAAGACAATAAATTATTACCTTTGCATTGTTCCCACTGTACCGTGATGAGTTTTTTAAGGGTCCGTACCTCGAAAGGTAACAACGGAATCCTTATAGAATCATTCTCGTCTGTCTGTCACAGCAGATTTCCTCCGAATCTACTGGACCGATTAAGTTAAAATTTGGTACAACACGAACGTGTAACATAAATAAATGTATTTTGAATATGATGGTCACTAATGGGGGGCAAAGGAGAAACGTAATACGAATAAACGTATTTTCTTTCTTTCTTCTTTTCTGTCTAAAACAATTCAATTTTTTTTTTAATCATTTTGTCGAGTGTTTGCGTGACTTCGTATCTATTGGTTTTACTGAACTGCATGTGTAGTTGTGACGTAGGGACAAACTGGTGGAACTGGACACACCGGGTTCCGGGTAATATGTAATTTTTAACCCGGGGTCCGCTGCGCCATGTTTTCGTGTTTTAAAGAAATATAAACATCCGAATTGATTAATTTATTTTTAATATGGGGTTCACTTTTGGGGGATTAATAAAAAAAAACAAGTTTCTGTGACATTAAATGAAAGGACTGGTTACGAGGATTAAAAAAAAAAAGTTATTAAAGAAAAACCATCAATTTATGGTCCGGATAGTGTCATTGGTTGCTTTTTATCCGAAAATATGCACTGCTCCTGTGCTCCGCGGAAGCAAAACAACTGAAACAGTTAGAATTTAAACTACAAGCACACCGGGGCCCTGCAAGTGGAGCCCAAGCTAATGGGATTCCTAGAAAACTTCCAGAGCATCGAAGACTTTAGAGTGCTGGAGGTGAGTTGAAGGATCTTAATCATTGGGTACTGGGCATACTTTTTTTTGATACATCTATAACGCAGATAGCACACCTCCGCCGCGAAAACATAGCAGCTAAACCGCAATAGTTCAATTGTACTTGTTCGCGTCATGTTCTGCTATTTAATCAACATACAACCTGACACAGATCTGCAAATTGCAAAAAAACTGAAGAAAATTTGAATTTCGCGGGCTACCTTAGCGCATCCCCCTTAAAATGCCAAAATTACTCCTCATTGAACGTGACGGTAATTGTTTATTTAGGGCGATAGCCCCTCAAATAAATAAATTAATGGGTGCTAAGTTTCGACCACTTGTCTGTACGTCGAGACCTCGCTACATATGTTTCGTTGAATCGAGGTAACGACAGAATTTACTTAGCACTTGAATTTCTTCCTAACATCAATATTTCCCAGGAACGAATAATAACAAAATATATAACCGCGCAGTTTAACGAGACGTTCTGGGGAGGAGAAGATATCCTAATCATCGCGTCCAAACTTTATTTTGTAAATGTGTATGTGCACTTATGTAATGAGAACACGCGAATCAGTAACCGGCAACGTACAAGTCTTCTATAAAGACCAGCACTATGATAGCTTGGTCACGATCGAAGTTGAACAATACAACAGTAACCTTCAAACTCTAACGCCGGAATCAACTAACTCCAAAACACCAGAACATGCCGAAAACGTAGTTAATCAGTACAGCATACGCGAGGTGTCACTCCTAGATAGTCGTGACGAGTGGTCAGAAGTCCGAAAGTCTGACAACCAGTCTTACGAGTGACTGGGTTCTGCGGGTTAGATAGGCAGTCGCTTCATGTAAAATACTGGTATTCAGCTGCGTCCAGTTAGACTGGAAGCTGAAGACTGTTAATTTTTTCTACCGATCTCATTATTTTGTAAAAATAGTACATTGTGATACAACGGTGGAAATTAGGTTATTAATGACACGACTTTGCAATAACCTACACACCCGTGTATCACACGACGTTTTCCAATACATTTGCGGGAAATAGTAAAAAACAAATCAAAGAATATATTAAAATTTTCAGAAAATGGCGCGTTTTTGCAACTTGACAATTTTTTTATTTACAACGGAAACAGCCTATACAGCCTATTCGATTTTTGACAAATGTTGATGTAAAAGTAATTAAATTAAAATTTGTAATTAAATATTATATATTAAAGAACCATTTAAAAGACTTTTGAAAATTCAATGCTAAGACGTACGGACTCATTCATTTTTCCTCGTATAAAATCTATCCCATTTTATTCTATGTACGAAAATTCCTTGCTAAACTAAATTTTTTAATTGTCTTATAAATTTAAAACTAATGATAGAGCTCGTAAACAAAAGTCACAACCGCGTAACAGAAAGATGCCTATGCAAAAGATTTAATTTTCGAATCACTATTATAGCCTCTGAGAGTACGCCATGTTTAACAACTGTGTTGAAAGAAGTGTTTTACTAACGACAGTTCCCCTCCCAGCCACAACTGAACGAGCTGCTGGCGGCGCAGGGCGCGCGCGCCCCCGGCCGCGGCCCGCACGCGCGGCCCTACGACCGCACGCGCTCCGTGTCCGAGTCCGACCGCGCCGCAGCGGCCAGCAGGAACAACAGGTTCCTTGTGCACAGACTCCTTTTGCTCCGTCTACGTTCATACACCAGGGGGCGATCGCTTTATTGGTTTGATCTATCTACGCTTTGGCTGTCCTGGACAAGGGAGCAGCCAGGATATTATTATACATACCAACATTAATAGAATATGAGTGGTATCCTCTACTTTATCACACTCAGAACAATTGGGCAAAAACTAAACCACAACCAAAAACGTTACGTTATGTTATCTACAAGTTAATTCAGTAAATAACTCTATATGATGTTTCTGGTACCAGAAATTTTAACAGAAAAGTTTAGTAAACAGTGGTCATGTCAAATTTGAAAATACTATTTCTAAAATTTTTCAAAGTTCCAACTCAAAAGTCTGATAAAAAAAAATTTGCCAGTTTTTTATTAACTATTCTAGATACCAAATCTAGTCTTAACTCAATACTGGACTCTTTTTGCTTGGACGCCCACATTATGTATTCCTAGGGCGTCCTCGCGGCGTTTCCACTCACGCCTTGTAAATACCTTTTGTTAATCACCTTTCATTCATTCTCTCAACATGAACTATATCTGAAAAGAGGGTTTTACATAGATCCTGTCCATTACATTCATAGATTTGTATTATGGATGTATGTTTCACTTAGCAACATCATAAACAAATCAATGAAACTCATTGTAATAGTTTTGTACAATCAACATCAAAAATCGATAAATACTTTAGTATTTTGAGATTTACTAACATTGATTCCATTTTTTGTTTATTTAGAAAACAATATATTATTAGGTATATACAACTTAAAGCCAAAATATTTAGTTAATACATGAATAAATTAAATATTATAAGAAGAAGAAAACACAATTAATACAGTGTTAATACGTATGGGAAGACAGTGTAGGCCCATCAACAAGTACCAGGTACTTAACTAAATAGAAAATGGTCTACCAGTCTATTAAGCCTACAACGCAGGGCATGAAACCCGTTCATTTTTATTTCCGAAGATACAAAATATTTTTGATACAATTGATATTAGCTTCAAACATTGCTTCATCACATTAAGTTCAGCATTGATTTTGTAACAACATATTAAATAATTAACGAAATATGTTCGAAAAACTTTAGAATAACGGTTAAGGCTACATAGAAAATTAACCGGTTTCCGAGCCCTGCTATAACGTTCTCACATCCACAAAATATTTAAAAAAAAAAGCTATATAAAATATTTTTTAAATAATATTGTATGGCGTTGTGTCATACTACTGTATCTACCCTCACTCACACACACTACCCCTCCAGCAGTAAGTACGTGGGCGGCAGCCGCCCCCCCACCAGCAACAGCAACAGCAACAGCAACAACAACCGCGGCCGCGCCGGCTCCTGCGGCGCACAGAGCGTCGTCGCTAATGCTAGGCCTAGACGTGAGTACAATTTACTTATTTAAAACGGATCAGAATGTTGGCCAAATAGCACATACGAAACTCTTCACTGTACGTGATCCGACACACTCTTGGCCGGTTGTATTCATGGATGCACTGACTGACGGTGAACGAAAAATTTACAAGTTGGTGATCCGCCATCGCTCAGCATAATGCTGCTACCCTATGCGAGACAGAGCCCCAGCACTGTATTTTAGCGACAGCCGACGTTGACGTGAGAATGTCGAGCGGCACATCATACAGGGAGATACAAATTTTAAAAAAAGGCGAGCCTTCAAGTAATCCTATACGATGTGTAACATCTGACATCTCACCTTGGTAATAGCAACAGAAATTACCCCCTCTACTTACGATCTATACAGTGTGTCTTGATAATGTGCACATATTGAAATGAGGGAAACTTAGCTTAATTTTATCGACGGGAAAAATATATTAAAACAATTCAATGTTTTATAGCATTTTTTTCATTCTTGTTCGCTGCTGTGACCCCTGTGTAAACAAATAGGTATAAGTTTTAAACTAAACGATCTATCACAATGAAACCAACTCAGTAATGACTGGAAATAATAGGGCGTCTTCATAAAATAAAAACTAAATAAAAAACTCGTCCTTAATTGTGAATTGTGGTGATTTTATAGCAAAAATCTGATATTTTTTCATACATTTTTACAATGATTGTAAAATATCTCAATAAAAGTCCTGATTACCTACCCTTATTATTCCTTTAAATTACTCTCCATCGTATCAGCTTTCTAAAAGTAAAATTACCATGTTTATTATTCAACCACAACGTTTCCTATCAACTGTTAAAGAAAGTCCTTGCACTCGGCTACGTACTTTACTTTAGCAGGTAGAGATCCTTTATTTTTCTTTTTTTGCCGTCGATATAATTAAGCTTAGTTTCCCTCATTTCGATATGTGCTCATTATGAAGACTCACACTGTACAGTACTAACTAATTCCATGCTCAATCATTCACTTCCGTCTCTTTTCACGAAATCACTACCACAGAAAGCGAGAAGAAAACACACATCAATAAAATAAATATACTTCTGCTATCAATTTTTAAGTCTCGAAGCCGATCTATGCTGGTCGCTTTTCTGTTGAGCAAAATAGGCCGCACGTAAATCTAGTATAAACTGGGCTCTTAGTCTATTGAAACTTCGTATTACGCTAGGCCAGCTCAAGGTCAAAGGGTCAAGGGTCAATAACCAGCGTTTAACGTTCCCACAGCTGGGACACAGACCTCCTCTCTGTGAGAGGGAGTGGGCGGTCATCCACCACTGGGATCAGTGCGAGTTGGTGGATGTCACATGTCTTCGAATTTTGGGTTCTAGGACATGCCGATTCCCTCACGATGTTTTCCTTCACCGTTTTGAGAGCAGTGGTGATGAAATAATTTACACAAAGTGCCTGACTGGGTTCGAACCCACGGTTAGGGACTAGTAAGTCCCACAGATATGCTGAAAAATTACTAATATTAATTAATTTTCGCAGCAACGCCAAAAACGAAGCCAGAATCGGAACCGAAGCAGCTCTCAGCGAAACAGTGATTGTTGTACATAAAGACTACAGTGCATTGTGCTTAATCACCGAGTGTAGAGTTACAACGTTTATTCAGATGCATTTTCTTTTTCTATGTTAAATACTTTTATTAATAATAATAGTGAGTGCTATGACACTTTGTGGTTCGTTATGGCTATACTTAATGGTTATTTACGGAGCCTAGGTGAGTTGAATTTGTATTTAATCTTTCTTTTCTTCTTTTTTAATAATACGTTGCCCCACTCTAGGAGTTTCTCCTGTATTGAGGGTGCGTTTACAAACATTAAAACTCACATACACTTTTATTTTATGAAACTGACAGGAGACCCATATTTTGTATTGATGTTGATTTTTTGTTTTGGTTCAGTGTAAATATTATACTGAGTCGATCTTAGAGCATAAAAGATCTGCTTCGAATCCTGACCAAAGGGAACGTCCATTAATCATGTGAGGCTCGAAAGGGGGGGGGGGGGTTCGGAAAAAACACGAAGAATCATAAGGGGGAGGTATCACGCGAGATTTCTATACCTAAAAGTGGCATGTGACTTTGACTCGCCGACTTTAAATGCAGGTATAAATTAGAATATACCTGTATTTAAAGATAAAATATTCAGAATTTTTATAAGATACAAAAAAATACACGTGATTTTGGGAAGACCAATATCTCACCACGTATCATGGGGGTGGGGGGTAAAAAGTCACTAAAAAATGCCATCACGTGATTAATGGACGACCCTTAACCTATTTCAAATAATTGAAGGGTTTTTTAATTCCTAAATCGAGCTGTGTGTGAATGTAGCCTTTGGCCAATTCGGTTTCAAAGCTTTGAAAGCCTTGAAGTTCGATTGCATAGATTGAATTTGTGTTTCCGATTTTCTAAAAAGTCTATCCAATTTAATTGGTTGTCACATCTCTTGTAATATTGTTTTCGAAACTAGTTTTCGCCTTAAGGTGAAAGCTGCAGGGTAGCCCGCGAAATAAAAATTTTGTTACGTTTTTTCAATATGCAGGTCTGTATCAGCTCGTATGTTGATCAAAATTGATTCGCCACCGTAACTAATATTATATGTATTCACAGAATTATAACGTAATAGTTTTATTTTTAAATAGGTTACATATTTGTTATGGTCGCGAATCATATTTCGATCTAGATACAACAACCTGATGCTGTCCTTCAAATTGCAAAGATGTAAGAAAATTGGAATTTCGCGGTTTACCTCAGCGGGGATGCGCTGAGGTAAACCTTAAAGTCGAGCCAATCTTGTTTAGGGAATGTTGAACAATAATCTAACAATATTTTTTCTTTCTTTCCAGCTTATATGCATCGACAATAAGCAACGCTACGCTCGTATGTTCACGCGTTATCAATTTGACATCTATATAGCTAGATTAAGTATGTACTACCATATAACAATATATATTTATATATTTTTGACATTGTATAAAAATAACGACATTCATCTTGAGAAAATTCAAAATGACATAAAAAAAAACTATTCTGTCGTAGTCTTGGTAGGTTAAGTATTTTTTATCTGTGGCGACTATGGTGCTGCGACATCGACTATCCTCGCATTTTTTTTTTCATCCTCATTCTTGGGAACTCGAGTGACGTGTCTCGAGTTTTTAGCAATAATTTCTATAATAAAACTTGGGTGGGTGTCAATGAGTAATTTTGGGTGTTAATAAGGTTTTGTATGTATAAGTCGGGTTGAATTTAATGTAATATGAACTCATTATTAAATAACTCATTCAAGTTTTTAATCAAAGAGTATTTATTTTGACACTCAGACTCGAGAAAAATTCGCATGAATATCCCTCTAGTTGAAGGTGAGTTACAGTCATACTCGAGTTACCCATCACTCGAGTTACCCCAAATTCAATTGTTTGGATCTCTAGAAAAAAATAAAATATCTTTATGCTGCAATCATAAAAATAAAATGTTTTGTATAATTGTACAGCCGAGTAGTGTCATGTATAAAAATAGTTTAAAAAAATGTATAAATGACAGAAGACTGGAATTTAATTCTGAATTTGCGAGAAAAAATTACAAATGTTGAGAAAATAAGAGATTGGGTAATGCTAACTCGATGTTGAAAATACTTAATGAAATTTTAGTATACTCTTTTTATTTTTTATGTGGACCGTTTGAATTTGGCGATTTTTGTGTGTTTAGGAATTTTTTGAAAGCACGTTTTTGGTTGATAGTATTTAAAATTAAGGCTTTTTTTTAACGCAAAATAAAATCCTACAAATATTTTACTTGATAATTTTGAGCTGTCTTTAAAAACAGCATTTTCTAGACTTTGGCTGAACATCTATTTTGGTTATTTCCAAATACGGTTCATTACCACCTTCTGCCAAGCCTTTTCCCAACCATGTTGGGGCCGTCTTCCAGTCTAACCAGATACAGCTGAATACCAAACACGATTATATATCAATACTAGATTTTGCCCGCGGCTTCGCCCGCGTGGAGGTCATTACACCACGGGAAAAAAAGGTCCCAGTGACCCAGGTCATGGTCTACCCATGTCCCAAATTTCATTGAAATCCGTTCAGCAGATATAGCGTGAAAGGGGAACAAATAAACTCGCTTTCGCATGTTTAATATTAAAGTTGGGATTTAACTAAAATTACTTATTAAAAATAATGCCCTGATTCCTGAAAGTTATTGGTAATTCTGTCATCAAATCATTTATGTAAGATGCTGTGAACAAGCACTTATCATATAAGTTGACTTTGTATTTGTCAGCGAAGGCTTTCAGAAATAAGGTTACGTTTGAAATTCTACTTTACAAAAACGTGATTGAAAAAAATCTTTTAACAAAAATTCGCCGTTATTTAAAACAATCTTCGATAAACGGTTTGCTAGATACTGCCACTTGTATTTATAATATTTAAACTGAGCACACAGTTAATTTAGTACATAACCTTATCGATACGTTGGGATTCAGATAAAACGGTTCTTATACTATGTTCATTTTGAGATGACCAATATGACAGGTAAAATAAACTGCCTTTTACGTGTTCATCTGTGGATAAAAAGCCCACGGCTAAGGTACACACGTGTACTTATCTCGCCTTTGTGAGAAAATATGAGCGGAATCTTCCACTGCGATGTGCGAACAAGGCAAATCTCCGTGCACATCCTATAAGCAGTGAAGGTCGACTTAATAAGATCTTATGAATAACTTTCTTACTTTCAACTTTGAGAGAATTTAGCATTTGTCAGATCAATCACTATAAAATGAACATAATATTTACAGCTTCATAATAATCATTGTGAAGAATGTGAAGAATAAATGGGTAAAAGTGGCTGTATTTCAGTATTTCATAGATGTAAAAAGAAGAAAAATAATAATAAAAAAAAAAAAACATTTAAATATCAGTCTATTTCAAGGCCTTAATAAATAATAAGCTCTACTGCCTGTCAATATACTCGTAGAAAGATATGTAATAGTTTACGCCCCTCATTACATGGGACTAATACTATAACTGTCGAAATGTGGGTGTTACTACACCCTTCTGCCAACCCCTTCGAGAAATACAGGTGTGATGTTATGTTATGACAGATTACACCTGTCAAATAGATAGCAATAATGTCAGAGTCTTTATCATACATAGTTTTGGTGCTATTTTAAATAAAATTGCTTTTTACAACCGTTTTATTTGCATTCCAATGATTTTGATGCGATTTTCAATTGATTCGTGTATTTTTATTACTTGAAAATTGGGTGGAATATCTCTGTGAAATTGACGATTTCGAAGGTAAACAGAGAGAATATTTAAGGCAATATTATACATAAAAAGCAGAATGGATTGAAAATCGTTCCGCCATAAACAATTCGATAATTAAACACTAACTTGCTCAAGTTTTTCTTTATGTATGAGTGTGTATTTGTGGTATGTTCAATGTTGTTAATCCGAATTGAATTTAACAGACAGCGCTTCTAGCGGTGATATACCGTTCTAACAGTTCAAACAGGCAGCGCCGCTAGCGGTTGAATACCGAACTAATAGTACCGACTGACAGCGCCCCCAGTGGTGGGGGCACTGTCTGTGAATTTATTACATTTGACGCCTATACATTTTCGTCTAGATGATAAATGCTTTGAAAATCTTGCCAGATATCTGTTTGGTTCATATTTCGTGTTTGTACTGAGCGTTTACCAAATATGATTTAAAATAAATAAAATTGAAGTTGTTTTTCTTGCAAAGGTCAACAAAGGCAGAATCGTGGTGTAAAAATACTTATATTAAAATTGTATTTTTAATGAATTATCGTTCGTATTTACAAGCTTTGATCTTGTTCAACTTGGTAGTATGTCAAGATCGAACTTCCTTTTGGCCTATCTAGGTGAAGCTTTCTGTATACAACCCCTTCCGATGTTCTTATTGAAAACGTTCAGATTACTTTACGTATCGATAAATAAATAAATATACTGTCTCTGTGCATTCAATTCGGATATAATACCTAGCTAATAAATATTAAAATATATATTTAAAATATTGTGTAAAGGATTCGTATAAGGAATGCTGGTGTGCGAAAAGGCTCTTTTAATTTTTTTTCTAGTGATTAAGTGTGCTTTTATTTTTATTTTTTTGTTGTACACTGTGTCCGTGGTATGTCTATACAAAAAACTAAAAAGAAATAGAAAAAAAAATGGCTGCTTCTTATCGATCACGTCGATAGCACTTCAGCTTTGACCGTTACTCTTCAAAAAACATTGTAAAGTTCTCAAAAACCAGCTTTTTTAACATTTTCGACTGAAACATGCTTGTGTTATTATAAATATTTTTATAAGGCATACCGCGCACTCATTGCGATTCTGTTTAATAATATATATAACTACATTAGGATTATGAATAAAAAAAATAAAAAAACAAGTAGTTTGCTTAGATCGCTTCCAAACCCGACGAGATAGTTCCTATACGGTTATTAATTATTGTTCTTTTTAAGGTTTTACTAAAAATTGTTGACATGAAAACCTTGGCTACACCTGTCTGAAATTAGGTGCAAGATTGTAAGGGACGGCAAATAAAATGTACGACGTATTTTTTTTTTTACAATCTTGTGTTACCAACTGTTTTAGTAGGAGCAAACGCGACTGCTGAGCAAATGGACCTAGATTTTATGTTCAAATTGGTCAAGTGTTTTTAGTTAAAACCTATCATTCAAAATGGCGTTTATACGGCCCAATGATGTATGTATTTTTCTTTGCCTCTCTGTAATGTAGGCAAGAATTTATGGCTTATGATTTTCAATTAAAAATGCTATGAATTAGCAAGGTTTTTGTGTCAATACGGATCCATTTCTTTTCTCCCGTCCTTTAAAGTAGATGCATTATAATTATTGTTTACCATAGATAATTTTGTATTTCATTGTATCGAAACAAATTAGTATTGAAGCGATCAAGAGCCGAGGTGTTATATTTATACGCGGGCACAAAATTGGTCTTTTTTGACGTTGAAAACTCCGATTTGAAATGAAATTCTTCAGTATAGTAGTCTCTTGGAAAATAATAATTATTTTAAAGTTATCTTATTCTAATTTGTTTTCTTATTTTAGGGTTGTATGGATTCTTATCCGATTGCATTTTTGCTGATTTATGGCATCATTAAATATGTTTTATTTTTTTCTCGTCGAAGCGACGTCTTAATAGACATAATTGGATAAACTTTTGAGAATAATTCCGAACTACAAAACAAATATTGGATTTTTTCAGTTGCCCCTAAAGTGACACAAGCGCCTTTTTCTATCAAAATTAAACTAATCTGGATTGCAAGCTATAGTAGTTAATATTCATAACGAAAAATCACTGGATTAATTCCGCCAATCACCGTTCAATTTTGTTTTTAAAATGGCGATGTCAGCTGTCATAATTTTAATTAGAGTCACAATACAGCTGTATACTTCGGAGTTTCATCTAGTATATACTTCTATAGTGTGATACCCTAGCTGTAGCTTCGCTCACGTGGTATTAGTAATGTTAAAATCGCCTCCACGTGTGGAGATAGTTGGGCGCTCCTTGAACAGTCAACCTCGCTAACACCGATACGAGAGTTACACTGAAATAAATGTTTGCATAACTGTTAACAAAGTAACTGAACCACCTAGTTCGGTTTATTATTTATTTCAGTGTATAAGTAAGTGATAGAATTTATTCGATATTTTGTTACTGCGCATTTTGCTCCCCCCTATGACATGGGACTTAAAACATAACTGTTGAAATGTGGGTGTCATTTTTACCAGTATTTGACAGAAAGGTGTCAAAAAAACGCTCTTTTATTGGGACAGCCGTGATTGTGTGATCTTTCACCACTTCCAAAACCGTAGTTTAATTGAAATGGCGTAGGAGAAATATTATTCGGAATGATTCCTAAGAGTTTCACGGAAAGTTTCCCGCGTATAAATATAACGTCATGAAATTCTTATGGCGGGATAATCGTTAAGTTGTTTTTTAAGTTCATTCGTTGCAATTTTTTTTTCTTATTGTAAGCGCGCCAAAGGTGTTGAAGACAAGTGTTAAGAAACACTTAGGTTTACTGTATAAATGAAAAATATAAAAAAAATATCTTGCTAATAAACTAAGGCTTGGTAATTATTATTGAAACTGTGCAAAATGGCGGGTAGACGAAACATTTTGATACTTGAAAATGTTAAAACTATTTGTCTATTTGCCATAGTGCAGAGTGAACATAAAGTAGGTTCAATATCTCCAGTGCATTCAATTTTTAGTTTGTCAATTTTCTTTTCGGTAAATCTTTGGTTGTTGTAAAATAATATTAAAAAAAAAATTGCGTAGAAGTTTCAAAAAAATTAGTCAATGTAGGTAGGGTTAGTTCAGAAATTAAGTGAAAATTGTTTTTTTTTTTAAGATTTGCTTCGTCGAGTGACGTAGACAGTTGTATGTAACGATTTTTAAAAGAAATTTGCATTTTAGCTATCACTGTCTTGTCGCAAGACGCGGTAAGTAAGGCTGTAAGTTAAATATACATATTATATTTGAAGTAAATAAATTAATAATAAAACCACACTTGGGGCTTTTATTTTTTACCCTTATTCCCTTAGTAGAAATACTGCACTGAGTACTTACTTTCAATAGCCTTGCCGCTTGCTGCGAATCCTGGCTACTCTTCACGATGTCTACTGCTGCAGTATTGCCATAATAAACACTATGCCAACCGGACTGTTCTTTAGAAGTGTCACCGTGAAAACTTAGGCAAAGTGAGCTGTCGAAAGTGTCAATCCCTTCCCTTGGAATGACAGATAGGATAAGTTTTGACGGTAAGATTTTCACAGAATAGACCGGCTGGGTTTCGCTGTGAAACCCAGTATGATGTACATTTTCGTAGTAAATGTGATGAAATTGCTAGAAAAGTGGTGCAGGTGATTGCTGATGGATGGCTACAGAAGATCAGTCCCGTACGGTATATCGAATTACCCTTGAACGATATAACTGTCTACAGAAAGCATGGTTTACCGACGAACGGTAATACGAGAAAACTATTAGTCGATACCATTATTTAGCGACAGCACGTTTCGCCGAATAACGCTACATAGAATGAATGGTTGGCCGATACCAAGATTTGCCGATGTCATGGTTCGCCGGAACACGCTTGAACTAAATACTCCTTTATCGATAGCAGTTGCATGACAATGGCATGACAATGGGATCGTGTTGGAATGACTGCATTTATAAAAATAGCAGACTTGGGCCCCAGAGCGTATATACATTCTTTGCCAGATTGAATCATTTGGGTTAGGTTAGGTTAGAACAGTGACCATTAACGCGCGAAGGCGAGCGAGCGAAGCGAGCGTGCCGCGGCAACGGCCGCCGAGCGCCAGGTCCCCTCTATTGTTGGTAAATTCAGTTACCAAAACAAAAACTCTTCATCAATATCCAATTTAACTAAATTACTATACGTTTAAATACTACCCTTCAATAAATTACAATTTTGTATCTAATTTTATATTTTTTTTTGCTGATCTCATTATGTGTCATATTTTTTTTGCTGCAATCGATAAAGCAAACTGCTATCGATAAAGGATTATTTAGTTCAAGCGTGTTCCGGCGAACCATGACATCGGCAAATCTTGGTATCGGCCAACCATTCATTCTATGTAGCGTTATTCGGCGAAACGTGCTGTCGCTAAATAATGGTATCGACTAATAGTTTTCTCGTATTACCGTTCGTCGGTGAACCATGCTTTCTGTAGACAGTTATATCGTTCAAGGGTAATTCGATATACCGTACGGGACTCACAGAAGATATACTGCGCTGATCACAAATATGTTTGTAGAGGTTGTGGTATTTTGCTATTCTAAACCACATCCTTATTATATTTATACCTATATTTACCTTTGAATGGGCTACTATGTCCATTAAATCCTTTTAAGGCTCCGTGCACGAAAAAAACCCCTTTTCGTCAATTTCTTATCGAATTGTGAGAAAGCTTGAAATAATTGAAACATTAAGTGTATGTAACTATAGAAGTACAGTTTTCGTGGTGCTAAACCATTCGTGTCAGTCACACAGCACCTGTTAATAGTTTCATAATTTTTGTGCTCTCGAAAATATAGTATATTGCGCCTTTGATTTATTCAATGAAGATATTATATAATCATAATATAAAAATTTGATTTTATCTCAAGGATAGCTGAAGCCCAGTGTGTCATTTTTAAATTTCTTGATATGGTTTGCAAAATAATAGGAAAAAATACAGTAATGACTGGGTTTTTAAAAAATTCAACATTATTTTTCTGCTATATTTTGTATCGAAGTTGAAAAAATTGCTTCCCCCACATGCAAGTAGACCATACAATAATGTTGATTATATTTTTTAATTTTCAAAATCAATAAAAGTAGTGTCTTGTAAAAAGATGATCAAACGTCAGTCTCGCGTCATTTTTCGGAAAACTTGTTGCGAATATTAGTGATTTTCCATGAATACTTAATCTATTTGAAAAATCCCTTTCCGCCACATGCTAAACAAAGAACTCGACATTTCAAATCACAAATAATCATGTTAAATTTCTTTTTCCCTTTCTCACAACCAATGAACAAAATTGATCAAAATCAGCCGATTTCGTGCACGGATGAAGCATTGATTTTGTAACAAAATATTAAATAATTAACGAAATTTGTTCGAAAACCTTTATAATAACGGTTAAGGTTACATAGAAAATTATCCGGTTTCCGAGCCGTGGTGGTAATGGCCACGATTTACGAGTTGCAGGTCGTGGGTTCGACCCCAGCGGGCATTTTATTTTGTATAAATAATTTCATCACCACTGCTCTTAAAAACTGTGAAGGAAAACATCGTGAGGCAACCGGCATGTCCTAGAGCCAAAAATTCGCCGACATGTGACATCTACCAACCCGCACTGGGCCCGCGTGGTGGAGTACGGTTCACTCGCTCTCACAGAGAGGAGGCCTGTGTTCCAGCAGTACAGTAATTTCTATTATTTATCCTCTCTTTTCCCCCTCTTTTCTCCCTTTGTCCCGTGTGGTGCCAGACGTAAAGAATAGCACCATCACATTTCTAAAAAGGCGACTAAGGGACTTACAAGAGAATGAGCAGCAGCGTTCTCTATGCATTTTAACACCATACTGCGGTCGCCAACCCGCCTGCCAAGCGTGGCGATTATGGCAACCCCCCCTTTGGGGGAGGCCTATGTCCAGCAGTGGACGTTTTTTGGCTGAAATGATGATGAATGATCCTCTCTTTTATACTTATATTTCAGAGCGCAAGAAGCTTGGAATCGGCCAGTCTCAAGAGATGAGAACGCTGTTCAGATTCTGGTCGTTCTTCCTACGAGATCACTTCAACCGCACCATGTATAATGAATTCAGGTAAGTTATTTAATGATGACTTTTTACATTTTTATGCATAGTTTCTGCCGCAACATGCACCGCGGAAGCATTCACAACAAGTAATGGCTACAAAAAAGCCATTTTGGACTTGTTGTGTTAAAGTGGTATCCTGGAATCGTTTTCTAGATCAGGTAATCCCTAATTCAGAGCCGCTAACCCGTCATACTTTTCATACAAACGCTTGTACGTGATTATGGCGTTGTAACACATCTTTCTATGAATTTTTAGTACTAATAGGTATCTTGTGCACTGTATCTAGGTTTCTATGAAATTAAAAAATAACAATTTGCAGAAACAAATTCAGTATAAGCCAGCAAAAATCTGCTTTTTTGCACAATTTTTACCTGAACTCTGCCCGTTCATATTGTACTCATAAATTGTAGAAAACCTCATTTATTTTACAAACTTGTAAGGGTTACTCAAAAACACGTATTTCCTTTAAAACTATATCTAGTTTTTAAAATGATTGACATCATCAGGTCGGCGTTTCCTATCTGATTACTCTGAGAAGAAAGGCCGAAACAAACTCAGAGGTCACAGTCTCTTTTAAAGTCTCTTATAATCTTGGTCAGACCATGTGAAGACCATGTAGATTGGTGCCTGAAATGGTATTTTGATGAAAGAACCATACAGAGTATATTTTGTTTCTTAACTCTCTAGGTTCATAAAATCCTACTGAATGATTATTTCAGCAATAGTCATTCAATAGGATTTTACGAAGAGAGTTGGTTGTATTGCGGATTCTAATGATTAAAATTCTGTAAAGCCATATTTGTTACGGCCGCGAATCATATTTAGATCAACATACAACCTGTTACTGACCTGCAAATTGCAAAAACTTAAACCCCTTAATAGCAAATTGGCTTGCTCCTTTTAAAAGAAACGATTTGAAAAAGGCGGCGATAATCGTGCCATCTCACTCCAACATTATACTGTGCAAGTCTAGGGCATGGCTCCTTTGTTTGGCCGCCATTTTCAATTCGTTTCTTCAATGGTGTGGGTTATAAACTGGCGAAACTTCAGAGTACCATAAACCTCTGTCTACCTCTTCTGGGAACAAAGGCGTGATATTACTAATATATCCCTATAACTTACAGGAAACTAGCCAACGAGGACGCTACCGCCGGCTTCCGCTACGGCCTGGAATGCCTGTTCCGTTTCTACTCGTACGGGCTCGAGCGGAAGTTGCGCCCCGAGCTGTACCAGCACTTCCAGATTGAGACCATGGCTGACTACGAAAACGGTAAGACAATAAATTATTACCTTTGCATTGTTCCCACTGTACCGTGATGAGTTTTTTAAGGGTCCGTACCTCGAAAGGTAACAACGGAATCCTTATAGAATCATTCTCGTCTGTCTGTCACAGCAGATTTCCTCCGAATCTACTGGACCGATTAAGTTAAAATTTGGTACAACACGAACGTGTAACATAAATAAATGTATTTTGAATATGATGGTCACTAATGGGGGGCAAAGGAGAAACGTAATACGAATAAACGTATTTTCTTTCTTTCTTCTTTTCTGTCTAAAACAATTCAATTTTTTTTTTAATCATTTTGTCGAGTGTTTGCGTGACTTCGTATCTATTGGTTTTACTGAACTGCATGTGTAGTTGTGACGTAGGGACAAACTGGTGGAACTGGACACACCGGGTTCCGGGTAATATGTAATTTTTAACCCGGGGTCCGCTGCGCCATGTTTTCGTGTTTTAAAGAAATATAAACATCCGAATTGATTAATTTATTTTTAATATGGGGTTCACTTTTGGGGGATTAATAAAAAAAAACAAGTTTCTGTGAGGTTCACTTTTGGGGGATTAATAAAAAAAAACAAGTTTCTGTGACATTAAATGAAAGGACTGGTTACGAGGATTAAAAAAAAAAAGTTATTAAAGAAAAACCATCAATTTATGGTCCGGATAGTGTCATTGGTTGCTTTTTATCCGAAAATATGCACTGCTCCTGTGCTCCGCGGAAGCAAAACAACTGAAACAGTTAGAATTTAAACTACAAGCACACCGGGGCCCTGCAAGTGGAGCCCAAGCTAATGGGATTCCTAGAAAACTTCCAGAGCATCGAAGACTTTAGAGTGCTGGAGGTGAGTTGAAGGATCTTAATCATTGGGTACTGGGCATACTTTTTTTTGATACATCTATAACGCAGATAGCACACCTCCGCCGCGAAAACATAGCAGCTAAACCGCAATAGTTCAATTGTACTTGTTCGCGTCATGTTCTGCTATTTAATCAACATACAACCTGACACAGATCTGCAAATTGCAAAAAAACTGAAGAAAATTTGAATTTCGCGGGCTACCTTAGCGCATCCCCCTTAAAATGCCAAAATTACTCCTCATTGAACGTGACGGTAATTGTTTATTTAGGGCGATAGCCCCTCAAATAAATAAATTAATGGGTGCTAAGTTTCGACCACTTGTCTGTACGTCGAGACCTCGCTACATATGTTTCGTTGAATCGAGGTAACGACAGAATTTACTTAGCACTTGAATTTCTTCCTAACATCAATATTTCCCAGGAACGAATAATAACAAAATATATAACCGCGCAGTTTAACGAGACGTTCTGGGGAGGAGAAGATATCCTAATCATCGCGTCCAAACTTTATTTTGTAAATGTGTATGTGCACTTATGTAATGAGAACACGCGAATCAGTAACCGGCAACGTACAAGTCTTCTATAAAGACCAGCACTATGATAGCTTGGTCACGATCGAAGTTGAACAATACAACAGTAACCTTCAAACTCTAACGCCGGAATCAACTAACTCCAAAACACCAGAACATGCCGAAAACGTAGTTAATCAGTACAGCATACGCGAGGTGTCACTCCTAGATAGTCGTGACGAGTGGTCAGAAGTCCGAAAGTCTGACAACCAGTCTTACGAGTGACTGGGTTCTGCGGGTTAGATAGGCAGTCGCTTCATGTAAAATACTGGTATTCAGCTGCGTCCAGTTAGACTGGAAGCTGAAGACTGTTAATTTTTTCTACCGATCTCATTATTTTGTAAAAATAGTACATTGTGATACAACGGTGGAAATTAGGTTATTAATGACACGACTTTGCAATAACCTACACACCCGTGTATCACACGACGTTTTCCAATACATTTGCGGGAAATAGTAAAAAACAAATCAAAGAATATATTAAAATTTTCAGAAAATGGCGCGTTTTTGCAACTTGACAATTTTTTTATTTACAACGGAAACAGCCTATACAGCCTATTCGATTTTTGACAAATGTTGATGTAAAAGTAATTAAATTAAAATTTGTAATTAAATATTATATATTAAAGAACCATTTAAAAGACTTTTGAAAATTCAATGCTAAGACGTACGGACTCATTCATTTTTCCTCGTATAAAATCTATCCCATTTTATTCTATGTACGAAAATTCCTTGCTAAACTAAATTTTTTAATTGTCTTATAAATTTAAAACTAATGATAGAGCTCGTAAACAAAAGTCACAACCGCGTAACAGAAAGATGCCTATGCAAAAGATTTAATTTTCGAATCACTATTATAGCCTCTGAGAGTACGCCATGTTTAACAACTGTGTTGAAAGAAGTGTTTTACTAACGACAGTTCCCCTCCCAGCCACAACTGAACGAGCTGCTGGCGGCGCAGGGCGCGCGCGCCCCCGGCCGCGGCCCGCACGCGCGGCCCTACGACCGCACGCGCTCCGTGTCCGAGTCCGACCGCGCCGCAGCGGCCAGCAGGAACAACAGGTTCCTTGTGCACAGACTCCTTTTGCTCCGTCTACGTTCATACACCAGGGGGCGATCGCTTTATTGGTTTGATCTATCTACGCTTTGGCTGTCCTGGACAAGGGAGCAGCCAGGATATTATTATACATACCAACATTAATAGAATATGAGTGGTATCCTCTACTTTATCACACTCAGAACAATTGGGCAAAAACTAAACCACAACCAAAAACGTTACGTTATGTTATCTACAAGTTAATTCAGTAAATAACTCTATATGATGTTTCTGGTACCAGAAATTTTAACAGAAAAGTTTAGTAAACAGTGGTCATGTCAAATTTGAAAATACTATTTCTAAAATTTTTCAAAGTTCCAACTCAAAAGTCTGATAAAAAAAAATTTGCCAGTTTTTTATTAACTATTCTAGATACCAAATCTAGTCTTAACTCAATACTGGACTCTTTTTGCTTGGACGCCCACATTATGTATTCCTAGGGCGTCCTCGCGGCGTTTCCACTCACGCCTTGTAAATACCTTTTGTTAATCACCTTTCATTCATTCTCTCAACATGAACTATATCTGAAAAGAGGGTTTTACATAGATCCTGTCCATTACAATCATAGATTTGTATTATGGATGTATGTTTCACTTAGCAACATCATAAACAAATCAATGAAACTCATTGTAATAGTTTTGTACAATCAACATCAAAAATCGATAAATACTTTAGTATTTTGAGATTTACTAACATTGATTCCATTTTTTGTTTATTTAGAAAACAATATATTATTAGGTATATACAACTTAAAGCCAAAATATTTAGTTAATACATGAATAAATTAAATATTATAAGAAGAAGAAAACACAATTAATACAGTGTTAATACGTATGGGAAGACAGTGTAGGCCCATCAACAAGTACCAGGTACTTAACTAAATAGAAAATGGTCTACCAGTCTATTAAGCCTACAACGCAGGGCATGAAACCCGTTCATTTTTATTTCCGAAGATACAAAATATTTTTGATACAATTGATATTAGCTTCAAACATTGCTTCATCACATTAAGTTCAGCATTGATTTTGTAACAACATATTAAATAATTAACGAAATATGTTCGAAAAACTTTAGAATAACGGTTAAGGCTACATAGAAAATTAACCGGTTTCCGAGCCCTGCTATAACGTTCTCACATCCACAAAATATTTAAAAAAAAAAGCTATATAAAATATTTTTTAAATAATATTGTATGGCGTTGTGTCATACTACTGTATCTACCCTCACTCACACACACTACCCCTCCAGCAGTAAGTACGTGGGCGGCAGCCGCCCCCCCACCAGCAACAGCAACAGCAACAACAACCGCGGCCGCGCCGGCTCCTGCGGCGCACAGAGCGTCGTCGCTAATGCTAGGCCTAGACGTGAGTACAATTTACTTATTTAAAACGGATCAGAATGTTGGCCAAATAGCACATACGAAACTCTTCACTGTACGTGATCCGACACACTCTTGGCCGGTTGTATTCATGGATGCACTGACTGACGGTGAACGAAAAATTTACAAGTTGGTGATCCGCCATCGCTCAGCATAATGCTGCTACCCTATGCGAGACAGAGCCCCAGCACTGTATTTTAGCGACAGCCGACGTTGACGTGAGAATGTCGAGCGGCACATCATACAGGGAGATACAAATTTTAAAAAAAGGCGAGCCTTCAAGTAATCCTATACGATGTGTAACATCTGACATCTCACCTTGGTAATAGCAACAGAAATTACCCCCTCTACTTACGATCTATACAGTGTGTCTTGATAATGTGCACATATTGAAATGAGGGAAACTTAGCTTAATTTTATCGACGGGAAAAATATATTAAAACAATTCAATGTTTTATAGCATTTTTTTCATTCTTGTTCGCTGCTGTGACCCCTGTGTAAACAAATAGGTATAAGTTTTAAACTAAACGATCTATCACAATGAAACCAACTCAGTAATGACTGGAAATAATAGGGCGTCTTCATAAAATAAAAACTAAATAAAAAACTCGTCCTTAATTGTGAATTGTGGTGATTTTATAGCAAAAATCTGATATTTTTTCATACATTTTTACAATGATTGTAAAATATCTCAATAAAAGTCCTGATTACCTACCCTTATTATTCCTTTAAATTACTCTCCATCGTATCAGCTTTCTAAAAGTAAAATTACCATGTTTATTATTCAACCACAACGTTTCCTATCAACTGTTAAAGAAAGTCCTTGCACTCGGCTACGTACTTTACTTTAGCAGGTAGAGATCCTTTATTTTTCTTTTTTTGCCGTCGATATAATTAAGCTTAGTTTCCCTCATTTCGATATGTGCTCATTATGAAGACTCACACTGTACAGTACTAACTAATTCCATGCTCAATCATTCACTTCCGTCTCTTTTCACGAAATCACTACCACAGAAAGCGAGAAGAAAACACACATCAATAAAATAAATATACTTCTGCTATCAATTTTTAAGTCTCGAAGCCGATCTATGCTGGTCGCTCTTAGTCTATTGAAACTTCGTATTACGCTAGGCCAGCTCAAGGTCAAAGGGTCAAGGGTCAATAACCAGCGTTTAACGTTCCCACAGCTGGGACACAGACCTCCTCTCTGTGAGAGGGAGTGGGCGGTCATCCACCACTGGGATCAGTGCGAGTTGGTGGATGTCACATGTCTTCGAATTTTGGGTTCTAGGACATGCCGATTCCCTCACGATGTTTTCCTTCACCGTTTTGAGAGCAGTGGTGATGAAATAATTTACACAAAGTGCCTGACTGGGTTCGAACCCACGGTTAGGGACTAGTAAGTCCCACAGATATGCTGAAAAATTACTAATATTAATTAATTTTCGCAGCAACGCCAAAAACGAAGCCAGAATCGGAACCGAAGCAGCTCTCAGCGAAACAGTGATTGTTGTACATAAAGACTACAGTGCATTGTGCTTAATCACCGAGTGTAGAGTTACAACGTTTATTCAGATGCATTTTCTTTTTCTATGTTAAATACTTTTATTAATAATAATAGTGAGTGCTATGACACTTTGTGGTTCGTTATGGCTATACTTAATGGTTATTTACGGAGCCTAGGTGAGTTGAATTTGTATTTAATCTTTCTTTTCTTCTTTTTTAATAATACGTTGCCCCACTCTAGGAGTTTCTCCTGTATTGAGGGTGCGTTTACAAACATTAAAACTCACATACACTTTTATTTTATGAAACTGACAGGAGACCCATATTTTGTATTGATGTTGATTTTTTGTTTTGGTTCAGTGTAAATATTATACTGAGTCGATCTTAGAGCATAAAAGATCTGCTTCGAATCCTGACCAAAGGGAACGTCCATTAATCATGTGAGGCTCGAAAGGGGGGGGGGGGGTTCGGAAAAAACACGAAGAATCATAAGGGGGAGGTATCACGCGAGATTTCTATACCTAAAAGTGGCATGTGACTTTGACTCGCCGACTTTAAATGCAGGTATAAATTAGAATATACCTGTATTTAAAGATAAAATATTCAGAATTTTTATAAGATACAAAAAAATACACGTGATTTTGGGAAGACCAATATCTCACCACGTATCATGGGGGTGGGGGGTAAAAAGTCACTAAAAAATGCCATCACGTGATTAATGGACGACCCTTAACCTATTTCAAATAATTGAAGGGTTTTTTAATTCCTAAATCGAGCTGTGTGTGAATGTAGCCTTTGGCCAATTCGGTTTCAAAGCTTTGAAAGCCTTGAAGTTCGATTGCATAGATTGAATTTGTGTTTCCGATTTTCTAAAAAGTCTATCCAATTTAATTGGTTGTCACATCTCTTGTAATATTGTTTTCGAAACTAGTTTTCGCCTTAAGGTGAAAGCTGCAGGGTAGCCCGCGAAATAAAAATTTTGTTACGTTTTTTCAATATGCAGGTCTGTATCAGCTCGTATGTTGATCAAAATTGATTCGCCACCGTAACTAATATTATATGTATTCACAGAATTATAACGTAATAGTTTTATTTTTAAATAGGTTACATATTTGTTATGGTCGCGAATCATATTTCGATCTAGATACAACAACCTGATGCTGTCCTTCAAATTGCAAAGATGTAAGAAAATTGGAATTTCGCGGTTTACCTCAGCGGGGATGCGCTGAGGTAAACCTTAAAGTCGAGCCAATCTTGTTTAGGGAATGTTGAACAATAATCTAACAATATTTTTTCTTTCTTTCCAGCTTATATGCATCGACAATAAGCAACGCTACGCTCGTATGTTCACGCGTTATCAATTTGACATCTATATAGCTAGATTAAGTATGTACTACCATATAACAATATATATTTATATATTTTTGACATTGTATAAAAATAACGACATTCATCTTGAGAAAATTCAAAATGACATAAAAAAAAACTATTCTGTCGTAGTCTTGGTAGGTTAAGTATTTTTTATCTGTGGCGACTATGGTGCTGCGACATCGACTATCCTCGCATTTTTTTTTTCATCCTCATTCTTGGGAACTCGAGTGACGTGTCTCGAGTTTTTAGCAATAATTTCTATAATAAAACTTGGGTGGGTGTCAATGAGTAATTTTGGGTGTTAATAAGGTTTTGTATGTATAAGTCGGGTTGAATTTAATGTAATATGAACTCATTATTAAATAACTCATTCAAGTTTTTAATCAAAGAGTATTTATTTTGACACTCAGACTCGAGAAAAATTCGCATGAATATCCCTCTAGTTGAAGGTGAGTTACAGTCATACTCGAGTTACCCATCACTCGAGTTACCCCAAATTCAATTGTTTGGATCTCTAGAAAAAAATAAAATATCTTTATGCTGCAATCATAAAAATAAAATGTTTTGTATAATTGTACAGCCGAGTAGTGTCATGTATAAAAATAGTTTAAAAAAATGTATAAATGACAGAAGACTGGAATTTAATTCTGAATTTGCGAGAAAAAATTACAAATGTTGAGAAAATAAGAGATTGGGTAATGCTAACTCGATGTTGAAAATACTTAATGAAATTTTAGTATACTCTTTTTATTTTTTATGTGGACCGTTTGAATTTGGCGATTTTTGTGTGTTTAGGAATTTTTTGAAAGCACGTTTTTGGTTGATAGTATTTAAAATTAAGGCTTTTTTTTAACGCAAAATAAAATCCTACAAATATTTTACTTGATAATTTTGAGCTGTCTTTAAAAACAGCATTTTCTAGACTTTGGCTGAACATCTATTTTGGTTATTTCCAAATACGGTTCATTACCACCTTCTGCCAAGCCTTTTCCCAACCATGTTGGGGCCGTCTTCCAGTCTAACCAGATACAGCTGAATACCAAACACGATTATATATCAATACTAGATTTTGCCCGCGGCTTCGCCCGCGTGGAGGTCATTACACCACGGGAAAAAAAGGTCCCAGTGACCCAGGTCATGGTCTACCCATGTCCCAAATTTCATTGAAATCCGTTCAGCAGATATAGCGTGAAAGGGGAACAAATAAACTCGCTTTCGCATGTTTAATATTAAAGTTGGGATTTAACTAAAATTACTTATTAAAAATAATGCCCTGATTCCTGAAAGTTATTGGTAATTCTGTCATCAAATCATTTATGTAAGATGCTGTGAACAAGCACTTATCATATAAGTTGACTTTGTATTTGTCAGCGAAGGCTTTCAGAAATAAGGTTACGTTTGAAATTCTACTTTACAAAAACGTGATTGAAAAAAATCTTTTAACAAAAATTCGCCGTTATTTAAAACAATCTTCGATAAACGGTTTGCTAGATACTGCCACTTGTATTTATAATATTTAAACTGAGCACACAGTTAATTTAGTACATAACCTTATCGATACGTTGGGATTCAGATAAAACGGTTCTTATACTATGTTCATTTTGAGATGACCAATATGACAGGTAAAATAAACTGCCTTTTACGTGTTCATCTGTGGATAAAAAGCCCACGGCTAAGGTACACACGTGTACTTATCTCGCCTTTGTGAGAAAATATGAGCGGAATCTTCCACTGCGATGTGCGAACAAGGCAAATCTCCGTGCACATCCTATAAGCAGTGAAGGTCGACTTAATAAGATCTTATGAATAACTTTCTTACTTTCAACTTTGAGAGAATTTAGCATTTGTCAGATCAATCACTATAAAATGAACATAATATTTACAGCTTCATAATAATCATTGTGAAGAATGTGAAGAATAAATGGGTAAAAGTGGCTGTATTTCAGTATTTCATAGATGTAAAAAGAAGAAAAATAATAATAAAAAAAAAAAAACATTTAAATATCAGTCTATTTCAAGGCCTTAATAAATAATAAGCTCTACTGCCTGTCAATATACTCGTAGAAAGATATGTAATAGTTTACGCCCCTCATTACATGGGACTAATACTATAACTGTCGAAATGTGGGTGTTACTACACCCTTCTGCCAACCCCTTCGAGAAATACAGGTGTGATGTTATGTTATGACAGATTACACCTGTCAAATAGATAGCAATAATGTCAGAGTCTTTATCATACATAGTTTTGGTGCTATTTTAAATAAAATTGCTTTTTACAACCGTTTTATTTGCATTCCAATGATTTTGATGCGATTTTCAATTGATTCGTGTATTTTTATTACTTGAAAATTGGGTGGAATATCTCTGTGAAATTGACGATTTCGAAGGTAAACAGAGAGAATATTTAAGGCAATATTATACATAAAAAGCAGAATGGATTGAAAATCGTTCCGCCATAAACAATTCGATAATTAAACACTAACTTGCTCAAGTTTTTCTTTATGTATGAGTGTGTATTTGTGGTATGTTCAATGTTGTTAATCCGAATTGAATTTAACAGACAGCGCTTCTAGCGGTGATATACCGTTCTAACAGTTCAAACAGGCAGCGCCGCTAGCGGTTGAATACCGAACTAATAGTACCGACTGACAGCGCCCCCAGTGGTGGGGGCACTGTCTGTGAATTTATTACATTTGACGCCTATACATTTTCGTCTAGATGATAAATGCTTTGAAAATCTTGCCAGATATCTGTTTGGTTCATATTTCGTGTTTGTACTGAGCGTTTACCAAATATGATTTAAAATAAATAAAATTGAAGTTGTTTTTCTTGCAAAGGTCAACAAAGGCAGAATCGTGGTGTAAAAATACTTATATTAAAATTGTATTTTTAATGAATTATCGTTCGTATTTACAAGCTTTGATCTTGTTCAACTTGGTAGTATGTCAAGATCGAACTTCCTTTTGGCCTATCTAGGTGAAGCTTTCTGTATACAACCCCTTCCGATGTTCTTATTGAAAACGTTCAGATTACTTTACGTATCGATAAATAAATAAATATACTGTCTCTGTGCATTCAATTCGGATATAATACCTAGCTAATAAATATTAAAATATATATTTAAAATATTGTGTAAAGGATTCGTATAAGGAATGCTGGTGTGCGAAAAGGCTCTTTTAATTTTTTTTCTAGTGATTAAGTGTGCTTTTATTTTTATTTTTTTGTTGTACACTGTGTCCGTGGTATGTCTATACAAAAAACTAAAAAGAAATAGAAAAAAAAATGGCTGCTTCTTATCGATCACGTCGATAGCACTTCAGCTTTGACCGTTACTCTTCAAAAAACATTGTAAAGTTCTCAAAAACCAGCTTTTTTAACATTTTCGACTGAAACATGCTTGTGTTATTATAAATATTTTTATAAGGCATACCGCGCACTCATTGCGATTCTGTTTAATAATATATATAACTACATTAGGATTATGAATAAAAAAAATAAAAAAACAAGTAGTTTGCTTAGATCGCTTCCAAACCCGACGAGATAGTTCCTATACGGTTATTAATTATTGTTCTTTTTAAGGTTTTACTAAAAATTGTTGACATGAAAACCTTGGCTACACCTGTCTGAAATTAGGTGCAAGATTGTAAGGGACGGCAAATAAAATGTACGACGTATTTTTTTTTTTACAATCTTGTGTTACCAACTGTTTTAGTAGGAGCAAACGCGACTGCTGAGCAAATGGACCTAGATTTTATGTTCAAATTGGTCAAGTGTTTTTAGTTAAAACCTATCATTCAAAATGGCGTTTATACGGCCCAATGATGTATGTATTTTTCTTTGCCTCTCTGTAATGTAGGCAAGAATTTATGGCTTATGATTTTCAATTAAAAATGCTATGAATTAGCAAGGTTTTTGTGTCAATACGGATCCATTTCTTTTCTCCCGTCCTTTAAAGTAGATGCATTATAATTATTGTTTACCATAGATAATTTTGTATTTCATTGTATCGAAACAAATTAGTATTGAAGCGATCAAGAGCCGAGGTGTTATATTTATACGCGGGCACAAAATTGGTCTTTTTTGACGTTGAAAACTCCGATTTGAAATGAAATTCTTCAGTATAGTAGTCTCTTGGAAAATAATAATTATTTTAAAGTTATCTTATTCTAATTTGTTTTCTTATTTTAGGGTTGTATGGATTCTTATCCGATTGCATTTTTGCTGATTTATGGCATCATTAAATATGTTTTATTTTTTTCTCGTCGAAGCGACGTCTTAATAGACATAATTGGATAAACTTTTGAGAATAATTCCGAACTACAAAACAAATATTGGATTTTTTCAGTTGCCCCTAAAGTGACACAAGCGCCTTTTTCTATCAAAATTAAACTAATCTGGATTGCAAGCTATAGTAGTTAATATTCATAACGAAAAATCACTGGATTAATTCCGCCAATCACCGTTCAATTTTGTTTTTAAAATGGCGATGTCAGCTGTCATAATTTTAATTAGAGTCACAATACAGCTGTATACTTCGGAGTTTCATCTAGTATATACTTCTATAGTGTGATACCCTAGCTGTAGCTTCGCTCACGTGGTATTAGTAATGTTAAAATCGCCTCCACGTGTGGAGATAGTTGGGCGCTCCTTGAACAGTCAACCTCGCTAACACCGATACGAGAGTTACACTGAAATAAATGTTTGCATAACTGTTAACAAAGTAACTGAACCACCTAGTTCGGTTTATTATTTATTTCAGTGTATAAGTAAGTGATAGAATTTATTCGATATTTTGTTACTGCGCATTTTGCTCCCCCCTATGACATGGGACTTAAAACATAACTGTTGAAATGTGGGTGTCATTTTTACCAGTATTTGACAGAAAGGTGTCAAAAAAACGCTCTTTTATTGGGACAGCCGTGATTGTGTGATCTTTCACCACTTCCAAAACCGTAGTTTAATTGAAATGGCGTAGGAGAAATATTATTCGGAATGATTCCTAAGAGTTTCACGGAAAGTTTCCCGCGTATAAATATAACGTCATGAAATTCTTATGGCGGGATAATCGTTAAGTTGTTTTTTAAGTTCATTCGTTGCAATTTTTTTTTCTTATTGTAAGCGCGCCAAAGGTGTTGAAGACAAGTGTTAAGAAACACTTAGGTTTACTGTATAAATGAAAAATATAAAAAAAATATCTTGCTAATAAACTAAGGCTTGGTAATTATTATTGAAACTGTGCAAAATGGCGGGTAGACGAAACATTTTGATACTTGAAAATGTTAAAACTATTTGTCTATTTGCCATAGTGCAGAGTGAACATAAAGTAGGTTCAATATCTCCAGTGCATTCAATTTTTAGTTTGTCAATTTTCTTTTCGGTAAATCTTTGGTTGTTGTAAAATAATATTAAAAAAAAAATTGCGTAGAAGTTTCAAAAAAATTAGTCAATGTAGGTAGGGTTAGTTCAGAAATTAAGTGAAAATTGTTTTTTTTTTTAAGATTTGCTTCGTCGAGTGACGTAGACAGTTGTATGTAACGATTTTTAAAAGAAATTTGCATTTTAGCTATCACTGTCTTGTCGCAAGACGCGGTAAGTAAGGCTGTAAGTTAAATATACATATTATATTTGAAGTAAATAAATTAATAATAAAACCACACTTGGGGCTTTTATTTTTTACCCTTATTCCCTTAGTAGAAATACTGCACTGAGTACTTACTTTCAATAGCCTTGCCGCTTGCTGCGAATCCTGGCTACTCTTCACGATGTCTACTGCTGCAGTATTGCCATAATAAACACTATGCCAACCGGACTGTTCTTTAGAAGTGTCACCGTGAAAACTTAGGCAAAGTGAGCTGTCGAAAGTGTCAATCCCTTCCCTTGGAATGACAGATAGGATAAGTTTTGACGGTAAGATTTTCACAGAATAGACCGGCTGGGTTTCGCTGTGAAACCCAGTATGATGTACATTTTCGTAGTAAATGTGATGAAATTGCTAGAAAAGTGGTGCAGGTGATTGCTGATGGATGGCTACAGAAGATCAGTCCCGTACGGTATATCGAATTACCCTTGAACGATATAACTGTCTACAGAAAGCATGGTTTACCGACGAACGGTAATACGAGAAAACTATTAGTCGATACCATTATTTAGCGACAGCACGTTTCGCCGAATAACGCTACATAGAATGAATGGTTGGCCGATACCAAGATTTGCCGATGTCATGGTTCGCCGGAACACGCTTGAACTAAATACTCCTTTATCGATAGCAGTTGCATGACAATGGCATGACAATGGGATCGTGTTGGAATGACTGCATTTATAAAAATAGCAGACTTGGGCCCCAGAGCGTATATACATTCTTTGCCAGATTGAATCATTTGGGTTAGGTTAGGTTAGAACAGTGACCATTAACGCGCGAAGGCGAGCGAGCGAAGCGAGCGTGCCGCGGCAACGGCCGCCGAGCGCCAGGTCCCCTCTATTGTTGGTAAATTCAGTTACCAAAACAAAAACTCTTCATCAATATCCAATTTAACTAAATTACTATACGTTTAAATACTACCCTTCAATAAATTACAATTTTGTATCTAATTTTATATTTTTTTTTGCTGATCTCATTATGTGTCATATTTTTTTTGCTGCAATCGATAAAGCAAACTGCTATCGATAAAGGATTATTTAGTTCAAGCGTGTTCCGGCGAACCATGACATCGGCAAATCTTGGTATCGGCCAACCATTCATTCTATGTAGCGTTATTCGGCGAAACGTGCTGTCGCTAAATAATGGTATCGACTAATAGTTTTCTCGTATTACCGTTCGTCGGTGAACCATGCTTTCTGTAGACAGTTATATCGTTCAAGGGTAATTCGATATACCGTACGGGACTCACAGAAGATATACTGCGCTGATCACAAATATGTTTGTAGAGGTTGTGGTATTTTGCTATTCTAAACCACATCCTTATTATATTTATACCTATATTTACCTTTGAATGGGCTACTATGTCCATTAAATCCTTTTAAGGCTCCGTGCACGAAAAAAACCCCTTTTCGTCAATTTCTTATCGAATTGTGAGAAAGCTTGAAATAATTGAAACATTAAGTGTATGTAACTATAGAAGTACAGTTTTCGTGGTGCTAAACCATTCGTGTCAGTCACACAGCACCTGTTAATAGTTTCATAATTTTTGTGCTCTCGAAAATATAGTATATTGCGCCTTTGATTTATTCAATGAAGATATTATATAATCATAATATAAAAATTTGATTTTATCTCAAGGATAGCTGAAGCCCAGTGTGTCATTTTTAAATTTCTTGATATGGTTTGCAAAATAATAGGAAAAAATACAGTAATGACTGGGTTTTTAAAAAATTCAACATTATTTTTCTGCTATATTTTGTATCGAAGTTGAAAAAATTGCTTCCCCCACATGCAAGTAGACCATACAATAATGTTGATTATATTTTTTAATTTTCAAAATCAATAAAAGTAGTGTCTTGTAAAAAGATGATCAAACGTCAGTCTCGCGTCATTTTTCGGAAAACTTGTTGCGAATATTAGTGATTTTCCATGAATACTTAATCTATTTGAAAAATCCCTTTCCGCCACATGCTAAACAAAGAACTCGACATTTCAAATCACAAATAATCATGTTAAATTTCTTTTTCCCTTTCTCACAACCAATGAACAAAATTGATCAAAATCAGCCGATTTCGTGCACGGATGAAGCATTGATTTTGTAACAAAATATTAAATAATTAACGAAATTTGTTCGAAAACCTTTATAATAACGGTTAAGGTTACATAGAAAATTATCCGGTTTCCGAGCCGTGGTGGTAATGGCCACGATTTACGAGTTGCAGGTCGTGGGTTCGACCCCAGCGGGCATTTTATTTTGTATAAATAATTTCATCACCACTGCTCTTAAAAACTGTGAAGGAAAACATCGTGAGGCAACCGGCATGTCCTAGAGCCAAAAATTCGCCGACATGTGACATCTACCAACCCGCACTGGGCCCGCGTGGTGGAGTACGGTTCACTCGCTCTCACAGAGAGGAGGCCTGTGTTCCAGCAGTACAGTAATTTCTATTATTTATCCTCTCTTTTCCCCCTCTTTTCTCCCTTTGTCCCGTGTGGTGCCAGACGTAAAGAATAGCACCATCACATTTCTAAAAAGGCGACTAAGGGACTTACAAGAGAATGAGCAGCAGCGTTCTCTATGCATTTTAACACCATACTGCGGTCGCCAACCCGCCTGCCAAGCGTGGCGATTATGGCAACCCCCCCTTTGGGGGAGGCCTATGTCCAGCAGTGGACGTTTTTTGGCTGAAATGATGATGAATGATCCTCTCTTTTATACTTATATTTCAGAGCGCAAGAAGCTTGGAATCGGCCAGTCTCAAGAGATGAGAACGCTGTTCAGATTCTGGTCGTTCTTCCTACGAGATCACTTCAACCGCACCATGTATAATGAATTCAGGTAAGTTATTTAATGATGACTTTTTACATTTTTATGCATAGTTTCTGCCGCAACATGCACCGCGGAAGCATTCACAACAAGTAATGGCTACAAAAAAGCCATTTTGGACTTGTTGTGTTAAAGTGGTATCCTGGAATCGTTTTCTAGATCAGGTAATCCCTAATTCAGAGCCGCTAACCCGTCATACTTTTCATACAAACGCTTGTACGTGATTATGGCGTTGTAACACATCTTTCTATGAATTTTTAGTACTAATAGGTATCTTGTGCACTGTATCTAGGTTTCTATGAAATTAAAAAATAACAATTTGCAGAAACAAATTCAGTATAAGCCAGCAAAAATCTGCTTTTTTGCACAATTTTTACCTGAACTCTGCCCGTTCATATTGTACTCATAAATTGTAGAAAACCTCATTTATTTTACAAACTTGTAAGGGTTACTCAAAAACACGTATTTCCTTTAAAACTATATCTAGTTTTTAAAATGATTGACATCATCAGGTCGGCGTTTCCTATCTGATTACTCTGAGAAGAAAGGCCGAAACAAACTCAGAGGTCACAGTCTCTTTTAAAGTCTCTTATAATCTTGGTCAGACCATGTGAAGACCATGTAGATTGGTGCCTGAAATGGTATTTTGATGAAAGAACCATACAGAGTATATTTTGTTTCTTAACTCTCTAGGTTCATAAAATCCTACTGAATGATTATTTCAGCAATAGTCATTCAATAGGATTTTACGAAGAGAGTTGGTTGTATTGCGGATTCTAATGATTAAAATTCTGTAAAGCCATATTTGTTACGGCCGCGAATCATATTTAGATCAACATACAACCTGTTACTGACCTGCAAATTGCAAAAACTTAAACCCCTTAATAGCAAATTGGCTTGCTCCTTTTAAAAGAAACGATTTGAAAAAGGCGGCGATAATCGTGCCATCTCACTCCAACATTATACTGTGCAAGTCTAGGGCATGGCTCCTTTGTTTGGCCGCCATTTTCAATTCGTTTCTTCAATGGTGTGGGTTATAAACTGGCGAAACTTCAGAGTACCATAAACCTCTGTCTACCTCTTCTGGGAACAAAGGCGTGATATTACTAATATATCCCTATAACTTACAGGAAACTAGCCAACGAGGACGCTACCGCCGGCTTCCGCTACGGCCTGGAATGCCTGTTCCGTTTCTACTCGTACGGGCTCGAGCGGAAGTTGCGCCCCGAGCTGTACCAGCACTTCCAGATTGAGACCATGGCTGACTACGAAAACGGTAAGACAATAAATTATTACCTTTGCATTGTTCCCACTGTACCGTGATGAGTTTTTTAAGGGTCCGTACCTCGAAAGGTAACAACGGAATCCTTATAGAATCATTCTCGTCTGTCTGTCACAGCAGATTTCCTCCGAATCTACTGGACCGATTAAGTTAAAATTTGGTACAACACGAACGTGTAACATAAATAAATGTATTTTGAATATGATGGTCACTAATGGGGGGCAAAGGAGAAACGTAATACGAATAAACGTATTTTCTTTCTTTCTTCTTTTCTGTCTAAAACAATTCAATTTTTTTTTTAATCATTTTGTCGAGTGTTTGCGTGACTTCGTATCTATTGGTTTTACTGAACTGCATGTGTAGTTGTGACGTAGGGACAAACTGGTGGAACTGGACACACCGGGTTCCGGGTAATATGTAATTTTTAACCCGGGGTCCGCTGCGCCATGTTTTCGTGTTTTAAAGAAATATAAACATCCGAATTGATTAATTTATTTTTAATATGGGGTTCACTTTTGGGGGATTAATAAAAAAAAACAAGTTTCTGTGACATTAAATGAAAGGACTGGTTACGAGGATTAAAAAAAAAAAGTTATTAAAGAAAAACCATCAATTTATGGTCCGGATAGTGTCATTGGTTGCTTTTTATCCGAAAATATGCACTGCTCCTGTGCTCCGCGGAAGCAAAACAACTGAAACAGTTAGAATTTAAACTACAAGCACACCGGGGCCCTGCAAGTGGAGCCCAAGCTAATGGGATTCCTAGAAAACTTCCAGAGCATCGAAGACTTTAGAGTGCTGGAGGTGAGTTGAAGGATCTTAATCATTGGGTACTGGGCATACTTTTTTTTGATACATCTATAACGCAGATAGCACACCTCCGCCGCGAAAACATAGCAGCTAAACCGCAATAGTTCAATTGTACTTGTTCGCGTCATGTTCTGCTATTTAATCAACATACAACCTGACACAGATCTGCAAATTGCAAAAAAACTGAAGAAAATTTGAATTTCGCGGGCTACCTTAGCGCATCCCCCTTAAAATGCCAAAATTACTCCTCATTGAACGTGACGGTAATTGTTTATTTAGGGCGATAGCCCCTCAAATAAATAAATTAATGGGTGCTAAGTTTCGACCACTTGTCTGTACGTCGAGACCTCGCTACATATGTTTCGTTGAATCGAGGTAACGACAGAATTTACTTAGCACTTGAATTTCTTCCTAACATCAATATTTCCCAGGAACGAATAATAACAAAATATATAACCGCGCAGTTTAACGAGACGTTCTGGGGAGGAGAAGATATCCTAATCATCGCGTCCAAACTTTATTTTGTAAATGTGTATGTGCACTTATGTAATGAGAACACGCGAATCAGTAACCGGCAACGTACAAGTCTTCTATAAAGACCAGCACTATGATAGCTTGGTCACGATCGAAGTTGAACAATACAACAGTAACCTTCAAACTCTAACGCCGGAATCAACTAACTCCAAAACACCAGAACATGCCGAAAACGTAGTTAATCAGTACAGCATACGCGAGGTGTCACTCCTAGATAGTCGTGACGAGTGGTCAGAAGTCCGAAAGTCTGACAACCAGTCTTACGAGTGACTGGGTTCTGCGGGTTAGATAGGCAGTCGCTTCATGTAAAATACTGGTATTCAGCTGCGTCCAGTTAGACTGGAAGCTGAAGACTGTTAATTTTTTCTACCGATCTCATTATTTTGTAAAAATAGTACATTGTGATACAACGGTGGAAATTAGGTTATTAATGACACGACTTTGCAATAACCTACACACCCGTGTATCACACGACGTTTTCCAATACATTTGCGGGAAATAGTAAAAAACAAATCAAAGAATATATTAAAATTTTCAGAAAATGGCGCGTTTTTGCAACTTGACAATTTTTTTATTTACAACGGAAACAGCCTATACAGCCTATTCGATTTTTGACAAATGTTGATGTAAAAGTAATTAAATTAAAATTTGTAATTAAATATTATATATTAAAGAACCATTTAAAAGACTTTTGAAAATTCAATGCTAAGACGTACGGACTCATTCATTTTTCCTCGTATAAAATCTATCCCATTTTATTCTATGTACGAAAATTCCTTGCTAAACTAAATTTTTTAATTGTCTTATAAATTTAAAACTAATGATAGAGCTCGTAAACAAAAGTCACAACCGCGTAACAGAAAGATGCCTATGCAAAAGATTTAATTTTCGAATCACTATTATAGCCTCTGAGAGTACGCCATGTTTAACAACTGTGTTGAAAGAAGTGTTTTACTAACGACAGTTCCCCTCCCAGCCACAACTGAACGAGCTGCTGGCGGCGCAGGGCGCGCGCGCCCCCGGCCGCGGCCCGCACGCGCGGCCCTACGACCGCACGCGCTCCGTGTCCGAGTCCGACCGCGCCGCAGCGGCCAGCAGGAACAACAGGTTCCTTGTGCACAGACTCCTTTTGCTCCGTCTACGTTCATACACCAGAGGGCGATCGCTTTATTGGTTTGATCTATCTACGCTTTGGCTGTCCTGGACAAGGGAGCAGCCAGGATATTATTATACATACCAACATTAATAGAATATGAGTGGTATCCTCTACTTTATCACACTCAGAACAATTGGGCAAAAACTAAACCACAACCAAAAACGTTACGTTATGTTATCTACAAGTTAATTCAGTAAATAACTCTATATGATGTTTCTGGTACCAGAAATTTTAACAGAAAAGTTTAGTAAACAGTGGTCATGTCAAATTTGAAAATACTATTTCTAAAATTTTTCAAAGTTCCAACTCAAAAGTCTGATAAAAAAAAATTTGCCAGTTTTTTATTAACTATTCTAGATACCAAATCTAGTCTTAACTCAATACTGGACTCTTTTTGCTTGGACGCCCACATTATGTATTCCTAGGGCGTCCTCGCGGCGTTTCCACTCACGCCTTGTAAATACCTTTTGTTAATCACCTTTCATTCATTCTCTCAACATGAACTATATCTGAAAAGAGGGTTTTACATAGATCCTGTCCATTACATTCATAGATTTGTATTATGGATGTATGTTTCACTTAGCAACATCATAAACAAATCAATGAAACTCATTGTAATAGTTTTGTACAATCAACATCAAAAATCGATAAATACTTTAGTATTTTGAGATTTACTAACATTGATTCCATTTTTTGTTTATTTAGAAAACAATATATTATTAGGTATATACAACTTAAAGCCAAAATATTTAGTTAATACATGAATAAATTAAATATTATAAGAAGAAGAAAACACAATTAATACAGTGTTAATACGTATGGGAAGACAGTGTAGGCCCATCAACAAGTACCAGGTACTTAACTAAATAGAAAATGGTCTACCAGTCTATTAAGCCTACAACGCAGGGCATGAAACCCGTTCATTTTTATTTCCGAAGATACAAAATATTTTTGATACAATTGATATTAGCTTCAAACATTGCTTCATCACATTAAGTTCAGCATTGATTTTGTAACAACATATTAAATAATTAACGAAATATGTTCGAAAAACTTTAGAATAACGGTTAAGGCTACATAGAAAATTAACCGGTTTCCGAGCCCTGCTATAACGTTCTCACATCCACAAAATATTTAAAAAAAAAAGCTATATAAAATATTTTTTAAATAATATTGTATGGCGTTGTGTCATACTACTGTATCTACCCTCACTCACACACACTACCCCTCCAGCAGTAAGTACGTGGGCGGCAGCCGCCCCCCCACCAGCAACAGCAACAGCAACAGCAACAACAACCGCGGCCGCGCCGGCTCCTGCGGCGCACAGAGCGTCGTCGCTAATGCTAGGCCTAGACGTGAGTACAATTTACTTATTTAAAACGGATCAGAATGTTGGCCAAATAGCACATACGAAACTCTTCACTGTACGTGATCCGACACACTCTTGGCCGGTTGTATTCATGGATGCACTGACTGACGGTGAACGAAAAATTTACAAGTTGGTGATCCGCCATCGCTCAGCATAATGCTGCTACCCTATGCGAGACAGAGCCCCAGCACTGTATTTTAGCGACAGCCGACGTTGACGTGAGAATGTCGAGCGGCACATCATACAGGGAGATACAAATTTTAAAAAAAGGCGAGCCTTCAAGTAATCCTATACGATGTGTAACATCTGACATCTCACCTTGGTAATAGCAACAGAAATTACCCCCTCTACTTACGATCTATACAGTGTGTCTTGATAATGTGCACATATTGAAATGAGGGAAACTTAGCTTAATTTTATCGACGGGAAAAATATATTAAAACAATTCAATGTTTTATAGCATTTTTTTCATTCTTGTTCGCTGCTGTGACCCCTGTGTAAACAAATAGGTATAAGTTTTAAACTAAACGATCTATCACAATGAAACCAACTCAGTAATGACTGGAAATAATAGGGCGTCTTCATAAAATAAAAACTAAATAAAAAACTCGTCCTTAATTGTGAATTGTGGTGATTTTATAGCAAAAATCTGATATTTTTTCATACATTTTTACAATGATTGTAAAATATCTCAATAAAAGTCCTGATTACCTACCCTTATTATTCCTTTAAATTACTCTCCATCGTATCAGCTTTCTAAAAGTAAAATTACCATGTTTATTATTCAACCACAACGTTTCCTATCAACTGTTAAAGAAAGTCCTTGCACTCGGCTACGTACTTTACTTTAGCAGGTAGAGATCCTTTATTTTTCTTTTTTTGCCGTCGATATAATTAAGCTTAGTTTCCCTCATTTCGATATGTGCTCATTATGAAGACTCACACTGTACAGTACTAACTAATTCCATGCTCAATCATTCACTTCCGTCTCTTTTCACGAAATCACTACCACAGAAAGCGAGAAGAAAACACACATCAATAAAATAAATATACTTCTGCTATCAATTTTTAAGTCTCGAAGCCGATCTATGCTGGTCGCTTTTCTGTTGAGCAAAATAGGCCGCACGTAAATCTAGTATAAACTGGGCTCTTAGTCTATTGAAACTTCGTATTACGCTAGGCCAGCTCAAGGTCAAAGGGTCAAGGGTCAATAACCAGCGTTTAACGTTCCCACAGCTGGGACACAGACCTCCTCTCTGTGAGAGGGAGTGGGCGGTCATCCACCACTGGGATCAGTGCGAGTTGGTGGATGTCACATGTCTTCGAATTTTGGGTTCTAGGACATGCCGATTCCCTCACGATGTTTTCCTTCACCGTTTTGAGAGCAGTGGTGATGAAATAATTTACACAAAGTGCCTGACTGGGTTCGAACCCACGGTTAGGGACTAGTAAGTCCCACAGATATGCTGAAAAATTACTAATATTAATTAATTTTCGCAGCAACGCCAAAAACGAAGCCAGAATCGGAACCGAAGCAGCTCTCAGCGAAACAGTGATTGTTGTACATAAAGACTACAGTGCATTGTGCTTAATCACCGAGTGTAGAGTTACAACGTTTATTCAGATGCATTTTCTTTTTCTATGTTAAATACTTTTATTAATAATAATAGTGAGTGCTATGACACTTTGTGGTTCGTTATGGCTATACTTAATGGTTATTTACGGAGCCTAGGTGAGTTGAATTTGTATTTAATCTTTCTTTTCTTCTTTTTTAATAATACGTTGCCCCACTCTAGGAGTTTCTCCTGTATTGAGGGTGCGTTTACAAACATTAAAACTCACATACACTTTTATTTTATGAAACTGACAGGAGACCCATATTTTGTATTGATGTTGATTTTTTGTTTTGGTTCAGTGTAAATATTATACTGAGTCGATCTTAGAGCATAAAAGATCTGCTTCGAATCCTGACCAAAGGGAACGTCCATTAATCATGTGAGGCTCGAAAGGGGGGGGGGGGGTTCGGAAAAAACACGAAGAATCATAAGGGGGAGGTATCACGCGAGATTTCTATACCTAAAAGTGGCATGTGACTTTGACTCGCCGACTTTAAATGCAGGTATAAATTAGAATATACCTGTATTTAAAGATAAAATATTCAGAATTTTTATAAGATACAAAAAAATACACGTGATTTTGGGAAGACCAATATCTCACCACGTATCATGGGGGTGGGGGGTAAAAAGTCACTAAAAAATGCCATCACGTGATTAATGGACGACCCTTAACCTATTTCAAATAATTGAAGGGTTTTTTAATTCCTAAATCGAGCTGTGTGTGAATGTAGCCTTTGGCCAATTCGGTTTCAAAGCTTTGAAAGCCTTGAAGTTCGATTGCATAGATTGAATTTGTGTTTCCGATTTTCTAAAAAGTCTATCCAATTTAATTGGTTGTCACATCTCTTGTAATATTGTTTTCGAAACTAGTTTTCGCCTTAAGGTGAAAGCTGCAGGGTAGCCCGCGAAATAAAAATTTTGTTACGTTTTTTCAATATGCAGGTCTGTATCAGCTCGTATGTTGATCAAAATTGATTCGCCACCGTAACTAATATTATATGTATTCACAGAATTATAACGTAATAGTTTTATTTTTAAATAGGTTACATATTTGTTATGGTCGCGAATCATATTTCGATCTAGATACAACAACCTGATGCTGTCCTTCAAATTGCAAAGATGTAAGAAAATTGGAATTTCGCGGTTTACCTCAGCGGGGATGCGCTGAGGTAAACCTTAAAGTCGAGCCAATCTTGTTTAGGGAATGTTGAACAATAATCTAACAATATTTTTTCTTTCTTTCCAGCTTATATGCATCGACAATAAGCAACGCTACGCTCGTATGTTCACGCGTTATCAATTTGACATCTATATAGCTAGATTAAGTATGTACTACCATATAACAATATATATTTATATATTTTTGACATTGTATAAAAATAACGACATTCATCTTGAGAAAATTCAAAATGACATAAAAAAAAACTATTCTGTCGTAGTCTTGGTAGGTTAAGTATTTTTTATCTGTGGCGACTATGGTGCTGCGACATCGACTATCCTCGCATTTTTTTTTTCATCCTCATTCTTGGGAACTCGAGTGACGTGTCTCGAGTTTTTAGCAATAATTTCTATAATAAAACTTGGGTGGGTGTCAATGAGTAATTTTGGGTGTTAATAAGGTTTTGTATGTATAAGTCGGGTTGAATTTAATGTAATATGAACTCATTATTAAATAACTCATTCAAGTTTTTAATCAAAGAGTATTTATTTTGACACTCAGACTCGAGAAAAATTCGCATGAATATCCCTCTAGTTGAAGGTGAGTTACAGTCATACTCGAGTTACCCATCACTCGAGTTACCCCAAATTCAATTGTTTGGATCTCTAGAAAAAAATAAAATATCTTTATGCTGCAATCATAAAAATAAAATGTTTTGTATAATTGTACAGCCGAGTAGTGTCATGTATAAAAATAGTTTAAAAAAATGTATAAATGACAGAAGACTGGAATTTAATTCTGAATTTGCGAGAAAAAATTACAAATGTTGAGAAAATAAGAGATTGGGTAATGCTAACTCGATGTTGAAAATACTTAATGAAATTTTAGTATACTCTTTTTATTTTTTATGTGGACCGTTTGAATTTGGCGATTTTTGTGTGTTTAGGAATTTTTTGAAAGCACGTTTTTGGTTGATAGTATTTAAAATTAAGGCTTTTTTTTAACGCAAAATAAAATCCTACAAATATTTTACTTGATAATTTTGAGCTGTCTTTAAAAACAGCATTTTCTAGACTTTGGCTGAACATCTATTTTGGTTATTTCCAAATACGGTTCATTACCACCTTCTGCCAAGCCTTTTCCCAACCATGTTGGGGCCGTCTTCCAGTCTAACCAGATACAGCTGAATACCAAACACGATTATATATCAATACTAGATTTTGCCCGCGGCTTCGCCCGCGTGGAGGTCATTACACCACGGGAAAAAAAGGTCCCAGTGACCCAGGTCATGGTCTACCCATGTCCCAAATTTCATTGAAATCCGTTCAGCAGATATAGCGTGAAAGGGGAACAAATAAACTCGCTTTCGCATGTTTAATATTAAAGTTGGGATTTAACTAAAATTACTTATTAAAAATAATGCCCTGATTCCTGAAAGTTATTGGTAATTCTGTCATCAAATCATTTATGTAAGATGCTGTGAACAAGCACTTATCATATAAGTTGACTTTGTATTTGTCAGCGAAGGCTTTCAGAAATAAGGTTACGTTTGAAATTCTACTTTACAAAAACGTGATTGAAAAAAATCTTTTAACAAAAATTCGCCGTTATTTAAAACAATCTTCGATAAACGGTTTGCTAGATACTGCCACTTGTATTTATAATATTTAAACTGAGCACACAGTTAATTTAGTACATAACCTTATCGATACGTTGGGATTCAGATAAAACGGTTCTTATACTATGTTCATTTTGAGATGACCAATATGACAGGTAAAATAAACTGCCTTTTACGTGTTCATCTGTGGATAAAAAGCCCACGGCTAAGGTACACACGTGTACTTATCTCGCCTTTGTGAGAAAATATGAGCGGAATCTTCCACTGCGATGTGCGAACAAGGCAAATCTCCGTGCACATCCTATAAGCAGTGAAGGTCGACTTAATAAGATCTTATGAATAACTTTCTTACTTTCAACTTTGAGAGAATTTAGCATTTGTCAGATCAATCACTATAAAATGAACATAATATTTACAGCTTCATAATAATCATTGTGAAGAATGTGAAGAATAAATGGGTAAAAGTGGCTGTATTTCAGTATTTCATAGATGTAAAAAGAAGAAAAATAATAATAAAAAAAAAAAAACATTTAAATATCAGTCTATTTCAAGGCCTTAATAAATAATAAGCTCTACTGCCTGTCAATATACTCGTAGAAAGATATGTAATAGTTTACGCCCCTCATTACATGGGACTAATACTATAACTGTCGAAATGTGGGTGTTACTACACCCTTCTGCCAACCCCTTCGAGAAATACAGGTGTGATGTTATGTTATGACAGATTACACCTGTCAAATAGATAGCAATAATGTCAGAGTCTTTATCATACATAGTTTTGGTGCTATTTTAAATAAAATTGCTTTTTACAACCGTTTTATTTGCATTCCAATGATTTTGATGCGATTTTCAATTGATTCGTGTATTTTTATTACTTGAAAATTGGGTGGAATATCTCTGTGAAATTGACGATTTCGAAGGTAAACAGAGAGAATATTTAAGGCAATATTATACATAAAAAGCAGAATGGATTGAAAATCGTTCCGCCATAAACAATTCGATAATTAAACACTAACTTGCTCAAGTTTTTCTTTATGTATGAGTGTGTATTTGTGGTATGTTCAATGTTGTTAATCCGAATTGAATTTAACAGACAGCGCTTCTAGCGGTGATATACCGTTCTAACAGTTCAAACAGGCAGCGCCGCTAGCGGTTGAATACCGAACTAATAGTACCGACTGACAGCGCCCCCAGTGGTGGGGGCACTGTCTGTGAATTTATTACATTTGACGCCTATACATTTTCGTCTAGATGATAAATGCTTTGAAAATCTTGCCAGATATCTGTTTGGTTCATATTTCGTGTTTGTACTGAGCGTTTACCAAATATGATTTAAAATAAATAAAATTGAAGTTGTTTTTCTTGCAAAGGTCAACAAAGGCAGAATCGTGGTGTAAAAATACTTATATTAAAATTGTATTTTTAATGAATTATCGTTCGTATTTACAAGCTTTGATCTTGTTCAACTTGGTAGTATGTCAAGATCGAACTTCCTTTTGGCCTATCTAGGTGAAGCTTTCTGTATACAACCCCTTCCGATGTTCTTATTGAAAACGTTCAGATTACTTTACGTATCGATAAATAAATAAATATACTGTCTCTGTGCATTCAATTCGGATATAATACCTAGCTAATAAATATTAAAATATATATTTAAAATATTGTGTAAAGGATTCGTATAAGGAATGCTGGTGTGCGAAAAGGCTCTTTTAATTTTTTTTCTAGTGATTAAGTGTGCTTTTATTTTTATTTTTTTGTTGTACACTGTGTCCGTGGTATGTCTATACAAAAAACTAAAAAGAAATAGAAAAAAAAATGGCTGCTTCTTATCGATCACGTCGATAGCACTTCAGCTTTGACCGTTACTCTTCAAAAAACATTGTAAAGTTCTCAAAAACCAGCTTTTTTAACATTTTCGACTGAAACATGCTTGTGTTATTATAAATATTTTTATAAGGCATACCGCGCACTCATTGCGATTCTGTTTAATAATATATATAACTACATTAGGATTATGAATAAAAAAAATAAAAAAACAAGTAGTTTGCTTAGATCGCTTCCAAACCCGACGAGATAGTTCCTATACGGTTATTAATTATTGTTCTTTTTAAGGTTTTACTAAAAATTGTTGACATGAAAACCTTGGCTACACCTGTCTGAAATTAGGTGCAAGATTGTAAGGGACGGCAAATAAAATGTACGACGTATTTTTTTTTTTACAATCTTGTGTTACCAACTGTTTTAGTAGGAGCAAACGCGACTGCTGAGCAAATGGACCTAGATTTTATGTTCAAATTGGTCAAGTGTTTTTAGTTAAAACCTATCATTCAAAATGGCGTTTATACGGCCCAATGATGTATGTATTTTTCTTTGCCTCTCTGTAATGTAGGCAAGAATTTATGGCTTATGATTTTCAATTAAAAATGCTATGAATTAGCAAGGTTTTTGTGTCAATACGGATCCATTTCTTTTCTCCCGTCCTTTAAAGTAGATGCATTATAATTATTGTTTACCATAGATAATTTTGTATTTCATTGTATCGAAACAAATTAGTATTGAAGCGATCAAGAGCCGAGGTGTTATATTTATACGCGGGCACAAAATTGGTCTTTTTTGACGTTGAAAACTCCGATTTGAAATGAAATTCTTCAGTATAGTAGTCTCTTGGAAAATAATAATTATTTTAAAGTTATCTTATTCTAATTTGTTTTCTTATTTTAGGGTTGTATGGATTCTTATCCGATTGCATTTTTGCTGATTTATGGCATCATTAAATATGTTTTATTTTTTTCTCGTCGAAGCGACGTCTTAATAGACATAATTGGATAAACTTTTGAGAATAATTCCGAACTACAAAACAAATATTGGATTTTTTCAGTTGCCCCTAAAGTGACACAAGCGCCTTTTTCTATCAAAATTAAACTAATCTGGATTGCAAGCTATAGTAGTTAATATTCATAACGAAAAATCACTGGATTAATTCCGCCAATCACCGTTCAATTTTGTTTTTAAAATGGCGATGTCAGCTGTCATAATTTTAATTAGAGTCACAATACAGCTGTATACTTCGGAGTTTCATCTAGTATATACTTCTATAGTGTGATACCCTAGCTGTAGCTTCGCTCACGTGGTATTAGTAATGTTAAAATCGCCTCCACGTGTGGAGATAGTTGGGCGCTCCTTGAACAGTCAACCTCGCTAACACCGATACGAGAGTTACACTGAAATAAATGTTTGCATAACTGTTAACAAAGTAACTGAACCACCTAGTTCGGTTTATTATTTATTTCAGTGTATAAGTAAGTGATAGAATTTATTCGATATTTTGTTACTGCGCATTTTGCTCCCCCCTATGACATGGGACTTAAAACATAACTGTTGAAATGTGGGTGTCATTTTTACCAGTATTTGACAGAAAGGTGTCAAAAAAACGCTCTTTTATTGGGACAGCCGTGATTGTGTGATCTTTCACCACTTCCAAAACCGTAGTTTAATTGAAATGGCGTAGGAGAAATATTATTCGGAATGATTCCTAAGAGTTTCACGGAAAGTTTCCCGCGTATAAATATAACGTCATGAAATTCTTATGGCGGGATAATCGTTAAGTTGTTTTTTAAGTTCATTCGTTGCAATTTTTTTTTCTTATTGTAAGCGCGCCAAAGGTGTTGAAGACAAGTGTTAAGAAACACTTAGGTTTACTGTATAAATGAAAAATATAAAAAAAATATCTTGCTAATAAACTAAGGCTTGGTAATTATTATTGAAACTGTGCAAAATGGCGGGTAGACGAAACATTTTGATACTTGAAAATGTTAAAACTATTTGTCTATTTGCCATAGTGCAGAGTGAACATAAAGTAGGTTCAATATCTCCAGTGCATTCAATTTTTAGTTTGTCAATTTTCTTTTCGGTAAATCTTTGGTTGTTGTAAAATAATATTAAAAAAAAAATTGCGTAGAAGTTTCAAAAAAATTAGTCAATGTAGGTAGGGTTAGTTCAGAAATTAAGTGAAAATTGTTTTTTTTTTTAAGATTTGCTTCGTCGAGTGACGTAGACAGTTGTATGTAACGATTTTTAAAAGAAATTTGCATTTTAGCTATCACTGTCTTGTCGCAAGACGCGGTAAGTAAGGCTGTAAGTTAAATATACATATTATATTTGAAGTAAATAAATTAATAATAAAACCACACTTGGGGCTTTTATTTTTTACCCTTATTCCCTTAGTAGAAATACTGCACTGAGTACTTACTTTCAATAGCCTTGCCGCTTGCTGCGAATCCTGGCTACTCTTCACGATGTCTACTGCTGCAGTATTGCCATAATAAACACTATGCCAACCGGACTGTTCTTTAGAAGTGTCACCGTGAAAACTTAGGCAAAGTGAGCTGTCGAAAGTGTCAATCCCTTCCCTTGGAATGACAGATAGGATAAGTTTTGACGGTAAGATTTTCACAGAATAGACCGGCTGGGTTTCGCTGTGAAACCCAGTATGATGTACATTTTCGTAGTAAATGTGATGAAATTGCTAGAAAAGTGGTGCAGGTGATTGCTGATGGATGGCTACAGAAGATCAGTCCCGTACGGTATATCGAATTACCCTTGAACGATATAACTGTCTACAGAAAGCATGGTTTACCGACGAACGGTAATACGAGAAAACTATTAGTCGATACCATTATTTAGCGACAGCACGTTTCGCCGAATAACGCTACATAGAATGAATGGTTGGCCGATACCAAGATTTGCCGATGTCATGGTTCGCCGGAACACGCTTGAACTAAATACTCCTTTATCGATAGCAGTTGCATGACAATGGCATGACAATGGGATCGTGTTGGAATGACTGCATTTATAAAAATAGCAGACTTGGGCCCCAGAGCGTATATACATTCTTTGCCAGATTGAATCATTTGGGTTAGGTTAGGTTAGAACAGTGACCATTAACGCGCGAAGGCGAGCGAGCGAAGCGAGCGTGCCGCGGCAACGGCCACCGAGCGCCAGGTCCCCTCTATTGTTGGTAAATTCAGTTACCAAAACAAAAACTCTTCATCAATATCCAATTTAACTAAATTACTATACGTTTAAATACTACCCTTCAATAAATTACAATTTTGTATCTAATTTTATATTTTTTTTTGCTGATCTCATTATGTGTCATATTTTTTTTGCTGCAATCGATAAAGCAAACTGCTATCGATAAAGGATTATTTAGTTCAAGCGTGTTCCGGCGAACCATGACATCGGCAAATCTTGGTATCGGCCAACCATTCATTCTATGTAGCGTTATTCGGCGAAACGTGCTGTCGCTAAATAATGGTATCGACTAATAGTTTTCTCGTATTACCGTTCGTCGGTGAACCATGCTTTCTGTAGACAGTTATATCGTTCAAGGGTAATTCGATATACCGTACGGGACTCACAGAAGATATACTGCGCTGATCACAAATATGTTTGTAGAGGTTGTGGTATTTTGCTATTCTAAACCACATCCTTATTATATTTATACCTATATTTACCTTTGAATGGGCTACTATGTCCATTAAATCCTTTTAAGGCTCCGTGCACGAAAAAAACCCCTTTTCGTCAATTTCTTATCGAATTGTGAGAAAGCTTGAAATAATTGAAACATTAAGTGTATGTAACTATAGAAGTACAGTTTTCGTGGTGCTAAACCATTCGTGTCAGTCACACAGCACCTGTTAATAGTTTCATAATTTTTGTGCTCTCGAAAATATAGTATATTGCGCCTTTGATTTATTCAATGAAGATATTATATAATCATAATATAAAAATTTGATTTTATCTCAAGGATAGCTGAAGCCCAGTGTGTCATTTTTAAATTTCTTGATATGGTTTGCAAAATAATAGGAAAAAATACAGTAATGACTGGGTTTTTAAAAAATTCAACATTATTTTTCTGCTATATTTTGTATCGAAGTTGAAAAAATTGCTTCCCCCACATGCAAGTAGACCATACAATAATGTTGATTATATTTTTTAATTTTCAAAATCAATAAAAGTAGTGTCTTGTAAAAAGATGATCAAACGTCAGTCTCGCGTCATTTTTCGGAAAACTTGTTGCGAATATTAGTGATTTTCCATGAATACTTAATCTATTTGAAAAATCCCTTTCCGCCACATGCTAAACAAAGAACTCGACATTTCAAATCACAAATAATCATGTTAAATTTCTTTTTCCCTTTCTCACAACCAATGAACAAAATTGATCAAAATCAGCCGATTTCGTGCACGGATGAAGCATTGATTTTGTAACAAAATATTAAATAATTAACGAAATTTGTTCGAAAACCTTTATAATAACGGTTAAGGTTACATAGAAAATTATCCGGTTTCCGAGCCGTGGTGGTAATGGCCACGATTTACGAGTTGCAGGTCGTGGGTTCGACCCCAGCGGGCATTTTATTTTGTATAAATAATTTCATCACCACTGCTCTTAAAAACTGTGAAGGAAAACATCGTGAGGCAACCGGCATGTCCTAGAGCCAAAAATTCGCCGACATGTGACATCTACCAACCCGCACTGGGCCCGCGTGGTGGAGTACGGTTCACTCGCTCTCACAGAGAGGAGGCCTGTGTTCCAGCAGTACAGTAATTTCTATTATTTATCCTCTCTTTTCCCCCTCTTTTCTCCCTTTGTCCCGTGTGGTGCCAGACGTAAAGAATAGCACCATCACATTTCTAAAAAGGCGACTAAGGGACTTACAAGAGAATGAGCAGCAGCGTTCTCTATGCATTTTAACACCATACTGCGGTCGCCAACCCGCCTGCCAAGCGTGGCGATTATGGCAACCCCCCCTTTGGGGGAGGCCTATGTCCAGCAGTGGACGTTTTTCGGCTGAAATGATGATGAATGATCCTCTCTTTTATACTTATATTTCAGAGCGCAAGAAGCTTGGAATCGGCCAGTCTCAAGAGATGAGAACGCTGTTCAGATTCTGGTCGTTCTTCCTACGAGATCACTTCAACCGCACCATGTATAATGAATTCAGGTAAGTTATTTAATGATGACTTTTTACATTTTTATGCATAGTTTCTGCCGCAACATGCACCGCGGAAGCATTCACAACAAGTAATGGCTACAAAAAAGCCATTTTGGACTTGTTGTGTTAAAGTGGTATCCTGGAATCGTTTTCTAGATCAGGTAATCCCTAATTCAGAGCCGCTAACCCGTCATACTTTTCATACAAACGCTTGTACGTGATTATGGCGTTGTAACACATCTTTCTATGAATTTTTAGTACTAATAGGTATCTTGTGCACTGTATCTAGGTTTCTATGAAATTAAAAAATAACAATTTGCAGAAACAAATTCAGTATAAGCCAGCAAAAATCTGCTTTTTTGCACAATTTTTACCTGAACTCTGCCCGTTCATATTGTACTCATAAATTGTAGAAAACCTCATTTATTTTACAAACTTGTAAGGGTTACTCAAAAACACGTATTTCCTTTAAAACTATATCTAGTTTTTAAAATGATTGACATCATCAGGTCGGCGTTTCCTATCTGATTACTCTGAGAAGAAAGGCCGAAACAAACTCAGAGGTCACAGTCTCTTTTAAAGTCTCTTATAATCTTGGTCAGACCATGTGAAGACCATGTAGATTGGTGCCTGAAATGGTATTTTGATGAAAGAACCATACAGAGTATATTTTGTTTCTTAACTCTCTAGGTTCATAAAATCCTACTGAATGATTATTTCAGCAATAGTCATTCAATAGGATTTTACGAAGAGAGTTGGTTGTATTGCGGATTCTAATGATTAAAATTCTGTAAAGCCATATTTGTTACGGCCGCGAATCATATTTAGATCAACATACAACCTGTTACTGACCTGCAAATTGCAAAAACTTAAACCCCTTAATAGCAAATTGGCTTGCTCCTTTTAAAAGAAACGATTTGAAAAAGGCGGCGATAATCGTGCCATCTCACTCCAACATTATACTGTGCAAGTCTAGGGCATGGCTCCTTTGTTTGGCCGCCATTTTCAATTCGTTTCTTCAATGGTGTGGGTTATAAACTGGCGAAACTTCAGAGTACCATAAACCTCTGTCTACCTCTTCTGGGAACAAAGGCGTGATATTACTAATATATCCCTATAACTTACAGGAAACTAGCCAACGAGGACGCTACCGCCGGCTTCCGCTACGGCCTGGAATGCCTGTTCCGTTTCTACTCGTACGGGCTCGAGCGGAAGTTGCGCCCCGAGCTGTACCAGCACTTCCAGATTGAGACCATGGCTGACTACGAAAACGGTAAGACAATAAATTATTACCTTTGCATTGTTCCCACTGTACCGTGATGAGTTTTTTAAGGGTCCGTACCTCGAAAGGTAACAACGGAATCCTTATAGAATCATTCTCGTCTGTCTGTCACAGCAGATTTCCTCCGAATCTACTGGACCGATTAAGTTAAAATTTGGTACAACACGAACGTGTAACATAAATAAATGTATTTTGAATATGATGGTCACTAATGGGGGGCAAAGGAGAAACGTAATACGAATAAACGTATTTTCTTTCTTTCTTCTTTTCTGTCTAAAACAATTCAATTTTTTTTTTAATCATTTTGTCGAGTGTTTGCGTGACTTCGTATCTATTGGTTTTACTGAACTGCATGTGTAGTTGTGACGTAGGGACAAACTGGTGGAACTGGACACACCGGGTTCCGGGTAATATGTAATTTTTAACCCGGGGTCCGCTGCGCCATGTTTTCGTGTTTTAAAGAAATATAAACATCCGAATTGATTAATTTATTTTTAATATGGGGTTCACTTTTGGGGGATTAATAAAAAAAAACAAGTTTCTGTGACATTAAATGAAAGGACTGGTTACGAGGATTAAAAAAAAAAAGTTATTAAAGAAAAACCATCAATTTATGGTCCGGATAGTGTCATTGGTTGCTTTTTATCCGAAAATATGCACTGCTCCTGTGCTCCGCGGAAGCAAAACAACTGAAACAGTTAGAATTTAAACTACAAGCACACCGGGGCCCTGCAAGTGGAGCCCAAGCTAATGGGATTCCTAGAAAACTTCCAGAGCATCGAAGACTTTAGAGTGCTGGAGGTGAGTTGAAGGATCTTAATCATTGGGTACTGGGCATACTTTTTTTTGATACATCTATAACGCAGATAGCACACCTCCGCCGCGAAAACATAGCAGCTAAACCGCAATAGTTCAATTGTACTTGTTCGCGTCATGTTCTGCTATTTAATCAACATACAACCTGACACAGATCTGCAAATTGCAAAAAAACTGAAGAAAATTTGAATTTCGCGGGCTACCTTAGCGCATCCCCCTTAAAATGCCAAAATTACTCCTCATTGAACGTGACGGTAATTGTTTATTTAGGGCGATAGCCCCTCAAATAAATAAATTAATGGGTGCTAAGTTTCGACCACTTGTCTGTACGTCGAGACCTCGCTACATATGTTTCGTTGAATCGAGGTAACGACAGAATTTACTTAGCACTTGAATTTCTTCCTAACATCAATATTTCCCAGGAACGAATAATAACAAAATATATAACCGCGCAGTTTAACGAGACGTTCTGGGGAGGAGAAGATATCCTAATCATCGCGTCCAAACTTTATTTTGTAAATGTGTATGTGCACTTATGTAATGAGAACACGCGAATCAGTAACCGGCAACGTACAAGTCTTCTATAAAGACCAGCACTATGATAGCTTGGTCACGATCGAAGTTGAACAATACAACAGTAACCTTCAAACTCTAACGCCGGAATCAACTAACTCCAAAACACCAGAACATGCCGAAAACGTAGTTAATCAGTACAGCATACGCGAGGTGTCACTCCTAGATAGTCGTGACGAGTGGTCAGAAGTCCGAAAGTCTGACAACCAGTCTTACGAGTGACTGGGTTCTGCGGGTTAGATAGGCAGTCGCTTCATGTAAAATACTGGTATTCAGCTGCGTCCAGTTAGACTGGAAGCTGAAGACTGTTAATTTTTTCTACCGATCTCATTATTTTGTAAAAATAGTACATTGTGATACAACGGTGGAAATTAGGTTATTAATGACACGACTTTGCAATAACCTACACACCCGTGTATCACACGACGTTTTCCAATACATTTGCGGGAAATAGTAAAAAACAAATCAAAGAATATATTAAAATTTTCAGAAAATGGCGCGTTTTTGCAACTTGACAATTTTTTTATTTACAACGGAAACAGCCTATACAGCCTATTCGATTTTTGACAAATGTTGATGTAAAAGTAATTAAATTAAAATTTGTAATTAAATATTATATATTAAAGAACCATTTAAAAGACTTTTGAAAATTCAATGCTAAGACGTACGGACTCATTCATTTTTCCTCGTATAAAATCTATCCCATTTTATTCTATGTACGAAAATTCCTTGCTAAACTAAATTTTTTAATTGTCTTATAAATTTAAAACTAATGATAGAGCTCGTAAACAAAAGTCACAACCGCGTAACAGAAAGATGCCTATGCAAAAGATTTAATTTTCGAATCACTATTATAGCCTCTGAGAGTACGCCATGTTTAACAACTGTGTTGAAAGAAGTGTTTTACTAACGACAGTTCCCCTCCCAGCCACAACTGAACGAGCTGCTGGCGGCGCAGGGCGCGCGCGCCCCCGGCCGCGGCCCGCACGCGCGGCCCTACGACCGCACGCGCTCCGTGTCCGAGTCCGACCGCGCCGCAGCGGCCAGCAGGAACAACAGGTTCCTTGTGCACAGACTCCTTTTGCTCCGTCTACGTTCATACACCAGGGGGCGATCGCTTTATTGGTTTGATCTATCTACGCTTTGGCTGTCCTGGACAAGGGAGCAGCCAGGATATTATTATACATACCAACATTAATAGAATATGAGTGGTATCCTCTACTTTATCACACTCAGAACAATTGGGCAAAAACTAAACCACAACCAAAAACGTTACGTTATGTTATCTACAAGTTAATTCAGTAAATAACTCTATATGATGTTTCTGGTACCAGAAATTTTAACAGAAAAGTTTAGTAAACAGTGGTCATGTCAAATTTGAAAATACTATTTCTAAAATTTTTCAAAGTTCCAACTCAAAAGTCTGATAAAAAAAAATTTGCCAGTTTTTTATTAACTATTCTAGATACCAAATCTAGTCTTAACTCAATACTGGACTCTTTTTGCTTGGACGCCCACATTATGTATTCCTAGGGCGTCCTCGCGGCGTTTCCACTCACGCCTTGTAAATACCTTTTGTTAATCACCTTTCATTCATTCTCTCAACATGAACTATATCTGAAAAGAGGGTTTTACATAGATCCTGTCCATTACATTCATAGATTTGTATTATGGATGTATGTTTCACTTAGCAACATCATAAACAAATCAATGAAACTCATTGTAATAGTTTTGTACAATCAACATCAAAAATCGATAAATACTTTAGTATTTTGAGATTTACTAACATTGATTCCATTTTTTGTTTATTTAGAAAACAATATATTATTAGGTATATACAACTTAAAGCCAAAATATTTAGTTAATACATGAATAAATTAAATATTATAAGAAGAAGAAAACACAATTAATACAGTGTTAATACGTATGGGAAGACAGTGTAGGCCCATCAACAAGTACCAGGTACTTAACTAAATAGAAAATGGTCTACCAGTCTATTAAGCCTACAACGCAGGGCATGAAACCCGTTCATTTTTATTTCCGAAGATACAAAATATTTTTGATACAATTGATATTAGCTTCAAACATTGCTTCATCACATTAAGTTCAGCATTGATTTTGTAACAACATATTAAATAATTAACGAAATATGTTCGAAAAACTTTAGAATAACGGTTAAGGCTACATAGAAAATTAACCGGTTTCCGAGCCCTGCTATAACGTTCTCACATCCACAAAATATTTAAAAAAAAAAGCTATATAAAATATTTTTTAAATAATATTGTATGGCGTTGTGTCATACTACTGTATCTACCCTCACTCACACACACTACCCCTCCAGCAGTAAGTACGTGGGCGGCAGCCGCCCCCCCACCAGCAACAGCAACAGCAACAGCAACAACAACCGCGGCCGCGCCGGCTCCTGCGGCGCACAGAGCGTCGTCGCTAATGCTAGGCCTAGACGTGAGTACAATTTACTTATTTAAAACGGATCAGAATGTTGGCCAAATAGCACATACGAAACTCTTCACTGTACGTGATCCGACACACTCTTGGCCGGTTGTATTCATGGATGCACTGACTGACGGTGAACGAAAAATTTACAAGTTGGTGATCCGCCATCGCTCAGCATAATGCTGCTACCCTATGCGAGACAGAGCCCCAGCACTGTATTTTAGCGACAGCCGACGTTGACGTGAGAATGTCGAGCGGCACATCATACAGGGAGATACAAATTTTAAAAAAAGGCGAGCCTTCAAGTAATCCTATACGATGTGTAACATCTGACATCTCACCTTGGTAATAGCAACAGAAATTACCCCCTCTACTTACGATCTATACAGTGTGTCTTGATAATGTGCACATATTGAAATGAGGGAAACTTAGCTTAATTTTATCGACGGGAAAAATATATTAAAACAATTCAATGTTTTATAGCATTTTTTTCATTCTTGTTCGCTGCTGTGACCCCTGTGTAAACAAATAGGTATAAGTTTTAAACTAAACGATCTATCACAATGAAACCAACTCAGTAATGACTGGAAATAATAGGGCGTCTTCATAAAATAAAAACTAAATAAAAAACTCGTCCTTAATTGTGAATTGTGGTGATTTTATAGCAAAAATCTGATATTTTTTCATACATTTTTACAATGATTGTAAAATATCTCAATAAAAGTCCTGATTACCTACCCTTATTATTCCTTTAAATTACTCTCCATCGTATCAGCTTTCTAAAAGTAAAATTACCATGTTTATTATTCAACCACAACGTTTCCTATCAACTGTTAAAGAAAGTCCTTGCACTCGGCTACGTACTTTACTTTAGCAGGTAGAGATCCTTTATTTTTCTTTTTTTGCCGTCGATATAATTAAGCTTAGTTTCCCTCATTTCGATATGTGCTCATTATGAAGACTCACACTGTACAGTACTAACTAATTCCATGCTCAATCATTCACTTCCGTCTCTTTTCACGAAATCACTACCACAGAAAGCGAGAAGAAAACACACATCAATAAAATAAATATACTTCTGCTATCAATTTTTAAGTCTCGAAGCCGATCTATGCTGGTCGCTTTTCTGTTGAGCAAAATAGGCCGCACGTAAATCTAGTATAAACTGGGCTCTTAGTCTATTGAAACTTCGTATTACGCTAGGCCAGCTCAAGGTCAAAGGGTCAAGGGTCAATAACCAGCGTTTAACGTTCCCACAGCTGGGACACAGACCTCCTCTCTGTGAGAGGGAGTGGGCGGTCATCCACCACTGGGATCAGTGCGAGTTGGTGGATGTCACATGTCTTCGAATTTTGGGTTCTAGGACATGCCGATTCCCTCACGATGTTTTCCTTCACCGTTTTGAGAGCAGTGGTGATGAAATAATTTACACAAAGTGCCTGACTGGGTTCGAACCCACGGTTAGGGACTAGTAAGTCCCACAGATATGCTGAAAAATTACTAATATTAATTAATTTTCGCAGCAACGCCAAAAACGAAGCCAGAATCGGAACCGAAGCAGCTCTCAGCGAAACAGTGATTGTTGTACATAAAGACTACAGTGCATTGTGCTTAATCACCGAGTGTAGAGTTACAACGTTTATTCAGATGCATTTTCTTTTTCTATGTTAAATACTTTTATTAATAATAATAGTGAGTGCTATGACACTTTGTGGTTCGTTATGGCTATACTTAATGGTTATTTACGGAGCCTAGGTGAGTTGAATTTGTATTTAATCTTTCTTTTCTTCTTTTTTAATAATACGTTGCCCCACTCTAGGAGTTTCTCCTGTATTGAGGGTGCGTTTACAAACATTAAAACTCACATACACTTTTATTTTATGAAACTGACAGGAGACCCATATTTTGTATTGATGTTGATTTTTTGTTTTGGTTCAGTGTAAATATTATACTGAGTCGATCTTAGAGCATAAAAGATCTGCTTCGAATCCTGACCAAAGGGAACGTCCATTAATCATGTGAGGCTCGAAAGGGGGGGGGGGGGTTCGGAAAAAACACGAAGAATCATAAGGGGGAGGTATCACGCGAGATTTCTATACCTAAAAGTGGCATGTGACTTTGACTCGCCGACTTTAAATGCAGGTATAAATTAGAATATACCTGTATTTAAAGATAAAATATTCAGAATTTTTATAAGATACAAAAAAATACACGTGATTTTGGGAAGACCAATATCTCACCACGTATCATGGGGGTGGGGGGTAAAAAGTCACTAAAAAATGCCATCACGTGATTAATGGACGACCCTTAACCTATTTCAAATAATTGAAGGGTTTTTTAATTCCTAAATCGAGCTGTGTGTGAATGTAGCCTTTGGCCAATTCGGTTTCAAAGCTTTGAAAGCCTTGAAGTTCGATTGCATAGATTGAATTTGTGTTTCCGATTTTCTAAAAAGTCTATCCAATTTAATTGGTTGTCACATCTCTTGTAATATTGTTTTCGAAACTAGTTTTCGCCTTAAGGTGAAAGCTGCAGGGTAGCCCGCGAAATAAAAATTTTGTTACGTTTTTTCAATATGCAGGTCTGTATCAGCTCGTATGTTGATCAAAATTGATTCGCCACCGTAACTAATATTATATGTATTCACAGAATTATAACGTAATAGTTTTATTTTTAAATAGGTTACATATTTGTTATGGTCGCGAATCATATTTCGATCTAGATACAACAACCTGATGCTGTCCTTCAAATTGCAAAGATGTAAGAAAATTGGAATTTCGCGGTTTACCTCAGCGGGGATGCGCTGAGGTAAACCTTAAAGTCGAGCCAATCTTGTTTAGGGAATGTTGAACAATAATCTAACAATATTTTTTCTTTCTTTCCAGCTTATATGCATCGACAATAAGCAACGCTACGCTCGTATGTTCACGCGTTATCAATTTGACATCTATATAGCTAGATTAAGTATGTACTACCATATAACAATATATATTTATATATTTTTGACATTGTATAAAAATAACGACATTCATCTTGAGAAAATTCAAAATGACATAAAAAAAAACTATTCTGTCGTAGTCTTGGTAGGTTAAGTATTTTTTATCTGTGGCGACTATGGTGCTGCGACATCGACTATCCTCGCATTTTTTTTTTCATCCTCATTCTTGGGAACTCGAGTGACGTGTCTCGAGTTTTTAGCAATAATTTCTATAATAAAACTTGGGTGGGTGTCAATGAGTAATTTTGGGTGTTAATAAGGTTTTGTATGTATAAGTCGGGTTGAATTTAATGTAATATGAACTCATTATTAAATAACTCATTCAAGTTTTTAATCAAAGAGTATTTATTTTGACACTCAGACTCGAGAAAAATTCGCATGAATATCCCTCTAGTTGAAGGTGAGTTACAGTCATACTCGAGTTACCCATCACTCGAGTTACCCCAAATTCAATTGTTTGGATCTCTAGAAAAAAATAAAATATCTTTATGCTGCAATCATAAAAATAAAATGTTTTGTATAATTGTACAGCCGAGTAGTGTCATGTATAAAAATAGTTTAAAAAAATGTATAAATGACAGAAGACTGGAATTTAATTCTGAATTTGCGAGAAAAAATTACAAATGTTGAGAAAATAAGAGATTGGGTAATGCTAACTCGATGTTGAAAATACTTAATGAAATTTTAGTATACTCTTTTTATTTTTTATGTGGACCGTTTGAATTTGGCGATTTTTGTGTGTTTAGGAATTTTTTGAAAGCACGTTTTTGGTTGATAGTATTTAAAATTAAGGCTTTTTTTTAACGCAAAATAAAATCCTACAAATATTTTACTTGATAATTTTGAGCTGTCTTTAAAAACAGCATTTTCTAGACTTTGGCTGAACATCTATTTTGGTTATTTCCAAATACGGTTCATTACCACCTTCTGCCAAGCCTTTTCCCAACCATGTTGGGGCCGTCTTCCAGTCTAACCAGATACAGCTGAATACCAAACACGATTATATATCAATACTAGATTTTGCCCGCGGCTTCGCCCGCGTGGAGGTCATTACACCACGGGAAAAAAAGGTCCCAGTGACCCAGGTCATGGTCTACCCATGTCCCAAATTTCATTGAAATCCGTTCAGCAGATATAGCGTGAAAGGGGAACAAATAAACTCGCTTTCGCATGTTTAATATTAAAGTTGGGATTTAACTAAAATTACTTATTAAAAATAATGCCCTGATTCCTGAAAGTTATTGGTAATTCTGTCATCAAATCATTTATGTAAGATGCTGTGAACAAGCACTTATCATATAAGTTGACTTTGTATTTGTCAGCGAAGGCTTTCAGAAATAAGGTTACGTTTGAAATTCTACTTTACAAAAACGTGATTGAAAAAAATCTTTTAACAAAAATTCGCCGTTATTTAAAACAATCTTCGATAAACGGTTTGCTAGATACTGCCACTTGTATTTATAATATTTAAACTGAGCACACAGTTAATTTAGTACATAACCTTATCGATACGTTGGGATTCAGATAAAACGGTTCTTATACTATGTTCATTTTGAGATGACCAATATGACAGGTAAAATAAACTGCCTTTTACGTGTTCATCTGTGGATAAAAAGCCCACGGCTAAGGTACACACGTGTACTTATCTCGCCTTTGTGAGAAAATATGAGCGGAATCTTCCACTGCGATGTGCGAACAAGGCAAATCTCCGTGCACATCCTATAAGCAGTGAAGGTCGACTTAATAAGATCTTATGAATAACTTTCTTACTTTCAACTTTGAGAGAATTTAGCATTTGTCAGATCAATCACTATAAAATGAACATAATATTTACAGCTTCATAATAATCATTGTGAAGAATGTGAAGAATAAATGGGTAAAAGTGGCTGTATTTCAGTATTTCATAGATGTAAAAAGAAGAAAAATAATAATAAAAAAAAAAAAACATTTAAATATCAGTCTATTTCAAGGCCTTAATAAATAATAAGCTCTACTGCCTGTCAATATACTCGTAGAAAGATATGTAATAGTTTACGCCCCTCATTACATGGGACTAATACTATAACTGTCGAAATGTGGGTGTTACTACACCCTTCTGCCAACCCCTTCGAGAAATACAGGTGTGATGTTATGTTATGACAGATTACACCTGTCAAATAGATAGCAATAATGTCAGAGTCTTTATCATACATAGTTTTGGTGCTATTTTAAATAAAATTGCTTTTTACAACCGTTTTATTTGCATTCCAATGATTTTGATGCGATTTTCAATTGATTCGTGTATTTTTATTACTTGAAAATTGGGTGGAATATCTCTGTGAAATTGACGATTTCGAAGGTAAACAGAGAGAATATTTAAGGCAATATTATACATAAAAAGCAGAATGGATTGAAAATCGTTCCGCCATAAACAATTCGATAATTAAACACTAACTTGCTCAAGTTTTTCTTTATGTATGAGTGTGTATTTGTGGTATGTTCAATGTTGTTAATCCGAATTGAATTTAACAGACAGCGCTTCTAGCGGTGATATACCGTTCTAACAGTTCAAACAGGCAGCGCCGCTAGCGGTTGAATACCGAACTAATAGTACCGACTGACAGCGCCCCCAGTGGTGGGGGCACTGTCTGTGAATTTATTACATTTGACGCCTATACATTTTCGTCTAGATGATAAATGCTTTGAAAATCTTGCCAGATATCTGTTTGGTTCATATTTCGTGTTTGTACTGAGCGTTTACCAAATATGATTTAAAATAAATAAAATTGAAGTTGTTTTTCTTGCAAAGGTCAACAAAGGCAGAATCGTGGTGTAAAAATACTTATATTAAAATTGTATTTTTAATGAATTATCGTTCGTATTTACAAGCTTTGATCTTGTTCAACTTGGTAGTATGTCAAGATCGAACTTCCTTTTGGCCTATCTAGGTGAAGCTTTCTGTATACAACCCCTTCCGATGTTCTTATTGAAAACGTTCAGATTACTTTACGTATCGATAAATAAATAAATATACTGTCTCTGTGCATTCAATTCGGATATAATACCTAGCTAATAAATATTAAAATATATATTTAAAATATTGTGTAAAGGATTCGTATAAGGAATGCTGGTGTGCGAAAAGGCTCTTTTAATTTTTTTTCTAGTGATTAAGTGTGCTTTTATTTTTATTTTTTTGTTGTACACTGTGTCCGTGGTATGTCTATACAAAAAACTAAAAAGAAATAGAAAAAAAAATGGCTGCTTCTTATCGATCACGTCGATAGCACTTCAGCTTTGACCGTTACTCTTCAAAAAACATTGTAAAGTTCTCAAAAACCAGCTTTTTTAACATTTTCGACTGAAACATGCTTGTGTTATTATAAATATTTTTATAAGGCATACCGCGCACTCATTGCGATTCTGTTTAATAATATATATAACTACATTAGGATTATGAATAAAAAAAATAAAAAAACAAGTAGTTTGCTTAGATCGCTTCCAAACCCGACGAGATAGTTCCTATACGGTTATTAATTATTGTTCTTTTTAAGGTTTTACTAAAAATTGTTGACATGAAAACCTTGGCTACACCTGTCTGAAATTAGGTGCAAGATTGTAAGGGACGGCAAATAAAATGTACGACGTATTTTTTTTTTTACAATCTTGTGTTACCAACTGTTTTAGTAGGAGCAAACGCGACTGCTGAGCAAATGGACCTAGATTTTATGTTCAAATTGGTCAAGTGTTTTTAGTTAAAACCTATCATTCAAAATGGCGTTTATACGGCCCAATGATGTATGTATTTTTCTTTGCCTCTCTGTAATGTAGGCAAGAATTTATGGCTTATGATTTTCAATTAAAAATGCTATGAATTAGCAAGGTTTTTGTGTCAATACGGATCCATTTCTTTTCTCCCGTCCTTTAAAGTAGATGCATTATAATTATTGTTTACCATAGATAATTTTGTATTTCATTGTATCGAAACAAATTAGTATTGAAGCGATCAAGAGCCGAGGTGTTATATTTATACGCGGGCACAAAATTGGTCTTTTTTGACGTTGAAAACTCCGATTTGAAATGAAATTCTTCAGTATAGTAGTCTCTTGGAAAATAATAATTATTTTAAAGTTATCTTATTCTAATTTGTTTTCTTATTTTAGGGTTGTATGGATTCTTATCCGATTGCATTTTTGCTGATTTATGGCATCATTAAATATGTTTTATTTTTTTCTCGTCGAAGCGACGTCTTAATAGACATAATTGGATAAACTTTTGAGAATAATTCCGAACTACAAAACAAATATTGGATTTTTTCAGTTGCCCCTAAAGTGACACAAGCGCCTTTTTCTATCAAAATTAAACTAATCTGGATTGCAAGCTATAGTAGTTAATATTCATAACGAAAAATCACTGGATTAATTCCGCCAATCACCGTTCAATTTTGTTTTTAAAATGGCGATGTCAGCTGTCATAATTTTAATTAGAGTCACAATACAGCTGTATACTTCGGAGTTTCATCTAGTATATACTTCTATAGTGTGATACCCTAGCTGTAGCTTCGCTCACGTGGTATTAGTAATGTTAAAATCGCCTCCACGTGTGGAGATAGTTGGGCGCTCCTTGAACAGTCAACCTCGCTAACACCGATACGAGAGTTACACTGAAATAAATGTTTGCATAACTGTTAACAAAGTAACTGAACCACCTAGTTCGGTTTATTATTTATTTCAGTGTATAAGTAAGTGATAGAATTTATTCGATATTTTGTTACTGCGCATTTTGCTCCCCCCTATGACATGGGACTTAAAACATAACTGTTGAAATGTGGGTGTCATTTTTACCAGTATTTGACAGAAAGGTGTCAAAAAAACGCTCTTTTATTGGGACAGCCGTGATTGTGTGATCTTTCACCACTTCCAAAACCGTAGTTTAATTGAAATGGCGTAGGAGAAATATTATTCGGAATGATTCCTAAGAGTTTCACGGAAAGTTTCCCGCGTATAAATATAACGTCATGAAATTCTTATGGCGGGATAATCGTTAAGTTGTTTTTTAAGTTCATTCGTTGCAATTTTTTTTTCTTATTGTAAGCGCGCCAAAGGTGTTGAAGACAAGTGTTAAGAAACACTTAGGTTTACTGTATAAATGAAAAATATAAAAAAAATATCTTGCTAATAAACTAAGGCTTGGTAATTATTATTGAAACTGTGCAAAATGGCGGGTAGACGAAACATTTTGATACTTGAAAATGTTAAAACTATTTGTCTATTTGCCATAGTGCAGAGTGAACATAAAGTAGGTTCAATATCTCCAGTGCATTCAATTTTTAGTTTGTCAATTTTCTTTTCGGTAAATCTTTGGTTGTTGTAAAATAATATTAAAAAAAAAATTGCGTAGAAGTTTCAAAAAAATTAGTCAATGTAGGTAGGGTTAGTTCAGAAATTAAGTGAAAATTGTTTTTTTTTTTAAGATTTGCTTCGTCGAGTGACGTAGACAGTTGTATGTAACGATTTTTAAAAGAAATTTGCATTTTAGCTATCACTGTCTTGTCGCAAGACGCGGTAAGTAAGGCTGTAAGTTAAATATACATATTATATTTGAAGTAAATAAATTAATAATAAAACCACACTTGGGGCTTTTATTTTTTACCCTTATTCCCTTAGTAGAAATACTGCACTGAGTACTTACTTTCAATAGCCTTGCCGCTTGCTGCGAATCCTGGCTACTCTTCACGATGTCTACTGCTGCAGTATTGCCATAATAAACACTATGCCAACCGGACTGTTCTTTAGAAGTGTCACCGTGAAAACTTAGGCAAAGTGAGCTGTCGAAAGTGTCAATCCCTTCCCTTGGAATGACAGATAGGATAAGTTTTGACGGTAAGATTTTCACAGAATAGACCGGCTGGGTTTCGCTGTGAAACCCAGTATGATGTACATTTTCGTAGTAAATGTGATGAAATTGCTAGAAAAGTGGTGCAGGTGATTGCTGATGGATGGCTACAGAAGATCAGTCCCGTACGGTATATCGAATTACCCTTGAACGATATAACTGTCTACAGAAAGCATGGTTTACCGACGAACGGTAATACGAGAAAACTATTAGTCGATACCATTATTTAGCGACAGCACGTTTCGCCGAATAACGCTACATAGAATGAATGGTTGGCCGATACCAAGATTTGCCGATGTCATGGTTCGCCGGAACACGCTTGAACTAAATACTCCTTTATCGATAGCAGTTGCATGACAATGGCATGACAATGGGATCGTGTTGGAATGACTGCATTTATAAAAATAGCAGACTTGGGCCCCAGAGCGTATATACATTCTTTGCCAGATTGAATCATTTGGGTTAGGTTAGGTTAGAACAGTGACCATTAACGCGCGAAGGCGAGCGAGCGAAGCGAGCGTGCCGCGGCAACGGCCACCGAGCGCCAGGTCCCCTCTATTGTTGGTAAATTCAGTTACCAAAACAAAAACTCTTCATCAATATCCAATTTAACTAAATTACTATACGTTTAAATACTACCCTTCAATAAATTACAATTTTGTATCTAATTTTATATTTTTTTTTGCTGATCTCATTATGTGTCATATTTTTTTTGCTGCAATCGATAAAGCAAACTGCTATCGATAAAGGATTATTTAGTTCAAGCGTGTTCCGGCGAACCATGACATCGGCAAATCTTGGTATCGGCCAACCATTCATTCTATGTAGCGTTATTCGGCGAAACGTGCTGTCGCTAAATAATGGTATCGACTAATAGTTTTCTCGTATTACCGTTCGTCGGTGAACCATGCTTTCTGTAGACAGTTATATCGTTCAAGGGTAATTCGATATACCGTACGGGACTCACAGAAGATATACTGCGCTGATCACAAATATGTTTGTAGAGGTTGTGGTATTTTGCTATTCTAAACCACATCCTTATTATATTTATACCTATATTTACCTTTGAATGGGCTACTATGTCCATTAAATCCTTTTAAGGCTCCGTGCACGAAAAAAACCCCTTTTCGTCAATTTCTTATCGAATTGTGAGAAAGCTTGAAATAATTGAAACATTAAGTGTATGTAACTATAGAAGTACAGTTTTCGTGGTGCTAAACCATTCGTGTCAGTCACACAGCACCTGTTAATAGTTTCATAATTTTTGTGCTCTCGAAAATATAGTATATTGCGCCTTTGATTTATTCAATGAAGATATTATATAATCATAATATAAAAATTTGATTTTATCTCAAGGATAGCTGAAGCCCAGTGTGTCATTTTTAAATTTCTTGATATGGTTTGCAAAATAATAGGAAAAAATACAGTAATGACTGGGTTTTTAAAAAATTCAACATTATTTTTCTGCTATATTTTGTATCGAAGTTGAAAAAATTGCTTCCCCCACATGCAAGTAGACCATACAATAATGTTGATTATATTTTTTAATTTTCAAAATCAATAAAAGTAGTGTCTTGTAAAAAGATGATCAAACGTCAGTCTCGCGTCATTTTTCGGAAAACTTGTTGCGAATATTAGTGATTTTCCATGAATACTTAATCTATTTGAAAAATCCCTTTCCGCCACATGCTAAACAAAGAACTCGACATTTCAAATCACAAATAATCATGTTAAATTTCTTTTTCCCTTTCTCACAACCAATGAACAAAATTGATCAAAATCAGCCGATTTCGTGCACGGATGAAGCATTGATTTTGTAACAAAATATTAAATAATTAACGAAATTTGTTCGAAAACCTTTATAATAACGGTTAAGGTTACATAGAAAATTATCCGGTTTCCGAGCCGTGGTGGTAATGGCCACGATTTACGAGTTGCAGGTCGTGGGTTCGACCCCAGCGGGCATTTTATTTTGTATAAATAATTTCATCACCACTGCTCTTAAAAATTGTGAAGGAAAACATCGTGAGGCAACCGGCATGTCCTAGAGCCAAAAATTCGCCGACATGTGACATCTACCAACCCGCACTGGGCCCGCGTGGTGGAGTACGGTTCACTCGCTCTCACAGAGAGGAGGCCTGTGTTCCAGCAGTACAGTAATTTCTATTATTTATCCTCTCTTTTCCCCCTCTTTTCTCCCTTTGTCCCGTGTGGTGCCAGACGTAAAGAATAGCACCATCACATTTCTAAAAAGGCGACTAAGGGACTTACAAGAGAATGAGCAGCAGCGTTCTCTATGCATTTTAACACCATACTGCGGTCGCCAACCCGCCTGCCAAGCGTGGCGATTATGGCAACCCCCCCTTTGGGGGAGGCCTATGTCCAGCAGTGGACGTTTTTCGGCTGAAATGATGATGAATGATCCTCTCTTTTATACTTATATTTCAGAGCGCAAGAAGCTTGGAATCGGCCAGTCTCAAGAGATGAGAACGCTGTTCAGATTCTGGTCGTTCTTCCTACGAGATCACTTCAACCGCACCATGTATAATGAATTCAGGTAAGTTATTTAATGATGACTTTTTACATTTTTATGCATAGTTTCTGCCGCAACATGCACCGCGGAAGCATTCACAACAAGTAATGGCTACAAAAAAGCCATTTTGGACTTGTTGTGTTAAAGTGGTATCCTGGAATCGTTTTCTAGATCAGGTAATCCCTAATTCAGAGCCGCTAACCCGTCATACTTTTCATACAAACGCTTGTACGTGATTATGGCGTTGTAACACATCTTTCTATGAATTTTTAGTACTAATAGGTATCTTGTGCACTGTATCTAGGTTTCTATGAAATTAAAAAATAACAATTTGCAGAAACAAATTCAGTATAAGCCAGCAAAAATCTGCTTTTTTGCACAATTTTTACCTGAACTCTGCCCGTTCATATTGTACTCATAAATTGTAGAAAACCTCATTTATTTTACAAACTTGTAAGGGTTACTCAAAAACACGTATTTCCTTTAAAACTATATCTAGTTTTTAAAATGATTGACATCATCAGGTCGGCGTTTCCTATCTGATTACTCTGAGAAGAAAGGCCGAAACAAACTCAGAGGTCACAGTCTCTTTTAAAGTCTCTTATAATCTTGGTCAGACCATGTGAAGACCATGTAGATTGGTGCCTGAAATGGTATTTTGATGAAAGAACCATACAGAGTATATTTTGTTTCTTAACTCTCTAGGTTCATAAAATCCTACTGAATGATTATTTCAGCAATAGTCATTCAATAGGATTTTACGAAGAGAGTTGGTTGTATTGCGGATTCTAATGATTAAAATTCTGTAAAGCCATATTTGTTACGGCCGCGAATCATATTTAGATCAACATACAACCTGTTACTGACCTGCAAATTGCAAAAACTTAAACCCCTTAATAGCAAATTGGCTTGCTCCTTTTAAAAGAAACGATTTGAAAAAGGCGGCGATAATCGTGCCATCTCACTCCAACATTATACTGTGCAAGTCTAGGGCATGGCTCCTTTGTTTGGCCGCCATTTTCAATTCGTTTCTTCAATGGTGTGGGTTATAAACTGGCGAAACTTCAGAGTACCATAAACCTCTGTCTACCTCTTCTGGGAACAAAGGCGTGATATTACTAATATATCCCTATAACTTACAGGAAACTAGCCAACGAGGACGCTACCGCCGGCTTCCGCTACGGCCTGGAATGCCTGTTCCGTTTCTACTCGTACGGGCTCGAGCGGAAGTTGCGCCCCGAGCTGTACCAGCACTTCCAGATTGAGACCATGGCTGACTACGAAAACGGTAAGACAATAAATTATTACCTTTGCATTGTTCCCACTGTACCGTGATGAGTTTTTTAAGGGTCCGTACCTCGAAAGGTAACAACGGAATCCTTATAGAATCATTCTCGTCTGTCTGTCACAGCAGATTTCCTCCGAATCTACTGGACCGATTAAGTTAAAATTTGGTACAACACGAACGTGTAACATAAATAAATGTATTTTGAATATGATGGTCACTAATGGGGGGCAAAGGAGAAACGTAATACGAATAAACGTATTTTCTTTCTTTCTTCTTTTCTGTCTAAAACAATTCAATTTTTTTTTTAATCATTTTGTCGAGTGTTTGCGTGACTTCGTATCTATTGGTTTTACTGAACTGCATGTGTAGTTGTGACGTAGGGACAAACTGGTGGAACTGGACACACCGGGTTCCGGGTAATATGTAATTTTTAACCCGGGGTCCGCTGCGCCATGTTTTCGTGTTTTAAAGAAATATAAACATCCGAATTGATTAATTTATTTTTAATATGGGGTTCACTTTTGGGGGATTAATAAAAAAAAACAAGTTTCTGTGACATTAAATGAAAGGACTGGTTACGAGGATTAAAAAAAAAAAGTTATTAAAGAAAAACCATCAATTTATGGTCCGGATAGTGTCATTGGTTGCTTTTTATCCGAAAATATGCACTGCTCCTGTGCTCCGCGGAAGCAAAACAACTGAAACAGTTAGAATTTAAACTACAAGCACACCGGGGCCCTGCAAGTGGAGCCCAAGCTAATGGGATTCCTAGAAAACTTCCAGAGCATCGAAGACTTTAGAGTGCTGGAGGTGAGTTGAAGGATCTTAATCATTGGGTACTGGGCATACTTTTTTTTGATACATCTATAACGCAGATAGCACACCTCCGCCGCGAAAACATAGCAGCTAAACCGCAATAGTTCAATTGTACTTGTTCGCGTCATGTTCTGCTATTTAATCAACATACAACCTGACACAGATCTGCAAATTGCAAAAAAACTGAAGAAAATTTGAATTTCGCGGGCTACCTTAGCGCATCCCCCTTAAAATGCCAAAATTACTCCTCATTGAACGTGACGGTAATTGTTTATTTAGGGCGATAGCCCCTCAAATAAATAAATTAATGGGTGCTAAGTTTCGACCACTTGTCTGTACGTCGAGACCTCGCTACATATGTTTCGTTGAATCGAGGTAACGACAGAATTTACTTAGCACTTGAATTTCTTCCTAACATCAATATTTCCCAGGAACGAATAATAACAAAATATATAACCGCGCAGTTTAACGAGACGTTCTGGGGAGGAGAAGATATCCTAATCATCGCGTCCAAACTTTATTTTGTAAATGTGTATGTGCACTTATGTAATGAGAACACGCGAATCAGTAACCGGCAACGTACAAGTCTTCTATAAAGACCAGCACTATGATAGCTTGGTCACGATCGAAGTTGAACAATACAACAGTAACCTTCAAACTCTAACGCCGGAATCAACTAACTCCAAAACACCAGAACATGCCGAAAACGTAGTTAATCAGTACAGCATACGCGAGGTGTCACTCCTAGATAGTCGTGACGAGTGGTCAGAAGTCCGAAAGTCTGACAACCAGTCTTACGAGTGACTGGGTTCTGCGGGTTAGATAGGCAGTCGCTTCATGTAAAATACTGGTATTCAGCTGCGTCCAGTTAGACTGGAAGCTGAAGACTGTTAATTTTTTCTACCGATCTCATTATTTTGTAAAAATAGTACATTGTGATACAACGGTGGAAATTAGGTTATTAATGACACGACTTTGCAATAACCTACACACCCGTGTATCACACGACGTTTTCCAATACATTTGCGGGAAATAGTAAAAAACAAATCAAAGAATATATTAAAATTTTCAGAAAATGGCGCGTTTTTGCAACTTGACAATTTTTTTATTTACAACGGAAACAGCCTATACAGCCTATTCGATTTTTGACAAATGTTGATGTAAAAGTAATTAAATTAAAATTTGTAATTAAATATTATATATTAAAGAACCATTTAAAAGACTTTTGAAAATTCAATGCTAAGACGTACGGACTCATTCATTTTTCCTCGTATAAAATCTATCCCATTTTATTCTATGTACGAAAATTCCTTGCTAAACTAAATTTTTTAATTGTCTTATAAATTTAAAACTAATGATAGAGCTCGTAAACAAAAGTCACAACCGCGTAACAGAAAGATGCCTATGCAAAAGATTTAATTTTCGAATCACTATTATAGCCTCTGAGAGTACGCCATGTTTAACAACTGTGTTGAAAGAAGTGTTTTACTAACGACAGTTCCCCTCCCAGCCACAACTGAACGAGCTGCTGGCGGCGCAGGGCGCGCGCGCCCCCGGCCGCGGCCCGCACGCGCGGCCCTACGACCGCACGCGCTCCGTGTCCGAGTCCGACCGCGCCGCAGCGGCCAGCAGGAACAACAGGTTCCTTGTGCACAGACTCCTTTTGCTCCGTCTACGTTCATACACCAGGGGGCGATCGCTTTATTGGTTTGATCTATCTACGCTTTGGCTGTCCTGGACAAGGGAGCAGCCAGGATATTATTATACATACCAACATTAATAGAATATGAGTGGTATCCTCTACTTTATCACACTCAGAACAATTGGGCAAAAACTAAACCACAACCAAAAACGTTACGTTATGTTATCTACAAGTTAATTCAGTAAATAACTCTATATGATGTTTCTGGTACCAGAAATTTTAACAGAAAAGTTTAGTAAACAGTGGTCATGTCAAATTTGAAAATACTATTTCTAAAATTTTTCAAAGTTCCAACTCAAAAGTCTGATAAAAAAAAATTTGCCAGTTTTTTATTAACTATTCTAGATACCAAATCTAGTCTTAACTCAATACTGGACTCTTTTTGCTTGGACGCCCACATTATGTATTCCTAGGGCGTCCTCGCGGCGTTTCCACTCACGCCTTGTAAATACCTTTTGTTAATCACCTTTCATTCATTCTCTCAACATGAACTATATCTGAAAAGAGGGTTTTACATAGATCCTGTCCATTACAATCATAGATTTGTATTATGGATGTATGTTTCACTTAGCAACATCATAAACAAATCAATGAAACTCATTGTAATAGTTTTGTACAATCAACATCAAAAATCGATAAATACTTTAGTATTTTGAGATTTACTAACATTGATTCCATTTTTTGTTTATTTAGAAAACAATATATTATTAGGTATATACAACTTAAAGCCAAAATATTTAGTTAATACATGAATAAATTAAATATTATAAGAAGAAGAAAACACAATTAATACAGTGTTAATACGTATGGGAAGACAGTGTAGGCCCATCAACAAGTACCAGGTACTTAACTAAATAGAAAATGGTCTACCAGTCTATTAAGCCTACAACGCAGGGCATGAAACCCGTTCATTTTTATTTCCGAAGATACAAAATATTTTTGATACAATTGATATTAGCTTCAAACATTGCTTCATCACATTAAGTTCAGCATTGATTTTGTAACAACATATTAAATAATTAACGAAATATGTTCGAAAAACTTTAGAATAACGGTTAAGGCTACATAGAAAATTAACCGGTTTCCGAGCCCTGCTATAACGTTCTCACATCCACAAAATATTTAAAAAAAAAAGCTATATAAAATATTTTTTAAATAATATTGTATGGCGTTGTGTCATACTACTGTATCTACCCTCACTCACACACACTACCCCTCCAGCAGTAAGTACGTGGGCGGCAGCCGCCCCCCCACCAGCAACAGCAACAGCAACAACAACCGCGGCCGCGCCGGCTCCTGCGGCGCACAGAGCGTCGTCGCTAATGCTAGGCCTAGACGTGAGTACAATTTACTTATTTAAAACGGATCAGAATGTTGGCCAAATAGCACATACGAAACTCTTCACTGTACGTGATCCGACACACTCTTGGCCGGTTGTATTCATGGATGCACTGACTGACGGTGAACGAAAAATTTACAAGTTGGTGATCCGCCATCGCTCAGCATAATGCTGCTACCCTATGCGAGACAGAGCCCCAGCACTGTATTTTAGCGACAGCCGACGTTGACGTGAGAATGTCGAGCGGCACATCATACAGGGAGATACAAATTTTAAAAAAAGGCGAGCCTTCAAGTAATCCTATACGATGTGTAACATCTGACATCTCACCTTGGTAATAGCAACAGAAATTACCCCCTCTACTTACGATCTATACAGTGTGTCTTGATAATGTGCACATATTGAAATGAGGGAAACTTAGCTTAATTTTATCGACGGGAAAAATATATTAAAACAATTCAATGTTTTATAGCATTTTTTTCATTCTTGTTCGCTGCTGTGACCCCTGTGTAAACAAATAGGTATAAGTTTTAAACTAAACGATCTATCACAATGAAACCAACTCAGTAATGACTGGAAATAATAGGGCGTCTTCATAAAATAAAAACTAAATAAAAAACTCGTCCTTAATTGTGAATTGTGGTGATTTTATAGCAAAAATCTGATATTTTTTCATACATTTTTACAATGATTGTAAAATATCTCAATAAAAGTCCTGATTACCTACCCTTATTATTCCTTTAAATTACTCTCCATCGTATCAGCTTTCTAAAAGTAAAATTACCATGTTTATTATTCAACCACAACGTTTCCTATCAACTGTTAAAGAAAGTCCTTGCACTCGGCTACGTACTTTACTTTAGCAGGTAGAGATCCTTTATTTTTCTTTTTTTGCCGTCGATATAATTAAGCTTAGTTTCCCTCATTTCGATATGTGCTCATTATGAAGACTCACACTGTACAGTACTAACTAATTCCATGCTCAATCATTCACTTCCGTCTCTTTTCACGAAATCACTACCACAGAAAGCGAGAAGAAAACACACATCAATAAAATAAATATACTTCTGCTATCAATTTTTAAGTCTCGAAGCCGATCTATGCTGGTCGCTTTTCTGTTGAGCAAAATAGGCCGCACGTAAATCTAGTATAAACTGGGCTCTTAGTCTATTGAAACTTCGTATTACGCTAGGCCAGCTCAAGGTCAAAGGGTCAAGGGTCAATAACCAGCGTTTAACGTTCCCACAGCTGGGACACAGACCTCCTCTCTGTGAGAGGGAGTGGGCGGTCATCCACCACTGGGATCAGTGCGAGTTGGTGGATGTCACATGTCTTCGAATTTTGGGTTCTAGGACATGCCGATTCCCTCACGATGTTTTCCTTCACCGTTTTGAGAGCAGTGGTGATGAAATAATTTACACAAAGTGCCTGACTGGGTTCGAACCCACGGTTAGGGACTAGTAAGTCCCACAGATATGCTGAAAAATTACTAATATTAATTAATTTTCGCAGCAACGCCAAAAACGAAGCCAGAATCGGAACCGAAGCAGCTCTCAGCGAAACAGTGATTGTTGTACATAAAGACTACAGTGCATTGTGCTTAATCACCGAGTGTAGAGTTACAACGTTTATTCAGATGCATTTTCTTTTTCTATGTTAAATACTTTTATTAATAATAATAGTGAGTGCTATGACACTTTGTGGTTCGTTATGGCTATACTTAATGGTTATTTACGGAGCCTAGGTGAGTTGAATTTGTATTTAATCTTTCTTTTCTTCTTTTTTAATAATACGTTGCCCCACTCTAGGAGTTTCTCCTGTATTGAGGGTGCGTTTACAAACATTAAAACTCACATACACTTTTATTTTATGAAACTGACAGGAGACCCATATTTTGTATTGATGTTGATTTTTTGTTTTGGTTCAGTGTAAATATTATACTGAGTCGATCTTAGAGCATAAAAGATCTGCTTCGAATCCTGACCAAAGGGAACGTCCATTAATCATGTGAGGCTCGAAAGGGGGGGGGGGGGTTCGGAAAAAACACGAAGAATCATAAGGGGGAGGTATCACGCGAGATTTCTATACCTAAAAGTGGCATGTGACTTTGACTCGCCGACTTTAAATGCAGGTATAAATTAGAATATACCTGTATTTAAAGATAAAATATTCAGAATTTTTATAAGATACAAAAAAATACACGTGATTTTGGGAAGACCAATATCTCACCACGTATCATGGGGGTGGGGGGTAAAAAGTCACTAAAAAATGCCATCACGTGATTAATGGACGACCCTTAACCTATTTCAAATAATTGAAGGGTTTTTTAATTCCTAAATCGAGCTGTGTGTGAATGTAGCCTTTGGCCAATTCGGTTTCAAAGCTTTGAAAGCCTTGAAGTTCGATTGCATAGATTGAATTTGTGTTTCCGATTTTCTAAAAAGTCTATCCAATTTAATTGGTTGTCACATCTCTTGTAATATTGTTTTCGAAACTAGTTTTCGCCTTAAGGTGAAAGCTGCAGGGTAGCCCGCGAAATAAAAATTTTGTTACGTTTTTTCAATATGCAGGTCTGTATCAGCTCGTATGTTGATCAAAATTGATTCGCCACCGTAACTAATATTATATGTATTCACAGAATTATAACGTAATAGTTTTATTTTTAAATAGGTTACATATTTGTTATGGTCGCGAATCATATTTCGATCTAGATACAACAACCTGATGCTGTCCTTCAAATTGCAAAGATGTAAGAAAATTGGAATTTCGCGGTTTACCTCAGCGGGGATGCGCTGAGGTAAACCTTAAAGTCGAGCCAATCTTGTTTAGGGAATGTTGAACAATAATCTAACAATATTTTTTCTTTCTTTCCAGCTTATATGCATCGACAATAAGCAACGCTACGCTCGTATGTTCACGCGTTATCAATTTGACATCTATATAGCTAGATTAAGTATGTACTACCATATAACAATATATATTTATATATTTTTGACATTGTATAAAAATAACGACATTCATCTTGAGAAAATTCAAAATGACATAAAAAAAAACTATTCTGTCGTAGTCTTGGTAGGTTAAGTATTTTTTATCTGTGGCGACTATGGTGCTGCGACATCGACTATCCTCGCATTTTTTTTTTCATCCTCATTCTTGGGAACTCGAGTGACGTGTCTCGAGTTTTTAGCAATAATTTCTATAATAAAACTTGGGTGGGTGTCAATGAGTAATTTTGGGTGTTAATAAGGTTTTGTATGTATAAGTCGGGTTGAATTTAATGTAATATGAACTCATTATTAAATAACTCATTCAAGTTTTTAATCAAAGAGTATTTATTTTGACACTCAGACTCGAGAAAAATTCGCATGAATATCCCTCTAGTTGAAGGTGAGTTACAGTCATACTCGAGTTACCCTCACTCGAGTTACCCTCACTCGAGTTACCCTCACTCGAGTTACCCCAAATTCAATTGTTTGGATCTCTAGAAAAAAATAAAATATCTTTATGCTGCAATCATAAAAATAAAATGTTTTGTATAATTGTACAGCCGAGTAGTGTCATGTATAAAAATAGTTTAAAAAAATGTATAAATGACAGAAGACTGGAATTTAATTCTGAATTTGCGAGAAAAAATTACAAATGTTGAGAAAATAAGAGATTGGGTAATGCTAACTCGATGTTGAAAATACTTAATGAAATTTTAGTATACTCTTTTTATTTTTTATGTGGACCGTTTGAATTTGGCGATTTTTGTGTGTTTAGGAATTTTTTGAAAGCACGTTTTTGGTTGATAGTATTTCAAACTAAGGGTTTTTTTTAACGCAAAATAAAATCCTACAAATATTTTACTTGATAATTTTGAGCTGTCTTTAAAAACAGCATTTTCTAGACTTTGGCTGAACATCTATTTTGGTTATTTCGGGGTTCAGTAAAACCAAATAAGGTTCATTACCACCATCTGCCAAGCCTTTTCCCAACCATGTTGGGGCCGTCTTCCAGTCTAACCGGATACAGCTGAATACCAAACACGATTATATATCAATACTAGATTTTGCCCGCGGCTTCGCCCGCGTGGAGGTCATTACAACACGGGAAAAAAAGGTCCCAGTGACCCAGGTTATGGTCTACCCATGTCCCAAATTTCATTGAAATCCGTTCAGCAGTTATAGCGTGAAAGGGGAACAAATAAACTCACTTTCGCATGTTTAATATTAAAGTTGGGATTTAACTAAAATTACTTATTAAAAATAATGCCCTGATTCCTGAAAGTTATTGGTAATTCTGTCATCAAATCATTTATGTAAGATGCTGTGAACAAGCACTTATCATATAAGTTGACTTTGTATTTGTCAGCGAAGGCTTTCAGAAATAAGGTTACGTTTGAAATTCTACTTTACAAAAACGTGATTGAAAAAAATCTTTTAACAAAAATTCGCCGTTATTTAAAACAATCTTCGATAAACGGTTTGCTAGATACTGCCACTTGTATTTATAATATTTAAACTGAGCACACAGTTAATTTAGTACATAACCTTATCGATACGTTGGGATTCAGATAAAACGGTTCTTATACTATGTTCATTTTGAGATGACCAATATGACAGGTAAAATAAACTGCCTTTTACGTGTTCATCTGTGGATAAAAAGCCCACGGCTAAGGTACACACGTGTACTTATCTCGCCTTTGTGAGAAAATATGAGCGGAATCTTCCACTGCGATGTGCGAACAAGGCAAATCTCCGTGCACATCCTATAAGCAGTGAAGGTCGACTTAATAAGATCTTATGAATAACTTTCTTACTTTCAACTTTGAGAGAATTTAGCATTTGTCAGATCAATCACTATAAAATGAACATAATATTTACAGCTTCATAATAATCATTGTGAAGAATGTGAAGAATAAATGGGTAAAAGTGGCTGTATTTCAGTATTTCATAGATGTAAAAAGAAGAAAAATAATAATAAAAAAAAAAAAACATTTAAATATCAGTCTATTTCAAGGCCTTAATAAATAATAAGCTCTACTGCCTGTCAATATACTCGTAGAAAGATATGTAATAGTTTACGCCCCTCATTACATGGGACTAATACTATAACTGTCGAAATGTGGGTGTTACTACACCCTTCTGCCAACCCCTTCGAGAAATACAGGTGTGATGTTATGTTATGACAGATTACACCTGTCAAATAGATAGCAATAATGTCAGAGTCTTTATCATACATAGTTTTGGTGCTATTTTAAATAAAATTGCTTTTTACAACCGTTTTATTTGCATTCCAATGATTTTGATGCGATTTTCAATTGATTCGTGTATTTTTATTACTTGAAAATTGGGTGGAATATCTCTGTGAAATTGACGATTTCGAAGGTAAACAGAGAGAATATTTAAGGCAATATTATACATAAAAAGCAGAATGGATTGAAAATCGTTCCGCCATAAACAATTCGATAATTAAACACTAACTTGCTCAAGTTTTTCTTTATGTATGAGTGTGTATTTGTGGTATGTTCAATGTTGTTAATCCGAATTGAATTTAACAGACAGCGCTTCTAGCGGTGATATACCGTTCTAACAGTTCAAACAGGCAGCGCCGCTAGCGGTTGAATACCGAACTAATAGTACCGACTGACAGCGCCCCCAGTGGTGGGGGCACTGTCTGTGAATTTATTACATTTGACGCCTATACATTTTCGTCTAGATGATAAATGCTTTGAAAATCTTGCCAGATATCTGTTTGGTTCATATTTCGTGTTTGTACTGAGCGTTTACCAAATATGATTTAAAATAAATAAAATTGAAGTTGTTTTTCTTGCAAAGGTCAACAAAGGCAGAATCGTGGTGTAAAAATACTTATATTAAAATTGTATTTTTAATGAATTATCGTTCGTATTTACAAGCTTTGATCTTGTTCAACTTGGTAGTATGTCAAGATCGAACTTCCTTTTGGCCTATCTAGGTGAAGCTTTCTGTATACAACCCCTTCCGATGTTCTTATTGAAAACGTTCAGATTACTTTACGTATCGATAAATAAATAAATATACTGTCTCTGTGCATTCAATTCGGATATAATACCTAGCTAATAAATATTAAAATATATATTTAAAATATTGTGTAAAGGATTCGTATAAGGAATGCTGGTGTGCGAAAAGGCTCTTTTAATTTTTTTTCTAGTGATTAAGTGTGCTTTTATTTTTATTTTTTTGTTGTACACTGTGTCCGTGGTATGTCTATACAAAAAACTAAAAAGAAATAGAAAAAAAAATGGCTGCTTCTTATCGATCACGTCGATAGCACTTCAGCTTTGACCGTTACTCTTCAAAAAACATTGTAAAGTTCTCAAAAACCAGCTTTTTTAACATTTTCGACTGAAACATGCTTGTGTTATTATAAATATTTTTATAAGGCATACCGCGCACTCATTGCGATTCTGTTTAATAATATATATAACTACATTAGGATTATGAATAAAAAAAATAAAAAAACAAGTAGTTTGCTTAGATCGCTTCCAAACCCGACGAGATAGTTCCTATACGGTTATTAATTATTGTTCTTTTTAAGGTTTTACTAAAAATTGTTGACATGAAAACCTTGGCTACACCTGTCTGAAATTAGGTGCAAGATTGTAAGGGACGGCAAATAAAATGTACGACGTATTTTTTTTTTTACAATCTTGTGTTACCAACTGTTTTAGTAGGAGCAAACGCGACTGCTGAGCAAATGGACCTAGATTTTATGTTCAAATTGGTCAAGTGTTTTTAGTTAAAACCTATCATTCAAAATGGCGTTTATACGGCCCAATGATGTATGTATTTTTCTTTGCCTCTCTGTAATGTAGGCAAGAATTTATGGCTTATGATTTTCAATTAAAAATGCTATGAATTAGCAAGGTTTTTGTGTCAATACGGATCCATTTCTTTTCTCCCGTCCTTTAAAGTAGATGCATTATAATTATTGTTTACCATAGATAATTTTGTATTTCATTGTATCGAAACAAATTAGTATTGAAGCGATCAAGAGCCGAGGTGTTATATTTATACGCGGGCACAAAATTGGTCTTTTTTGACGTTGAAAACTCCGATTTGAAATGAAATTCTTCAGTATAGTAGTCTCTTGGAAAATAATAATTATTTTAAAGTTATCTTATTCTAATTTGTTTTCTTATTTTAGGGTTGTATGGATTCTTATCCGATTGCATTTTTGCTGATTTATGGCATCATTAAATATGTTTTATTTTTTTCTCGTCGAAGCGACGTCTTAATAGACATAATTGGATAAACTTTTGAGAATAATTCCGAACTACAAAACAAATATTGGATTTTTTCAGTTGCCCCTAAAGTGACACAAGCGCCTTTTTCTATCAAAATTAAACTAATCTGGATTGCAAGCTATAGTAGTTAATATTCATAACGAAAAATCACTGGATTAATTCCGCCAATCACCGTTCAATTTTGTTTTTAAAATGGCGATGTCAGCTGTCATAATTTTAATTAGAGTCACAATACAGCTGTATACTTCGGAGTTTCATCTAGTATATACTTCTATAGTGTGATACCCTAGCTGTAGCTTCGCTCACGTGGTATTAGTAATGTTAAAATCGCCTCCACGTGTGGAGATAGTTGGGCGCTCCTTGAACAGTCAACCTCGCTAACACCGATACGAGAGTTACACTGAAATAAATGTTTGCATAACTGTTAACAAAGTAACTGAACCACCTAGTTCGGTTTATTATTTATTTCAGTGTATAAGTAAGTGATAGAATTTATTCGATATTTTGTTACTGCGCATTTTGCTCCCCCCTATGACATGGGACTTAAAACATAACTGTTGAAATGTGGGTGTCATTTTTACCAGTATTTGACAGAAAGGTGTCAAAAAAACGCTCTTTTATTGGGACAGCCGTGATTGTGTGATCTTTCACCACTTCCAAAACCGTAGTTTAATTGAAATGGCGTAGGAGAAATATTATTCGGAATGATTCCTAAGAGTTTCACGGAAAGTTTCCCGCGTATAAATATAACGTCATGAAATTCTTATGGCGGGATAATCGTTAAGTTGTTTTTTAAGTTCATTCGTTGCAATTTTTTTTTCTTATTGTAAGCGCGCCAAAGGTGTTGAAGACAAGTGTTAAGAAACACTTAGGTTTACTGTATAAATGAAAAATATAAAAAAAATATCTTGCTAATAAACTAAGGCTTGGTAATTATTATTGAAACTGTGCAAAATGGCGGGTAGACGAAACATTTTGATACTTGAAAATGTTAAAACTATTTGTCTATTTGCCATAGTGCAGAGTGAACATAAAGTAGGTTCAATATCTCCAGTGCATTCAATTTTTAGTTTGTCAATTTTCTTTTCGGTAAATCTTTGGTTGTTGTAAAATAATATTAAAAAAAAAATTGCGTAGAAGTTTCAAAAAAATTAGTCAATGTAGGTAGGGTTAGTTCAGAAATTAAGTGAAAATTGTTTTTTTTTTTAAGATTTGCTTCGTCGAGTGACGTAGACAGTTGTATGTAACGATTTTTAAAAGAAATTTGCATTTTAGCTATCACTGTCTTGTCGCAAGACGCGGTAAGTAAGGCTGTAAGTTAAATATACATATTATATTTGAAGTAAATAAATTAATAATAAAACCACACTTGGGGCTTTTATTTTTTACCCTTATTCCCTTAGTAGAAATACTGCACTGAGTACTTACTTTCAATAGCCTTGCCGCTTGCTGCGAATCCTGGCTACTCTTCACGATGTCTACTGCTGCAGTATTGCCATAATAAACACTATGCCAACCGGACTGTTCTTTAGAAGTGTCACCGTGAAAACTTAGGCAAAGTGAGCTGTCGAAAGTGTCAATCCCTTCCCTTGGAATGACAGATAGGATAAGTTTTGACGGTAAGATTTTCACAGAATAGACCGGCTGGGTTTCGCTGTGAAACCCAGTATGATGTACATTTTCGTAGTAAATGTGATGAAATTGCTAGAAAAGTGGTGCAGGTGATTGCTGATGGATGGCTACAGAAGATCAGTCCCGTACGGTATATCGAATTACCCTTGAACGATATAACTGTCTACAGAAAGCATGGTTTACCGACGAACGGTAATACGAGAAAACTATTAGTCGATACCATTATTTAGCGACAGCACGTTTCGCCGAATAACGCTACATAGAATGAATGGTTGGCCGATACCAAGATTTGCCGATGTCATGGTTCGCCGGAACACGCTTGAACTAAATACTCCTTTATCGATAGCAGTTGCATGACAATGGCATGACAATGGGATCGTGTTGGAATGACTGCATTTATAAAAATAGCAGACTTGGGCCCCAGAGCGTATATACATTCTTTGCCAGATTGAATCATTTGGGTTAGGTTAGGTTAGAACAGTGACCATTAACGCGCGAAGGCGAGCGAGCGAAGCGAGCGTGCCGCGGCAACGGCCACCGAGCGCCAGGTCCCCTCTATTGTTGGTAAATTCAGTTACCAAAACAAAAACTCTTCATCAATATCCAATTTAACTAAATTACTATACGTTTAAATACTACCCTTCAATAAATTACAATTTTGTATCTAATTTTATATTTTTTTTTGCTGATCTCATTATGTGTCATATTTTTTTTGCTGCAATCGATAAAGCAAACTGCTATCGATAAAGGATTATTTAGTTCAAGCGTGTTCCGGCGAACCATGACATCGGCAAATCTTGGTATCGGCCAACCATTCATTCTATGTAGCGTTATTCGGCGAAACGTGCTGTCGCTAAATAATGGTATCGACTAATAGTTTTCTCGTATTACCGTTCGTCGGTGAACCATGCTTTCTGTAGACAGTTATATCGTTCAAGGGTAATTCGATATACCGTACGGGACTCACAGAAGATATACTGCGCTGATCACAAATATGTTTGTAGAGGTTGTGGTATTTTGCTATTCTAAACCACATCCTTATTATATTTATACCTATATTTACCTTTGAATGGGCTACTATGTCCATTAAATCCTTTTAAGGCTCCGTGCACGAAAAAAACCCCTTTTCGTCAATTTCTTATCGAATTGTGAGAAAGCTTGAAATAATTGAAACATTAAGTGTATGTAACTATAGAAGTACAGTTTTCGTGGTGCTAAACCATTCGTGTCAGTCACACAGCACCTGTTAATAGTTTCATAATTTTTGTGCTCTCGAAAATATAGTATATTGCGCCTTTGATTTATTCAATGAAGATATTATATAATCATAATATAAAAATTTGATTTTATCTCAAGGATAGCTGAAGCCCAGTGTGTCATTTTTAAATTTCTTGATATGGTTTGCAAAATAATAGGAAAAAATACAGTAATGACTGGGTTTTTAAAAAATTCAACATTATTTTTCTGCTATATTTTGTATCGAAGTTGAAAAAATTGCTTCCCCCACATGCAAGTAGACCATACAATAATGTTGATTATATTTTTTAATTTTCAAAATCAATAAAAGTAGTGTCTTGTAAAAAGATGATCAAACGTCAGTCTCGCGTCATTTTTCGGAAAACTTGTTGCGAATATTAGTGATTTTCCATGAATACTTAATCTATTTGAAAAATCCCTTTCCGCCACATGCTAAACAAAGAACTCGACATTTCAAATCACAAATAATCATGTTAAATTTCTTTTTCCCTTTCTCACAACCAATGAACAAAATTGATCAAAATCAGCCGATTTCGTGCACGGATGAAGCATTGATTTTGTAACAAAATATTAAATAATTAACGAAATTTGTTCGAAAACCTTTATAATAACGGTTAAGGTTACATAGAAAATTATCCGGTTTCCGAGCCGTGGTGGTAATGGCCACGATTTACGAGTTGCAGGTCGTGGGTTCGACCCCAGCGGGCATTTTATTTTGTATAAATAATTTCATCACCACTGCTCTTAAAAATTGTGAAGGAAAACATCGTGAGGCAACCGGCATGTCCTAGAGCCAAAAATTCGCCGACATGTGACATCTACCAACCCGCACTGGGCCCGCGTGGTGGAGTACGGTTCACTCGCTCTCACAGAGAGGAGGCCTGTGTTCCAGCAGTACAGTAATTTCTATTATTTATCCTCTCTTTTCCCCCTCTTTTCTCCCTTTGTCCCGTGTGGTGCCAGACGTAAAGAATAGCACCATCACATTTCTAAAAAGGCGACTAAGGGACTTACAAGAGAATGAGCAGCAGCGTTCTCTATGCATTTTAACACCATACTGCGGTCGCCAACCCGCCTGCCAAGCGTGGCGATTATGGCAACCCCCCCTTTGGGGGAGGCCTATGTCCAGCAGTGGACGTTTTTCGGCTGAAATGATGATGAATGATCCTCTCTTTTATACTTATATTTCAGAGCGCAAGAAGCTTGGAATCGGCCAGTCTCAAGAGATGAGAACGCTGTTCAGATTCTGGTCGTTCTTCCTACGAGATCACTTCAACCGCACCATGTATAATGAATTCAGGTAAGTTATTTAATGATGACTTTTTACATTTTTATGCATAGTTTCTGCCGCAACATGCACCGCGGAAGCATTCACAACAAGTAATGGCTACAAAAAAGCCATTTTGGACTTGTTGTGTTAAAGTGGTATCCTGGAATCGTTTTCTAGATCAGGTAATCCCTAATTCAGAGCCGCTAACCCGTCATACTTTTCATACAAACGCTTGTACGTGATTATGGCGTTGTAACACATCTTTCTATGAATTTTTAGTACTAATAGGTATCTTGTGCACTGTATCTAGGTTTCTATGAAATTAAAAAATAACAATTTGCAGAAACAAATTCAGTATAAGCCAGCAAAAATCTGCTTTTTTGCACAATTTTTACCTGAACTCTGCCCGTTCATATTGTACTCATAAATTGTAGAAAACCTCATTTATTTTACAAACTTGTAAGGGTTACTCAAAAACACGTATTTCCTTTAAAACTATATCTAGTTTTTAAAATGATTGACATCATCAGGTCGGCGTTTCCTATCTGATTACTCTGAGAAGAAAGGCCGAAACAAACTCAGAGGTCACAGTCTCTTTTAAAGTCTCTTATAATCTTGGTCAGACCATGTGAAGACCATGTAGATTGGTGCCTGAAATGGTATTTTGATGAAAGAACCATACAGAGTATATTTTGTTTCTTAACTCTCTAGGTTCATAAAATCCTACTGAATGATTATTTCAGCAATAGTCATTCAATAGGATTTTACGAAGAGAGTTGGTTGTATTGCGGATTCTAATGATTAAAATTCTGTAAAGCCATATTTGTTACGGCCGCGAATCATATTTAGATCAACATACAACCTGTTACTGACCTGCAAATTGCAAAAACTTAAACCCCTTAATAGCAAATTGGCTTGCTCCTTTTAAAAGAAACGATTTGAAAAAGGCGGCGATAATCGTGCCATCTCACTCCAACATTATACTGTGCAAGTCTAGGGCATGGCTCCTTTGTTTGGCCGCCATTTTCAATTCGTTTCTTCAATGGTGTGGGTTATAAACTGGCGAAACTTCAGAGTACCATAAACCTCTGTCTACCTCTTCTGGGAACAAAGGCGTGATATTACTAATATATCCCTATAACTTACAGGAAACTAGCCAACGAGGACGCTACCGCCGGCTTCCGCTACGGCCTGGAATGCCTGTTCCGTTTCTACTCGTACGGGCTCGAGCGGAAGTTGCGCCCCGAGCTGTACCAGCACTTCCAGATTGAGACCATGGCTGACTACGAAAACGGTAAGACAATAAATTATTACCTTTGCATTGTTCCCACTGTACCGTGATGAGTTTTTTAAGGGTCCGTACCTCGAAAGGTAACAACGGAATCCTTATAGAATCATTCTCGTCTGTCTGTCACAGCAGATTTCCTCCGAATCTACTGGACCGATTAAGTTAAAATTTGGTACAACACGAACGTGTAACATAAATAAATGTATTTTGAATATGATGGTCACTAATGGGGGGCAAAGGAGAAACGTAATACGAATAAACGTATTTTCTTTCTTTCTTCTTTTCTGTCTAAAACAATTCAATTTTTTTTTTAATCATTTTGTCGAGTGTTTGCGTGACTTCGTATCTATTGGTTTTACTGAACTGCATGTGTAGTTGTGACGTAGGGACAAACTGGTGGAACTGGACACACCGGGTTCCGGGTAATATGTAATTTTTAACCCGGGGTCCGCTGCGCCATGTTTTCGTGTTTTAAAGAAATATAAACATCCGAATTGATTAATTTATTTTTAATATGGGGTTCACTTTTGGGGGATTAATAAAAAAAAACAAGTTTCTGTGACATTAAATGAAAGGACTGGTTACGAGGATTAAAAAAAAAAAGTTATTAAAGAAAAACCATCAATTTATGGTCCGGATAGTGTCATTGGTTGCTTTTTATCCGAAAATATGCACTGCTCCTGTGCTCCGCGGAAGCAAAACAACTGAAACAGTTAGAATTTAAACTACAAGCACACCGGGGCCCTGCAAGTGGAGCCCAAGCTAATGGGATTCCTAGAAAACTTCCAGAGCATCGAAGACTTTAGAGTGCTGGAGGTGAGTTGAAGGATCTTAATCATTGGGTACTGGGCATACTTTTTTTTGATACATCTATAACGCAGATAGCACACCTCCGCCGCGAAAACATAGCAGCTAAACCGCAATAGTTCAATTGTACTTGTTCGCGTCATGTTCTGCTATTTAATCAACATACAACCTGACACAGATCTGCAAATTGCAAAAAAACTGAAGAAAATTTGAATTTCGCGGGCTACCTTAGCGCATCCCCCTTAAAATGCCAAAATTACTCCTCATTGAACGTGACGGTAATTGTTTATTTAGGGCGATAGCCCCTCAAATAAATAAATTAATGGGTGCTAAGTTTCGACCACTTGTCTGTACGTCGAGACCTCGCTACATATGTTTCGTTGAATCGAGGTAACGACAGAATTTACTTAGCACTTGAATTTCTTCCTAACATCAATATTTCCCAGGAACGAATAATAACAAAATATATAACCGCGCAGTTTAACGAGACGTTCTGGGGAGGAGAAGATATCCTAATCATCGCGTCCAAACTTTATTTTGTAAATGTGTATGTGCACTTATGTAATGAGAACACGCGAATCAGTAACCGGCAACGTACAAGTCTTCTATAAAGACCAGCACTATGATAGCTTGGTCACGATCGAAGTTGAACAATACAACAGTAACCTTCAAACTCTAACGCCGGAATCAACTAACTCCAAAACACCAGAACATGCCGAAAACGTAGTTAATCAGTACAGCATACGCGAGGTGTCACTCCTAGATAGTCGTGACGAGTGGTCAGAAGTCCGAAAGTCTGACAACCAGTCTTACGAGTGACTGGGTTCTGCGGGTTAGATAGGCAGTCGCTTCATGTAAAATACTGGTATTCAGCTGCGTCCAGTTAGACTGGAAGCTGAAGACTGTTAATTTTTTCTACCGATCTCATTATTTTGTAAAAATAGTACATTGTGATACAACGGTGGAAATTAGGTTATTAATGACACGACTTTGCAATAACCTACACACCCGTGTATCACACGACGTTTTCCAATACATTTGCGGGAAATAGTAAAAAACAAATCAAAGAATATATTAAAATTTTCAGAAAATGGCGCGTTTTTGCAACTTGACAATTTTTTTATTTACAACGGAAACAGCCTATACAGCCTATTCGATTTTTGACAAATGTTGATGTAAAAGTAATTAAATTAAAATTTGTAATTAAATATTATATATTAAAGAACCATTTAAAAGACTTTTGAAAATTCAATGCTAAGACGTACGGACTCATTCATTTTTCCTCGTATAAAATCTATCCCATTTTATTCTATGTACGAAAATTCCTTGCTAAACTAAATTTTTTAATTGTCTTATAAATTTAAAACTAATGATAGAGCTCGTAAACAAAAGTCACAACCGCGTAACAGAAAGATGCCTATGCAAAAGATTTAATTTTCGAATCACTATTATAGCCTCTGAGAGTACGCCATGTTTAACAACTGTGTTGAAAGAAGTGTTTTACTAACGACAGTTCCCCTCCCAGCCACAACTGAACGAGCTGCTGGCGGCGCAGGGCGCGCGCGCCCCCGGCCGCGGCCCGCACGCGCGGCCCTACGACCGCACGCGCTCCGTGTCCGAGTCCGACCGCGCCGCAGCGGCCAGCAGGAACAACAGGTTCCTTGTGCACAGACTCCTTTTGCTCCGTCTACGTTCATACACCAGGGGGCGATCGCTTTATTGGTTTGATCTATCTACGCTTTGGCTGTCCTGGACAAGGGAGCAGCCAGGATATTATTATACATACCAACATTAATAGAATATGAGTGGTATCCTCTACTTTATCACACTCAGAACAATTGGGCAAAAACTAAACCACAACCAAAAACGTTACGTTATGTTATCTACAAGTTAATTCAGTAAATAACTCTATATGATGTTTCTGGTACCAGAAATTTTAACAGAAAAGTTTAGTAAACAGTGGTCATGTCAAATTTGAAAATACTATTTCTAAAATTTTTCAAAGTTCCAACTCAAAAGTCTGATAAAAAAAAATTTGCCAGTTTTTTATTAACTATTCTAGATACCAAATCTAGTCTTAACTCAATACTGGACTCTTTTTGCTTGGACGCCCACATTATGTATTCCTAGGGCGTCCTCGCGGCGTTTCCACTCACGCCTTGTAAATACCTTTTGTTAATCACCTTTCATTCATTCTCTCAACATGAACTATATCTGAAAAGAGGGTTTTACATAGATCCTGTCCATTACAATCATAGATTTGTATTATGGATGTATGTTTCACTTAGCAACATCATAAACAAATCAATGAAACTCATTGTAATAGTTTTGTACAATCAACATCAAAAATCGATAAATACTTTAGTATTTTGAGATTTACTAACATTGATTCCATTTTTTGTTTATTTAGAAAACAATATATTATTAGGTATATACAACTTAAAGCCAAAATATTTAGTTAATACATGAATAAATTAAATATTATAAGAAGAAGAAAACACAATTAATACAGTGTTAATACGTATGGGAAGACAGTGTAGGCCCATCAACAAGTACCAGGTACTTAACTAAATAGAAAATGGTCTACCAGTCTATTAAGCCTACAACGCAGGGCATGAAACCCGTTCATTTTTATTTCCGAAGATACAAAATATTTTTGATACAATTGATATTAGCTTCAAACATTGCTTCATCACATTAAGTTCAGCATTGATTTTGTAACAACATATTAAATAATTAACGAAATATGTTCGAAAAACTTTAGAATAACGGTTAAGGCTACATAGAAAATTAACCGGTTTCCGAGCCCTGCTATAACGTTCTCACATCCACAAAATATTTTAAAAAAAAAGCTATATAAAATATTTTTTAAATAATATTGTATGGCGTTGTGTCATACTACTGTATCTACCCTCACTCACACACACTACCCCTCCAGCAGTAAGTACGTGGGCGGCAGCCGCCCCCCCACCAGCAACAGCAACAGCAACAACAACCGCGGCCGCGCCGGCTCCTGCGGCGCACAGAGCGTCGTCGCTAATGCTAGGCCTAGACGTGAGTACAATTTACTTATTTAAAACGGATCAGAATGTTGGCCAAATAGCACATACGAAACTCTTCACTGTACGTGATCCGACACACTCTTGGCCGGTTGTATTCATGGATGCACTGACTGACGGTGAACGAAAAATTTACAAGTTGGTGATCCGCCATCGCTCAGCATAATGCTGCTACCCTATGCGAGACAGAGCCCCAGCACTGTATTTTAGCGACAGCCGACGTTGACGTGAGAATGTCGAGCGGCACATCATACAGGGAGATACAAATTTTAAAAAAAGGCGAGCCTTCAAGTAATCCTATACGATGTGTAACATCTGACATCTCACCTTGGTAATAGCAACAGAAATTACCCCCTCTACTTACGATCTATACAGTGTGTCTTGATAATGTGCACATATTGAAATGAGGGAAACTTAGCTTAATTTTATCGACGGGAAAAATATATTAAAACAATTCAATGTTTTATAGCATTTTTTTCATTCTTGTTCGCTGCTGTGACCCCTGTGTAAACAAATAGGTATAAGTTTTAAACTAAACGATCTATCACAATGAAACCAACTCAGTAATGACTGGAAATAATAGGGCGTCTTCATAAAATAAAAACTAAATAAAAAACTCGTCCTTAATTGTGAATTGTGGTGATTTTATAGCAAAAATCTGATATTTTTTCATACATTTTTACAATGATTGTAAAATATCTCAATAAAAGTCCTGATTACCTACCCTTATTATTCCTTTAAATTACTCTCCATCGTATCAGCTTTCTAAAAGTAAAATTACCATGTTTATTATTCAACCACAACGTTTCCTATCAACTGTTAAAGAAAGTCCTTGCACTCGGCTACGTACTTTACTTTAGCAGGTAGAGATCCTTTATTTTTCTTTTTTTGCCGTCGATATAATTAAGCTTAGTTTCCCTCATTTCGATATGTGCTCATTATGAAGACTCACACTGTACAGTACTAACTAATTCCATGCTCAATCATTCACTTCCGTCTCTTTTCACGAAATCACTACCACAGAAAGCGAGAAGAAAACACACATCAATAAAATAAATATACTTCTGCTATCAATTTTTAAGTCTCGAAGCCGATCTATGCTGGTCGCTCTTAGTCTATTGAAACTTCGTATTACGCTAGGCCAGCTCAAGGTCAAAGGGTCAAGGGTCAATAACCAGCGTTTAACGTTCCCACAGCTGGGACACAGACCTCCTCTCTGTGAGAGGGAGTGGGCGGTCATCCACCACTGGGATCAGTGCGAGTTGGTGGATGTCACATGTCTTCGAATTTTGGGTTCTAGGACATGCCGATTCCCTCACGATGTTTTCCTTCACCGTTTTGAGAGCAGTGGTGATGAAATAATTTACACAAAGTGCCTGACTGGGTTCGAACCCACGGTTAGGGACTAGTAAGTCCCACAGATATGCTGAAAAATTACTAATATTAATTAATTTTCGCAGCAACGCCAAAAACGAAGCCAGAATCGGAACCGAAGCAGCTCTCAGCGAAACAGTGATTGTTGTACATAAAGACTACAGTGCATTGTGCTTAATCACCGAGTGTAGAGTTACAACGTTTATTCAGATGCATTTTCTTTTTCTATGTTAAATACTTTTATTAATAATAATAGTGAGTGCTATGACACTTTGTGGTTCGTTATGGCTATACTTAATGGTTATTTACGGAGCCTAGGTGAGTTGAATTTGTATTTAATCTTTCTTTTCTTCTTTTTTAATAATACGTTGCCCCACTCTAGGAGTTTCTCCTGTATTGAGGGTGCGTTTACAAACATTAAAACTCACATACACTTTTATTTTATGAAACTGACAGGAGACCCATATTTTGTATTGATGTTGATTTTTTGTTTTGGTTCAGTGTAAATATTATACTGAGTCGATCTTAGAGCATAAAAGATCTGCTTCGAATCCTGACCAAAGGGAACGTCCATTAATCATGTGAGGCTCGAAAGGGGGGGGGGGGGTTCGGAAAAAACACGAAGAATCATAAGGGGGAGGTATCACGCGAGATTTCTATACCTAAAAGTGGCATGTGACTTTGACTCGCCGACTTTAAATGCAGGTATAAATTAGAATATACCTGTATTTAAAGATAAAATATTCAGAATTTTTATAAGATACAAAAAAATACACGTGATTTTGGGAAGACCAATATCTCACCACGTATCATGGGGGTGGGGGGTAAAAAGTCACTAAAAAATGCCATCACGTGATTAATGGACGACCCTTAACCTATTTCAAATAATTGAAGGGTTTTTTAATTCCTAAATCGAGCTGTGTGTGAATGTAGCCTTTGGCCAATTCGGTTTCAAAGCTTTGAAAGCCTTGAAGTTCGATTGCATAGATTGAATTTGTGTTTCCGATTTTCTAAAAAGTCTATCCAATTTAATTGGTTGTCACATCTCTTGTAATATTGTTTTCGAAACTAGTTTTCGCCTTAAGGTGAAAGCTGCAGGGTAGCCCGCGAAATAAAAATTTTGTTACGTTTTTTCAATATGCAGGTCTGTATCAGCTCGTATGTTGATCAAAATTGATTCGCCACCGTAACTAATATTATATGTATTCACAGAATTATAACGTAATAGTTTTATTTTTAAATAGGTTACATATTTGTTATGGTCGCGAATCATATTTCGATCTAGATACAACAACCTGATGCTGTCCTTCAAATTGCAAAGATGTAAGAAAATTGGAATTTCGCGGTTTACCTCAGCGGGGATGCGCTGAGGTAAACCTTAAAGTCGAGCCAATCTTGTTTAGGGAATGTTGAACAATAATCTAACAATATTTTTTCTTTCTTTCCAGCTTATATGCATCGACAATAAGCAACGCTACGCTCGTATGTTCACGCGTTATCAATTTGACATCTATATAGCTAGATTAAGTATGTACTACCATATAACAATATATATTTATATATTTTTGACATTGTATAAAAATAACGACATTCATCTTGAGAAAATTCAAAATGACATAAAAAAAAACTATTCTGTCGTAGTCTTGGTAGGTTAAGTATTTTTTATCTGTGGCGACTATGGTGCTGCGACATCGACTATCCTCGCATTTTTTTTTTCATCCTCATTCTTGGGAACTCGAGTGACGTGTCTCGAGTTTTTAGCAATAATTTCTATAATAAAACTTGGGTGGGTGTCAATGAGTAATTTTGGGTGTTAATAAGGTTTTGTATGTATAAGTCGGGTTGAATTTAATGTAATATGAACTCATTATTAAATAACTCATTCAAGTTTTTAATCAAAGAGTATTTATTTTGACACTCAGACTCGAGAAAAATTCGCATGAATATCCCTCTAGTTGAAGGTGAGTTACAGTCATACTCGAGTTACCCATCACTCGAGTTACCCCAAATTCAATTGTTTGGATCTCTAGAAAAAAATAAAATATCTTTATGCTGCAATCATAAAAATAAAATGTTTTGTATAATTGTACAGCCGAGTAGTGTCATGTATAAAAATAGTTTAAAAAAATGTATAAATGACAGAAGACTGGAATTTAATTCTGAATTTGCGAGAAAAAATTACAAATGTTGAGAAAATAAGAGATTGGGTAATGCTAACTCGATGTTGAAAATACTTAATGAAATTTTAGTATACTCTTTTTATTTTTTATGTGGACCGTTTGAATTTGGCGATTTTTGTGTGTTTAGGAATTTTTTGAAAGCACGTTTTTGGTTGATAGTATTTAAAATTAAGGCTTTTTTTTAACGCAAAATAAAATCCTACAAATATTTTACTTGATAATTTTGAGCTGTCTTTAAAAACAGCATTTTCTAGACTTTGGCTGAACATCTATTTTGGTTATTTCCAAATACGGTTCATTACCACCTTCTGCCAAGCCTTTTCCCAACCATGTTGGGGCCGTCTTCCAGTCTAACCAGATACAGCTGAATACCAAACACGATTATATATCAATACTAGATTTTGCCCGCGGCTTCGCCCGCGTGGAGGTCATTACACCACGGGAAAAAAAGGTCCCAGTGACCCAGGTCATGGTCTACCCATGTCCCAAATTTCATTGAAATCCGTTCAGCAGATATAGCGTGAAAGGGGAACAAATAAACTCGCTTTCGCATGTTTAATATTAAAGTTGGGATTTAACTAAAATTACTTATTAAAAATAATGCCCTGATTCCTGAAAGTTATTGGTAATTCTGTCATCAAATCATTTATGTAAGATGCTGTGAACAAGCACTTATCATATAAGTTGACTTTGTATTTGTCAGCGAAGGCTTTCAGAAATAAGGTTACGTTTGAAATTCTACTTTACAAAAACGTGATTGAAAAAAATCTTTTAACAAAAATTCGCCGTTATTTAAAACAATCTTCGATAAACGGTTTGCTAGATACTGCCACTTGTATTTATAATATTTAAACTGAGCACACAGTTAATTTAGTACATAACCTTATCGATACGTTGGGATTCAGATAAAACGGTTCTTATACTATGTTCATTTTGAGATGACCAATATGACAGGTAAAATAAACTGCCTTTTACGTGTTCATCTGTGGATAAAAAGCCCACGGCTAAGGTACACACGTGTACTTATCTCGCCTTTGTGAGAAAATATGAGCGGAATCTTCCACTGCGATGTGCGAACAAGGCAAATCTCCGTGCACATCCTATAAGCAGTGAAGGTCGACTTAATAAGATCTTATGAATAACTTTCTTACTTTCAACTTTGAGAGAATTTAGCATTTGTCAGATCAATCACTATAAAATGAACATAATATTTACAGCTTCATAATAATCATTGTGAAGAATGTGAAGAATAAATGGGTAAAAGTGGCTGTATTTCAGTATTTCATAGATGTAAAAAGAAGAAAAATAATAATAAAAAAAAAAAAACATTTAAATATCAGTCTATTTCAAGGCCTTAATAAATAATAAGCTCTACTGCCTGTCAATATACTCGTAGAAAGATATGTAATAGTTTACGCCCCTCATTACATGGGACTAATACTATAACTGTCGAAATGTGGGTGTTACTACACCCTTCTGCCAACCCCTTCGAGAAATACAGGTGTGATGTTATGTTATGACAGATTACACCTGTCAAATAGATAGCAATAATGTCAGAGTCTTTATCATACATAGTTTTGGTGCTATTTTAAATAAAATTGCTTTTTACAACCGTTTTATTTGCATTCCAATGATTTTGATGCGATTTTCAATTGATTCGTGTATTTTTATTACTTGAAAATTGGGTGGAATATCTCTGTGAAATTGACGATTTCGAAGGTAAACAGAGAGAATATTTAAGGCAATATTATACATAAAAAGCAGAATGGATTGAAAATCGTTCCGCCATAAACAATTCGATAATTAAACACTAACTTGCTCAAGTTTTTCTTTATGTATGAGTGTGTATTTGTGGTATGTTCAATGTTGTTAATCCGAATTGAATTTAACAGACAGCGCTTCTAGCGGTGATATACCGTTCTAACAGTTCAAACAGGCAGCGCCGCTAGCGGTTGAATACCGAACTAATAGTACCGACTGACAGCGCCCCCAGTGGTGGGGGCACTGTCTGTGAATTTATTACATTTGACGCCTATACATTTTCGTCTAGATGATAAATGCTTTGAAAATCTTGCCAGATATCTGTTTGGTTCATATTTCGTGTTTGTACTGAGCGTTTACCAAATATGATTTAAAATAAATAAAATTGAAGTTGTTTTTCTTGCAAAGGTCAACAAAGGCAGAATCGTGGTGTAAAAATACTTATATTAAAATTGTATTTTTAATGAATTATCGTTCGTATTTACAAGCTTTGATCTTGTTCAACTTGGTAGTATGTCAAGATCGAACTTCCTTTTGGCCTATCTAGGTGAAGCTTTCTGTATACAACCCCTTCCGATGTTCTTATTGAAAACGTTCAGATTACTTTACGTATCGATAAATAAATAAATATACTGTCTCTGTGCATTCAATTCGGATATAATACCTAGCTAATAAATATTAAAATATATATTTAAAATATTGTGTAAAGGATTCGTATAAGGAATGCTGGTGTGCGAAAAGGCTCTTTTAATTTTTTTTCTAGTGATTAAGTGTGCTTTTATTTTTATTTTTTTGTTGTACACTGTGTCCGTGGTATGTCTATACAAAAAACTAAAAAGAAATAGAAAAAAAAATGGCTGCTTCTTATCGATCACGTCGATAGCACTTCAGCTTTGACCGTTACTCTTCAAAAAACATTGTAAAGTTCTCAAAAACCAGCTTTTTTAACATTTTCGACTGAAACATGCTTGTGTTATTATAAATATTTTTATAAGGCATACCGCGCACTCATTGCGATTCTGTTTAATAATATATATAACTACATTAGGATTATGAATAAAAAAAATAAAAAAACAAGTAGTTTGCTTAGATCGCTTCCAAACCCGACGAGATAGTTCCTATACGGTTATTAATTATTGTTCTTTTTAAGGTTTTACTAAAAATTGTTGACATGAAAACCTTGGCTACACCTGTCTGAAATTAGGTGCAAGATTGTAAGGGACGGCAAATAAAATGTACGACGTATTTTTTTTTTTACAATCTTGTGTTACCAACTGTTTTAGTAGGAGCAAACGCGACTGCTGAGCAAATGGACCTAGATTTTATGTTCAAATTGGTCAAGTGTTTTTAGTTAAAACCTATCATTCAAAATGGCGTTTATACGGCCCAATGATGTATGTATTTTTCTTTGCCTCTCTGTAATGTAGGCAAGAATTTATGGCTTATGATTTTCAATTAAAAATGCTATGAATTAGCAAGGTTTTTGTGTCAATACGGATCCATTTCTTTTCTCCCGTCCTTTAAAGTAGATGCATTATAATTATTGTTTACCATAGATAATTTTGTATTTCATTGTATCGAAACAAATTAGTATTGAAGCGATCAAGAGCCGAGGTGTTATATTTATACGCGGGCACAAAATTGGTCTTTTTTGACGTTGAAAACTCCGATTTGAAATGAAATTCTTCAGTATAGTAGTCTCTTGGAAAATAATAATTATTTTAAAGTTATCTTATTCTAATTTGTTTTCTTATTTTAGGGTTGTATGGATTCTTATCCGATTGCATTTTTGCTGATTTATGGCATCATTAAATATGTTTTATTTTTTTCTCGTCGAAGCGACGTCTTAATAGACATAATTGGATAAACTTTTGAGAATAATTCCGAACTACAAAACAAATATTGGATTTTTTCAGTTGCCCCTAAAGTGACACAAGCGCCTTTTTCTATCAAAATTAAACTAATCTGGATTGCAAGCTATAGTAGTTAATATTCATAACGAAAAATCACTGGATTAATTCCGCCAATCACCGTTCAATTTTGTTTTTAAAATGGCGATGTCAGCTGTCATAATTTTAATTAGAGTCACAATACAGCTGTATACTTCGGAGTTTCATCTAGTATATACTTCTATAGTGTGATACCCTAGCTGTAGCTTCGCTCACGTGGTATTAGTAATGTTAAAATCGCCTCCACGTGTGGAGATAGTTGGGCGCTCCTTGAACAGTCAACCTCGCTAACACCGATACGAGAGTTACACTGAAATAAATGTTTGCATAACTGTTAACAAAGTAACTGAACCACCTAGTTCGGTTTATTATTTATTTCAGTGTATAAGTAAGTGATAGAATTTATTCGATATTTTGTTACTGCGCATTTTGCTCCCCCCTATGACATGGGACTTAAAACATAACTGTTGAAATGTGGGTGTCATTTTTACCAGTATTTGACAGAAAGGTGTCAAAAAAACGCTCTTTTATTGGGACAGCCGTGATTGTGTGATCTTTCACCACTTCCAAAACCGTAGTTTAATTGAAATGGCGTAGGAGAAATATTATTCGGAATGATTCCTAAGAGTTTCACGGAAAGTTTCCCGCGTATAAATATAACGTCATGAAATTCTTATGGCGGGATAATCGTTAAGTTGTTTTTTAAGTTCATTCGTTGCAATTTTTTTTTCTTATTGTAAGCGCGCCAAAGGTGTTGAAGACAAGTGTTAAGAAACACTTAGGTTTACTGTATAAATGAAAAATATAAAAAAAATATCTTGCTAATAAACTAAGGCTTGGTAATTATTATTGAAACTGTGCAAAATGGCGGGTAGACGAAACATTTTGATACTTGAAAATGTTAAAACTATTTGTCTATTTGCCATAGTGCAGAGTGAACATAAAGTAGGTTCAATATCTCCAGTGCATTCAATTTTTAGTTTGTCAATTTTCTTTTCGGTAAATCTTTGGTTGTTGTAAAATAATATTAAAAAAAAAATTGCGTAGAAGTTTCAAAAAAATTAGTCAATGTAGGTAGGGTTAGTTCAGAAATTAAGTGAAAATTGTTTTTTTTTTTAAGATTTGCTTCGTCGAGTGACGTAGACAGTTGTATGTAACGATTTTTAAAAGAAATTTGCATTTTAGCTATCACTGTCTTGTCGCAAGACGCGGTAAGTAAGGCTGTAAGTTAAATATACATATTATATTTGAAGTAAATAAATTAATAATAAAACCACACTTGGGGCTTTTATTTTTTACCCTTATTCCCTTAGTAGAAATACTGCACTGAGTACTTACTTTCAATAGCCTTGCCGCTTGCTGCGAATCCTGGCTACTCTTCACGATGTCTACTGCTGCAGTATTGCCATAATAAACACTATGCCAACCGGACTGTTCTTTAGAAGTGTCACCGTGAAAACTTAGGCAAAGTGAGCTGTCGAAAGTGTCAATCCCTTCCCTTGGAATGACAGATAGGATAAGTTTTGACGGTAAGATTTTCACAGAATAGACCGGCTGGGTTTCGCTGTGAAACCCAGTATGATGTACATTTTCGTAGTAAATGTGATGAAATTGCTAGAAAAGTGGTGCAGGTGATTGCTGATGGATGGCTACAGAAGATCAGTCCCGTACGGTATATCGAATTACCCTTGAACGATATAACTGTCTACAGAAAGCATGGTTTACCGACGAACGGTAATACGAGAAAACTATTAGTCGATACCATTATTTAGCGACAGCACGTTTCGCCGAATAACGCTACATAGAATGAATGGTTGGCCGATACCAAGATTTGCCGATGTCATGGTTCGCCGGAACACGCTTGAACTAAATACTCCTTTATCGATAGCAGTTGCATGACAATGGCATGACAATGGGATCGTGTTGGAATGACTGCATTTATAAAAATAGCAGACTTGGGCCCCAGAGCGTATATACATTCTTTGCCAGATTGAATCATTTGGGTTAGGTTAGGTTAGAACAGTGACCATTAACGCGCGAAGGCGAGCGAGCGAAGCGAGCGTGCCGCGGCAACGGCCGCCGAGCGCCAGGTCCCCTCTATTGTTGGTAAATTCAGTTACCAAAACAAAAACTCTTCATCAATATCCAATTTAACTAAATTACTATACGTTTAAATACTACCCTTCAATAAATTACAATTTTGTATCTAATTTTATATTTTTTTTTGCTGATCTCATTATGTGTCATATTTTTTTTGCTGCAATCGATAAAGCAAACTGCTATCGATAAAGGATTATTTAGTTCAAGCGTGTTCCGGCGAACCATGACATCGGCAAATCTTGGTATCGGCCAACCATTCATTCTATGTAGCGTTATTCGGCGAAACGTGCTGTCGCTAAATAATGGTATCGACTAATAGTTTTCTCGTATTACCGTTCGTCGGTGAACCATGCTTTCTGTAGACAGTTATATCGTTCAAGGGTAATTCGATATACCGTACGGGACTCACAGAAGATATACTGCGCTGATCACAAATATGTTTGTAGAGGTTGTGGTATTTTGCTATTCTAAACCACATCCTTATTATATTTATACCTATATTTACCTTTGAATGGGCTACTATGTCCATTAAATCCTTTTAAGGCTCCGTGCACGAAAAAAACCCCTTTTCGTCAATTTCTTATCGAATTGTGAGAAAGCTTGAAATAATTGAAACATTAAGTGTATGTAACTATAGAAGTACAGTTTTCGTGGTGCTAAACCATTCGTGTCAGTCACACAGCACCTGTTAATAGTTTCATAATTTTTGTGCTCTCGAAAATATAGTATATTGCGCCTTTGATTTATTCAATGAAGATATTATATAATCATAATATAAAAATTTGATTTTATCTCAAGGATAGCTGAAGCCCAGTGTGTCATTTTTAAATTTCTTGATATGGTTTGCAAAATAATAGGAAAAAATACAGTAATGACTGGGTTTTTAAAAAATTCAACATTATTTTTCTGCTATATTTTGTATCGAAGTTGAAAAAATTGCTTCCCCCACATGCAAGTAGACCATACAATAATGTTGATTATATTTTTTAATTTTCAAAATCAATAAAAGTAGTGTCTTGTAAAAAGATGATCAAACGTCAGTCTCGCGTCATTTTTCGGAAAACTTGTTGCGAATATTAGTGATTTTCCATGAATACTTAATCTATTTGAAAAATCCCTTTCCGCCACATGCTAAACAAAGAACTCGACATTTCAAATCACAAATAATCATGTTAAATTTCTTTTTCCCTTTCTCACAACCAATGAACAAAATTGATCAAAATCAGCCGATTTCGTGCACGGATGAAGCATTGATTTTGTAACAAAATATTAAATAATTAACGAAATTTGTTCGAAAACCTTTATAATAACGGTTAAGGTTACATAGAAAATTATCCGGTTTCCGAGCCGTGGTGGTAATGGCCACGATTTACGAGTTGCAGGTCGTGGGTTCGACCCCAGCGGGCATTTTATTTTGTATAAATAATTTCATCACCACTGCTCTTAAAAACTGTGAAGGAAAACATCGTGAGGCAACCGGCATGTCCTAGAGCCAAAAATTCGCCGACATGTGACATCTACCAACCCGCACTGGGCCCGCGTGGTGGAGTACGGTTCACTCGCTCTCACAGAGAGGAGGCCTGTGTTCCAGCAGTACAGTAATTTCTATTATTTATCCTCTCTTTTCCCCCTCTTTTCTCCCTTTGTCCCGTGTGGTGCCAGACGTAAAGAATAGCACCATCACATTTCTAAAAAGGCGACTAAGGGACTTACAAGAGAATGAGCAGCAGCGTTCTCTATGCATTTTAACACCATACTGCGGTCGCCAACCCGCCTGCCAAGCGTGGCGATTATGGCAACCCCCCCTTTGGGGGAGGCCTATGTCCAGCAGTGGACGTTTTTTGGCTGAAATGATGATGAATGATCCTCTCTTTTATACTTATATTTCAGAGCGCAAGAAGCTTGGAATCGGCCAGTCTCAAGAGATGAGAACGCTGTTCAGATTCTGGTCGTTCTTCCTACGAGATCACTTCAACCGCACCATGTATAATGAATTCAGGTAAGTTATTTAATGATGACTTTTTACATTTTTATGCATAGTTTCTGCCGCAACATGCACCGCGGAAGCATTCACAACAAGTAATGGCTACAAAAAAGCCATTTTGGACTTGTTGTGTTAAAGTGGTATCCTGGAATCGTTTTCTAGATCAGGTAATCCCTAATTCAGAGCCGCTAACCCGTCATACTTTTCATACAAACGCTTGTACGTGATTATGGCGTTGTAACACATCTTTCTATGAATTTTTAGTACTAATAGGTATCTTGTGCACTGTATCTAGGTTTCTATGAAATTAAAAAATAACAATTTGCAGAAACAAATTCAGTATAAGCCAGCAAAAATCTGCTTTTTTGCACAATTTTTACCTGAACTCTGCCCGTTCATATTGTACTCATAAATTGTAGAAAACCTCATTTATTTTACAAACTTGTAAGGGTTACTCAAAAACACGTATTTCCTTTAAAACTATATCTAGTTTTTAAAATGATTGACATCATCAGGTCGGCGTTTCCTATCTGATTACTCTGAGAAGAAAGGCCGAAACAAACTCAGAGGTCACAGTCTCTTTTAAAGTCTCTTATAATCTTGGTCAGACCATGTGAAGACCATGTAGATTGGTGCCTGAAATGGTATTTTGATGAAAGAACCATACAGAGTATATTTTGTTTCTTAACTCTCTAGGTTCATAAAATCCTACTGAATGATTATTTCAGCAATAGTCATTCAATAGGATTTTACGAAGAGAGTTGGTTGTATTGCGGATTCTAATGATTAAAATTCTGTAAAGCCATATTTGTTACGGCCGCGAATCATATTTAGATCAACATACAACCTGTTACTGACCTGCAAATTGCAAAAACTTAAACCCCTTAATAGCAAATTGGCTTGCTCCTTTTAAAAGAAACGATTTGAAAAAGGCGGCGATAATCGTGCCATCTCACTCCAACATTATACTGTGCAAGTCTAGGGCATGGCTCCTTTGTTTGGCCGCCATTTTCAATTCGTTTCTTCAATGGTGTGGGTTATAAACTGGCGAAACTTCAGAGTACCATAAACCTCTGTCTACCTCTTCTGGGAACAAAGGCGTGATATTACTAATATATCCCTATAACTTACAGGAAACTAGCCAACGAGGACGCTACCGCCGGCTTCCGCTACGGCCTGGAATGCCTGTTCCGTTTCTACTCGTACGGGCTCGAGCGGAAGTTGCGCCCCGAGCTGTACCAGCACTTCCAGATTGAGACCATGGCTGACTACGAAAACGGTAAGACAATAAATTATTACCTTTGCATTGTTCCCACTGTACCGTGATGAGTTTTTTAAGGGTCCGTACCTCGAAAGGTAACAACGGAATCCTTATAGAATCATTCTCGTCTGTCTGTCACAGCAGATTTCCTCCGAATCTACTGGACCGATTAAGTTAAAATTTGGTACAACACGAACGTGTAACATAAATAAATGTATTTTGAATATGATGGTCACTAATGGGGGGCAAAGGAGAAACGTAATACGAATAAACGTATTTTCTTTCTTTCTTCTTTTCTGTCTAAAACAATTCAATTTTTTTTTTAATCATTTTGTCGAGTGTTTGCGTGACTTCGTATCTATTGGTTTTACTGAACTGCATGTGTAGTTGTGACGTAGGGACAAACTGGTGGAACTGGACACACCGGGTTCCGGGTAATATGTAATTTTTAACCCGGGGTCCGCTGCGCCATGTTTTCGTGTTTTAAAGAAATATAAACATCCGAATTGATTAATTTATTTTTAATATGGGGTTCACTTTTGGGGGATTAATAAAAAAAAACAAGTTTCTGTGACATTAAATGAAAGGACTGGTTACGAGGATTAAAAAAAAAAAGTTATTAAAGAAAAACCATCAATTTATGGTCCGGATAGTGTCATTGGTTGCTTTTTATCCGAAAATATGCACTGCTCCTGTGCTCCGCGGAAGCAAAACAACTGAAACAGTTAGAATTTAAACTACAAGCACACCGGGGCCCTGCAAGTGGAGCCCAAGCTAATGGGATTCCTAGAAAACTTCCAGAGCATCGAAGACTTTAGAGTGCTGGAGGTGAGTTGAAGGATCTTAATCATTGGGTACTGGGCATACTTTTTTTTGATACATCTATAACGCAGATAGCACACCTCCGCCGCGAAAACATAGCAGCTAAACCGCAATAGTTCAATTGTACTTGTTCGCGTCATGTTCTGCTATTTAATCAACATACAACCTGACACAGATCTGCAAATTGCAAAAAAACTGAAGAAAATTTGAATTTCGCGGGCTACCTTAGCGCATCCCCCTTAAAATGCCAAAATTACTCCTCATTGAACGTGACGGTAATTGTTTATTTAGGGCGATAGCCCCTCAAATAAATAAATTAATGGGTGCTAAGTTTCGACCACTTGTCTGTACGTCGAGACCTCGCTACATATGTTTCGTTGAATCGAGGTAACGACAGAATTTACTTAGCACTTGAATTTCTTCCTAACATCAATATTTCCCAGGAACGAATAATAACAAAATATATAACCGCGCAGTTTAACGAGACGTTCTGGGGAGGAGAAGATATCCTAATCATCGCGTCCAAACTTTATTTTGTAAATGTGTATGTGCACTTATGTAATGAGAACACGCGAATCAGTAACCGGCAACGTACAAGTCTTCTATAAAGACCAGCACTATGATAGCTTGGTCACGATCGAAGTTGAACAATACAACAGTAACCTTCAAACTCTAACGCCGGAATCAACTAACTCCAAAACACCAGAACATGCCGAAAACGTAGTTAATCAGTACAGCATACGCGAGGTGTCACTCCTAGATAGTCGTGACGAGTGGTCAGAAGTCCGAAAGTCTGACAACCAGTCTTACGAGTGACTGGGTTCTGCGGGTTAGATAGGCAGTCGCTTCATGTAAAATACTGGTATTCAGCTGCGTCCAGTTAGACTGGAAGCTGAAGACTGTTAATTTTTTCTACCGATCTCATTATTTTGTAAAAATAGTACATTGTGATACAACGGTGGAAATTAGGTTATTAATGACACGACTTTGCAATAACCTACACACCCGTGTATCACACGACGTTTTCCAATACATTTGCGGGAAATAGTAAAAAACAAATCAAAGAATATATTAAAATTTTCAGAAAATGGCGCGTTTTTGCAACTTGACAATTTTTTTATTTACAACGGAAACAGCCTATACAGCCTATTCGATTTTTGACAAATGTTGATGTAAAAGTAATTAAATTAAAATTTGTAATTAAATATTATATATTAAAGAACCATTTAAAAGACTTTTGAAAATTCAATGCTAAGACGTACGGACTCATTCATTTTTCCTCGTATAAAATCTATCCCATTTTATTCTATGTACGAAAATTCCTTGCTAAACTAAATTTTTTAATTGTCTTATAAATTTAAAACTAATGATAGAGCTCGTAAACAAAAGTCACAACCGCGTAACAGAAAGATGCCTATGCAAAAGATTTAATTTTCGAATCACTATTATAGCCTCTGAGAGTACGCCATGTTTAACAACTGTGTTGAAAGAAGTGTTTTACTAACGACAGTTCCCCTCCCAGCCACAACTGAACGAGCTGCTGGCGGCGCAGGGCGCGCGCGCCCCCGGCCGCGGCCCGCACGCGCGGCCCTACGACCGCACGCGCTCCGTGTCCGAGTCCGACCGCGCCGCAGCGGCCAGCAGGAACAACAGGTTCCTTGTGCACAGACTCCTTTTGCTCCGTCTACGTTCATACACCAGGGGGCGATCGCTTTATTGGTTTGATCTATCTACGCTTTGGCTGTCCTGGACAAGGGAGCAGCCAGGATATTATTATACATACCAACATTAATAGAATATGAGTGGTATCCTCTACTTTATCACACTCAGAACAATTGGGCAAAAACTAAACCACAACCAAAAACGTTACGTTATGTTATCTACAAGTTAATTCAGTAAATAACTCTATATGATGTTTCTGGTACCAGAAATTTTAACAGAAAAGTTTAGTAAACAGTGGTCATGTCAAATTTGAAAATACTATTTCTAAAATTTTTCAAAGTTCCAACTCAAAAGTCTGATAAAAAAAAATTTGCCAGTTTTTTATTAACTATTCTAGATACCAAATCTAGTCTTAACTCAATACTGGACTCTTTTTGCTTGGACGCCCACATTATGTATTCCTAGGGCGTCCTCGCGGCGTTTCCACTCACGCCTTGTAAATACCTTTTGTTAATCACCTTTCATTCATTCTCTCAACATGAACTATATCTGAAAAGAGGGTTTTACATAGATCCTGTCCATTACAATCATAGATTTGTATTATGGATGTATGTTTCACTTAGCAACATCATAAACAAATCAATGAAACTCATTGTAATAGTTTTGTACAATCAACATCAAAAATCGATAAATACTTTAGTATTTTGAGATTTACTAACATTGATTCCATTTTTTGTTTATTTAGAAAACAATATATTATTAGGTATATACAACTTAAAGCCAAAATATTTAGTTAATACATGAATAAATTAAATATTATAAGAAGAAGAAAACACAATTAATACAGTGTTAATACGTATGGGAAGACAGTGTAGGCCCATCAACAAGTACCAGGTACTTAACTAAATAGAAAATGGTCTACCAGTCTATTAAGCCTACAACGCAGGGCATGAAACCCGTTCATTTTTATTTCCGAAGATACAAAATATTTTTGATACAATTGATATTAGCTTCAAACATTGCTTCATCACATTAAGTTCAGCATTGATTTTGTAACAACATATTAAATAATTAACGAAATATGTTCGAAAAACTTTAGAATAACGGTTAAGGCTACATAGAAAATTAACCGGTTTCCGAGCCCTGCTATAACGTTCTCACATCCACAAAATATTTAAAAAAAAAAGCTATATAAAATATTTTTTAAATAATATTGTATGGCGTTGTGTCATACTACTGTATCTACCCTCACTCACACACACTACCCCTCCAGCAGTAAGTACGTGGGCGGCAGCCGCCCCCCCACCAGCAACAGCAACAGCAACAACAACCGCGGCCGCGCCGGCTCCTGCGGCGCACAGAGCGTCGTCGCTAATGCTAGGCCTAGACGTGAGTACAATTTACTTATTTAAAACGGATCAGAATGTTGGCCAAATAGCACATACGAAACTCTTCACTGTACGTGATCCGACACACTCTTGGCCGGTTGTATTCATGGATGCACTGACTGACGGTGAACGAAAAATTTACAAGTTGGTGATCCGCCATCGCTCAGCATAATGCTGCTACCCTATGCGAGACAGAGCCCCAGCACTGTATTTTAGCGACAGCCGACGTTGACGTGAGAATGTCGAGCGGCACATCATACAGGGAGATACAAATTTTAAAAAAAGGCGAGCCTTCAAGTAATCCTATACGATGTGTAACATCTGACATCTCACCTTGGTAATAGCAACAGAAATTACCCCCTCTACTTACGATCTATACAGTGTGTCTTGATAATGTGCACATATTGAAATGAGGGAAACTTAGCTTAATTTTATCGACGGGAAAAATATATTAAAACAATTCAATGTTTTATAGCATTTTTTTCATTCTTGTTCGCTGCTGTGACCCCTGTGTAAACAAATAGGTATAAGTTTTAAACTAAACGATCTATCACAATGAAACCAACTCAGTAATGACTGGAAATAATAGGGCGTCTTCATAAAATAAAAACTAAATAAAAAACTCGTCCTTAATTGTGAATTGTGGTGATTTTATAGCAAAAATCTGATATTTTTTCATACATTTTTACAATGATTGTAAAATATCTCAATAAAAGTCCTGATTACCTACCCTTATTATTCCTTTAAATTACTCTCCATCGTATCAGCTTTCTAAAAGTAAAATTACCATGTTTATTATTCAACCACAACGTTTCCTATCAACTGTTAAAGAAAGTCCTTGCACTCGGCTACGTACTTTACTTTAGCAGGTAGAGATCCTTTATTTTTCTTTTTTTGCCGTCGATATAATTAAGCTTAGTTTCCCTCATTTCGATATGTGCTCATTATGAAGACTCACACTGTACAGTACTAACTAATTCCATGCTCAATCATTCACTTCCGTCTCTTTTCACGAAATCACTACCACAGAAAGCGAGAAGAAAACACACATCAATAAAATAAATATACTTCTGCTATCAATTTTTAAGTCTCGAAGCCGATCTATGCTGGTCGCTTTTCTGTTGAGCAAAATAGGCCGCACGTAAATCTAGTATAAACTGGGCTCTTAGTCTATTGAAACTTCGTATTACGCTAGGCCAGCTCAAGGTCAAAGGGTCAAGGGTCAATAACCAGCGTTTAACGTTCCCACAGCTGGGACACAGACCTCCTCTCTGTGAGAGGGAGTGGGCGGTCATCCACCACTGGGATCAGTGCGAGTTGGTGGATGTCACATGTCTTCGAATTTTGGGTTCTAGGACATGCCGATTCCCTCACGATGTTTTCCTTCACCGTTTTGAGAGCAGTGGTGATGAAATAATTTACACAAAGTGCCTGACTGGGTTCGAACCCACGGTTAGGGACTAGTAAGTCCCACAGATATGCTGAAAAATTACTAATATTAATTAATTTTCGCAGCAACGCCAAAAACGAAGCCAGAATCGGAACCGAAGCAGCTCTCAGCGAAACAGTGATTGTTGTACATAAAGACTACAGTGCATTGTGCTTAATCACCGAGTGTAGAGTTACAACGTTTATTCAGATGCATTTTCTTTTTCTATGTTAAATACTTTTATTAATAATAATAGTGAGTGCTATGACACTTTGTGGTTCGTTATGGCTATACTTAATGGTTATTTACGGAGCCTAGGTGAGTTGAATTTGTATTTAATCTTTCTTTTCTTCTTTTTTAATAATACGTTGCCCCACTCTAGGAGTTTCTCCTGTATTGAGGGTGCGTTTACAAACATTAAAACTCACATACACTTTTATTTTATGAAACTGACAGGAGACCCATATTTTGTATTGATGTTGATTTTTTGTTTTGGTTCAGTGTAAATATTATACTGAGTCGATCTTAGAGCATAAAAGATCTGCTTCGAATCCTGACCAAAGGGAACGTCCATTAATCATGTGAGGCTCGAAAGGGGGGGGGGGGGTTCGGAAAAAACACGAAGAATCATAAGGGGGAGGTATCACGCGAGATTTCTATACCTAAAAGTGGCATGTGACTTTGACTCGCCGACTTTAAATGCAGGTATAAATTAGAATATACCTGTATTTAAAGATAAAATATTCAGAATTTTTATAAGATACAAAAAAATACACGTGATTTTGGGAAGACCAATATCTCACCACGTATCATGGGGGTGGGGGGTAAAAAGTCACTAAAAAATGCCATCACGTGATTAATGGACGACCCTTAACCTATTTCAAATAATTGAAGGGTTTTTTAATTCCTAAATCGAGCTGTGTGTGAATGTAGCCTTTGGCCAATTCGGTTTCAAAGCTTTGAAAGCCTTGAAGTTCGATTGCATAGATTGAATTTGTGTTTCCGATTTTCTAAAAAGTCTATCCAATTTAATTGGTTGTCACATCTCTTGTAATATTGTTTTCGAAACTAGTTTTCGCCTTAAGGTGAAAGCTGCAGGGTAGCCCGCGAAATAAAAATTTTGTTACGTTTTTTCAATATGCAGGTCTGTATCAGCTCGTATGTTGATCAAAATTGATTCGCCACCGTAACTAATATTATATGTATTCACAGAATTATAACGTAATAGTTTTATTTTTAAATAGGTTACATATTTGTTATGGTCGCGAATCATATTTCGATCTAGATACAACAACCTGATGCTGTCCTTCAAATTGCAAAGATGTAAGAAAATTGGAATTTCGCGGTTTACCTCAGCGGGGATGCGCTGAGGTAAACCTTAAAGTCGAGCCAATCTTGTTTAGGGAATGTTGAACAATAATCTAACAATATTTTTTCTTTCTTTCCAGCTTATATGCATCGACAATAAGCAACGCTACGCTCGTATGTTCACGCGTTATCAATTTGACATCTATATAGCTAGATTAAGTATGTACTACCATATAACAATATATATTTATATATTTTTGACATTGTATAAAAATAACGACATTCATCTTGAGAAAATTCAAAATGACATAAAAAAAAACTATTCTGTCGTAGTCTTGGTAGGTTAAGTATTTTTTATCTGTGGCGACTATGGTGCTGCGACATCGACTATCCTCGCATTTTTTTTTTCATCCTCATTCTTGGGAACTCGAGTGACGTGTCTCGAGTTTTTAGCAATAATTTCTATAATAAAACTTGGGTGGGTGTCAATGAGTAATTTTGGGTGTTAATAAGGTTTTGTATGTATAAGTCGGGTTGAATTTAATGTAATATGAACTCATTATTAAATAACTCATTCAAGTTTTTAATCAAAGAGTATTTATTTTGACACTCAGACTCGAGAAAAATTCGCATGAATATCCCTCTAGTTGAAGGTGAGTTACAGTCATACTCGAGTTACCCATCACTCGAGTTACCCCAAATTCAATTGTTTGGATCTCTAGAAAAAAATAAAATATCTTTATGCTGCAATCATAAAAATAAAATGTTTTGTATAATTGTACAGCCGAGTAGTGTCATGTATAAAAATAGTTTAAAAAAATGTATAAATGACAGAAGACTGGAATTTAATTCTGAATTTGCGAGAAAAAATTACAAATGTTGAGAAAATAAGAGATTGGGTAATGCTAACTCGATGTTGAAAATACTTAATGAAATTTTAGTATACTCTTTTTATTTTTTATGTGGACCGTTTGAATTTGGCGATTTTTGTGTGTTTAGGAATTTTTTGAAAGCACGTTTTTGGTTGATAGTATTTAAAATTAAGGCTTTTTTTTAACGCAAAATAAAATCCTACAAATATTTTACTTGATAATTTTGAGCTGTCTTTAAAAACAGCATTTTCTAGACTTTGGCTGAACATCTATTTTGGTTATTTCCAAATACGGTTCATTACCACCTTCTGCCAAGCCTTTTCCCAACCATGTTGGGGCCGTCTTCCAGTCTAACCAGATACAGCTGAATACCAAACACGATTATATATCAATACTAGATTTTGCCCGCGGCTTCGCCCGCGTGGAGGTCATTACACCACGGGAAAAAAAGGTCCCAGTGACCCAGGTCATGGTCTACCCATGTCCCAAATTTCATTGAAATCCGTTCAGCAGATATAGCGTGAAAGGGGAACAAATAAACTCGCTTTCGCATGTTTAATATTAAAGTTGGGATTTAACTAAAATTACTTATTAAAAATAATGCCCTGATTCCTGAAAGTTATTGGTAATTCTGTCATCAAATCATTTATGTAAGATGCTGTGAACAAGCACTTATCATATAAGTTGACTTTGTATTTGTCAGCGAAGGCTTTCAGAAATAAGGTTACGTTTGAAATTCTACTTTACAAAAACGTGATTGAAAAAAATCTTTTAACAAAAATTCGCCGTTATTTAAAACAATCTTCGATAAACGGTTTGCTAGATACTGCCACTTGTATTTATAATATTTAAACTGAGCACACAGTTAATTTAGTACATAACCTTATCGATACGTTGGGATTCAGATAAAACGGTTCTTATACTATGTTCATTTTGAGATGACCAATATGACAGGTAAAATAAACTGCCTTTTACGTGTTCATCTGTGGATAAAAAGCCCACGGCTAAGGTACACACGTGTACTTATCTCGCCTTTGTGAGAAAATATGAGCGGAATCTTCCACTGCGATGTGCGAACAAGGCAAATCTCCGTGCACATCCTATAAGCAGTGAAGGTCGACTTAATAAGATCTTATGAATAACTTTCTTACTTTCAACTTTGAGAGAATTTAGCATTTGTCAGATCAATCACTATAAAATGAACATAATATTTACAGCTTCATAATAATCATTGTGAAGAATGTGAAGAATAAATGGGTAAAAGTGGCTGTATTTCAGTATTTCATAGATGTAAAAAGAAGAAAAATAATAATAAAAAAAAAAAAACATTTAAATATCAGTCTATTTCAAGGCCTTAATAAATAATAAGCTCTACTGCCTGTCAATATACTCGTAGAAAGATATGTAATAGTTTACGCCCCTCATTACATGGGACTAATACTATAACTGTCGAAATGTGGGTGTTACTACACCCTTCTGCCAACCCCTTCGAGAAATACAGGTGTGATGTTATGTTATGACAGATTACACCTGTCAAATAGATAGCAATAATGTCAGAGTCTTTATCATACATAGTTTTGGTGCTATTTTAAATAAAATTGCTTTTTACAACCGTTTTATTTGCATTCCAATGATTTTGATGCGATTTTCAATTGATTCGTGTATTTTTATTACTTGAAAATTGGGTGGAATATCTCTGTGAAATTGACGATTTCGAAGGTAAACAGAGAGAATATTTAAGGCAATATTATACATAAAAAGCAGAATGGATTGAAAATCGTTCCGCCATAAACAATTCGATAATTAAACACTAACTTGCTCAAGTTTTTCTTTATGTATGAGTGTGTATTTGTGGTATGTTCAATGTTGTTAATCCGAATTGAATTTAACAGACAGCGCTTCTAGCGGTGATATACCGTTCTAACAGTTCAAACAGGCAGCGCCGCTAGCGGTTGAATACCGAACTAATAGTACCGACTGACAGCGCCCCCAGTGGTGGGGGCACTGTCTGTGAATTTATTACATTTGACGCCTATACATTTTCGTCTAGATGATAAATGCTTTGAAAATCTTGCCAGATATCTGTTTGGTTCATATTTCGTGTTTGTACTGAGCGTTTACCAAATATGATTTAAAATAAATAAAATTGAAGTTGTTTTTCTTGCAAAGGTCAACAAAGGCAGAATCGTGGTGTAAAAATACTTATATTAAAATTGTATTTTTAATGAATTATCGTTCGTATTTACAAGCTTTGATCTTGTTCAACTTGGTAGTATGTCAAGATCGAACTTCCTTTTGGCCTATCTAGGTGAAGCTTTCTGTATACAACCCCTTCCGATGTTCTTATTGAAAACGTTCAGATTACTTTACGTATCGATAAATAAATAAATATACTGTCTCTGTGCATTCAATTCGGATATAATACCTAGCTAATAAATATTAAAATATATATTTAAAATATTGTGTAAAGGATTCGTATAAGGAATGCTGGTGTGCGAAAAGGCTCTTTTAATTTTTTTTCTAGTGATTAAGTGTGCTTTTATTTTTATTTTTTTGTTGTACACTGTGTCCGTGGTATGTCTATACAAAAAACTAAAAAGAAATAGAAAAAAAAATGGCTGCTTCTTATCGATCACGTCGATAGCACTTCAGCTTTGACCGTTACTCTTCAAAAAACATTGTAAAGTTCTCAAAAACCAGCTTTTTTAACATTTTCGACTGAAACATGCTTGTGTTATTATAAATATTTTTATAAGGCATACCGCGCACTCATTGCGATTCTGTTTAATAATATATATAACTACATTAGGATTATGAATAAAAAAAATAAAAAAACAAGTAGTTTGCTTAGATCGCTTCCAAACCCGACGAGATAGTTCCTATACGGTTATTAATTATTGTTCTTTTTAAGGTTTTACTAAAAATTGTTGACATGAAAACCTTGGCTACACCTGTCTGAAATTAGGTGCAAGATTGTAAGGGACGGCAAATAAAATGTACGACGTATTTTTTTTTTTACAATCTTGTGTTACCAACTGTTTTAGTAGGAGCAAACGCGACTGCTGAGCAAATGGACCTAGATTTTATGTTCAAATTGGTCAAGTGTTTTTAGTTAAAACCTATCATTCAAAATGGCGTTTATACGGCCCAATGATGTATGTATTTTTCTTTGCCTCTCTGTAATGTAGGCAAGAATTTATGGCTTATGATTTTCAATTAAAAATGCTATGAATTAGCAAGGCTTTTTTGTGTCAATACGGATCCATTTCTTTTCTCCCGTCCTTTAAAGTAGATGCATTATAATTATTGTTTACCATAGATAATTTTGTATTTCATTGTATCGAAACAAATTAGTATTGAAGCGATCGAGAGCCGACGTGTTATATTTATACGCGGGCACAAAATTGGTCTTTTTTGACGTTGAAAACTCCGATTTGAAATGAAATTCTTCAGTATAGTAGTCTCTTGGAAAATAATAATTATTTTAAAGTTATCTTATTCTAATTTGTTTTCTTATTTTAGGGTTGTATGGATTCTTATCCGATTGCATTTTTGCTGATTTATGGCATCATTAAATATGTTTTATTTTTTTCTCGTCGAAGCGACGTCTTAATAGACATAATTGGATAAACTTTTGAGAATAATTCCGAACTACAAAACAAATATGGGATTTTTTCAGTTGCCCCTAAAGTGACACAAGCGCCTTTTTCTATCAAAATTAAACTAATCTGGATTGCAAGCTATAGTAGTTGATATTCATAACGAAAAATCACTGGATTAATTCCGCCAATCACCGTTCAATTTTGTTTTTAAAATGGCGATGTCAGCTGTCATAATTTTAATTAGAGTCACAATACAGCTGTATACTTTGGAGTTTCATCTAGTATATACTTCTATAGTGTGATACCCTAGCTGTAGCTTCGCTCACGTGGTATTAGTAATGTTAAAATCGCCTCCACGTGTGGAGATAGTTGGGCGCTCCTTGAACAGTCAACCTCGCTAACACCGATACGAGAGTTACACTGAAATAAATGTTTGCATAACTGTTAACAAAGAAACTGAACCACCTAGTTCGGTTTATTATTTATTTCAGTGTACAAGTAAGTGATAGAATTTATTCGATATTTTGTTACTGCGCATTTTGCTCCCCCCTATGACATGGGACTTAAAACATAACTGCTGAAATGTGGGTGTCATTTTTACCAGTATTTGACAGAAAGGTGTCAAAAAAACGCTCTTTTATTGGGACAGCCGTGATTGTGTGATCGTTCACCACCTCCAAAACCGTAGTTTAATTGAAATGGCGTAGGAGAAATATTATTCGGAATGATTCCTAAGAGTTTCACGGAAAGTTTCCCGCGTATAAATATAACGTCATGAAATTCTTATGGCGGGATAATCGTTAAGTTGTTTTTTAAGTTCATTCGTTGCAATTTTTTTTTCTTATTGTAAGCGCGCCAAAGGTGTTGAAGACAAGTGTTAAGAAACACTTAGGTTTACTGTATAAATGAAAAATATAAAAAAAATATCTTGCTAATAAACTAAGGCTTGGTAATTATTATTGAAACTGTGCAAAATGGCGGGTAGACGAAACATTTTGATACTTGAAAATGTTAAAACTATTTGTCTATTTGCCATAGTGCAGAGTGAACATAAAGTAGGTTCAATATCTCCAGTGCATTCAATTTTTAGTTTGTCAATTTTCTTTTCGGTAAATCTTTGGTTGTTGTAAAATAATATTAAAAAAAAAATTGCGTAGAAGTTTCAAAAAAATTAGTCAATGTAGGTAGGGTTAGTTCAGAAATTAAGTGAAAATTGTTTTTTTTTTTAAGATTTGCTTCGTCGAGTGACGTAGACAGTTGTATGTAACGATTTTTAAAAGAAATTTGCATTTTAGCTATCACTGTCTTGTCGCAAGACGCGGTAAGTAAGGCTGTAAGTTAAATATACATATTATATTTGAAGTAAATAAATTAATAATAAAACCACACTTGGGGCTTTTATTTTTTACCCTTATTCCCTTAGTAGAAATACTGCACTGAGTACTTACTTTCAATAGCCTTGCCGCTTGCTGCGAATCCTGGCTACTCTTCACGATGTCTACTGCTGCAGTATTGCCATAATAAACACTATGCCAACCGGACTGTTCTTTAGAAGTGTCACCGTGAAAACTTAGGCAAAGTGAGCTGTCGAAAGTGTCAATCCTTTCCCTTGGAATGACAGATAGGATAAGTTTTGACGGTAAGATTTTCACAGAATAGACCGGCTGGGTTTCGCTGTGAAACCCAGTATGATGTACATTTTCGTAGTAAATGTGATGAAATTGCTAGAAAAGTGGTGCAGGTGATTGCTGATGGATGGCTACAGAAGATCAGTCCCGTACGGTATATCGAATTACCCTTGAACGATATAACTGTCTACAGAAAGCATGGTTCACCGACGAACGGTAATACGAGAAAACTATTAGTCGATACCATTATTTAGCGGCAGCACGTTTCGCCGAATAACGCTACATAGAATGAATGGTTGGCCGATACCAAGATTTGCCGATGTCATGGTTCGCCGGAACACGCTTGAACTAAATAATCCTTTATCGATAGCAGTTGCATGACAATGGGATCGTGTTGGTATGACTGCATTTATAAAAATAGCAGACTTTGGCCCCAGAGCGTATATACATTCTTTGCCAGATTGAATCATTTGGGTTAGGTTAGGTTAGAACAGTGACCATTAACGGCCCGCCAGGTCCCCTCTATTGTTGGTAAATTCAGTTACCAAAACAAAAACTCTTCATCAATATCCAATTTAACTAAATTACTATACGTTTAAATACTACCCTTCAATAAATTACAATTTTGTATCTAATTTTATATTTTTTTTTGCTGATCTCATTATGTGTCATATTTTTTTTGTTGCAATCGATAAAGCAAACTGCTATCGATAAAGGATTATTTAGTTCAAGCGTGTTCCGGCGAACCATGACATCGGCAAATCTTGGTATCGGCCAACCATTCATTCTATGTAGCGTTATTCGGCGAAACGTGCTGTCGCTAAATAATGGTATCGACTAATAGTTTTCTCGTATTACCGTTCGTCGGTGAACCATGCTTTCTGTAGACAGTTATATCGTTCAAGGGTAATTCGATATACCGTACGGGACTCACAGAAGATATACTGCGCTGATCACAAATATGTTTATAGAGGTTGTGGTATTTTGCTATTCTAAACCACATCCTTATTATATTTATACCTATATTTACCTTTGAATGGGCTACTATGTCCATCAAATCTTGTTAAGGCTCCGTGCACGAAAAAACCCCTTTTCGTCAACTTCTTATCTAATTGTGAGAAAGCTTGAAATAATTGAAACGTTAAGTGTATGTAACTATAGAAGTACAGTTTTCGTGGTGCTAAACCATTCGTGTCAGTCACACAGCACCTGTTAATAGTTTCATAATTTTTGTGCTCTCGAAAATATAGTATATTGCGCCTTTGATTTATTCAATGAAGATATTATATAATCATAATATAAAAATTTGATTTTATCTCAAGGATAGCTGAAGCCCAGTGTGTCATTTTTAAATTTCTTGATATGGTTTGCAAAATAATAGGAAAAAATACATAATGACTGGGTTTTTAAAAAAATTCAACATTATTTTTCTGCTATATTTTGTATCGAAGTTGAAAAAATTGCTTCCCCCACATGCAAGTAGACCATACAATAATGTTGATTATATTTTTTAATTTTCAAAATCAATAAAAGTAGTGTCTTGTAAAAAGATGAACAAACGTCAGTCTCGCGTCATTTTTCGGAAAACTTGTTGCGAATATTAGTGATTTTCCATGAATACTTAATCTATTTGAAAAACCCCTTTCCGCCACATGCTAAACAAAGAACTCGACATTTCAAATCACAAATAATCATGTTAAATTTCTTTTTCCCTTTCTCACAACCAATGAACAAAATTGATCAAAATCAGCCGATTTCGTGCACGGATGAAGCATTGATTTTGTAACAAAATATTAAATAATTAACGAAATTTGTTCGAAAACCTTTATAATAACGGTTAAGGTTACATAGAAAATTATCCGGTTTCCGAGCCGTGGTGGTAATGGCCACGATTTACGAGTTGCAGGTCGTGGGTTCGACCCCAGCGGGCATTTTATTTTGTATAAATAATTTCATCACCACTGCTCTTAAAAACTGTGAAGGAAAACATCGTGAGGCAACCGGCATGTCCTAGAGCCAAAAATTCGCCGACATGTGACATCTACCAACCCGCACTGGGCCCGCGTGGTGGAGTACGGTTCACTCGCTCTCACAGAGAGGAGGCCTGTGTTCCAGCAGTACAGTAATTTCTATTATTTATCCTCTCTTTTCCCCCTCTTTTCTCCCTTTGTCCCGTGTGGTGCCAGACGTAAAGAATAGCACCATCACATTTCTAAAAAGGCGACTAAGGGACTTACAAGAGAATGAGCAGCAGCGTTCTCTATGCATTTTAACACCATACTGCGGTCGCCAACCCGCCTGCCAAGCGTGGCGATTATGGCAACCCCCCCTTTGGGGGAGGCCTATGTCCAGCAGTGGACGTTTTTCGGCTGAAATGATGATGAATGATCCTCTCTTTTATACTTATATTTCAGAGCGCAAGAAGCTTGGAATCGGCCAGTCTCAAGAGATGAGAACGCTGTTCAGATTCTGGTCGTTCTTCCTACGAGATCACTTCAACCGCACCATGTATAATGAATTCAGGTAAGTTATTTAATGATGACTTTTTACATTTTTATGCATAGTTTCTGCCGCAACATGCACCGCGGAAGCATTCACAACAAGTAATGGCTACAAAAAAGCCATTTTGGACTTGTTGTGTTAAAGTGGTATCCTGGAATCGTTTTCTAGATCAGGTAATCCCTAATTCAGAGCCGCTAACCCGTCATACTTTTCATACAAACGCTTGTACGTGATTATGGCGTTGTAACACATCTTTCTATGAATTTTTAGTACTAATAGGTATCTTGTGCACTGTATCTAGGTTTCTATGAAATTAAAAAATAACAATTTGCAGAAACAAATTCAGTATAAGCCAGCAAAAATCTGCTTTTTTGCACAATTTTTACCTGAACTCTGCCCGTTCATATTGTACTCATAAATTGTAGAAAACCTCATTTATTTTACAAACTTGTAAGGGTTACTCAAAAACACGTATTTCCTTTAAAACTATATCTAGTTTTTAAAATGATTGACATCATCAGGTCGGCGTTTCCTATCTGATTACTCTGAGAAGAAAGGCCGAAACAAACTCAGAGGTCACAGTCTCTTTTAAAGTCTCTTATAATCTTGGTCAGACCATGTGAAGACCATGTAGATTGGTGCCTGAAATGGTATTTTGATGAAAGAACCATACAGAGTATATTTTGTTTCTTAACTCTCTAGGTTCATAAAATCCTACTGAATGATTATTTCAGCAATAGTCATTCAATAGGATTTTACGAAGAGAGTTGGTTGTATTGCGGATTCTAATGATTAAAATTCTGTAAAGCCATATTTGTTACGGCCGCGAATCATATTTAGATCAACATACAACCTGTTACTGACCTGCAAATTGCAAAAACTTAAACCCCTTAATAGCAAATTGGCTTGCTCCTTTTAAAAGAAACGATTTGAAAAAGGCGGCGATAATCGTGCCATCTCACTCCAACATTATACTGTGCAAGTCTAGGGCATGGCTCCTTTGTTTGGCCGCCATTTTCAATTCGTTTCTTCAATGGTGTGGGTTATAAACTGGCGAAACTTCAGAGTACCATAAACCTCTGTCTACCTCTTCTGGGAACAAAGGCGTGATATTACTAATATATCCCTATAACTTACAGGAAACTAGCCAACGAGGACGCTACCGCCGGCTTCCGCTACGGCCTGGAATGCCTGTTCCGTTTCTACTCGTACGGGCTCGAGCGGAAGTTGCGCCCCGAGCTGTACCAGCACTTCCAGATTGAGACCATGGCTGACTACGAAAACGGTAAGACAATAAATTATTACCTTTGCATTGTTCCCACTGTACCGTGATGAGTTTTTTAAGGGTCCGTACCTCGAAAGGTAACAACGGAATCCTTATAGAATCATTCTCGTCTGTCTGTCACAGCAGATTTCCTCCGAATCTACTGGACCGATTAAGTTAAAATTTGGTACAACACGAACGTGTAACATAAATAAATGTATTTTGAATATGATGGTCACTAATGGGGGGCAAAGGAGAAACGTAATACGAATAAACGTATTTTCTTTCTTTCTTCTTTTCTGTCTAAAACAATTCAATTTTTTTTTTAATCATTTTGTCGAGTGTTTGCGTGACTTCGTATCTATTGGTTTTACTGAACTGCATGTGTAGTTGTGACGTAGGGACAAACTGGTGGAACTGGACACACCGGGTTCCGGGTAATATGTAATTTTTAACCCGGGGTCCGCTGCGCCATGTTTTCGTGTTTTAAAGAAATATAAACATCCGAATTGATTAATTTATTTTTAATATGGGGTTCACTTTTGGGGGATTAATAAAAAAAAACAAGTTTCTGTGACATTAAATGAAAGGACTGGTTACGAGGATTAAAAAAAAAAAGTTATTAAAGAAAAACCATCAATTTATGGTCCGGATAGTGTCATTGGTTGCTTTTTATCCGAAAATATGCACTGCTCCTGTGCTCCGCGGAAGCAAAACAACTGAAACAGTTAGAATTTAAACTACAAGCACACCGGGGCCCTGCAAGTGGAGCCCAAGCTAATGGGATTCCTAGAAAACTTCCAGAGCATCGAAGACTTTAGAGTGCTGGAGGTGAGTTGAAGGATCTTAATCATTGGGTACTGGGCATACTTTTTTTTGATACATCTATAACGCAGATAGCACACCTCCGCCGCGAAAACATAGCAGCTAAACCGCAATAGTTCAATTGTACTTGTTCGCGTCATGTTCTGCTATTTAATCAACATACAACCTGACACAGATCTGCAAATTGCAAAAAAACTGAAGAAAATTTGAATTTCGCGGGCTACCTTAGCGCATCCCCCTTAAAATGCCAAAATTACTCCTCATTGAACGTGACGGTAATTGTTTATTTAGGGCGATAGCCCCTCAAATAAATAAATTAATGGGTGCTAAGTTTCGACCACTTGTCTGTACGTCGAGACCTCGCTACATATGTTTCGTTGAATCGAGGTAACGACAGAATTTACTTAGCACTTGAATTTCTTCCTAACATCAATATTTCCCAGGAACGAATAATAACAAAATATATAACCGCGCAGTTTAACGAGACGTTCTGGGGAGGAGAAGATATCCTAATCATCGCGTCCAAACTTTATTTTGTAAATGTGTATGTGCACTTATGTAATGAGAACACGCGAATCAGTAACCGGCAACGTACAAGTCTTCTATAAAGACCAGCACTATGATAGCTTGGTCACGATCGAAGTTGAACAATACAACAGTAACCTTCAAACTCTAACGCCGGAATCAACTAACTCCAAAACACCAGAACATGCCGAAAACGTAGTTAATCAGTACAGCATACGCGAGGTGTCACTCCTAGATAGTCGTGACGAGTGGTCAGAAGTCCGAAAGTCTGACAACCAGTCTTACGAGTGACTGGGTTCTGCGGGTTAGATAGGCAGTCGCTTCATGTAAAATACTGGTATTCAGCTGCGTCCAGTTAGACTGGAAGCTGAAGACTGTTAATTTTTTCTACCGATCTCATTATTTTGTAAAAATAGTACATTGTGATACAACGGTGGAAATTAGGTTATTAATGACACGACTTTGCAATAACCTACACACCCGTGTATCACACGACGTTTTCCAATACATTTGCGGGAAATAGTAAAAAACAAATCAAAGAATATATTAAAATTTTCAGAAAATGGCGCGTTTTTGCAACTTGACAATTTTTTTATTTACAACGGAAACAGCCTATACAGCCTATTCGATTTTTGACAAATGTTGATGTAAAAGTAATTAAATTAAAATTTGTAATTAAATATTATATATTAAAGAACCATTTAAAAGACTTTTGAAAATTCAATGCTAAGACGTACGGACTCATTCATTTTTCCTCGTATAAAATCTATCCCATTTTATTCTATGTACGAAAATTCCTTGCTAAACTAAATTTTTTAATTGTCTTATAAATTTAAAACTAATGATAGAGCTCGTAAACAAAAGTCACAACCGCGTAACAGAAAGATGCCTATGCAAAAGATTTAATTTTCGAATCACTATTATAGCCTCTGAGAGTACGCCATGTTTAACAACTGTGTTGAAAGAAGTGTTTTACTAACGACAGTTCCCCTCCCAGCCACAACTGAACGAGCTGCTGGCGGCGCAGGGCGCGCGCGCCCCCGGCCGCGGCCCGCACGCGCGGCCCTACGACCGCACGCGCTCCGTGTCCGAGTCCGACCGCGCCGCAGCGGCCAGCAGGAACAACAGGTTCCTTGTGCACATACTCCTTTTGCTCCGTCTACGTTCATACACCAGGGGGCGATCGCTTTATTGGTTTGATCTATCTACGCTTTGGCTGTCCTGGACAAGGGAGCAGCCAGGATATTATTATACATACCAACATTAATAGAATATTAAAACCGTTTTCTATGACATAGATACTCCTCTCAACCTCGTTCCGGACACATTCCGCTGAAATATGAGTGGTATCCTCTACTTTATCACACTCAGAACAATTGGGCGAAAACTAAACCACAACCAAAAACGTTACTAACTCTATATGATGTTTCTGGTACCAGAAATTTTAACAGAAAAGTTTAGTAAACATTGGTCATGTCAAATTTGAAAATACTATTTCTCAAATTGAACTTTTTCAAAGTTCCAACTCAAAAGTCTGATAAAAAAAAAATTGCCAGTTTTTTATTGACTATTCTAGATACCAAATCTAGTCTTAACTCAATACTGGACTCTTTTTGCTTGGACGCCCACATTATGTATTCCTAGGGCGTCCTCGCGGCGTTTCCACTCACGCCTTGTAAATACCTTTTGTTAATCACCTTTCATTCATCCTCTCAACATGAACTATATCTGAAAAGAGGGTTTTACATAGATCCTGTCCATTACAATCATAGATTTGTATTATGGATGTATGTTTCACTTAGCACCATCATAAACAAACCAATGAAACTCATTGTAATAGTTTTGTACAATCAACATCAAAAATCGATAAATACTTTAGTATTTTGAGATTTACTAACATTGATTCCATTTTTTGTTTATTTAGAAAACAATATATTATTAGGTATATACAACTTAAAGCCAAAATATTTTGTTAATACATGAATAAATTAAATATTATAAGAAGAAGAAAACACAATTAATACAGTGTTAATACGTATGGGAAGACAGTGTAGGCCCATCAACAAGTACCAGGTACTTCACAAAATAGAAAATGGTCTAGAAACCTACAGTCTATTAAGCCTACCAACGTTCTCACATCCACAAAATATTTAATAAAAAAAGCTATATAAAATATTTTTTAAATAATATTGTATGGCGTTGTGTCATACTACTGTATCTACCCTCACTCACACACACTACCCCTCCAGCAGTAAGTACGTGGGCGGCAGCCGCCCCCCCACCAGCAACAGCAACAGCAACAGCAACAACAACCGCGGCCGCGCCGGCTCCTGCGGCGCACAGAGCGTCGTCGCTAATGCTAGGCCTAGACGTGAGTACAATTTACTTATTTAAAACGGATCAGAATGTTGGCCAAATAGCACATACGAAACTCTTCACTGTACGTGATCCGACACACTCTTGGCCGGTTGTATTCATGGATGCACTGACTGACGGTGAACGAAAAATTTACAAGTTGGTGATCCGCCATCGCATAGCATAATGCTGCTACCCTATGCGAGACAGAGCCGGGGAGCACTGTATTTTAGCGACAGCCGACGTTGACGTGAGAATGTCGAGCGGCACATCATACAGGGAGATACAAATTTAAAAAAAAGGCGAGCCTTCAAGTAATCCCATACGATGTGTAACATCTGACATCTCACCTTGGTAATAGCAACAGAAATTACCCCCTCTACTTACGATCTATACAGTGTGTCTTGATAATGTGCACATATTGAAATGAGGGAAACTTAGCTTAATTTTATCGACGGGAAAAATATATTAAAACAATTCAATGTTTTATAGCATTTTTTTCATTCTTGTTCGCTGCTGTGACCCCTGTGTAAACAAATAGGTATAAGTTTTAAACTAAACGATCTATCACAATGAAACCAACTCAGTAATGACTGGAAATAATAGGGCGTCTTCATAAAATAAAAACTAAATAAAAAACTCGTCCTTAATTGTGAATTATGGTGATTTTAAGGCAAAAATCTGATATTTTTTCATACATTTTTACAATAATTGTAAAATATCTCAATAAAAGTCCTGATTACCTACCCTTATTATTCCTTTAATTTATTCTCCATCGTATCAGCTTTCTAAAATTAAAAATATCATGTTTATTATTCAATCACAACGTTTCCTATCAACTGTTAAAGAAAGTCCTTGCACTCGGCTACGTACTTTACTTTAGCAGGTAGAGATCCTTTTTTTGCCGTCGATATAATTAAGCTTAGTTTCCCTCATTTCGATATGTGCTCATTATGAAGACTCACACTGTACAGTACTAACTAATTCTATGCTCAATCTGTCACTTCCGTCTCTTTTCACGAAATCACTACCACAGAAAGCGAGAAGAACACACACATCAATAAAATAAATATACTTCTGCTATCAATTTTTAAGTCTCGAAGCCGATCTATGCTGGTCGCTTTTCTGTTGAGCAAAATAGGCCGCACGTAAATCTAGTATAAACTGGGCTCTTAGTCTATTGAAACTTCGTATTACGCTAGGCCAGCTCAAGGTCAAAGGGTCAAGGGTCAATAACCAGCGTTTAACGTTCCCACAGCTGGGACACAGACCTCCTCTCTGTGAGAGGGAGTGGGCGGTCATCCACCACTGGGATCAGTGCGCGTTGGTGGATGTCACATGTCTTCGAATTTTGGGTTCTAGGACATGCCGATTCCCTCACGATGTTTTCCTTCACCGTTTTGAGAGCAGTGGTGATGAAATAATTTACACAAAGTGCCTGACTGGGTTCGAACCCACGGTTAGGGACTAGTAAGTCCCACAGATATGCTAAAAATTACTAATTTTAATTAATTTTCGCAGCAACGCCAAAAACGAAGCCAGAATCGGAACCGAAGCAGCTCTCAGCGAAACAGTGATTGTTGTACATAAAGACTACAGTGCATTGTGCTTAATCACCGAGTGTAGAGTTACAACGTTTATTCAGATGCATTTTCTTTTTCTATGTTAAATACTTTTATTAATAATAATAGTGAGTGCTATGACACTTTGTGGTTCGTTATGGCTATACTTAATGGTTATTTACGGAGCCTAGGTGAGTTGAATTTGTATTTAATCTTTCTTCTCTTTCTTTTCTTCTTTTTTAATAATACGTTGCCCCACTCTAGGAGTTTCTCCTGTATTGAGGGTGCGTTTACAAACAATAAAACTCACATACACTTTTATTTTATGAAACTGACAGGAGTCCCATATTTTGTATTGATGTTGATTTTTTGTTTTGGTTCAGTGTAAATATTATACTGAGTCGATCTTAGAGCATAAAAGATCTGCTTCGAATCCTGACCTAAGGGAACGTCCATTAATCATGTGAGGCTCGAAAGGGGGGGGAGGGGGGGTTCGGAAAAAACACGAAGAATCATAAGGGGGAGGTATCACGCGAGATTTCCAAACCTAAAAGTGGCATGTGACTGACTCGCCGACTTTAAAGGCAGGTATAAATTAGAATATACCTGTATTTAAAGATAAAATATTCAGAATTTTTATAAGATACAAAAAAATACACGTGATTTTGGGAAGACCAATATCTCACCATGGGGGTGGGGGTAAAAAGTCACTAAAAAATGGCATCACGTGATTAATGGACGACCCTTAACCTATTTCAAATAATTGAAGGGTTTTTTAAATTTCTAAATCGAGCTGTGTGTGAATGTAGCCTTTGGCCAATTCGGTTTCAAAGCTTTGAAAGCCTTGAAGTTCGATTGCATAGATTGAATTTGTGTTTCCGATTTTCTAAAAAGTCTATCCAATTTAATTGGTTGTCACCAATGATGTATAAAACTATAGATACGTTGTCCGCACTCTAAAATGGCAACATGAAATGAAGCCAATTGGCCACATTGCGCTCAGTCACGCACCAACCTGTCGCGCGACGCTACGTTTGTTTTTAATTTATATCGTGTGTGAAAACCTGTGCAAAATATAAAGAAAACATGCCGTCGTGTGTTTTCAGAGGATGTACAAATTATACCCCAAAAGTTAAAGACAAAAATGTTTACGCGTATAAGTAGTTATCTAGTATTTTCGCCGTTTTTAAGCGCCGAGATGTTTGTTGATAACGTGTCTATATATAATACGTCATTGGTTGTCACATCTCTTGTAATATTGTTTTCGAAACTAGTTTTCGCCTTAAGGTGAAAGCTGCAGGGTAGCCCGCGAAATAAAAATTTTGTTACGTTTTTTCAATTTGCAGGTCTGTATCAGCTCGTATGTTGATCAAAATTGATTCGCCACCGTAACTAATATTATATGTATTTACAGAATTATAACGTAATAGTTTTATTTTTAAATAGTTTACATATTTGTTATGGTCGCGAATCATATTTCGATCTAGATACAACAACCTGATGCTGTCCTTCAAATTGCAAAGATGTAAGAAAATTGGAATTTCGCAGTTTACCTCAGCGGGGATGCGCTGAGGTAAACCTTAAAGTCGAGCCAGTCTTGTTTAGGGAATGTTGAACAATAATCTAACAATATTTTTTCTTTCTTTCCAGCTTATATGCATCGACAATAAGCAACGCTACGCTCGTATGTTCACGCGTTATCAATTTGACATCTATGTAGCTAGATTAAGTATGTACTACCATATAACAATATATATTTATATATTTTTGACATTGTATAAAAATAACGACATTCATCTTGAGAAAATTCAAAATGACATAAAAAAAAACTATTCTGTCGTAGTCTTGGTAGGTTAAGTATTTTTTATCTGTGGCGACTATGGTGCTGCGACATCGACTATCCTCGCATTTTTTTTTTCATCCTCATTCTTGGGAACTCGAGTGACGTGTCTCGAGTTTTTAGCAATAATTTCTATAATAAAACTTGGGTGGGTGTCAATGAGTAATTTTGGGTGTTAATAAGGTTTTGTATGTATAAGTCGGGTTGAATTTAATGTAATATGAACTCATTATTAAATAACTCATTCAAGTTTTTAATCAAAGAGTATTTATTTTGACACTCAGACTCGAGAAAAATTCGCATGAATATCCCTCTAGTTGAAGGTGAGTTACAGTCATACTCGAGTTACCCTCACTCGAGTTACCCTCACTCGAGTTACCCTCACTCGAGTTACCCCAAATTCAATTGTTTGGATCTCTAGAAAAAAATAAAATATCTGTATGCTGCAATCATAAAAATAAAATGTTTTGTATAATTGTACAGCCGAGTAGTGTCATGTATAAAAATAGTTTAAAAAATGTATAAATGACAGAAGACTGGAATTTAATTCTGAATTTGCGAGAAAAAATTACAAATGTTGAGAAAATAAGAGATTGGGTAATGCTAACTCGATGTTGAATATACTTAATGAAATTTTAGTATACTCTTTTTATTTTTTATGTGGACCGTTTGAATTTGGCGATTTTTGTGTGTTTAGGAATTTTTTGAAAGCACGTTTTTGGTTGATAGTATTTCAAACTAAGGCTTTTTTTTAACGCAAAATAAAATCCTACAAATATTTTACTTGATAATTTTGAGCTGTCTTGTGTTACCAACTGTTTTAGTAGGAGCAAACGCGACTGCTGAGCAAATGGACCTAGATTTTATGTTCAAATTGGTCAAGTGTTTTTAGTTAAAACCTATCATTCAAAATGGCGTTTATACGGCCCAATGATGTATGTATTTTTGTTTGCCTCTCTGTAATGTAGGCAAGAATTTATGGCTTATGATTTTCAATTAAAAATGCTATGAATTAGCAAGGTTTTTGTGCCAAACGGATCCATTTCTTTTCTCCCGTCCTTTAAAGTAGATGCATTATAATTAATGTTTACCATAGATAATTTTGTATTTCATTGTATCGAAACAAATTGAAGCGATCGAGAGCCGGCGTTTATACGCGGGCACAAAATTGGTCTTTTTTGACGTTGAAAACTCCGATTTGAAATGAAATTCTTCAGTATAGTAGTCTCTTGGAAAATAATAATTATTTTAAAGTTATCTTATTCTAATTTGTTTTCTTATTTTAGGGTTGTATGGATTCTTATCCGATTGCATTTTTGCTGATTTATAGCATCATTAAATATGTTTTATTTTTTTCTCGTCGAAGCGACGTCTTAATAGACATAATTGGATAAACTTTTGAGAATAATTCCGAACTACAAAACAAATATTGGATTTTTTCAGTTGCCCCTAAAGTGACACAAGCGCCTTTTTCTATCAAAATTAAACTAATCTGGATTGCAAGCTATAGTAGTTGATATTCATAACGAAAAATCACTGGATTAATTCCGCCAATCACCGTTCAATTTTGTTTTTAAAATGGCGCTGTCAGCTGTCATAATTTTAATTAGCGTTCACAATACAGCTGTAAACTTCGGAGTTTCATCTAGTATATACTTCTATAGTGTGATACCCTAGCTGTAGCTTCGTTCACGTGGTATTAGTAATGTTAAAATCGCCTCCACGTGTGGCGATAGTTGGGCGCTCCTTGAACAGTCAACCTCGCTAACACCAAAACGAGAGTTACTTACACTGAAAGAAATGTTTGCATAACTGTTAACAAAGTAACTGAAACACCTAGTTCGGTTTATTATTTATTTCAGTGTATAAGTTAATGATAGAATTTATTCGATATTTTGTTACTGTGAACTAGAAATAAAGTCTTTTCTAGGAAATACATAAGACTAATATAATAGTCAATCCATTTTGCTCCCCCCTATGACATGGGATTTAAAACATAACTGCTGAAATGTGGGTTTCATTTTTACCAGTATTTGACAGAAAGGTGTCAAAAAAACGCTCTTTTATTGGGACAGCCGTGATTGTGTGATCGTTCACCACTTCCAAAACCGTAGCTTAATTGAAATGGCGTAGGAGAAATATTATTCGGAATGATTCCTAAGAGTTTCACGGAAAGTTTCCAGCGTATAAATATAACGTCATGAAATTCTTATGGCGGGATAATCGTTAAGTTGTTTTTTAAGTTCATTCGTTGCAATTTTTTTTTCTTATTGTAAGCGCGCCAAAGGTGTTGAAGACAAGTGTTAAGAAACACTTAGGTTTACTGTATAAATGAAAAATAAAAAAAAAATATCTTGCTAATAAACTAAGGCTTGGTAATTATTATTGAAACTGTGCAAAATGGCGGGTAGACGAAACATTTTGATACTTGAAAATGTTAAAACTATTTGTCTATTTGCCATAGTGCAGAGTGAACATAAAGTAGGTTCAATATATCCAGTGCATTCAATTTTTAGTTTGTCTTTTTTTTTTTGTAAATCTTTGGTTGTTGTAAAATAATATTTAAAAAAAATTGCGTAGTAGTTTCAAAAAAATTTGTCAATGTAGGTAGGGTTAGTTCAGAAATTAAGTAAAAATTGTTTTTTTTTTAAGATTTGCTTCGTCGAGTGACGTAGACAGTTGTATGTAACGATTTTTAAAAGAAATTTGCATTTTAGCTATCACTGTCTTGTCGCAAGACGCGGTAAGTAAGGCTGTAAGTTAAATATACATATTATATTTGAAGTAAATAAATTAATAATAAAACCACACTTGGGGCTTTTATTTTTTACCCTTATTCCCTTAGAAATACTTCTCTGAGTACCTACTTTTAGCCTTGCTGCTTGCATTCATAACATGAGGTTCTGGTTTCGAATGCCAGCTACTCTTCACAATGTCTGCTGCTGCAGTATTGCCATAATAAACACTATGCCAACCAAACTGTTTCTCACCGTGAAAACTTAGGCAAAGTGACCTGTCAAAAGTGTCAATCCCTTACCTAGCATCAGTTGGAATGACACATAGGAAAAGTTTTGACGGTAAGATTTTCACAGAATAGACCGGCTGGGTTTCGCTGTGAAACCCAGTATGATGTACATTTTCGTAGCAAGTAAATGTGATGAAATTGTTAGAAAAGTGGTGCAGGTGATAGCTGATGAATGGATACAGAAGATATACTGCGCTGATCATAAATATGGTAAAGTTCCCCCATTTTCTAAAGTTCACTCATCCTCCATAGAGAAAAGGGAGGTTCCTTCGACCAGACGGGTGTTGTGTCTGGTGGGTTACTGCCCGAATTGATGATGTTACATTATTATATACCAGTCGCGCGCTAAACTCTGCTTGCGCGATGCAGGATTTGTGTGACGTCAGGTCTCTGATGCATAGTTCGCATGTGGCGCTGTAGATGCCGCTACATGTTAATTGGGCTAAGACGCAGATATATGCCAGTGACCTTGAGTGATTAGCTTGAGCTCACGCAACGCGTCATACGTTCAGCCAGTAATAGGGCTCGCCCATCAAGGAGCGCTGTCCCCAATTTGACGCATTAAAAATTTATTATACACAAAACAAAAGGTATTTTAATAAAACGCGTATACTAAAAGATCAATAATTAAATTATCTTTAAATTGGTGAAGGTTTCAGAAAAATACGCTTGGTAGATTTTGCGCCATTCTCAGTTTTTTTTCCGCGTTAGACATAACTTTACAAATTAATTTCACTATGTAGGTAAGTAATACAAACATAATCTAAAATATTCGTATATTAAGTTATTGAGAAAGTGCTCTAATTGAACATATTTTATTTTTCAAATCATTAACACTACTCGTTTAGACGTGATCTTCAGTGTAAAATCATTAAAAGTCGGTTATCGTCGCCATTAAACACCGAACGAAGATGGCCATCTTTTTGTTAAAGTGACGACCTTTTTTTTCACTACCTACAAGACTAACAAGGAAAGCTTGCCACGTCAGGGTCTGTGTTCGATTCTCAGGTCGTGCAGTGTTATTGAGTTTTTCGATTAGGAATTTCTCAGTAGCTGCCTGGGGGCCTAAAATGGACGCTTTGGCAGAATCATAATAATGATAATATCAAAAAAAAAAAAACAAAATCATATTAAAATGGTCACAATCTGACAATTCATAATAATAATATGATCTGCGTACAATAATTCCAAACCCGCAATTCATCAGTTTGACAGATTTTTTTAAGGAGATTCGTAAAATGGTCCACAAAATGAATTGAAGTCTAATGTCAAATAGCAGCTGTCAAACACATGGATTGCGGGTTAAGAATTTTTACGCAGATCATAGTGAATATTGAATTGTCAGTTTGTGACCATTTTACGAATTTTAATATGATTCAGAATAATACTTATTATCATATTATGATTCTGTCAAAGAATCTATATTAGTCCCCCTGGAGCCTGAATTTGTGCCTTTGGTTGATGGCATTAGGGTCGCCCCCTATTCATTAAAAGTACGCAAAGATCATTCAACGCCCTGCGCGTCCAATATAACAATGCGTTCAGGGCACAGAGTTCAGGGCGTTGTTGGGGCTGCAGTGCGTCGGGCATGTTCGCGGACGCACACGTTGACGGCTTCCACGCCGTACTCCACAATCGATGCGCTGCGGCGCTCCGCCAGGATCAACAGCATCCTGGCTGTAATTGCGGACAGGCTGGATACGCGTTACGTACAGCACTGGTTTATATTAATACCCACATTTGGAAATAAGTATAGATAATCATAAGGTTTTTTAACTACTAACACTAGTTTCATAAGTTTTTAAATTACTTTACTGACATTCTATGGATTTCTAAGGCTGCATTCCGTATTAGACTTTAATCGCTGACAGCGCTCACGTCAATAATTTGCGTAGGTACCGTATTAGTTATTACGATTTTGACAGCCGACAACTGTCAACAATTCGGAACGCTCGTGACCGCGCCCACGGTTCGATTAGAGTATATCTTTGTTTAAACACCACACACACATTTGTAAACTTCTTCTTCTTTGGTTAGATGGCGACTGTAGCCAGAAGCACAATTTTGAAAATGCCACTCCATTGTAAAAGTTATGACTCAAAACAAAACAACGCAACTGTTATTTTTGACAGCGCTCACGGTGATATTATTTTAAATCATGGTCGGCGTTATCGCAAGATGGCGCATGTCATGACGTCATCTATGACGTTTCACGCGACAACGTTTTCGCGCTCACGCTAATAGGGAACGCATTTAAGCGCGCTAAAATCGATTACAGCGATTATGGTCTTAATTCGGAATGCACCCTAAGCCTGAATAAAAAAGTGATGAAATGTGGGTTTAGGTACTATAGATGCAGCTCTGCCTACCCCTTCGGGGAAAACAGGCGTGGAGTAATGTTACTGACAAGGAAACAAGTGCGTTTCGGAGCACGCACAGTGAAGCGTTCCGTAGTTAGGATGAACATTTACGTGCCTATGGATTTTATCGATCACAAAAATAAGTTTATATTTAAAAGTATTTCTAGAAAAATCTATGTATAACGAAGTTATTTCTGTGGTCACAAGTTATCCCATTTCTCACAAACTGCTTAGACCGTATTATCCAACACCAGCTGAATTGACAGGCAAGTAGAGGCAGATGATTTTTTTATGGTTCCGTTGCCAAATGGCAAAAACGGAACCCTTCTATGATAAGATAAGATTCATTTATTTGTTTAAACATGGTATAAACATACAAGAGCTTGCAAGATGATAATAAATTACAATAAAGTCCAATCACAAATATTTTAGTCACATTAAGTATAAAAATAAATTAACCAAACTGATGTCAAACCAAAAACTATATTATGATAAAATTAATGTCAGACAAGTTTTTCGACTAAAAAACCATTCGTACCTATCCATCAAAAATAACAGCTAAACAATAATAAATTTAGAATCTAATAATTATCATTCGATTCATGACTGGTTACTGATTTTTATTTCATTAGTTTAATTGATTTTTGTTGTACATAGTAATTTGTATGGAGGTAGCTGACACCCTGGATTAGGCTATCTATCCCGATATTCCCAGGGGATCGAGACTTACGCGGGTGAAACCGCGGGGCGCAGCTAGTAATGCAATAAATGCTTTAGGTAATAAAAATATTCTAACAGCGATGTATCTTTTCCCGAAAGTACCTAAAGAACCGGGATATAATATCTTATAAGTCGGATCCGGTCATTAGTACGGACAAGAAACGAATCGCAAGCGCACTACTGGTGACATCACGTGATCTACATTCTACCCACACCTCTAGCGCGCTTCTACAGAGTCGTGATGTTTTGGGCGAGGAGGACATTCAAGATTCAGTGTCTGATCGCATCGGAGTTAAGACGTAAATCCTACCAAATTTTCAAAAACATCCGTTAGCTAGTTTTTGAGTTCAAAGGTGGCTCCTCATACCAGACGTCTGGATTGAGGAGCCACGTCCTATAACTTTTTAACGGTTTTACTTCAAATTCCAGGATAGGGCCTACAAAATCCCCCTATAATCCCCCCTAATAAACCTAATTTTACTACTAAATATTGGTAGTACCCTCGTTTAAATATGAGACATAAATAAATAATAATCCGTATTTCCAGTTTATACAATTTTACATTTACACTTAGAATAACATGATAAAGGAGAGGTCAAAAATGGTATAATATTCCGACGATTTTTAAACGCTAATGTGATGTACCTTATTAGAAAGCTTATTCATTATGCTACTCGATTATAGTTAAATCAGATTTTATCAGGCGCCCGTTTTTGTGAAAAAGTGAAAAATGTTTCAATACAAACAAAACGCACATAGTCTTTATTTATTCATTTCTATGCAATATCATTATTTTATGTGGGTAATGTTTCCGTTTCTATTAAATACTTTGAGATTTTATTATAATTTTAGCTGCAGCTCCATGAAATTAAGTAAAAAAATATTGATTATCATGACAATGCAATAACAAAATGTATCGAAAAAAGTCAAAGCTGTAAACTCGGACTAAATATCCGTTGTAAATGTCAAGCCGAGTCCTGCTGACTGACGTTGTCATTGTCACGTCATTTGCCACAGGGCTGCCATCCCTAAAATATAAATAATGCTTGTAGAACATTTTATTTTTCAACACTTGTTTTAAAAAAAACGGGTGGCTGTAAAAAAAAATTAAATGCCTAAAGACATCAAAATAATTACCCTCTTTCAGCCTATATAGGTCAGAAGGCTGTTTAAATTTTCAATTATTTTAGTACCAAGCCCCATACATTTCGTGAACGTCTCCTTGTCATATTAATTGTAGGTTAACACACAGTAATAAACCTCTGACACCCAAGCTAAGATTAAACTTGTGTTATGGGTGTCAGGGCTCTCAGGTTAACACCAATTATACATGCAAAAGTTCGGACAGAAAATAAAGAAATTATAGTAAAGATTTTACACAGAAACCAAAAAGAAAAAAAAACTAAATAGAGAGAAAACCATTTGTATAGTCATATAGTGTGTGATATGTGTGTATGTTTGTTTGTGTTTTTTGTGTTATGTTGTGCTGTGTAGTGTTGTGTTGTGTAGTGTTATTAATGTTATGTAGTGTTGTGTTTTGTGGAAGGAGAGTGAATTCCAGGATGGGATGAACACGGGGCACTGTCAGGGTGAAAGGGTTTAAGACTATGTATTGAGAATTTTTTCAACCTCGTCATAGCTAAGGGTCTTTATCCAAATTTACAGACCTTAGCCTTGCAATCTTTGTTGAAAGTGTATAATAATATGTTACATTGTTTGTTCACAAAGTTGTATATACGACTACCAAGGATTCTGAAATGACGTTCTGCAAGTTTCGTTCTGTGCCTCTCTATGGGACACAAATTTGCAGTCCTACGTTTTATCAATAGATTGAGATCTAACTGCAAATAAGTGTGTCTGCGCAACGTATAGTTTAGCACAAAGAGCTGCCTCACGGTCAAGACCTGACATTCTTTGTATAATTGAGCCGTACTATGCCGAAAGTGTTTAAAGGACCTTGAGAACAGCTCTCTGCGCCCTCTCCAGTTATATCATACTTGTTTTTGTAGCACCGCCCCAAACCAATATGCCGAATGTTAATATTGACTGGCAAAGGCAGAAATACACCATGCGCAAGGTATCTGCGTCAGCACTATACCGCAGGCCTTTAAACACGGTAATTAGTTAACTAACTCTGCCGGACAGCGCCTGAATCTGAGCATTCCATGATATGACATCATTCACACTGTTTTTTCTCGTCAGGGGAAGGCAGGAGCATTGGTTTGGGTAAGCATTACAATTTATGAGCTTTAACTGAAATTGTGTTATCAGGTTGCGAAGTAGATTTGAGGGAGAAAGTGATGAAGTTGGTTTTATCCACATTTATAGTAAGACTATTCGCTGATAGCCAAGACATAACAATGGCAAGAACAGATTATGCCCTCTCTCGTGCTTCGCTCCAATTTTCAGCATGTACCAGAAGGGCCGTATCATCCGCATATGTGTAAATGGAACAATTTGGGAGTACTAAATCACAGAGACCATTGACATAGACTAAAAAAGTGTAGGACCCAAGATGGAACCTTGAGGCACTCCAAAGGACAATGCACACTCATCACTGACACATGCGGTGACTTTAACACATTGCGTTCGCTCTGATAGATAGCTCGCAAATATAGCAAGTGCATGGCCTCACTCCACTCTCCCCCCCCCCCCCTCTCTCTCTCTCTTCTCAACTCTAATTCATTCCAATTTTTTGAGTAGAATGGGGACAGAGACGGTGTCAAATATCTTGGATAGGTCTAAGAATTAACCCAGGCACTTAGACTTTTTATCAAGAGTCTCAACAACTTCGTCGATCAGGGCCGAGAAAGCGTCCTCACATGACTCCCCTCTATGAAAACCGAATTGATTGCTGGAGAGAATATTATGGCTTTCCAGGAAATACATAAGACGATTGTTCAGGAACCTTTCAAGAACCTTCGACAATGCCGGAAGAACCGAAATTGGTCTGTAAATGTTGACACTGCCTCTGTCTCCTCCCTTGTGAATAGGGTGAACGACCGCTCTCTTTAAAACTTTCGGAAATACACCCTCAGAGATACAAAGACCACATATGTCCAAACATATGTGAGCGACGAGAGGCACAAGAGTCTGTCTGCTCATTTTGAGAAGCTGTGAACTGTTTCCATCCCATCCCGAAGCAGAATCAGCACGAAGATCCATTATAATAATTACAACTTCAGCGTGATCCGGAGGGAGAAGAACAATTGAGTTCACCTGAGCGTCATCCCTGATATATGACTCATGCAACGTACCAGCATTTGTATGCTTAGCCGCAAGATGCTTGCCAATATTCGCAAAATAATTGTCAATAAAGTTTAACGAAGACTTGCAGTCCAGGGTTTGATTATTCTCAGCCTAGAAGGAATGCATCGGGTAATGGTATTTTGATGTAATATAGAAACAATTTGTATTAATAAGAAATTCAGTAGCCCAATCAGGATTGTTAGTAGACAAGATGGTACTAAAATCGGTTTTTTCAATATCATTAACAACTTTATGCAGATCTACTTTTGAGATAACTAGTCGTTTGAAGTTTGGTTACGTCTTTTATACAAACAAATACTGGGATATGGTCGGTAATAATGTGACTGTCCAGGATTAAAGATACTTCAAATTTGAACACTTTAATCATGACATGATCCAGGCAATTTTTTTCTCTGGTAGGGAGAGTTTAGGCCGGTAACAGTCCGTGTGATGCAGTCAAATTAATGTATTCGCTATAATTTGGATCATTATTAGTTGTGCTTATGTTAATGTTCATGTCTCCCACCAGAAATATATTTTTATGGGAGGATACCGGTGCTAGTACAGTATTGAGACTGTTTAAAAAGTTGTCTATTTTGCGAAAGGATGGAGGCCTGTACACAGCAATAATTACGATATCAGTCAGTTTGCAGATTAGGCAATTTGCATCTTCAAACTCCGGCTCCACAATATTGTGTTGTAAATCTGAAAGTACGTAGATAACTAGACCGTCGTTTTTATTTAGGCAATTTGTAGACGAATAGGCCGAGTATCCCTGCAGAATTGGAATATTAGTATTTTTGTTGAGCCAACATTCCGAAAAAATAATCACGTCACACCTGATTTTTAAAGATGCTAATAACACTAGGGCGCTATTGAAATTCTTATTATTAATACTACGTATATTTAGATGTAGCAAATTCATTGTTTTATTGGGGTTTCCTAAAATCTGATGGCATTTTTCAGGGGGGCAACTAAAGGATTCGTGGGACCCATATGTATCCAAGCTATTTATTATATAATTTACGTTCTTCATTTTGTTTAATGTCATGCGCACTTAAAGATTTCACATATAGACTCACTTTTAGCTTTGGGGCGTTACAGCACAGGAAAATATTATTTCCTAATATAACCTGGGATAAGCCATATGTTCGATATTGCCTTCTCACACCAACCCGTTCCGCAAGATGAAAACAATTTCCCAAAATCAATAAACTTTGTGACTTGTGAGTGTTTTGAATGTACGTGAGTGAGTTGTGTAGTTGAGGGGTGCATTTTAGAGTTGTGTTATGCATTTGGTTTTTGTTAGTGTATAAATGTGACTGTGTAGAGAAAATACAAAGGGTTAAAAAATAACAAATAGGATTATGTTTACATAATATAGAAGCTAATGTTACTCGAAAATTAAGGATATAATTATTATCATGCAGTATGTTTTGAAAGCTGGATTCAGAGATTATTTGGCTATTCCCCTTACTTCTTGCGAATATTTTTTTTTCCATTTGCCGTCCAGCAGTATTGGCAAATTTACGAGCGTCATAGAAAAGTTTCCTGGCAGTTGCTGGAAGACGTTCAGCAATGTAGATAGGGGTGCATTCACCATTCAAACCAGAATGTTCACTATTTAATTTTTCAGAGGGTGGCTTGCCTTTGTTAAAATCACGCACAGCGCGAAGTACTGTGGTTTTCAGAGTGACTGATTGAAATTCTGCAATAATTTGCTTAGAAGGGCCTTGGCTACTCTGCACTCGATAAATGTCCCGAATCTCTTCCGGTTTTATCTGCACTTCCAAAGATCTACAGCCACGACTATTTCCGTTAAGTCACTTGCGTTTTCATTTGGCTTTGGGGAGATGTTACGCAGTTCGATTACGGCAGACCTATGATTTGACATGGCTCCTCAATCCATACGGACACGTATAAAATGAGGACAAATGTGTTTTTATCATGCGAATGCTATAGATACAGTTCAGCGCTGTTCCGCCGCGTTCAGCGCCGTCCCGCCACGTTATGGGCTGTGCGCGGTCGCAACTTGTCGACGAGGAGTCGGGAACAGTCCACGTTCAGCGCCTAACGTAGCGGAGCAGCGCTGTACCTACGCTATATATATGTATATAAAACATTTATTTTCAAGTAACACGGACTCATAACAGTAACAATTTACTTACAAACTATGTTAGCAATATGACGGCTTTTCACAATCTTATTACGATGCTGTACGCGGCTGATAGAAGCAGAACTGTATAAGTGTGACCAAAATCATTCAACGAAACGCGAGTGCAGCTGAAAAAATGTAGTTATAATCCCTAACGCCCCGCCTGCATTTCTAAGTTAAAGCCATACCTCACCGGGACCATGGTGACGACGTGTCGCCAGGGGGGCAAGTCTGCTATTTTCAATGATTGGTCATTATGACGACCATACCAAGGCAACGCCATGACCATTGTGCCAATAGTTTGTAACCTCCTAAATTCATAATGGCGTGACAGTGGTCCATAAGGAAGTCAAAATAATAGGAGCTAGTCAGTACGAGATTACCAAATACAGCCAATTTTTCCAATGGAGTATCAGTGGCACGTCATCGGAAAATCATAAAGACGCCTTTCAATTGGGAGATTAGCAAAACTGTCAAACTCTACAATTACGGTGCCAATGATCGGCCATTCGGACACAACTGCGTTAGCAGACTTGGCCCCCAGGTCGCGCTGCCAACTAAACGTACAGCTATAAAGGGTCAAATTAAATTACTCCGCAGACATGAACGGTAATAGATAACTTAACCACGACAAAATAAAAAGATTTTATAATTTGGGTTCAACGACCACTGAAAAAAAAAAAACTTGAAATGTTTTCTTTGGTTTTATCATGTTCCTGCCAGGGTTGCGAGTTTGTCTGAAAAGGATATCGTGGCCCTGGCAAAACTTCGAACGTTTGTATTCTTCAAACTTCGAATCGAAATGAATCGAAAGATTGTTTGCAAACAGTCGCAATATTTTTGAACGACCTTTCCAGCGATACCCTTACACAATGCGATAGACGAGAAAAAAAAAATCATCCACAATTTACGTGTAGGGTACGCCTACACGTAAATTGGGGATGATTTAAAAATTAAATATATTTTGGTTTAATTTTACCAAACTCAAAGCATTTATTTCAATTTAAAGAACCATTTACGGGCACTTTTGAATAGTCAAGGAGTCGGTCAGTTAGAAAATATGAAGCTAAATAGTTGCCCATGCCAAAGTGTACTTAACATAATGGAGAAGAACGGGCAAGAAACTCAATGGACACTCTTTTAAATTGTTACAAAAATATTGTTTTGAAAAAAAAATTGTAGGTACATAAAATAGAAACAAACAAAAACAAAAAAAACTGAACAGATGACCCCATCTGTTCAGTTTTTTTTGTTTTTGTATTTGTGGGGGCTTTTGTTTTTTTGGGACGGGTGTCCCAACTGACAGCGCCCGTTCACGAACATGACGCATGGATCAGCACCATTCAGCTCAACCATTTCGAAGGGAGCTAAATGATCCAACACACTACGCCACCATCAGCGAGACATCTGAGTGAGCATGACATACTCTCAGCCGCCAGGGCACATTCAAGCCAATGAAAGACATTTTACCCGGTAAATGGTAGCTCTATTGTACATTTTGGTACTCACACCTGTGCTATGAAATTATATATTAATACAAAGGAGATTGAGTTTATACAATGCAAAGATAGTCTTACAATCTTCAATCTTCTTCTACCACTTTGTCAGCGTGATTAATGAGTAAATATATATGTATAGGTACCCATTTACGCCAAATTACAGCTTTATAGTACTAGAGTCCCTGAGCTAAGCCGCGGATAGACAGTCAGACGAACTGACAGATAGATCGACGGACATGGCGAAAATCCCTCCGCCGCGCCGCGCCGTTCGTCTCCTTGTTGACTATGGACCCTAAAAAAAGGCTAGTTCAAGCTCAAAGTGTAACCACTGATTTTTGGCCTAGTGTACCTATCTACTTATATATTTTACTCAAAGGACCAGACCCATGCAAAGGACCTACCTATTGATATGTATTCAACTACATTCAAGGCATTAATCGACAGGGTGGGTTTATTAATAAGAGCCAAATGAAATGTTTTATGAAACAGTCTTTAACTGAAGTAATTTTAATAGCAGGATATAATGATAGAAAAATGTTGTGTAATAGAAAAGACTGATATAGTGACTGATAATAGAAAAGGGCTGAATAATATAGGAACCTCTTTCTTTTGAAAAGTAATTTTGTAAGTTAAGTAGGTATATATCCATTCTATAAAATTATCTTCTTAGATCTGTTAAATGTAACAGAACAAATATAAAATAATACAAAATTAAATATCGTCGATTCTATTCAAATAATGCTCTACGAACAATTGCGCAGCTTGTGCGCACATCATAGCAAACTCGGCTTTGTTTTGATTTCGACAGACTTCTAGAAATCGAGATGTCTTCAATCAATGACAAAGTCAATTAGAGTGACAAAATAATGTCACGGATGACGGTATTATTGACATGTGACATGCGTAATTAGTGTCATTTTGACAAAATACGATGAAAACACGAAACACTTTTTTGCTTACATGTTTGTTACAACAATAGCTGAAAATCCCGAAAAAAGCAATCTAGTCGATCAATGAACTAGGAGTTACGTAACATCCGGTTTAAAGCTGGCAAAACTTGTCGATGGTGACCTCATTTTCGGTTATAATGACTAAATTAATATTCGATAACTTTTAATATTCTCAATTATTATTTTTGTGTCTTCTGACTTTAACTTTATAAAATAAAATAATGCCAATTTTATTAATTTTCTATTTTTTCCTCTTTCAACATAGCGTCCCATAGACCAGATCGGAACGAAGAGTAAATCATGTTGTTTATGGTGAATAATTGTAACAGGTAACATTAAAAATCGAAATTGTTATAAAATATATTGGAACCGATTGGTATTTTTTTTTCTGTGTTCTGTATTCAATTCTTAACCATTAAATACGTTTTTATATGCTATCTGAATGCTTAAAATGTTACACTGAATATTTTAAAGTGAGTTTTGAATAATTTATTTTTTGAATTAAATACATCGCTTTTAATATTATAGCATTGTTTTATGAAATTTCAGTTTCCAACTATACCGTAATGGATCAAGGCTTATTTACATATGTTGTGGATGTATTTTAATTAATTAAACTTTGCTATTTACCTTTGTATTGTAGAATCTACTTGGACAAATCACTGCAATATTTGTTTGCCAACCATTTCATTATTGTTAACAAAAGAATATTAAACAATAGCTTATTGAAAATATTTAATAAAAGTTCGATTAAATATTGACAATAAAATAATTAAAAAATATTATTTTGAATCGATGAATCGATGGTTAAAACAGTGTTGCCAGTACGTTTTGCCGCGCAATTACATCACCATTTCATGGCACGCGTTTGACGCATTTGTTAAAATTTTCGACTTTTCGTGACAGCACGTCAATTTCGACATTTGATTGATAATTTTCTAAAGATCCATCAAATTAGTTTGTTTGAAAGTTCGTTTGGGCGCTAAATGTTATTATTTCGCTGTTTTACTTTTAATACTATGATGTGATCGTGAGGTGTCCATTTTTGGTTGTGCGCTTCCATTCCATAATGAGTGCTCTAAAGTGTGTTGTCGAAGGCTGCAATTTAGAGTACGATGTAGTCTGCAGCTTCTCCTTCTACAAGTGAGTTTGTTATGGTGATATTATTTCTCGATTATATGATTTATTTTTATCTTTCGTGCCACCAAGATAGTGTCTATGGTCTGTACGAGTGACCTCGAAAAAATTGAAGTGGTAAAATGATTGTAAACATAATTAGCTTTATGTAGTTTTGATCCAGTATTTTTCCTTTACAATTCCTATTTTGCTCATAAAAAGCTCACCCAACACATATTTCATAATTTACATGGTGAAAACCTCAATATTATTTATTTACAATATTATTGATACCCGTCTATATCAAATTTTCAATCAGTAATCATAATGATTTCCCTTCGGTGGGGGTAAAATCATGCAAGAAATCATGCATAATAACATTACTGAAGTTCTACATTTGTACAAAGGCATCTTTGTTATCACCATCTCAAATACTCTTCATTTGATATTCTAATTTAACCTTAAAAGTAATCTAACCTATGGAATATCATGTCTCTAGTGTTGGTTTTTTTTACCATTCAACTCTAAAACAAAGTCTGGCAGTTGGGAAAATGCCTATCAGCTACATTTTGTTAACCTTATCAGTAACTGGTGTGATTAGAACTTTAATATTTTAATATCAACATGAGCCGAAATTACTCCACACACAGTGGTTTTATTTATCCCAACATGAAATTGGCAATATAAAAAAATCTAAATATCAAATTCTATTTTAAAAATAACCCAGCTTAAAACTATAACACATTCTTCTTAGCTACTACAAACTATTAAAACACAAGAAATATTACTAAGCCCAAAACATCCTTCTAAGTAGGTACTATAACATTGCAAGAGGCATCACCATAAATCTTAGCATGTTGGTACAACCAGGAGTTCCTAGGGATCACACCAATTTTCTACAAACTTTAAGCCCGTATTACAGTATGTCACTCAATAGTCAAGCATTACTTAAAACTAGATTTAAAGCCATTTGATTGGTGGAAACTAATTTTAAGTAATGCTTGAGTGACATTCTGTAAATCGGGGCTTAGAAGAGAGAAAACATTGAAAAAATCAACATCAAAAATTTATTTATTTTTCTTCTTACATCTACCATTACAGAGTAACCCAATGCGGTAAATGCGCTTATCCTAACTTAATTATTCTAAATAGGCAAGTACTAACATTCAGTACCTACCTATAACAAATTACATACAATGCATTCCTTGTGAATTCACAAATATTTGTTTTGTTCTAAAATCATTTGTTCTAATTAAGCTTATACTAAAGGGTCGGCTGTAGGCTCCATAGGTTTAAACAGCAGGTAGCAGGTATAAACCCAGTACCTTTTGAATATCAAAAGTAAAATAAGGTACTTAATCCCTAAAATACCTACCACTTACCTCTTCCCTGTGTTCTGCTGTGAAGAAAAAGTACTATAACAAACTCCCCAAAGGGACAGGGAGAAGTTTATAAATGGTATTTATTTCTTTGGTGGAGTTTCTTGCCAGATCTTCTCCATAGGAAACAACCAATTGGAACCGTTCACTTAACTTCTGACGTTTCATAAGTGTCCATGTAGGTTTATATGAAATAAAATATTTTAATTTTGATTTTTAAATTGGTTCAAAAACACCTTTTCTACTCAAAAATAAATTATATTAATTTACACACAGTGTAGAGAAAAAAAAAATAGCTTTTGAGTGCAAAGGTAATTATGTTTTAAAACAGAATGTATACAGTATAGATAGGAAATCAATTTTTACCCAGTTATGTTTACGGGTATGACCAGATGTGTGAATGTAAACAAAGTTTAAAGAGCGTAGCAGGTGGTGTTCTATAGTTTCTGCCTACCCCCATGGGATGACGGCGTGTTTTTATGTATGTATGTATAAGTCCCATTTCATACGGGGCTAGAAATACATATCATCCTAGCCTAGCCTTTTCCCAACAATGTTAGGATCAACTTCCATTGTAACCAGACTCAGCTGAACCCCAGTATTTTGTATGGAGCAAAAAAAACATGAATACTAGGTAGCTATTTTGTTGTCTTGAAAATCTGCTAAGTTAGACTGCCAACCGTTAGAAGTTTGACTGCCAAACTTAGCTTAGTAATATGTAGGTGACATATTACTAAGCTAAGTTTGGCAGTCAAACATATTTGAATACCATGACTTTGGCACATCACATTGTAAGCTACCTAAGTTTCGTTATTGCAAGTTGCAGCTGTGGAATTTGAGGTGCTAGGTTTGATACTTATGTTGAGTAAATTGTGTATTTTTGGTTGAAAAAAAAAAAATCGAATTGGAAAAAAACATTATTTGAAAAGTTTCTAATGCTCATAGTGCAAAATCAGATTTTGGGACTTATCATGTATATACCAGTCACCACAGTTCTATAAGAATAATAATATGATCAATCAAAAACTATGGAAAATTGGAAAAAAATATGAATTCTGAAAAATAAAGTCCACTTGTATATATTCAAGAAATTATCTAAGAGAAGAAATTATCTCATCTTTACAAATATACAAATAAATAAAATTGAATTTACTGTTTGTAATTTCAAAATATGTACTTAACAGGTTTTTACTTAATGCTTATGAAAGTATAAACAGTATTTGTAACAAAAAAAATAAAAAAATTCTTTCTGTATGTTTGTTCTGGCTAATCTCCGTAACGGCTGGACCAATTTTGACAGGACTTTCACTAACAGATAGCTGATGTTATTAAAAGTAACTTAGGCTACTTTTATTTTAGAGAAAGCTGTGGCTAACACCTATAACTGAGTCATTTTAATAGGTAACATTTGACGTCTGTCAGTTTAGTGAAAGCAAATCGTAAAATTACTCGTATCGGTCATTATTACAATAGATATGTATTCGTAATTGAAAAAAGTTAAGCAATTGTGCAGTTCTAACAAAACGAAAAAAAAAAATATTATTTTATGCCCGCCGTTACAAGGTTACATTGTTGAATTTTGATGAATTGTCAAATGTTACCTATTAAAATGACTCCATAATAGTGTCTCATAATCATCGTACCTATTTTGTATTGATTGTCGATAACAATTTCCTTTGAAAGGGCTGATTTTCAAGTTCTTTAACTATGCCTGTGTGAAGAACTTGATGTATGAAATTGTTTTTTTTTTGCTGGCTCTTTTCCATAGTACCTAATGCAAATTACTGCACTTCTCAAAGAAGGCCTATCCTTTTTAAAATATAACAGTTTCTGGTTGTTTATTACTCAACCACATTTTAACAGCTGTATTAGATTTTGATGTAATTCGGCACACATGTAGACTATGGACTGGATTCACTTATGGGAAACTTTACCCAAGCCAGGGTTGACAAAAATCATGATTTGAAAAAAATGGATTTATTTGATTTAAATCGGATTAATTTGCTTTAAATCGGATTTTAAAAAAAATCATTTTTTTTCACTGTAAATGGTAGATTTTTTGACTTTGTTCACCGGTAACTCTCTAAGAAAAACTAGTAAAAAACTAGTGTATTACCGGGATTCCCCTAAATTGTCAATATTGTCATGTGATCGTTCGCCGGATGAATAAAGGCTCTTACACACTCACGCGATATCGCGGGCGCGACAGGCACCGACAAAGACAATTCCTTTGTCGGTGCATGTCGCGCCCGCAATATCGCGTGTGTTTGTATGAGCCTTTATGAATATTGGGTCGTGTGTCGTAAAATATTGTGTTATAATTGTGAATTTGTAATTCACATTTTTGTTAAAAAATATCCTATTTGGCAGCATTATACTGAAATACCTACATGATTTAAATAAAAAGGGATCTAGGGCAGTTTGCAATAAATGCCATAAAGAGATACAGGGAATACCGCACCGATTAAGACCATTTTATATCGCGAAGCACATAAAATTCTAATTAATCCGTGAAAAAAAAAACAAAGGAGAGGTCAAAATTGGTATAATATTCCGACGATTTTTAAACGCTAATGTGATGTACCTTATTAGAAAGCTTATTTATTATGCTACTCGATTATAGTTAAATCTAATTTTTTCAGGCGCCCGTTTTTGTGAAAAAGTGAAAAATGTTTCAATACAAACAAAACGCAAGTCTTTATTTATTCATTTCTATGCAATATAATTATTTTATGTGGCTAATGTTTCCGTTTCTATTAAATACTTTGAGATTTTATTATAATTTTAGCTGCAGCTCCATGAAATTAAGACAAAAAATATTGATTATCATGACAATGCAATAACAAAACGTATCGAAAAAAGTCAAAGCTGTAAACTCGGACTAAATATCCGCTGTAAATGTCAAGCCGAGTCCTGCTGACTGACGTTGTCTTTGTCACGTCATTTGCCACAGGGCTGCCATCCCTAAAATATAAATAATGCTTGTAGAACATTTTATTTTTCAACACCTGCTTGAAAAAAAACGGGCGGCTGTAAAAAAAAATTAAATGCCCAGAGACATCAAAATAATTACCCTCTTTCAGCCTATATAGATCAGAAGGCTGTTTAAATTTTCAATTATTTTAGTACCAAGCCCCATACATTTCGTGAACGTCTCCTTTCAATCATTGATTTTTATAAAAAAATCACTTGATTTTAATCGCGATTTAAATCATATCAACCTTGACCCAAGTACACGTAATATTTCCAACTAAAACCTGAAGCCACTGCTAGTTTTTAAGAATTCCGTCCTTAAAATTCAAAAAACTGAATCTACACCAGATCACTTGTATCCGTCTGTCACAGAGATTTTTCTAGAGATCTATGCAACATACGAATTTGAATATTGTTATTCGAGATCTCAATAGAAGTGAAGTCTCTTTAATTGTTTTTAATTTTATTTGTACTTCTACTCTTTGTTGGTCTTTATTTTTTTGATGGCATCTCGTAGTTGACCTTGAAAGGTCGTGACTACTAACCGGACTATCCTGTGGCTAGCTTAAAGCCTTAAGCCAGATGTTTATTTTTATTATTATAGTCTAAGACCAGAATTGTTTATTTATATTCTTTTTTTTGTTACTGCACTAAGCACTCTGGCTGACTATGCCAGCCTCATAGGATCGGAATGCTAGGTATAGTGAAATAAAAATAGTGAAAAGGCACTGAATTTATCAACAACAGCATAGAAACAATTGAACAACAGCTCTAATATATAATACCTACCTAGGTGGTATTTGATACGCTATCATTATCACTAAATTGTTATAAATTATTACCAGCACATTTGTTCAACAGTACTCAATTTATTTAAGGTAGGTATTGTTACTTATTTGACATTTGTTAATGATTGACACTCAATATGTGAGTTAGGTATAGAATGTTAGTACTAGAGCAATTAGTGTCAGGATAGGTAATTTGTATGAATGTATCTACCAGATAAGTTAACTGGAACTTTTGCAGGGTTGGTGATGAAAGACTATTAAACAACATCGAAGATAAATAACAAATCAATACTAATCCATACTAATATTTACGATATACAGGGTCAGGGCAAAAAAACTTAATCAAATTAATTTGTTTTTGTTATATCATGTTAAGATATCGATACCCGTCACATCAGTGAAGTTTAGCTAGCTAATTTAATTTTACCCAGGGGTCTACTCCGAAGCGCTAAACCGAAGTATCGGCCGAATGTTCGGCCGTTTTATAACTTCCACAGTTTTCTTTTTTGGCTTTTGAGTCCTTACCCGACTTCAAGTAACCGTTTTGACTTTGGCTTCTCTTCGACTGTCTTTTTTCTTTTTCGCCGTAGTCAGCGATAGTTTGCGCCGTAGTAAAGAAACGATCGAACATTCGGCCGATACTGCGGATTTATGATCGGAGTAGACCCCCTGTATACAATTTTATAAATGCCAAAGTAATTCTGTATATGTAAAGAACGAAAAAAAAATTGTTTATTCACCAAAAATCTCACCTGTCACCTTTTCACGCCTAACCTAACGGCTGAATTTTGAGGAAATTTGGCACACAGGAAGAACATGACCTTTTTTTTTTTTACCGGGTTGGAAAATCCTCATGGATGTCATCCGCCCTGGGGTGGGCGGAGGGGTCTGTCAGACTCTTACTGACTAAAGACCACCCCGGTGTTCCCTTCCCACACTTGCACCGGGGATCTTGGGAGCTAGTATTACTTCCGTGATCCCCGGCTAGTGCCGGCCCGCCTCTGCGGGCCACCTCAAGTCTGCGCGGGGTGAGGTGTTAGACCCCCCGCGACGTCTAAAAGGGGCGCGCGTGGAACACTACACGCCGCCACCTCGGGTCCAGTGTGATGGGGGGCGGCGGACGTCCCCGAGTCCGCCGTCCCTGGACCCATTAGGAAGAACATGACCTGGGTTATGACAAAGCATAGGTACTTATATCCCGGTAGGTCCCGTGGGATAATTTCCGACATCCACGCTGGCAAAGCTGCGGGCAAAAGCTAGTGTTTAACAGGGTTGATTGATTTAATCATGATTTATACCAAGTGTATCATAATTGATTTTCTTTATAAAAGTTCATGGATTACTTAGTTTTTTTTTTTTAGAATCAAATCAGTTACATAAAATAAAATATTTATTCAAATTTTACACACAGTTTTTATTAAGAAATAGGATCCTTTTTATCGTCCAGTCATTCTCACAATACAAATCAGAATCACAATTATAACACAATTTTTTATGACGCGCGATGCAATGTTCACTCGGCGAACGATCGCATGACAATATTGACAATTTAGGGGAATCCCGGAAATACACTAGTTTTTCTAAGAGATGTCAGACCATTTTGAGGGAATCCCAGTGTTTTCTTAGACAGTTGTTAGTTAACAAAGTCAACATCTACCATTTATGTATAAAAAAAACTTTTTACAAAAAAAAAAAACAACCGACTTAAAGTGAAAAATAACTTTAATTTTGGAAGTCGCTGTCTTTTAGTTTTTTGCCAGTGGCTTCCAAAATTAAATAACAAATTTAATTTACAATAGCCTAATGTCAAATGCTCATCACCTTTTACAAAATATTGGTTTTCCCGATGCAGGGGCGTTAATTGTTGAGGAGTCCTCTTGGTAAGAACCAGGGTAACTGATGGTGACTTCACCATATGCATTTTGACGAGCATAAATTGCTTAGCAACCATATTAAAGTGCCTAATCGAATCGCAACGGTGAAATACTTATTATTAAGAAGTTCCGGTGGCCATCTGTGGTCTTCATCATCAGTTCCACTTCACCGAATGGTGCTTTTCGAGTGCAAATACACGAGTTATTATAAAAAATACTCAAATCGCTATAGGTATGCCTATAAAATTTGAGGATTTCCCTCGATTTCCATGAGATCCCCTCATCAGATTCTAATTTGGTGGCAATGGGACGACCTCGGGAGCATACCCTTCCATACAAAAAAAAAAATCAAAATCCGTCCACAATTGACGGAGTAATCGGTGAACATACATACGAAAATATAAAAAAAAAAACATACAGCCGAACATATAACCTCCTCCTTTTTGGAAGTCGGTTAAAAAGTGATTTTATTTTTAAAATTAATAAAACGGCTGTCATAAACAAAAATTTTCATTCAGATTTTTATCAACCCTGTGTTTAATATCCTTTTCAAGATGTTTCCAATAAAATGTATATTTTTTGTCAACAGTGCAAATGTATCGACCGACAATGAGAACAAACGCCAGGACTGGATCGAAGGTGCTATGCACGAGGAGAGCGAGTGCCTCTGGAGACATGTCAGTCTTCAGTTGTGCGGGTAAGGCTTATTCATCAACATTAACCTGGGAAGCAACTTTTTTGAAGTCGGTTAAAACAACCCGATTTGGAAACAATCAGGGCCCCAGATTCAGTCAAAATTTCCACAAGTAAATAAAACATGTTGCATCCATAACTTCCGCCTTTTTAGTGTACGGTTATTCGTGTATGTGATATTTGTTTTAAGTAACTTTAACGTAAAATAAACAATATTTTTTTATTGGATCCTCCTTTTTGGCAGATAGGGCCTGTCTTAGGAGAGTCCGCTCTTCCATTGCAAGACGTGTTATATAATTAAAAGCAAAACGTATAATTTTTATGCTAAAACTACATAACTTTAACTTATATTAAATCAAATGTGTGTATGAGTGGGTGTATGCGTATGAGTGACTCACATATAGGTATATGTGAGTCAAAGTGTAGCCTGTAGGTGTGAGTAAGAATACGTGAGTGTGAGGGTGTGTATGTGTGAAGGTTTTAGAACTGTTTCAGACGTAACATACGAGAAATTACTAAAGTGGGGTTACATTACCAAAAAAAATTAAGAAAAAAAGCTGTCAGCCATAGTATATAATATCCCCTTCGAGAATATTTACTGTATAAGTCAATTGAAGGCTCATTTTCATGACCAAGTGCTGTAAAAAGTCATTTCAAATTGGGCAGACACAATAATCTGTCTAGCCTTTTCCCAAATATGTTGAGGTCAGCTTCCAGTCTAACCGGATGCAGCTGAATACCAGTATTTTACATGGACCAACTGTCTATCTGACCTCCACAACCCAGTTACCGCCAGACACTCATTCAGCAGAAGAAATTGGCTCGACTTGGTAAATTAATAAACTTTTTTTTTTTACCAGGTACCATTTCGAGCTGGACAACCAAGGCTTGTGGATCGACTCGCCCATGCTGCCCGAACTCCTCACTCATCAGGAGAAACCAGCTCCCGTTATACAGTCGCCGAACGATAAGAAAAGTAAGTTCATTTTTTACTATGACACACATATACGATCATTTTTAATAGCGGACGTTGTGTCATACTGCCTTAGGCCCGGCGCCCATTGGGGCCACGGCATGGCAAGGTATTTTTAGGCAACGAATAAAAATATTACTTAATAATATGGAAATAAAGTTGAAATTTCAAGGTTAACGGTCGTAAGTACAAAAACAATACGCGGTATGCTTAGGCATGCTGAACATTGAAATTTAAACTTTATTTCCATTCAATTAAGGTCTATTTTTATTCTTCGCCTAAAAAATACCTTGCCATGCCGTGCAACCTATGGGCGCCGGGTCCTACACTTTAATGTGTATTGTAGCGGCAGAATCGACTTTCAAGAACGTTTTAAACTTAACGGTTCTTTGAGAATACAGCGGCAACTCGGTAAGACTATCTATCTCAGGACCGTTAAGAGGAGGCTCCCTATTTTTATGTTAATTTACATGAATATTCTGAAACAGTCACACATACAAGAAAAATGAATCGTTAGTATATGATTTATTGGATCTTTTTCTTTCCATGTTGAAGACGGTTACGTAATTGTAATATTTACGCTCGATACATTTTTTATTCGAAAATCATGACTTTTTTAAGGATAATTATAAAAAACAAACTCAAACTCAAATCATTTATTTCAATTAAACCAATTACAGGCACTTTTGAATTGTCAAAGAGTCGGTCAGTTAGTAAGTGGAAGCTATTTTTGCCCATTCCAAAACATATCTCTATGGAGAAGAACAGGCAAGAAACTCCAAGGACACTCTTTTATCAAGGTATTACAAAATCCTGGGTACATTAATTCTTGTCGCTTCTATATGTGAGAACAATATAAAAAACAAAAAAACAAGATATGAATTTAAAAAAACAATTCAAAACATAAGATTAAAAGATTACAACAAACAAGATTGTTTGGCTTTTATGTCTAAAATAAATATTCACAGCAAGAACATATAGTTTATTATCCAGCCACCAGATATTTTTTCTGTAGATCAATTATTATTTTAGTTATAAACGAAATATGAATTGAGACTTACGCTATTTAGTTTCGTGCTCGAACACGATCAAAGAGCGCACGCGATATTCAACTTTATTACTGATGTTTTAGCGTTTAGCACTTAACGGAGTGGCGGGGAGCGAGGGGCGGAGCATGCGTCCGAAATTTGATTTAGACTGCCTGCTCTTAAGCAGGTTCATAAGAAAATCGCAGTGACAGTATGCAGTTTAGATTTTTGACCTAATGGCAAACATGGAATTTAAAACATAACTGGTGAAACGTTGGTGTGCTCTATGCTCTGACTACCCCTTAGAAAAATACAAGCTTGATGTCTACGTTCGCTAATAAATTGATAATTCGAATTCTTTTATAGTATACTGTTTTTTATTCGGAGCGATCCCAAGTATAAAAAGGACTGGGAGATGATGACTGCTTTTTATTTACCAACTAGCTTCATCTGCCTAGCCTTTTCTCAACTATGTTGGGGTCGGCCTCCAGTCTAACCGGATGCAGCTGAAGACCAGTATTTTACATGGAGTGACTGCCTATCTGACCTCCACAGCCCAGTTACTGGGTAACACGATATCCCTTGGTTAAGACTGGTTGTCAGACTTTTGGGCTTCTGACGACCCGTAACAACTGTCAAAGATCTACAAACGACAGCCGGGACCCTCGGCTTAACGTGCTTTCCGAGGCACGGAGGAATCTTGGTATGAAAAGATGGTCACCCATCCACGGGCCAACCGCGGCAAGCGTAGCTTAACCTGATCGATCGATCCGTGCGGCAGTTATTATTTAGCCACAAGCTCCTCTTCTACCCGTGAATTCGTCCGCTTACAATTTCTTGGTATAACATAAAATATATCCTATGAGACTCGGAAATACTGTAGCTTCCCATTACTGAAAGAATATTCGGAATCGGATCAGTAGTTTCAAAGATTACCCCTACATACAAACTTACAATCAAATTTGACCTCTCTATAATATTAGAGCCGTGATTTGCCGGACGTAAAGAATAGCACCATCCTACTTCTTCCCGTGGGTGTCGTAAAAGGCGACTAAGGGACTTACTAGAGTATGGGCAGCAGTGTTCTCTATGCATTTTAACACCATACTGCGTTCGCCATCCCGCCTGCCAAGCGTGGCGATTGAGGCAACCCCCCCTCCTTTTGGGGGAGGCCTATGTCTAGCAGTGGACGTCTTTCGGCTGAAATGACGATGTTATAGAAATCTGACGACTGACGAAATACGAAGTTTGCCGACAGACATTAAGAAAATAGAATCACTGTAAAAAGTTGAGAATTTAACAATATTCTGAATAGTTTTGATTAAAAAAAAAAAATGATAGAGCCTTACCGTAGTCAAACAATCTATAAAGTACTTAATAATTCCATGAGTACACTAATTCTATGCTATTATAAAGTACTTACTTATTCCATGCTTAAGCTGTCACTTCTTGTTGCACACTTCAGTCCCTTTTCACGAAATCACTCCCACAGAGAGCGAGAGGAAAGATATTACACATCAAAATAATTTTATTATGTCGGTAATATGCGTCCTGCCGATGTAACAATAAATGTAGATAGTGTTTCAATTTTATTATGTCGCTAATAAGCGTCCTGCCGATGTTACAATAAATGAAGATACTGTTTCAATTTTATTATGTCTGTAATATGCGTCCTGCCAAAGCAAAGTAACAATAAATGTAGATAGTGTTTCAATTTTATTATTTCGGTAATATGCGTCCTGCCGATGTTACAATAAATATAGATAGTGTTTCAATTTTATTATGTCTGTAATATGCGTCCTGCCGATGTAACAATAAATGTAGATAGTGTTTCAATTTTATTATGTCTGTAATATGCGTCCTGCCGATATAACAATAAATGTAGATAGTGTTTCAATTTCCATCAGTAAATCTCTTATTGCAATAATTTCGTTATAAATCATAATGGGGGTATTAATTATAAGAAAACAGATAAAGAAAAAAACTAATTAAAAATATGAAGCTTAATCTACAATAGCACTCCCGAGAGTAAGGTCATACTTACATAAATAATAAATTTTGTCTCATTAGTTAAGACTACACGCAAATTATGTCTTTTGATGAGCTCATTATTATATAACAAATCCATGGGACCTGTCAAAACTTTGAGTATCACTGCACAGCTCAATACACTGCTACAAAGACCTTTTGGCGCGCGAATGACGTTGACAGCGAAACGTTTTGTGGAATTTCACTTGAAATGTATACAATAAAATCGGCCAAGTGCGTGTCGGAACACGCACAATTAAGGGTTCCGTAGTTGGGGTTAATTTCTCCCAACAACAAACTTAACATTGTAGTTACATTATACATTCCAACTGCAAATGTAACTTTGTACCCACAATATTGGGAGATTTACCATGTTATTTTAATACAGAAAATACAGTTTGTAAAACTTTTTTTTTTAATTTTGCAATTTGCCCCCAAAAGTGACCCCCATATTCAAAATTCAGGTCACAAAAAATCATTATACCTCATTATCATGGGACCTGATGTCATGTGTACCAACTTTCAACTTAATCGGTCCAGTACATTCGGAGCAAATCGGCTGTGACAGACGGACAGACAGACAGACACACAAGTGATCATAGAAGGTTTCCGTTTTTTCCTTTTGAGGTACGGAACTCTAAAAACAAAATGGCTGTGATAGTTCCGATTTTGAATCACGTGCCGAAATAACCTTGTAGCGCTATAGTTAGTTTGTGACATTTCTGCCTTATTGCAGGCGCTGGCAGGGGACCGTCCTATCAGAGTCTATTCGAAAAGTTCATAGGAGGAGTCCCCAAAGGTACTGCCATTTGTTACAGACAGAAATATCAGTTGTGTTTATAGGGGATGCGCTCAGATAACCCGCGAAATTCATTTTTTTTTTTTTTTTTGCAATTTGCAGATCAGTGTCAGATTAAAATGTTTATCAAAATATTATTCGCGACCGTAACAACTGTATATTTAAATAATTATAATCAATTAAATCTTCAATACAACTCTCTAAGTTTAAAGTACATATTGAATGACTATTTCATATTATTATTTCTAAGTCCTGCAAAAAATTCGAATATTGCGAGCTACTCTAGCGCTTTCTTCTTAAATATAATCTAATTTATTCAGAAATTAAATTAGTGGGTACGTACAGTCGACTTTGCCAGCGATACTGAGCAACTGCATGGCAGCGCTGCATGTAATCTAAGCGGAAAAATTACCTTCTTCAACAACCCACCAAGAACTCCCATCCACTTTGAAATGCGGCATGTTAAGCAGCTTACTGCGGCCCGGTGAGCCGTTTTATGCGGCCAGCATGTCGATTCTGTAAAAATCTCACCGTGAATTCTTGCGTGGAGTGAGCTGTCAGTGTCATTCCACTGATTCTAGGGATTGACCAAGGATTACATTTACAATCATAATCGAGATTTCAATAATATTTTTATGCTAATTCTATTGATCATTTTATATTATTTCAAAACTAATTTAGAAGTCTTAACATTACTTAAAAAAAAAAAAATGTTTGAAAATTTTGTCAAACTCAATTTAATGTAAAAAAAAAACAAAATTGAGTTGCTGTTCAAAATCTTGATTATGATTGTAAATGCAATCTTTGGTCCATCCCTAGCATCATGTGGGATGACACTGACAGTTCACTCCACGCTCACTTCATCTAAGTTTTCACGGTGAGTGAGATGGTTACAGAATAGCCCTGCTGATATGTATAGGTAGACACGGAACGGGACAAGTCACTTAAATAAAATGGTCTTTATAATAAAACAATTAAACATATGCGGCCTTACAAATACATTGAGTATCGCTGAACGTAAATTGTTTTTATTTTGAAAATAGGATTTGATAGTGACTAATCTATAAGACGTTTTATGCTAGAGATTTTTGATACATTTTCCGTGTTACGTTATACTTTTCAAATATTATATTATTATTTCCATTATACTTTCCATATTATTGTAAAATCTATCTTTTATACAACAACGCTTATTTTTTTGTCCACAGTGGCTGAAATAATTCGTATGGAGCACAATTACAGTGTGGAGCCAGTGAAGGAGACTCAAGAAAGTGTTTCCAGACTCAATGTGCGACAACTGGTGGATACTCTGGGATATCTGTGAGTATTCTGTAGTGTATTGTATTGTAAATAATTCGTATGGAGCACAATACAGCGGGGAGCCGGTGAAAGAGACGCAGGAAAGGGTTTCCAAACTGAATGGGCGACAACTGGAGGATACTCTGTGATATCTGCGATTATTCTGTAGCGTATTGTATTGTAAATAATTCGTATGGAGCACAATACAGCGGGGAGCCGGTGAAAGAGACGCAGGAAAGGGGTGGGTGTCCAGACTCACTGTGCGACAACTGGTAGATACTCTAGGGTATCTGTTAGTATTCTGTAGTGTATTGTATTGTAAATAATTCGTATGGAGCACAATACAACGGGGAGCTGGTACAAAAAACGCAGGAAAGTGTTTCCAGACTCAATGTGCGACCACTGGTAGATACTCTAGGGTATCTGTTAGTATTCTGTAGTGTATTGTATTGTAAATAATTCGTATGGAGCACAATACGGCGGGGAGCTGGTACAAAAAACGCAGGAAAGTGTTTCCAGACTCAATGTGCGACAACTGGTAGATACTCTAGGGTATCTGTTAGTATTCTGTAGTGTATTGTATTGTAAATAATTCGTATGGAGCACAATACGGCGGGGAGCTGGTGAAACAGACGCAGGAAAGTGTTTCCAGACTCAATGTGCGACAACTGGAGGATACTCTGGGATATCTGTGAGTATTTAACCTACAGAAGTTGTCAGCAGCAGGATATTTGGAGAGGTGGAAAATCCTATCTGCATTTACCGTTTTCTCCAGTTCTGGGGGTGTCTATTCCGAACATAAATCCGAAATATCGGCCGAATGTTCAGTCGTTTCTATAATACGGCTAACTAGAGCTAAGAGCTGTACGATCAGTTTATAAATTAAGTCCAAGACACTCTCTCCGAGAGAAATTTAAGGAGATTAAAGTAATGACTGTACCTTCTCAGTATATTTTTGAAAATCTTTTATATGCCCATAAAAATATAAAATTGTTTAAAAAATACAGTGATATCCATTATATAAATACTAGAAACAAACATAAATTTGTTGTACCTACAACAAGGCTCAAGAAAATAGGTGGCTCGTTCCGATGTCAATGTATACGCTTTTATAATAAACTTCCAAGCCACGTTCAAGATCTAAGCCTTAATAAATTCAAATCGTGCATTAAACGTAAGTTGTGTCAGAAAGCTTTTTATACCGTTAAAGATTATATTGAGGACAAAAAGGCTTGGGATTGAGCTGCTCCAATTTTTACTTATTGAAGTGGTTTATTTTTATTGTTTGATGTTTTTTTTTTGCTAACTTTTATTATTTTATATACGTAACGTAATATATACGTAATGACATGATTATTTACTTGTAAAGTATTATATTATTTTAATTATTGTGAATGTGAAGACTATGTGGGTTATTGCTCTTTTATTTTTATTTTCACTTTGTCTTTTATTCTCAGTTAGTGTTAATCATGGTCTGGCAGTTTGAGTCATTTAAGCGGCCTACCCAAATGTCCTTTCTTTGGTATTGATCGTCGCATCGTTGAGCTCCTTAAGTTTTGAGTTTCAGTGCACGATTACTGACAAATGCGTGCACTGACTGGTCAGGTCCACTCAATCTGTGTGGTTCTTTCCTCAAAAGACCATTTCAGACACCAATCTACATGACCTTCACATGATCTGACCAAGATTATGTCTGGACTTTAAAAGAGACTGTGCTCTCTGAGTTTGTTTCGGCCTTTCTTCTCAGAGTAGTCAGATAGGAAACGCCGACCTCATCTAGTTTTAAAAATATGATTGACGTGTAAAAGTGTTTGTACAAACCTACTTACAGAAATAAAAATCATTTATCATTATCGCTAACTACGGCGAACACAAAAGGCAGTCGAAGACATAAGCCAAAGTCAAAACTGTGACTTGAAGTCGGGTAAGGACTCAAAGTCAAAAAAGGAAATTTGGAAGTTATAAAACTCCCGAACATTCCGCCGATACTTCGGTTTAGCGCTTCGGAGTAGACCCCCTGGTTGTATATTCATAAGAATATAATCAAAGGTTTCAACACACATTCGGGTATAATTGAAAAAAAAATCTGGTTATAGTCTGTATTAATTTGTAGTACTTCTTGTGGAGTTCTCCATCTATACCCCGATTCTTATTCAAATCATATACTCTACAATCTCTTCCAAATATTATGTCTTGAACCAAAAAACTACTGCTTTCCAAACAATAGCAAGATAACTTTTATAATAGACATTTTGCTCTTGTTGTATACTGGTCGCGGCGGCGAACGCTACTGCCCGTGGCCTACAAACTATGCGCATGGATTGCCGCACCGCCGCGCGTTGATTTTTGTGGCTGTAATTAACTGCGTAATGTTCAGAATTTCGGCCAGTCCGTTCTCTTCGGGCCACATATACTACATTCAAACTACAGCATTTACTTATGTACTTAATATTGTCACCAGATCCATGAAGAATCTTCAGCGTAAGCAACTGTGGGTCGTGAAGGTGGAGACCGACAAGGCTGAGGCATCTATCACGCAGTCCGAGCAGGTCATCACCAAGATGCCTGACCCGAGGCAGATTATTGAGGTGAATACCCTACTACTGTTATTTGTATGCAAGACTAGCAGCGCCCCGCGGTTTCACCCGCGTAAGTCTCGATCCCGTGGGAATATCGGGATAAAAAGTAGCCCATGTCTTAATCCAGGGTGTCAGCTACCTCCATACAAAATTTTATCAAAATTGGTCCAGCCGTTTGAGCGTGAAGAAGTAACAAACATACACACCCTCACACACTCACAAATTTTCGCCTTTATAATATTAGTGTGATTGTATACTAAATTCCTAGTGTGGGGCAACGTAAAAAAAATAATAATAATAAAAAAATAATAAAAAATTCAGAGCGACTTTAATAAGTTAAGAATTATAAATGTGGATTCGTGTCTAAAATACGTTGTGATCACGAAAACTTGTGAGAATAATTAGACAGTCTACCTCGAGTACAAACTTATGAGATTGATTCTAGCTTGAGCTAAATTATATACAGGGTGGGCGGTAATTCGACCTATTCCTTGAAAGGGGGTACTAGAAGTAATTTCCAACAGATGAAGCCCCGCCAACTCACTCATTTTTTTCAAGTAAAACTCGTCTAAATTTCAAAAATGATAAAATAAAGGTTTCCTTTGCACTAAAGACCTTTTATTTCTAAAATAATGGGAATTTAGGTCATGTATTTTTTTTTTATAAATAAGCCCTTGTGTCATCAGTCAGAAAAATAACAAATAAGTGTAGAGACAGAAGTAGTTATTTTTAAATTATTTGATTTTGGTGACCAGTCTGAAAATTTGAACAATAATCTAAAATCCTCCGTAACTCAGAAACCATTAATTTTCGACCCCGAGTTGGCGGAGCTTAATTTGTTGAGAATAACCTCTCGTATAACCCTTTTCAAGGAATAGGTCGAATTACCGAGCAACCTGTATAACTATAGCACTTAGAAAATCTATTCTAAATTAAATTCTTTAATTCTTTAGCGTATCATCAAGAACACTAATGATAACACAGCTCAATCCCTATTCCATAGCAACTAAATAATCACTTTGAGATATTCTGCCGTAATCACCATCTGAAAGACTGTCTGGATTGTCAAATACAAGTACAAGTATTTCAAATAGCCTCAAAGGCACTAATGAATGTCAAAGTTTACAGAAAAAAATTAACTGATTCTAGTCGCCCCTTCCAAAACGTAATTTCTTATGGAGAAGAATGGGCAAGAAACTCCACCTTTACTCTAGTGTTTATAATATTTTGTTTAAGTACATTCATTATATGTGCAGATGATGCACCTAGAATAAAATTACTATACCACAATAGGCAAAAATAATTAAAAATGAAGCAAGGACTGATAATTTAATTATTTTATTATCATGCTCACGTATTTATAATTGCTAAACACAGTAGTAGTCTTGATAGTAGATCAAGAAACTGCTGTCCTTAGGTCCTTATTTCTTTATTTATCAAGTTTTTATGTAAACTGGAACTGAACCTTCCAAAATGTCACATAGGTAAATTCAACACAAAATTTGTACGTTAGCATAATATAAAACTACCTTACCCACAGATAATCCCGCAAACATCATCAACTTCAACAGCCGAACCCCAAAACACTGAAGTTCTACAAATCATGGAAGATAACACCATTTCTGACAATTTCATATATGAGATCGCTGAAGAACAAGAGATTACTATGGAAGAGGTAAAAGAAATACCAGCAACTACTTCTGAAAATCCAGAATGGACTGTCAATATCTTACCGGATGATACAAAGCCAAAATATGCCTACATTAAACATTGTTCTTCGGGCAAAAAGAAGAGGCACTTCACCGCAGACATGAACGAAATCACTCTACAAGGAGACTTTGAAAATTACTACATTCTCCCCGATGTAGACCCCTCTGTTGGTGTTGAAATCACAACAAGTTATGAACCAGAGAACTACATTGTTGAGGAATACCAGCATCTAGTTCTAGATGAACGACCAAAGAAGCGGTCTAAAGATGATTCTGGACGGAAAAAAAAGAAACGGTTGTCGAGCAACCCCCCGGTTAAAGAAGAACCAGGAGACTGGGTTATTGAGAACAATATTGTTTACGACCAGGATGAAGACTACGATGATCCTAAGAAGGTAGCCTCGCGCGTTAGAAGAAAAAATAAGAAATATTTAGGCTATGATTTTGTTACTTAAGAGTTTCTATTTGAGTCGACATTTGATTTTGGGTCTAGCTTTTTTTAGGGTAGGTGGGATTTCAAGTTAAAAATTACTTAGTTTTTGAAGTGAACCTTTTTAGGTGACGAGAATTGAGGGAGAAATTTAGTGATGTGCTCAACGTAAACAGAATCGTTTCAATCGCTAAGCGCGTCAGTGAGCTAATAGATTTCGTCAGGAGTGGACGTGCGTTGACATTTTTTTATTTGACATGCAATAGGAGGTCGCAATTATACCTGAAGTTTGTGCACAGCACAAACTTCGGGGCACGCTTGGACGGACGGCTTGTGGTATCTAGCTCTCACTCTAAATCTTTCTTATTCTTTATGAAGTTCCACTTGTATCACGGTGCAGCACGCGCAATTTTTTTTTTTCGTTGGTAGAAGAATTTTTGTCCGTGATTAAGACCGCGTACGCGTACCCACGGGCCATTATTTATCGTGCACTGGATTTTAAACACACTGCTTAGCGCTGAGAGTTTAAAATCGAACAGTGTGCTTTTTTGATGCGCTGGGGTTGCATTCTCAATGCTTAGCCCAACACAGAGAGTTCAAAATCCGGTGCGTGATAAAAAAATCGCTCGTGCCTTTGGGTTTACTAGTTATATAAAATGAAAGACTAAAATGAAATTAATTTCAAGTATCTCATTCACAAAAATCTCTCGAAATTGTTGTATTTTCGCGATCAAAAGTTCTTATTCCAATTAAATAAATAATCATGGTGTATCAGGGGCGAAAGCATCGTATAACTCGATTCCTACCGGCTTCCCTCCGGAAATTCGGAACATAACCACTCAATTGTCATTGAAAGATGGCACAGTCAGTAGTGTTTAATAATGCTAAATAATATAATCACACTGTAGGTAATAGAGTATTAGTGTTTGTTGTTGAGTTTTAGTTGGAGTGGGTATTTAATAGACCATAAAGGCTTCTACATACTGGCGTGACAAGTCGCGCTAGAATATAGAAGCCTTAAAATTAAAACATTACAAAATGCTTACATTATATTTTTTGACTTTATATCGTCTACTTCATGACGAGTTCATTTTGTATAGAAACGAAATTTTTTGCTCCGGCTTACCTCTCTCATAAAATCACCCTTCGCCACTATTTATAGTTTTTTAATCTGTCTACTGATTAATGCTAGACTTAACTCGCTCAAAACGTGAGATATTTTAACGCTTGCGGAACAAGAAACGCCCCCAGACGTAATAACAATAGAAGCTCCATTGTGTCTCAATCAGTGTCCTTCAACCGATTAATATCCCTAAAGTATCCATATAATATGTGGACGTCCAAGCAAAAATGGTCCAGTATTGAGTTAAGATTAGATTCGGTATCAAGACAGTAAAAAAAAAAAAACTGGCATTATTTTTTTATCATACATTAGAATTTGAAACTGAAAAAGCTTGATTTGATAAAATTGTAGACAATTGAGCATTAATAATAATCAATTAAAATCGCGCAATTTTTGCACCCAACTTTACTAAACTGCGTATATCTCTGAAACTAAATGCCGAAAACTGGACCCTTTTTTCTTCGACGACCACATATAAGGGTTTAACTGACCCACGCTTGCTCACTGCAGATTTTAATAGAACTTAAAATCCTACCTACCCTCTTATTAAAAATCTTGCCTATATCAAAGGCGAGTTGGTTTTTTGAAACTCTTTCAATGTATAAAAATATATTAATAATTAAACATTTTTTGGCATTAAAACACATTTTAATTTAGTTATTAATAGAAATTAACTTTCTAGATCTCGAACGTTTATTATATCAATTTGAAATGACTCTTTTACAGACATACAAATACGGTCGATGAATCATGGCTGGTCCGAACTTTGCGCAGCACGCAATAATATTTTTTAGGACCCAAATGGTGACATAATGTGAGTGGAAGAACATGCGCGGAGTTCCTATGTTCAGACCGGCCGTTATTGTAAGTACTGCAATTTTGACAGACTATATTTGGCTCGTCCCCTATTATATGGGAACTGGTGTGGCGAAATGTGATCGTACCTGTACTGTAGGTACATCTCTGCCTAATCCTTCGAGAATTACAGGCGTAATGTTATGTGTTGTGTTATACAGGGTGGAAGGGACATCGACGCGAAGCCTCGTACCATGGATTCAGTACATAATTCTTGCGTTAAAATTTTTCGTCGGTTATTAAAAAAAAACTGTTCTATACATTTTGACCGAGTAGGTATTGGACTTCTGTAGGAAACAGCTGTTTTTTTTTTTTAATTACCGACGAAAAATTTTAACGCTGAGGGGTCAAGAATGATGTACTGAATCCATGGTAACAGGCTTCGCGTCGATGTCCCTTCCACCCTGTATTATAGCCGAAATTAATGTTGGGCTACTTTCTGTAATATCCCACTGCTGGTCAAAGCTTTACACAGATAATCAAGAATTCTTGAAAAAAAAAAATTTTTTTTTTCTTTGACCAATTACTGGTCTGTAAGGCGCTGTCTAGGCCTCAAAACTAATTGTAGTCCAGTGCTGCATATAATAAATATAAATCACCATCATAGAGCACGGAATCGCCGCGAAGACAGGCGTCTAGATACTGCAGTACTAAAAAAAACATGGGGTCGAAAGTGCCAGGCGACAAAACTTCAGTCTCGAACGGCATTCAAGTACGTTATTACTGTCGCAGTGCAAGTAAACGGTGACTCGTTTGGTTTTTGTATGGAACGTCTTGGTCTCCATGCTCTGTGATCACCACAATTGGCAGACAAATTGATAATTAGTCAGTATTCTAAACACAGCTAAGTTAATGCCTTTTAAACTTGCTGGTATTAGCTTCACGACTCAATAGGCTTAAGTTATTAATACCTCACTTATACGCACAAACAGATTCATCAATAAATAATAAAATAAAAATGCCGAATAATTGGAAAAATGTTTCGAAGTAAAATTACTTAGGGAACCCCTCAGATTCTGAAAACCCGATCGTATTGAAAAAAAAAAATGATACTAAATCAAATATTCAAGGTAATCTGTTGAGATGGTGATTTGTCCATACTGACACATCTGAACGTATCTACCTGTATTTCTTCGAAATAAAAAGTCATGGCCAGTCGAAATCCCCCATATTAGTTTATCTACGACTAAGAAAAACCAAATGTATTGGAATCTCTTTCTAACGGATAGCGAGAAAAAAACTGACGATCTTTATCTTAAGTTATGTTATGTGTTAGAAGGAGACAACAATATTTCTTAGTTTCGTCCGTGTCTAACAGAATTCGCGCTACGTCATGCGTCAATCTAATAATAATTGTGTAGTTTTTTGGGGTGATAGCAATCATGAATATGGACTACTTACTATGGGATAAGTCTGAAATAGATCAAAAACGACTTTTCCATACAAATGTATGAAACAGAAAGGAGTATTTACGGTTCGTAGCAGGTGGTGTTTTGTAGTTTCTGCCTACCCTCGTGGGAAGAAGGCTTGAGTTTATGTATGTATGAACTATTTTTATCACTTAAAGTTGGTCCCAAAGTAAAGTTGTTTATTTTCATGAGTTCTATTTCCCCTTTAAATATTGTACACTATTATCATGCACTATCATTGCATTTTAATTAATAATTATAATTAGGTAACTAGGTCCCAAAATATTCCTATATAATTTGTATAGAAATCAAAATCAAATGTCGACGACATAATATTATTAAGATTTTGTTTAAATTTTATGCATTCTCGTGCTTGTTTTTTGGTTCAACTGTTTACGAGTTAAATATTTGACTGTTGGTTTTGACTGAGGTTTAAATTTGAACCGAAAACTGCCTGAAAAATTCTCCATTTTAAGTAATTAGGTTAATTTTACGAAAATGTTTGAAGTAATGAGATCTCTAGCACGAACTTCATGAAAAGGCTTCGTATCAGCAGTCTTAGTATAACCATTTCTATATCTACACTACTGTAGAATAGAAATCGCTGGTCCACCGAAAATGTTCTACTGTCTACACGGAAACATCATTTTTGTCCACTCTTCCGTCGACAAAACGCTTCTCTACGGTTCTCGTGCTAAGCCTGCAGATATTTGTTGTCATATTGAAACAATATTCCGTATACAGCTTGTATTAGAAATATGTGGTCATATTTAAAGGTGTGTTACAGACCATCAAACTGAACAACTTTTGCTATGAGACCAACATCTTAATCGTGAAAAATAATCAGCTCATCCATACAAAACTGCTGTACGTACTCGAACCTAATGTATGGTACACACGGCTACACATCAAGCTATACATTTCCAGTATAAGCTGATCTCGCATTGTATAGGATTTCTGTAGAAGAAGAGGTCAGTGTATACTGGAAATGTATAGCTTGATGTGTAGCCGTGTGTACAGCTGAATATTTTTTCATGGATAAAGTTGTTCAGTTTCAGGGTCTGTAACCACACGCTGTATACGGAATATTGTTTCGTATGAAAAAATCAAAATAATAATTAAATAAGGGACCTGTTATTTGTAGAAGCTCGCAGTCAAATATGAAACGGAGTTGAGTGCCTACCCATTATGGTTTTTATTTTTCACGAATTATAAGAAAATTTAGCGAAATAAATCAGATATGTATTCCTGTCATGTATATTTGTTTGACCATTAATTTTGAGTGTTGGGTTAAAGAAATATTAGGAAACATTACCTTTATGAAGTTTGCTTGAACATAAATATACGTTACGAGCGATTGTCCACATAAAAAAGATTATTATGGAATACAGTAAGCTCTCATGTACATTTACAAATGATCAATTAGGTAAATGCCTTAATGATTTTTTTTATTATTCTGTAATTTTGTAATCATGGTAACAGAAAATAGGCATGTACTTCCATGATTGTAACAGCTCTGTATTAGATGTCAGCGCCTGTTCATATTTCCGAAGATAGACGATGATTCCCGAAACTTATCTTTTCTTGGAATATCTGTACACCTCTGCCAAGAAATGTGTTATTTTTCTGAATGGTTAAGAAATAAAAATAGCTTTGTCAAATATTTATTTAACCCAACACAGATTCAATCATAGATTTAGCATCATGGTGTATATTGTTGTATAATTTAAGAACCATGAATAAAAGAGTGTTTTAAAAATAAATACTTCTTTTTTTCTTTTTGAGTTTTCTTTTTGATCCCTATGTTAGGGCTGTGAGGTTTTAATCCTTATGTGAGGCTTGTGGCTAACAGCCAATGATAATGGTAACTACCGCACGGGTTGAAATTTGCCGCGGTCTGTTCTTGGATGGGTGACCATCGATTACATATTGACACCCCTCCGTGCCTCGGAAAGCACGATAAGCAGTTGGTTCCGGCTGTCATTCGTAGATCTTTGATAGTCTATAAAGCCCAAAAGTCTGCCAACCAGTCTTAACAAAGGGTAACCTGTTACCCAGTAACTGGGTTCTGGACGCCACATATGCAGCCGCTCCATGTAAAATACTGAAAGAAAATGCGTTTATTGGCATTACAGTAAAAAAACGTTCAGCTGCATCCGATTATACTGGAAGCCGCCCCTAACATTTTGGAAATAGGCAAGGTTTGGTTAGGTTGTGAGGTGACATCTGCCTAGTACCACCCCCTGACCGTGATACAAACGTGCTCATAATATGATGAGTTCAGTCATAAATCATTTTATCGGATTTCTCGCTCGCACTTATGGAGCAGTGCTAGTGTTGTGCTTAACTGTGGTGAGTGTATTATCGATACCAGATAATGACTCATTGACTGTTTTGCTACTGTGACTGCGTGTGCGTATTAGCTAATTATCGACAAACATTTAACGCTCATTGTGCATCCTTAATGACATAACACTAACTTTGCGTTTGTAATGGCCCTCGTGTAAAGAGCACCGGCCTGTCTTCTGCCGTTCTTTCTGTAAAAATCTCACCGTGATAAATTAGGTGAAGTGAGTTTCTAGTGAACTGTCATCCCATCCGATGCTAGGGATTGACACCATTGACAACTCACTTCACCTAAGATCTCACAGTGAAATGTTTTACAGAATATATACAGCACGTAGGTACCTATTCAGCCGATGAAATTTTTCTTTATGTAATTATCTGGGTCTGTTATAATTAGGTAGGTACCTAATTACCTATTCCTACTATATTTGTACTACGAACTATCTAGGAAAGTATTTATACGCAGTGTAGGTTCGTAGGTAAGACACAGCGAATCAACATTTTTTTTTTTAATCTTGTTTTACTAAATATTTAATTAACATCGGAAAGTAAAATTAAAAAATATAAGAACAATAACTCTACTAAATATACAAAATGCTCAAATACAATGTATCGAATAATTTTATATCAACTTAGATGATGTTTAAATAAATTAGCAGTGGTTAATCATTTTTTGTCGCTGAGTTAGTTTTTAGAGAACACAGATCGGCGCACCGATAAATCGGGAAGCGCCCAGAAACATTTCTGTAGATATTCCACAGCATATAAAAGAGTGGGAGCAGTATTCTAGACCCGCGCCTTTATGTAAGTGTAGAATAGGTACTACTTTAAACAATGCACATCTATTTTTGAAGTGAAAACTTCTGGCACGTTAAGCGATTTTTGGTAGGGGGAAATCTTATGGGTTTGCGTCACCGACATGCAGAGGGTAGTCACCCTTATAGATACAGTTAGCATGTCTGTTTAAGAATTAAGCAAACTGTTCAGACAGTTAATGATAAATGATTTTTATTTCTGTAAGTAGGTTTGTACAAACCCTTTTACACGTCAATCATATTTTTAAAACTAGATGAGGTCGGCGTTTCCTATCTGACTACTCTGAGAAGAAAGGCCGAAACAAACTCAGAGGTCACAGTCTTTTTTAAAGTCCAGACATAATCTTGGTCAGATCTTGTGAAGGCCATGTAGATTGGTGTCTGAAATAGTCTTTTTAGGAAAGAACCACACATATTGAGTAGACCTGACCAGTCAGTGCACGTATTTGTCAGTAATCGTGCAGCTCTACTCAGAACTTAAGGAGCTCAACGATGCGACGATCAATACCAAAGAAAGGACATTTGGGTAGGCCGCATAAATTACTCAAACTGCCAGACCATGATTAACACTAACTGAGAGACTGAGACTGAGTTGCCATAAACGCCACGCTTGGCAGGCGGGTTGGCGATCGCAGTATGGTGTTAAAATGCATAGAGAACGCTGCTGCCCATTCTCTAGTAAGTCCCTTAGTCACCTTTTACGACACCCACGGGAAGAAATGGGATGGTGCTATTCTTTACGTCCGGCACCACATGGGATAAATAATAAGTCACTTTTCTTAACATTATATTTATTTACATCTTAAAACCTAACTTAAATTACTTATGCTAGCACCATAAATAACTCAATGCATTTAGCACTAAACGAATTCAAAATAAGTTTCTGTTAATCCTTTGAAAATTACAGTAATAGAATTTTGTTATAAATCAGTACAAGGACACTGAACGAGACACGATATTATAAAGTTTTATTGTTGACGCCTGGGGGCGTTTAGCGGTTCTGAGCGAGCTATTAGGTGTTCTACTTTCCTATTGAATTATTTAAAAATAAAATGATTTTAAATCTTTATTAAAAGTTGTTATTTCATAATAATTTACTTTTATTTCGTTTAGCTGTAAATGTATTTAGTGATTTTTGGTGCAAGCAGGGGGTGATTCGATCAATGTAGCTCGCGAAATTGAAAATTTCTTACGTTTTTTTCAAATTGCGGCGCTGTTTTAGGTTGTATGTTCATCAAAGTTAACTACGTGGTAATTATGATAAACATATTATTAAATAATAATCATTCAAATATTCATTATAACTCTCGTAATTATATTTGCTGCAAATCGTCGTATTTTCACGAAATAGTCTTAAATTTGGCAGGTTACATTGGCGCATCCCTCTCAAAAATGTTAATATTCCTGTTTTACATGTATTAAGCAAAAACTTGGTAAAGTCATCAATTTCGTCACATCAAAGAAAAATAAAGAAAGAAAATACGTTTATTTGCGGTAAACATAACGCAAAGAAATAAAAACACAAACACGAAAGAACAAGTTGAGGGAAAATATGCGTCACATCATCAACATCATCATCAACTTGTAAACGACAGTATGTATGTTAGTATAATATTCTCATATTATTTGTTTTATTTTATTAAGTGAATTGTTTTTGATTTTATGTATTATCTTTTCTCTTCTACTCTTACACACGGTGTCTACATCTGTTTATCTACTTTCCTATCGCAGGTATGCTGGAAGAGATTTCTTTAGAAATAAGCATCACCTTTGTACAGACGCCAGCAGGTCCAGCTACCCGAATCTGTCAAAATTTCCCAATCAACCTTCAACCTTATGCTGTAGGGATAAAGTTGAAGATCTATTAAAGAAATTTGACAGATTGATGTGCTGGCATCTGTACGTATTTTTTCTGTCCCTTCCTTCTTGTATGTTTTTAGATATGTGTGTACATAAATGGTTAAATAAATAAATAAATGGTTTTTGTCCGGTAAAGGCAATGCTCGCCCCCTATTACATGGGACCTAAACATAACTGGGGAAATGTGAATGTACTACAATACTGCCTGCCTGTAGCGAAGCTACAACTTCCATTAGAGGGAAGCCGAAGAAAAAGTTGTTCAGTTCACATAAATTCAAGATAACATCAAAATTACCTAAAAAATGTTTGTCATTGAAAAATGTGCCTCAAAAATGTTTACTTTTCTTAATTTAACGCCTTTTTGTCGGAATTCTTAAGTTAAAACAGAAAATGTAAACTGCGTTCGCGATTTACGATATCTATAGTCTATCCTAAAAACGCGTACGTACCTAGGTACGCGTTTTTCATCGTATGATTTACTTATTAAATACCTGTAATGTGACTATGTACTATATTATTTAGTAATAGTAAACTCAGATAGTGTTTGTTCCGAAGGGAAGCCGGTAGGAATGGGGTTGTATGAAACCGTCGCCACTGCTAACCCTTCGTGGAAAACAAGCGTGACGTTATGTTTTTAATAGTCAGCGGCAGTGTTAGCCAAATAATCTCTTCTTCCGATGTTCGAAGCTTGCTTGTTCTGCACTGCCTCCAATTTTGGACATTCTGTGAAAAAGAAAAGAAATATGAATATTTTTCAAGTGAATATTTCTGAGGGGCTGGTGGCTAAGTAACACAAACAGCCGCACGGGTCGATCGATCAGGTTAAGCTACGCTTGCCACGGTTGGTCCGTGAATGGGTGGCCATCTTTACATACCAAGAACCCTCCGTGATTCGGAAAGCACGTTAAGCCGTTGGTCCCGGCTGTCAAAACGGGCAAAACTTATGGGTTCGCGTTACCGACATGCTAACCGCGTCACGTGAGGAGTTGCGCCAGATTGCCGACGCGGTTCGGCCTGTGTACATGTATACTACACATGGGTAGCTCATGAGCGAGTGATATAAAAGATCTAGCTCTTTTCGATTGACGTCGCTCTCGCTCACTCACTCGCTCGCTAAATAGCTCACTAGTGCCCGGTTTCTGAGGTACTTTTATCGGTAGTTTATCTATTCAATAGCGCTATCGGTTCGATAACTTGTGAAAGTGCGTTTCCGAACACCGCACTGTAAGATAAACTCAGTTTAAACTCAAGTTAACTTAACTGACCAATGTGTGCCGTTTATCGGTTCTATAACTCTAACTGACGTTTCATTTCATAGCAAACTACATCAACTTTTAGGTTATACATAATTATAGCGTGTATTATTTAAATTCAAATACCAGTGAAAGTTATATATTAAAATTATTCAAAGGAAAAAACAATGAGTGTTAGCATAATGAATACGAGCAGCTCATCAGTCTGATTTGGAAGTACTGGAGTTTATTTCTAATAAATCAGTACCCAGAAACTTAAGACGTAGTAGAATTCCTTTCAAAATGTTCTTGTATTGTTGCTTAAATAAACAAATTCTTTAGCCAGTTCAATATCAAGCATGTTCTCTTTCAGTAATTTTTTTTACTGCATTTTCCAGTTATAATATGTTATTTTACAAAACAATGTTCACCTAAAGCACAAACGATTGGAAATACCAAATAGACTGTCGACATAAAACTTAAAAACAAACGGTAAAGCAAAAATAATACCATGCGAAACGAAAACAATGAAGTGAACTTTTTTTTAAAATGGCAATGATGTTGTTCATTGATCCGTCCATAGGTAACGACTTATCATATTTATTAACTAAAATAGTGTTAAGCCACTTATTTATCCTCGAAAAATATATTATTATAAATAAAACTATTAAATATAGACGAATTAAAATAATAAAACCAATTTTAGACGCGATCTCTTATACAGACCCATCTAGCGGCAACTAAGGAACTAGTTATCGGTTTCATAGTTATTGAATGGTTTGTTTCGTATTCAGAAACGCAGTGACAGTTAACCGACGTTTATCTTACGCTTAACTTTATTGAATCAATAGTTAGTGAGAGTTTATTTGGGAACTTCAGAAACCGGGCATAGGTCAGTTAGCTCACTCAGAATTTGACAATGACTATTGAGCGAGCCAAGCCGCCTCCTGCGACGCGCGTGCGGCGTGAGTCAAAATGAGCTAACAGTCGGCGTCTGAGTCACTGAGCTATAGAAGAGCTAGAAGAGTGATATAGCTTTTTAGAGTGAAAGAGCTAATCGCTCTTTTTCTTTTCAGTGAGCTATTTCGGCCATATCTAATGTATACGCATATACAGGGTGGCAGGGACATCGACGCGAAGCCTGTTACCATGGATTCAATACATCATACTTGACCCCCCTGCGTTGAAATTTCTTGTTGGTAATTTAAAAAGCTGTTTCCTACAGAAGTGCAATACCTACTCGGTCAAAATCTATGGAACAGCGATTTTTTTTTTTAAAAAGCGACGAATTATTTTAACGCAGGGGGGTCAGGAATGATGTACTGAATCCATGGTAACAGGATGCGCGTCGATGGAATATTAATAAATATTTTTTTTACTTTCATGAATGATTAGTAGTCATTGGATACATGAACTGAGCTGCCGTTGTAAGACGATTAAAATGCCACGGTGTATAATTATGCCAGTCGCGCGGTAAACTCTGCTTGCGCGATGCAGGATTTTGCGTGACGTCAGTGTGACGCGTAGTTCGCAAGTGGCAATGTTGATGCCACCACACTACTTTTATTTTATTAGAAATTAGAAATTTTATTTTATTTTAAAGAAAATCCACGCGGGCGAAGCCGCGGTCAGCAGCTAGTTTAACTTATAAAATTCGTATAATATATTTTGGTTTCGACACAATAAGTTATAAAGTTCGTAATAAAGTTTATGTTTTTACCTGTGATCCTGTGTCCCAATCCGCCACAATACGAGCATCCTTGTCCATCTGGCACGGGCACATCCGGTTCGCCGATCATATCTAGCAGGAATGACGGTACCTGAGACGAAATAGTGAATTTATTAACCCCCTTAGAAAAAGAAGGGTATAAGTAGTATTAGTTCGTAGTGTGTAATCTTTTAATCTTATATTTTGAATTGTTTTTAATAATATTTTTTTTACATTGTTCTCACATATAGAAGCGACAAGAATAATGTGCACAGGATTTTGTAATATCTTGATTTAAAAGTCCACTCCTTGGAGTTCCTTGCCTGTTCTTCTCCATTGAGATCTACGTTTTGGAATGGGCAAATAGCTTCAACTTTCTGGCTAACTGACCGACTCTTTGACAATTCAAAAGTGCCTGTAATTGGTTTAATTTAAATAAATGCTTTGAGTTTGTATCTGTACATCTTTATATCTGTGTCTATCTGTGGCATCATAGGTCTTGAACGGATAAACCGATTTTGTTTTTTTTTGATGCGTAACATCTTTCCTATCGCTTTTTCTGGGAGTGATTTCGTAAAAAAGAGACGGAAGTGTGTAACAGAAAGTTTTGCAAGCTTGAGCATGAAATAACTAAGTATTTTATAAGAGCATGGAATTAGTGTACTCATGGAATTAGTTAGTACTATGTAGATTGTTAGTAGAGGGGGTCGAATATCGACCAGTGGGCGACCACTAGTAATGAATAATTATTCGAACAAATATTTTGTTTTTTATGTTTTTTTAAATTTTGAGGTTAAATTCTGTCGCTGCTCAGTTGCTTATCACCAAGGTGAGATGTTAGATGTTACACATCATATGCGACTACTGTAAAGGATCGCTCGTTTTTTTTGTTTTGACACCTAAATTCTTCATGGCGTTTTTTTTTTTTTATATGGCACTAGAAAAGCCGACCCTGGGGTCTACTCCCTAATAACGAAATCCGTATCCGTATCACTTACGGGCATAAGATTAGTAATGAAGAATTCATTAAATAAATATTTCAATAATTGGCTTTTTTAACTTTTGAGGTTAATTTCTGTGCTATACGATGCGATTGCTGCGCGTCTATCAACAGATGCGCCAGGTCCCTCAGCACACTGTCGTCAGCGGCGCGACCTAACAGGGTGGTGGCGACGCCCTTGCCACCGTGCTATACGATACACGTAGTTCTACATGTGTTACGTTTTGCTGCGCCTCCCTCAACACATGCGCCAGGTCCCTCAGCACGCTGTCGTCAGCGGCGCGACCTAATAGCGTGGTGGCAACGCCCTTGCCACCGTGATATACGATGCACGTAGTTCTCCATGTGTTACCTTTTGCTGCGCCTCCCTCAACAGATGCGCCAGGTCCCTCAGCACACTGTCGTCAGCGGCGCGGCCCAGCAGCGTGGTGGCGACGCCCTCGCCACCAGCTCGTCCTGTACGTCCGATACGATGCACGTAGTTCTCTATGTCTTCTGGCATGTCGTAGTTTATTACGTGCTGAATATTGGCGAAATCTAGACCTGGGGAGTGTAAGATGGGGTTAGTATAAGGTGGTCATGTCTTTGTAAAACCTAGGTTCACATTGTAGAATGTAAATAAATATTGAGTATTGAAAGAACGAACGGGCTTTTTGGTATCCCTACCAAAAAGCCCGTGTGTGCGATATGAAGTTAGTAATTACATTTTAACCAGGAAACATAATTTTAAAAAGTTACTAAAATTGCTTAAATTTGATATTACTTTTTACTTTGTCTGCCAGTAATCGGACCAAAAAAATAAAACTGCCTGTATTTTCTGGCACGAATCAATGGGGATTTGTAAACTTTTTTTACAGAAATCCCCATTATGGGACCTCCATGGGGATTTGTGGAAGAAAGTTCACTTATCCCCATTGATAGAGATTATCAATGGGGATAAGTGGAATAACCCGAATCGATTGGGTATATCATAAAAAAACAACCATAACTTATTTATTGACAATATAAACATGATTCAGAGAACTCAGAATAACATCTTAAAACAGATATCAAATGCACCATGGTTTATAAGGAACGCTGAAGTTCAGGAACAATTGAACATGAAAACAGTCAAGGAAGAAATAAGTTCATGTTCGCAAAAGTACAAGTCCAGACTGGAGAGACACCCCAACTATTTAGCCGCCCAACTCACAATACCAGATTGTGTCAGCAGACTCAAAAGACGCAACATTCTACAAGTAAAAAAACTTGTAGAGGGCTGCTTGACTAATAAGAGACTTACTCCTGATGAGGAATAATTCTCCCTGCCAGAACATCCTACAACTCATCTGCTCATAGTTTTGAAAACTGATTGCAGGATAAGAAAAGGGGAAAAAAATGATTAAATGCGTCCAATGCAACCTAGAGGCATCCTAGTTGCGGATAGGAATATGTTCGTGATGCGTGCCCGGAAACCAGCAAAAATAGAGAGGTTTGGAAGGAAAAGAGGGAAGAGGCTTTTGCCCAGCAATGGGACAATGTGTCCCACTAAAGTAAGCTTAAAAAATAAAGTAGTAACAACGTTAGAGTTTTGAAATAAACCAATAAGATGAATTTGATTAATTTCACAATATTTTTACATTTATACATAAACTCACGCTTTCTTCCCATGGGGGTAGGCAGAAACTATAGAACGCTACCTGCTACGCTCCTTACATATTCATTTTGTTTCGTTTACGTTCATACATCTGGGCCTCAAGTCTGCTATTACAATAGTGTCAGAATGGCCGATCATTGATTTCATAATTGTTGATTTTGACAAGTTTGGTAATTACTATTATAATGGCGTCATTATGACTTTCCAATGGTCGGCCACTGACACTACATTGAAAGAAATTGCATATATTGGTAATCTCGTACATAATGACAAATGAATGACATTTCTACTAATGGGTTTTATAATAATGGCAATACGACAATGCCATTATAATAACACAATTATATTACAAGAACATTGACCGACCAATGATCGACCATTATGAATTTACCAGATTACGAACTTTTAGCAAAATGACATTGGCATGACATGGGATCGTGTTGGAATGACTGAATTTATAAAAATAGCAGACTTGGGCCCTTGGTCATACACGCACGCCGGTTGCGAGTACTACGCACCTGACCTTTCTGAAGAACTTCACCAATTTGGTCACTATATTATTATATCCTCCTAGGGCATCCCCTCCCGGCGTTTCCACTCACCTCTGCATTGTAAATACCTTTTGTTAGTCGCCTTTCATTCATCCTCTCAACATGACCAAACCATCTAAGCATACTCTTTTAAATTTTTGTCACTACATCTTCTTCACATTTTTAGGGTTCCGTACCAAAATGGTAAAAAGGAACCCTTATGCTGAGACTAAGTCTGTCTGTCTGTCTGTCACAGCTGGATATCTCAAGAACTACTAATACTATCAACTTGAAATTTGGAATAGTTTTAGATGACGTTTACCAAATTATTTTGCAAACAAGAAAGAAATTAAAAAAAATATATCTTTTTTGCAACAGGGCCTGAAAGGGGGTCTTAAAAATTTGAATGGAGTCTACTAGTGCATGTGGGGTGTCATATGAAAGAGAGCTGTGTGCACATTTTCGTTTTTTTTAGGCATCAGTTTTCAACTTTTGATGAAAAATGTAAAAAACATACCGCCCCCCCCCCCGCCCCCTATTCCCTGAATTTTGTATAGAGAAAAATCTGAAATTATTCTATGTGATAGAAGTTTATGTAAAGATTACAGGAAAAATAAAATGTCTCTAAATAGCACAGTTTTTCAGAAATCATCAACACCATAATTATAAACGTACGGAACCCTCGGTGCGCGAGTCAGACTCACTCTTGACCGGTTTTTTAACATCTATTATCGATTTATTAGCCTAATCCAAGTATATTACCAAATATAAAAGCAGTTGTCGCATTGTATAATGTGCTGATAAGAACTCAGCTTGAGTATAAAGGCGCGGGCCCACCGCGGTGCACGGAGAGGCTACGCACGTGTATTAAGCTTCGCTTTGTAAGAAAATGTATGTGGTTGTGTCCACTGCAACCCACGGAGAGGCTATGCATGAATTGACGTCATTGATACATGCGTGGCTTGCTCGAATAGGCGGTTACATAGCTCAACGCTGTCGACGTGGGTCTACGTTTCCACTGGAGTACACGAATATGACCCATGACTATGTACAGCTCGCTTATCGCAGAGCAGTTTTCAGTCATACAGCGTAGCCGTACGTAGCCTCTCCGTGCGCCGTGCCACGCTACACATAGTCGTGGGTCTTCGTGTAGGTACTCCAGTGGAAACGTAGACCCACGTTGTCAAACAAATTAATACACGCAGCTAAATTGCGCCGCGTGCCCGTGCTCAGCATGCGCCGCGGTGGGTCCGCGCCTTAATGCTGTCATATGGGCTCCGCATGAGACTAAATATAGTCGCATGCTGAAGCGCATACAAAACAAATTCACCAGATTTTTGTACATGAAACTATACGGTGTCTATCCCTTCTATCCGTTGATGTACCCAACCTTGTTCGTTATCGGTATGGTCGGGTACAACAAACTCGAGACAAGAAGGGACTTAGCTATAACCACATATGTATTCAAACTATTACGTGGTAAGACCTTTAATTCCGATGTTTTGAATGAGATTTGTCTGAATGTGCCTGACAATTACGAAGCCACGGCTACTAGCAGTGCCTCACGCACGAACCAACTTGCTCAGCAAAGCGCCACTGACGCGCGCCTTGCACGCACTGAATGACACGGCTGACAGGATCGATTTATTTTCCTGCTCTCTGAATGAATTCACAAAAATAATATTGTGTGTGTTATGTTATTTAAGTTAGTTATTTAAGATAATTAAGGACCACGCTACCGCATTAGGATTTTTTCCTGTAATGATAGCAGTGTTTGTGATAAATAAATAAATATTTTCTTAAATTTTAATTGATCGTAAATCCAGAATTTTGTACATACCTTTGCTAGCTACGTCAGTAGCCACCAGCACATCTTTCTCTCCTCTCCTGAAAGCCTCCACAGCGCGGGATCTCTCCTCCTGGTCCTTACCTCCGTGAATTGCGACTGCTTCTACACCTGCAATATTAGAAAAAGCATTAAAAAAACTATTCAACACACTTGCTTGTAAGTTGACTCTTATGGCAACGCATTTAGGTTCATAATTCAGCTTAAGGCTCCGCTCTTTTTCGTCAATTTCTTATTTAAATGTGAGAAAGCTTGAAATAAGTAATTGAAACATTAAGTGCCAATTTCACCAATGAAACTGAACGCGATCAAGACATAAACCACGTTTAAGAGCTGTCAGTGTAATTATTTTCTTTGTAATATTGACACTGACAGCTCTTGAACTCGGTTTAGATGTACTGATTGCGTTCAGTTTCATTGGTGAAATTCGCCCTAAGTCTGTATACAAGTACAGTTTCCGTGGTGCTAAACCATTCGTGTCAGTCACAGCACCTGTTAATAGTTTCATCGCCTTTGTGCTCTCGAAAATATAGTATTTTGCTTTTTTTTTTATGTCGATTATATTTTTTGATTTTCAAAATTAATAGTAATGTCTTGTAAAACGATGATCAAACGTCAGTCTGGCGTCATTTTTCGGAAAACTTGTTGCGAATAATAGTGATTTTGCATAAATACTTAATCTATTTGAAAAATCCCTTTCCGCCACATGCAAAACAAAGAACTCAACATTTCAAATCACAAATAATTATGTTTAAATTCTTTTTCCTTTTCTCAGAACCAACGAACAAAATTGATCAAAATCAGCCGAATTTGCGTAGTCAAAACATTATTTTGTGTTTATTATATTTTTCGTTTTCGAGCATAGACAAGTTGTTAACACATTTGTTAAAATAAGAAGCTACATAGTTTTCCAGAAAAATCACAAGAAGTAAATATACAGGGTGGAAACTTTCAGCGGGGCAGTAAGGGGAAGTACCTTATCTGTTGCAGCTACGCGTCGTAGTCTTTTTTGTAGCGGCCAGTTTATCGATGGTAAAAAATGTAAGTTGGAACTTCTCATTTCCTACGAAATGTATGGGAAAAGTTTTTTGCGTTTTATGACTTTTCTAGTACTCAAACCTCAATTGGTCCAATATGTTTTAGGTTTTTGATCCTTATAAGAAAGAGGATCGATTGGCATAAAAAAAAGTTTTTATGAAAATTGCCCATTTTCCTGCTGACTGTACATTTCTTTCAAAATCTGTGAATGGGGATCAAAATTCCATAAAAAATTATGGATAGTCTCTTAAGACCATTTTCGCGTAGCTGCAACGGATGAGGTACTTCCCATTACTGCCCCGCTGAAAGTTTCCACCCTGTATAATTATTGCTGACGTAATCACCATCCAGACGCCCCCGTCCCCAATGTCATCAAAAATAAGCAAAGCAAAGACCCCCTGCACCCTTTGGTGCTTACGTAATACTTGAAAGGCCCCTAGGCTGTTTAGCGGTCTTGCCAGGAAAAAACAAAACCAGCGCGACATTTTCCATAAATATTTGTTAAAGTTTTCGTTGTGTGGTTAATTATTATCAAAAATGTCGACTTCACGCAGGGAAGAAGAGCAATACGTAGATTTGACCCCGCCGGAAATACTAATCCAGGCACGAAACGCGAGTGATAACCTGTTGCCAACAATATCTGGAGAGAAATACCTAGCGGCCTACGAATAATACCACTTCGAGTGTAATAACCAACATAGCACACTTTTATCATAATGTAGTATTACGTATGTGTAAATGAGACGAGCTGAAAGGAAATTGTATTAATCACCGAGGTTGGTAAAATGATTGGTGATTATAAAATATTGTTATTGATGTTTGCTAATTTGATGTATTGCCTTGACCAAAATTAAGGCATTTTTTTTAATAACCATAGTTGACTGTAAGTCTGGTTATAAAATCTTATTACTAATATACAGAAAAAAAAAAGTAATGTCTTAACTAACTTAAAAGGCAATTTTGATAATCACCATACTTGGCCATAAGGCAGTATTCATATTCACCACGCTTAGCTTACGCTGGTGATTAACAACGAATTGATATATTGGTGGTGTTAGATTTCAATGTTCTATTTTATGGTAAACTGTAATGTTATTTATGTACTTTTAAATCAATAAATACAATTTGCAACTGGTGATAAGATAACGCTCCTGTTATACATTATGTCCCAGAATTAATGCACAACCTCTTAAGGCGTCATTGTACTCATCATTAAGAACAACTTTTGCTATGGGACCTAACCTAAAAAACCATAAATGTAGGGAACAGCAGATTTTTTTCACGAGTTCAGGTTTTGATAGATAGATAAAACATTTATTCAGTGCACACAAAAGACATAGCACAATAAAATAATAGATATAAACTTAAAATAATTTATATAAAAAACAATAGGCAAAAAAAGAAGAACATGCTAGAAATAGTGACGCTATGACTTAATTCAAATTAATCAACAGTATTAGGTGCGGTGTGCGTCTCAAGGTTGCACCAAATGGGAGTCCAGCTCAGCATGTGTCAGGCAAATATACCTGACGCTGATATTCTGCTGGATCCCTGATCGGCAGTGCCATACGGACGTTGAGCAGACGAGATAAAATTGGTGTTATGACAAAGTTTTATGAGTAAAGTTAAGTAGGTATACCCGCAACTTAAATAAGTATTTTACACTAAAGTTTTGCATTGGGAAACTTTCTTGTTCGTTAATGTGTTGATTGTGTTTTGATTATTTATAAAGTTATATGTATGTGAATAATCTTATTATAATTATAGTGGTGTAAGTGTGAATAAAATAAACGATTTGGCGTGACAAAAATATGTTTACAATAAATAGATATAGGTAAATAACATGTGTATTACAACTGGATTCTTTTTATCTTGTCTTATATGCGGATAATCCACATATCTATAAAAGTAAGGTTTGGTCACATAATAAAAGTTGTTCATAATGATGAGTACAATGACCCCTTAAGAGGTTGTGCGTTAATTCCGTGACATGTTGTATATAAACCATAGAAAGCAAAAAAAGCCATAATCACCACACTTATCAAACTAACCGGTGATTTTTACAACTCACCTTTAAGCAGCAAATATTCATGTATGGCGTCCACATCCTGCTTCCTCTCAGCGAACACCAGGACTGGAGGAGGCGTCTTCTGAAGACATTGCAGTAGATGTACCGTCCTGGCTTCAGCCTTCACTGGTTCTAATTCCTGTCGAACGTTTAGCGACGCGGCGCCCGCGCGACCCACGTTCACCGTCACTGGTTTTACTAGGGCTGACCTGGTAAAAATGTTTTTTTAAAGTGAAAACTTCATAAGGCTCGATGGGCACTTTTGAGATCCCCAAACCACTGAATTCGCGTGACCGTCACGCTCAGATACATTTATAGTGAAAACTTCTTTGCCATAATCGCCACGCTTGGCAGGCGGGTTGGCGATCGCAGTATGGTGTTAAAATGCATAGAGAACGCTGCTGCCCGTTCTCTAGTAAGTCCCTTAGTCGCCTTTTACGACACTCACGGAAAGAAATAGGATGGTGCTATTATTTAACAACATCACAGGGGCGACTAGAATCAGTTTCAAAAGTTCAAAAGTGCCTTTTATGTGCCGATTTGAAATAAATAATTTGACTTTGACTTTTTAACACTTTCGACTCAACCCAATTTTCACAGCGCTCATACGCCATGCCGCCATACATATTGCAAGTTGACCCTCGGGGAGGGTCACCAGCATTACATTCGCGGTAAAGTTAACCCTCGAGGAGGATCACCGGCATTAGGTTTGAGACTATTTGTAACATTTTGATAGTTCTTTTTGCTCCCTTTTTGAGTGTCTGCTTGCATAAACTATTTTTAATTATTAAATTTATGTTATTATATTGAAGAAAAATGTTCCTAAACTCAACACGATATCATCAATTTTGTGTGAAGAGGCAACGGAAATATTTTTTTACAATATTATAAACCAACATATATACCAATAATAAAAATATACAAAATATTGCTATATACAGTATGTCTGCGTTCGGACTGTACAAACTTTAGGGGATGATAGTTTGCTCTATTTTATCACTAAAATTGGTGGGGTCTAAACCCAACCCCCTCTGAATGGCAGCCATTTTTGTATTTTGGTTGACTTTTTCGTAGTGTCCATACTAATAGTTATGTAACTTTGGAATTTAATGCCCGATTATTGTTAAAAAAAAAACTTTCCATAACGGAAAAGTATTAAGAATCAGATAAACAACTCAAAGAATTTTAATAAATGATGTATCATATTGAAATAAATGCTAAAAGATGAACTTTACGTCAAAATTAACATTGTTTTTTAGTTTTTCAAGGTTATTACAAAAAACACCCCGATAACTACTTATTTTTATGTACGTGTCTCACAGATGGTAAGTTTACCTAAATAATGATACCAAAAACTCGATTCTATGACAATTGGTTTAAGAGCTATTGTTTTTGGAACACAGGGTTGCGCAGGTAGTTAATCCGTAACGATTTGGTTTTTCTTTAGATATTTACAGTGATTGGCAAAGATAAACAAAATAACACCTGTACTTGTTATTTATTTACAAAAGTAGAAAATTTCCACATTTACAATAATTGTTCAAAATGCCCCCCACCATTTTGAAGGCACGCAGTAGCCCGGATCGCTACCTGTTGTGGCTCGGATCAGCCTTAATTTCTGCAGCAGCAACGCGAATACGCTCCAGCAGCTCTCCTCTAGTGTTGACTGGCTCAAAATAAACTTTCTGTTTGACCCAACCCCAGAGATAAAAGTCTAGTGGCGTTAAGTCCGGCGAACGCGGTGGCCAGGCTACAGGACCGCCACGGCCAATCCACTGTGGATGATGTTGGTCTAGGTGTGCCCTTACTGCTCTGGCAAAGTGTGCAGGAGCTCCGTCTAACTGAAGCCACATGCGTCGCCCATATGACAATGGCAATTCTAATAACGCTTCCCAAAATTCATTTGTCAGAAATTCTAAAAATCTTGGACCATTTAAATTTCTTGGGAGTTCGATAGGGCCAATCAGTTGATCATCGATCATAGCTGCCCACACATTTACAGAAAATTCATGCTGAAATGTTGATGGTCTAACAGCATGTGGATTTTCAGCCATCCACAAGTGTAGATTTCTAAAATTTGTTATTCCTCTTCTTGTTAATGATGCCTCATCGGTCCACATTATTTGTTTTAAAAATGCTGGTGTACGTCGCATTTTTTCAGTTACCCACAAGCAGAACACTGATCGTGCAGCATTGTCTGGCTCTCTTATATCATGTACACGTCTTAAATGATATGGATGCAGTCCTTCTTTCTTCAAAATCTTCCAGACTGTCCATCGTGGTATTCCTAAACGCGTTGAAATACGACGGACGCTGAGTCTTGGATCACTGAAGATTAAATTCAACACCGCTTCTTCAGTATGCACAGATACAGATGGGTTACGCTCACCTTGAGGCCTCCTTATTCCATATTCAGCCAATCTAGCGTGAATCGCACTGAATGTCTGGTGATTCGGTATTGGTCGATTCGGATATCGTCTTTGATACTCTCGCACGGCTGCTCTTGCATTTCCATTGCAAAATCCGTAAACAAAATGCATATCAGCAATGTGTCTACTAGAGTGTTCTTTTGTATTCACGTCGTTCCCCAAAATTTGTATTTTGTCCCTTTCTCACTTCAATAATACGCAATAAACCATTTTTCTACCCGGTTCCCCGCGGAATGCGGCGCTCATTCATATCTTACACACGGAAGGGCTGCGTTCAAGCAACAATAGCCATTAAAGCAATTGTCGTAGAATCGAGTTTTTGGTATCATTATTTAGGTAAACTTACCATCTGTGAGACACGTACATAAAAATAAGTAGTTATCGGGGTGTTTTTTGTAATAACCTTGAAAAACTAAAAAACAATGTTAATTTTGACGTAAAGTTCATCTTTTAGCATTTATTTCAATATGATACATCATTTATTAAAATTATTTGAGTTATTTAACTGATTGTTAATACTTTTCCGTTATGGAAAGTATTTTTTTTACGATAATCGAGCATTAAATTCCAAGGTTACACAACATTTAGTATGGACGCTACGAAAAAGTCAACCAAAATACAAAAATAGCTGCCATTCAGAGGGGGTTGGGTTTAGAGCCCACATGTAGAATAATTTTAGTGATAAAATAGAGCAAACTATCACCCCCTAAAATTTGTACAGTCCGAACCCAGACATATTGTATAATAGAATAAAAAATTGCTACCATTGGAGATGAAGAAGTAATCTATCTGTGGCAATTATTAGTTACATTTGCAAATTTTTGTCAGGTTTTGTGATAGCGTCCTTAAGAAACGCCTACTTTTATCATTTGCCTCTTGTCAGCGCCTTAATAGGCTGATGGTGTGGAAATGAAGTGAGTGACGCGGCCCTTTGTTGGCTGTAACGAGAATGCCTAGCTGACATAATAGCCCAACGCGAACTGCACTGCAATTATTATGAGTTGAATTGAATGTGTGGCGTCAACTGCTGAATAGGGAATATGCACGTAATTCAAAACGTATCCATTATTTTAATATACATTGTGTAGGAGTCAAGAAACAAATTCCAATATTTTTTACATTTTTTAATGCATTACTTATTTTACAATTAATTAATTTATGTTGCGTTTTTTTGTTGGAACGAAACGCAAACTCAAAACGCGTCCTCTTCGAAAATGCCGGAAGTGACGAAACAAAACATGTGAATAAAATCTATTCTTTGCTAAATGCTTGAAATCTGACTTAGATAAATATGTAAGTGCGATTTCTACTTGAATAAAGCATAAACAATAATTTAATATATAAGATTTGAAAAAAAATACTTGCATATGCAAGTATTTTTTTTTGCAATTGCACATTCTGCAATGGGGAATATTCCCAATTGCAGAATGTGCAATTGCAAAAAAAAATACTTGCATATGCAAGTATTTTTTTTTTCACTAAATCAATAATAGACAGTAATATAAACCTAAGAAAAGTATTGAAAGTTAAATTGAACTACTGATTGATGCTCAAAAAAATTATGAAACTCCAACAATTTTCTACTACAGTACAAACGTACGTTTCTGTCGCGGGCATGATGTGACGTCATTGTTCACGAAACTGCTTTGTTTACATCTGTTTTTTAGCCCCAAATCTTATATATTAAATTATTGTTTATGCTTTATTCAAGTAGAAATCGCACTTACATATTTATCTAAGTCAGATTTCAAGCATTTAGCAAAGAATAGATTTTATTCACATGTTTTGTTTCGTCACTTCCGGCATTTTCGAAGAGGACGCGTTTTGAGTTTGCGTTTCGTTCCAACAAAAAAACGCAACATAAATTAATTAATTGTAAAATAAGTAATGCATTAAAAAATGTAAAAAATATTGGAATTTGTTTCTTGACTCCTACACAATGTATATTAAAATAATGGATACGTTTTGAATTACGTGCATATTCCCTATTCAGCAGTTGACGCCACACATTCAATTCAACTCATAATAATTGCAGTGCAGTTCGCGTTGGGCTATTATGTCAGCTAGGCATTCTCGTTACAGCCAACAAAGGGCCGCGTCACTCACTTCATTTCCACACCATCAGCCTATTAAGGCGCTGACAAGAGGCAAATGATAAAAGTAGGCGTTTCTTAAGGACGCTATCACAAAACCTGACAAAAATTTGCAAATGTAACTAATAATTGCCACAGATAGATTACTTCTTCATCTCCAATGGTAGCAATTTTTTATTCTATTATACAATATGTCTGGGTTCGGACTGTACAAATTTTAGGGGGTGATAGTTTGCTCTATTTTATCACTAAAATTATTCTACATGTGGGCTCTAAACCCAACCCCCTCTGAATGGCAGCTATTTTTGTATTTTGGTTGACTTTTTCGTAGCGTCCATACTAAATGTTGTGTAACCTTGGAATTTAATGCTCGATTATCGTAAAAAAAATACTTTCCATAACGGAAAAGTATTAACAATCAGTTAAATAACTCAAATAATTTTAATAAATGATGTATCATATTGAAATAAATGCTAAAAGATGAACTTTACGTCAAAATTAACATTGTTTTTTAGTTTTTCAAGGTTATTACAAAAAACACCCCGATAACTACTTATTTTTATGTACGTGTCTCACAGATGGTAAGTTTACCTAAATAATGATACCAAAAACTCGATTCTACGACAATTGCTTTAATGGCTATTGTTGCTTGAACGCAGCCCTTCCGTGTGTAAGATATGAATGAGCGCCGCATTCCGCGGGGAACCGGGTAGAAAAATGGTTTATTGCGTATTATTGAAGTGAGAAAGGGACAAAATACAAATTTTGGGGAACGACGTGAATACAAAAGAACACTCTAGTAGACACATTGCTGATATGCATTTTGTTTACGGATTTTGCAATGGAAATGCAAGAGCAGCCGTGCGAGAGTATCAAAGACGATATCCGAATCGACCAATACCGAATCACCAGACATTCAGTGCGATTCACGCTAGATTGGCTGAATATGGAATAAGGAGGCCTCAAGGTGAGCGTAACCCATCTGTATCTGTGCATACTGAAGAAGCGGTGTTGAATTTAATCTTCAGTGATCCAAGACTCAGCGTCCGTCGTATTTCAACGCGTTTAGGAATACCACGATGGACAGTCTGGAAGATTTTGAAGAAAGAAGGACTGCATCCATATCATTTAAGACGTGTACATGATATAAGAGAGCCAGACAATGCTGCACGATCAGTGTTCTGCTTGTGGGTAACTGAAAAAATGCGACGTACACCAGCATTTTTAAAACAAATAATGTGGACCGATGAGGCATCATTAACAAGAAGAGGAATAACAAATTTTAGAAATCTACACTTGTGGATGGCTGAAAATCCACATGCTGTTAGACCATCAACATTTCAGCATGAATTTTCTGTAAATGTGTGGGCAGCTATGATCGATGATCAACTGATTGGCCCTATCGAACTCCCAAGAAATTTAAATGGTCCAAGATTTTTAGAATTTCTGACAAATGAATTTTGGGAAGCGTTATTAGAATTGCCATTGTCATATGGGCGACGCATGTGGCTTCAGTTAGACGGAGCTCCTGCACACTTTGCCAGAGCAGTAAGGGCACACCTAGACCAACATCATCCACAGTGGATTGGCCGTGGCGGTCCTGTAGCCTGGCCACCGCGTTCGCCGGACTTAACGCCACTAGACTTTTATCTCTGGGGTTGGGTCAAACAGAAAGTTTATTTTGAGCCAGTCAACACTAGAGGAGAGCTGCTGGAGCGTATTCGCGTTGCTGCTGCAGAAATTAAGGCTGATCCGAGCCACAACAGGTAGCGATCCGGGCTACTGCGTGCCTTCAAAATGGTGGGGGGCATTTTGAACAATTATTGTAAATGTGGAAATTTTCTACTTTTGTAAATAAATAACAAGTACAGGTGTTATTTTGTTTATCTTTGCCAATCACTGTAAATATCTAAAGAAAAACCAAATCGTTACGGATTAACTACCTGCGCAACCCTGTGTTCCAAAAACAATAGCTCTTAAACCAATTGTCATAGAATCGAGTTTTTATAAATAAATATATATTTTATAGATAAATATGTAAGTGCGATTTCTACTTGAATAAAGCATAAACAATAATTTAATATATAAGATTTGGGGCTAAAAAACAGATGTAAACAAAGCAGTTTCGTGAACAATGACGTCACATCATGCCCGCGACAGAAACGTACGTTTGTACTGTAGTAGAAAATTGTTGGAGTTTCATAATTTTTTTGAGCATCAATCAGTAGTTCAATTTAACTTTCAATACTTTTCTTAGGTTTATATTACTGTCTATTATTGATTTAGTGAAAAAAAAAATACTTGCATATGCAAGTATTTTTTTTTGCAATTGCACATTCTGCAATTGGGAATATTCCCCATTGCAGAATGTGCAATTGCACTGTACAGTAATTCTCATGTACTAATGGGGTGGGGACGTGAAAAAATATAAAATGCATCCGGTTAGACTTGGAGCCAACCCCCAACATATTTGTGAAAAACCTAGGTACATGATGCAGGGCAGGTGAATGCTGATCTTACCTGGCAAAATTCTGTATCTTCCTCGGCATGGTAGCACTGAACAGTAGCGTCTGCCTTTGGCTGGCGAAGTAAGAGAAGATAGTCCTCACGTCTTCTTCAAAACCCATGTCAATCATACGATCAGCTTCGTCCATGCAGAGGTAGCGGCAGACGTTGAGACGGACCTGGAAGAATAGTTTATATAGAAAAATCTTGGTTTAAGAGGGATGCGCTAAGGTAGCCCGCGAAATTCAAATTTTCTTTCATTTTTTGCAATTTGCAGGTCATGATTCGCGTCTATAACAGATTTTTATTTACAGAATTATAATAATTTGAATTTAAAAAAAACCGGCCAAGTGCGAGTCGGACTCGCGCAGAAGGGTTCCGTACCATTATCTATAAAAACAGCAAACAAAATTACATTTGTTGTATGGGAGCCCCCCTTAAATATTTGTTTTATTTTAATTTAATTATTTATTTTTAAAGTGAATACATAACTAAATATTCTGTGAATATTTCAAGCATCTACAGTTGCCGTTATCAATATCGAGCAAAAACGAGCAAAAAAATCACGTTTGTTGTATGGGAGCCCCCGTAAATATTTATTTTATTCTGTTTTTTAGTATTTGTTGTTATAGCAGCAACAGAAATACATCATCTGTGAAAATTTCAACTGTCTAACTATCACGGTTCATGAGATACAGCCTGGTGACAGACAGACGGCGGAGCCTTAGTAATAGGGTTCCCGTTTTACCCTTTGGGTACGGAACCCTGAAAACTTAATCGAAAATACACAACTTTAAAGCTAATCCATATTATTTCCAAGATAAACTCACCATCTTCTTATCGAGCATGTCCATCAGTCGCCCGGGTGTCGCTACCATAATGTGCACCCCTCTTTGTACGACCTCCATACATTCCGATACAGCCACACCTGTCAAAGTGAAATATATTATCAGCGGGCACTTCTTGGCGGGAAAGTGAAGCGTCATGTTAGCAGTTTTGTTTTATTTTCTAAAATTTGTGTTTAGCCGAATATTAATGTGTAATAGTGGTGGATTATTAACCATTAAGTGTTCGTGAACCTGCATTAATGTAGGCAAATGAAACAAAACAGTGCAACATCACTTTATTAAGTTCTCTCAAGAAGTCCGCGCGAGGTTTCAGTAAAGTGCTGCGTCTTTACTTAAACTCAAGGGGAGCGGGGCGGGATATCATCAATCATCTTTATCATTCATTGAGTGGAGTTCATTTCATAATTATTATAACTTTGTACTTGTTACCTAATTTTACATGACACTGGCTAAATGCACAAACCGTGCGAAGCCAAAAAGAAAAAAAATATATATATATATATATATATATATTATCAGCGCTGCGCTGTGGGTCCCCCATAGCACAGCATCATGCTGAGTGCAAGCCTTCTTGTCAGTCATGACGTACAGCTGCCGACTATTTGTTTTTTTGTGCTCGTGATTATGTGTCAAGATCTGTTTAATTTGTGTAATGTTTACCTTCTAGTTTATTAGATATGTTTTTGTATGCACGTTTTTGCTGTGACAAATAAAATTATTTTTCTTTATTTATATATAAGGTGTATCTATCCATAGACGGATCTTCGTCCTCTATGCATTTTAACACCATACTGCGATCACCAACCCGCCTGCCAAGCGTGGCGATTATGGAAAACACCCCCTTAGGGGGGAGGCCTATGTCCAGCAGTAGACGTCCTTCGGCTAAAATGATGAAATCTCTTAAGGATTTTCTCATTGAACTCATCATTATGAACAACTGTTACTATAGGACAAAACCTGAAATCACGAAAAAAAAAAATCTGCTGTTCCCTACATTATGTTCGCATAACTCGTTAAAATGTAGGGAACAGCTGTTTTTTTTTCGCGATTCAGGTTTGGTCCCATAGTAACAGTTGTTCATTATGATGAGTACAATGACCCCTTAAGACATTTCGTGTATGAATAGATACACCTTATTAGTTTTAGTATATGCGAAACCCGAAACACGTGTCTAGTATTTTTATGTAAAGAATCTATGTACAAAATTTCCAAACTGTATCATGAAAAATCACAAAGTTATAAGGTTCTTATGTTACCGGGTTGTCCGCACAAAAACATACTAACGGCGCCCCCGCGCCTCCAGGGTCGTCTTGCGCTCATTGATAATAATTAGGCAGTAGGTACCTAACCGTACGGCGATTGTATTGTAAGTAATTAAATGGTGATAACATTATCCATCACACTTAAATATTTTTGGGACAAAATATAATATGGTGTAAAAATTATTGAAATCAATTGGGTTAGAAGCGTTATGACTACCTCTCGATAAGACTAAATAGCAGATATAACTAGATCGCTGTAAAACTAATTAGCTGTTTGACTACATATGCATAAGTCCTGTTATCATAATGACTCATTATCGATGTGACGTACAATCGTATCTAGAAGTGGCATTAGTATAAGAACTTCATGGAGTACCTACTTAGCTTTACTAAAGTGTGAATACACTATGAAGTTCCACTTTATCTATGATTCCACTATTAAAAATAAATTGAAACAACAGTTGTCATTGTCACTTCGAATTTTTATCTTGCATGGCATATTTTATTGTTATTTAAAATGCAGGATAATGAAAAATTTCATTTTATTAAAAATAAAAAGAATAAGGAAGCACTTCTTCATGATGGCTACCGATACTATTTTGTGTCCAACAATTCAAGCGGAACATCGTTCTGGCGTTGCTAAAAGATACAAGAGTGTAGTGCTTCTCTCACACTAAATCAAGAAAATACCATTATACGAGGGCGGCACTGAAAATTTCGGGAATCAAGGAAGTGACACAACATTACTATTTGAAAATGTATTTATTGCTTTTCGAAGTATTCTCCGCGAAATTTTACACATTTTTCCATACGATGGAACCAATCATTGAAGCAACCATTCCATTCAGAAGTTGGGGTCTCCAAAATGGCCGTTTTGTAGGCGTCCACAGCTTCTTCAGGTGATGAAAATCTCTGTCCACGCAATTTATTCTTTATTTTAGGGAAAGTATAGAAATCATTAGGGCTTAGGTCGGGGCTGTACGGCGGATGGTCTAATAATTCTATGTTTTCTTGCTCTAAAAACTCTTTTGTTCTGTGCGCGGTGTGAGAACTCGCATTGTCGTGATGGAGGATGATGCGGCGGTTGCAGTTCTCTTTACGGAGTTCAGAAACGACCTATGGCAAACAAATGCTAGCATACCATTCTGCATTAACCGTTCTTTGTCCCTCAAGAGGAATAGTCGTAACATGGCCGGTTTTGGAGACAAACGTGGCCACCATTTTTTTTGCAACACTCCGTGAACGAACAATTTTTGTTGGCTTTAACTCATTTTCGAACACCCAAACTCGTGACTGGTTTTTTGTTTCGGGTTCGTACGCGTATATCCAGGATTCGTCACCTGATACAATGTTGTATACAGCATTTGAGGATCCTGCGTGGAATCTTTCGAGAGTTCTGACGCACCAAGTAACGCGAGCCGCTTTTTGCTCTTCACAGAGCGAATGCGGTATCCATCGGGAAAACAACTTTTTTACACCTAATTGTTCATGCAAGATTATTTGTATTTGACTCATGCCAATGTCTAAAGTTGCCTGAATTTCGCGGTATGTCACATGTCGATCTTCCTCAATCAGCTTACGCACAGCATCAACGTTTTCTTGGGTGACTGCAGTTTTTGGACGACCTTGACGGGGATCATCACTGAGCTTGACACGTCCACGTTGAAATTCAGCAAACCAGCGATAAATTGTGGTTTTTGATGGGGCTTCATCACCAAATGCAGAAATCATCCGGTCAACACACTGTTTTTGTGTTAAACCACTTCGAAAGTCATAATAAATCATCGCTCTTGAATTTTCTCGAGTCAATTCCATTTTCTCAACGACTAAACAAGTTTGACAAAACCTTGTTACAAGACCGAGAATCTTTTTTTAAAATAAATAAATGGTATTCGATTTTTAAAACCAAGGAGTTTTCAATTAAAAAGATTTTAATATGACAGGAACAGTGGAAATATTCCATTCCCGATACTTTTAGTGCAGCCCTCGTAATCAGAAAGAGTCTGCACAAGTGTGAGCAAGACAGAATAAAGATACGGCAAAACAGAATGTATGCAAAGATATGTCTTCAGTAAAAAAGGTTTACGAAGAAGTCCTCCAACAACTACCCTCTTCTTCAACCTTTAATGGCAGACCTTATAATTCAGTGAAGGATGTCCTGTAAAGACATCGTAAAAGGTTCCTTCAAGTGCAAAAAACAGAGTTTTCTAAATCCAGTGAAGTGACAGTACCAAATATGATTAAGAAAGACTTTTTGATTGCCGAGTTTGAATTACCAACAGATGATAAAATGTTTGTATTCTCATCACAATTTTCAAAAGGAATATGAAAATTTATGCAGATCAAGAAAAGGTTTTTTTTGGTGACGGAACCTTTAATAGTGCACCCAGGCCTTTCTATCAATTGTTCTCCATTCACGTAGACATTGATAGCACGGAAGAGACGACAAATATATTTCCCGTCTTGTATGCTCTCTTACCAAATAAACGCGAAACAACTCTATTTCGCTTTATTTACAATAATACGTGATGTGCTTAAAGTACATATTAAACATTTTAAATGTGATTACGAATTGGGACTCATCAATGCATTTAGGACTGTGTATCCGAATGCTAAAGTTACAGGATGTTTTTACCATTACAATAAATCGGTGTGGAAAAAGGCGAACGATATTGGTTTGACGAAATCTCAAGAAGACGAATACGATACATCACTAGAATTCATAATTCATAATTTTTTCATAATTTCTTTATTGGCATAAATAATTTTAAGAAAAATAGTGAGGCCCTGACTCCTGCACTAGGTATAGCACCTGTGTTACAGGAGCCAGTGTCATCTCCCAATTACATAGGTCGATTTTTATGCAATAATAATTAATCCAAAACACATACAAATAATACAGGTAATAATAAAAATGGAAATTAAAATGAAAATAAAAAAAGTAAAAAATTATAAACATGTAAAACGTTCCTTACGAGAATTACTGCTAATTTGCCGTTCTTGCCTTCATCTTATATACAAGACGGATGGTCTGCTATTGTGGAATGTTCAACGCAATCACCTGAAATGAATGCATTCGCAAGCTACTTTTGCAGGCAATGGCTAAACAGTCCTTTGCTTATTTCCTGTGCAAAACAAAAGCACAGAACCAATAACAGATTAGAGGCATGGCATCGCCGCCTTAATGTGCGCATGCAGCACAAACCAACATTGTTACAATTTTTATTTTATTAAAAAAAAGAGGCAAATTTTCAAGATAAAAAAAATCAAAATTGTCTGTTTGAACCGAACAACAAAAGAAGAAACACCATATTATTCAATCGCAAGTATCAAAGAGAATTAAATAAACTTGAGACGAAGGAGATTACGCTCCTATCTTTTTTAAAAAACGTTAGCGATTTAAAGCATAAGTTTAAATAAATAAATAATTATGTTACAATGAAATGCTTTCATTTTAAGTATTTTAGTATAGGTACCAAAGAAAAAAACTGAATGCTATAACTCGATAACTGTACTCCAAAAAACAAACGAAAATATAGTCGTTACGCTATCTGGCCTTATTGCGATCTAGTCCAAACACGATATAGTCCTAACAAGATCTAGTCATATCGAGATTAAGTCCTATAGCGAACTAGTCATATCTGCTATTTAGTCTTATCGAGAGGTAGTCATAACGCTTCTAACTCATATGCATTACGTAAAAAGCTGTTATTTTGACATTAAAAACAGACACTTACATTTTATACTAGCGACCCGAACCTTTTTTTGCGTGGGAAATTATCAAATAACTTCTCCCGCTCTGGGCGGAGCGGGAAGGCGTGTCAGGCGTTACTGACTAAATCCACCCGTGTCCCTTCAGTTGCCTGTGTGCCAGGGCCACGATATCCCTTTCGGACAAACTCGCAACCCTGGCAGGCATTGGTCCTACCAGACCCCGTCAGTTGGTGCTGACATCTCTTTGAGGCGCACGTGGAAAACAACGCGCCGTCGACCCAGGCCTGGTCCTTATCGGACGGCAAGCTACCCATCGCTTACTGTCCGCAAACCCGTTCCTACGGTGGCCGGGAATCGGCCTGCGACTCCCGACGTCCAGGGCGTTTCCTGCGGTGACAAGGGGCGTGAGGGCGCGGATTTTGCGACTCCCTCACGCATTCCGCCGCCTTCGCGAGAATTACTGCTTCGCAGGAGGTGACGGCCTCCCATTCACTCTCGCTCCGAACCATGGTCTGAACCAGGGTCGGACGCGAGAGATCGCCGCCGCCGCTCGCCTCCGTGAGGACACGGCGGTGCTTCGCCCAAGCCGGGCAGACCTCCACCGTGTCCTCCGGGTGGACACAGTGGTCACACCCGGGCGTTTCCTCCCGTATTCAGTGGAGGGGGCATACAGTTTTACACAGATACCGTCTAATTTAAAACTGCAGTGGAGGGGCATGCAGTTTTGAATCAGCCGGTCTCTGTGTTTAACAAATAAATATTCATTCATTCATTCCATGTTTTTTTTTTCTCCTTATTTATTAGGAACTTGCAACCTTTAACAAGTCATGTCAGCCCCATCATTTCCAAGTCTATTAAATATAAACTTATAAATAAGTTCAGCTTTATTGCTTGCAGGGTAAGTCAGAATACATTGAAATTTACCTAAATTTAATGCATTTAATTTTAATTTTTTACATAAATGCTGTCTTTCAAAATCATTGCGAATACAATATATAAGGAAATGTTGGTCATCTTCTGGTTCATCACAAGCAGTACAGTTAAATCAAAGGGATTTCTTCATTAAAAAGGGTAATTTTTTTAAGTGGTACATATCCAGATCGAATTCTAAAAGCTATTTTAAGTAATCGCCTACCCAGTTTAACATCGGCAAACCATGGTATCCGAGGAGGTTTACATTGCATAGTTTTGTACGTTTTCATTCAATATTATGTTATGAATAGGTTTCTTTTAACAGACTTACCTCCAATAGCCAGACAACTTCTAATCTCAGGGTTGCCAGTCATTTTGAGCTGCTTTATAAAGTGTTGTATAATGTCGTGTGTTTGTTTCGCCAATTCTCGTGACGGACAAATTATTAGACCGTAGGGGCCTTCGTTTCTGAAAATAAATGAGTAAGTATCTTTATTTGCATAAAATGTATAGAAAGAAAGAAAGAAAAAGCATTTATTGGGACTCCCACAGATCACAAATTAAACTAAAACACACTCATAGAAACATAACGCAGTACAACAATGCCTTCAGGATACTGTTAGGGCTTCCGCGGTTTTGTAGTGCTTCGACTATGTTTGCTGAGGCGCGGACCGATGATTTTTTCGCGATCATAAGGAAGCGGAGCGCTTCACTATTAAGTCGCCTACGAAGCACCTCAAACAGTCTCCTGAGGGTGTTGTCCGAGCGGTGGGACCTGTCCCTGATACAAAGGTGGATGCAGCTTCATGTTAGCGCTTCTCCTCGTATTTTTTGACATGATTTTATGACTGTTTTGTGTATGTTTTATTTTGTTATTGCTTGTTTTAATGTGTAATATTTTAATTCATATATTTAATTTAATTGTGACATTGGATATATAATTCTAATGTGTATGTGTAATTTTATTGATTGATAATTATTTTAAAGTCATGTGTTTTATTGAATTTTAATTTTTATATAATGTATGGACTATGTCTGAAATAAATGAATTAATAATAATAAAGAACAAAAAAAAAAAAAAAAAGGAAAAACTAAAAACAGAAAGTCCTATACGAGGCCAAAAGCCCCCCTCCTATCTCAGCTATATAGGATGTAACGGATATTTTTGAAGTGTTAAATCTTTCCTCTCGCTATCTGTATTTTTGCGTTGGTATTCGGCGCTTCGTCGATTCTTCGAAAGATTTGATATATTTGTGAATAGTAGAGCGCCTAGACGACCCGTGTAAAAACTATAGTAACAAGTCTCAGAGTAGTCATAAAAGTCGAGAACGTCAGAAAAGTCGACAAAGTCACAAAATTAAAAGAAAAGAAGAGTGATAGAACACTGTCTTACCACTTCGTCATAGTTGCATATTGTATCTATTAGTTTATACATAGACAACATGTAACATAAATAGCTCACAACCTCTTAAGCGCTGACAAGAGGCAAATGATAAAATTAGGCTTGTCCTAAACCAAAAAAATTGTGTTTAAATAATATAGTTTGTGGTAGCGGAAAAAATATATGTTATTCTTGAACATATTTCTCACAGCTTGGTTTTTACCAAAACACGATTAGAAAAAAAATCTCGATACAAATTAACCGTAAACTAACCCCTTATTTTGAGTTTTAATCCAAAATACCCGTTTTTGAAATATCAACGTACGGTTGGTATTTAATTAAAAACAAGAACGTCTTATTTGTATGCAGAACTTGGTTGTTTTTAGGGTTCCGTACCCTAGGGGTAAAACGGGAACCCTATTACTAAAGGCCTACGCAGACCGGGACGGCATGGCAAGGGATTTTGCCGTGAGTCAGCGCACACTGGCCGCTTAGATACCGCGGCATTCCAGCACTTTGCCACGGCATGCCGCGGCACGACAAAGCACGCCTCAGCGACTCCTGCTGCCTGATACACTTTTAGTGTTCAGTTGCGTTTGATCGACGATCGTCAAAGACGCGGGCGCAAATGGATAGTCAATGGTGTGCTTTCCCCGCTTCTCTACCCCCGCCGCCGCACCCCGCAGTATATCACTACGAGCGCCGGAGTCCGTGGCATGCCGTTGCCTACCGCAGTATGCCACGGCATCCCGCCACGGGAGCCTGTGGCGCGTCTTTTAATGCCGTGCGATAAAATCCCTTTCAATGCCACGGCATCCCGCCACGGGAGCCTGTGTCGCGTCTGTTAATGCCGTGCGATAAAATCCCTTTCAATGCCACGGCATCATTTTAAAGCATAGCAATTTATGTCGTATTTCTGTAACAGTACGGTTGAATGTCCATTAGTAAAAATTAAAATCCCTTGCCATGCCGTCCCGGTCTGCGTAGGCCTTAAGGCTCCGCCGTCTGTCTGTCTGTCTGTCACCAGGCTGTATTACATGAACCGTGATAGTTAGACAGTTGAAATTTTCACAGATGATGTATTTCTGTTGCCGCTATAACAACAAATACTAAAAAACAGAATAAAATAAATATTTAAGGGGGCTTCCATACAACAAACGTGATTTTTTTGCAATTTTTATAGATAATGGTACGGAACCCTTCGTGCGCGAGTCCGACTCGCACTTGGCCGGTTTTTTATTTTCGATTACTCAACTCATTTTTGAGTAAATAGATAATTGCTTCATATTTTGCAATAAATTACAAGCGTTGTGTCATCGCGCTTCTCTTTCTTTTGTATGCAGTCTGACAGTGACCGCGGTTTACCTGTTGTCAGCGTTTTAAGGGGTAGTTGTAGTCATCATTATCGACAACTTTTACTATGGGACCAAACCCGAAATCGCAAAAAAAATATCAGCTGTTCCCTACATTTTGACGAGGTTTTCGAACATAAATGTAGGAAACAGCTGATTTATTTCTCAATTTCAGATTAGGTCCTGATGAGTACAATGACCGCTTAAGAGGCTGTGCGTTATTTATCTTATATCTTGTATATATTTTAAAGATATTTATTTTAGAAGTATGTATGTAAGTATATTCTCTTATTGTATGTTTATATTTAAATTAGTGAATCGTATTATTAAATTTTTATGTATTTTGTTTTCTCTTCTACTCTTACACACGTTGTCTACATCTCTTTGTCTACTTTCCTATCGCAGGAATGTTGGAAGAGATTACTTTAGAAATAAGCATCACCTTTGTACGTATATTTCTGTTCATTTCTTTTTGTCTGTTTAAATGTGTGTACATAAACTGTTAGGAAAAAAAAAAAGTCAGTGAAGTAAAATTCTTACTTGATGAAGGGCATCTTGACTTCTTGCTCGAGACACATCATGATGATGGGCAGCGCGAAGACCAGCGTTTTTCCGCAGCCCGTGAAAGCGATGCCTATCATGTCTCTGCCGCTCAGCACAGCTGGGATGCCTTGCACTTGGATTGGCGTAGGATGCTTGATGCCTTTAGCTTCTAGGCCTCTGAGGATTCCTGGAACAATGGGTATGGTTTGGTGAATTAATTTGGGTTAGTTGAAAATTGTTTGGAGTGCCTGTATACCTCTCTCTACGCTTTGTAGACAGAGGTTTCCATCAGTGGCGTAGCGTAGTAGGGGCGGGGAAGTGACCCGCCAAGGGGGGCACTTTTAGGGGGCGGCAAAATTTCACAATGAATAATAATAATCTCTCTAATCTTGTAAACATTTTAACAATTTTATTTATTTAATATTCTTCTTCTTATTCTGTGAAAAAATCGGGGAATTTTCTTCCAATGAATGTGTAATAATTATTCGCGAATTTAGCGTTACAAAACTTCGGAAGTATTCGCAATCGGTCCCTGGCCCTGGGCATCAAGCAATACACAAGATTGTAAAACTTTTATGTTTGAATACGAGGGTTATGGCCCTGGTTCAGGCCATGGTTCGGAGCGAGAGTGCATGGGAGGGCGTCATCTCCTTCTGCGAAGCAGTTATGCTAGCGAAGACAGAGGCGGAACGCGTGAGGGAGAGGCAAGGTTCGCGTCCTCGCGCCCCTAGTCGCCGCAGGAGACGCCCCGGGCATCGGGAGTCGAAGGCCAATTTTCGGCCACCGTAGGCGCGGGCTTGCGGACGGTGAACGATGGGTAGCTCGTCGTCCGATAAGGACCAGGCCCGGGTCGGTGGCGCGTTGTGTTCCACGCGCGACTCAAAGAGATGTCAGCACGAATTGACGGCGTCCGTTAGGGCCAATGCCTGCCAGGGTTGCGAGTTTGTCCGAAAGGGATATCGTGGCCCTGGCACACAGGCAAATGAAGGAACACGGGTGGGTTCTAGTCAGTCCAGCTCCGCCCAGGATCGGGAGAAGTTTGATAAATTCCCACCCAAAAAAAAGATTAAAAGAAAAGTTGTATAAGGAGATGCTTTTGTCCTGCAATGCAGTTACAAGCGTATTTCAATCTTAAAAACTCTATTATTTGACCACTCCATACATACTGCTTTTTAGAAGTCAAAGCTTTTCAGATGTGTGATGTGTGTTACATGTATAGCACAGCATTGTTACTATTATTCATTCACTACTTATACTTGTCTCGCTTGTGCTGCGTTCCGATGCGGACGCGTATTCTTTATTTCGATTAGCGCGGTGCAAGCTGTCGCTCGTAAATTACCCGCCATGAGTAATGAACTAGTGGCGAATGAGCTGCTGGCGTTCCTGCAGCAGAAGCTGGATGTGATGGACGAGGTGTCTGCTGTCCAGATCTGCGCAACGAACTTCAGCGAGGATGACATAGCTGCTGCCAAGCTGTTGTTGTTCAGTGTGCTGAATAAGCGCGACCAGATGGTGTCCCGCCGGCGTGACGGGACTAGGAGGAGTCTGTAAGATATAATCACGCTGTTCAAGGAGACCGACCCAGACGATGTGCCTACGTTTGTGGCGAAGGAGCTCCACAAGCTTCCTCCCGTCACGTTCGACCACGTCGATGTAACGAGCCTTCTGAAGGACATTGTCTTTTTGAAGGCCCGCCTCGCGGATGTGCTAACGAAGTTAGATGCATCCCAAAACACCGTCGCTGATTTGCGCAAAGAAGTTAGCGAGTTGCGCAACAGTGTGGCGGTAATTAGGTCACCTGTCGATGCGTCAAACGTGAACGCGTGTCGCGGAGCCGGCCTCGATATATCGTCGTCGAATTCCGCGTCAGCAGTTTCGTCGCCAGCGCATCCGTCGATTGCTGAGCTTGCAGAGCACCCCGCCGCTTCCGGCGCACCCTGCAGCTCCGTGCTCGCTACGGCGGCTCCTCCACGCAACGCCGCCCGAGCCCCGAGCCCCATCCCGCTGCCAGTGTCTGCAGCCCAGGTGAAACCCCTACAAAGGGATTTCGCTAGCGTCACCGCGAGTGCCCCTGGCGCTCCTAGTATCAAGCCCATGCCAGAAAAGGCGCCAAATAGGGCTACTAATGATGAAGGTTTCGTGACGGTGCAAAGAAGAAAGCGCCGATCGCGAACTAACAAGAACCGCTGCGGCAAAGCTCCTACGGGGCCCAAAGTGAGCCTGCGTGCCGCAAAGCCGAACACGCCGGTGTACATCTCCCGCCTGCACTACACCACTAAGGCGGAGGACATCGTGGAGTACGTGCGCCAAAAGACGAGGTACACGCCGAGGGTGCAGTTACTGGAGTCGCGTCGAAACGTCAACTTCAAGGCGTTCGTAGTGCGTGTACCGAACTGTTATCTGCCCCTCGTCATGGAAGAAGACTTTTGGCCGCAGGACGTGGTATTCCGTCACTTCCGCGGACAAGTTCCACAGATCAGCACAATTTAATATAGTGCAAAGTGAAGTGCTACTAACATAGTCTTAAGCCTTTTTATTAACACAAGTTTTGTTTATATTACAATATGTATGTTTAGGTTAAGGTATTTTTCTATGGGCCTGTGTCGCCTGAAATAAACGTTATTATTATTATTATTATTATTATACACTACACTAACTCAAATGGTTTAGTTCTCTTTAGCCTACGCACTATGTCTGTGTTGTCTAGCAGCTGAATTGCCTCGACATTCACATGTCGGTGAAGTCTGTGTTCGTGGGCTTCAGCAAATTTTTGGGTGATGGTGGTGACGAGTTCCATTTTAAGGTCTCGGTGGAGGTCGTCATTTCTTATGTACCATGGTGCATTTACAGCGTCCCTGAGTACTTTATTTTGGTACCCACGGGAAGAAATAGGGTGGTGCTATTCTTTACGTCCGGCACCACACGGACTCTACCCTCTTCCACTCTTACCTTTGGGGAACTTCATATGTTGAAACGTCTTTATAGGCGGCGGGACATCTTCTCCTTCCACCAATATCCTCAACTGTCTGCGGACCCTATCGTGACGTTCCTCTGGTAGCTCCAGGATACAGCGCGGTGGACGCCAGGAGGTTTTTATCGGGTCTTCGTACTGAATGCCTGGGAAGAAGGGTGGTTTAAAATTGTGTTAGGATGGAATGCTGCGATCTGTGTATATACGGAGCCGTAATGGAATACGGCGCTACACAAGATATTTGCAAAAATAAGGCTGCATAGCACAAGAACAAAATGGCATAAAAAGGAAAAACTTCGTAAAAATTGACACTGAGCAACACTGGCTTCACTGGCTTTGTTTTAATAACTGTAGGTATACTTCTGTTATGGCTGCCACATAAAATTATGTATATTAAGACGCTGACAACAGGTAAACCGCGGTCACTGTCAGACTGCATACAAAAGAAAAAGAAGCGCGATGACACAACGCTTGTAATTTATTGTGAAATATGAAGCAATTATCTATTTACTCAAAAATGAGTTGAGTAATCAAAAATAAAAAACAAACAAGTTCTGCATACAAATAAGACGTTCTTGTTATTAATTAAAGGAATATAATTTTCGAGGCGACTTACAACTTAAAGGGCGACTAATTATTTGCTGCAAAAAAAAATAACATGGCAGCGATTAAATATTATTTCTTAATCGCTGCAAAGTCATCTACTGTTATTGAATCATTTGGGTTAGGTTAGGTTAGAACAGTAACCATTAACAAGCGAACGCGAGCGAGCGAAGCGAGCGTGCCGCGGCAGCGGCCGTCGAGCGCCAGATCCCCTCTTTTGTTGGTAAATTCAGTTACCAAAACAAAAATTCGATGCCAGTTTAAATTAAAATAAAGCTAAAAACTGATATATTAATATGCTACCTATTACTTATTACGATACTCCTTATTAGCTGCCAACCCATTATATATGGAACCCACACTATTTTTTTTTAAAACCTATATTCATTTTACTTAGTTGCCGCATTAAATACATGCCTTAATTAAATACCAACCGTACGTTGATATTTAATACAGATATTTTGGATTGAAACTCAAAGTAAAGGGTTAGTTTACCGTTAATTTGTATCGAGATTTTTTTTTCTAAACGTGTTTTGGTAACAACCAAGTTCTGAGAAATATGTTCAAGAATAACATATATTTTTTCCGATACCACAAACTATATTATTTAAAAACAATTTTTTTGTTTAAGACAAGCCTACTTTTATCATTTGCCTCTTTTCAGCGCCTTAAGTTTATATTGTTGGAGAGGAAACTCCGGGAGGGGACGCCCTACGAGGACATAATTGGTGATGTTCTTCAGAAAGGTGCGTAGTACTCGCAACCGGCGTGCGTGTATGACCAGATGTATGAACGTAGGCGAAGCAAAAGGAGTATGTAAGGAGCGTAGCAGGTGGCGTTCTATAGTTTCTGCCTACCCCCATGGGAAGAAGGCGTGAGTTTATGTATGTGTGTGTGATAATAATATAGTTACCTTTAGCCAGCTCAGCGACCCCCATCAGCGCCTTGCTCTGTGCCACACTTTTCAGTATATGCTCCTCCTCTCTCGCTTGTCGTTCTGCAGCAGACAGCGCCCGCGCCTCTGCGATTCTCTTGAGCTCGCTGTGCTGGTCCAGTAAGGACACGTTGTAGCGACGACCCCATTCTTCCTGAGAGGCTGTAAGAGAGGCATTTTGGTCAATATGGTAGTGTATGTGTTGGTACACACTAGGAAGTGGTGAATTTTCGGCGAAACGTTTCATCGGCCAATCATTTTTTCGTTCAACAAACCGTCGGAGTAGAGTGTTATCGGAAAACCGTCCTTTCGGTGAGCGGTATTTCGGAATACCATACGTAGATGGTAGACAAGCATATTATAACTTGGATGATTATGTCGTAGATAAAGATGCTTGGCTTAATGCTGGTCCTGCTCCACAACAACTTGGGCTCACTTGTTAGAATTTTAATATTTGGAAGTGATGCTTCCCCCCTTTTTTATTTTTTGTTTTGACATTACATTCGTAACTATCGTTTATTTTTATGTACCTAATCAAGTTTAAGTTGTTAAATACTTCAATAGGTAACAACGATTTTCCTTTTGCTAGTAAAATTTTATTAATCATTGAAATACAATGCAAGCTATAGTTTTGTATAATTTAAAAGCATTTTTTCATTTTTGTAAATGTGAGTACCATGGAGCCGTTTGTTATGTTATGATGTATGTTGACTTAAAAAAAGCCTGGCAGTTGAGAGTATGTCATGCTCACTTAAATGTCTCGCTGATGGTGGCGCGTGTGTTGGATCATTCGGTTCCCTACAAAGTGGTTGAGCTGGATGGTGTTGATCCACGCGTCATGTTCGTGAACGGGCGCTGTCAGTTGAGGCTGGTCATCTCTTAACTGCCAGGGCTTATTTTGTAATCTTTTAATCTTATATTCTAAATTGTTTTTCTTTTTTAATATATTTATTTTTGTTTTTCACATTGTTCTCACATATAGAAGCGACAAGAATAATGTACCTACCCAGAATTTTGTAATATCTTGATTTAAAAGAGTGTCCTTGGAGTTTCTTGCCTGTTCTTCTCCATAGAGATCTACGTTTTGGAATGGGCAAATAGCGTCCACTTTCTGACTAACTGACCGACTCTTTGACAATTCAAAAGTGCCTGTAAATGGTTTATTTGAAATAAATGCTTTGAGTTTGTTACACCTCATCATTCTCCTGTCCTTATTCCACTTTATTTGTGGTCGGCGCAACATGTCCCTTTCTTCCATACTTCTCTATTAGTCGTCATCTCGGTAGTCACTCCCTTTCTAGCCATATCATCCTTCACACAGTTCATCCATCGTTTCTTTGGTCGTCCCCTACTTTTATAGCCATCGTCATCCATACTCATAACTTTCCTCATTCCTCCGCATCACATGACAACCGATTTCCGCACAACTTTTCAGTCACCGGTGCCACTTTCAAACTTCCTCTTACGTACTCATTTCTTATTCTATCCATTCGTGTCACACCACAGATCCCTCTTCATATTCTCATCTCAGCTACATGCAATTGCCTTTCATTCATCCCTTTTGTGGCCCAACATTCTGCTCCATACAAGACAGCAGGTCTAACCATTGTTCTATATATCTTCCCCTTAAGTTTAAGGGGAATGCGGGAGTCGCATATTGTTTCCGTCTACTTCGCCATCGCTTTGCACGAGTGAACCGAGATACCGAAAGTCGGAGCAGACTGGGAGAAGCGCGCCATCAAACTCTATGGCTCCATGGCTCCTAAAACTAAATATTCACTTGTACATTATTATTCATTACAATGCCTAAGTAATATTTTAGTGCACTACAGAAAGATATTTTTTGGCTATTTAGTTCCCACTACTCGGACACAGATCTCCACTCCATCACACGGACCTAGTATGGGTTGGTGGATGTCACATGTCTTCGAATTTTGGTTCTAGGACATGCCGGTTAGAAAGAAAGTAGAAAGAAAATACGTTTATTTACGGTAAACATGACGCAAAAAAGAACATAAACACAAAAATAAGAAAAGGTTGAGGGAAACATGCGTCACATCCACGCAAAACGGCGGTTTACTCACGATGTTTCCCTTCACCGTTTTGAGAGCAGTGGTGATGAAAAAATTTACACAAAGTAAAGCGCCTGTCTTGGTTCCAACCTACAACCTAGTCGTAACCACTGGGCCACTTATGCTCCTGATTATTCTATATATATATAGGTTTTAAGGTTTTAAAAAAGGCGTCGAATATAAAGACCTGCCTGACATTATGAGACATTCGGTAACAGGAATTATAGAATGTTGCGCAATAGAATTACCATCACAAAAACTTACAATTCTATGTGTGTATAGACCACCAAAAATCATTAATCTACACCAATTCTATGAGATCCTAGATATTATACTTAAAAAGATTTCCAAACCAAACAAAAAAAATATTATGTGCGGAGATTTTAATATAGATATTCTGACAAAAAAACAGAATTAGCATGGATTTTGTGTATTTTCTGATGAACTACAATTTGAAGCTAGAAATAAATAAACCGACCAGACCTCATAGTAAAACTTGCTTATATAATTTTGCGCACAATTCAAAACAAAGCTGCCAAAGTGAAATAATAGACTTCGGATTATCCGATCATACGGCTCAAATATTTACAATGAAAGTTAGTAAGTTTAGCCAAATGAAAACATGGAAAACATTAAGACGAGACATATCTGAAGAAAACTTAATTATCTTTAGAAATCATCTTCAAAACTTATCCTTTTCAGATATATATGGCACAGAGGATCCAAATGAAGCCTATGATAACTTTTTAGAAATATTTCAACTCCTGTATGAGCTATGCTTCCCCTTCAAAACATTAATATTAAGATCTGAAAAAAGATCAAATGGGTATCTAGAGGTATTAGAATCTGCAGCAAAAAACAACGCCAATTACTCTGGAAACAAAGACTTAATCCTAGTAGTGAAAATAAAACAACATTTAAAGAGTACTCAAACAAATTTAAAAAAATTGTCAAACTGACCCAGAAAGCACAGAACAACTTTCTAATTAAAAATTCCAAAAATAAATCTAAAACATCCTGGCAAATAATAAATAGTACAAAATCTATAAGTGAACCCATAACAAGAATAAAAAAAAAGGTTTATTATTAATTGATCCTAATGAAATAGCTCATTCATTCAACGATTTCTTTATTGATCAGATCTCAGATCCACCCCTTAACACAACTAAAAATACTGTAAGAGTAACGTATAACCCTCATTCCATTTTTATGGCCCCTGTTGCCCCTCAAGACATTACAAGGGTGATCAAATCTTTAAAGAACAAGAAGAGTTATGGATATGACGGTATTTCAACGAATGTTATAAAAGGAGGACGGGCAAAAATGTATGGAAGCCAGCCTAGGAACCAATAACAACATGCGATATATCATTGTAAAGGTTTTTTTATGTACTTTAACTATCGTTATGGCGGGAAGTCCCAAATCACTGTGTGGAAAAAGTTATTGCTAAATAAAGCCAGACTTCATTCACAAAAATATGTGTTTATTTTTATGTTTATCATCAATATTAGGTTTTTTTTTTTGTAAAACTAACATAGAGAAGTACCAAAAAAAAATAAACCTGTAAAGTGCGAGTTGTACTCGCACACTAAGGGTCATTCCTTTAGCACCATCACTGTAAATTGGCTGTAGGCTGAAGCTAGCAGCACTAGTAGCATAAGATGAGTGAGAGCGAGATATGACAAATCTAAACGTCAAATCCATAAAAAAAACTCAATCGAGATATGTCACAAGTAAAATGATATGTACATATGCCTACGTATATTTTTATCAATTGATAAAAATTGTATGGATTTGACGTTTAGATGTGACATATCTCGCTCTCACTTTTAGCTCATGCTACAAGCGCTGGTATGCTTAAACTCGAAGTACCTACATACACACATACACTACTTTATCCACACATTTTGTTTCTGAGAAAATAAGTAAGGACTGGAGACCCTAATATTGCTCTAAAAAAATAAAACAAACAAGTGAGAAAAAAACATTTTTGAGATTTAATATCAATAACAATGAATTTTAAACGTTTTACAACATTATACTCTGCTAAAGAAACATTTGAGACGGTCATTAGTGACAATAGATACAAGTTAAAGGATTTAAAACAAAAACAAAAGTTTTAAATACTCCAGCGCACCCTTACATGCCTTATAAATATACAATATAATAATAAATCAAATACATATTATTTTCATTAGTTAAGTTTTACAGTTAGATAAAAAAACTCCTTTTCAATCTTCATCAATTATGATACCAATTAAATCTCCCGCTGGAGGATTAAACGGCTCATGCCTTCCGAAACCAAGATACCAGACAATAGAGGTTATATGGGCACAACTCCCTATTGTCCGGCGCCCTGTCAAGCAAGTGCAATAATATTGTGCTATCGCACTAATGCCAATTGCGTCCCTAATAACCAAAAGGTAACAAAGATATATTTTTGCCCTTACATGGCGAGACTGTATACGGCCTCTTAACAACCAAACATTTTGAGGCATATTGTACCGTTGCAAATCCCCAATTATATCATCTCTTTTCACTTCAATTATATATAGGCCATTGTGCAAATGCTCTGCACAATATGATTTCGCTAGTTTAAGCTGATATGATCCCAAAGTGAAAAGCTTTAAATCACTTTCTGTTAAACGAGGAAAGTAATCTAATTGTTGGTTTACATCTATCGCCACGAATGCGATTCTTTGTCTATTAAGATTGTTGTCATTTACATAATTGTATAAATGATTTGGTATGTTGATCCTTTCATTAATTGAATTTAATATCATTTCCACGTCTACATTATCAGTCACAGGTTCACGAAAAGAGTTAATAAGTGCACCTGCAATTTTAAAATCTGGAAACAGATTCCGTAGTGTTGTATTAAAATAATCTTGACGCAACAACTTGAAGTCACGTTTAAAACGACCGTTAATGACCTCAACTACCCACCGACACAAAGTAACGAGTCTCGATTTGTTGGCCTGTTCGGTAGATAGTTGACTGTCATTTCTGTCTTTTGTTGGTGGCAAATGAACATTATAACCGCATGCTTCTAAACCCGGAACACAATCACGAAAACCTCTATCGAGGATTAAAACATCATTTCGTTCAAAATACCAATGGAAAACGCCGTTTTCATCATTAACAAAGTCGGACATGATGGATGCATCGGACTTTGTGGCAGCAAAAGGTCCTAAGATATCTATTATATAACCGTCTGAACAAACAATTAAAAAGGGTTTTAACAAGTTTTGGAACTTATGTAAGCTATACGTTAAACGCTGAAACAGAAAATTGGAACTTTTCTGAATGTATGCATACGTTCCGTCGCAAATGATCATAGCTTTAGTATTTTCTTGATTTCCAAATATTCCTTTATGTATTGTTAGGTTACGTTCTAAAACATCATTTCTTTGAATGTGGTCAAAGCCCAAGTGTTGTGGCACAAATTCTCTTAGTAAGCAATATCTTACTATCTTTAATATTCTTTGTATACTTCGTCGAGACGTATTGAATTGACTGGCTAGTCGTTCGTTTGACTCTCCGGTTCGTAGTTTATAAAGGTAAATACCCAATGCCAACCGCGGTTTTCTATGACTTTCTAGCAAAGATGGAGTTTCTTGTAGGATTATATCAAATTGCCTATTTTTTAACCCGGTCCAAAAATGCATCTCATCATCAGTGATAGCACCTACAGTTTCAAAGTCTAATTGTTTACCATGTCGAACTGCTTTGGTTAATATATCGCAAATATCGTCGAATTGAGCACTGTTAAAGTTTTGTGTAACATTACAGAAATTCACTAATTCATCCCACGCATTGGCTAGGAGATGTTCTCGACACGAACGAGCATTATGCGGTACATACAGATTATGTTCACATAGTAAATATACTTTTAACGCTTCTGTTATATGTGAGTTCGCTTGGTTACGACAGTTATTAAAAATGCAGTGTGCACTCGTGTTTGGTGCTCTTCTATAAATAGCAGATTGAATGGTGGCAGCTTCATTTTGTTCTGGGTGGACATTTTGAACAGTTCTTCTTATTGCATTTTGAGCCCTTTGCCAGCACCGGTGGCACACTAAACGCGTATTATTGAATATAACCTGGAAAGAAAACAATCAAATTCTTAGTTAATCCTCTTAGTGAGTGTATGAATCGGCTTAAATACCATTCAAGTCGTAATTCGCAGAAAGCGATAAGGCCGCCCATTGTATATTTTGTAGTTTGTCAATATTTTTTTGTTATATATTTTTGTGGTGTAGGTTTAAATAGAATATACTTATATAAATAAATTATTCTAGATATAAATAGAAAAAAATATTAACTAATCCAACTTTTAACTAACATTTTTTATTACCAGGTAGGTCTACACGTATCGGCCCGGTGGCCCGATTTCTGTACGTAGTAATCGGTTCTCAGGGCTTAATTACTTAAAAAAGGCACCGTTGAATGACCATAATTAATATGTTTGCGTTTAATCTGTCTTTAACGCTATTTATGTATGAATAGAAGATGAACGAACACAATATAACCCTATTATAAAATATCTACTGTAATAAACAAACAACAAACCTCCAATAGTGCATGTTCCCGTAAATAATCTGCAAGCTCAGGTCGATCTTGTGGAATATTTTCAGCCAAAATGTGACGCTGATACCTTCTGTTGTGCAGCCCACGCTGGCACATATTACAATTGTTGTGGTATTCACTCATGACTAAATAGGCCTTATTTAATAGCTTAGTTTTGAGTCCGATAAACAAAGCCAGTGGTATAACATTTAACAAATCACAGTGTCCGATAAACAAAGCCAGTGGTATAACATTTAACATATCACAGGGTCCGATAAACAAAGCCAGTGGTATAACATGTAACAAATCACAGAGTCCAATAAACAAAGCCAAAGGTCGTAGTCGATTGATATGATGACGAATGAAAATGGTAGTAGTAAAACGTACTCGCTACACTCAAATCAAAATAACGACTAACGCGCGGGCCATCTGTGTTGGGCGCCGTGGCTCACTTTCCCCTCACCCCCGCAAACACCCCTTGCCACTCGCTTACTGGCTGTCTCATTGAAGGCGATAAAGTAAACATAAGAAACCAGTGGTATAGACAAGTTGCAGATATTTTAATATACATTTTGTATGCGCCCGCGCATATTGACGCAGGTTGATATTTTAGTCAGTACAGACTGAGTTGTAGTACCTAAATAAAATGACATATTGCTTGTTGTTATATACCACTTTAATATTACGAAATGCCGAAAAAAAAAAGAAACATTTTTTGCTCTTGAATGACTTTATTGTGCAATAACTTTTTCCACACAGCGATTTGAGACTTCCCACCATAACAATAGTTAAAGTACATAAAAAAACCTTTCCAATGATATATCGCATGTTGTTATTGGTTACTAGGCTAGAATGCCCGTTCTCCTTTGCCTGTGATACTATAGCTAACCCTCTAAGCCACATTATTAACGCAAGCATATCCGCTGGAATATTCCCCGATAGTCTTAAAACCACAATAGTTAAACCACTCCATAAGAAGAACAATAAAGAAGACATGGCTAACTTTAGACCAATAGCTTTAATCCCCGTATTTTCCAAAATAATTGAAAAAGTAATTTATGAGTCATTTTATTCATTTCTGTCAAAATACAATGTATTATGTGAGGAACAAAAAGGTTTTCGTAAAAATAAAAATATAAATATGGCCATATACGATTTAATAAATAAAATAATGGTTAATGTGGATAAAAAAATACCAATTTGTGCCATTTTTACCGATATGACCAAAGCTTTTGATTACGTGAACCATGAAACGCTTTTGGTCAAACTTGATGCTTACGGTATACGAGGGAATGCTCTACGTCTAATAGAATCGTATCTAAGTGGACGTCTTCAATACACAGAAATTTCTAAAATATGCGTCGAATCAAAACGTGAGCTTAAATATCTATCTGGTCCTAGGGAAATTAAATATGGCATTCCGCAAGGTAGCGTTCTAGGGCCATTATTATTCTTACTGTATATAAACGACCTACCCCGACACATCCCATACCCTTGTGTGTTATTTGCCGATGACAGTACGATCCTAATAGACTGCCTCAACAAAGAGCTTTATGAAGATGAAATAAATAATTCTCTAAAACTAATAATAAACTGGCTCAACGATAATAATCTTATCATAAACCTCAATAAAACAAATATAATGCATTTCTATCAAAAAATTCTTCCTTTAAACCTAAAAATTAATTATTAAGGACAAACTATTGATAGCGTTAAAGTGGCAAAATTTTTGGGTATTTTGATTGACAGTCAATTGACCTGGAAACCGCAGGCTGAAGAAGTTTGCAAAAGATTAAGCATGTCTGCGTATGCTCTCTACAATCTGTCCAAGAAAGTTAACGTTGATACACTAATGGTTGCATATCACGGTTTGGTAGTCTCTGTTCTAAGGTTTGGTGTAGTATTCTGGGGTAATTGTTCCGAAAGGGAGTCTATATTTAAAGCCCAAAAACGGTGCATACGATCCATTTTTGGTCTCAAGGTTACAGATAGTTGCATTCCTTTTTTCAAAAAACACAAAATACTAACTTTTCCTAGTATATACATTCTCGAAATAGCTATATTTGTTAAAACTAACAAACATCTATTTCCGTCATTAAATGATGCGAGGATGCGAACTGCTTCCTTGAGATCAAAATATCAGAGTCTATTGTTTACTGGTAGATATAGCACTGCTTTGCTTAAAAAAAACATTATTGGTATGGCACCTATTATATTTAACAATTTGCCAAACTGTATTAAGGATCAGCCCTTAAAACAATTCAAGAAATTCCTGTCGTCGTTGCTGACAGAGAAATGTTATTACTCTGTTACCGATTTTATAAATGATGAATTGTAATATTTGATTCACCTTATCTCATTTATTATGTATTATATATTAGACTTAGCTGATCAATGATCTCATTTTGAATATAAGTAGGTACCTAGTTTTTAAATTATCTGTAAGTTAACAAATTTTTGTATGCCAACAGGCAGAATGTACTGGAAACATATCTAAAACTAACATCATCATTGTAATACCTGCATTCTATACAAATAAAGAAATTATTATTATTAAGAATCATATAGATTAATCAAAACAGTGAAATATTTGACATGCTATTTTGCAATATTACGTTGCCAACTTTCAGAATGCATTCTCTTAACAAATTGGGTGTAAATTATTTATAATTTGGCCTGTTGTATGGGATTTAAAAACGTAACTTGTGAAATGCTGTAGACATCTGTCTACATCTCAGGTATACAGGAGTGAAGTTATGTTATACATTTTTTATAATAATTCTCAGTCATCAATGTCGCCAGTGTGTACATTAAGTGATTATTTTGGAGTGTAGTTTAAAGATAGGTTGATGCTAATATTTATCCGTATTAGCCAATATATATAATGGACTAGTAATATTATAATACCTTAACTAATATTTGAGTATTGGTGATATTTTTAACGAAGACCTAATAATATCTATTACTGCAGTATTAAATAGTCTGTATCTCGGTATTTATTATTGCTAGGTGGTTATTGAATCGCCCGCAGATATCCATCTTGAGATGAGATGGAAATACCAATCGATTAAATTCGTTTTTTGCCATTTGGTGTTCATTCACTTCACGAACAGCAGTGCAAATTAAATGAATCTCAGATTATGTGAATATTAAATATTAGCATATGAGAGTTTATCGGATTACTAATACGTGAATCCATAGAATATTACTAATCACTTAACCATTGCACCATTAATTGTGGTTCATTTGAACTTATTGAAGATTTGTCTTAGCTGTATAGTCATGAATTCTTAAACTTTGTTCATATTTAAAACCTTGGTTTATTGAACAAGATGTACAATAATGTTACTGTTCCTAGGCCAGCAAAACAAAAACAGAAAATTGTTTCAGATAACCTCAAAATACCCTTTTACTTACTCTCATCATCAGGATCATTGTCACTAGAACTCTTGGGCTCTGCAGCAGCTTCAGCAGCCAACTGTCCAATCCTTCCTAATTTCAATAATTGCTGTTTTTTTCGCTCTTTCACAGGAACGTAAGGTTCGTAGTTATCTATATCTTCTTCCGACTCAGACGAGTTTTCTTCACGCCTGTAACGTTTTACAGGCGGAGGATTGTCATTTTTGTCGTCCATTGTTATTTTTAATGGTTATTAACTAAGAATGCAATACTATTATTGTAAAAACCGTGGAAAACAACGAAATTCGTAAATATTTTTTTTTTTTTTTTTTTTAATTAGTTTAATGGCCTGGTTTCTGGGACCTTTTAGCCAAGTCTTTTTTAGATGTGATTTTCTTCACTAAATCTCTTTGAATGTGTTTTTAATATATTTATATATTGATGGATAACAAGTCTTGTTTTTTAATAATTCAGTCAAGCGGCGGGAGGTATTATTTAACACAACACTTTCACTACACAATAATTCACTTAATTCACTCGCTAAAATCAGTCTGTGTAACATATGATTTGGACAGTCAAAAAGCATATGATCAACGTTTCCAATATTTAAACCGCAACTTGTACATTTGTTGTCTTGAACAATTCCAAGTCTGGCTAAATGAGCAGGTGTTTTGGAATGGCCAAAGCGGAGTCTATTCATCATCGTTATGAAGTGTCGACTAGCTGTTCTCAACTTATAATACCACGGCTTAGAAGTTATCTCCTCTTGAATATTTCCGTACCATCTACCTTTTGTTTCTTTGTCTTTTTTCCAAAAATCATCCCATAAAGTTTTTATATTTATTCTTATTTCAGTATAACAGTCAGTGAATGGAATTGCAGAAGTTAGCCTTACATCTAATGAATTGATCCCTTCATAGGCAGTCTTATCAGCTACTTCGTTTCCAGTTATACCTTTATGTGATGGAACCCACAAAAATAAAACTTGAATTCCTTTTTGAAGGTAATTGTATATTAATTGCCTAACATTATATAAAATATAATTACTTTTAAAATGAATGTCATGACTTTCAAGACTTTGAATTAAGCTAAGTGAATCTGTCAAAATCAAAAAATATTTATAGTTATTATTTACATTATCAATACGCCTAAGAGCTTCAAAGACTGCATATGCCTCTGCTGTGAATATGCTACAAGTATTATTAAGAATAAAGCTTTGAGCAAATCTTATCTGGGGATCATAAACTGCACTTCGAACATGTGACTCTCCTTTACTACCATCAGTGTAAAGTTTATAGTAACCCTTATTATTATCTAAGTATTCTTGTAATTCTTGATTGTTAGATATTTTAACTTTGATAATATTAATTTCATTTATCAAAACCTTAAAAGGTTTTAAATAAAATGGCCAAAGATGATTTTGTTGAACATTTCGGAATTTATTTTGCAGGTGTAGAAGAATATGCGGTAATTTGGGAAAATTATGACTTAACAAGTCACTGCCTGTTGTCAGTGGAGATCGCAGAAATATAGGACAAGGTATGATTTTCTTTATTATCTGCTGATTGTTGGAAGATAGTAGTTTAATACAATATCTTTCTATTAGTAACAGTCGCCTAAGTGTAAGAGGCATTATTACTGTTTCAACCTCCATGGCTCTTATAGGGGTGGAACATATTGCTCCAGATATAACTCTCAAAGCCTTGTTCTGTACTATATCTAACTTATTTACATGTTTACTGTCTAAATATGCTATACAACTATAATCAAAGTGACTTCTTACAATGGCTTTGTACAAAATAGAAAGAGTCTGAGGGTCTGCACCCCATGACACTCCAGCTAAACATTTAATTATATTTAAACCTTTGATTGCATTTTTTAAAATGTAATTTATGTGTGGTTCAAATGATAATTTATTATCAATAATAACTCCTAAAAATTTATGTTTACTAACTACAGGAATTGTTTGATTATTGAACACTATTTCAGAATTAGGTAAGTCTTTGCTGAATAACATAACACTGCTCTTACTTGGGTTAATTTTTAGTTTAAGTTTATTATTGTAATATGTTTGAAAATCCTTTAAAGCCAAATTAACATTTTGAATAGCTGAATCAACATTATAATTTACATTGTACAACACCAGATCATCAGCAAATTGTAGAATATTTACATTACTATTATTTACATATTTACAAATTTCAGATGTGTACAAATTATAAAGAAGAGGAGACAAAGTTGCCCCCTGCATTGTACCTTTTGATGCAATTCTAGGTCCATGTAAAACATTGTTGAATTTGACATAAAGCGTTCTATTAGTTAAAAATTCATGAATCCATTTACACAATAAACCAGGAATACCCAATCCGGATAATATTTGTACAAGAATGTCTGGTTGGACATTGTCAAATGCACCTTGAACGTCTAAAAACACACATGCAACACTCTTATATTGTTTTGCATTTTTCAGGTCTGAAATGAGTGAAGTGAAGCTGTCTGCACAACTTCGACCACGTCTGAAGCCATTCTGAATATTAGGAATAATATTATTTGATTCAACATAATGATCTAATCGAAGTTTAATCATATTTTCAAAAATTTTCCCTAAACAAGATGATAATGAAATAGGTCTGTAAGAGTCTGGACTATCAGGAGGCTTATCAGATTTTAAAACAGGAATGACACATTGTGTTTTCCAAGACTGAGGTATTGTTTGTTTAAGCCAAAGTACATTAAGTATCTTTAAAAATAAATTTTGTGATTCTGTATTTAATTTCTTAATTAAAATGTAAGGAAAATCATCCAAGCCCGGTGTAGTATTCTTTCTAGACTGCAGACTGATTAAGAATTCCGTCCATGAAAAAGGTTCTAACAAGTATTTAGAGCTATCATCATTATTATGAAGATTGTAAAAAACATTTAAATTCTCAGCACTTTCATAAACATTTCCTGATAATTTGTTTAAAAATGGTTCAATAAATTCATCACAATAAGATTTGTTACTAGTCTTTATTCTTTTAAACTTTTTGATATTGTTCCAAATTATTGTAATAGGAGTTGTTCTGTTAAAACTTTCACACAATTTTCTCCAACCACTTTTCCTCTCTTCTGCTATTGTTCTTTTCTTAATTGCGTCTAATTTTTTATATGATATAAAATTACTAATGTTAGGATTACTTCTATAATATTTTAAGGCCTCTTGGGACTTAGTAACACTCTCTTTAATTTTATCATTCCACCAGGGTGCTGGCAGTTTATATCTATACTCTGTAGTTTTGGTAAATTTTGGAATACACTCTAATTTTAGTGCATCAAGTGCCTTACAAAAGTGATCATATGAAATGAGAGGATTATTAAGGTCAATATGAATATTATTAAAAAAAAATTTAGAGAGCTTGTTATACTTGTTCCAATCAGCTTTATTATATAGGAACTTATCTACAGGAGGATTAACATTATAACGGTTGGCTAAAATTGTGATTTCTGTGATAGTTGGAAAATGATAGCTTCCTATATTATCATCATGAACAGACCATTTACATAAAGGCGTAATACAAGGACTAGCCAGACTAACGTCTATAGCTGACGGATTTCGATTCGGATAATTTATGGTAGTGAAACCTCCTTCATTTAGTATACATAGATCTAAATTGTCTATAGTGTTATATAATTGTTGTCCTCTGCTTTTGGTTGACAAACAGCCAAAAGCAATGTGATGTGCATTGAAGTCTCCAGCCACAAAAATAGGTTTTGGAAGATCTTTAATTATGTTACTTAAAGTGTCAGTTTTCAAAGGCCCTGAGGGAGGGCAGTACACACAGAGAATAGATAATTGGCCACAAGAAGTAAATAGCGACATAGCTATGGTTTGCACGTTTTCATTAAACGAAGTTTGCAACAGTTTATATTTTAAAAATGGCTTTATCAAAATTGCAACACCTCCATACCCATTTGAAGTGTTTTTGAAATAAATATTATAACCAGGTATATGAAAAGGCCTATTATCGTTCATCCAGGTTTCATTAACTAGACAAACATCTATGTTGTTTTCTTGCAAAAAGTTAATTAAAAGAGGTTTCTTACTGTAAATACTTTGAATATTGTACTGTGCAATTCTTAAAACAGAAGTATTAATACTATCCATAATTAAGTTAGATTTTTAAGTAACATTTCTTTGATAAACATAGTTGTAATTGGACTGTCATCCCCTTTATTTGCTATAGCAATTAATGTGCGTACCATGGCATTTGTAATCTCACTATTATTTATTAAGTGAGTCTTCAACTCATCAGTGGAAATCGGTTTTTCTTCATTTGTCTTATTATTAACATTAGACTTGTTGTTTACAATTACAGTAGTCTTTTTATTTACAGGTTTGTTAACTACTAGGGGAGGAAATTCTGTATTGTTAATTCTCTCCTTAGATAGGGCAACAGCGGCGTAGGTTATTTTGCTTTTTTTCTCTTGTATTTTCCTCACTTTAATAGGACACATGTTAGAGATTGCTAAATGAGGTCCACTGCAATTCACGCAGCAAAGCTCATTGGGCTTGTCACATTCTTTATAGTAATGGTCTCCAGAGCAAATACTACATCGCTGTTTCCCATTGCATATTTTTGCTGAGTGGTTAAATTTAAAACATTTGTAACACTGTTGCAGAGGTGGGACATATTCGAAAACTCGATATGAAAAAAGGTCATATTGTACATTATCTGGGAGAGAACTCGACAAAAACGTTATACTGACTGTTTGGAGAGGCACTCTCTCCTGACCAATTTTTTTTGTGAATCTACGAATAGTTATAATTTCATATAAAGACGAAAGCTTGGAATAAAGTTCTTTGTTCGAAATATTTGCCGGAACAAATCTAATTATGCCTGTCTTCTCTATCTGGGCAGCCGGAATAAATGCCTTCATATTATATTTGTCCAGGAAAGCACTGTTCATCAAAAAGTTGTTTGCATTATTATACTGCTTAAATATCACTGCAATTTTATTAGCGTTTACTCGCTGTATTGAGACAACACCTTTGACATCCGTGGTGAAAATGTGATTTAAATAGATAGGGCTCTTATTTCCCAAACGATCACTAATATTGTTACTTTGTACGAATACCTTAAAGTCCATGTTGGTTGAATTTTCTGGATAGAGTCTTTTATAATTAGGTTTAAAATATGGTAAAAAGTTATCCTCACCGCCGCTGACTATTAATTGGTCATTATTTTGGTCCTGAGGGTCCATTTTCCTAGCCCGTTTACCCGAAGTACCCAGGCCTTTAGTGGCCGGGGGAATTTCACCCCCGGCCTCTTCTCCTAACATTGTACAACTATTTACAGTCAATATTTACACTTTGAAATTGAATTTAACATAAGTATGAAGTTTTATCAAAATAAAATTAAAACTTGGAAAATTTTGCGCCTTTTCTGTTCAAATTCCCGCCAGAATCTCCTTCGTAAATATTTTTTTTTTTTTTTTTTTTAATTAATAGTTGAATGGCCTGGTTGCTGCGACCTTTTAGCCAAGTCTTCATTTAGTTACTTTGTATAGTTATAGGTAATGATGAAATGAATTTTAAACAATGCATGATAGATGATATCCCCACCCGTACGCTCCCCTTTAGTTTCAGTAAAGACGTGGCACTTTACTGAGACCTCACGCGGACTTCTTGAAAGAACTTGAAGTGATATGTTGCACTGTTTTGTTTCATTTGCCTACACTAATGCACGTTCACGAACCCTTAATGGTTAATAATCCACCATTATTACACATTAATATTCGGCTAAACACAAGTTTTAGAAAATAAAACAAAACTCTAATCATGACGCTTCACTTTCCCGCCAAAAAGTCCCTTCGTAAATATTTACCATAGATAACCACAGATAACAAATTTATTTGACACTTGCACAACAATCTGTAAATACTTACGTTCCGTTTTGGCCTCCTATTTTGGAATCAAAACAATATTTATTAATTATTAAAGAAATGACTGAAAAAAAGAAATGAAGAAAATATATTTTTTTTTGTTCTTTTATATTCTGTCAATTACATCCATCAAATCGCGCCAATAAAAATAACCGCACAAAGGCAGACTTATTGCCTACTACCAGTGTTATTTTTTATTCGCGCACAATACAACAGACTACGATTTATATAATTGATTGCGTTTCAAAGAACTGAAATTATTTAATAAATTACTCATCGATCAAACGATCGAACTCACAGGTTCAAAGCTTTGTTTTGTTTGCAAAGTTTGTTTGATGCAATTTACCACAACATACTTTTACATAATACCCACTTCCTTCTGAAAAATTACTTAAATTAAAGCTTTTTTACCTTTGATTTTACATACGTTACGTGTTTTACGTAACTTATTCAATGAATATATAAATCAAAATTGGTTGTGCTTTTGAAAGAATTTCATTGTAGAAAAATGTAGAAACTTGAATGCAAAATTGCAATTTTTCTGTCAAACAATCACACGATCAACGTGTTGTCATCTGTCAAATTGTCAAAATATGCAAGTGACACGTAACTTTATATAATTAAATTACCTATTTATGACCTCCAAATGTGTGAAAACGTGAAAATTTTCTCATCAACCGGTCATTAATATAGTATACAACATGTCAGATAAAAGTTTCGGCGACTGCCCGGGCAGGAACATTGTTAAAAACCCGCTTCTATCCACTGCCGTGACTGGGCTTTCGATTGAGGATTTGACGCATAACGCGGTTTTGGTTCCTGTTGCGGCTACCCAGGGACTGATCACGAGATCAGGTGAGTACTGTTATTTATTTTTATCCTATTTGTATGCTACAAGCACGTTTTTCATGACGTTGTGCGGCGAAAGAAGCCAAAATAATTGACATAGTTTTTCTCGATCTCAATGTCATAATTCGCGATTTTCACGCGAATTCTTGGCTATTAAACGTTGTTCAGTGTTTGATTTAGTGTTAAATGGCTCGTGAATGCAATTTATTGCTAAATAAACTGTGTTAGTGTCGTGCGAAGTGTATAATTTGTTACAAAACTTAAGTGGTTGAGATGTCGTTTCTTTACAAATCATACAGAAATGCACCTTTTGAAAATGGTTTTACGCCGGAGATGCGATTTTCGTTTCGTTCTAAATTCAAAAGGATGGAAAAATACTTTTATGATGCTACACTTGTGAGTAAATAAATAAAAATAATGCCAAATTGTCTTTGGTTGTTTGACCAAGTAGTTTTGATTATAAACAAGATTCATTGCCAGTTTTTACTTCTTGATATTATCATAATGCTAAGTTTATCAATTTCATGTAGTAGATGGTGATGCAATAGAGCTTTATTAGATTCCATAATATATTTTCTATAAATTATAACATTGATCATAAAAATTGCTAAGCTTTTAAGTTTAGATCATAGTAAGCTAAAAGCCTTACTTAGCCTTTACTGAAATCATATTTACTTGCTTTTATAGTGAATATTGGGAACCTGACAATATAGTATTTACTGTCTATATACTAGGGGAGCATGATAGTAATTTCAACAAACCTACAAAAAAGAAAAAAATATTCTGAAAGCCATAGGATGGTATAAGATATATGGGGGTGTCCATATCCAGTTCCCAATAATAATAATAATCATCAAATGTCTATCGGGGCTATGCGAGTTGGCTTTGGCCCCTCGCATTCCAAAGATCCCAGGGTCTGGAGATATGTCAAAGACATAAATTTAAAATAATAATCACCAACATCATTGTCCTGCCTCCTTATCCCAATTTATTTGTAGTCAGCACTGCATTTCTTCTTCCATACATCTCAGTATTGACATATTCTAAGCTGATATACATAAAGACAAGCTGTTATCTCAGTATTGACCTAGAAAGAAAAAGAAGAAAGAAAATACCTACATTTATTTGCGCTACAAACATGAAAGAAAAAGTTGAGGGAAAATATGCGTCACATTCATGCAAAACGGCCAGCGCTCAGCATAATGCTGCCACCCTGTGCGAGACAGAGCCCCAGCCCCCTCCCCTCCCTCTTTTCTATACAAGAGGTGGTGCCCAGGATATCTTATTGCTGATTAATAATGTGTCTAATAGCACACAGATGTTATTACAATCACTTTTTCATCCCGTAGATCACCAGAAATCTATTAAATATACTATCTATCCATCAATAATAACAAATATCTGGGACAATTTTTGAATTCAAAATATCAAACAACTGACCTCATTTTTGTCTTGTCGAAATTTATTTTCGTCATTGAACTAGGTGATGTAACATAATAATTATGGACAATAATGTACAAAAAAAAATAAGGGTATAATAAAAGGGCAGAAAATAAGTATTTGGTAAAGGAATCTATTTATTATTATTTATGTCCATGTTGTCCCACTGCTGGGCAAAAGCTTCCCTCCATTCCCTCCACTTCTCTCGGCACTTAGTAAGAAACATACAATTATTACGAAAATAAATAAATCTATACAGCTATGAGAGTGTTGTAGGCTTAATAGACTGTAGTTTTGTAATCCATCTTTTATGTTGTTAAGTGCTTGGTACTTGTTGACGGGCCTACACTGTCCTCCCATACCTACTAACACTGTAACTTGAAAAAATCAAAATCAAAAATCAAAATCAAATTTTTTTATTTCACATAAACCTACATGGGCACTTATGAAACGTCAGAAGCTAGGTGCACGGTTCCAATTGGTCGTTTCCTATGGAGAAGAGCCGGCAAGAAACTCCACGGTTACTCTTTTAAAAAAAGTGGGCTTTAACAATGTTATAAGTTACAGTGTTAATAGGTATGGGAGGACAGTGTAACCCGTCAACCACAAACCGTAGCCGTACAAAGCTACAGTCTATTAATCCTACAACGTTCTCACATTCACAAATTAAAAAAGAATCTATATAAAATATTACTAAGTAAAACATTGTAAAAGCCCACTTTTTTTTAAAAGAGTAACCGTGGAGTTTCTTGCTGGCTCTTCTCCATAGGAAACGACCAATTGGAACCATGCTATAGCTTCTGACGTTTCATAAGTGCCGATGTAGGTTTATGTGAAATAAAATATTTAGATTTTTTTGATTTTGATGAAATTAAGAATTAAACACATTAATTTTCTCAAAATCAGAATCTGTTAACCATATATTTATTTACCAACTAGACAAGAACAAGAATACACCTTACTTCTCGTCAAATTCATACATTGTTAACACATTGAATAAATGCAGTACTTCATTATCTTATCTAATTGTCGCTTGTCATTGTAAGACACTTGAAGCACAGTTTGTCAGTGCAAATGCATTTTTGTTACAAGTGGTTGCAAGTGCTACTCTGAGCATGACGTCCTGGGTTGTATTCCCGGGTTGAGCAAAGTGTTATTTATATATTATTTATTACATTTGGGAAAACAAACAGTGGTATATAAAGCATAAACAGTGTTATCTTCAAATTAAACTTAACTAATATACTACCCACAACATTTTCCACAGATTACTTGATTATATAATAAAAACAAGCTGTTAACAAGCGTTAACTGTTATTGTGGCAGGGCTAACTTAATAAAAAGAAGTTAAAAAAAAAAAGGTTAAACAATATTCTGTAAAAGAAGTAACAAACAAAAAAAGAAAAAAAAAAAAACCCACACACATAACATAACATCACGCCTGTAATCCCCGAAGGGTTACGCAGAGGTGTACCCATAGTACACCCACATTTCGCCAGTTATGTTTAAGTCCCATGTAATAGGGGGCGAGCCTATTGCCATCAACCGGGCACGAATCCAGACTCCGGGCTGCTACTGAGAAATTCTTAATGGAAAATCCTAATAACACTTTGCCCGACCTGGGAATCGTACCCAGGACCTCATGCTCAGCAGTAGCGCTTGCGACCACGAGACCAATGCGGCAGTCAAAATTAAATTCAAACATACAAATTCAGAAAGATTAATGAGTGATGTATCATACAGGTCCCTAGCCTATTAATAATGATACCTACACTGTGTAAAACCTATAGAGCCTACTGCCGATCCCCCTTAGTTATTGGGGTTTTCCATCTGAAATTTCTCAGTAGCAGCCAGGAGTCTGAATTTGTGCCCGGTCGATGGTTGATGGCGCCCTCTATTACATGGGACTCAAACATAACTAGCGAAATTTGGGTGTACAATAGGTACACCTCTGCCTAACCTAAATCCGTTCAGACGTTTTAGCGTAAAAGCGTAACAAACAAACAAACTCACTTTTGCACTTAAAATGTTAGTTTTGATAGTGAAAGTTTAGTATTATTATGATTAAAACATAATCGGCCTTATTAAAAAACAAGGTTTATCTTTAGAACCATGGTTAAACCCATGTTTAATTTTTTTTTTAATTTCGAACCTTATTTCGTCTGAGATAAAGTTCAGGTCCGTGTGGTGCCGGAGGAAAAGAATAGCACAATCCTATTTCTTCCCGTGGGTGTCGTAAAAGGCGACTAAGGGACTTACTAGAGAATGGGCAGCAGCGTTCTCTATGCATTTTAACCCCATACTGCGATCGCCAACCCGTCTGCCAAGCGTGGCGATTATAGGAACCTATTCCTCCTTTTGGGGGAGGCCTTTGTCCAGCAGTGGATGTCTTTCAAATGTATTCTAATTGGGGTGTTTAATAACACCCCAATTATTAATTCCGGCACATGTTGTGTATATGGTTAAGCTTGACTTTGTAGAGCGGTATCTCTGTCACTCACACCAGTCTCTTTCTAAAGCTCGATGTGTCTCATTAATGCTCGAGTACTTTATACAGCGTGGCAGGTATCTATATCGATGCGGGAACCGTAACCATGAATTCAGCAGATTATGGTGGACCGCCCAGCGCAGAAATTTATCGTGGGTTATTTAATTTATAAAACAAAAGACGGGCTAGCCTTATGTAGTCGCATATGATGTGTAACATCTGACATCTCACCTTGGTACTAAGCAACTGAGCAGCGACAGAAATTTGTCTCGGAATTTAAAATAAAAACTGAAATATTTATTCTAATAATTATTTATTACTGTCTGGTCTCCCGCTGGTCGAAATTAGACCCCCTCTACTTACAATCTATCAGGGACCGAAAACCTTTACAAATTACGGTACAGGTATTGAAGGATTTCGGTTACCTCTACGATTATTAATATTATTTCAGTTAAATTAATAAAACCTTACAATTATGTGTTTATTACATTTATAATCAGCCTATAATGTTCCCACTGCTGGGACACAGGCCTCCTGTCTTCAAGAGGGAATGGGCTGTAAATCTACCACGCGGTCCCAGTGTGGGTTGGTAGATGTCACATGTCTTTGAATTTTTAGTTCTAGGACATGCCGGTTTCCTCACGATGTTTTCCTTCACCGACCGTTTTGAGAGCAGTGGTGATGAAATAATTTACACAAAGTAAAGCGCGTACCTGGGTTCGAACCCACGACCTACAACTCGTAAGTCGGGGACGTTACCACTGGGCCACCACTGCTCTCTGTATATTACATAGTGAAATTAATAACGCGGATAAAAAACTGAGAATGGCGCAAAAACTACCAAGCGTATTTTTCTGAAACCTGCACCAATTTAAAGATAATTTAATTATTGATCTTTTAGTATACGCGTTTTATTAAAATACCTTTTGTTTTGTGTATAATAAATTAATAATGCGTCAAATTGGGGACAGCGCTCCTTGATGGGCGAGTCCTATTACTGGCTGAACGTACGACGCGTTGCGCGAGCTCAGTACAGAACACGCAAGCTAACCACTCAAGGCCACTGGCATATATCTGCGTCTTAATAGCGCTAGTACCCATTGTACTAAGTTTCAACATACCATTTGATTTATTAAAATAAACCATATCACAAGTGTTGCGACATTTTTATGCAAATAAATAAAAGAAACACGATAAAATATTTCAATTTAATGTTTATTTCATAAAAATCTTAGATTTTCTTTTTACAAAATATGGCTCTTTTTTATAAACTAAATATTCATTTATTGTACTACCCGTATTAGTAAAAATAATTAACTAAGAATACTTATTTTTAATTGTAGGGTGAAGGTACCAGTTGTTATCCATGGATTTGAGTAAAAAATTATATGAACGTTTTAAATGTTTTCATAATCTATTCTTTGATTATTTAGCTGTTATTGCAAAATAATAATAAAGCTGAGAAAAGATTTTGAAATACAATTGAAAAAAAACTTTCGGTGGCACTTAAAATTGCACAAAAAAAATCAGTTATATTTTTAAAGACCTTCACCCGTATGTTATTCTAACATCTAAATCTAATGCTAATAAATATTATAAACACAATATTTGTCAAATTTTAAATTAAATAATAAAACAAACATGGCGGAAACAGTTAAAAAACTACATTTAACTGGTTCTAACTTTAATTCTAGCATAAGTTTTAAGTACCTCCTGTCTCTTTAAGTACTTGGGGCTACGATATTATAAAGTAAGCGTCAAACGTTATGGCGGTTCTGAAGTGCCCTACTCGTTGCGCAGTACCGCACCCCTCACCCCGCTGACACGTTAATTTGTTACTGCGCAGCGACTCGCCTCATGTTCCGACCCGCCATAAAATTTGTGGTACACCGAAGTAATTAAACACCAACTCGACTCAAAGTAAAGCGTTGAAATGTGAGCTTTATGTCGTGTCACTTACAGTCCACTGCTGGACATGGGCTTCTCCCAGGCTGCGCCACAACCTCCACCGGGACGCGTCCAGTCTGTCCCAGCCACCTTCTTAACAGTCAAGTCACTAAGAGCGCTAACACACCGTTACCCTGCCAACTAAATGTATACCTACAGCTCTATGGTGTGTGGCTCACCTGGCGTCCGCTTGGTTACGCAGCCAACCATACATTTTATGGCATCCCGGTAAGTTAGCGCTCATACAGTGCCATTTCCAAAATTTTGTGACAGTATTTGACAATAGGTTGACAACCAGTCTTACCAAAGGGTATCGTGTTACCCAGTGACTGGGTTGTAAAGCTCAGAAAGGCAGTCGCTCCTTGTAAAATACTGGTATTCAGCTGCATTCTGTTAGACTGGAAGCCGACACCAATATGTTAGTGAAAAGACTAGGCTGATATTGGCTTTGAGCGGATTCTATGCCCCACTTCATAAACTGTCGCCGTAAAAATGGAGCCAGTGTCCCCAGTGATGCCACCGATGATGCCGTGGAACTGGCGAAGTTTTGGGCCAACAAAATTGTATACACCGTCGTGCCATCGACACGAAGGAGACGAAGACCATAGAGACCAGATTTGTTTTGACGTTTTATCGTCTCTTAGATAATTATAAGCAACGTTTATAAATAGACCGTATTTATATTTTGTATCAGCTTTAATACCGAAGTTGAGTGGCGAATTAGTTCCCTATTGCTGTAGAGTGTCCATTTCATACAAATATAGTTTCAATCCAGGATCATTGACATTGGGAAGGGCCATGTTAAGTGCGGAAATCCGCCATTTAATATTGAATCCCGCACCAAACAAAACACTGATGATTCATAGAAAATTATTGGATTCAAAACTGTGACTACAGCGTCGCCTGCTTGCTCTTAAGGTTTTGTGTTTTTCTTGAATAAATTAAAAATAGGTACTCTGACCTCTTTTTACCCGACTGCCAAGAAAGGTTATGTTTTTCGCGTGCATTTATTACGTCGTAGCATTCTTAAACATTATATATATGCAGTTTTTGACAGAGCCTTGAAATTGCCAGATCTCGGCGTGAATAGGAAGCAGGATAAATCCTCTGATCCATAAGGGGGGTGCGCTAAGATAGCCCACGAAATTCAATTTTTCTTACGTTTTGGCAATTTGCAGGTCAGTGTCAGGTTGTATGTTGAATAATATATAATTCGCGACCGTAATTAATATGGCTTTACAGATTTGTAATAATTAGAATTATTTATTTATTTATTTTATTTTTTACTACTAGGAAAAAAAAAAAAAAAAAAAAAACCGAATGAATGCCGCGGGCCGGGCGGTGCCGGGTGATGCGTGCCGTGTGTTGAATTATCAATAGTATTGGCCTCAAACGTCATGATTTCATGAAATAGTCATTCAGTAGGGTAGTATGGATTTAGAGAGATGTATTAATGATTTTTATGATTATAATTCTATAAATAAATATTTGATACGGCCGGCCAACAAACTAAGCTGTTACTGACCTAGAAATTGCAAAAAAACTAAGAAAATTTGAATTTTGCAGTAAACCCTGATGCTTTCGCTTTAAGTTAGATGTATTTGCCAGGAAAAGGATTTTTGTTTTAAGTTTCTCAATGCTCCCGGCATTTTTTGGCAAAGCAAAATGACCATGCACTCGCCCAACATAACATATCCACCTGGTTCCGAGGTGGTACATAAGTAACATCATGAAAATCAAGTACATCGCCGGGTGATAATTATGTCAAATAGCTCTCCTATATCTTTAGGTGGGTAAATAAAGGTAAACTAATCATAAAAAGGGTTTTTATAGATGACACTTTTTATAGTTAACCAAATTAAATTTATTTTTGATTTTTACAGTAGTTTCCTCTTTTATTACTGTATGTTAAACTTTATCATGTATTCTTAAACTACTCTTCGTGGATGTAATTGGTTGAGCACAATTTTTTTGTTAGATATATAATAATACCATAATATTTTGTAATCTGTCTATTGTAAAGAGCCCAAAAAGACAGGTTCTCGAAACGTCAACGAAATAAAACGTTGCTAAATTGTAGAGTACAGCTGTGACGTAGCATAACAACTGAGGTGACAGGTATTATGTTTAGTTGGTTACTTGACAGCTCTCTCGTCACGTGTTTTGTTGTTTACCTTTATTTAACTACCTAAACCAACGGAGTATAGCCTATACTCCGTAAAAAATGTCCTAAAATGTTACGGTTAGAAGCAGAAATGTGACCTATACAGTACGAGTATAGGTCACATTTCGGTATTTTTATTATTCGGTCTCGTAGAAGAGCGGTGGGCGCCACATAACGGTCGCTATGACGGTTGTCATGGAAACGTTGGCAGCGAGGTTTGACTTTACGCTGTCAAAAACGCTCTCTAGAAAAACACACACCAACTTATTTTCATAAATAACGTCATTCGCCGGTAAATTGCGGACACTTAAGTAAAAATATGGATCTCCTAAACTCTTAAGCAAGCAAGGCCGCATTATGTCTTCTTATCATCGATTTCGCATCTATAGATGCCCATCTCGATATCTATTACCTACATAAAGTATAACTTAACTTAATCTAAAGGTAACTTAATTTTAACTTATGCGCTTCAACTTACAATCACATACGGTTACGCTTTTTCACTTGATTTAATAATACGATCGATTTGACTTTCATTTTAAGGTGTACAGTAGTTTAAATTATGTAATTTTTAATGTATAACAACCATGGACGTATAAAAAAAGTCGGACGGATTCTCGCTAACAGAAAACTGTGTCACTCAGAGTCAGCCAGCTCGCTCGGCACGCACACATTCACAGCATACTCAGCCATTACGCGTGGAAACGTCAACACAGTCGACACGTCCTACGCGGCTAGTAGATATTTTATATTCTTTTTACTAGATTTCCTAAAGAAAATGATGTATGTAGAAATTAATGGATTAAAAAAAATCGAAATTGTTACTGTCAAAATGACTGGATTCAAAAAATTACTATGTTTTACAATAGATACAGTAAACATTTTTTACAATTAAAATATTTTCAATTATTAACTGGTTTTAATTGCACATATTTTCATAGGGAGATTTGGTTCTTACCATTAACCTGTTCAAATGGCACGTTATAATTCTGCCGACATTTCCAAGAAACCTGTCTCCCGACCTGTATTTGTCTTAAAATAAAACAATAATATGTGGGTAAATTTGGCTAACATGACCACCCTAAATTCACTCACTCGTCGCCGCCATTACGGGACACAGTTTTGTCTTAGCGGAAGTTCCGTCCGACTTTTTTATACGTCCATGATAACAACACGCATTTTCATTTAAAGTGACTTACTGGTAAATGCTCTCAAAAAGGTGAAGGAAAATATTGTGAGGAAACCGGCTTGTCCTAGAAACATTCTAAGTCGTGTGACATCCACCAACTTGCGTTGTGGATTACGGCCCTCTGTCCACGCCTGTGTCCCAGCAGTGTGAACATTATAGGTTGATTAAGCTGGTAGATGGCCAACCTGATATTAAACGATAACTTCTCCTTATTACAATTGTGTTTTCGAGGCAAAGTAAAAGCCTCTTGGGTCCATAATATGGTAAAGAACCAAAAATATTCGTCTTATGACAGCTAACTAATAGACAAGAATAAAGAGGCGATTTAAACTAACAGTTTTTTCCCTAACACAATTTTAACCCATAACTTGATTTTCCCGCTAGTTATACCCAGCTATTTAGTAGATTTGGAACTCCCAATGTCTCCTTAACTAGCCCCATTCATCACTGGGGTGTACCCTCTCAAAATTATTAGCCCATAACTCCTTTAAATTTAACCTTCTTTACTAAAAACTGAAACTACTGTATCACCTTTACAAAAAACCCTATGATATTTACACCCACGCCTTAGTTAGTTCTTGATGTATTATAAGAGGGTAGTTCCCTGGATTCTCTTCGTTTTCTCACGCACCAAACTATAAGGAAAATGATCAGGATGATCAGGGCTATGGCTAAGAATACTCCAAGGACGATCGCTGCTATTGCTGCCTCTGTTAGGTAGTCTGAAAGAGAACGAAGATGTTTTAGTAGGTGACAATTGCAGTTTTTATCAAGTAGTTTTTTTTTCATAAGAGGTTCATAGAAGCTTTAGCAGCTAACATTAGCTGTGTTTGCGGAAAAAAGTCTTCTTATGTCACCTAAGATATCTAGAAATATCAAAGTATCTAAAATTACCGAAGCTAGAAAACGTTCTTTATTATTTAAAAGATAAATTAATAGGATAACTTTCACGGGTTAGAAACTTATAAGCACGCGTATAGAACCCATTGAATGGGTTATCATGTAACCCTTTCACTGGGTTTCAAGTATAAAACCCATTCAATGGGTTATCATGTAACCCTTTCACTGGGTTTCTAGTATAAAACCCATTTAATGGGTTACATTACACCATGAGAAAGGTAACCCATTGAAAGGGTTACCCCTTCGAAAGGCTTAGCTCTTAACCAGGGTTGTACGGTCCCTGCTTATAATATTCAACTTACATTTACATTTGCAAGTCACGGAAGACTTGTAATTACACAATTGATATAAACTTCATAATGCTATGTACATTTTCGTTACAAAAATTCGCTTCCATTCCGCATTGCGCGGCAATGTAGGTTGAGTCTACCTGTAGCTACATTTTTTTACTAGGTCCCAATAAATCAATACCTAGTGCACTCCAAAACGCATGCGGCTTGACATTTAATAACAGACGGAAGTTTAGACTTCAGAACAGGTGGGTTGGTTCAAGGTTCTAATGTATTGATAGCAGTGTTGGAATCGTACAAATATTGTACGTTTCGTACAAAATGATAGTATTTATAAAAAAATGTCGTACACCTTGGAAAAACAGAGTCAAACACGTTAAGGCTCCGTGCACGAAAAAAAACCCTTTTTCGTCAAATTTCTTATCTAATTGTGAGAAAGCTTGAAATAATTGAAACATTAAATCTGTGTAACTATAGGAGTACAGTTTTCGTGGTGCTAAACCGTTCGTGTCAGTCACAGCACCTGTTAATAGTTTCATCACTTTTGTGCTCTAGAAAATATAGTATATTGCCCCTTTGAGTTACTTAATGAAGATATTGTATAATCATTAAATAAAATTTTGATTTATCTCGAGGATAGTTGAAGCCCAGTGTGTGATTTTTCAATTTCTTGATATGAATACATTAAAGACAGGATTTAAAAAAAAATGAAGGTTTTTTCAACATTATTTTTCTGCTATATTTTGTATTGAAGTTGAAAAAAGTGCTTCCCCACATGCAAGTAGACCATATAATAATGTTGATTATATTTTTTAATTTTCAAAATCAAAAGTAGTGTCTTGTAAAAAGATGATCAAACGTCAGTCTCGCGTTATTTTTCGGAAAACTTGTTGCGAATATTAGTGACTTTCCATGAATACTTAATCTATTTGAAAAATCCCTTTACGCCACATGCAAAACAAAGAACTCTACATTTCAAATCACAAATAATTTTGTTTAAATTCTTTTTCCGTTTCCAACAACCAATGAACAAAAATGATCAAAATCAGCCGATTTCGTGCACGGCCCCTTAATCTCTTCTAGTTTAAAACACTATAGAGGAAGAATAAATGAAGGAACTAAGAAAATATAGAAGACACAACGCATGACGTGCAGCTTCCGACTATCTGTTTTTACTCGAGTTAATGTTTTCATATATTATGTTTTGCACGTATTTCTGTGACAAATAAAATTATTTTTCTTTCTTTCTTAAGAAGAGCTAAATGAGCCAATGACAAAAATTATCACGGAATGCAATGCATTGAATAGATTGTAGGAATCGAAATAAATGTTCCATTTAACTAACTATCACATAACTTAGAATGATGAATGAATTAATTGATCATTCTAAGTTTAATGCTAATGTTTATTTGATGATCAAATTGTCGCTGGGTTGAAAGAATACTGTATTATTACAAAATACTACAATTTCGAGTTAATTAGACCATACGACGAAGAATAATCCATATTATATACTCAGTAAAGATCATATTGGTATCACAACTCTTGTAACTGTGGCGCCACGAAAAGACTAAGCCATTGGTGGATTTTGTCTTGAATAGAAAACTTCAGTCAGCTCTGCTGAAAAAAATACCCGTTTTGAGTTGACACTTCGCTTGCCCGGAAGATGGCGTTAAGACGGAAAAATATTCTTAAATCATGATGTTAACAAGCCTTAAATACATACATACATAAACTCACGCCTCCTTCCCATGGGGGTAGGCAGAAATTATAGAACGCCACCTGATACGCTCCTTACATACTCCTTTTGCTTCGCCTACGTTCATACATCTGGTCATACACGCACGCCGATTGTAGATGTAGTCACATAAAAGCTTTGATGGTGTGGTCATGTTGAGAGGATGAGTGAAAGTCAACTAACAAAGGGTATTTACAAAGCAGAGGTGAGTGGAAACGCCGGGAGGGGACGCCCTAGGCGGACATATAATGACCTAATTGATGATGTTCTTCAGAAAGGTACCTGACCTTTCTGCCTAAAAAACACATGGGTAAAAAACCTCGTAGCATCAGAATACTTACTAGATATATCAATTGTATAGCTATTCGTATTTCCGTAAGCATCAACCGCGTTTAGGAGTAGCCTGGGCGCACAACAAGTAGCCCTGTACGTGGCTACCACCTCCTGCCGGGTGCCTGATGTGAAGTCACCGCTGTATATGACTCCGATTGGTGACGATGTTAAGCGGAGAATACCTGGTGAAGAGAAAGAGTTTTTTTGTTAGCTTGTGTAAAGTGCCCACTCCCTCGAAGAGAGGAGGCCTGTGTATCAGCAGTGGCAACATTCTCGAGGAAAGTCGGAGGGTTGTTTCATGGAAACACTAGTGTCCTTTGAATTTTATAGTACTTCAACTGGTGATAGGGAACTAAAATATATCAAAATTGCCACTGGCGGATTGGATTTAAAAATGTCAAAATTATAATTCACTAGATTCTGTCCGCCTGAAGTGTCTTGTTTTAACATAAAACATTATATGACACTCAGTGATAATGTAGCTTCCCATTAGTGAAAGAATTATCGGAATGGGATCAGAAGTTCCGGAGATTACCCCACACATACAGACAAGGTAATTTTAACTCTTTATAATATTAGTTTAGATAACATAACATCATGTCTGTAGTTTCCCGAAGGGTTAGTCAGGGGTGTACCACGTTTCGCCAAATTATAATTCACTACCCCTAAAGTGCTCACTCTGCCTCTTTATACCGCGGCAGACGCAAATGGAGGGTAATGTTTTTAGTGTCTATGGTGGACAGAACTCTCCAGTTATCACAGATATTTTGTGATGGTGCGGTTATGATGGTATACTTTTAAACACTCTCAATATACGCTCAGACACGCTCTCAATCCTAGCGTCCAGTATACCCACTAAATTTATTATCTTATTATGGTCGGAAGCTAACGCAACGGTGTTGTTAGAATTTCAACCCTTAAGGGGTGAAAAGGGAGATGAAATTTAGTTTTTAATTAAAGTTCTTTATTTTTTGGTACATCATTATGATCGTAAATTCTCACCTGACAGCGCATCCCTCGCCACAATACTGGTAGACCAGGAATGCTGTGCGCAGTCATCACCAGTCCTACCGAGGCAGGTTCCTTGGAAGGTGTGACGAATTTCTGGAGCCCACGTGTCTGTGGGTTCAGCTGAGTTTGCGACGTAGACGAAAGCGGATAGGGAGACTTGCTCGTTACCTGGGATAAGAAAAACGGGTATTGAATTATTGATGGAAAGATGGTCACCCATCTACGGACCAACCGTGGCAAACCTAATTAACCTGATCTATCGACCCGTGCTTTTTTTTTTGTTTGGGGTGGAAAATTATCAAATAACTTCTCCCGCTCTGGGCGGAGCGGGAGGGCGTGTCAGACTTTTACTGACTAAAACCCACCCGTGTTCCTTCAGTTGCCTGTGTGGCAGGGCCACGATATCCCTTTCGGACAAATTCGCAACCCTGGCAGGCATTGGCCCTAACAGACCCCGTCAGTTCATGCTGACATCTCTTTGAGGCGCGCGTGGAACACACCGCGCTGTAGACCCGGGCCTGGTCCTTATCGGACGGTGAGCTACCCAACGCTTACCGTCCGTTAGCCCGCGCCTACGGTGGCCGGGAATCGGCCTGCGACTCCCGACGCCCGGGGCGTCCCACGGCGAAACTGTCCCCCTGCTATTTTTCAATGGTCACTTGAACATATTGTCAGCACGCTTGCCCGGAAGATGGCGTTAAGATAGAAAAGTATTCTAGTAGTCAAGTAAAGGTTTTAATAGCCAACATCGGCATTACATTGATACATTTTATTGATATAATATGTTACGTCAAGACTTTGATGCTGTCCGTTAGTAATATTTTTTTGTGTGTGATTTGCACAAATTCCGCATTGCGGTGAAGGGAGGTGTTGAAATACTTAAGAAAGCGAGTTCTTTGTGAGTACCCAAGTTTCGCAGAACTGCAGAAAACTTTAGACAATAAGCTTTAAGATCTTTTTTACTACTCGTGTAGTCGAATTATGAATTCACTGGATTTGTAAAATAAATTACGGTCACCAATTCAATTTGTAATTAGAGAAAAATTCTAAAGATATCGTGCCAATGTCCCTTTTTATGTAGGTAATCAAGACATTCGTTTCTCCATTAAAAATTCCTTCACATATGCTCAAGTCTACTAAAAAATATTTCTTCTAGTACTCGCAACGCAATACACGCATTCTACCGAAGAGATCGGCTCTTTTAGTTCCATTTTCAAAAATAAAATGTTCTTCGTTATTTATGAACCAGTCGAGTATTTATTCATTCTACTTATGAATAAATACTTTTTCGTTTTAGTAGGCTCGTTGGTAACAGACAATTTAAAAAAAAAAACTTTTCCCCTAGAGGAAAATATGCTATTTTATCCCCGCTCTGGTGCGCTACAATGACGGACTTTTTGAGCAAGAGGAGTGAAAAAGATCTTTGATGTTAAAAAAATACCATAAGCTGTAAATGTGATGGTGTCTCTCAACCCTGGCTGCGCACTAGTTGGGATCATCAGGCTGACTATCACGTTGACCGTCTGCCCTGATGCTACGTTTAGTCTGAAAGAGAAAGAATTACATGTAAATACATTGTCCTTCTAAAAACCAAGCACCTCTCATCATTATCTGCCCAGCCTTTTCAAACTATCGGCCGGCTTCCAGTCTAACCGGATACAGCTAAAAGTACTCGTATTTAACAGGGAGCGGCTGCTGATCTCACAATAATAAAGCAATTAACTTACGTGGCAGGATTGATCCCAGTCAGGAACCTTAGCTCGCCTGATGCTCCGAAATTAAACCTTACTGATTGCTCCCTGTAGTTTGTTACTTCGAAGTGTAGCTGCAAATGAAATGAAAATGTTAATATTAGTTGTTCTGCGAACAAAAGACCTCCTAAGTACAAACTATTTTTGCAACAATTAATATTCGAAGAAATCTAAAAGTGAGCAATTTATTGCATTTTGACGAGCTATTCTGCTCATCACGCCGAATATCCTCAACAGATCTTCACCAAATTTCTATGAGACCAACTTAAAGTTACTACCTTTTAAATTAAAAAAGAACTATCGAAATCGGATCTCATAAGGCAGAGATATCCAGTAGCCCCCTTTTTACTCCTTTTTGGAGGAAGGACCCCTCCAAACAAAAATCCCCGACGACAAAAACAAAATCTATAAAGTCGTAAAACCTGTATACCAAGTTTCGTCCTGATCGGTTGAAGAATGCTGCATGTGGAGGAGTACCAACAAACTGACAGTGGAAAGCTAATTTTGCCAGACTTGAAGCTTCGCTCGCTCGGTCAATTAAATACTTATTTATGAATGAATTGAAGTTCGTTAAACTGATTTGTCCACTTTCACTTTCAGGACCACTCAATCTGTGTGGTTCTTTCCTCAAAAGACCATTTTCAGACACCAATCTACATGGCCTTCACATGATCTGACCAAGATTATGTCTGGACTTTAAAAGAGACTGTGACCTCTGAGTTTGTTTCGGCCTTTCTTCTCAGAGTAGTCGGATAGGAAACGCCGATCTCATCTAGTTTTAAAAATATGATTGACGTGTAAAAGTGTTTGTACAAACCTACTTACAGAAATAAAAATCATTTATCATTTGCTGTAACACTGCAAGAAACGCAACCACGTTTTTCTAACCCTCTCGTATCGGCCATTCAAAAAATTGCTCATGCCGTGGTAACAATATTAGCCAGCCAGCGCGGGGTGATAGCGTGGCTGACTGTTCAGGGTGCGACTGACATACATTTAGAATAGAATAGAATAGAATAGAATACTCTTTATTATGTAGGACACCATAAAAATTACAGATATAAATGTTGAAATTTTACATAGGGTGACACAATGGGCGGTCTTATCGCTAAAAGCGATCTTTTATAGACAACCTTTGGATGGATTAAAGGGAGAAGGAGAGACAATACTGCAGGTAGTCAGTGGTGTACCATTTACTTATACAATAATATACATAAACCATATTTATCTATATAAATAATATTTACAACAATAATAAATATGGAACAAGAGCAAGGAACTGTACTTATGTAATGATGATGTTTAAGGAACCGCTTTTTAATAGAATTTTAAAAGTGAACAAAGGTTGAGATTTTGAAGTAGGTATCCCCCTTTTTTTTTCAGGGTGGGAAATTATCAAGTAACTTCTCCCGCTCTGGACGGTGCGGGAGGGCGTGTCAGACTTTTACTGACTTAAACCCACCCGTGTTCCTTCAGATGCCTGTGTGCCAGGGCCACGATATGCCTTTCGGACAAACTTGCAAACCTGGCAGGAAGTAGGTATCCCCCACTTCATGATAAGTCTTTGCGATTCAAGCTATTTGATATACCTGTAAGTTTTCGCCTGGAGCGCCGTATAACCTGCTGGCAAGACCAATTTGCACTGCTGTCAGCAATGTCCCTTGTTGATTCACTACCTGTAAAATATAAATATAAGTAAAGTTAGTAAAAAAAACTGTCTAGGTTAAAAAAAATATTAAGTTTTCAAAAGCACACGCAAAAAATCTATCGTTTTTTTTTTGTTACTATCCGGATTAAAGGTTGGGTTTTCCATCAGAAGGAAATATACCAGTAATTAGGTAAAACTACTTAAGGCGAATCCGCAGCTGTAGCCCGCGAAATTCAGATTTTCTTACGTTTTTTGCAATTTGCAGGTCAGTAACAGGTTGTATGTTGATCTAATAAAGCAATACAACTAACTCTCTTCGTAAAATCCTATTGAATGACTATTTCTGAAATAATCATTCAGTAGGATTTTATGAACTTAGAGAGTTGTAATGCTGATTCTAATGATTATAATTCTGTAAAGCCATATTTGTTACGGCCGCGAATCATATTTAGATCAACATACAACCTGTTACTGACCTGCAAATTGCAAAAAACGTAATAAAATTTGAATTTTGCGGGCTACCTTAGCGCATCCCCCTTAACAGATACAACTGCAGATTCGCATTGTATCAATAAGAAACTGAATATCTGCCAAATAAACTTTATGAATAGAAGAAAAGACAATGCAAGTTTTAAAGCCAAGAAATAAATATTCAAAAAAGCGTTAAACGTGTTTAGTGATTCTTGGTGCAAGCGAGCTTTAAAGTATGATTGTTCGTACCTGAGAAATAGCTCTGCTGCTATAAGGCTGAGCACTGTCATTGAACAGCAGCTGAGCGTTATAAGCCCTAGAATCTACATCCTCCATCCTTTCTAAATCATTTGAGGAGTCAGACATGAGTATGTTCGCTGATCTGCCCATGCGGATCTCTGGCTGATTGAGTAGTCCTGAGAGTCGGATGAAGGGTTCTCCTGGAAAACGAAAACATGAAATACAGGGTCAAATTAAATAAGCTAGCAAAACTCCGCAGACGTGATAATTCGACATCTAAACAAATAAAAAAAGATTTGGTGTTGGTGTAGTTCAAGATTTTCTTTGCCAGAAATTACCAGTTAAAAGAGAAAAAAATTGTTTATTCTGCACAAATAAAACGCACATTACAAAAAAAAAAAAAAACATAGATAAAGTAGCCAAAAGCCTCGTATTCAAACAATAAAAGTTTGACAATCTTGGCCATTCAGACATTTAGTTCAGATATTCTTTGCTACTTAATTAATTGTTTACCTCTTAAATCTCTTCCGACAATCTTGGCGTAGACCTTGGATCCCTTGACTGGTGGTATTTCTACGTCAGCAACCAGCTCCACTATGGGGTCTATTTCTTCATCCAGCACGTCTCCAGTCATTGGCTGGTAGCTGTCAAGGAATATGATAAATGGTTAAGGGCAGTAGCCCGCGATATTCAAGTTTTCTTAAAATTTTTGGTATTTGCAGGTCAGTATCAGGTTGTATCTTGATCAAAATATGATTCAAGACTATAACAGATATGTATTTACAGAATTATTATCATTAGAATCATTAACACATCTCTCTAAGTCAGGTTTTGTTCTCTAAGTCAGGCTTTGGCACGGCGGACAGAGCTCCGGCGGGATCTCATGGCGACATGGCGAGTGCGATTGTCGCAACCCAGCGCTGGGCACGCCACAATTGTGGCGATAAGTCCCCTCTTTGAGGAGTGGCTAGAGAGGCGCCACGGCGTCCTCACCTTCCGCCTGACGCAGGTCCTCACCGGACACGGTTGTTTCGGGAGGTTCCTGTTCAGGATAAAGCGGGAGGAAACGCCCGGGTGTCACCACTGTGTGGATCGCCCGGAGGACACGGTGGAGGTCTGCCCAGCTTGGGCGGAGCACCGCCGTGTACTCACGGAGGCGATCGGTGGCGGCGATCTCTCGCGTCCGGGCCTGGTTCAGGCCATGGTTCGGAGCGAGAGTGCATGGGAGGCCGTCACCTCCTTCTGCAAAGCAGTTATGCTAGCGAAGGAGGAGGCGGAACGCGTGAGGGTGAGACAAGGTTCGCGCCCTCGCGCCCTTAGTCGCCGCAGGAGACGCCCCGGGCGTCGGGAGTCGCAAGCCGATTTCCGGCCACCGTAGGCGCGGGCCTGCGGACGGTGAGCGATGGGTAGCTCGCCGTCCGATAAGGACCAGGCCCGGGTCGACGGCGCGTTGTGTTCCACGCGCGCCTCAAAGAGATGTCAGCACAAACTGACGGGGTCCGTTAGGACCAATGCCTGCCGGGGTTGCGAGTTTGTCCGAAAGGGATATCGTGGCCCTGGCACACAGGCAACGGAAGGAACACGGGTGGGTTTTAGTCAGTAAAAGTCTGACACGCCCATCAAATAACTTCTCCCGCTCCGCCCAGAGCGGGAGAAGTTCTTTGATAATTTCCCACCCAAAAAAAAAAAAAAAGGTTTTGCTCCCGAATGTCATGATTTAATGAAAAAGCCATTCAATGGAACAAATCTAACTTAGAGAGATGTATTAATGATTATAATTCTGAAATTACATGATTGTCTGTTATAGTCGCGAAATTTGAATTTCGCGGGCCACCTTAGCGCATCCCCCTTAATTAACATCATCGGGAAATTAACGAAGATCGTTTTACTGAATTATGAAAATAAACTTGATTTCAGGCACGTCATAGGGGTCAGAACTTAAACTTCAACATGTAAGCGCACTTAAGAATAGATTGATAATGACAGTGTGTTTCTACCGAAGTAGAGATAAGCTATGCGGAGAGGAAGGAGCAGGAATCGACCAATCACATTGGTTGAAATCCACATCGCGTCTCTCGTCTCCTCTGTCATTTTTGTCAATTCCTGCAAGTCTCCATTCCGCTCCGCCGCAGTGGAAACGCTCTCTTCGTAGCATCATGATCACTTATAATGTTCCCACAGCTGGGACACAGGCCTCCACACTGTGAGAGGATGTGGGCTGTAATCCACCACGCGGGACCAGTGCGGCTTGGTGAATGCCACATGTTTTAGAATGTTTAGTTCTAAGACATGCTGGTTTCCTCACGATGTTTTCTTTCATCGTTTTGAGAGCAGTGGTGATGAAATAATTTACACAAAGTAAAGTTCCTGCCAAAGTAGAGAGCAGTGGTGGCCCAGTGGTAACGTCCCCGACTTACGAGTTGTAGGTCGAGGGTTCGAACCCAGGCAGGCGCTTTAATTTGTGTAAATAATTTCATCACCACTGCTCTCAAAACGGTGAAGGAAAACATCGTGAGGAAACCGGCATGTCCTAGAACCAAAAATTCAAAGACATGTGACTTCTACCAACCCGCACTAGGCCCGCGTGGTAGATTTACAGCCCACTCCCTTTCGAAACGAGGAAGCCTGTGTCCCAGCAGTGGGAACATTATCGGCTGATTATGTAAAGTGCCTGCTCGGGTTGGATCCTACGACCTGCAACTCGTAATTCGCGGCCGTTTCTACTGGGCCACCAGGGCTCTCTTATTTATGGCAAATTGCAAATATTACATAATAAATTTCATTTCAATTGTTCTATAAAATGGAATACACACTTGAATGGTAGCTTGGCTAATTCGGTGCCGTATTCGTCTACCAGTTGTGACTCTCGAACGCTCGCTACAGGACCAGTGACTCGGAATTTGAGTGTATCTGCAAATAAAAACAACATAATTAGGTACTAATACAGAAAGAACAGAACAGCAGTGAAAGCCTTAGGTATGAGGAACAGGGTGTAAAGTTCACTCATCCTCCATAGAAAAGGGAGGATCCTCCGACCAGACGAGTGTTGTGTCTGGTGGGCAACTGCCCGATGGTTAATGTCGGGACGTTGTATACAAGGTGTAACATAAATAACGCAGAACCTCTTAAGGGTTCATTTTACTCATAATTATGAAGAACTTTTACTATGGGACAAACATGAAATCGCGAAAAAAAAAATCAGCTGTTCCCAAAATTTATCGAGTTATGCGAACATAAATGTAGGGAACAGCAGATTTTTTTTCGCGATTTCAGGTTTGTTCCCATAGTAAAAGTTGTTCATACAGATGAGTACAATGACCCCTTAAGAGATTTCGTGTATGAATAGATACACCTTATACAGTATGTAACAAAACCCCTGTTGTTCCTTTTAGGGACGTATACATTTACTTACAAGCACAACATTGATGGAATTATAATTTTAAAAAATTAAGTATTGGCTAGTCGAGAAGTCAAAATCAAAGAATGAAAGAGGTTAGAAATCAGTTAATTATTACAAATATTAATAATTAAATATTTATTTTAATTATTTTTGTTGAACAGTTTATATAAATGACTTGCTTGCCTATGTATGTACACCGATTCTTAATGCGTAGGTACTTACTAATTCCATGAGTGCCATGCTCAAGCTGTCACTTCTGTCACATCTATCTTCAAGTCATGAGGCCGAGGTACTTTATTATGCGTATGTTTGTCAAACGCATGATAGTGAGTGGGTGTAATCTTTTGTTATTAATTTCATTTATTTATTAAGCATATTATATAAAAATATTAGCTTTCTGCAGTCCTCCTCCTTAAAAACTGTAACTGTGTCAAATTTCATACTTCTCCGTCCAAGTAATGTTCGTAAAAAGGGGTACAAAATTTTCGCTTCACTAAAACCCTTACAGAGGCTGACAACAGGTAAACCGCTGTCACTGTCAGTTTATAAACCTGTAACCTATACTCACGCACTGACTTATTTTTATTTTTTATAAACACATACTTTTACGATGTTTGTAAATACATATGTGAACACCATGTATCTATCTAATAATTAAGTTATTTTTCATTGCTTAGTTTTTAATTCGTTTTACCTATTATGGTATAGTAATTTTATTCTAGGTGCATCGTCTTCACATATATTCATATAATTAATGTAATCAAACAAAATATTGTAAAACATTTTTAAAAGAGTACCGGTGGAGTTTCTTGCCCATTCTTCTCCATACGAAACTACCTTTTGGAAGGGGCAACTACTCGTAGAATCAATTCTATTTTTTTTGTAAATTTGGACGTTCAAAAGTGCCTCTTATGTGCCTATTTGAAATAAATGGTTTGACTTTGACTTTGATTGCATACAAAAGAAAGAGATGCGCGATGACACAACGTATGGCGTAAAAATGCAAATAAAATCGTAGAAAATTAGATATTAACTAATTAACAAAAATTAATCCATCGTCGGATGCAGTTTGGCATTTGTAATTTAATGGTATACTTATAATTATAATTTTATCTGTTAACGAAAGAATAAACTGCTTTTAAAAATAATTAAGACTTGTCTTTGAAGATTTTTTTGATGTATTAAATTATGTTTAATTATGTTTTGAGTACCATCACCGTATGCACAAAAGCCTTGAAAATACCATACTGTTTTTGTTTTGGAAAAAATATTTACGGTTTAAGAGATACACTGCTTTAAAAAACCATCTTTTTGATCATTTTCAAGAAATCTCCGCCTCAAATTATCTTTTGGTCTTAAGTGTTTATTATCTTAATTATTGCGGCTAAGTAAATCTTTGCAATTAACCTTTTATAGATTACATTCACACTCACATCATGTTATGTCTGTATGACTCCCCCCCCCCCCCCCTGGCTCTATTACTATAATTATTTATTGTTCTCATAGAAAACATTGATTATAATTATTATCTTTTGTACCTACGTCAATATTTGCCCCGTTAAACATAGGTCCAAACTTCAGTGGTATCTACTTTTCAAATAAAAATATACATATTATTATTGTTACAATTATGATTGTTGTTTATTTGACGCGGTTCCTGTATTGAGAAACGAATTTATATACAACATTATTTTTAGTATAAGCGAAACCTGAATATAGTTTGTTCAGAATGAGGAACTGATAGTTTTCAATCATTTTTACACCATGTTATATTTTGTCCCAAAAATATTTAAGTGTGATGGGAAATGTTATGACCATTTAATTACTTACAATACAATCGCCGTACGGTTAGGTACCTACTGCTAAATTATTATCAATGAGCGCAAGACGACCCTGGAGGCGCGGGGGTGCCGTTAGTATGTTTTTGTGCGGACAACCCGGTAACATAACAACCTTATAACTTTGTGATTTATCATGATACAGTTTAGAAATCTTGTACATTGATTCTTTACATAAAAATACTAGACACGTGTTTCGGGCTTCGCATATACTGAAACTAATATTGTATATAATATTATAAAGAGTGAAAATTTGAGTTTGTGAGGGTGTACCCCATAGGAACTGATCTGATTCCTAAAATTCTTTCAGTAATGGGAAGCTACAGTATTGCCAAGCGTCATAGGATACCATATCAACCGAAAGACGTCCATTGCTGGACATACGCCTCCCCCGAAGGGGCGGTTTGTCATAATCGCTACGCTTGGCGCCCGGGTTGGCCTTGGTGATTGCAGTATGGTGTTAAAATGCATAGAGAACGCTGCTGCCCATTCTCTAGTAAGTCCCTTAGTCGCCTTTTACGACACCCACGGGAAGAAGTAAGATGGTGCTATTCTTTACGTCCGGCACCATACGGACAATATTATATTTTTATGTTAAAACAATCAAACATCATCCACATTTTATGCGGATGATGTCTCGGGCAGAAGCTAGTCTTTTTATAATCTTACAAGCCGTATGCTCGATGGGATTCCCCATCGACAAAAATTACGAACTTCCATACAAACGTTAATTTGACATTCATTTTTCATTTCACTATTTTGACCTCTTAAAGAGAAGAATTAAAAAAAAAATCCATGACTTTTGCACTACTTTTTGTATTTTAGTTTTTCTTCACTTTGTAGTGTATTTTTGGAGCTCGTGGAAGTAATAACAGCCGCACGGGTCGATCTATCAGGCTAAGCTACGCTTGCCAGGGTTGGTCCGTGGTTGGGTGACCATCTTTACATACCGAGACACATCCGTGCCTCGGAAAGTTCGTTAAGCCGTTGGATCCGGCTGTCATTCGTGAATCTTTGACAGTCGTTACGGGTCGTCAGAAGCCTGAAAGTCTGACAACCAGTCTTACCAAGGAGTATCGTATTACCAATTTACTGGGTTGTGGAGGCAGTCGCTCCATGTAAAATACTGGTATTCAGCTGCATCCGGATAGACTGGAAGCCGACCCCAACAAAGTTGGGAAAAGGCTAGGCAGATTGAGTGTATTTTGGAAGTCGGGTAATATATATATTTTTTTTGTATAAAAGTTTTTAGAGTTATGAAACCTACCCCAGAAAAAATCGTATACCACTACCTGCATGTAAATATCAGTGTCAGGAAGTAATAATATCATCGTCAACATACATAATGTGGAAAAAATACGTATAATTGAAGCTAATTCAAAAACTACCCAAGCAAAGTTTTTTTTTTTTTTTGGCTTCGCATGGTTTGTGCATTTAGCCAGTGTCATGTAAAATAAGGTAACAAGTACAAATTATGAAATGAATTCCATTCAATGCATGATAAAGATGATAGATGATATCCCGCCCCGCTCCCCTTGAGTTTCAGTAAAGACGTGGCACTTTACTGAAACCTCGCGCGGACTTCTTGAGAGAACTTAAACTGATGTTGCACTGTTTTGTTTCATTTGCCTACACTAATGCAGGTTCACGAACACTTAATGGGTAATAATCCACCACTATTACACATTAATATTCGGCTAAACACAAATTTTAGAAAATAAAACAAAACTGCTAACATGACGCTTCACTTTTCCGCCAAGAAGTCCCCCAAGCAAAGTTAGTAAAATTCTAGTTTCATCTGCCAAATGAAAAAAAAATCGCGTAAATCGGCCCAGTAATCACGGAGAAATCGATGAACATATACAGAATGTCTATTAGGTTATCACATTAAATAGTACAGCGGTTATTAGAAGTCGTTATCATTCTGTTAAAATAATGATATTTTTACAGAAAACTGATTTTTTCTAACAAAACAAATAGCGTAAAAATTGGCACGAAATAAACCAACCTTTATAATAAGGCACTAGACACGCGCGGGGCGATGGTATCGACAATTCAACGCAAAACTTTAAATGGTATTGTTACCAAATAATCTCAAATTAAGTTTAATTTAGTTAAATACTAAAACGAAAAAAAATGTCCCACGGCTAGAATGTTAATCGTTGTTGTTTATTTTGATTGTGTATGTATAAAATACGTAATTTAGAACACGTGGTTTCAATAATTGTGATAACCTAATCGCCACACTGTATAAATAAGAAACTTAAAAAAAAAAATACCGACTTCCAAAAAAACACTACAAAGTGAAAAATAACTTTAATTGCGGAAGTCGGTGTCTTTGGATCTGTATTTTAGTTTTATGCCACCGACTTTCGAAATTAAAGTAATTTTTCACTTTGTGGTGTTTTTTTGGAAGTCGGTAATTTTTTTTTTGTAAAAAGTTTCTTATTTTTCACTTTTTAGTGCCGAAAAAGAATTTTGCAAATCGGTTCGTAAATTACGGAGTTATGCGCGAACAAAAAACGCAATGCAGAGTAAACGAAAAGATCGTTAATGTAGATAAATTTTTAGATGGTTGTTGATTTTTCAAAAACCGCTTGTCCGATTTTGATAAAATTTTCATGGTACCATTTGGGAAGTATACCCTTTCCAACAAAGAAAGTTTTTTTCAAATCGGTTGGCAAGCGACGGAGTTGGAGAGCGAACAAACATTTAAAAAAATACAATATCCGAATTGAGAACGTCCTCCTTTTTTAGAAGTCGGTTAAAAATACGTACAGATGAAAAAAGAACCTCCTCCTTTTTAAAGTCTGTTAATAAAATCATTTATCATTTAACGGTCCGTTAGCTAAAGGAACGCGTAATTTCATTGCCCTTGCAAATCTCTAATGATGACTAGATATCCATTGACAGCTACGCTTTTGATAACCTATTGACTTTGCTGACGTCACACTTCCTATTTAGACGTAATTATAAGTAAGTGTCAAGCCGGTGGCATGCGTTAGATTAGGGTTTGTGGTAATGAGGCGGCTTTTATGGATGTGACAAACATCCAAGCAATCATGAAACACAAATGGATAGTTCAGGAGTTCCCTTACCCTACGTCCGCCACTACCTATCATACAAGACCCGAGGTGGCAGCGCATATATAGCGCCTTTTAAACGTTGCGGGGGGGGCAAACACCTCAACCGGCTCAGACTTGAGGTGAACCGCAGAGGCGGCATCAGCCGGGGATGCGGAAGTCGCACATGATCCCATGATTCCCGGTGCAAGAGTGGGAAGGAAACACCGGGGTGGTTTTTAGTCAGTAAGAGTCTGACAGATACCTCCGCCCGCCCCTGGGCGGAGGACATACATGATTTTTTTCCACCCCGGGAAGGAGTTCCCTAAGTCTACCCGGGGCGTCGCAGCGTTGGGGTCGCGAACCGGTATGCTCACGGCACCGGCATGCGACCTAATGAGAGTCAGTGCTTGCCAGATTCCAGAGAATCTTGACCAATACAACTGGATTAGAGATCCATTCCAATCCACTCCACCTCCTTCTGCACTTTGAATAAGTAATCGAGGAAGAACGGCTATTAGAACTATCTTGTAACACCACCCTAAAACTACAGTTCTACGAGGGCGGCACTGAAAATTTCGGGAATCAAGGAAGTGACACAACATTACTATTTAAAAATGTATTTATTGCTTTTCGAAGTATTCTCCGCGAAATTTGACACATTTTTCCATACGATGGAACCAATCATTGAAGCAACCATTCCATTCGGAAGGTCTCCAAAATGGCCGTTTTGTAGGCGTCCTCAGATTCTTCAGGTGATGAAAATCTCTGTCCACGCAATTTATTCTTTATTTTAGGGAAAGTATAGAAATCATTAGGGCTTAGGTCGGGGCTGTACGGCGGATGGTCTAATAATTCTATGTTTTCTTGCTCTAAAAACTTTTGTTCTGTGCGCGGTGTGAGAACTCGCATTGTCGTGATGGAGGATAATGCGGCGGTTGCAGTTCTCTTTACGGAGTTCAGAAACGACCTGTGGCAAACAAATGCTAGCATACCATTCTGCATTAACCGTTCTTTGTCCCTCAAGAGGAATAGTCGTAACATGGCCGGTTTTGGAGACAAACGTGGCCACCATTTTTTTTGCAACACTCCGTGAACGAACAGTTTTTGTTGGCTTTAACTCATTTTCGAACACCCAAACTCGTGACTGGTTTTTTGTTTCGGGTTCGTACGCGTATATCCAGGATTCGTCACCTGATACAATGTTGTATACAGCATTTGAGGATCCTGCGTGGAATCTTTCGAGAGTTCTGACGCACAAAGTAACGCGAGCCGCTTTTTGCTCTTCACAGAGCGAATGCGGTATCCATCGGGAAAACAACTTTTTTACACCTAATTGTTCATGCAAGATTATTTGTATTTGACTCATGCCAATGTCTAAAGTTGTCTGAATTTCACGGTATGTCACATGTCGATCTTCCTCAATCAGCTTACGCACAGCATCAACGTTTTCTTGGGTGACTGCAGTTTTTGGACGACCTTGACGGGGATCATCACTGAGCTTGACACGTCCACGTTGAAATTCAGCAAACCAGCGATAAATTATGGTTTTGGATGGGGCTTCATCACCAAATGCAGATATCATCCGGTCAACACACTGTTTTTGTGTTAAACCAGTTCGAAAGTCATAATAAATCATCGCTCTTGAATTTTCTCGAGTCAAATCCATTTTCTCAACGACTAAACAAGTTTGACAAAACCTTGTGACAAGACCGAGAATCTTTTTTTAAATAAATAAATGGTATTCGATTTTTAAAAACAAGGAGTTTTCAATTAAAAAGATTTTAATATGACAGGAACAGTGGAAATATTCCATTCCCGATACTTTTAGTGCAGCCCTCGTATCTATAAAGACAAAGTAATTAAATTTTGGAGCAATGTGTCCAAAGAATATCCTACTCTTAATACTGCTTTGAAGATTCTATTACCTTTTGCAACGTCGTACTTACCGCGTAAGAACCAGGAGAACTGCCACTCACCATATGCATAGTGACGAGCATAAATTGCTTAATCGCAACCCGTTAAATAGAGGTACTCATTATTATATTGTTCCGGTGGCTATAATTATGTGATCTCCATCATCAATTCCACTTCACCAAATGGTGCTTTCCGAGAGCAAATGCACGAGTTACTATAAAAAATAACCAAATCGCTATAGGTTTGCCTATAAAATTTGAGGGTTTCCCTCGATTTGCAATGGGACCACCTAGGGAGTATACCCTTTCAAACAAAAAAAGAATTTTCAAAATCGGTCCATAATTAACGGAGTAATCGCGTAACAAACATACAAAAAAAAAAAACACCGCCGGTTAAAAATTTGTGAGATTCTATATTCTTTGGCTGTTTTCTTTGTATAAAATAATCTCGCTAGAGTCTAGCTGGATTATTTTAATGAGTATAGCTGCTAGACTCTAGATTCTGGAGCTATATACAGGTAAGTATCTTCTTTTACAAGGGAGTCGCAATAAAATTACAACATGTAATTTTTTTATTTTTTTTTTTTAATTGTAAAGGGAGACGCAGTATTTAATAAAATTAACATATTGATGATGCTCCCCATTTCCTTGTCAGTTAAATTAACTAAGTGTAACCCCCCCCCCCCCCTGCATGACCCCTCCAAACTAATTTGTCCAATCCGTTCATTCACCTCTTAGCCATTAAAAACATTACAAAATATATAATAATAAAAAGCAGATTATGAGCTTATCTAATCGGAATAAGTTTTTTGTAATGGTAAACTCCATATTTTACGATTGCATACTAGTTAGTTTTCATTAACAGCCAATGACCCAAAATAGTGCAATTTATATTTTTTTCGCGGCCATCAGTCATCAACATTAATAGATATGTAGATGCAGTAACATAACATAACATCAGTCTGAACCAAGACAAATAGACAGTAAAAAAACCGGCCAAGAGTGAGTTGGACTCGCGCACGAAGGGTTCCGTATCATTATCTATAAAAATGACAAAAAAAAACACGTTTGTTGTATGGGAGCCCCCCTTAAATATTTATTTTATTCTGTTTTTTAGTATTTGTTGTTATAGCGGCAACAGAAATACATAATCTGTGAAAATTTCAACTGTCTAACTATCACGGTTCATGAGACACAGCCTGGTGACAGACGGACAGACAGACGGCGGAGCCTTAGTAATAGGGTTCCCGTTTTACCGTTTAAGCACGGAACCCCAAAAAAAAAAAAATCTTCTGTTTCATCTACGGACATAAGATTAGTTTGGAGCTTGACCTAAGTTTGACAGTTGTCTCTTCTCCCGATGCCTGTCCAAAAACGTTAATTAATCGAGTTTAGGGCTCACATTGAAGTCTGAAACTCCATTTGGACGGGCTCGTATCCCCCCCCGTTTCGCTTGTCGTACAACAGACAAGTCATAGCGGAACTACTGTGGTTTAACTGCTATGGTTTCGCGGCGGAGGTGTGATGCCGGCTTAAAAGAAATTCAGAGAATCTCGACTTGTTTTAAATCTGTACCCATGCTACGTGTCGCTTCCATACATGTTCGCACAAACCCGTGACTCTTTCTCATAGAAAAATGGATTCCTTTATTTAATTTTAAGATGGCGTCCGCGTCGTTTTAAAATAATTATAAAATTATCTTTCAGGGCAATCAACTCTCATTTTGTATTCGTTTACTTATATAATCATGTTTGCCAACTGAACAAACGTAAAATAAAATAACAAAAAGCAATCACTACCAGCATCAGCATGACCCAAATATTAAAAATAATAATCATAACATTACGCCTGTGATCCCCGGAGGGTTAGGCAGACGTGTACCTATTAGTACATCCTCATTTCGCCAGTTATGTTTAAGTCCCATGTAATAGGGGGCGAGCCTATTGCCATCAACCGGGCACAAATCCAGACTCCGGGCTGCTACTGATAAATTCCAGATGGAAAACCTAATAACAGTGCCCGACCTGGGAATCGAACCCAGGACCACATGCTCATCAGTAGCGCTTGCCACCAGTAGTCCAACGAGGTAGTTAATAAAATCAAATAATTATCATAATAAATAATAATATTTTGTAATCAGTACGCGCCTTTATATCTGCTACTGATACCAGCAGCATTTGTTTAATATAATTTAGTTGATAATAATATTTGTGTTGTGCGCTTGTGTCATATGTATTGGAATTACTGATTAATTTACGACTCAAGTAATAAGTGCGCGTGTGAGTGATGTTCTGACGTTTTTGTCTGTGTGATGTTTTTTTAGTTTTACAGTGATTATTTGTCGTACAAAAAGGTTTCAGTTACTTAAAAATTAAATTAGAGTTTAGGATATTAGGTAAAACAAACGGCATATAAAAAATAATGTTAAAGTGAATTCGTGTGTAGCCACAGTACAGGATGTTTATGCAGTAAATCAACTATAGTCGTTCTTTATAAATAATAATAAATAAATATAGGATATTAGGTAAAATAGACGGCATTTGTAAATAAAAAAGGAATTCGTGTGTAGCCACAGTACATGATGTTTATGCAGTAAATCAACTATCGTCCTTTATAAATTATAATAATAAATAAATAAACGTGTTAGTATCTGTTACAAATTACTTAAAATCTATTGTTGAATTATTTATACTGGATTAAATATAAATTCAAATGGTACTTTGGTACGAAATATTTTTTAAATTAAACTGTGTTTTGAATTCCCAAACATAAATTATCAATAACCTGGGTTAGATTGAAAACGCGAATGTATGTCACTTGGTCTAATCAACCTATAATGTTCCCTGCTGGGACACAGGCCTCCTCTTTGTGAGAGGGAGTGGGCCGTACTCCACCACGCGGGCGCAGTGCGGGTTGGTAGATGTTGTCACTTTATAATCCATACTTTATCTAAAAAGTGGTCGTTTTTTGTTTGCTATTTTTTTGTTAGTGTGTATGTAGAGGGTAATCTCTGAAACTGCCAGTCAGATTTGAAAAAATATTTTTGCATTTGGTAGCCCATATCTTAAAGAAGGTTATAGGTTGTTTATCATCACGCTACGACCTTTAGCAGCCGATCAAAAATAAAAAAAGAATGCTAAGCGAAAACGAAGTAATAGCGTGGGCGGGCGATGCAATGCGATGCAGTGGGTCGGGGAACTAGTATTATATAGAGGTAAAAGTTTGTATGTAGAGAGTTATCTTCGGAACTGCTGATCCGATTCCGAAAATTATTTCAGTAATAGGAAGCTGCAGTATTGCCGAGTGTCATAGGATACATTTTATGTTAAATCAAGGAATTGGACGCGGCCGAACTCGCGGCTGGAAGCTAGTCATCAGTAAAATCCATTGGGTAGTGAGTGATGCTCATCGTCTATGAGGGATGCCCTTTGCCCTGCATTGATACAAAATTACAAATACAGACTAATATTAATACCGTGTGAATGATGTGATAAGGCAGCGGTGCGGTTTAAAATAAGATGTAGTGACAAAAATCGAAAAGCATGCTTAGATGGTTTGGTCATGTTGAGAGGATGAGTGAAAGGCGACTAACAAAAGGTATTTACAAGGCAGATATCAGTGGAACGCCGGGAGGGGACGCTCTAGAAGAACATACGGTAACCTTATTGGTGATACTCTTCAGAAAGATCAGGTGCGTAGTACTCGCAACTGGCGTGCGTGTCTGACCAGGGGCTGCAGTCTCGACATAGATAGCGATCGCTTTACGAACGAATTCGGTCTCAAAGTCCTAATGGGTTCTCTAGAAGTCTAGACGGTCAAAATTGCTTGACAAGCACGAAAAATTCACAATCGTGTCAAGCAATTGAGACTGCAGCCCCAGATGTATGAACGTAAACGAAGCAAAAGGAGTATGTAAGGATCGTAGCAAGGGAAGAAGGCGTGAGTTCATAATTACATGTATTAAAACCTTGTGAACTTGTAACATTTTAAGTAGTTCGATCAATAGGCTTACAATCATACATTAGCTTTGAATATTAAAGTAGTTCTGTTTTGTCGTATCGATCGGGTCTGTCAAGGTCAAATATGTTTTGTTATTTGTTTTTTGTGAACTTTGTACTTGAGAACGTGCCAAAGGTTCCGTCAAGCGATTATTATAGTATTATAAACCTTATTATAAAGAATATAAATGCGATTTTTGTTCATTATCTAAGTATACATATCTATACTTCTATAACTATATTTGATTTTTTTGTTTGTTTAATGGAGAAACTCATAAACTACTTAACTGATTTTAAAAATTCTGTTAGCAATAGAAAGCTACATAATCAGCGAGTTACATAGGCTGTATTTTTTTTTATTTTAAATAGTGATCCCATCGAAAATTACAATAATGTAACTCAATGTATCAAAAATGTGCCTATAAAAGTCATTATTTGAGGTGCGCTGTAAAAACTATTGATGATACATAAAATAATGTACTACATGTTTATGGTACTCATCATTACCCACAAAAAAGTCCGCGAGGCTATATGTCAAACTATTATAGTTGAGATACAATAACCGTTTTTTGTTCAAATTAGTCAGTACTAATTTATAGTAGACTGAAGTGGATTGTATAGTCAAAGTCAAAGTCAAAGTCAAACCATTTATTTCAAATAGGCACATAAGAGGCACTTTTGAACGTCAAAATTTACAAAAAAAATAGAATTGATTCTAGTTGCCCCTTCCAAAAGGTAGTTTCGTATGGAGAAGAATGGGCAAGAAACTCCACCGGTACTCTTTTAAAAATGTTTTACAATATTTTGTTTGATTACATTAATTATATGATTATATGTGAAGACGATGCACCTAGAATAAAATTACTATACCATAATAGGTAAAACGAATTAAAAACTAAGCAATGAAAAATAACTTAATTATTAGATAGATACGTGGTGTTCACATATTTACAAACATCATACAAGTATGTTTTTCTAAAAAAATAAGTCAGTGTGTGAGTATAGGTTATCACAGAATGTAAAATGAATATCATAAAAATAACAGATTTTACCATAAAAATAGCAACCAGTTTGATTTTGTCTAGACTCTAGATTGTCCTATGGAGCTGGACCAGCATGTTTCCAAGCATTCCTGTCCTGGATATAATCCTCTAACTTGTAATATGCTTGTTTACAAAGTGTACTTTTAATATGTGTTTTAAATTTTCTCTCATTTAATTTCAATATATCACAAGGTATTTTGTTGTAACATTTAACACAGTACCCCATAAAAGATGTATGTACTTTAGATAATCTGAAAAATGGTTGATCTATTTTATCTTTATTTCTAGTATTAAAATTATGTCTATCGCTTATCTTGTTAAAAATATGTAGATTTTTCCTTACATACATAATATTTTCATAAATGAATTGGCAAGGTACCGTCATAATATTAATCCTTTTAAATAGTTCCCTAAGAGATTCGCGGCGACGGAGATTATAAATTGCTCTGACAGCTCTCTTTTGCAAAATAAAGATGGACTCAATGTCAGCAGCCCGACCCCACAGTAAAATGCCATACGACATAATGCTGTGGAAGTAACTAAAATAAACCAAACGCGCGGTTTCTATATCTGTTAGCTGTCTTATCTTTCTAACAGCATAAGCGGCCGAGCTTAGCCGCCCCGCCAGAGAGGTTATATGTGGTCCCCATTGCAGTTTCTCGTCTATAGTGATTCCTAGGAAAACCGTTTGATTAATAAATTCCAGTTATATATATATGTTTGGAATAAAAGATTTGTTCCGGGTCCTTCGGCTTTATTTTGTACTTTCACTTATTCTTTATATGTTGTTCTGTTGAGAGCTTTACCTGGATTAACACATAATGATCTACTAGTAGTCCGTTCCCGCGGGGTAATTTCCAACGTCCACGCGGGCTAAAGTTAGTATAGTAAAACTTGGTTAAGTGGGACCTGGATAAGTGTGAAACCTCCATAGCTGGAACTCATGCAGCGGGCCGAGCACGGGCGTGCCAAGACATTTGTTACAAGACAAGATAAATTTATCACTCAAATTGTGATAAAATGTGTGACTCAAGTCATGTCACAGTAGGCCGTGCTGCCTTTTGCCTCGCTGAGGTCCCGACACCTTAGCACTGAATTATCCACAGATTTTTAAATCTGTGGAATTACCTCTAAGTGGGACAAAATAAACATCTTTATGGTATTAGTTCTTTCGTTTTTGTCGTCATAATTACCTCGTTAATTGAGACAACGAGTGTATTTTATATCTCTTTTACTGAGACTATATTATAAAGAATACTTTTGCCAAATTGTTTTTTTTTTAATTTTATAGATATTGACCTCTGTAACTGGAATAACACCTATTAATGGAAACCTCTGTAATTGAGACATATATTTATTTATACCTGAATATCTGAGACACTGGGTAAGTGGAATACCTCTTTAAGTGAGACAAATTTCCAGGTCCCATAATGTCCCAGTTATCCAGGTCTCACTGTATATAATAAAACTATCTGCGCCCCGCGTTTTCACCCGTATAAGTCTCGATCCCGTGGGAATGTCGGGATAAAAAGTATCGTATGTCCCAACCCAAGCCATGTGCCGAATTTCATCCAAATCCGTTCAGCCGTTTTAGCGTGGAAGCGTAAGCAACAAACATACAAAAATATAATAAGTTCTCTTTAGAATATTAGTTTAAATATCGTACGCATGTTAGATTACAAATCCCGGAAGAGGCAAATCTTATCTACGTGTGCTAGTTCACGAGCGTAAACATCACAGCGCCGATATTGGGTTAGGTCAGGCCTAAAGGTCAATCATCACTGCGTCCACTGTCGGGAGGACACGGCGTGGCATACGCTTGCAGAGTGTGCAGCCTGGGAGCAGCCGCGCCGTGCCCTCGTTTCGGAAGTGGGAAGCGACTTGTCGCTACCGGCTGTGATTCGTTCTATGACCAGAGGCGCAGCGTCGTGGGACTCTTTGATGTTTTATCAAGTCGTAAAAACCATCCGAAGTTGGGTCGCTAGTGCCATTTAAAAATAAACGACATTAATTTAGGTGTCAGAACAAAAAACACAGTCTCAGTAGTCGCGTATGATGTGTAATATCTGACATCTTACCTAAGCAACTGAGCAGCGACATAAATCAACCTCAAAATTAAAAAAAGAAGCTTAAAACTGAAATAAATATTCATTACTAGTGATCGCCCACTGGACGAAATTAGACCCCCTCTACTTACAATATATATAGTACTTAATAATACACTAATTCCATGCTATTAAAAAGTACTTACTTATTCCATGCTCAAGCTGTCACTCCCACAGACAGCGAGTGGAAAGATAATAGACATCAAAAAACCCGTTTTATAATGTAAAAAATTTTAACTGTTATTTCGTATCGAAACTCGTAGTTGATTTACTGCTAACAAAGTAACTGTGTGAGGAAACATGAATAGCTACCTCATTTTAACACTATTTGTTTTCGGTTATTTGAAAAAACGGTATATTTTTTTTTATGAAGAAATAATCTGTTCCTACAATGTTTTGCTAATGTATCTTTTCCGCCAATTCGACTTAGACTAGACATGGCGCACACTATGCGACATTCGACTGCGACAGCTCGGCGACTAGACGCAACGACTGGCTGTGACCGACAATTTTCATATATTTTGTTCAAAGCTTCGTACATTTGGCGTCAGAGTTGCAGAGTCGCTACGACAGGCTACAGTCGCACGCTCTCGCTACTTGTGCGCGTCTCGCGGACACCTGATGACAATCACAAGCGACAGGTCCGCGTCTTGTCGTCGAGCTGTCGTAGTCGCATGTCGCATAGACTTGACGTCGCCAGAAGTAGTTAATGAGCATTCGTATGTGAACTTTTAGAGCCGTTTAAACTTGTAAAATACTTTTATTAACAATCTATCTGTCTATTCTATTGTATAGAATCAAGTTCTTCTAACTGAACAGCCAGCCGTACTGCTGGGGAGTTTGTTGCGCCACTTCTTCGTAGCTAAAGCACTAGGAAGTCGTGAAGGGTGGGTGTTTTGGGGTACTGTCTAATGAAATATTCATTAATAACTAATGAAATAATCACTAATAGAGAATATAAAATCTGGCTCGGGTTTTTGGTCGTTTTTTGTTTTTATGCAAATGCAGACAGGTGATAACGTCAAATTAAGAGTCGCTATGTTAGTTTTTGTTTGAGCTCTTGATAAATCTTAAATACAATATAGGTACATACAAGGTAACACTAAAATACTAAATAACAAAAGAGAAGAGCTCATTGAGCATCAAAAAATTCGTCAGCATCGCTGTCAATGGAAAAACTGCTCAAAAGGCTGGCAGTATTGCCACGTCAATGCTGGTTCTTTGGCCTAGAAATAGGCCAGCCCTCTGGTCATGTGAAGAGATGACCAAACGCTTGGCGATGTCCCGAAATAATCGAAGAGCACTCGGACCACACGGTTTTAGTGTTTTAACCCCAAACGGCTCATCAATGTCCCAATAAGGTTGTTATATTGCTCTTGAATAATTGATTTCTTAATTCGTTGACCTCAAGATATTTAGTGTATGCGATTGCAAAAATATTGCCTTAAAAAGGACGATTGAAAAATTTAATGTGATATTCCAAAAAGAGTAAATCCAGTTTCCTTATTCCGATTAAAAAAAAACCCTTTTAAGATTATTAATTTTACTATGAAACAACGTATTGCAGAAATCGAAAGATGCGTGCAATAAAAAACACGACTACCATAATTAGATACGACGATTTTGGCAGAATAATCGATTCCTTTCGTAACTTAAAAAAAAAACTGGTTAGACTATGTTTGGCGGTATACGACATTTAAATTCGGTATCTGGCTGTATGCAAGACTGTCCTTGACTCAGTTAAGGTGTGCCGCCATGTTGGATCTTGAACGCGGGAGCTGTCAACTTGACATTTAGAGGTTACTTTTTTATTTTTTCTGCATTGCAAGGGTATAAACAGGTTATCCATAAATTCAAGTTTTAGTCTTGTTGGAAGCTTTAAAAGTTAATGTAATGTAAAGTGTCTTAATTGGTTTACTGTGTATTCCCTTGTAATTATTATTGCATGATTTCTGGTTTTTGTTTTGCATGCGATGTTGTTGTTTTCTTTTTAAGTTCAGGTGCAGTATTTTGGTCAAACTTATATTCTTATAAGTGCAAATTGAAACAAAGTATAGGTCGCTATTGCATCATATCCTGCGCTATGGCCCGTGTTTGGGCTGCAACTACCCAAAATAAATCCCAAAAACATCAAGGCAAGGCAGTCGAAAAGGATCTCATTTTAATTAAAGATCAATCTTTAATATCAGTATGGTTGCTAATGATTTGTGATTTTGTGTGTTTGTGACCTAAGTCTTATTTCTTTATATTGTTATTTTGATTGATTCGATTTCAGTTTACGGATTCTATCTTGAGCCATTAGCGCGTTATTTTTAAATATTAGTTCAGAACATAAAATAAGGTTTTCGACGACATTAGGCCGAGGTAAACTCACCTCCTTCTGCGAAGCAGTTATGCTAGCGAAGGAGGAGGCGGAACGCGTGAGGGTGAGACAAGGTTCGCGCCCTCGCGCCCTTAGTCGCCGCAGGAAACGCCCCGGGCGTCGGGAGTCGCAAGCCGATTTCCGGCCACCGTAGGCGCGGGCCTGCGGACGGTGAGCGATGGGTAGCTCGCCGTCCGATAAGGACCAGGCCCGGGTCGACGGCGCGTTGTGTTCCACGCGCGCCTCAAAGAGATGTCAGCACCAACTGACGGGGTCCGTTAGGACCAATGCCTGCCAGGGTTGCGAGTTTGTCCGAAAGGGATATCGTGGCCCTGGCACACAGGCAATGGAAGGAACACGGGTGGGTTTTAGTCAGTAAAAGTCTGACACGCCCTCCCGCTCCGCCCAGAGCGGGAGAAGTTATTTGATGATTTCCCACCCAAAAAAAAAAAGGCCTAGGCAAATATCTACTTATTTCTTTATTGTTATTTTGATTGATTCGATCACGAGTTATTAACGCGTTATTTTGATAGTATTAGTACAAAACATAATACATGGGGATGTTTTTTGTTGTTTTAGTTTTGTAAAAACTAAAACAATTAACCTACCTACGACATTAGGCTGCCCACGGATTGGCGGCAAAAAAGTCTCCTTCAAAATTATTTTCGTAACGATAATTTTTCTATTGATCATTTTTCTGTTGATTTTGTTGATTTTAAGGATTTAATCTAGGTGGCCATTAAAAATTTGAGGAATATCTGTCCTGCATGTAGCTAAGTAACAACAGCCGTGCGGTCGTTCGATTAGGTTAAGCTACGCTTGCCGCGGTTAGTCCGTGGATGGGTGACCATCTTTACATACCAAGACCCCTCCGTGCCTCGGAAAGTACGTTAAGCCGTTGGTCCCGGCTGTCATTCGTGGATCTTTGACAGTCGTTACGGGTCGTCAGAAGCCCGAAAGTGACAACCAGTCTTACCAAGAGGTATCGTATTAACCAGTAACTAGGTTGTGGAGGTCAGATAGGTAGTCGCTCCATGTAAAATACTAGTATTCAGCTGCATCTGGTTAGACTGGAAGCCGACCCCAACATAGTTGGGAAAAGCCCTCGGCAGATTATAATCTGTCCTGTATTTAATGGCAAATCCTTTCTACTAAAAATAAACTACCAAGTTTGCTTGCAACAACAAATATCTACTAAAAAACAAAATAAAATAAATATTTAAGGGGGCTCCCATACAATAAACTTGATTTTTTTTGCTCGTTTTTGCTCGATATTGATAACGGTAACAGGTAGACGCTTGAAATGTTCACAGAATATTTAGTATATATTCACTTTAAAAATAAATAATTAAATTAAAACAAATATTTAAGGGGGGCTCCCATACAACAAACGTGATTTTTTTGGCATTTTTATAGATAATGGTACGGAACCCTTCGTGCGCGAGTCCAACTCGCACTTGGCCGGTTTTTTCATGATGAGCATTTTGACCTTACCAATAAAATACCGCAGCTTCTAATAACAATAAGAAATGTTGTAAATATTTCAAAGCGGTCATACCCTCTGGCGATTCGAGTATTCTTCTAAATGACTGTAATTTTATCATCATTTTAATGAACGTATAATAAAATAGTTTTTAACAATGTTGTGTAATAACTAATAAGATTCAATATTAGGTAACAGAAAGGTTTAGGTAAAGTTTCGGGCAAAGAAAAGGTCGCATTAGGGCTAAGCTGGATCTATCCGCCATGATAAATTTTCTCGTAACTCTTACCCGGTCTATCGCTCAGAAAAATCCTTTACTAGAGCGAGAAAGAGGCGGAGAAATGGATAGTTACAGGAAAATGTAAATCAGGGTGAATAACTCTGGTTCAGCCCTTATGAGTGTATAATACCTCATCGCCACCTCACTCTTTATACAGAGCGCCAAGGAGAAGGCTCCTAGGCGCCGATAGTTTAGGTGATTTCTATTTACGACGAAAATAATGGTAATTTATAAATAATAATAATCTACTACGATCATATTATATAACAACAAGAAGTCTTATTTGAATGCAGAACTTGGTTGTTTTTTATTTTCGATTACTCTACTAATTTTTGAGTAAATAGATAATTCCTTCATATTTTGCAATAAATTACAAGCGTTGTGTCATCGCGCTTCTTTTTCTTTTGTATGCAGTCTGACAGTGACTGCGCTATCGCTGTTGTCAGCGTCTTAAGAGTCCATAATACCTCAAATTACTTAGCATGATCCTCCGTTATATCGAAAATACTGCAGCATTCATGTTGAAATAAATATATGTTAAAGTTGAGGATTCATTTTAAGTACTATGTTTGACGAAAAAACGATTCCATAAAATTTTCTCTTGTCTTAAGCTTAATTTACACGATGCGATGTAATAGACCGTAGCATACCATGAGCAACAATAGAGGATGCACCGTCATCCATTTGCTGCTTCAATTTTATCGTATGCCCCAGTCAAGAAACTTGGATCATGTAAATGGAGCTTTACGGAATGTAGAAAATATAACATAGAGTCTGACCAACGAAAGCTGTCCAAGAAAAAAACCGGTCAAGAGCGAGTCGGACTCGTGCACCTAGAGTTCCGTACGTATATACGATGTTGATGATTTCTGAAAAACTATGCTATTTAGAGACATCGTTTTATTTTTCCTGTAATCTTTACATAAACTTCTATCACATAGAATAATTTCAGATTTTTCTCTATGCAATCTTCGGAGATAAGGGGGGAACAGTATTTTTTTTTTAATTTTCATCAAAGTCGAAAACAATGACGCCTAAAAAAAATGTTTGAGAATGTGCAAACAGCACTCTTTCATACCCCACATGCCCTAGTAGACTCCATTCGAATTTTTAATACCCCCTTTCAGGCCCTGTTGCAAAAAGGATATATTTTTTTAAATTTCTTTCTTGTTTGCAAAATAATTGGGTAAACATCATCTAAAACTTTTCCAAATTTCAAGTTGATAGCATTAGTAGTTCTTGAGATATCCAGCTGTGACAGACAGACAGACTTAGTCTCACCATAAGGGTTCCTTTTTACCATTTTGGTACGGTACCCTAAAAAGCGGCAATTTTAAAAAGCAAGAGCTGTCAACCCTTGCTATAACACATTCCTTAAATTTGAAATACTCATGTAAGTATCGCGGAATATTTCTTGAATAATAAATAGTTATCAACTCTGTTTAAAGAGTGCTCATGATTTTTTTATTTGCGGTTTTGTTGTTGGACAAGTTTTGTTGGTCAGATTCTATCCATGAAACTGTAGTGTTTAAGGTAAATCCGCAGCAGCTGTAGCCCGCGAAATTCATTTTTTTTTAACGTTTTTTTGCAATTTGCAGGTCAGTGTCAGGTTTTATCATGATTCGCAATTATTACAGATATTATGTATTTGCTGAATTATTATCGTTAAAGAATCATTAATACATCTAAGTTAGATTTGTTCAATTGAATGACTTTTTCATGAAATCATGACATCGGGGAACAAATCTAACTTAGAGAGACGTATTAATGATTCTAATTCTGCAAATACATGTCTGTTGTAGTCGCGAATCATATTTTGATCAAGATACAACCTGACACTGACCTGCAAATTGCAAAAAAATGTAAGAAAATTTTAATTTCGCGGGCTACAGCTGCGGATTCACCTTACGGTCTAAATATAGGTGAGCCATTCACATCTGCCTACCCCTTCTGGTATTACAAGCGTGATATTGTAATAATATGGTACGGAACCAATCCAAAAACCAGTTTCAAACTTTTTGCCGTCCGATAAGCGTATTCCTAAATGGATTATATTTTTTTTCAGTCTTATCAAAAGAGATGCAAAGTCAAGTCTTTTTTGTTTTACTACCCGACAAAAACTCGATTTCTAGGTACGCACGGGCGATTTTTTATCGCGCACGGGATTTTCAACTCACTGCTCAGCGCCGAGATTACAAAATCCAACAGTGTGTTTTTTCGGATGCGCTCTGTTGGATTCTCAATGTTCGGCTCAATACCTAGAGTTGAAACTCCAGTGCGCTAAAAAACGTCGTAATAAAACATCGCTCGTGCACACCTGCGCTTACTGGGTTCAATATACGAACGGGTTTGACGTTTCGTTCGATCATTAAATAATATACAGGTTGTATTCCTTAAAAGAGGTTATACTAGAGTTCATTTCCAACAAATTAACAGCCAAGTCACACTGTTTTTCAGTAAAACACGTCTGAATTTAAAAAATTATAAAATAAAGAAGGTTTCCTTTGCACTCAAGACCTTTTATTTCTGAAATTATGGGAATGTAGGGCATGTATTTTTTTATAAATGAGCACTAATTTATCCTCAGACAGAAAAATAACAAATAAGTGTCGAGCGAGAAGTAGTTATTTTTAAATTATTTGTTTTTGGTGACTTGTCCGAAAATTTGAACAATAATCTAAAAACCTCCGTAACTCGGAAACCATTTTAATTTTCGACCCCTAGTTGGCGGGGTTTAATTTGTTGGAAATAACCTCTTTCAAGGAATAGGTCGAATTTCAGAGCATCCTGTATGGTGGTCGTATGTATGTGTGTGTTGAAACGATGTCTCGAAAACTGCTTGACTCATTTTGAACATTAAAGTGGCTTGTCTGCTTCTAACGTATGATGCTTTCTTACCGAGAGTTTTTGATGTGGCATTTATATGGACTGTGTGAAATTATTTATTTAGAAAAAGGGTGACTCGTGTGATGACGTCTAAAAGAGAGTTATGGAAAAAAGAGACATTGCTGAGAAAACCTTAAATAAATTGGGATAAGAGACTTTTGGGGAGTTTGTTACGCCCGCTTCTTCCCAGCGAAAGCACTAGGAAGTGGTGAAGGGCGGGCGTTTTTGGGGGACTGTCTTATGTCATTTTTGACGTTTGAAAAGTGCTGATTTATTTATTTATTTAATACTTTAAGCACATAAATTTACAGAGGCGGAGTTAATACCATAGGCATTCTCAGCCTAGTTTGAATAAATTACTTTTTTTTCATATTAATCAATCAACTACGCACTTAAAAAATTTACCAAATTGTGTTTTGTTTGTGTATGTAATATGTCGGACCTGAAATAAGTGAATGTTATTTTATTTTATTTGGTCAGCAGCGCGTCAAAATTGGGTAACTAAAAAAAAATATAAAAGCAGGCTAATGATTCAGTAGTGTCTGCCTAACCCTATTTGGAAAGGCGTGAATAGTAATATAATATAACTTAGTTTTCATTTTCATTTTAAATACCAACGCTTGAGTGTTAAAAAATGCCGCTTTAGTAGAATCGTAGGTACTTATAAAGATAATAATATGAACCATATTACAAATCAATATTTACACGAAATATTATGATTCTGATACGAAATCAACTATTTTCGTATGATTCAGCCAATATGTGTAACCATTTTAAAAATATATATGGTCGCCCAATGGTCGAAATTCGACCCTCGACTCAATCTACAGAAGTGACAGCTTGAGCATGGAATTAGTAAGTACTATTACTTACTAATTCCATGCTCAAGCTGTCACTTCTGTCACCTATCTAACTTCAAGTGTGTCAAACGCATGGTTGTGTGTGTAATGTTTTTTTAAATTAATTTAATTTATTTCTAATGCATATTAATTAAATTTTATATATTAATAAAAATCATTCGGCCCCTGTGCTACAAATCTGATAAAAGTCTTTAAAAAGGTGGGGCTGTGAGTTAAAATAGCCTCCACAAGGGGCGATGGCTAGGTATACCCAGCGACCCCGAACAGTCAGCCCTGTTACCACTGGCTGACAGCAGGCTATACTTTCACCACGGCATAATTTATTCTCATATTAAACGTTTAGATACTACAGAGAAGTGTTAGGTTTAATCTGCACACCACGGTAAGAGCTTATAAGTAATTATTATAATTAATCTCTTATAAGTAACAACTCATTCCCTTTCAAGGAAAGATTCTATCGGTCTAGTCTATTTGTTGTCTGCTCACTCCCTCTGAGAGAGCAGCTTATGGTCCAGCAGTAGGCATATTATAGGCTGATTATTTTTGAGCTAATAAACCCCTACGTGTCGTGGAAAGCACGTTAAACCGTTGGTTCCGGCTCTCATTCGTATATCTTTGACAGTGGATACAAGTAGTCAGAAGCCCGAAGGCTGACAACCAGTCTCACCAAAGGGTATTTATATAAGATCAGATAGGCAGCTGTTCCATGTGAAATACTGGTATTCAGCTGCATCCGGCTAGACTGGATGCCGACCACAACACAGTTGGGAAGAGGCTAAGCAGATGATGAAGTAGAAGCAAATAAATAGTGATAGACTTACCAGGGGTATCAGTTTCCACATCAAAATGTATATGAGCTCTTGCAGAGACACATAGTCTGTAGTCACAGGTATCACAGCGGACACTTAAGTGCCACATGCCAACGAAGGCAGCCTGGACCTCTGGCCTGTTCGGACTGGCTGGTAAGACTGATAGCCTGTGGAAGATAATGATATAAGACAAGGATCGAAAGGAAGAAATGGTAACGTGGCTGAGTTGAGCGTGATAATGTTTGGAATGAAAGGAATAAAAATAATTAATTACATTTAGCTGAGGACTTGAGCTCCATAATGTATTTATACGTGCACACAACATGCATAACGTATCAATAACAGTTTCTTAGTATGATAGACTTAGTAGGTAATATTTATAACGTATACATATGGGAAGTGACTTGATCACCTTTTGACATAAAAGGTCTTCTGGTTGAAAGCATAGGTAATGAAGGCCTAAATCAGAATCAAATAGTGACGGATGTTTCTCTTAAATTAGTTGAGCTGCTGCCACTTAAATAACATACTTCTGTAAAGTTTTTTGGCTCCACTTTCCTAACGAATATATAAGATCTAGATATGTTTTATCATATTCCACCAAAAAGCTTGTTTCATAAAGCTGAACATATAGAAACTTTAAAATTAATTCTCAAAGGGCAAACAAAAACCTTATCTTACTCGAAGTGAGATAAATAATGAACATTTTAATACTTACATGTCCAAATCAAACTTGGTCCCAGGGAACATCAGGTAAACATCTCTTGGTGACAAACTCTTGGTTCTCGACGTGGAAGAGAAGGAAGCTACGGATGTCGCGTTGTATAGGTCGATTTGTGGAGCTGAGCGGAAAGAGAGGTTGTTAGAACATATAATGTAAACGATGATAATGAACGTATGTTGTGAAAATATTAGTCGAGAAGCATCTATCTGTAAAATGTGTTCTGATGGTAATTTGAGTTTAATAATATGGCCAGGCTTTAATGGAGACTTAAGCGCGTTTGTCTGTTGTAATATCTCCCAGAAATAGTTGGGTTCTCACAGCCCCCTATTTGGTTTACAAATCGGTACAGAACGACGAAAAAGTTGACGGTTTTCACGTATTCAAAAAAGGGCAACTAAGGTGTTACGCCCAAGCAGAATAAGCAGCAGAGTTCTCTCATTTCAAACAAGTAACACCGACCATCTATCCGTTTTCCATAATTTGTTCTTATAACTACTCCTTTTTCTAACTAAATTCATGGGCCTACATGCAGAAAATTTACGCCTTGTTATCAAGTTTTTTTCTCACAACTGTACCAGCAATCTTCTTGTCAAAACACAACAGATTGTGACAGCCGGAACCTGCTCATTTCGTAATAATAGTCATCATAATTCCATTGGAACATCGTCATTTTCGTTGTAATTTGTATTGTGTTTATAATGACTTCGTATAGTACCATAAATATGAAGGTTACTGGTTATTTGTTCTGATTGTGGAAGTTTGATATTTATGAATTTTCCGTAAGGACCATATTATCCGTAATTTGTTCATTAGGACCAGTAACAACATCAGTCCTCTGATTCATAACTGTTTTATCTTCTCTCGTCATCATTCTCTATTGTCTTTTGTGTTCTATGTTAGATGGTTTGGCTTCACGTGGACCATTGTGCGTGGGCCATGGCGACCGTCAGTTGGTTATCCCAACTTCACTCAATTCTCTATTGCCCTTATCCCATTTATTTAGGGTCGGCGCAACATGTCTTCCCCTTCTATTCTTCCCTATTAGTCGTCATCTCAATAGTCAATGATACGAGTAGCAATATCTTCTTTCACACACTGTCAATCGTTTCTTTGGTCTTCCCCTACTCTTATAGCCAAACATATTCATACTTCTACGGATAGTTTCCTCATTCCTTCGCATCCCATACCATGACCACCGATTTCCACACAACGTTTTTTACCTTCTCTCGTATCGGCACGAACTATTGAGAATGCCGTGGTTTAAATATATAGCTAGTCAGCAAGAGGTTGCGAGGTTGGCCGACCAGGGTCCGTCACACGTACATTCAAATATTGCCGCCAGATTGGGCCAATTCCGTGCCTCGTTATTTTAACATATCCATTAGTCCTAGGGAAATTTGCCTGAATGAAGAAAGAGACAACAAATACTGACCATCATTCGGTGGGTAAAGGACAGCATGTTCCACGGCGCCTTCGATGAATATCCTCAATGCTGTTACTCCATTCTCTACTGGAACTCCCAGGGATATTGCTTGACCTCCTCCGCGACGCACTAGTAGCAACTGTTGTGAAAAATTGAAACAAGCATTGATGAAATTATGAAACTGAAAACCATAGCTAAGCTAGACATACATAATTCAACTATGTCTATCTAGATGACTCAATTGAAAGCATTTATTTCAACTAAACCAACAGGCAAAATAAATAATAAGGAAAAGGGGGCGAAAAGGTAGTTGCCCATTTCGAAGAGTTAGGTACCGATATAGCGAGATAGATGATGCACGTTAAAATAAGTGGAAAAGATACAAAGAAAAATATTAAAGATGAAGAAGCCTTGTTGAAAACAACAAGGCTTCTTCATCTTTAATATTTTTAAAACGTATCAATAAGCTCTGGTTCTGTTATACATCTTCTACTAACAGAAGAAGCGTGAAAGCGTGATTTAGAATACTTAGTGTTAGAATATATACTTGTTTCCTGTATCCTAAATCTGTAGCCTTGTTTACATGACATTAGAACGTTCTATTCTAATCTGTGAGCATTGTTATATAGCCAACTCTTTCGTGATGTGCTAGCTCGCTCTTCCCTTTTTGCACGTCTGCCATTGCATAGTTCGCATGTGTCGCTCTTTTATTTTTACTATTGTTAAATATACCACTGTTATTTTATCAAAACCTCGTTTAATTTAACACTTAGGAACTGACAAATTAATTTCACATAATATTATTCAACGTGATTTTAGGCGATAAATTCTGAAAAGCCGTTTGATTTTGTCAATATTTTCTTTATAGATGTTACTTGTTTTATATGTTATGAAGTACATAAATGACCGTTATACTATTGGGTTGATTAAACAGGTGTCTGAGGAAATGTTGCCTAAAATGATGTAAAGTTTTTTGCGTTTATACTTACATCTAATTTCTCCATTCCCAAATCATTGTTAAGCCTTCCCCGCCTGCCTTGTTTAGGGTCCAAGGGATTCCACTGTTCAAGTTCAGTTTCAGCTGCTAAATTACTGGATCCTTCAATGTCCTGAAACAAAATGGTTGTCTTTATAATAAATCTTGAAATGGGATCTTTAAAATCTTTTTTCTTCGGGAATTTCACAGTAGCAGCCCGGCCGTCCTGATTTGTGCCCGGTTGAAGGCAATAGGCTCGCCCCCTATTAAATGGAACTTAAACAGAACTAAGCGATATGTGGGTGTAATGTTAGGTACACCTCTACCTAAGCCGTCGGGGGCGTGATGTTATGTTTCTGGAATCCGTGTTTGTAGATCTTTTTTGTCCTCTGGCCTGGGACTACCCTAACAACTATCGTTTTTTGTCCTATCTTTGAATGTCTTGAATTATTCGATAAATGTTGTGTGAATAGGGTTTCGAATTTCGATTTTAATCCTCTTCTTGCATAGGTTCACTAAATATTTATTGACTTTATTCTAGCTATGTAACATATTCGATATATGTTTCCTAACCTGTATGCAGTTAACATATTTGAATGGCCACTTAATATTTACTTCCGATCCTAAATTGTTCATAAACGAGGATATTGATAATGGTACTAAAAAGTTATTAGATTCCTATCACTGATTGGAATTCCTTTGCTGGTTATACGCTTTTTTGTTTGGCTTAAAAAAATAGGGGTTCTTTCACGATTAAATATAATAAAGAATGCCGTAATGGAGCTTTTAATCTTGACTAGCGGTCAAATTCATTTAGGTTGGTTTTACGAGAGTTGCTCTGATGCAGATTTTATACACTTAGGTTGTTGTCCACCATCATCCATTAGATATGCAGTCGCTCCATCGTGTTATTCAGCTGCATCCAGTTAGACTGGAAGCAGACCCCAACATAGTTGGGAAAAAGCCTAAGCAGATAATGAGGTCTTTTGTCCACCATACTATTTATATATGCTTGCAGATTAAATCCTTCGATAGATCCCACGTATATTAACCAAGTATTCAAAGCTTAAATAACAATAAATTCATTTATTTTATTGTTAACTAACTTTCCTTTTTATAGTTCACACGTTTCTCAAAGAAATTCCTACAGAAGCCACTTATTTTCTATGTATATTGCAACTTTCTAGCTATTTTCTGTCGTTATCTCGCGTTTTAGTGTTTTGAGATCATCGTTAGACGGGAATATTGCTAGTTTGTTAGAGTATTGTGTTTTATGGGATTTCAAATGGGGGGTTTAAAATCTTTCGTATGGTTCTGCAACATGTAGATGATAATATTCATACTCATTTGGCTTTCTTTGCAAGTATCATTATATGTGTAGGTTTTCTCTAGTAGTAGTCTAATTCTCTATAGTTTCAAATCACCTTAAATTATTTTCGAAGAATTGCGAACATTTTCTGTTTCCGTGTTGAGTAGACACTAATATTAGGTTCCTTCCTTAATTTTAAAAAGAGTTACCGTAGATTTTCTTGCCGGCTCTTCTCCATAGGAAACTACCACATGTAACCGTGCACCTAGCTTCTGACGTTTCATAAGGGCATGTAGGTTTATGTGAAATAAAATATTTGATATATATAGATTTTTTGATTTTACATTCATACTCAAGAATCGTACATATGTGTATAGGTTAGGGTAGAAAGACATCCACTGCTGGATATAAGCCTCCCAAGGGGGAGGGGGTTGCTATAATCACCACGCTTGCAGGCGGGTTGGCGATAGCAGTACGGTGTTAAAATGCATAGAGAACGCTGCTGCCCATTCTCTAGTAAGTCCCGTAGTCGCCTTTTACGGCACCCGCGGGAAAAATAGGATGGTGCTATTCTTTACGTCCGGCACCACACGCCACCTTACACACTATACAAATGGCGAAATGTGGGTGTACTATAGGTATACCTCTGCCTAACCCTTCGGGGATTACAGGTGTGATGTTATGTTATCAAAATAAAAGACTTCTTGACTTGTGGGAATTTTTTGCCCAGTAGTGGAACAGTATGGGAAGGAAAGAGGAAAATATGGCAATAAAGGTTCTAAGATTCTTACCATAACTTGTAAAGGATAAGGCATCACTTCTCCCTCCGTGTGTTTGGATATATTCCTCAACTCCTGGAGAGCTTCTTCAGATTCCTCTGACGGATGGTTGGGATCCGTCCAGATTGTGTAGACCTGGCAATAAAAAAAAGAAGATAAATGATAATGATAATGGTGAGATGATAATGATAATAGTGAGATGATAATGATAATGGTTAGATGATAATAGTGCGATGATAATGATAATGGTGAGATGATAATGATAATGGTTAAATGGTAATGGTGAGATGATAATGGTGTGATGATAATGGTTAAATGATAATGGTGAGATAATAATGATAATGGTGAGATGATAATGGTGAGATGATAATAGTTAGATGATAATGGTGAGATGATAATGATAATGGTGAGATTATAATGATAATTCCAAAGACTTGAGGAGGGGCTTGTGGATACCTGCGGCCTGCACAATTGGGGCTTGTGCCTAACACAAGCCCCAATAACAGCCACATGGGCTGATCGATCAGGCAAGCTACGCAGACCACGGTTGGTCCGTGGCTGGGTGACCATCTTTACATACCAACATGCCTCGGAAAACACGTTAAGCCATTGGTCCCGGCTGTCATTCGTGGATCTTTGATAGTTCTAAAGGGTCGTCAGAAGCCCGAAAGTCTAATTACCAGTCTTGCCACGGGGTATCGTATTACCCAGTAACTGGGTTGTGGAGGTCAGATAGGCAGTCGCTCCATTTAAAATACTGGTATTCAGCTGCATCCGGTTACACTGGAAGCCGACCCCAACATAGTTGGGAAAAAGCTAGGCAGATGCTGATCTGCCCTTATTCCAAATATTAGAAGTCTGTGCAGCATGTTGTCTTCTTCTATTGTTTTATATATACACTCAAAATGCTTCTTACCTTCAACCTCTTCTCCACCAGCGCCCTCAATGCTAACGGCAGCCTCTGAGGATCACCAGGTCCTTTGTCAGTCACCACGAACAAAGCACTGTCGTATGGCACCAACTTTGCAGCTGTTGCTAGGGCCCTCATTGTACCGTCGATTGTCGTGTCGGTGTTTACTCCCTGTGAAAAGAAAAGAGGTTTATTAAGTTAATTTCTCACTGTTCACCCATCCTCCATAGAAAAGGGAGTACCCTCCGACCAGACGGGTGTTGTCGGGACGTTGTATATATATTAGTCGCGCGGTAAACTTTGCTTGCGCGATGCAGGATTTGGCGTGACGTCAGTGTGATGATTTTTAAATCGAATCGTCTGTGATCTTCATAAGATAGAAAAGAGTTCACAGTAGAAAATCGAGCAACAATCACAATTTTCTATAACATACTTTTAATTTTGTTTTATTATTGGTTTGAGGTGTAGGTTTGCTGTCTTTAGGATTTTTTTTTTTACCAAATTAATAACAACTGTCATCCAAAAAACACTATACTTAAAGTGAAAAATTACCTTAATTTCATAAGTCGGGTCTTTTTGAATCTTTATTTTAGTTTTTTTTGCCAATGACTGTATTTTTCTCTCGCGGTCATGATGTGACGTCATTTACCACGAAACTGCTTTGTTTACATCTGTTTTTTAACCCCGAATCATATAAATTAAATTATTGTTTATGCTCAGAAATCGCACTTACGTGTATTTACCTTAGTGAGATTTCTAGCACTTAGCAAAGAATAGATTTTATTCACATAGTATTTTTCATTACTTCTGGCATTGGCAAAGAGGCTGCGTTTTGAGTAGGCACGGAACATAAAATAATTAATTGTGAAATAAGTAATACATTAATATAATTTAAAAAAAAAAACTAAAATAATGGATTAGTTTTGAATTACGTGCATATACCCTATTGACAAAAAAGCAGTATCTAAAAAACCACTTTCATGTATTGTGAAAGAAAGAAGAAAGAAAATACATTTATTTAGCACAGACCAAAAGGCACACAATATAATAACCTACAGCAGAAAAAAAAACCTAGTAAAATGTCTAAAGTGCGATGTAGGAAATTAGCAGGAAAGTGTGCCTCACGGCTGCGCCAAAAAGGCCCAGTTCAGCAAAAACGCCAGACAACTAGTGCCTGACGCTGGTTTTCAACTGGACCTGATGGTGATTCTGTTACATATTGTATAGAGATGTCTAATTTACCTGACTGTCTGTCTTGTCTAATTTGTCTGTGTGGTGCCGGACGTAAAGAACAGCACCATCCTATATCTTCCCGTGGGTGTCGTAAAAGGCGACTAAGGGACTTACTAGAGAATGGGCAGCAGCGTTCTCTATGCATTTTAACACCATACTGCGATCGCCAACCCGCCTGCCAAGCGTGGCGATTATGGTAAACCTCCCCTTTGGAGGAGGCGTATGCCCAGCAGTGGGCGTATTTCGGCTGAAATGATGATAAATTTACCTGATATTTGAGCAGAAGCTTCGACAATGCCTCAGCCACTGTCTTCTCACCACTGGCCGTCCTTGTTGGCTGTAGGTTATGTCTTGATCGCCAGTTTACACCTGCAGACAAAATAATTATGTTTTAGACAGTTTTGTAACATGCCTTTAAAGAAAATACTGAAGAATTTGGGAATACAATCGAAAAACAGAACAGTATACAAGATGTAACATAATAACGTACAACCTCTTAAGCGGTCATTGTACTCAGCATTATGAACAACTTTTACTATGGGACCAAAACTGAAATCGCGAGAAAAATCAGGCGGGCGAAGTCATCAAAACTATCTAAGTTCAAATTGCCCTATTAAATGACTATTTCATGAAATCCTGACATTTGAGGCCAATTCTAGCTTAACATACTTATTATTATGTATTTATTAAAAAACAACTTTTACAAAAATCTGAACCGATCACAGATTTTCGATTTGTACTGATCATTTGAATTTCGCGGACTATCTTACCGCATTCCCCATTAATAGTTTTAAAGTAGAGCCTCTACTTTAAAACTCTCTTGATCCCCCGACGCAAAAAAACAAGCGTTTTAAGTCTTTGACTTCGTGTCTATTTTGTCTGTGAATTCTGCAGCATCGTAACTCCTAAACGGAAGAACCGATTCCAACGCGATTTATTCAAATTATACTTTGCCTTCGTCTTCGGTTCACGCTTACCAAGTATTTTTTTTTACCGTCAATTTTTTGCAAAAACATCTGAACTGATGACTGATAGCTGTTTCTTATCTCATACCGTAGTAGTTGCAGTTTATACAATGGAAGCGTCATCAACCATAATCATTATCTGCCCCGCCTTCTCCCAACTTATATCTTTCGCTCAGCTTCCAGTCTAACCGGACGCAGCTGAATACCAGTGTTTTACATGGACCGACTACCTATCTGACCTCCACACGCCCAGTTACTGGGCAACACGATACCCCTTGGGCTTGGGGTTTTGGGCTTCTGACTTCCCACAATGACTGTCAAAGATCTACGAATGACAGCCAGGACCGATGGCTTATCGTGCTTTCATCGGTACAGAGGGGTCTTGAACTTGATATGCAATGTATGGTTATATCCATGAATCCACCACGGCAAGCATAGCTCAACGTTTATTTAAATATAGTTTATCTTACTACGGATCGACTCACGCTTACCAAAGTAGTTTTTTCACTTGCCAATCGCTAAGTTTTTGCTACAGGTGCTTGGGTTAGCACCATCTGGGGCGTGACGGATACAATTACATAATTATTTTGTAGACAAGGTCGGTGTCTTGCCTTTCCCAAGATTTGTTGGTTCTGTGTTTCGTTTTCCCTTCAATGTTCGATTTTAATTTTATTGATTTAGATTTTTTTTTTATGACATCTGTTAATTTATTTATTACTAGCTTCTGTCAGCTACTTCATTCGCGTGGAAGTCGTAACACTACACAATTTATCTACTAAAATAACAGTCACTTTTTTTTATAAAACTCCTTTTGATTGGTGACGTCGCATCGCATCGCCCGGCCGCGTTATTTTTTAAACGACAAAATGGAGGAGGTTATATGTTCGGCTGTTTTTTTTTTTTTATATGTATGTTCACCGATTACTCCGTCAATTGTGGACGGATTTTGAAAATTCTTTTTTTGTATGGAAGGATATGCTCCCGAGGTGGTCCCATTGCCACCAAATCAGAATCTGATGAGGAGATCCCATAGAAATCGAGGGAAATCCTCAAATTTTATAGGCATACCTATAGCGATTTGAGTATTTTTTATAGTAACTCGTGCATTTGCACTCGAAAAGCACCATTTGGTGAAGTGGTACTGATGATGAAGACCACCGGAACTACTTAATAATAAGTATTTCACCGTTGCGATTCGATTAGGCACTTTAATATGGTTGCTAAGCAATTTATGCTCGTCAAAATGCATATGGTGAAGTCACCATCAGTTCTCCTGGTTCTCACCAGGAGAACTCCTCAACAATTAACGCCACTGCATCGAGAAAAGCAATATTTTGTAAAAGGTGATGAGCATTTGGCATTAGGCTATTGTAAATTAGATAAATTACAAACTGACCCACTAAAAAAGAAAAAATAAAAAACTTTTTACAAAAAAAAAAAAAACCGACTTCCAAAAAAAACACTACAAAGTGAAAAATAACTTTAATTTCGGAAGTCGGTGGCAAAAAACTAAAATACAGATCCAAAGACACCGACTTCCGAAATTAAAGTTATTTTTCACTTTGTAGTGTTTTTTTTGGAAGTCTGTTGTTTGTTTTATTGTAAAAAGTTTTTTATTAGCAATATTTTGTGCCTATGATACATGTGTTGGTCGAAATAAACGTTATTTATTACTTCTTTTTCGGGTTCTAAGGGTCGAAGCGTGATATTAAATAAAAGGGTAAACACGGAACCCTTATAGGATCACTCGTGTGTCTATCTGTCCGTCTGTCACAGCCGATTTGCTCCGAATCTACTGGACCATAAAAAGTTGAAATTTGGTACACATATGAACTTCTGTGACCTAAACACTGATGTGTAACGTAAATAAATGCATTTTAAATTGGGACACTTTAGAGCAGCCATATTCAATTTCAATTTATTCAGGAACAATTTACATTGTGTTTGAAATAATAAATAACACATTAAATAACAAAAAAAAACACGTTCATTAAAATATAAAACTAACACATTCATAATACAATAAAATATAGTAAATTAAACACTCAACACAATTAAAAATTCAATAAGATTACTCGTACAAGCTACAACATATTAATATCACCCAGTCTCACATAAACCAAAAAAAAAAGAAAAGAAAAACTCAAAACGTGGATACGTCATCGTCTATCGAATACAGACATTTTTCCAATAGGAACGCTTTGGAGTCTTGACTTAAATGAGCTCTTGTAAATTATAGTTTTTAAGTCCAATGGCAACCTGTTAAAAATCCGCACTGCTTGATATTGAGGACTATGTTGAACAATCTTAAGTTGGGGAGTTATTTTGCTTTTAAAATCTTTCCTGCGCGTACTTTCCCTCAACTGTCTCTCCTCATCTGTTTCATGGTTATACAGATATTTTTTTAAATACACCAACAATACTAAAACATAGAGGCTGGGCACAGTAAGAATTTTTAAATTTATAAAGTGTGGCCGACAGCTCTCTATTTGTGATATCCGGACCATGGTTCGTATGGCTCTCTTTTGGAGTACAAAGGCTCTCTGGCAGTTATATTTAAAACTATTCCCCCAAAACTGAACACTATATCTCAACCTTGATTCTATTAGGGCATAGTATACCATTTTAACGTATTTGATGTCTATCTCATCCCTAAGACTGCGTAAGGCATAACACGCTGAGGAAATATATGAATCAATGGCTTGCAATTCCCTTTTCCAATTTAAATATTTGTCAATGTATACCCCTAGAAACTTTATCTCATTAACTATGTCAATTTTAACTTCATTAAGTGCGATCATGTTGTCTTTATGACGAGCTGTTGTACTAAATAACATTATTTTGGTTTTTTCAGTGTTAATTATAAGCTTGTTACTTTCACACCAAGAATTAAAAACTGTTAACACTGCATTAACCTTAGCGGAAAGCTCCTGTATGTCCGTAGCTTCAACTATTGCATTGGTGTCATCTGCAAAGACTGTCAGCAGTGAGTCGGGAAATATTGAATGAATGTAATTAATTAAATCATTTGTAAATAAATACAAACATACTCAAAGTGTGTTCCGCGGAACCCTAGGGTTCCGCAAAGCCTCTGTGGGGGCTCCGCAAAAATACTGGTCAGAATAAAAAAAGAATACTAAAGGAGTGTCTACCTACTATATTTTATTTTACTCTGGTACCTGAGTAACATAATATCAATCTAAATATTTCAACAAAAGTAAAAAAATATGTAAATTTTAATGTCAAGTAATATGATTATTAATGAAGAATACACATAAAACCATTTTTGATTACTTTAGGGCTCCGTCAAATATTTCGTTTTCGAAAAGGGTTCCGTCTCCAAAAAAGTTTGAGAACCACTGCTTTAGAGAACAAATTAGAAAAAAAAAAAAACGTTTTGCTAACTGTACCGTCTGACATATCAAATGTATAAGGTCTGAAATCCTTGCAACAAGCAAGGATTTCAGAAATATTTTTTTACTTTATTGCTATGTAATTTAAAACCGGCTTCGCTTCGGCTTCTCTCTCACAAAAATTGACACCTCGGCGCTGGTATGTCATTTTCTCAATTACACACACACACACATAACATCACGCATGTAATCCCCGAAGGGTTAAGCAGAGGCGCACTAATAGTACACCCACATTTCGCCAGTGATGTTCAAGTCCCATGTAATAGGGGGCGAGCCTATTGCCATCATTCGGGCACAAATCCAGACTCCGGGCTGCTACTGAGAAATTCCTGGAGGAAAAACCCAATAAACACTTTGCCCGACCTGGGAATCGAACCCGGACCTCGTGCTCGCCAGTAGATCTTACGACCACTAGACCGACAAGGCAACTCAATTAAAACTAAAATATTCTTATTAAAAATCAACACGGTATTCATAATTTTAGCGAAGCGACGCTTGTCACTGGGTGCAAAAGACGCAAAAATAGCTTGAAAGACACTTCAAGCTAATTATTTATCGTAAAGAATTGTTTTCGTTTGTCAATATAGACATTCAGTCAACGCCCTTAGGCTACGTACGCACTGACAGGTGGCTTGTGCTGAAAGGTATCAAAACACGCTCTTTATTTGGACAGCTGTTATTGTAAATAGAAGGCACAATAGACTAGAAGGTTTACATGAAAGTTGAATTAATAATAATCAACATCTCTCGAGGCTCTCGGTAGGTGGTTGGGTCAAAGCCTGATTGAGAAGACAGTACTCGGCTCGTATCGTGAGGAGATTCCTGTCTCTGGAGCCCTAACCACCGGTAACTTGAACCCTGTTTCCCGATAGTGGCGGAACACTTTTTTTATAATATATGAAAAAAAAACAAATCCATAATCCAATATCTTAGTTTCCATATCCTGCAATAGTCCTACAACAACCGGAGTTTGTCCTTGGGTGCATTTGCATAGTACGTACAGGGATAATTGTCGGTTGGTAATTTCATTGAAAGCGTCTAACGAGCCTTTGCGAGTTGGCTTCGGCCCCACGTACGCCTTCCAAAGGCCCGGGACCCCAGGGTCCCGAGATATGTCAAAGACACAACAATAATAATAAACCCAGACAGACTACAAACATAGACACGATCAACTAGCCAATGTAATACATCAAAAACTAGCTCATAAATTCAAACATATAGACTCTAGTACCTTATTATAAATACAACCCTGAAACGGTATTAGATAACCCCACAACAAAACTGTACTTAGACCGAGCCATACTCACCGACCGCACAATTCACTTTAATAGATCCGACAATAAACAAAACTGGGTTCCTAATAGACATTGCTGTGCCAAATACGCATAACTTACAGACTACAATAGCCGAAAAATTATCCAAATACACCGAACTAAAAGACGAAAAAACCTGACTTTGGCATCTTCAAAAAGTCCCCATAGTGCTATCTACAATAGGAGTAATTCCTCATCATCATCCTAAAACAGCTTCATCACTCCAGTCATCGAACACCTACCACCTGCTGCAGAAGGCAGTGATTCTTAACACATGCAGACTAGTTAGAAAATTTCTTACAAGCCGGACATCTTGCTCCAATACTCCCACTCAAATATAATTTTGTCTATCATACAGTCTACGTATAATATTACTCCCACACTTAACCCCACTGCTGGACACTTGTCTAACGACTCCCCCCCCCCTCCCCAGACTTGAGGTGGCCCGCAGAGGCGGGCCCGGCACTAGCCGGGGATCACGTAAGTAATACTAGCTCCCAAGATCCTCGGTGCAAGTGTGGGAAGGGAACACTGGGGTGGTTTTTAGTCAGTAAGAGTCTGACAGACCCCTCAGACATCCATGAGGATATTCCACCCCGTGAACAAAAAAAAAAAAGGCCTTTGCTATCAGTACTATCCGGCTAGGCCGAGGAAAACAAATATAGGAACAAAAATAATAAATGCTGTGGAAATGCGTTCCTTGCGAGATAAATAATGGGTTGAAAAATGATGTGATAAAACAACGGTGTGGTTTAAAAGAAGATGTAGTGACAAATATTGAAAAGAGTATGCTTAAATGGTTTGGTCATGTTGAGAGGATGAGTGAAAGGCGACTAACAAAAGGTATTTACAAAGCAGAGGTAAGTGGAAACGCCAGGACGCCCTAGGAGGACATATAGTGATCTAATTGGTGATGTTCTTCAGAAAGGTCAGGTGCGTAGTACTCGCAACCGGCGTGCGTGTATGACCAGATGTATGAACGTAGGCGAAGCTAAAGGAGTTTGTAAGGAGCGTAGCAGGTGGTGTTCTATAGTTTCTGCCTACCCCCATGGGAAGAAGGCGTGGGTTTATGTATGTATGTAATGTTACACTGTTTATGGGTAACGTTTACTACTTTAGAATAAACCATGTCTATGTCTATAAGGCGCTGACAAGAGGTAAATGATACAAGTAGGCTTGTCTTAAACAAAAAAAAAAAAGCCAAATCTTTAGTTTGTGGTAGCAGAAAAAATATATGTTATTCATGAACATATTTCTGAGAACTTGGTTGGTACAGAAACACGTTTAGAAAAAAAAATCTTTATACAAATTAACGGTAAAACTAACCCTTTACTTTGAGTTTCAATCCAAAATATCTGTATTAAATATCAACTTACGGTTGGTACTTCATTAATAACAAGAACATCTTATTTGTATGCAGAACTTGTTTGTTTTTTATTTTCGATTACTCAACTCATTTTTGAGTAAATAGATAACTGCTTCATATTTTGCAATAAATTACAAGGGTTGTCTCATCGCGCTTCTCTTTCTTTTTTATGCAGTTGACAGTGACCGCGCTTTAGCTGTTGTCAGCGACTTAAGGGATTGCTCAACATGACGAATTGTTTTTATTTTTTGCTACGGTAGGAGATGCGAGTATTTTGTGGATATTCCAGTCTAGTCTTTCTCAACTCCTTTATTTAATTATCCATCTCCCGGCCAGGTTTAGAATTCAAACACAACTTTGATAAATTGGGGCTTCATCATCATAATATCAGCCGAAAGACGTCCACTGCTGGACATAGGCCTTCCCCAAGCACCGTCACTTCGACCGTTTCTGTGCTTCATCCGCATCCAGCGGATACCTGCGGCCTGCACAATTGGGTGACCATCTATACATACCAATACCCTACCGTGCCTCGGAAAACACGTTAAGCCGTTAGTTCCGGCTGTCATTCGTAGATCTTTGACGGTCATTACAGGTAGTCAGAAGCTCGTAAGTCTGATAACCAGTCTTACCAAGGGTTATCGTATTACCCAGTCACTGAGTTGTGGAAGTCAGAAAGGCAGTCGCTCAATGTATAATACTGGTATTCAGCTGCACCTGGTTAGACTGGAAGCCGACCACAACATAGTTGATAAAGGCTAGGCATACCTAGATGATGACACAACTTTGATAAATGTGTGGGCTGAACTATTGGGTTTGGCTCATTGGGGGTCAATTTGCTCTCTCAATTTTGCAGTGTGGGTTTTAGAGGCTGGTTATCATTAGCCTTTTGTACCCTAAAGGGGGACTAGTCTACCATGCCTAGCCTACTTGTCAAGTGTTACAACTATAGCTTCATGTAAGCGGGCACGCCCATTATGCCTGGGGGCTTTTATTTAGGTACGTTCTGTTTATGTTATTTCTGCTTGAGTATAGTTTTCGACGATTTTTATGTTTTTTTTTGGTATAGTGGCGTGTGCTAGCTAACATAAGGCAAATAATTTAATTTAATGTTGTGTTGCGTAATGCAAATTCTTTAACATTTTATTGTATAGATTCAAGTTTTATATCTGAACAGACAGCTGTGCTGCTGGGGAGTTTGTTGCGCCACTTCTTCTTCCCAGCTAAAGCACTAGGAAGCGGTGAAGGGTGGGCGTTTTTGGGGGACTGTCTTATGTAATTTTTGACGATCGAAAACTCGATTCTCAGCCTAGTTTGAATAAAAGACTTGATTTTGATTTTGTGGCAAGTGTATAACCACCCTTACGAAAAATGTCGGGCAGAAAAACACACGTTGTCTGTTAATGATTTAAATGACAATTGTGCGTGGCGAATTGTTTGTAGTCTGTTAAATACCATATAAATGCAGAAATACGTAAATATTCCATTATGGCGTTGAAAACATATTTATGATTGATATATTCTTTGAAAATAAACTCGTACTTTTGTTTTGTCGTATTGGACAAAATAGCACTTATTAATCAGCCTATAATGTTCCCATTGATGGGCCACAGGTCTGCTTTCTACATTGTCCTCACATGTATAATTTCAACATGAATGATGTAACCAATACTTGTCCCAATATTTTGATTAAAAAGAGTGTCCGTGGAGTTTCTTGCCCGTTCTTCTCCATAGGAACCTACTACGCTTTGGAATGGGCAACTAGCTTCATCTCTCTGACTGGCCGACCCCTTGACAATTCAAAAGTGCCTGTAATTGGTTTATTTGAAATAAATGCTTTGAGTTTGAGTTTCTCTGTGAGTGGGAGTGGGCAGTAATCCACCACGCGGGCCCAGTGCGGGTTGGTAAATGTCACATGTCTTCGGATGTTTCGTTCCAGGACATGCCGAAAAAAAAAAAACCACTCCGACTCGACCTGCAAATTGCAAAAAACGTAAGAAAAAATTGAATTTCGCGGGCTACAGCTGCGGATTCACCTTAATGCAATTTAAAGCAGAAACAGCATGCATGCTTGCACGTGATCACTAATTACGTCATAGTTTACTTAAATACGCAAGTTAATAAAGGATTATTTCAGTTATTTATTACTTGTTTACATCTTCTGATTATACCTAACTTTAAAGTTTATGTTTTTCTATATATTTCCATCAACTAAGTAGGTACTTAATTAATTGCGTGTAGAATTTTCAATTTTTTGAGATGAATAGGTGTGATGTTTTTCTAAAAGCCATTTGTTCGCGGAATTTTGATTAAAAAAGTTTTTAGTCATTAACAAAAACACATATATCTTTTAGTTATATGAATAAAAAGTTTTTCATATACAACATGGAGACGATAATATGACAATAAATTCAACTGCGTATATCTATAAGTTTAGTCGCTATAGCTAGTCAAAGATTGGCTAAACCCATAGTCGGCACCCCACTGCTATTTAGTTTGTTTGAAAAAAACACTTTTTTAATTTCGATGCTAGAATTTATTTGAACGTTCCACAATACTTTTACGCATTAGTATTGCCAGTGTTTTCATTTATTGTCGTATCGTTGTCCCCGCGTTGTATAACAAAAGTAATTAACGCAGCAGGTAGCGTTCTGTAATTTCTGCATACCCCCATGAGAAGAAGGCGTGAGTTTACGTATGTATGTAGTCATTTAGCCCTGAAAACGTATTGATAGCTCCATAAATTGGTTAAAAATGGGGGTCCATTTTTAAGGATTAAGGGGTTCCGAATGAGGGTTTTCTGAAATGATGTTCAGGAATGTTCTAGATGGCAGGACTGAGATGTCAGGTCCTGTCAAAAGTGCCAAAGCGCTTATATTTTCTTAAGTCTGAATGATGAACTAATGAATTAAACGAATGATGAACGTCATCATATTATTTTATATTAATTGACGAAATGGGAGACTTCTTGTCAACGTAGGCGCTAAACTGGTGGCGTGAATTTTCTTGAAAACCCTCATTGCTACATTTATCTATACCAAGAAGATAGACGAATCACTAAATGCGTTTAGCGCTAAACTTACTGTGCTACAACTTGGATCTTTAAGGCGCTCGCATGATGTTGACGTTGCTGTTGGTAAATGTTTTGTGAAATGTCATTGAAATGTATTCAGAAAACAAGATGGCGGCGTTTGTTCTGATTTTGCCACCAAAATAACCTTGTACCGCTATAACTTAAAACATCGTTCTGTGACATTTTTTTCTCAAAAAGAATACAATTCACAAAACATGAGAAATACAAGTTAATCTTAATACTAAATACACGAACTTGTAGGTACTCGTAAATAATCTATAATAGTTAGTAGGTAGTAGAAGCAAAATTTTTTTTTCTTATAATCTTGTGAAGTACAACTTCACAAGATTATAAGAAAAAAAAATTTAAGTAACAAGAAAAAGTGAGTGAATCGTAGTGGGTGTATCGTTTCTTGATGGCAAGTCAATAAAAATTACACATTGTCAATAGTACCAAGCTATCAATATTTTTTAGTTTCTCTCAATAGTTTGAAGATGACTGAGACAGAATGATGTTTTGATGAATGCTGTTTGTGTATGTGAGTTTAAATGTTTGTAAACGTACCCACGATACAGGAGAAATTCCTAGTGTAGGGCAATGTTTTATTTAAAAAAAAAAAATATTTTTAGCGCTAAATTTATTTTAGTGATTTGTGGTGCAAGCGGGCATTAGTTTGGCTTTTATTTAAATTGTGTGAATTTTGACTTTGTTTAATGTATAACAAAATTATAAACTGTACCTAAAATATTGCATGGCTAAAAACATTTTCACAGTAGTTATTTTTTTTAGACTCACAATGGCTTAGATTTTTTGCAAAAAAAATACGCTTTGTGTATGAATGAATTTAATTTTTATTGTCTGTTATTCTATTGTTTATTTATCTTATTATTTTTGTTACAGGTAAGTTTTGATGTTTTTTTTTCTGGCGGTTGCAACTCATAAGTTAGGTAAGTCAGATTTAATTATTAAAATTATTAAAATGTGACGTTTAACGTAGCGTCGGCGGCATTATTAGCACTTTCCATACAAACCAAGCGTATCAGCGTTTACTCTCACTATAACAAAAATGACGTATAGAAACTGACGGCTTGGAAGCTCAGAAGTTATTCTGAGTGATTTATATGGTCACTCCATACAAAATTTTCAATACCAACTGCTATAATAGCCTACACCTTCGAGTCTAGACGCTGCGAACGAAAATGTACCTAACCTTACAATCGTAAAGTGAGTTTTGCTTTGTAGCTGCGCTTTTTTTATGCGTACGTACGCGACTCGCGGCTGTCGGCAACACACTGAGAAATGGGTCGCGTGCGGCGTCCGGTAGGTAGTTAGTGCGCGTAAGTACATGGAGTGATTTATCTGGTAATCTGCGGTTATGCGCTCAGCGCAATTTCGGTGCCCCGAATTTGATTAGCCGACGCTGCTCGTGCGGCGATTCCGTGCAGTGTAATAAATTCAGACAGATTTGCCGGCTTAAGAGCGTATACGACTTACGGCATTTCATACAAACTATCAAGCCCTTGTTTTTCGAAATGACTGAATAGATTTTAATGAAACTTCATCTTTATTTTTTATTACCCTTATTTTCACCGTAAAAAGCAATTACCTAAACTATCGGCGCCTTGGAGCCTTTTCCCTGCTGTCCGAGTGAAGTGGCGCTGAGGTATTATGGACTCATAATAGACTCGCGTTTACTGGGATTTCAACGTGCTTTCAGGCTTCACGCCCAAAAAATACTTTGGTCTCTGATCTTTTTATTTTAGAGGTCTTCTTAAAGACAAAAAAACTTGTCTCTATGACCATATAACTTAAACTTGACATTGTACTATGACCCACTTACTTACAAAGTAACGAATCCGACATCGAACCCGGAACTCTCAACGTAATACAGACAGGACATAAAGTGTCCTTCACACGTAGAACAACAAAGGTTTATAGTTTTTTGTGGTATTTATTAGTGCTTTAATGATAGCTTGTGACCAATATCTTTTACTAACTTCTGCTCATGACTTCGTTCGCGTGGAAGTCGTCAGATACAAATTATTTTTAAATCACAGTCACTTATTATAAAACTCGCTCGGCCCCCGACCCACAGCGTCGCCTCGCCCCGGCCGCTCTTGTTATTACTTTGTTTTAGGCTTAGCCTTTCTGCCTTTTTGCTCGGCTCCTCATAATCGTAGCGTGATGTTAAATAGCCTTTAACCTTCCTCAAGAATTGGGCTATCAAATGCAAAAAGAATTTTTCATATCCTACTGGCAGTTCCACAGATTGCCGCGTTCAAACAAACGAAACTCTTCAGCGTTATTCAATTAGCTTAGATGGTGTTTGTACAGTCAATAAATCAGATAAGTGCTCTAGCAACTTCATCATCTGACTATCCTTTTCCCAACTATGTTGGTGTCGGCTCCCAGTCTTACCGGATGCAGCTAAATACCAGTATTTTACATGGAATGCCTGCCTATCTGACCTCCTCAAACACGATACGCCTTGGTAAAACTGGTTGTCAGACTTTCGGGCTTCTGACTACCTGTAACGACTGCCAAATCTCTACAAATGTCACCCGGGTCTCGATATGAAATTTATGTTTTTTTATAACACTCGATCATTCTAATTAGATCCTTACACAAAAATATTGGTCATCAATAATGTTTATTTATCTAACTAATTGGCACTCATGTGGAGGTAATAAAAACATTTATGTTTGTTGGGTATTTTCCAAGCTTGAGTAAAGTTTTCTGTTTTTGGGGTTCCGTACCCAAAAGGTAAAACGGGAACCCTATTACTGAGGCGCCGCCGTCTGTCTGTCTGTCTGTCCGTCTGTCACCTGGTCTGTCTCACGAACCGTGATAGCTAGACAGTTGAAAATTTTCACAGATGATGTATTTGCCGCTATAACAACAAATACTAAAAAACAGTATAAAATAAATATTTAAGGGGGCTCCCATTACAACAAACGTGATTTTTTTTCTCGTTTTTGCTCGATATTGATAACGGCAACAGGTAGACGCTTGAAATATTCACATAATATTTAGTTATAAATTCACTTTAAAAATAAATAATTAATTAAAATAAAACAAATATTTAAGGGGGGCTCCCATACAGTACAGCAAACGTGATTTTTTTTTTGCCGTTTTTATAGATAATGGCACGGAACCCTTCGTGTGCGAGTCCGACTCGCACTTGGCCGGTTTTTTCAAACTCTTAGAGGGCCTGTACATGCAGAAGAATTACCATTGTAACCTTGACCAAGACAATTTATTCGTGTCTACATGCCGTTGTAATCAATATGGAGTATTATTTGGTATTGTGTTACTCAGTAACTGGGTTGTGGAGGTCAGATAGACAGTCGCTCCATCTGAAATGCTGCTATTCAGCTACATCCAATAATTATTTCTAGCACTCAATATAGAAAACTAGACCCTAACTGAATTAGGATACGGTCTAGAATGATTAACTGGGTTGTGGAGGTCAGATAGACAGTCGCTTCATGTGAAATGCTGCTATTCAGCTACATCCGGTTAGACTGGAAGCCGACCCCAACATGGAAGTAGAAGACAATAAAGAAAAGTAGACCCTAACTAAATTAGGATACGGTCTAGAATGATGATGGTATTGACTTACCATTAGAATCATATCCCATAACTAGCACATGCGTCAGATTCAGTGTCGGTACAGTCAGGTCACTCCATACTGCCAACGCCCTCGCCAGTGCTGCCGCTCTTAAGGGCACTAAGATGCCAGCCGGAGGGCGCACCCAGCAGTCTTGTAGCCATCCTCTGACGATGGAGCGGGTGGTCTGAGGTATGAGGTTTGGAGTATGCGAGTCGAAGTTGCGTTTGTCTATTGGTGGTTTTGAATCTGGAAAGAGTAAGGGTCGTTTTAATTATTGAAATTGATGTATGCAGTAGAGTATCTGATGTTTTTTGTATGTAAAATTTTTGATCTTAAGTATTTGATCCCCTTTTCCACTGGATTTTGCTTACTCTTATTTTCTTTATAGTGTAGTGGCATTTACATCGCCACATGCGAACTACGCGTCACACTGACGTCACCCTAAATCCTGCATCGCGCAAGCAGAGTTTACCGCGTGACTAGCATATACAGGGTGACTGGAAAATAGTGGCGGAGCCGTTAAGGGGAGGTAGTCTAGGGTTATTCCGACAGATATCACTATGAGACCTACCGTCCAACCCTTTTTTTTTTAAAGAAAATTGATGTTTTATCAGCCATCAAAGTATTTTTTTTTACATTTTCCGTTTTTGCATAAAATAATGACAGTAGCGGAAATTTAACAATTTATATTACTTATTTAGAATATCTTTGTTGCAAAACAAAAAAAAAGTAGGCCAAATTGGGTACACTCTTTAAGTAGGAATATCGTGGAAAGGGTTAAGTAAGGACGGTAGGTCTCATAGTGATATCTGTCGGAATAACCCTAGACTACCTCCCCTTAACGGCTCCGCCACTATTTTCCAGTCACCCTGTATACAACGTCTCGACATCAATCTTCGGGCAGTTGCCCACCAGACACATCACCCGTCTGGTCGGGAGGATCCTCCCTTTTCTATGGAAGATGAGTGAACTTTACACCATGTTCCTCATGCCTTAATAGAAAACTAGCTTTTACCGGCGACTTTATCTGCGTCTATTTTGCATTTCATCATTTTTTTTAATACATGTACCCAGTATGAAAAGTAGCATAATATGGCCTTCTCCAGATCCCAAGCTGGTAGTGGTTTAGCCATGAAATGGAACTAGATTTCAATTGCTTGTATTTTGCATTTCATAATGTTTTTATACAAATACTCAGCATGAAAGTAGCCTTTGGCCTTCTTCAGTTCCCAAGCTGCCTCAGGTAGTGGTTTAAGCATCAAATGGAAACAGACAGTTACTTTCGCATCTATGTTATTAGTATGGATGTAAATTGGATTTTCCATTAGGAATTTCTCAGAAGCAGCCCGGAGTCTGGATTTGTGCCCGGTTGATGGCAATAGGCTCGCCCCCTATTACATGGGACTTAAACATAACTGGCGAAACGTGGGTGTACTATTAGGTACACACCTCTGCCTAACCCTTCGGGGATTACAGGCGTGATGGTAAATTGGTAAATTGGAGCTAGAAAACTGTCCTATGTCCATATTTAACCTACGATTTTTTTGCACATGGTGAATGTCGTTGGCTGGGCTTAAAAAAAATATCAATCAGTACCCCAAGTGTAAGTTTGCAAGAGAGTAAAAGTAACTAGCGCGTTTGCGTTAAGATTTTTATTCTCACCCTTATAGTCTTAGCATTATGATCTATCGGTCAAATTTTAACGCAAACGAAATAGTTACGTTTACTCTCTTGCAAATTTACACTTGGGGTACTGAATCTCAATCCAAAGCATCTTGCTACAGTTGCTACTAAATCAGTTACTATGGTTTTTCTACCTTGTTTCTATGCAGTAAAACCTTATCTACTTTACATTGCTTTTGATTAGCAATTTAAAGTTAAGTAGAAAGTTAAAGAGAGTTGGCTGTAGTTAAGTGTATGCTTAAACTCTGTATAGGATTATCCAAAGGATATAATTTGATTCGATGCTCATTGTCTTGATATAATCCTCTATAGCCATCGCAAAAGAAATAGCCAAATAGAAACAGGTTTTTTCGCTTCTTTGATATTTTTTGTCTTTTGCTTTACTTCCTATGTATTAACTACATTCCTCTTTTGTCGTGCCTTGTTTATTTAAACGGAGCTGTTCACATACATCTATTACGGCACAATCATTTGGCAGTACCATTATCATTATTCTAATTATTATCTGTCGTCACGACCCTCTCGCTAATTTAAGATGTATATCTACTATCTTACCAGTTTCAGCCTTAGGATTCCTTTGACCAGTAACTTCCACTACTTCTTCTTCTTCTTCTGACTCCTGCATCTTTGGTGACGGTTCCTCCTCCATCGCCCTCGTTGTGGCCTGCATTGGCACCGTTTCAGTCTGAAATTACATTGATAAAGATTATTACTTCATTTGTGGACATTCAAATATCATCCACATATATATCATAGCTGGAGATTTAAGTTCATTGTTTTTTAGAATCTTTATTGCTCTTGCAATTACGATGCAACAAATTTTTAATAATTGGAGTGTAAATGCTGCATTCAGAGACGTCATATAAAATTATTTCAATCTTAACCTTGGAAAAGTATACATAATATATACATACAAAATACGAAAGATTGAGAATATTTCAACTCTGTTGACAAGCGCTAAGATGTGCTGGTGAAAAGTTAATGGTAGGTTATTTTTAGGTGACGTCTTTTGATATAGCATTAAGGTTGACTGAGAAAAGTTAAGTGCGAAGGCAGCCAGCCCAGCAGTGGGCAAAGTCATGCTGTGAATGATAATGATGAAGGGAGAAAGCAAATATTGGACGCAACACTAGGCTGAAGACAGAGCTCTGCTGCCAAAGCATAGTAGTATAACACTTCTAATTGCCTATCTAAACAATATCGTAATCGCTTAGCGGCATTGATAAAATGGAAGAAGACATAACATCAAACAAAATATTATCACTCATCCACATAATGTTTTCAATACTCGACATACTTCTGAGAAAATTCCCAACAGGTCTCACAACTACTTTCAAAGGAATCTCATCCTAAATAACAAACCCTGATTGTTTTCATTTACCTTCGATACAATGTCAATATTATTGCTCAAATTAGAATGAATGATCTCTTCATCATCAACGACATTGTTTGAACTGGATCCTGTGATATCAATACTCGTTTCATCTGTTGCAGTTTCTATAATATCTGGTTCGGCAGCATTTCTGTTGTCTCCATCTTCGTATGTCACATTGTATTCTGTTGTAGTACTAAATTCTTCTTCTTCTTCTTCTATAGGTATTGTTGAGTCCTCTGTTAATTCTTCACTTTCTTTGACTGTTTTTATTTCTCCTGACGTTAAGTCTTGTGTATGTGCGATAATGAAGTTTGTGATTAAAAGGAGAAGGATAGTTTTTGACGCCGCCATATTTGGTTTTATGGCATTCTTTGGTGGGTTACTCTGTGGACAAATAATTGTTTGGTTAGTAGTGAAGTTATATTGATCTAGGGCTTTACTATGAATTGGCAATGATGTGACTGTTCCGTTGCAAGAACGGGATTGTACTATTCGTCTTGTGTCTATCCGTCTCTCTCACACAGAAACAACTATCTTGGACAACCTACCAACACGTCATAGTTATGGCAACTGATCAGTGAAGCGAAAAATCTTACGTTAGCTATTGAAATTGGCTGAATGCAATATTAATGGTCAATGATATCACGTGACTTTGATTTGACAACTTATATTGAATGTTACAAGATGTTATATATACCTGATTTAAAAAATTGAGGTTCTGTATTCGACTTGTATTTATGTATTTTGAAATTTTTTGACAATTCTTTCTCTAATGTAATCTACAAACTTACAGGACGGTTTTTATTCTTCTTATGTATAAAGTTATAGGCTAATAATAATATGCATAATTGTACGCTATCGTCATAAATATTTTCAGTTTTATCGTTTTCATGAAGAGAATAGAAGAATATAATCGTATAGCTCTTGCCAACACTTGACAAAAAGAAAGGATAAGCAGATGAAGGTTTTCCTTAGTCGGAAAATTTAATAAGACCTTTTCCTGGAAAGTCTATTGGAGAATTTCGTATTTTTTTCATTGTAATTGGATTTATTTCATAATAGTCGGTTCATTCTGCAAACAAATACAATCGTATCACAAGAGTCTCCATAGTTTTTGCAGAGCTATTGACTTGTCAGTTCTCTCTACCTATATAGTTTTTGCAAAGACCTGCCGTGTTGACAATTACTGCTCAGCATAAAAATGCTTAGGTAATTTAGTTTAATAGTTACATGTACTAGCTTGAAGGCATAATATTATTAGTTTTGTTATGAATAAGGCTATGTAATTGGTTGTAATGTACCCACTAATTATACTTCATTGGTTCAATAATATAATAAATTGTGTCACTACTGTGCACTTGAGTAGTTATAGAATGATGAAATATTGATAGATAATATTGCGGCTCGTTTTAAGCAATTGAAAGTCTAAAAGTTACATCACTGGCAAAATCCTTCTTACTCGAGCGTTCTTTTATAAATTTCACAAGTAATATTAAATTGTCATAAATTTAATCTTAAAAACCAATGATATTATAAGTAAAAAGTCGTCAAAACTTGGCTAATTAGCCACATTTTCTTCGTCTCTTTCTCGCTCCCGATAATTACGACATGCCGTCCTACTTCCACGTGTCATCTAATACCTACTATGTTATCTATTTAACATTCGATCTTCAAAAGCTGCACAATGACCCGTACATTCTGCCGTTTTTTGAAGATCGAATGTTGATTAGGTAACTTATCTATGTCTTTGTTTTACTTATGATAATTATCATTGCTAAAAACAACGTAATTGATTTTAAAGCGGTATTCACTACCATTCAGATCATATCGCAAGGATGGTTTAAAACAGCATCATCATCTACCTATATGCCTAGCCATTGCCCAACTGTGTTGGGTTCAGCTTCCAGTATAACCGGATTCAGTTGTATACCAGTATTTCAAATGGAGTGACTGATCTGACATCCACAACCCGCTGTCTGGGTAACACGATACCCCTTGATAAGACAGGTTAGTTGGTGCACTGCAATGGAGCCATTCTTAAAGTTTATTAAACCAAAATGCAGATATAACTGAATCAATTTCCTCGTGATTTAAATATGTATGGTCTTGGATATGTCTAAGACTTCACGTATTTCATTAAATATTTCCTCAATTTCATCCTTAAGATCAATTACGTCATAATTATTGCGGTCCTTCTTTCCATTATCAAAATTATCTGTTACATCTCAGTCATTTGTTACTACATCTTTTCATGAGATGACTTTATGCTTGGTGTACACGGCGCGATGATCAGACAGTAGGCTTGCTTGCATTGCAAGCTCATATATTATGTCAGGCAACATTGGCTTGGCTGTTTTGGCTAAAATCTCTCATTATATTTATGTGTGCAACAAAAAATATGAATTAATGCCACACTGTGACTGGCATGAGCGTGAACTTCACAGAGTATTTTTAAGTTGCCGTGAGTTTTTCCAAGAGAGCAGCTCCATAATTACACTATCAATAACAATCGGAATGTTTTTGAATTATATTGCTAATCCATTGCTTTATACGTTCGAAAAATGCTCAACAACGTAAATAACGCAATGAATGTTGTTGTACTGTCTGTTGTTTTGGGTTACTCCGCAGATCAGACAAAAAAATGTGTAGTGTAACATCCAGGTTGGTTGTGAGCTTTAAGTATTATCCCGTAGTTTTTTGAAACTGACCAGGTCAGCTTGCACTCTCTAAACCAAGCTTTATAGTTTGGGTATAATGACATTGGCCTCGGATAATACGGGTATGCCCGTAGGTTTTTGTTACTGACCAGGTCAGCTTGCACTGTCTAAACCACGCTTTAGAATTTGGGTATAATGACATTGCCTCGCATAATACGGGTATGCCCGTATTATCCCGTAGTTTTTTGGTACTGACCAGGTCAGCTTGCGCTGTCTAAACCAGGCTTTAAGATTTGGGTATAATGACATTGACTAGCATAATAAGGGTATTATTATATTATAGTGTAGTATTATATTATCCCGTAGTTTTTTGGTACTGACAAGGCCGGCTTGCATTGTCTAAACCAGGCTTTAGAATTGGGGTATAATTTCGTTTCTTCAATATTTCGGATGCTGGATTGCATCGCAATTACTTTGATTAGTTATGTTAGCTTCACATCTGTCGAAGGACGGAGATTTGGTAACGTACCTAATCTCCGTTTTAATGGTCCCTAATAACACCAGTTTGACTGTACCACTGCCGGGCAAAGACCTGTACTAATACAGAGAAGGATGAGCATTGATCATAAATGGTAGCTTAAAAGAGATTTAAGATACTATAGAGAGGTTATGCGAAGAAATGTCATAGAAAAACTGTGATGCCATTTCTCAGTGACGCCATCTAAATAAACCGGAGTTAGGTCCACTCGTTTTACCTTATGCGCAATTCGGCATATTTTATTAGAAAATATTTTTCTTTGTGGACACGAATGCGACTTGACATGCAGGCGTACCACACTAGACTGAGCGACTTTTGCCCACTAGGACAAATATATTGGATTACGATTTTGTTCGTTATAAATAATTAAATGTCTTTGGATAATTTAGAGCTAGCCCATACCGGTGCGTTGCGTAGTCGCATCGCTATGATTTTAACGCATTGGTTCGCTTCACGGGCAATGCGGTGTCGCAACGCAATGACGCCAGTACTACGGCGTCGCAGCGTTGTCGCAGCGTTCAGGTCTAGAGTGAATAATGTCACTAGTGAATAATCCTAACAAAAATGATAAATGGGAAAGTGAGTTTGTTTGTTTGTTACGCTTTCACGGCTAAACAACTGAAGGGATTTTGATGAAATTTGGTGTGGAGATACTTTGAGCCCCGGGGAAGGACATAGGCGACCTTTTATCGAGATACCACCCGGGCGAAGCCGCGGTCGGAAACTAGTCTACTATAAATACGCTCAACTCTCCCCTTCGATGGTTTATAGTCCGGTTAAGTAGTCACGACCTCTCAAGGTCAATTAGGAGATGCCTTTTAAAAAAAAACCGTCGATGGTATGCGCTCCGGGCGTTACGATGCCTTCACCCTCCCCGCTCCGTCTCCTTGGTCTCCTTGTCCGCACGCGTTGCGTCGTCGGACGACGTCGCAGCGAACTGTGTGGCATACCATGGATATTTGTATGAAAAAACCGGCCAAGTGCGTGTCGGACCACCCACAATGAAGGGTTCCGTAGTTGGGATGAATTTATCCCATGAAATACTTAGCATTGTAGTTCACATTCCTTCAAAAAGTCATTCAATGGAACAAATCTAACTTAGAGAGATGTATTAATGATTCTAATGATAATAATTCTGTAAATACATGTCTGTTATAGTCTTGAATCATATTTTGATCTAGATACAACCTGATACTGACCCTGCAAATTGCATAAAACGTAAGAAAACTAGAATTTCGCGGGCTACAGCTGCTGTTTCACCTTAATCTTGCATACAACATTGTATTTCGTGCAGACTTCTGATCTAGTCGCAAATAATCTGGCGCTTGGTTAAACGAAATATCAAAAACAAATAACTTAAATAAAAAAAAATTACAAACGAAATAAATCGCTGACTTTTTAAGCGGATTAAAGTCATTCATTTTGTTATTCACGTCTTAAATTGGGAGCCAAGCCAACAAAAATAATTATAAGCTTGTAAGCGAAACCACTCCTAACAGAAAAATCTGAAGATATAACTGACCATGTAAGGTAGCCTTTATAATCATTATGTAAAAGTCATTCGGTCAGTGTGTATACTTCTTATACGTAACAATTTAGACCCTCAAGGCGATGAGTCACTACTCATTATGTCAGAATGTGGAACCCTGTTTTTTGGGGACCCAAATATTTAGGGTTCCGCTTGAGTGACTAGGAAAACGGTTAATTGTCAAACTTTTTTCCTGTCATGTAATTAAGAGCAGGAAGTCTAAATCAAATTTCGAACGCAAGCTCCGCCCCTCGCTCCCCGCCACTCCGTTATGTGCTAAACGCTAATACATCAGTGATAAAGTTGAATATTGCGTGCGCTCTTTGATCGTGTTCGAGCACGAAACTAAATAGCGTAAGTCTCAATTCTTATTTCGTTTATAACTAAAGTAATAATTGATCTAGAGAAAAAATATCTTGTGCCGGGAAAAACTATATTTTCTTGCTGTGAATATTTATTTTAGACATAAAAGCTAAACAATATTGATTGTTTTTTAAAAAAAGACATGATTTTCGAATAAAAATATATTACAATTACGTAACTGTCTTCAACGTGGAAAGAAAAAGATCCAATAAATCATATACTAAAGTTTAATTTTGCTTGTATGTGTGGTTGTTTCAGAATATTCATGCAAATTAACATAAAAATATGAGCCTCCTCCTAATATTGTCTAGTATGATTTCTATGGGGTTAAAAGGATTATCATTTTGTTAATATTGATATAAAGAAAAGTTTATATTTGCCGTAGCATAATCAGCTTATAATGTTCACAGCTGGGACACAGACCTCCTCTCTGTGAGAGGGAGTGAGCCGTAATCCACCACGCGGGCCCAGTGCGGGTTGGTAGATGTCGCATGTCTTGGAATTTTTGATTCTAGGACATGCCGGTTTCCTCACAATGTTTTCCTACACCGTTTTTGAGAGCAGTGGTGATGAAATTATTTACACTAAGTAAAGCACCTGCCTGGGTTCGACGAACCGTGATAGTTAGACAGTTGAAATTTTCACAGATCATGTATTTCTGTTGCCGCTATAACAGCAAATACTAAAAAACAGAATAAAATAAATATTTAAGGGGGCTCCCATACAACAAATGTGATTTTTTTGCTCGTTTTTGCTCGATATTGATAACGGCAACAGGTAGACGCTTGAAATATTCACAGAATATTTAAGTAGGTATATATTCCCTTTAAAAATAAATAATTAAATTTAAATAAAACACATATTTCCCATACAATAAACATGATTTTTTTGCCGTTTTTATAGATAATGGTACGGAACCATTCGTGCGCGAGTCCGTCGTGGCCGGGTTTTTAATAACACCTTGGGTACTTAATTGTAGCTACACATTGATACAGTATTATAGAAAACAATACTTGTAGACCACAGATTAAGAGTATCCTAGATACCACAAGCTGACCGACCAAGCGCGCATTTTTGCGACCTCCCATTGCATGTCAAATGAAAAAATGTCAATGCACGTCCACTCCTGACGAAGTCTATTAGCTCACAGACGCACTTAGCGATTGAAACGATTCTGTTTACGTGGAGCACATCACTAAATGTCTGGGGTGACGTCATCGTAGGTATAAAAAGATGAGACGCTCGGTTTTCATACTATCTAATGAACATACGGTATCTAGCCTAATCTAAATCTGTGTTGGAGACAATCAAATGAATTTTTGTTGATGTATACATCTTTATGAGGCTGACTGAACCCACCAAACGATAGCTCACTGCCCACAATATGGTGTTTTAAAAGTTTCGGGATACTTAATGTCCACTTTTTTGGCAATTTACTTAATTTCGGTGAATGTTTCGGTGTCAATAATTTTAATCTAACAAAAAAATATCGAGCGCGGAACCCGCCTCGTCTAACTCAAGATATTACCTGCCCAAAGTTTTTACCATTATCTCCCATCTTAATTAACCACGTGTGCCGGTCGGTTTTTTTTTTATTTCATTCTTTCATTTCTTTGTAATGTAAACATTATACATTTATTTGGTGGTAATATGTAGCAGTTATTTTCCTGCTTAGGATTTTTGTTGGCACAGGGTGGAAGAATCTTGGTCTCTCGTATCAGCAAGAATTATTTAAGAGGCTGACAACAGGTAAACCGCTGTCACTGTCAGATTGCATACAAAAGAAAGAGATGTGCAACACAACGTATGGCGTAAAAATGCAAATGAAATCGTATACAAGATATTAGCTAATTAATAAAAACTAATCCATCACCGGATGCAGTTTGGCATTTGCAATTTTATGGTATACTTTTAATGACAATTATAACTGTTAACGAAGGGATAATCTGCATTTAAAAATAATTAAGAGTGGTCTTTGAAGATTTTTTTTGATGTATTAAATTATGTTTTGCGTTGTTACAAAAAATATTTATGGTTTAAGAGATACACTGCTTTAAAAAACCACTATTGTAACATTTTCTAGAAATCTCCGCCTTAAGGATACGCTAAGGTAGCCCGCGAAATTCAAATTTTATTACGTTTTTTGCAATTTGCAGGTCAGTAACAGGTTGTATGTTGATCTAATAAAGCAATACAACTAACTCTCTTCGTAAAATCCTATTGAATGACTATTTCTGAAATAATCATTCAGTAGGATTTTATGAACTTAGAGAGTTGTAATGCTGATTCTAATGATTATAATTCTGTAAAGCCATATTCGTAACGGCCGCGAGTCATATTTAGATCAACATACAACCTGTTACTGACCTGCAAATTGCAAAAAACGTAATAAAATTTGAATTTCGCGGGCTACCTTAGCGTAACCCCCTTAAGGTAGATCCGCAGCTGTAGGCGTAGAATATAATATTCATTTATTTGCTCAGAATGTAGGTTAATGACTTTTTCACGAAATCATGACATTGGGGAACAAATCTAACTTAGAGTTAAGTATTAATGATTCTAATTACTATAGTTCTGTAAATACATATCTGTTATAGTTGCGAATCATATTTTGATCAAGATACTAGCTGGCAGGCCCCGACACGCGATTCTTAACAAAAATGAGCACTTCAAAGATTAATATTACGTAAATCGAATCGGATTCCTAAATCGAAAAACAGTTTTCAGAGACCCCCAATATTTTTGAACGCCCTATCCAACGATACCCCACACCATATGATAGACGAGAAAAAAATTATCATCCCCACTTTACGTGCCCCTAGGGCCCTTTTCGCTTGGACGCCCAAAATTAAGTTACATTAAAATTGCATATTAGTCTAAAAAGGCTAGATTGTAATTCATTATAAAGAACCTGTTTCTTTTTAATAAAAGTCGTCTAATACATTACCGTTGATAATTTAATCGTCATTTATTTTGACATCTCGGTGATAGAATACTTAAATGATAATATATGTCTCATTAAAAATCAAGCCTTGAACTTTTGTTTACGAGTATAAGTCGATGTTGTTAGTTGCTAACTTATCTGCAAGGAAATAGATACATCAACGACATACGTTTTTGTAGAGCAATCTACCTCGTGTACGAAGATATGAAATCACTCTACTCCGTACTCCGTGTACTCCGAAGCGTTAAACCGCAGTATCGGCCGAATGTTCGGCCCTTGCTTAACTAAGGCTAACTATGGCTGACTACGGCGAAAGAAAAAAAAAACGACCGTCAAAGAGATAAGCCAAAGTCATAAATGTGACTAAGTCGGGTATGGATTTAAAGTCAAAAATAGAAACTATGGAAGTTATAAAAAGGCCGAACATTCGGCCGATACTTCGGTTTAAGGCTTCGGAGTAGACCCCTAGGTTACGTATTTATTTGAGCTACTAGCTGACTGGATATAATACGTTGTCCTGACACATCTGTACTAACTAGTGATCGCCCGCAGGTCGAAATTAAACTCCCTCTACTTACAATCTTTAAGGGGGATGCGCTAAGGTAGCCCGCGAAATTCAAGTTTTATTACTCTCTTCGTAAAATCCTATTGAATGACTATTTCTGAAAAAATCATTCAGTAGGATTTTATGAACTTCGAGAGTTGTAATGCTGATTCTAATGATTATGTTTCTGTAAAGCCATATTTGTTATGGCCGCGAATCATATTTAGATCAACATGCAACCTGTTACTGACCTGCAAATTGAAAAAAAGGTTATAAAATTTGAATTTCGCGGGCTACCTTAGCGCATCCCCCTTAAAGTACTTATTAATTCCATGAGTACACTAATTCCATGCTAAAGTAGCTCAACTGTCATCACAGCTGTCACTTCTGTCATCAAGTCATGAGGCCCTGGTACTATGTGTGTGTAGTCAAACGCATGGTAGTGTATATAATGTTTTATTTATTAATTTAGGTAATTTATTTCTAATGCAAAAAATTTATAAAAATATTAGCATTCTGCATACTCCTCCATATAAACTTTAACAGGTGCTAAATTTCATACTCCTCCGTCTGCGTAATTTTCGTAAAAAACTTTTTACAAAAAAAAACCACCGACTTCCAAAAAAAACACTGCAAAGTGAAAAATAACTTTAATTTCGGAAGTCGGTGGCTTTTGATCTGTATTTTAGTTTTTTGCCACCGACTTCCGAAATTAAAGTTATTTTTCACTTTGTAGTGTTTTTTTTTTATTTTGTAAAAAGTTTTTTATTTTTCACTTTTTAGTGGGTCAGTTTGTAATTTATCCAATTTACAATAGCCTAATGTCAAATGCTCATCACCTTTTACAAAATATTGCTTTTCCCGATGCAGGGGCGTTAATTGTTGAGGAGTTCTCCTGGTAAGAACCAGGAGATTTAATGGTGACTTCACCATATGCATTTTGACGAGCATAAATTGCTTAGCAACCATATTAAAGTGCCTAATCGAATCGCAACGGTGAAATACTTATTATTAAGTAGTTCCTGTAGCCATCTGTGGTCTTCATCATCAGTTCCACTTCACCAAATGGTGCTTTTCGAGTGCAAATGCACGAGTTGCTATAAAAAACACTCAAATCGCTATAGGTTTGCCTATAAAATTTGAGGATTTCCCTCGATTTCCATGGGATCCCCTCATCAGATTCCGATTTGGTGGCAATGGGACCACCTCGGGAGCATACCCTTCCAAACAAAAAAAATAATTTAAAAAATCCGTCCACAATTGACGGAATAATCGGTGAACATACATAAAACAAACATACAGCCGAATATATAACCTCCTCCTTGTCGGTTAAAAAAGGGACTTCCTTCACGTATTAACATAGTGATATAATAAAGCTAAATAGTTTGTCTGTTCGGACGCGCTAATCTCTGGAACTGCCAGTCGGATTTGAAAAACTATTTTTGCGTTTGATAGCCCAACTCTTGAGGAAGGCTTTTTAACATCACGCTACGACCTAAGGGTCGCAGTTTTTTTCAATGCGCGGATCGGCAAACGTAAGGCAGGACGCCCTCATGCTAGGTGGAGCGACGATCTTCGCAGGGTGGCTGGTGGTAACTGGATGAAAGTTGCCGAGAATCGACCTGAATCGCGTGTAATTGGAGAGACCTATGTCCAGCAGTGGACTGCTGTGGGCTGATGATGACGATGATTATAAGTCAACAATAATAATATATAAGCTGAGCTGAGCTTAAAGAAGAAGTTACAAGAATTTGGAGACAAGATAAAGTTTATGTTGTTCCTTTAGTTATCTCCACGACAGGTGTTATTCCCAATCTCCTCCGTAGCCTGAAATTAATAGATCTGGAAGAATCCCTTTACATCAATATGCAGAAAGCAGCCGTCCTAAACACATGCAGAATCGTTAGGAAATTTATGCAGTTACACGAAAGTACACTCACCATAAAATTCACCACACCCCCTGCATGGCATTGGCCCGTAAATGTAGCTAAAACCAGCTTAAATGCTGAGAAAAAAAGAACACTCCCAATAATATTTTTTTTTTCTGCCTGCCTTTTCCCATCTATATTGAGGTCGGTCTCCAGTCTAACCGGATGCAGCTGAATACTAGTAATTTACATGGAGCGACTGCCTATCTGAACTCCACAACCCAGTAACTGGGTAATACGATACCCCTTGGTGAGAGGTTGTTAGACTTTCGGAATGATTACGACCTGTAACGACCGTCAAAGAGCCGGGACCAACGGCTTAACGTTCTTTCCAAGGCACGGAGGAGTCTCTCGGGATGTGAAGATGGTCACCGATCTACGGACCAACCCCGGCAAGTGTCGCTTAACCTGATGGATCGACCCTTGCGGCAGTTTTTACATAAACACGAGCTTCTTAAACTTGCAACTAACAAACACAACACAATTCACATTTCTATGACATTGTATGAACGACCTTACGTTTGTCACGCAACCAGTTGCCGCTTGCCGATTACGTAATAAGTTCAGTTACTACACCTGTTCGAGAGTAATGATTAGATTTGAAGCAAGAGTCTGCTTGATAATCATTTGATGCGGCCGGCGCGGGCGGCGAGATGGGCAGACAAAATTGTTGCTTTAGAGTTTAGCGGGTAGAATCTGGAGGAAGCTGGCACAGGGGCGTGGAGATTCGCAAAAGCTAGGAGAGGCCCAGCAGTGGGTGAAATCGGGCTGTGGATGATGAAGGTGAAGGTGACCGGTATCACGACAACACGACCCGGGTCGAGTTGTCTCAGGGTTGTCATATCCGTCGCCCCCCATCATACAGAACCCGAGATGGCGTCGCGTAGTGTTCCACGCGCGCCTCTCTAAGACGTAACGGGGGTTAAACTCCTGACTCCCCCTACGGGACGGGGCCCGCAGTCCGGGGCAGCGGACCAGCACCTGCGGGTGCAGTCCTGCACCCGCAGCCCCCTGACGTAAATGTGCTAGGGAACATCGAGGTTGTTTTGGTCAGTAAGGCTGACAGAACTCTATGCCCGCCCTAGGGATTTGAGGATTTCCACCCAGACAAAAATAAAGGGGTATAGTAGTCAAAGTCAAAGTCAAACCATTTATTTCAAATAGGCACATAAGAGGCACTTTTGAACGTCAAAATTTACAAAAAAAATAGAATTGATTCTAGTTGCCCCTTCCAAAAGGTAGTTTCGTATGGAGAAGAATGGGCAAGAAACTCCACCGGTACTCTTTTAAAAATGTTTTACAATATTTTGTTTGATTACATTAATTATATGATTATATGTGAAGACGATGCACCTAGAATAAAATTACTATACCATAATAGGTAAAACGAATTAAAAACTAAGCAATGAAAAATAACTTAATTATTAGATAGATACGTGGTGTTCACATATTTACAAACATCATACAAGTATGTTTTTCTAAAAAAATAAGTCAGTGTGTGAGTATAGGTTATCACAGAATGTAAAATGAATATCATAAAAATAACAGATTTTACCATAAAAATAGCAACCAGTTTGATTTTGTCTAGACTCTAGATTGTCCTATGGAGCTGGACCAGCATGTTTCCAAGCATTCCTGTCCTGGATATAATCCTCTAACTTGTAATATGCTTGTTTACAAAGTGTACTTTTAATATGTGTTTTAAATTTTCTCTCATTTAATTTCAATATATCACAAGGTATTTTGTTGTAACATTTAACACAGTACCCCATAAAAGATGTATGTACTTTAGATAATCTGAAAAATGGTTGATCTATTTTATCTTTATTTCTAGTATTAAAATTATGTCTATCGCTTATCTTGTTAAAAATATGTAGATTTTTCCTTACATACATAATATTTTCATAAATGAATTGGCAAGGTACCGTCATAATATTAATCCTTTTAAATAGTTCCCTAAGAGATTCGCGGCGACGGAGATTATAAATTGCTCTGACAGCTCTCTTTTGCAAAATAAAGATGGACTCAATGTCAGCAGCCCGACCCCACAGTAAAATGCCATACGACATAATGCTGTGGAAGTAACTAAAATAAACCAAACGCGCGGTTTCTATATCTGTTAGCTGTCTTATCTTTCTAACAGCATAAGCGGCCGAGCTTAACCGCCCCGCCAGAGAGGTTATATGTGGTCCCCATTGCAGTTTCTCGTCTATAGTGATTCCTAGGAAAACCGTTTGATTAATAAATTCCAGTTTTTCTCCGTTCAATATGATATCACATTCGCTACTTCTAACATTAGGTAATTTAAATCTAATACATTTGGTTTTTTTTTCATTTAATACCAAATTATTTACCGTAAACCAATCTTGGACCTGAAGAATAGAGTTATTCACTTCGTCAAGATTTTGTGATCGTCGATCTATTTTAAAGATCAATGATGTGTCATCAGCAAATAACACCATCTTCGGTTGATTTTGAAGTAATTGGGGTAAATCATTAATGTAAACTAAAAAGAGGAATGGACCCAATATCGAACCTTGAGGAACGCCCATTGCCATTTCAGACCCTAATGAGTTAACGCCGTTTATTTGAACTTTAACCTTTCTATCTTTTAGGTATGATCTTAGTAAATCAAGAGCTGCATTCCTAATCCCATAGTGCTCTAGTTTCAGCAAAAGTGTCTCATGGTTCACGCAATCGAACGCTTTAGAGAGGTCGCAAAAGATTCCAATGGCATCTTGTGCTTCCTCCCAGGCGTTAAAAATGTTCTTTATTAGGGTAACACCGGCGTCAGTGGTACAACGCCCTTTAGTGAAACCGTACTGCTGTTCATGAAAGATGGATTTTTTATTAAAGTGACGTAACATTTGATTGAGCATCAACTTTTCAAACACCTTACTGAGAACTGGCAGAATTGACACAGGCCTATAATTATTGGGTTCTTTACTATCTCCGGATTTGAACAAAGGAACTACTTTACTGTGTTTCATGAGATCCGGAAAGACTCCTTGATCCACACTGGTGTTAAATATAAAAGCTAAATAGGGCGCAATGGTTTCGATTATAGATCTACAGACTTTTACAGACATGCCCCAGAGATCTTCTGTTAATTTAATTTTAAGATCTTTAAAAGTTTTTATAACAGCCTGGGGGTTTGTATGTTGGAACCTAAATTCCAAAGGGCATACTTTTACATTCTTTCTAAGTAAGGCAGCCGAGAGCGCGGGTGAGGAATTTAAAGTTTCAGTAGTTTTAAGGGAAATATTAGCAAAAAAGTTTTCAAATTCCTGAGCTATTTCTACCTCTGAAGTGATGGGCCCATGTGCAGTTTCTAAATTTAATTCAGTATTACGCTGTTTTTTCCTACCTGTTTCATTATTTATTATTTGCCAGGTAGTTTTTATTTTATCATCAGCTGATTTTATTTTATTGCTAATATAAAGAGCTTTAGCTATTTTGCACACACTTTTAAAAGTTTTAGAATATTTTGCAACATATTGATGAAAGCTTGCATTATTCTTATGTTGCTTTAGGCCATAAAGTTCAAAAAGATTTTCCCTGCTTTTACGAATACCTGGAGTCGCCCAATCACTAAATACGAACTTTGTGTAAATACTTTTAGTCTTTAGTGGAAAAGTGTCATTAAATTGTGTGTTTAATAGTGAAAAGAACTCGGCGTAGAACTCATTTGGGTCACAAATATTATTAAATCTCTGAACACATAATGCACTGGCCAAAGAATTATTTAATTTCTCTAAATTTTTACTTGTAATTGGCCTAAACCTTATTTGAGTTTTTTGTACAGGCATATAGGAGCAAAATGTTATTGTTTGACCACTATGATCAGATGGCAACTTATTTACAATTTGTTTGTGTAAGTAATCACAATTACAAAAAATATTATCTATACAAGTGGCAGAAGAAGCTGTCACTCGGGTTGGTTCAATAAAAACATTTGACAAATCAAATGACCTAAAAAGACTTAATAATCTGACAGTGTTCGAGTTATTTTCTAATAAGTTAATATTAAAATCACCACATATGATTATTGACTTACTATTAGTACTAAGTTTTTTTAACACATCTTCCAGTACAGAATCAAACAAAGATAGATTCTGGTAACTTGGAGGTCTGTATACGCATACTATAACATGCTTATCAAGCTCAACACAGGACACTAGTCGGAGTCGAGTTGTCCTGGGGTTGAGTTGTCCAGTTCGACTTGTCTCAGGGTCGAGCTGTCGTAGAATCAGATGACCGTACTGAAGTATTGATTATCCCATATCATGGGGATTCCCGATATAGTCAATGTGAAGATGCTTAGAAGCGCGTATGTGCAAAAGTGGACGTATTTCTGTTTGAAATGATGATGGACATTACCCACACCTATATTTTTACGGCCACACGTCCTAACGACAAAAAACAAATATATGCTTTGATGAAAGAAAAGAAAACAGAGAGAAAATACGTTTATTTGACGTAAACGACGCAAATAAAAAAAACCGGCCAAGTGCGAGTCGGACTCGCGCACGATGGGTTCCGTACATTATCTATAAAAACGGCAAAAAATCACGTTTTTTGTATGGGAGGCCCCTTAAATATTTGTTTTATTTTAATTTAATTATTTATTTTTAAAGTAAATATATAACTAAATATTCTGTGAATATTTCAAGCGTATACCTGTTGCCGTTATCAATATAGAGCAAAACGGAGCAAAAAAATCACGTTTCTTGTATGGGAGCCCCCTTAAATATATATTTTATTCTGTATTTTAGTATTTGTTGTTATAGCGGCAACAGAAATACATCATCTGTGAAAATTTCAACTGTCTAACTACCAAGGTTCATGAGATACAGCCTGGTGACAGACGGACAGACAGACAGCCGGCGGAGCCTTAGTAATAGGGTTCCCGTTTTACCCTTTGGGTACGGAACCCTAAAAACACAAACACGAAAGAACAATTTGGGGGAAATATCCGTCACATCCTCGCAAAACGGCCATCGGTCTGCATAATGCTGCGACCCTATGCGAGACCAGGGTCCCGCAGCGTTGGTTTTCAGCGACAGCTGGCGTTGACGTGATGAGGTCACCCGGTGCAAAATATGATTTATATTATGATTCATTAGGAACGTCGATTTTAATTCGTAGAGAGCAAGCGTGGTGGCTTTGCTCGGAGTTTCTTTGAAGGATAAGATCAGAAATTAAGTTATCCGGAAGACAACCGGAGTTACCGACATTGCTTGCAGGGTAAGCAAGCTGAAGTTGCAGTGGACTGGCCATGTTTGTCGAAGGACCGATGGCCGGTGGAGCAGACGATTCCTGGAGTGGAGACCGCGTATTGGCAAGCGTAATGTGGGACGCCCCCCAGCTAGATGGACCGACGACTTTAAAAGGTGGCTGGGACAGACTGGATGCGGAAGGCGGAGGACAGGGTGTTGTGGCGCAGCCTGGGAGATGCCTAAAAAAACTCATCAAATTAACTTCTTTTGCATTTTATCATGTTTAGTATCGATGCCCATCAAGTCTGTGGAGTTTCGCTAGCTAATTTAATTTGATCCTATATTCTTGCTCATGGGGCCTGCCATCCAGTCTTACCAAAGGATCCCGTATTACCCACTTACTGGGTTGTGGAGGTCAGATAGTCAGTCGCTCCATGTAAAATACTGGTATTCAGCCGCATCCGGTTAGACTGGAAGCCGACCCCAACATAGTTTAGAAAAGGCTAGGCATTGATTTGATTCTTGCTTATGGTATGTCAGATTTTAAACCTATCCTCAACGAATCCTCGTGGAAATAAATACCTATTTAAACGACAATTTGTATGCTTAGTTTATAATTGTTTGCATCGTTTGACATCATCATAACCTGTTCAGTCCAAGCTCTGTGCTACTAACATTAATTCTATGTGAGAAAAATAAACAATCTTGTATCTATTTACCTACACACCGTGGCATTTTCATCGTCTTAAAACGGCAGCCCATTTCAGGTATCACCTTCCTCAAAAATTGGGCTATCAAATGCAAAAAGAATTTTTCAAATCAGACTGCTAGCTCTAGAGATAATCGCGGGATCGGGTGGAATCGTGCGGGTTAGTACGAGTAGATGTCACATGTAGGCGAATTTTTGGTTCTAGGACATGCCGTATTAGACGTCAATCCGGTTTCCTCACGATGTTTTCCTTCACCGTTTTGAGAGCTGAGTAAAGTCTGCCTGGGTTCGAACCCACGACCTACAACTCGTAAGTTGGAGTCCATATTATACCACTGGGCCACCACTTCTCTCACCTGCTCTGCCCTGACCTTCACTGCTCGACCCATGCGGTTGTTATTAACCCACGAGCCCCTAGCAAAGAAATACTTCCCATTTCATATAATTCAATCACAGTCTGAATCTTGAGAGTTCTGTAATTGACTATAATAAAGACCTAATAAAAATAAAATAAAACGGGGAAAAAATAAAATATCTTGTTATACTGTAGAACAAAACAAAAATTTACCGGCCAAGTGAGAGTCGGACTCGCACACCAAGGGTTTCGTACCGTATTAAGATCGAGCAACAGCAGACGCCAAAAAAAACACGTTTCTTGTAAGGGAATCCGTTTTAATTATTAACTTTATTGCATTTTTATGATTTGTTGTTATAGCGGGATTAGAAATAAAAAAAGAAATAAAATTTCAACTGTCTACCTATTAGGGAGCTCGCCTACGAGCGATAATAGCTGAGCGATTATTTTGTCGCCGAATATAAGACGTTCAGAGAATCAGAGTTCAATACTGAAACGCCCACGTGCTACAAAAAATCGCTCATAAACGCAAAGCCAAAAACTCGCTGCGATTATCGGAGGCACAAAAAGTATTACGTGGGCGACCTCCCTTACGGTTCATGAGATACAGCCCGCTGACAGATATACGGACTGGAGCGGACAGCGGAGGCTTAGTAATAGGGTTCAGTTTGGCGCCCTTCAGGTCAGGGCCTCAAGTCTGCTATTACTATAGTGTCAGAATGGTCGATCATTGATTTCATAATTGTTGAGTTTGACAAGTTTGGTAATCTACTATTATAATGGCGTCATTATGACTTTCCAATGGTCGGCCACTGACACTACATTGAAAGAAATTGCATATATTGGTAATCTCGTATATAATGACAAATGAATGACATTTCTACTAATGGGTTTTATAATAATGGCAATACGACAATGCCATTATAATAACACAATTATATTACGAGAACATTGACCGACCAATGATCGACCATTATGAATTTACCAGATTACGAACTTTTAGCAAAATGACAATGGCATGACAATGGGATCGTGTTGGAATGACTGAATTTATAAAAATAGCAGACTTGGGCCCCACGTACGGATCCCTAAAACTATTGAATCATCACATAACTACATAATTGTCTTCGCCGTTTTTTGGCTAAGATAATTGTGGATCATTAGCAGGTAGTTCCTACGGTGTTATATAGTGATTTATAGGAGAAAGGTTAATTCAATTTAAATGTCAGGATTGCTTCAACCAACCTTCTATAAAATTCTATGGTAGATCAGTAATAGATATTTGTGTAATTACTAATGAGAAGAAGAACTGTGACTGCCTCGTTGGTATTGTGATTGTAAACACTACTGGGGGCCGATCGCGCTAATTTTGAACGTTAATACCAAAACTAAACCATAAACGTTACGTTTAGACACATTTCGTATCGCGCTAATCATTTCAACGGAAACGATTTAGCTTTACTTTGGAAGTTACGCTGGAGGAACGATCGATCGAACTTTCAGTATTGGGTAACGTCAACGATTTTGTCGCTCAGGAATAATAGCGCGATACCGTTTCTTAATAATAATTAAATTACGTAATTACGTCGAGAAATAGCACGATCGGCCCCCTGTTGAGCATGAGGTCCTGGGTTCGATTCCCAGGTCGGGCAAAATGTTATCGGGTTTTTCTATCTGGAATTTCTCAGTAGCAGCCCTGTTGTGCCCGATAGCAAAAGGCCCCAAATGACATGGGACTGAAACAAAACTGCCTAAAGACGTCTACTGCTGGACATAGGCCTCCCCGAAGCACCGCCAGTTCGACCGGTTCTGTGCTTCCCGCATCTAGCGGATACCTGCGGCCCTAGACAAAATCAAACTGGTTGCTGTTGTAGGTATAATTTATTATTTGTATGACATTGATTTTACATTCTGTGATTACCTTCACTCACACACAGACTTATTTTTTTTTTAGGAAAACATATACTTTACGTTGTTGTAAATATTTGAGCACCATGTATCTATCTCATAATTAAATGATCCGTCTTTGCTTCATTTTTTTTTACATTTTGTGGTATAGTAATCACACTAATATTATATAGGCGAAAGTTTGTGTGTGTGTGTGTGTGTGTGTGTGTGTGTTTGTTACTTCTTCACGCTCTAACGGCTGGACCAATTTTGATAAAATTTTGTATGGAGGTAGCTGACAGCCTGGATTGAGACATAGGCTACTTTTTATCCCGATATTCCCGCGGGATCGAGACTTACGCGGGGGAAACCGCGGGGCGCAGCTAGTTTTATTATAAATGCACATAAAAATATCATAAACAAAATATTGTAAAACTAATTTTTTTTTTTAAAGAGTAACGGTGGAGTTTCTTGCCCATTCTTCTCCATACGAGACTACCTTTTGGAAGGGGCAACTAGAATCAATTATATTTTTTTGTAAATTTTGACGTTCGAAAGTGCCACTTATGTGCCTATTTGAAATAAATAATTTGACTTTGACTTCACAAGGTCATCGGTCCACCGTGTAGGAGGCCTTCCAACGCTACGTCTTCCAGGTGATGATGATGAAACATAACTGGAGAAATGTGGGTGTACTATAGGTACACCTCTGCCTAACCCTTCGGGGCAAAAGGGCGTGATGTTATGTAAGAACAATTATTCAGTATGCTTGTATTCACATAAATTAACAAAATGTATGGGACGAAATTTTTATCGCAATTTTTCTGTTGATCTCAAGGTAAAAAGTTGTACTTAATGATTAGTTCAATGACTTCTTAAGAGGTTAGAAGAGGCTCCCTATTTTTATGTTATTCTGCATGAGTATTCTGAAACAGTCACACATACAAGCAAAATGAAACTTTAGTATATGATTTATTGGATCTTTTTCTTTTCATGTTGAAGACAGTTGCGTAATTGTAATATTTTCTCTCGATACATTTTTTATTCGAAAATCATGTCTTTTAAAAAAAAAAATATTCACTGCAAGAAAATATATTTTACCCACCCACAAGATATTTTTTCTCCAGAACAATTATTACTTTAGTTATAAACGAAATAAGAATTGAGACTTACGCTATTTAGTTTCGTGCTCGAACACGATCTAAGAGCGCACGCGATATTCAACTTTATTACTGATGAGTTAGCGTTTAGCTCATAACGGAGTGGCGGGGAGCTGAGGGCGGAGTTTGCGTGGAAATTTGAGTTGCTATGGCACTGGAACAACGTTTGTCAGGTCAACTTGTATTATATAAAATAGAATTGAAGAGCTTGTGGCTAAAGTAATATTTGCCGCACGGGTTGGCATGGATGGGTGACCCTCTTCACATACCGACACTCCTCCGTGCCTCGGAAAGCACGCTAAGCCGTTGTTCCCGGCTGTCATTCGTAGATCTTCGACAGTCGTTTAGGAGTCGTCAGAAGCCCGAAAGTCTGACAACCAGACCTACCAATGGGTATTACTCAGTTACTGGGTTGTGGAGATCAGATAGGCAGTCGCTCCATGTCAAATACTGGTATTCAGCTGCATAGGGTTAGACTGGAAGCCGACCCCAATATAGTTGGGAAAAGGCTAGGCAGATTGCAGATTGATATGGAAGGTGTGCAGCAACAAAGTCAATTTCTATTATATTCTCCACAGCAACACTTCTCTCCGAAGCGATAATCCGTAGTACGAGTATACGAGTAGTATCGGCCAAATGTTCGGCAGCTTCTTGACTTCCGAAGTTTCCTTTTTTGACATTCGAGTCCATAGCCGACTTCAAGTCACATTTTTGACTTTGACGTATCTCTTTGAGTGTCGTTTTTTCTTTTCTTTAGCCGTAGTCATCAACATTGTCAAAGGTTTAACTTTGAGGTTTTGAATACTAGGCTTTTGGCTACTTTTTTTCTTATTTTTATTCCTGGATATTATTTACATAATTTAAAAGCGTAATAGTCTTAAAATATGTCCAAGTATATTTTTAGCTACTTTGTGTGTATTTAGTAATTTTTTTTTTGTTAGTAAAGTGTCTTGTTTGCACAGAATAAACAATATTTATATCTTTTTTCTTTCTTTCGCCTTAGTCAGCCATAGTCCGCCGTAGTCAGGAAACAGCCGATACTTCGGATTTATCTGCGGTGTAGACTCAGTAGAGCAGTTTAGGTACATAGTTTACTCAATGACGAACCATCTTAAGCAACTCACAGATAAAGGTTACGGCAGTGGCCGGTTGGTTAAAACAGCCTACTTCCCGTAATAGATTACCAATGATTTTGGTAGCAAACATTGCGCAAACGTTTGTTGGTTCACGTGACTAGAGTGTTGGTTTGGTGAGTCTGACAGCTCAATTGTTGGCGTGAATTACCGAAAGACAAAATTGCCTAGTGAATGAAAAAGAGTAATGACGGCTATTATTTTATTAATTAAACTAACTATACTCCGTTGGCTTAGGTAGTTAAATAAAGGTAGGTAAACAAAAAAACCACGTGACCAGAGAGCTGTCAAGTAACCGACTAAACGTAATACCTGGCACTTCAGTTGTCATGCTACGTCACCGTTGTACTCTTCAATTTAGCAACGTTTTATTTCATTGACGTTTAAAGGGCCTGTCTTTTTGAGTTCTTTACAATAGACAGATTACAAAATAGTATAGTATTGTTATAAATCTAACAAAATAATTGTGTTCAAGCAGTTACATCTACGAAGAGTAGTTTAAGAATATATGATAAAGTCTATCATACAGTATTATGTATAAAAGAGAAAACTATTGTAAAATCAAAAATAAATTTAATTAGGATAGAAGTTACAACATATTTTTAAACAAGAAGTGTCATCTTTAAAAACCCATTTTATATGATTTGTTTACCTTTATTGAACTGCCTAAACCGATGGAATATAGCTCGCATTGACTGCTTCTACACTGTGATACGGGAGCGGTGCGCATCCCTGGTTAGTAGGGTGCGGGGCAGCACCAACAGCATCCTGTCTATGCTAGCAAGCTGGCTAGATTGTGCGTTTGTGAGCCACTGCTGCAAGGTATCGGCTGGGCCTGTCACCTTGCAGCAGTGATGTCACAAATTGTTACTGTGGTAATGTTTCACTAACATAGTTTGTCAGTATTTTGTTACTAACACTATCAGTATTGTTCCTTGAATACATAATCTGCCTATAATGTTGCCACTGCTGGGACACAGGCCTCCTCTTTCTGTGAGAGGGAATGGGCCGTAATCTACCACGCGGGCCCAGTGCTGGTTGGTGGATGTCACATGTCTTCGAATTTTTAGTTCTAGGACATGCCGGTTTCCTCACGATGTTTTCCTTCACCGTTTTCAGAGCAGTGGTGATGAAATAATTTACACAAAGTAAAGGGCCTGTCTGGGTTCGAACCTACGACCTACTACTCGTAAGTCGAGGCCGTTAACCACTGGGCCACCACTGCTACATTGTTCCTTGAATGAATTGATTAAATTATTTTTTTTTTTTTTATTAATTCTTCCAGTAATGGAAAGCTACAGTATTGCCGAGTGTCATAGTCGTGGATCGCTAGTGTTGCGTATAAAGGGTGCTAATTTTTTTTGTCGATAAATAATATCGTGAGAACTTTTAAATATTGTAAAACAGTTACATAATAAGTTAAAGGCATTGCGTTTTATAACCATAGGGCATTATGTGGTAATGCAAACTTTCTCTCCTCGTCTTTAAAAACTTGTTTTTTATTTTATTTTTTATTGTTGTTGTAAAGTGGACCGTGGTATATGATTTTGACATAAAGCTGGTATTTAAATAAGTTATAATTAAGTAAAGTAATTTATTAATGAGGTTTTCTTGGAACAAATTAAGCAATTAATTCTTTACATAATCCCTCTGGTGTGGTGGTTTCCGTGTGGTGTCGGACGAACACACACAATCCTATTTCTTCCCGTGGGTGTCGTAAAAGGCGACTACGGGATTTACTAGAGAATGGGCAGCAGCGTTCTCTATGCATTTTAACACCATACTGCGACCGCCAACCCGCCTGCCAAGCGTGGCGATTATGGAAAACGCCGCTCCCGCCCTTTGGGGCAGGCCTATGTACAGCAGAGGGTGTGTTTTGGCTGAAATGATGAATGTTATTTTTAACCGACTTCCAAAAAAGGAGGAGGTTCTCAATTCGGCAGTATGGTTTTTTTTTGTATGTTACGAGATTACTCCGTTAATTATGGACCGATTTTGAAAATTCTTTTTTTGTTTGAAACGTTATACTCCCGAGGTGGTCCCATTGCCACCAAATCAGAATCAGATGAGGGGATCCCATGGAAATCGAGGGAAACTCTCAAATTTTATAGACAAACCTATAGCGATTTGGGTATTTTTTATAGTAACTCTTGCATTTGCTCTCATAAGTTGGTGGCAAAAAACTCAAATACAGATCCAAAGACACCGACTTCCGAAATTCAAGTTATTTTAAACTTTGTAACGTTTTTAAGGGGATGTGATTACAAATGAACAAGAAAGTACGAATGTATGAACGTAAATAAAGCAAAATGAGTATGTTTATGGAGCGTAGCAGGTGGCGTTCTATAGTTTCTGCCTATCCCCATGGGAAGAAGGCGTTAGTTTTTTTATGTATGTATGAACTAGAAATGAATTTATTTCTGTAAGTAGGTTTGTACAAACATTTACACGTCAATCATATTTTAATAACTAGATGATCCCTTTAGGGGATGGTTATTCCATACTTAATATTTTATATCAATGTATCGAAATAATAGATATCGATAATTAAACCAAAAATAGCAATGTATCGATATATCGATATTTTTTCTACAAGCCTATCAGGCCTAACTTCTATGCAGTCTTAAGGTGGATGCGCTAAGGTAGCCCGTGAAATTCAAATTTTATTACGTTTTTTGCAATTTGCAGGTCAGTAACAGGTTGCATGTTGATCTAAATATGATTCGCGCCCGTAACAAATATGGCTTTACAGAATTGTAATCATTAGAATCAGCATTACAACTCTCTAAGTTCATAAAATCCTACTGAATGATTATTTCAGAAATAGTCATTCAATAGGATTTTACGAAGAGAGTTAGTTGTATTGCCGATTCTAATGGTTATAATTCTGTAAAGCCATATTTGTTACGGACGCGAATCATATTTAGATCAACATACAACCTGTTACTGACCTGCAAATTGCAAAAAACGTAATAAAATTTGAATTTCGCGGGCTACCTTAGCGTAACCCCCTTAAACAACATTCTTATTCCATATGGGCATGTATTTTTGTTACCTAATGACGTAGATCTGGTCATAAATTTTAAACGCATCGTTTGTTTTGTGGTTTAACGAAACAATATATTGACGTATTTCTTTAGTTTGCGGATTGAATAATTAATAGATTAAAAAAACTTGATGATATGTGATGTACATACGCCAGCAGGTCAAGCTACCCTAAACTGTCAAATTTTCTCAATCAACTTTGAACCTTATGCTTTAACGATAAAGTTGAAAATCTTTTAAATAAATTTGACAGATTGTAGCTTGGTGTGTCTGTACATTTTCCTCCAAATTTTTTTTGATGAGGATAAATTCTGAATGGTTTTGCCTTATACAAGACAGCTACCACTGTTTTCTTGAATTTCAGTTTAATCAAAAAAAAATGAGATAAATTAAAATAATAATAATAAAAATGTTTATTTGCACCTTCAAAATTAACTTATAGAAACTACTACGTAATTTCACCAATGAAACTGAACGCGATCAGCACATCTAAACAGAGTTCAAGAGCTGTCAGTGTCAATATTCCAAAGAAAATAATGACTCTGACAGCTCTTAAACGTGGTATAAGTGCTGATCGCGTTCAGTTTCATTAGCGAAATTGGCACTTAAATAAAAAAAAAAAAAACAAAATTACAAAAAAAAAAAAACTTGTAATATAGGTAGCCCACCCTCATTTGCTTGCACATATTATTCATTATACATTAGAGCCAAAAAGCTTAATAAAATAACATCCTGTCAATCTACTAAAAGGCAAAAGCCTCTTTTCATACAGAGGAGGTAGGAATAATGCACATGGGACACATGATATTCATGAAAATATAAATAAACACAACGCAAAGAAAAAAATACAAACACGAAAGAACAAGTTGGGGATAATATGCGTCACATCCACGCAAAACGGCCATCGCTCAGCATAATGCTGCGACCCTGAGCGAGACAGAGCTCCAGCGCTGGTTTTCAGTGACATCAACGCCGGTTGATAATGATATATCTCCGAAACTCATCATCTCCATAGCCTTTTCCCAACTATGTTGGGGTCGGCTTCCAGTCTAACCGGATCCAGCTGAATACCAGTATTTTACATGGAGCGACTGCCTATCTGACCTCCACAACCCAGTTACTGGGTAACACGATATCCCTTGGTAAGACTGGTTGTCAGATATCTCCGAAACTATTCAGCTTAAAATTTTGTAAAAAAATACAGAAAATAGTTCTTTACTTATAATATAGATTACAGGAAAACCTCTAAATCTATCAATATTGTGCGTAAAAACTTACATTTGCAGTTGGAATGTATGGGAGAACATGTTTTTCAACTACGATCTAAAGTTTGTTCTTGGGATAAATTATCTTGGGGAAAAAATATGGTAGATAACATATTCAATGTACGAAACCCTCACCACGCGAGTTCAACTCGCTCTCGTTTCTATGTCAATCCCTCTAGCGTTTTCCCAACTATGTTTGGGTCGGTTTCCAGTCTCACCGGACGCTGCTGGATACCAGTATTTTACACGGAGCGACTGCCTATCTGACCTCCACAACCCAGTTACTGAGTAAGATAAGTAATACGTAAAATAAGTAATACCACGCAGTAAGATTGGTTATCAGACTTTCGGGCTTCTGACTACCCGGTATGACTGTCAAATATCTACGAATGACAGCCGGGACCAACAAGTTAACGTGTTTTCCGAGGTGATATAAATGATGGCATTTATATCACCTCGGAAAACACGTTAAGTTAACTAAACAATTGTCTGTATGAAACCTACATTCTATTTGTCCTGTTTGTTTGTGTCGTTTTTAGGGTTCCGTACCCAAAGGGTAAAACGGGAACCCTATTACTAAGGCTCCGCCGTCTGTTTGTCTGTCCGTCTGTCACCAGGCTGTATCTCATGATCCGTGATAGCTAGACAGTTGAAATTTTCACAGATGATGTATTTCTGTTGCCGCTATAGCAACAAATACTAAAAACCAGAATAACATAAATATTTAAGGGGGCTCCCATACAACAAACGTGATTTTTTGGTAGTTTTTGCTCGATATTGATAACGGTAACAGGTAGACACTTGAAGTATTCACAGAATATTTAGTTATATATTCACTTTAAAAATCAATAGTTAAATTAAAATAAAACAAATATTTAATGGGGGCTCCCATACAACAAACGTGATTTTTTGCCGTTTCTATAGATAATGGTACGGAACCCTTCGTGCGCGAGTCCGACTCGCACTTGGCCGGTTTTTTTGTTGTTGTGTTTGTTTTTTTGTGTTGTTTGTTTGTTGCTCTATTTGAAATAAGATTAGTTTAAATAAACTTCTTTACTGTCCGTTCAACCGATTATGACTTCTATTCCGTGGGTACAAGGATGGCATTAAAAGCAAAAACGTGGTTACAATACCAAATGTTTATTACAGCTGCCATTTGTTATGTTGCTAACGCAATAGATGTCAGAATCGGTTGAACGAACTTTAAGACGCAGATATATGCCTGTGACCTTGAGTGGTTAGCTTGCGTGTTCTGTACTGAGCTCGCGCAACGCGTCGTACGTTCAGCCAGTAATAGGACTCGCCCATCAAGGAGCGCTGTCCCCAATTTGACGCATTGTTAATTTATTATACACAAAACAAAAGGTATTTTAATAAAACGCGTATACTAAAAGATCAATAATTAAATTATCTTTAAATTGGTGCAGGTTTCAGAAAAATACGCTTGGTAGATTTTGCGCCATTCTCGGTTTTTTATCCGCGTTAGACATAACTTTACAAATTAATTTCACTATGTAATATAAACATAATCTAAAATATTCGTATATTAAGTTATTGAGAAAATGCTCTAATTTAACATATATTTTTTTCAAATCATTAACACTACTCGTTTAGACGTGATCTTCAGTATAAAATCATTAAAATTCGGTTATCGTCGCCTTAAAAGACTGTAAAAGGTTCTAATCTTATTTGAAATGGAGTACAGGTATACAAACAAAAAAAAAATACTATCTACTTTTTATGGAAATTTTTGTTTGTGTGTGAACTAAAACTCAAGCAATAGGTACTCTTAAATTAATACACGTTTCACCTTCTGCATTAAACATAAGTGTTAAATCAAACAAATCATGACTTGAATAGCTAGGGTTTACCTTTAAACGTATTAACAGGAAAATTAACGTAAATATTATTATTTATGGCAGCATGATTTTTATTAGCACATTAATTTGTAATCGTGTGTTTATTTAAAAATAGTTCAATACATCTTCTGAGAAGTGTTTATAGAGGTCACTAGAACAAAAACAAACTACATATTTTTAACGGATGTAAAAAAACTCTGGTGAATCCGCAGCTGTAGCCCGGGAAATTCAAATTTCCTTACGGTTTTTTGCAATTTGCAATTCGCGACTAGAACAGAAAAAATAATAATTAGAATCATTAATACATCTCTCCAAGTTAGATTTGTTCCATTGGAAGACTTTTTCGTGAAATCATGACATTGGGGAACAAATCTAACTTAGACAGATGTAATAATGACTTTCTCTCTCTCCCAAAAAGGGGTAACACAATACCACTTGGTGAGACTGGTAGTCAGACTCTCGGCCTTCTGACGACCCGTAAACGACTGCCAAAGATCCAGGAATGACAACCGGGATCAACGGCTTAACTTGCTTTCCGAGGTAAGCAGACGTCTTGGTATGTAAAGATGGTCAGCCATTCACGGTCCAACCGCTGCAAGCGTAGCTTAACTTGGTGGCCAAGTCTGCTAACGCAGTTGTGTCAGAATGGCCGATCATTGGCACCGTATTGTAGAGTTTGACAGTTTTGCTAATCTCCTAATTGAAAGGGGTCTTTATTATTTTCCAATGACGTGCCACTGACACTCCATTGGAAAAATTGTGTGTATTTGGTAATCTCGTACTGACAAGCTCCTATTATTTTGACTTCCCGATGGACCACTGTCACGCCATTATGAATTTAGGAGGTTACAAACTATTGGCACAATGGTCATGGCGTTGCCTTGGTATGGTCGTCATAATGACCAATCATTGAAAATAGCAGACTTGGCCCCCAGATCGATTGACCCCTGTTATTACTTAACCACGAGCCCCATTAAATATCTGCTAGTCTCCCACACACAAAATCACAAAACATTAAAACTTTAGCTCATTCCCGGAAACGGTTATACCAGCATACAAAATCATGTCCTTGGTCCTCCATTAGTATGCTCACAGCGAGTCGCGGCGAACCAAATGTTCTCACTGCTATCATAAATCTATGCACAACTAAAATTCAGGACGTACGGCTCATGCCTGGGAAAATACTGGTTTGATATCCTCATTCCTGTGTTGTTTTTATCAATTTAAAAAAAACTACCGACTTAAAAAATAACTACAAAGACTGTCTTTGGATCTGTACTTTAGTTTTTTTGCCACCGACTTCCGAAATTAAAGTTGTTTTTCACTTCGTAGTGTTTTTTTTTTGGAAGTTGATTGTTTTTTTTTGTAATAAGTTTAATATCTTTCACTTTTTAGTGGGTCAGTTTGTAATTTATCTAAGTAATTTAGCCTTATGTCAAATGCTTATCACTTTTTACAAAATATTGGTCCGCTAATTATTGAGGAGTTCTCCTGGTAAGGACCAGGAGAACTGATGGTGACTTCACCATATGAATTGTGACGAGCATAAATTGCTTAGCAAATATAAATTAAAGTCTGTCGAATCACAACCGTGAAATACTTATTACTAAGTAGTTCCGGTGGTCATCTGAGGTCCTCATCATCAGTTCCACTTCACCAAATGGTGCTTTCCGAGAGTAAATGCACGAGTTACTATAAAAAATACTCAAATATCTATAGGTATGCCTATAAAATTTGAGGATTTCCCTCGATTTCCATGGGATCCCGTCATCAGATTCTGATTTGGTGGCAATGGGACCACCTCGGGAGCATACCCTTCCAAACAAAAAAAGAATTTTCAAAATCCGTCCACAAATGACGGAGTAATCGGTGAACATACGTAAAAAAAAAAAAAAAACTTTTAGCCCAACATATAACCTCCTCCTTTTTGGAAGTCGGTTAAAAAAACTTCTACGTTAGTAATTAAGATAATTCTATCCATATGCTAAAAAAAGTCATGCATAATGTACACAGCGGCAGTACTGTCCGACGACGCTTCGCCACAGCTGCACCATTCCATGGGAAATGGCACAGCAGCGACTCAGGTACGGCTAGTCCAGCCTGCTCGAAATTAGAGACAGGATACTGTTGTTGCCGCCCCACACCCCATGCACCACAGACGCACAGCGCTTACGCATTGTGGCTAGGCTTGTAGAAAAAATATGTATCGATATATATCGATACTTTTTGTTCGATATATCGATATTTTGCGGCGATATCTATTATTTCGATATATCGATATAAAATATCCAGTATCGAAAAAAGTATCAAATACGATATATTTCCAATAGCAACACCGTTGTCCCCACTGATTAAAACCGCTAGAATTCAGAGCCGTAAAAAAGTAAACTTATTTTTATCAATGTTTTATAAGTTTAAGATTTTACATCAGAAACTGTTTCTAGTTTTGTTTTGAGTTTTGAATTTGTATAAAAAATAAACAATAATATTTCATAAAGTACTATATTTTTAGAAAATTTCACCGATGTATCGATATTTTTTTCGATATATCGAAATCGATAACAATTTTTTTTTAAATATCGATACTTTTTGGCACTTCTTGCATCCCTAATTGTGGCAAAGAAACAATCCACATACAGTGCGTCCCGCGAACATTCCTGATGCGCTGCAGTAGCGGGGCAGCCTCAACAGCACCCTGAACGCATTGTTGTATTGCACGCGGAGGGCACTGAACTACTTTTGAGTATATCTAGCCCACAGGCTGCTCATGTAAAACGTAGTGCAGTTGGTACGCTCTGAAAAGTTTTTTTTTTATCCTTATTGGTTTTTGTTATGAAAACTAAATAATGTCTTTGTTTACGTCTCACTCCAGGGGGCCGATCGCGCTAATTTTGAACGTTAATACCACAACCAAAAACGTTACGTTAGACACATTTCGTATCGCGCTAATCATTTCAACGGAAACGATTTAGCTTTACTTTGGAAGTTACGTTAGAGGAACGATCGATCGAACAATACTCTCACAAAAAATAGCGCGATACCGTGTCTTACATCAGCTAAACCAAAACCAAAAACGTTCCGTTTGAACGGTAATAACGTTGAGAAATAGCGCGATCGGCCCCCAGGTAAGCAAGAATTTCAGCGTAAATCTTTGGTTTTATTTCACTACTTATATTATTATCTTTGAAACCGGATCGCACATGTAAATTAAATTAATAAACTTGTCTTTATTGTTATGCGTTCGTTTGTGTGCGAATTTCTCGGAAACTGCTGTGTTGTTTTGTTTTGGTTGATATACAAGTTTTTTTTTATTGAATTTGTGACAGAATCACAAACTATTATAAATATTTATTATCATTATAATTAATACGTAAACGGAAACCTTGTACCCCGTTTTTACGAAAATTACGCGGGCGGAGGAGTATGAAATTTAGCACAGTATAAGTTTATTTGGAGGAGTGCAGAAGCCTAATATTTTTATAGAAATAAGTTAAATTAATAAAAAAAAATACACACTACCGCGTTTGCCACACAAACACACATAGTAGAAACTTGAAAACAGATAGGTGACAGAAGTGACAGCTTGAGCATGGAATTAGTAAGTACTATATAATGTATTATGATCTGTTTAAATTTATGTATCTGTTTGTATATGAGTCTTGTTACTGGAATTAAACTAATTTTATTTATTGACACATACATACATACATAAACTCACGCCTTCTTCCCATGGGGGTAGGCAGAAACTATAGAACGCCACCTGCTACGCTCCTTACATACTCCTTTTGCTTCGCCTACGTTCATACATCAGGGTCTGCTATTTTTATAAATTCAGTCATTCCAACACGATCCCATTGTCATTTTGCTAAAAGTTCGTAATCTGGTAAATTCATAATGGTCGATCATTTTCTTTGCAATTTCTTTCAATGTAGTGTCAGTGGCCGACCATTGGAAAGTCATAATGACGCCATTATAATAGTAGATTACCAAACCTGTCAAAATCAACAATTATGAAATCAATGATCGACCATTCTGACACTATTGTAATAGCAGACTTGAGGCCCTGGTCATACCCGCACGCCGGTTGCGAGTACTGTTGTACTGTTTATTGATTAAATAAATAATTTAATAAATTCTGTTGTATAACTAAAATAACTATTTCGTAGCACTGCAATAGTTTCGTTATAAAAACCTGATTTATGTATAACAATAAAGTTTTTTCAATTGCTTGTATGCTTAATAGAATTTTTTAGACAGGCAATTATTTTAACAATTACGTTTTGTGACAGAGCTGTAGTCAGCATGTTTACGAAATATTGAAATGTAATCTACTTACAAGAATATTATAAAGTACCTGCTAGCTGCTGGCCCCAGCTTCGCCCGCGTGTCTTTTTCTAAAATAAAAGTAGCCTAAATTACTCCTTATAACCTCAGCTATCTGCATGTGAAAAAAATCTGTTAATAAAAGTCCATAGTTTCAAAAAATATGCATTTAAAGAACAAAAATGTTTTTGAAACATAATCTACTATATTTTTTCATTTTTCGCCATCTCGTATATTTGTGGCGGCATTTACATCGCCACATGCGAACTACGCGTCACACTGACTTCACGAGAAATCCTGCATCGCGCAAGCAAAGTTTACCGCGCGACTAGCATTATATACAACGTCTTGACATTAATCGATGGCCAGTTGTCCACTAGACACAACACCCGTCTGGTCGGAGGATCCTCCCTTTTCTATGGAGGATGAGTGAACTTTACAGCCTGTTCCTCATGCTTCTATACAGGGTGGAAGGTACATCGATGCGCATCCTGTTACCATGGATTCAGTACATCATTCTTGGACGCCCTGCGTTAAAATATTTCGTCGGTTATTAAAAAAAAAAACGCTGTTTCATACATTTTGACCGAGTAGGTATTGCACTTCTGTAGGAAACAGCAGTTTTTTTAAAAATTACTGACGAGAAATTTCAACGCACGGGGGTCAAGTACGATGTACTGAATCCATGGTAACAGGGTTCGCGTCGACGTCTCTGCCACCCTGTATATTTTTACAGACAACGGCTTCGAAAATATTCTATTCTATATAAAATTAGTTGGCAACCCTAGTCAAGTCATTAGTATCTACCAACAAAACTAATATCCTTTTCTAAACATTTATAGACTTAGATAAAAAAATAATTGACCACGTACTCTTAAAGGCCTTGACACGATTTTTCCTTATTATATTGTTATCTTGCATCATTTAAGTTTACCAATATCAATTTACCTAGCCTTTTCTCAACTTTGTTGGGGTTAGCTTCCAGTCTAACCGGATGCAGCTGAGTACTAGAATTTTACATGGAGCGACTGCCTATCTGACCTCTGATAACACGATACCCTTTCGCGACTATAACAGATATTTATTTACAGAATTGTTATCATAAATACATCGCTCTAAGTTGGTTTTGTTCCCCAATGGCATGATTTCATGAAAAAGTCATTCAAAGTCAAAGATTTATTTGCTGATAAATATGGTTATAAAAGTTCTTACATTGGTAGTATTACAGTAGCTTAACATATTTAATCATAACATAATGACATGCAAAATTATGGTAGAAGTAGGTACAATTAGGTTATTTTAATTTAAACTGAAGGAATTATTTTAAAGTATAGAAGGAATTCTCAAATAACCAACTGCGTAAAGCCCTTCTAAAGCGGACCATTGGAAGTTCTTTCATTTGGTTAGGAATCTTGTTATAGATCAGGGGGCGGATCGCGCTAATTTTGAACGTCAATACCACAACCAAAACGTTACGTTAGACACATTTCGTATCCCGCTAATCATTTCAACGGAAACGATTTAGCTTTACTTTGGAAGTTACGTTGGAGGAACGATCGATCGAACAATACTCTTACAAAAAGAAGCGCGATACCGTTTCTTACACCAGCTAAACCAAAACTAAACTAAAACCAAAAACGTTCCATTCGAACGGTAATTACGTTGAGAAATAGCGCGATCGGCCCCCTGAATACTCATAGGGTAGCAACTTCGCCCATTTCGCCCAATCAATAGAACAAATCTTACTTAGAGAGATGTATTAATGATTATAATTCTGTAAATACATATCTGTTATAGTTGCGAATCATATTTTGATCAAGATACAACCTGACTGCAAAAAACGTAAGCAATTTTGAATCTTGCGGGCTACAGCTGCGGAAGTCGTTGGATTGAACAAATCTAACTTATAATCCATAGGTTTAGGTAGTTAAATAAAGGTAAACAAATCATAAACGGAGTTTTTATAGATGACACTTTCTTGTTTAAAAATACGTTGTAACTTCATAACCTAATTAAATTTTTTAGATTTTTACGATTGTTTCCTCTTTTATTAATAAGTACTATAAGTTAAACTTTATCATATATTATTTAGCTACTCTTCGTAGATGTACCTGCTTGAACACAATTTTTTTGTTAGATTTATAACAATACTATAATATTTTGTAATCTGTCTATTGTAAAGAGCCCAAAAAGACAGGTCCTCAAAACGTCAACGAAATAAAACGTTGCTAAATTGAAGAGTACAACTGTGACGTAGCATGCCAACTGAAGTGACAGGTATTACGTTTAGTCGGTTACTTGACAGCTCTCTCGTCACGTGGTTTTTTGGTTTACCTTTATTTAACTACCTAAACAACGGAGTATAGACTTATAGAGAGATGTATTAAAGATTATAATTCTGTAAATACATGTCTGTTATAGTCGCGAATCATATTTTGATCAAGATACAACTGGACACTGACCTGCAAATTACTACAGCTGCGGATTCACCTTAGACAACGTTATGGTAACCTCCTTACCATAACAAACGAACCAGCATTATTGCTTCTTATAGCAAGAAACGCTTGCGTTCGATATCTTCATGAACTTTAAGGTCCTTCCTTGTACATATTGACCCTTCCGTGTATCTATATTCTTGAAGTGGCTATGTTTGTGAAGAACAATCCAAATCGTTTTGAACGTGTGGCCCATGTATACCCAAGAAACAGACGTGACAATTCAAAATTAAATAATGTACCGTGTCAAACCGCTATGATGCGCAAAAGTATTTATTGCATGGCCCCAGTTGTTTATAATAAATTGCCAAGTGCATGGAAAGACTTGAAAACGTTGCAATTCAAAAGTACACTTCGTAAATTGTTAATACATAAAGCATATTACAGTGTAACTGAGTTTTTAACGGACAATTTTTATCAGACCACCTCGAACTTTTAATTAATTAATTATCGTTTTGCGTATGGAATATTTATGGTGTGTTGTCTATGACCTGGAATTTTGATGTTTGTTTGTTTATTTATCTTCGGACCACGATTTGTATTTCTTGTATATACCTACTGTTACTGACAATTTTTTTTTTTTTTTTTTTTTTAATGAATATTTGAATTTTAATAATTTTATTTAATGAGAATGACATAACTAATTTAATGTTCCAACAAGAGTTTAAATTTTAACAATTTTAAATAGGTAATGATAATGTTTGCATGCCGAATGGTGAAATATGGCAGAACTCTGATGAAAACCTACTACCTACTTATGTATAACCCATATTTGCAAATAAATGCTATTCTATTCTATTCTTGGTTACGTAATGCTATAGGTTTTTTGTTTGTTTTATTGCTTAAATTCGGTTGCATATCTGGTTTGACATTACGTGTCAGTAATTTTAGCGCGCTGAGATTTTTTCGCGATTTTAAGTCTGCATTCCGAATTAGGCCTTAATCGCTCACAGCGCTCACGTCAATAATTTGCGTTCAGATTTAGTTATAACAATTATGACAGCTGAGAGCTGTCAACAATTCGGAACGCTCGTGAACGCGCTCACGGTCTGATTACAGTATTTCTTTGTGTATATGTTACGGCTAATACCCGAAGTGCGGCTACACCTAGTTTTAGCCGGTTAGAATTAGGTGTAGCCACTTACTCTTGGTTAAGCCTAGTACGAGCCGATTGTTTTCGGGTAAAATCATTTGGGTTAGGTTAGGTTAGAACAGTAACCATTAACAAGCGAAGGCGAGCGAGCGAAGCGAGTGTGCCGCGGCAGCGGCCTCCGAGCGCCAGATCCCCTCTATTGTTGGTAAAATCTATATTCATTTTACTTAGTAAATTAATAATTCTAACCGGCTAAAACTAGGTGTAGCCGCACTTCGGGTATTAGCCGTAACGTATACACCTCAAAGTTCTTCTTCTTTTTCTGGGACATGGAAGGATTATTAGAGCCGTATCGGATATGTATCCTTGAGCAAACATTGGAATAGTGGAGAGACGGGCTATGTTTATCTATGCGACGCAATTATCATTATAAATAACATGAATATTTATTCAGAAAAATTTAAATAAGTATCCCATTTCCATATAAATGAACGAATGTCAATTTGATACATATGTCCTTCGCAAGAATTTGTCCTTGAAAATATCACGAATAATGCTTGTTTATTTACACTTATTTAAAAACAAGAGCGCTCCGGCTTTGGTGTTAAAAGAAAATGACATTGAAAACAAAAGAATATCTTCTAAGAGTCGTAGCGTGATGTTAAATAGCCTATACCTTCCTCATGAATCGGGCTATCAAATGCAAAAAGAATTTCTCAAATCCGACTGCTAGCTCCAGAGATTATCCTCTACATACAAACTTACATATTACCAAATTTTCCCTCTTTATAATATTTCATACACATACATAAACTCACGCCTTCTTCCCATGGGGGTAGGCAGAAAGTATAGAACGCCGCCTGCTACGCTCCTTACATACTCCCACAGACTCTTACTCTCCCTCTCTCTCTCTCTCTGTCATACTATCCTATAATATTAGTAACAAAAATGCAGAAGTTAAATTCGTTTGTAACTTGGTTAGTATCAACGCAAGTTCGGATCAATCCCTTGTCCTAACTATGTTGGGGTCAGCTTCCAGTCTAACCAGATGCAGTTGAATACCAGTATTTTACATGGAGCGACTGCCTATCTGACCTCCGGGGAACCCTTGGTACGACTTGTTGTCAGACTTTCAAGCTTCTATATTTCTCTATTAGTACCTAATTTATATTATCGCCGATTAATTATAATATAATTCAATTATTTTCAATGTCAATCTGTCGCACAGATCAATATGTTATTTAATATTGTAATTTATTAAAATCAAACGTACTTAATTTGGTGATTAATTTATTTTTTTAAAGAAGTTAAGAAATCATCTTGAGGTGATCAATCATAATAATTATATTTAGTAACGCCATGTTTCTCACGGATTTTTTAAAAGGCTTTTATACATTTTATTTGCTAAGAAAATTGTGTTAGTTGATTTGTTAATAATATAGTTAGATAATTAGTTTAATTCATCAAGAAACAAGGTTTTTTTTTACATTTCCTCTAATTAATAGCCCTCCAGACCGAATTTCGGCAATGGCGACCAATCTCAGCGGAGACTAGCCTTCGGCGCGGGAGATAATCGAAAGGAAAATCGTGCAGGCGTGTGTGCGCAGCCACAGGTGCACTGCCTCTTCCTTCACTCTCATAGTCCGATGGGCGGCCATCCGACACGACCGGAGAGAAATCAGGCGCAGGGCCGACAGCTTGACGTGCTTTCCGAGGGTATCACATCTCCAACTTCCAAACTCTGGGATGTTACTGCCCACTACTGTTAACACCAACGGGGCAGATACCCTCGACAGTAATTTGAGGGTATCTGCCCCGTTGGCCTCGTGGTCGCATACGGGACTGCAGGGTGTGATCCCGCGTTCCATTCCCGGGTCTCTTAGCGGCCATGGCTTATTTTAATTTAATTTATGAATTGTTTTTTTTTTAATCTTTTTGTTACGGGCGATTTTGACGTTTTACATCGTTCTCACATGTATAATTTCTACGTGAATGATGTAATCAATATTTTGTAACCATATTATGTTTTTTTTAAAGTGTGTCCGTGGAGTTTCTTGCCCTTCTTCTCCATAGGTACCTACTACGCTTTGGAATGGGCAACTAGCATCATCTCTCTTACTGACCGACCCCTTGACAATTCAAAAGTGCCTTTAAGCTTTGAGTTTGAGTTTGGGTCAGGCAAAGTGTTATTGGGTTCTTCCATTAAGAATTTCCCGGAGTTTCAAGTGACATTTCACAAACGTTAACCTAATAGTGTCTCCCGTCAACGTCATTCGAGCCCCAAAGTATCTTTTTAGCTGTGTAATAAAATTACCATTAACGATATCTTTTTTCTTTTATACAGTATCTTTGACCCTGTTTGTCCCGGATATCAATTTGAAAAAAAGATCGGTATTTTTTACCTTTTATAGTTTTTGTGTATATGTTATTGAAATTATAAGGATGCGAACGAAGTGTCCAGTTTCATTGTATGCCTTTTCAAGTCAGGTAAACATAAATGAACAGACAAGAAGAAAGGAACAGAAAAATATGTACAAAAGTGATGCTTATTTTTAACAAACTTCAAAAAGGAGGAGGTTCTCAATTCGGCAGTGTGTTATTTTTTTTTGTATGCTTGTTACGCGATTACTCCGTAAACTGTGGACCGATTTTGAAACGGAATAAGCGAGACTAACGCCAGTAGCACACCTCCGCCGCGAAACCATCACAGCGAAACCGCGGTAGTTAAATTGTACTGGTTCGCCTCATGTTCCGCTACTCGAATCGGAAGCGAGTAGCGAAACATGAGGCGAACCAGGGGGTCTACTCCGAAGCGTTAAACCGAAGTATCGGCCGAATGTTCGGTCGTTTTATAACTTCCATAGTTTCCTTTTTTGACTTTGAATCCATACCCAACTTAAAGTCACATTTTTGTCTTTGGCTTATCTCTTTGACTGACGTTTTTGTTTTTTCTTTCGCCGTAGTCAGCCATAGTTAGCCGTAGTCAAGCAACGACCGAACATTCGGCCGATACTTCGGTTTAACGCTTCGGAGTAGACCCCCAGTACAATTTAACTACTGCGGTTTCGCTGCTATGGTTTCGCGGCGGGGATGTGCTACCAGCGTTACTGGGGTACTGGGTGGCACGAAAAAGCTCCAAGGCGCTGATAGAGGTAATTTATTTTTTCGGTGAAAATAATGGTAATTAAAACAGTGTCTGCTTTATATTTAGTTCAGTAATTATGCAAAGTTTTATGATCTGATTTGGAGTAAGTATTTTGTAATACTAGAGGTTTATTGTTCGGTTTGGAGGTAATTTGTAATTTTTTTCTGTCAAGAAAATTTTAGGGAACCGTGTTTTCGTCAACCATAGTACATTACATGAATCCTCAACTTTACCATAATTATATTTATTTTAAAATAAATACTGTAGGAAAATCTCAAGCGGCGAAGTATAATAACCTTATCGGTAATTATATATCCATGCCGTTTGGGGTTGTAACCCACGGGCCGTGGGGTTCGAGTGCTCATTTTTGTTCAAAGAAAATCTCCAAACGGCTGGTTGACACTTCCCGTGACCCAAGGGCTAACTTTTACCTTGGCCGGATCCTAAGCATTGCCATACAACGTGGCAATGCCGTCAGTCTCTTAGGTACATTACCAGTCGACAGCGAAGCGGAGGAATTTTTTGACGCCATATTTTAGTTTGTTAATAGTTTTAGTTTAGTTAGGATATTTTTTTTTTTTTTACCGATATAACGGATGATCATGCTAAGTTATTTGAGGTATTGTAGACTCTTTAATGAACTTATCCGTCAAATAACTGCAACTTAAACTTATTATATCATTCCGATTGTGAAAGACATCTAAAGTATGTTTCAGATGGAGTCGACATTCCTTATCTGATTACCCCTGAGAAGAAATAACGAAACAAATTCAGGGTACAGCACCCTAATTGCGTAACACAGTTAGAATCACAATCGGAATGATTTTTGAGTATATTGCTAATCCATTGCTTCATATGTTAGAAAAATTTGTCTGCTCAACAACGTAAATAATGCAATGAATGTTGTTGAACTGTCAAATTGAAACCGATTCCTACTGATAGTGTGTTACGCAATTAGCCCGGTGTTTACGACTTAAATGCGAATATAACCTTCAGTTTCACTTAACCTGATATGTCTTCAATGTAACATAGGGTTGCCATCACCTTAATTGCCGACGCCGGACAAAAACTTACAAAACCCCGGACATTTTGGTAAAATTGAGTTTTTTCCCGGATAAAATAAAAAAATATTTTTGCACACAAAGTAAAAAAAAAAAATATTCTTACTTAATACTTACTTTATTTAATAACCAGCTGCGCTCCGCGGTTTCACCCGCGTAAGTCTCGATTCCGTGGGAATATCGGGATAAAGAATAGTCTATGTCTTAATCCAGGGTGTCAGCAACACCATACAAAATTTTATCAAAATTGGTCCAACCGTTTGAGCGTGAAGAAGTAACAAACACACACACAAACTTTCGCCTTTATAATATTAGTGTGATTTTAGACAAAAAATTAACAAAGACAACTACAGCGTAACAAATAAAATTGTCAAAATTATAGATTCTGAGGTAATTAGAATACCTACCTAGAGTGAAGTTCACCGTAAGTAATCTGGTAACAAAATAATTGGGAACACTTCTTTTTGGCATCAAATTAACCAAGGTTTTTTTTTTTTTTTTTTTTTCTTTTTGGCTTCGCACGGTTTGTGCATTTAGCCAGTCATGTAAAATTAGGTAACAAGTACAAAGTTATTTAAATAATTATGAAATGAACTCCACTCAATGCATGATAAAGATGATATGATTGATGATATCCCGCCCCGCTCCCCTTGAGTTTAAGTAAAGACGCACTTTACTGAAACCTCGCGCGGACTTCTTGAGAGAACTTAAAGTGATGTTACACTGTTTTGTTTCATTTGCCTACATTAATGCAGGTTCACGAACACTTAATGCTTAATAATCCACCAGTATTACACATTAATATTCGGCTAAACACAAATTTTAGAAAATAAAACAAAACTGCTAACATGACGCTTCACTTTCCCGCCAAGAAGTCCGTCTTAACCAAGGTTTGTTTTCATTTAATGCTTATCTTCAAATTAATTGGGATTCCAGTGACACAAAGTGTCCGCACACTTTTTGAAAACCCCTTTTCGGACGCTCCCCGGACTCCCTCTAAACTAGGACAAATCCGGGGAACCCGGACGGATGGCAACCCTAATGTTACAAAACTATTTGACAAGCCAATTATTATCTTTAAGTGACGACCAGTATTTTATTCAAGTAAGTTTGTAAACATTTTGGTCTAAGTCAAAGTCAAAGTCAAACCATTTATTTCAAATAGGCACATAAGAGGCACTTTTGAACGTCAAAATTTACAAAAAAAATAGAATTGATTCTAGTTGCCCCTTCCAAAATGTAGTTTCGTATGGAGAAGAATGGGCAAGAAACTCCACCGGTACTCTTTTAAAAATGTTTTACAATATTTTGTTTGAGTACATTAATTATATGATTATATGTGAAGACGATGCACCTAGAATAAAATTACTATACCCTAATAGGTAAAACGAATTAAAAACTAAGCAATGAAAAATAACTTAATTATTAGATAGATACATGGTGTTCACATATTAACAAACATCATAAAATTAGGAGCAACATAACTAGAACAATAGGTGTGTTTATAAACAACATTATGCTACTTTCTCTGTGTATCTAACCTACATTAGGCATCAAAATAACATAACGCCTGTAATCCCCGAAGGGTTAGGCAGAGGTGTACCTTTAGTACACCCACGTTCCACCAGTTATGTTTAAGTCCCATGTAATAGGGGGCGAGCCTATTGCCATCAACCGGGCACAAATCCAAACTCAGGGCTGCTACTGAGAAATTCCTGGTGGAAAAACCCGATAACACTGCCCGACCTGGGAATCGAACACCAAACCTCGTGCATCAAAATAATGACCACATAATGATAGAGCATTTGTTTTTGTACTAGCTTTTGCCCGCGTGCAAGTCGGAAACTATCCCACAGGACCGTAACACCGAGATAAAAAAGTATCTTAAGTGTTAATCCAGGTTATAAACTATCTGTGTGCCAAATTTCATCCGTATCTTCGGTTGGAGTGTACCTAGCCTTAGGGCGCGAGGACTTTTTTTTTCTTTTAAATTCTTCCAATTTTATTGCAGTATCGGATTAACCTTGGCCATAGAAACCATTTAGGTTCTGAGATGCATGGGCCTACGACGCATTGGGATGCCGCTTGCACGGGGGTAACACTGACGAAAAAAAAAACAAACATTTTCTAAGTCCTAAAAGTTTTTTGTTTTTTTTTGCTTCTCATAGTAGAAAAAGGGTATACTCCTACTCCTAAAACTCAGCCCCTAAGACGACCTACTGACCGAATCTTCTTCAATTGCATGTATTCATTTAAATACAGTTTTCAGACTGGCAATTATTTTAACAACTAGCTCATGCCCGCGATTTCATCTGCGATCTAGGATATAAAGTCTCCAGGTCATGGTCTGGTCTACCCATGTGCCAAATTTCATCAAAATTCGTTCTGCCGTTTTAGCGTGAAAGCGTAATAAACCAACGTTCAAAAAATCAAATCTTTTCTCTTATTATTAGTTTAGAGTTCATATATTATTTATTTTTTATTATTATTTATTTATTTATTTACTCCAAACATACAAATATGCTTACAGGCTAGACCCAATGCGATATTGTAGTACTCTTTAAAATTCAATATTTCCACTGCTTGTACCATTGCAACGATTCCATTAACATTCATCATTTTTTAATTTCCATTATAAAGAATAAGATTGACAAGTGCAATCTGGTTTCATTGAAATTTTAAGTCTTTTCTTTATTACCGAACTATGCTAATGTCATATTTTATTACTTTGATAAAACGGCTTGAAGATTTATATTGGAGAAAAGTATGTTTGAGACTCGTAAATAAATTTTGATAAGGACCACAACATGTTCTTACGATAAAGTTGTATTGAAATCATTAATCAGGAATCTTTTTGCTTAACTTAAACCTTTATTGAATCCAATACCTGTATAATTGATTCAATAAAAGTTACAAAAAAAATGAAAAAATATTAATTATTTCGATCGTAATAAGGACTTAAGTTTTTCTGGAGTTACAGGTTTTTTTTTAATTTCTAGGCCGAGATAATATGTGGTATTTTAATCCTACATGTTTATTAACTAAGAAATTATATGTATATATCGCTAAAAACCGAAAAATATCAATCTGAATTAAGATTCTTATGCCAGCAACGAAAAACACAAAAAAAAAAAACGCTAAAAAAAAATTTATCGACACTGATATTATTGACCAGTAAACAGATAAAAAAAAACCAAATTTAACATAAAGCACCACACCACGGAAAATTACCAACTTACGATAACTTTAGAAGCTTTTAAATTCTACTTTAATTCACTACACTAAACTTTTTTATCACAAAAACTCACTTTCCGAACAAAATCATTCGTTCACTAACACAACACTATTTTAACACGATATTATTATTTTTAATTATTAAAATATATTTGTCTGACGTCCGTCAAATGCGAGCGCCGCAGACTAACTGGCTGCGCTGGCGCAGGTGCTTGGTATAAGATCATTGAGGGATGGTGTCATGCAGTAAGGCTGTGTTATTTGCTATTGCCGTTTTTGTTCGTATTCCGGTCTGATTTTTAGTAGGTATTAGTGTTTTCTTTTTTTTGCGATAATTTGATGATTAGAATCTTTTAAGGATGACTTTCCGGTTGTGCGTTCCAGTTTTTGTTGTGTCTTTATGCGATAAAATAATAGTTATTCATAGTGTTTTTTTTTTGGAACCTTTTTCGGACGACTTTCCGGTTGGTTTTGGGTGTTGGCGTTCCAGTTTTTTTTTGTCGTGTTATGCATGTGTCAGGTCAGAGAAAATGGTACGTCACCTTTTCTCTGACCGGACACAGCCAGAATTATTGGCTTTTACAATTATTTATTAATTTCGGTATAGGTAAGATTATATCTTATTTATTTATTTATTGGATCTCCAACAGAGGCTACACAATTACATGCAATATATAGAACAGGGAGGAATACAAGTGTGCGCTTCCAATTAGGTATAGGAGACCACATCATTTTTAGGGTTCCGTACCCAAAGGGCAAAACGGGAACCCTATTACTAAGGCTCCGCCGTCTGTCTGTCACCACGCTGTATCTCATGAACTGTGATAGCTAGACAGTTGAAATTTTCACAGATGATGTATTTCTGTTGCCGCTATAACAACAAATACTAAAAAAACAGAATAAAGTAAATATTTAAGGGGGCTCCCATACAACAAACGTGATTTTTTTTGCTCGTTTTTGCTCGATAATGATAACGGCAACAGGTAGACGCTTGAAATATTCATTATTCATTTTTTTTTATTATTTATTGTTCATTTTATTTATTTTTTAGTTATATATTCACTTTAAAAATATTTTTTTTCCCCCCCATACAACAAATGTGATATTTTAAGCCATTTTTATAGATAATGGTACGGAACCCTTCGTGCGCGAGTCCTACTCGCACTTGGCCGGTTTTTTATTTTAATTTGGGTACAGACGCCAGCAGGTCAAGCTACCCGAAACTGTAAAATTTTCCCAATCAACCTTGAACCTTATGCTGTAGGGATGAAGTTGAAAATCTATTAAAGTAATTTGACAGATTGTAGTAGCTTGATGTGCTGGCGTCCGTACATTAAGTTTGACAAGGTAAAAACATTAAAATAAATCAATCAATCTTATAGTGATAAATATATTTGATTGTGCTAATCAAATATCTAGGTGTGGATTTATGTTGTTACAACATGTCCTGGAATTAACAGACCCAGCACATCAAGCTACTAAAATCTGTCAAATTTCTTTAAAAGATTTTCAACTTTATCGTTAAAGCACAAGGTTCAAGGTTGATTGGGAAAATTTGACAGTTTCGGGTAGCTTGACCTGCTGGCGTCTGTACCTACACCGGCTACACCACCAAACACGCTAATATTATAAAGGCGAAAGTTTGTGTGTGTGTGTATGTTTGTTACTTCTTCACGCTCAAACGGCTGGACCAATTTTGATAAAATTTTGTATGGAGGTAGCTGACACCCTGGATTGAGACATAGGCTACTTTTTATCCCGATATTCCCACGGGATCGAGACTTACGCGGGTGAAACCGTGGGGCGCAGCTAGTGTTATACAGGGTGGAAACTTTCAGCGGGGCAGTAAGGGGAAGTACCTTATCCGTTGCAGCTACGCGAAAATGGTCTTAAGAGACTATCCATAATTTTTTATGGAATTTTGATCCCCATTCACAGATTTTGAAAAAAATGTACAGTCAGCAGGAAAATGGGCAATTTTCACAAAAACTTTTTTTTATGCCAATCGATCCTCTTTCTTATGAGAATCAAAAACCTCTATCGGACCAATTGAGGTTTGAGTACTAGAAAAGTCATAAAACGCAAAAAACTTTTCCCATACATTTCGTAAGAAATGATACTCCAACTTAGTTTTTTATGATCGATAGATGGACCGCTACATTCGAAATCGAATTCCGGCAATTCGCAAGGCAGTGGATACAAACATAATGATGGTCCTATAACGTGACCACCTCGCAGTCCTGATCTCACGCCTCTACACTTTTTTATGTGGCGCTATTTAAAAATTGAACTTTATAAAAAGAAATACAACAGTGTTCAGGAACTCAAAGATTTACTTACCACGATTCTCTATGGAATTAATCCTAGCACATTATCAGCTGCTACCCAGTCTGTAGTAAAGAGAATAAACCTATGCCTACGTCAAAACGGCTACCATTCTGAACACCTCATAACTTAGAGCACAATTTAAAAGTAAAATTTCTAGGTGAGTCCAAATGTAAAGTTTCAAGTTTTTAATTTTAAGGTGAAATAATACCCAAAGTAGAAGTTATAGTTTTTTATTTGTTTTTCGGTCAGTCTTTTTTGTAGCGGCCAGTTTATCGATGGTAAAAAATGTAAGTTGGAACTTCTCATTTCCTACGAAATGTTTGGGAAAAGTTTTTTGCGATTTACGACTTTTCTAGTACTCAAACCTTAATTGGTCCAATAGAGGTTTTTGATCCTTATAAGAAAAAGGATCGATTGGCATAAAAAAAGTTTTTGTGAAAATTGCCCATTTTCCTGCTGACTGTACATTTTTTTCAAAATCTGTGAATGGGGATCAAAATTCCATAAAAAATTATGGATAGTCTCTTAAGACCATTTTCGCGTAGCTGCAACGGATAAGGTACTTCCCCTTACTGCCCCGCTGAAAGTTTCCACCCTGTATAATAATCATAATACATATACTGAATTTTTACTATTATGTGTAAAACATTGTTTATTTATTAAACAGTTGAGAAAAAACCTGGTCTCATTATAAACCTACGCATGCAAACAGTCGCACTCGTAACAAGGGTCCAGCGTTGTCGGTACCGTGTGACTGTCATTAATTACGTAGTTTTAATTATTTTTGGAATAAAAAAATGCCTATAGTAAAAATTACTGAAATCGATTCTAAAAAACCGGCCAAATGCGAGTCGGACTCGCGCACGAAGGGTTCCGTACCATTATCTATAAAAAAAATCACGTTTGTTGTATGGGAGCCCCCCTTAAATATTTGTTTTATTTTAATTTAATTATTGATTTTTAAAGTGAATATATAACTAAATATTCTGTGAATATTTCAAGTGTTTACCTGTTGCCGTTATCAACATCGAGCAAAAACGACCAAAAAAATTAAAAAATTAGTATTTGTTGCTATAGCGGCAACAGAAATACATCATATGTGAAAATTTCAACTGTCTAGCTACGTATCACGGATCATGAGATACAGCCTGGTGACAGACGGACAGACAGACATACGGCGGAGCTTTAGTAATAGGGTTCCCGTTTTACCCTTTGGGTACGGAACCCTAAAAAACTACCTTCACACATTGTATAAAATACAGTCTGGGCTTAAACGGCATCACCATTGCTAACCTTTGGTAAATAAATTAATTTCCTCTTCTTTATTAAAAACATCGTTCATAACAGCTTTCAATATTCTGGAAGTCCTCTATTTTGGGTACCTAACAGGTTGATGCCTGTGAACATGTTCTTGCTTCATGATGATGCCCTAATGACCTTCAAAACACAATAACGTGAATATTTATTTTGTAAAGTGTTATATTGTTTTAATTATTGTAAATGTGAAGACTAGTTTATAACATGGTCTGGCAGTTTGAGTAATTTATGCGGCCTACCCAAATGTCCTTTCTTTGGTATTGTTGTTAGTTGAATCGTTGAGCTCCCTTAAGTTCTGAGTTGAGCTGCACGACTACTGATAAATGCGTTCACTGACTGGACAGGTGGTCCCCTAAATCTGTGCAGTTCTTTCATCAAAAGATCATTTCAAGCACCAGGGTCTTCACATGATCTGACCAAGATTATGTCTGGACTTTAAAAGAGATTGTGACCTCTGAGTTTGTTTCGGCCTTTCTTCTTAGAGAGTCAGATAGGAAACCCCACCCCACCTCATCTAGTTTATAAAATATGATTGGCGTGTGAAAGTGTTTTCATTTCTCATACTCGGAAATTAGTGTTTGTTTGATCCGAGTAGCGGGTGGAAGGCCGAGACCGAGAGACGCTGCTCCCCACCCTTGGGCGGGAAAGACTCATAGTAAGTGCTTCCCCCTCTAGGGCGGGAATGAGTTTTAAAAATTGAACTAAATTTGGTTAGGTGGCTACGAAATTTTTTACATAATTATAAAAAAATATAGATTTAAATAAAAAAAATGCTGCTGTCTTGTGAGTTTATAAACAACAAGTTTGAATTTAAAAAAATACCCGCGTCGGTGACGCTGTATGTTCCATGTTTAAAATTTTAAAAAGTCTATATAATTTGGCGGGATACTAACTCTGTAAGCTGCACCGAAATTCTAAATCTCGGTTTTATGTACTTACTAATAATTTATTAATTAATAAAAATTACTTCAAGCGATTCTGAAATGTTCCCTCAGATTCGGTTAAAGACGAGGGCAAGTACAGTTATCGGAAATCTTTTGCCAGAAATTTCAAAGGAAATGTATTTTAAATACATGATTTTATGAAGTGGCAAGCAAACAAGAAAATAAAATATAAAAACGAAAACTACTACTTTTTTACTTATATTCGAAATGAACAGTAGAGTATTTAACACGGGTGAAAGTCAATTCCTCGGACTATTCATAGCCGCCCTCGCTGCGCTCGGGCTCCTAAATACCTCGTATGGCAATTGATTCCTTTCGACCCTTGTATAACAATCTACTATTGTATAAACCTACTTACAGAAATAAATCATTTATCATAAAGGGGTTTAGGCCTCTCCCAAATATATCGAACTAGTGAAAGTTAGTCATTGTCAGTGAAACCGACCGGATACAGATATAAGGTGTGAACTACGTCTACATGGTCAAATTAAGTTAGCTAGCGAAACTCCGTACATTTGATGTGTGTCGATATTTAAACATGATAAAACAAAAATGAATTAATTTGGTGAGTTTTTTTCTGGGGGTCATCAACCTCAGTTATTGTAGTCACTTGAATTATCAGTATAAAAATCTGTTTTTTTTTTGTATACTACACAGACGTGATGGAAATCTATAATATATTTAAACACGATAAACAACAGTCAAGTAACAACACTAACAGAGATCGTAGACGCCAAAATAAAATCATCAAATCCTTTTTTAATTTATTTTGTCGTATTTAGACATGGATACCAATCAAAACTACGGGGTTTAGCTAGCTAATTTAATTTGACCCCGTATAGAATTTTTTGTATGAAAGTTACAGATAGTGGCTTCGCCCGCGTGGGGGTCTAACATTATCCCAAGGAAACGTAGGTATTACCAGTATTAAAAGTACACGCCTTTTAATGTATGAATATAATCTGGGTAATAAGGCGGTAAGTTTTCGTCTAGTAGTTTATTTATTCGTGTTATTATGCAATACAATACAAAACAATATTATTTATTTGGTAAAAAAATAAGGTACAGAAAAAATGCAGAAAAACTACACTTAAAACCACAAGTAAAAAGTGTAAAGTGCGATGTAAGAAATTTGCAGTTAAGGTACGTCCACTTTTACATAGATACACCTCTGTCTATCCCTTCTCGGGATACAGTTGTGATGTAGTTAAAGCTTTGATGACCCAAAAACCTTGCACTAAAGGGCTAAGCTTTGAGTACCTACCAGCGGCGAGGTGTCCATTTTTGTATACTCGTAAGAGAAGCCAAAGCGAAGCCGGTTTAAATTACTTACTTATCAATGAAGTAAAAATTAATGAATTAACTTAAAAATAAGTATTTCCTTTACTGAATTTTTACACCATATATCGTCAAGTAGCAGAACCAAAAAGACGCATCACTACACAAACAAAACTTTTTTGTTTGTTATTTCAATTCAAAGCTAATAAAAATAGGCACTTTTGTTGTTTGAATGTTATAGTGTATTAAATATCCGTAGTGTAACTATATTTTTTGGCAATAACATAATCTGCCTATAACGTTCCCACTGCTGGGACACAGGCCTCCTCTTTCTGTGAGAGGGAGTTTTTTGGCAATAGTAGACATTATTGACTGTGCCATTTTTCAATAGCGGTAGAGTTGTTGATGCAAACCTCCGAAAGAAAGCCGGTTGGAATCGTGTTATATGGTCCTTTCGCCACTGGTACCTACCTAAATATGGCTAAGACGGGAAAGTAACAAATTTTCAGTAAAGCTCACCGGATATGGTTATCTGATGGATAGGAGTGACACTTATCTTTGTGGAGTCATTAGTTGGTCAATAGACATTAGATATAGTCACCGTGACACACTCAACAAAGGGTAGGTAGAGAAGGTGGGGTTTCGACGGTGATGTATTTTGGATTATGGGGGTCTACCCTGAAGCGATAATCCGAAGTATCGGACGAATGTTGGGCCGTTACTTGACTTCCAAAGTTTCCTTTTTTAAGACTTTGAGTCCTTACCCGAATTCAAGTCACCTTTTTGACTTTGACTTATCACTTTGACTGTCCCTTTTTTTTTATTTGGCCGTAGTCTGCCATAGTCAGGAAACTGAACATTCGGCCGATACTTCGGATTTATATTCAGAGTAGACCCAGGCTTCGGTACGAAAAAAATACTCTTTTGTCAATGTCTTATATAATTGTAAGAATGGTTTAAATAATAGAAATATTAAGAGCAGGCAGTCTAAAAATTTCGAATCCAAGCTCCGCCCCTCGCTCCCCGCCACTACGATGTGTGTTATACGCTAATAACTCTGTAATAAAGTTGAATATCGCGTGCGCTCTTTGAGTGTTCGAGCACGAAACTAAATAGCGTAAGTCTCAATTCTTTATTTCGTTTATAACTAAAGTAATAATTGATCTAGAGAAAAAATATCTTGTGTCGGAGATAATAAACTATATTTTCTTGCTGTGAATATTTGTTTTAGACATGAAATCTTGTTTGTTTTTATAATTATCCTTAACAAAAACCATGATTTTCTAATAAAAAAATTATTGAGAGAAAATATTACTATTACGTTGGCATTTCGTTTTTGTACTTACGACCAACACACAACACATTGAAATATCAATTTTATTTCCATACTTTAAGTTATAATTTTACGCTCCTTTCTCGTAATGATAGGATAAATTATTGTATACAATTAAATTAGCTAGCGAAACTCCGCAGTGTGATGGGTATCGATATATCGATAGCCGGGACCAACGTGTTAACGCGCTTTCCGAGGCACGTAAACGCTCGATATGTAAAGATGGTCACCCATTCACATACCTACCGCGGCTAGCGTAGTTCAACCTGATTTATCGCCCCTTCGGCTGCTAGTACCTACTTAGCCACGAGCCCCTCCTTATTCACATTCAATCAATGAATATAAGTACCTCTTTTATCTCCCTCTCTCTTTCTTAAAAACTATATAACAATTTATCAAAACACAACATGTTCTGGTGCTTGATAGATTAAAAATTTGTGTTTCAATTTCCTAATTAATTACAAAATTACTGATCTTGAACGTGTTTCTTTGTAAACTTTTTATCAATACGGTCGGATGTTGATAAAGAGTTTAACAAAGAACACGCCTTATCAGACACGATTCGTATTTACAAATAAAAAACGTTTTGTTAAGTAATAAAATAATCGTTACTTAATTTCTTTGTAACAACCTGTAGATGAGCATTACGTAAAATGTTTTTGACGTGTAATATTTTCTATCTCTTTCTGTGGGAGTGATTTCGTGAAAAGGGACGGAAGTGTGTAACAGGAAGTGACAGCTTAAGCATGGAATAAGTAAGTAAGTACCCCATTTGAGATAGGAGCCTTTTTGGCATCGCACAAGTCTTGATTGTTTTTATTTTTGGATATTGTTAGTTTAAATGCTATTTTTGTATTTCTTGTGCGTGTCCTAAATAAAATATTTTTCTTTCTTTCTTTCATTTCCAAGTAGTCCATTAAATTAAATAATTTTCTTCTTTCTGCACTCGTTCATAATCACGACCTGCGTACTACAACCATTCTCTCATTCACTTTAAATCAGGGACCATACAACCCCTGTTAAGAGTTACGCCTTTCGAAGGGGTAACCCATTCAATGGGTTACCTTTATCATGATGTAACCCATTGAATGGGTTTTATACTAGAAACCCAATGAAAGGGTTACATGATAACCCATTCAATGGCTTCTATACCTACTTGAAACCCCGTGACATGTAAAAATCATAATATTATGTAATTTCGATATCCGCCCAGCACGCGGAGCATGACCAATTATATCTCTATTCTACCCAGGGACCATTTTAGTTACCATTTTAGAAAAACGAAAAAGAAAAGTTTTTCTAAGCAGTTAATCAAAAACCCTTTCAACGGGTAACCAAAATTTAATTTAAGCCGTTCAAAAGGGTTACCCATATCGTATGGGTTTTTGATTAACCGCTTAGAAAAACCCTATCGAGAACCCTTTCAATGGGTAACCAAAAATTATATCTGAACTGAAATGCTGCACAAATCAACTGCAACAAATCATCTGTACGCGTTTAATAATGATATAGTTCGGCAGAGTTGTACCAACAGTGCAGCCACATTTCACCAGTTACCATACCATTATAGGACGTAAAAGTCTACTCTGTTTCACTCCTTTTCCTAAGTCCGTCAACTAAGATGCGGGTCCGTTCGAAAGTAGTTCGATAAATCGGGAGTGAACCCTACTCCCGATTATTTAACTTTTGGACGGGCCATAACACATCGGGGGTGTAGGGACAACTGTCAAATCGCGGTTTTATTGATTCTTAGTTCGGGCCCCAAACTATTCTGGAGGTAGATGTCGAAGTTACGGGAATTTCTCACTCCGTATCATCTACGACAACGTTTGGGGCCGGAACTAAGAATTAATGACAAAACTATTTGACAGTTGTCCTTACCCCCGATGTGTTTTTGCCTGTCGGAAAAAGTTAATTAATCGGGATTAGGGGTCACTCCGAAGTATCGAACTACTTTCGAACGGGCCCGTATCTTCGTTGACGGACTTAGAGAGTGGGCCCCCTGATCTTTGTATGTGATACGGAGTAGGAGTCGACCGTAACTTCGGCTGAAATGAAGGATTTCGTGTTTAGTGAGTAGACCTCCTTCGGACAGTTTTTACGAGTTGACACAACATCAAGATTTCCTTATTATAATTACGTAAGTTTTTTATGTTTTATGCACAAAAACCTTCTGAAATAAATACTCAAAATGATGGTGTAAACAGCTTCAAAATCCATTGCTTAGTTTAGAAGAGCTAGGCGGTCAAACAGTGTATTCAGCACATTCAAAGTTGCTCATCGAGATCTTATCTATTCTACAATCAATCTGCGTCGCTGTTTCCCATCTATGTTGAGGCTTCCAGTCTAACCGCATGCAGCTAAATACCAGTATTTTACATGGAGCGACTGCCTATCTGACCTCCAGAACCCAGCAACTGGGTAATACGATATCCCTTAATAAGACTGATTGTCAGACTTTCGGGCTTCTGACGACTCGTAGCGACTGTCAGAGATCCACGAATGATAGACCAACGTCTTAACGTGCTTTCTGAGGCACGGAGAAGTCTCGCTATGTAAAGACACGAGCTCCTTAACGCGTTCACGGGCGGTGAAGGAGACACAATAGAAGTTTTATTGTTATGACGTCATCAGGCGTTCACTGTCCGCGAAAGGGTTAAGAGCAGGCAGTCTAAATCAAATTTCGAAGGCAAGCTCCGCCCCTCGCTCCCTGCCACTCCGTTATGTGCTACACGCTAATACATCAGTAATAAAGTTGAATATCACGTGCGCTCTTTGATCGTGTTCGAGCACGAAACTATATAGCGTAAGTCTCAATTCTTATTCCGTTTTTAAAACAAGTAATAATTGATCTAAAGAAAACATATCTTGTGGCTGGATAATAAACTATATTTTCTTGCTGTGAATATTTATTTTAGACATAAAAGCTAAACGATTTTGTTTGTTTTTATAATTATCATTAAAAAAGACATGATTTTCGAATAAAAAATTTATTGAGAGAAAATATTACAATTACTTAACTGTCTTCAGCATCGCAAGAAAAAGATCCAATAAATCATATACTAAACTTTCAATTTGCTTGTATGTGTTTCTGTTTCAGAATATTCATTCAAATTATCATAAAAATAGGGAGCCTCCTCTTAACGAGCTCTCAACGACCAACCTATATAAAAAACAAAACAGCCTGCTGCTGACTTAGTCCTAGAAGAAAATTGGGTGTAACATATCCATCTACTGAAGGAGTGGAGATTACTAAAGACAATCTCACTCGAAAACACAATCTAAGTACTTCATCATCATTATAATTAGCATAGAATGTTCCCATGCTGGGCCAAAAGCCTCGTCTCTGTGATAGTGGGCCGTAATCCACGGAAGTGCTCCACGAAGTTTACCGGCTGTCGAGGACGAGTCCCAGGTACGTCGATGTGAGCCCCTCCTGCCGTTATCTGGGAGCCCGACAGTGATGCGTTCCGAGGACCATAAAAACACATGGCCTCGGACTTGTGCAAAGCCACCTCGAGTCCTAATTGCCGGATCCTATCGACGATTGTCGCATCCCCATGTGCCGCCCGCCAGTTCGGGCTCAGTGCGTGTTGGCAGATGTCACATAAATCTTCGAATTTTTGGTTCTAGGACATGCTATTTCGTCACGATGTTTTTCTTCACCGTTTTGAGAGCAGTGGTGATGAAATAATTTACACTGAGTAAAGTGCCTGCTTGGATTCGAAACTTCGAACCAACGAGCTGCAACTCGTAAATCGTGGCAGTTACCACTAACCACTAAGCCACCCTCCTCTGCTAAGTATTTATTTATCTCGACACGGCATCGCAGCCGGCGGCAGTCAAAGTAAACAAGACTTTATATTCATACCGTAAAATAAGTAACAATAATAATCTCATGTTTATACTATGAAACTTAACGACGCAGAAATATTCGTAATTCTTTAGCTTTAGGGCCGAACACACTCACCAGCATAATGTGGCAGTGTCTGCTAGAAATATTTTACACTTAACATTTACATGTTTTAATACCATATGCGCAATTAGACAATATACTTTGAAAATAATGTTTCACTACTCTTGCTCAAAAAGTCTGACATTTTAGCGTACCAGAGCAGGGCTAAAATAGCATATTATCACCCTCTTGGGGAAAAAGTTATTTTTTTTACTGTCACCAACGACAACGAGTCTACACAAACGAAAAGTCATTATTCTTAAGATGAATCCGTAGATGTAGCTGTATTAATGATTTATTTATTTATATACATATCTTTTATAGTCGCGAATTATATTGTGATTAAGATACAACCTGACACTGACCTGCGAATAGCGAAAAACGTAAGAAAGTTTGAGTTTCGCGGGCTACAGCTGCGGATTCACCTTAAGTAAAATAATCATGAATAAAGACTTATTACTGTTTCATAAAAAAAGAAACACATTTTATTTTTGAAAATGGAACTAAAAGCGGCGATATCTTCGGTAGAATGTGTATTGCGTTGCGGGAAAAAATAAAAACAAAACCGGCCAAGTGCGAGTCGGACTCGCGCCCGTAGGGTTCCGTACCATTATCTATAAAAACGGCAAAAAAATCACGTTTTTTGTATGGGAGCCCCCCTTAAATATTTGTTTTATTTTAATTTAATTATTTATTTTTAAAGTGAATATATAACTAAATATTCTGTGAATATTTCAAGCGTCTACCTGTTGCCGTTATCAATATAGAGCAAAAAGGAGCAAAAAAATCACGTTTGTTGTACGGGAGCCCCCTTAAATATTTATTTCATTCTGTTTTTTAGTATTTGTTGTTATAGCGGCAACAGAAATACATCATCTGTGAAAATTTCAACTAGACAGTTGAAATTTTCACAGATGATGTATTTCTGTTACTGCTGTTGCTGCTGCTGTTTGTTGTTGTGTTGCTGTATGATCCGTGATAGTTAGACAACTATCACGGATCATGAGATACAGCCTGCTGACAGACAGACGGACAGACAGACAGACAGACGGCGGAGCCTTAGTAATATCGTTCCCGTTTTACCCTTTGGGTACGGAACCCTAAAAAGGCATCGGTGCGAAATCTTTAGAATTGTTCTCTAATTAATACTAATTGAATTGGCGACCGTAATTTATTTCACAAAAGAGAAAATGTCATCATCTAGTGAGAATGGAGACCCTAATTTGCAGATGGAAGAGAATTGAAAATAAATAAATTTCAATCTGTAGCCGTCAAGGTCACGCAAGTTCAAGCATTTATTTAAATACTTACGAAAAGTTTATGAAGTGGAGGACAGAAAAACGAGTGGATTCGCTTACGGAAGGAGTTTTTCTTACGTATTTTGATGAACTTTCCAAAAAATATCAAAGTTCAACCTTTTGGAGCACATATTCAATGTTACGAACAATTATACAGACAAGACATAATGTCAATATAAAGAAATATGTAAATTTTACGGCTTTTTTCAAGAAATTATCCACCGGCTACAAGGCCAAGAAATCCAAAGTTTTCACGAGGAAAGATATCGAGAATTTTGTAAATAACGCACCAAATGAAAAATACTTGGCAACAAAGGTAGTTAGTTATCTACTTACATTTGTAAACGTTTTTCTATTATTTTCATCAAACTAAATTGGTAGGTATGCCAACCAAAATACAGTTTTAACCTCTTGTATCTGTTCTGTGGTTTTAACACACTTATTAATTATTTTTCGTATCAGCGGTGCCTGCAGGGGGATAGAACTGGCTAATATTACAGTGGAAGATATCGAAACTGATACCCATCTTCAAGCCATAAATCTGCCCAATACAAAGACAAATAAGAAGAGGCAATTCGTTATAAGTGGAGAATTTATAAAAATTGTTAAAGCCTACCAAGTTTTACGGCCGAGTGGAGTGGGCACGCCGAGATTTTTTCTCAACTATCAAAACGGAAAATGCACAAGGCAAGTTATAGGCGAAAATAAATTTAGCAACATGCCAAAAGAGATCGCCACCTATCTAAATTTGCCTAATCCGGAACAGTACACTGGCCATTGTTTCCGAATAACATCCGCCACTCTCTTGGCGGATTCTGGTGCAAATATAACAACGTTAAAACGCCACGGTGGATGGAGATCCGACCAAGTGGCGGAAGGCTATACAGAGAACTCCATTCAAAACCAGTTTGACATCACCCAGCGTATCACAGAACGCATCAATATTCTCCCAACTAGCCCAAGACCATCGACATCAAGGGATGAGCCCACTAAGCTGATTCTCTATCCAGAACATTCGAACGAGGGCCCCTCAAACCTGGAACTACGTGTATCTCCAACGTTTAACCCACAAACAACTTCGCCGGGAAAAAACATCTCGTTAAATGTCCAGAATTGTACAAATTGTACATTTAATATTTAATAAAGAAGCTATTTAATCTCACAATCATTGTGAAAAGTATAGTGTAACACACGGGGCTAAAACCCCATTATAATTCGGTTTCTATTTTTTCTTTTATTGGTAAAACTACCTCTTATATAATGGATAATTTTAGCCCCTTGTATAACAATGTACTATTCTTTTGGTGGAAACGAATGCGAATTGCGACTCGAAATGCATACGTGCCACACTATAGACTGAGCGACTTTTGCCCACTAGGACAAATGTATCGGATTAAGATTTTGTTCGCTTTGTCCCGTCTATTGTTAAGTAAATAGTTTAATGTCTTTAGTGACACGAATGCGACTTGACATACAGGCGTACCACACTAGACTGAGCGACTTTTGTGCCCACCAGGACAAATGTATCGGATTCCGACTTTGTTTGGTTTGTCCCGTCTATTGTTGTGTAAATAATTTAATGTCTTTGGTTGCGACACTGGCAAATGACAACAAATAAACAATCAAAACAAAATGCCGATTGCAGAGTGGAAAAATAACTAGTTTTGTAACAAACAAACAACTTATAACAAGAACAATTAAACCGTGCGCTTGACGCGCATGACGCTTTCCATTTCTACTCTACTGTATAACAAAAATCTCTTGTCTACCCTTCTCGGTAGAAAACTGTCAACTGTCTACACGGAAACGTCATTTTTGTCTACCTACTCTTCCGTCGACAAAACGCTTCTCTACGTTTTCACTTCAAAATTAAAGTTGTATTAAGCTTTTAAAGATTACTCAGCTAATACCATTGAGGTAGCAAAATTATGGAGATGGCGTATTCTAATATAGGAAGAATAGTTATAAAAATATCTATCATATCGACACAGACATTTCATAAAGCATTTGTTTCTTTTTAACTAATCAAAAGCTGCTTAAGGGGGATGCGCTAAGGTAGCCCGCGAAATTCAAATTTTCTTAAGTTTTTTGCAATTTGCAGGTCAGTAACAGGTTGTATGTTGATCGAAATATGATTCGCAGCCGTATCAAATGTGGCTTTACAGAATTATAATCAATAGAATCAGCATTACATTTCTCTAAGTTCAAAAAATCCTAATGAAAGATTATTTCAGAAATAATGTTTCAGTAGGATTTTTTAAACTGATGATGATGCTTTTTTGATTATAATTCTTTAAAGCCAAATTTGTTATGGCCGCGAATCATATTTAGGTCAACATACAACCTGTTACTGACCTGCAAATTGCAAAAAAACATAATAAAATTTGAATTTCGCGGGCTACCTTAGAGCATCCCCCTTAAGAAAAGGGATCTAAATGTTCGTCAAGGACTAAATTTGGCAACACTTTGGTGTGACGTCAAAACCATGTGTTAGCGTGACCGGTCGCCATGTTTAGTGGCAATGTGCTGTCAAACGGTTACTTGCATTCTCTCTTGCACTCGCAGCTTCAACCCAACTAAAGGCGGCCATTTTAAGTGCCCGATTTTTGTAAGTATGGCAAGTCCATAAAGTCAAAGTCAAATTATTTATTTCAAATAGGCACATAGATGGCACTTTTGAACGTCAAACTTTATACAATTGATAAATAGAATTTATCTATATATTAGATTGCTAAAATAGAATTGATTCTAGTCGCCCCATCCAAAAGGTAGCTTCGCATAGGTTTATAAGTCCATGGTTAATACGGATTATTGCGGTGAAGTGTGGCACGCCCTTATTTCAACAAGTAGTTAAAATGTACCTTGAGATAACACACCTTGTTTTAGCGGGACCTTAAACAAGTCATTGTCAACTCATACGTAGGGTTTAAGCTTATAACTTTATCGTACTAAAGTTTTAACGTTAGTGGCAAAATGTTGGTGTACTACCAAGACTACACCTTCACTTGTTGGTGTACTAAGGGGGTTTGTGGCTGAGGGCTCTCCGGAACGTGTACCTGCGGGATCGGAGCCGTAGGTTACACGTCCCGGAGAGCCACGATTTCGATAAATTTTATGTAGGGTTTAAGCTTATAACTTTATCGTATTAAAGTTTTAACGTTACTGGCAAAATGTTGGTGTACTGCCAAGACTACACGTTCCCTTGTTGGTGAACTTAGGGGGTTTGTGGCTGAGGGCTCTCCGGGACGTGCACCTGCGGGATCGGAGCCGTAGATGCACGTCCCGGAGAGCCACGATTTCGATAAATTTTATTCTATTGTTTTCCACTTGTACCGTCAACATTAAAAGTGTTTCAAGGTATGAATGTATTTGTTTGGTTTCTGCCAGCATATCACTTTGAAATATGGAAAATACGTGGACTTATTACGAAAATAATTTTATCTTAAAATTTTGTCTATCTGCCTAGTCTTTCCCAACTGTTGGAATAGGCTTCCAGTCTAACCGGATGCAGCTGAACACCAGTATTTTACATAGAGCGACTCCTTTTATTTTTTGTAACGGTATTGAAATCCTCATGGATGTCCTCCGGCCTGGGGCGGACGGAGGGGTCTGTCAGACTTCTACTGACTAAAACCGCCCCGTGTTCCCTCGCACCGGAGGCTACGGGGGCACTTAAGCAAAATCCAACGCAACCGACTGGTACCGCCTCTGCTGACTCCGTCTGGTCAAGCGGGGCAATGGAGCGACAGCTGGTCTGACCTCCACAACCCAATTACTGGGTAATACGATACCTTTTGGTAAGGCTAGTTACTCTGACCGCTGTCTTACTTTTAGAGACCACATCTCTACCCTTGCAAAGGATTCTTTCAGGCCCCTGGGATTTGTTTTCCAAAATTCTTAGTCTCTTGTATACCACTCTGGTTCGAAGCAAACTCGAGTCCAGTGCCTGTGTATGGCATCCCTATACCACGACCCAAACGTTGATGCTTGAAAAGGTCCAGAAAACCTTTCTTAGATTCCTCTTCCAAAGGTTATACAATTTCTTTCCCTATATGTACCCTGTCAATTTTCTTTTAGGGATGTTGGGGTTTAACTCATTGGTGGTGAGACGAAGACTTGACCAGCTCACGTAGCCTGTAAAACCCTACGGGGACATATAGACTGCCCAGAGCTCCACGGCCTTTTCTGCCGGCTATTTGTGCCCGACAAATATACATCGGACACCGTCCGAGCCGCCGGCACAATCTGTTTGCGCAGCCTTCATCCAAAACCGTTGCCAGAGCTGAATCCCCAGTGTGTCGTACTTTGAAGATGCTCAATGCCCTTCTGACTGCCAACCCTGAATGTGATGTGTTTGCGGATGAATGAAGAAAAATTATACGTATATGTCTGGTGTTCCGTGAGAGGAAGTATGCAAGGGAGTCCACTGTTCCATATTAGTTTTAACAATGCAAAGTTAAATTAAATTGAATCTGTATAACATTTTTACAAAAATATGTTAATATTATTCTTTTTAGGGTTCAGGGTAAAACGGGAACCCTTTTACTAAGGCTCCGCCGTCTGTCTGTCTGTCCGTCCGTCTGTCACCTGGCTGTATCTCATGACCCGTGATAGTTAGACGGTTGAAATTTACACAGATAATGTATGTCTGTTGCCGCTATAGCAATAAATACTAAAAACCAGAATAACATAAATATTTAAGGTTAGGTTCCCATACAACAAACGTGATTTTTTTGCTCTTTTTTGCTCGGTACTGATAACGGCAACAGGTAGACGCTTGAAATATTCACAGAATATTTAGTTATATATTCACTTTAAAAATATTTTTTTTTTCCCATACAACAAACGTGATATTTTAAGCCATTTTTATAGATAATGATACGGAACCCTTCGTGCGCGAGTCCGACTCGCACTTGGCCGGTTTTTTTTAATTCTGCCATGTTAATTATTGTAATTGGTGTTGTGCCGTTTTAATAAACTATAAATAAATCAGAAATTCGTCAAAGTTCTACGAATGACAGTCGGGACCAAAGAATTGCAATTTTGTCCGAAAAAAAACATATACAGAGCTTTTATTAGTCACAGATGCTCTAAGCCACATAGCACTCGACCTCGCTCGCTTGCACGGTCAAGTACACTAGCGCCAGTAACTCGCTCAACTTGACTCGCATCTGTACAACAAAGCTTCATTGACTGCTGATGGTCAGTGTGATTAATTGTAAAACGTACACGATCTTCAACTTGAGATTATAAATTATTGAGGCAAAATGCTTCCCGGCTGATAAATCACAATATAGCATAACAAGCTTATGCCCAGCCTGTAATGTTCCCACTGCTGGGACACAGGCCTCCTCTCCGTGAGAGGGAGTGGGCCGTAATCCACCACGCGGGCCCAGTGCGGGTTGGTGGATGAGCTTATGCCCACGACTTCGTTCGCGTGAAATTTATGGTTTTACCACGATCCGCAGTGGTACGAGTAGCCTGCGGAATTCAAATTTTCTTATGTTTTTGCAATTTGCAGGTCTGTGTCAGGTTGTATGTTGATCTAATTATGATTCGCGGCCGTAACAAATATGGCTTTACAGGATTATAATCATTAGAATCAGAAATAACACCACAGACACAAAAGGCACTGTAACTGTAAGCAACTGTTGCTGACGTCAGGTTCACACACGCGGTGTACGTTTACAATTGCAATAATTTTATTAAATAATTATCTTATTTTTATTACGATTATGTTATTTCACTAATCTATTTTTATTTTATTTATTTCCGTGTCTGGTCTATCCGTGACATCACAGCGGGCCCTATCAGAATACCAACACGCTGCGACACTTATTTTTTTTAAGTGCCGCATCATGCTGAGATAGGGGGCCTTTTGGCCTCGTACAGGACTTTCGTTTTTATTTTTGTTTTTGTTCTTTATGTTTCTATGAGTGTGTTTTGTATAGTTTAATTTGTGATCTGTGCGAGTCCCAATAAATGTTTTTTCTTTCTTTCTTTCTTTCAATACACAACTTCTTAAGTTAGAATTGGCCTCAAATGTCAAGATTTCATGAAATAGTCATTGAATAGGTCATATGAACAGAGAGAGTTGTATTGATTATAATTATATAAATAAATATTTGTTACGGCCGCGAATCATATTTAGATCAACATACAACCTGATACTGACCTGCAATTTGCAAAAAAACGTAAGGAACTTTGAATTTCGCGGGCTACCAGGCTCGTGCAGACCGGGCCGACTTGACCGACACCGGTAGGACAATTTCCATGAAATTTTCATAAAATGTGTTCTATCGGTGTAGCGTCGTGCGACAAGTCGCACCGGTCTGTAAGAGCCTTTAAAAAAGGAACGAACTTTTCTTGCTCACAGCGATTGTTAGTTTTCAAACGTTAAACCTCGGATATCGTCACATCTTCTTAAGCAGTCTGGATACAATGATTACATGAAACTCAAACATAACTGGCGAAATGTGGCTGTACAGTTGCACTTCACATCTCTGCCTACACCTCCGACGAATACAAGCGTGATGTTACTTACTTCCGTCAAAAGGTATAGATCTTTAGTTGAGAAAGTGCGAGGTCACTGACCCATGTGTAATAGACACGTAATTATGTGTGTTGCGCAAGCGCAGGCATGCGTATACGTAGGGATCTGTGTGATTAAGGAGGACTGTTTGCTAGTGGATTATGTTGTAAAGATTACCTGTGTCATCGCGAACAAGAACATAATAAAAACTAGCTGTTTGCCGCGACTTCCATCGCGTGTATTTTGAATTTATCATTTTATTATTATTCAAATCATCATTTCAGCCGAAAGACTCCACGACCACTGCTGGACATAGGCCTCCCCGGGGGGGGAGTTGCCATAATCGCCACGCTTGGCAGGCGGGTTGGCGATCGCAGTATGGTGTTAAAATGCATAGAGAACGCTGCTGCCCATTCTCTAGTAAGTCCCTTAGTTGCCTTTTACGACACCCACGGGAAGAAATAGGATGGAAGAGATAGGATTCTTTACGTTCGGCACCACAATTATTCAAATAGCCAGGATGTAAAGAGACTGTTATTCGTAGATCTTTGACAGCTGTTGTTACGGGTCGTCAGAAGCTCGAAAGTCTGACAACCAGTCTTACCAAGCGGTATCGTGTTACCCAGTAACTGGGTTGTGGAGATCAGATAGGCAGTCGCTCCATGTAAAATACTGGTATTCAGCTGCATCCGGTTAGACTGGAAGCCGACCCCAACATAGTTGGGAAAATGATAGATTGATTGAATAAACCGCGAGACTAATTGAACAACTTAAAACTTATAAGTTTTTATTTATAAAACATTATACATATAAAAAGCCAGCAATTTTTTTTTTAATTTTGTAATAATAAGTCCTCAGTGAATAATAGAAAAAATCATGATAAATATGTACGGGAAATAATCATTATACATAATAAAAAATTATAATAATTTCCGCTGACCAAGTGCTGAAATTGTTTGAACATTAGTCACACAACAGTTAAGTTGTCATTAAGTTAAGTTAAGAAAACACATGTAGAATTAAGTTGTCCTTTAAAAGCAAGTTCAATTTTTACGGTGTATGTTGTTTGAGTAGGTATACTGAATATACTCATACAACAGTTTTAAGTTGTAAGCGTTAAGAGGCCCTTCCCGGACCGTATATCGTCAACACGAGCATGGTCGAAAAGTTTGTTGTTTCATCCAGCGCAAGTGAAAACTATTAACAAACGAGTGAGAACACGATAACATTGCACGAAAAATAATGTGCGGAATTTTCATAAAACTTGTTCCATGAAATACGTGTTTTTGAGTAAGCTTTACCAGTTTGTGAAATAAATGTTGTTCATTTAGAATCTCCATTACATTTGCAAGGTTTCTATCGTAATGTTTTCTTAACATTTACAATTAATGAGTACAATATGAATGACCAAAGTTCAGGTATTGTGCAAAAAAGCAGATTTTTACAGGCTTATACTGACTTTGTTTTTATTTTTTGCTTGCATAGAAACCTAGATATAGTGCACAATATACCTATTGGTTCAAAAAATTTCAAAGAAAGATGTGTTACAAAGTCATAATCACGTACGAGTGTTTGTATGAAAAGTATGTCGGGTTGGCCGCTCTTAAGTAAGGTATATGACACAACACACTTGAGGGAGTTAAGTTCGGCTGTAAAACAAAGACTTCTGTACTTCTACTATTCTATCTTTTACATGTACGTGTTTCTTTGGCAAATAATATTTTTTTCTTTCATTCAGTTGAGTTCTCAAATGAACATTAATTCCTCATACTACAGTTAAGTTATAACGTTAAGGCGAGGTTGCAGTACTTTTTAACTTTTTTAAACCTCTGTAAATCTAGCAAAATATAAATTTTGCGCAAAAAGAAAATATTTTAAGAAAATTGAACATATTATCAAGCACTGTGTGAAGATAGAAACATGAATTAAATTAATTGGCTCGATAAAAAAAAAATCACAACGATGACACTAAATCGCTATTTAAAACGTGTACCTTGAAGAGATTACTTCGTTAAACCATGTAAAAGTTATACCAAAAGATAGGCCTTATTGTTTTTTAGTACTTGGTGAGAACACATTTTATAATTTCCTTACTATTTTTTTCTATGGAGCAAATATACACAAAATCTAGCAGTTCAAGAGCTCGCAACGGCCGGCCAGTTACAGCCGGCTACACACCGCACTACAAGACGGCCTTAAGTAGGGGGGAAAACATAAAGAATAAAGTTAGGAAATAACAGGAAAGATTCGATCGATATTTTTTATTGACTATCTGCTCTTTTTGCACACAGAGGTTAAGTTTAGGTTAAGTTAAGAAGGGGGAAAACAAAATTATCTAAGTCGGGGCTCCAGAAAGAACGATTTTGTGATCTATTAATATTTCAAGTAACATTCTGCACGCTTTCAGTTGTCTACTAACTTAGATGCCTTTTTAGGGTTCCGTACCCAAAGGGTAAAACGGGAACCCTATTACTAAGGCTCCGCCGTCTGTCTTTCTGTCCGTCTGTCACCAGGCTGTATCTCATGAACCGTGATAGTTAGACAGTTCAAAATTTTCACAGATGATGTATTTCTGTTGCCGCTATAACAACAAATACTAAAAAACAGAATAAAATAAATATTTAAGGGGGCTCCCATACAACAAACGTGATTTTGTTGCACGTTTTTGCTCGATATTGATAATGGCTACAGGTAGACGCTTGAAATATTCACAGAATATTTAGTTATATATTCACTTTAAAAATAAATAATTAAATTCAAATAAAACAAATATTTAAGGGCTCCCATACAACAAACGTGATTTTTTTGCCGTTTTTGTAGATAATGGTACGAAACCCTTCCGAGTCCGACTTGCACTTGGCCGGTTTTTTTTTATCAAATAACTTCTCCCGCTCTGGGCGGATCGGGAGGGCGTGTCAGACTTTTACTGACTAAAACCCACCGGTTTTCCTTCAGATGCCTGTGTGCCAGGGCCACGATATCCCTTTCAGACAGGCTCGTAACCCTGGAGTTTATATTTAGTTAGAGTACCTGTAGATTATTATGACCCTAACCGCTTAGCTTGTATTAGTATGTGCTCGTCAAAACGCATCGTATGAGCCCAAACACAAGGTAGATGCCGTACACCGTTGAGCAGTTATTCTGGCGGGTTGGGTATCCTGCAGGATCCTGGTGATGCCTGCGCTGATACGCACCTGCCCCTGCTCCATTGACAGGATTTCAAATTTCTAATCGATTAGACCTGTGGAAGTTGTTTTTATCTCCTTATCAATTAGAAAAGGTGAGCAAGCAAACAGCTGAGCAGATTTTCTTAAGAATACTCTCGATTAAGACACATTTCAAACAAAAAAAATATATAAATTAGTTTCTTCCGTTCAGGAGCTATGACGCCACATACAGACACACAGATACACACTACAAATTTATAACACCCCTCATTTTCGTGGGGGTTAATGATAAAAACAAGCAAAAAAATTGTTTCTGAGTATGATTTTAGGGTTATGTATCCCAAAAAAAAAAGGAACCCTTATAAGATCACTCACTCGTGTGTCTGTCTGTCCGTCTGTCACAGCAGATTTGCTCCGAATCTACTGGACCGATTAAGTTAAAATTTGGTACACATATGGACCTCTATGACCCAAACACGGACGTGTAACGTAAATAAACGAATTTTGAATATGGAGGTCACTTTTGGGGGGCAAACTAGAAAAAAAAAGTTTTTCAAATTGTACCGTGCGACACATCAAATGAAAGAGCTTATTGTAAGGGTTTCAGATATTTTTTTTTATATCTCTTTTTTAGATCTTTGTCCCTGATATTTCTAGTTACTTAAAATATCAGTTAAAATAAAACGTTTTTTATGTGTAAACTTCACAAACGTGATGGGCGTGATATCTAAAAACGATAAAACAAACAATAAAATAAAAAAAATCGGTTGTCTGTAAAGTCGGTTTACTGACGATAGTTGAACGTGACAACGTCATAAGCCTTAAATGGAACGCCTCAGAGCGAGGTAACGCCGCATGAGTCATGTTTTTTCGTGCGTGCAGCCGGCTCCATCGAATTATAAGACGTTGTCACGTCAAAAAACTGGTAAATCATCGCTAATTTTAAGGCCCCAAGCAAAAGGAAATCATAACTGCTCGAAGGAAAGTTCCCTCGTAAAATAATTATTTTTCTTTGTTATAAATTATATCGGGGAAAACTGTAAAACCATCTTGTGATCATTAGGGGTTTTCTACAGGAAGTATGGATAGCAAGTGTTATTGGGTTCTTCCATCTGGAATTTCTCTGTAGCTGCTTGGACTCAGGATTCGTGCCCGGTTGATGGCAATAGGCTCGCCCCCTATTACATGGGACTTAATTATATATAACTGGACTTAAAAAAATATTATAAATAAGGCACTCTATTTAAATAATGGCTGTACATTAAACGCAATACACACATGAGTTTTAAAACGTAGTTGGTGGCTTTTACTTGTAGCTATGCGCCACAGCCATAAGTCAATATTTATAACATCAAATAGACCATTTGCGTTTTGTTATTGAAGAAAGATTCGTTAAAAACACTTTGCTTCATATATTTGTTTGAGAACGAAACGCAAAAATACCGTAAAATTGGGTAGTGATACACACAACTAGCGAATACCCCGTTGCTCTGGACAAGTTTCTGTCTACGAAGAAACCCGAGTCTAGGTGGGACCTCCTGCTCGGGATGAAGATTTCGAGAAGTGTAGACAAGCGATTTCTATTCTACAGTAGAGTAGAGTAGAGATATAAAACGCCATGCTAAGCCTGCAGGATGCCTCAAACAGATGTCAGCACGAATTGACGGGGTTCATTAGGGTCAATGCCTGGCAGGGTTGCGAGTTTGTCCGAAAGGGATATCGTGGCCCTGGCACACAGGCAAATGAAGGAACACGGGTGGGTTTTAGTCAGTAAAAGTCTTGACACGCCCTCCCGCTGCGCCCAGAGCGGGAGCAGTTATTTGATAATTTCCCACCCAAAAAAAGCCTGCAGTATTGTCGCGTGGATCGCGTTAGAATTAGGGTCTCCATATTGTATGGCAACCACTGTCAACTTTCCTTATTTGATCAGCAATGATTAGGAATTTCCCAATAGGGCCCAACCCGTGTTAGTTAAAACACTCAAGTATTCACTGGAAAAACGATAAAAAGTTACAAAATATAGTAATGTCAACTAAGTTACCATGGTATTGTGTAATTAGAACATGGGAGGTATATAACTTCAAAGCGGTCACCTTAAGGTGTGGGCAGATAAGCCAGGGGTACGGCGAAGTGTTCATGTTGTAAGGAGATAAAGGAATTGGTTAATTTTGTTAATGTCGATGAAATTTGCCATGAATTTTGTCGAATCCTACCTGTTCAATGCCTTAATTTATTTATTTTAATGTTATTGAGTGTCAAACAAGCAGGTGGCCTTCCTGACAGTTAATGACCCTCAAATTCTGCTAAAATATATATATATAAAATAATATCATTTATTTCTTACAAGACCATAAAAGAAACAACACACAAAATCACAATTAAAATGATAAACAATAAGTAATAAGTACATACTTACGTCATAATCCATCATCATAATCAGCCTATAATGTTCCCACTGCTGGGACACAGGCCTCCTCTCTGCGAGAGAGAGTGGGCTGTAAATCTACCACGCGGGCCCAGTGCGGGTTGGTCACATGTCTTTGAATTTTCGGTTCTAGGACATGCCAGTTTCCTCACGATGTTTTCCTTCACCGTTTTGAGAGCAGTGGTGATGAAATTATTTACACAAAGTAAAGCGCCTGTCTGGGTTCGAACCCACGACCTACATTTCGTAAGTCGGGGACGTTACCACTGGGCCACCACTGGGCATACTTACGTATTAAATTAAAAATAAATGCACTTGTGTTGCTGGTCCAGTGTCGGAGAGAGAGTATTAAATATATTATTTTGTTGATTTATTTATTTTGATTTTATCTTATTTAATTGAGTCCGCGTACCACTGGTCAGTTTCCCTCAGTAGTCAGTTTATTTAATTTGCCAGTTTCGATAATTAGTCAGTTTCGCTGATTGGTCAGTTTTGGGGATTAGACAGTTGCGTCAACTCGACGGTTTCCAGTGTTCGCCAGTTTCGTTGATTCGTCAGTTTTATTCAATTCGTTAGTCACAGTACAGTCGCTAGAAAACTGCCCACACGTCTGCTAATTTAATTATGTACGTATTACGTAACATGAAATCACGGCTGTTTCTTCAAAGGGCTAAGCATAGATAAAATAAGAAAACAAATATATTAATTAAAAAAAAATGTGATTGTAAAAATATAACTTTAAAGGCTCTTACACACACGCGATATCGCGGGCGCGACAGGCACCGACGAAGGAATTGTCTTTGTCGGTACCTGTCGCGCCCGCGATATCGCGTGAGAAGAGCCTTAAGTTTGATTTAAATTGGGTTCCTTACATTTTCCACTTTTGTTTACTTAAACGTAAACATATCTTTTACGTTGAGTGGACTAAACTGACGAATCGAGGAAACTGGCAAACACTGCAAACTGTCGAGTTAACACAACTGTATAATAATCGGTAAAACTGACCAATCAGCGAAACTGGCTAATCAACGAAACTGGCAAATTAAATAAACTGACGACTGAGGGAAACTGACCAGTGGTACGCGGACTCATTTAATTTGATTTTGATTAATTTATTTTTGCCAATTACCTGAAATAAATAGATTTCTTTATTTATTTTTAATTTTGTTCTTAACTACTTCTTATCATGGATAAATTAATAAGAAGAGATACAAGTGCAAACTTTTTTCTACATGATACCTATTTTGATACCTCTTGTACAAAAATACAAACAGTGCTAGAAAACAAACAAAGTGATGTTTCAACATGAAAAAACAAATAAATAATTAAATAAAAATAATGTTCTAATTCATCCAATTGATGATCAATTAAAACAAATAAATCCATTTTTATTAATTTGTTTTAAGATAATCGTTGGTAAAAATATGCACAAAATTAAAACAGACAACTTTTAAATATTTAACCACGCAAGTAAACACGCTAATTGGCGGATGACGTGGTTAGTAAGTTACGGGTCAATTAATCCTATGATTAGTGCTACTTGAACGTCGCTTTGTGAACTTCATACGTGAAGTTACGGGGGACTTAAACTGGCGATTAGCCTACTCGACACTTAACGCTGGTAGCACACCTCCGCCACGATACCATAGCAGCGAAACCGCAGTAGTTCAATTGTACTGGTTCGCGTCATGTTCCGCCACTGGCATCCGATTCGAGTAGCGGAACATGACGCGAACCAGTACAATTGAACTACTGCGGTTTCGCTGCTATGGTTTCGCGGCGGAGGTGTGCTATCAGCGTGACTTGAGGGTGGTGAAACTAGTAATTTCCCAATAACACAAAAATCACACTTGATCCTCAACACAATTCAATGACTCCCGGTACCCAATGATTCAATTGTTTAAGTTAGAGTAACGCGGTAAGCTCTATATTATCTATACTGCGCCCACGTCCTGTCCACCTCATAGGAATGTATTGATATACATAGATATCTATGAGGGCTGTACTAGTTACTAGATTGTCGAAGAACCTTTAGCTATTAATGTACCAATGTCAATATGGCGCTGGCGCATGAGATCAATCTAAAATGTTGACTCTTTTCTTGCTCGATTTTTGCTCGAGTGTTCTACCAGAAAGCTCAAAAGCCAGCCAAAAAAAGCCAGCAGTTTCCAGATTTGTTCCATTCAATGACTTTTTCATGAAATCATCACATTTGAGACCAATTCTAACTCAGCTCCCAACTGCAAATACGCAGCTGTAGCCCGCGAAATTCAATTTTTCTTACGTTTTTATGCAATTTGAATGTCAGCGTCACCTCTTTCTGCGAAGCAGTAATGCTCGCGAAGGAGGAGGCGGAACGCGTGAGGGAGAGGCAATATTCGCGCCCTCACGGACCTAGTCGCTGCAGGAGACGCCCCGGGCGTCGGGAGTCGCATTCCGATTCCCGGCCACCGTAGGCGCGGGCTTGCGGACGGTGAGCGATGGGTAGCTCGTCGTCCGATAAGGACCAGGCCCAGGTCGAAGACGCGTTGTGTTCCACGCGCGCCTCAAAGAGATGTCAGCACCAACTGACGGGGTCCGATAGGGCCAAAGCCTGCCAGGTTTGCGAGTTTGTCCGAAAGGGATATCGTGGCCCTGGCACACAGGCATCTGAAGGAACGCGGGTGGGTTTTAGTCAGTAAAAGTCTGATACACCCTCCCGCTCCGCCCAGAGCGGGGGGAGAACTTATTTGATAATTTCCCACCCCAAAAAAAAACTCTGTCAGTGTCAGGGTGTATCTTGATCAAAATATGATTCGCGACCACTCCGGATCCATCTTAATTGCATTATTTGAAAGTGTTTACTTTACGAAACGTCAATGAGATAGTGCACAGAAACAGCTTTTATGAGATGATGTATTTATCATCCAATCACACAAAATCACGCCTGTAATCTCCGAAGGGTTAGGCAGAGGTTTACCTATAGTACACCTACGTTTCGCCACTCATGTCTAAGTCCCATGTAATAGGGGGTAAGACTATTGCCATCAACCGGGCACAAATCCTGGCTCCGGGATGCTACTGAGAAATTCCTGGTGGTAAAACCCAATAACACTTTGCCCCGTACCTCGTGCTCAACAGTAGCGCTTGCGAACATTTAGACCAACGAGGCAACCAAACAATTTGTGAAAAATCATTATCAAAGCCACATGCTACCTATCTGCTAACCCCCTTACTACACTGTCGTGTACATTAACGTAGAGAAACGACTAACGACATGATGGAAAGGTTTACTTTCTAAGATAACTACTTAACTACTACAAATTCATAATATTAGTACTGTCAGAGAGATACTGCTTACGGAAAATATGGGATTATTATTACTAGTGGTCGCCCACTGGTCAAAATTCGACCCCCTCTACTTACAATCTATATAGTACTTACTAATTCCATGAGTAGTACTTACTTATTCCATGCTCAAGCTGTCACTTTTGTCACTTATCTATCTTCAAGTCACGAGGCCCTGGTACTATGTGTGTGTGTCAAACGCATGGTAGTATTTGTAAATGTTTTTTTTTAAATTAATTTAATTTCTTTCTAATGCGTATTATGTCAAAATATTAGCTTTCTGCACTCCTCTTCCATATAAACTTTAACTGTGACAAATTTCATACTGCTCCGTCCGCGTGGTTTACGTAAAAAGAAGTTCGCTTCACGTATTAATATAATGATATTCTGGTATCTGAAGGAGTATATAAGGATAGTTTATTGCGTGATGAAAATATTAGGCAACACAGCAAGAGGGCTGCATGACACACGGTAGAAACCCCGTATTTAGGTAATATATATACCTAGTTTAGTCACTATAAGAAGTATACTTCAGAACAGTCCTCTGACAGACGTTAGGGGTCGTCAGAAGCCTGAAAATCTGACAACCAGTCTTAGCAAGAAGTATGTATCACCCAGTTACTGGGTTGTGGAGATCAGATAGGCAGTCGCTCCGTGTAAAATACTGGTATGCTTTTTGAAAAAAATTAAACATTAAGTTTGTGTGATTATAAATGTACACTTTTTTGTGGTGCTACACCATTCGTGTGGTGCGAATTTAAACAAAATTATTTGTGATTTGTGGAGTTTTTTGATTTGCATGTAGCTGAAAGCCTTTTTCGATAAATTAAGTATATATGGAAAATCACTGAAATTCGCTACAAGTTTTTCAAAAACTGACACGTGACTGACGTTTGATCATCTGCCAAAAAACTTCCCAAAAAGGAGTGTAATGTGTTTAGGGTTCATGTATATGTATCTAAGTATGTGAGTTTCTTTTTACAAGAAGTTTCTTTTGGTTTTGAAGATTAAAAAATATCATCAACATCATTATGGTCTACTTGCACGTGGCTAGACTATTTTTTTTTCAACTTCGATACAAAATACAGCAAAAAAATAATGTTGATAAAACCCAGTTACCTGCTTCGATGCAAAAGCTACAGACATTTTTATCCTCGACTATACCAGACTGACTCGATATGCTTGCCTTACCGAGTGTTGATACAAAACAAGTCGATACTTGCGAAACACATTTTTTATTAATTTACTTACTTACTGATTGATGGTTTACCTTATGGAGTTTAACCTTCGAAAGACCCACAAAATGTTGGACCGCAAAAGCGATGAATGAAAGGCAATTGCATGCAGCTGAGATGAGAATTCGTTCCGTGTGGTGCCGGACGTAAAGAAAAGCACCATCCTATTTCTTCCCGTGGCTGTCGTAAAAGGCGACTGAGGGACTTACTAAGAATGGGCAGCAGCGTTCTCTATGCAACCTCAAATACTTACTGCTAAATTAATCTTTTGTTCTCGGCACCTCATCGGTGCTGGCGGGGCTTGACATAACACCATACTGCGATCGCCAGCGATTATGGCAAACGGGCGGAGGACTTTATCCAGCAGTAAAGGCCTCGGCTGAAATGAGGGGAGAATGCTAAGAGGGGTGTGTGGTGTTACGCGATGGATAAATCAAGGATTCAGAGGAAGTCTGAAAGTGACACCGGTGGCTGATTGTGTGGAAATAGGTTTTCATAGTATTGGCATGTGATGCGGAGGAATGAGGGAAATGTCGCCAGGAAAGTTTTGAGTATGAATGTATGGATGGCTATGATGGACTTATTGGTACTGACTAGTAGGGGAAGACCAAAGAAACGATGGATGGACTGTGTGAAAGATGATTTGGCTAGAAAGGGAGTGACTACCGAGATAACAACTAATAGAGAAGTTTGGAAGAAAGGGACATGTTGCGCCGAGCCCAAATAAATTAGGATACCCAGGATTTCAACATGATCATCACCATCCTCCTCTGCCAATATCCTGTTCTAGGTCGGCCCAGCAAACCTTGTTCTTCCATACATCTGTTAGCCACCTTTTATAGATAGATAGGTAGAATACTCTTTATTATGTACTCGATAAAAATTACAGATTTAAATGTAGAAATTTTTCATAGGGTAAGACCCTTAACGGTCGTTTCGACTGCCCAGAGCCTCATGACCTTTTCTGTCGACTATTTGTGCCCGACAAATACATCATGTCTCGATATCAATACCTATAACGTCTGCGGAGTTTCGCTAGCTAATTTAATTTTAGCCTGTATATGCTAGTCGCGCGGTAAACTCTGCAAGATTTTGCATGACGTCAGTGCAACGCGTAGTTTGCATGTGGCCGCCACAAAATTACGTAAAATGTAAATAAAATCACACATAACCGTAAAATACGATAGGTCATACGATAAATTCTCTTTAAAACTATGTCACATGAATTCACGTAAGATCTTCGATTGCAGGTTTTATCTTACAACTGTAGTACAAAATTGTACTTTATGATAACGTGGTAGAGTCTGTTTTATATGTAGGTTGTATATGTGTTGATAAATATGTCGATGTGTCAACGACAAAGTTATGTTTGCAGTTGATGTTGTGTTTGTATGTTTTTTTTTTGTATAAATGGTGTACGTCCACCCTTAACAAACGTCACATAAGGCCGCAATATTGGTAAGGGTGTGACAGTACATGAAAATATATGATAAGTTAAGGGAACCTACACAGACCTACAAGCCTAACAGTCCCTACGAACATAAGCCCTGCAGCCAGTTCAAGATCTAAGCCTTAATAAATTCAAATCGTGCATTAAACGTAAGTTCTGTCAGAAAGCTTTTTATACCGTTAAAGATTATATTGAGGACAAAAAGGCTTGGGATTGAGCTGCTCCAATTTTTACTTATTGAAGTGGTTTATTTTTATTGTTTGATGTTTTTTTGCTAACTTTTATTATTTTATATACGTAACGTAATATATACGTAATGACATGATTATTTACTTGTAAAGTATTATATTATTTTAATTATTGTGAATGTTAAGACTATGTGGGTTATTGCTCTTTTATTTTTATTTTCACTTTGTCTTTTATTCTCAGTTAGTGTTAATCATGGTCTGGCAGTTTGAGTCATTTAAGCGGCCTACCCAAATGTCCTTTCTTTGGTATTGATCGTCGCATCGTTGAGCTCCTTAAGTTCTGAGTAGAGCTGCACGATTACTGTCAAATGCGTGCACTGACTGGTCAGGTCCACTCAATCTGTGTGGTTCTTTCCTCAAAAGACCATTTCAGACACCAATCTACATGGCCTTCACATGATCTGACCAAGATTATGTCTGGACTTTAAAAGAGACTGTGACCTCTGAGTTTGTTTCGGCCTTTCTTCTCAGAGTAGTCGGATAGGAAACGCCGATCTCATCTAGTTTTAAAAATATGACTGACGTGTAAAAGTGTTTGTACAAACCTACTTACAGAAATAAAAATCATTTATCATTAGCCCTAACCTATCATATACCTAGTATGTGATACATAAATATATAAATAAGTTCAGGATGTCTGCACCATGCGACCTAAGGTTACAGACGGATAATAGACAGTCGCGCAGACTCACGAGAATGATCAGAGATGGCTAAAGGTGTCTTGGCCACAGTGAGGGGTAATGAGACAAGAATAAAATTCAAATCTGATTTATTTACAAAATGGTACAGCTTATATACTACTTTTTCTTCTCACACACTATTATATAAAATCTTTGTGTCCTATGCGTGTGAGACGCAACCAAATCAATATTTTTAACTGGGCCGCGCGTCAGCCGGGCCGAGTGCTGAGTCAATGTCCAAAGGTAACGTTGAACAAATGGAATGTTTTTTTTTAATGGTTTGGAAAAAGTGCCATGAGCTTCGAATTTGCAGTTCATTTACTGGAACGTGGTCCGATTGGAAAAATGGTTTGTTGGCTTCTTAGTGCTGGTAACGACTGTTAATGTTTATGAATTACTAGCTTCTGCCCGCGACTTTGCCCACGTGGTAGTCAACTATAGGTATGACAAAACACCTTACAGCACTCGGAATTAGTGTTTTTTTTTTATTTCGATTTTTTGAAACCAACAAAAAAATTAAGACAGTAAAAATAATTGGTTTAAAATCTGAAAAGATGCCGAAGTTATATGCGTTTTTAAGTCTATTGTAGACAGAGACAGCACTGCTGTGATCTGACGTCACAACACAGGAACGCCATAGTAACTTCGCGCCATTCAGTTCAATTATCGTTTTGCATGACAAGGATAGTACAATAATTTCAAAACATTTTAAATGCTCGATTTTTGTAGGTAGTCACGCTAATTGTGTAGGTATGGTAAGTCCATAGGTTTATAAGTCAACGTACACCTTGTAGAAATTGCGAAGCGATTTGCCCAAAACACGTACTTTATCACGAGTATCTGTAGTCGTAAGATACGCGACGATATTTAAGTACTAAAAAAACTTTTTACAAAAAAAAATCAACCGACTTCCAAAAAAACACTACAAAGTGAAAAATAACTTTAAATTCGGAAGTCGGTGTCTTTGGATCTGTATTTTAGTTTTTTGCCACCGACTTCCGAAATTAAAGTTATTTTTCACTTTGTAGTGTTTTTTTGGAAGTCGGTTGATTTTTTTTGTAAAAAGTTTTTTATTTTTCACTTTTTAGTGGGTTAGTTTGTAATTTATCTAATTAACAATAGCCTAATGTCAAATGCTCATCACCTTTTACAAAATATTGGTATTCCCGATGCAGGGGCGTTAATTGTTGAGGAGTTCTCCTGGTAAGAACTAGGAGAACTGATGGTGACTTACCATATGCATTTTGACGAGCATAAATTGCTTATCAACCATATTAAAGTGCCTAATCGAATCGCAACGGTGAAATACTTATTATTATTTAGTTCCGGTTGCGAACAGTGGTGTTCATCATCAGTTCCACTTTACCAAATGGTTCTTTCCGAGAGCAAATGCACGAGTTACTATAAAGAATACTCAAATCGCTATAGGTATGCCTATAAAATTTGAGGATTTCCCTAGATTTCCATGAGATCCCCTCATCAGATGATGATTTGGTGGCAATGGGTGGTCCCATTGCCACCAAATCATCATCTGATCGGGAGCATACGTTTCCAAACAAAAAAATGAATTTCAAAATCCGACCACAATTGACGTAGTAATCGGTGAACATACATAAAAAAAAAAAAAAACAAACACAGCCGAACATATAACCTCTTCCTTTTTGGAATTCGGTTAAAAAGTGATGGTCTTAATGTTTTAACTGGCTTCCAAAAACGAGGAGGTTCATCATCTGCCTAGCCTTTTCCCAACTATGTTGGAGTCGGCTTCCAGTCTAACCGGATGCAGCGGAATACCAGTATTTTACATGGAGCGACTGCCTATCTGACCTCCACAACCCAGTTAGTGGGTAACACGATACCCCTTGGTAAGACTGGTTGTCAGACTTTTGGGCTTCTGACGACCCGTAACAACTGTCAAAGATCTACAAATGACAGCCGGGACCAACGGCCAACGGCTTAACGTGCTTTTCGAGGCACGAAGCAATCTTGGTATGAACAGATAGTCACCCATCCACGAACCAACCGCGGCAAGCGTAGCTTAACCTGATTGATCGACCCGTGCGGCAGTTATTATTTAGGAGGAGGATATACAGTTAACTTAAATTAGCTAGCGAAAATCCATATCTAAAAACGAAAAAAAAAAAGATGTTGTTTTTTTTTTTGGGTCAGCGACCCTTGGTTTTTACTGAATTATGAGTTGAGAAAATATGTCTATTTAAAGTCAAAGTCATACAGGGTCAAATTAATTTAACTAGCGAAACTCTATATCTAAAAACGATAAAAAAAAGATTTGATGATTTTTTTGGGTTAGCGACCTTCGGCTGTTACTGAGGTAAAGTGAAAGTCAAAGTTTTATTAATACGATTTTTGGCGATATTACAGGGTCTTCAAAATATTTTATAGTAAGTACCTTAAAAATCTACCCTATCGCATGCATTGTTAAATTACAATATTAGAAAATGAACATTATGAAGTAATTAATATCTATAGAAAATTAAAATACAAGACATAATATATTGCAATAAATTAACAGACATAATGTATATGAATATTACATTAATAAATACATAGAATGGTCAGTCAAATGAAGTTTTGTCAACTAGGAATTCGTCAATGGTACAATAGCATTTGTCTATTAAAAATTTATTTAGTTTACGTTTAAATTGTGTCATGTTTTAATCGCTTATTATTCTATAAGGCTAGATTGTAATAAATTATTAAGAACTTTAGTTCTTATTAACAAAGGAAAAAAAAAAGATAAAAATAAATCTTTTATTTGGTAGCTTACGAGTATTAAAAACTTTTTTATTGTATCGTGTATCGTTATTGATACGCATCACGTCTATTTACACAGAAATAAAACGTATTTTTTAAATGATTTTTCTAGTGACCACTACCCCGGCTGATAACACAAAAAAAATCTCATCAAATTAATATATTTTTTGTTTTATCATGTTTAGATATAATATTGATATCCATCACGTCTGCGGAGTTTCGCTAGCTAATTTAATTTGACTCTTTATGTTCGTCTGTATATTTTTTTTATGTAACTATGTTCAACGATATCTCTGAAAATTATTTTTTTCTGGATTGATTTTGAAAAACTGTTTTTGTTTTGAAAGGGTATGCTCTCGAGGTAGTCCCATTCAGAATCGGATGACCCCATGGAAATTGATGGAAATCCTCAAATTTTGTAGGCACATTTTCATATGTTTTTTGTATAGCTATTTGATTTAAAGTAAGTCGTGCATTTGCTCTCGGAAAGCACCATTTGGTGAAATGGAACTGATGATGAAGACCACAGATGGCAACTGTCAATCTAGCTCCGCCAAAGTTCACGTCACACAGGCAGTTCCGCTCTAGCTCCGCCAAAGTAAGGAAGCACTCTCTTGGAACAAAATATTCTTCTGTTTCATTTATCAACCAGCATTCGCCCAGTTTAGTTGTCAGTGAAGGGGCCCACATTTTTAACCGACTTCCAAAAAGGAGGAGGTTATATGTTCGGCTGTATGTTTGTTTTTTTTTATGTATGTTCACCGATTACTCCGTCGATTGTGGACGGATTTTGAAAATTCTTTTTTTGTTTGGAAGGGTATGCTCCGAAGGTGGTCCCATTGTCACAAAATCAGAATCTGATGAGGGGATCCCATGGAAATCGAGGGAAATCCTCAAATTTCATAGGCATACCTATAGCGATTTGAGTATTTTTTATAGTAACTCGTGCATTTGCTTTCGGAAAGCACCATTTGGTGAAGTGGAACTGATGATGAAGACCACAAATGGCCACCGGAAATACTTAATAATAAGTATTTCACCATAGCGAACAATTTATGCTCGTCAAAATGCATATGGTGAAGTCACCATTATTTCTCCTGGTTCTTACCAGGAGAACTCCTCAACCATTAACGCCCCTGCATCGGGAAAAGCAATATTTTGTAAAAGTTGATGAGCATTTGACATTTGGCTATTGTAAATTAGATAAATTACAAACTGACCCACTAAAAAGTGAAAAATAAAACTTTTTACAAAAAAAAAACAACCGACTTCCAAAAAAAAACACTACAAAGTGAAAAATAATTTTAATTTCGGAAGTCGGTGTCTTTGGATCTGTATTTAAGTTTTTTGCCACCGACTTCCGAAATTAAAGTTATTTTTTCACTTTGTAGTGTTTTTTTGTAAGTCGGTATTTAACTTTCTTTTTTTTACTTTTCACTTCTCTTCATTGACTTGAATATGTCCTGGCAGCTGAGAGTATGTCATGCTCACTCAGATGTCTCGCTGATGGTGGCGTGTGTGTTGGATCATTTAGCTCCCTTCAAAATGGTTGAGCTGAATGGTGCTGATCCATGCGTCATGTTCGTGAACGGGCGCTGTCAGTTGGGACTGGTCATCTCTTAGCTGCCACGGCTTATTTTTAATTATTTTAGTTTTGAATTGTTTTTTTTTATCACGGACGCTTCTGACGTTTTGCATCGTTCTCACATGTATATTTTCAATAAGAATGATGTAACCAATACTTTGTATCAAATATTTTATTTTAAAAGAGTGTCTGTGGAGTTTCTTGCCCGTTCTTCTCCATAGGAACCTACTATTTGGAATGGGCAACTAGCTTCATATTTGTAACTGACCGACTTGTTGACAATTCAAAAGTGCCTGTAAATGGTTTAATTGAAATAAATGCTTTGAGTTTGAGTTTGAGTTTGAGTCACTTTTTGGTCGGTCAGCACTTAATCTTATTAAAGTTACCTAATCGAATCGGAATAGGTGAAATACTTATTATTAAGTAAAAAAACTTTTTACAAAAAAAATAAGAACTGACTACCAAAAATAACACTACAAAGTGAAAAATAACTTTAATTTCGGAAGTCGGTGTCTTTGGATCTGTATTTGAGTTTTTTGCCACCGACTTCCGAAATTAAAGTTATTTTTCACTTACAAAGTGTTATTTTTGGTAGTCGGTTCTTATTTTTTTGTAAAAAGTTTTTTATTTTTCACTTTTTATTGGGTCAGTTTTGAATTTATCTAAGTTACAATAGCCTAATGTTAACTGCTCATCACCTTTTACAAAATATTGCTTTTCCCGATGTTGGGACGTTGATTGTTGAGGAGTTCTCTTGGTAAGAACCAGGAGAACTGCCACTCACCATATGCATAGTGACGAGCATAAATTGCTTAATCGCAACCCGTTAAATAGGGGTACTCATTATTATATTGTTCCGGTGGCCATAAGTGGTCTCTATCATCAGTTCCACTTCACTAAATGGTGCTTTCCGAGAGCAAATGCACGAGTTACTATAAAAAATACCCAAATCGCTATAGGTTTGCCTATAAAATTTGAGGGTTTCCCTCGATTTCCATGGGATCCCTCATCTGATTCTGTTTTGGTGGCAATGGGACCACCTCGGGAGTATACTTTTTCAAACAAAACAAGAATTTTCAAAATTGGTCCATAATTAACGGAGTAATCGCATAACAAAAATACAAAAAAAAAAAAAACATACCGCCGAATTGAGAACCTCCTCCTTTTTGGAAGTCAGTTAAAAATGTGTTTTGTCAAATTACAATACAAAAACAACCATAAAAATCGCAATCGCTTTTTAACAGTCGTACTTGCTTCAATCGACCAATAAGCCGGAAAAACATAATTATTAAGTATATCAAACTTAATTGAACATAATATTCGTGCATACCTTGACTACGTATTTTTATTTCCGTTTTTGTAAGGACTTTGCGACACATAAATGACTTGTTTCTACAAGGTTATTGCTTGTAGTAAATGTTTTGACTTTATCCTTAATTCTTGTGTGATGAATAGCTCTTAATTTTCATTGAGTCATAAATCCTTGCCGTTTTTAATACAAAAAAAAAAAATAACAGCCACATTTTTATAAAACATCCTCGACCTGCATCGCCTACTCGCGCTGTTACTTCGTTTTCGCTTAGCGTTCTTTCTTATTGCTCGGCTCCTAATAGACGTAGCGTGCCTATAACCTTCCTCAAGAATTGGGCGATCAAATGCAATAAGAATCTTTCAAATCCGACTGGTAGTTCCAGAGATTAGAGCGTTTAAACGAACAAACTCTTCGTCTTTATTATATTAGTATACGAGTATATTTGGTTTGATTACCATCTTTGTATAGTTTGCGGTCGCTACAAGTATCCTTAAAATGAGCACTTTACGTGACTATCAACGACTATGGCATGGTCTGTAGAAAGAATAGTCATTGTGCTGTCTACAGTCTGAGAGGCTGGTGCAAATCCGGGTTTGGGTTTTTTGCATGCGACATTTATTTTTGTATTTTGCACACGGAAAAACTTCTTATGGTTAACGATTTTGATAGGGAAAACAATAATACAAACCATTGTAAAATGCGTTGCAACTGCATTTTGTTTTGCTACTGTGTATGTGCATAGTAAATATTCGCTAAAGCTATCGACTTATCTAATAAAATCCCTTTCATTGTTACAGATCAGCAAATCGGGTCCAACGTCCAAACCCTACGGCATTCCGAACACGAATTTACGAATTTCCCATCAGGCGACTCAAACACCAACGTTTTTTCACCTGTTACCAGTTTATCTGCTTACCCCCCTCCACTAGACCAACCACAACCCCCGCACTATGATAAAACACCCGAAATAACGACATCAACCGTGTCAAAGGCTTCAATGAAATCCGAAGACGATTTTGACGTAAACGAGTATTTCGCAAGATTACATGGGACGAGATATGTGAGCGCTCCTATCAATAGTAATCCTGACCAGAATGCTAATTTAGCAGCTACAGAAGAAAATCTAGAAGAGATTAATTTAAACGATGAAAAGAATGTTGAAGTACAGCAGAGTTTGACGGCTGATATAGCTCAGAACTTTTCTCAGCTTCCAACGGTTTTACCTCATGTAGCTAGCGCTGTATTCAGCTCATTTTCTAATATGCTGAACTACAAGAGTAGGGAGCAGACTCCTGATGATAGGATGTCAGGGTATCAGACCCAGGATATGCCTTTCCAAAGCCCTGTGCCCGCGCCTGGGTTCGTAGGACAACAGAACTTTGCGGTGGATACGCCATTGATGGCTGAAGACGTGGTGAAGGAAGTGGCACCACCGCCGAAGGAGCTTCCGAATTCTGGTGAGTTACCTCTTATTACAGATGTTCTATTTCACGAAGTCCTCTCTTGTCGCTCTAATGGCGGTAAACATAAGGTTCAAATTGCAATAACCAAACGGACTTCGTGAAATGGTTTAACTGTACTTGATTTACATCTAGTTAGTATTTAAGATCCATGGATAAGGGCAAGATAATTATGGGAATGATCAAAGTCAAAATCATTTAGAAGGTTCCATTTAAAGTGGAGTGCAAATCTTACATATTTGATTGTTATTTTAAGAAACTTAATTTATTAACTTGAATAATGCATGCGATTATACTTTTCGCCAGATAAGAGAAAAATAAAAGTCACTGATCCGACTTGCGAGTCAGGGGCGCATTACCTGTCCGCCATTTTGTTATTATGCCTATCGCGTCCTTCGGGGTGAATAGAAATGTTTGTAAAAGGTTTGTAACTCATGTCCAGTGAACGCGTCAAGGACTCCCCTTACCACGATAAGTTTGTTTTGATCATGTTAGCGACACTTCCTTTACATATTTTTCGTATCGTTTTGAAATATTGGAATACATTGGTAGACGGGTGTTAACGGCTTTTATTTTTTTCTTATCTGGCGAAAACTATAGTAAATTGTATGAGGAATTACATACAATGTTACAACATTATAAGGACAGCTTTATATAAGTACAAAGGCGAGCTTAACCCAGAATTGGGTTCTCGAACAGCAAGCCTCAGTGGGATATTTGAATACTTTTTAGATGTTTTTAGGGTTCCGTACCCAAAGGGTAAAACGGGAACCCTATTACTAAGGCTCCGCCGTCTGTCTGGCTGTCCGTGTGTCACCAGGCTGTATCTCATGAACTGTGATAGTCAGACATAGTTAGACAGTTGAAATTTTCACAGATGTTGTATTTCTGTTGCCGCTATAACAACAAATACTAACAAACAGAATAAAATAAATATTTAAGGGGGCCTCCCATACAACAAACGTGATTTTATTGCCGTTTTTATAGATAAAGAACTAGCTGCGCCCCGCGGTTTCACCCGCGTAAGTCTCGATCCCGTGGGAATATCGGGATAAAAAGTAGCCTATGTCTTATTCCAGGGTGTAAGCTACCTCCATACAAAATTTTATCTTAATTGGTCCAGCCGTTTGAGCGTGAAGTAACAAACATACACACACACACACACACACACACACAAACTTTCGCCTTTAATATTATTAGTGTGATGTGATGGTACGGACCCCTTCGTGCGCGAGTCCGACTCGCACTTGGTTGGTTTTTTTATTATATGAGTTAAAATTTTTTGAATGAGTCCCTAAACAAGGATGTGGTTTAGGTTATAAAATAAGTAGTTTGTTTATTTCTTGATATTTAAGATAACTGCTAGATTTAATTTAGTTTTTTAAGAAGAAAGTTGTATATGTTTGCTCGTTTCATTTTAAATCTGACTGCACACAGTTTACACAAGTTTTTTCTTGGTAAAACACACAGCTTTTATTATCAAGATCAGATAAATCTCTTCTTAGAAAAATTACTGATTGCCATCATGAAATGCTTATAAAAACCTGTAATTTTCTAAGCGTCATCATTATGACAGTATCTTGAGACAATTTTTTTTCCTTATTTTAATATACGGATGCTTCAACGTCTTAACATTTCCCTGTCTGCCACTGTTATAACACTAAACATTTAATCGACCTAAAACTACAATAATTCTTCAGCGCAAATTAAACATTTGCTAAACATCACTGTATCTTGCATCTATCTATTTATTTGTATTTATGTTTTATATTTTATAGTTATTTCCGAGCTATCTATCCCGTACGTTGCTCCTGCCTTGTTTTGTCTCTGCATCATCTAAGGTTAACTGGTAGAAAATGCCTCCGCCTTTGTACAGTGTTTTTTTTTACTTCTGCATAAAGTTTTAATAAATAAAAATATAAATAAACATCACTTGTCGCTTACTGCTGTGGATCCTCAAATTCAAATTCATTTATTTGCCAGAATATAGGTTTACAACGTATCATTTTAAAAATATAATGACCCCTTTACATTCTACCGTTATATAATGGTGTGCAAATATTTAATTTTAAAAATGATGAATGAATTATGTGTAACATCTTCCTCTCGCTTTCTCTGTTGCCTTCACGTCCAGCTGATTTTTTTCAAAAAGGACGTCAATAAACTTTGCGGTGGCAAAGACGCATCGATTGCATGGGTGATTACTTTGATTAATAGAAATAAAAAATGTAGAAATAAAATTACGTTAATATATTTCATAAAAACGGCAATTTCATAGGTAAAGACCTAATAGTTGTAAATTGTAATTGACGATGTCGAAACCATTATAATGTCAAAGTGTTGATTAATTAAATTTATACAGGGTCAACTTAAATTAGCTAGCAAAACTCTGGAGACGTAATCAGTATAACTAATTAAGATAAAATAAAAATAATTTAAGTATTTTTTTCAACGTCATCTGGTAGTGTTGTTACTAGAAGTATGTTTTGAGAAAATCTGTTTTTTTTTTTATAAAAATATATTTATCGTGTTAATGTATCGTTAAAAACCAAAATCATCAAAATAAAAATATTTTATTTCACATAAACTTACATGGACACTTATGAAACGTCAGAAGCTAGGTGCACGGTTCCAATTGGTCGTTTCCTATGGAGAAGAGCCGGCAAGAAACTCCACGGTTACTGTTTTAAAAATAATTTACTTTAATGTTTTCAAATTACAGTGTTAATAGGTATGAGAGGACAGTGTAGGCCCGTCAACAAGTACCAAGTACTTAACAAAATAGAAAATGGTCTACAAATCCACACATCTACAGTCTATTAAGCCTACAACGTTCTCACATAAACAAAACATAAAAAAAACGAAAAAAAAAATTATTAATACAATGAAAAGCTAGAACATTGTTGAAATTAAAATTGTAGGTATAAATAATGTAAAAAAAAAAGATAAGATACCAGTCACGTCTGTGAAGTTTACACAAAAAACACCGATATTTTTTAACTAATATTTTAAGTTGACTTCACTAACTGCGGTTGACGATCCCACAAAAAGTAATCAATTTAATTTTATTTTCATTTTTTTTTTCATTTTAGATATTTATGTATATTGCCCATCACGTCTGCGGAGTATCGCTAGCTAATTTGACCCTGTACAAGTAGTTGCATGTATCAAACAACTGTGTAACCCACAGATTTAGAGAGATTTAGATTTAGAGAGATTTAGAGATTAGATACCACAAGCCGACCAAGCGTGCCCCGAAGTTTGTGCGTGCACAAACTTCAGGCATTATTGCGACCTCCTATTGCATGTCAAATGAAAATAAAACCGGCTAAGTGCGAGTCGGACTCGCGCACGAAGGGTTCCGTACCATTATCTATAAAAATGGCAATAAAATCACGTTTTTTGTATGGGAGCCCCCCTTAAATATTTGTTTTATTTTAATTTAATTATTTATTTTTAAAGTGAATATATAACTAAATATTCTGTGAATATTTCAAGCGTCTACCTGTTGCCGTTATCAATATCGAGCAAAAAAATCACGTTTGTTATACGGGAGCCCCATTAAATATTTATTTAATTCTGTTTTTAGTATTTGTTGTTATAGCGGCAACAGAAATACATCATCTGTGAAAATTTCAACTGTCTAACTATCATGGTTCATGAGATACAGCCTGGTGACAGACGGACAGACAGACAGACGGCGGAGCCTTAGTAATAGGGTTCCCGTTTTACCCTTTGGGTACGGAACCCTAAAAATGTCAAAGCACGTCCACTCCTGACGAAGTATATTAGCTCACAGACGCGATTAGCGATTGAATCGATTCAGAGGGCCTTGACAAATGGCATTCGCTTGGGAGCGATTCTATTTCTACAATCGATATCGCATAAACGATAACGTAGTTCGATTGGCAGGCAATAACTTTTGTCAAAAAGTGCCACTTGGCTACGCATCTCTAAGGAAGTTATCGTTCGACGCTGTCGATTCGATTCATTCGATTGTCTGGCTAATTTCTTTTCGTTGACCCTTGATCACGTGACATTTCGATAGCTTATGTCAACCCCATACATTTTTTGGCTTTTCTACTAGCGTCATCGCTAATCGAATGTTACTTTGTCTAGGCTCTCTGTTTACGTTGAGCACATCACTAAATGTCTGGGGTGACGTCATCGTAGGTATAAAAAAGATGATACGCTCGGTTTTCATACTATCTAATGAACATGCGGTATCTAGCCTAATCTAAATCTGTAGTGTAACCATAATAGTTTTCCATTTTCCCCACACTTCCACTCATTCATATATAAATCTCATCTTTAACATTAAAGCCACAGCTTCCAAAGCATGGTGTTTTGTTCTCACGGTAAACGCCATGACCTATCAAAGGTCAATGGGAACCATCACTTGTGGTTTCAACAAACACTAATGTTACTTGCGAAAGTTTGTCTGTATGTTATCTAATAACTCTGTAACTATTTGTGTAGTACTGAGTAGGTACAAGAGATGGGCAAGGTGTATATTAGTGTTTTCCGTTAGAATATTCTCAGTAGCTGCCTAGAAAAAGTCGTGTAGGTTTGAACCCAGACAGGCGCTTTACTTTGGGTAATTTATTTCATCTCCACTACTCTCAAAATGGTGAAGGAAAACATCGTGAAAAACTAATGTCCTTGAATCAAAAATTCGAAGACATGATGTGACATCCACATTACGGCCCACTCCCTCTCATAGAAAGGAGGCGTGTGTCCCAGCTGTGGGAACATTATACCTACATAAGACACATAATATGTGTATTATTTAGGCACATAAGAGGCACTTTTGAACATCCTAAACTTACAAAAAATTCAGTTGATTCTAGTTGCCCCTCAAATCAAAAATCAAAATCCTTTATTTGCCTAAATAAGGTACAGAAGGTTGGTAGAAACGTACAAAAATGTTCTCTTATTCTGCCTTTAATTTCGGCGTGCAAATACAAAATAAAGCTACATATTTTATTTAAATTAATTGATCATAATCATGCAGTCATTAAACAGAAATAATCCCCTTAAAATTGTATTATTGAATTAAATAAATGTCAATTTATCAATGAAAAAATAATAATCATAAATGTCAATAATAATCATGTCAATAATAGGAGAGATTCGCCACAATAATCATAACAATCATAATTTAAAATGACCGTGCAATTTACAAAACCTACAATTTATAATCTAAAAACTCATGTACACTATAAAAGCATTTTTCAATTAAAAAGGTAGTTTCTTATGGAGAAGAATGGGCAAGGAACTCCACCGGTACTCTTTTATTTTATTAGTTGGAATAATACTACCAAGAGGGCCCTTCCCGGGCCGTCTATCGTCAACGCGAGCACGGTCGAAAAGCTTGTTGTTTCATCCAGCGCAACTGGGAACTACTAAAAAGCGAGTGAGAACGCAATAACATTGAATGAAAAATAGTGTGCGGAGATTTCATAAAACTTGTTCCAGGAAATACGTGTTTTTGAGTAAGGCTTACAAGTTTGTGAAACAAATGTTGGTAATTTAGAATCTCCATTACATGTGCGAGGTTTCTATCGTAGTTTTCTTAACAATTACAATTTATGACTACATTATGAATGGCCAAAGTTCAGGTAAAATTTGTGCAAAACAAACAGAGTTTTGCAGGCTTATACTGAATTTGTTTCTTCAATTTTTTATATTTTGCTTGCATAGAAACCTAGATATAGTGCACAAGATACCTATTGGTTAAAAAAATCCAAAGAATGATGTGTTACAACGCCATAATCACGTACGAGCGTTTGTATGAAAAGTATGACGGGTTGGCCGCTCTTAAGTAACTCAAACGAAGCCGTGTGCAGGTATCAATAATACCTAATCAAATAATTGAGGTGCGAAATCAGAAGTAATTCGATTTATGTGAATAACTACGGGGGTGGGCTACAATAAACTCTTATGGCAGGCCATTTTTAGACGAAAACTAACCTATAGTGCTAGTTTTTACAGTCGCCGTCAGATATACTGAGCAGACAAGGTGACCAAATACTTATGAACAATTTAAAATGTCAAAGACGCGGGTCCAGTAGTGGGGTATTGCTTTAAGACTAGATTCGGTATCTAGAATAGTCAGTTGATAATAAGGATTCAAAAACTGGCACATTTTTTTTTATCAATCATTTGAAGTTGGAACTCTGAAAAAGCTTGATTTGAGAAAAACTATATGAACTTGCAGATAATTGAGTTTTAATTAATAATCAATTAAAATCGCGAAATGCAATTTCTTCACCCAACTACAAAACTGCGTATATCTCGGAAACCAAATGCCGAGAACTGGATCCTTTTTGCTTGGACGCCCACATAATTATAAACATTTAGAACCTAGTATTGTGTTTATTTTATTACTTATATTGTTCTGTTTATCTCATTAAATGCTGCATCGGTCGACGTCATCACGTCGCCGACTGTCGCTGAAAACCAGCGCTGGGGCTCTGTCTCGCATATTATGCTGAGCGATGGCCGTTTTGCGTGGATTTGACGCATATTTTCCCCCAACTTGTTCTATCGTAATTGTGTTTTTTCTTTGCGTCATGTTTACCACATAAAAACCTATTTTCTATCTTCCTTCTTTCTAAAACAAGCGCTGTTCAGTTTCCCAGTTCCGACACACTAAATCATAAAGACTACTTAAGAGCAGGCAGTCTAAATCAAATTTCGAACACAAGCTTGTTGTGTTGCCTTGCTCCCCGCCATCACTCCGCTAAACTAAACGCTAAACGCTAATATCCTAACTATTATTATAAATGCGAAAGTAAGTTTGTTTGTTTGTTTCTTTTTCTGTACGCCTAAACCACTGAACTGATCCTCCTGACATTTTGCATATACGTTTTCAGGTGTACAGAAACGGACATAGGGTACCTTTTATCCCGAAAAAAAGTACTGTTCCTGAGGAAAACAACAATAACGTTATTATGATAATAGATGGCGCCACGTGTCTTTCGAATCATGATTGAATTATGTTATGGGATGTATTTAATAGCACTTTAAATTTCAAAAAGCAGAGTACATCCCGAGATGTTTGGTAAATTCTAAATTAACGCGAGGGAAGCCGCGGGCAATAGCTATTCAGTAATAAAGTTGAATATCGCGTGCGCTCTTTGATCGTGTTCGAGCACGAAACTAAATAGCGTAACGGCTCGTACAGACTCGCGCGATATCGCGGGCGCGACAGGCACTGATAAAGAAATTGAGCCACTAGTGTCGCGTCGGGCCCGCGATATCGCACTAGTCTGTACGAGCATTTAGTCTCAATTCTTATTTCGTTTAGTAATAATTGATTTAGAGAAAGATATATTGTATGTGTGACTGTTTCAGAATAATCATGCAAATTAACATAAAAATAGGGAGCCTCCTCTTAAATCACAGGAGACATTTGCCTTTCCTACGTGTTAGGAACAGCTTATTAAGTGTAATAACTGGACGCGTGGAATTATAGCTCCGAGGTTGTAGTTGAATGTGCGTGCCCAATGTTATACGGGATTTAATGATCTACTAATCTATGGCGCCATCTCTACGGCTGAGAGTATCGCGGCGATAGTCACACTAGGACTTTTGGTTCTGGGATTTCCCGGGACTATTGACGTAGTGGCGAACCAAAATTACATCTGCAGAAAAACGAAAAACTTTACCAGAGGCAAAACGGGCACCCTGCTCATATTGCCCCGCCCGAAATGCCCCCGAGGTTATATAATATTAATGTCAACAAAACCGTAAGATACTTAGGTAATTAGTTCACAAGTTTTTCTAGTTATACATAATTATAGTCATATAATTGAACGTAGTAATTTATTTAAGAAGTAAGAATTTACACGGACTTAAAAATGAAAAAATATATGAAATGCATGGGGAAGAACGAAATAAATTAGTAAGTAAAGTAATTTTTTTTCAAAATCTGTGAATGCAGATCAAAAAGTTAAGGACAGTCTCTTAAGTTTTCCTGTACCTACAACGGTTAAGGTAGCTGCCCTTACTGCCCCATCTCAAAAATTCACCCTGTATATCCGTAACTTCATTTCGCTCGGCGAAAGAACGAAAATACGTAACTTAGTACAAGTTATAAGTTAAGATATACAGGGCGAATTTTTGAGATGGGGCAGTAAAGGCAGCTACCTTAACCGTTGTAGGTACAGGAAAACTTAAGAGACTGTCCTTAACTTTGTATAACCACATGTCAGGGAAGTGCGAGGTGGACTCGAACCCGATTTACCCGATTCGACTAGTTCCGAAAGTCTCGGTTTATTATTTTGCGAAAGAGAGGAAGTGTCCGTCTTAGCCCGGGGGCCCGCCATGCCCCGGCTTCCCCTACTCAATATTAAGAAAAAAAAAAAGAAAAAAAAGTTGCATAAATGATGTGTAACATCTGACATCTCACCTTGGTAATAAGCAACTGACCAGCGACAGAAATTAACCTCAAAATTTAAAAAAGCATAAACCGAAATATTTATTCGAATAAATTTATTCCTTACTAATGGTCGCCCACTGGTCGAAATTCGATACCCTCTCCTTACAATCCATATAATTCTTACAAATTCCATGAATACACTAATTCCATGCTATTATAAAGTACTTACTATGCCATCAAAACCATCCATGCTATTAAAATTTACCTACTTATTCCATGCTCAAGCTGTCACTTCCTGTTACACACTACCGTCCATTTTCACGAAATCGCTCCCACAGAAATCGAGAGTATCAAAAATCTGCTGTTTCTAACAAAGTTGCAATACTAACATGGCCAAGTGAATGGAACACCATTTTTTTTTTTACTTTATGTATAAAATATTGACGTAACCTACTCGAGAATGGAAACCCGGTCCGCAGTCGATTGCTTAAATAATTGCCAGACAGCTGGGCGCAGGTTAGAAAACTGGCCACACACATCTACTAAATTTAATATATTAAGGAAAATCATAAAACGAACGACAAAAAAAAAACTTAGCGACTGATGATGAGATACTGTTTTAATAACTTAACTTTAACTAAAAGTGGATTGTAATTAATCCATCTCAGATATTAAAATTCTAGCCGTTCAACTAAATGACTAAGTGAGCGACTAGAAATACAGAGAGGGTGCTGATATTGAATCATTTGGGTTAGGTTAGGTTAGAACAGTGACCATTAACGCGCGAAGGCGAGCGTGCCGCAGCAGCGTGCAGCGGCCGCCGAGCGCCAGATTTCCCTCTATTCTTGGTGAATCATTTGGGTTAGATGAGGTTGTGAATATGAAAATTAGGTCAACTGAACGTTATAAATATAAATAAAAGCTTCTCATTTTGTATTTTAAGTAACTCAAATTAATGTTTGTAAGTCGCTGTACTGTTGATTTCTCGTCACTCGCAGTCAGTCGCTCACTTAGTAAAACTATTTCGTAAATGAATTATTTTTGTCTCTTAAAACTTTAATTTACAGTCACTCGTTTAAATACTACCCATATATTAAATAACTAACTGCCTAGTCTGGCTCCGCTTGTTTTAAATCCATTATTTATATGTTTAAATAAAGCGGTTGGCGCACTGGTTAAGCGATTGACTGCTGCGCTGCGTGTCGCGGGTTCGATTCCCGCACGGGACAAATATTTGTATGACCTACAAGTAGTTGTTCCGGGTCTGGCTGTTTGTGTATGTGAGTTTAAATGTTTGTAAACGCACCCACGATACAGGAGAAATTCCTAGTTTGGGGCAACGATTTCGCTTCGAGAGGGAGTGGGCTGTCATCTGTCACGTGAGCCCAGTGCGGGTTGGTAGATGACAGATATCTTCGAATTTTTGGTTCTAGGACATGCCGGTTTCCTCACGATGTTTATCTAGACATATTTATATCTTTGAATAGAGGCTATATGAATGTATCACTTAAAGAAGTATCCTCTACCTACTGCATACATATTTATTCATCTTGGCAACAATGCTTAAGAGCGGCCAACCCGACATACTTTTCATACAAACGTTCGTACGTGATTATGGCGTTGTAACACATCTTTCTTTGAAATGTTTGGACCAATAAGTATCTTGTGCACTATATCTAGGTTTCTATGCAAGCAAAAAATTTTTTTTTAAAAAAACAAAGTCAATATAAGCCTGCAAAAATCTGCTTTTTTGCACAAATTTTACCTGAACTTTGGCCATTCATAATGTTCTCATAAATTGTAAATGTTAAGAAAACATTACGATAGAAACCTTGCAAATAAAATGGAGATTCTAAATGACCAACATTTATTTTACAAACTGGTAAGGCTTACTCAAAAACACGTATTTCCTGGAACAAGTTTATGAAAATTCTGCACATTATTTTTCGTTCAATGTTATTGTGGTCTCACTCGTTTGTTAATAGTTTTCACTTGCGCTGGATGAAACAACAAAATTTTCGACCATGCTCGCGTTGACGATAGACGGACCGGGAAGGGCCCTCTTAAGTAATAAATTCAGGCACACACCACTTTTCTATTTGGTTGCGATCCTTAACGAAAGGTATAATCAGTGGCTTAGCTAGGTAACCAAAGGCCCTGGGGCAAAAAATAAACTAGGGCCCAGAACTAGGGTTCCGAATTCGACTTACTCTAGATTTGTCGTAAGCCAGATTCAACGTAGGTACTCAAGATTCGTCGTACCTAGTACAGTCGTGCGCTTGTAAATGACTAGTAGCGTTTAATAGTCACGCCGTTGAAGCGCGTCGCGTTTCTCATAGGTCCGCCTTGCGACAAGCGCGTGTTGTGAAACGCGCTGCTTGACGGTGCGACTGTGAAACCAGCCTAAGAGGCTAGGAATACAGGGGAGTTCCCCGCAAGTTTCAAACCTTCAGTTATTCGAGACTTTTTGGGAATTCCCCTGTATTTTTTCAAATAAGTTGCCATTATTATAGTCGCGTTCCTGGAATCTGGTTTATTTATATTCCGAATGTGGGAGAAATGTTCACTAGTTCAATTTATAGTTTGTAAGTCAGAGTCCGATGGGCCCCCTGAGCTTGGGGGCCCCCGGGGCACTGCCCCGTCTAGCCCTCCGGTACCTACGCCACTGAGTGAAATATAAAGTCCTTGACCAACGAGGTTGACCAGTTGTTTTTGACTGTGTTTAACATTTAACATCAGATTGGCGAACAGCCAACTGCCAGTAGTGCCAGTAGTAGGGTCAGAAACCATACCAAGAATCACTACATAATTATAAACTTAACACCCCTCCTCCCCCCGGCGCGGCGGCGCGTCTGTCGGTCTGAGCGTGATTAAATCAAAAACTACCGAACGCATTTTCATACTGTTTTCACCAATAGACGGAGTGATTCATGAGGAACGTTTAGATCTATAATTAATTATGGTTTCGTGTAAATTGGTTGAGATATGACGATGTAAAATACTCGAAGTAGGACGGACATCTGTTACATTTTAATCAAACCCACATGCTCGACGCAACAGGCTGATGCGAAACTACGACAGAAAAAAAAAAACATACCGCCGAATTGAGAACTTCCTCCTTTTTGGAAGTCTGTTAAAAAAAAGAGCGAGCCTAAAGCCGGGTCTGCTGCGACTTGTTTCAAACACGATTCGGGGGGTTGGCATATGGTGGCCTTTAGGCTACGCCCCCAAATCGTGTTTGAAACATGTTCTTAACTGTTTGAAACACGCAAATAAGGCGCAGCAGACCCGCATTTACAATAGTCGCATATGATGTGTAACATCTGACATCTCACCTTGGTAATAAGCAACTGAGCAGCGACAGAAATGAACGTCAAAATTTAAAAAAGCTAAACTCTGATTTTTTTTTTCTGAATAATTATTCATTACTAGTGGTCGTCCGCTGGTCGAAATTCGACCCCCTCTACTTACAATCTATATAGTACTTACTAATAAGACGTGCGCTTCGCACGCTCAACCTCATAGCGATTGAGACGGACTTATTCATTTGTTCTCTGAGTGCATTTACAAGGAATGCATTGTATGTAATTTGTTATAGGTAGGTACCATGAATGTTAGTACTTACCTATTGAGAATAATTAAGTTAGGATAAGCGCATTTACCGCATTGGGTTACTCTGTAATGGTAGATGTAAGAAGAAAAAAAGTACTTACTAATTCCATGCTATTATAAGGTACTTACTAATTCCATGCTATTATAAGGTACTTACTAATTCCATGCAATTAAGAAGTACTTACTTATTCCATGCTCAATCTCACACTTCCGTGCCTTTTCACAAAATCTTTGCGTGGATATGTGAGATTTCATTCTCACCATTCCTAGTAGTATGTTGTAGTAGCTGTAACCTGATCCTAGTCATGGTAGCACCAATTTACCACTAAACTGATAACTAGACAGGGAAAGTTGTTATTATCACTCCGTAGTCATCCCGACCACTTAGACCCGTCGTCCACGACACCGTTTAAAAGTAAAGTGTCAAAAATTCAATTCAGCAATCAGTAGCCAGAATGTCATTCATTAATTTCAGCCGAAAGACGTCCACTGCTAGACATAGGCCTCCCCAAAGCACCGCTACTACGACCGGTTCTGTGCTTCCCGCATCCAGCGGATACCTGCAGCCTTCACAAGGTCATCGTTCCACTTTGTAGGAGGCCTTCCAACGCTACGTCTCCGTCTCCGGTACGCGGTTCCAGAACCTTTCGGCCCCATCGGCCATCAGTTCTGCGAGCAATGTGCCCACTGCCACTTAAGTTTGGCAATTCTTCGGGCTATGTCGGTTACCTTGGTTCTCCTGCGGATCTCTTCATTTCTTATTCGACCACGTAGGGAAACTCCAAGCATAGCCCTCTCCATTGTCTCCATTGCCCTTTGGGTGAGTTCAGAATGTCACAGCACTAGTGTTTGAATGGCGGCCCGGACACGACGCGACCGAAGTCGCAAAAGGCGGGCGCCCGCGTACCCAGAGTTTTGCGGAGTTCAGCATATGTCTGCTCCGTGCACACACCACACACCAAGCACATCAGTCTTGTTACTACACTGCTGATACAAATACAAAAATGCCATATTGTGCTGTTTTAGAACCTAAACACGATAGCAGAACCAAAAATGTATCAAATTGTGGTATATCAATTATCATACCATCGGTAAATCTTATTTTATTTCTATTAAAATTTTAAAAACAATATTTTACGGCACGTTGCGGATACGTTACGGGAATATCAATATAATAGATATCTAACGAAATACAGCTTTAAATTGAATGCATTTATTATAGTGACATCTAGCGGCGGGTAGCGTAACTTACTCATTAAACTATTCCGTGTGTACTTTAAATGGAAGTACGATGGAGTTGTAAATACAACTAACCTGTATATTAGTGAGTTTGGGTACTTTGGTTCCGATACTAATGAAGCGATAAGCGATTTCTACAGTTTTCTGTTCTGTGATGTGACTTCACGTGACCAAAGACAAACGAGTTAGGCTATGGTCTCCTTTAGACGCCGTCGGCCGTTTACAGCGTTACGCCGCCGCGCCGCCGCCGCCCGTACGCCGTGTGACGAAGCTGTTCGCTAACCTCGACGTGTGAAGGAGACCACCACAGTAAATTTCTTACTACAGAAATTTACTGTTGTGGTCTCCTTCACACGTCGACGTTAGCAAACAGTTCTATAGTACAATTTACTATAGAAATGACGCGACGTACGGCGACGCCGTAAGCGGCCAACGGCATTTATAGCAGACCATAGCCTTAAGAACGCTATAGTAAAGCCGATATAGACGCTTCACTATAACAAGGTTTTAACTTTTCTTATTGTATATATATTTTTTTTAAATAATTTGGGAATGTGAGAACGTTGTAAGCTTAATAGACTGTAGATTTGTAGACCATTTTCTATTTTGTTAAGTACCTGGTTGACGGGCCTTCACTGTCCTCCCATACCTATTAACATAATTTTTTTTTAAAAGAGTAACCGTGGAGTTTCTTGCCGGCTCTTCTCCATATGAAACGACCAATTGGAAACTGTGCACCTACCTTCTGACATTTCATAAGTGCCCATGTAGGTTTATGTGAAATAAATTATTTTGAGTAGCACTGTGGACTATAAACCTTAGAGTCGTATCTGTAATTCTGTATCAACACAAGTGGTTTCCATAATAACCAGTACAACTACAAACCAATTAAATAAGGAGTATTGTGAATATATGAATATTTTAATAACTCGTTTTCGCAGGTTGTCGGAAAGCTAAAGAAAATTGTCTATCATTTAGTGGTGACTGTATTATGTAGATACAATAATTACTACTACTCGTAGTGGTCGCCCATTGGTCGAAATGAGACACCCTCTACTTACAATTCCATGCAGTTACACAATACTTACTAATTCCATGCTATTATAAAATACTTACTAATAGGGAATATGCACGTAATTCAAAACGTATCCATTATTTTAATATACATTGTGTAGGAGTCAAGAAACTAATTCCAATATTTGTTACATTTTTTAATGCATTACTTATTTTACAATTAATTAATTTATGTTGCGTTTTTTTGGTGGAACGGAACGCAAACACAAAACGCGTCCTCTTCGAAAATGCCGGAAGTGACGAAACAATACATTTGAATAAAATCTATTCTTTGCTAAATGCGTGAAATCTCACTAAGGTAAATATGTAAGTAAGATTTCTACTGGAATAAAGCATAATCAATAATTTAATATATAAGATTTGAGGCTAAAAAACAGATGTAAACAAAGCAGTTTCGTGAACAATGACGTCACATCATGACCGCGACAGAAACGGACGTTTGAACTGTAGTAGAAAATTGTTGGAGTTTCATAATTTTTTTGAGCATCAATCAGTAGTTCAATTTAACTTTCAATACTTTTCTTAGGTTTATATTACTGTCTATTATTGATTTAGTGAAAAAAAAATACATGCATATTCCCTATTCCATGCTCAAGCTGTCAATTCTGTCACCTATCTATTTTGAAGTCATGAGGCCCTGGTACTGTGTCAAAGGCAGTGTCAGTGGTAGTGTGTGTAATGTTTATTTATTCATTTATTTCATTTCTAATGCCTATTATATAAAAATATTATCTTTCTTCACTTTTTCTCCATATAAACTTTAACTGTGCCTTCCATACTCCTCCGTCCGAGTTATTTTCGTAAAAAGGGGTACAAAGTTTAAGCTTCACGTATTAAATATTGATAATATCCAACATTATTTTTAGTATATGCGAAACCTGAATATAGTTTGTTCAGAATAAGGAACTGAATCGATTTCAATCATTTTTACACCATGTTATTTTTTGTCCTAAAAATATTTAAGTGTGATGGAAATGTTATCACCATTTAATTACTTACAATACAATCGCCGTACGGTTAGGTACCTACTGCCAAATTATTATCAATGAGCGCAAGACGACCCTGGAGGCGCGGGGGCGCCGTTAGCATGTTTTTGTGCGGACAACCCGGTAACATAACAACCTTATAACTTTGTGATTTTTTACGATACAGTTTTGAAATTTTGTACATAGATTCTTTACATAAAAATACTAGACACGTGTTTCGGGTTTCGCATATACTAAAACTAATTTTGTATAAGTATAATAACTAACTAAACACTACCAGCCGACGTAGACCCAAAACAAAAAACATCAAATCTTTTTCATCAAATCATTTTCCACGCACAATGAAGGGTTCCGTAGTGGGGACTAATTATCCAAAGAACAAACTTAACATTGTAGTTGAAAAAAATGTTCCCTCATACATTCAACTGCAAACGTTAGTACAAACTTACATTTGCAGTTGGAACGCACAATATTGACAGATTGACCATTTTAAGATTTTGTTTATTTTTTTGACACACGGACACACAAACAGACACACGAGTGATCCTATAAGGGTTTCGTTTTTTTCTTTTTGTGGTACGGAAACCTAAAAACCGTGAGAAGCAGGCGCGGGTCGCTAGTACATAGTATTTCAAAATCGCTTTTCATGTCTGCCTATGTGACCGCTGAGCTTTTCTAAACTAAACTACGTATTTTGATGCGATTTTCACCATAACTTTAAGAATTTGGAAGGCTTATTTGTGTAGACATGCATATTAATGTTTTAAAAATATTTTGACATGCCGCCATTGCACCCGTGCTAAGCAGTTCGCTAGTCTAGCATAACACGATCTTTCTAGTAGAAAAAACAGACTGTTATTGAGATGGGAGGCCGTCACCTCCTTCTGCGAAGCAGTAATGCTCGCGAAGGAGGAGGCGGAACGAGTGCGGGAGAGGCAAAATTCGCGCCCTCACGCCCCTAGCCGCCGCGGGAGACGCCCCGGGCGTAGGGAGTCGCAAACCGATTCCCGGCCACCGTAGGCGCGGGCTTGCGGACGGTTAGCGATAGGTAGCTCGCCGTCCGATAAGGACCAGGCCCGGGTTCGACGGCGCGTTGTGTACCACGCGCGCCTCAAAGAGATGTCAGCACGAACTGACGGGGTCCGGTACGGCCTGCCAGGGTTGCGAGTTTGTTTGGATATCGTGGCCCTGGCACACAGGCAACTGAAAGAACACGAGTGGATTTTAGCCAGTAAAAGTCTGACACGCGGGAGAATTTATTTGATAATTTTGCCATCCAAAACAAAAAAAGGCTGTTATTGAGAATTTCCTAATAGAAATATCCACTAACAGGGCTTAGTTAGAGCCCAGAGTCTAGATTTGTACATGCAATAGGTCGCCCCGCCCCCTATTGCATGGGACTTAAGAACTGGCAGAAAGTGTCACCTGACCTTATCTTTCACCCAATCGTAGATGCTTGATTTCATCAAAGAATGGGCTCCTCAAATATGGTCCTAGTCTTCGGTTCTGTAATTTCTACTGCTGGTTTACACCATATCTTTACTAATGAAAGGTTTTCTATTGTTACAGGTTCATCAAACTTCCGAATAACTACAAAAAAGAAATACGCACAAATACCAGGACTCAGCTCCGGCACTAATTTCGAAACATCACAAAAAATTGAACTAAATCCACTTACAAAAAACGTTAAAAATTATTTTGTACCGTCTAACGACGAAAATATATTCACTGAAGCAATATCATCTCCAGCTCAAGAAACTAATAACATCACGGAACAAACTCCTCCAAAAATACAAGAAACATATAATATATTCAGTCCAGTAGGTGATTCTAGTGACCCAGTAAGCGATTTTCAATCTTCTGTGTTTAATATTCCAAAAGAAATGGAACCAAAACCGTTTGAAGAACGCTTACCGCCACCGCCACAGTCTACGTATGAGTTACATGGTTCAAATGCTCCGAGTAATGCAATACCTCCACCGCCTATGTTTTCTACTCCAAGAGCTGGGAGTCAGACTGGAAAGTCTGTCCTGCCACCATCTGTTGCTAGGCGCATTGGTTCGAATCACCCGGTAATCAAACAGCAACCCATACAAACAATGAACACAGAGAACATATTCGTTCCAACATTTGACCCAATGAATTATCCAGTTGGAGCGCCAGCACAGCCAATCGGATCCTCTTTTAGCGACATACATTCCCAATCTGCTTTTGGTACACAAATGTTGGTTACTGAACAGCCAACATCTCAGAATCAAGATATACAGGCAGCCAATATGCCAAGCATACCCCCACCGGCACAATTTACACAGCAACCTGCATCTGGATTTGCAGCACCACCATTGGTACCTCCCACAAGTGTAATAGCACCACCAAGTAAAGCACCAACCAGATTCCCACCAAAGACTTTGGCTTCACCACCGTCAAACATGATGCAAGCGACAACAAACATAGCAGCTCCACCAATGTTTGTACCATCTACTGTACCGGTAGATGGGCAATCAAACTCTGGGCCTGAACCAACATTACCGCCTTTAAGCAATATATTTTCACCAACATCACCAGCTGCCCAAACGATACCACCTCCCGGACCAGTACAACCACTAATAGGATCTACTCAAAATATTGGGCCAATATCATTCTTCACTCCACCACCACCTACCAGTGATGCGTCATCATTTTATAGCCCAATAGTGCAAGAGCAACCGCAACCTGGCCAATCATTTGCATCGGAACCACCAAAACCTTTGGTTGAACCACCGAAGGCCGCTGGTGCTGCTAACTATAGGATGAATAAGAAAAGACCCCAATACTACTCAGGACCTATAGAAGGAGTCGGTTCTATTAGCAACAGCATCAAACCTATTATACCGTCCGTAGATTCTGGATCATTCCAAGGTGCTTTGTTTACACCTGAGCAGCCGCAAGCTGGCCAAAACGTGCCATCTTCAATGCCTTTTGATTTAAGCAAGCAAGCAGAAACTGTACCTTTGATTTCTCAATATAATCTACCTGTGAATATGCAAGCTCCAGCCGATTATGATATCAGTCAACCAGCCCCAGGATATCCACATTTTGATATCACTCATCATATTCAAAATCCCGAGCCACAATACAGCACAGCGTTTGATTTGAGTCGACCTACAACTGACAGCTATGATCAACAAGAAGAGCTAAGAGAGTCCAAAGGATTTGGCATTATTGGGTCGCTGAAATCGAAGCTCAGCAGCATTGACATCAATAAGATTCAACATAGTGTAACCACGTTCTTTGATCCAGCATACAAAGACGCCACAAAAGAGGAATCAGCTGCACAGATTGCACAAATGCAAAATGCGCCTTATTCTAATGTGCCGTATGAAGCACAAATGGCTCAAACAAACCTAGAAATATATGTGCCAAACGCTCAGCAAAATACTCTGCCGTACAATTATGATTTTCAACATCAGAATGCTATTTATCTGAATAACGAGTACTACAAGTATCCAAACTTCCAGAACCAGGGTCAGCCATTAGCTGGACATTGTTCTAATAGCCATGACTATCCGAGCCATTCTGCACATCCTAAGCCTTATAATAGCAATACACAGCAAGTGTACCCAGAACAAAATATAAATACAACTATGTTCCAACATACATCAACTAATCTACCTACGCAAGAAGCTACCGAAGAAACATCTGCTAATGCTAACGTGAACGCCGAAGGACCAAGAACGTTCAAAGAAAATCAAGAATATAATGCCGAAAAAAATATGGATGAAAACGAGGCTAGAGCTGGACCCGAAGTTGCTAGACTAGTACTAAGTAGAACTGTGATTGAAGAAAGATTTGCTAATTTTGGTGATTTAGATAACTTGGGTGTACAGAACCCAATACAAGTGCCAAAAGCTAAGGTACCAGCAACTCGCAATGCTGTTGCTCCTCAAGTTACACAGGACAGGACTTTTATAAGTGAATCTTTAGAACAGATTCAACATGAAACGCAAGAACTAAAATCAGAGCCTATAGCAATGTTTGACCCCAATACTGTTAATCTATTTGCTAAAATGACAATAGATAACAAAGAGGCTAATAATGAAAAAACAGCGGAAGTATTCGTTAACAAAAACTTTGAAGAGACAGAAAATAAAAACATATCAAGTTATGGTCCACAAAGTGCAGACTTATTCGCAAAAATTCAAACCAATAATGAGATATTTGAAGATATCCAATCCAAATTATTTTCAAATAGTCCTGCTGATAAGAAAGAAAACAAAAAAAAAATAAACGATGAAATTAAATCGCATAATTTATTCGCAAGCCCAATTATTTATGATAGTAAAGAAACTATTATCCCAAAGGATAGTTTACTCGATTCTTTATCTAAAGACGATGTCCCTATACTTGGTGTGTCATCTGTACCATTATTTGGCCTAAGCACTATACTTGCTGAGAAATCAAAAGAGTTTATCCCAGCTGACTTGATTACAAGTCTGTCGGATAAAAATTCAAGCATGAGTTTCTTTGATCATACACAGAAACTAGAAGACTATGGTGCTAAGCATGCTGATGAGTTAAATCGCCATTCAAGCTATAGTTTTTTTGAAAACGAGGGAACTCCAACACAAGAAGAACACGCCAATGACAAGAACTTAGACATGTTATCTGGTAAATCTAGCGCAAGTTTCTTTGAAAATTTGGAAGCTAGTAACCGAAATACAAAAGATAATACTCCTGAAAATCAGGACAATGGCGACAAAAATCAGAGTGTAAATGTTGAAAACATTACAAAGACTCAAGATGAAAATGCTTCTGAATTAAGCATTTGCGAGACTTGCCGTGAAGTCAACAAACCAGACGACAAGGAAGATGACCACGATGTCACCAACCAACTTATAGAAAACATGACATCACAAATACAGCTGTCGAATCCAGTTGAAATGACTCTAACAGAACCAGCTGAACGCGAACCGACCAATAATGAACAATTGAAATACGACGCTGGACAGTTTGACGAGATATCACATATAACTGAAGAAACTATTGAGACAATACAAGTCCAATCAGCTACAGAACTTCTTGAGGACGTCGATGAAATAAAGTCTATGAACTACGGATGGACAGAAAGCGCTCTAAAGGAAGATTACAATTTCAATGTAGACCCGAATGCTATAGGGTTCTATGGGAGCAATTCTCTCTTCTTCGATAAGGTACCAACAAGTACAGATGAAATTAAACAACCTGAAGATTTGTTAGCTAGACAAATGAGCGTGCCCTCTGCGCCACCGGCTGAGGAAGAAGAAGAAGATTCGAAGTCTGATGAAGCTGGGAAAATAGACGTAAACTCAATAGAACGAGACGCAAATAAAGACTTTCCGCTCTTTGAAGAATTTGTTATAGAACCTTCTGATAAGGATGATGATGATCAGAAATCGGAAAACGAGCTAGATTCTTTCACAAACCGAGTAGAGAAATACAAAAAAAAGGAACCATCCGATGGCCTTGACCACCAATCGTTATTTTACGATATCGCCCCACAACCAATCAGCATGGTATCTTACTTCGACACAGGAAACTATGCAGTCGACGCTCACTACAGAAACACTAACACTAAACCCACCCCTAGCATTCCACCAGGTTTTGAAGAGGAATTCAAGAGGAGGATTGCCTTAGCGAAACAGAGGGAAGAAAAAATAAGGAATGAATTTAAAACTGTACCTGAAACATCAACTCAGACTAGGACTACATCTGTTGCTACTTACTGCTCATCCCGTATAGCGCCTAGCTATACCAAAGTTCAGCCTATTGTACCAGTAGGATTCAATATAGAAGCTAATATAACCAGCTTAGTCGATGAGCAAAGTGAACCCTTGCCAGATTTCCCGACTCCTCCAATACTTGCAAAAATTTTCGAAAAAAATATCGATAATATACAGGAAAAGTCGCAAGACATTACAAAGGAGTCCATCGTGAAACCAGGAGAGAAAAAAATGAAACTACCGCCAATTCCAAACGTTTTTGATCCAAAACCTGCTGAAAAGGAATCCAAGTTGCCAGAATATGCTTTGGCTCCCGGTTTTAAGCCTGATGAGGAAACGCCATTACCAGAATTGCTAACAGCTTTCAGTTCAAAGGCTGATGATAAACTGGAAACGATACTGCCTCCGTTTGCAGCCTTTATAGCGACTTCAAAGGGTGAAGAACAACCTGAAACCATGTTGCCACCATTTTCACCATTTACTGCTCTAAAACCAGATGAAAAATCTGAATCTATTTTGCCTCCGTTTGCAGCCTTCATAGCTTCGAAAGCTGACGAACAACCTGAATCAATTTTGCCTCAGTTTTCACCATTTATTACTTTGAAACCTGACAAAAAATCTGAAACGATTTTGCCCCCGTTTGCCGCCTTCATAGCTTCAAAACCTGATGAAACGATGTTACCGCCGTTTTCACCATTCATTACTCCAAAACCTCAAGAAAATCCTGCAACCATTTTGCCACCATTTGGAGCCTTTACGACTTCACAACCTGATGACAAATCTGAAAGTATTTTGCCACCTTTTGGAGCCTTTACTTCTGCGAAACCGGACGAAGTATCTGAACCATTTGCAGCATTCACCACTCCGAAACCCGAAGAAAAATCGGCCGAATCAAAACTGCCAGACCCGATTAACTTCTTTGCTGACACAGCCGTAAACAATCCCCCTGAAAGCTTCAGCCGCTTAGCTAGCTACTTTAGTTCACCCCCAAAAACAGACCACGCCAAATCTTTTTTTGAATTGAGCCAAAGTCAAAACCATTATAGGCACGCGTCCTCTCAAGAAAAAACCAAAATCATCGATCTAATGCACGACCTCACCTCAGTTCAAAATATAACTGTACCTAAAGATCAAACAATTAAACATGTGAATTATTTCACCGTAGAATACGATCCTGCACTACTAGAATTTAATAAACGAGAAGCTAGCAATGAAAAAGTCGAATTGGTGGATGATATAGAAGCAATAGATTTAGATAGTCTCCTAACGAATTGTAGGCACTGCGCGAAGATATTTGAAGCTAATTTTAAGGTTAGGACAGCTGTTAATGAGAACGGGGAGAAAGGAGCCATGAATACTTCTAGAATGGACCCTCATAAGGAAAGTGGCCGGGGTTCGGTTACAGTTAACTTTGATGGGATGACGATACAGGAAGAGCCAAATGAAGAAGCTGCGGGGATGACTGAGGTACTGATTTTTATTTGAAATTATTTTGTTGTTAAGTGTGTAGGGAAATTCGTGGCCATTGCTGTCAAAAGTCTGCCGAAAACATCAAAACTAAATTCATATTAATCTTCACCTAGCTTCTGACGTTTCATAAGTGCCCATGTAGGTTTAGGTATGTGAAATAAAAAAAATGTTTTTTTTTTTTTTTTTTTTCTTCGCAAGTAACAAATAATATTTTCATACAAATTTCGTTGACCTATCAAAAATGGTTTGTAGGAACTTTGTTGATTCATATTCTTCTGAACTTATGCGGTGACAAAGGTCTTTTGCGCGTCTAAAAAGGCATACATACACCGCGTCCTATTTAAAAGCGATCGTCGCGTCGTGCGGATAAAAGAGCGTCGCGTCCTTATGGATGATCTGTAATGAATAGTCTGAAATAAAGTTATTATTATTATTTTATTATACAACGTGCCGCTACAATGGCGACATTATTTTAACACACGGGTCACTACGTAGACACTAGACCTAGTGGCTAGTAATCATAAAAAACAGGCCAAGTGTGAGTTCGATTCGCACACGAAGGGTTCCGTACCATGAGTTCCCACCACCATCACACTAATATTATAATGGCGAAAGTTTGTGAGTGTGTGTGTGTGTGTTTGTTCTTCACGCTCAAACGGCTCGACCAATTTTGATAAAAGTTCATATGAAGGTAGCTGACACCCCGGATTAACATATAAGCTACTTTTTATCCCGATATTCCTACGGGATCGAGATTTATGCGGGTGAATCCGCGGGGCGCAGCTAGTTATCTATAAAAAACGGCAAAAAATTCATATATGTTTTATGGGAGCCCCCCTTAAATATTTGTTTAATTTTGATTTAGTTATTTATTTTTAAAGTAAATATATAACTAAATATTCTATATAACGGCAACAGGTAGACGCTTGAAATATCGAGCAAAAATATCACGTTTGTTGCATGGGAGCCCCCTTAAATATTTATTTCATTCAGTTTTTTAGTATTTGTTGTTATAGCGGCAACAGAAATACATCATCTGTGAAAATTTCAACTGTCTAACTATCACGGTTCATGAGATACAGCCTGGTGACAGACGGACGGACAGCGGAGTCTTAGTAATAGGGTCCCGTTTTACCCTTTGGGTACGGAACCCTAAAAATATAATTAGATAAAATAATTCCTACATTGAAAAATTAAAATTTTCAAACAAACTAAATAAAAAAGCTCTCTCTTTCCTTCAATTCACCTACTTCTGCACGTTATTCGTTTTAATTACATGGATGTGATATTATGATCCGTGACCCCGGAAAATGAACTCTGTGCTACAGTTCTTTAAGTACAGGTTGCTCCAAAATGCTATTTTACAAAATTGTTAATAAATAATAACGTTTAATGAAATTAAAATATATTCATAAAAAGAAAACTCGAAACCGTATAGGCGTATTAAATTAAGCGGCACGCTGTATGTCACTTTTTGTTCGGAAAACCGGAAAGCGTCCTCTGTCGGCGCGACAACGCGTTCAAGGTCACCAAACAAAAAGTGACATGAGCGCTAATACGGCGTATTCGCACGACGATCGCTCTTGACTGTTACGTAAAACAATATAAACTTACCAGTATTTCATATTCTTACTTGGGTAGTATGACAAAATCTAAAATTACTTGCTGATTTTCAAGTCGATGGCAAAGGTAAAAATATGGCGATGGTCAATCGCGACGTAACTCTCTCTACTTTAGGAGTTAGAATTTTCATGAAAACCGTTGGAGAATTCTCATTTCTGTGATACAATTTTACAAGTGTCTACCAACAACGCCCTGTCGATGTCATTCAGGCGCCGAAATCTCCGTGTAGCACTCTATATATTTATTTAAGGGGGATGCGCTAAGGTAGCCCGCGAAATTCAAATTTTCTTACGTTTTTTTGCAATTTGCAGGTCAGTTTCAGGTTGTATCTTGATCAAAATATGATTTTCGACTAAATCAGATATGGTTTTACAGAATTATAATCATTAGAATCAGTAATACAACTCCTTAGGTTAGAATTGGCCTCAAATGTCCTGATTTCATGAAATAGTCATTCAGTAGGATGAAATGAACATACAGAGTTGTACCTACTGATGATCTTTATGATTATCTTATGATTATCTTCTTGATTATCTCTTTATCTTTTATTATAATTCTATAAATAAATATTTGATACGGCCGCGAATCGTATTTAAATCAACGTATATCGCGATGCTGACCTGCAAATTGCAAAAAACCGAAGAAAATTTGAATTTCGTGGGCTACCCTGACGCTTTCGCCTTAAGGTGGATCCGCAGCTACTTATAACCCGCGAAAATCGAATTATCTGACGTTTTTTGCTATTTGCAGGTCAGTGTCAGGTTATATCTTGATCAAAGTATGATTCGCGACTATAACAGAGATGTATTTACAGAATTAGAATCATTAATACATCTCTCTAAGTTAGATTTGTTCCCCAATGTCATGATTTCATTTCGATCAAGATACAACCTTACCTGAAAATTGCAAAAAACGTTTAAAAAAAAAATTCGCGGGCTACAGCTGCGGATTCACCTTAAGTTAGATGTGTTGGGCCCGGTAGGTGGCACTAATTACAATACGCGCCACGAAAGATGAGACTTGACGAGCGTCAGTAGTGGGGGGAGCCTGTGCAGGTATAGCACGTACGTAAAAATAACATATAATAAATTAAAAAATTATATGCCTATATAAACATATTTATTTAAACATGTATAAATCGTCTACTGCGCAGGTCAAACTACGTGGTGTGTCAATCAAGTATCTTCTTAAGGCGAGGTTGCAGTACTTTTTAACTTTTTTAAACCTCTGTAAATCTAGCAAAATATAAATTTTGCGCAAAAAGAAAATATTTTAAGAAAATTGAACATATTATCAAGCACTGTGTGAAGATAGAAACATGAATTAAATTAATTGGCTCGATAAAGAAAATCACAAAGATGACTAAATACGATAAGACACTAAATCGCTATTTAAAACGTGTACCTTGAAGAGATTACTTCGTTAAACCATGTAAAAGTTATACCAAAAGATAGGCCTTATTGTTTTTTAGTACTTGGAACAAATTTTATAATTTCCTTACTATTTTTTTCTATGGAGCAAATATACACAAAATCTAGCAGTTCAAGAGCTCGCAACGGCCGGCCAGTTACAGCCGGCTACACACCGCACTACAAGACCGCCTTAAGTGGCACGTACTATATACTTACTGAGCGTATTTAAATCGAAGACTCAAAAGGATTGTGTTTTAAAAATAGGAGCACGTAGCTTTCTGTATATACGTAGTATAACGGATTACTTATCAAGTTTTGGGCAAAAAAACTCAATGTCATACAAGACAAAGTTCAAAATCCCATTGCAACCAATATTTATTTTATTACAAATGGTTACTCGAAAGTCACCTTAGATGTAATCATAAAGTTTGTACTTGAGTAATGGATAATTTAATTTAAATTATCTTTGATTTTGGATTCAAGTTCAATTTAGTTTAGCGTTGTTTTATTTTTAAGAGACTGACTCGTTGGCCTAGTGGTGGCAAGCGCTACTGCTGTGCACGTGGTCCGGGGTTCGATTCCCAGGTCGGGCAAAGTGTTATTGGGTTTCTCCACCAGGAATTTCTCAGTAGCAACCCGGAGTCTGGATTTGTGCCCGGTTGATGGCAATAGGCTCGCCCCCTATTACATGGTACTTAAACATAACTGGCGGAACGTGGGTGTACTATAGGTACACCTCTGCCTAGCCCTTCGGGGATTACAGGCGTGATGTTATGATATGTGTATTTTTAAGATGTTTACTGGTGTAATATCTCTACTGGTACTCTACTGGTGTAATAACTCGAACACTGTCAGATTATTGAGTCTTTTTAGGTCATTTGATTTGTCAAATGTTTTTATTGAACCAACCCGAGTGACAGCTTCTTCTGCCACTTGTATAGATAATATTTTTTGTAATTGTGATTACTTACACAAACAAATTGTAAATAAGTTGCCATCTGATCATAGTGGTCAAACAATAACATTTTGCTCCTATATGCCTGTACAAAAAACTCAAATAAGGTTTAGGCCAATTACAAGTAAAAATTTAGAGAAATTAAATAATTCTTTGGCCAGTGCATTATGTGTTCAGAGATTTAATAATATTTGTGACCCAAATGAGTTCTACGCCGAGTTCTTTTCACTATTAAACTCACAATTTAATGACACTTTTCCACTAAAGACTAAAAGTATTTACACAAAGTTCGTATTTAGTGATTGGGCGACTCCAGGTATTCGTAAAAGCAGGGAAAATCTTTTTGAACTTTATGGCCTAAAGCAACATAAGAATAATACAAGCTTTCATCAATATGTTGCAAAATATTCTAAAACTTTTAAAAGTGTGTGCAAAATAGCTAAAGCTCTTTATATTAGCAATAAAATAAAATCAGCTGATGATAAAATAAAAACTACCTGGCAAATAATAAATAATGAAACAGGTAGGAAAAAACAGCGTAATACTGAATTAAATTTAGAAACTGCACATGGGCCCATCACTTCAGAGGTAGAAATAGCTCAGGAATTTGAAAACTTTTTTGCTAATATTTCCCTTAAAACTACTGAAACTTTAAATTCCTCACCCGCGCTCTCGGCTGCCTTACTTAGAAAGAATGTAAAAGTATGCCCTTTGGAATTTAGGTTCCAACATACAAACCCCCAGGCTGTTATAAAAACTTTTAAAGATCTTAAAATTAAATTAACAGAAGATCTCTGGGGCATGTCTGTAAAAGTCTGTAGATCTATAATCGAAACCATTGCGCCCTATTTAGCTTTTATATTTAACACCAGTGTGGATCAAGGAGTCTTTCCGGATCTCATGAAACACAGTAAAGTAGTTCCTTTGTTCAAATCCGGAGATAGTAAAGAACCCAATAATTATAGGCCTGTGTCAATTCTGCCAGTTCTCAGTAAGGTGTTTGAAAAGTTGATGCTCAATCAAATGTTACGTCACTTTAATAAAAAATCCATCTTTCATGAACAGCAGTACGGTTTCACTAAAGGGCGTTGTACCACTGACGCCGGTGTTACCCTAATAAAGAACATTTTTAACGCCTGGGAGGAAGCACAAGATGCCATTGGAATCTTTTGCGACCTCTCTAAAGCGTTCGATTGCGTGAACCATGAGACACTTTTGCTGAAACTAGAGCACTATGGGATTAGGAATGCAGCTCTTGATTTACTAAGATCATACCTAAAAGATAGAAAGGTTAAAGTTCAAATAAACGGCGTTAACTCATTAGGGTCTGAAATGGCAATGGGCGTTCCTCAAGGTTCGATATTGGGTCCATTCCTCTTTTTAGTTTACATTAATGATTTACCCCAATTACTTCAAAATCAACCGAAGATGGTGTTATTTGCTGATGACACATCATTGATCTTTAAAATAGATCGACGATCACAAAATCTTGACGAAGTGAATAACTCTATTCTTCAGGTCCAAGATTGGTTTACGGTAAATAATTTGGTATTAAATGAAAAAAAAACCAAATGTATTAGATTTAAATTACCTAATGTTAGAAGTAGCGAATGTGATATCATATTGAACGGAGAAAAACTGGAATTTATTAATCAAACGGTTTTCCTAGGAATCACTATAGACGAGAAACTGCAATGGGGACCACATATAACCTCTCTGGCGGGGCGGCTAAGCTCGGCCGCTTATGCAGTTAGAAAGATAAGACAGCTAACAGATATAGAAACCGCGCGTTTGGTTTATTTTAGTTACTTCCACAGCATTATGTCGTATGGCATTTTACTGTGGGGTCGGGCTGCTGACATTGAGTCCATCTTTATTTTGCAAAAGAGAGCTGTCAGAGCAATTTATAATCTCCGTCGCCTCGAATCTCTTAGGGAACTATTTAAAAGGATTAATATTATGACGGTACCTTGCCAATTCATTTATGAAAATATTATGTATGTAAGGAAAAATCTACATATTTTTAACAAGATAAGCGATAGACATAATTTTAATACTAGAAATAAAGATAAAATAGATCAACCATTTTTCAGATTATCTAAAGTACATACATCTTTTATGGGGTACTGTGTTAAATGTTACAACAAAATACCTTGTGATATATTGAAATTAAATGAGAGAAAATTTAAAACACATATTAAAAGTACACTTTGTAAACAAGCATATTACAAGTTAGAGGATTATATCCAGGACAGGAATGCTTGGAAACATGCTGGTCCAGCTCCATAGGACAATCTAGAGTCTAGACAAAATCAAACTGGTTGCTATTTTTATGGTAAAATCTGTTATTTTTATGATATTCATTTTACATTCTGTGATAACCTATACTCACACACTGACTTATTTTTTTAGAAAAACATACTTGTATGATGTTTGTAAATATGTGAACACCACGTATCTATCTAATAATTAAGTTATTTTTCATTGCTTAGTTTTTAATTCGTTTTACCTATTATGGTATAGTAATTTTATTCTAGGTGCATCGTCTTCACATATAATCATATAATTAATGTAATCAAACAAAATATTGTAAAACATTTTTAAAAGAGTACCGGTGGAGTTTCTTGCCCATTCTTCTCCATACGAAACTACCTTTTGGAAGGGGCAACTAGAATCAATTCTATTTTTTTTTTAAAATTTTGACGTTCAAAAGTGCCTCTTATGTGCCTATTTGAAATAAATGGTTTGACTTTGACTTTGACTTTGACTTTGGTGTTTTCAGAATCGATCCGCAACGGAGTATACACCAGTGAGACACCACTGGTTCTACCGAGTAGATATTGAAGACAAATCCATATGGAGAGGTTTCTCTGTCATAGATTCCAGGTCTCTTGAGGCTGCTTATGTAAATCGTAAGTAAATTTCATTTAATAATACGCTCAGCTTCCAGTCTAAACGGATGCAGCTGAATACCAGTATTTTACATGGAGCAACTGCCTATCCATAGAGCCTGCAGACTAAGCAAGCTGAAGTGGCAGTGGGCTGGCCATGTTTTTCGAAGGACCGATGGCCGGTGGAGCAGACGAGTTCTGGAGTGGAGACCGCGTATCGGCAAGCGTAGTGTGGGGCGCCCCCCAGCTAGATGGACCGACGACCTTAAAAAGGTGGCTGGGACAGACTGGATGCGGAAAGCGGAGGACAGGGTGTTGTGGCGCAGCCTGGGAGAGGCCTATGTCCAGCAGTGGACTGCTATAGGCTGAGTTGATTGATTGAACTGCCTATCTGACCTCGGAAGTCGGTAAGTTAATATTGCCAAATATGTTACTTGGCGATATTACATACACTTGTCTATCTTGCCAGGCGTAGGGTAACATTGCCATGCGTGATATTAGCGACATGACATGTACGGGTAGTCAGCGATGGAGTATACACCAGTAAGACACAACCGGTTATATATTTAATTTAATAATACGGTTAGCTTCCATTCTATTCAGATGCGGCAGACTGCCTATATTTTTTTTTAAAAAAAAAAAACGTTGCCCCTCACTAGGAATTTCTCCTGTATCGTGGGTGCGTTTACAAACATTTAAACTCACATACACAAACAGCCAGACCCGGAACAACTACTTATAGGTCATAAAAATATTTGTTCCGTGCGGGAATCGAACCCTCGACTCGCAGCGCAGCAGTCAATCGCTTAACCACTGCACGAACCGTGCCGTCGTGCATCTGACCTCCACAACCCTGCTACAGGGTAGCACGTTACCCCGTGGTAGGACTGGTTGTCAGACTTTCAGGCTTCCGAGAAACTAACAACTGCCAAAGATCTATTAATGACAACCGGGACAATGGATTCCGGCCCGTCGAGGAAGTCTGTAAATTAATATTGCCAAATATAATACATACATACTTAGCAATATTACCTAATATTGCCGGGCGTAGGGTAATATAAACAGGCGTAGGGTAATATTGCCTGGCGTAGGGTAATATAAACAGGCGTAGGGTAATATAAACAGGCGTAGGGTAATATTGCCTGGCGTGGGGTAATATTGCCTGGCGTAGGGTAATATTGCCTGGCGTAGGGTAATATTGCCTGGCGTAGGGTAATATTGCCAAGCGCGATATTAGTGACAGGTATGGGTAGTCAGTGACGGAGTATACAGCAATACGACACAACTGGTTCTACCAAGTGGACGTCGAAGATATGGAGAGGCTTCTCCATCGTCCAGGATTATTCGTTAAGTAATACTATATCAATTGTCCTTTCCAGCGGACCTGAACGATCAAACTTTGGTAGCTACCGACGGCGGCCGATACGATGTCAACGTTAACGGCAGACTCAGGATACCTGTGTACTGGGAAGATAAGCCGACTAATGTTAGAAGGTACGTACTAATAATACAGGGTAATTGGGTGCAGTCCTTGAAATGAGTGATACTAGAGCTAATTTGTAACATTTTAGACTCCGTTAATTTGAATTATAAGTTACACAACCAACTGTAACTTGTACAAACTGTAAAAAATTCCCCATACGATTTTGAACTTAACTATCAACATTTTAAGATTTAAAATCATTTGGAGAAATTTGACAATTTGGTGAAATTGGACCTGATGTGCTGGCGACTGTACGTCAAGTCCAATATATTTGTTTTGAGTAAACTGCAACGAAAAAGAATAGAAGTTAATTTTTTTTTTTTATTAACTTGTCAAGAAGTGGGAAACTTCCTGCACAAATGAAATAGTTCGATATTTCCAAAATTTTGAAAATTTGCTCTAATATTTTTCCATTTCTTAGCTTGGGTGTCGGAGGTAATAATCAGTGATTTATGCAGTTTAAAAAAAATAAAAAAAAATAATTGTAAATTTGGAAATAAAGTTTTATTCTATTCTATTCTATTTCAAGGAATGCGCCTAATTACCAATCACTTCCCTCAAGTTTAACTATCTGCCCCGATGGTCTCGTGGTCACAATCGCGACTGCATAGCGTGGGGTCCTGGGTTCGATTCCCAGCAATCGGAGCATTTTCGCATGCCACTGTATCTATTTTAAAGACGACAGCCGCGTTGGAAGACTATAGAAAATCGTATAATAATATTTATATTTTTCCCCTTTCAGATGCAGTTGGTTTTACAAGGGCACTACAGATGCCAGATATGTGCCGTATACAGAACCCGTGGCTGAAAAACTAGAGGTAATTTAAACCAAATAATTGAATTTATTGGTCGATGAAAAAATGGGCGGTAAACAGATAATATGGTCATCTGAGTATGGGATTTTGTTTCCTAAGTGGTCTGATTTGCATGCCCGAGATAGTACACCCTTCCCCGCCTCGTCTCGCGGGTTGCAAGTCTGGTGTACGGATATTTCGTTACGGGAGATTTTGGTTACGGGTTCCGCAACGCATCGTGTGAGTCGGCCCTTAGGCGCGCTACACATTTTTTCGGGTCGGCATTTCTAGGCGGGTGGATGGCAAAATCGAATATACATAATGTAGTCACTGTTTTGGGTCGGCTTTGTTGGCTTGTAGCACGCTTTACCTAAAAGGCCTTTTACTGAATAGCTATTCACTGCCATTCGAGAGGCTGCCACGTCGAAAATGACTTATGTTCGCTACTCAGATTTCTTGCTGGCGAAAAATAGCGGACGTCTGTTTGATTTAAACTGACAACATTTTCGGCTTTCGAATTTTTGAAAACAATGATTGAAGTTCGATACGGCATGGAGGCGTACCGAATGGTTGTGAATAGATATGCTGCATCGCTGCAGAATAAGCGATTCAGTAAGTAAAGTATAATTTGTACTGAATCTTTTCAGTAATCATTTGTTGTAGTTAATCGCTCCTTCCTTGTTATGTTTGAAAAGCTTATTATTGTCTTGCCGTGGGACACAAGAATTACTAGCATATCTTTATGTATTAAAACTTCTCGAACACAATAAGGTACAAATGCGGACTTAATGCCTTCGGCATTCTCTAACAGTCAACCAAGGGTGATGAAGAGATAAGATGGCGGGTGCTCTGATTGAGAGGGTATAATAATAATAATAAAAAATGAGCGAGCCTTACAATAGTCGCATATGATGTGTAACATCTGACATCTCGCCTTGGTAATAAGCAACTGAGCAGCGACAGAAATTAACCTCAAAATTTACAAAAGCTAAATACTGAAATATTTATTCGGTTCATTATGCATTACTAGTGGTAGCCCACTGGTTGAAATTCGACCCCCTACTTACAATCTATGTAGTACTTACTAATTCCATGATTACACTAATTCCATGCTCAAGCTGTCACTTACTGTTACACACTTCCGTCTCTTTTCACGAAGTGACTCCCACAGAAAGCGAGGGGAAAGATATTACACATCAAAAATATTAAAAAGATAACATAATAAATTAGAAATAAAATAGGTACACAAGTATATTAATAGATTATAAATATAAACTAATAATATATTTATTTTATTATTTATGTACACACAATAAAATACAGAGAGATACGACATAATTATAATATTAGTACAAAGGTACTGCTTATTTCTTAAGAAATTTCTTCCAGCAGACCTGCGAATGGAGAAATGAAAAAGAAATGTAGACAATAGTGTGTGAGAACAAGAAGAGAAAAATATGAATATGCGAAGTCTTAACTAAAAAGTTAAATATACCTATACTATACCATATACATATAATACATATCAAATTTACACACGAATACGTACACGTACACTTGTGCAAAAAAACTTACATATACCTAAACAAATACATAGAGCATATATATACAAACATATATATAAAAATATTCACAGTTGAGAGGAAAGGTAGTGCTCTTTTAATTGATATTTGAATGAGGAAATTGTTTTTAAATCACGAATGCTAGGCGGAAGTGAGTTCCACAATCTTACAGCATGCACCGAGAAGGAATAAGAATAGTAGCTAGTTTTATGAGAATGGGATTTAAGGAGGGATCTAAGGTGCGATCTACATGGAGCGTCGCTAGGACGAGCGTAAGAAAAACGCTCCCGCAGGTAGGAAGGATAAGACGGGTTGTGTAAGATGTTGAAGAGGAGACATAAAATCCGAGTGTTCCTGCGAAGGCGGATTGGGAGCCAGTTGAGTTCCTTGCGCAGGTGAGAAACATGGTCATACTTTCGAAGACCAAAAACAAAGCGAATGCACAAGTTTTGCATGCGCTCAACCTTGTTCAGTAGCTCCTCGGTAGCATCCAGATAGCAGGCATCGGCATAATCTATAATCGGCTGATTGAATATACTAACTACTATTTTATTGGTTGACTGGTAGAAAATGCCTCTGGCATTAAGTCCGCCTTTGTACAGTGTAGTTTTTACTTGTGCATAAAGTTTTAATAAATAAATAAATATACGTACATATTATTACCTATATCTTCATTGCTTATCTTTCCAGGAGGAATACCGTCACGGCATGACAACAGCAGAATGGCATAGACGCTTGGTCCTCCCCAACGGTGAGGTAGTGGTCATGCATGGTCCCAGTGTGATGGTCCACTTTCTCCACAGCGATGCTTTTAGTACGCCCCCCGTAAGTAGCTAAATAATAACAAACAATATTGTCTTTTTACCCTAAGCCAATCGGCTTATTACCCTTACTCTCATCTTTATGTTACCCTTGCTAAACCATTTTACCCGAACCTATATACCATTTATTATAGCATGAGACAAAACTGCTCCACCGTAAAACGAATTTGTTTTGGATAATTTGTTGGGTGTTTAATCGAATCATTGTGCCTAAAAGCATTATACTGTGTTGAATTTCTGCTAGAGGCAAGACGTTTTATATTTTATGTTTTTTTTATTTTTTGCTAAAAACGGTATTTGTCTAATGTTGTAATAGTCTGCCTCATGTAATACAGCTGTTTAGTGTTTAGTTATTATATTGTAAAGTCAGGGAAATTGATTGCTCAGCAAGTTGACTTTCAATTTAAAGTGACCATAACTCTAAATTACAAGCCGTTGGTCCCGGCTGTCATTCATTAATCTTTGACAGTTGTTAGGGGTAGTCAGAAGCCCGAAAGTCTGACACCCAGTCTTACCAACGGGTATCAAGTTATCCAGTAAACTGGGTTGTGGAGGTCAGATAGGCAGTCGCTCCATGTAAAACACTGGTATGCAGCTGCGTCCGGTTATACTGTAAGCTGACCCTAACATAGTTGGGAAAAGGCTAGGCAATTGATGATGAACTCTAGATTACAACTATCATTCTTGGGTAGTTTTATGAAATAGCTATTACACGGTAAAGTGACGTAGTGTGTTTAGCTAAACAATTAATTTCCCTGATTGATTTACCCCACCGTTTAACTTACACATCTTATTACCCTTACCCTAATCCTTTTAATACCCTAATCCAATCCTTACCCTCCAGCTATTCTCATTCGGTAAACGCGTATACCGCAATCCTCCCAGGATCAGAGTGTCAAGAGACCAGCCGGAGAAGATTGATCATCTCATACTGCTGGTTCATGGAGCAGGCGAATTTAGCTGTCAGAAGGAAAAAATTGTTAGTGTATTTCTTGAGGTATGGGGGTGTGTGGAGATCAGTAAAAGTTTTTACACCGACACAGTAGCGTTTATTGGATGAACTTAGATCGATAGGTACACAGTTTTAAAGTCCACACCGCAGTAAGAATGAAGAGTAGCAAAAGATTGATAGGAGTAGACAGATACCAAGCACATTACAATACTATATAATAGTTCGTTAGCGAAAACGCGATAGCGGACCGAATGACACTGTGGGTACTTGGATAGCGATAAGCTAACTGGCGGGCGCCCGACCGGTTTGGTCACTCATAACGAACGTGGTTTTGTCCGTCCGGTTAAACAAAATTATTTATTTTTATATATGTATAAAAATAAATAATTTTGTTTAACCGGACGGACAAAACCCGAATTTGGAATCCGAAAACAATTATTATTATGTACTACTTGTACTCCGTTGGTTTAGGTAGTTAAATAAAGGTAAACAAAAAACCACGTGACGAGTGAGCTGTCAAGTAACCGCCTAAACGTAATACCTGTCACTTCAGTTGTCATGCTACGTCACAGTTGTACTCTTCAATTTAGTAACGTTTTATTTCGTTGACGTTTGGGGAACCTGTCTTTTTGGGCTCTTTACAATAGACAGATTACAAAATATTATAGTATTGTTATAAATATAACAAAAAAATTGTGTTCAAGCAATTACATCTACGAAGAGTAGTTTAAGAATAAATCATAAAGTTTAACATACAGTAATAAAAGAGGACACTATTCATAATATGTAAAAATTACTATGGGATCTCAATCGGCGTGCGTGTATGACCATATGTATGAACGTAGGCGAAGCAAAAGGAGTATGTAAGGAGCGTAGCAGGTGGCGTTCTATAGTTTCTGTCTACCCCCATGGGAAGAAGGCGTGAGTTTATGTGTGTGTGTGTGTGTACTATGGGATCGTAATCACGAAAAAAAAATTAACTGTCCCATACAAAACTTCAATACAGATGAATCGGACGGCTGATATTTTTTTCATTATGCGATGTGGGTCCTCTTTCCTACCATGCCATGCTACCATATTAATTTAATTAATTCTAATTACAGCAATCCAGCTCCCGTCCCCGCGTTGTTCGAAGGGGCCATGACGAATCTGAAATCGAAGATATAGAGCCGTCTAATATCGACCATCTGTTACTATTGTGTCATGGCGTGGGTTCCGCTTGTGACATGCGCTTCCGGTCCGTCGAGGAAGTCGGTAAGTACATATTGGAAAATATAATCCAATTTGCAATATTACCCTACGCTTGGCAATATTACCCTGCAATTGGCAACATTACATTACTCTTGGTAACATTACCCTACCCTTGGCAATATTACCCTACGCTTGGCAATATTACCCTACACTTGGCAACATTACATTACTCTTGGTAACATTACCCTACCCTTGGCAATATTACCCTACGCTTGGCAATATTACCCTACACTTGGCAACATTACATTACTCTTGGCAATATTACCCTACGCTTGGCAACATTACATTACTCTTGGCAATATTACCCTACGCTTGGCAGCATTACATTACTCTTGGCAATATTACCCTACGCTTGGCAATATTACCCTACACTTGGCAATATTACCCTACCCTTGGCAATATTACCCTACGCTTGGCAACATTACATTACTCTTGGCAATATTACCCTACGCTTGGCAATATTACCCTACACTTGGCAATATTACCCTACACTTGGCAATATTACCCTACACTGGGTATTATACGGTAATATTACCGTATAATTCCAGGTGTGGTGTAATACTGCCACTCTTGAGTAATGTGAGAGAAGGATGCGCCATATTGGCATCCAGTCTCAACTTCGGCGCCACCATCGAGTACAAAGCCCAAACTGCGGCCAAGAAACTGGGCATCCTAAATAGAGTGAAGCGATACTATACGCCTGGACAGCTTTTGACCCTTTACAAAGCGGAGGTCCGATCCTGCATGGAGTATTGTAGCCACCTTTGGAATGGCTCAGCTAAATACCAACTTGCCGCGCTTGACTCGGTGGAACGAAGAGCTAAGAGGCTCATTGGTGACGTAAAACTGGTGGATGCCAAGCTTCACAGCTTGGCCCATCGCCGCAAGGTTGCCTGCTTGTCGGTCATATACAGACTGTACTTCGGTGAGTGTGCTCAAGAACTCCACGAGGTCATTCCACCGGCCCCCTTCTATTATCGGACATCTAGACGCACTGCAGGTTACCATCCCTTCCTGGTAGCTATTCCACCAATTCGCACTAAGCATTTGCAAATGTCTTTTATAATGCGCACAGCAAAAGAGTGGAACTCTCTGCCTGCGTCTGTGTTTCCGAACGCATACAACCCTAATCTCTTCAAAGTGAGAGTGAACAGGCTTCTTCTGGGTAAGCCCACTCCATCGTCGACTTTGTCTCTGTCACCTCTGACCTAGACTACGGTCAAGAGCAAACCCATCCCAAAAAAAAAAGTATGGTATTACTGACATGTTTAAAGGTAATGTGGCCAAGAGTGAATAATATAGTCTAGGGAGTGGTATTATTGCAAAGTTGTTATGAACCACGATGGAGCCGAACTTATGTGTAGAACAAAAACTGAAAAGTAGTTTGTTCATAATCGTTTACTGAATTGATGACTGTAATCACATCACACTAATATTAAAAAGGCGAAAGTTTGTGTGTGTGTGTATGTTTGTTACTTCTTCACGCTCAAACGGCTGGACCAATTCTGATATTTTTTTGTATGGAGGTAGCTGACACCCAGGATTGAGACATAGGCTACTTTTTATCCCGATATTCCCACGGGATCGAGACTTACGCGGTTGAAACCGCGGGGCGCAGCTAGTTTTTGATATAAGTAAGTTTTTGTCTCAAAAATAATTAAAACTACGTAAATTACAGTTACACTTCCGCTGTACAGTCAAAACTAACCATAATTGACGAAGTACCTACTACGCTAGACCCTTATACGTGAGCGACTGTGTGCTTGTGTAGATTTGTTTTTTTTTTTTTTTTTTAAACTTTGCCCCACACTAGGAATTTCTCCTGTATCGTGGGTGCATTTACAAACATTTAAACTCACATACACAAACAGCCAGACCCGGAACAACTACTTGTAGGTCATACAAATAGTTGTTCCGTGCGGGAATCGAACCCGCGACACGCAGCGCAGCAGTCAATCGCTTAACCACTGCACCAACCGTGCCGTCAAATAAATAATAAATTTAATAAATAAACAATGTTTTATTCATAATAGTAAACATTCAGAATTACGATTATAGCATAAATACAACATTATTTATAGTATAAGCGAAACCTGACTAAAGTTTGTTCAGAATAAGGAACTGAATCGATTTCAATAATTTTTACACCATGTTATATTTTGTCCCAAAAACATTTAAGTGTGATGGATAATGTTATGACCATTTAATTATTTACAATACAATCGCCGTACGGTTAGGTACCTACTGCCTAATTATTATTAATGAGCGCAAGACGACCCTGGAGGCGCGGGGGCGCCGTTAGTATGTTTTTGTGCGGACAACCCGGTAACATAACAACCTTATAACTTTGTGATTTTTCATGATACAGTTTTGACATTTTGTACATACATTCTTTACATAAAAATACTAGACACGTAGTTCGGGTTTCGCATATACTAAAACTAATATTGTATATTCTAATTGGGGTTGTTTGGAGGTGTGCGTTAATTCTGGGATATGTATATCAGTTCCTATGTGTGGGTAATGTTGCCTAGGTTCGGCTTATATTGCCAAGTGTGGAGTAAACCAATTATCAAGTCTAAAATCTCTATAATTTTGTTCACAGTTGAAGACTTCAGATCGACCAGCTTACAACTGGTTCAGTCACATTACAGAAACTCCTATGATCAAGGCATCGTAAGCAGAGTTGAGGTAAGCTCAACACTCAGCTTACATGAATATTTACTTTGAAAAGTATTATATTTACTGATTTAATTTATTGTGAACGTGAGCACTATGTGGATGTTTTTTTTTTTTCTTTAAATATTTTCCTATTGTTTATTCTCTTCTCAGTTTTAATGATGGTCTGGAATTTTGAGCACTTTATGCGGCCTACCCAAATGTCCTTTCTTTGGTATTGTTCGTCGAGTCGTTGAGCTCCTTAAGTCTTGAGTTGAGCTGCACGATTACTGACAAATGCTTGCACTGATTGGACAGGTCCACTCAATTTTGTGTGGTTCTTTCCTCAAAAGACCATTTCAGACACGGATCTACATGGTTCTCACATGATTTGACCAAGATTATGTCTGGACATTAAAAGACACTTTGACCCCTGAGTTTGTTTCGCCATTTCTTCTCAGGGGTAGTCAGATAGGAAATGTCGACTACACCTAGCTTATTTTTATTATATATGTCGTGTAAAAGTGATTCCGATATCCTATTTACAGAATAAACGATTTCATTTCACTAATACTTCTTTGCAGTTTTTAGGTACATTTAGCTGGTAATTTATATAAAATGCTTGTCTTCTCTCGTAGAGGAGCTCACGTCTAAGTAATAACAGCTGCACGGGTCTATCCGTCAGGTTAAACTTCGCTTGCCGGGGTTGGTCCGTGAATGGGTGACCATCTTTGCACACTGAGCCTCCTCCGTGCCTCGGAAATCGCGTTAGTCCGTTGGTCCCGGCTGTCATCTTTAACAGTCGTTACGGTCGTCAGAAGCCCGAAAGTCGTCAGACTTTGACGAACCATACGCAATTAAGTTAAAAGTTTTTAATCCCAAAGCCTGAAATGTATCTCGTCTCGTTGGGTTTAGTATACATTAGTAAAAAAATCTTAGGCTACCCTATAATGGAAGTTATAGCTTCGCTACTGGCTACCTGAAATGGTATTTTCAGGAAAGGACCACACAGATTGAGTAGACCTGTCAGTCAGTGAACGTATTTGTCAGTAATCGTGCAGCTCAACTCGGAACTTAAGGAGCTCAATGTGTAAATTCGCTAGACACCACTTATCACTTTTTGAGCAGGATGATAAGGCCCAATTTAAAAGGAAGATAGTACAAAAACCTCGAAGCAAATTAAAGTTATGTAACAGAAACTGCTACATAATGGCGGTGAAAATTTATAATAAACAACTACCGGAAAAAATAAGAAAAATGAATAACTGAGAATTTAATAGAACTTTAAACAATTGGCTATTTGGCAGATGTTTTTGTTCAATAGATGATTATTTAAATTTTAAACAGACATGATGTATAATTATATAAATTTACGAACACATACTGAAAATGTAAATCCTGTGTTTATTTTGAGCCCATAATAAACTCAAATAATTATTTACACTAACTAGGTACTAACTACAAAAAAAAATACAACATAAAAAAAACACTTAAGCGTCGAAGTACTCGTCCGCATCGCTGTCACCCGGAAACGTGCCCAGAAGACTGGCAGCATTGCCACGTTGAATGGCAATGCTAATTCTTTGGGCAAAGAGCCAGCCCTCTGGTCACGTGAAGTGTCGATCAGTCGGCGAGAAATTTCCAAAAAAAAAATATATATATAAAAAAAAATATCAGTAATGAGTTGTGACATCGCATTAACAATAACAAGTCGAAAAGAAAAGTTGTGTGTGTGTGTGTGTGTGTGTATGTTTGTTACTTCTTCACGCTCAAACGGCTGGACCAATTTTGATAAAATTTTGTATGGAGGTAGCTGACACCCTGGACATAGGCTACTTTTTATCCCGATATTCCCACGGGATCCAGACATACGCGGGTGAAACCGCGGGGCGCAGCTAGTTAAAACTAAATGCGAAAAAAAAACAGTACGGTATGGATGACTTTAGTTAATCTTTATTTCCAGGTGCTCCCCGTATCTTGGCACTCGACTCTTCACTCCGGTGAAACAGGCGTCGACAGGCGCCTGGCTCAGATCACATTGGACAGCATACCCAGACTGCGCAGCTTTACCAACGAAACAGTGCTTGATGTACTGTTTTACACCAGCCCTGTGTATTGTCAGGTATGTGCAGCTCATCACTACATCTCCCTGCTCTGGTCACATGTTACTTGGGGTCGGCGCAACACCGTTTTTAGGGTTCCGTACCCAAAGGGTAAAACGGGAACCCTATTACTAAGGCTCCGCCGTCTGTCTGTCTGTCTGTCACCAGGCTGTATCTCATGAACCGTGATCGTTAGACAGTTGAAGTTTTCACAGATGATGTATTTCTGTTGCCGCTATAACAACAATTACTAAAAAACAGAATAAAATAAATATTTAAGGGTCCCATACAACAAACGTGATTTTTTGTGCTCGTTATTGCTCGATATTGATAACGGCAACAGGTAGACGCTTGAAATATTCACAGAATATTTAGTTATATACTCACTTTAAAAATAAATAATTAAATTAAAATAAAGCAAATATTTAAGGGGGGCTACAAACGTGATTTTTTTGCTATTTTTTATAGATAATGGTACGGAACCCTTCAAGCGCGAGTCCGACTCGCACTTGGCCGGTTTTTTTATTTTCGATTACTCAACTAATTTTTTAGTAAATAGATAATTTTATTGCTTCATATTTTGCAATAAATTACAAGCGTTGTCTTCTCTTTCTTTTGTGTTTCTTGTATTTTCCTGACCAGTTGTTGTCAGCGTCTTAATGGGTGGTTAATATTGCCATGTTTAGTTAATATTGCCAAGATAGGGTAATATTGCCAAGATAGGGTAATATTGCCAAGATAGGGTAATATTGCCAAGATAGGGTAATATTGCCAAGATAGGGTAATATTGCCAAGATAGGGTAATATTGGGTAATTTGAGTATCCGATATGTGTATGTGGTTCGATTCCCAGGTCGGGAAAATTGATATTGGATTTTTCCATTAGGAATTTCTCAGTAGTAGCCTCTGGATTTGTGCCCGATGATGGCAATAAGCTCGCCCTTTATTATATGGGACTGAAACATAACTGGCAAAATGTGAGTGTTACTGTGCGTATACCTCTGCCCAACCCTTCAGGGATTACAGGCGTGATGTTATAATCTTTGTCTATGTTTATAAAATCCGTTATACTTCCACAGACAATCCTCGACACGGTGTGCAAGGAAATGAATCGTATTTACGATCTTTTTCTTCAAAGGAACCCCTCTTTTACGGGAGGAGTCTCGTTAGGCGGCCATTCTCTTGGCAGCGTCATACTGTTCGATCTGCTTTGTCATCAGGCTGATGTGAGTAGTCCTTCTTTATTAACTTTAGTAGAGATCTTTGTGAAGCAGCTCGTCCGGGGAAGTTCTACATGTGCATTCTGGATGACTATCTATTACATATCCGTGCCTCGGAAAGCACGTTAAGCCGTTGGTCGCGGCTGTCATTCGTAGATCTTTGACAGTCGTTAAAGGTCGTCAGAAGCACGAAATTCTGACAACCAGTCTTACCAAGGGGTATCGTGTTACCCAGTAACTGTGTTGTGGATGTCAATAGGCAGGCAAATGTTTCCTCACGTTCGCTTATACGAATATGAACATTATGCGGTAAGTTATTAAGTTGTTTATCTTAGGCCTTAGTGTCTGTAAATTAAATAAAAAATTAAGCACCTATAATAATAATTATTCAAAGAATAACAATTTATATAAATGAATAAACAGAAATATAATACATAAGTACAGGTATATAAAAATAATCTAAAATATTAAAGTACTTTTGCAGATAAAATAATACATAAATCATCATCTGCCTAGCCTTTTCCCAACTATGTTGGGGTCGGCTTCCAGTCTAACCGGATGCAGCTGAATACCAGTATTTTACATGGAGCGACTGCCTATCTGACCTCCACAACCCAGTTACTGGGTAACACGATATCCCTTGCTAAGACTGGTTGTCAGACTTTTGGGCTTCTGACGACCCGTAACAACTGTCAAAGATCTACAAATGACAGCCGGGACCAACGGCTTAAAGTGCTTTCCGAGGCACTGAGGAATCTTGGTATGAACAGATAGATGGTCACCCATCCACGGACCAACCGCGGCAAGTGTAGCTTAACCTGATCGATCGACCCGTGCGGCTGTTATTATTTAGCCCAAAATAATACATAAATAACAGTGTGAATTGTTCTAGTATCTATTTCGCGATCTCCTGACTATGATTATAATAGGGAATATGCACATAATTCAAAACGTATCCATTATTTTAATATACATTGTGTAGGAGTCAAGAAACAAATTCCAATATTTTTTACATTTTTTAATGCATTACTTATTTTACAATTAATTAATTTATGTTGCGTTTTTTTGTTGGAACGGAACGCAAACACAAAACGCGTCCTCTTCGAAAATGCCGGAAGTGACGAAACAAAACATTTGAATAAAATCTATTCTTTGCTAAATGCTTGAAATCACACTAAGGTAAATATGTAAGTGCGATTTCTACTTGAATAAAGCATAAACAATAATTTAATATATAAGATTTGGGGCTAAAAAACAGATGTAAACAAAGCAGTTTCGTGAACAATGACGTCACATCATGACCGCGACAGAAACTTGAACTGTAGTAGAAAATTGTTGGAGTTTCATAATTTTTTTGAGCATCAATCAGTAGCTCAATTTAACTTTCAATACTTTTCTTAGGTTTATATTACTGTCTAATATTGTTTCAGTGAAAAAAAAAGTACATGCATATTCCATATTATGTAAATTAAAAAAAAAATTGTTCCCAACAATAACAACTTAATGATCTCCTAAAACAGGGCTTCCTCTCTCGTACTCTATTGCCGTGCCCTGCAGGGTCCATAATGATCTAAATTATATAGTTACCACCTAAGTACACATTATGGTAAAGATATTGAGTTTTGAGTATTTAAATTTGCAGGTAGCAACAGACGATACAAAAACTTTAGGAGACAAGACCTACGTGAAGGGACCCGCGGGCACCGGCCAGCCGTTCGTGCGGTACCCGAGCCTGGCATTCGCGCCCGACGCCATGTATGCACTGGGCAGTCCTATAGGTAAGATTACCCTTTAGATTAAATGAGATTATCATAATCAGGGACCGTACAACCCCCGTTACGAGTTAAGCCTTTCGAAGGGGTAAACCATTCAATGGGTTACCTTTACCATGATGTAACTCATTGAATGGGTTTTATACTAGAAACCCAGTGAAAGGGTTACATGATAATCCATTGAATGGGTTTTATACTAGAAACCCAGTGAAAGGGTTACATGATAACCCATTGAATGGGTTTTATACTTGAAACCCAGTAAAAGGGTTACATGATAACCCATTCAATGGGTTACTTATAATACCTACTTATACCTACTTGAAACCCAGTGACATGAAAAAATCATAATTCTATGTTATTTCGATACTCGCCGAGCACGCGTAGCATGACCAATTCTATCTCTATTCTACCCACGGACCATTTTAACCAGTTAATCAAAAACCCATACGGTGTGGGTAATTTTGAATGGCTTAAATTAAGCCGTTCAAAAGGGTTACCCATATGGTATGGGGTTTTGCTTAACCGCTTAGAAAAACCCTATCAAAAACCCTTTCAATGGGTAACCAAAATGGTCCCTGATCATAATACATATATGGCAAAACAACACAATATGGCATAATCTTATTAACAAAAAAGTTTTTTTTTTAATTGTTAAAATAAAGAATTTAATATTTTCTTTCCAGCTATATTTGAGTGTATACGCGGTGTTGATTATTTGGGAGCGAACTTCTCTCTGCCGACCTGCAAGAATTTTTTTAACATTTTCCATCCATATGACCCTATCGCTTATAGGTAAGTTATTATGTGCATTATTTTATAAATTAAGGGAATAAAATTATTATTATACTCTGATACGATGCGTAAGAACCTGATTCAGACTATTACGAACGTTTTAAAACAGAACATATCAGCTGAGACTGACAGACACTTAAACACGAGTGATCCTATAAGGGTTCCGTTTTATCCTTTTGAAGTACGGTACCCTAAAAATAACAATACATCTCATGATTGCTTTGAAAATCCAGGCCTTCCATACCTATTAACACTGTAACTTATAAACATTGTAAAAGCCAATTCTTTTTAAGAGTAACCTTGGAGTTTCTTGCCGGCTCTTCTCCATAGGAAACGACCAATTGGAACCGTGCACCTAGCTTCTGACGTTTCATAAGTGCCCATGTAGGTTTATATGAAATATAATATTTTGATTTTGAGTGGACAAATCCTTATTTTGTGTGCGTTTCCTATAAAATCCCTATTCCTATAAATATAAATCAAAATTTATATTAGTTTTAATACCATTTTTTAAAGTAAAAACTTATTTAGGCGCGTTGAGCGATTTTTGATAGGGGAAAAACTTATGGCTTCGCGTCACCGACATGCCCACGCCGTCATGCTGTAGTAGCAGTCAGTGAAGTTAAATTGACCACGTGGAAAGTTTAATTTGTGTATACTGTGCATTGTTTAAATTGTGTTTTAGATAATCATTATTTTAATGAAGTGAAAAATTCATAAGACGCGTTGAGCGATAAGTTTTCAATTTTGTCGACAGTCGCTATGACTGCCTTTGTTTTTTTTTTTACAGTATTTTTTTAAACTATGTATCTGATAAATAAATGATATACTCATGTTTTTACAAACACTTTTACACGTCAATCATATTTTAAAAACTAGATGAGGTCGGCGTTTCCTATCTGACTACTCTGAGAAGAAAGGCCGAAACAAATTCAGAGGTCACAGGGGGGTCTCTTTTAAAGTCCAGACATAATCTTGGTCAGATCATGTGAAGACCATGTAGATTGGTGCCTGAAATTATATTTTGATGAAAGAACCACACAGATTGAGGGGACCTCTCTAGTCAGTGCACGCATTTGTTAGTAATCGTGCAGCTCAACTTCAGCTCAGATTCAACGAACAATACCAAAGAAAGGACATTTGGGTAGGCCGCATAAATTACTCAAACTGTCAGACCATGCTATAAACTGACTGAGAAAAAAAATTCTACTTTCAGAATCGAGCCCCTGATCAACCCTGTACTCCGAGACCTGAAGCCGCACCTCATTCCACATCACAAAGGGCGGAAGAGGATGCATTTAGGTATGTACTGCTTTTTCAGCCCGAAATACTTTTTTTTTAATATGAATAACAACTAGGTGTTGCCCGCGGGATCGCCTGCGTGGCTTTTTTAAAATAAATGTAGCCTAAGTTACTCCTTATAACATTAGCTATCTGCCAGTCAATGTCCTGACACCAGCCTTCCGCGCAGGAGATATTATAGTGCGACACACAGGTGCACTGTCTCTTCCCTCATCTCAATAGTCCGATAGGCGGCCACCCGACACGACCGGAGAGAGATCAGGCGCAGGATACATGGCGACAAGTGCGCACCGAGGCACGCGGGTATCACATGGCCAACTTCCAAACTCCGGGCTGTTACTAAGAAATTCCTAATGGAAAAACCCAATAACAGTTTGACCGACCCGGGAATCGAACCCGAGACCAACGGGGCAGTCCAAAATATAATATAGCTGTGTGGGTATAGTGTATGTATGCATTACAGATTAAGAGTGGGCTAGATACCCCAAGCCGTCCATCCAAGCGTGCCCCGAAGGCATTATTGCGACTTCATATTGCATGTCAAATGAAAAAATGTCAACGCACGTCCACTCCTGACGAAGTCTATTAGCTCACAGACGCGCTTAGCGAATGAAACGATTCTGTTTACGTTGAGCACATCACTAAATGTCTGGGGTGACGTCATCGTAGGTATAAAAAGATGAGACGCTCGGTTTTCATACTATCTAATGAACATGCGGTATCTAGCCTAATCTAAATCTGTGGATATAACTGTGTTATAATAGTGTATGCATGTCACATAAGCCGCTAATCATAACCTATTCATACCGTAACAAGTTTATTTGTACAACTTTTCAGTCAACGGTGTCACTTTCAGACTTCCTCTTAGGCTGCCTGTCCACCGGAGTGGAGCGAGGCTGCGGAGCGGAGAAACTGAGAAATATTACCCAATACGATTGCAAGTGGACAGGGATTTGCAATCCTGTTGGTTAATATTTCTCAGTTTCTCCGCTCCGGTGGACAGGCAGCCTTATACAGGGTCAAATTAAATTAGCTAGCGAAACTCCGCAGACGTGATGGTATTGAGAGAGACCTAACTCTTTTTGCATGTTCTCAGAGTCTAAAATAAATTACTGATAAGATAGATACTAATTGTTATCAACTTTCAACTTTTCAACAACTTTCAACAACAACTTTCAAGTATTCAACTTTTACCATCGATTAAATTAAGTCGGGGAACAGCATTACGTACATAAATAGATGATTTTTTGGTCACTGCCACAGAGCTCAAGGACACGATGGCTCGGGTTGGCGCTGACCTGAAGCAGAAGCTGCTGGAATCGCTCAAGAGTACCTGGAACAAGTGGAAGGCGACGCCTCCTCCCGAGGGTCAGCTTGAAAAGGTGGGTACTAGGATCTGATAGATTTTTTATTTCAATTAAATTTAATTACATTTATTCAGTAACCCAGTGAGCCCCGTCAGTATGACGGGGCTCACTGGGTTAATTGTTTCTTGACTCCTACACAATGTATTATTAAAATAATGGATACGTTTTGAATTACGTGCACATTCGCTATTGTATGGGATAGAATTATTGTATCAGTTCTGTTCAATTTCAGGGACCTTATTAAATTATTTCTACTGGACGATTAGTGGACACATTCCATCAATTAATGGTCCTCGACAACTCCACACTCCTCACAATAGGGAATACGCATGTTTTTTTTTTTTTTACTAAATCAATAATAGACAGTAATATAAACCTAAGAAAAGTATTCAAAGTTAAATTGAACTACTGATTGATGCTCAAAAAAATTATGAAACTCCAGCAATCAAACGTCCGTTTCTGTCGCGGTCATGATGTGACGTCATTATCCACGAAACTGCTTTGTTTACATCTGTTTTTTAGCCCCAAATCTTATATATTAAATTATTGTTTATGCTTTATTCACGTAGAAATCGCACTTACATATTTACCTTAGTGAGATTTCAAGCATTTAGCAAAGAATAGATTTTATTCAAATGTTTTGTTTCGTCACTTCCGGCATTTTCGAAGAGGACTCGCTTTGAGTTTGCGTTCCGTTTCACCAAAAAAACGCAACATAAATTAATTGATTGTAAAATAAGTAATGCATTAAAAAATGTAAAAAATATTGGAATTTGTTTCTTGACTCCTACACAATGTATATTAAAATAATGGATACGTTGTGAATTACTTGCATATTAACTATTGGGTGTTCTGAAGCGATTTTCTTCATCATGAAGGCAATTTCTTCGCATGGAATGTGTCCAGATCTGAGTCTAAGAGCAGTAACAGTCAGTTTCTACTAACATCCTATATATATATATATATATCTATCTATATATATATCCTATATATATATATGTATCTCCATTATCCTACTAGTATCCTATGTCCTGTGTTGTCTGTGTGGTGCCGGATGTAAAGAATAGCACCTCCCTATTTCTTCCCGTGGGTGTCGTAAAAGGCGACTAAGGGCCTTACTAGAAACTGCGCAGCATTTTTACACCATACTGCGATCGCCAACCCGCCTGCCAAGGGTGGCGATTATGGCAACCCCCCCCCCTTTGGGGGAGGCCTATGTCCAGCAGAGGACTTCTTTCGGCTGGAATTATGATGATGATCCTATGCCCTATATAGTCAGGTCATGTTCTACGCATGCGCCAAATTTGATCCAATTCCATTCAGCCATTTTATATTATTTTTATTTATTTATTATTATTTATAAGTAGTTGTTCCGGGTCTGGCTGTTTGTGTATGTGTGTTTAAATGTTTGTAAACGCACCCACGACACAGGAGAAATTTCTAGTGTGGGGCAACGTCTTAAAAAAAAAAATGTGAGGATTACAAATGATGGTGAGAATTTGTTTGGTTTAGTGTCCTTCAAGGTGGTAATAAGGGTAAATATTAATTCTAGGTTGTAGAAGAAGAAATGGAGAAGGAACAGCTCACTGAAGACAGCAAAGAAGAGTTCGCGAAGGAAATTGAACTGGTAAGATTAAATTATTTTTCTCCTTCTCTAACTGATATTTAATAGTTGTTCAAGGATCTTTTGGCGTGTTGTCGTAATCAGAAATTATACCGCCATTTTTGTTTTTTCAACACAATAGGGATGATGCCTGGGTGAAAAAAAAAATTCTATTTAGTCCGTCAGTCGGATATGAAAAAAATATTAGACATTTATTTTTTGCTCTATTTAATAAAACATTATTTAGCAAAAAAAATAAATTATAAATAATTTTTTTTTTTTTTTTGTTTTATTATTATTTATTTGCTTGCAAATAAATATTATCTTATCTTATATTTTAAATAAAACGCAATAAAGTTTTGGGTCAAGCCCCCCCGGCTTGCTACGTCAAAATTCAATATAAAATCTAATGTCCAATATTTTTTTAATAATTTACCGGAAGCTGCCTTACACCAACGCAAGATTCAAGCAATTATGTCCTAAGGTATAGACAGAAATGGTGTTTCGACGCCAACGTAGTATTCTCGGAATCATACTTTTATGAAATATGTTTTTTCCTCTAAGATGCAATCTTTTTTGGGGTCCCGTACCTCAAAAGGAAAAAACGGAAGGACACTCTTATAGGATCACTCGTGTGTCTGTCTGTCTGTCCGTCAGTCACAGCCGATTTGCTCCGAATCTACTGAACCGATTAAGCTGAAATTTAGTACAGATATTATGAGTGTAACGTTATTTAATTAATTTTGAATATGGGGGTCACTTTTGGGGGGCAAATTGGAAAATTAAAAAAAATTGTTTTGCAAGCTGTACCGTGGGACACATCACATGCAAGGGCTTGTTGAAAGGATTTCAGATATTTTATTTTTGTAATTTTAAAATAAATACTTTTTAAAGTTATTTAAGAAAATTGACCATTCCCCCTTCTTATCTCCGAAACAACCGAGCCAAGAATATTGAAAAAACTACAGAAAATAGTTCTTTACTTATAGATTACAGGAGAACCTATAAGAAGTCTATGGTCTTAAAATAGCATGGTAAATCTCTCAATATTGTGCGTACAAACTTACATTTGCAGTTGAAACGTGTGAGAGACCATGTTTATCGTAGGGATAAATTCAACCCAACTACGGAACCCTTCATTGTGCGTGGTCCGACACGCACTTGGCCGGTTTTCACGGGAAAATCGAGTTTCAGTGTTGCGTAAGTGCATAACCAAAAAAACGAGTGTGCTTACAAATAGTAATACTAATTATAATTACTTACAACAATAGGCCTGCACTGTGTCTTAGATACACGAAACGCAACTGGCTACGAGAGAAAGAGAGAAAGAACATGTGTGCTAGCACCTCTCTCTCTGCTCCTACAGTAATATACGAAACATAACTCTGTCTATTTCTATCTTCACTAACTTGTATCTCCCTCTCAACTTCCGTTCGCTCGCTTCCGTAACGCTCTCGTCACGCATTCACCAGCGTACTCCCCAAGTCAAGCGTGCGTAAAGAAGTTTTACTGCAATAATATTAATTCATATTTTCCCCACAGGCAACCCCAGACATGCTGGGCCGCCTGAACAGCGGCCGTCGCGTAGACTACGTGCTGCAAGAAGCGCCCTTGGAAATGATCAACGAATATCTGTTCGCTATGAGTAGCCATGTTGGATACTGGTGAGTACCACTTCTATTTCAGTAAGATACAGGGGTCTACTCCGAACAGAAATTCGAAGTATCGGACGTTTCTTGACTACGGCGAAAGAAAAAAAAAACGACAGTCAAAGAGATAAGCCAAAGTCAAAAATGTGACTTGAAGTCGGGTAAGGACTCAAAGTCATAAAAGGAAACTTTGGAAGTTATAAAACGGCCGATACTTCGGATTATCGCTTCGGATCAGACCCCCCCCCCCCCTGGTTTCCAAGAAAAAATATGCGCGTCGGGAATGTTCGTGTTTCCGAACGTCGCCAGACAGAGTAACCCCACACAGGGCCAGACATTTTGCATCAGACTGTGACCTCTGAGTTTGTTACGGCCTTTCTTCTCAGAGTAGTCAGATAGGAAACGCCGACCTCATCTAGTTTTAAAAATATGACTGACGTGTAAAAGTGTTTGTACAAACCTACTTACAGAAATAAAAATCATTTATCATCATCGTTCTCACATGTATAATTTCACCATATGTTCATTTAAAAGAGTGTCCCTGGATTTTCTTGCCCGATCTTCTGCATAGGACACTACTACGCTTTGGCGGGCCACCTAGCTTCATTGTTCTGACTGACCGACAAAAGGCCTGCCAAAGGGCTGTCAAAAGGCCTGTAATTGGTTTATTTGAAATAAACGCTTTGAGTTGAATTGAGACAGTTGCGTTAGCAGACTTGGCCCCAGAACATATTAGGTTGGGGAAAAAGTCTTTTCGCATTATAGTATGTATGAACTTGTAATAAAATCTCTTTGGCTATACTATTTGTATCTGGCTGGTTTTGGTATCATTGAAAGTTTAAATTTTAAAGAACATAATTCCAAATTCAAATTAGGAAAATGTGTGATTTTCATTTGTTTTTCGGACCGTCAAGATGAGTGAATCTAATGAAGAAATTCGATACATTTTAAAATTTTACTACAAAAAAGGTAAAAATGCAACGCAAGCCGCGAAAAAAATTTGCGATGTTTATGGACCTAGTGTAGTGTCTGTGAGAGTAGCACAAATTTGGTTTAAGCGTTTTCAATCCGGAAATTTTGATGTCAAAGATGCACGTCGCTCTGGTCGCCCTATTACGGATAAAATGGATGCCATTTTTGAAAAAGTGGACCAAGATCCACTTTTTCAAAAATGAAAAAGTGGAGCAAGATCCACTTTTTCAAAAATGAAAAAGTGGATCGTCGTAACTACTGTAATATCAGTAGTTACGACGTAGCTGAAGAAGTGGGAATTGACCACAAAACAGTTTTGGCACATTTGAAAAAAACGATAACGAAAAAGTTTTTATTGTGTACCCAACAATAAAAACTTTTTACAAAAAAAAAAACAACCGACTTCCAAAAAAAACTACAAAATGAAAAATAACTTTAATTTCGGAAGTCGGTGTCTTTGGATCTGTATTTTAGTTTTTTGCCACCGACTTCCGAAATTAAAGTTATTTTTCACTTTGTAGTGTTTTTTTTGGAAGTCGGTTGTTTTTTTTTTGTAAAAAGTTTTTATTTTTCACTTTTTAGTGGGTCAGTTTGTAATTTATCTAATTTACAATAGCTTAATGTCAAATGCTCATCACCTTTTACAAAATATTGCTTTTCCCGATGCAGGGGCGTTAATTGTTGAGGAGTGACGGTGACTTCACCATATGCATTTTGACGAGCATAAATTGCTTAGCAACCATATTAAAGTGCCTAATCGAATCGCAACGGTGAAATACTTATTATTTAGTAGTTCCGGTGGCCATCTGTGGTCTTCATCATCAGTTCCACTTTACCAAATGGTGCTTTTCGAGTGTAAATACACGAGTTACTATACAAATTAATCAAATCGCTATAGGGATGCCTATAAAGTTTGAGTATTTCCTTCGATTTCCATGAGACCCCCTCATCAGATTCTGATTTGGTGGCAATGGGACCATTTGGAAAGTATACCCTTTCCAACAAAAAAATAATTTTTCAAATCGGTTGGCAAGCGACGGAGTTATGCGCGATCAAACATAAAAAAATTAAAAAAAATACAAACATCCGAATTGAAAACCTCCTCCTTTTTTAGAAGTCGGTTAAAAAAGCTCTATATTTGGGTACCTCACGAGCTCACTGAAAGAAACCTAATGAACCGTGTACTCATTTGTGATTCTTTATTACGACGTAATGAAACCGAACCATTTTTGAAGAAGCTGATAACTGGTGATGAAAAGTGGATCACGTACGACAAGAACGTGCGAAAAAGGTCGTGGTCAAAGGCCGGTCAGGCTTCACAGACTGTGGCGAAACCCGGGTTAACTCGCAACAAGGTGATGCTGTGTGTGTGGTGGGATTGGAAGGGCATTATTCATTATGAGCTGTTGCCAGTTGTTCGCAGTAGAGTTCAGAATCGATGACAGGACCATCGATTCTGAACTCTACTGCGAACAACTGATGAGATTAAAGCAAGAAGTTGAGAGAAAGCGGCCGGAATTAATCAACAAAAGGGTTGTGGTTTTTCATCATGATAACGCTAGCCTCACACATATTCAGCCACTCAGCAAAAATTAAGAGAGTTTGGCTGGGAGGTGTTAATGCATCCACCGTATAGTCCTGACCTTGCACCTTCAGATTTCCACCTGTTTCGGTCTCTTCAGAATTCTTTAGGCAGTGTCAGGTTAACATCACGAGAGGACTGCCAAAACCACTTGTCGCGGTATTTTAATCAGAAGTCCCAAAATTTCTATAGCAATGGGATCATGTCCCTACCTACAAGATGGCAAAAGTGATCGAGCAAAATGGTGCCTACATACTTTAGTTAAATGTAAATAAACTATATTAAAAAATGTTTTGAATTTTCTTAAAAAATGCTAAGAAACTTTTTCGCCAACCTATTATATGCCTAATACTCGATGATCTTTCTGTGATCCGCAGGGAGTCAGAAGACACAATGCTTCTGATGTTACGCGAGATCTACTCCGCGATGGGTGTGCAGCCCGACTCCACCGTGCCGCAGCAGAACATGACCGTGCAGAGGACTACAACTGTTAAACAAGTATGTATCATATCTTTATATTAAAAAAAAAAACGGCCAAGTGCGTGTGGCCACGCACAATAATAGGTTCCGTAGTTGGGATGAATTTATCCCAAAAACAAACTTAAGATTGTATTTGAAAAACATGTTCCCCAAATATACGTCACGGTCAATTCTCTAACTGCAAATGTAAGTCGGTTGACTATTACTCGTTAACTTGTAAAGCCTACTTAGCTGTAATAGTTTTCCTTTTAATTTCGTTATATATATACAACATGTACCAGAATTAACGCATAACCTCTTAAGGGGTCATTGTACTCATCATTATGTACAACTTTTACTATGGGAACAAACCTGAAATCGCGAAAAAATATCAGCTGTTCCCTTTTTTTTTTTTTTTTTGGGTGGGAAATCATCAAATAACTTCTCCCGCTCTGGGCGGAGCGGGAGGGCGTGTCAGACTTTTACTGACTAAAACCCACCCGTGTTCCTTCCGTTGCCTGTGTGCCAGGGCCACGATATCCCTTTCGGACAAACTCGCAACCCCGGCAGGCATTGGTCCTAACGGACCCCGTCAGTTTGTGCTGACATCTCTTTGAGGCGCGCGTGGAACACAACGCGCCGTCGACCCGGGCCTTGTCCTTATCGGACGGCGAGCTACCCATCGCTCACCGTCCGCAGGCCCGCGCCTACGGTGGCCGGAAATCGGCCTGCGACTCCCGACGCCCGGGGCGTCTCCTGCGGCGACTAAGGGCGCGAGGGCGCGAACCTTGTCTCACCCTCACGCGTTCCGCCTCCTCCTTCGCTAGCATAACTGCTTCGCAGAAGGAGGTGACGGCCTCCCATGCACTCTCGCTCCGAACCATGGCCTGAACCAGGGCCGGACGCGAGAGATCGCCGCCGCCGATCGCCTCCGTGAGGACACGGCGGTGCTCCGCCCAAGCTGGGCAGACCTCCACTGTATGCTCCACCGTGTCCTCCGGGCGATCCACACAGTGGTGACACCCGGGCGTTTCCTCCCGCTTAATCCTAAACAGGAACCTCCCGAAACATCCATGTCCGGTGAGGACCTGCGTCAGGCGGAAGGTGAGGACGCCGTGGCGCCTCTCCAGCCACTCCTCAAAGAGGGGACTTATCGCCACAATTGTGGCGTGCCCAAGCTGTTCCCTACATTTATGTTCGAATAACTCGTCAAAATGTAGGGAACAGCTTTTTTTTTCCCTTAAGAGGTTTTCGATTCGATCGTCAATCGATTCAGGTCGATTTAGAGGTTGTTTTGTAATTCAAAACAACCTCTAAATCGTTCTTATTACGGGCTGTCGTTTTAAATAATAGTATTTTGGTATTTGCAGTGTTGATTAATAATTTGTTCATAGTGAACTACACGTGAAAAGCTTGTAATGCTGCATTTACAGTCTTTGTTAATTTATCTATGTTATTTGTGTCATCAGCGAAAATTACCACATCAATGTTAAGTAAAATTGTTTCCATGTAATTAATTCAGTCATTAATAAATAAGATAAATAAATCAGTTCCTAATATAGATCCTTGTGGGACGCCCGTAGTCATCATTACTGTTGCTGATTTTTAAACCTTTGTCTAGCGATTGTCTCAATTTCTACGAACATTTTTTGTTTTTGAGATTGGAAGAGAATAATTTCAAGACCTTACCTCTTATACCATAATGCTTTATTTTTGTAAGAAGTAATTCATGGTCTATAGTGTCAAACGCGGAACTTAAGTCAAGAAAAATTCCGGCTGCTCTCATTTTACTACTTATTTTTCCTATTACGTCATCAAGTAAAGTATATATGGCGTCGGAAGTGCCAGCTCCTTTTTGATAACCGAACTGTCTTTGGTTTATCACTATTTTCACGCCAGTGAGCTAAAAGTCGAATTTTATGATCGTTTCAAATATTTTTAACGGGACTGGTAGCAAGGAGATAGGCCTGTAGTTTTTAGAATCAGTTCTACTGCCTTTTTGGTAGACAGGTATTACTTTGGCTACTTTAAGCTGGTCCGGGAACGTAGATTCCTCAATACATTTATTATAAAAATCACACATAGGCTCAGCTAGTATAGAGATATGTTCCTTAATTACGGATATTGGGATCTCTTCATAACCACAAGAATACTTATTCTCCTTACTTTGTTTGGACCTCATTTGAGTGACAGAAGCAATTGTCTTTTCGATTTTTTTAGGGATCCGTACCCTAAGGGTAAAACGGGAACCATATTACTAAGGCTCCGCCGTCTGTCTGTCTGTCCGTCCGTCTGCCACCTGGCTGTATCGCATGAACCGTGATAGTTAGACAGTAGAAATTTTCACAGATGGTGTATTTCTGTTGCCGCTATAACAGCAAATACTAAAAAATAGAATAAAATAAATATTTAAGGGGGCTCTCCCATACAAAAACCTTATTTTTTTGCTCGTTTTTGCTCGATATTGATAACGGCAACAGGTAGACACTTGAAATATTCACAGAATATTTAGTTATATATTCACTTTAAAAATAAATAATTAATTTAATATAAAACAAATATTTAAGGGGGGCTCCCATACAACAAACGTGATTTTTTTGCCGTTTTTATAGATAATGGTGCGGAACCCTTCGTGCGCGAGTCCAACTCGCACTTGGCCGGTTTTTTTTCGATTGTTATGCTTTAGTAAAAATGCTGTATTTGCTGTATTCAATGAAACATTTAATTAATACTATAAATAAGAAGTAATAACCAATATTTTGTTTTATTTTCAGGATGACCCGATTTTCTACAATGCTACAGGTAAAATGGTTTTTTTTTATTATTTTATTTATGTACACAGTAAAATACAAAGAGATATGACATAATTACATAAATAATTATTTATAGGCATGCTTTGCTTTGTAACTTGATAGAAAAACTATTTAAAATATTCAAAATATTGCCATATTAGCTTAAACTCGCAAGTTTCGTTTTTATTCGAAGTGTACAGGGTCAAATTAAATTAGCTAGCTAAACTTCGCAGACATGATGGTCTAAACATGATAAAACAAAAAAATAATCAATTTGATGATTTTTTGGGGGGTCATCGACCGCAGTTAGTGTAGTCACTTAAACTATCATTTAAAATATGTGTATTTTTTTGTTTTATCGTGTTTTGTTATCGATACCCATCACGTCTGTGGAGTTTCGCTAGTTAATTTAATTTGACCTTGTATATTTTTCTATGGAATATTCTCCATAAAATTTAAATAGACCTTTTTTACAGTCCGTTGAACCGATTTTGACTTCTATTGCGTTGGTGGCATGACAAATGGCAACTGTAATAAACAGTTGGTATTGTAACCGTTGTTGGTTTTAATGCCATCCTTTATACCTACGGAATAGAAATCAAAAACGGTTGAACGAACCGTAAAAAAGATTATTTAAATATCTAATTTTATTTCAAATGTAGTATTTATAAGTATTTAGCAAAGCAAAATAATCAAGTATTCAAATATTTAACCTATAAAAAAAGTAAGAGGTTAAAATTGTATAAAGTCCTTTGTTATAGGGATAGAAAATAACCAATAAGACTGCAAATAAATGGGAAACAAACCCGGACCAAAGACAAGAATTGTGTAATTTTTTTCTTTTATTTTTTGCAGACTTCCCATCGACAAGCCGCGGTGCGATATGACGTGTAGCATAGATAACAAATAGTTTAATTTTTATATTATTATATAATCGTTTAGAAAAAAAAAATGCATTTCTCTCAAATGTTCGGTTGTTCTATAAAGCTCTAGTTTGCGTAGCGACAGCGATTTTTAAACCCGCTATCGCTTATGACAAGGTGCAGCTTTATTTTCTCAAAATTTGGGACTTGTCTTTCTACGGAGATATAAAAAAATGTAAAATATTATAGATTTTTGCATAGATATGGATTCTAATTAATTTTGGGTTTAAATTTGATTGTTATAATACTCTTACAATTACAGGCCGTAAGTTGATTGATAACGGCTGGTATGATATAGGAATCCAGGTAAAAACTTATCTAAGCCGTAAAATTATTTATAACGGCCGGTAATTTATAGAAATCCAGGTAAATAATTTATCCTGGTCGTAAAGCATTGGTTTCTTAAGAAAGCGATGAACGGTACACATTAACGGCTGTCCAAATACAGAGCATTTTTTGACACGTTAAGGTGGATAATTAATGTCAAATACTGGTGAAAATAACAGAATTTAATTACGGCTGTTATATTATGGAGTTGCTTTCTTAGAAAAACACAGCTTAATCGGTTAAAGGACACTGACCGTTATTGTTATTACGCCTATGGGCGTTTAGTGTCCTTCGAATGTGCTAAGTTAATTATTATCGGTCGGGATTAAATTACGGCCGGTTAAAACTGCTCAGGCCGTAAATTTATTGATAACGGCCGGTAAATTATAGGAATCCAGGTACTATCACTATGAGATATTCTCCTTGTACAGTTTAAATTACTGCCCATATTTGTGTCTAATATTAATTATAAAATTAGTTATAGTCATTATTCTCATTACTAGCCGACCAAGGCAATTTTACTCCATTTATTATACAATTAAGAAAGAAAGAAAGAAAGAAAAACGTTTATTCAGGTAAAGACATGTTTTCCAAAAACTACGTGTTTCCTTGAAACATCGATTCGCTATTATGAACCTTAAAACATCGATTCACTATTATGAACCTTTTTTTTTTTGCTCTGGGCGGAGCGGGAGGGCGTGTCAGACTTTTACTGACTAAAACCCACCCGTGTTCCTTCCATTGCCTGTGTGCCAGGGCCACGATATCCCTTTCGGACACTATTATGAACCTTAACGGTCAAACTATAAGAGCTAAAACTGTACTTGAAGAAATGATTTTAAAGATGGTCGAGTTACCCACTAATGTAAGGTCGGGAACATGAATTATTGTTAAGCAAATTTACTGACAACTTAAATTGTCCGTATATTCAAATCAGAACTGTCATTTTTGACAGTTGTATCAGATCGCTATAACACGGCAAAATGACCGAGGGTGTCAATTTGCTTAGCAATTAATTTCCCTGACTGTGTTATAAATGGAGTTCTCTAACGATCAACGCTAGGGCAGATGGCCGTCGCAATAATAAAACGTGCGAGAAGGATGGTGAATATCAAGTACGGGATTATCTCGTGTCATCTCACTCCAGCATTTCACGACCGCGACTGACACGCGTCTTGGCATATTTGGGCAAACATCCGCGTTATTTTTTTATACAAAATGAACTCTGTTCCAATAAGAAGAAGTGTGATATTGTTGTGTTACTCGAATAACGTGAATATTTTGACAATTACACCAAATTAAGTGCCAGCATAGTCGGTACTGTCCAAAACCCGTCAATATACAGCGTGTATCAAAATTGTGTGTTTTTGTTAAGGGTGTGTTACAGAGCCTCAAACTAAACATGTTTCATGGGACCAACATCGGAATCCCGAAAAAAATATCAGTGGTCCCATACATTTAAGTCAAGTAAGTATTGACGTTTTGTATGGGACAATGATATTTTTTTTCGAGATTATGATGTTGGTCCCATAGAGAATGTTGTTCAGTTTGATGGTCCATATCCTTAAATATGACCACATATTTCTAATAATTATTCGCTGTATATGCAAGTGACGTCATTACTTAGGGTCTTCACTAGGACACCAGTCGTAGTACAACCATGGTCGCACTGCCAACACATGTATTGCTGGGGGTCTACTCCGAAGCGTTAAACCGAAGTTTCGCCCGAATGTTCGGCCATTTTATAACTTCCATGGTTCACAAAGTCACATTTTTGTCTTTGGCTTATCTCTTTGACTGTCGTTTTTTTTTTTCTTTCGCCGTATTCAGCTATAGTTAGCTGTAGTCAAGCAACAGCCGAACATTCGGGCAATACTTCGGTTTAACGCTTCGGAGTAGACCCCCTGGTTACGCAACCGATCGGACGCCTGGTGAGACATCCACCATAATTAAAGCTGTATACAGGGTTATTTTTGAGGGACTTGTGGCTATGTTTTAACACCCGCACGGGTCGATCGATCAGGTCAAGCTACGCTTGCCGCGGTTGGTCCGTGGATGGATGACCATTTTCACATACCAAGACCCCTTCGTGCCTCGGAAAACACGTTAAGCCGTTGGTCCCGGTTTTCAGTTGCAGGTCTTACCAAGGGGTGCCGCATTACCCAGTTACTGGGTTGTGGAGGTCAGATAGGTAGTCGCTCCATGTAAAATGCTGGTATTCAGCTGCATCTGGTTAGACTGGAAGCCGACCCCAACATAGTTGGGAAAAGGCTAGGCAGATTGATATGGTTATTTTTAATTGACTAGCTAAACTACGCTAAACATGAAAAAACAAAAGATAAATTAATTTGATGATTTTTTTTTGTGGGGTTGTTGACTGCTGTTATTGCAGTCACTAGAAATATCCGTTTAAAAAATCTGTTGTTTTTTTTTTTGTGTAAGGTCACAGACGTGATTGTATCGATATCTTAATACGATAAAACTTAGAAAAACAGTTTTTCTCAACTCTTTAACACTTCAAGTAACAACACTAACAGCGGTTGTTGTCCTCCCAAAAAAGAACTAATCTTTTTATTTTTTAGTTTATCGTGTTTAGATATACATACTCATCGCGTCTGCGGAGTTTATCTAGTCAATTTAAAATAATCCCGTATATTTTGCTGGCAGCGCGACCATGGTTGCGATAAGCCTACAGTTGTCTACATATCTTGGTCGGTTATAACCTGAAAAATCTCGTAGATGGACATGTAATGGAGTTTATTGAGAATGATTGACATTTTAGTATAGGTTGTAATATGTTTTGGGATTAAAGAATATGATTTTTTTGGCTTTTGACTGCTTAAATGAAGTAAATATTTTTAAAAAAACGGGATAAAAGTAAGATGTTTTTTTAGGAAAAAAAAAGAACGACCCCCGGAATCGAACTCGTAACCTTAATTAAGGCAAGGGAGCTATTTAAAAATGATAAAGCTAGTCAAAAGCTACCAAAAATCGTATCAAAACACATTAAAAAAAAAATATAAATAAGTTCAGTATTTCACCAGAAAAGAGAAAAATATATAAAAAATACGCAAAAAAAAAAAAAAACATTGTAAATTAAACACAAAAGATATTTGTTAAATTAAGAAATATCTTAATAAAACTGTGTTAATATAAATTAATATAAGATTTTCGACTCTTTAATATAATTTTTTGACAAAACATAACATCCAGCCTGTATTATATCAGGCAGAAGTTTATAGGACACCCACATTTCGGTCAAGTTCCATAAAGGATTGTTGAAACAGGTGAATCCCGCGCAAGACGGAACACGACTGCGTGGGTCGATAGTTTTAAGGATTAGGAAGTCACGTGACATTCACGCCAGTTTGATCGGGCCAGTTTATACAACTAAGGCAAACGGTGCGGGCTAATTTCGCCCCGCATCCCGTACGGGATTTTCCTCCAAAGCTCAAGCGTGAGCCATCCATCATCATTTCAGCCGAATCACGTCCACTGTTGGACATAGACCTCCCCAAGCGTCGCCACATCGACCAGTCCTGTGCTTCTCGCAACCAGCGGATTCCCGCGACCTTCACAAGCTCATCGGTCCACTTTGTGACTTGGTTTCCCAATTCCAAGCTACCAGTAAGAATTTCCTGATGAAAAACCCAATAACACTATCCAACTTTGGATCGAACTTACGATCTCACGCTTAGCACCTGCGCTTGCGACGAACGAGGCAGTAAAAATAAAGCAAATTCTAATTTCTGCTCTCGTATCGGCACGAACTATAATGAGGATATCTCATAAATAATAAAAATACTGGCCAGTCAACTGTCCAGGGTACGCGTGACGTACAATCAGACAAATTAATAATTGTGCACCAGATTGATTATACTCGAATCGCTTTAGCGTGGTAAGAACGGTCATTGCCCTTTCCCTAATCTCTCCGTGGGAACCCAAACAATTAACTATGTGTGGTTTTTCGTTACTGAAACATGTTGAAGATCACGATAGTTATTTATTCAGGACGTTAACGGACTTTATTTCAGTTTTTGAAATAAAGAATGCTAGAAAATGTAGGTGGGTCAATGACCGCTGTTGCCACGCTAAAGTGATTCGGGTATACCAACTTAAATATTGTCCGTTATATATAATATGTCCGGCTATATGACACGAAAAATTAAATTAACACGGTGTCAATTTGATAAACAATTATTAATGTTGCCTGCTTGTAATTTTAAAGTATGAAGTTGGTCTAAAAATTATATTATAGAGAAATATAGTTAGCTCACAAAAAAAAAATTCGTCGTTGTCACTTCATTCAATCTAAAATCGGTTTTTAGTTTTTTTTCGAAAAGCTGTAACTAGCGAAAAGTGATAAAAAAAAAGTTATTTTGTTTATTAAAAATAATTTAGCTGTAAAATGATAAAAGGTCTAATTTATTTTAACTGTATGTAATATGTATTGAAGGCAAAATAGTGATGTATTGTGAGCAAATATTAGCTAGTACCCTTAGCGCACAAACAGTTTTAAAATAAAAATATTTTATTCCACATAAACGTACTAAAAACTTAGTTTGATACTAAAGTTTATACCTACTGTTCTAAACTGTATGGACCAGCAGTTTTTTTTTTCGCGATTTTAGTGTTGGTCCCATATTAAAAGTAATTCAGTTCGATGGTATAAAGCATTCCTTAAAGTTTGCCGGGTTAATTTTTAAACACCTTATAATATTATTTTATTCCAAAGTTTTTAAGGTTTCAGTTGTCGGCAGTCCAGACTGCCTATTTTTTTTTTGTGCGCTATGTGTACAGGAGTTAAAATACGCAAAACTTTTTAAAATGCTACAATGGGTACGTATCTCTTTTGCCAACTCTACTAAGGGGTCTGTCCCACGGTCGGGGATTAGCGACAAGCGAATATAGCTAGCAACTTGAGTTGTTTGTTTGACAGGGTTCTCGCTGGCGGTGTGTATAGTCAGCGATCAACTATTAATACAGGATGACCAATTCGGATGTATACAAATTTAAATAAAGAGTTTTTTTTATTTCAAACCAAAATTACCGGATATTGTTCTATAATTATATTATTCAGGCTTGGCTATTTTATACGAGGAATAATATCTAATCTCCCTCCTTTTTTATTACCTATTAAAAATGTGATCCCTTTTCATCGTATATTTCATTAAATTTTCGACGAATCGACGAAAACTGGCTAATACTGGAAAATGGCGAGTTAAAGCAACTGTCTAATCGGTAAAACTGACCAATCAGTGAAACTGAAAATGGTGAATTAAATAAACTGACCATTGATACGCGGACTCCTTTATTAAGCATCCCACTAACAAAGTCACAAATAACCTGCTTTTCGTATTCAAGATTGACCACGACACGTCCCTTTAGATAACCCACGGAAAAAGGCAGGACGTATCGTGAAATCCTCAGTGATCAAAATGGTATTCGTTACTCTTAAAGATTTGTTAGAAAAATTGTTTCATTTTCAAATTCGTTTAAGAACTTCAGATTAAAATTACTGAAAGTATTGTGGTGCATAACGAATTTGCCGCATTCTTGCTAATAGACATCAAACAACTGAAAAATTTGGCGTCAAATCAGAATGGGGGCTAAAAAAAACTTGTATACATCCGAATTGGCTACCCCGTTTTATGTATTTCTTTTACTGAAACGGAAACTACAATCTTTTGTACGTTTCTTGAGCGAGATAGTGATAGCTAATCGCTTCTTTGCCAGACAGTGGAACAGATGCCCAACCATAAAGATTGTTGATAAATTGACAAAATTAGTTCTCACAAAATGTTTCTTCAAAGCTTATTTGCAATTTCAGACTTTTATTAAAAAAAACACACACTTTTCTGAAAGCCTAATATCAACACAAAAAATAACCAACAAACTGTCAAACTCATGTTAACTGCTGTGATTGGCTGACTGAAATAATACCAGCCAGTCAAATCACTTCACATCAGATATAACGACAGTTAATTTGAATTGGCTTTCAGACGCTCATGTTGAATCCTGTTGATTTCGTATGGGGGATGCGCTAAGGTAGCCCGCGAAATTCAAATTTTCTTACGTTTTTTTGCAATTTGTAGGTCAGTAACTGGTTGTATGTTGATCTAAATATGATTCGCGGCCGTAACAAATATGGCTTTACAAAATTATATTATAATCATTAAAATCATTAATACATCTTTAAAGATTTGTTCCATGAGAACTTTTCCATATTATGCGATTTGTTCCTAAAGAACAAATCTAAATAAGAGAGGTGTATTAATGATTATAATTCTGTAAATACATATTTGATAAGGTTTCGAATCATATTTTGATCAAGATACAACCTGACACTGACCTGTAAATTTTTAAAAACCTAAGAAAAATTTTATTTCGCGGACTACAGCTGCGGATCCACCATAAGTTGATTAAACACCGGCTCACTATCACACCAAGCATCACTGCTGGCACGCTTCACTGATATACCGTTTCCCGCCATTCGTGGTGACTGACAGATGACATTAGTGACAGCAGCTACCTCACTACATAAAGTGTTTACATATTTAAAAAATAGATACACTCAGCCCATAAAAAAACAACTTCAATTTTACCTTTTATTGATTATGACTTCCCATCTAATAAATTTATTACCCTATTTAGTACTGATAAGTCAATTTATGATCAATCTTAACCAAAATATTTTCTTCCATAATGTTTAAAGAAAATGCTTTCTATATTTATTGAAGCTGTTTGCGCTAAATTGACATAACGTTCTTTTGTTTTTCTTTCGTAACTCGGCATGAATAGTCGACTGAGTTGCTTTACAATACGGCCAATGAATCACGGCCGGTCTGAACATAGGCTCTCCTAACATTCGCGCATGTTCTCTCACTCACACTTGCCTCATGTCACTATTTGGTTCCTAAAAAATGCCATTGCGGAGCCTTCTGCGCAAAGTTCGGACCGGCCACGATTCATTGGCCGGACCACACCACTTTTGACAGAAAGTCCTGGTAAATTGACACTTTATTAGGCATAGCGAGACTATCGCCGTGATTACATCTCTCGTGGAGATGGCGCCTTCGGTTGAAATTGTCGAACTGTCACATTGGTTTTGAAAACAAAATAGACCTTGCCGTTAATGACGTGCAAATGTGCATTCAACATGGCGGTGAAGCAATTCTATAGTCGACTATTATACTCTACTAAAGGATTAACGCATGTCGTGGCAAAAATATTAGTCAGTCAGCAAGATGATAGCGGGGCTGAATACTTTGGCGCCAGATTTTTCTTTTCAAAATTCTACTTTAAAGTACTACGTACTAACTTACATAAACTCACGTTTTCTTCCCATGGGGGTAGGCCGAAACTACTACACTGCTACGATCCTGACATACTCCTTTTGCCTCGTTTACGTTCATACATCTGGTCATACACGCACGCCGGTTGCGAGTACTACGCACCTGACCTTTCTGAAGATCGTCACCAATCACTTGCTAACTTATTCCCGCGAATTTTCTTCTAAAGGCGGATTATTTAATAGAGATTTCTATTTTATTACCATTTTTAATGGCTTTTCAAGACAGTGTTATATGAATTTCGTGGAGGATACATTTGTGTCCTTTTTTTTTCACAAAGTGATGGAGTATTTTTAAGGTTATGTCAATTTTGTGTTGCCACTCTCATATTTAGTTTTAAGTTACAAATAAATGGATTCCAAGACACAGAGCTATTTATTTTATTAAAAAAGAGTTGTTATAATTGTTTGTTTCTAAGTTTTCTCCATCATTATTTATGTAAACAATCATGTAAACAAAATTGTTAACATTAAAATAAAAATTTATATTTTACTAAATTTTGTTTTCTTTAAGAGGAGATTTATATTAATTTGCATGAATATTCTGAAACAGTCACACATATAAGCAAAATGAAACTTTAGTATATGATTTATTAGATTTTTTTTTTCCATGTTGAAGACGTAATTGTAATAATTTCTCTCGATAAATTCGAAAATCGTGCGTTTTATCATGATAATTATAAAAAAAACAAACAAGATTGTTTAGCTTTTATGCCTAAAATAAATATTCACAGCAAGAAAATATAGTTTATTATCCCGACACAAGATATTTTTTCTCTAGATCAATTATTAACTTAGTTATAAACGAAATAAGAATTGAGACTGGCGCCATTTAGTTTTGCTCGAACACGATCAATGAGCGCACGCGATATTCAACTTTATTACTGATGTGTTAGCGTTTAGCACATAATGGAGTGGCGGGGAGCAAGAGGCGGAGCTTGCGTGGAAATTTGATTTAGACTGCCTGATCTTAAGGCGTTTGTCCGACAGCTGACGAAGAAAAAACTGAGTAGCTATCGACTATTTTCAGAGTTAGGTCCCGTGTCAGTAAAAGAGATAAATATGAATTAATAGTTGTGTTCAACTGCTGGTGAGACCTCTCTCCACGAGTTTGTCGCAGCGACTAGTTATCAAAGAAAACTCGCTCAGTGACGCTCGCTTGGCAGGTAGAACTCTCGCTTGGTACATACGCATACCAGTAAGTGACTGGGCAGTCATTCTACTCGTCCCACACGCTCATAGCCCAGCGAGAAAACGTGTGCGTTACGATTGCTCCGCCAAGTTATCCAAACAGAAAAAAAACTTAGCTTTAAAAATTTGTCAAAATCGAAGGGAACAAACCAAAAATTTGTCAAAGTAGAATTAAAGAAGTTATCTGGTTTTAAGTTGGCCGCGCGAACGTAACGTGGAGGATTGCGCGGCCATGGAGATCTCAGCAACTACTTGGGTTAGAGATCTAATTCTTTTTGTCAATTGAAGACTGAATTTGTCAAAAATTGTCAAAAAAACAATTATAAGCTATAGATCAATATTTTACGAGATATTCACCTTGGAAGTTATGGCCGCGCAATCGTGCACTGGTTGTTTCTTTATTGTTGATTATTTCTTTAAAACTTAAGACTTATACAGTAAAACTGTTACAAGAAGAATGTTCTTAATTTGTCAAAACTAACGAAAGCAATAAATACTTCAAAAGTTTAGTTAAACACGAAATCAGTCCAAAACAAAAAGCACGTGGCCGCGCAGTCGAAACGTTACTTTGTACGCTGATATCTCATTATCTATAATTGCTAGGAGTTAGGTGTGAACATCCAATTTTTCGACATATTTACCCCATTAGAATGACATATCGTTTTACCCTTATTTAACAGTTTTCAACGCGTGTAATCTGTAAAATTATGTTATCTCCATGGACCTAAAAAAAAAGTCGGACGGAACTCCCGCCAGGACAAAACTGTGACCCTTTTAAGAAAAATTTCGTGTCGTTTTCGTAATTTCAAAATAAATACCTTGTTACTAACATGTTAGCTTAGATTGTTAATTTACCTTTTGAGGTACTGCATATGTACTCCTTTAGTTGTATAAAAGTCATTCGTTTCAAAATGTAAACTGCAAATGACACTGTATTTGTTTGGAATCCAGTCATTTTGACAGCTACAATTTCGAATTTTTCCAATCCAATCATTTCGCCAAACTTCATTTACTTTAGGAAATCTAGTAGAAAGAATATAAAACAACTAGTAGTAATTAACCTAAATAAATTGAATTGATTAAAAATATATTAATTTCCCATATATTTAGGGTAATTTGCACACATGAATATTGGCAATACTGGCCTTGTGATGAATTATTTTGTTCTGGTGAATAAATATTGATTGTAATCTATAAAATCGGGAACTAAGTTGTTGAATTATTCATTTACCTATGAAACGTGATTCCTGTATTTTTTTTCTTCCGATCGCTACGGTTTTTGCAACATTTCACCACACAAGACATGCTGTATTTCAATACTTTTTTTGCCGCGTAAACGTGTCGACTGTGTTGACGTTTGCACGCGTAATGGGTGAGTATGCTGTGAATGTGTACGTGCCGGCCTGTACCTACAGCGAGCTGGCTGACTCTGAGTGACACAGTTTTCTGTTAGCGAGAATCCGTCCGAGTTTTTTATACGTCCATGGTTATCTCATACAATGTTCGAGCAGGGTAACCATAATTTCGATTTGATTTGGGAATACCTCTAACTGGAGACTAGCAATTATATTGGACAACAAATAGCTAAATCTGTAAAATTTATTATTAATATTAAATAAAAAACTTGTACATTTCAAATAATTCGATTTATGTTCATTCATCAAAGTTTACAAAATTATGTGCTCTCACTCGTACAACTGCTGGCCAGCGGACCACCGGCTGAATGATAGCCGCTTGGTTGTCGAGACCGGCTACGGGTAACGCTACGAGCGCGTTGCCTCGCAGTTTAGCAACAATGATATCTATTATTATAAAAAAACCGTGTTACAGATTTTAAAAATAAAAAGATGGATCACTACATACATAAAAATAGAAAGATTTTTTTTTATTTGGGATGAGTTTGCTCTTGACCTTAGTGTACGTCAGAGGTGACAGAGACAAAGTCGACGATGGAGTGAACTTACCCAGAAGAAGCCTTTTCACTCTCATTTTGAAGAGGTTAGAAAAAATAAGAAGATTTAATTATTACTTTTCTTTTCTAAGAGAATTCACCAAGGAGATTGTTCTGCATCCATACATCTTTCGCCCCAGAACTAAAAGCGAAGGAAAATTACTTTGCGTTTTCTAAATAACAATTATATGCCCATGAAGGCAAAGTTTATTGATATATACATATAGAGACTTATTATGTAGCATTTTACTCAATGGTAAATCTTTTTGACAGTTGATTTGATTGACTTGACATGACAAGGATTAGGGATGACCATACATGATGATGATGATTATGATCGAATGATCCGTATCGATATATTTTAAACAAAATCGATACCGTTCAGTACCCAGCGTGTTCTTCTATTTGAAATATGCAATGCGTCTTACTTATGTGTAGTAATTGTATAGAAAAAGATCATTAATTATTTAGGAGGGTCGGGTTAAGATATGAAAATCTGCGGACTAATTGCGTAACACACTATCGTGTATCGTATAACACTATCGTAACACACACGCTAATAGTACGTGCATGAATTCGGAGCAATCAGAGAGAAAAAACATATTTCTACCGTTAAATTTAGATATAATAAACATTTTCACAATTAACAACTTGGAAGATGCTATTATTATTCATGATTGGGAGAATAAACGATGCAGAACATGCAATGAATTAGTTGAATTTATATGTAAATTCAACTAATTCATTACATTGATGACAGCGACGCGGACGAGTACTTCGACGCTTAATTAAGTGTTTTTTTTTATTTTTTTATGTTGTATTTTTTTTTTGTAGTTAGTACCTAGTTAGTGTAAATAATTATTTGAGTTTATAATGTATCCATAAATAAAGTTCTTAGATTCAAAAAAAAATAAAAAATCATTACCTTATCAAAAATAGTAACATTTGATTTAAATGGCACACAATTGATGTTATTACATTACATACCTCAAAGTATTACAGTTAAACAAAATATTTATAAATTGTTAGGTGCTATTGAATATATTCCTCCAATCTTTGTCACTACAAATGTCATTATACAAGAAATGCCAGAATGTTTTGCTATGACGACAATGGAAGTAAATTACGTGAAAGTACAAAATACCCTGTTGGCATCCATTTTCTCACATATGGTTTTGTAGAGGTAATTATTATTTGATTTGTTTATTTTTGTACATACTTAGTGATTGATTTTTCATTTTCTGAAAAATGGTTCTGTTGGTTTTTAAAGAATTTTATTTTGTTTGTTGATTTTTTGGAATCTTTTTATTTTTGTTAATTTTGCAAGCTGTGTTGAATTAAAACAAGTACCTTATTACACCTTAAAATAATTAATTATCAATATTATTATTAATTTGCATCTTCCAAGTTGTTAATTGTGAAAATAAAAAATTGTTAAATTACTATTTTTTCAAACATTATATTCAGAGGTTCATCATTTTCAGTAGAGGCACCTTCGCCTCTCGACAACCAAGCGGCTATCATTCGGCCGGTGGTCCGCTGGCCAGCAGTTGTAGGAGTGAGAGCGTATAATTTTGTAAACTTTGATGAATGATCATAAATGGAATTATTTGAAATATACAAGTTTTTTATTTAATATTAATAATAAATTTTACAGATTGAGCTATTTGTTGTCCAATATATAGTCTCCAGTTAGAGGTATTCCCAAATCAAATCGAAATTATGGTTACCCTGCTCGAACATTGTACCTATGAGATAACATAATTTTTGAGATTACACGCGTTGAAAACAGTTCTAAGGGTAAAACAATATGTCATTCTAATGGGGTAAATACTCGTATGTCGAAAAATTGGATGTTCACACCGAACTCCTAGCAATTATAGATGATGAGATATCAGCGTACAAAGTAACGTTTCGACTGCGCGGCCACGTGCTTTTTGTTTTGGACTGATTTCGTATGTTTAACTAAACTTTTGCAGTATTTATTGCTTTCGTTAGTTTTGACAAATTAAGAACATTCTTCTTGTAACAGTTTTACTGTATAAGTCTTAAGTTTTAAAGAAATAATCAACAATAAAGAAACAACAAGTGCACGATTGCGCGGCCCTAACTTCCAAGGTGAATATCTCGTAAAATATTGATCTAGAGCTTATAATTGTTTTTTCGACAATCTTTGACAAATTCAGTCTTCAAATGACAAAAAGAATTAGATCTCTAACCCAAGTAGTTGCTGAGATCTCCATGGCCGCGCAATCCTCCACGTTACGTTCGCGCGGCCAACTTAAAACCCTTATAACTTCTTTATTTCTACTTTGACAAATTTTTGGTTTGTTCCCTTCGATTTTGACAAATTTCGACAATTTTTTGGGCTAAGTTTTTTCTGTTTTGTTAACTTGGCGGAGCAATCGTAACGCACACGAGAAAACGACAGGTGAAAAAAAGACAGATGCCCCAAACTAGCTGTATCCTGAAATGATTCGTACTTAGTAGGTACCTAATGAAAATTGCATAAATCCAAAACCAAAACTCTTGGACGCCCGTCCAAGAGTTTTGGTAAGTTGGGTGAAAAAATTGTATTTTGCGATTTTAATTGATTATTAATTAATATAGTTTTCTCAAATCAAGCTTGTTCAGAGTTTCAACTTCAAATGACCTGATAAAAAAAAAATGACAGTTTTTGAATATTTTTGAATCCTTAGACTAGATTAGGTACTTAACTAAAATAGTCTATTGATAAATAGACTATTTTAGTTAAGTACCTAATCTAGTCTTAACTCAACACCACTACTGGTCCCTTTTTGCTTGAACCCCCACCAATTACTACCTAAACGTTTTCAATCAGTATAACAAAACTTTTTACAAAAAAAAAACAACAGACTTCCAAAAAAAACACTACAACGTGAAAAATAACTTTAATTTCGTAAGTCGGTGTCTTTGGATCTGTATTTTAGTTTTTTTGCTACCGACTTCCTAAATTAAAGTTATTTTTCACTTTCTAGTGTTTTTTTTTTGGAAGTCGGTTGTGTTTTTTTCACTTTTTAGTGGTTCCTTTTGTAATTTATCTAATTTACAATAGCCTAATATCAAATGCTCATCACCTTTTACAAAATTTTGCTTTTCCCGATGCAGGGGCGTTAATTGTTGAGGAGTCCTCCTGATAAGAACCAGGAGAACTGATGGTGACTTCACCATATGCATTTTGACGAGCATAAATTGCTTAGCAACCATTAGCAAATGCACGAGTTACTATAAAAAATACACAAATCGCTATAAAAATTTGAGGATTTCCCTAGATTTCCATGGGATCCTCTCATCAGATTCTGATTTGGTGGCAATAGGACCACCTCGGGAGCATACCCTTCCATGCGAAAGAAAAGAATTTTCAAAATCCGTCCACAATTGACGGAGTAATCGGTGAATATACATTAAAAAAAAAAAACATACAGCCGAACATATAACCTCATCCTTGTTGGAAGTCGGTTAAAAATAAAAAGTATACTCTTAATTCTTCCAATGATAATTATTATTCCAATGATAATTATTACAAGTACCTACACTTTATTAGATAATATTAATATAGGTTCAACTTTTAAACTTCAACTCTTCATCAGTAGTTTTGTGAGAGACACCCACATAAACATCACGTCTTTATACTCGGAGTGTTAACCCTACCTATAATAATTCCCCCCACATTTCGTCAGTTATGTTTAAGTCCCATGTTGTATTAGGGGGGCCGAGCCTATTGGCATCAACCGGGCACAAATTCTAACTCGGTGCTTCTATTGAGAAACTCCAGATGAAAAAACCTCAATAAAACTGTTCGACCCGGGAATGAAACAGTAGTAGCGCTTACAGTACAGAAAAAAGACACCAACATTTTGCGAATTTCACGTAGGTATCTACCACAGACTATGTAGTACTGTATCTACTATGATAGACCATCAAACGATAGGTTACAACGCTTCGGAATATATACAGGGATAATGGGAGCGCAGCTGTATCTCGCAAAATTCAAGTTTTCTTACGTTTTTTGTTAATTGCAGATCAGTGTCGGGTTGTATCTTGATCAAAGTATGATTCGCGCGACCATATCAGATTTATGTATTTACAGAATTCTAGTCATTAGAATCATTAATAGGTACATCTCTCTTAAGTTAGATTTGTTCCATTTAATGACTTTTTCATGAAATCATGACATTGGAGAACAAATCTTCATGGTCTTCAATGGTCGGCATTATCGCAAGATGGCGCATGTCATGACGTCATCTATGACGATTCACGCGACATCGTTTTCGCGCTCACGCTAATTCGGAACGGGTGTAAGCGCGCTCAAATCGATTACAGCGTATACTGCATACGTGATAGAAGTGAAACTTCTTCAAAAATAAAGAATAAGAAAGATTCAGTGTGAGAGACAGAGAGTTATAAAGGACATCTTTCCTCTCTCTCATGTAACGAAATGTGCCTAAACGTGACGCATCCTTCAAATTTCATTCTCTAACTCTCTCACTTCTAAAAAATAAAGCGTTATTTTGTCGTAATATAAGACTTAGTAAATTGAGAGCAGTGGTGGCCCAGTGGCAGCGGCCTCGACTTACGAGTACTAGGTCGTGGGTTCGAACCCAGACAGGCGCTTTACTTTGTGTAAATTATTTCATCACCACTGCTCTCAAAACGGTGAAGGAAAACATTGCAAGGAAACTGGCATGTCCTAGAACCCAAAATTCTAAGACATGTGACATCTACCAACCAGCACTGGGCCCGCGTGGTGGATTACGGGGCCCACTCCCTCTCACAGAAAGAGGCCTGTGTCCCAGCAGTGGGAACATTATAGGCTGATTATGTAAGACTGGTAAATTTATTATTTACAATAATCCAATGAATATTGCAAATTGTTAATTTACCAGTCTTACATAATCAGCATTCTCGTAAAAATTACTGAAATTTCAGTAATTTTTAACATTCATACTTTTCACAAATTCGTTCACTACCTACTAGTTTTGCTACCTTTTTTATGGTAACATTTTGCTTTGAACTGTCAAGTTACTTAATACGACCGTTGAGCCCCACGCAACGCACCGGTGCGGTGGGCGTCCAGCAGGGGCCGACCACATGTACCGCAACGACATCACCTAGATGGGCGCTGATTTGTAATGCTACGGCTATATTGTCGCGATAACGCGAACTCCACTTCGCGCGCTCTCTCTCTCGCACACCGGTCGAAGCCTCGCTGTGCAACAGAGAACGCGCGAAGTGTATGTACGGTACGGTACATTGTAGCCGTACGGTACGAAAATAAATAGTCTGTTCAAGCTCGGACCACATTTAGATACCTACCACATCAAGGCGACGTAGCAGCCACAACGATCTACATGTCTGTTTGCAAACACTAACCACAACGTGGTATATTGCAACTAATAACGACAACGCAACTGCAAAAAGTTACAGCGACATGATTCACACGTAAACTCCTTGCCCACATTTTGTCGCTGCGATGTGTGTGGCCCTCAAAGTCCAAATTTATACATCATTTGTGTCATATTGTTGCGAGTAAACGGTGACACGTTTGGTTTGTATGGAAAGTGACGAAAATGTTGCCTCTAGCAACGGTCGGCGTGACTTTTCTGTGCTCTGTGAGGTGCACAGATGGCGCCACTAGCAAAAGCAGTTTAAGCAAATGTTTGTTGATAAAAAAAAGAAGTATTTTAGGTAAAAGTTTCTTGTTCAAGACGAAATTATTTGTAAGTACACTCTTTTTGTTTTCCATATCATAATATGTAACTCTGTCTGTCTGTTACCTTTTCATGCCTTAACGGCTGAACGGATTTCGTGCAACGCACCAAGACCATGCCTGGGTAAGGATAGTATACTTTTTATTCGGATAGTACGAGTACGTTCCCGTGGAATAATTTTTCAAAATTATGTCATTTTCGCCCTCCACGCGGGCGAAGCGGCTTCCAAAAGCTCTGCACTTGTAATATCATTGGATTTTTCCTGTAAACAGCACAGTTTTGACTAAAATGCTCCCTCAATTGATCGAAGATTGGTCAAGATTATATGCGTTGGCGCCATATAAGAGAACCCACAGTACGCAGCCAGCGTCATTATTAAAGAAAAACATACATTCAGGCTTGTTTTAAAAATAAAATCATGGGTTTTGTTCAATGATTCAGGCTTTTTCCTTTTGTCAATATTAGTGACATGTAATTTGCTTGACTTCCGTAGGTAGATTTGCTTGGAAAACTTGTTGCTATTGTATAAAGCTCGATTCGAATATTTCTTCTCTGTTATATTCGTCGTAATATCAGTCTTACTAGCTCTGGTAATGTATTCCCCGTCAATGTCCAATTTGTACCACGATTTGTGTTTGTCGAACAAAATTATTCTACTCTCTTTTTGATCGAGTGGAATCATTTTTTGTTGTGTATTCTATTAGATGAAAACCACAAAAATTTTGCATAACATTTAGACACGATGAATTTTCACATGGCAAATTTTGACAGAGGACGGTACAGCTTACAAATGTACTCTGTGGGTACAGCATTTTAGATTGACGGCGTATCTTGGCGTATTGACGGTTTTTTTTCAAAATTAGCATAGAGTTACTGAAAGAAGTAGAGAGGCTTCTTTCAAAGAGTATAAGTTACATGTCTCTATGCTCTTTGTATAATACAATATTAGGTTGGGGAAAAAGTCTTTTCACATTATAGTATGTATGAACTTGTAATAAAATCTCTTTGGCTATACTATTTGTATCTGGCCGGGCTCTCCTTCTGCGAAGCAGTTATGCTAGCGAAGGAGGAGGCGGAACGCGTGAGGGTGAGACAAGGTTCGCGCCCTCGCGCCCTTAGTCGCCGCAGGAGACGCCCCGGGCGTCGGGAGTCGCAAGCCGATTTCCGGCCACCGTAGGCGCGGGCCTGCGGACGGTGAGCGATGGGTAGCTCGCCGTCCGATTAGGACCAGGCCCGGGTCGACGGCGCGTTGTATTCCACGCGCGCCTCAAAGAGATGTCAGCACCAATTGACGGGGTCCGATAGGACCAATGCCTGCCGGGGTTGCGAGTTTGTCCGAAAGGGATATCGTGGCCCTGGCACACAGGCAACGGAAGGAACACGGGTGGGTTTTAGTCAGTAAAAGTCTGACACGCCCTCCCACTCCGCCCAGAGCGGGAGAAGTTATTTGATAATTTCCCACCCAAAAAAAAAAGAAAAAGGTCCATAAACATCGCAAATTTTTTTCGCGGCTTTCGTTGCATTTTTACCTTTTTTGTAGTAAAATTTTAAAATGTATCGTATTTCTTCATTACATTTACTCATCTAGACAGTACGGAAACCAAATGAAAATCTCACATTTTCCTAATTTGAATTTGGAATTATGTTCTTTAAAATTTAAACTTTCATTGATACCAAAACCAGCCAGATACAAATAGTATAGCCAAAGAGATTTTATTACAAGTTCATACATACTATAATGCGAAAAGACTTTTTCCCAACCTAATATTTAGGGTAATTTGCACACGTGAATATTGACAACACTGGCCTTGTGATGAATTATTTTGTTCTAGTGAATGAAGATTGATTGTAATCTATAAAATCGGGAACTAAGTTGTTGAATTATTCATTTACCTATGAAACGTGATTCCTGGATTTTTTTTCTTCTGATCGCTACGGTTTTTACAACATTTCACCACACAAGACATGCTGTATTTCAATACTTTTTTACCGCGTAGGACGTGTCGACTGTGTTGACGTTTGCACGCGTAATTGGTGAGTATGCTGTGAATGTGTGTGTGCCGGCCTGTACGTACAGCGACCTGACTGACTCTGAGTGACACAGTTTTCTGTTAACGAGAATCCGTCCGAGTTTTTTTATAGGTCCATGATTATGAGCTGTTACCACCAGGCAGGACCATCGATTCTGAACTCTACTGCGAACAACTGATGAGATTAAAGCAAGAAGTTGAGAGAAAGCGGCCGGAATTAATCAACAGAAGGGGTGTGGTTTTTCATTATGATAACGCTAGACCTCACACATCTTTAGCCACTCAGCAAAAATTAAGTGAGTTTGGCTGGGAGGTGTTAATGCATCCGCCGTATAGTCCTGACCTTGCACCTTCAGATTTCCACCTGTTTCGGTCTCTTCAGAATTCTTTAGCCAGTGTCAGGTTAACATCACGAGAGGACTGCCAAAACCACTTGTCGCGGTATTTTGATCAGAAGTCCCAAAATTTCTATAGCAATGGGATCATGTCCCTACCTACAAGATGGCAAAAAGTTATCGAACAAAATTGTACCTACCTTTAGTTAAATGTAAATAAACTATATTAAAAAATGTTTTGAACTTTCTTAAAAAATGCGAAGAAACTTTTTCCCTAACCTATTATAATTGGTTACTCTGTGTATTTGTCAAAAGCATGGAATTAGTATGTACAGCCAGCACATCAGGTTGGGTTATACCGAACTGTCTCTCCAAATGTGAAAAATAATTTAAAAACCGGCCAAGTGCGAGTCGGACTCGCGCACGAAGGGTTTCCGTACCATTATCTAGAAAAACGGCAAAAAAATCACGTTTGTTGTATGGGAGCCCCCCTTAAATATTTGTTTTATTTTAATTTAATTATTCATTCTTAAAGTGAATATATAATTAAATACTCTGTGAATGTTTCAAGCGTCTACCTGTTGCCGTTATCAATATCGAGCGAAAACGAGCAAAAAAATTACGTTTGTTGTATGGGAGCCCCCTTAAATATTTATTTTATTCTGTTTTTTAGTATTTGTTGTTATAGCGGCAACTGAAATACATCATCTGTGAAAATTTCAACTGTCTAACTATCACGGTTCATGAGATACAGCCTGGTGACAGACGGACAAACAGACAGACAGTCAGACAGACAGACAGACAGACGGCGGAGCCTCAGTAATAGGGTTCCCGTTTTACCCTTTGGGTACGGATTTTCAGCTGCAGAAGATTTTGATTTGATTGTATTTTTTGTGGTTTAGTTCCAAATACATTCGTTAGAACGTTTTAGCTACACTCAAGGGGGAAAATATAGAATAGTGATGGGGTCTTTTTACACCCTGTATCATGGGGAGTTTCGCTAGCTAATTTGATTTGACCCTGTACCTGTATACTATGAGTGTGTATGTAGGCGATAATCTTTGGAACTACTGATCCAATTCCAAAAATTCCTTCAATAATGGGAAGCTACAGTATTGCAGTGTCAAATGATATATTTTATGTTAAAACAGGACATTTTACGCGTAGGTACCGAAGTCGCGGGAAAAAGCTAGTCCATACTAATATTAAAAAGAGGTAAAGTTTGTGAGTTTGTGAGGTTGTAGGGAGTAATCTCTGGATCTACTGAACTCTTTTAAAAGTCTTTTACCCATAGAAAGCCACGTTATTTGTGAGTGTCGTATTAATCCGAGAAATGAAAAGACTGCGCCCTACGATGTGGGTACGGGTCAGCTAGTATGTTCTTTTTTTCAAATAAAATAACAAAATAGTAGCAAATAAAAAATTTATTGAGACAATTTTTACAAAATAAATGCCTTTTGAGACCGATTCAAAGTCATGTACACTTTAAGAATGTATCCACAATTAAAATGACAACAATATTATAATAAAAGAGGCAAATATTTCGAACAAAATAATAATTATAATATAAAGCATGATTCCTTTAGCTTATCGATTGAATTAACACTACTGGGCAGGTGCAAAAAGGGGATGGCGTTATAGGTCCTGTATAAATAGCTTTATCTCTTTTTCCCACTGGAAATGACAGCTTTGACACTTCGAAACCGAACAAATATCTATTCCATTTTGTCTATGGATAATGTCATTAGGGGCAAATGTGCTCGATGGGATTTAGCGGCAAAAATGAACTACAAACTTCCATCCCAAATTTAAAACCCCGTTAGCGGAAGAATTTTCTTAATGCTCACTTACGTCATTTATGCAACTCTTGTGCATTTTTCACGCCTCTAGACCCAGCAGTTTACGCTGTGCGTCATCTGTGAGTGAATGAATTTAGGTTATACAGTTATACCTGGTTAAGGGGGATCTCAAGGGACTTAGGAATATTTATCACTTAAAAAGGCTTCTTATTTACCCAGTTTCAAATGACAGTTGTCTTATTTACAACGGCCCCCGCTAAGACAGGTCGAAATGTACCGATTTTCAATTACAGCTCAAAACAAACAACAAAATGAATCATTATTATTAGTTGTGTTACATAAGCAGGCTATTCAACTACAAAGTTCCAATTGTAGAGGTAACAATTGAAAACATCTAACAAATGCGTTCTCAGTTATAAAGGTTTAACCAGGTTTCAGGCTGGCTAAAGTAGACTCATCTTTCATGGGGTACTGTTTCAAATGTTAGAATAAAATTCGTCCCCACATACTTCAACTGAATAAGACGAAATTAAAATCATGTTTAAAACGCACACTATGCAGCCAGGCATATCATAAGTTGGGGGATTACATCGCTGATAAAAATGCTTGGCTCAACGCTGGTCCTGCTCCACAAGGGCGCAAAAACTTAATTGATTAGCATTTGGAAATACGTACTGTTGGAGCTGCTGAAGATTTCAAAATCTATCTTTGCATTGTATAAATTCAATCTATTAGAAGGCGCCATCAGTAGGGACTAGTCATCTCTTAGCGGCCATGGCTTACCTATTTTAATTTTTGAATTGTGTTTTTTTTTAATCTTTTTATTACGGACACTTTTGACGTTTTGCATCGTTCTCACGTGTATAATTTCAACACGAATGATGTAACCTATATTTTGTAACCATATGACAATTTAAAAGTGTCCGTGGAGTTTCTTGCCCGTTCTTCTCCATAAATACCTACCTACTAAGCTTTGGAATGGGTAACTAGCTTCATCTTCATGACTGACCGACCCCTTGACAATTCAAAAGTGCCTGTAATTGGTTTATTTGAAATAAATGCTTTGAGTTTGAGTTTAACTAATCCCAATAACAGAGGTATTTCAAAGCAAAAGTGTCAGGACCTCATTATAATTATTAGTAGTAGAGGTTTCTCACTTACCCAGTGCCCACTTAACCAGATTACACTGTATATCAGGGGCGACGGCTTCATACAACCCCATTCCTACCGGCTTCCCTTCGGAACAACGACTCTACTTGAGTTTACTATTACCAAATAATATGGTACATACATAGTCACATTACAAGTATTTAATACATCATAAGATAATAAATGAGGTAATAAATTTAGATGATAACTTGTGTTTATGAGCACTTAACAATTTTTTCTTCGGCTTCCCTCAATTGGAAATTGTAGCTTCGCTACTGCTGTATATTATGTTTGTGCATGCAAGATGTGTCTGCAACCCACGATACAAGCCAACAACTGTAGGGTCTACTCTACACTCTACACGAAAGAAATATCACAAGGCTCATGTCAGCAAAGCAATCCGTTTTCAGACATAGAAACCAGGAAATTAATAATTTTTTGATAAAATTTCAACAATAATGAAAGAATTTTATACATAGTTAAGGTTTTTCTAATTACTACGCTCTACAATATTTAACTCAGAGTTTTTATGAAAATATGTCACATCGAGCATTATAAAGAGACTGTCCAAGTTTGAGTCGCAGAGACAACACTCTACACAAGGCCAAACTTTTTTTAAAACTCGTTGTGTCGTATTTACAGCCAAGTACTGTAAGTACATACACTCCCGGACTCCTAAATCGAGCCACCGGGCATTCCCACTTTAGGTATATAGGTCTCTAACATAATGATAATGTCAAAGACAAAGTTTTTTATGTAGTTGTGAAGCCGACATACTGGCCGTAATTTTGGTATAATCGTTCCAAATTTGAATTCACGACAATTTATAAAAATATAGGCCTTTTAGAATAAAGATTGCAGGGTGGCTCGATGTAGGAGTCGCCAGTGTATTTTTAAAACACTACATACTATTTTTATTATAAAAATAACAACCTCGATTATATGTATTTAGTAGACAATTTATACTATAGTATCGATATTTAAATTCTTCCGGGAAGATCAGATCTTCTCTCGAACGATATGAGAATAGGTAATGCCCAGGTAACAATATTAACCGGTCAGCGAGGTGGTAGCGGGGCTGACAGTCCAGGGTGCGCGCCACGTTTATTTAGAGGTATGAGGAAGCCCCACGTTCATTTAGAGATATGAGGAACAGGGTGAAAATTCCTCGTCCTCTGTTAAAAATTGAGGATTCTCCGACCAGACGAGTGTTGTCTTTTCAATGGTAGATGAGTAACATTCCGCGTTGTTCCCCATCAAATTCAATAGAAAATCTATGAATCTCCAAGCGGCGATATTGTCGCGGCGATAATTTGAAGGCCCATTGGACGGCATGGCAAGGTATTTTTAGGCGACGAATAAAAATATAAGTTAACAGTACGGAAATAAAGTTGAAATTTCAATGTTAACGGTCGTAAGTACAAAAACAATACCGCGGTATGCTTATGCTTATGTATAACATATTTCATATTTTATAACATTGAAATTTCAACTTTATTTCCATACTGTTAAGTTATATTTTTATTCGTTGCCTAAAAATATCATGCCATGCCGTGCCGCCAATGAGCGTCGGGCCTTTAGAGCCTACAATACCTCAAATGGCTTAGCATGATACTATTATTTCGAAAAAACGGCAGCATTAATTTGGAAAAAAATATATGTGAAAAAAAAGTTGAGGATTAATGTCAAGAACCATGATTGACGAAAACACGATTCCAACAAAATTTCTCCACATAAAACAATTACAATGTTACCTCCAAAACAAACAATAAACCGATAGTATTAAGAAAAAAAACTTTAAATTGATCATGAAACTTTGCATAATAACTGAACTAAATATAAATCAGATACTGTTTTTGTTTTTTTTTTTAATTACCATTGTTTTCACTTCGTCAAAAGAAATTACCTAAACTATCGGCGCCTTGCAGCCTTCTCCCCACCATCCTGACTAGAAACTTTTTTTATATTATATAATTATAATTCCGAAATACATATCTGTAATAGTCGCGATTCATATTTTGATCAAGATACAACCTGACACTGACCTGGAAATTGCAAAAAAAAAAAAAAAAATTTCGAGAGCTACAGCTGCGGATTCAATTTAAGGCTAACGCAGATAGAGGGGGGGAGGGGGGCGGAGGGGGGCAGGCAGCCCCTTTATTGTATCAAAATGAATTGCGCTGTGCCCCGTTGCAGCTGTAATGTGCGCTTGGTTTTATGGAACACAAATTGTAGACAATCAAATAAATTCTTGTCTATGTATTATTATTTTTGAGGCTTTTTTTTTTTGTGTGGGAAATGATCAAATAATTTCTCCCGCTCTGGGGACTTCAGACTTTTACTGACTAAAACCCACCCGTGTTCCTTCAAATGCCTGTGTGCCAGGGCCACGATATCCCTTTCCGACACGCTCGTAACCCTGGCAGGATATTTTTGAGGCTTGGAGTTGACATCCGGCGCGGATAGTCTCTGGGTAGTCAGTAGCGCTACGATCTTGCTAAATGGCTATTGTGACCACGGCATGACGTATGCCAGAATAGCTCATTACTGAAGACTGACCGGCTTAAAGGCAATAAAATATCGGTAGAGCGGATTCGATACCGATATCAGTCCCGATATCAGGACGAGAATAAATATCGGTACTAAAGTATAAATCGAAATAAGTTTTCAACCTGATTACAATTCATTTACACACACTACATAATTATAATATACGTATACATATATCAATTTGTTACTACATATATAGTAAAATTCATAGATTTTTTTAAGCGAAGCCAGTTGTGAACTTATACTGTTGAATAAAACTTTTAAATAATACTAAGGCCTGCTTGTACACACGGCTTCACATCAACTGTACAGTTCCAGTATAAGTTGATATCGCATTATATAAGATTTCCGTACAATGAGAGTTTAGCTGTGTAGCCGTGTGTACCACAAATCACTAAACATATTCAAATAATCATTCTGTCTCAGTCACCTTCAAACGGTTGACAGAGAAACAGAATGATGTTTTAAAGACGTTTAGCAATGTTTAATTTGTGGTGCAAGTGTGCCTTAGATAATGGATATTATTAATATTTTATTACAATAATTTATAAAAATATTTTATATTAAACACAATTTATCGCTTATAAATAAAAATCTATAATGTATAATTTGAGCGCAACCTATAGGTAGGTAAACATTTTTGAGTACTTAATATTTATGTAATTCACACTTAAAATCTTTATCGGTAAATATCTAATTATTTAAAAGATTTATTGCACAGTATAATATTTTAAGATGTGTTTCAACAGTGTGCGTTTAAGACTTTATAATCTTTTATTCGATCCGTAACTTAAATCCCATCTCTTTAGTGATGTGCCGTCAATACCGGGAATAATGATTTGTCCCGAATTTTTATAATTTTCGTTCCGTGTTTTAAAATAGTAATATTTGAAACGCAAATTTCATATCGCATTTTCCCGATTAATATTCCCGGGAATGACACAGCACTACAGCCATAAATCTTATTAGTCTTATTTATGATATGATAAGGCAGGATAATGAAAGACGAAGTTAACAAAACTATTATTAGAATAAAATCTGTTGGTATTTTTTTTTTACATTTGTTTTTTTTTTACTAATGCTTCTTAAAAATTATAAAAGGTATAAAAATTCAGAGATAGGATTGGATTAACTTAGTATAAGCACATAAGGGGTGAAAATTATGATATTTTTTTTCTATATTTATTGCTATTCGCAGGCAAATGTCTTAAATTTAAGACATATCATTCATATTACTCGTGGCTAGCAGCATCCAGTTAGACTGGAAGCAGAACCCGACATAGTTGGGAAAAGGCTAGTCAGATTATGATGGTGACTTTATTTAAGATACTTGCTTGCTTCAGTTAGATGTTTTACTCCATGACAAGGGAAGCGCTAGCGTATGAAACTGAAGAATCATGCATGTTCATACACTGCGACGATTGCGCATATTTCAAGAATTTCATCGCCAATCGAGGTGTGCTCGATTGGCTTCGGAGTTTTTCTATGGCCTAAAAAAGAAACAAATAAATATAATATTTTTTTTTAGCTTAAATAGAGACCAGCGTAGCTATTCACAACCAATCGATAGGCTATCGTGTCGAAAATTACTCATTGCGATTAGCTGTATTATGTTTGACGAAAACACGATTCCATAAAATTTTCTCTATAGAAAAAAATTCCAAAGTTACCTCCAAACTGAACAATAAACCGCTGGTATTCAAAAAATAATTCCAATTAGTTATTGAACTAACTATAAAGCGGGTCTTATGTTATTTTTTTTTTAATTACCATTATTTTTACGGTACAAAGAAATTACCTAAACAGCAAACAGCTGTCGGAAGAATAGCAGTCAACTATTTGATTTGAACTAACAATTTTTTTTCGGATTTTAGATTTGTCAACAGTGTTGAGAAGACTCCCTTCGATAACATTTATTGGTGTTCGATTCGGCACACAAGCGTATCGAATGGTTGTGAATAGCTATGTAGTAGTCCAGTACTACTAATTATGGGCGTTTAAGGCGTACGTCATTGTTAATGCAAGTAAATACGCGTCAATGATTAAATACATTACCTGTAACAGCACTCCTATGGGGTGTCTGCCGCATATCGTGTTGCCATATTTGTTGAGGTACTCCGTAAACACGCGCGGGTCCATCTTCTCTATTATGTCCATACCCTGCAATATTTCATATTTTTGAATAAGTAGCTTACTCTGACAGGACGAATGAAAGGCATGCAGCTGAGATGAGAATGCTAAGAGGGATTTGTGGGGTGACACGAATGGATAGAATAAGAAACTCTTACATAAGAGGAAGTCTGAAAGTGGCACCGCGGCACCGGTGACTGAAAATTTGTTTGGAAATCGGTTGTCATGGGCATGTGATGCGGAGGAATAAGGAAAATGTCATCAGGAAAGTTTTGAGTACGAATGTGGATGGCTATAAGAGTAAGGGAAGACCCATGAAACGATGGATGGACTGTGTGATACATGATATGGCTAGAAAGGGGGTGACTACCGAGATGACGACTAATAGAGAAGTATGGAAGAAAGGGACATGTTGCGCCGACCACAAATAAGGGAGGAGAACGATGATCATCTTACTCTAACAGGATGTAAATGTTTTTCAATTATTTTTCGTTTTTACATAATTTAGAGAATTAAACCAAACTTAAGTTCATAATTCTTAATTAAATTGTTAATGTCCCGAAATATCGAGACATACTCGTAGTAAATCGATATTGTTAGGTATTAGAATACCTTTTAGATACTAGTATTATAGTTAGTTCAGCCACCTCAGTATTCACAAATTGAGTGTTTTCAGTGATTAATGCTAAGTGGCGGGACTACAGAAATAGAGCTTCAATACATTTAATTTATAAAAATATCCTCGTCTATTTGGTGAGGCTTACGAAGCCTTCAAAATTGGTGCTAAATTGATGAGTTACTCGAGTAGCAATTATTAATTATGTATATTAAAAGAAAAATACTGTTTATTTTCCCGAGATACTGTTTACCACAAGGACCTTATTAAACTTTCATTTATTGTAAAAAAGTTGGCAACCCAACATAAGGGATCCAATTTGAGGCACGTATGACGTAACCATAAAAAGGGAAGCTTAGCACAAAAGGGAGGAGTCCTATACCACAGATTACCAGATAAATCACTCCATGTACTTACGCGCACTAACTATCTACCGGCCGCCGGGTCGTACGCGACCCATTTCTCAGTGGGTTGCCGCGGTGGCGCAGTTACAAAGCAAAACTCACTTTACGCTTGTAAGGTTAGATACATATTCATTCGCAGCGTCTAGAGACTCGAAGTTGTAGGCTTTTATAGCAATATGGGTATTGAAAGTTGTGTATTAAGTGATTTATCTGATAATCTGTGGCTTATACTCCGCAGTCACGAACAAGGCCGTCGATGCTGACGAACCAAAAAAAAGAAAAAAAAACCCCACCTGTTTATCCAGCCACTCAATGCTCTGATAGATCTGTCCCCTCGAGTTATCCTTCCACGTGTACCGGAACCTGGACCCCCAGTGGCAGAAGTCCGAAGATATCACAAATAAGTTCTGAGGGTCAGCCAGGTACGGCGCTAGGATGGCTCCGTACTTAGCCTCCTTTTCAGTAGTTAGGGAACCTACTAGGATTGGTATTATTGTGAAGCCGGTTTGGTACCTGTAAAGTAAATTGAAGATTATTGATGTGTAACATCTTTCTGTGGGAGTAATTTCGTGAAAAGGGACGGAATTGTGTAACAGGAAGTGACAGCTTGAGCATGGAATAAGTAAGTACTTTTTAATAGTATGGCATTAGTAAGTACTTTATAATAGGATAGAATTAGTGTACTCATTGAATTAGTAAGTACTATACCAAGGTGAGATATCAGACGTTACACATCATCTGCGACTACTGTAAGGGGCCGCCTCCAGGATCGAGAGAATCGCGACGGATCCGCGCTTCTACGTTGGGTAATCTCCACGAACGAGCGATTATTCCGCCAGCGTATCGTCGCGACTCGTAACAACGGAATCGCCGCGTCTCCGCGACGACTCGTAACGGAACCGCCGCGACGAGGCGTTGTGCAATAGTTTTGTTGAAGAATTCAGTTACAGACGAGAGCGAAATAAGTGTAAGTGTCATATGTATAAATGTCTCCATAATAAATAAGATAATTATTTATTATGAATGCAGAAATGACGCGGGTGGGACGCCTGCCTGGAAAGACAGCGCGCTCGTCGCGCTCTCGCTGCGAGAGCGCCACTTTCCGTAGCGAGAGCGCGGCGATACGATGACGTTACGCTCGCACTCAGCCAATCGTCGAATCGCCGTGATTCTCTCGCTCGTGGAGACGGCCCCTAAGAGTGTATAGAAATACGTGGCACGACGATAATAAGGCTCGTTTTTTTTTTTATTATTTGGGCGACGCTATAATTCAGTTTTATGGAGATAAATAATCAGTTTTGTTATCAGGGGGCCTACTCCGAAGATAAATCCGAAAGATCGGCCGAATGTTCGGCCGTTTCCTGACTACGGCTGACTATGGCTGAATACGGCGAAAGAAAAAAAAACGACAGTCAAAGAGATAATTCAAAGCCAAAAATGTGACTTGAAGTCGGGTAAGAATTCAAAGTCAAAAAAGGAAACATTGGAAGTCAAGAAACGACCGAACACTGAATACAGAGGGGCTACTCCGAACATAAATCTGAAGTATCGGCCGAATGTTCGGTCTTTTCTTTACTACGGCTAACTATTGCTGACTACGGCGAAAAATAAAATAAAAAAGGCAGTCGAAGAGATAAGCCAAAGTCAAAACTGTGACTTGAAGTCGGCTAAGGACTCAAAAGTCAAAAAAAGAAACTATGGAAGTTATAAAACGGCCGAACATTCGGCCGCTACTTCAGTTTAGCGCTTCGGAGTAGACCCCTAGGGGTGGTTTAGGAAAAAAATAAATTGGGGGAAAAAAAGGAACAGACAAAAACACGAAAAAAATCGAAATTTTGTATGGAATCGCCAACGTGGTACGAAGTTCACAGGATCATCTATTCTTATATAAAATACAGCACGTACTCTTCCATAACTTTGGCTATGTAAGGCAGATGCATCTCAATAGAATGCTCGTCCTCATCTGTCTGTACGTCCATCCACTCGAACTGACGCGTCGCTTCCAGCTCTACGTAGACTGAAAAATAAAAGTTTGTTTAGAAATGGTATAGTAATTTTATTCTAGGTGCATCGTCTTCACATATACTTATATAATTAATGTACTTAAACAAAATCCATCCGTGTGGTGCCAGACGTAAAGAATAGCACCGACTAAGGCACTTACTAGAGAATGGGCAGCAGCGGTCTCTATGCATTTTAACACCATACTGCGATCGCCAACCCGCTTGCTAAGTGAGGCGATTATGGCAAAACTAATGTACCTCCCTTGCACGTAAAGTGGGGATGATATTTTTTTTTCTCATCTATCCCATCTGTCAAATTTTGAGGTTATAAATTAGTATGTTTAAAGACAACGGGGTACTTACTCTGTTTATCTATCGTGAGGTCGTAGAGGGGAGTCTGGTACTTATCCAGGGAGGAGAGCGCGCAGCCTCCGAGCCTCACATGATGAGAGGGACCCAAGATAAATATGCGCTTGCTAGAAAGAAAAATAGGCAGGTATATACACAGTTTTCTTTCAATGAAGACGGATAAAAACCTCATTAATTCTTAGTTTAGATTTGGCTTCAAAAATCTATGTGGTAATATTATGTTTAATTAAATTATAGTGGAGTTCTTGGCGGGAAAGTGAATCGTCATGTTGCACTAGTGTTGGCAAATGAAACAAAACAGTGCAACATCACTTCAAGTTCTCTCAAGAAGTCCGCGTGAGGTCTCAGTAAAGTACCACGTCTTTACTCACGAAGAGCGGGCAGGCTTCTATATATTATATATTATAATATCATTCAGGCTGTTTTTAAACATTAGTGAAATAACTGACTATTATTGTATTGAACAAACAAAATGGCCGCATTAGTTCAGATTTTGGGCACGCGCCAAAAAAAACTTGTTGCGTTGTAAACTATGTTTACATCATTGACATGATGATGTGACGCAGCAGCAATTTCGAGGAATTACAACGCCAACCCGTCTTGAGCAAGCGTGGTAATCCATGCTCATGCCTTCTCTATATGGGAACAGGCTTTTGCCCTGCAGTAGGACCGTAATACGCTGAAATTATTTATTATCTATATATACAATATTAGTTTTAGTATATGCGAAACCCGAAACACGTGTCTAGTATTTTTATGTAAAGAATCTATGTAGGCACAAAATTTCGAAACTGTATCATGAAAAATCAATAAGTTATAAGATTTTTATGTTACCGGGTTGTCCGTACAAAAACGTGACAACGGCACCAGTGTCGTCTTGCGCTCATTTATTATAATTTGGCAGTAGGTACCTAACCATACGGCGATTGTATTGTAAGAAATTAAATGGTGATAACATTTTCCATCACACTTAAATATTTTTGGGACAAAATATAACATGGCGTAAAGATTATTTAAATCGATTCAGTTCCTTATTCTGAACAAACTATATTCAGGTTTCGCATTTACTAAAAATAATGTTGTATATTAATCAACTCAGCCTATAGCAGTCCACTGCTGGACATAGGCCTCTCCCAGGTTGCACCACAACACCCTGTCCTCCGCTTTCCGCATCCAGTCTGTCCCAGCCACCTTTTTAAGGTCGTCGGTCCATCTAGCTGGGGGGCCCCCTACACTACGCTTGCCGATACGCGGTCTCCACTCCAGGACTCGTCTGCTCCACCGGCCATCGGTCCTTCGACAAACATGGCCAGCCCACTGCCACTTCAGCTTGCTTACTCTGCAGGCTATATCGGTAACTTCGGTTCTCTTCCGGATAACTTCATTCCTGATCTTATCCTTCAAAGAAACTCCGAGCATAGCCCGCTCCATAGCACGCTGAGTGACCTTGAATTTGTGGACCAGCCCGACTGTTAGTGTCCACGTTTCGTAACCGTATGTCATAACGGGCAGGACGCATTGGTTGAAGACCCTAGTCTTCAAACACTGCGGGATTGACGACGAGAAGACTTGACGAAGTTTTCCAAACGCTGCCCAACCCAACCGGATCCTTCTGTCGGCTTCCTTCTCAAAGTTGTGCCTACCAAGCTGGAAAACTTGCCCTAGGTAGACATACTCCTTCACAACTTCGAGAAGCGACCCTTCGATGTGGATTGGACTCGGCAAGACGTGCGAATTGTACATGACTTTCGTCTTGTCCAAATTCATGCCGAGGTCAACCCGCCGAGAGGCTCCATTTAGGCTGTGCAGCATCTGGTCTAACTGTTCCAGCGTCTCTGCTATTTTGACGATGTCATCGGCAAAACGAAGGTGTGAGATGTACACGCCGTTTACGTTGATACCCTGTCCAGTCCAGTAGACGTCCTCCAACGCATTGGTGAACAGTTTCGAGGATATCACATCCCCCTGTCTCACCCCCCTGAGTAGTTGGATGGGGCTGGTTTCCTTATCCTGGATCTGGACAGTCATCGTTGCAGCGTCATACAAACACCTCAATACGTCGATGTTGCGCCACTCAATTCGACATCGTTGCAGAGAGGCCAGAACTGCCCAAATTTCGATGGAGTCCACAAATGACATACACAGCGGCTGATTGTACTCTTCGGTCTTCTGCACAATCTGCCGAACAGTATGGATGTGGTCTGCGGTACTGAAGCCTTTTCGAAAACCGGCTTGTTCTGGTGGCTGGAATTCGTCAAGTCTCCCGGCGAGACGGTGCGTGACGACCCTCGAGAACAGCTTGTATACGTGGCAATGTGGTAATGTTGTATATAAAAATGTTGAAATATTTGTGGAAGTTCAGGCCCTGATCAGGGAGGGTTTAAAAGGTGAGAAAATTTTTTTTTGGTAGGATAGGTTGTAGGTGGGTAGGTAGATAGGGTAAGTAGGTAGGGTAGGCAGGTAGGTTAGGTAGATAGGGTAGGGTAGGGTAGGATAGATAGAGTAGGCAGGTAGGGTAGACCTAGCGCTACCCGTGCGACGCCGGGCCGGATAAAGCTAGTTATTAATAAAATATACTCACACAACAACAGGACTAATTTGTCTGTAAGCAAAAGCTGCGCAGGCGCCACAGTAGGAGTAGCCTGCGTGACTGTAACATAAACAAGAGATCATTATTTAGCAGTAGAAGAGCTTTATCTGCCTAGCCTTTCCCCAAGTCCGGGTCGGATTCCAGTTTAACCGGATGCAGCTGAATACCAATATTTTACACGGAGCGACTGCCTATCTGACCTCTCCAACCCAGTTACTGGAGTAACACGATATCCCTTGGTAAGACTGGGTGCCAGACTCGTACTTCTGACGACCTGTAAACAACTGTGAAAGATCTACAAATGACAGCCGGGACCAACGTCTTAACGTGCTTTCCAAGGCATGGAGGGATCTTGGTATGTAAAGATAGGCACCCATCCACGGACCAACTGCGGCAAGCGTAGCTTAACCTGATCGATCGACCCGTGTGGCTGTTCTGTTAGGTTTCGCACTTAGTCTTTCAGGCGGACCGTTGTGCGTGAACCATGGCGGCCGTCGGAGGTTATTCCAACCAGCCCACCTCCCTCCAGAAGTTGATCGCTTCTCCAGGTCTGTTTAGAACGTCTGTGTAAGATCTGAGTGCCCCGAGGGTTTCTGTTCTCATCTGAGTGACGCCTGTGCATTCAAAGAGCTCATGCGCAACGTTTTCCTCCGCTTCCATGCAAGCCCTGCACAGAGGGCTATCTCCCGTGCGGCTGTTATTACTTAGCCACGAGCCCCACACAAGCAAGTTTAGCAAAACTTGCTTTCCTAAATCATCATCGCCGTAATTATCAGCTCAAAGACGTCGACTGCTGAACGTTGGCCTTCTTCAAACACATCCAAAACGACTGGCCCTGCGCTGCCCATAGCCAGCCAATTCCCGGATCCTAATATATATCTTACATAACTAACTAAAAAAAAAAATCTAAATCATTTTTACAAAAATAAAAATAAACAGTTTTTTTTTTTTTTACTTTTATTTGTGGTACTTAGTCCACACAAATTCGTATACCATACCATTACTTGCTAAATATGTAAATAACAGTGAAAGGAAGTTATTATAAGATCATCCACATACACTACGCGGATGAAATACGTATTATTGAAGCTAACTCAAAAACTACTCATCAGAACTTGACCAAATTTATAAGGGACCATCTGTAGACTATACCCATTCAAACAAAAAAAAAACCGGCCAAGTGCGTGTCGGACCACGCACAATGTAGGGTTCCGTAGTTGGGATGAATTTATCCCTAAAACAAACTTAACATTGTAGTTGAAAAACATGTTCTCCAATTTTCCAATTGAAAATGTAAGTTTGTAATCGCAAAAAGTATTTTTTATGTGATAAAACTTCAAATTTACAATCTTCGGACTTTTTTCTTTACTTGTGCTGTAAGACCTTGCTACTGCCCAAATTTCATGATTCTAGGTCAACGGGAAGTACCCTATAGGTTTTGATTTATGTGCGAGATATTCGCATTTTTTTTTTATGTGAATTAACTAAATTTTTTTAATTTTCGGACTTTTTCCTTTACTTGTGTTGTAAGACCTTGCTTGTTGCCAAATTTCATGATTCTAGGTCAACGGGAAGTACCCTATAGGTTTTGATTTATGTGCGAGATATTCGCAATTTTTTTTTATGTGATAAAACTACAAATTTCCAATTTTCGGACTTTTTCCTTTACTTGTGCTGTAAGACCTTGCTTCTGCCCTCATGATTCTAAATCAACGGGAAGTACCCTATAGGTTTTGATTTATGTGCGAGATATTCGCAATTTTTTTTATGTGATAAAACTACAAATTTACAATTTTAGGACTTTTTCCTGTACTTGTGCTGTAAGACCTTGCTTCTTGCCAAATTTCATGATTCTAGGTCAACGGGAAGTACCCCGTATAGTATATGTCGCAATAATGTCGCAATAATGTCGCTTGTATCGCCGTAATTTTTTATTGCGTTGACTTGGAAGCTTGATTTTTTCAGAGCTTCAAGGGACCATAGACTTACGTATTTATGTATCAGCATCATGCTGAGTGCAAGCCTTCTTGTCACAGTCATGACGTGCAGCTGCCGACTATTTGTTTTACCAGTTTATGTTTTCATATATCTTGCACGTGTTTCTGTGACAAATAAATTTATTTTTCTTTCTTTCTATTTGATATTAATTTCAACTTGATACCTCTACGCGTTCCTGAGAAAAATGGTCTTGACAGACTGACAGACAGACAGACGGACAACGAAGTGATCCTATAAGGGTTCCGTTTTTTCCTTTTGAGGTACAGAACCCTAAAAAGAATGATTAATGAGGTTCATAAATTACGAAGTTATGAGGAAACAAACATAAAAAAAATACAACTGATTTGAAAACCTCCTTTTTTGAGTCGGTTAAAAATAACTAGCGGTTAGAAATACATTCTCCATGTTACATGGTACTCAACTGAGGTATGTAGCTTGTGCAAAGCACTTCTAATGGAGTTCAAGTCTTTCTTCAATGAACACTCAAGTATCTAGATAATATATTCCTTAGGACTCGAGCAATATCGGTACTCAAGCCCCGGAATATATTTTATACCGGGATTTGAGTACCGATATTGATATAAGATAGGTATCAATTGTTCCATGACAATCATCATCAAACCAGGGCCTCAAGTCTGCTATTACAATAGTGTCAGAATGGTCGATCATTGATTTCATAATTTTTGATTTTGACAAGTTTGGTAATCTACTATTATAATGGCGTCATTATGACTTTCCAGTGGTCGGCCACTGACACTACATTGAAAGAAATTGCATACGAGTATATTGGTAATCTCGTACATAATGACAAAAGAATGACATTTCTACTAATGGGTTTTATAATAATGACAATACGACAATGCCATTATAATAACAAAATTATATTACGAGAACATTGACCGACCAATGATCGACCATTATGAATTTACCAGATTACGAACTTTTAGCAAAATGACAATGGCATGACAATGGGATCGTGTTGGAATGACTGAATTTATAAAAATAGCAGACTTGGGCCCCAGCTATGAAGTATTAAATAAGGACTTTGTGCCAGAACTTGGCAGGCAGTCGCTCTATGTAAAATACTGGTATTCAGCTGCATCCGGTTAGACTGGAAGTTGACCTCAACATAGTTGGGAAAAAGGCTAGGCAGATCATCATCTTCCTGCTCTGGTCACATGTTCCTTGGTGTCGGCCTAACACTAGTTCTTCTTCCATTTTCCCCTGTCAAATAACGCTCTCATTCACTCCCTTTTAAGGGTTCCGTAGTACAAGGAACCCTTATAGTTTCGCCATGTCTGTCTGTCTGCCCGTCCGTCCGTCTGTCCCCGGCTCAACTCGGAGACGCTTAGTCCTAGAAAGCTGTAATTTGGCAAGGGTGTACATATTCATTACGCCAAAAAAGTCGTAAAATAAAACCATGAAAAACATTTTTTTTATGGTACCTACAACCTTGCACGTAAAACGGGGATGATATTTTTTTTTCTCATCTAATACATGGTGTGGGGTATCGTTGGATAGGCCGTTTAAAAATATTGTGGGTCTGTGGAAGCCATTTTTTAATTCTGAGATCCGTTTGCGTAATATTAAGATTTAAAGTGCTATTTTTTGTTAGAGTCAAGTGTGTCCCCCCCCCCTGCCAGCTAAATGGTTGGTTTTAGATATGTGAAAAAATTCATGGCAGTAGTATATATAACGAAATTAAAAGGAAAACTATCACAGCTAAGTAGGGTTTGCTAGTTAACGAGTAATAGTCCACCAACTTAAATTTGCAGTTGAAGAACTGCCCGTAACGTATATCGATGTATGGGAGAGTATGTTTTTCAACTACAATGTTAAGTTTGTTTTTGGGATAAATTCATCCTAACTACGGAACCCTTCATTGTGCGTGGTCCGACACGCACTTGGCCGGTTTTCTTATATATTATCATTCCTCAAACAATCCATCCATGTTTTATTTGGCCTTTAGGCAGGTGATAATTGCAATTCAGAACTTTAAAATGTCGGAATTTACCACAAGTACTGACCTCGACGCGCCATTTTTTTATTCTTCCAACAATAGCGAAGTTTTCAACAATAGGTTATTTGACTGCTATCAAAAATATATATGAATTACTGTTTATGTGTTAATAAAAAAGACGAACTGTGACAAAAAAAAAAATCGGTGGAAACATTGAAAAGTTACACAAATTATTCTACTATCCTTGTCACGCAAAACGATCATGGTACTGAATGGCGCGAAATTACTGTGGCGTTCCTGTTTTGTGACGTCAGATCGCAGCAGTGCTGTATCTGTCTACAATAGACTTACGCAATAGAAAACCCATACAACTTCGGCATTTTTTGAGATAACAAAACCTTTTTTAGGGTTCCGTACCCATAGGGTAAAACGGGAACCCTATTACTAGGCCGTCCGCCGTCTGTCTGTCTGTCATGAACCGTGATAGTTAGACAGTTATTTTCACAGATGATGTATTTCTGTTGCCGCTATACCAACAAATACTAAAAAACAGAATAATATAAATATTTAAGAGGGCTCACATACAACAAACGTGATTTTTTTTCTCGTTTTTGCTCGATATTGATAACGGCAACAGGTAGACGCTTGAAATATTCACAGAATATTTAGTTATATATTCACTTTAAAAATAAATAATTCAATTAAAATAAAAACAATATTTAAGGGGGGCTCCCATACAAAAAACGTGATTTTTTTGCCTTTTTTATAGATAATGGTGCGGAACCCTTCGTGCGCGAGTCCGACTCGCACTTGGCCGGTTTTTTTTACAGTGGCTTAATTTTGTTTTGTTCGTTTCGAAAAACCTAAATAAAAAACTGTCAAATACCTTAATCAAATATGTGACAATCTTAGTTTGCGTAATAATATAGGTACTTACGGCGCAATGATAGCTCTCGCGGGTCCATGAGTAAGGTCAGCTTTGGATAGCCAGAGATCCAGTTGCCGCGACAGCTCGTTACCTAAAAAAAAGATATAGGTGTTTTTTTTTTATACACACACATTACATCACGCCTGTATGTCCAGACGGGTTAGGCAGAGGTGTACCTACAGTAGGTACACCCACATTCCGCCAGTTATGTTGAAATCCCATGTAATAGGGGGCTATATCCATCAACCAGGTTCAAATCTAGACTCCGGGCTGCCACTGCGAAATTCCGGATGGAAAACCCCCAATTAACACCTTGCCCGACCTTGGAATCGAACCCAGGACTTCATGGTTCTTCCGTATTTCTCTACTAGTCATCATCTCGGTCGCAGGCCGATTCCCGGCCACCGAAGGCGCGGGCTTGCGGACGGTGAGCGATGGGTAGCTCACCGTCCGATAAGGACCAGGCCCGGGTCGATGGCACGTTGTGTCCCACGAGCGCTTATAAAGAGATGTCAGCACTAACTGACGGGGTCCGTTAGGGCCAATGCCTGCCAGAGTTGCGAGTTTGTCCGAATGGGATATGGTCGCCCTGGCACACAGGCAACTGAAGGAACACGGGTGGGTTTTAGCTTTTAGTCAGTAAAAGTCTGACACGCCCTCCCGCTCCGCCCAGAGCCGGAGAAGTTATTTGATAATTCCAACCCAAAAAAAAAAACATCTCGGTAGTGACCCCATTTCTAGCCATATCACCTTTTTCACAGCCCATCCATCGTTTCTTTGATCTTCCCCTACTCTTATCTTAAGATAATAATTATGATTAGGAATTTCTCAGTAGCCCCCAATAACCAGATGACATTCAGAAGATCACAGATAGGAAGGCCTATACTTGGCAGTAAGTGAAACAAGACTGCCAATGATGATCATGAGCCTGATTTTGTGCCCAGTTGATGGCAATAAACTCGCCCCCTATAACATGGGACTTACTGGCGAAATCTGGGTGTCTATACATCTCTGAATATCCCTTCGGGAGTTTGCTAAGTGCCCGTTCACCTGCACTTCGAATGACCTAAAGGATATGCCACTGATGCCGCAATCAACGTCGCCACCTACTAGGCTCCAACAATATGAAAACAATGAAGAAGAATTGAATAGAATACGCTTTATTATGTACACCATAAAAATTACAGATATAAATGTTGAAATTTTACATAGGGTGACACAATGGGCGGTCTTATCGCTAAAAGCGATCTTTTACAGACAACCTTTGGATGGATTAAAGGGAGAAGGAGAGACAATACTGCAGGTAGTCTGTGGTGTACCATTTACATAAATATACAATAAATACATGTAGGTACATACTTAAAGCATACACTCGAAGTATACCATCGACATAAAAAGAAGATCCCTTCGGTAAATACAAGCATGTATGTAGTTGAATTTGTAGCCTGTATCAGCATTTGAAGGGTTTTGACGGAGATTAGATAGCAGACTGAGATAAGACTACCCTTTGTAGATAAGCACGACAATGGTAACGATTTAACCTTGAGCTGGCCTAGTGCAGTAGACCATACAGAGTTCCAATAATAATAATATACGAGGCCCTCATGCTGGTTTTGTTACCAATGCGTGGCACAATCTTTCAAAAAATAAAATTATTTAGGCTAAGGTATTTTTCTATGGGCCTGTAATGGCTGAAATAAATAATATTATGGTAGGTATTTCAATGCAAAAGTGTCGGAACCTCATTGTAATTATCAGTAGTAGAGGTTTCTCACTTAACCAGGGCTCACTTAATCAGCACCATAATTGCGTAACAAACTATGTATTACAATTGGAAGGATTTTGAAGTATATTACTAATCCATTGCTTCATATGTTCGAACAATTTGTCTGCTCAACAACGTAATAAATACATCATTATAATAGATACAATTTGTCATGAGTAAAACAAAAAGTACATACAGAAATCACACCTTCCACACCATCATTCACACCCCTACACCACACACACCCCCCACACACACACTACTATTTATGGTTTTTGTATTGTTAAAAACCTTTGGCATGCTTTCAAAATTATCTTTTGTTTATTCTCTCACTAATGTATGGTCAATGTAAACTGGAAGGGCGGGACCACCTAATACAAGCTCATTGCTATGTGTACGCAATTACCACGCAGGTTACACTGTAATATAAAGATGTATAGTTTGATTAGTTTGTAAGTTTGGATGTAAGAGGTGATCTCCAAAACTACTTTTTTTACTGATAGAAAAATTATTTCACTGATATAAAGCTACGCTATTGCGGAACGCCATAGGTTGCTTTGTTATTAATGCAAGGACGATGTAGCGGGCACAAGCTAATTAGAATTATATCATAAGACACTTTGCAATTGTACCTTCATCATGGTAAATGATGATCCTGCCGAAGGTGGAAGCGAGCTTCACCACGGACCCTCAAACACAGAGGAACTAGCTATCTTTCCTCTTACTGCCGAAACCCAACAAAGCTGTTAACATTGTTCTAATGGCGACAGACTTAGATATGATGGTCGTAGCTAGCCAGGCGGACTTAGAACAAGCCCTACCGCCGAACCGAGCAGAAAATTTTGCCCCCGCTGGGATTTGAACTGGGCCTGAGACAGTGATCTTACCATTAGACCACAGAGGCGGTTCACGAGATGATCCTTTTACAAACATAAAAACTAAATTTTACCTTACCTCTATAGAATATTCGCCGTTTAATTAAGGAGTATTTCCTCTATCTATATCTACCAATATTCTAAAGAGGTAAAATTTGTGAGTTTGTATGTAATCTTCTGAACTACTGATCCGAGTCCGAAAATTCTTTCAGTAATGGGAAGCCACAGTAATAGCCGAGTGTCATAGGATATATTTTATGTAAACCCTTTTACTGTCCTAATGTAATTAATAATGCATTGTGATGTTTTTTAAGAGTGTACGTTACCCCAGCAGGAAAGTGTCTCCTAGAGTTATATGAGTGGAACATTTAATTGGTGCCTTAGCTGCTGTAAATGTGCCCCCACATAAAAAGTGTGTATCGTTTTGGAAAAAAACGGAAAAAACGATTCCTGCTGGGGTAACGTTTTTCTAGCAGGAAAATTCTAAACGAATGATCGGAGAGAGAAAAATTGTGCATGGCCAGATAGCTTATATGTGGGCCAAAATGTGCCCCCAAAAATAAAATCTGTGCCTGAAGGGGCACAGATGAAAAACTGATCTGCGATTTTACTGACGTGAAAATAATTCCTAATATTTATAGGTAGGAAATTTGATCTGTGATTTGATGCAATAATTACTTTAAGAATTAAAATTAAGGGAATAAAAATAATAATTTCCACATCAACAAGCTGTTTCATTATGGTCACGGCGGGCGCATTTAATATATATTTTTAATTAGCCCCCAAAACTTTTGAACGTGACTGTACGGACAACAGCTCAGGTATAATACGTCCAATAAAGAAGGTCATCGATATGTATGAATCCATCGCTTTTTAGTAGTCATTCGAATTTGGTCGGATAACCCGCCGTTGTTTACATATTTTGGTTTTTTGTTAATATTTACTTAATGCGAAACATTCCAAGCTGAATATTTTCACCATATATTTTTGACTAAAGGCACAAGATTTTGGTTTACACCTACACATCTGGGATTGAGCCGGTTCCTTGTATTTTGCCGTCAAAGTAATGACACCATCGGCATCGTTTTGACTTTTAGCAAGATTATTAAAAAGCGCATGGATGTGTGGCGATTGACACATCGTCCACCTGAATGATCGGGCAACACCACAAAAGGTTTTTGACAGGAACAGATGGTTCTGTCAGTTGGGATTTTAGCTCTATGATAACCTCAACCGATTCGACATGTATGGTGATTAATTATAAACGGATTATATTGTACTTACAGAAGTAAATGGTTTTAATTTAGTGATCCTATAACGACCCACTGATCTTACTCTGAAGTACGTTATCGGGCCCTAACGACGAATCCATCGGAGCAGATTAATCCCACATTGGTGACCCCGACTACAACGTCACATTTACCGGCTGACCAAGCAACATCAGGAGATGAACTGTGATCAGTAGCCAGACAAACAAGTGCCAACTCCCTGCGTCTGTCGTCGCGTTTCAAACGAGAGCAGTCAGCAGATACCATATTGTGACGTTCATTACGACGCCGCTGACGCCCAGTATAGTATAAAGTACTCTGCTGACGCCCAACTAGCCATCTACAGTCCCGACGCTGCGCTGCCCGCCTCTCTACGGTACATCTACGTTACGAGTTTCTTCGCAAGACTACAACTTGTAGTTGGTACCTACCTAACAACTGCAATCCGAACAACTGCCCAGAGTGCATGATTAATAGGTAAAACGGGCTGGTTTCGCGTATTACATGTGCATGATTGCACGTTGTGTGTGCTTTGAGTGCAAGTGTTAAGTGAAATCTGAACAAATGATAAGCTGCACTGGACATCCTTAACCGCACTATGCAAGTTATATACATATATTTTTATAATTATTTTTTTTCTCTTAATACTTTCTAACTAATAACTCACATTTATTTACAAACTTACCTAGTGCCCAGGTAGGTGTAACTAACTGTCTGCATGCTTGCATTTAATACCTACCTAGGCACATTACCTATAACAATATTCGGTCATGCCAATACTATTTTGTGGAGCTGCTTTGTACTTACCAAACTGAGTGAATAATTAGAGTTCTTATTGTTATTTACCTAAAGGGACTACCTAGTTATGTTTTCACAGTTCTGTTGGTGACCCTCCTTTTTGTTTGTGTTAATTTTAAGGTGCAATTGCATGCCTAATAACATACCTACATCATTGAAATAACTAAACCGTGCTGTATGTAACCTGCATATAAAAAAACTTAGTTTTTTAATATTACTTGGCTGATTGACCGAATTATGATCTTTTAATATTTCATGTATATAGTTTGAGTGCCTACCTACTGCCAAAATTAATTACTTTTGGGTTTGGTACTGTGGTTAAATTAATTATTATTGTTTGTTTGTTCTGCGGTGCTCGGGTGTGTGGTATTATTGCTACTTGCCTGGTATAGGTTTTGTAACATGGCGAATGAACAGCTTCAGGCACAGCTTGAGAAACTGATGTCAGAAAATGCATCATTACAAAAGCGACTGGGCCAGAATGAAGTGGAGGCAAAGGTATGTCGGGTAGCAGTGAAATTACCTACATTTTGGGCTGACAAGCCCGCAATTTGGTTTGCACAAGTGGAGGCCCAATTCCAAATTGCTAATATCGTTGGTGATACTACCAAATACAATTATGTAGTAGGTCAACTAGATCAGAGGCTCGCAGGTGAGGTCGAGGATTTAATAACAAATCCACCAGCCGAAGGGAAATATGAAAAATTGAAAGAAGTCCTCATACAACGACTTTCAACTTCCCAAGAGAAACGAGTTAGACAGCTTCTAAGTGATGAAGAGCTCGGTGACCGAAAACCGTCCCAATTTCTTCGTCACCTTCGCTCACTTGCTGGGACGGTTCTTTCAGATGATAGTATCATACGCCAACTTTGGTTGCGCCGTCTGCCACAACAAGCTCAAGCAATACTAGCAGCACAGGCTGACCTCAATTTGGACAAAGTGTCGGAGTTAGCCGACAAAATCGTGGAGTTAGCCCCGTCACCTGCTGTTTGTTGCGCATCGGCAACTTCAACTTTAACTTTAGCTACATTAGCTCAACAATTAGAAGACGTGAGTAATCAAGTAGCTGCACTCTCGAGGCAGCGACACCGTTCCACACGTGACCGGTCCGCATCTTCCAGCAGGTCAGCATCTTCCAGTAGGTCAGCAAACAATTCCAAGCGATGCTGGTACCACAGGAGATGGGGTGTTAAAGCAACTAGATGTACTAGGCCATGTGACTGGGAGTCGGAAAACCCAACCAGCAGTCAGTAGCGGCGGCAACTGATTGCGAAAACATCGGCCGCCGCCTTTTTGTCACGGACCACGTGACCAGCCGCCGGTTTCTGATTGACACTGGGTCAGACCTGTGTTGTTTTCCGCATCGTTGGTTACCGTCACGCAGTCAGCCTACTGATTACGAACTAAGTGCCGCTAATGGAAGCAGTATACAAACTTTTGGTACTGTAAACATCAAATTAAATTTTGGGTTGCGCCGCGATTTCACTTGGCAGTTCGTGATAGCCGACGTCAGCACAGCCATTATTGGTTCTGATTTTTTGGCATTTTATCACCTTTTACCCGACTGCCGAAATAAAAAATTGGTCGATGGTACTACTGGACTAACATCTGCTGCTTCTACCGCTTGTATTGACCAGCCCAGCGTACGAGCAGTAGCGTCTGGTAAGTCAATATTTACTCAGCTCCTAGCGGAGTTTCCAGATATCACTCGACCTCCCGGCATCCCTAGAGCCATCAAGCATGACACAGTGCACTACATCAAGACCACAGATGGACCCCCTGTCTCCTGTCGACCTCGACGTTTGGCGCCGCAGAAACTAGTTGCGGCCAAAAAAGAATTCGAGGAAATGGTAAGATGCGGGACAGCTCGGCCCTCAAAAAGTGCTTGGTCTTCACCGTTACATATGACCGTTAAAAAAGACAATACCTGGCGCCCTTGCGGCGACTACCGCGCCCTGAACGCCAGGACCGTACCAGATCGATACCCGGTTCGGCACATAAATGATTTCGACCATAACCTCGCTGGTGCCAAGATATTTAGCACACTGGATCTCGTTAAAGCTTACCTACCACCAAATTCCGGTGTTTGAAGAGGATATTGCCAAAACTTCTATTGTGACCCCGTTTGGCCTCTTCGAATTCCCGCATATGACCTTTGGTTTAAGAAACGCTGGCCAAACCTTTCAGCGTTTCATCGATGAAGTCACACGGGGTCTGGAATTCTGTTTTCCTTACGTGGATGATATCCTCATATTTTCCAAAGACGAGTCTACCCACCTTCAGCACTTGCGCGTCCTCTTCAAACGCCTGCAAGATTACGGAGTGGTAATAAACCCTTCTAAGTGTGTCCTAGGCGTCAGCGAAGCCGTATTTTTGGGCTACCACGTCAGCGTTGAAGGTACTCGCCCCCCTCAGGATCGAATTCAGTCGTTGCTGAATTTTCCACCACCTGAGACAGTACAAGGCATGCGCCGGTTTCTGGGTATGCTCAACTATTATCGTCGGTTCGTGCCTCGTGCAGCGCAATTCCAGGCTCCGTTAATAGATGCATTGGTGTCAACAAACAGCAAAGGTGCAAAGCCATTTCCATGGTCACCCGAACTCTTACAACAATTTGACGTTTGTAAAAAAAGCCTCTCCAACGTAACACTGCTGCAACATCCAATCAGTAATGCCAGGTTGGGTTTATTTACTGACGCATCAAGCGTTCACATTGGGTCCTGCCTTCAGCAAAATCTAAACGGCCAGTGGTACCCACTTTCCTTTTTCAGCAAAAAGTTGACTCCACAACAGGCACAGTGGCCAGCTTATTACCGTGAACTGTTAGCGATCTATGAAAGTGTCCAACACTTTCGGTACATTTTAGAAGTCCAGCACGCAACAATTTTCACAGATCATAAGCCACTTTTGTACGCCTTTTTACAGCGACGTGAGAAACTTCCACCTCCACAACTTAACCAGCTATCATTCATTAGCCAATTCACGACCGACATCCAGTATATTAAGGGTGAAGACAATATCGTGGCCGACGCTATGTCACGCATTGACATAGACGCCATCACTCTGGACCAAGATTTTGAAGCTTTGGCTAAGTCGCAGGCATCAGACCAAGAACTTGCTAATTTATTGCAGGGTGGTTCCAGCCTAACACTCACCAAAATTAGTACATCAGGGACCAACACTCCTGTTTACTGTGACATCTCTACTGGTAAGCCACGTCTCTATCTGACCCCTTCTTTTCGCCGCGCTGCTTTCAATAAGTTACACAATTTGAGCCACCCCGGTGTTCAAGCTACAATTCGTTTGGTGGCGGATCGTTTTGTATGGCCTTCGGTTAGAAAGGATTGCCGAGCTTGGTCCCGATCTTGTGAATCATGTCAGCGCAGCAAGATTTCAAGACACAATTCTACCCCTGTCAGTAATTTTGACATACCATCCGGTCGCTTCATGCATGTCCATATAGACATCGTTGGTCCATTGCCCGTCAGTAACGAATACCGTTATTGTTTGACTGCAATAGACAGAGTGTCCCGATGGCCCGAGGTTTGGCCCATGCGATCCATTACCGCGGAGGAGGTAGCCGAGACTTTTACCAAAGAATGGGTATCTCGCTTTGGCGTACCGTCAGTTATTACTACAGATCAGGGTTCTCAATTTGAGTCGGATTTGTTTCACCGATTACTGCAGCAATTCGGTACCAAGCGCATTAGAACCACCTCATATCACCCCTGCGCAAACGGGATGATTGAGCGAGTTCATCGGCAACTTAAAGCGGCGTTAATGTGCCATAATGATTCGTGGGCGAGGTCCCTTCCGATGGTTCTGCTAGGAATGCGCTCGGCGTACAAAGAAGATCTTGAAGCCACGGTAGCAGAATTACTTTACGGAGAGCCTCTCAGGCTCCCTGGAGAATTCTTGGTCCCACCTTTATCAGCATCAGGGAGATTAGAAAACCCCGGTGATTTCGTTGTACAGCTGCGACATAAAATGTCATTGGTACGACCACTGCCAGCTAGTCGACATGGTGAGCCATCTTCATTTATATTCAAGGATTTGGCAACTGCGACTCATGTATACCTTAGAGATGATACCATCCGAAGAGCGTTGCAGCCACCCTATACGGGTCCATACAAAGTCCTGGAGCGCTCGTGTGATGGAAAGACATTCACTCTAAGGGTAAAGAGCAACAAAGCCGTCGTAAGCGTCGACAGACTCAAACCGGCTTTCATTGACCATCCCGATCTGCAAACGACCCATACTATGCAATTACCCGATCCGGCTGATCTTCCTCCACGGCAAGCCGTAAGAGATAAGTCGCCCGAGCCCTCAATCCCGCAACAGTCAGTGCAGGTTCATGTGCCAACAAAGAAGTCTTATACCACACGCTCGGGTAGGCGCGTTAGATTTAAGAATTTTGATTAATTTCTTGTTCTATTGTTATGCTATAATTGTACTATGTTAGTTATTTTAGCCTGGTTTTGTTCTCTCCGTAGGGGGGTGGTGTGGCGATTGACACATCGTCCACCTGAATGATCGGGCAACACCACAAAAGGTTTTTGACAGGAACAGATGGTTCTGTCAGTTGGGATTTTAGCTCTATGATAACCTCAACCGATTCGACATGTATGGTGATTAATTATAAACGGATTATATTGTACTTACAGAAGTAAATGGTTTTAATTTAGTGATCCTATAACGACCCACTGATCTTACTCTGAAGTACGTTATCGGGCCCTAACGACGAATCCATCGGAGCAGATTAATCCCACAGATGAACAGTTTTGAAACTTTGTATGGTTATTATTAGCGTCAAGAAGGACCGAATACAATTTTCGGCGAACTTATACCTTCTCTCATTTAGGCGCTGCGATGTTTTTTCGGGTTTTCATAAAACCGCGATAACTTGAAAACTACAAATATTTTCTTAAATCTAATTGGGGCACTAAGGGGCACACATTAAGAGCTACTCGTGTATGTTTATTCTACAGGGGCACATGCAATGGTTTTAGAGATATACGATTCTGCAAAATGTTACTCCAGCAGGAAATGCAATATCTCGAAAACCTGAAGGAGCACAGATTTTATTTTTGGGGGCACATTTTGGCACACATATAAGCTATCTGGCCATGCACAATTTTTCTCTCTCCGATCATTCATTTAGAATTTTCCTGCTAGAAAAACGTTACCCCAGCAGGAATCGTTTTTTCCGTTTTTTTCCAAAACGACAGGGGGCACACATTTTTTATGTGGGGGGCACATTTACAGCAGCTAAGGCACCAATTAAATGTTCCACTCATATAACTCTAGGAGACACTTTCCTGCTGGGGTAACGTACACTTTTTAAGACCATATACTAATGAGGGTTTTCATAAAAATTCAAGCCACCAGTTGGCGCCACTTTGACAAGGTCTTCCATTTTGTTTGCAATAAATAAAAATATATGATGGCTCATTCAGTCGATCATCATTCATCATTCGTGACTAAAGAAAATATAGGCGCTATTACACTTTTGACAGGTCCTGACCTGGACATCTCAGTGCTCAGAAAACCCTCATACTACTAAAGCGATTTTTTTTATCACCCTCAGAATCAGAACATAATTATCATTTTCAAAAATGCATTACAAGTCATGCACGGACATATAGGACTAGTCTTCAGTGCATTGCTTGTAATGCATGGACAGGGAAAGTGTAAAAAGAAGAAACTTCGAGGGCAGAAGCTACCTATTTATAAAATAAAACCATTGTTTTATACCAATACAACTTTTATTATGAGTCAAGACCAACTTAATACAAAAAAACCGGCCAAGTGCGTGTCGGACCACGCACAATTAAGGGTTCCGTAGTAAGGATAAATTTATCCATAAAACAAACTTAACATTGTAGTTGAAAAACATGTTCTCCCATACATCGATATACGCCACGGTCAATTTTCCTGAAAAAATGTTTTTTTTTATGTGATAAAACTACAAATTTACAATTTCCGGATTTTTCCTTTACTTGTGCTGTGAGACCTTGCTTCTGCCCAAACTTCATGATTCTAGGTCAACAGAAGTACCCTATAGGTTTTGATTTATGTGCGAGATATTCGCAATTTATTTTTATATGATAAAACTACAAATTTACAATTTTAGGACTTTTTCCTATACTTTTGCTGTAAGACCTTGCCTTCTTGCCAAATTTCATGATTCTAGGTCAACGGGAAGTACTGTATAGGTTTTGATTTATTTGCGAGTATCGAAATATGTCGCAATAATGTCGCTTATATCGCCGTATTTTTTTATTGCGTTGACTTTGAAGCTTGATTTTTTAGAGCTTCAAGAGACCATAGACTTACGTATTTGATATTAATTTCAACTAGATACCTCTACGCGTTCCTGAGAAAAATGGTATTGACAGACAGACCGACGGACAACGAAGTTATCCTATAAGGGTTCCGTTTTTTCCTTTTGAGGTACGGAATCCTAAAAATGTGTAAACATCCAAACTAAATATTTATAAATGCTTTCAACTTTTCATACAACTTTTTCCTAACTACTGCAATGCTAAAATTAACAAAACAATTATTCAAATACAGGGTCAATTTAAATTAGCTAGCGAAACTCTGCAGAGGTGATGTGTATCTATGAGTTTCAAATCTAAACACGCTATAAATGAATGAATGACATGCACCGACCCCAGCCTGGTTGTACCCAAGAGCTTATAGATAAAAGAGGAGGCAACACTCTAAATACCTAAGTGAAGACAACTGTGGTCGGACTCTCTCTTTCTGAATACATACATAAAGAAAACACATACCACTGTCTCGTTCTTATATGTGTATTTAGAAAGAAAGCGTTCAACCACGGTGGTCTTCGCTTAGGTATTTAGAGTGTTCCTCTCGATTGCTCGAATTTACCCAAGCCAAGCCTCATGTTTCATGAGACTACAGAGGCCATTGTATATTAAAGACTAGACCGGGGGGCGCGATAATGGTAGGGAAGACGTGCCCTTGGGATATGGAAGGATTATTAGAGCCTACCGGATATGCATCCTATATCTAATCTAAACACATTAAGGGGGATGCACTAAGGTAGCCCGCGAAATTCAAATGTTATTATGTTTTTTGCAATTTGTAGGTCAGTAACAGGTTGTATGTTGATTTAAATATGATTCGCAGCCATAACAGATTTGGCTTTACTGAATTATAATCATTAGATTAAAAAAAACATCATCATCAGTTCAAAAAATCCTACTGAAAGATTATTTCTGAAATAATCATTTAGTAGGTTTTTATGAACTTAGAGAGTTGTAATGCTGATTCTAATGATTATAATTCTGTAAAGCCATATTTGTTACGGCCGCGAATCATATTTACATCAACATACAACCTGTTACTGACCTGCAAATTGCAAAAAACGTAAGAAAATTTGAATTTCGCGGGCTACCTTAGCGCATCCCCCGTAATACAAAAAGATTTGAAGTTTTTTGGGGGTCATTGACAGCTGGTAGTGTTGTTACTTGAAGTACGAGTTGAAAAAATCTGTTATCTTTTGTTTTATCGTGTTTAGGTTATACCAATCACGTCTGTGAAGTTTACACAAAAAAAAAGTTTTTTCAACTGATATTTCAAGTGACTACACTAACTGCGGTCGATGACCCCACAAAACATAAAACATCAAATTAATTTCTTTTTTGTTTTAACATGTTTAGATACCGACCCATCAAGTCTGTGGAGTTTCGCTAGCTAATTAAATTTGACCCTGTATATGTAAATGATTTACTCAAAAAAAATAACAAAATGGTCAGCAATAATTTCTTGTTTTTCAATAATACAAACTAACAATCAATCCCAAACAGTTAACTCCTTGACAAATTCAGACATTTTACAATCAACCTTTAAATGGTGGATCCGCAACTCTAGCCCGCGAAATACAAATTTTCTTACGGTTTTTTGCTAATAGGGAAATATGCACGTAATTCAAAATGTATCCATTATTTTAATATACATTGTGTAGGAGTCAAGAAACAAATTCCAATATGTTTTACATTTTTTAATGCATTACTTATTTACCAATTAATTAATATATGTTGCGTTTTTTTGGTGGAACGGAACGCAAACTCAAAACGCGTCCTCTTCGATAATGCTGGAAGTGACGAAACAAAACATGTGAATAAAATCTATTCTTTGCTAAATGCTTGAAATCTGAGTGTATGTAAAAAATGTAAGTGCGATTTCTACTTGAATAAAGCATAAACAATAATTTAATATATAAGATTTGGGGCTAAAAACAGATGTAAACAAGGCAGTTTCGTGAACAATGACGTCACATCATGACCGCGACAGAAACGGACGTTTGCACTGTAGTGGAAAATTGTTGGAGTTTCATAATTTTTTTGAGCATCAATCAGTAGTTCAATTTAACTTTCAATACTTTTTTAGGTTTATATTACTGTGTATTATTGATTTAGTGAAAAAAAAAAAAAATACATGCTTATTCCCTATTGCAGATCAGTGTCAGGTTGTATCTTGATCAAAATATGAATCGCAACTATTTTAGAACCAACCACTGATTACGCACAGTTAATAAAATTGATGAAAGTACATCATGAAGCCATCATCAATCGTCACCGTCTTCTGCACCATCTTCTTCATTTTCAACAATCTTCGCAATCCTTTGGGACGCTTCTTTCAGCAATTGCTCACTGAATTGAGGGAATTTCGCTTCAAACTCCGATTTTAGGCTTTCGAGATCAAATCTATCTTTTTCTAACTCTTCAATACTTGTTTGAGATTTTTCATACTCTTTGAATTTGTCGAAGTCTAAATTAGACTCTTTTTTTATCTGTTCTAAGCCTTCTATAGCATCATTGACAGCGTCTAGAAGCTGTTTGTGACCAGTCATATGGTTGTAACCAAAATCTACATCTTTAAGGTTTATTTTATCAAGATATGCTTGTTCGGTAGAGTTGAGGTCTTGGAGAATTGTTTCTGCGTTTGATTTATTTGTTGTTTCAAAGAATTGTGTGTTAATCTGGGTTTTGAGGTCAAGTAGTCTGAAAAAGAAGAGGTGTATTATACCAAATTTATGAAAGCCTCTTTAAAGTAACATAAACAAAGATGATATGCTAGAAAGGGGGTGACTACAGAGATGACAGTCAATAGAATAGTGTGGAAGAAATAAAATGTGGCGCCATCCCCAAACAATTTGGGATAAGGGCAGGAGAATGATGATGATGGTGAAACAACATGACACCTGAAAGCAGAAACGTTAACAGCATAAAGTTATGTTAGTTTTCATTATTTGTGTCAATGAGAAGGATACAGATACCAAAGTTGTTCAGATATTGAAAATGTGTGATAATATGATCCTGAGTTTGAGGTTTTGGGTTTGGTTCCCAGGTTAGGCAAAATGATATTGGCTTTTTCCATTAGGAATTTCTCAGTAGCAGCCCAGAGTCTGGATTTGTGCCTGGTTGATGGCAATAGGCTTGCCCCTATTACATGGGACTTCGGCTAAATGTGGGCGCACGACAAGTACACCTCTGCCTAACCTTCCGGACGTACAAGCGCAATGTTATGTATGTTGTGTTTACATGACCAACAAAAATTAACTAAGACTTGGTCTGATGCCCATTCTCAGACAAACCAGGAAGCAGTAACACACAAAGCTGAGTCACTGTACCCATCAGATCAACAGACTTCCTCAAACAATTAAAAAGCAAAGCATTACCGACCTCTTTTGTTCCACAACAAAGGATATATTTTTCATTCTCTTATTAGTTTTATCCAATTGATCCATAGTTTTCTGGAATCTATCAGCTAATTCGGTCATATGCAAGTCCATTATCGTCTCTTCGCGTTCAATCTTCTCGTCAATAAGACATTCTTCTAGCATTGCACGTAAAAATTTACCGTACGCAACTTGACGGTTTTCAGTACCAAAATCCGGAAACCCCTGCTGTTCTTGTTTCAAAATTGTGGTATCCGCATCAAATGTAGTTGTGTTTGCATTATTTTTCTTCGGATTCGAACGAGGAATATTTTTTTCTTTTGTTGCAACAAATTTTGTTCGTGATGATGTAGGCTGCACGCTAACTGTTGATGGCCGCTTACTTTTAATCGACGTTTTAGATGACGCAGCTGATATTTTCGTTTTATCGGACATTTTTTAGTATTTGAAAATGTTTACAATAATAATTCCAATGCGATTAGCAGTTGAATTGACAGTTGTTTGAAATGGCTGTCAGTCATTTGAGTCATTGTCATGGCAACCGCGATTTCCGTTTTCGTTCAGAAACTTGGAAGAATGATAAGATAATTGAAAAAAAAATAACATGGTTTCAGTCTAAAAATAGGTATTAGATTATGAGGCTATAGACATAATCAACAGATTCAATGCTAATATGTAAAAAGATGTAGGTATGTTATGCACGCTCCGCAAATTGCTCTATTCCGGCCACCACGAGAATGCGTTTCTAACACCTGTCAGTTGTACAAGATTAGGAACTAATAGAGTTTATTCGTAAAACACCAATTCTTTTCAACTCTGCTGACAGACATCAGGAACGCATTCTCTCGGCCGGAACCCGGAACATAGTAATACCATGAGGGCCGGAGTTTAGGTAGCACACCTAGCTTGTCTCCTTTTCGCTCCATATAATAACGAAATGCCCTACTTCCATGTGTCATCATTACAACATGCCGCCCAACTTCCACTTGTCATGTAATGTGACGTAACAATAATACGATGTAAGTGTATTTTTGAAAATCGAATGCTGCGTACGTATAGCTTTGGTTTCATAAGACAGCGTTGAACGGTCATACAATAACGACTGTCCAACTATTGAGCGTTTTATGACCTTAATGTCAAATACTGGTGAAAATTACAGATTTTCATGACTTCCGTTATAATATTATGACGGACCCGCTTTTCTAGGAAACCGTAGCTGTAGTGTGCTGTTTTTGAAGATCGAATGCTCCTTACGTAATCATTATAGAGGTTAAATTAAAACTGCGGAGTAATTGCGTAACATACAGTAGCAATGGGTTTCATTTCGACAATTCTACTTATAATATTATGAAGCAATTGATTAACAATAACCTTCAAAATCATTCAGATTTGATTTAAAAGTGTGTTACGCAATTACGGTGCTGATTATTCATCTTCTTTGTACTTTTAACCTATTTATACATAATTATGAGAGTAATAGTCACACTCATTCTTGCAATATTATATCTAGCTTTAAGATAATTTGCAGTGTCTCACAAATTATTTATAAATACACTCGAAGTTGAAAACGTTATGATAACAAAGCACTTCAGTTTCAGTTAATATCTGTGTATAGTTTTATTTCCGAACGAAAACAAAAACTCAAGGCAAAAAAAAATCAATTACCTTTTTATTTTAAGACCAACATAGGTCAACAGGTCAACTTATTTTTTTTTTAATCAGTAGCGAAGTTAATTTCAATTTAAAGGCGGGATTATATATTTTTAAACTTTTATAGGTCAATAGTAATCAATATTCTCACATCATTCTTTGTTTTGCTTGCTAGGTTATACTTATAAACAATGTTTTTTTCTCATAACTATCAGACAGTCATTGTTACTTAATTTACCCAAAGGACGAGAAAGACAAAAGAATTCTAGCTAAGGTTTCAAAACAAAGGGCAATAACCTTTTGACTTTTGGAGATACCCTAGACTTTTCTGTATCCCATAAATTAGCCAAAATCTCTTCGTAGGCACTTTAAAAATTCCTTTACAGTTTATTTACAATAAAATCAATTATTAATCCAGATAAGATTGTGATAATCTAACTTTATTTTAGTTTACATACCATTCTCCGTGTACCAGCTGCCCGCGTGCGAAGCGTTGCGACATGTCATCTTCGTATTTTTCTGAACAATTGATTAATGATGGTTAAAAACTAAGTAAATAAATAATTATACGATAACTTTCACAATCACAAAATAATACTTTGACGTTGATGTAAATTGATGTAAATACACCGCAGACAATTTTTTTTTTTTTCGCCCTAAGTGCCGGCTATAGTCTTTCGACCATACCGCCTCGTCTTCGGTGTAGAATTTCTTGCGTGGTAATATCTTTCTCATTGTATTATTTATTTTATTTTATTTAATTTTCGTAGATAATTCATTCTAAAGTTAGTCTTTTTTTTTCTATTTAATGGCCTGGTTGCTGGGACCTTTTAGCCAAGAATTATTTAGTTACAAACTATTAATAAAATGAAATATTCAATGCATGATGATAATATGGGGCCCTGAGTTTCAGTAAAGATGTGGAACTTTACTGAGACCTCACTCAGGCTTCTTGAGAGAACTTGAAGTGATGTTGCACTGTTTTGTTTCATTTGCCTACACTAATGCACGTTCAGGAACACTTAATGGTTAAGGGGATGCGCTAAGGTAGCCCGCGAAATTCAAATTTTATTATGTTTTTTTGCAATTTGCAGGTCAGTAACAGATTGTATGTTGATCTAAATATGATTCGTGGCGATAAAAAATTTGGCTTTACAGAATTATAATCATTAAAATCAAAAAAGCATCATCATCAGTTCAAAAAATCCTACTGAAAGATTATTTCTGAAATAATAATTCAGTAGGATTTTTTGAACTTAGATAAATGTAATGCTGATTTTAATGATTATAATTCTGTAAAGTCATATTCGTTATGGCCGCGAATCATATTTAGATCAATATACAACCTGTTACTGACCTGTAAACTGCAAAAAACGTAAGAAAATTTTAATTTCGCGGGCTACCTTAGCGCATCCCCCTTAATAATCCACCATTATTATTACACATTAATATTCGGCTAAACACAAACTTTAGAAAATAAAACAAAACTGCTAAACATGTCACTTCACTTTCCCGCCAAGAACCTCATTTTATTTTTATCTTTGTCAAATACAGAATAAACGCCATTTTACTGTCAATTTCAATCAACCTTTATTTAAACATTAACATAACCATATTTTCATTTTATTTCTTCAATTTCCAGTATTTTCGTGCTATTTTCCAAGCTATCTCCTCATGTATGTACGTAGTTATTTATTTTATTTAAATTTTCACATTAATTATATGTACCCAAAGTAAATAACTTTAATTAAACTTAGTAAGTATTACTATCAAAACAAATAATATAAATAAATACACGAAAACCCAATACGTAACTTAATATCATTTACAGTCTCCACTATAAATTTGTACAGGTATAAATAAGCTGAGACATTAAGTGGCTCCAGTGCATTGCGGGACCTCGTCAGGTTTATTATAAATTTTAAGTGGTCATAGCACTACGTCATAGCACATAACACTTTTAATCAGAGAGGGTCATAGTGAATCAGGGCCCTGGAATTAATTCTTCTACACCACAGACAAAAGATAATTTTTACTAGTTGTCACTAGTTTTTTTTATCAACTAAAGATGAGCTGAGCTAGTTTGTACAGACTAAAAATGTTAAATATACCATAAGCAAGACATTCAATCCCAGTAGAGCCTGGTCCTCCTTCTCTACCAAACACAATAAAATAAGCAATTATTATTTGCTCATATTGTGGAGTTTTACACAGTGTTCGGAGCATAACTGCGTATTAGTCTAAGAGCCCGTGAACCCCAGACCTTCGTTATTTTATAAAAGCTGAAAGTCTGTCAGCGCATGCTCCCAACACAGGTTATCACAGGTAAGAACGAAGTTTGGGTTACCGTGGCTTTGGCAAGTAAACGGTACTAAAGGTGTGCTAAATACCAATCTAAATTCATCAAATAATAAAGTGTGATTTTTTGGTGTTACCTTAAGAATATTATTAAAAATCGTTAATTGCCAGACACTTAACATCGTGGCAACCTGTGTTCATGAAATTATAATTCAACTTACGTTATAGTATCAAAGCAGATTTTTATATACAGGGTCAAATTAAATTAGCTACGAAATTCCGCAGACGTGATGGGTTCACCCATGTATCTAAACATGATCAAACAAAAAATTAATTAATTTGATGAGTTTTTTTGGGTTCTTCAACCGCAGTTGGTGTAGTCACTTGAAAAATCTGTTTTTTTTTGTGTTAACTTCACAACGTGATGGGCACTGATATTTAAACATGATAAAACAAAAGAAAACAGATTTTCTTAACTCATACTTCAAGTTACAACACCAAAATCACCGTTGATCCAAAAAAATAATCTTTTTTATTTTGTCGTATTTAGTTATTCATATAAATCACGTATGCGTAGTTTCGCTAGCTAATTTAATTTGACCCTATATAATACTTGGGTAAAACATCGTACGCAAAATATACGATCTTTTCAAATTCTATAACTGTGTCAACAAAGTTTAAAAAAATATTATAAAATTGAAGTCATCTAATCAGTCAGAATATTTTTTTGAAGCCCGCTTCTGCTGACCCTAATGACTAATAGTAACTAATACTCAAATATATTTCCATAGATGAAGCTGTGCAATGTAACAACCTATGAGGCAATACAAAAGTCTACATTAAAGTATTGTAACGTTATTAATTAAAACCCGTTAACATATGATAATCGTAGAATTGAAACTTATATACCTACTAGATTTAGTCATACGACCAAAAACCTTTCAAAAACGCTGTTATTAGTGTTGTGTGTCAATTAAAAACATCAGGTATAATCTAAGTAGAGTTGATTTATTCAAGGTTTAAGAATCATTCCTTGTTTTCATCTAGACATAGGTATTTACTCCCGTACACATCGCGACTGCAAAAGTATTATTACGAAATGGCTCAAATCTAAAACGTACGAAGAAGTTGAATGTTTAATACAAACAGTAAACAACGGTTAGTGGAAGATGTTGACCCACAACATCTTCTGATCCCAAGACTTGTCGTAGGGCTAACTCCAAACTGATACTTCAATCGAGTAATACTTCAAACCCCCTGTTACGCCAATTCTCTCCCCCTACTCACACCATAGCCCTTACACACACACACGCACACATGCACACCCCCCCCCACACACACACACACACACGAGTGCGCGCGCTCTCTTAAATTACTCTCTTTTCGTTTTGCTTTTTGTTTTGTTTAGTTTAGACTCCTTTGAAATTGAGTGTTTTTCTTCTGCTATTTTTAATTAACACATAACATCATGCCTGTAATCCCCGAAGGGTTAGGCAGAGGTGTACCTAATAGTACACCCCATGTAATAGGGGGCGAGCCTATTGCCATCAACCGGGCACAAATCCAGACTCCGGGCTGCTTCTGAGAAAATCCCAATATCACTTTGCCCGACCTGGGAATCGAACCCGGACCTCATGCTCAGCAGTCGTGCTTGGGACCACTAGACCAACGAGGCAGTCTTTTAAATAAGTTCTATTCAATTACCTAAATACAATTAATACTCTAACCATTGGAAGGGCGGAATGTCCTAACACAAGCATCTGTTTTGCTTAAAAGGACATTCCTAAAAGTAAAAATGTAAGAAATTGTAAGTTGTTGAAATAAACATTTTATTATTTATTTATTATCTAATTTCTAAAATAATCAATAATTTAACTACTTATATCTAAATGTTAATTGTTGTACCCTAAATGTTAAATATTGATTCAAACTTATAATAACATAATATATACAGGGTGGCCCAAAAGTCGTCGATCAAACACAACTAGTGGTTAGATGGGGTCATCAGCTGCAAAAAGTTGTTCTACGGGAGGTCCTTAAGGTCAACCCCTGCAGAGTTATAATTTATTTTGTGTTTTTATGAGAAACTTGACTATTTTTTAACTAATTCTTATTAAAATGCGAAAAAATCTACATCCTGTATCTTTTTTATAATTTTCACTAGATTGGTACTGATGAGTCCTTGCGTTAGACATGCTATTTATGGTTGTTTATTGGGTGTGTTGAAGATAATATTAAGTTGTACGATTTTTTTTTCTCAAATCATAACTTTTTATTTACTTCGGACCCCACTGTGAAAACAAAATACTCTACCGAAAAGTGACCCTGTATTACAAGTTTTGGCGCATTTAATAGGGATTCTGAAGGTATTACACATGGCCATGAGTGGCTCTAATGTCTTTCTAGGACGAAAAAACAAAACAACGATTGAGAAATACATTTTACAATAAATGCTCAAAATTCCTGCCTCTGACCATAATACATAATCTGCACCGTCTAATAAAATTCCTACGTAACCTACGGAATGCACCTCTGTTGTTAGTAACTTGTACCCTAGCAAATTCGAGCTTTTGTCGTAGTTCTTGTTCGCTATTGTTCTCTCCTTGGTAAACTATTTCTTTAAAATAGCCTTTTTAATAGTAGTTTAAAGAAAAAAATCTAATGGATTTAAATCGGGCGACTGGGGTAGCCACGCAATATGTCCGCCTCGACCAATCCACCGGTTGGGGAAGCGCTCGTTCAAATGATCTCTAACTGCTCGAGCGTAGTGAGGCGGGGCGCCATCATGTTGCAGCCACATTTCTGCTATTCTTTCTTCTGGAACTTCAGCTTCGTTAAGAATATGGTTTAAATTATTTTGCAAAAAATTTAAATACTATGAAACATAGCGTACTGTTTTTTCTTGAAATCTTGGCAACATACGATCTTTTCTAATCTATGGTACGATCCTCTAAAAAATAAAGTTGGCAACACTGGTCCAGTTGTCTGTCAGTCCTGACTATTGCAACCGTAGAGAGTCTGTCTACGATTGCAACTAAAACAATTTTATTAGCCACAGACCAATTAGCTTAGCTGGGACTTCTTGGCGGGAAAGTGAAGCGTCATGTTAGCAGTTTTGTTTTATTTTCTAAAATTTGTGTTTAGCCGAATATTAATGTGTAATAGTGGTGGATTATTAACCATTAATTGTTCGTGAACCTGCATTAATGTAGGCAAATGAAACAAAACAGTGCAACATCACTTTAAGTTCTCTCAAGAAGTCCACGCGAGGTTTCAGTAAAGTGCCGCGTCTTTACTTAAACTCAAGGGGAGCGGGGCGGGATATCATCAATCATCTTTATCATGCATTGAGTGGAGTTCATTTCATAATTATTTAAATAACTTTGTACTTGTTACCTAATTTTACATGACACTGGCTAAATGCACAAACCGTGCGAAGCCAAAAAGAAAAAAAAAAAAAAAAAAAAAAAAATTAGCTTAGCTGTGTCACTGTGTGTGTGTCAGTCTGTCACTATCTATCAATTGTCATTGTCAGTTGTCAATATTCCGGCTAGTGATGATTTGTGAAAATAATTAACAAATTCAAAAAACAATTTGAAAAATAAACGTATTGCATTTATTTTGAAGCATTCGTAAATTTACGAATTAATTAAAACATTCCTGTATCAGTGTCAGTCATTAAAATGCTTACCTCAATTAGTAAGTACATAATACATTCTTTCATTTTTACGTCCCAATTTTTCATGGAAAATACCATGAAATTGTGCCATATGTGTATAATTTTACTTTCAGTATATATCACCGATTAATGTTGGTCACAACTGTATCAATAACTTATTATAAAATGCACGATATGCGATAAGTAAACATGACCCATATAAATTGTAGTTATGTAAAAATTTCCTATAATTATTATTATATTATAAGGAAAGTTTTGACGTATTTTGTTTTGGTAACTGTGTGGGGTACATTTATAATAGATAATATAACTGCATTTGTTAAGTTTGTTTTGTTTGTTTACGTAAATTTTAAGTTACGAAACGAACATATCAGAAAGTGACAGCATTACTTATGAAATTGAATTCCCCAATAGTACATTTCTGAGACACATAAAACACCAACATCAATGTGTTTTCAATTTCATATAGAGTCTCAGAAAGTACATTTCTGAGACACATAAAACACCAACTCTTATTTGAAATGGTTTTGTTTGAAAACTTAAAAAACCATACAACAAAAAACAACTTCTGACAAAGTGCCTCCTAGTCAGTAAGTGGGTTGTGGAGGTCAGATATGCAGTTGCACCATATAAAATACTGGTGTTCAGCTGCATCCGGTTAGACTAGAAGCTCCAAGCTGTGGCCAAAAACTTTTTTCCAAAAAAAACCACAAAAATGTGAGAAATAACTTTAATTACAGAAGTTGGTGGCTAAAAACGAAAATATGGAACCAAAGACACCAATAAATATGTATTGTCTCCGACTGCATGAGATATGAAACTTCAATCTTTTTTAAAGTTCACGTTTTCTGGATTTTTATTTTGAAATTAGTTGTTAATGTATTTTTAGTACGAGGGTGGCACTGAAAATTTCGGGAATCAAGGAAGTGACACAACATTACTATTTAAAAATGTATTTATTGCTTTTCGAAGTATTCTCCGCGAAATTTGACACATTTTTCCATACGATGGAACCAATCATTGAAGCAACCATTTCATTCGGAAGTTGGGGTCTCCAAAATGGCCGTTTGGTAGGCGTCCACAGCTTCTTCAGGTGATGAAAATCTCTGTCCACGCAATTTATTCTTTATTTTAGGGAAAGTATAGAAATCATTAGGGCTTAGGTTGGGGCTGTACGGTGGATGGTCTAATAATTCCATGTTTTCTTGCTCTAAAAACGCTTTTGTTCTGTGCGCGGTGTGAGAACGCGCATTGTCGTGATGGAGGATGATGCGGCGGTTGCAGTTCTCGTTACGGAGTTCAGAAACGACCTGTGGCAAACAAATGCTAGCATACCATTCTGCATTAACCGTTCTTTGTCCCTCAAGAGGAATAGTCGTAACATGGCCGGTTTTGGAGGCAAACGTGACCACCATTTTTTTTGCAACACTCCGTGAACGAACAATTTTTGTTGGCTATAACTCATTTTCGAACACCTAAACTCGTGACTGGTTTTTTGTTTCGGGTTCGTACGCGTATATCCAGGATTCGTCACCTGATACAATGTTGTATACAGCATTTGAGGATCCTGCGTGGAATCTTTCGAGAGTTCTGACGCACCAAGTAACGCGAGCCGCTTTTTGCTCTTCACAGAGCGAATGCGGTATCCATCGGGAAAACAACTTTTTTACACCAAATACAAATAATTTAATTTAATAATTTTTCAAATACAAATAATCTTTCATGCAAGATTATTTGTATTTGACTCATGCCAACGTCTAAAGTTGCCTGAATTTCGCGGTATGTCACATGTCGATCTTCCTCAATCAGCTTACGCACAGCATCAACGTTTTCTTGGGTGACTGCATTTTTTGGACGACCTTGACGGGGATCATCACTGAGCTTGACACGTCCACGTTGAAATTCAGCAAACCAGCGATAAATTGTGGTTTTGGATGGGGCTTCATCACCAAATGCAGAAATCATCCGGTCAACACACTGTTTTTGTGTTAAACCAGTTCGAAAGTCATAATAAATCATCGCTCTTGAATTTTCTCGAGTCAATTCCATTTTCTCAATGACTAAACAAGTTTGACAAAACCTTGTGACAAGACCGAGAATATTTTTTTAAATAAATAAATGGTATTCGATTTTTAAAACCAAGGAGTTTTCAATTAAAAAGATTTTAATATGACAAGAACAGTGGAAATATTCCATTCCCGATACTTTTAGTGCAGCCCTCGTAGTATGGCGTGTGCTAGCTGACACATGGTAAATAATTTAATTTAATGAAGTATTTTCTCTCTCTATTTTGGAATCCGAATGTGGAATTCCGAATAGTCCCATATGCAGGTAATTTTTATATTCACTAAATAAATAATAGACAGTAATATAAACTCAAGAAAAGTATTAAAAGTTAAATTGAGCTACTGCTCAAAAAAATTATAAAACCAACAATTTTCTACTACAGTTCAAACGTCCGTTTCTGTAGCGGACATGAAGTGACATCATTATTCACGAAACTACTATTTTACATCTGTTTTTTTATCCCCAAATCATGTAAATTAAATTATTGTTTATGCTTTCAATCAGAAGCACTTACTTATTTACCTTAGTGAGATATCAAGCAGTTACACGTCAAGTTACACACACACTATTTTGCGTCACTCCCGGCATTTTCGAAGAGGACGCGTTTTGAGTTTGCATACCGTTCCTCCGAAAAAACGCAACATAAAATAATTCATTGTGATTAAGTAGGTAATGCATTAAAAAATGTTCAAAAAATCTACTCCTACACAATGTATATTAAAACCATGGACTGATCACTCCATGTACTTACGCACGCTAACTACCTACCGGCACCGGGTCGCCCGCGACCCATTTCTCAGTAGGTTGCCGACAGCATAGTCTATGGCCGACAGCCGCGAGGCACGTACGTACGCATATAAGTATTTACGCGGCGGCGCGCAGCTACAAAGGAAAACTCACTTTACGCTTGTTAGGTTAGGTACATTTTCGTTCGCAGCGTCTAGCGGCTCGAAGGTGTAGGCTTTTATAGCAGTAGGTATTGAAAATGTTGTATGGAGTGAGTTATCTGATAATCCAGCCATGGATAAGTTTTGAATTACGTGCATATTCCCTATTCTTGAATTCTGGGCCGAGTCCATTTAGATTACCGCGAAACAGAAGACACGCAAGAATTACATGTATACCATTGTATAGAATCAAGTTATTCTAACTTATCAGACTGATGTGTTGCTGGGGAGTTTGTCATGCCACTTTTTCTCCCCAGCTAAAGCCACTAGGAAATGGTGAAGGGCACGCGTTTTAGAGGACTGTCTTATGTAATATTGACGTTCAAATAGTGCTAATTCTTACCCTAATTTGCATAAATGATTTTTGATTATTTTACAATCCTATGGTTACAGGCCGCACAGCTTTCACTCGGACGTCCAGGACAGCATGTTACTCAGTTCGAAGAAATATCCAAGAAAAGCAGAAACCTAAAACTGCTATTGTGATGCTCAACATGGGTGGACCTACAGACATTGATCAGGTAAACTTAGGATTTATTATGTAAACTAGATGCTGCCCGGGGCTTCTTCTGCGTGGGTTTTTCTAAAATAAAAGTATATTTAGCATATAATCTGTTATTTAAATTGCACATCCCTCATACAACCCAACTGTCCCTCAATTTGCTAAACTATTACATTATCCTTTTTCTAGGTAGGTGATTACCTGTACCGTATCATGACAGATCGCGACATGATCCAGCTGCCTGTACAGAATAAGTTGGGACCCTGGATAGCTTCTAGAAGAACAGAGGAAGTACAGAAGAAGTACATGGAGATTGGAGGCGGCTCTCCTATACTTAAGTGGACTAACAGTCAAGGTAAGAACAAAGTAGTTTGTATCTTTGAAGTAAAACTTCTTTAGGCACGCTTGACTTGGGGAGTAAGCTGGTGAATGCGCGACGAGAGCGTTATGGAAGCGAGTGAACGAAAGTTGAGAGGGAGATATAAGTTAGTGAAGATAGAAAGGGAGAGAGTTAGGTTTCGTATATTACTGTAGGGGACAAGAGAGAGAGGTGCGAGCACATATTTTCTTTCTCTCTTTCTCTCATAGCCAGTTGCGTTTCGTATATCTAAGACACAGTGCAGGCCTATTGTTGTAAGTGTATTTAGTATTACTATTTGTAAGTTTTTGGAGACGGAACCCTTTTCGAAAACGAAATATTTGACTGAGCCCTAAAGTAATCAAAAATGGTTTTGTGTGTATTCTTCATTAATAATCATATTACTTGACATTAAAATTTACATGTTTTTTTACTTTTGTTGAAATATTTAGATTGATATTATGTTACTCAGGTACCAGAGTAAAATAAAATATAGTAGGTAGACACTCCTTTAGTATTATTTTTTTATTCTGACCAGTATTTTTGCGGAACCCCCACAGAGGCTTTGCGGAACCCTAGGGTTCCGCGGAACACACTTTGAGTATGGCTGGTCTAGAGCACTCTCGTTTTATTTTAAATTTTAGTTCGTATTTATAATCTCACTGTATGCTGCACTGGTCGACGTCATCACGTCAACGCCGGCCGTCGCTGGTGACCAGCGCTGGGGTTCTCTCGCATAGGGTCGCAGCATTATGCTGAGCGATGGCCGTTTTGCGTGGATGTGACGCATATTTGCCCTAAATTGTTCTTTTGTTGTATTTGTGTTATTTCTTATATCTTAGCCTTATTACACGACTATGTTTGTATATATGAATGCTTGTATATTATACATTTATCTATGTGAGTTTCATTATGACACCATAACTTTTAAATGCCTGAACAGATTTAGATGTATGGGATATCGTTAGACTCCTTACATCATCCCGAGTGACATAAGCATTAAATATTTTTGAAAAAATCAATATGGCGGCAGCATGGCTCCATTTTCAAATGTGAAAAAAAAAAACTTCAATTATAACATTATCAAATCAAATGCCTTGATGAGCACATGCCAAAACAAATAAAAAATATTGGCAAATTAAAATTTATTGGCATACATTTTATATAGGTACGTTGTACATTCAAAACAAATATTTCATCCCCACGCCAAGCACGATTCGCCTCGCCGTGAGTGTATAAAACCACCATTAGTGCTTAAAATAAAAATACCACCAATTAGCATTACATGTTTTAAAATAATAATTGTCACTTAAATGTATAAAATAAACTTAAATAATTTTAAAAAATCATAACACGACTGCCCTGCCAAAAAACGAACTAAAATGTAAATAAAAACAATTTGTACTAGTTATTCTGTATATGCCAAGCGAAATGATCACTTATTTACTCTATGACTAAACAGATAATTAAAATTTTGATTGCAGTTGGACCTCTTTGATTAAAAAGTGTTCCACAGGACGGTCCCAGAACAAATAGACATTATGACTCCCGATACTCCTGTAAATATTACTCTCGTTCAGGGGCAGTCGGGTAAAAAGCCGATCATCATTATTAGAAGATCAAAAAAAGTTAATAAAAAAATCAAAAAATCTACTGCGTAAAAAGTGAACTTAAAAGATGATAGAAACAAGATTTATATAAACTAACTAGAAACAATCTCATGCAGTCGGAGGCAATAGGTCGTTATTGTTAAAAAGATGCCTCCGACTGCATGAGATTGTTTATAGTTAGTTTATATAAATCTTGTTTCTATCTTTTTTTAAGTTCACTTTTTACGCAGTCGGGTTTTTGTTTTTTTTATTAACTTTTTTTTTTTACACTTTTTCGTTAGGATTATAAGATGGTAAATTAGGTAATTTACTCACTTATAATCAGGTGATAACGGCCTCTTACTCACTCACTCCAAAAGTTCGGCATAGTGTTTTTTATCATTTCTCATTTAAATTACATTTATTAAACATATAACTTGTGTACCTATCTTTTTGTAATCACCTTTTAAAACCCTTCATTTTGATACCCCACTCGATAGGCTTCGGAGTTTTTTTTTTTTTCGAAAACACGTTTTGGCGCTACAAATCCGCCATTTGGATTTTTAATATACTCGCGTAAAAAGACGAATCTAACGACATATCATTTATCAAAATCAGTTCAGCCGTTTAGTAGTTACAAGGGAACATAGGGACGGACATACATACGTACATACAGGTCAAACACATAACCCTCCTTTTTTGGCTTCGCCGCAGTTAGGTAAAAATTAAAGGATCAATTAAAACATTATTCTTTATTTTATTTTTTGTAATTTCCAGGTCAATTACTGGTAGAAGCATTGGACAAGTTACACCCTTCAACGGCGCCACATAAGCACTATGTAAGCTTCAGATATGTGCCCCCCTTCACGGACGATGCTTTTACTGAGCTTGAGGAGTAAGTATTGTTAATTAAAACCATTATATACATTAAGAGTTTTAAGTACATACATAATACCCCATACATAGCCCTCGCTGCTACGCGCTCGTACGCGAGCAAAATTATAACGATTACAAAAAATGTAATGAATATAATATAAATACACGTAGTAAAAATGAAATTGTGATACCCAAATTTAGATTAACTAAAACAAGCAAGTAATTTCTTATAAACAGTATCCGCTTCTATAACAAGTTGCCAAAGTCGGTTATAGAACTTAGCGATGGAAAGTTCAAAACCCACATCAAACGTGTCCTAATCAAAAAAGCATACTATAAGATTAAGGACTACGTTGAAGACAAGGAAGTTTGGCTATAATTCCTTCTGCACGTGTGGCCTCCCTGTTACCTCATAAACGGCATAACTATGTAAATGTCTATTAACTGCTCCTAAATTACGATTTTTATTCCCTTTTTTTTACATACTTTTGACATAACCTACAACATACACACATACATAAACTCACGCCTTCTTCCCGTGGGGGTAGGCAGAAACTATAGAACGCCACCTGCTACGCTCCTTACATACTCCTTTTGCTTCGCCTACGTTCATACATCTGGGCCTCAAGTCTGCTATTACAATAGTGTCAGAATGGTCGATCATTGATTTCATAATTGTTGATTTTGACAAGTTTGGTAATCTACTATTATAATGGCGTCATTATGACTTTCCAATGGTCGGCCACTGACACTACATTGAAAGAAATTGCAAAGAAAATGATCGACCATTATGAATTTACCAGATTACGAACTTTTAGCACAATGACAATGGGATCGTGTTGGAATGACTGAATTTATAAAAATAGCAGACTTGGGCCCCTGGTCATACGCCCGGCCGGTTGCGAGTACTACGCACCTGACCTTTCTGAAGAACATCACCAATTTGGTCACTATATGTCCTCCTAGGGCGTCCCCTCCCGGCGACGCCCTAACCCACAATTGCCTAACCTACAATTTTAATTTAAAATATTTATTAGTGACTTGTGGACAGAACATTTATTCAGTTTTGTTACAGTTGTCATGACAATGTTGTTATTTGTTGTAAATATGTAGGTTTTTATTTTTATTATTTTAGTAATATTTTATATAGATTCTTTTTTAATTTATGAATGTGAGAACGTTGTAGGCATTAGCTGTAGCTTTGTAAAATATCTTCTATTTTGTTAAGTACCTGGTACTTGTTGACGGGCCTACACGGTCCTCCCATACCTATTAACACTGTAACTTGGAAACATTGTTAAAGCCCACTTTTTTTTAAAAGAGTAACCGTGGAGTTTCTTGCCGGCTCTTCTCCATAGGAAACGACAAATTGGAACCGTGCACCTAGCTTCTGACGTTTCAAAAGTGCCCATGTAGGTTTATGTGAAATAATTTTTTTTGATTTTGGTTTAAAAAATTACGTGTAGTGCTTTCCGTTGGGAACTGTGTCTGTTTGTCGTCACGATTCACATCGTCATAAATAACGGATTAATCTAAATCTTCTTCTATAAGTTTTATTTCATCCTTCGGACGATCCCTATTGATTTTCGTTATCAAACTCCTAACCGTTCAAAAGATATTAACAAAAATCGATGAATTTTATTAGATTCTTTCCCGAAAAAAATATTGTCAATGTGTATCTGTCTGTGAGGCGTGCACTTGTGGATTTCCCATTTTTTTTTTAATGCGTGTATTTTTTTTCCATTAAATCAATAATAGACAGTTATATAAACCTAAGAAAAGTATTAAAAGTTAAATTGAGCTACTGATTGATGCTCAAAAAAATTATGAAACTCCAACAATTTTCTACTACAGTTCAAGTTTCTGTCGCGGTCATGATGTGACGTCATTGTTCACGAAACTGTTTATATCTGTTTTTTAGCCCCAAATCTTATATAGTAAATTATTGTTTATGCTTTATTCAAGTAGAAATCACACTTACATATTTACCTTAGTGAGATTTCAAGCATTTAGCAAAGAATATATTTTATTCACATGTTTTGTTTCGTCACTTCCGGCATTTTCGAAGAGGACGCGTTTTGAGTTTGCGTTCCGTTCCACCAAAAAAACGCAACTTATATTAATTAATTGTAAAATAAGTAATGCATTAAAAATGTAAAAAATATTGGAATTTGTCTCTTGACTCCTACACAATGTATATTAAAATAATGGATACGTTTTGAATTACGTGCATATTCCCTATTCTGTCTGAAAAAGACTCTCAAAGGAATGAGTTACAGATACAACGCTCTTTAAACCCCAAGCCCGAACTTGTTCTAAAACTATTTTTTTTTCAATATTTTAACCAAAGAGATTTATGATAGATACTATAGAGAAGTCATCAGAAGTAATGTCCTAGAAGAATTGTGATCCCATGTCTCAGTGTCGCCATCTAGCGTAATATAGCAAAATTTTATAATAGCTAAGTTTGACACTTTACACTTTTACAAATTTTCAATCATATTGCACAATTAGACAACGAAATTAATTTTAGCAAATAATTTTCTTTTGGTAGACATGAATGCGAATTGCGACTTGACATGCAGGCGTACCACACTAAGACTCCATCCCCATTATTACAAAACAAGGTTTATCTTCAGAATTTCGAACTTTATTCCGACTATGGTAAAGTTCCTAAACACAAAACTGACAACTTAGTACCGAACTAAGTTTTCAGTTTTGTATAAAGAACGGTATTTCAATCACAGTTACGTTCTTATTACAAAAACTGGCTGCATGGTTTAAGCCATGTCAAAATATAAATCTTGTTTTGTAATAAGGCGGCATAGGTTTAGGTAGTTAAATAAAGGTAATCAAACCATAAAAAGGGTTTTTATAGATGACACTTTCTTGTTTAAAAATACGTTGTAACGTATAACCAATTTTTTTTTTAAATTATTATTAGTAAAGTTTCTTCTTTTATTACTGTATGTTAAACTTTATCATTCATTCTTATACTACTCTTCGCAGGTGTAATTGCTTGAGCACAATTATTTAGTTAGATTTATATTTTACTATATTATTTTGTAATCTGTCTATTGTAAAGAGCCCAAAAAGACATGTTCTCTAAACGTCAACGAAATAAAACGTTGCTAAATTGAAGAGTACAACTGTGAAGCAGCACGACAACTCAAGTGCCAGGTATTACGTTTAGTCGGTTACTTGACAGCTCTCTCGTCACGTGGTTTTTTTGTTTACCTTTATTTAACTACCTAAACCAACGGAATATAGACTGAGCGACTTTTGCCCACTAGGACAAATGTATCGGATTACGATTTTGTTCGCTATGTCCCGTCTGTTGTGAAGTAAATAGTTTAATGTGTTTTATATAAAAAAATGTAAATGTTTCTATACCAATTTGTAGGCGAAAACTGCGAGACAAAGAAAGGTATAAAAACTCAAATAGGAAGCCGACGAGTGTGAGCGAGAAGGCGCATTTAAACGCATTGTATTGGCGCGTAGGTTTGGCAACAAAGCGCGGAATTTAAATTGTAAATTGTGTTCTTATGTTTACCTATGAATCAAACTCAGGGGTCAATGTCTCACGGCGTCCTCACCTTCCGCCTGACGCAGGTCCTCACCGGACACGGATGTTTCGGGAGGTTCCTGTTTAGGATTAAGCGGGGGGAAACGCCCGGGTGTCACCACTGTGTGGATCGCCCGGAGGACACGGTGGAGCATACGGTGGAGGTCTGCCCAGTTTGGGCGGAGCACCGCCGTGTCCTCACGGAGGCGATCGGCGGCGGCGATCTCTCGCGTCCGGTCCTGGTTCAGGCCATGGTTCGGAGCGAGAATAGAATAGAATACTCTTTATTATGTACACCATAAAAGTTACAGATATAAATGTTGAAATTTGAGAGTGCATGGGAGGCCGTCACCTCCTTCTGCGAAGCAGTAATGCTCGCGAAGGAGGAGGCGGAACGCGTGAGGGAGAGGCAGGGTTCGCGCCCTCACGCCCCTAGTCGCCGCAGGAGACGCCCTGGGCGTCGGGAGTCGCAAGCCGATTTCCGGCCACCGTAAGCGCGGGCTTGCGGACGGTGAGCGATGGGTAGCTCGCCGTCCGATAAGGAACAGGCCCGGGTCGACGACGCGTCGTGTTCCACGCGCGCCTCAAAGAGACGTCAGCACGAATTTACGGGGTCCATTAGGACCAATGCCTGCCAGGGTTGCGAGTTTGTCCGAAAGGGATATCGTGGCCCTGGCACACAGGCAACTGAAGGAACACGGGTGGGTTTTAGTCAGTAAAAGTCTGACACGCCCTCCCACTCCGCCCAGAGCGGGAGAAATTATTTGATAATTTCCACAAAAAAAAAAAACCTAAGAATGATTGAGTTCAATGATTGGGTAGATCTGGCGACGTAGGCCAATGCGCGTGGAAGATTAAGCGGGGAGTTCATTGACTGGATTTTTTATATTATAATTATTTTATTTAACAGTTTATGTACACACATATAAACAGACAAGAAGAAAGGAACAGAACAATACGTACAAAGGTGATGCTTATTTCTAAAGTAATCTCTTCCAGCATTCCTGCGATAGGAAAGTAGACAAAGAGATGTAGACAACGTGTTTAAGAGTAGAAGAGAAAACAAAATAGGTACATACAATAAAAAAAAAAACTATTTACTAATTTAAATACTTCTAAAATAAATATCACTAAAATATATACAATATTAGTTTTAGTATATGCGAAACCCGAAACACGTGTCTAGTATTTTTATGTAAAGAATCTATGTACAAAATTTCAAAACTGTATCATGAAAAATGACAAAGTTATAAGGTTGTTATGTTACCGGGTTGTCCGCACAAAAACATGCTAACGGCGCCCCCGCGCCTCCAGGGTCGTCTTGCGCTCATTGATAATAATTTGGCAGTAGGTATAGATATTCTATTTCACGAAGTCCGTTCGGCTTTGATTGTAGTAGTGACGTATCCCGACAAGCGCGCTTGTGTGTGTAAAAGTAGGTAACGTTAGCAAAAAAATCTGATATATATTCAAGTCGAGATTTAATAATCTAAATAAAATTTTGGTTTTAAAAGTATATACATTTTGTAAATAAATTAGATTAGGTTGCAATAAATACAAAAATATTAAGAATATGTAGGCATTTAATTAAGCATTGGTGTTACAGAATGGAAACGAAACAAGTAGGTCTATTCAGTATTTTCAATCACTATCAGATAAATTTTCCATTAATGATTTTGTAAATTCATATTCTTCTCGCAGAAAATGATAAACACTAGCTATCATGTTTCGACCCTAAAACAAAATGTAATCAAAATAATTAAGTAATATAAACATTTTATAACACAAAAAATCATTCATTTTATAAATACTTCTATTGCTATATTAAGTATCTTTGTATAACATTTTAATTGAAAACGTATAAATAAATATTACCTCACTATGGACAACTCTTCTTCGTTTTGTTGCCATGCTGACCTTACTCCGTGAAACAATTTGGCGCGAACTAAAAACCACTACTGATCCGGACCGTGTCCCGATCGACACTGAGCGCTCTCGAGGTTACGCACACAAAAACAACGTGCATGTGCACGCTTGACAACATTCATAGCCAAACGGACTTCGTGACATAGAACATCTGTACCTAACCGTACGGCGATTGTATTGTAAGTAATTAAATGGTGATAACATTATCCATCACACTTAAATATTTTTGGGAGAAATATAACATGGTGTAAAAATTATTGAAATCGATTCAGTTCCTTATTCTGAACAAACTATATTCAGTTTTCGCAAATACTAAAAAAAATGTTGTATAAGTATATGATAATAAATACATAGTATGTAACTATGATAGGCTTCAAATCAAATCAAATATTGTATTTGCTTAATAAATGTTAAAAAACTGTTACAGGTACAAAAGGTACATTGTATTATAACCTAATGAGGTGTGAACATTAATATATTATTTTTATTTATTTTTATTTTTATTCAAAAGGAACAACAAACAGCTACAATATAAAACATAGAAACAAGAAATACACAAAACTTATAGACAATATTGCAGCCCACAACGCTGTTCACAGATTAACAATAGGATACAATGTAGTGAAAATAATCGCTAGGGTTACAAATAGAAGATTTAATATTATTCTAACTTATATAACAACTATCGTGTTTGAGATATAGATGTATTTGTATATAATAAACATGAAACGGTACAAAAAAGAAAAATATATAAAAAATATTCAAGAAAGCTCCTTAAGTATAAGACTTGAATCTATGAGGAGCACATGCAAAAATGTCTATAGGTTCAAAAGTCTTATTGTAGGAATCAACCATTTTGCGAACAGGCGAACGCAAGCCAGAGTTGGACTTGCAAGTGCCCACTGAAAATAATCTGCCAGCGCGAACCTTTCGCTTGTGGACTGTCCTAGGAACCGCATAACATATCATGTTGGACAGTTCCATGCAATCAAATTTATTTCTGACAATATTATATAGATTCATGGCTTCTAAGTAGGTACTTACGTCTATTTTCAAGTGTTGCGAGCTTATACTTTGCAAGTAAATCTTGGTATGGCAAATAAAGAAAAAAAAAAAATATATATATATTAGGTACTAATCGCAACATTGAATATACAGAATACATTTTAAATTGAATTACGTTTGTTGTTGTGAATTTACTAGCTGCGCCCCGCGGTTTCACCCGCGTAACATCGAGATAAAAAGTAGCCTATATGTTAATCCAGGGTGTCAGCTACCTCCATACAAAATTTTATCACAAGTGGTCCAGCCGTTTGAGCGTGAAGAAGTAACAAACACACTCACAAACCACACTATTACCTACACACACACACACACACATTAGAGAACTAATTTTATTTTGAATGTTTTAATAATTAACAATTAAACGTAATTAATAATGTTGTAGTTAAATAGTTTATATAGGTACCTACTTTTACCTTAGGTTCTATTATAACATTTTTTTTTTTTGTTGCTTTAGTATTTTAAATGTTGGAACGCCGAAGTCTCCCATCTCGGAGGTGGGCGCTAATGGCTGCAACACAGATTTTAAAACTAATGTAGCTGTTAACGAACACTAAAAATTGTATTTCTGTTTCAATAAATATTGGTATTTGTGCACTCACCTTTATAATACTAGTGTGATTTGTGCTTTTGTGGCTTTTTGCTTCTATGAAGGTACCGCCGCTGGCCAGGGGGCGAGCTTGCTGCCATCAACTGGGCACAAATCTAGAATCAATAAATGGAATTAATTCCTTTCTCTCTTTTTTACAGGGATGGTGTGGAAAGGGCTATAATATTCTCACAGTATCCACAATACAGCTGTGCTACCACAGGCTCCAGTTTGAACGCCATTGCTGACTTTTACAAAACAAGGTAAATATAATATAATATTTTTCTTTTATTATTTTAATAATATTTTTATTTTATTTTTTGTGAATGTGAGAACGTTGTAGGCTTAATAGACTGTAGATGTGTAATCCATTTTCTATTTTGTTAAGTACTTGGTACTTTTTGACGGGCCTACATTGGCCATACATATTAACACTAATTTGAAAACATTGTAAAAGCCAATTATTTTTTAAAACAGTAACCGTGGAGTTTCTTGCCGGCTCGTCTCCATAGGAAACGACCCAAATCAAGCTTTTTTTGTTATATCATGTTTTGATATCAGTATCAGTCAGCGGAGTATCGCTAGCTAAATTTATTTGACCCTATATAAGTCAATCAGGCTGTATTTCGGCAATAATGTGTCGAATGTTGCCATCCAAGTCAAGGTTCAATCGTTTCTGGTTTATCAGCATAGACAAGCAACTTAATAAATCGCCAGAGAAAAAAAAAACGAGCGTTCCTTACAGTACACACACATGATGTGTAACATCTGACATCTCACCTTGGTAATATTAATTCCATGCTATCATAAAGTACTTACTAATTCCATGCTATTAAAAAGTACTTATTCCATGCTCAAGCTGTCACTTCCTGTTACACACTTCCGTCCCTCTTCACGAAATCAGTCCCACAGAAAGCAAGAAGGAAAGATGTTACACATCAATAATGTAATGGCGTCAAATTGCACGAACGAGGTGGCCAGATTACGTGAACGTCCGTCAGATGTTTCTTTCAATAAATTAAGCCATTAAAAAGGTTAAGCTTTCAGTACATTAGGCCTTCGTGTCAGCCGCGGCGGCCACATTCCCGAAATCATATTCAAACATCAATGCCATAAAAAAGTCTGTCAAATTTCATGGATTAAAAATAAACCGGCCAAGTGCGAGTCGGACTCGCGCACGAAGGGTTCCTTACCATTCTCTATAAAAACTAATTCACAATTCACTTTTGTTGTATGGGATAAAATATTTAAATATTTGTTTTATTTTAATTTAATTATTTATTTTTAAAGTGAATATATAACTAAATATTCTGTGAATATTTCAAGCGTCTACCTGTTGCCGTTATCAATATCGAGCAAAAACGAGCAAAAAATATTACGTTTGTTGTATGGGAGCCCCCTTAAATATTTATTTTATTCTGTTTTTTTGTATTTGTATAGCGGCAACAGAGATACGTCATCTGTGAAAATTTCAACTGTCTAACTATCACGGAGATACAGCCTGGTGACAGACGGCGAAGCCTTAGTAATAGGGTTCCCGTTTTCCCCTTTGGGTACGGGACCCAAAAAACGAGTGAGCCTTACAGTAGTTGCGTATGATGTGTAACATCTGACATCTCACTTTGGTGATAAGCAACTGAGCAGCGACAGAAATTAACCTCAGAATTTAAAGAAACTAAATACTGAATTTATTCGAATAATTAATTATTCATAACTAGAGGTCGCCACTGATCGAAATTCCAGCCCGTCTACTTACAATCTATACAGCGTGTTACGGAAAGAGTATATCCATACAAACAGGGTGAAGAGTGCATCTGGTTCAGAAGCTCTGTACAAAATTTCAGCTCAAAAAGAATAACTAAAAAAGTTTTTTATTTTTTTTATTTCTATAGTTTATTTAATTTAAATCATAACAAACGTGTCACCGCACTACGAGGGTCATTATCCATTATCTGTGTCTGTGCGCCTAGTACACACACACACCTGCCAAGTGCCACAGCTCTGCGACACGGCGCCGCACCCACACGCGGCGGCGCGGGCGGCGGGATCAAACGAATGGATTAAAACGTGTACCGATAAGCTGAATTTCAATTGGAAACGTTTGATTTTTAGGGTTCCGTACCGAAAGGGTAAAACGGGAACCCTATTACTAAGGCTCCGACGTCTGTCTGTCCGTCTGTCACCAGGCTGTATCTCATGAACCGTCATAGTTAGACAGTTGAAATTTTCACAGATGATGTATTTCTGTTGCCGCTATAACAACAAATACTAAAAAATAGAATAAAATAAATATTTAAGGGGGCTCCCATACAACAAACGTGATTTTTTTGCTCCTTTTTGCTCTATATTGATAACGGCAACAGGTAGACGCTTGAAATATTCACAGAATATTTAGTTATATATTCACTTAAAAATAAATAATTAAATTAAAATAAAACAAATATGATTCCTCCCATACAAAAAACATGATTTTTTTGCCGTTTTTATAGATAATGGTAAGGAACCCTTTGTGTGCGAGTCCGACTCGCACTTGGCCGGTTTTTGTTATTTTTTTATTACTTAAATGTTGTCAACTTTATAATTATGTAGGTATTATTAAAAAATGTTGCCATGTAGTTTATTATCACCAAAAGAATCCGTGCCTTTGTTAAGTATATACCCTTTCCGTAACACGCTGTATAGTACTTACTAATTCCATGCTCAAGCTGTCACTTCCTGTTACACGCTTTTCACGAAATCACTCTCACAGAAAGGAAGGATATTACTCATAAAAAAATTTTTTTTTTTTTTCTAGTTTTATTTCAATTTTAAGTTCTCCGCCTCTGAAAAAATCACCCGGTACTTTATGTATTGATTTTTTAGAAATGTTTCATACTTATTTTAATTTATTTGTTTGCAGGCCTGTACCAAAAAATATTCAGTTCAGCTTGATTGAAAGATGGGCGACTCATCCTTTATTAGCCAGAGTGTTCGCAGAGCGAATTGAAGAGAAATTAGAGTTATTCCACCCAGAAGTTAGAGATGATGTTCTGATATTGTTCACTGCACACAGTTTGCCTTTGAAGGTTAGTTTATTACTATATTTTACATAAATATAACATCACGCTTGTATCCCTCGAAGGGCAGGATAGGCCAAAGTGTAAGTGTTGTGTTTAAAGTCCCATGTAATGGGGCGAGTCTATTGAAATAAACTGGGCAAAAATTCACTAGCATTTAGTCCGATCTGGGGCCAAATCCAGTAACTACACTTGCCAACTAGGCAGCCTTTGTAGATTCTCCTGCTTGTGAACTTCTATGGGGCCGTCCATTAATTACGTGATGTCTCCCCCCTGGTGATACGTGGTGACGTTTTAGACTAAGCCCTCCCCCCCTTCCGAAATCACGTGTATTTTTTTGGTACGAAGTATTAAAAAAATCTAAATATTTTATCTTTAAATACAATCATATTTTGTCCACTGCTGGGACACAGGTCTCGTCTCTGTGAGAGGGAGTGGGCCATAATCCACCACGCGGGCCCAGTGCGGGTCGGTAGATGTCACATGTGTTTGAATTTTTAGTTCTAGGACATGCTGGTTTCCTCACAATGGTTTCCTTCACCATTTTGAGTCAAAGTAAAATGATTTATTTCAAAAATAGGCACTTAAAAGGCACGTTTGAACGTCAAGTTGCATTTCCCATTTGCCGGGTCGCGACCCGGTACCGGGCCATCAAAATAAAATACCTGGTCGGAACATTCCCGCCTTTTTTTAAATAATACCTACTATCGATCTAAAATTTAGTGACTAAATAGGCGATAACAAAATATGTAGTATTAATAAAACAGTTTTACTATTAATAAATGTGTATTATTTTACCTAATGGAAGCAGCTTGGGTTTAAAAGTATTAAGGAGGATGCGCTAAGGTAGCCCGCGAAATTCAAATTTTCTTAAGTTTTTTGCAATTTGCAGGTCAGTAACAGGTTGTATGTTGATCTAAATATGATTCGCGGCCGTAACAAATATGGCGTTACAGAATTGTAATCATTAGAATCAGCATTACAACTCTCTAAGTTCATAAAAACCTACTGAATGATTATTTCAGAAATAGTCATTCAATAGGATTTTTCGAAGAGAGTTAGTTGTATTGGCGATTCTAATGATTATAATTCTGTAAAGCCATATTTGTTACGGCCGCGAATCATATTAAGATCAACATAAAACCTGTTACTGACCTGCAAATTGCAAAAAACCTAATAAAATTTGAATTTCGCGGGCTACCTTAGCGCATCCACCTTAAGTGGGTCATGAAGGGGCAGTGTGAAAATTACCGGGCCATGGCAGAACAATGTTTAGGAAATTCTGAACTACACAATGGATTTTGATGAAGTTTTTCCTGGTTTATGTTTATAATACAGTCATGATGAAATGACATGAACAAATCTCTTATAGAAAAGTTCTTATGGAACAAATCATCTTAGAGAGAGAGAGATGTATTATTGATTCCAATGATTATAATTAGAGATCGGATATTCGGATATTTATTTGCCTAAAGTGAATTTTTAGCTATGAAAGTATGGAAACGGCTTATTAAAATATTTTTTTTCCTGGGATCGCGGAGTTTCATTAATAAAAGTACGTGTCTATAAAATTTTCAATTCCTAAGCATAACAAATATTTCTTATCTATTTAGAACTAGGCAAGAATTTTAAAAGGCTAGGCTAAAATGATATAAATTTATTCGCCCGCATACGCAGTACAAAAGAGGAGCTCGTGGCTAAGTAATAACAGTCGCACGGGTCGATCCATCAGGTTAAGCTACGCTTGCCGGGGTTGGTCCGTGGATGGGTGACCATCTTTACATACCGACATTCCTCCGTGCCTCGGAAAGCACGTTAAGGCGTTGGTCCCGGCTGTCATTCGTGGATCTTTGACAGTCGTTACGGGTGGTCAGAAGCCCGAAAGTCTGACAACCAGTCTTACCAAGGGGTATCGTATTACCCTGTTACTGGGTTGTGGAGGTCAGATAGGCAGTCGCTCCATGTAAAATACTGGTATTCAGCTGCATCCGGTTAGTCTGGAAGCCGACCCCAACATAGTTGGGAAAAGGCTAGGCGGATATATAGCCACACTACCAAAGAGTAGTTCTTAAAATTTCGTCGGTCCTGGATACCGACACTTTTCCCGTACTGAAGCGCACTCCATACTAGTCAACTCTCAAACTTTAGGTAAATATGCATCCGAATATCCGATCTCTAATTATAATTCTGTAAATACATATTTTTTATGGACGAGAATCATATTTTGATCAAGATACAACCTGACACTGACCTGTAAATTCCAAAAAAAACCTAAGACAATTTGAATTTCGCGGGCTACCACCGAGAATCATTTCAAAATTCATTGAAATTTTTGAAAATCAAGAAATTATACCATTATTTTAATAATTAAATTACACTAAAATGTTACAGGCCGTATCACGAGGCGACACCTACCCTCATGAGGTTGCAGCAACAGTGGCAAACACAATGTTGCAGTTAAATGCAGTGAACCCCTACAGACTGGTCTGGCAGTCTAAGGTGGGACCTCTGCCGTGGCTGCAACCCTATACTGATGATGCTATTAAGGTAAGCCATGATTTATATGTGCGAGTAAGCTATGTGGCTTCAGTGCTATTCAACTAGAGATAATCTTCGATAACATGGCCCGCCCCTCCAAAATCCAAAATGTTTGAAAGTATTTGTCAAAGTATTTACGAAGTGCCACCAAGACTCACAGCGCATGTTATGTATACTGAGCAGGGACCGTACAACCCCGGTTAAGAGTTAAACCTTTCGAAGGGGTAACCCATTCAATGGGTTTCTTTATTATGATGTAACCCATTGAATGGGTTTTATACTAAAAACCCAGTGTAAGGGTTACATGATAACCCATTCAATGGGTTCTATACCTACTTGAAACCCAGTGACATGTAAAAATCATAACATTATGTTATTTCATTATCCGCCCAGCACGCGGAGCATGACCAATTCTATCTCTATTCTACCCAGGGACCATTTTGGTTACCATTTTAGAAAAACCCTATCGAAAACCCTTTCAATGGGTAACCAAAATGGTCCCTGGTACTGAGACGGCCGTCGACCAAAAAAATAATTCAAGGATTTATTTATTCGTAAGGACGTGACTACAAACATTGAAACAGTAATTTGGAGGGGCGGGCCATGTGATCGTAGTTTATCTCTACAGTAAAGCGTCGATTATCCGAACGTCGGTCATCCGAATCCGAACCACCGCTCACACAGTAAAATATGACATACTTATAATTTTGATTTTAAATCACAAAATTTGTAAAAAATTTGCACATGTTCGGTACAGTTTGCGGCAAATCTTAACTAAACCAAATGTAACTAATAAATGTCACAGATATATTACTTCTTCATCGCCATTGGTAACAATTTTTTTTTTAAATAATTAATTAAATAATAAAAAATAAAAATTCCGTCCAAATCTACTTGAGTAGCCCACCAGACACGACACCCGTCTGGTCACAGGATCCTCCCTTTTCTATGGAGGATGAGCGAACTTTACAACCAGTTCCTCATACCTCTTTAATACTAATCATTTTGTGTAATTTTTACAGGCATATGCAAAACAAGGGAAAGAGCACCTCCTGCTAGTTCCCATAGCATTTGTTAACGAACATATTGAGACCCTACACGAGTTGGACATTGAATACTGCTACGAAGTCGCGAAAGAGGTAAGTCATCACAAAGGGGGGGGGGGGGGTCATAATCGCCACGCTTGGCAGGCGGGTTGGCGATCGCAGTATGGTGTTAAAATGCATAGAGAACGCTGCTGCCCATTCTCTAGTAAGTCTCTTAGTCGCCTTTACGATACCCACGGGAAGAAATAGAATGGTGCTATTTTTTCCAAAGTTTATGGCTTCGGAGCTTTTACGGAGATGATGTTTCGGAGATATGGGGGGCGAGTGGTCAATTTTCATTTATTTTCTTAATTAATAAAACTATATATTTTAAAATGATAAAAAATAAATATTTCAGACCCCCAAAACACACCAGCTCTCTTTCATTTGAACATATCAAATCAATCACACGGTAGTGTGCAAAACTTTTTTTTTAATAATTTTCTAATTTGTTTTGTATTTCCAAAATTGACCGTTATATTCAAAATTCATTTATTTACGTTACACATCCGTATTTGGGTCACAGAAATTCATGTGTATCAAATTTCAACTGAATCGGTTAATTCTGAGCAAATCGGCTGTGAGAAACGGACAGACAGACACACGAGTGTTCCTTTAAGGGTTCCGTTTTTTCCTTTTGTGGCACGGAACCCTAAAAACCTACAGCTAATAAGTTATAATGCTTTATTTATATTTTTCAGGCTGGTATCAAACAAATAGAGCGAGCCGCTACGCCAAATGTTCACCCCACATTCATAGACGCGTTAACAGACATTGTCATACAGAAGCTCGATAATGATGGACCTCAAGTGTCTAAGCAGTTCCTAACAAGGTAAGAGTGTGGAATATCACGCCCGTAGACCCCATAGGGATAGGCAGGGGTGTATAGTACACCCACGCTTCGTAATTTACGGGGATACCAAGATTGTATAGAAATTGTCCATGTTAGCGAGGTGACAAAGTGTAAATTATAACGTGTATTCGTTCGAAAGTTAATATATTTTGGTTTATGATCGGTCAGACTAACATAAAAACCGGCCAAGTGCGAGTCGGACTCGCGCACGAAGAGTTTCTTACCATTATCTATAAAAACAGCAAAAAAATCACGTTTGTTGTATGGGAGAGCCCCCCTTAAATATTTGTTTTATTTTAATTTAATTATTTATTTTTAAATTGAATATGTAACTGAATATTCTGTGAATATTTCAAGCGACTGCCTGTTGCCGTTATCAAATCGAGCAAAAAAATCACGTTTGTTGTATGGGAGCCCTCTTAAATATTTATTTTATTCTGTTTTTTAGTATTTTTTGTTATAGCGGCAACAGAAATACATAGTCTGTGAAAATTTCAACTGTCTAACTAATACGGTTCATGAGATACAGCCTGGTGACAGACGGACAGACAGACAGACGGCGGAGCCTTAGTAATAGGGTTCCCGTTTTACCCTTTAGGTACGGAACCCTACAAAGTAGGTTGGCGTGTCATTTCCTACAAAATGTATGGGAAAAGTTTTTTGCGATTTCTAACTTTTCTAGTACTCTTGGCATCAAAAAAAAGTTTTTTGAAAACTGCCCATTTTCTTGCTGACTACATTTTTCCAACATCCATGAATGCAGTTCAAACTTTCAAAGTATGCAGTTCAAACTTTCAAAGTATCTCAAAAAGTTAACGACAGTCTCCTAAGACCGTTTTTCTGGTTAAGGTACCTGTGCTTGCGGCCCCGTCTCAAAAATCCATCATGTATACGATATTTTCCTTCACCGTTTTGAGATACTTTGAAAGTTTGAACTGCATTCACGGATGTTGGAAAAATGTAGTCAGCAAGAAAATGGGCAGTTTTCACAAAAACTTTTTTTTGATGCCATGAGTACTAGAAAAGTTAGAAATCGCAAAAAAAACTTTTCCCGTACATTTCGTAGGAAATGAGACGCCTATTTCATCACCACTGCGGTGATGAAATAATTTGTAAAAATTATCGAGTGAGCCTTACAGTGTAATCGCATATGATGTGTAACATCTAACATCTCACCTTGGTGACAAGCAACTGAGCAGCGACAGAAATGAACCTCAAAATTTATTTATTCGAATAATTATTAATTACTAGTGCTCGCCCACTGATCGAAATTTTTTTTTCACAAAATCAATAATATACAGTAATATAAACCTAAGAAAAGTATTGAAAATTAAATTTAACTACTGATTGATGCTTAACAAAATTATGAAACTCCAGCAATTCGGTATGTAAAGTAAAAATTAACCTACGCCGATTCCAAAACTATTTCGAGATTTTAAGCTTTTATGAGTTATTTTTCTATTAAAAGGTCTTAAAATTATAAGATCGTATTTATTTTCACAAAAATACTTAAAATCACTTGACTTTTATTTGACCTCTAAATGTCATCCAAAGTAGCCTGAATTGGGAACTAAAAAAAAAAAAAAAATCATTTAATTCAGATAACTTAATCCATACATTTACAATTTACAACAAAACACACACACCACTCAACTCACCTCATCAACCCATTTGGATTGCCTCTTGTAATTATGTATGGGTCAAGTGTCAATGTCAACGACAAATTTACATGAAGCACTTATTATTATTCTATTCAAATAGGTAAATAGTGTAGTTTTTCACCAGCGGCCGCCAGTACAAGTCGAATCACATCGATGTATCGCCTCAGGAAAACTTAACTTATGTTCAAATGATCTTCACAATAAAACAGACGCCGCACAGACTAGTACTCAACGTTTACTTCCTCGCACCATTTCTTTTTTAAGGTTTCTTTTACTAACAATCAATTTGTGTCGGCTATTTGTTGTGGTGTTTATACTTGACGGTATGAAGCACTTAGCAGAAGTAGTCTTTGATCCATTCATTTGATTAATAAGCTATAACTTTAAACTAAGGTACGGAAATTGCTAAAGTATGAAATGTAAACAAATTAACTGTCAAATTTGACTGTTTGACTTTACTGAATTTTGTTTTTAAATAAGTGTTAAACGTGGCAAACATCCTAAGCTATTCAGGCTACTTTAGAAAGCAGCACGAACAATACTTTAAAAAAATATATAAAAATAACTACAGCTTGTAAAAACAAAAAGATGAAATTATGTGTTTCAAATACTCTTATCTTTAAAATAAAAATATAAAAAACATACCTGAAAAATACTTTACATACCGAATTTTCTACTACAGTTCAAACGTCCATTTCTGTCGCGGTCATCGTGTGACGTCATTGTTCACGAAACTACTTTGTTTACATCTGTTTTTAGCCCCAAATCTTATATATTAAATTATTGTTTATGCTTTATTCAAGTAGAAATCGCACTTACATATTTACCTTAGTGAGATTTCAAGCATTTAGCAAAGAATAGATTTTATTCACATGTTTTGTTTCGTCACTTCCGATATTCGAAGTAAAATAGGTAATGAATTAAAAAATGTAAAAAATATTGGAATTTCTTTCTTGACTCCTACACAATGTATATTAAAATAATGGATATGAATTAAGTGCATATTCCCTATTCCATGCTATTAAAAAGTACCTACTAATTCCATGCTCAAGCTGTCACTTCCTGTTACTCATCAAAAATTGTAACAATATTTCTTTATTTTTCCAGATGTCCACACTGCGTTAGCCCGAGATGTTTAAAATCAAAGGAATTCTTCAAAAATCTCTGTGGGGATAATGACGTGACGAAATTGACTAGTGATATCATGAATAAATTTGAACAAGTGTAGGGGTAGATAGGTCACTTAGTCGGGCGAGCCTATTGCTATGAAATGGGCGACAATTGACACCGGGCTGCTAATGACAATTTTTTGATAATTAAATAATGATTTAAAATCACACTGCCTGGGATCGAGCCCAGGGCCATGTTCAGCAGTCGTACAACGTGGCTGTAACTGAAATATACTGTCTCAGACCAAATAATAAACCAAGACATAGCGCTGTCAACATTGACGTGAGGCCGGATTCGTAAACATGTGTGCAATTTATACTCCATTGGTTTAGGTAATTAAATAAAGGTAAACAAATCATAAAAAGGGTTGTTATATATGACACTTTCTTGTTTAACTTATATCCAAATTAAATTTATTTTTGATTTTTACGATAACTAGTTTCTTCTTTTATTACTGTTTGTTAAACTTTATCATTTATTCTTTAAGGGGGATGCGCTAAGGTAGCCCGCGAAATTCAAATTTTCTTACGTTTTTTGCAATTTGCAGGTCAGTAACAGGTTGTATGTTGATCTAAATATGATTCGCGGCCGTAACAAATATGGCTTTACAGAATTATAATCAATAGAATCAGCATTACATTTCTCTAAGTTCAAAAAATCCTACTGAATGATTATTTCAGAAATAATCTTTCAGTAGGATTTTTTGAACTGATGATGATGCTTTTTTGATTCTAATGATTATAATTTTGTAAAGCCAAATTTTTTATGGCCGCGAATCATAATATATTTAGATCAACATACAATCTGTTACTGACCTGCAAATTGCAAAAAACATAATAAAATTTGAATTTCACGGGCTACCTTAGCGCATGCCCCTTAACTACTATTCGTAGATGTAATTGCTTGAGCACAATTTTTTTGTTCGATTTGTAATAATACTATAATATTTTGTAATCTGTCTATTGTAAAGAGCCCAAAAAGACAGGCTCTCTAAACGTGAACGAAATATAACGTTGCTAAATTGAAGAGTACAGCTGTGTCATAACATGATAACTGAAGTGACAGGTATTACAAGTCGGTTACTTGACAGCTCTCTCTTCACGTGTTTTTTTTTTTATTAACTTTATTTAACTTTCTAAACCAACGGAGTTTAATGAGGTGTAGTTTAGTTGTATGTTGCGTGTGAGCATGTATGCACAGAGCGAGGTGTAGTTTTGGCATGCTTCACTTTATTGTTTGCAGTGTCTTGGTTTTTTATTTGGTCTAAGTATAGTGTATTAATTTTTAATAGGTGCAAAACTTTTTTGTTTAGATCCTAAAATAATGCAGCTCGAGACAACGAGAGTCGACAACACATTGTGTTACAATCAATTCTCAACTGTGTGCAATAGGAATTAGGTTTTAAATCCCATAGTTTATGAACTTTAAAATGGCGCATAAATTATAGAATATTTTTATCAGTAAAATTGCTTGCGGTATTTTTTAAGGAGTTTCCTATAAATTATTATTTAATTGGTTTTAGGTAATACTTGTTAACATTGTGAATAATTTCTGTCATATAAATTGAATGCTCTTCCAAGTTGAATTGCTGTCCGGTTCGGTATCTAAAACTCATGCAATTACATTTAATATGATTGAAATAATTACATTTTTATTTTATCGACATAAATTTAAAATATTTTTCGAAATATGATATGTTGGAGTGACTAATAGTTACCATAAGTTCTCATTGATTCCAAATTTCATCATCTGCCTAATTTTCCCAACTACGTTGTGGTCAGCTTACAGTCTAACCGCATGCAGCTGAATACCAGTATTTTACATGGAGCTACTGCCTATCTGACCTCCACAACCCAGTTATTGGCGAGACTGGTTGTCTGGCTAAATTACGGGTAGTCAGAAGCCCGAAAGGCTTCTGACTACCCGTAATTTAGCCACGAGCCGCTGATTCCAAATGACAATTAATTATAAGGCAACTTATTTTACCTTATTTCAGGCCTTTAACCAATAAAACCTCATTAGGTATAAGGTTTTAACTCTCTGTTTTTATTTAGAACCACCTGCAGTTAAAAGGCACTTGTCAACGAAATGCACAAAAGCATTTTTTCGCGGGCTACCTTAGCGCATCCCCCTTAAATAAATATATACCGCCTTATTACAAGACAAGATTTATATTTTGACATGGCTTAAACCATGCAGCCAGTTTTTGTAATAAGGAACGTAACATTGTTTGAAATACCGTTCTTTATACAAAACTGAAATCTTAGTTCGGTACTAAGTTGTCAGTTTTGTGAAATTCGAAATTCCATAATGGCTCCATGTTTTAAACATGGGTCTGAAGATAAACCTTGTTTTGTAATAAGGGGATAGAGTGCTACACGGAAATTTCGGCGCCTGAATGACATCGACAGGGCGTTGTTGGTGGACACTTGTGAAATTGTATCACAGAAATGAGGATTTTCCAACGGTTTTCATGAAAATTCGAACTCCTAAAGTAGAGAGAGTTACGTCGCGATTGACCATCGCGACGTAACTAGTGAAGTAACCACACGACTCAGTACTCGATACTCACGATAAATCGATTCAAGTTAAATGTCAAAACGGGCCTACCTAGAGTACCGGTGTAGTTTCTTGCCCATTCTTCTCCATACGAAACTACCTTTTGGAAGGGGCAACTAGAATCAATTCTATTTTTTTGTAAATTTTGACGTTCAAAAGTGCCTCTTATGTGCCTATTTGAAATAAATGGTTTGACTTTGACTTTGACCTATTATTTTTTGACAAGTATAGTTGGCGCCACTTTGACAAGAGGTCTTCCATTTCGATATTGAATATATGATGACTTTCAAAATTTGTACCTCAGTCACGAATAAAGAAAATATTGGCGCTTTGGCTTCTGATTTCAGATTTTTTTCATTTTTTAATAACCAACTTAATATTTACAGTTTGCAATAGGGTTACATACAATTTTATAAGATCTGATAAAATTAGAGAAACAAAGATAAAATTAGACAAAATAAAATAAATTACACAAAATTAGATAGAATTGGGATAAAATGATTAATAACAAGTTTATATTTAATTTATTTACTCCAAGGAGATTGTACTGGGAGTGGCAATGGACTTCAGGTATCGAATAGCAGTGTTCAGGAATCTCAGTTCAGTACTCGCGAAGACATCTGAGGATTCGTCGTATACCAGAATGTCGTTAATAAGTGTGAGGGCTAGTGTAGGTACAATGGAATGATCTTAAGGGTTATAGTTCTGGTTTAAGGTATAGAGAATAGAGAACGCTGGCGAAGTGTGTGTTTAATGGGAAGTGCTTGTTAAAGAAGATGTAAGTACTGCAGTAGCGAGGAATTGAAGTAGGGTATCACATATTAAAATAGTATTAAAAAAAAATGGCGGTGTTAGTTACCAGTCCCTTTAGCGCGGCAATAGCGCTCATTGACCTACCTACATTTTCTTCTTTGCATTATTTCAAAAATAGAAATAAAGTCCATAAACGACTTGAATCAATATATATCGTGATCTTCAACATGTTCCAATAAAGAAAAACCAACATAGTTTATTGTTTGGGTTCCTACGGAGATATTAGGGAAAGGGCAATGACCGATATTGCCATGCTAAAGCGACTCGGGTATAGCGTACCAAATCGAAATATATTATTTCACATAAGCCTACATGGGCACTTATGAAACGTCAGAAGCTAGGTGCACGGTTCCAATTGGTCGTTTCCTATGGAGAAGAGCCGGCAAGAAACTCCACGGTTACTCTTTTAAAAGTAATTGGCTTTTACAATGTTTTATAATTACAGTGTTGTTAATAGGTATGGGAGGACAGTGTAGGCCCGTCAAAAGTACCAGGTACTTAACAAAATAGAAAATGGTCTACAAATCTACAGTCTATACAACATTCTCACATTAACACAACATTAAAAAAAAAATGATATAAAATAATAAAAGTTAGAACCTTCTTGAAATTAAAATTGTAGGTAGGTATATAATGTCAAATAAAAAAAGATTATGTCAAGGAAGTACGTAAAACAAAATAAAATTAAAATAATCATCGTAATTTGGGAGCAGTTAATAGACATTTACGTATTTTTGCCGTTAATGAGGTACCAGGGAAGCCACATGTGCAGAAGGACGTTGTACAGTACGCGCCCAATATCAGAGCACATCCGAGTTTTCTAAAAGGCTCGGCTTTGTATAGCGTAGTCTCTCTCACTCATACCTGTGTGACAAGTCTTTCTAAAGCGCAGTGTAACATAATATTCACGCCCTGATAATATACACTTTCTGTGATAATTTCACGTTTGGAACACCAACGCCCCCTGTCAATGTTATGATGAAAAGAATGTCAAGAACACAAAATGGAATGGTGCATTATTTTGTTGTATTGTGAACCACAATAATTAAAAAGCATTTTGTTTTTTTTTTATGAAATGTAATAATATTACAGAAAATGTGTGTGATTATTTGTAAATAGAGGTGTATGGTGTTTTGCGTGTTAATAAATGTATTCATTTCTTATTTATTTTGAGGTTTTTAATTAATAACCATTTTAATAACATTATCGCCTACTGAAACTGGCCGCCCTAGTCAAATTGCAGTCGCTTCGTAGCGATTCTATTTCTACAATCGCTATCGCTTCTACGATAACGAAGTTCGATTAGCAGGCGATAACGCTTGTCAAGAAGTGCCACTTAGCTACGCATCTCTAAGCAAGTTATCGTTGACGCTGTTGATTCGTTGCATGGAATCGAATTATGATAACATTGTCTGGCTATTCGTTAACCTATGACACACGTGACAATTCGATAGCTAATGTCAAACCCATAATTTTTTTGGCTTTTCTACTAGCGTCATCGCTAATCGAATATTACTTTGTCTAGGTCCTCTGTTGTTAAAGCTAGGTTTCCAAGTCTGCGGTGGTCGCCATATAGCGTCCACAATTTACCGTCGAATGACGTGATTTATGTTTTTTAGATTAAGAAGATAATTAAAAAAAAAAAAAAAAAATTGATTCGGAAGACATGTGACATTCACCAACCCTCACTGGGCCCGCGTGGTGGATCACGGCCCACTCCCTCTCACAGAGAGAAGGCCTGTGTCCCAGCAGTGGGAACTTTTAGGCTGATTATATAAGAAGTTTGTGTGTTTCCCTAGGGAGCATTTTTTGACATCGTAAAGTCAAACCTCGTTGCCATCATTTTCATGACAGCTGTCACTGCGGCCGTTGTTTGGCGGCCACCGCTTAACTATGAAACTGTCTTGCCGCAATATCTACAATAACAGAGGCTTTGCAGGTGCATAGTTGTCCTAGAGAAAAAGCTGAACTATTTCCTATGCCTGTAAATACACAATACCCTTCAAATCCAGAACACAGTAATGCTTGGCGGCAAAAATGCTTGGAAATAGTAGTTCCTCCCTAGTTCGCGGCAGTAATAGTTATGGTGGGGAAGTGTTCTTTTTACAAAATCTCTATTCAACTCTAAATAGATGGCATCCTATCTAAGCTTTGAGCATCTAAGGAATCTCTTTATTCCTAAAAGCATTTACGTTTATAATATTTTTTTAAAGAAGATGGAGTGACTGCAATTTAAAAGAGACAACTCGAGAAGAGACTGACAAAAGATGTTTACAAGGCAGGCCTGAGTCCCGTTGGGCCCGCTTGGTGTATTACGGCCCACTTCCCCTCACACAGAGAATGTCTGTGTCCCAGCAGAAGTAGGTGTGAGTGTAAACGACGGGACAAGTCCTAGAACGATATTAGTTACCTTATTGTTGATGTTCTTCAGAAAGGTCCGGTGCGGTCTGTAGTTTCTCTTAACCTAACCCCAAGGGAAGAACGCGTGAGTTTATAATTTAATCATTTAATTCAAGCAACAAGACTGTGTTAGGTCCTTACGCACTAGCGGTTGGCCGCCTAGGCGGTTCGTTTGAGCGGTCCAACCGCTTCACGCGGTTTGACCGCTCGAAGGCGCGGGGCCCATAAACAAAATGGACGCCGTCGAGATAGCTTGTTATTTATTTTTACTCCCGAAAAGAATTTCAACAATGAATTTCTCTGTGTCGAAGTTCATGGCTGCGCAACTCAAAACACGTGCATACTTCACCGGCGGCTCGCCGCAAACTGACCGCCAGTGCGTATACACAAGGTGGTGGCTAGCCGCGGCCCTCCATTCAACCGCCGCAGTTGAAATTTTGTGGCGGTTTAGTGCGTACGATCATAAGCAGTCGCATATTAAACTGGAAAAGCGGCTAGCCGCGCGGTTAGCCACCCATGCGTAACGGGGCTCAATAACAAAATACTTACAACTATGTTAGTAAAACATTTACACGGAAACAATTTGTGACATGACTGCTGCAAGGTGACAGGCCCAGCCGATACCTTGCAGCAGTGGCTCACAAACGCACAATCTAGCCAGCTTGCTAGCATAGACAGGATGCTGTTGGTGCTGCCCCGCACCCTACTAACCAGGGATGCGCACCGATTCCACATCACAGTGTAGAAGCAGTCAACGCGAGCTTCAGCATACATCCCTGATGCGCTGCAGTATCGAGGCAACCCTATCAGCACCCTGAATGCGTTATTGTATTGAACGTGAGGGGCGCCGTATGATTTCTGAGTATAATGAGCCCACAGACTGCATGAGTAAAAAGACTTGCAGTAAGCCTGCCTCCTAGGAGGCACGCCTGAATCTGCGACAATCATGTTAGCTCTGACACACAGCGCCCTCCGCTCCCTGTCAATATCCTCATCATCTTTGAGGCCAGTGGTCAATAAATGACCCAGATATTTAAATTGGTCACACACAAGGGGCATACCGCTTAACTTCACTGAAGGTACAGCTTCTGGGTACCTACCCTTGGTCCCAAAGACCATGACCACACTCTTCTTAACATTAGGTATATGCCAGACCATGCAGTCTAATATTGCTCACAAGTAGTGGCCACGAGTGTCCTAAGCCTAATTTAATTTTAGAATTTTCGTTTGGAAATGCGCTGTTAACCGTAAGTACGACCTAAAAGAATTCTCGGCCATTACCATATTGTACGATGATGAAATAACATTCTCAACACATGTAAAACTGGCTGATTACATATTTAGCGCGCGTGTGACATATTGACCATCTTACGTAATGCTACGTGACGGAGCTGTCAATGAGGTACGCGAAAGTTATTGACTGCCTACCTATGTTTGCACACAGTTATGTTATAAAAGTTGTATGTGTGGGTAGTAGCGTCATCATTTGCTAGCTTTTTTCCAACTTCGTTGGGGTCGCCTTCCAGTCTATTCGGATGCAGCTGAATACCAGTATTTTACATGGAGTGACTGCCTATCTGACCTGAACCCACGTTACCTACTGGGCAACACGATACCCCTTGGTAAGAATGGTTATAGAGGTATGAGGAACAGGGTGTAAATTTCACTCAACCTCCATAGAAAAGGGAGAATCCTCCGGGACGGGTGTGGTGTCTGGTGGACAACTGCCCGACGATTGATGTTGAGACGTTGTGTATATGCTAGTCGCGCGGTAAACTCTGCTTGCGCGATGCAGGATTTTGCGTGACGTCAGTGTGACGCTTAGTTCGCATGTGGCAATGTTGGTTGTCAGACTTTCAGGCTTCTGCCGACCCGTAACGACTGTCTGTCAAAGATCTACGAATGACAGCCGGGACCTACGGCTTAACATGCTTTTCGAGGCACGCAGGATGTTATTATTTACGAGCCCCGAAAAAGTAGTATGCGTTTATTGGGGAATGTCCAATAGTGTTATTCTGTAAAGTTCATTTGTAAGTGCAACCTCACTCAAGTGACCGCACACAGTTTGAAAGCGAACTCATTTGTTTTTAAAGTAGGTAGGTAAATCATCGCGGATCACATCACAATGAAACACCGTTCGAATATTAAAAATCTTATCACCTATTTGCCGATAAGGGTTATAGTGTGTTCACGGTTGAAGGTTTACTGGACGAGTGATGTTGTATACAGAGGTTGGGAAGACTTAGAAATAACTTATAAGCTACGTCATGCATTGCCTAAGACTAAAGATATTTAATATGCCAACGCGCTACACATCCAAAGGGTAAGTGAGTTACATAAAGTACCAACATCTACATTTCGCCAGTTATGTTTAATTCCAGGGGGTGAGTCTATTGCCATCGACCGGGCACGAATTCAAGTCGATAATTATGCTAGGTACCTACTTGATTCAAATGACTACGGAAACATCAACTTGCTGAGTCAGCTCTTGAACATACGTATAAGTGCCTATAAAGGTACGTACTTATTAAAAGATCTATACAAGTATTGGGTTCGTCACTTAGCAACACCCTACCCCAGGCATTGGATACTTACATGCTAATATCCAAACTCCCCCTCAAAAAAAACTGTAAAATAACATCATACTTATCACGCCTACGCCACGTATTCCTAGAAGAATTAGGCAGAGGTGTACCCACTTATAATACACCCACATTTCACCAGTGATGTTCAAGTCCCATGTAATAGGGGGCGAGCCTATTGCCATCAACCGGGCACAAATCCTGACTCCGGGCTGCTGCTGAGGAATTCCAGATGATGAAACTACAACATTAAAGACTGTACTAACTGTCAGCCGACAATTAACGAGCTCCAATAAAAAAAATACGAGCTGCATCAGCTTCTGTAGCGTGCAGACCACAGGACAACCTCGTAGCCAAACTCTGGGGTGACTGACAGACTCAAATTTACTGTCGGTCGACACATTAAGGATAAGAACTGTAAGTATAATAATATCAGATTCGGTAATCTGATAGTATTATACTTACAGTTCTTATCCTTAACGTGTCGACCGACAGTAAATTTGAGTAGTTTTGGTAGTTTTTAACCCGGTGGTTACTGACGCACTGCAAGGCTAATACTTCCTCTTCTCAAACATAAAGAAAACGTCTGAGGTTTAAAATCACAAACGCGTGGTGATCAATGCTCCATCTTTCTCTGTATGAAAAATTGAAAACAGTTCCAAGGCATATTGTCATATCATTCGTTTTATAAGCTCTATTTCGTAAACAAATCGTCAGGCAGTAAAATTCTTGTTCGATTTTAAAACGCGAGCGTGGCCCATCGTATAAAAGCGTCATATAAGCCACGTTCGTGCCGCAAAACAATCAATAAAGGTATACCTATCCATGTTCTAAATCCAAAATTTGCCGAGTTCTTGCCAATGTTTTTCATCGGAAAGTGTGAATTAAATCAACATTGAGCCTTATACGCAAAATGGCGTTAGAGTTCATAGGATTCGAGGCGTTTCTGGATAATAACAAGACGGACGTGTCATAAACCCAAACACCTAAACTAAAATGAAAGACTTACTTACTTACTAGTAAATCAATTGATGAATTGACATCTCACGCGTATAACCATCTTTATCTATATTATTCATAAGCTTCGTGAGAGAAAGGGACAGAGAAAAGGAAGTAGTATGGATGGCCGTCCGATTCCGATTGACATCAGCTGTTGTAATGTAACTGACTTCACTCAACTCGCGACTATTCATTCATTTATATTTTAGTTTCCTCGCGAATTTCTCAGAGTGAGCGCGTATAATTATGTCCTCTTAATTTTAAAATGTAAACAAACAGTTTTTTAATACTTTTACTGAGTGAAGTGAAATCTTTTACTAGCGAAAATGTACCTAAACATAGGTATAGTGTTGTGTTTTGTGGTGTTTCAGTGTTTAAACAGTGTTTTATGCGAAACAATTACTGAACATAAACATGTTCATTGTACACACGAGCATCCAAAGGCTGACCAAGTGAGTAATTCTATAGGAATAATGTTTTTCAATATGATTCGCGAACTTTTTGGAGGTTATGTCAAACCCAAACCATAACCCCTCCCGTAACTAAGATCGTCCAAATTGGATCAATTGTTTTAGCTACTTACTTACCTTTGTTTACTGTTCATTTCTAATTAAATAACTAGCTTGGCGTGGTTATTAAATTCTATTGTATGTAATTAATTCGCCTTGTTTAATTTATAAAGCGATCGTACGGTTAACTAAAGCTTCTTTGTAGTCATGAAGACGCGAATGAAACAAAACGAAATAGGTAGGTATTGTCTATTCGAAGTTTTGTTTTATTTTGGACAAAGTTTACGACATTCAGCCAAGATACTTTTTTAAATCATTGTTGTAGTTTAGATTTTTAATACTTTGTTTGTTCGTTTTAAAAATTAATCTTATTATTAAAATAAATGAAAAGAAAATAAATTGTTTATGCTCTCTAAATAGGATGTTGGAATCACTTTTACACGTCTTATTAAAAAAAAAGAAAGCTTTATGGAGTCGACATTTATTTCCTATCACCCTTGAGAAAAAATGGGGAAACAAACTCAGTGGTGATAGTCTCTTTTATAGTCCAGACATAATCTTGGTCAGAAAATGTGAAGAGGACCATTTAGATTGATGTCTGAAATGGTCTTTTGAGGAAAGAACCACACAGATTTGAGTGGACCGGTCCAGTCAGTGCAACCATTTGAAGCAGTAGGTACATTCACATGACAACAATTTTTTCATTTCGTAAGTACCTAATTCTAATTGGGTAACTAGGCTACTTCTAATTAGAACAAAAACTTTTAATTTTAGCTTATTAGTAACTTAACTAAGAAGGTCTTATTTATCAAATTATATATCTATAGGTGCATAGGTACTTATTAAAATAAAACTGAAGGGTTGATTTTTTAGGTGAACGACAATGATATTTTGAACTGAAACTACCAGTCAGATTTGAAAAAAATATTTTTTCTTTTGATAGCGCAATTCTTGGGGAAGGCTATTTATCGTCACGCTACGACCCTTGGGAGCCGAGCTAAACGAATCCGAAAAAACATAGCGAACACGAAAAGACAGTATACCTAGGTAGAATCAGTGGTTTGTTTAACCTTGGCTATTTTGGATAGGCTGAGATCTCACTGATCTTAGAAACAAAAACAACTCGTACGTTCAGTACCTACTCTGCATTACCTATAGTGACCTGAACCCTCTTACAAAGAATAAAACTGAAGAGGGGTCGGGTTTTGCAGGTCACGGACTTAACTCGGTCTAATCAAAACTATTTTTTTTTTTTTTTTTGAGATTTTTTTTTAAACGTTAGTTGTAAGTCGTATGTTTGTTTGTTACGATTTACGCTAAAACGGCTGAACGGATTTGGATGAAATTTGGCACTTCGATAGACCATGATCTGGGTTAGGACATAAAGTACTTTATATCGCGATATTCCCACGGGATCGAGATTTATGCTGGATAAACCACGGGGCGCAGCTAGTCTAACAAACTAGCTAGTTTGTTAGACTAGCTGCGCCCCGTGGTTTATCGTGGTTCGTGAACGGCGTCGCCCGGGTGGTTTTGTCGTAGAAAAATACCATCAAAATTACCAGGTTTTCCGTTGGATTTTCCTTTTTTCCAACTTACGTCGATCATTACAGGGTTACCCTGTAATGTGCAATGTGATCCTAATGCGATAGGTAGTGTACATATTTAATTCTTATCCTTACTTATTATAATAATAAAATTTTGTAACTTATTATACAAATAATGCATTCTATGTGAACTCACTCAGAGAACCACAAAATAGGTCCGTGTCACTAGCATGAGGTTGAGATCTTTCATACAAACCTCCTGACAATAACGAACACAACAAAAATAAAAACCGGCCAAGTGCGATTTGGACTCGCGCACGAAGGGTTCCGTACCATTATCTATAAAAATGGCAAAAAAATCACGTTTGTTGTATGGGCCTTAAATATTTGTTTTAATTTAATTAATTATTTTTAAACGATATATAACTAAATATTTTGTGAATATTTCAAGCGTCTACCTGTTGCTGTTATCAATATCGAGCAAAAACGAGCAAAAAAATCACGTTTGTTGTATGGGAGCCCCCTTAAATATTTATTTTATTCTGTTTTTTTAGTATTTGTTGTTATAGCGGCAACAGAAATACATCATCTGTGAAATGTCAACTGTCTAGCTATCACGGTTCATGAGATACAGCCTGGTGACAGACGGACAGACAGACAGACAGACGGCGGAGCCTTAGTAATAGGGTTCCCGTTTTACCCTTTGGGTACGGAACTCTAAAAACCACCTTTTTGACCATTTTCAAGAAATCTCCGCCTTATTAAAATATCAATTGCCTCATGTACCTATGAAAGATCATTAGATCATCATTTTACAACATCTGCATCCGGTGATGGATTTATTTTTATTAATTATTTTATACGATTTTATTTGCATTTTTACGCCATACGTTGTGTCATCGCGCTTCTCTGTCTTTTGTATGCAATCTGACAGTGACAGCGGTTTACCTGTTGTCAGCCTCTTAATATAATATAGATCTTGTACGGCACATAAGAAAATGAATAGACATACGGAAGTTATAAAGAAATTAAAAACAATTTTTAATTACAAACCATACGTACGTTGCTGTGCACACTTATGTTAGATACGACACGACAGTATAATTGCTCGTAGCACGCAAAATAATGCAATTCGCGTGCAATTTATTCAAATTACGATGCCTGCGTTCGGTCACGGTACATTTGTCTTGCGTGACTACATAAAACTTATAAAAAGCGGCCAAGTGCGCGTCGCACTCGCTCACGAAGGGTTCTGTACCATCTCATCTGCCTAGCCTTTTCCAAACTATGTTGGGGTCGGCTTCCAGTCTAACCGGATGCAGCTGAATACCAGTATTTTACATGAAGCGACTGCTTATCTGACCTCCACAACCAAGTAACTGGGTAGTTGGGTACTACGATACCCCTTGGTAAGACTGGTTGTCAGGCTTTCGGGCTTCTGACGTCTCGTAACGACTGACTGTCAAAGATCGACGAATGACAGCCGGGACCAACGGCTTAACGTGCTTTCCGAGACACGGAAGGGCCTTGGTATGTAAAGATGGTCACCCATCCACGGACCAACCGCGGCAAGCGTAACTTAACCTGATTGATCGACCCGTGCGGCTGTTATTATTACCTAGCCACAAAGGGTTCTGTACCACCGTACAATATTTATCGTATGGGGAGTTGGGGACCCCTTTAATATTTTACTTTATTTTATTTTATTTTTAATATTTGTTTTTATAGCGGCTAGTTATAGCAGTACACACTCTGTGATTTCATGTGTCCACAAATTACGGTTAAAAAAATACAGCCCAGTGACCTACGATCGCATTATTGATCGAAGCCTGTGACAGATAGACGGACGGACAGCGGAGCCTTAGTAATAGGGTCCCGTTGGCACCCTTTGGGCATGTTAGGGAACCCTAAAAATGCAAGAAATACCAACCTATCTAAGTTTAAGCAAAATTAATTAAATGTAGGCATAATAGGCAGAGAAGGCATTACGCATGGAATTCCTTTGCCATAAAACATAATCTTTATATAAACATTAAACAAAGTTATCTGACATATGAATACTTTGATCATTGATGTCAACTTAACTCACAATTATATTCAACAAAAGGTTGTTTATTTGTAATCTTGTTATGTTTATACTTAATTATCGTTATTACAAGATGTAGATAATCTTAATAGGTATGTATAGTTTATAACAGCTGCACTGGGCCTCAAGTCTGCTATTACAATAGTGTCAGAATGGTCGATCATTGATTTCATTATTGTTGATTTTGACAAGTTTGGTAATCTACTATTATAATGGCGTCATTATGACTTTCCAATGGTCGGCCACTGACACTACATTGAAAGAAACTGCATGTATTGGTAATCTCGTACATAATGACAAATGAATGACATTTCTACTAATGGGTTTTATAATAATGGCAATACAACAATGCCATTTTATTAACACAATTATATTACGAGAACATTAACCGACCAATGATCGACCATTATGAATTTACCAGATTACGAACTTTTAGCAAAATGACAATGGGATCGTGTTGGAATGACTGGATTTATAAAAATAGCAGACTTGGGCCCCAGGTCGATCGAAGATTAAGCTACGTTCGTATAATGCGTCGGATATGCAAATTATGTAGTAACAAGCCTTCACATAGTTAACCATAGGATCATGTGCGGTAATTAGGAACTATTATTTGACTCTGATACTGATAGCAGAGAATAGATAATGATTTCTGTTACGCACTGTCATCTTTGATAATACCACTTTAGTTTACAAATAGTCTTACTAAAGCTAGAGTTTCCTAGAACAGCGGCGACCGCCACATAGAGTCCGCAATGTACCGGCGAATGACGTCATCGTAATTGAAACTTTTTTAGGGTTCCGTACCCAAAGGGTAAAACGGGAACCCTATTACTAAGGCTTCGCCGTCTGTCTGCCTGTCCGTCTGTCACCAGACTGTATCTCATGAACCGTGATAGTTAGGCAGTTAAAATTTTCACAGATGATGTATTTCTGTTGCCGCTAGAACAACAAATACTAAAAAACAGAATAAAATAAATATTTAAGGGGGGCTCCCCTATAACAAACGTGGTTTTTTTTGCCGTTTTTATAGATAATGGTACGGAACCCTTCGTGCGCTAGTCCGACTCGCACTTGGCCGGTTTTTGTTGGTATAGTGGCATAGTGCTAGCAATGACATTATGGAAAATACTTTAATTTAATGTTTTGTTTTGCGTAATGTAAATTATTTTGCATCTTACTATTGTATAAAATCAAGTTTTTCTAACTGAACAGACAGCTGTGCTGCTGGGGAGTTTGTTGCGCCACTTCTTCTTCCCAGCTGAAGCACTAGCACAAACGATGCCTGACACCTTAAAATACCTTTGCCAGGGCAATGCTCGGTGTCGACGTGTCCGAATTCTAGTCAAAACTTATGTACTTAATTTGAAATATACGACGAAGAAGACGGGGCACAAAATACTTAACAAATAATTTATTACTCGACGGAAAAACCAAAGGTGAGGAAAAATCCGGAGTTACACGTAATCTGTTTGATTCGTCCTAGAGTAATTACAAGACGTGTGACTCCGGTTTTTTTTTTGTCCGGGTGTGATCAGGATCAGTGATCACCGTGATGTCTTGTTTATACCTTTTTAGTAAGTCGTAGTTGGGTTTCAGTTTTTACACAAACATCTATGATGCAACTTTTTACAACTGCTAAATTCAACTTTGCCCATCAAACTCTTGAACAAATAATGTATTATACTCCATACCGCGCGTATCACAATCGCCAAAGTTCAATAACACAAAGATCTTTTGTAAAGCCAGTATCAGACTCTAGTTAGGTCATACCAAACTGGTTTTATGTGCATCAACCAGTCCGCGAACTTATCCTATGCAGTTTATTGAACGAATTTAACTTTGAACGTGAAGTCGTGAAACCGAACACGCCTTGTTTTTGAAATTGGAATCTAGGTAGAGGTACGAATAAAAATGGCGATGAATCATTATTTTCAACCATTGAATTAGTATGTACTATATCTATGGTCCTTGTTTTCAACTAACCATCGTATTATTGACGTTTCTGTCCGAAAATAGATGACACTTTTAATGTTGGAGCGTGAAAATGTCCTTTGATCAACGTGGGCCTCCTAATTTAAGATAATTGTACGTGCGTGATGGAATAATTTGGTTTCCCACACCTAACAAACGGATCGGCCTTTGATGTACCAATCTTATAAATAAAGGATGGATTTAACATGGTTTTAACTAAAGTATGGATCCTTTTAGCTCTCGATTAATAAGTTGTCATATTTTAAAAAAAATAAGTGACTTGGAGTCGATATTTAATACCCCTGAAAAGAAATGCCGAAACAAACTCGCGGGGCATAGTCTCTTTTAAAGTCCAGACAGAGTTGTAAATATATCAATACTCACTTGATCAGATCATGGGAGGACCATGTAGATTAGTGTCTTAAATGGTATTTTGAAGAAGAAACCACACTCATTTGAGTGGACATGTCCAGTTAGCGCAAGGATTTATCATCGTATCGTGTAGCTCAACTCAGAACTTGAGGAGCCCATGAAGTAGGTAGCCATCTTTAATCTTTATAGCTGTCTATAGGGTAGTTGCCATTCATTTCACCCACACGCCACGCCACGGGATGTCAGGGCCGTGAACCGTGTAGGTGTACTTATACAAAAATAACAATTCGATTTAATATTGGTTTGTTTTAAGTCTACTCGGCCTATAACATCCAACTCAGCATTTAAATAAAAGCGATGAACTGAACACTCGTCAATAATATAAAAATCCGTATGATCCGCATACAGCCTGTTTTTCCCGAAGGGGTAAGCAGAAATCTGCAATCTACCTAGCCTGTTCCCAACTATGTTGGGGTCGGCTTCCTTCTAACCAGATGCAGCTGAATACCAGTATTTTACATGGAGCGACTGCCTATCTGACATCGACAACCCAGTTACTGAATAACACGATACCCCTTGGTAAGACTCGTTGTCAGACTTTTGGGCTTCTAACTACCAGTAACGACTGTCAAAAATCTACAAATAACAGCCGGGACCAACGGCTTAACGTGCTTTCCGAGGCATGGAGAGGTCTAGGTATGTAATGAATAGCCACCCATCAATGAACCGACAGCGGTAAGCGTAGCTTATCGTTCGATCTTCCCGTGCGTTGGTATTCACAATGGAGGATCATCCCGCATAATTTAATTAAGTAGTGAAGGTAGCTACTAGCTACGTACTGCGATTACGAATTTGCACCCTAATTGACAAAACATGATACGATATTTATTTGCTTACATGTGTACACGTACAAGAATGAAACAATATTCATGCAGTATTACAAACAAACGTGATTTTTTTGCCGTTTTTATAGATAATGGTACGAAACCCTTCGTGCGCGAGTCCGACTCGCACTTGGCCGGTTTTTATTTTTGTTGTGTTCGTTATTGTCAGGAGAAGGTTTGTATGAAAGATCTCAACCTCATGCTAGTGACACGGACCTAAAATCTAAAATGTCTATGTAACGCTAAAATATCGTCTGTTGCACCTTCCGGTTAAACTAGACCGTAAAAGACGATGCTTTCTTTTAAAACATAATAATAAAAGAATGTCTACCGAATAAGGAAAGCGAATTACATAATGTGATCTACTGAGCTGTTAACAATGAATGGATGAACGAATGAAATGAATGGTTTCGTGAGAAGATGGAGCCAATTATTATAAGTAAAAAGGTGTGTTTGTGTTCGTGTGATCTTAGTTAAAGATATTATCTCAGTAAGTAAAATCCTTTTAGTTTCAAATAAATGTATTTTATTTATTTTCTTCACAACTAAAACCCTATTGTTCCTTTTTCATACGGTTTCCAGTTTATGGATCAACATTGTTGTTTTAAAGGCTCGTACAGACTAGCGCAATATCGCGGGCGCGACCCAACATTAGTTAATTAGTAGCACAATTTCTTTGTTCGTGCCTGTCGCGCCCGCGATATCGCGCGAGTCTGCACGAGCCTTAAATCTGTTGTTAATAAACCCCTTAAGGCGTCATTGTAGGTACTCATCATTATGAAAAACTTTTACTATCGGCCCAAACCGGTTAACGAGTTATGAGAATATAAATGTAGGGAACAGCAGATTTTTTTTCGCGGTTTCATGTTTTAATTAAATTTCCATATCTCGAATCCATAACACATTTGGAGCCAAACCTGCACCCTAATTGCCTAAAGGATCCCCGAAACGATCAATTGCAATTGTCAATATCTACGCGATTGATACTAATTGATTGTCTCCAATTACGATTATAGCGAATGACAATATTACTATAATAGAAATTGATGGCAATTGATCAATTGCGTTGATCGTTTCGGTGACTCCTAACACACTATCAATTAAATCTGAATGATTTTGAAGTATCTTGCTAATCCATTGATTTATATGGTCTAAAAAATTGTCTGCTCGAAGACATTGGTAACAGCAACCTGTAACACAGCATAGCAGTGACATAGAAAAGCGTCGAGAAAGCAGTTTAACCCCGCCAAAAGATTCACCATTCAAGATTCGGCGGAGCTGGACCTGAACGCAACCTCGCGGCGACGTCATTAAAAGATGCCCACTCATAGATAAATATATAACCCGTCTCTCCACTATTCCAATGCTTGCTCAAGGATGCATATTCGGTAGGCTCTAATAATCCTTCCATATCCCAAGGGCACGTCTTCCCTACCATTACCGCGCCCCCCGGTCTACTCTTTGATATGCAATGGTCTCTGTAGTCCACAAAACATAAGGCTTCAGGGGCTAGTGTGGATCTTTGGGTTCATTCGAGTAATCCAGTCTGGTTTAACTACGCTGGCTGGGGGTCGGTACATTTCATTCATTCATTCAACAACGTAAATAACGCAATGAATGTTGTAGAACTGTCAAAATGAAACCCATTGCTAGAGTGCGTTTCATCAAATAGTTATTTTCCGTAATGTTGGCTATATAGGTGGCGTGTTTGTGTTCGTTTCTTTGTCCTATAACAGTGGAGCCAACATTACGGCATAGGAACTTTTTGATGAAACGCACTCAACTGATAGTGAGTTAGTTATTACCCGTCTGTATCCTAATGAGAAAATCGATTATATCAATATACGACGTGCGATCTAAGCCGTGCACGTGTGGAAAGCGAAAAGGCACGTCTTTTGCATACTTAATAGCCTTATTGGGTACATCTATAAGTTATTGTCAATGAATATCAAAATCGTGATGGCCTGGTGGTATCGGTACAAATTACCTGATAATATATAATATAATAGCCCAGTACCCCAAGTGTAAGTTTGCAAGAGAGTAAACGTAACTATTTCGTTTGCGTTAATATTTGACCGATAGATCATAATGCTAAGACTAAGGGTGAGAATAAAAATCTTAACGCAAACGCGCTAGTTACGTTTACTTCTGAATTTGGCTTTGTAACTGCGCACCGCCGCGTAAATATTATATGCGTACGTACGCGCCTCGCGGCTGTCGGTAACCCACTGAGAAAAAGGGTCGCGTGCGACCCGGCTGCCGGTAGGTAGTTAGCGCGCGTACATGGAGTGATTTATCTGGTATTCTGTGGTATAGGGCTCCGTTTTCAACGTGACAAGCACGGATTAATACATTTTAAAGTACTTCTCCCACAGAAAGTGAGAACCAGGAGAACTGGAACTGATGGTGACTTCACCATATGCATTGTGACGAGCATAAATTGCTTAGCAGTCACATTAAAGTGTCTAATCGAATAACAATATCGTTCCGGTGGCCATCTGCATTGCTATTCTGTAACCATCGCACTGTGGTTTTCATCATCAGTTCCACTTCACCATATTATGCTTTCCAAGTGCAAATGCATAAGTTACTATAAAAAATACCCAAATCGCTATAGGTGTGCCTATAAAACTTGAGGATTTCCCTCGATTTCCATGGGATCACCTCGTCAGATTCTGACTTGGTGACAATGGGACCACCTCGGGAGCATACCCTTTCAAAGAAAAAAAAATATTTTCAAAATCGGTCCTCAATTGACTGAGACACCGGTGAAAATACATTAAAAAAAAAAAAACAAACATACAGACGAACTATATTTTCCTCCTTTTTGGAAGTCGATTAAAAATCACGTCGATCCGATTCTCCGTTGCTTAGTGAAACATGGAAAAACCAACAAATCAAATAGAACACTTTCGTTCATTCATTTTGACACGACGAAAACCATGTGGTCAACCAATTACATCATAAAAATAAAAAACGAACGTTTTAAACATAAATTAGCCCAGTAAATGAGCTTCCATAAGACACAGGTGGCATAATCTGTACTAATGTATACTAAGAGATATTATGAAAGCTAAAGAGATTGTTTATTGGTGTTTAAGATTTTTCCTCTCGCTCTCTGTGGGAGTGATTTCGCGAAAAAGGACGGCAGTGTGTAACAGGAAGTGACAGCTTGAGTATGGAATAAGTAAGTACTTTTTAATAGCATGTAATTTTTTTTTTTTTTTTCTTTTTTTAAAAACGTTGCCCCACACTAGGAATTTCTCCTGTATCGTGGGTGCGTTTACAAACATTTAAACTAACATACACAAACAGCCAGACCCGGAACAACTACTTGTAGGTCATACAAATATTTGTTCCGTGCGGGAATCGAACCCGCGACACGCAGCGCAGCAGTCAATCGCCTAACCACTGCGCCAACCGTGCCGTCAATTAGTAAGTACTTATATAGATTGTAAATAGAGGGGTCGAATTTCGATCAGTGGGCGACCAGTAGTAATAATTAATTATTCGAATAAATATTTCAGTATTTAGCTTTTTTAAAATTTGAGGTTAATTTCTGTCGCTGCTCAGTTGCTTATTACCAAGGTGAGATGTTAGATGTTACACATCATAGGCGACTTATGTAAGGCTCGCTCGTTGTTTTTGTTTGTTTGAACTAGGGATGCAAGAAGTGCCAAAAAGTACCGTTATATATCGTATAGATATTTAAAAAAAATATTGGTATCGATTTCGATATATCGAAACAAAAAATCGATATACCAGTGAAATTTTCGAAAAAGTGTATGTACTTTATAAAAATGTTTTTTATTCATCGAAATACCAAATTAGAAACATAATTACTGATTTAAAATCTTAAAACTAATAATAACCTGATAAAATTATGTTAAATTTTTTACGGCTTTGAATTCTAGCTGTTTTAGTCGGTGGGGTTTTGCCATTGGAAATATATCGTATTTGATACATTTCCGATACTTGATATTTTATATCGATGTATCGAAATAATAGATATCGCCGAAAAATATCGATATTTCGAACAAAATATATCGATATATCGATACATCGATATTTTTTTGACAAGCCTAGTTTGAATGCAATAATCTCGGGAACTGCTAGTCGGATTTGAAACATTCACAGATATACATTGATAGCACAATTCTTATTTAACATCACGCTACGACCGGCGACCCTTAGGAGCCGAGCAAAAGTAAAACAAGTCAGAAATAAAGTAAGCGAAAACGAAATAATAGTGCGGGCGGTCGATGCGATGCGACGCTGTGGGTCGGGGGAACAAGAAATTTCACACGAACGTAGTCGCGGGTAGAAGCTAGTATTGTCCAAATCCAGTTTTCAAAGGCCAGAGGTTACCGCTGCTGACTAGAAAACAGTTACGTCATAGAACGGACTCGGTCATAATGAGGATTAGGGTTGCCACCTTTTTTTCGAACATATTTTACCATTTCGGTAGAACAAAAATTAAGTGCACAGCATAAAAAGAGTACTTTTTTTATTTTTTACTTATTATTTATCTTTAAAATAACACGTTTTGTTAGGTACTTTTTGCGACATTCAAAAAATATTTGTCTTTCTTGAAGATAGTTACAGCCTCTTTGTCATAAAATTTTAAATTAAAATATTGGTCAGCTCGTTTCTATTAATTAAGACGCTGACAACAGCTAAACCGCGGTCACTGTCAGCCTGCATACAAAAGTAAGAGAAGCGCGATGACATAACGCTTGTAATTTATTGCAAAATATGAAGCAATTATCTATTTACTCAAAAATGAGTTGAATAATCGAAAATAAAAACAACCAAGTTCTGCATACAAATAAGACGTTCTTGTTATTAATACCAACCGTAGGTACGTAGATATTTAATACAGATATTTTGGATTGGAACTCAAAGTAAAAAAATCGTTTACCGTTAATTTGTATCGAGATTTTTTTATCTAAACGTGTTTTGGTAACAACCAAGTTCTGAGAAATATGTTCAAGAATAACATATATTTCTTCCGCTACCACAAACTATATAGATTTGGCAATTATTTTGGTTTAGACAAGCCTACTTAGATCATTTGCCTCTTGTCAGCGCCTTAAGTTTTTGTAAGCTTTGTTCCTATCGTCTCTCCGCTTTACGTTCATATGAGAGAAAAAGCTAGTAATAGTCAGAATTACGTAAACAGAGTATTTTAGCGTAAGTACTTAATTGGTGTTATCCCAACTCTCCTTACTAATCACTTCACACTAATGTTATAAAGGCGAAAGTTTGTGAGTGTGTGTGTGTGTGTTTGTTACTTCTTCACGCTCAAACGGCTGGACCAATTTTGATAAAATTTCGTATGGAGGTAGCTGACACCCTGGATTAAGACATAGGCTACTTTTTATCCCGATATTCCCACGGGATCGAGACTTACGCGGGTGAAACCGCGGGCTACAGCTAGTATTATAAATTCGAAAGTGAGTTTGTTTGTAACGCTTTCACGCTAAAACGGCTGAACGGATTTGGATGAAATTTCGCACGTAGGTAGACCATAACCTGGAGAAGGACATAGTATACTTTTTATCCCGATTTTCCCACGGGATCGAGACTTATGCGGGTGAAACCGCGGGACGCAGCTAGTAAATTATAAAGTACACTTACACGAAAAAGAGGACAATACTCTATTTTATAAGAGGAGTGGTAACCCTAATGAGGACATGAATATCTCTTGGTATGTGGAGGTATTTACTGACACCACGACATCCTCGTTAAAATGTCCTGATTATCTTGACACGGCGGAATTGTGGCCTAAACCTAGAACAGGCCCGTACTGCAAGTTTTTACGGCGATTTGGGATACCATAACATTACGCTTGTGTTCCCTAAGGGGTCAGACAGAGGTGTTTCTAACAGTACAGTCATGAGCACTAATATGTAGACGCTTAGCAGAATTCAAAACCGATTTTCTCGTGGAATAACCATTGCAACTCTGTGAAAAGATCTATTTCATAATAGTTTGGGTCCAAAATACTATGTTCGTAGTATGTGAGAGCAGTGGTGGCCCAGTGGTAACGTCTCCGATTTACGAGCTGTAGGTCGTGGGTTCGGACCCAGGCAGGCGCTTTACTTTGTGTAAATAATTTCATCAACACTGCTCTCAAAACGGTGAAGGAAAACATCGTGAGGAAACCGGCATGTCCTAGAACCAAAAATTCAAAGACATGTGACATCTGCAAACCCGCACTGGGCCCGCGTGGTAGATTTACAGCCCACTCCCTCTCGAAGAGAGGAGGCCTGTGTCCCAGTAGTGGGAACATTATAGGCTGATTATGATTATGTATGTTCGTAGTAAAATAAATTTTCAATCAATATAGTTGCAGGAAGTCACTTTTAAAAGTTGCTGAGTGTGCTCGTGACTGTACAGTACACCAACATTTCGCCAGTTACGTTTCATAATTTCAGCCGAAGGACGTCCACTGCTGGACATAGGCCTCCCCCAAAGGAGGAGGGGTTCCATAATCGCCACGCTTGTCAGGCGGGTTGGCGACCGCAGTATGGTGTTAAAATGCATTGAGAACGCTGCTGCCCCTTCTCTAGTAAGTTCCTTAGTCGCCTTTTACGACACCCACGGGAAGAAATAGGATGGTGCTATTCTTTACGTCCACACGGAAGTCAGTTATTTTTAAGTCCCATGTAATTCGGGGCGAGCCTATTGCCATCAACCGCGAACAAATCCGGACTCCGGTCTGCTACTGAGAAATTCCTGATGGGAAAATCCAACAACACTTTGCCCGACCCGGGAATCGAACTTAGGACTTCATAAAAGTCTGGCGAAATGTGTGTTACCCAATAACTGGGTTGTAGAGATATAATTAAATAATATAAAAGAACAGAGGAATATACAACATTATTTTTAGTATATGCGAAACCTGAATATAGTTTGTTCAGAATAAGGAACTGAATCCAATGACGTAATATACATCATTGACTGAATCGATTTCAATAATTTTTACACCATGTTGTTACATTTGGTCCCAAAAATATTTAAGTGTGATGGATAATGTTATCACCGTTTAATTACTTGCAATACAATCGCCGTACGCTTAGGTACCTACTGCCAAATTATTATCAATGAGCGCAAGACGACCCTGGAGGCGCGGAGGCGCCGCGCCGTTAGATGTTTTTGTGCGGACAACCCGGTAACATAACAACCTTATAACTTTGTGATTTTTCATGATACAGTTTTGAAATTTTGTACATACATTCTTTACATAAAAATACTAGACACGTGTTTCGGGTTTCGCATAATTATACTAAAATTAATATTGTGTCTAATAGATAAACAGAGGTATGATTTTATTTATTGATAATGTGTGAATGTGTTTATTTATCTGAAATTTTAATGACCTGTTTATCAGCTGACATAATTTAAATTGAATTCTTTTTTAATGGAATCTATTCATGGCATGCCACCTTAATTGTAATTGCTTGTATATGTTAATTTTGTACGCCATATATTGGCAAAACATAGTGCACATATTTTGGACAATATGCTGTGTGAGTGTGTAACCTTACCTATGTTTAACAAAATAAATGATTTATTGATTGGACGTTAGATAGGCAGTCGCTCCATGTAAATTACTGGTATTCAGCTGTATCGTTAGACTGGAAGCCGACACCAACAAAGTTGGGAAAAAGCGGCGCAGATTGGGGCCAAGTGGAACTTGTCCAAAATTAGCTTACAGGAAACCGACATAATTTTGACGTTTGTCTAAAGGAAGAGCGATGCTCTTAAATATCAATTTAAACTGATTGAAATGTAGGTAAGGCGTAATCGTGTAAAGGCCTATTAAATAATCAGCCTATATTGTTTCCATTGCTAAGACACAGGCCTCCTCTCTGTGTGAGGGAGTGGGCCGTAATCCACCACGCGGGCCCATTGCGGGATGGTAGACGTCACATGTCTTCATATGTTTGGTGCTATGACATGCCTCACGACTTTTTCCTTCACCGTTTTGAGAGCAGTGGTGATGAAATAATTTACACGAGCTTAAGGGGCCGGCGTAGCATGCGTAGTTCATACAAACGTAATACCAAAATAATTTGTAAATCAAACATATTCTTAAGGTAGTGTGTATTTATTTCGATTGGATTACAGAATACCTGTTCCCAAATATATATTTTGAAAGGACAATGATATAAAGACGAGATATGAGGAATTTAAAATTTCTATAGAAAACTTATTTTTCTCATAACTCTTGTTTAAATCAGTGTCCATTCAAAATATATATTTGGGAACCTAGATATTCTGTATTCCTGCGCCTGTCAGAGTTCGAACCTACGATCTACAACTCATAAGTCGCGGTTGTTACCACTGTGCCACTGCTGCTCTGTGCAAAGGCCTATTAGCCTACTTTTATTGGAACTAGCACTTGCCCGCGGCTTGCCCCGCGTGAATGTCGGAACTTTTACCACGGGAACAGACTACCGGGATCAAAAGTATCTTAACGTAACCCAGGTATGGTCTATCCGTGTGGCAAAGGGATCCAACTTTTTTAGCCTCGTCGCGGTTCGCCATTTTGATTATTTTTCAAAATGGCGTCGCATGATAATATCTATGTACAGTGTGAGTGTTGATATTGTGCACATATCGAAATTAAGGAAACTTAGCTTAATTTTGCTGACGGAAAAAATATTTAAAAAAAATTAAAAAAACAATTCAATTTTTTATAGCATTTTTAATTTCTTCTTCGCTGATGTGACCCCTGTGTAAACAAATCGGTATAACTTTTAAACTAAACGATGTATCACGATGAAACAAACTCGACTGACTGGAAATAATAGGGCGTCTTCATAAAATAAAAAAACTGGCCCTCAATTGAGAATTAGGGTGATTTTATTACAAAAATCTGATATTTTTTCATCAATTTTTAAATACGACAATAAAAGTCCGGATTACTTACCCTTTTTTACTACTTTAAATTATTCTCCATCGTATCAGCTTTCTAAAAGTCAAAATACCATGTTTATAAGTCAATCACAACGGTTCCTATCAACTGTTAAAGAAAGGCCTTGCACTGAGCTATGTACTTTACTTTAGCAGGTAGATACCACTTTCCTGTACAAACATTTTTTTTTTTTAAATCCGTCTATAAAATTAAGCTTAGTTTCCCTCATTTCGTTATATGCACATTATGAATATGAAGACTCATACTGTATATGGCATTCAGACAAACAAAAAATGTCACGTGTTATAATGTCCTAAACATTACCTAGATAGTTAAAGATTTTGAAAAAAAAAAAAAAAAATTGGTAGCGGAAAACGCTGCTGAAGTATGCTAACTAACCTAATCTTTTGTACCCACCAAAAAAGCGATCATTAATTTATCAAATAATATTTTAAATGGACAAGTCGGCTAAGTTAATATTTAATTCTTAAGTTCAAGGTAAGTAATTACGTTTATTAGCCCAGTAACTACTTAAAACGAGGAAGCGTTCACTTCATAATTATGTCAATTGAGGATCGCGGAACCATCTTGTTAACGTTTTCAAACGAATGATAAGAAAACATCCATTTTGAAATTGGAATTGTGTTTTGCACGTGTTGACTGGGAATAGACAATAAAAACATTTTTTAGGTGTAAGGAAGTGCTTCCGGAAAAAAAAAACTTGGGTAGTTATTTATTTTTTATTTACACTGGTATTTTCTGGTGGATATCTTGTCTTGTTTTATTTGCACTTTAGCTACTAGCTTGCTTACTCTATGGGTTATGTCCACCTCTCTGGTGCTTTGTCGGGAGCACCTCATTTTAGATTTGATCCCTCAAGGAAATTCTAAGTCTCCAAAAATATCCCCTTGTCTAAGCAAAGCAAGCAAATTCGACAAAACCCTTAATTCAAAGACGGAGTCTACAAGAAAGCAACCTTCGCCAATGGGGACTGTAGAATCCTGCTGATCACGTATTTAAGCTGATTATGTCACTCACTGACTCATCACCACGCCAAGCCTCTCATGCAGGCATGCTTCACTACGAGTAACAACTGTTTCCCGCCATTCATGGTGACTGACAGTTGACATTAGTGGCAGCTACCTGACTACTGATGTGCATGAGATAGTGTTTACATATCTAATAAATAGATACACATAATTATGGGGATTTAAAAACAACTTTCATAACTACGCAGAATATTGTTCAATAAACGGATAACAGAGAATGAGTAATATAGAAAAGCTGCGGTTAAAATTACTGTCGGGAAAAACCACAAGCTTGAGGCGCTGACAAGAGGCTAATGATAAAAGTAGGCTTGTCTTAAACAAAAAAATTGGCAGTTTGTGGTAGCGGAAAAAATATATGTTATTCTTGAACATATAAACGCATTTAGAAAAAAAAAATCTCGATACAAATTAACGGTAAACTAACCCTTTACTTTGAGTTTCAATCCAAAATATCTGTAAAATATCAACGTACGGTTGGTATTTAATTTATAACAAGAACGTCTTATTTGCATGCAGAACTTGGTTGTTTTTATTTTCTATTACTCAACTGATTTTTGAGCAAATAGATAATTGCTTCATATTTTGCAATAAATTACAAGCGTTGTGTCATCGCGCTTCTCTTTCTTTTGTATGCAGTCTGACAGTGACCGCGGTTTAGCTGTTGTCAGCGTCTTAACATGAGTGTCGTAAAATCTTATCGGGAATTTGACATTATAATGATTATCGTAAAGTGCCTTGAAAAGCACACTTTGCCGTTAGTCCCGGGTGTCGTTCGTAGATCTTTGAAAGTCGCTACGGGTAGTCGGGTGGAAGCCCGACGTGCATCACGTATAGTCTGACAACCATAGGGGTGTCGTGTTACCCAGTAACTGGGTTGTAAAGCTCAGATCGGCATTCGCTCCATGTAAAGTACTGGTATTCCAAACCATTTATACTAAGCCCTCTAACGCATATTTGTAACCTGAGCATGTCAACGGGTACATTTCCTAACTGCTGGAAGGTGGCAGCTGTAACGCCGATTCATAAGAAGGGTGAAAAAGACTGTCCTGACAACTACAGGCCTATCTCTCTACTTTGTGTTCTATCAAAGATCTTAGAAAAGCTTGTTAATAACCGTCTCATCAGCTTTCTTGAAAAACACAGCCTACTTTCCGGACGCCAGTACGGTTTTAGGCGTGGTAAGTCCACAGAGCAAGCCGCTACGGCTTTTAACTGTCATTGTCTCTTCAAAGATTGATGAGGGGAAACGGTCAATTGGTGTCTTTCTTGACCTGGCCAAGGCATTTGACACAGTTTCCATTCAAATGCTATTAAAAAAGCTAGATTGCCTTGGCGTAAGAGGCATCGCTCGGGACTGGTTTAGAAGCTACTCAATGGGTAGACGCAGGGGATAGGTAGAAGCAGTATGTTGTGATCGGGGGCAATGTCAGCGGAAACCTTCCGGTCACTTTTGGTGTGCCACAGGGCAGTGTTCTAGGGCCGACGTTATTTACTATGTACATGGATGACATTTTGAGGTTGAATACCCCACGGTCAGATATGATTTGTTACGCAGATGATACAGCTATCATATTTCACGGTGAAACATGGGCGGACGCCACAGACGCCGCAGAAAGAAATAGATGTATGGAAAATGACAGAATGATGATGACCTTTATTCCTCAACACAAGCCACTACTTCTCCATTTTCCAAAAAAAAACTCAAAATAAATAAATTTAAATAAAAGTAATAACTTTTTATAAAAACGATTTAAGAAATGGCTCTCGTTTCCTTAAAGAAGATGGCGGAAGGAGATTCCCGCCAATATTTTAATAATCTTAATTAAAATCTAATAGAACTGTTATAAGACACCTGAGGCTGCTTATGAAAAGATAAGGGCTGCCGTAATAAAGTGCTTGAGAGATCTTTTTATTATCATAAATTCTTATCTTTTGTAAGTCAAAGCTTTTTTGAAGTTTGACATTCGAATGATTTGATTACCAGTGACATTTCAGTCATCCATGACACTCGTCAAACTTCCTTTTTTTTTCTAAAAATAAAATCTGCTGTTCCTTACATTTTGTAGAGCGAACAAAAATGTATGGAGTAGATTTTTAATCGCAATTTCAGGGTTGGTAAAGGTAACAATTGTCAATAATAATGTGTACACTGACCCCTTAATAGGTGTTTAGGTCACGTAAAAAGCCCTTAAGACGCAGATATATGCGAGTGACCTTGAGTGGTTAGCTTGCGTGTTCTGTACTGAGCTCACGCAACGCGTCGTACGTTCAGCCAGTAATAGGACTCGCCCATCAAGGAGCGCTGTCCCCAATTTGACACATTATTAATATATTATACACAAAACAAAAGGTATTTTTATAAAACACGTTTAGAAAGAAGAAAGAAAAATAATTTTATTTGTCACAGAAAAAACGTGCATACAAAAACAAATCTAATAAACTAGAAGGTAAACATTACACAAATTAAACAGATCTCGACACATAATCACGAGCACAAAAAACAAATAGTCGGCAGCTGCACGTCATGACTGTGACAAGAAGGCTTACTTATACTAAAAGATTGAAAATTAAATTAATTAAAATTCTTTATTTGGAGTTTATGTTTTGAAGAATGGAGTATATTGAAGAAGTACCTAGTGGCTTGTGTTGAGGAAAACAGGTCATAATCATTCTGTCATCTTCCATTCCATCTGTCACCTTTCAAATTGTTTACGATATTCACAATAACTATCCCTCTTGCTATTTTCACCCTCAACATATAAAACATAATGTATTAGTAACTTTATAATTTATAATACCTCATGACCAGAGGGGCGCTGATGAGGTGCTAGTCTAGGGCGCTGTCGATATTTAATCCGCCTCTGTACCAGCCTATTATTATCCTACTGCAGGGCAAAGTCTTGGGGGTCTACTCCGAAGACAAATCCGAAGTATCGGCCGAATGTTCGGCCGTTTCCTAACTACGACGAACTACGGAGAAAGAAAATAAACTACAGATAAAGAGATAAGTCAGAGTCAAAAATGTGACTTGAAGTCGGGTAAGGACTCATAGTCAAAAAAGGAAACTTTGGAAGTCAAGAAACGGCCGAACATTCGTCCGATACTTCGGATTATCGCTTCGGAGTAGACCCCCTGGACTTATAGTAAAAGATATGGTCAAATTCTACGGAATTTTTTTCAGCCCCGATAGTAGGGACAGAATAAAATGGCGCAGCTCACATTGTTGTCAGCCATAAAAAAATATCGCCAAATAACCGGGTATTTGATTCGTACGGTTTTATCCCAGCACTGAACTTACCCCACCGTTAAATAACTCGTTTCTATCTCCATTCTAGCAATAAATGAACGCTCTGGAATAGACTATATTGATTAAACCTTTGCGAAAATCCATTATAAATGTAGCTTAGAGTTCATTTCCGCTATACGGTTTATCAAACAAAACTAAATAGTTCTCAGAATTGCAATAGTTTTTGCAAACACAAGTTTTTACCGTCTCCATCATGGACACTAGCTGCGGCCCGCGGTTTCACCCGCATAAGTCTCGATCTCGTGGGATAAAAAGTATCCTATGTCATAATCCAGGTCATGGTCTACTCGTGTGCCAAATTTCATCCAAATCCGCTCAGCCGTTTCGCGTAATAAACAAACTACATATATATATACTATATTTTGTAATTTAATTTTCAATTTAATTTTTATTATTTATTTTTGTAATTCGATTTATAGAAAATTTGTAATTGAATTATTTTTATTTGACATTTGTAATTTGATAATTTAGGCAATTCTTGATTTAGTACTTATTTTTTCTGACATTGGAATTTAATTATTTTGTTAAATTAGAATCATTGTTATTGTCACAAAATTTGCATGCCGAATTTAGTTGGCGGAATATGTAGAACTATTGTGTATTTGTTATAAAATCTGTAAAATACCATATTTCAGGCAAATAAATGAATCTGAATCTGAATCTGAACTCTCTTTCGCATCTATATTGTTAGTTAGGATCATAATGCGATATGACCACATAGAGCAGTGGTAGCCTTTTTTTTTTTTGGATGGGAAATTATCAAATAACTTCTCCCGCTCTGGGAGGAGCGGGAGGGCGTGTCAGACTTTTACTGACTAAAACCCACCCGTGTTCTTTCATTTGCCAGTGTGTATCCCTTTCGGACAAACTCGCAACCCTGGCAGGCATTGGCCCTAATGGACCCCGTCAATTCGTGCTGCCATCTCACTCGAGCTACCCATCGCTCACCGTCCATAGGCCCGCGCCTATGGTGGCCGGAAATCGGCTTGCGACTCCCGACGCCCAGGGCGTCTCCTGCGGCGATTAGGGGCGTGAGGGCGCGAACCCTGCCTCTCCACTGCTCTCAAAACGGTGAAGGAAAACATCGTAAGGAAACCGGCATGTCCTAGAACCAAAAATTCGAAGACATGTGACGTCAACCACCCCGCACTGGGCCCGCGTGGTGGATTACGGCCCACTCTCTCTCGAAGAGAGCATTATAAGCTGAATATGTAGGTATATGCAATATTAGATAGTGCAGAATACAAAGAATTCATCATAAACAGCTCCTCATCACCCACTGTTAGGCATAGACATGTCTTTGCTTGTACCAATTTCCACATTGCTGTGCCAGCCTCATGAAAAATTATTGGAGTTTCATATTTTTTGAGGAACAAGCAGTGGTTCAATTTCAATACTTAATTATTATTATTTTAATACTTTTCTTGGGTTTACATTGCTGTCGATTATTAATTAAGTAAAAAAAATATATATAATTACATGCATATTCCCTATTAAGGTGCAGTTTTATAAAAGTATGGTGTTGATACTATGTTCGGAACAGTCGGAACACCATAAAATATCTACCAATACTTTAGGAGATAATTGCTTTTGAATGTTGTGTATGCTCGTGACTGTACCTTAGCGTCCTTTACGACACCCACGAGCCACGGATACTAACATTATCGAGATATATTGCAATTATTCCACAAAAATATTAACGTGTCGTAAAACTAACAAGAATGCCTGAATGACATTTCATTTGACATATTCCCGCGCTTTTATCGAAACCGCCATTTTGTTTTTACTACGCTCTATAATCTATGCATCGCAGGCAAAGGAAACGATCTAGTGAACTTAGGTAAACAATGTCATTTATCTTTAGTTACGACTGGCACGGAAGAAGGAATGAAGTCGGATGTATACTTCCGTCTGTAGATGACTTGAAAGTTAACTGTACTGACTAAGAGTGGACAGAAAGTCTACTCGTATAAGAAGCGTCAACGTTCGAGGCTACACTTACCGAGGCCTACCTTTGTTTCCAGAGTTATCCTCTCGTATTCTCGTAAGAATACGTATAATATGCCGTGGAAAAAATATAAGTTAGCCAGAAAGATGGATTTTAAAGTATCTTAAGGCTGGTTATCTTTGGTTGCTTGGTTTTAAAATCTGTTTTTAAATAAGACATTTCGAAAATGTCCTGTAACTTTTTACACCTTTGTATCCTGCTTATGCGTATGAAGTTTCATTTCATTAAAATTGGTTCAGCCATTTCGAAAAACAAGGGCTTGAAAGTTTGTATGAAATGCCGTACGTCGTATACGCTCTTAAGGGTGAAGCCAAACGAACGTAATTTTGTGAGTCGTGAGTCGCAGAATTTTGGTCGCAGAAATTCTGCTGCATTCGGTTTCATAAAAAAGTCCAATTTGATTCACACGGCGACGCAAAATGAGTTGTCTGCCGACTCACACGCATTATTCGGACCGATGAGTTTGCGGGGGGCGAGGGGGCTGACGCGGGCCGATCAAAGCGTCAGTCAGGTACAGATTGCGTGAGAGTCGACACGTATTTTTACTCACAAAATGCTGGACACACTCTCACATGTGCTATGAAATTATACAATACTAAGAGATTTAATCTATACAATATAAAGATAGTATTTACAATCTTCAGCAGCTCCAACAATATTTTTGAATGCTAATCAATTAGTGTATGCGCCCTTGTGGAGCCAGGACCAGCGTTAAGCCAAGCATTTTTGTCAGCGATGTAATCCCCCTACTTATAATATGCTTGGCTACATAGTGTGCGTTTTATACAAGGTTTAAACGTTTCATTTAGTTGGACGATGTGGGGAGGTATTTTATTGTAACATTTTAAACAGTACCCCATGAAGGATGAGTCTACCTTAGCCAGTCTGAAACCTGGTTGAACTAATTGGTCCCTATTTCTAGTCCTATAATTGTGTCTTTCACCTCTTTTACTGAAAAGATTTAGATTTTTTCTTACGTACATGATGTTTTCATAGATATATTGACAAGGCACCGTCATGATGTTAATATCTTTAAACAGTTCCCTTAGAGAATCACGCCTGCGGAGACTATTTATATTGCTCTGATGGCTCTTTTCTGCAGAATAAAAATAGACTAGATATCTGCAGCCCGTACCCATAATAAAATACGGTAAGACATGATACTATGAAAGTAGCTGAAATATACTAGCCTCGCGGTATCTACATTAGTGAACTGACGGATTTTTCTCACAGCATATGCTGCTGAACTTAGCCGTCCTGCAAGAGATGTTAAAAGAGGACCCCATTGCAGCCTTGAGTCTAGCGTTATCCCAAGAAAAACAGTTTTATCGACGAATTCAAGTTTCTCCCTATTCAATACTATGTCACAATCACTACTTTTTACATTCTTCAATAAAATACTTCTCCTGTAAATTTTAATTTATGTCGCTCACGAAGTGACGAAGAAGAAGAGAGGGTCTACTCCGAAGCGCTAAACCGAAGTATCGGCCGTTTTATTACTTCTAAAGTTTCGTTTTTTGACTTTGAGTCCTTACCCGACTTCAAGTCACAGTTTTGGCCTCTTCGACTGTCTTTTTTTTCGCCGTAGTCAGCCGTAGTAAAGAAACGACCGAACATTCGGCCGATACTTCGGATTTATGTTCGGAGTAGAGACTAGATAATAGTGTTGTAGATACATAGTCGATTTACTGGACTTGGTGATCCAAGCAATGCTCTTTGACTACCGGTCGTAAGATTTAATCCGGTAGGTGTCCGACATTATACTTTCCCAGAAGTTAGGTTTCTATTTATCAAAGGTTACCAAAATTTTCTTTCGATTTTATGTACAGCCTATTCAATAGTGAACCTTTTGTAAACACTTTCTTTTGTGGCGACGACCATCATAATCATAGACAATCATGTTGTTGTATAACTCTTTGACCTTCATAGACATAACTTTTTTGTTTTTAATTATGACAGTTATTCTTGAGTTTTACTTGTTGTAATGACTTCTTCGGAGTATTTTCGTATAAATTAATTGGATATTCGTTTACGTGTATTTTTAGATTTGATTTATTCATTTCTCCAAGCGCCTGGTTAAGTTTTGTGGTATACATCAAATTGCTTAACACAATCTTTCGTAAAGGTTGTACAAACTGGCACGGTATCGCGGGCGCGCCAGGCAGCGCGATGCGCGTAGCGCCCGCTATAACCAGCCAGTCTGCACGAGCCTTTATATCGAAAACACTGCAGCATTAATTTTAAAATAAATAGTATTATGTTAAAGTTGAGGATTAATGTTAAGTACTATGTTTGACGAAAACACGCTCCGATACAACAAAAAACCACTAGTATTATAAAAAATACTTCAAATTAGATCATAAAACTTTGCATTGTAACTGAACTAAATTTTTTTTTGTATTTTATTTAGTACTTTTATTTTCACCGTAAAAATAAATTACCTAAACTATCGGCGCCTAGGAGCGTTCTCTCTGCCGCCCTGTCTCGCTTGCTCGTGTGACCGCGAGGAGTAGTGTGCGAGCGAGATATACGTATAGAGTGAGGTGGCGCCAAGAAGCTTATAGATAAAAATGGAGGCAACACTCTAAATACCTAAGTGAAGACGACTGTGGTCGGACTCTCTCTTTCTGAATGCATACATAAGATAAAGAAAACAAATATCACTGTCTCGTTCTTATGTGTGTATTTAGAAAGAGAGGGTCCGACCACAGTCGTCTTCACTTAGGTATTTGGAGTGTTGCCTCCACTTTTATCCAGAACTTCATGGGTGGCGCTGCTGAGGTAATATAGACTCTTATCGACCTATAGAAGAATAATCTTTTTGCGCCTGAATGACATTGACACACTATCTATCACGATCTGAATGACTTTAAAGGATATTGCTAATCCATTGCTCCATATTATGTTCGAACAATTTGTCTGCTCAACTACGTAAATAACACAATGAATGGAAAGAAGAAAAGAAAGAAAAATAATTTTATTTGTCACAGAAAAAACGTGCATACAAAAACATATCTCTCAACTTAACTCGAAAGTAAACATTTCACAAATTAAACAGATCTACATATAATTACGAGCACAAAAAAAACAAATAGTCGGCAGCTGCACGTCATGACTGTGACAAGAAGGCTTGCACTCAGCATGATGCTGTGCTATGGGGGACCCACAGCACATCGCTGATTTTCAGTGGTCACCCGAAAAATACGTACGGAACCCAAGTCAGGTTTGATGAGTTGTACAGTAAATATAATAGATAACCAAATAAAATAAACAGTACTTAGAATAATATAATGCCTATACAACCAATAATTATAAGAATAAATAATATAATTAAATAACCTAAAAATAAATCCACAGGAATCACCATGCATAAATAAAGTACCCACCTAAAACATTTATTACACGAAAATATCCAGCGTTTTGTTTCGCTTCCACCCTCGCCTCCGCGTCGCCTGAATGTTGTTGAACTGTCAAAATTGACAATGACATAAGCGTCAATCCACAATACATTTTTGACTCCCCCATCATCGTTATTAGAATGTCTGTCTTTCTTCAGGCCCACAGAACTCCAAAAATAGCTTCGTAAATTAAATTTACATACAGCATTCAAGAATTCTTCTGAAAAGTCAGAATTGAGGGACACCCGTGTGGTTTCAATTTGTCGTTTCATATGGTGATGGATTCCTCGAAAACTAATATACGCCTACGGTAGTAATTATTTCCAATTTTAGTCTTTTTTGGGCGGAATATTTTCGGCGACACAATTTTTTTCTATAAATAGATTCCGACGAATTAAGAGCGTCCTTTTAAGGATGCTGTACCCAAAGGGTGCTAACGGGACCCTCACTAAGGCTCCGCTGTCCGTCCGTTCGTCAGCCCGTCTGTTTCAGGGCTGTATCTTTTTAACCGTAATAGGTAGACACTTGAAATTTTCACAGAGTGTGTTTGTACTACTGTGGAATGAAAAAAAAAGTTTTTTTTTTATTCTGTACAAACAAAACGCACATCACAAACAAAAAAACTTAAAATACTCACGTACAAAGTAGCCAAAAGCCTCGTATTCCAGCAATAAAAGTTTGACAATATTGTCCATTGCTTGATGTCAGGGCCAGGGACCAAAGACAATTTACTTTACTCTGTTTTGCGACACTGGCAAATGACAACACTATGGCAGATAATTATAACAAAAAATAATTATAATAAGTAGTATTTAATATTAGGTTGGGGAAAAAGTCTTTTCGCATTATAGTATGTATGAACTTGTAATAAAATCTCTTTGGCTATACTATTTGTATCTGGCTGGTTTTAGTATCATTGAAAGTTTAAATTTTAAAGAACATAATTCCTAATTCAAATTAGGAAAATGTGTGATTTTTATTTGTTTTTCGTACTGTCAAGATGAGTGAATCTAATGAAGAAATTCGATACATTTTAAAATTTTACTACAAAAAAGGTAAAAATGCAACGAAAGCCGCGAAAAAAATTTGCGATGTTTATGGACCTAGTGCAGTGTCTGTGAGAGTAGCACAAATTTGGTTTAAGCGTTTTCAATCCGGAAATTTTGATGTCAAAGATGCACTTCGCTCTGGTCTATTACGGATAAAATGGATGCCATTTTTGAAAAAGTGGAGCAAGATATCAGTAGTTACGACGTAGCTGAAGAACTGGGAATTGACCACAAAACAGTTTTGGCACATTTGAAAAAAACTGGATACACATAAAAGCTCGATATTTGGGTACCTCACGAGCTCACTGAAAGAAACCTAATGGACCGTGTACTCATTTGTGATTCTTTATTACGACGTAATGAAACCGAACCATTTTTGAAGAAGCTGATAACTGGTGATGAAAAGTGGATCACGTACGACAAGAACGTGCGAAAAAGGTCGTGGTCAAAGGCCGGTCAGGCTTCACAGACTGTGGCGAAACCCGGGTTAACTCGCAACAAGGTGATGCTGTGTGTGTGGTGGGATTGGAAGAGCATTATTCATTATGAGCTGTTACCACCAGGCAGGACCATCGATTCTGAACTCTACTGCGAACAACTGATGAGATTAAAGCAAGAAGTTGAGAGAAAGCGACCGGAATTAATCAACAGAAGGGGTGTGGTTCTTCATCATGATAACGCTAGACCTCACACATCTTTAGCCACTCAGCAAAAATTAAGAGTTTGGCTGGGAGGTGTTAATGCATCCGCCGTATAGTCCTGACCGTACACCTTCAGATTTCCACCTGTTTCGGTCTCTTCAGAATTCCTTAGGCAGTGTCAGGTTAACATCACGAGAGGACTGCCAATACCACTTGTCGCGGTATTTTGATCAGAAGTCCCAAAATTTCTATAGCAATAGGATCATGTCCCTACCTACAAAATGGCAAAAAGTTATCGAACAAAATGGTACCTACCTACATACTTTAGTTAAATGGAAATAAACTATATTAAAAAATAAAAATATAAAAAATTACACATCGAGCCCCTCCGTGCCTCGGAAAGGATGTTAAGCCGTTGGTCCCGGCTGTCATTCGTGGATCTTTGACAGTCGTTAGGGGTCGTCAGAAGCCTGAAAGTCTGACACCCAGTCTTACCAAGAGTTATCGTATTACCCAGTTACTGGGTTGTAGAGGTCAGATAGGTAGTCGCTCCATGTAAAATACTGGTATTCAGCTGCATCCGGTTAGATTGGAAGCCCCAACATAGTTGGGAAAAGGGTGCCTACCCTTTAAATCAATCTGCCTAGATTTATTTATTTTTCTAAAAAGATGTACACACGGCTACATATCAAGCTATAAAATTTCCAGTATACGCTGACCTCTCATTGTACGGAAATCCTACACAATGCGAGATCAGCTTATACTGGAGATTATAGCTTGATGTGTAGCCGCGTGTTGTACAATGTGTACCTCACTGCTATGATTACCCGAAGTGATTACCAATCCATCTGACAAGCGTGTCGATTACAGCAAACACCAATAATCATTCTGGGCCCGTATCCCAATGAAGCAATGGGTAAGGAATCTCCTTAAAAACCTTCCGATTGTACCTACGCAATTAGGATGCAGGACTTCTTATTTCATACAACTCTATCAGCCGGCATCTCAGTAATCACCACCTTTCCATCGATATTATAGACACTTATACAGGCGAAACCAATATTTATTAAACATTGAGATACCAATAGACTATTTTCGTAATAATAATTTTCTTTTGACAGCAAAAAGCGCGCGAAAAAATCAAAGCAATAGACAATGTTCGTATTTTAATATTCTTTTGGCAGTAAAAAGCGCGCGAAGCAGTCTAATTCCGCAACTATTTCACATTTTTTATCAACACCAAATCACTTTCGCTGTGAATGACGCTTGTAAGCGAGATGGTCGAGTCCGTAACTCACATTGGCATTACGTAATAATACGTTTTCAACTACAAGAGTGAAAGTTTAGCTATTGTTGATCGTAATTGAGGCTTCAAGTACATTGTAGCTATCTTTATTATTACGAAGCGATCCGTGTGGCTAAGCCCCGGGCGATTTTTTTCCGCGACGATTTTTTATGGTGCACTTGATTTTCAACTCTCTGTGTTAAGCAGAGGGTATTTCTCATGTTGTTACTGTCATTTCAAGGTCATCACCATCTGCCTAGTCTATTCCCAACTATGTTGGGGTCGGCTTCCAGTCTAACCGCTATCCAGCTTAATAACAATATTTTACATGGAGCAAATGCCTATCTGACCTACACAACCAAGTTACTGGGTAACACGGGAACACGGTCATCTTAATGTATAGCTTTACATGCTTTACCTGGCTCAATGTCCACTGAAAATCAGCACTGTGATTTGGGTCCCAGGCCCGGGTCGACGGCGCGCTGTGTTCCACGCGCGCCTCAAAGAGACGTCAGCACAAATTGACGGGGTCCATTAAGGCCAATGCCTGCCAGGGTTGCGAGTTTGTCCGAAAGGGATATCGTGGCCCTGGCACACAGGCAAATGAAGGAACACGGGTGGGTTTTAGTCAGTAAAAGTCTGACACGCCCTCCCGCTCCGCCCAGAGCGGGAGAAGTTATTTGATAATTTCCAACCCAAAAAAAAAAAAATGTGGGTCCCCCGGTCCCCCATACATAGAACAGCATCATACTAGGTGGAAGCCTTTTTGTCGCAGTCATGATGTGTGCTCCTGTGCTCGTGATTATAGATCTTTTTTTTTTTTTTCTTCGAATTTTATATTTTTAGGTGCACGTTTCTGTGGCAAATACTTAAACCAATTTTTCTTTATTTCTTCTATTAGAAGAGTACCAAGAGCAAGACTGTCCTTTTCGGAGAGCCTTTCATTGGGACATTTAAGATCTAATCTTCAGTAACAAAGAATCCTTGAAGACAATTCATTTGCAATTTGTCCCTGATTGATCAAAGTTTGTTCAACGTTAAATGTCTTTGAATACGGCGAATCAAGGAGGGGGTGACTGTTCAATGAGACCGTAAATTACTCATTTGAATTGGCCGAATACATTCGTTACTGAGCCTGTTTCATATTCAGAAATGGCCTTGAGAAACAGTTCACCCCTCCCACCGGATTACTAGGGTTTACCGACTTTTGTGTGTGTTTAGGCTCAGGGAGCTCGTGACTAAATAATAACAGACGCCCGGGTCGATCGAAGATACATTACATATCGAGACTTATCCGTGCCTCTGAAAGCACGCTAAGCCGTTGGTCCCGGCTGTCATTCGTAGATGTTTGACAGTCGTTACGGGTCGTCAGAAGCCCAAAAGTTTGACTACCAGTCTTAGCCAGTAACTGGGTTGTGGATGTCAGATAGGCAGTCGCTCCACGTACAATACTGGTATTCAGTATACAATATTGAGGTCAGCATCCAGTTAGACTGGAAGCTGACCTCAATATTGTTCGGAAAAGACTACACAGGTGATGGCATGCGTTATTGGGCCTGTTTCATATTTTTGTTTTGAGAAACGTTTACCCCTGCCTGGTTTACCCGCTTGTGTGAAAGGCTTGTTAATTTAAACTCAACTCTAATGACATGGAAATAGGCTCATTCCGGATTGGAAGTCTATCAATAAATCGTATAGATGGGCAGATTGCCTTGGCACAAATATTGACCAACAGCGCCCCCCTGTCAAGGTCATCCGAGCGCCAAAAGATCCTTGCAGCTTAGGGTTGCCAAGCCCAAAAATAGAAAAGCCGGGCACAGATTCATAATATTTAGCCGGACATTTTGCCCGGAAAGCCTGACACACTGGTCTATAAAAATAAACATACTTTTATTTGTGTTACTGTTATTCATTTGAGACTTTAAGTTAATAAGAGTCTCATTTTGTTCTTACTAATTTGAACTTTTGTTCGGCATCTTTTGGCGGGGCGGGGTTGACCAAAAGGCGGACAGCCGGACTTGTATAGTATATTTGTTCGGAGACGATTGTAAAAAGCCGGACACCTGGCAATCCTACTCGCAGCCAGCAGTGTACTAATTGTTTCGGAAACGCGAACAGTCCCGAAAGCATGGACTTGAGAACTTGATTCCTAAGTTTTGTAGAGTTTATTTAAGTCCTCGATGTTACAATTTACCTCCATTTAATGGTACAAAAAGACTAAACGGTAAAAACCTCAAATTAATGTGAATTAGGTACCCTTTTACTCAAATGGAGTGCTTATTGTTAGTTTCTTTCTGTGAACATTTTGATAAACAATGGAATGAAATCGGAAGTTATTTCACTGTTTGCTAACTAGATTTTATTTTAAATCCGAAGTATCGGCCGAATGTTCGGTAGTTTCTTTACTACGGCTTACTATCGCAGACTACGGCGAAAAAAAAGAGAAAAGACAGTTGAAGAGATAAGCCAAAGTCAAACTTATGACTTGAAGTCGGGTAAGGACTCAAAGTCAAAAAAGGAAACTGTGGAAGTTATAAAACGGCGAACATTCGGCTGATACTTCGGTTTAGCGCTTCGGAGTAGACCCCCTGCATTGGCTCCCAGCACCTCTAGTAGGACAGTTTCTATGGAAATTGTTCTACCAGAATCGTGTCGCACCGTCGTGTCGCGTCTGTCTGCGGAAGCCTTTTTTACAATCAATACTCGCGTAGGCACTACGCTATTCTTTAAAGGTCCGTATTACCTGCTCGCGGTCGAGCAAGTGAAGCAGGGCGGCAGGGAGAAAGCTCCAAGGCGCCGATAGTTTAGGTAATTTCTTTTTACGGTAAATAAAAATAAAAAAACATACTATCTGCTTTGTATTTAGTTCAGTTAGTAAATTATGCATAGTTTTTTGATCTAATTTGAAGTATGTTTTCAATACTAGCGGTTCATTGTTCGGTTTAGAGGTCACTTAATATTTTTCTGTCGAGAAAATTTTATAGAATTATGTTAACGTCAAACATAGTACGTACTTAAAATGAATCCTCGCCTTTACTATTACTAATTATTTAATACAGCAGTATTTACGGAGGATCATTGGATTTGAGGTACTACTTATAAAGACCTAAATAAATGATCACTTAAACACGAAAAGCGTCTTTGTAATTGTGTCAATCAATACTCGTGTAGGAACTTACTAAATATAAAGGGTACGTAAATAGCCTTATACAGGGTTACTGGTAACTCGACGTATTCCTTGCAGGACGTCATAGTATGGTTAAAATGCAACAAGTTAAGCTACCAAATGTTCTACCGAAATTCAGTATTTAGTATTTATTATCATAGCTGATGCCGTAGCAAATCTTTGTTAATAATTAAAAAATCCAAAATGCCGAAATCTTTGGCAGAGATCACTAATTAAACATTTTATTTTTCGTAATTTTTGTCATTACTTTATTTAAAAAAAAAATGTTCTACCGAAATTTAGTAGTTTATGACTACTGAATTTCGGTAGAACATTTGGTGGCTAAATTTGTTGCATTTTAACCATACTATGACGTCGTGCAAGGAATACGTCGAGTTACCAGTAACCCTGTATAATATGTATCTTTTTTAGGATTCCGTAGTCAACGAGGAACCCTTGCGCCATGTCCGTCTGTGGCTCAGCTTAACTCGAGAGACTCTTAGTACTAGCAAGCTGTAATTTGGCATGGGTGTACATATTAATCACGCCGACAAAGTGGTAAAATAAAATTTTGAAAAAAAAAATCATAGGTACAGTCGGTAGACCAGCATTATCTGACCCCTCTTACAAAGTTTACTTTATGTTTTTTTTTGGTATAGTGGCGTGTGCTAGCTAACATAAGGCAAATAATTTAATGTTGTGTTGCGTAATGCAAATTCTTTTACATTTTATTGTATAGATTCAAGTTTTATATCTGAACAGACAGCTGTGCTGCTGGGGAGTTTGTTGCGCCACTTCTTCTTCCCAGCTAAAGCACTAGGAAGTGGTGAAGGGTGGGCGTTTTTGGGGGACTGTCTTATGTAATTTTTGATGTTCGAAAAGTGCTGATTCTCAGCCTAGTTTGAATAAATGACTTTTGATTTTGATTTTTGATTTTGATTTTAAAAGAAGAATAATGGAAGAAGGGTCAGTTAATGCTGGTCATCGACTGTACCTCCTTACTCCCCCTGCCAGCTAAATGGTTGTTTTTGGATATGTGAAAAAATTCGAGGCGGAAAACTATCACAGCTAAGTAGGCTTTCCAAGTAAACGAGTAATAGTCGACCAACTTAAATTTGCAGTTGGAGAATTGACCGTGACGTATATCGATGTATGGACGAACATGTTTTTCAAAAAAAAAAAACTGGCCAAGTGCGGTTCCCGTACCATTTGTATAAAAACGGCAAAAAAAAATCACGTTGGTTGTATTCCCAGCCTATATTGATGTTATTCTGGTTTTTAGTATTTGTTGCTATAGCGGCAACAGAAATACATCATCTGAGAAAATTTCACCTGTCTAACTATCACGGTTCATGAGATACAGCCTGGTGACAGACGGACAGACAGACAGACGGCGGAGCCTTAGTAATAGGGTTCCCGTTTTACCCTTTGGGTACGGAACCCTAACAATGTTAAGTTTGTTTTTGGGTTCCGACACTGTCTAAACTGCCTTTAAAGTCATTATTATTCCATTGCTAGAAAGCTCGAAAGCGGATAGAGTAAGCTTATTTCATATCGTCTGGAGATAATTATTTCTGACAGATTGTGAAAAAAAATGGGACCACTAGATTTTGTCCTTGGTCGGTACATTGACACATAGGCATTTGACAGATTGTGATATCTATCAAAGTTCTCATACAATAGTGTTACACATTTTATTATTAGGCGTGCGAAAATTCCCTAGCTATTTTGTACGCCATATATTTGAAAAACATTATCTTATATTATGATTGTGCTGTTGGTTGTTGGGGTCGGCTTCCAGTCTAACCGTATGTAGCTGAATACCAGTATTTAAGACGCAGATATATGCCAGTGACCTTGAGTGGTTAGCTTGCGTGTTCTGTACTGAGCTCACGCAACGCGTCCTACGTTCAGCCAGTAATAGAACTCGCCCATCAAGGAGCGCTGTCCCCAATTTGACGCATTATTAATTTATTATACACAAAACAAAAGGTATTTTAATAAAACGCGTATACTAAAAGATCAATAATTAAATTATCTTTAAATTGGTGAGGGTTTCAGAAAAATACGCTTGGTAGATTTTGCGCCATTGTCAGTTTTTTATCCGCGTTAGACATAACTTTACAAATTAATTTCACTATGTAATATAAACATAATCGAAAATATTCATATATTAAGTTATTGAGAAAATGCTCTAATTTAACATATATTTTTTTCAAATCAATAACACTACTCGTTTAGACGTGATCTTCAGTATAAAATCACTAAAAGTCTGTTATCGTCACCTTAACATAAACCGACTGCCTATCTGACGTCCACAAACCAGTTGCTGGTAACACGAAACCCCTTGGTAAGACTGGTTGTCAGACTTTCCGGCTTCTGACTACCCGTAACGACTGTCAAAGATCTACGAATGACAGCCGGGACCAACAGATTAATGTTCTTTCCGAGGCACCGAGGGGTCTCGAACTCTCTATATGTAATTTTGATGAAAAACACTATTTTCGTGCTAACACTTTATTCCGCACAACTCCATTATTTCACAACTAGACGACGACTGGTCCTGCACTACATTTCACTATTTAAAATGACTTTTTCCCCACTCAGAAATAACGATAACATCATAACCGTTATTTCTGTGTTGCCAAAGTAAAATAATACATTCAGTTGCCATAATGAAAATACATTTAAAAGTTTGTTACAAAGTTAATAATTTGTACTTTGACAGTGTTGCCACAGTGAATATTATAATTCGGTATTAAATTAATACATTTTTTTTAATTAAATCAAAGAAATCACGACATTGGATGGTCCACGAATCGACCGCGGCTAGCGTAGTTAACCTTCTATCGACCTGTGCGACTGTTATTATATCGGCTAAAGATATCAAAATAAATGGCGAATAAATAAACAACAAAGTTAACTAACATACACGCTTGGTTATTTCAACAAAACATAACATTAAAATAAATGCTTTATATAACTAACAGAAGTTCATTAACATATTTATAAATTATTTATTAACTAAACCAGTTCGCTCACTTAGTTTAGACATACTTACCGTTGTCACAGACTAAACGTACAGAGGGTAAGCTTCATACAACCGCGCTATGATAGGTAACATGCTGGTCCAGCTCCATAGGACAATCTACAGTCTAGACAAAATCAAACTGGTTGCTATTATAATTGTATAATTTGTAATTTTTGTCACATTGATTTTACATCCTGTGATTACCTAAACTCACACACTGACTTTTTTTTTTTTTTTTTTAGGAATACATATACTTTTACGATAATACATATACTTTTACGATGTTTGTAAATATGTGAACACCATGTATCTATCTCATAATTAAGTTATTTTCATTGCTTAGTTTTTAATTCATTATACCTAATAAATAAGGTATAGTAATTTTATTCTAGGTGCATCGTCTTCACATATAATCATATAATATAATTAATGTTCAAAATATAAGTTAACAAAATATTGTAAAACATTTTTAAAAGAGTAACGATATAGTTTCTTGCCCATTCTTCTCCATACGAAACTACCTTTTGGAAGGGGCAACTAGAATCAATTCTATTTTTTTTTGTAAATTTTGACGTTCAAAAGGGCCTCGTATGTGCCTATTTGAAATATATAATTTGACTTTGACTTTGGTACACTACTACAAGTATGAGGCGCGGGCAACTGGCAGCTTCATCGTGTTCGAAGAGAAACCGGTTCATATCGGCTCAGCCAGTTGCCTCGCCATAGATTACCAGATAAATCACACTACCTACGGGCCGCTGGGTCGCGCGCGACCCATTTCGCGGTGGGTTGCCGACAGCCGTGAGGCGCTCGCAGCGCGGCGGCGTCGCTCGGGGCGCAGCTACAAAGCAAAACTCACTTTATGCTTGTAAGGTTAGGTACATTTTCTCAGACTCGAAGGTGTAGGCTATTATATCAGTAGGTATTGAAAATTTAGTAATGGAGTGATTTTATCTGGTAATCTGGCACCGTGTGTGTGCGCAGGCGCACACACACGGTGCCACGGTCATGCTTATAGAAGTGTACCTATCATAGCGCGGTTGTATGAAGCTTACCGGGCCCAAGTCTGCTATTTTTATAAATTCAGTCATTCCAACACGATCCCATCGTCATGCCATTGTTATTTTGCTAAAAGTTCGTAATCTGGTAAATTCATAATGGTCGATCATTGGTCGGTCAATGTTCTCGTAATATAATTGTGTTATTATAATGGCATTGTCGTATTGCCATTATTATAAAACCCATTAGTAGAAATGTCATTTATTTGTCATTATGTACGAGATTACCAATATATGCAATATCTTTCAAAGTAGTGTCAGTGGCCGACCATTGGAAAGTCATAATGACGCCATTATAATAGTAGATTACCAAACTTGTCAAAATCAACAATTATGATATCAATGATCGACCATTCTGACACTATTGTAATAGACTTGAGGCCCAGGTCCGTTTACTCTGTGCCGTGTTATTAAAATGGTAATCTAAGTATTTTATTACTTAGTTTGAAACAACTAAGTTGTTTATATAGTTGAGTGATTGCAGCTGAAGTTATGTCCTATGCACGATCCACAGATCTAAGTAGTTTTTTTAAATGTCACTCTCAAACCAAGCTCGGAGATACGTAGGTAAAACTTTTACGTAACTATACAGGGTGTTAATGAAATTGCGTGCCATAGCTTAGGGGTAGGTTCAGTATCGATAAAGGACCCGGGAAAAAAAAAAAATATTGCAAGATCAACCTAATTTAGTACGGTCTACTAACTTAAATAAAATAGCAATCGTTTCGAATTAAAATTATTTTATTTGTTTAAATGCTTTAATTGCTTACCTACTATCGAACGCGTTGGTAAATAGGTAAGTAGTACTAAATTAGGTAGATCTTGCAATAATTTTTTTGATTTTTTTTCCTGGCTTTGTTTATCGATACTGAACCTACCCCCAACCTATGGCACGCAATTTCTTTACCACCCTGTTTGGGGTAATTTACAGGGTCAAATTAAATCGAATAATGGGTATCGAATTATCTCTATCTTAACACGAAACAATGAAAAACATTTGATGATATTTTTTTGGGGTCAACGACCGTTGTTCTTATTGGAAGTACGAGTTGAAAAAAACTGTTTATTTTTATTTTATCGAGTTTAGTTATCGATACCAATCACGGCTATGAAGTTTACTTAAAAAAAAAAAATATTTTCTTATTATAGATTTAAATCATGATTTTTATTAAAAAATCACTTGATTTAAATCAATCAACCCTGCCTTGAACCAAGAAAAAAAAAATACCAATTATAATATATTTACCTCTTCATATTCATCACTCTCCCCATTTATCACAATTTATTTGGTGTAAGCTCTCTTCCATTAACCTACATCTCCAAATAATGTTCTTGAAAATACCTAGAACGTATCTTAGACAAAAACAAATCACCTTTAGCAATTCTTGTCATTCAAATTGCAAAACCAATATGGCGGCCCAAATGTCAAAAGAAAGAGATATTCTCATAAATTTGCATTAGTGCGATAGAGACGCCGATACAACGATTACGGATAGTGCTTTAGATAATATTACTAATATTCTACTTTTGAAATGATACTAAAATATTAATGTGACATTTGTATAAATAAAAGCCTGTTACATAACATAAATCAACTAACGCCTTCTTCCCATGGGGGTAGTCAGAAACAACAGAATGCCACCTGCTACGCTCCTCACAATACTCCGTTTTCTGACCTTTCTGAAGAACATCACCAATAAGGTATAATGTATATGTCCTTCTAGGGCCTAACAGCTTATTTTATTTTGTTATTTAAGGGTCGGGTAATCGCCGCTGACTTTGGCCATACAAATGCGCGTTGCGCTCACGTCGCGTCGCCGCACAGTGGGCCCATACTGAAAATTTGGGGGCTTAGGCAACAAAGTTCCAATATCGATGCGGTTTTTTTTTATATGACGTGTTATGATATTCCTGACAACTTTTATTCTTATAAAATTTCTTCTTAAATTGATAGTTTGTCTTGAAAAAAATTAATTAGTGTTTTTTGTATGGAGCGTTTGTTTTTTTGTTTAAATTTTTTTCTTCAATTGTATTAATATGTTGGGTGTGTGGCGTGAGTATATGATAGCTAGGGTCATTCTCTATTCACGAAAAATAAAATCAGCGCCAGCCATCTGCAGCAGCGCAAGTAATCATTCAATAAAAAAAAAATGTTTTGTAAGATTTTTTTTTGCCATTTAAAATAAATTCAAAGTATATTTTTGTTTCATTTAGCTGTTTTGACCTTCTTTTTAGTTAAATATATAGTTTTCATAGCGCATAGGTACTTATAACTAGTAATTCTGGTAGAGATTTAGTTATTATTGCTATGTTATCGGTAGCACCTGCATTGTGATTGATGACTCATTTGTTTGTGCGCTCGGCTAAACGCATAACTAATGAGTCATCGTAAAATGCTCGTCTCTGATTGGCTGAATAATTTTCACTCACTGTTATGACCACTACTTGAATAATTAACACTGACTATAAATATAAAGACATTCATTATGTCCATCTAGTTTCGCTCTTGTCGCTTATTTGTGAACACAGTGAAATACTTTTATTTTTATATTTACATTAGAACTATGGCTGGATTTTGTACCAACCTAGATCTTTTTGTGAAATTAAGAAGTGGCGGTGATCTGAAAAATCATATGTTTCTATATGAAAGTATCATTTCTGTCTTGACTACCGAAGTTTCTGAAGAAGACAAGAACCGAATCAAAGAGTTCTGTCGACTTTTTTGTGTAAATCTAAATAAAAAGTGGATAGAATCAAGTATAAATCAAAAAGCTTTTATGAATCGTGTAAGTAATCGCAAGTGGTTGGAAAAAAAAACCAAGTGGTCTGTCTGTGACAGTGTTGACCTGAGAAGTGAGATGGGCTTTTCGGACCCAGCCTTATTTGAGCCTGTGGATATAGATACCCGTGTTCTTACTCTTGCAGTATGTACTGCGGAAGCGGGAACATCTACAGAAAAGGAGCACAGAAAACCGTTCGAAGAGTTAAGTAATAAGCAAAAAAAAAGACGTTCTACTTCCATAGAAGAAGAAAATTCCGAGGAAGAGTTGCAGCACTGGTACATAACAAAATTGAAAGACAACGGCAAAAAGAATCTGGCAAAAGTGGTCGAATACCTTTCCAGTAATCCAGATGCGCTATCCGAAATAGACGAGCGACTATTCAAAAAGCAGAGCTTAAGTACTGTCTCTGAAGATAAGTGTTTAGCTCTTTATACATCAGTTGCGCTCTCGAAATGGAAGTACTTAGCTCTTCGACATTTCGAGACTCGTTTCGCCTCGAAGACTTGCCCTATCATTAACAAAATTAGTATAACCTGAAACTTATTACGATATTTTTTCAACAATAGATAACATGCAGTTAAAACAATAACACAGCCAATCAGAGACGAGCATTTTACGATGTCTCATTAGTTATGCGCTTAGCCAAGCGCACAAACAAATGAGTCATCAATCACAATGCAGGTGCTACCGATAACAAAGCAATAATAACTAAATTTCTACCAGAATAATTAGTTATAAGTACCTATGCGCTATTAAAACTATATATTTAATAAAGAGAAGGTCAATCAGCCTAATGACACAAAATATATACTTTGAATTTATTTGAAATGGCAAAAAAATTCTTACAAAACATTTTTTTTTTACCGAATGATTACTCGTGCTGCCGCGGATGGCCAGCGTTAATTTTATTTTTCGTGGATAGAGAATGACCCTAGCTATCATATACTCACGCCACACACCCAACATATTAGTACAATTGAAGAAAAAAAATTAAACGTGATTCGCTCTATACAAAAAAAAACAAAATATTTTTTTTCAAGACAAACTATCAACTTAAAAAATTATATCAGAATAAAAGTTGTCAGGAATATTATAACACGTCATATAAAAAAAAATCGGATCGATATTGGAACTTTGTTGCCTAAGTCCACAAATTTTCAGTATGGGCCCACTGTGCGCCGTTCGGTTCATAGGGAATATTTATTTTAAGTAACCAAAATACGAATATTTAAAAAACATCACAGATATAATTATAGATAATAAAGAAAAGTCTGTTCCTACAAAAAATAAACTTGCTTTGGGTAGACATTACTTCCTGAATTTTTTTCATTAAGTATTTTACTACTATGCTTAAATATTCACATATAGAATTGATTTGTATGCGTTCTACTTTAACATATTTTTTTTGCATAACTTACTTGCATTAAGGCATAATAACAGATTTAAAAATCACTAAAGTCGTATATCTGCGCCTTAAGTCAACCGATCACAACATAGATTTGAAAGCAGATTTTACTGATCGGAAAAAAAAAAAAAAAAACCGGCCAAGTGCGAGTCGGACTCGCGCACAAAGGGTTCCGTACCATTATCTATAAAAACGGCAAAAAAAATCACGTTTGTTACAACAAACATTTAAGGGGGGCTCCCATACATGGGTCATCAATATCGAGCAAAGAAATCACGTTTGTTGTATTCCCATACAACAAACGTGATTTCTTTGCTCGCCCCCCCTAGTGGGGACCTCAAGTCCAACAAATGAGTTATGAACCTTATGAAGCCGGTGAAAAGGAGCACGTAATTTATCCTTATTTCTGGTGTTAATATTGTGAATATCACTGTTTTTAGTGTATAAGTGTATATTTTGCCTAACATATAAGATGTTGGCGAAGATGAATTGTGATGCCGCCGTGAGTATACCAATATCCTTAAAAAAATCTCTTAGAGAAACTCTGGCACCCAGCTGGTAAATTGCTCGAACAGCTCGTTTTTGGAGTACAAAAATATTTTGAATGTCAGCTGCTTTACCCCACAGCAGAATACAGTAGGACATAACGCTATGAAAATAACTAAAATATACTAATCGGGCTGTATCAACGTCAGTGTATTGTCTTACTTTCCTGACGGCGTATGCGGCGGGGCCGAACTGAGCCTTCCCGCTAGGCTTGATATATGAGGTCCCCACTGAAGTTTGGCATCTACTGTTATACCCAGAAACACTGCCGAGTCTACAGTTTCAAGCACCTCTTTATCTAAAACGATGTTGGGACCTAAATTTCTAACATTCGGTAAGGCAAACTTTATACATTTCGTTTTCTTGGCATTGAGAACTAAATTATTTGTCGTAAACCAATCCGTAACCATTGAGAGTGCAATGTTTACGTCGTCAAAATCTTGTCTATTTATTTAATTCTGTTTTTTTTGTATTTGTTGTTATAGCGGCAACAGAAATACATCATCTGTGAAAATTTCAACTGTCTAACTATCACGGTTCATGAGATACAGCCTGGTGACAGACGGACAGAGACATACAGACAGACGGCGGAGCCTTAGTAATAGGGCTAAAAAGAACCTGCCACAGAACAGCTGTGCTGCTGCCTGCTGGGGAGTTTGTTGCGCCACTTCTTCCCAGCTAAAGCACTAGGAAGTGGTGAAGGGCGGACGTTTTTGGAGGACTGTCTTATGTAATTTTGACGTTCGAAAAGTGCTGAGTCTCAGCCTAGTTATTTACTTTTGAATTTGGGTTTGAACCCGGCGTTCCATTTAAAAAAATACTAAATTTCAGCCAAAAACAAGCCACCGTAGATCCGATGAAATGCGAAATATTTAAGAAAAGAGGTCGCTTATAATTTAATTAACACAATTAAAATATTTTCACACATATTTTCCACCCATAACCTTGTGCAAAAAGGTTTTATTACGGAACACCGATATTTCGCGCCATTGTTCCTAAGTACAGTTATTTTCTATTAGGCAACACAACCTTGCGGATTGCAGGTACTTGTGACCTATACAGTGTTGCTTACTAGCACGTGGTTTGAACGAAAGTCGGTTATTGTTGAACTGTAACTACGATTGTTTATTAACTGGATATATTAAAACCATTTTTTTTTATTTGACGGAACCTGCTTTATAGCATTTCTGGTCTTTGCCTAGTTTATAGAATTAAAACAAAAAACATTTCTTATTATTGCTTTGAGTGACAGAACTGGCAGACTGATCTTTTTTCCTTTGCCTTTTAAAACTGTGATCGATTACTAGTTCTTCCTACAACGTCCGAAATGGATCTAGAGTGCTACAAGGCTTTTGGCGCTTGAATGACATTGACAGGGCGTTGCTGGTAAAATTGTCACAGAAATGGAGAACAAGATGGCGGTTTTCGCGCCAAAATAACCTTGTAGCGTTGTAAAACTCCCTGAACGTGTATGGCGATGCTGCTTGTGAAGGAAGGTGTCAAAAACCTGTCAAATCCAGCACATTTCATGTTAGTTATCTATTTATCCACGTTAATTCAAATCCATTTAGCACTGAAGGTCACGTTTATAAGTCTTGCCCGCATTGTATTGTGCCCAGCCAGGGACAATGCTGTCAGCAGCAGCCATGCCCTTCAAACCATACAGCTAATGCTGCTTGGCAGAAATTATGTTTAGCGGAGATGCTTATATTGACTGAATTGTATAGAAACAAGTTGTGTTGCTAGGGGTTTGTGCGACACCTCTTCTTAGCTAAATTACAAGGAAGCGGTGAAGGGCGTTGGGGGCTGCGATGTAACTTTGACGTTCAAAAAGTGCTGATTGTCAACCTTTGAGAAAACGATTTTCGGCTTTGAAATCTTCAATAAAAAAAAAACCGGTCAAGAGTGAGTCGGACTCGCGCACCGAGGGTTCCGAACGTATATAATGATGTTGATGATTTCTGAAAAACTGTGCTAGTATTTAGAGACATCGTTTTATTTTTCCTGTAATCTTTACATAAACTTCTATCACATAGAATAATTTCAGATTTTTCTCTATGAAAACTTCGGAAATGAAAAAAAAATACCGTTCCTCCCTTGGGGGAAAGGTATTTTTTTTACATTTTTCTTCAAAAGTCGAAAACTATGCTGCCAAAAAAAATATTTGAGAATTTGTAAACAGCGCTTTTTCACATGATACTCCACATGCCCTAGTAGACTCCATTCTAATTTTTATGACCCCCTTACAGGCCCTGTTGCAAAAAAGATATATTTTTTTAAAGGAGACGTTCACGAAATGTATGGGGCTTGGTACAAAAATAATTGAAAATTTAAACAGCCTTCTGACCTATATAGGCTGAAAGAGGGTAATTATTTTGATGTCTTTGGGCATTCAATTTTCTTTTACAGCCACCCGTTTTTTTTAAAACAATTGTTGAAAAATAAAATGTTTGCATCACTAACTACAAACATTATTTACATTTTAGGGATGGCAGCCCTGTGGCAAATTACGTGACAATGACAATGTCAGTCAGCAGCGGGCCGAGCACGGGCGTGCCAAGACGTTTGTGACATTTGAGACATGATAAATTATGTCATGTCAATTTGTACTAGCGTTTTATGACAAAACAGTTTTGTCGCTCAAACTGTGATAAAATGTGTGACTCAAATCATGTAATGTAGGCCGTGCTTGCCCCGCAGGACTCGCCTTGACATTTACAACTTTGACTTTTTTTCGACACCGTTTTGTTATGTCATGATAATCAATATTTTGTCAAAATTTTGTCTTAATTTCATGGAGCTGCAGCTAAAATTATAATAAAATCTCAAAGTGTTTATTAGAAACGGAGACTTTAGCCACATTTAAAATAATTATATTGCATAGAAATGAATAAATAAAGACTATGTGCCTTTTGTTTGTATTGATACACTTTTCACGTTTTCACAAAAACAGGCGCCTGAAAAAATTAGATTTAACTATAATCGAGTAGCATAATAAATAAGCTTTCTAATAAGGTACATCACATTAGCGTTTAAAAATCTTCGGAATATTATACCACTTTTGACCTCTCCTTTCTTTCTTGTTTGCAAAATAGCGTCATCTAAAACTATTCCAAATTTCAAGTTGATAGCATTAGTAGTTCTTGAGTTAGCCAGCTGTGACAGACAGACAGACTTAGTCTCACCATAAGGGTTCCTTTTTACCATTTTGCTACGGAACCCTAAAAACCGATCCTTACAGTAGTCGTGCATCACTAACATCTGACATCTCACCTTGGTAATAAGCAGCGACAGAAATTGACCTCAAAATTTAAAAAAGCAAAATATGGCAATATTTATTTGAATAATAATAATTATTAATTACTAGTGGTCGCCCACGGGTCTAAATTTGACCCCTCTACTTACTAATTGAGGAGCTTCTAGCTAAGTAATAACAGCACCACGGTTCGATCGATCAGGTTAAGCTACGCTTGCCGTGGTTGGTCCGTGGATGGGTGACCATCTTTTCATACCAAGATTCCTCCGTGCCGAAAGCACGTTAAGCCGTTGGTCCCGGCTGTCATTTGTAGATCTTTGACAGTTGTTACGGGTCGTCAGAAGCCCGAAAGTCTGACAACCAGTCTTACCAAGGGATATCGTGTTACCCAGTAACTGGGTTGTGGAGGTCAGATGGGCAGTCGCTCCATGTAAAATACTGGTATTCAGCTGCATCCGGTTAGATTGGAAGCAGACCCCAACAAAGTTGGGAAAAGGCTTGGCAGATGATGTCATAAAGGCACTTTTGAACGTCAAAATTTACAAAAAAAAATGAATTGATTCTAGTCGACCCTTCGGTAGTTTCGTATGGAGAAGAATGGGCAAGAAACTCCACATTTATTTCTCTCACTTTACATGCGTGGTTGACGCAATTATCTACTTAATCTGTGACTGGTTACAGCTTGATGATTTAACAAGACGAATAGAAATTTAAGACAGGTGACGTGCGCCCGCGCCGCTATACTGTCCATGGTTGAAAGCGCATGTAATTGACGTTATACGCTTAAAACAATCTTTTGATTAATTTTCTAGTACCGTAACTACTTAAATACCAGAAGAAGAAAGATATTGCATCACTTATAAAAACTTTTCTTTGATAATAACGAAGCAGCAAGCAATCTTGCTTTTCCAAACTAAGTTATGGCTTCCAAGTCTACCCGGCATCGACCCTTGGTTTGAAAAAATGTAAATAAAAAAAACAAATAAGTACACTATATTTGTTATTTAGGTTTTTCGAAACCAACAAAGAAATTAAGCCACAGTAAAAAAAAATTGTTTTAATATCTCAAAAAATGCAGAAGTTATACTAATGCGCTTAAAAGTCTATTGTAGACAGAGACAGCGCTGCTGCGATCTGACGTCACAACACAGGAACGCCACAGTAACTTCGCGCCATTCAGTACAATGATCGTTTTACAAGGATAGTAGAATAATTTCAAAAGCGCGTAACTTCTCCATTTTTCCACCGATTTTATTAATTTTTTCACAAATCTTCTTTTTTGGAAATAAGCATTCATTCATATTTCATAGCAGTCAAATACCCTCCGTAACACAGTTTCAATCACAATCCGAGATTAGTTTGAAGGATATTTGTAATCCATTACTTCATAGGTTTAATAAATTCGTCTGCTCAACAACGTAAATAACGCAATGAACGTGGAAATCTGTCAAAATGAAAAAAAAATGCGATCAATTGTCATTTTATGTACTGTATTACGCAATTGCGTAGCTGATACGGCTGAATATCAGTATTTTATATGGAGTGACTGCCTATCTGACAACCCACATGTTACTGGGTAATAAGACACCCTTTGGTACGACGTCTTGTTATCAGACTTTTGAGCTTCTAATGACCCGTAACGACTGTCAAAGATCTACAAATGACAGCCGGAAACGTGCTTTTCTATGTACCTGCCAGGGTTGCGAGCTTGTCCGAAAGGGATTTCGTGGCCCTGGCACATAGGCAAATGAAGGAACACGGGTGGGTTTTTAACCGACTTCCAAAAAGGAGGAGGTTCTCAATTCGGCGGTATGTTTTTTTTTTTTTTGTATGTTTGTTACGTGATTACTCCGTTAATTATGGACCGAATTTGAAAATTATTTTTTTGTTTGAAAGGGTATACTCCCGAAGTGGTCCCATTGCCACCAAATGACAATAAGATGAGGGGATCCCATGGAAATCGAGGGAAACCCTCAAATTTTATAGGCAAACCCATAGCGATTTGGGTATTTTTTATAGTAACTCGTGTATTTGCTCTCGGAAAGCACCATTTAGTGAAGTGGAACTGATGATGGAGACCACATATGGCCACCGGAACAATATAATAATGAGTACCCCTATTTAACGGGTTGCGATTACGCAATTTATGCTCGTCACTATGCATATGGTGAGTGGCAGTTCTCCTGGTTCTTACCAGGACAACTCCTCAACAATCAACGTCTCAGCATCGGGAAAAGCAATATTTTGTAAAAGGTGATGAACAGTTAATATTAGGCTATTGTAACTTAGATAAATTTAAAACTGACCCACTAAAAAGTGAAAAATAAAAAACTTTACAAAAAAATAAGAACCGACTACCAAAACTTTTCACTTTTTAGTGGGTCAGTTTGTAATGTATCTAATTTACAATAGCCTAATGTCAAATGCTCATCCCCTTTTACAAAATATTGCTTTTCCCGATGCAGGGGCGTTAATGGTTGAGGAGTTCTCATGGTAAGAACCAGGAGAACTGATGGTGACTTCACCATATGCATTTTGACGAGCATAAATTGCTTAGCAACCATATTAAAGTGCCTAATCGAATCGCAACGGTAAAATACTTATGATTAAGTAGTTCCGGTGGCCATCTGTGGTCTTCATCATTAGTTCCACTTCACCGAATGGTGCTTTTCGAGTGCAAATGCACGAGTTACGATAAAAAATACTCAAATTGCTATAGGTATGCCTATAAAATTTGAGGATTTCCCTCGATTTCCATGGGATCCCCTCATCTGATTCTGATTTGGTGGCAATGGTACCACCTCGGGAGCATACCCTTCCATACAAAAAAAGAATTTTCAAAATCAGTCCACAATTGACAGAGTAATCGGTGAACATACATAAAAAAAAAAAACATACAGCCGAACATATAACCACATCGAAAAGAGTACGCTTAGATGGTGTGGTCATGTTGAGAGGATGTGTGAAAGGCGTCTAAAAAAAGGTATTTATTAAGCAGAGGTGAGTGGAAAGGCCGGAGGGGACGACGACGAGGACATGATTATAGTGACCGTATTGGTGATGTTCTTCAGAAAGGTCAGGTGCGTAGTACTCGCAACCGGCGTGCGTGTATGACCAGATGTATGAACGTAGGTAAAGCAAAAAGAATATGTAAGGAGCATATTAGGTGGCGTTCTATAGTTTCTGCCTACCCCCATAGGAAGAAGGCGAGAGTTTATGTATGTATTATGTGTTAATTTAGTCACTTTCAGAAGAACTGCAAAAATAGTCATTATTTTCCGAACAGATAATTTTCTCATCAAAACTACAAAAAAAATATGTTGAAAAATGAAAGCACATTAAATAACAAATTTTTCAGAAAACTGTTCATGAAGCAATGGAAATTAAACACGCGCTAGCTTTGAGCTAACATCCATTTAACTTTAGTTTATTAAATATAGCAAAAGTTATACTGCATAACCGAAGTTTCAATTTAGGTACGTAAATTGCTATTCCATTGAAAATTATAATTTGAAATTTTTGTGTTCGATAATCAATCAACCAAATCAATCAACTTAGCCTATATCAGTCCAATGCTGGACATAGGCCTCACCCAGGCTGCGCCACAACACCCTGTCCTCAGCTTTCCGCATCCAGTCTGTCCCAGCCACCTTTTTAAGGTCGTCGGTCCATCTAGCTGGGGGGCGCCCCACATTACGCTTGCCGATACGCGGTCTCCACTCCAGGACTCGTCTGCTCCGCCGGCCATCCGTCCTTCGACAAACATGGCCAGCCGACTGCCACTTCAGCTTGCTTACTCTGCAGGCTATGTCGGTAACTCCGGTTCTCTTCCGGATAACTTCATTCCTGATCCTGTTCGATAATACCACAGACAACAAGCCTAGACGGAATAAAAAAAAAACAATTTAAAAAATTGAGCATGTGAAAGAAGTTGCAGAATTAGCAGATGACAGACGTCAACGTCAACTTTCGCGCCAACCAGCTCTTAAGCCATAATTAGATTTCACATTTTACTAACAAGTTAATAACGCGTGCTGTATCTTGATTACGTCTTGCAATGCGATCTAGATGGCTAGAATAGAATACTCTAGTAGGTGATGGTGTGGTTAGTTTGAAAACAGACAAGTAAACCCTTTATCATTTGTACCTATTTGTTTTAATTATCGTTTCCAACGAGCTTCTACCGGCGACTTCATGTTAGTCGTAAGATACACATCTTATAATCATTTGAGAGCAGTGGTGGCCCAGTGGGAACGTCCCCGACTTACGAGTTGTAGGTCGAGGGTTCGAACCCAGGCAGGCGCTTTACTTTGTGTAAATAATTTCATCACCACTGCTCTCAAAACGGTGAAGGAAAACATCGTGAGGAAACCGGCATGTCCTAGAACCAAAAATTCAAAGACATGTGACATTTACCAACCCGCACTGGGCCCGCGTAGTAGATTTACAGCCCATTCCCTCTCGAAGAGAGGAGGCCTGTGTCCCAGCAGTGGGAACATTATAGGCTGATTATGTATGTATGTATAATCATTTGAATCATTATTACATCTCTCTGAGTTAGATTTGTTCCTCAATGTCATAAAAGTCATTCAATTTAACAAACTAACTGACCGCCAGTTGCACGTAAGTCAAATCAATAAAGTAATCCTGTCTTTATCTAACGGGACGTATCAGAAAGTGACAGCATTACTTTTAATGGGGAATTAAATTTAATGAACCTACGTGCCTACGTTAGAGAGAAGATTTATTAATGATTCTAATTCTGTAATAAAAATACATAACTGATAGAGTCGCGAATCATATCTTGATCAAGATACAACCTGATACTGATCTTCAAATTGCAAAAAACGTAAGAAAATTTAAATTTCGCGGGCTACAGCTGCTGTATTCACGTGTCGACTTTGAGCAGCACTCAATTATGTTCAAAACTGATTTATTGAAGTGTGAATAAATGCGCCTTTCCTTTTAAACAATATCATTTCGTGTTCATCACAAGGTAAGGCTCTATAGGTAAATTGAAATTTCGAACAAAATTCCAATATTTTCAATGGCAAAATAACCCTAAAAACCGGACAAGTGCGAGTCAGCCTCGCAAACGAAGGGTTCCGTACCACGGTACAATATTTAACATTAAATATGTTTTTCCTATTTCTTCCCGCGGGTGTCGTAAAAGGCGATTATCGGACTTACTAGAGAATGGGCAGCAACGTTCTCTATGCATTTTAACATCACACTGCGATGGCCAACCCGCCTGCCAAGCGTGTCAATTATGCCCCCCCCCCCCCCGCATTCTGGGGGAGGCATATGTCCAGCAGTGGACGTGTTTCGTTGATTATTTGTTGCTATAGCGGCCATAGTAGTACGCATCATCTGTCTTTTTTGCTTTTTTTTTTTGTTGCCGGGGTGGAAAATCCTCATGGATGTCCTCCGCCCTGGGGAGGGGTCTGTCAGACTCTTACTGACTAAAAACCACCCCACTGTTCCCTTCCCACACTTGCACCGGGGATCTTGGGAGCTAGTATTACTTCCGTGATCCCCGGTCCTAGTGCCGGTCCGCCTCTGCGGGCCACCTCAAGTCTGGGGGGGAAGAGGTGTTTACCCCCCCCCCCCCCGCGATGTCTGAAAGGGGCGCGCGTGGAACACTACGCGCCGCCACCTCGGGTACGCATCATCTGCCTAGCCTAGCCTTTTCCCAACTTTGTTAGGGTTGGCTTCCAGTGTAATCGAATATAGCCATAGTATATCCCTTTTCCCCTCTTCTTCTTTGTAAGAGGGATCAGGTATTGTAGAGCATTGCCAGTACTACACAACACACTTTGTGAAAATTACAAGTGTCTACATATTAGGTACGGTTCAAAAGATACAGCCCTGTGACATACGGAAAGACGGCCGGACGAACAGCGGTGCCGAGGTTCTCCTCCCAAAGTAACACCCTTTGGGAAGAGGACAGGACCCTATTACACTTAAGGCGACGATAACCGACTTTTAATGATTTTATACTGAAGATCACGTCTAAATGAGTAGTGTTAATGATTTGAAAAAAATATATGTTAAATTAGAGCATTTTCTCAATAACTTAATATACGAATATTTTAGACTATGTTTACATTACATAGTGAAATTAATTTGTAAAGTTTTGTCTAACGCGGATAAAAACTGAGAATGGTGCAAAATCTACTAGTATTAAAATACCTTTTGTTTTGTGTATAATAAATTAATAATGTGTCAAATTGGGGACACCGCTCCTTGATGGGCGAGTCCTGTTACTGGCTGAACGTTTGCGTGAGCTCAGTACAGAACACGCAAGCTAACCACTCAAAGTCACCGGCATATATATCTGAGTCTTAATAGGGTCCTGTTGGCACCTTTTGGGTACGGGACCCTAAAAAGGTTTATTATTCCATGATCGATTCCAAAGAATGACAAAGATTTAAAAAGAGCTAATGGAGCTGAATGAATGAACACTTTTGCCTGAGTACCTACCGATTGACGAAAACAGTTTTTTTTTTTAAAGTAGGTAAGCAAAAAAAACGATCGACCCATACAATAGTCGCTTAGGATGTGTAAAATCTGACATCTCACCTTGGTGGCAAGCAACTGAGCAGCGACAGAAATTACCCTCAACATTTAAAAAAACTAAATACTGAAATTGATAAAAAATCCATTGTTATTTCCGAACCTATTTTGACCAGGGGCCCAAGTCTGCTATTTTTATAAATTCAGTCATTCCACCACGATCCCATAGTCATGCCATTGTCATTTTGCTAAAAGCTCGTAATCTCATAATGGTCGATCATTGGTCGGTCAACGTTTCCGTAATAAAATTGTGTTATTATAATGGCATTGTCGTATTGCCATTATTATAAAACACATTAATAGAAATGTCATTCATTTGTCATTATGTACGAGATTACCAATATATGCAATTTCTTTCAATGTAGTGTCAGTAACCGACCATTGGAAAGTCATAATGACGCCATTATAATAGTAGATTACCGAACTTGTCAAAATCAACAATTATGAAATCAATGATCGACCATTCTGACACTATTGTAATAGCAGACTTGAGGCCCTGTATATTGTTAATCCTTATCCAATCAAATATGTTATTTAAATTGGGCATTTAATTTATATAAAAATATGCCTTTTTACATCATATCATTTAAGGGGGATGCGCTAAGGTAGCCCGCGAAATTCAAATTTTCTTACGTTTTTTGCAATTTGCAGGTCAGTAACAGGTTGTATGTTGATCTAAATATGATTCGCGGACGTAACAAATATGGATATAGAATCAGCAGTATTCATTTTGTGGGCTTTAAAAGATATCACAGATTCAAAGTTACGCGTTACAGAATAATTATGGTTTACGGTGGCGCAGAAGTTAAATTTATCCCAGTACCTAGTACATTTCCGTTGAATAATTTCCGTCCTCCACGCGAAGCCGCGGGCAAACCCTAGTAGGTAAATAAATAAAACTGATAATATTACTGCGCTTTAGACGCTGATAGCAGCTAAACCGCGGTCACTGTCAGACTGCATACAAAAGAAAGAGAAGCGCGATGACACAACGCTTGTAATTTATTGCAAAATATGAAGCAATTATCTATTTACTCAAAAATGAGTTGAGTAATCGAAAATAAAAAAAACAGCCAAGTTCTGAATACAAATAAGACGTTCCTGTTATTAATTAAATACCAAACGTTCATATTTAATACAGATATTTTGGATTGAAACTCAAAGTAAAGTGTTAGTTTATCGTTAATCTGTATCGAGTTTTTTTTTTTACTAAATGCGTTTATATGTTCAAGAATAACATATATTTTTTCCGCTACCACAAACTATCAATTTTTTTGTTTAAGACAAGCCTACTTTTATCATTTGCCTCTTGTCAGCGCCTTAATGGACGAAAGAACAATATCTCAGACGTTCGTGAGATTTGCGTAGTCATCACAATGCTCATAATCACGTCGAACGTTCCTCGTGATATATCGATCACTAATATTGCAATGAAGCGAAAGTAAATACTTCTATTAGCTTTCCAAAAGTCAATGCCATTGAGTATTCTAGCACTATCTTAATGAATACCGTACAAAATGTACAACTTGACAGGGAAACGCAGCAGAGCAACGACAGATAAAATAAAATAAATAAATAAAAAAAATCTGAATGATTCTGAAGTATAGGTATTGGTAATCCATTGCTTTATAAGTTCGAAAAATTTGTCTGCTCAACAACGTAAATATCGCAATGAATGTTGTTGAACTGTCAAAATTAAACATATTAAATTGAAACCTTTCAAATTCAAATATTTAATTAAAATAATCTTTATTGCAATCCATAATGTACACATCATTGACATCATTCATCCTTCAAGCTTTCTCAGAGTTTCAACTTCAAATGCCAGAAAAAAAGGGGCCAGTTTTTTAATCGTTCAGCCTATAATGTTGCCACTGCTGGGACACAGACCTCTCTGTGAGAGGGAGTCCGTAATCCACCACGCGGGCTCATTATATTCTGTATGACAGTCTCCTTCTAAAGCGCCAAGCCACATATAAACTGAAGTTAAATAAAAGGAGTTTTCATTCAACAAATCCATACACCACAGAACCCTGTTACAATGGCGTGAAATCTACACTAGATATAGTACGGTCCAGTAGCTGCCTGGCATTTATATTGCAGAGTCTACGCTCCACATGACGATGAAAACGTACGATTTAATTAATATACAACGGCCGCCATCTTTCTTTACAGGTGATTGCAATATTGGGTTATGATTTTAATACTTAGTCATACGTAGTCAATAATAGATCTATTTATACGAGTACAAATAAATAAAATTGTCAAAAATAAAAGTTTTCTACTAAATGCACATTATGAAACTTTGGATGAATGGATGAACTGTGTGAAAGATGATTTTGGCTAGAAAGGGACCTTGTGACTACCGAGATGACGACTAATAGACAAGTATGGAAGAAAATGACATGTGCCGACCACAAATAAAATAGAATTATGAGCTGGAGACTAATGAGGTGTTATCCAGTTTTTAAATTTTTGACAGATAAAAAAATATGGCTGAAGCACGAGCCATACGCGGGAAAAGCGCGGCAAAAGATGTAGTTACAGTTGAGGATTTACTAAATTTCTGACCTTTTAGAAAGTTTTAGTCCGTTTGCATGTATAATGCATCTATGTAATATATTATAATAAAAACGGCCATCAAATAAAGAAGTTACCAACTATAATTATAAATTCGCATACAAATACGATAACAAGCCGACATGTTGCGCAAGGACATAAATAAATGATTTATTGATAAAAATCTCTCGATAAATTACTCGATTTCAATATTGATTACATTAAAATCGATCATCCTTAATTTATGTTAACGATGTTGAAAGCTAGATCTTCTAAATTATTTTCTCTAAAAGTTTATTGACATCGATCTAGCGTAAATTAGATTTCTTTAGAAACTTAAACCTGGCCGGTATTAATTTGTCTATGAATTAAGATTTGCGTAACGTAGAACTACTAGAATTGATTGACAGTGACACTGACAGTTCATTTGACAGCTTCGCATATCTATGACTTTAATCACAATAACGTTACGTTGCATTATCCAAGCCCTAGGCAGGCGGAAAGTTTAACAAGATGCTACTTTGTTTTTTGCATTTTGATGTTGATTGCACAATTCGTACGATTTAGTATTCAGCATACCATTGATGTGGAAACTCTAGGCTGTAGAGGATAAACCATAGGCCATGAAATATTGCAATGAAAATGCCATTCTAGCATAGAGTAATAATTGGGTTTTTCGTCAGCAAAAATTCCAATTAATGTTGCTACAGATGTGCGTATATTAATAGTTTAATTGGCCCTGAGAAATCCAGAGGCACCCAACAATAAATATTTTTCGAAATAACTACAGAAAAATTCAGCTTGTCGAAAAAGTTTAACTCAAAAAGGCTCGGGCTCACCGGAGCATGCTTCTGTAAGCTGTAACGACACATTTTTTCGTCTTTTCTCTTTTTCACTCCTGGTAATTACGATATGCCGTCCTACTTCCGCGTGTCATCATTAGATGACACGCGGAAGGAGGTCGGATTCGATCTTCAAAGACGGCACAATGTCTTGCTATTAAGCAAGACATTGTGCCGTCTTTGAAGATCGAATGTTGAGTAGGTAACCTATCTATTATACGTCTTTTTACATTAAATAACCTTTACCGGCGACCTAGCCGCGTATTGAATTATATGTATTAACTTATCCTGCTGGTTTCAATCATTTCTTTATACTCCCTAGCAGTTGACGGCCTGCGCAGTCTACTTGCAAAGCCCTAATCGTTACAGTGGAAACCTGAATTGTTACATTACAGGCGAATGCACCTGATGACCACGCCTTAAGGGTCAGATAATCGCCGTTGACCTTGGCCATAAAAATGCGCGTCGCTCTCACGCCGCGCCACCATTAATTTTCATAGGGAATATTTATTTTTAGTAACGAACATATGAATATTTGAATAAAATCACAGATAGAATTATAGATAATAAAACAGTTTATTCATACAAAAAAAAAGCATGAAAATATCTTAAGTAGTTTGAAAGTAATATCGTTTTTTATGCTTTGGGTAGACATGACTTCCTGAATTTATTTCATAAAGTCAATCAATCAATCAACTCAGCCTATCGCAGTCCACTGCTGGACATAGGCCTCTCCCAGGCTGCGCCACAACACCCTGTCCTCCGCCTTCCGCATCCAGTCTGACCCAGCCACTTTCTTAAGGTCGCCGGTCCATCTAGCTGGGGGGCGTCCCACACTACACTTGCCGAAACATGGTCTCCACTCCAGGACTCCTCTGCCCCATCGGCCATCGGTCCTTCGATAAACATGGCCAGCCCACTGCCACTTCAGTTTGCATACTCTGCAAGCTATGTCGGTAACTCCGGTTCTTTTCCGGATAATTTCATTCCTGATCTTATCCTTCAAAGAGACTCCAAGCATAGCCCGCTCCATAGCACGCTGCGCAACCTTGAATTTGTGGACTAGCCCGACTGTCAGTGTCCACGTTTCGGCACCGTATGTCATGACGGGCAGGACGCACTGGTTAAAGACTTTAGTCTTCAGACACTGCGGGATAGGCGACGAGAAGACTTGACGCAGTTTTCCAAATGCCGCCCAACCCAACTGGATCCTTCTGTCGGCTTCTTTGTCAAAGTTGTGTCTACCGACCTCATAAAGTATTTTACTACAATACTTAAATATTCACATATAGAATTGATGTGTATGCGTTCTAGTTTAACATACATTTTTTGCATAACATACTTGCATTGTATGAAGGCGGTATAACAGATTTAAAAGTCACTGAAATCATATATCTGCACCTTAAAGTGAGTCCAAGTATATTACGTTTTTTTGCAATTTGCAGGTCAGTCCGTTGAATGACTTCATTCGTATCATTGGGGAACAAATCTAATTTAGTGACCTAATGATTCTAATAATTATAATTATGTAAATACATATCTGTTATAGTCGCGAATCATATTTTGATCAAGATACAACCTAACACTGACAAACAAATTGCAAAAAACTTAAGAAAATTTGAATTTCGTCGTCCACAGCTTCGGATTCACCGTAATAATTTGACGTTACCAAACGTTACCAACCATACATTGTTTTAAAAACTGTAACAGCAAATTAGCAATGCTATTTGAATAACAAATGATAAAGCATGAAGGTCAGCTTAACAGAGATTAGTTTCGTTACATGACAAAATAAGACATTTTGTAATTTTACGCGTTTGACAGCTGCTCGCGGGTTGGTGGCCATTGATGTGTAACGTCAAAAGTAGAGAAAACATCATTTAGAAATGTTTGTAGTAATAACAGCTACGTGAGCTGCATTCGCTTTGTGGGGTTTGTGGATGGGACTGTCCATAAAGGCTCAGACTGGTGCGATATCGCACCACGCGGGCACGACAGGCACCGACAAAGAAATTGTGCTACTAAGGTCGGGTCGCGCCCGTGATATCGCTCCAGTCTGGATAAGCCTTTACATATCGATGCCCCTCAGTGCCTCGGAAAGCACGTTAAGCCGTTGATTCCGGCTGTCCTTCGTAGATCTTTGACAGTCGTTACGGGGAGTCAGAAGCCCAAAAGTCGGACAACCAGTCTTACCAGGGGTATCTATCGTGTTACTCAGTAACTGGGTTGTGGAGGTCAGATAGGCAGTCGCTCCATGTATTCAGCTGCATCCAATTATACTGGAAGCCGACCTCAATAAAGTTGGGGAACGGCTAGGCAGATTAATCGTTAGGTACACAGTTACACACACAGCGACAAATTGGCTGTCAAAATCCGCGTTCGAGTCGCCGGCGATTAAAGCCGCTGACTGCGCGTGTATCAGCTGATATCCCGTAAAAATCTCACCGTAAAAACTTCCGTAAAGTGACCTGTCAACAGTGTCAATCCCTAGTAAGAGGTGGAATAACAGTACGTCTACCATGAGTTGTTATCGAAAAATTACTCGCTAGCGTTAAACTAGCTAACTTTTTTTTTTTTTTTTTTGGGTGGGAAATTATCAAATAACTTCTCCGGAGCGGGAGGGCGTGTCAGACTTTTACTGACTAAAACCCACCCGTGTTCCTTCCGTTGCCTGTGTGCCAGGGCCACGATATCCCTTTCGGACAAACTCGCAACCCCGGCAGGCATTGGTCCTAACGGACCCACCCCGTCAGTTTGTGCTGACATCTCTTTGAGGCGCGCGTGGAACACAACGCGCCGTCGACCCGGGCCTGGTCCTTATCGGACGGCGAGCTACCCATCGCTCACCGTCCGCAGGCCCGCGCCTACGGTGGCCGGAAATCGGCTTGCGACTCCCGACGCCCGGGGCGTCTCCTGCGGCGTTAAACTAGCTAGCGTATCAATAACGTAGATCAAATAAATTTCGATAATGTTTGTACTCGTACCATGAGTTTTACGGAGTCATACGCAGATGCTAAGGTAAGCTCGATTGATCTAGCTAACTTCACTCCTTATGTTTTGTTTATTTCTTTCTCTGTAATAAGAAGAGAAAACGGCTCCTATGCTCATATGACTGTCAATATCACGAAATAATCCGACTAAATATAAAGGTTCTCCGTTCGAGGACTACTTATGGCATTTAGTGGTTGTTAAATTTTTGTCATCGATTTGTAAACATAGAATATATTTTAATACAATGAGGACCACTGGGTAACAATTCAGTATAACACTATACAAACACAACTAAACAATAATTTTCTTTTCTCTATGTGTATAGAGAAAAGAAAATTATTGTTACTGTTGTGTTAGTTCTTCTATACTGTGTTGACTTCAAATCCGTATCATTATTCAATAATAAGCAGAAATCTTCAAACGCTTCTTTAGGGTCTGTAAAGTTGGCCACTAACATATTTCATGCTAAATAAGCTCCTCCAGACATTATTTTGACTTTAATAGACTCAAAGACGTATATCATTTTAATGTAAACATATGTTTCACACCTCAAAATGATAGTCAGCTACGTAACTACTATCGCAAGCGTATTTTTCGATAGCGTCTGTCGAATTAGTGACTCATGGTGCCGTTTTGAATGGTGACAGCTGAAAAACGTTAGTGACTATCGCATAGCATAGATTATGTTACGTTTCTTACATAAAGATAACTATAGTGCTCATGTTATGAACATTAATTCTCGCTGTGACCGCTAGGGGCGCTGTACAATATTTCATACATTATCATTTACGGAGACGCTAACGAGTTTTGGCTTTGTAAACTCATCGTAGAGGTACAGCTCACTTCTCATAGGTTTTGACGGTGAAATTCTTTACAGAAAAGACCGTCTGGTGTTACGAGTCAGTGAGCGAATGTCTTTAAAAACTTGACTAAATTAACGAGTGTCTTATTTAAATGACAAACATGTTATAATATTATTCACAATATGTTTCATAACAGTTTGTATATTAGTCATGCAGACGTGAGTTTTACTTAAAATTAATGGTTTTGGCTTTTGACATTCAGCATTTTTTTAGTTGATATTTTTTTTAACTAATTGGTCTGTGAAAACTTTTTGATATCTTAACATAGATTTTTTTAAGACATCAGCAGTACCTTTGTACTCAAAATTATAATTATGTCTTATCTCTGTGTATTTTATGGTGTGACATCTGACATCTCACCTTTTTTTTTTTTTTTTTTTCTTTTTGGCTTCGCACGGTTTTTTGCATTTAGCCAGTGTCATGTAAAATTAGGTAACAAGTACAAAGTTATAATAATTATGAAATGAACTACACTCAATGCACGATAAAGATGATTGATGATATCCCGCCCCGCTCCCCTTGAGTTTAAGTAAAGACGCGGCACTTTACTGAAACCTCGCGCGGACTTCTTGAGAGAACTTAAAGTGATGTTGCACTGTTTTGTTTCATTTGCCTACATTAATGCAGGTTCACGAACACTTAATGGTTAATAATCCACCACTATTACACATTAATATTCGGCTAAACACAAATTTTAGAAAATAAAACAAAACTGCTAACATGACGCTTCACTTTCCCGCCAAGAAATTCGACATCTCACCTTGAAATTAATCTCAAAATTTAAAAAAAGCTAAATACTGAAATATTAGGTTGGGGAAAAAGTCTTTTCGCATTATAGTATGTATGAACTTGTAATAAAATCTCTTTGGCTATACTATTTGTATCTGGCTGGTTTTGGTATCATTGAAAGTTTAAATTTTAAAGAACATAATTCCAAATTCAAATTAGGAAAATGTGATTTTCAATTGTTTTTCGTACTGAGTGAATCTAATGAAGAAATTCGATACATTTTAAAATTTTACTACAAAAAAGGTAAGAATGCAACACAAGCCGCGAAAAAAAATTGCGATGTTTATGGACCTAGTGCAGTGTCTGTGAGAGTAGCACAAATTTGGTTTAAGCGTTTTCAATCCGGAAATTTTGATGTTAAAGATGCACGTCGCTCTGGTCGCCGGATATTACGGATAACATGGATGCCATTTTTGAAAAAGTGGAGCAAGATATCAGTAGTTACGACGTAGCTGAAGAACTGGGAATTGACCACAAAACAGTTTTGGCACATTTGAAAAAAACTGGGTACACAAAAAAGCTCGATATTTGGGTACGTCACGAGCTCACTGAAAGAAACCTAATGAACCGTGTACTCATTTGTGATTCTTTATTACGACGTAATGAAACCGAATCATTTTTGAAGAAGCTGATAACTGGTGGTGAAAAGTGGATCACGTACGACAAGAACGTGCGAAAAAGGTCGTGGTCAAAGGCCGGTCAGGCTTCACAGACTGTGGCGAAACCCGGGTGATCTCGCAACAAGGTGATGCTGTGTGTGTGGTGGGATTGGAAGGGCATTATTCATTATGAGCTGTTACCACCAGGCAGGACCATCGATTCTGAACTCTACTGCGAACAACTGATGAGATTAAAGCAAGAAGTTGAGAGAAAGCGGCCGGAATTAATCAACAAAAGGGTTGTGGTTTTTCATCATGATAACGCTAGACCTCACACATCTTTAGCCACTCAGCAAAAATTAAGAGAGTTTGGCTGGGAGGTGTTAATGCATCCGCCGTATAGTCCTGACCTTGCACCTTCAGATTTCCACCTGTTTCGGTCTCTTCAGAATTCTTTAGCCAGTGTCAGGTTAACATCACGAGAGGACTGCCAAAACCACTTGTCGCGGTATTTTAATCAGAAGTCCCAAAATTTCTATAGCAATGGGATCATGTCCCTACCTACAAGATGGCAAAAAATTATCGAACAAAATGGTACCTACATACTTTAGTTAAATGTAAATAAACTATATTAAAAAATGTTTTGAATTTTCTTAAAAAATGCGAAGAAACTTTTTCCCCAACCAATTATATATACGAATAATTATTTCAGTACCTACTAGTGGTCGCCCACTGGTTGAAATTCGACCAGTCTAGTTCTAGACAGACGGCGGAGCCTAAGTAATAGGGTTCCCGTTTTACCCTTTGGGTACGGAACCCTAAAAATCACGTTTGTTGTATGGGAGCCCCCTTAAATATTTATTTTATTTTATTTTTTAGTATTTGTTGTTATAGCGGCAACAGAAATACATAATCTGTGAAAATTTCAACTGTCTAACGATCACGGTTCATGAGATACAGCCTGGTGACAGACGGACAGACAGACAGACAGACAGACGGACAGACAGACAGACAGACGGCGGAGCCTTAGTAATAGGGTTCCCGTTTTACCCTTTGGGTACAGAACCCTAAAAACAGAATAAAATAAATATTTAAGGGGGCTCCCATACAACAAACGTGATTTTTTTGCCGTTTTGTAGATAATGGTACGGAACCCTTCGTGCGCGAGTGCGACTCGCACATGGCCGGTTTTTTTTTCTTGGTATAAACCTGAAAGCCTTGCGGTTGATATGCGAACGAAGTCAGTATTTAGCGTGGTGACATTAATAACACACCTATACGATTTCGCGTTTATACTTTTTATGAAAATATTTTAATTTCATTAAACGTCATAATTAACAATTTACTAAAATAGCACCTTAGCGCAACCTGTTGCGCCGGGGTCACGGATCATAACATCGCATCGAAGAAATTAAAACGAATAACGTGCAAAGCGTAGGCGAATTGAAGGAAAGAGAAAGCTGAAAATTTAATTTTTCAATGTACGAATTATTTTATCTTATTTTTTTTTTTACTACTGGCTACTAACACTACCCATGTGTTAAATTAAGAGGGGCCTTCCCGGTCCGTCTATCGTCAACGCGAGCATGGTCGAAAACTTTGTTGTTTCATCCAGCGCAAGTGAAAACTATTAACAAACGAGTGAGAACGCGATAACATTGAACGAAAAATAATGTGCGGAAATTTCATAAAACTTGTTCCAGGAAATACGTGTTTTTGAGTAGGCCTTACCAGTTTATGAAATAAATGTTGGTCATTTAGAATTTCCATTACATTTGCAAGGTTTCTATCGTAATGTTTTCTTAATATTTACAATTTATGAGTACATTATGAATGGCCAAAGTTCAGGTAAAATTTGCAGACTTATACTGACTTTGTTTTTCAAAATTTTTATTTTAGCTTGCATAGAAACCTAGATATAGTGCACAAGATACCTATTAGTTCAAAAATTTCAAAGAAAGATGTGTTACAACGCCATAATCACGTACGAGCGTTTGTATGAAAATTATGTCGGGTTGGCCGCCCTTAATGTCGCCAGTGTAGCGGCACGTTGTATAATGGATATGTAAACACTGTCATATTCACTCAAGTATGGCTTAAAAGGCATTGCAACAGGATTCTACAAAGCGAATTAAACAAAAAAACTTGAGGCATGTTTCATTGTGAAAATATAAAATGTTTTAAACTAACTCAAAGTAACCCTCAGCAAGAGATGCAAAAAGTAAAAAAAACCGGCCAAGTGTGTGTCGGACCGCGCACAATGAAGGGTTTCGTAGTTCGGATGAATTTTTCCCAAAAACAAACTTAACATATTGTAGTTGAAACACATGCTCTCCCATACATCGATATGCGTCAGGGCTAATTCTCCAACTGCAAAAGATGTAAGTTTATAAACGTAAAAAATGATTTTAAAAAAATACAAATTAACGATTTTCGAAGTTTTTCCTTTACTTGTGCTGTGAGACTTTGCTTCTTGCCAAATTTCATGATTCTAGGTCAACGGGAAGTACCATATAGGTTTTGATTTATTTGCGAGTATCAAAATCTGTCGCATAAATCACCGTATTTTTTTATTGCGTTTTAGAAGCTCAGCGTCAGACAGACGGACATCGAAGTGAGGCCATAAGGGTTCGGTTTTTTCCTTTTGAGGTACGGAATCCTAAAAACAACAAAAACATTCAGATTACAAAGGTTATTCAACTTTTATGCTAAGGTCACACTTACCTGGCTTCACAGTTTCGTGTCGTGATAAATGGACATTAATTTCAACGATAACCAATTATTACATTACGTCTGTATTCCCCGAAGGAGAACAATCAATCTACCTGCCTCTTCCCAATTATGTTGGGGTCAGCTTCCAGTCTAACCAGATGCAGCTGAATACCAGTATTTCACATGGAGCGAGTGCCTATCTGACCTCCACAACCCAGTTACTGGGTAACGCGATACCCCTTGCTAAGATTGGCTACGCATTGGAACGCAGTGGTGTATTGTATTTAGTTCACCCAAATTTCGCTAGCTGTGTACAAGTCTTGTGTAATAATGGGAGAGCCTATGCTGACACGATCGGGGCAGAAATCCAGAATCCAGTCACCAGCGCGATAAATTCTGAGTAGGAACTATAACCAACTGATGAATGAGGAAAATGTCGTGAGGAAAGTTTTTAGTATGAATGTCGATGGCAATAATGAGTCCGCGTACCACTGGTCAGTTCCCCTCAGTCGTCAGTTTATTTCATTTGCCAGTTTCGTTGATTAGTCAGTTTCACTTATTGGTCAGTTTTGTCGATTAGACAGTTGTGTTAACTCGACAGATTCCAGTGTTTGCCAGTTTCCTTGATTCGTCAGTTAACACTCAACGTAAAAGATATGTTTACGTTTAAGTAAACAAAAGTGGATCATGTAAGAACACGATTTAAATCAAACTTAAAGTTGTATTTTTACAATCACTATATATATATTTTTTTTTTAATATATTTGTTTTCTAAAATCATCATTACTTTAGCAGACGTGTGGGCAATTTTCTACCGACTGTACTTTGACTGACGAATTCATTAAAACTGACGAATCAACGAAACTGGTGAACACTGGAAACTGTCGAGTTGACGCAACTGTCTAATCCGCAAAACTGACTAATAGTGTTGCCCAAATTCAGTCTTGGTCTTGCAGTCTTGGTCTTGTTCTTGCGTTTTTGCAAGACCAAGACCAAGAACAAGACCGCGTATTTTTAGCAAGACCAAGACCAAGACTGACCGTGCAAGACTTGAGCAAGAACAAGACATAGCCTGCAAGACTCTTGCGTCTTGCAGCTAGGACTTAGCGCTATTTCACTGAGTAGTTAGGTGTAACAGTTCGGTGTATAGGTAGGTACGCTTAGGAATTCTATGAGACGCAAAAAACTGTATCAAAGAATATGAAAAACTGGACCTATGCGCATTAAGACTAATACCATAAACATAGCGAATAAAAAAATATCTATTAAAATCAAACTGAGTGCATGCATAGTTATGTTTTAACCATCGGCACTTTGATAATGCGGCATCAAAGGTTTTGTACTTACTTCTCAAAGAAATTTGCCGCTTTTCGGAAGTACATGGTTATGATACACGCGCCGGCGGCTTCTTTTGAAATCTAAAACAATCGTTGCCGCCACGCCGAAATCATAACATTTGTGACACTATTTGATTGCCGCCATAGGGCGTAGGTATACTCATGCAAAATAATTTCGTAACCTAATGATAAAGCTGTTGATTTGTGTTGTATTTTATTTTTTATTCAAATAAATGATAAATCGTAAAACTCTTTTATTAAATTTCTTATAAGTTGAGGGTTCAATCTCTTTCTAGACAGATAAGTATTGTTCTTTAAAATACAGTCAAGTTATTGTAATTAATTTGTTTTTTTACATGTTTTAGCAAATGTAAGCTTATAAATCATAAATGTTTATTAAGAAACAGTTACTTCCATGGAAAACGACATATAGGTCAGTTGATTTTTCGAATTTCTTATCAAATCTTCAGTTATTTATTAATCTGCTTGATCTTTACTATGGCTATGTTAATTCAAGCTCACAATGTTCCAATTCTAATACGTTTTTCTAAGATTTAAAGTAAACTTTAATAAATAGTAATAGACTAATAGGTAATTGCAAGACTTGCAAGACTCTTGCTGCAAGACCAAGACCAAGACCAAGACTGGGAGCGCAAGACCAAGACCAAGACCAAGACCAGGTGTATTGGCGCAAGACCAAGACCAAGACTGGCTAAGTCTCGTCTTGTTCTTGCATTTGGGCAACACTACTGACTAATCAGCGAAACTGACTAATCAACAAAACTGGCGAATTATTATAAACTGACAAGTGAGGAAAACTGACCAGTGATACGCGAACTCGCTATAACAGTAGGGGAAGACCAAAGAAACGATGGATGGACTGTGTGAAAGATGTTATGGCTAGAAAGGGGGTGACTACCGAGATGACGACTAATAGAGAAGTATGGAAGAAAGGGACATGTTGCGCCGAAAAGGCAGGAGAATGATGGACTAGCAACTGAGAATTTCTTCTTTGAAAAACCTAATACCAGAGTTATTATTTATCATTCAGCAGTCGCGCGGAATCCCAAATCACAGACATAATTATTTTTCAAAGATGAATACGTGAAATATCGCATGAATTATGTTTATTACATCTCGTTAGTGGCAGTGCTTTTTGCAATGGCAAATGTCAACAAATTATGTCTTAACTAGCTTTGCCTTGCAGCGAGGACTATCAATTTCAGTTATGATTAGTTGCTGGTTATCTTTAATATCCTTAGCTTAACCTGATCGACCGACCGGTGTGGCTGTTATTAGTTAGCCACAAGCCCCCCCAGTCAGGAAAACAAAAATAAATCGTAAATTTAAACTAGTTTCAAATTCAGCTCCATTCAGTTCCTCCTGCGCACTTAGATAAGTGTCTTTGTGTGCACCTCGGTACCCTTCTGCTTAGGCTGTGCCTTGCCCATCAGTCAATCAAACAAACAGAGGCCCAAGTCTGCTATTTTTATAAATTCAGTCATTCCAACACGATCCCATTGTCATGCCATTGTCATTTTGCTAAAAGTTCGTAATCTGGTAAATTCATAATGGTCGATCATTGGTCGGTCAATGTTCTCGTAATATAATTGTGTTATTATAATGGCATTGCCATTAGTATAAAACCCATTAGTAGAAATGTCATTAATTTGTCATTATGTACCAGATTACCAATAAATGCAATTTATTTGAATGTAGTGTCAGTGGCCGACCATTGGAAAATGATAATGACGCCATTATAATAGTAGATTACCAAACTTGTCAAAATCAACAATTATGAAATCAATGATGGACCATTCTGACACTATTGTAATAGCAGACTTGAGGCCCAGAAGACTAGCTGGCCGCGGCTTCGTCCGCGTGGCTTTTTATAAAATAAAAATACCTAAGTTACTCCTTATAATATCAGCTATTCTGCTAGTGAAAGTCCCGTCAAAATCGGTCCGGCCGTTTCGGAGATTAGCCGGTACAAACAGACAGACAGATAAACACAAAAAAATGAAAAATTGTTTTTTTTTTTGTCATAAGTACTTTCATTTAGTAAAAAGCGGTTAATTTGACATTACAAACAGACACTTTTTTTTATTCGTCTAGATTAGTTCCCTATTTCGCCACCGTGCACTGCAGCACTCCGACAGTGTGACCTCAGCATTAATGAATGCATGTTCTAATGTTCTTTTTTTGAAATCTGCATGGAATGTCATTGCATCGTGCGTGCATGATTTTAAACAAATAAGGTATTATTATTGTGTGTGGAGGCTGTTTGAAACCGGTTTGCCTTTGCCTCGGGATGTCATGTCATGTACGGTCACGGACAAAATAATTTAATTCTCAAGACTTTTTTTTATCAAGACTAAGATCCGGACAAAGTATTATTATTTTCTGATTATGACCATAATTTTCTTTCTGGCTTTAGAAAATATTCAGTCAGTTGCTGTTATCCCATGTTATTGCAAAACATTACATTTATGATGAATAAACTTTCTAGGTATTACTGATAAAAAAGCCCGGAGTCGTAACCCAATGATAAAATATGAGGAAAATTAATCACAATAATTTTATCGTAGAAATACATAAGAGATGACTAACTAAAACATTACACCACAATAAGAAATTTCATCAGATTTAAATTACTTAATTACCCCCGGTTTTTCTGCTCTGCCTAGCCTTTTCCTATATTGGGGTCAGCTTCCAGTCTAACCAGCTGAATACATATTTTACATGGCGCGACTGCCAACCTGACCACATCCTAGTTACTGGTAACACGATACTCGATATTTAAGACTGGTTGCCAGACTATTCAGCTTCTGGCTACCCGTAACGAATTTCAAAGATCGTGGAATGACGGCCTGGATCAACGCCTTTACGTGCTTTGCGAGGCGAGGGTCGCGATATGTAATGCATGGTCACCCATCCAGGAACCAACCACGGAAAGCGTAGCTTAACCTGTGTGCGGGTGTCATAATTGAGCCACTAGCCCCGTGAGGTATCAGGATAAAATTACTTATATTTGTACTGAAGGTGAATCCACAGTTATAGCCCGCGAAATTCAAATTTTCTTAGGTTTTTTTGCAATTTGTAGGTCGACTATAATAGATAATTATGTATTTTTACTGAATTAGGATTGCAGCATAATGCTGAGCGATAGCCGTTTTGCGTGGATGAGATGCATGTTTTGCATGTTTCCCCCAACCGTTCCTTATTTTTTGTGTTTATGTTCTTTTTGCGTCATGTTTACCGCAAATAAGCGTATTTTCTTTCTTTCTTTCTAATTATAATCTTTAGAATAATTATTACATCTCTCTAAGTTAGATTTGTTCCCCAATGTCATGATTTCATGAATAAATCATTCAATGGAACCAATCTAACTTGCTGCGAAAATGTCGTGAGGATGGTTTTGAGTGTGAATGTGGAGTAGGGGAAGACCAAAGAAACGATGGATGGACTATGTGAAAGATTATAGGTATGGCTAGAAAGGGGGTGACTACCGAGATGACGACTAATAGAGAAGTATGGAAGAAAGGGACACGTTGCGCCGACCACAAATAAATTGGGGCAGGAGAATGATTATGACAACTTATTTCTTTACAAAGTCATACAAAACAGGATACTTACTGCATCCAGATTTGTTATCAAATTTAAATTTAGTTGGGGCTGTATTTATTCAGAATTTAAATGAAATTTGCATAAATAACAACTTATAATTAATAACCTAATATTCTAACTTAATAAAACTATTAACAAACTAAAATATGGCGTTGAAAAAGTCCTCCTTTTAAAATTTAACGAAAATATTTCCGTGTGCGCCTGTCCCCAGTTCGGGTAGGAGCGTAAAAGTGACATTTGAAAGGTCATTAACACCGTGCTGCGTTTGTGCACCGTTACTCGCTTACTAGTTCCTACGCTCAAGTTGGTTGCAATTATCTTTTTAGGGTACCGTACCTCAAAGGGAAAAAACGGAGCCCTTATACGTCTGTCTGTCGGCCTCTCTGTCAGTCGGTCAAGATCCTTTTTCTCAGGAATGCGTGGAGTTATCAAGTTAAAAATTAATATCACGAACGTAGGACTACGGTCCTAAAAAAAAATACGGTGATTTATGCGACATATTTTGATACTCGCCAATAAATCGAAACCTATACGGTAGGTACTTCCCGATGACCTAGAATCATGAAATTTGGCAAGAAGCAAGTTCTCATAGCACAAGTAAAGGAAAAAGTCCAAAAACGTTAATTTGTGGTTTTAGCATAAAACATTTTTTTTTGCGATTACAAACTTACATTTGCAGTTGGGTAAATTGACCATGGCGTATATCGATGTACGGGAGAACATGTTTTTCAACTACAATGTTAAGTTTGCTTTTGGGGATAAATTCATCCCAACTACGGAACCCTTCATTGTGCGTGGTCCGACACGCACTTGGCCGGTTTTTTAATCCCAGAGACTAATTTGACATTTCAATAATGTTTTTTCAATTTGGAGTTTGACATTTGCACCTGTCAAATTAGTATCTGGGTTAAAAAAACGAACTTTTAAATCAAGTGAAAACGAAAATCAAAGGTGACTGACCGCTCGTTCGACGTAAACCAGCGTTGCTAAGTAACCAAGCAAAGCTACATTTCACGCTATTGGCAATGAAAACGATACGAATAGATACGGATGGAGGCAACCGTCACGCCCTCAACAATGTCAACGAAAGAAATCAAAGGTAATTGCTGAATGTGAAAATGCGGGCGTTCTACCCGTAGCGAATGTTCTCATTTTCAAATCACAATGTAATACTTAAGAGTAGGGGAAAGAAATGATGAAATAAAAAAAAAAAATATTTATTATTAGAAATATATTTAGAGACAAATTAAACTAAAACTCACTCTTAGAAACATAAAAAACAATAAAATAAAACCGGCCAAGTGCGAGTCGGACTCGCGCACGAAAGGTTCCGTACCATTATCTATAAAAACGGCAAAAAAATGACGTTTGTTGTATATTTGGGAACCTAGATATTCTGTATTCCAATCGGACTATAGACACACTACCTTAATAATATATTTGATTTACAAATTATTTTGGTATTACGTTTGTATGAACTAAGCATCCATCGGAGGCCGCTTAAGAGTAGGGAAAGACCAAGGAAACGAATTGACTATTTGACATCCACAACCCAGTAACTGGGTAATACGATACCCCTTGTTAAGACTGGTTGTCACGCTTTTGGGCTTCTGACGACCCGTAACGAATGTCAAAAATCCAAGAATGACAGCCGAGCGGCTTGACGTGCTTTCCGAGGCACGGAGAAGTCTCGGTATGTTAAGATGGTCACCCATCTACGTAACAACCGCGGCACCTTATCGATCGACCCTATAACGTTGTGATTTTATGACAGGCTTCACCTTCGATGCGAGCTAGACACACCACGTAGCAAATTATAATAGCATGTTGCAATCGTCACCGTTGCGTGTCGAATGGGTACGATACATTAGATGGTCGTTCTAGGGCTACGGTTTCCTTAACAGGCAATTAATAAAGACGGGAGACCCCGCACTAGGAAGTATGCCCAGTGCAGATCGAAAAACCGAGGCCGAAAATCAAAGACATTATTTACTTATTTAACAATAGACGGGACATAGCGAACAAAATTGTAATCCGATACATTTGTCCTGTGGGCAAAAGTCGCTCGGTCTAGTGTGGTACGCCTGCATGCCGCTCTAATTTTGCTATCATATGGTAGATGGCGTCACTCAGAAATGGCATCACAGTTTTTCTATGACATTTCTTCGCATAGCCTCTTTGGAGTATCTTAATCTCTTTGCTGAAAATAAATGACTGAGCTCATACGTGGGTACCAGAGCAGGGCCTCAAGTCTGCTATTACATTAGTGTCAGAATGGTCGATCATTGATTTCATAATTGTTGATTTTGACAAGTTTGGTAATCTACTATTATAATGGCATCATTATGACTTTCCAATGGTCGGCCACTGACACTACATTGAAAGAAATTGCATATATTGGTAAACTCGTACATAATGACAAATGGATGACATTTCTACTAATGGGTTTTATAATAATGGCAATACGACAATGCCGTTATAATAACACAATTATATTAAGAGAACATTGACCGACCAATGATCGACCATTATGAATTTACCAGATTACGAACTTTTAGCAAAATGACAATGGCATGACAATGGGATCGTGTTGGAATGACTGAATTTATAAAAAATAGCAGACTTGGGCCCTTGTTGTGACGCAGTGGTAACGGCCTCGATTTACAAGTTAGGTCGTAGTTTCGAACCCAGGCATTTACTTTGTGTTAATTATTTCATTACCACTGCTCTCAAAACGGTGAAGGAAAACATCGTGAGGAAACCGGCATGTCCTATAGAACTAAAAATTCGAAGACATGTGACGTCCACCAACCCGCACTGGGCCCGCGTGGTGGATTACGGCCCACTCCCTCTCATAGAAAGAAGAGGCCTGTGTCCCAGCAGTGATCCATAGGTTTTGTACGTACGACTTCTTTTGTTTCTAAAATAATACTGCGCAAGATCGGAGTTGAGTTTAGCAAAAACTATTTGATTCAATAACTTGCTGTCCCCTTTGATTTGATAAGAAGTCTGTCAGTAGTAGTCCAAAGCGTTGATTCAAAAGAATGAAAAGATTAACTAGACAAGTGTCTTACCAAGGGATATCGTGTTACCCAGTAACTGGGTTGTGGAGGTCAGATAGGCAGTCGCTCCATGTAAAATACTGGTATTCAGCTGCATCCGGTTAGACTGGAAGCCGACTCCAACATAGCTGGGAAAAGGCTAGGCAGATGATGATGATGATGAACTAGACAAGTGTCAATCGCTTCGTATTTCTATAACGACGTCCAAGGGGATTAACATAAGATTTTCGCAGCATTTGTAAGTCCAACGCTATTTTTACTTTTCCAAAACTGTTATCGCTGATAGACTGCCCCCTAGTCTAGGCCCTCAGGAAACTCCATAGTTATTATTAAGATAAAACTATCTTTAAAATAATAGCTCTTTTTAAATCACAAAATAGTGATAAAATAAATTCAGAGTTTGAAACGTAGCAGCCAACCATCCCAGTGCGTCATCTCCATGACAATTCTTGTGTATCATGAAACACATTGACTGCAATGAACCGATGCAATTGATTTATTCTATTATACACATAAACTCACGCCGTCTTCCCACGGGGGTAGGCAGAAACTATAGAACGCCACCTGCTACGCTCCTTACATACTCCTTTTGCTTCGCCTACGTTCATACATCTGGTCATACACGCACGTCGATTGCGAGTACTACGCACCTGACCATTCTGAAGAACATCACCAATTTGGTCACTATATGTCCTCCTAGGGCGTCCCCTCCCGGCGTTTCCACTCACCTCTGCTTTATAAATACCTTTTGTTAGTCGCGTTCCACTCATCCTCTCAACATGACCAAACCATCTAAGCATACTCTTTTCAATTTTTGTTACTACATCTTCTTTTAAACTGCACCGTTGCCTTATCACCTCATTTTTCAGCCTATTTATTATATTATTTATTCTATTATATGTACATATTGTAGCGTATGTAATAAATAACTCGTAATTAGTAAGGAGTAGTAGAGCTCTTCGTGCAGGGGCTTCGACCGAGGCAAGCGTAGGCTATAACAGCCGCACGTGTCGATAGAAGTGTTAACCTACGCTTGCCGCCGGCCGTTTCATGGATGGGTGACCATCCATTAAATACCGAGGCCCCTCCGAGCCTCGGAAAGCACGTTAAGCCGCTGGTCCCGGCTGTTATTCGTAGATCTTTAACAGTTGTCGTCAGAAGCCAGAGCCTTGACTCTAGACATCCAGTCTTACACATTTAATATATTTGTTTTCTAAAATCATCATTACTTTAGCAGACGTGTGGGCAATTTTCTACCGACTGTACTTTGACTGACGAATTCATTAAAACTGACGAATCAACGAAACTGGTGAACACTGGAAACTGTCGAGTTGACGCAACTGTCTAATCCGCAAAACTGACTAATAGTGTTGCCCAAATTCAGTCTTGGTCTTGCAGTCTTGGTCTTGTTCTTGCGTTTTTGCAAGACCAAGACCAAGAACAAGACCGCGTATTTTTAGCAAGACCAAGACCAAGACTGACCGTGCAAGACTTGAGCAAGAACAAGACATAGCCTGCAAGACTCTTGCGTCTTGCAGCTAGGACTTAGCGCTATTTCACTGAGTAGTTAGGTGTAACAGTTCGGTGTATAGGTAGGTACGCTTAGGAATTCTATGAGACGCAAAAAACTGTATCAAAGAATATGAAAAACTGGACCTATGCGCATTAAGACTAATACCATAAACATAGCGAATAAAAAAATATCTATTAAAATCAAACTGAGTGCATGCATAGTTATGTTTTAACCATCGGCACTTTGATAATGCGGCATCAAAGGTTTTGTACTTACTTCTCAAAGAAATTTGCCGCTTTTCGGAAGTACATGGTTATGATACACGCGCCGGCGGCTTCTTTTGAAATCTAAAACAATCGTTGCCGCCACGCCGAAATCATAACATTTGTGACACTATTTGATTGCCGCCATAGGGCGTAGGTATACTCATGCAAAATAATTTCGTAACCTAATGATAAAGCTGTTGATTTGTGTTGTATTTTATTTTTTATTCAAATAAATGATAAATCGTAAAACTCTTTTATTAAATTTCTTATAAGTTGAGGGTTCAATCTCTTTCTAGACAGATAAGTATTGTTCTTTAAAATACAGTCAAGTTATTGTAATTAATTTGTTTTTTTACATGTTTTAGCAAATGTAAGCTTATAAATCATAAATGTTTATTAAGAAACAGTTACTTCCATGGAAAACGACATATAGGTCAGTTGATTTTTCGAATTTCTTATCAAATCTTCAGTTATTTATTAATCTGCTTGATCTTTACTATGGCTATGTTAATTCAAGCTCACAATGTTCCAATTCTAATACGTTTTTCTAAGATTTAAAGTAAACTTTAATAAATAGTAATAGACTAATAGGTAATTGCAAGACTTGCAAGACTCTTGCTGCAAGACCAAGACCAAGACCAAGACTGGGAGCGCAAGACCAAGACCAAGACCAAGACCAGGTGTATTGGCGCAAGACCAAGACCAAGACTGGCTAAGTCTCGTCTTGTTCTTGCATTTGGGCAACACTACTGACTAATCAGCGAAACTGACTAATCAACAAAACTGGCGAATTATTATAAACTGACAAGTGAGGAAAACTGACCAGTGATACGCGAACTCGCTATAACAGTAGGGGAAGACCAAAGAAACGATGGATGGACTGTGTGAAAGATGTTATGGCTAGAAAGGGGGTGACTACCGAGATGACGACTAATAGAGAAGTATGGAAGAAAGGGACATGTTGCGCCGAAAAGGCAGGAGAATGATGGACTAGCAACTGAGAATTTCTTCTTTGAAAAACCTAATACCAGAGTTATTATTTATCATTCAGCAGTCGCGCGGAATCCCAAATCACAGACATAATTATTTTTCAAAGATGAATACGTGAAATATCGCATGAATTATGTTTATTACATCTCGTTAGTGGCAGTGCTTTTTGCAATGGCAAATGTCAACAAATTATGTCTTAACTAGCTTTGCCTTGCAGCGAGGACTATCAATTTCAGTTATGATTAGTTGCTGGTTATCTTTAATATCCTTAGCTTAACCTGATCGACCGACCGGTGTGGCTGTTATTAGTTAGCCACAAGCCCCCCCAGTCAGGAAAACAAAAATAAATCGTAAATTTAAACTAGTTTCAAATTCAGCTCCATTCAGTTCCTCCTGCGCACTTAGATAAGTGTCTTTGTGTGCACCTCGGTACCCTTCTGCTTAGGCTGTGCCTTGCCCATCAGTCAATCAAACAAACAGAGGCCCAAGTCTGCTATTTTTATAAATTCAGTCATTCCAACACGATCCCATTGTCATGCCATTGTCATTTTGCTAAAAGTTCGTAATCTGGTAAATTCATAATGGTCGATCATTGGTCGGTCAATGTTCTCGTAATATAATTGTGTTATTATAATGGCATTGCCATTAGTATAAAACCCATTAGTAGAAATGTCATTAATTTGTCATTATGTACCAGATTACCAATAAATGCAATTTATTTGAATGTAGTGTCAGTGGCCGACCATTGGAAAATGATAATGACGCCATTATAATAGTAGATTACCAAACTTGTCAAAATCAACAATTATGAAATCAATGATGGACCATTCTGACACTATTGTAATAGCAGACTTGAGGCCCAGAAGACTAGCTGGCCGCGGCTTCGTCCGCGTGGCTTTTTATAAAATAAAAATACCTAAGTTACTCCTTATAATATCAGCTATTCTGCTAGTGAAAGTCCCGTCAAAATCGGTCCGGCCGTTTCGGAGATTAGCCGGTACAAACAGACAGACAGATAAACACAAAAAAATGAAAAATTGTTTTTTTTTTTGTCATAAGTACTTTCATTTAGTAAAAAGCGGTTAATTTGACATTACAAACAGACACTTTTTTTTTATTCGTCTAGATTAGTTCCCTATTTCGCCACCGTGCACTGCAGCACTCCGACAGTGTGACCTCAGCATTAATGAATGCATGTTCTAATGTTCTTTTTTTGAAATCTGCATGGAATGTCATTGCATCGTGCGTGCATGATTTTAAACAAATAAGGTATTATTATTGTGTGTGGAGGCTGTTTGAAACCGGTTTGCCTTTGCCTCGGGATGTCATGTCATGTACGGTCACGGACAAAATAATTTAATTCTCAAGACTTTTTTTTATCAAGACTAAGATCCGGACAAAGTATTATTATTTTCTGATTATGACCATAATTTTCTTTCTGGCTTTAGAAAATATTCAGTCAGTTGCTGTTATCCCATGTTATTGCAAAACATTACATTTATGATGAATAAACTTTCTAGGTATTACTGATAAAAAAGCCCGGAGTCGTAACCCAATGATAAAATATGAGGAAAATTAATCACAATAATTTTATCGTAGAAATACATAAGAGATGACTAACTAAAACATTACACCACAATAAGAAATTTCATCAGATTTAAATTACTTAATTACCCCCGGTTTTTCTGCTCTGCCTAGCCTTTTCCTATATTGGGGTCAGCTTCCAGTCTAACCAGCTGAATACATATTTTACATGGCGCGACTGCCAACCTGACCACATCCTAGTTACTGGTAACACGATACTCGATATTTAAGACTGGTTGCCAGACTATTCAGCTTCTGGCTACCCGTAACGAATTTCAAAGATCGTGGAATGACGGCCTGGATCAACGCCTTTACGTGCTTTGCGAGGCGAGGGTCGCGATATGTAATGCATGGTCACCCATCCAGGAACCAACCACGGAAAGCGTAGCTTAACCTGTGTGCGGGTGTCATAATTGAGCCACTAGCCCCGTGAGGTATCAGGATAAAATTACTTATATTTGTACTGAAGGTGAATCCACAGTTATAGCCCGCGAAATTCAAATTTTCTTAGGTTTTTTTGCAATTTGTAGGTCGACTATAATAGATAATTATGTATTTTTACTGAATTAGGATTGCAGCATAATGCTGAGCGATAGCCGTTTTGCGTGGATGAGATGCATGTTTTGCATGTTTCCCCCAACCGTTCCTTATTTTTTGTGTTTATGTTCTTTTTGCGTCATGTTTACCGCAAATAAGCGTATTTTCTTTCTTTCTTTCTAATTATAATCTTTAGAATAATTATTACATCTCTCTAAGTTAGATTTGTTCCCCAATGTCATGATTTCATGAATAAATCATTCAATGGAACCAATCTAACTTGCTGCGAAAATGTCGTGAGGATGGTTTTGAGTGTGAATGTGGAGTAGGGGAAGACCAAAGAAACGATGGATGGACTATGTGAAAGATTATAGGTATGGCTAGAAAGGGGGTGACTACCGAGATGACGACTAATAGAGAAGTATGGAAGAAAGGGACACGTTGCGCCGACCACAAATAAATTGGGGCAGGAGAATGATTATGACAACTTATTTCTTTACAAAGTCATACAAAACAGGATACTTACTGCATCCAGATTTGTTATCAAATTTAAATTTAGTTGGGGCTGTATTTATTCAGAATTTAAATGAAATTTGCATAAATAACAACTTATAATTAATAACCTAATATTCTAACTTAATAAAACTATTAACAAACTAAAATATGGCGTTGAAAAAGTCCTCCTTTTAAAATTTAACGAAAATATTTCCGTGTGCGCCTGTCCCCAGTTCGGGTAGGAGCGTAAAAGTGACATTTGAAAGGTCATTAACACCGTGCTGCGTTTGTGCACCGTTACTCGCTTACTAGTTCCTACGCTCAAGTTGGTTGCAATTATCTTTTTAGGGTACCGTACCTCAAAGGGAAAAAACGGAGCCCTTATACGTCTGTCTGTCGGCCTCTCTGTCAGTCGGTCAAGATCCTTTTTCTCAGGAATGCGTGGAGTTATCAAGTTAAAAATTAATATCACGAACGTAGGACTACGGTCCTAAAAAAAAATACGGTGATTTATGCGACATATTTTGATACTCGCCAATAAATCGAAACCTATACGGTAGGTACTTCCCGATGACCTAGAATCATGAAATTTGGCAAGAAGCAAGTTCTCATAGCACAAGTAAAGGAAAAAGTCCAAAAACGTTAATTTGTGGTTTTAGCATAAAACATTTTTTTTTGCGATTACAAACTTACATTTGCAGTTGGGTAAATTGACCATGGCGTATATCGATGTACGGGAGAACATGTTTTTCAACTACAATGTTAAGTTTGCTTTTGGGGATAAATTCATCCCAACTACGGAACCCTTCATTGTGCGTGGTCCGACACGCACTTGGCCGGTTTTTTAATCCCAGAGACTAATTTGACATTTCAATAATGTTTTTTCAATTTGGAGTTTGACATTTGCACCTGTCAAATTAGTATCTGGGTTAAAAAAACGAACTTTTAAATCAAGTGAAAACGAAAATCAAAGGTGACTGACCGCTCGTTCGACGTAAACCAGCGTTGCTAAGTAACCAAGCAAAGCTACATTTCACGCTATTGGCAATGAAAACGATACGAATAGATACGGATGGAGGCAACCGTCACGCCCTCAACAATGTCAACGAAAGAAATCAAAGGTAATTGCTGAATGTGAAAATGCGGGCGTTCTACCCGTAGCGAATGTTCTCATTTTCAAATCACAATGTAATACTTAAGAGTAGGGGAAAGAAATGATGAAATAAAAAAAAAATATATTTATTATTAGAAATATATTTAGAGACAAATTAAACTAAAACTCACTCTTAGAAACATAAAAAACAATAAAATAAAACCGGCCAAGTGCGAGTCGGACTCGCGCACGAAAGGTTCCGTACCATTATCTATAAAAACGGCAAAAAAATGACGTTTGTTGTATATTTGGGAACCTAGATATTCTGTATTCCAATCGGACTATAGACACACTACCTTAATAATATATTTGATTTACAAATTATTTTGGTATTACGTTTGTATGAACTAAGCATCCATCGGAGGCCGCTTAAGAGTAGGGAAAGACCAAGGAAACGAATTGACTATTTGACATCCACAACCCAGTAACTGGGTAATACGATACCCCTTGTTAAGACTGGTTGTCACGCTTTTGGGCTTCTGACGACCCGTAACGAATGTCAAAAATCCAAGAATGACAGCCGAGCGGCTTGACGTGCTTTCCGAGGCACGGAGAAGTCTCGGTATGTTAAGATGGTCACCCATCTACGTAACAACCGCGGCACCTTATCGATCGACCCTATAACGTTGTGATTTTATGACAGGCTTCACCTTCGATGCGAGCTAGACACACCACGTAGCAAATTATAATAGCATGTTGCAATCGTCACCGTTGCGTGTCGAATGGGTACGATACATTAGATGGTCGTTCTAGGGCTACGGTTTCCTTAACAGGCAATTAATAAAGACGGGAGACCCCGCACTAGGAAGTATGCCCAGTGCAGATCGAAAAACCGAGGCCGAAAATCAAAGACATTATTTACTTATTTAACAATAGACGGGACATAGCGAACAAAATTGTAATCCGATACATTTGTCCTGTGGGCAAAAGTCGCTCGGTCTAGTGTGGTACGCCTGCATGCCGCTCTAATTTTGCTATCATATGGTAGATGGCGTCACTCAGAAATGGCATCACAGTTTTTCTATGACATTTCTTCGCATAGCCTCTTTGGAGTATCTTAATCTCTTTGCTGAAAATAAATGACTGAGCTCATACGTGGGTACCAGAGCAGGGCCTCAAGTCTGCTATTACATTAGTGTCAGAATGGTCGATCATTGATTTCATAATTGTTGATTTTGACAAGTTTGGTAATCTACTATTATAATGGCATCATTATGACTTTCCAATGGTCGGCCACTGACACTACATTGAAAGAAATTGCATATATTGGTAAACTCGTACATAATGACAAATGGATGACATTTCTACTAATGGGTTTTATAATAATGGCAATACGACAATGCCGTTATAATAACACAATTATATTAAGAGAACATTGACCGACCAATGATCGACCATTATGAATTTACCAGATTACGAACTTTTAGCAAAATGACAATGGCATGACAATGGGATCGTGTTGGAATGACTGAATTTATAAAAAATAGCAGACTTGGGCCCTTGTTGTGACGCAGTGGTAACGGCCTCGATTTACAAGTTAGGTCGTAGTTTCGAACCCAGGCATTTACTTTGTGTTAATTATTTCATTACCACTGCTCTCAAAACGGTGAAGGAAAACATCGTGAGGAAACCGGCATGTCCTATAGAACTAAAAATTCGAAGACATGTGACGTCCACCAACCCGCACTGGGCCCGCGTGGTGGATTACGGCCCACTCCCTCTCATAGAAAGAAGAGGCCTGTGTCCCAGCAGTGATCCATAGGTTTTGTACGTACGACTTCTTTTGTTTCTAAAATAATACTGCGCAAGATCGGAGTTGAGTTTAGCAAAAACTATTTGATTCAATAACTTGCTGTCCCCTTTGATTTGATAAGAAGTCTGTCAGTAGTAGTCCAAAGCGTTGATTCAAAAGAATGAAAAGATTAACTAGACAAGTGTCTTACCAAGGGATATCGTGTTACCCAGTAACTGGGTTGTGGAGGTCAGATAGGCAGTCGCTCCATGTAAAATACTGGTATTCAGCTGCATCCGGTTAGACTGGAAGCCGACTCCAACATAGCTGGGAAAAGGCTAGGCAGATGATGATGATGATGAACTAGACAAGTGTCAATCGCTTCGTATTTCTATAACGACGTCCAAGGGGATTAACATAAGATTTTCGCAGCATTTGTAAGTCCAACGCTATTTTTACTTTTCCAAAACTGTTATCGCTGATAGACTGCCCCCTAGTCTAGGCCCTCAGGAAACTCCATAGTTATTATTAAGATAAAACTATCTTTAAAATAATAGCTCTTTTTAAATCACAAAATAGTGATAAAATAAATTCAGAGTTTGAAACGTAGCAGCCAACCATCCCAGTGCGTCATCTCCATGACAATTCTTGTGTATCATGAAACACATTGACTGCAATGAACCGATGCAATTGATTTATTCTATTATACACATAAACTCACGCCGTCTTCCCACGGGGGTAGGCAGAAACTATAGAACGCCACCTGCTACGCTCCTTACATACTCCTTTTGCTTCGCCTACGTTCATACATCTGGTCATACACGCACGTCGATTGCGAGTACTACGCACCTGACCATTCTGAAGAACATCACCAATTTGGTCACTATATGTCCTCCTAGGGCGTCCCCTCCCGGCGTTTCCACTCACCTCTGCTTTATAAATACCTTTTGTTAGTCGCGTTCCACTCATCCTCTCAACATGACCAAACCATCTAAGCATACTCTTTTCAATTTTTGTTACTACATCTTCTTTTAAACTGCACCGTTGCCTTATCACCTCATTTTTCAGCCTATTTATTATATTATTTATTCTATTATATGTACATATTGTAGCGTATGTAATAAATAACTCGTAATTAGTAAGGAGTAGTAGAGCTCTTCGTGCAGGGGCTTCGACCGAGGCAAGCGTAGGCTATAACAGCCGCACGTGTCGATAGAAGTGTTAACCTACGCTTGCCGCCGGCCGTTTCATGGATGGGTGACCATCCATTAAATACCGAGGCCCCTCCGAGCCTCGGAAAGCACGTTAAGCCGCTGGTCCCGGCTGTTATTCGTAGATCTTTAACAGTTGTCGTCAGAAGCCAGAGCCTTGACTCTAGACATCCAGTCTTACATAGGGGTATCGTGTAACTGGGTTGTGGACGTCAGATAGGCAGTCGCTCCATGTGAAATACTGGTATTCAGCTGCATCCAGTTAGACTGGAAGCCGACCCCAACATAGTTGCGAAAACCATTTTCAAATGGACTTTTGAACCTATACACCTGTCTATGTTTGCCGATTACAAGCGTGATGTATAACAAAACGTATCCTAACAATGATAATATTATAAGTATAGAGACGTAGATACGTTACCTACTCAACATTCGATCTTCAAAAACGGTACAATGTCACGCTGACAGATGTCACGTGGAAGTAGGACGGCATCTCGTAATTATCGGGAGCAAAAAAGAGACAAGACGAAAAAAATCAAGCTAATTAGCCAAGTTTTGACGTGCACTTGCGGAGCGTGTATAACCTAATATACGTCTTTTTACTTATAATATCATTGTATCCTAACATACTATTTAAGGATCTTTGTCAATCACCAATCAGGCTTCTTCAAAGGTTTCCCAAATACGTTTTGATTGGTTTCAAGGGTGAATCATGTCATGACATACAGCGAGGTCAATGATATTATATTAAATAAATATGTTATACACTCACAAAACAACCGAAAAAAGTGTTCCGCGCAGCAGCGGCAGCACAGATACCCACTTTTCATTCATTTTACATTTCTCTACAAGTAAAAATGATAGAAAAGAGATGGCTTGATAAAAACAACAAGAAAAAAAGAGACAGCTAGTGTTGTCAATTGCGCGTGAATGTAAACAAACATTATTCTGGCCACCAATTAGCGAATGTTGGCATCACAGACTAACCATAACTAAATATGAGAATATTAGGAAAATAATCGCAATATATATTTTTAATAAATCGAAGTATATTGCGTACTTACATGTGGTATGAGATCCCTTGTGTTTTATTAACTTTGGTATCATAATTGGTACACTTTATAAATACACACGATGGCAATTGAATTTTTTAGCTGCTTTGACTAAGCGTATTACTCGCCGCCATGCGTGTCGCAGACTAAAGTCAATACGTCCCAATTAGGACGTTTTCGAGTCTTCACGATTGGCCCGCTCACAACATATCTGTTTAATATAATATCATTGAGCGAGGTTCTATAAATCATTATATTAATAAGTGAAGCGAAAACTTTGTACCCCTTTTTTAAGAAAATTACGCGGACGGAGGAGTATGAAAGGCACAGTTAAAGTTTTTAGGGAGGAGTACAGAAAGTTATATTTTTATATAATATGCATTAGAAATGAATTAAATTAGTAAAAACAACATTACATACACTTCCCTGCACTTGACACACACTTAGTACCAGGGCCTCATGACTTAAAGATAGGTAGGTGACAGATGTGACAGCTTGAGTATGGAATAATAAAGTACTTTTAATAGCATGTGTAGGGGCTACAGGCAGCAATAGTGATAGCGCTGCAAAATGTAATGTGCCCCCGCGCATATGGTTTGGCGGCCAGTCGTTTCCGCCGCGCCGAAACAGTAACTTGTATAGCACTCTCTAGATAATGTATAGACTGGGTTTACGGACTTGTGCCTTTTATTTATTCTCCTTACTGCAACCACATAATGACAACCTCAACATTGGTGACCCCGACGTGATCTAAGCAGTGACGTGGTTGTGGAGAATAAATTCGAACACTGTGTTAAAGTAAATGAACAGTAAGCAGCAAGTTTATAAGTTTAATGTGTGAATAAACGCGGCAAACGACTCCCCGTTGACTTGGGATCTATCAGCGGGAATTTCAAGGGTCACCAATGTTGAGGTTGTTATTATGTGGTTGCAGTAAGGAGAATAAATAAAAGGCACAAGTCCGTAAACCCAGTCTATTCGGTATTCACACATACATTATCTAGAGAGTGCTATACAAGTTACTGTTTCGGCGCGGCGGAAACGACTGGCCGCCAAACCATATGCGCGGGGGCACATTACATTTTGCAGCGCTATCACTATTGCTGCCTGTAGCCCCTACAGCATGGAATTAGTAAGTACTTTATAGATTGTAAGTAGAGCGGGTCGAATTTCGACCAGTGGGCGACCAATAGTTTTAATAATTGAATGCAGTTTTGAAACATCCTGTCATCTGTGTTCAAGTACGTTTTCAGTGCAAGCATAATATATTTTGTTTATCGTTAAACCGAAATTAATTACTTACAGAAGCCATATTGAATACACATTTGAACCGAACAAATAAATATTTATTTGTATTTATTCAAATGTTCTACGAATCGGTCTAGTGTTCGCAACCGTTACTGCTGAGCATGAGGTCCTGGGTTCATTAGAAAACCAGCGTCAGACAGCATCTGTCTGGCATTAATGCTGAAATGAACCTTTTTGGCGCAGCCGTGAGACACACTATAGTTGTTAAAACATTATTTTCACTGTTTTTCTTTTATTGTTTGTATTTTGTGTTTCACGAACTGTGTCCAATTTTTTTTTATTATTATTTCTTTCTTTCTAATTTCTCAGTGACAGCCGTGAGTCTGGATTTGTGCCCGGTTGATGGCAATAGGCTCGCAATAGGGGTATTACATGGAACTTAAACATAACTGGCGAACTGTGGGTGTACTATAACTGGTACAAATCTGCCTAACCCTTCGGGGATTACAGGCGTAATGTTAAGTTAAATTATTGAAGGATCCGCTGATACAAGACGATAAAAATGGCGCCGTGTGTATATCACTGTAGTAAATTGACTGATCGTGATACACGAAGTCACGTTGCCAGTTTTTAATTGAACCATTGACCCTTTGGAGGAGGACCGCGGGAATTTTATATACTTACAATAATACTATAAGACTTTTACCTAGATTTTAAATATCAGCTTCGTTAAAGACGCTTAACGAAGACGAAATCCACTTAATCCTATTTCTTCCCGTGGGTGTCGTAAAAGGCGACTAAGGGTACTAGTTACTAGAGAATGGCATGGGCAGCAGCGTTCTCTATGCATTTTAACACCATACTGCGATCTCCAACCCGCCTGCCAAGCGTGGTGATTATGGCACGCTTGGCAGTATTATACAACATTATTTTTAGTATATATGCAAACCAGAATCTAGTTTGTTCAGAATAAGGAACTGAATCGATATCAATAATTTTTACACCATGTTATATTTTGTCCCAAAAATATTTAAGTGTGATAGAAAATGTTATCACCATTTAATTACTTACAATACAATCGCCGTACGGTTAGGTACCTACTGCCAAATTATTATCAATGAGCGCAAGACGACCCTGGAGGCGCGGGGGCGCTGTTAGCATGTTTTTGTACGGACAACCCGGTGGTAACATAACAACCTTATAACTTTGTGATTTTTCATGATACAGTTTTACAATTTTGTATATACGAGTAGATTCTTTACATAAAAGCACACCAAGTATCTCGTGCAGGTAGCAGGTCGTGGCAGTCTTTTCCCGCCATTCGTGGTGACTGACAGTTGTCATAATGACAGCGGCTACCTTACTACTTGCGTTTTGTCAGTTGGGTAATTTCAACCAGCCTTAAGTGAATGTCGGCTCTAGTAGAACAATTTCTATAAAAACTTCATGGAGATTGTTCTACCAAAATCGAGTCGCACTGTCGCGTCGCTACTGTCTGCAGGAGCCTTTTTATTATTCTCGTTATTTTTAATGTGTAATAAAATGAAATGATTTTATTTCCTGTAAGTAGGTTTGTACAAACACTTTCACACGTCAATAATATTTTAAAAACTAGATGAGGTCGTTTCCTATCTGACTACTTCCATGTTTCCTCTTGCTTTCTGTGGGAGTGATTTTGTGAAAAGGGGCGGAAGTGTGTAACAGGAAGTGACAGCTTGAGCATGGAATAAGTAAGTACTTTTTAATAGCATGGAACTAATAAGTACTTTATAATAGCATGGAACTAGTGTACTCATGGAATTAGTAAGTACAATATCTGTATAGATTGTAGGCAGGCGGCGCTTTACTTTGTGTAAATTATTTCTTCACCACTGCTCTCAAACGGTGAAGGAAAACATCGTGAGAAAACCGGCATGTCCTAGAACTAAAAATTCAAAGACATGTGACATCTACCAACCAACCCGCACTGGGCCCGCGTAGTGGATTACAGCCCACTCCCTCTCACAGAGTGGAGGTTTGTGTCCCAGCAGTGGGAACATTATAGACTGATTATGTATATAGATTGTAAGTAGAGGGGGTCGAATTTCGCCCAGTGGGCGACCACTAGTAATGAATAATTATTTGAATAAATATTTTAGTATTTAGCTTTTTGCAGCCGATGGAGAATCCCATCGTGCGCGTGGGTTGTTTTTACTACTAATAAAAATAGATATTTGTTTGTTTGTTTTTTTTTAACTCACTAATCTCTGAAACTGCTGTCTGATTTGGAAATTATTTTTCAATTCATGAGGAAGGTTATAGGCTATTTAATATCATGCTACGACCCTTAGAAGCCGAGCAAAAATAATAAAAGTCAGAAAGAACGCTTAGCGAAAACTACGTACGTAGGTCCCCGAACAAGACAATTCATGCGGACTAACGGTAAGTTGCACGAAAGCAACATTAGTTTATTGGAGACTTTAAAATGACATCACTTTCTTTCTGATACAAAATGTAAGGGATGGCATGAATTTAAAGTCTCCGTTAAACTAATGTTGGTTTTGTGCAACTCAACGTCAGTCACAAGGAGAAGCTAGTGTAAGATAAAGACCTTCTTTAGTATAATTTAATTCTCCTATTGCGTGGTTTCTTCGTTTAAATTAATTAATACTTAGTTTTCCTTAAATTGAAGGTTCTTAACAATGACATTGCCTTCAGACGAGGTTAGTGACGACGCTAGTTTTAGCCCGCGGCTACAGATTACCAGATAAATCACTCCATACAAAATTTTCAATACCTACTGCTATAATAGCCTACACCTTCGAGTTGCTAGATGCTGCGAACTAAAATGTACGTAACCTTATAAGCGTAAAGTGAGTTTTGCTTTGTAGCTGCGCGCGCCTCGCGCCTGTCGGCAACCCACTGCAAAATGGGTCGCCTGCGACCCGGCGTCCGGTAGGTAGTTAGCGCACGTAAGTATATGGAGTGATCTGTAATCTATGCCGCGGCTTCTCTCAATACTCAATATACAGGGTGGCAGGAACATCGACACGCAACCTAATACAGATGTTCTATGTCACGAAGTCCGTTTGGCTATGAATGTTGTCAAGCGTGCACATGCACATTGTTTTTGTGTGCGTAACCTCGAGAGCGCTCAGTGTCGATCGGGACACGGTCCGGATCAGTAGTGGTTTTTAGTTCGCGCCAAATTGTTTCACGGAGTAAGGTCAGCATGGCAACAAAACGAAGAAGAGTTGTCCATAGTGTGGTAATATTTATTTATACGTTTTCAATTAAAATGTTATACAAAGATACTTAATATAGCAATAGAAGTATTTATAAAATGAATGTTTTTTTGTGTTATAAAATGTTTATATTACTTAATTATTTTGATTACATTTTGTTTTAGGCTCGAAACATGATAGCTAGTGTTTATCATTTTCTGCGAGAAGAATATGAATTTACAAAATCATTAATGGAACTCAACTGTGATTTGTCTCATTTACGAGACATTATACAGCTGAAGCTACGGGTGTGAGCCAAAAAACAGTTCAAAGAATATTAAAAGAAGAGAAGGAATTCCCATCCACTTCATCAAAATTCACTTCACCTATGAAGAAAAGGAGAAAGCGAGATAATAAAGTGGATATAGATAATTTTACAGCCGATGTGGTTACAGTACTGTACAAGATTTCCATATTGTCCATAAAGAAATTCCAACATTAGCTAAGTTAAGAACAGCATTGAATGAAAAAATCGGATTCGAAGGTTGTTTAGAAACTGTTCGCAAGTTACTGTTGAAATTAGGTTACAAGCGGCGCAAAACAGAGAACAACCGTAAAGTCTTGACGGAGCGTCATGATATACAAATGTGGCGTTTAAAATATTAAAAAAAAATAACAGAGTACCGCTCTCAAAGTCGGCCCATTGTCTACACCGATGAGAGCTACGTCCTTTCGACACACGTGCGAAACAACACCTGGGCAAAAAAAAAGGAAAGAACTCCGTTTTAAAAAAAAAATAGCACAGGCACTCGCTTTATTTTAGTGCACGCGGGAACCAAGGATGGTTTTATTGAAAATGCTTCCTTGGTTTATAAGGCCAACTCAACAGCTGGTGATTATCATTCAAATATGAGCTATGATAACTATGTAAAATGGCTAAATGAAAAGTTGCTACCCAATTTACTTCCGCGCTCTGTCATTGTCTTAGACAATGCATCTTATCACAACACACGGGCTGAACGACTACCGACGCAATCTACAAAGAAAGCCGATATGCAGCAATGGCTCAGGGATAAGGCAACGGCACGGTTGACGCAGTGGTTAAGCGATTGACTGCTGCGCTGCGTGTCGCGGGTTCGATTCCCGCACGGAACAAATATTTGTATGACCTACAAGTAGTTGTTCCGGGTCTGGCTGTTTGTGTATGTGAGTTTAAATGTTTGTAAACGCACCCACGATACAGGAGAAATTCCTAGTGTGGGGCAACGTTTTTAAAAAAAGAAAGAAAAGAAGAAGGGTATAGCATTTGATGAATCTCTTCTTAAATTGGAATTGTACGATACAATAAAGAAGTACAAAGCCCAACACGTAATCTACAAGATTGACGATTTTATAAAAAGCAAGGGTTTTGATGTCTTACGCCTTTCCCCTTATCGCCCAGAATTAAATGCGATTGAAAATATTTGGGGGATCGTTAAAAATTATGTCGCATCTAAAAATATCGAGCAAAACATGACGAATACGGAAAGACTGATCAATGAAAGTTTGGGCCAAGTTAGCAGTGAAACGTGGCAAAAAACTTGTGCTCATGTTGAAAAAATTGAAAAAGACTACTTGAAATATTTTGATCTCGATTTTGAATTTATAATCAATGTACAAGATGATTCTGACGACAGCAAAACGGAATCGGAAATCGAAAATTTATCTGATAGTGATTGAAAATACTGAATAGTCCTACTTGTTTCGTTTCCATTCTGTAACACCAATGCTTAATTAAATGCCTACATATTCTTAATATTTTGTATTTATTGCAACCTAATCTAATTTATTTACAAAATGTATATACTTTTAAAACCAAAATTTTATTTAGATTATTAAATCTCGACTTGAATATATATCAGATTTTTTTGCTAACGTTACCTACTTTTACACACAAGCGCGCTTGTCGGGATACGTCACTACTACAATCAAAGCCGAACGGACTTCGTGAAATAGAATATCTGTACCATTGATTCAGTACATAATTCTGGACCTTCAAATTTTTCGTTGGTTATTGAAAAAGAAACGAGCGAGCATTACAGTAGTCGCGTATAATGTGTAGCATCTGATATCTGACCTTGGTAATAACCAACTGAGCAGGGACAGAAATGAATCTCAAAATTTAAAGTTTTGCTAAACACTGAAATAATTATTCATTACTAGTGGTCGCCCACGGGTCGAAATTCGACCCCCTCTACTTACAATCTATATGTATAGTACTTACTAATTCCAGGAGTACACTAATTACATGCGATTAAAAAGTACTTAAGTACTTATTCCATGCTCAAACTGTCACTTCCATCCCTTTTCACGAAATCCCTAGAAAGCGAGAGGAAAGATGCTAAGAATAAGTAAGTACTTTGTAATAGCATGGAATTAGTGTACTCATTGTGTTTGCGTGACCTTGACTCATCACAAGGTCACTCACCGCTTTTCGGTTCAGAAATCACGCGTTCAACGAAAAAATAAATACACGTGGTATCTCACTACACCCCCCCCGTCCCACCCCTTTCGAGTCTCACGTGATTAATGGACGATATCTTAGATCAACTCAGCCTATAGCAGTACACTGCAGGCATAGGCCTCTCCCAGGCTGCACCACAACACCCTGTCCTCCGCCTTCAGCATCCAGTCTGTCCCAGCCACCTTCTTAAGGTCGTCGGTCCATCTAGCTGGGGGTGTCCCACACTACGCTTGTCTCCACTCCAGGACTAGTCTGCTCCACCAGCCATCAGTCCTTCGACAAACATGGCCAGCCCACTGCCACTTCAGCTTGCTTACTCTGCAAGCTATGTCGGTAACTCCGATTCTCTTCCGGATAACTTCATATCTGATCTTATCCTTCAAAGAGACTGCGAGCATAGCCCGTATAATAGCACGCTGAGTGACCTTGAATTTGTGGATCAGCTCGACTGTCAGTGTCCACGCATGTCATAATGGGCAGGACCCACTGGTTGAAGACCTTAGTTTTCAAACACTGCGGGATTTGCGACGAGAAGTCTAAAATAACTGGTAGGGCTAGTGACCAGTAATCATAACAAAAATATATATTAAGATAAAATATTTCATACATTAAAAAATTAAAATTTTCAAACAAACTAAATAATATAGCTCTCTCTTTCCTTCATTTCGCCTACTCTTTGCATGTTATTCGTTTTAATTTCATTGATGCGATGTTATGATCCGTGACCCCGGCAAATGACCTCTGCGCTGCAGTTCTTTAAGTACAGGTTGCTCCAAACAGCTATTTTACAAAATTGTTAATAAATCAATAAATAATAACGTTTAATAAATTAAAATATCTTCATAGAACGAAAACGCAAAACCGTATAGGTGTATTATATTAATGTCGACACTAAAGCGGCACGCTGTATACACCGTGGCATCTTAATCTTCTTACAAGGGCAGCCCACTTCATGTATCCAATGACTACTAATCATGCATAAAGGTAAAATATATATATATATATATATATATATACAGGGTTACTGGTAACTCGACGTATTCCTTGCACGACGTCATAGTAAGGTTAAAAATAAAATGCGACAAATTAAGCCACCAAATGTTCTACCGAAATTCAGTAGTTTTTGAGTTTTTTTTTTTAAATAAAGTAAGGACAAAAATTACGAAAAATAAAATGTTTAATTAGTGATCTCTGCTAAAGTTTTCGGCATTTTGTTTTTTTTTATTATTAACAAAGATGTGCTACGGCATCAGCTATGATAATAAATTAAATTCCAGTATAGTCGCACCGTAAATCATTTTTAAATTGTATTTTTCATAAAACAACTAAAAACCTAAATCACTCAAAAACTACTGAATTTCGGTAGAACATTTGGTGGCTTCATTTGTTGCATTTTAACCATACTATGACGTTCTGCAAGGAATACGTCGAGTTACCAGTAACCCTGTATATATATTATATACGGTGTATAGATCTCTTAGATGTCTTACATCAATGCCTTACATAGCTGTTATGGATTATATGATTTATATGTATAGCGCATTTTTCTCAGAACAACATTATCTAAGCATTTCCTTCCTTGTAGAGCCAATTAATTGCACCTGTTGAATGAATGTTATGTAAAAGTATAAATTATACGTTAACATAACACTTATATTCAACGAAGGGTTAGGCAGAGGTGCATCTACTATAGTACACCGGCATTTCGCCATGTATGTTTAAGTCCCATGTAATAGGGGGCGAGCCTATTGCCATCAAACGGGCACAAATCCAGACTCCGGACTGCTACTGAGAAATAACTAATGATAATAATAATATTGACTTATTATTTTAATTTTTTTAGAAAAACATACTTTTACGATGTTTGTAAATATGTGAGCACCATGTATTTATCTCATAATTTAGTTATTTTTCATTGCTTAGTTTTTAATTCTTTTTACCTATTATGGTATAGTAATTTTATTCTAGGTGCATCGTCTTCACATATAATCATATAATTAATGTACTCAAACAAAATATTGTAAAACATTTTTGAAAGAGTAACGGTGGAGTTTCTTGCCCATTCTTCTCCACACGAAACTACATTTTGGAAGGGGCAACTAGAATCAATTCTATTTTATTGTAAATTTTGACGTTTTAAAGTGCCTCTTATGTGCTTACTTGAAAGTGCTTACTTAGTAACACTTTGCCCGACCCGGGAATTAAACCCAGGCCCTCATGCTTAGCTACAGCCCTTTGATCATAGACCAAAGAGGCGGTAAGACAGTGTAAGTTACATAGCAAAAGTCAGACTACCAACTTACATTGTCCTTATATTTACATCACTGCTGTCATTCATTGACAATTGCAACCCCCCCTTTGGGGGAGGCCTATGTCCAGCACTGGATGTCTTTGCCTGGGTTCAAATGCACTATCCACAACTTGTAAGTAAAGGCCGTTCCCACTTCACCACTCAATTCACGCGGCTTTTGTTTGTTTGATTACGAGTCGTCTATGTCGTAACTAAGGATAAATAAGTACAAATGCAAAGTCATGCAATCTATGCCAGTAAATAGTTAGAGAATCACGCTATGTAATGACGATAAGAAAAATGCTGGTTACGTGATCAAAATCACAGCAAATGTCTATTATATAACCAGGAAAGTTCACATCAAGTCGTACATAGACACCACTTTAGTTTTTTAGCACGCAATCCATGCAGTATGCATTCTAGGAAGTCTGTGTTTATGGTTCGCGGGCGAACATTAACTGTCACTTTTGATGGTTTGGTATTCCCGCGTTTTTTTGGCAGATGTCAAATTTGGAAATGGTGGGAATCCCTAAAAATAAATTAACGGCCATTTTATTTTTGCTGTAAATTACCTAATCGGAAAACGTAATAGAACGCCCAGGCTAGGTGAAGCGACGATCTTCGCAGGGTGGCTGGTCTGGTAGCAGCTGAATGAGAGTTGCCGAGAATCGAGTTGGCATTCAATTGGAGAGGCCGACCAGCAGTGGACTGCTGAAGGCTGATGATACGCACCGGAGCCGTCCATGAACCCCCACTTTTGTCATAGTAATATCTAAAACTCTGTAGACTGCATTTGTTTCTACTCTAACACGCTTACATCTTCTTCTATGTAATAAAAAACTTTTTAAATTACAAAAAAAAAAAAACAACCGACTTCCAAAAAAAACACTACAAAGTGAAAAATAACTTTAATTTCGGAAGTCGGTGGCTTTTGATCTGTATTTAAGTTTTTTGCTACCGACTTCCAAAATTAAAGTTATTTTTCACTTTGTAGTGTTTTTTTTGGAAGTCGGTTGTTTTTTTTTTTTTGTAAAAAGTTTTTTATTTTTCAGTTTTTAGTGGGTCAGTTTGTAATTTATTCAATTTACAATAGCCTAATGTCAAATGCTCATCACGTTTTACAAAATATTGCTTTTCCCGATGCCGGGGCGTTAATTGTTGAGGAGTTCTCCTGGTAAGAACCAGGAGAACTAATGGTGACTTCACCATATGTATTTTGACGAGCATAAATTGCTTAGCAACCATATAAAAGTGCCTAATCGAATCGCAACGGTGAAATACTTATTATTAAGTAGTTCCGGTGGCCATCTGTGGTCTTCATCATCAGTTCCACTTCACCAAATGGTGCTTTTCGAGTGCAAATTCATGAGTTACTATAAAAAATACTCAAATCGCTATAGGTATGCCTATAAAATTTGTGGATTTCCCTCGATTTCCATGGGATCCCCTCATCAGATTCTGATTTGGTGGCAATGGGACCACCTCGGGAGCATACCCTTCCAAACACAAAAAGAATTTTTAAAATCCGTCCACAATTGACGGAATAATCGGTGAACATACATTAAAAAAAAAAAAACATACAGCTGAACATATAACCTCCTCTTTTTTGGAAGTCGGTTAATAAAAATGAAGGACTAATGCCCGTTTTTACCGATATCCCCTAAGGAGATCCCGAATGGTTAGGGGTGGTTTCCGTTTTACCAAAAGTAAGGAGTCAGTTAAACGTTAAAGGTGGTCTAAATGTGGGCTCTAAATGTGTTGCGAAAACTCGACAACGGTTGGACCAATTCGGCATTTTTTTTTTCAAATATTCTTTGAAGTCCGAGGAAGGTTCTTAATCCTTCTTATGAAGAGAAACATTTGAAAAGTTGTAAAATGTGTCCAATTCTTTTTATTGACGCTGTACGTGTTTCTAGATAAATTGTACCATTTACGTACAATAAGGTACGTGTAATTAATAATAAAAATTCTACCTCAACGTATTCGTTGAGGTAGAATTTTTACCCGCGTTTTTTTTTAACCGCGGTGTTATCACATTCATCACGTATTCATTATTATGAATACGTGATGAATGTGATAACACCGCGGTTTTTAGGGTTCCGTACCCAAAGGGTAAAACGGGAACCTGTCGACGGGTCTGTCCGTCTGTCACCAGGCTGTATCTCATGATCCGTGATAGCTAGAACGTTGAAATTTTCACAGATGATGTATTTCTGTTGCCGCTATAGCAACAAATACTAAAAACCAGAATAACATAAATATTTAAGGGGGCTCCCATACAACAAACGTGATTTTTTTGCTCGTTATTGCTCGATATTGATAACGGTAACAGGTAGACACTTGAAATATTCACAGAATATTAAGTTATATATTCACTTTAAAAATCAATAATTTATTAAAATAAAACAAATGTTTAAGGGGGGCTCCCATACAACAAACGTGATTTTATTGCTGTTTTTATAGATAATGGTACGGAACCCTTCGTGCGCGAGTCCGACTCGCACTTGGCCGGTTGTTTGTAAACTACTTAAAAGGCGTACCCGGAAATAGTATACACTAAAGATTTATACGAAAATTGTTTTTTTCCGTACGTTTTATAGAGATTTGCAAATTCTAGGGGATAACGTCTGTGAGGTCAGCTGGTCAGATAGTAATCAATAAACATAAATAATGTCAGCCGTACTTTCAAAAATGCATCTGATCAAATACCATTCACAGAGAAAGTGTTTTTTAAACGCCGCCGGCTGAATAAGCATTTGACCTTTGCTTCTCGTAATAGTTTAAAATATCACTAGGATGAATATTAATGTAATCGTAATCGATCGATTATGTAAGGAAGCAATCGATTTTGTGGGTTTACGGTTATTATGAATGTTTGTTTTGTTATCGGAATGTGTCTAAATGTTAGTGTTATTTTATAGTTGTATTAAGAAAGAAAGAAACAAAGAAAAATGCGTTTATTGGCTACACAACAAAAAAAAGCGGTCAAGTGCTTGTCTGACTACGCAAATGAAGGGTTCCGTAGTAGAAATGAATGTATCAAAAATCAAAATCAAATCAAATCATTTATTTCTTTGCAAACATGGGTATAGTACAGACGCCAGCAGATCAAGCTACCCGAAACTGTCAAATTTTCCCAATCAACCTTGAACCTTATGCTGTAGGGTTAAAGTTGAAAATCTATTGAAGAAATTTGACAGATTGTAGTAGCTTAATGTGCTGGCGTCTGTACATAGGTGTTTTTTATAAAAAAAAAAAGGTCTCCATATTTTACCGTCACATGGGCATGCAAATGTTTACATTTTCTAATAAAAAATCAAAATTACAAATTAAAAAAAAAAATATTAAACATATAAATCAAAAATGTCAGCGTGGTCAACAATAAAAAAATAAATAATTAAACAAGACTCTAAAATGTCAAACAGAAATAAAAAGTAAATGAAACCAGGATCACAATAATAATTATGTCAATCAGAGAAATAGTAGATAGTGAATCATCATTAAGAAAATCGTCAACCGTGAAGAACCCCAAGAACAAACTTAACATTGTTGAAAGACATGTTTCCCTCATACATTCCATCTGCTAATGTAAGTTTGTACGCACAATATTGAGTGTTTTATCATGTTATTTTAAGACCATAGACTTCTTATAGGTTTTCCTGTAATCTATAAGTAAAGAACTATTTTCTGTATTATTTTAGGCTCAGTAGTTTCAGAGATGGTAAATTTTCTTATTTTTTTTTTAATAGCTTTGAAAGTATTTATTATAAAATTATTTAAAAAATATATTTGTAATCCTTACATCAAGCCCTTTCATTTGATATGTCACGCGGTATCGTTTGCAAAACTTTTTTTCTAATTTTCCCCCCAGAACTGACCCCCATATTCAAAATTCATTTTTTTTACGTTACACGCCCGTGCTTGGCTCACAGAAATTTGTATGTGTAGGTACCAAGTTTCAACTTAATCGGTACAGTAGATTCGGAGCAAATTGGCTGTGACATACGGACAGACAAGCGATCCTATAAGGGTTCCGTTTTTTCCTTATGAGGCACGGAACCCTAACAAAAGGACATTGAGGCGTCCAAGTACTATATCGTCCGCATCGCTGTCCATCCGTCGCATCCGGAAACGTGCCCAGAAGACTGGCAGCATTGCCACGTTGAATGGCAATGCTAATGCTCTGGTCACGTGAAGTGTCGGTGAGAAATTTCGGGTAGACTATGGAAGTAGGTACATAATGAACCTATAATGTTTCTACTGCTGGGACACTGGCCTCCTGTCTGAGAGGGAGTAGGCCATAATCAACCACGCGGGCCCAGTGCGGGTTGGTAGATGTCACATGTCTTCGAATTTTTGGTTCTAGTTTCCTTACGATGTTTTTCTTCACCGTTTTGAGAGCAGTGGTGATGAAATAATATACACAAAGCAAAGCACCTGTCTGGGTTTGAACCCTCGACCTACAACTCGACCACCACTGCTCTCTAAGTGTCGACCAGGGCGCCAAGTCTGCTATTTTTAATGATTGGTCATTATGACGACCATACCAAGGCAACGCCATGACCATTGTGCCAATAGTTTGTAACCTCCTAAATTCATAATGGCGTGACAGTGGTCCATATGGAAGTCAAAATAATAGGAGCTTGTCAGTACGAGATTACCAAATACAGACAATTTTTCCAATGGAGTATCAGGGGCACGTCATTGGAAAATCATAAAGACGCCTTTTAATTAGGAGATTAGCAAAACTGTCAAAGTGTACAATTACGGTGCCAATGATCGGCCATTCGGACACAACTGCGTTCGCAGACTTGGCCCCCAGACGGTGAGAAATTTCAGGTAGGCTATGGAATTAGTAGGTACGCAATACCGTAGCCAAAAACCGTTGAAAAATAAACCATTTCGTTTTACTGCCATTAATACATCTCATAGCTTCATGGTTATAAATGTTTTAATTAATTTTATGCGTGAAGAAGACTGACTTGTATTAATTTTAAGCAATACCTACCATACAGGATCACATTAAATTAGCTAGCTAAACTCCGCAGACGTGATGTGTACCGATATCTAAATATGATAACACTAAAACCGACCATGTGCCTGTCGGACCACGCACAATGAAGGGTTCCGGAGCTGGGATGCGTTTATCCCAAAAACAATCTTAACATTGTAGTTGAAAAACACGTTTTCCCATACATCGATATACGCCACGGTCAGTTTTCCAACTGCGAACGTAAGTTTGTATTCCTATATTTTTTTTGATGTGATAAAACTACAAATTAACGATTTTCGTACTTTTTCCTTTACTTGTGCTGTGAGACCTTGCTTCTTGCTAAATTTCATGATTCTAGGTCAACGGGAAGTACCCTATAGGTTTTGATTTATTTGCGAATATCAAAATATGTCGCATGAGTCGCCGTATTTTTTTATTGCTTTGACTTAGAATCTTGATTTTTTTTAGAGCTCCAAGGGACCGTAGACCTACGTATTTGATATTGATACCTACACGCGTTCCTGAGAAAAAGGGTCTTGACAGACTGACAGACGTGATTGTATTTACTTATTTTAGTATATTGTGTACCTTACGACGACTTCCACGCGAACGAAGTCGCGGGCAGAAGCTAGTTCACTATAAACTCTAATAAGGCATGGGTGTGGTCTCAAACATCAACAACCCGGGCTTGACCTTTATATTCTGATAAAGATCAACCTATTATAATGTGAGATTCGGTTGATTCTGTATTTGGTGAAATCATTATACGTGAAGCGAAAACGTTGTATCCCTTTTTACGAAAACTCCGCGGACGGAGTAAGTTTGCAAGAAAGTACGTTACTAGCGCGTTTGCGTTAAGATTTTTATTCTTAGCATTATGATCTATCGGTCAAATTTTAACGCAAACGAAATAGTTACGTTTACTCTCTTGCAAACTTACACTTGGGGTACTGAACGCTAATATTTTTGTATAATATTGTATTAGAAATAAATTAAATTAATAAATAACATTACACACACTACCATGCGTTTGACACACATGCACATCATCTAGTTTTTAGGGTTCCGTACCCAAAGGGTAAAACGGGAACCCTTTTACTAAGGCTCCGTCTGTCACCAGGCTGTATCTCATGAACCGTGATAGTTAGACAGTTGAAATTTTCACAGATGATGTATTTCTATTGCCGCTATAAAAACAAATACTAAAAATCAGAATAAAATAAGCCAATAATAGCTAAGTAAGATAATAATAATTAAGGGGGCTCCCATACAACAAACGTGATTTTTTTGCTCGTTTTTGATAACGGCAAGAGATAGACGCTTGAAGTATTCACAGAATATTTAGTTATATAATATTCACTTTAAAAATAAATAATTAAATTAAAATAAAACAAATATTTTAGGGGGGCTCCCATACAACAAACGTGATTTTTTGCCATTTTTATAGATAATGGTACGGAACCCTTCGTGCGCGAGTCCGACTCGCACTTGGCCAGTTTTTAAAATACGATTGACTTGTAAAAGTGTTTGTAACTATTCTAAGGTACAACCTACTTACAGAAATAAAATCATTTATCATTTACCATAAAAAGAAAATTACTTTTTAATTTACAAACACAAAACAACCGACTTCCAAAAAACACTACAAAGTTAAAGTTACTTTAATTTCGGAAGTCAGCACTGGTACCCGGTTGATGGCAATAGGCTCGCCCCCTATTACATGGGACTTAAACATAACTGGCGAAATGTGGGTGTACTATAGGTACACGTCTGCCTAACCCTTCGGCGATTACAGGCGTGATGTTATGTATTATTTCGTTAAAAAAATCTGCACAGTTATTTAATCAGAAATGAAATACCATTTATCTTGTTTCGTCAACGTAACAAAGATAGTCTTTACAATAAATATTGAACATACATAATATTATATTACTAAATCAACTCTTACTTTCTTCCGAAAAACGGATATTATGTTGCATATAATTTAAATAAATAAGTAAACACAATTTATCTTGAATCCCAGTTGTGTAATCTTTATAAATATTAATTTATGTGCCAACTTTTGACGTTGAAAAGATTTTTATTTGCTAATTTATTCGCTTAGGGCAGCCATACTCAAAGTGTGTTCCGCGGAACCCTAGGGTTCCGCAAAGCCTCTGTGGGGGTTCCGCAAAAATACTGGTCAGAATAAAAAAATAATACTAAAGGAGTGTCTACCTACTATATTTTATTTTACTCTGGTACCTGAGTAACATAATATCAATCTAAATATTTCAACAAAAGTAAAAAAATATGTAAATTTTAATGTCAAGTAATATGATTATTAATGAAGAATACACATAAAACCATTTTTGATTACTTTAGGGCTCCGTCAAATATTTCGTTTTCGAAAAGGGTTCCGTCTCCAAAACAGTTTGAGAACCACTGGCTTAGAGAAATTGAAAACGTGATTTGTTTTCACAAAGATATTTTTAGAGTGTGGCTGAGTAATAACAGGGTCTTGTCGCAGGGGTCAATCAATCAGGTTAAGATACGCTTGCCGCGGTTGGTATGTGGATTGGTGACCATCTTTACATATCAAGACCCCTCCGTGCCTCGGTAAGCACGTTAAGCCGTTGGTCCCGACTGTCATTCGTGGATCTTTGACAGTCGTTACGGTTCAGAAGTCTGAAAGTCTGACAACCAGTCTTACCAAGGGGTATTGTATTATCCAGTAACTGGGTTGTGGAGATCAGATAGGCAGTCGCTCCATGTGAAATACTGGTATTCAGCTACATCCGGTTAGACTGGAAGCCGACCCCAACATAGTTGGGAAAAGGCTAAGCAGATATTGATTTTAACGTTTCTTGGAACAGAATATAATAGAGTACTCTTTATTTTGTACGTCGTATAAATTACAGATTTAAATGTGGAATTGATACCTCAACGGCTTGACGTGCTTTCCGCGAGGTACGGACGGTTCTCGGTATGTAAAGGTAGTCGCCCATCACCGAACTGACAGCGGCAAGCGTAGCTTAACTAAACGATTTTGACGTATATTTTTCTTGATCGCCACGACTTGGAGCGAAATAAAAAGATTTAAGTTGTACTTAACTTTTTTTCTGTCATTTGTTTTCCGCCCAAAAGGCAGGCTATATATGTATAGTCTTTCAATCATACCGCCTTGTCTTCCGTGCAGAATTTCTTACGTGGTTTTGTTCTGTCAACTTTTATTCTATTCTATTTTTAATTATGGCAAGCAAAGCCGATGTCGTCTATTCTGCCAATGTCTGTCAACTTTTATTATTGACGCACTGATGAATAAGTCATTATGAGACTGTCTATGGTTGGATAAAGGACGTTCTATTCCGCGGACATTTGGTTATTATGCAAAATATATAAAAAAAAAATATTTCACATAAACCTACATGGGCACTTATAAACGTCAGAAGCTAGGTGCACGGTTCCAATTGGTCGTATCCTATGGAGAAGAGCCGGCAAGAAACTCCACGGTTACTCTTTTAAAAATAATTGGCTTTTAAAATGTTTTCAAATTACAGTGTTAATAGGTATGTGAGGACAGTGTAGGCCCGTCAACATGTACCAGGTACTTAACAAAATAGAAAATGGTCTACAAATCTATAGTCCGTTCTCATATTCACAAAATATGAAAAAAAAAACTATATAAAATATTATTAAAATACTAATAAACGTAAAAACCTTGTTGAAATTAAAATTGTAGGTGTATAATGTCAAATAATGCAAAGATTACGTCATGGAAGTATGTAAAAAAGATAACATCAAAAGTTGAGCCGTCACGGGACGCCTGGCACATGTGAACGCCACGCGGCATGTGTCGCCCCGCCAGCAATCGGTTTTACGTGCGCCTATAGATGTTTCACGTCAAAAATAAACATAGTAATTTGGGAGCAGTTAATTGACATTTACATTGGTTCATATGTTCGACACATTTGTCTGCTCAAAAACGTAAATAACGCAGTGAATGTTGTTGAACTGTCAACAAAATGAAACCCATTGTACGCTTACGTACGGACCAGATAATCACGGTTTTTGTTTTGTTATGCTTGATGTCCCTTAGGCGCGAATTCAATTCGCACTTGGCTGGATATTTTCCGTAGCTTGCAGAGTGAAAGGTTCCGCAGTATCGTTTCCGATTCATAGAATTTTAAGTCGTTCTATAAGACCTCAAACGACGGATCTCTTTGCGAAGCGAGTCCATGTTAATGTTGTTAGTATACTCCATTTGAAATAAGATTACAAATATAAACCTTTTTTACAGTCCGTTCAATCGATTTTGACTTCTATTGCGTTGGTGGCATGACAAATGGCAGCTGTAATAAACAGTTGGTAGTGTAACCACGTTTTTGCTTTTATTGCCATCTTTATGCCTACGGAATAGAAGTCAAAATTGGGTGAATGGACTGTAAAAAAGGTTTATTTAAATTTCTAATCTTAGTTCAAATGGAGTATACTCGTTGTAGTTGTCTTTGTGAAGGCGCTCGTCCGGGGAAGTACTACCAACATACATATATGCAGGGTCAAATTCAATCAGCTAGCGAAACTCCGCAGACATGATGGGTGTGCACTTCGGTATCACCGGATGCCGACCTACCTCAGTCGCGTGGTCGAGGCCTATTTGACGGACAGGGCCGTCATCTACCCCAGTCACCAAGGAGAGTGGAACCGGCGAGAGATGTCGTGCGGTGTCCCACAGGGATGGGTTTTGGGGCCGCATCTGTGGGACATCGGGTACGACTGGGTGCCGCGCGCCAACCTCCCTAGTGGCGTCAGCGTAGTCTGCTACGCTGACGACACGCTGGTCCTGGCACAAGGGAGTTCACATCAGGCGGCGGCCGAACTGGCGGCACGTGGGGTTGCGACAATCGTCGATAGGATCCGGCAATTGGGACTCGAGGTGGCTTTGCACAAGTCCGAGGCCATGTGTTTTTATGGTCCTCGGAACGCGCCACTGTCGGGATCCCAGATAACGGCGGGAGGGGTTCACATCGGCGTCGAGTCGACGATGAAGTACCTGGGACTCGTCCTCGACAGCCGGTGGAACTTCGTCGAGCACTTCCGACGTTTGGCTCCCAGACTGGAGCGGGCCGGGGCTGCCTTGAAGCGGCTCCTGCCCAATCTGGGGGGTCCAAACGCCTCCTGCCGGAGGCTCTACGCGGGGATCGTGCGGTCAACGGCTCTGAGGCTGCGACCAGCCCTGCGGTTGAATGCGTCCCAAAGGGTCATGGCCATCAGGCTGGTACGGGGTTACCGCACGGTCTCCCGTGAGGCAGTGAGCCTCAAAAAAAAAAGCAGGTAGTGAGGCAAAAGTTCTCGTGCACATCTGGGAGTGTCGCGAGGAGGCAAAACGCCGGGGCGAAACTCCGCTGCCGCGAAAAATCACGGCACAGCGGACAGAGCTCCGGCGGGATCTCATGGCGACATGGAGAGTGCGATTGTCGCAACGCACGCCACTATTGCGGCGATAAGTCCCCTCTTTGAAGAGTGGCTGGAGAGGCGCCACGACGTCCTCACCTTCCGCCTGACGCAGGTCCTCACCGGACACGGATGTTTCGGGGGGTTCCTGTTCAGGATAAGGCGGGAGGAAACGCCCGGGTGTCACCACTGTGTGGATCGCCCGGAGGACACGGTGGAGTATACGGTGGAGGTCTGCCCTGCTTGGGCGGAGCACCGCCGTGTCCTCACGGAGGCGATCGGCGGCGGCGATCTCTCGCGTCCGGCCCTGGTTCAGGTCATGGTTCGGAGCGAGAGTGCATGGGAGGCCGTCACCTCCTTCTGCGAAGGAGGAGGCGGAACGCGTGAGGGAGTGGCAGGGTTCGCGCCCTCACGCCCCTAGTCGCCGCAGGAGACGCCCTGGGCGTCGGGAGTCGCAAGCCGATTTCCGGCCACTGCAGGCGCGGGCCTGCGGACGGTGAGCGATGGGTAGCTCGCCGTCCGATAAGGACCAGGCCTGGGTCGACGGCGCGTTGTGTTCCACGCGCGCCTCAAAGAGACTTCAGCACGAATTGACGGGGTCCATTAGGGCCAATGCCTGCCAGGGTTGCGAGTTTGGCCGAAAGGGATATCGTGGCCCTGGCACACAGGCAAATGAAGGAACACTAGTCAGTAAAAGTCTGACACGCCCTCCGTGAAGTTATTTGATAATTTCCCACCCAAAAAAAAAAAAAAAAAGGGGGTGACTTGCACACTCAACAATGGGCCCCCGAAAACAGTTGCTAGCACATAGTGTCGTAGCTACAAGGCAACATGTCCTGGGGGTCTACTCCGAAGCGTTAAACCGAAGTATCGGCCGAATGTTCGGTCTTTTTATAATTTCCATAGTTTCTATTTTTGACTTTAAATCCATACCCGACTTAAAGTCACATTTTTGACTTTGGTTTATCTCTATGACTGTCGTGTTTTTTTTTCTTTCGCCGTAGTCAGCCATAGTTAGCCGTAGTTAGCCGTAGTTAAGCAAAACCGAACATTCGGCCGATACTTCGGTATAACGCTTCGGAGTAGAGCCCCTGAGGTGCTTTTGAGAAGTGAAGACGTATCCACGGCTATCAGGACAATCCCGGAAGTACGGTCAAGACCCGAAGACCAGCATCTTACTGGAATACTTCCTTCCTCCGAGCACGTTTGCTCTTGCGAATCTCCACTCAAGCCGGCCAAGAATGAGGTGAGAGCTCTATTCCTCGTCATTGTTCACTCTAGCCGGCCAATAACGGCAAGCCAGAGGTGAGGAACAAGTCTTCTCCCGGGAGATAGGGTCCGTGGGGTCACTACTGCCTAACAGCTCGCCACATGCCGCCCAGCGCGTATTATTATTATTATTATTAAGTGACTTGTTCATTGCTATACTCTGTCTAAGAAAGTAGTATTTTCTGCTGCTTCAGTTCGATGGCCGTTCTTAGCATATTCTGCATCATGAGTGTAATTATGACGGGTTATATACCTTCGAACATTATTTAAATACTTTTCCCGCTTTAAATTGGCCATCTTTAAAATTCTTTTAACATGAGGGTCATTCTTTAACGCGAGTCTGACTTCTGTTTCGTCAAAGAGTGTCAAAATTGTCGTTGGTTTCTCTGTGGTTGTCAATTTTATAGTTGTTTTTGCCGTGATCGTTTCGAAAGTAAACTCCGTGTAGTTTGGCCATTTTGTACGCTTTTGTTGATTGGCTTTTACTTCATCCATAATTAAATCGAAATCGATATTCTGCTTTCGGCTATCCATTTGTAATTTCGTTAGCTTCTCGACTATCTTCTTTTGTCTTGATATTATTTTATTAAGTTCTTTGAAATTTTGGATGTCATTTTGTTGTTCGTAGCTTTCATATATGTGGTTTAGTTCGCTGTAAGATGGATACATGTTATTTCGAATATCTTCAGCGTGGTAATCTGGCTTTACGTGGTTCCTTGGTCCGTTTAATGTAGCTTCAGTATCGTATTCTTGAAATTTCGGATAAGCTATATGGTAGCGAGCAATATCCCGATTACCAATGTCATTTTTAAATTCAACGTCAGGCATAGTGTAATGTGTTTTTCTTCTAATCATTTTAAATTCGTCGAAACTTTTTTTCACTAAATCATTATCCAATCTAGTTTGATATTGTGGTATAACTTTTTTACTGGCATTATCATCGTATCTTCTGGTATCTTTATCCTTTTTAAGCACATCCTTCTTGTAAATGATATTTTTGTAGTTCATCTCATTATTTTGGTAGCTATAAGGCTTATCATTGTTGAAATTATGGTGGATATTCTGTGGCTCACCATAGTTTTCGATTTTTTTGTGTAAGTCATACTTTTGGTAATATTTTGCATCGTGATTTTGGAAAACTTCAGGCATATGATTGTTTGCCTCTTTCTCTGGTATACCAATATCACGTTTTTGTACATTCTTAGGTGATTCATGTTTTTGAACATTCTTATCCATTCCATTGTTATGGAAAAATATTGCCACATTTTCAGTTATGTTTTCGTTTTTATTAACTATAGTGCTTTGTTCCTCAACTGTATCATTTTTGGAAATAGTGAATTCTCCAGTATCGTCAATCAATTCGCTTCGTTGTTTTATATTCTTTGGTGAATCATACGTACGGACATTTTTAGTCATATCGATGTTTTGGAAAAATTTTGTTACATTTTTAGTTATGTTATAACTTTTGATTATAGTGCTTTGTTCCTCAACTGTATCATTTTTTGGAGTAGTTAATTCTCCAATATCTTCAATCAATTCTCTTTGGTTTCGGTTATCAATGTTATTTTCTAAATAATCGTCAGTGTTAATCATTTTCTTCTTAAGTGATTGTTTCTTGTTGCTTAAATCATACAGTGTCAGATCTATCCCAAATATACTGTAATTTTTCTTTATTAATCCTTTGTCTATATTATCTATGGACTTATTTTTTTCTGTACTATTTTTCGTTTTTGGAATGACATTTTTTTCTCTATTGTCCTTGCCTACATATGTTTTTGATACATTTTTAGCCAGATACTGTACTGTAGTGTTGTTTTGAGAAACTATTGCTTCGTGTCTATTATTTATATCCAAATCGGCTTCAATTTTAATTTCATTCTTTTGTGTGCAATTATCATTAATGTTGCCAGTAAAGTGACAGTGGCAAACATCTGAAATTTAAGTATTATAATTTATTATTACAATAATAATATGTACAAGTAATGTATATACGTGTATGTAAAACATTACATAAGTATTTTAGATTTCTGAGGAGAAAAACGCCTTTCGATTTTATAAGTAGGATAATTACTTACAGGCTAATTTAAAAAAAAGAATAATGTCATTATTATTAATACGGTCCTCATTTAACAAAACAAAGCAAAGATTCATGTTAGCCTAGTGTGATCTTTTAACAAGCTATAGTATTGAATAAAAAGAGGAAATCTGAAAGTGACCCCGGTGACTGCAATGTTGATCGGCTGTCATGGATCCGGTGAAATGAGGAAAATGTCGTGAGGAAAGTTTTGAGTATGAATGTGGATACGAGTTGGGGAAGACCAAAGAATCGATGGATGGACTGTGTGGAAGATGATATGGCTAGAAAGGGAGTGACTACCGAGATGACGACTAATAGAGAAGTATGGAAGAAAAATACATGTTGTGCTGACCCCAAATAAATTGGGATAAGGGGGGAGAATGATGTACTTACTCAATTGTTTTTTTTTTAAATATATTTTGAACTTAAAGTAATTTGGTTTAAGATAACCCGGCTGTTATGTCTTGGCTGTTACAAAAGACGATTACACCTGAGTTATTAAGTAAAATCGTAATGGCGGACCAATAAGTTTTTTTTCTTTCTCTAAAATTATATGTTTTAGTCGTACTTACTCAATATCGAATAAAAACAAATACAGAACTGAATGGAAAACATAACGCTATAATAAAAAGTTAAGTAACTAACATGGGATATAAAATAATTTTTTATTACAAAAATATCTATAAAAAATAACTATGTTGTTATTGGTCTGTCGATAAGCTTTTATGCCTTGAACTCTGGGCTAGCTTAGCACATGTAATTTTTCCGTTAGATATAAAAAATATTCACCATGCCATTATTAAGTTACTAAGTTATTCCCATCCCACAATCTTTGAAAGTCGATATCCTTAGTTACGGTTCAAATAAAATCAAATCAATCAAAAGTCATATATTAAACCTAGGCTGAGAATCAGCACTTTATGAACGTCAAAACTACACGAGACAGTCTCCCAAAACGCCCGCCCTTCACAACTTCCTAGTGCTTTAGCTGGGAAGAATAACTGGTCAAAGTCAAAGTCAAACCATTTATTTCAAATAGGCACATAAGAGGCACTTTTGAACGTCAAAATTTACAAAAAAAAATAGAATTGATTCTAGTTGCCCCTTCCAAAAGGTAGTTTCGTATGGAGAAGAATGGGCAAGAAACTCCACCGGTACTCTTTTAAAAATGTTTTACAATATTTTGTTTGATTACATTAATTATATGATTATATGTGAAGACGATGCACCTAAAATAAAATTACTATACCATAATAGGTAAAACGAATTAAAAACTAAGCAATGAAAAATAAGTTAATTATTAGATAGATACATGGTGTTCACATATTTACAAACATCGTAAAAGTATGTTTTTCTAAAAAAATAAAAATATAAGTCAGTGTGTGAGTATATATAGGTTATCACAGAATGTAAAATCAATATCATAAAAATAACAGATTTTACCATAAAAATAGCAACCAGTTTGATTTTGTCTAGACTCTAGATTGTGCTATGGAGCTGGACCAGCATATTTCCAAGCATTCCTGTCCTGGATATAATCCTCTAACTTGTAATATGCTTGTTTACAAAGTGTACTTTTAATATGTGTTTTAAATTTTCTCTCATTTAATTTCAATATATCACAAGGTATTTTGTTGTAACATTTAACACAGTACCCCATAAAAGATGTATGTACTTTAGATAATCTGAAAAATGGTTGATCTATTTTATCTTTATTTCTAGTATTAAAATTATGTCTTTCGCTTATCTTGTTAAAAATATGTAGATTTTTCCTTACATACATAATATTTTCATAAATGAATTGGCAAGGTACCGTCATAATATTAATCCTTTTAAATAGTTCCCTAAGAGATTCGCGGCGACGGAGATTATAAATTGCTCTGACAGCTCTCTAACTGGCGCAACAATCTCCCCAGCAGCAAAGCTGTCTGTTCAGTTAGAAGGACTTGGGTAGTCAGTAACCCGATAGTCTGACAACCAGTCTTGCCAAGGGGTATCGTGTTACCCAGTAACTGGGTTGTGGAGATCAGATATGCAGTCGCTCCATGTGAAATACTGGTAGCTGTATTCGGTTAGACTCGTAGCCGATCCACTTAAATAACTTTACTCGAAGGCCGCAGGAATCCGCTGGATGCGGGAAGCATAGAACCAGTCGAAGTGGCGGTGCTTGGGGGAGGCCTATGTCCAGCAGTGGACGTCTTTCGGCTGAAATGATGGTGACGATGATGGTAGCCGATCTCAACGTAGTTGGGAAAACGGTAGGCAGATGGTGATGGTGGATAGTTCGTGCTGATATGAGAGGAGAAGAATTGAAAACACAGTTCCATCACAATTTAGTGTGGTCGTATGCATTTTATGCAGACAGAAATAATAAATTATTACTTACAAGTACCTAACTATACTCCATTTGAAATAAGATTAGAAATTTAAATAAACTTTTTTACAGCCAGTTCAAATGCTTTTGACTTCTATATAAGGATGGCATTAAAAGCAAAAACGTGGTTACAATACCAACTGTTTATTACAGCTGTCATTTGTCATGCCGCCAACGCAATAGAAGTCAAAATCGGTTGAATGGACTGTAAAAAAGGTTTATTTAAATTTCTAATCTTATTTCAAATGGGGTATAGTTAAGTTACATTAATTTTATCTCACGACGCGACGCGTGCTTTACTTGTGGTTACCAAGTCTACAAACACTGTGAATGTGTGTGAAGACGAGTAGCGTCAACACATAACACACACACTCCCGACTTCGCCATTGTCTCGGACGGTACTGCAGTGTTGGATTTTGTACGATAATTTATCGTATTTGTACTAATATATACTAATATTTGTCATAAAGTACGATATTAACCTTATTCAATGATCGTACGCAAAAATACGATAATTTATATGAGAACAAGTTATCTTATTGTCATCATGTCATACGATGCAATAAAACTTTGCAAAACTGGTAATTGCACCGATTTCAAAGCCACAGAAGCAATGAAGAAGAGCCAGCCAATGATGGAATGCAGTGCACTGAACAGATTGCAGAAATCGAAATAAATGTTTCATTTACTTAACATATACCTAATGATCAATGAATCTTTCTAAGTTATGTTTTAATTTAAAGTTTATTTGATGATTAAATTGTGTCTTTTATATTTTCTTGGTTCATTTTTTTATTCTTCCTATAAAGTTTTATACTGTGAGAGATTATCGTGTTTGTTTGACTCTGTATTTCCAAGATGTACGATATTTTTTTATATTAATACTATCTTTTTGAACGAAACGTACAATATTTTTTTATCTGTCCGATTCCAACACTGTGTACAACTTAAGCACGGGTCGCTTCGTGAGATAAAAAATACTATACCTTTGATTTCGATTTCTGACGAGAAAAAACTCGACACAAAAGACCGATATTGAACCGTTATTCTTAGTGTATTGTATTATTTCTATTGTTTTAGCTATTATTTCCCTTACCTTCGGGCGACGTATATCTTGAAAATAATAACATAAAACATGATTTTCCATTATTCCTGGAACCAATGTTATTATCCTTCGTTGTTTATTTTGCCTTGTTGTGATTTAATAAGATATTTTTCTTGATCGCAACGATATGGAGCAAAATAATAAAAACATATAACATTTTGTTTTTTTCTGACAACTTTTATTATTGACGCACTGATGAATAAGTCATTATGAGACTGTCTATGGTTGGATAAACGACGTTCTATTCCGCGGACATTTGGTTATTATTATGCATTTTAGAGCCGCTTGCATCACAAATAGCTACTCACGGTTACCACTAAACGTATTTAAAATATCAAAATCAAAATATTTTGTTTCACATAAACCTACATGGGCAAGGAACTCCACGATTACTCTTTCAAAAAATAATTGGCTTTCACAATGTTTTCAAATGACAATGTTAATAGGTATGGGAGGACAGTATAGGCCCGTCAACAAGTACCAGGTACTTAACAAAATAGAAAATGGTCTACAAACCTACAGTCTATTAAGCCTACAACGTTCTCACATTCACAAATTAAAAAAGAATGTATATAAAATATTACTAAAATAATAAAAATAAAAACCTACCAGTGGCGAAGGGTGGTTTTATGAGAGAGGTAAGCCGGGGCAAAAAAATTCGTTTCTATACAAAATAAACTCGTCATGAAGTAGACGATATAAAGACATAAAATATAATGTAGGCATTTTGTAATGTTTTAATTTTATGGCTATCTACATACTAGCGCGATACCGGTAGAACAATTTCCTTGATTTTTTCATAGAAATTGTTCTACCAGTGTCACGTCGCATGACAAGTCACGCCAGTATGTATAAGCCTTTATGTGTGATTATATTATTTAGCATTATTAAACACTACTGACTGTGCCATCTTTCAATGACAATAGAGTGGTTGTGTTCCGAATTTCCGGAGGGAAGCCGGTAGGAATCGTGTTATACGGTGCTTTCGCCCCTGAAACCTACATATTTCAACCAATTGACAACATTGTCATTACAACTGTAACAAAACTGAATAAATATTCTGTCCACAAGTCACTAATAAATATTTTAAATTAAAATTGTAGGTTATGTCAAAGTATGTAAAAAAAAGAAATAAACATCGTAATTTAGGAGCAGTTAATAGACATTTACATAGTTATGCCGTTAGTGAGGTACCAGGGAAGCCACATGTGCAGAAGGAATTATTGCCAAACTTCCTTGTCTTCGACGTAGTCCTTAATCTTATAGTATAATTTTAATTAGGACACGTTTGATGTGGATTTTGAACTTTCCATCGCTATTGAAATAATACAAGTAAAAATGTTATTGAAATTAGAATAATTGTAGGTATATAATATCAATTCTGTTTATTCTTGTCATTTCAATTTCAATAAAGCGGGGAAGGGACTAATAATATTCTTTTAGTCTCAAGATATCTGCTACTAAAGGCAAAAACAAGGAACTTTAATTATTTACTTTTTTATTCACTCCTTCCGAAATCCGTGCTCGAAATCGGCTGATTTTGATCAACTTTGTTCATTTGTTGTGTGAGAAAGGGAAAAAGAATTCGGGTTTTTTGTTTTGCATGTAGCTGGAAGGGATTTTTCTGGAAATAAATTATGCATTCATGGAAAATCACTAATATTCGCAACAAGTTTTCTGAAAAATGACGCGAGACTGACGTTTGACCATCTTTTTTTTTAACATTTAAAAATATCATCAACATCATTTTATGGTCTACTTGCACGTGGCTGAAGCACTGTTTTAAACTTCAATAAAAAATATAGCAGAAAAATAATGTTGGAAAAACGTATATTGTTTTTAAAACCCATAACGGTAATATATTATATCCTATTATTTAGCAAACTTTATTTATCAAGAATTTTAAAAATCACACATTGGGCTTCAGCTATCCTTGAGATAAAATCAAAATTTTATTTTATGATTATATAATATCTTCATTAAGTAAATCAAGGGCGAAATAAACTATATTTTCGAGAGCAAGTGATAAAACTATTAACAGGTGCTGAGACTGATACGAATGGTTTATGGCTTAGCACCACGAAAACTACTTTTTAACCGACTTCCAAAAAGGAGGAGGTTATATGTTCGGCTGTAGGTTTGTTTTATGTATGTTCACCGATTACTCCGTCAATTGTGGACGGATTTTGAAAATTCTTTTTTTGTATGGAAAGGTATGCTCCCGAGGTGGTCCCATTGCCACCAAATCAGAATCTGATGAGGGGATCCCATGGAAATCGAGGGAAATCCTCAAATTTTATAGGCATACCCATAGCGATTTGAGTATTTTTTATAGTAACTCGTGCATTTGCACTCGAAAAGCACTATTTGGTGAAGTGGAACTGATGATGAAGACCACAGATGGCCACCGGAACTACTTAATAATAAGTATTTCACCGTTGCGATTCGATTAGGCACTTTAATATGGTTGCTAAGCAATTTATGATTGTCAAAATGCATATGGTGAAGTCACCATCAGTTCTCCTGGTTCTTACCAGGATAACTCCTCAACAATTAACGCCCCTGCATCGGGAAAAGCAATATTTTGTAAAAGATGATGAGCATTTGACATTAGTCTATTGTAAATTAGATAAATTACAAACTGACCCACTAAAAAGTGAAAAATAAAAAACTTTTTACAAAAAAAAAAAAACCGACTTCAAAAAAAAACACTACAAACTGAAAAATAACTTTAATTTCGGAAGTCGGTGGCAAAACCAAAAATACAGATCCAAAGACACCGACTTCCGAAATTAAAGTTATTTTTCAGTTTGTAGTGTTTTTTTTTGAAGTCGGTTGTTTTTTTTTGTAAAAAGTTTTTTTATAGTTACACAGACTTAATGTTTCAAATATTTCTAGCTTTCTCATAGATAAGTTTCGTGCACGAAGCTTTAAACACTACTTGCCAAATGGGTATCATTTTACCCAGTAACTGGATTGTGGAGGTCAGATAGGCAGTCGCTCCATGTAAAATACTGGTAGTCAGCTGCACTCAGTCAGACTGGAAGCCCACCCCAAACATTGGAAAAACGCTATAGGCAGATGATTATACATTTTCTAACCTTTTTCGGAAAAGACGTGATGTCATGTTATTTCCCATGTAATTAAGATCATTGAAACATATCATTAGCGTAACATATCATAAGATCTTCATTAATTACTTTTATTACGAACTAAGATCAAAATGTCAAGTGCTAATAGCTGTTTGACATGTTAAGAACAGGAGATCATATCTTATTTCATCCACGGAGGAAATAAGTTTCATATTCAGGGACGGCTAAAGGCTCGTGCAGACCCTTGTCGCACGCGCGATATCGCGCGAGTCGGCACGAGCCTTAATGGGGTTAAAAACTGGGGCCCAAGTCTGCTATTTTTATAAATTCAGTCATTCCAACACGATCCCATTGTCATGCCATTGTCATTTTGCTAAAAGTTCGTAATCTGTTAAATTCATAATGGTCGATCATTTTCTTTGCAATTTCTTTCAATGTAGTGTCTGTTGCCGACCATTGGAAAGTCATAATGACGCCATTATAATAGTAGATTACCAAACTTGTCAAAATCAACAATTATGAAATCAATGATCGACCATTCTGACACTATTGTAATAGCAGACTCGAGGCCCTGAATGCTTGTCATAAGTGGCAGCACAGTTGTCCGTCGACAAACCGCCATTGTTTTGTTTATGTTTACTTTTGTGTGGATCACAAATTAAACGAAAGCTATACTCCATTTGAAATAAGATTAGACATTGAAATAAACCTTTTTAACAGTCCGTTCAACCGATTTTGACTTCTATTGCGTTGGTGGCATGACAAATGGCAGTTGTAATAAACAGTTGGTATTGTAACCATCAATGCCATCCTTATGCTTACGGAATAGATGTCAAAATCGGTTGAACGGACTGTAAAAAAGTTTATTTAAATTTCTAATCTTATTTCAAATGGAGTATCGATAAATATGCATGCGACTTGGAGAGTACCACTATTAAAAAACGAGCTGAGGACAGGGGAAGCGTCTACCACTACCAAAAAGGCAGCTGTAGTGGAAAAGTCAATAAATTATGAATGTTTTATAATTTATATGTTGTTTTGTGTTTGTTGACTTTAAGTTCTTTGTTTGTTGAAGACTGGAGGCGTACAACAGAAATAACCAGGGGGTCTACTCCGAAGCGCTAAACCGAACCGAATGTACGGCCGTTTTATAACCTCCACAGTTTCCATTTACTTTTTAGGGTTCCGTACCCAAAGGGTAAAACGGGAACCCTATTCCCGTCTGCCGTTTGCCGTCTGTCTGTCTGTCCGTCTGTCACCAGGCTGTATCTCATGAACCGTGATAGTTCGACAGTTGAAATTTTCACAGATGATTTATTTCTGTTGCCGCTATAGCAACAAATACTAAAAACCAGAATAACATAAATATTTAAGGGGGCTCCCATACAACAAACGTGATTTTTTTGGTCGTTTTTGCTCGATATTGATAACGGTAACAGGTAGACAATTGAAATATTCACAGAATATTTAGTTATATATTCACTTTAAAAATAAATAATTAAATTAAAGTAAAACAAATATTTAAGGGGGCTCCCATACAACAAACGTGATTTTTTTTGCCGTTTTCATACATAATGGTACGGAACCCTTCGTGCGCGAGTTCAACTCGCACTTGGCCGGTTTTTACTTTTATGTATTTACATAATTATAATCATTAGAATCTAAATACATCTCTTTTAGTTAGGTTTGTTCCACTGAATTACTTTTTCATGATATTATCATGACATTGGGGAACAACTCTAACTTAGAGAGATGTATTAATGATTCTAATGATAATAGTTCTGTAAATACAGATCTTTTATAGTCTTTTTGGTATCGTGTCTACGTTAACCATGTTATTTATCATGAATCCTCAACATTACCATATTTTCATTTCAAAATTAATGCTGCAGTATTTTTTATATAATGGAGAATCATGCTAAGGAATTTGAGGTGTCGTAGACTCTTAAATGTCTTGTCTTTCGCGGTGAGATTTTTACAGAATACATCGGCTGATGATTCCTGCAAATCATATATGTCATACACGACTCGGATTTTTTTAAGCTTTTTAATACTTCAAAAAAACCGGCCAGGGGCGTGTCGGACCACGCACATTGAAGGGTTCCGTAGTTGGGATGAGTAATTTATCCCAAGAACAAACTTGACATAGTAATCGAAAAACACGTTCCCAAATACATTCCAACTGCGAATGTAAGTTTGTACGCACAATATTGAGAGATTTACCATATTAATTTAAGACCATAGATTTCTTATAGGTTTTCCTGTAATCTAGTAAAAACTATTTCGTATATTTTTTTTTCAAAATTTAGGCTCAGTAGTTTCGGAGATAAGGTGGTCAATTTTCATCAATTTTCTTAAATAAATTTAAAAGTATTTATTTTAAAATATATCTGAAATTGCATTAGAACAAGCCTTTTCATTTGATATAAATCAAGTCACCCGTTACAGTCTGTAAAACGTTTTTTTTACATTTTCTAATTTGCTCCCCAAAAGTGAATGTAATGTGTGAAATTAATGAATTTTGAATATGGGGTATATTCAAAATTCATTAATTTACGTTACGTCCGTGTTTGGGTCACAGAAATTCATAATGTGTACCAAATTTCAACTTAATCGGCCCAGTAGATTCGGAGCAAATTGGCTGTGACAGACGGACAGACACACGAGTGATCCTTCCTATAAGGGTTCCATTTTTTCCTTTTGAGGTACGGAACCCTAAAAACTGTGTTTACTGACGGCCTAAATGTCAGCCAAAATGAAATGAATGTCATAAAAACAGAGGTTATGCAACTGAAGTTACCTAATTTAGCGAATGTCTTTGAATATTGCAAAAAATAGCGTGTTTATAAGATTGTAACTGATACCTACCTTGACAACTAAGAAGTAAGGCTGAAGCCCTGACCGAGAAGCAAAGCCTTCCGCGTTCAGGAACCTTGTGTGAGTTCATTATCAATGATTTTCCCCGTTTTAATTCGTTTTGTGGCGGCCTTCTTGGTGCTTTATTTTTTAACCGACTTCCAAAAAGGAGGAGGTTATATGTTCGGCTGTATGTTTGTTTTTTTTTTTAATGTATGTTCACCGATTACTCCGTCAATTGTGGACGGATTTTGAAAATTCTTTTTTTGGATGGAAGGGTATGCTCCCGAGGTGGTCCCATTGCCACCAAATCAGAATCTGATGAGGGGATCCCATGGAAATCGAGGGAAAGCCTCAAATTTTATAGGCATACCAATAGCGATTTGAGTATTTTTTATAGTAACTCGTGCATTTGCACTCGAAAAGCACCATTTGGTGAAGTGGAACTGATGATGAAGACCACAGAAGGCCACCGGAACTACTTAATAAGTACTTCACCGTTGCGATTCGATTAGGCACTTTAATATGGTTGCTAAGCAATTTATGGTCGTCAAAACGCATATGGTTAAGTCACCATCAGTTCTCCTGGTTCTTACCAGGTGAACTCCTCAACAATTAACGCCCCTGCATCGGGAAAAGCAATATTTTGTAAAAGATGATGAGCATTTGACATTAGGCTATTATTATAAATTAGATAAATTACAAACTGACCCACTAAAAAGTGAAAAATAAAAAACTTTTTCCAAAAAAAAAAAACAACCGACTTCAAAAAAAACACTATAAACTGAAAAATAACTTTAATTTCGGAAGTCCGTGGCAAAAAACTAAAATACAGATCCAAAGACACCGACTTTTTAAACTTCGAAAGAAGGTTGCCATTCCGAGATTAATCTGCATGGGCCTCTGGCCGTCGGCCCCGGCTGTCATTCGCGGATCTTTGACAGTCGTTAAGGGTCGTCAGAAGCCCGAAAGTCTGACAAACAGTCTTACCAAGGGGTATCGTATTACCCAGTCACTGGGTTGTGGAGGTCAGATAGGCAGTCGCTCCATGTAAAATACTGGTATTCAGCTGCATCCTGTTAGACTGGAAGCCGACCCTAACATATTGAAAAAAGGCTAGGCAGATTGGATTGGTCCTCATATGACCTGAATATTATGTCTTCCTATGATATGATTATGTAAGGGTTTCGTACCAACCTAAAGGATGCCAACGGGACCCTATTGCTAAAGGCTCGTACATACTCGAGCGATATCGCGGGCGCGACAGGCACCGACAAAGAAATTGTGCTACTATACCCTAAGTCATCAATTCAGATAATTTATGTAAACAAAGGTGATAACAGATCAAAAAAATATCGTCATAATGGTAATTCACATAAAATGGCGGAAAACAAGGCTATATTGGCTTTTATGTACTGATTTTAGAAATAATAATTAAAAAATTATCATACCGTGTTAATTTTTATAAGTTTTCGGTTTTAAACAAAGTTATTAAAAAAAGAAAATTTTGTGGTATAAAAAATATTATGATACTGGTAACACTACAGGAGTTCCCAACATTCTCAAATTTCTGCGTGTTTGTTAATTGTGCTTTGTTATCATCGTGTTAAGTGTTTCATTTTGTTGTTAGTTGTTATATTTCCTTGTTTTTGTTGTGTTTTTGTTAAGTTTTGTTTGTTAATTGAGGCAGGCAAGACATTTGCCATATGTAGGATGAAAACGGCGATTTTGGGAGCCCTAAGTGCACGGCTAGGCGTAGGCCACGCCTGGCAGTGGACTTAAAAGGGCTGATTATAATAATAATAAGCCGCGACTCCGACACAGAACAAACACTGTTCGGCTACGGTATTTTGTTTGCATAGCTCATCTAAATAGTTAATTAACTGTAATTAAAAGATAGAATTTTTTTATGATAAATTGTTTTGCAGCACTGTCCTGTAATTTTGACAGTGACATTTCTTTGTTTACTAAAATTATCTGAATTGATGACTTAGGGTATAGTGTCGCGTCGCGCCCGGAATATTGCACTAGTCTGTACGAGCCTTAAGGGTCTGTCTGTTCGTCCGTCCGTCTGTCACAGCGCTGTATCTTTTGAACCGTAATAGGTAGACACTTGAAAATTTCGCAGTGGATGCCCAATGGATTTGTGAACAGCGTAACGATCGCATAAAAAAAAAGTGATCCTTCCGCCGCCATGACACTCATAACCCCATTCGGTGTTAACACCGAATGCGGTTGTGACCGCTCTAAATAAAAATACCACTAAAGAAATAAATTCTAAACCACAGAGTAAAAATAATCAATTTGAACTTTTAAAAATCATCATCTGACAATCACATCACGCGCCTTCATGTAGATGGTCTTGTCAGCTATCCACGGTCCAACCCAAGCAAGCAAGATAGCAAGCAAGCGTAGCTTAACCAGGGCCTCAAGTCTGCTATTACAATAGTGTCAGAATGGTCGATCATTGATTTCATAATTGTTGATTTTGACAAGTTTGGTAATCTACTATTATAATGGCGTCATTATGACTTTCCAATGGTCGGCCACTGACACTACATTGAAAGAAATTGCATATATTGGTAATCTCGTACATAATGACAAATGAATGACATTTCTACTAATGGGTTTTATAATAATGGCAATACGACAATGCCATTATAATAACACAATTATATTACGAGAACATTGACCAACCAATGATCGACCGTTATGAATTTACCAGATTACGAACTTTTAGCAAAATGACAATGGGATCGTGTTGGAATGACTGAATTATAAAAATAGCAGACTTGGGCCCCTGATGTATCTACCCAAGCGGCTGTTATTACTTAGCCATGGGGTACAGTCGGTAACCAGCATTATCTGACCCCTTACAAAGAAGAAAAATGTGTCAAGAAATATTGGTCACTGACTGTACTAAGCTCCGTGTGGTGCCGGACGTAAAGAATAGCACCATCCCATTTCTTCCCGTGGGTGTCGTAAAAGGCGACCAACGGACTTACAAGAGAATGGGCAGCAGCGTTCTCTATGCATTTTAACATCATAGGTACTGCGATCGCCAACCCGCCTGCCAAGCGTGGCGATTATGGCGAACACTCCCCCTTTGGGGAGGCCTATGTCCAGCAGTGTACGTCTGTTGGCTGAAATGATGACTGTACTAATTTATCCTAAGGATAAAAATAACGATATTATCAAGTTACCTACAAGGCTTTTCAGGCAGCTGATTTAATTATTAATGGGTAACCCAATCCACGTATGAAGAAAACCTTTATAAAAGACGTCGGAAGATAATTTTTATTTTAATAAAACTCTTCCTGCTTAAAATTCTCGAGGGTGCTGTTATAGATTGTTCTTATAAGAACACTGTTTACTTTGTCTAAAAGCTTTTTACACGTAGCTAGGAAATTAAGTATGTTCTTTTAGCTCAGAGGATAAAAACCTTCCCTTTATACACGTCTGCCAAAAAAGGAGTGTACCTAATGTGGTTCATGTCATTGTTTAAGTATTTATTTAAATCTCAATTATAACACTTTTACGGAGTCATCCAAGGTGATGTTAAAAGTCAAAATGTCTATGTATTTATATTTAAACAAAATAAATGACCAGTAAGGAAAATTACACACAATTACATTAAAGGAGAGGTCAAAAGTGGTATAATATTCCGAAGATTTTTAAACGCTAATGTGATGTACCTTAATAGAAAGCTTATTTATTATGCTACTCGATTATAGTTAAATCTGATTTTTTCAGGCGCCCATTTTTGTGAAAAAGTGAAAAGTGTTTCAATACAAACAAAACGCACATAGTCTTTATTTATTCATTTCTATGCAATATAATTATTTTAAATGTGGCTAAAGTTTCCGTTTCTATTAAATACTTTGAGATTTTATTATAATTTTAGACACATAACGTGTCGGAAAAAGTCAAAGCTGTAAATGTCAAGGCGAGTCCTGCGGGGCAAGCACGGCCTACTGTGACATGACTTGAGAAACACATTTTATCACAGTTTGAGCGAAAAAACTGTTTTGTCATAAAATGCTAGTACAAATTGACATGACATAATTTATCTTGTCTTGTCACAAACGTCTTGGTACGCCCGTGCTCGGCCCGCTGCTGACTGATATTGTCATTGTCACGTCATTTGCCACAGGGCTGCTATCCCTAAAATATAAATAATGTTTGTAGTTAGTGATGCAAACATTTTATTTTTCAACACTTGTTTTAAAAAAAACGGGTGGCTTTTAAAAAAAATGCCCAAAGACATCAAAATAATTACCCTCTTTCAGCCTATATAGGTCAGAAGGCTGTTTAATTTTTTTATTATTTTAGTACCAAACCCCATACATTTCATGAACGTCTCCTTTTATTATAAACATGACAACGTTTATACTATATACCTGTTTCAATAATTATTTCACGTACACACCCACATAAACTCACGCCTTCCTCCCATGGGGGTAGGCAGAAACTATAGAACGCCACCTGCTACGCTCCTTACATACTCCTTTTGCTTCGCCTACGTTCATACATCTGGTCATACGCACGCCGGTTGCGAGTACTACGCACCTGACCGTTCTGAAGAACATCACCAATTTGGTCACTATATGTCCTCCTAGGCTCGGCAGGTTTTGTCCAAATATATCCTCCGAAACTGTAACTGTACTGTATGTATGTATCTATTATAATATGAGTTTTTTTGTACCACCATAATGATAATGATAAATGATTTATTTCTGTAAGTAGGTTTGTACAAACACTTTTACACGTCAAAAGTCCAGACATAATCTTGGTCAGATCATGTGAAGACCATGCAGATTGGTGCTTGGAATGATCTTTTGATGAAAGAACCACACAGATTGAGGGGGACCTGTCCAGTCAGTGTACGCATTTGTCAGTAATCGTGCAGCTCAACTAAAAACTTAAGGAGCTCTACGATTCAACGAACAATACCAAAGAAAGGACATTTGAGTAGGCCGCATAAATTACTCAAACTGCCAGACCATGATAAGAAACTAACTGAGAAAAAAAAAAAAAAAAACAATAACCCACATAACTTTTAAATGCCTGAACAGACTTAGATTTACGGGGTATCGTTGGAATCCTTACATCATCCCGAGTGACATAGGCCGGCTAGTGTTTCCCAAACATTGTTCTGCCATGGCTCGTTAATTTTCACACTGCCCTTTCGTGACCCACTTAATACCTTTGAACCCAAGCTGGTTCCATTAGGTAAAATAATACATATTTATTAATACTAAAACTGTTTTATTAGTAGGTACTACATATTTTGGTGTCGCCTTTTTAAGGCTCTTACAAACACACGCGATATCGCGGGCGCGACATGCACCGACAAAGGAATTGTCTTTGTCGGTGCCTGTCGCGCCTTTAGTCACTAAGTATTAGATCGATAGTAGGTATTATTTTAAAACAAGGCGGGAATGTTAATGCGACGCGGTATTTGATTTTGATGACCCGTTATTTTGTTTTGATGACCCGGTACCGGGTCGCGACTAGGCTCCTTAGATGGCAGGCTAACCAGGCGGTTGCTGCGCCTGGACAGGAACGGCCTGCCCCTGGTGACGGCGACCATCACGGGACACAGCTCACTGAATAAGCACTTCCACACAATAGGCATAACGGACAGCCCTCTGTGCAGGGCTTGCATGGAGGCTGAAGAAACCGTTGCGTACGTGCTCTTTGAATACACAGGCGTCACCCAGATCAGAACAGAAACCCTCGGGTCACCCAGATCTTTCACGGATATCTTAAGCAGACCAAGAGACCTTCTGGAGGTGGGCTGGTTGGAATAACCAATGACGGCCGCCATGGACCACGCCCAATGGTCCACATGAAGGACTAGGTGTGGAAACCAAACCCGCTAACATAGAACATAGAACCGGGTCGCAACCCGGCAGATGGGAAACGCTGATAGGCTATAAAAAACAATATGGCGGCAGTACGGCTCAATTCTCGAAGTTGAAAAAAAAATCGTCAGTTATTACAATATGGGTAGGTATCAAATTAAAGGCCTCGATGAGCATCTGCCAAAACTATAAAATTTGTGTTAAATATTGATACCATCACGTATTCGTCTTCTTCGAGTTTCGCTAGCTTATTTAATTTGACACTGTGTTGTGTTATTCCAAAGATTTAAGTTTTCACTTCTGTCGGCAGTCCTGCCTATGTTTTTAGGGTTCCGATCCTCAAAAGGACCAAAAACGGAACCCTTATAGGATCACTTCGTTGTTCGTCTGTCTTTCAGTCTTTCAAGACCCTTTTTCTCAGGATCGCTTGGAGGTATCAAGATGAAATTAATATCAAATACGTAGGTCTACGGTCCCTTGAAGCTTTAAAAAAATCAAACTGCTAAGTCAACGCAATAAAAAAATACGGTGATTTATGCGTCATATTTTGATACTCGCAAATTAATCAAAACCTATAGGGTACTTCCCGTTGACCTAGAATCATGAAATTTGGCAAAAAGCATGGTCTCACAGCACAAGTAAAGGAAAACGTCCGTAAATAAATGCGATTACAAACTTACATTTTCAGTTGTAAAATTGGCCGGGGCTTATGGGAGAACATGTTTTTCAACTACAATGTTAAGTTTGTTTTTCGGATAAATTCATCCTAACTACGGAACCCTTCATTGTGCGTGGTCTGACACGCACTTGGCCGGTTTTTTTTTATTATACCCTTGTGATTTTCATTTATCATTTTAACAGGAAAGCCACTCAAGTGCTACCGATCGTAGGTAGGTACTGATATTATACCAAACATTATCACAAAAATTATTCAAGTTAATTGTTTTCACAAACTGTTTACTTTAGCCAGAGAATCACAAGAAATGTTGCTACAATTGTGTAGACGAGGAGAGAATTGATATAAAATGTTTTCATTAATTTATTCTTTCAAAGTATTTTGAGTCTTACCTCATTGGTGTAGTGCCTAGAAATATGTTCCGTGTGGTGCCGGACGTAAATACCACCATCCTATTTCTTCCCGTGGGTGTCGTAAAAGGCCAACCCGTCTGCCAAACGTGGCGATTATATTATCAGTAAAATTTCCATCTACAATATTCAAGGTACTTTCCCTCCATGTGGAATATCCGTGGGACGCCCTGTTTACAATTACTAATAGGGTTTTCCTAGAACAAGGAAAAAAAGGAAATAATACAGTAAGAAGTAATTACCAAGAAGTACCGAGAATCTACCGCTTGTTAGCGGCTTCAAACCGATATGGGGATGCACTAAGGTAGCACGCAAAATTTAAATTTTCTTAAGTTTTTTGCTATTTGCAGTCAGGTTGTATCTTGATCAAAATATGATTCGCGACTTTGACAGATATGTATTTACAGAAATATAATCATTAGAATCATTAATACATCTCTCTAAGTTAGAGTTGTTCCCCAATGTCATGATTTCATGAAATAGTCATTCAGTGGAATGAGAGGAGTTTGTGGCTAAATAATAACAGCCGCACGGGTCGAGCGATCAGGTTAAGCTACGCTTGCCACGGTTGGTCCGTGGATGGGTGACCATCTGTTTATACCAAGATTCCTCCGTGGCTCAGAAAGCACGTTAAGCCGTTGGTCCCGGCTGTCATTTGTAGATCTTTGACAGTTGTTACGGGTCGTCAGAAGCCCAAAAGTCTGACAACCAGTCTTACCAAGGGATATCATGTTACCCAGTAACTGAGTTGTGGAGGTCAGATAGGCAGTCGCTCCATGTTAAATACTGGTATTCAGCTGCATCCGGTTAGACTGGAAGCTGACCCCAACATAGTTGGGAAAAAGGCTAGGCAGATGATGATGAGTCAGTCAATGGAACAAAGCTAACTCTAAGAAATTTTTAATATCGCGGGTTACAGCTAGGGTTGTTAGTCTAAATCCGGGAGAGAAAAAAAAAAACGTTTTTTTTTTAGTTTTTATTTTATTTTAAACTTATATTTTCCTTTTTAACGTACCTACAGACTTCAAAATAGTCTTGAATCTTGAACTAACTTTAAAAAAACTCTGCAGTCCATTTTAAAATTTAAAAACGTTTCGATTTCTACCGTAATTTAAGCGGTTTCTTTCTTTTGTCCATGTAATATGTACCGAATACTACCTGATATATTAAAAACACCCCCGCAGGCGGCATTTGATACTGGTATGGACGAAAAGTATGAAACTGTTTTCTTCAATGTGTCCCCAACTCCGTTTACTACTGTTGAGAACTTTGTGGCACTTATGAATTTTAAATTCCGGGAGAATTTTGTTTAATTGAAATTCCTTCCGGGAGCCGGGAGATTTAAACTTTCATTGCTGAAAACTGGGAGACTTCCGGAATTCCGGGAGAGGTGGGAACCCTAGTTACAGCTGCGGATTCACCTTAAGGGGATTACAGGAGCTAAACTCAAGTTTTATAATGCCTAAAAGTTTATGATCCACTGCAGTAAACAAAATCAGAAAAATATATGATGTTCTTCAGAATCTAAGCTAGTTTGATACTGTGTTGCAAAAATAATATAAATAATTTGATACGATAGAAAAAAATCACGAAGATACCCCTAAAAATAGATAACCCAGAGAGCGCGCGAAGTATAGCTCGCCTTATCGTGACAATGTAGCCGTAGCATAAATGCATCTAGCGGTTCGTGGTGCAAGTAGGTCTTATCACAAAATATACTAAAATGTTTGTTCTTTTGTCTCCAGGTTGTTCGAGGGGTACACATAGAACCCGCACACATTGTCAAGAAACGAAGTATTGACCAGCCATTAAGAATTAGCATATTTTATGACCATTCCGTCTATAGGTGAGTTTAGAAGTCAATCTCAATCAATCAACTCAGCCTATAGCAGTCCACTGCTGGACATAGGCCTCTCCCAGGCTGCGCCACAACACCCTGTCCTCCGCTTTCCGCATCCAGTCTGTCCCAGCCACCTTTTTAAGGTCGTCGGTCCATCTAGCTGGGGGGCGCCCCACACTACGCTTGCCGATACGCGGTCTCCACTCCAGAACTCGTCTGCTCCACCGGCCATCGGTCCTTCGACAAACATGGCCAGCCCACTGCCACTTCAGCTTGCTTAGTCTGCAGGCTATGTCGGTAACTCCGGTTCTCTTCCGGATAACTTCATTCCAGGGGCCCAAGTCTGCTATTTTTATAAGTTCAGTCATTCCAACACGATCCCATTGTCATGCCATTGTCATTTTGCTAAAAGTTCGTAATCTGGTAAATTCATAATGGTCGATCATTTTCTTTGCAATTTCTTTCAATGTAGTGTCAGTGGCCGACCATTGGAAAGTCATAATGACGCCATTATAATAGTAGATTACCAAACCTGTCAAAATCAACAATTATGAAACAATGATCGACCATTCTGACACTATTGTAATAGCAGACTTGAGGCCCTGATCTTATCCTTCAAAGAAACTCCGAGCATAGCCCGCTCCAATCAATCTAATACAGTAATACCCCCGGTTTAGGGTGTTCGCCCACGAGCGATTTTCTCGGCGATTTTTGTCAGAATGTATTAATTACATCTGACATAAATCGCCGGTGGGCGGGCAACCCTTACGCGAGGGATGCGTTCCCGATAAAATCACGTTAAAGGGTATGCGCTAATGTAGCCGCGAAAAACTTTTCTCAAGTTTTTTGCAATTTGCAGGTCTGTGTCAGGTTGTATGTTGATAATCAGTGCATTGTGATACAAGGGTGGAAAGTAGGTTATTGCAAACGAGCTGTCTATTGCAAACGAGCTGTTTAATGACACGAGTTTGCAATAACCTACACACCCGTGTATCACACGACGTTTTTCAATACACTTGTGGGAAATAGTAAAAATTAAACAAATCAAAGAATTAATTAAAATTTTCAGAAAATGGCGCGTTTTTTCAACTGGACATATTTTTTTTTACAACGAAAACAGTCTATTCAGCCTATTCGATTTTTGACAAATGTTGATGTGAAAATAATTAAATTAAAACTGGTACTTAATTAAATATATTAAAGAACCATTTAAAAAGACTTTTGATAATTCAATGCTAAGACCTACGGACTCATTCATTTTTCCTCGTATAAAATCTATCCCATTTTATTCTATGTATGAAAACTCCTTGCTACTAAACTTTTTAAATTGACTTAAAAATTTAAAACTAATGATAGAGCTCCTAAACAAAAGTCACGACCGCGTAAAAGAAAGATGCCTATGCAAAAGATTTAATTTTCGAATCATAATATAGCCTCTGAAAGTACGCCATGTTGAACAACTGTATTGAAAAATATAATTCGCGGCCCAATTCTTCAGGAAGATTTGGCTATGTATAATCACGCTATGACCGTGAGGAGCCTAACAAAAAAAAAGCCAGAATGAACGCTATGCGAAAACGCAGTATTAGCGCGGGCGGGCGATGCAATCCTAATGGAGATTTCAGATTTACGTCAATGAACTGTGTAAGATGCAACTGCCAAACTGCAAGATATATGCCTATGCGGATGACACAGCGATTCTAGTCAGTGGGCCCACATGGGATATTGTTAAAACAAAAGCGGAGGCAGCTCTGTCTGTAATAATGCAATGGCTTAACTCAAATTTACTCACTCTCAACTTACATAAAACTAATTACATTTCATTTGCAATCCGTCGTAACACTACACCGCCACCGCCTCAAGACTTCTCTATAACAGCTCACTCTTGCCTGAACTCAGCCGGACCCTGTGACTGTCCCACACTCATCAGAGCTGATAGTGTGAAATATTTGGGTGTACTAATAGATGATGGGCTAAAATGGGACAAGCAGATTGATGCCCTCACCACCAGAACTCTACGACTCATACACATCTTCAAGTCACTCAGGGAGTCAGCTAATGCGGATACGCTAAAGATGGTCTACTACGCTCTGTGTCAATCGGTTCTTGGGTATTGTATTACTGCTTGGGGTGGTGCATGGAAAACTAACTTTCTTAGAGTAGAGAGAGCGCAAAGAGCAATACTCAAAGTAATGTCGAGTAAGCCCTACAGATACCCAACAACGGATATCTACTCCGACTGTATGGTTCTAACGGTCCGGCAGCTCTTCGTGCTACGATCGGCCCTAAGGAAACATGCCTGCCTACCACCCTATGATTGCAATAAACGAACACTTCGTCTCCCACGTATTCAGCACAACACCAGTTTTGCTAAACACCAATACTACATCCTAAGCACTCACTTATACCAAAAAATTCACCAAGTGCTGGGTATCTTAGACCTAAATACACAAATGGTAAAATCAAAACTAACAGAGTGGCTTCTAAAGAAGGACTATGCTTTTACAGAGTCCTTACTCTCCTTCATCACCTAATGTCCATTTATACTTTACACGCACTACGCTCACACTTACATACCTAACAAAAATACATTCACTCAACAAACATAACCCCCACAACACATTCATAATTATATTCATAAACACTTACACACATACAACACACTCACGCAGACACAACCTACACTTCCTTAATACATAACAACTGCACAACAACTTTTTCATTTTATCACTATTATTAATTAAGCTAGTTTTTTTATTTTTTTTATTATTATTAGATTTTTTTTTCTGGTTACATGAAATACTAAGATTTAATTGTAAAGGATGAATCGACATCTCACATCTACCTATTTTTGTCATTAACTATGTTTAAGACCCTCATGGCGGATCACTCTCTCTTAAGATACAGGTTTACCTAGTTTAAGAGGCAGGGTTACAATTATACTTGAGTTCAGATATTAACATAGAACCAGATGTTACAATGTACACTATTTATAATGCATCACCTTTGTTCCTATCTGTATTTTTATGGCAAATAAATTTATCATTTATCATTTATGGGGCTTGTTACATTGTCAATAATAACACAATACCGTGGTAATATTGTTGGTGTAACAGGCGGTATCGTGATAATATCACAGATTTTAGGAAATCTTGAAATATCGCGATATTAGGATCATGATATTATTGACAAATGTAACATGCCCCAATTATTTATGTTGATTTTAGATATTCTTATCTCACGACCATTCTACAATACAATTATTCTTAACTTCCCTTTAAGTGGTTAATAAAGTCATATATTTATAATTATATTTACACAGACTTACACATTTATCTCTCTCTCAATACATACACATGCATAGGCACTTTAATAGCCATCATAATATGCATTTTTTAGTAAGTATAGGTATCACAAAAATATCCAGTGCTCATCCTACAACTACTGGTATATGTTCAAATTATAGGCGAGGACGCTGGCACCATAAACACTAGTTAAATCTTACTCTGGGAGCCAGAGTTTATCGAAAACACTCTTTCCCTTAGTTGTTACGCTGCATAGTGTTTTTGTACAATTGAAGATGATAAAGAACTTATGCTTTTTTTTTTACTCTCGACTATTCTACAGTACAAAATTCAAGTATTTTTCTTACCGACAACACGCCGAAAATTTGCCATAGAGAAAAAATAAAATAGAATAATTTTCAAGCGAAGTGTCATGGCGGCTTAGCTCTTATTGGTAACTCAACACGACCTAATAAATACCATTTTCTATTGAAATCCGAGTCACACAGCCATCTTTTATCCATTTTTTCCAAGTCTAGACTTAGCTGATTTATATTCAACGTTATTAGACATCATTCAATTTGTGTTCTATGGAATACTTATTTAGAATACGAATACTTAATTTTTTTTTTTTTTATTTAATTTCATTTTCATTTATTCAGTAGTATAGTTACATTTTTATACATATAAGTTGGCGCAAACATAAACTCATTAGAGTTTTACCGTGCACCAAAATGAAATGTCACGGTTCCAAGATGAAAAACGAGTCGTTTAACTTACCAGTAGAATAGAATAGAATAGAATACTGTTTGTTATGCACACCATAAAAATTACGGATATAAATGTAGAAATTAGCAGCACTGAGATACGTTATTTCATGATTATCGATATGACACTCTACAAGTATTCCTCTATTACACTTAATACGTATAGTATCAAGTTCTTCTAACTTAAGAGGGGGTATGACCCCCTCTTAAGCCAGAAAAAATCAAGATTCACCCGCGCCTCCTTGCCTACCCCTTTCATCAAACACGACGAAAACAAAACACGATCCCATCTCACCAGCAGAAACTTTTCGCCCGGCGTTTATATATTTATTTGAATTTGAATCTTCTGTAGTAAGTATACGCAAAATAATCAGATGAAACGGCTCTATCCAAAGTATGATGAAAGTATATTATTATATCATAACATTCTCCAACCAAAGGATTGGGCAGAGTTATACAGCTAGGGTTGCCAACCCTACTATATAATATTCAGTGGCGTAGCTAGCTTGGGTGGCACCCGGTGCGCAAAATTTTATTGTGTCACCCAAGAATAAAAACCGTCCAGTGCGTGTCGAACCACGCACAATGAAGGGTTCCGTAGTTGGGATATTATACCAAGAACAAACTTAACATTGTAGTTGAAAAACATATTCTCCCATACATTCCAACTGCGAATGTAAGTTGGTCGACTACTGCCGTAATTTTTTCCTTCCCTTTTTTCCTTATTTAAATTTTACAAGTTTGGATAACTTGGTTACAATGGCTACAAGCCTAAGTGGTTTATCGTTGAAAAACGTGATAGTAGGTGTTTAATTTTTTTTTCACGGTCGGGTGTTACCCCTAATCATGTGGCACCCGGTTCGGACCGCCCCCGACGCCCCCCCCTACGCCACTGATAATATAGTATCCTGCTTTATTATTAGAGACCTAAATACAATATAAAAAAAAAAATCGAGTGAGCCCAGTAGTCGCATATAATGTGCAACATCTGTTATATCTTTGGGGATATAATGGTGCAAAAAAGGCCCAGAAATTGCCGTATAAAAAACTTATATTTTATATGGTATTGGCGGTAAAAAGTCCCCACAGATTAAACTATAGTATTTTTTTTTTTTTGGCTTTCACGGTTTGTGAATTTAGCCAGTGTCATGTAAAATAAGGTAACAAGTACAAATTATGAAATGAACTCCATTCAATGCATGATAAAGATGATAGATGATATCCCGCCCCGCTCCCCTTGAGTTTCAGTACAGACGTGGACTTTACTGAAACTTCGCGCGGACTTTTGAGAGAACTTAAACTGATGTTGCACTGTTTTGTTTCATTTGCCTACACTAATGCAGGTTCACGAACACTTAATGGTTAATAATCCACCACTATTACACATTAATATTCGGCTAAACACAAATTTTAGAAAATAAAACAAAACTGCTAACATGACGCTTCACTTTCCCGCCAAGAAGTCCCCTAAACTATAGTAGTCATACCGTCACTATGACATTGACACCGAACACAATGTTGCCAAAACAATATAATAAAAACACATATAATATGTTGCCACTTTTGAAGGCTTTATAAAGCCTGAACAACATCTGACATCTTACCTTGGCATAAGCAACTGCGCAGCGACAGAAATTAACCTCAAAATTTAAAAAAGCTAAATACTGAATATATTTCATACAGTATTTTATGTATCAAATCAATATATCAACTAATAGTCAAATAACCTCTTCCTCTATCCTACTTTTGCTGTGCCCGACCCCGTCAACAATGATCATATTTTTGTAAAACCTACCACATAAGTTCACATGTGGAAGCAATAAATATAATTATTGAGTAGTTTGTGTATGTGAGTTTAAATGTTTGTAAACGCACCCACGATACAGGAGAAATTCCTAGTGTGGGGCAACGTTTTTTTTAAAAAAAAAAAAAAAAGTTGTGTAGTTGGCGATTTTGGCTACTTCAAAACTATGCATTTAAAAAATTCAATATTTACTTCTTGGCGGGAAAGTGAAGCGTCATGTTAGCAGTTTTGTTTTATTTTCTAAAATGTGTGTTTAGCCGAATATTAATGTGTAATAGTGGTGGATTATTAACCATTAAGTGTTCGTGAACCTGCATTAGTGTAGGCAAATGAAACAAAACAGTGCAACATCATTTTAAGTTCTCTCAAGAAGTCCGCGCGAGGTTTCAGTAAAGTGCCACGTCTTTACTTAAACTCAAGGGGAGCGGGGCGGGATATCATCTATCATCTTTATCATGCATTGAATGGAGTTCATTTCATAATTTTTGTAATTTGTACTTGTTACCTAATTTTACATGACACTGGCTAAATGCACAAACCGTGCGAAGCCAAAAAGATTATTAATTAATATATATTGTGTGTGTTAATTTAAATTAATATGTATATAAAATTATATTATATTTCATATAAAAAAGTTGGCAACCCTGTAAACTATATAGGAAGTAGAAGCGGGCCCCGCAGGGACCGCAGTCATAAGTATATTTTATGTCATGTAATTAGTGCGTAAACCATACAGATTACTTGTGTGACTACGGATAATTATCCGATTACAAAGTTATTTTCTTACGATGTCTTGTTGTTTATACCCTTTTTAACAAATTCAAGGACACTAATCGCCCATAGGCTTCATGAAAAAACTTCAATAGTGTCTTGTGTTAATTTTCCTTGAAAGTGATAACCGCCATTTTTATTTATTTTATTTACTTAAGGTTCACCCACAGCACATACATGCACATAAATATGCTTAATCATACGGTAATATTCTAATATATATGCCAATTACAGGTAAACACAACATTGAGCAAACTCTCAAACTCTCAAAGCATTTATTTCAATTAAACCATTTACAGGCACTTTTGAATTGTCAACAAGTCGGTCAGTTACAAATATGAAGCTAGTTGCCAGAATAGAGTTGCAAAGACGCCAGAATACCGCTTAGTTGCTAACTAAAATCTAGGTGTACAATTGATTAAGAAAAGGAATATAAATATTACGAAGAAAAAGAAATGGAAACGAGCAACTCATTCATAAACTGTACAGATAAATTTTTGACTACGTTTCATTGGTGTGGAGGGAGGCCAAGATTGTTGATTTAAACTCCACCTTACGGTCATTAAATATATCTGCCTCGGGTATGGACTTATTAATTGTCGCAAATCTTGTCGCCATCAAAAAAAGGAGGAGGTTCTCAATTCGGTTGTATTTTTTAATTATTTGTTACCTCAGAACTTCGTCTCTAATAACAGCCGCAAGGGTCGATCGATCAGGTTAATCTACGCTTGCCGCGGTTGCTCCGTGGATGGGTGACCATCTTTACAAACCAAGACCCCTCCGTGCCTCGTTGAGCACGTTAAGCTGTTGGTCCCGGCGGTCATTCGTGTATCTTTGACAGTCGTTGCGGGTCGCCAGAAGCCCGAAAGTCTGACAAGGGGTATCGTATTACCCAGTCACTGGGTTGTGGAGGTCAGATAGGCTGTCGCTCCATGTAAAATACTGGTATTCAGCTGCATCCGGTTAGACAAATGGAAACCGACCCCGTTGGAAAAGTCAAGCTTCACAGCTTGGCCCATCGCCGCAAGGCTGCCTGTCGGTCTTCTACAGATTGTACTTCGGTGAGTGTGCCCAAAGACTCCACGACCTCATTCCACCGGCCCTCTTCTATTATCGGACATCTAGACGCACTGCAGGTTACCATCCCTTCCTGGTTGCTATTCCAACAATTCGCATTAAGCGTTTCCAAATGGCTTTCATAATGCGCACAGCAAAAGAGTGGAACTCTGCCTGCGTCTGTTTCCGAACGCATACAACCCTAATCTTTTCAAAGTGAGAGTGAACAGGCTTCTTCTGGGTAAGCTCACTCCATCGTCGATTTTGTCTCTGTCACCTCTGACCTAGACTAAGGTCAAGAGCAAACCCATCGTAAAAAAAAAAAAAAACTTGGAAAATGTCTAGGCAGTTGAATGATAAAAGATATTTATTTCTGGAAATTGGTCACAGTCTCTTTTTAAGTCCAGACATGAACTTGGTCAGGCGTAGCCATATGAGGACTAGTTGATGAAAGTTAGTTCTAAAAGACCAGTTTCTCAGAATCGGTTAGAAACTTCATGATATCATAGTATTAATTGAGTGTTTATCTTCGTATTATGCTAAGGTTACCGCAGGTCAGAGTTTACGTCAGTGGCTTTGTGTAAATCAAGAATAATGATTGGAAACTTGGTAGCAAACAACATCAACTTTAATCTAAATCTAATTTGTTTTTAATCATGAATATTATGAAACTATACGTACACATAATCAGCCTGTAATATTCCCCCACTGCTGGGACACAGGCCTCCTCTCTTCGAGAGGGAGTGGGCTGTAATCTACCACGCGGGCCCAGTGCGGGTTGGTAGATGTCACAATCATGTCGTCGAATTATTGGTTCTAGGACATGCTGGTTTCCTCACCGTATTGAGAGCAGTGGTGATGAAATAATTTATATTAAGTAAAGCGCCTGTCAAACTTTGACAAAGAAGCCGACAAAAGGATCCAGTTGGGTTGGGCGGCATTTGGGAAACTGCGTCAAGTCTTCTCGTCGCGTATCCCGCAATGTCTGAAGACTAAGGTCTTTAACCAGTGCGTCCTGCCCGTCATGACATACGGTGCCGAAACGTGGATACTGACAGTCGGGCTGGTCCACAAATTCAAGGTCGCCAAGCGTGCTATAATGGACCGGGCTATGCTTGGAGTCTCTTTGAAGGATAAGATCAGGAATTAAATTGTCCGGAAAAGAACAGGAGTTACCGACATAGCCAGCAGAGTAAGCAAACTGAAGTGGCAGTGGGCTGGCCATGTTTGTCGAAGGACCGATGGCCGATGGAGCAGACGAGTCGTGGACCGCGAGTGGAGACCGCGTATCGGCAAGCGTAGTGTGGGACGCCCCCCAGCTAGATGGACCGACGACCTTAAGAAGGTGGCTGGGTCAGACTGGATGCGGAAGGTGGAGCACAGGGTGCTGTGGCGCAGCCTGGGAGAGGCCTATGTCCAGCAGTGGACTGCGATAGGCTGAGTTGATTGATTGATTGAAGGCGCCTGTCTGGGTTCGAACCCACGACCTACAACTCGTAAGTCGGGGTCGATGCCAATGGGCCACCACTGCTTAAAGCGTACTGCCGACACTAATAAACACAGCTCAATAAGTAAAATGTATAACGAAGTCATCCTTTGCCCAACGTTCTCCCAACTGTGTTGGGGTCGGCTTCCAGTCTAACCGTATGCAGCTGATTACCAGTATTTTACATGAAGTGACTGCCTATCTGACCTCCACAACCCAGTTACTGGGTAATACGATAACTCTTGGTAAGACTGGTTGTCAGACTTTCAGATTTCTGTCTACCCGTAACTAGTGTCAAAGATCTTAAAATGACAGCCGGGACCAACGGCTTGACGTGCTTTCCGAAGGACGGAGGAGTCTCGATATGTAATGGGGGGTCACCAATACACGAACCGACAGATCTGTGCGGGGCTGTTATTATTTAACTACGAACCCATTATTAAACACATAACAGTTCAAAGAAAGAGCGCTCTATTGACGTCTATTAAAGATGGCAAAAAAGCGCTCTTTCTTTCATGACATTGAATGGTTCAATATGTAATTGGATTTGGCTAAAACACGTCCGTTACGCTTGAAGCTAATGATTCATTCTACGCTTAGTTCATAATTAGTAAATTGATTCGTAGTTAATTAGTTTTTTAATGTAGCTGCTTTAGAAAAGTAGCCGATCGTGGCGCTAGTATTAGTACGAATGGAAAATCTATGTTTACCACGTTTTGACATAAGATTGCTGCTTCTTCTTGACATATTATATTATACTACCTTTCGCCAGGGACCATTTTGGTTACCCATTGAAATTTTTGGGTTTTCGATAGGGTTTTTCTAAGCGGTTAATCAAAAACCCATACGATATGGGTAACCCTTTTGAACGGCATTAAATTTTGGTTACCCGTTGAAAGGGTTTTTGATAAAAACCCATACGGTGTGGGTAACCCTTTTGAGCGGCTTAGTTTAAGTCATTTAAAATTGCCCACACCGTATGGGTTTTTGATTAACTGCTTAGAAAAACCCTATTGAAAACCCTTTCCATTCAAAGGGTTTTCGATAGGGTTTTTCTAAAATGGTAACCAAAATGGTCCCTGAAGAACAGAGATAGAATTGGTCATGGTCCGCGTGCTGAGCGGATATCAAAATAACATAATATTATGATTTTTTCATGTCACTGGGTTTCTAGTATAAAACCCATCAATGGGTTACATCATGATAAAGGTAACCCATTGAATGGGTTACCCCTTCGAAAGGCTTAACTCTTAACCAAGGTTAAAGGGTGCCTGCCTTTCGCCCGTGACTTCATCTGTGATCCAGGACCTGTCCTTCTCCAAGTTCCAGGCTACCTATCTGTAAAATTTCATAACGATCCGTTCAGCCATTTTTACCTGATTGATTAACAAACATCCAATCATACAGACTTTCACATAATATTAGTAGGATAAGGGGTGATCTGTGTAATAAACCCCATTGTAATAAACTCCTTTGCGCCTTTTTGACATAACTTTTTTTTATTTTTTTTTTTTTTTGTTTTGCAGGTTAGAACCAGAGAAGTTTGACATGATTAATGTGAGTATTTAAGAAACTAAATGTATACTTCTTTTTGTAGGTATGAAAAACAAGAAAAATAAAAATATCACAAATCACAAATCACAATCAATGTTCATATAGGAAGAACTACTGTAGAAAGTAATATCAAAGTTACGAGATGTTTATTTATTTATTTATGATACTGTGCCCTGTGGCCACTAACCTAAATAACCTTCCTTCCGGGTATAATAGATATTAGCACAAAAGAAAAAGATGTAGGTAATAATTTGTAACAAAACATACGTTTTTATTTCAGAATACAATACTGCCCGAAGCTGTAAAGTTTTGGGAACAAGCTTTAAAAGTTAGAAAAACTGGTGGGCCCATCAAGTTAAATAGGTAAGTAAATAATATTTGATGAAACTTATGTACCTATTATGTAATGTAATATTCTCTCATTCGGAAACAGACGTGAATCTGAGGGCCTAGACACGTGGTAAGCGCTTTCATAGCGTTTCGTATTTCTATAGCACTTTTCAACGGGATTGACATAAAGAAAGAAAGAAAATACGTTTATTTGCGGTAAACATTACGCAAAGAAATAAAAACACAAACACGAAAGAATAAGTTGAGGGAAAATATGCGTCACATTCACGCAAAACGGCCATAGCTCAGCATAATGCTGCGACCCTATGCGAGACAGAGCCCCAGTGCTGGTTTTCAGCGACAGCCGGCGTTGACGTGATGACGTCAACCGGTGCAGCATTAAATGAGATAAAAATAAACAAAATAAGAAATAAAATAAAAACAATACTTCGTTATCTATGTTAATATAAATATAATATCTAGAATGGCAACATTCAGTAACGTTGGCAGCGACGATAAGCTTTTCGATAGAAGTCATGGCAATCAATACATTTTTCACGTTTCCATCAATGTCAGTTTCTCTGGGCCCACTGGTTGTGTTAGTTGTAGTAGCAGTAGTGGGGGTGCTCCTTGTGGCAGTCGCTCCATGTGAAATTCTGGTATTCAGCTGCACTCGGTTAGACTGGAAACCGACCTCCACATAGCAAATGGCTATAATGATGAGTAGAGCCAGTGCGGGGCCTGCAGCAAATTCTACCAAAGATATAACTTGGTTTGTTTTAGGCTGAAAAAGTTAGGAGATAAAACAACAGTCACTTCAAAAAAATAGTCTTTCGATTGTTCTCAATATTACACTAGTCAAATCAATATTTCTGAACAAACACGTTATTTTCCTACTTGTGACAAATTACTTACTTTAAATTAAATTAAATAAAACTTTATTTCAGACTAAGAAGGTCCATAATCAAACAATGCTTAAAGTAGTTTTGAAAAAGCCTACATGATTGATTTTTCGCATAGCTGTTGTCAGCAGTGGATGATTTTTCCATGAGCGTGCTGAATGCAAGAGCGAGCGAATCGAGTTTGAAAATTTCAGGTTAGGGTTAGGATATCTTTTGATCATTCATACAGTAATTGGGGTTACTTTGTTGACCTATACAAAAAAATGAGGGATACTAAAGATGCGAGATTTCGAGATCGAACGAAACGAGTTCACAATTTTTTTAGCATCCCGCCTCGGAGAGATTGGAATTCTTTTGACTATTCATACGTAAAGCTGAACTGACAGCTCAAAGCTGCCAGTGCAGCTGGAAAGTTGTGCGGTCAACCAACTTTCCGCGCAACGAATTCTTTTTAGTACTGCCGGCACTAAAAAGAATTCGTGGTGCGGAAACTCTCTAAACGCTACCGGCGAGCGGCCATACCGTCCTCTGTGGAAAATACTTTTTTTTCAAACGCTTGGAAATTCGAGTATTATTTTGACAACCTTCTTCGAGATAAATCGAATTCGCTGTACTTGACAAATATGTACATGCGAGCAGCGGCGACAAAAAGTTGTATGAGAAATCCATATTATGTGTCGTGGTTTAGCGGCCAAATAAATTACATAGTAAACTCATATCCAGCGTGTAATTTAAAAATGGAACGATATTTTACTCCGACACATGGCAACCAAGGAGATAACTTATCAAAGGTTTTATTTAAATTTCGAACTGGCTTGCAAATAAAAAGCTGCTTATGGAAGAAAAAAAAAAACAAATTAACACATTGGCACGTGAAAAATTATCGTTATTCTTCATGGAATCTGGAATTTATAAATAATTTTCTTTGTTTGAATTTTCGCGCATTATTTGAGAAAGCACTATGCTTGTATAGTGCTTTCTCAAATAATGCGCGAAAATTGGCCGCAACCAGGCATTGATGGACTCACGTATGAGTGCCTCGGCTTCGCCTCGGCCCACATTTTCACGTTCGTCCATCGACACCCCCTTTTGCAGGCCGCTGCAGTAATGTACTAATTGTGCCGCTAAGCAGTGCTGCTGTGCTCCAATTTGAAAGGTGCTGGTATAATTGCACATGATGCATTTCAGCTTTGTCTCTGGTAGCATCGCATCTGCGATCCCTCTGGTCTTGCAGATGACTGTTAAGAGGATGTTTCCTATTTTTATGTTATTTTGCATTAATATTCTGAAACAGTCACACATAAAATCAAAATGGAACTTTAGTATATTATGAATGATATATTTTTTTTTTCTTTCCACGTACACAAGACAGTTACGTAATTGTAATATTTTCGTTCGATACATTTTTTATTCGACTTTTTAAAGATAATAATAAAAAAACAAGATTGTTCGGTTTTTATGTCTAACATAAATATTCACAGCAAGTAAATATAGTTTATTATCCAGCCACAAGATATTTTTTCTCTAGATCAATTATTACTTTAGTTATAAACGAAATAAGAAATGAGACTTGCGCTATTTAGTTTCGTGCTCGAACACGTCCAAAGAGCGCACGCGATATTTAATTTTATTACTGATGTATTAGCGTTTAGCACATAACGGAGTGGCGGGGAACATAGGGCGGAGCTTGCGTGGAAAATTGGTTTATAGTGCCCGGTCTTAATAAAACAAACCAATAACCTATGAAATATATATTCTTATAATACGTTTATTATTTACATAAACATCACAAACATGACAAAATAGAATTAAAATATACAAATTATTCTTAAACCAGTTAAAGTCGAGTCTAAGTTTGATAGTTTGTGTATACATCATTATTTGCTATTTGTCTTGAGTCTGACTTCAATTTACTGTATGTACAGACAAACAAGTTATTCTGTGTAAACATTAAAAGTAATTTTTAAGTTGCTACGCAAACTGAACTGTATATTTTGGAAACTAAATTGCAAACGTAGTGTAAACATTATTTAACTATAATAAAACTAAATGAATAATATTATGCATGACACTGAACAAAATGATTGTGCGACACTTATTACTATTTTTACCGACTTCAAAAAAAGGAGATTATTTATTTATATTTTTTTATTAAAGCGACAGCGTTATCTTTTAACAAAAGCGTTCATTTTTGTTTCGAGACTTTTTTTAGATACTAAAATACAGTATAGTCCTTTCATAGTGGTTTTACTTCTGATTTTGCATCGCAGTGATCGTTATTGTCGTTGTAATAAGGTTGCTGTTTGATTGTTGTAAGAGATTAAATAACTGTGAAAATACTGTACATAAATAAATAATGTATGTATGTATTAGTGTACGTTTAAATTATTATCATCATTCATTCATTCATTGTAGTAATGAACATTTAAAAATAACATGTTAAACTTTTATAATTATAAGGAACGGCTCGCCGGCACACAGATAAACCCTGTGAGGTTTTCGTTGTGTGGCTAAAAACCAAATTTTAAAATAAACTAAGTGTTTTGGAAAAAAAAAACAATAAAAATAAATAAAAAATATCACTTGACATAACATTATTTTTTAACCTTCATTCTATTTACCTATCATCATTTGCATTGTTTTTTTTTTTGGTATTTTTTTTTCATGATTACATAGTTATGTTAAGTACAATAACTTCTTCTTAATGGTAATCTAAATATGACATTCACAGTGACAGCCGGTTCCCAAGTCCCACGGCGTTGTTAATATGTATAACATAGCACTACCTGCCGTCCGCGATAATTTACGTATTTTAAAATGTATTATTACTGTCATCACAATTTAGTAGGAACAGCTACGACAGTCATCCAAAGAGGAAATTTACACAGTGGAAATCGGCTCTACCAAGTGCTTAGTCTTAAGTAACATAATTAACTTTCTGACCCACGATTGGTGTCTCATAACCGATAAGTTTAAAACAATAAGGACAATAATGATTCTTGTATTTAAAGTAGTCTGTTAAATATATTATTATCATGAACGGTCCGCTGAAACAGAAAAAAATAGGTTAAGACAGCAATAAAAATAAGTAACTATACTTTAAGATCCGTAGTGCTATTCTGTATAGTTCACTTGAAACCCCACTCAAGTGCGGTCACTTGAGTGGGGTTTCACAATTAGAAAGCGAACTTATTTGTTTTCAAAGTAAATCATCGTAGAATCCCAACGAGACTCCGTTCGAACTTCAAAGTTATGTTTAGAGATTAGCGCTACAGTTCGCGTTTAAATGTCATTGGTTTTATACTTACAAAATCAAGAAGACCAGGCAAGCTATTAAATGTGTCATTTTGCCGGACTCCTTCAGTACGATCGTGTGAACCCTGGCGCCACAATGATGGCAAATCAGGTTCTTTTGGTCAATGTTTTGATGACCTGTGAAAGGTATAGGCGTAGGATTCATTGGGCTGGTGATAGGCGTATTCAATTGGATCCCTGGTTCTGAAAATAAAATTGGTTACGATAGTAGCATAGTAGAATTAACGTAGATCGGATAGAAAGAAGATGCGCTTAAGAAAGAGCACCGTATCTGATAGAATTATGCAATCGAAGACAGCATAATTCTATCTACAGTCCACACTTCGGACGACCGCATAGCTCGGTGGTCGCTATCCTTCGCAGTAAAACAAAGAAAAAGAAAGCCTAAGCTTTTTGGAAAGGCCATGGCAAGATCAACAACTTAAAGCTAAGAAGAATGGGGTAAACAGGAAGTGGTTTAAGCCATGTAATAGGACGAAGAAGACGATAGATGGTGATGATAGCCTATTTTGTGGTAGCTTGGAAGTTGAGGAAAGCATCGTGAGTAAACCTAGAGTTATAGTCAATTTAAGTCTAAAATCGCCAACCCGTCTTGAGCAAGTGTGGTGATTAATGCTCGTACCTTTTCTGTATTAAAAGAGGGCTTGTGAGGCTCGTGGGACAATAATAGGCTGGCTGTATTACTGAAAGTTGAGGGGCCTACTTCTAGGATGCGGGCTTTTGGCGGCATCAACATCGCCACATGCGAACTACGCGTCACACTGACGTCACGCAAAATCCTGCATCGCGCAAGCTTAGTTTACCGCGCGACTAGTATATATACAACGTCCAGACATCAATCGTTGGGCAGTTGCTCACCAGAGACAACACCCGTCTGGTCGGAGTATCCTCCCTTTTTTATAGAGGATGAGTGAACTATACACCCTGTTCCTCATGCCTCTATAACATGATAATTACTAAAATTGTCTTTTCAAAATGATATTATTATGTACCTTCTAAGTTGATCTTGGCCACCACTGACATAGGTGAAGGAATTAATAGCGAAGAAACCTAAACCTGAAAAAAATTGAATTCTAGCTAGGCTAGCGTCTGATCGATGCTCTTGCGTTCGCTGTATGAAATGATTTGCCCTGTACTGCGACAATAACTGGGTAATGTTTGCTTATACTCAGTAAAAAGTTCTATATAACAAGATTTTCCAGGGAACTGCTACCTGCTACCCTTCTTATTTCTGCCATCAAGCAGCTTTTTTTTATTTTGTTCCGGTTTGAAGAGGTCTATGACAAACTGTCGCCTGAGGCCATTTAGTTAGTCTTGTCGGATCAGCAAAGTGATAATAAAACCAGCCAAGTGCGAGTCGGACTCGCGCACGAAGGGTTCCGTACCATTATCTATAGAAACGGCAAAAAAATCACGGTTTTTGTATGGGAGCCCCCCTTAAACATTTGTTTTATTTTAATTTAATTATTTATTTTTAAAGTGAATATTTAACTAAATATTCTGTGAATATTTCAAGCGTCTACCTATTACCGTTATCAATATCGAGCAAAAAAATCACGTTTGTTGTATGGGAGCACCCTTAAATATTTATTTTATTCTATTTTTTAGTATTTATTGTTATAGCGGGAACAGAAATACATCATCTGTGAAAATTTCAACTGTCTAACTATCACGGTTCATGAGATACAGCCTGGTGACAGACGGACAGACAGACAGACGGCGGAGCCCTAGTAATAGGGTTCCCGTTTTACCCTTTGGGTACGGAACCCTAAAAGCAACCCAATTGCGTAACACAGTTTGAATCACAATCTGAATGATGCTAATCCATTGCTTCGTATGTTCGAAAAATGTATCTGCTCAACAACGTACATTACGCAATGAATGTAGTTGAACTGTCAAAATGAAATTCATTGCTACTGACAGTATGATACGCAATTAGCCCGCAGTATTTGTTTTAGAAAAACGTTAAAATATGTAGTATTGAAATATCATTTATTTCTGAGTTTATGCGTTCATTCTTTGTCATTTAAGAGCTCTTTCTTCTTTCTTCAAGCCGACTGTTCTAGATAAGCGTGCACCACCGTGGACATCCTCCGTTATCATCTTGTGCGACAGGGGTCATAGGCGTGCCTATTAAATTAAAAGAAAAAGCTTTCGTGTAGTTGGCAGTCGGTCGGGTGACAACCTGAGAGTAATAACTAACATAGATATCGCCTTAGCTGATGTCAATCGTAGACACGTTGGTTCCGCCTTACAGTCGTAATCAACCTCAGGAGATCTTAAAATAAGACAATGTGGTCGTATTCCCAGTAACCAAATTGAACGTCGAAAATAAGCAAGAAGGGTTTTTTTTTCCGGATTTGTCACTCTTCATTATCTCGGCGGCTTTCTAGCGGTTGTTTTGTCTGACAGGAGTTGCAGGGGTTATCAATAGTTTAGCAGGCTTATCCCAAGGAATAAGAGAGGAAAATATTAAAGCGAACTCTTTCAAACACACAAAATTTTTCATAGGAATGAAAAAGGTGGATATATTGTTACCTCCAAGTCCTTCTATGTTAGTTATTTCTCTAAGGGTGTTAGATAGGGAGTGCTGGAAAAGAGAACTCAGATACTTACCATTAACAATAACTTGAGTCCTTGGTGGCTGAGGTGTATCCACCACCCTTGGTGTATCAACTCTTGGCGGTTCCCTTACGTCTCTTACTGGTGTTTCATCCACCTCGGTATACGCTGGAGGTGGTTCAGGGAACTCTGATATAGGTATGGGTGATAAAGGGAACCCATCAGCTCCATCACTGCCGCCGTAAACTTCGCTTTCCTTCGACATAAAGCTTGGTACACCTGGTGCCGGTCTGGATGATGACGCCGGAGATTGTGAGCCTGAAAAAGATAAAAATTTGAAGCTTCTAACAACACAACTGTATTCCCCGAAGAGGCAGAGATGTATAAGTAGAACACCTACATATTGCCAGTTACATAAGTAATATGTAATGGCAAGCTTAGGGCACAAATCCTAATTCAATTTACTGCTAGAACTTTAACGAAAACAGCTGATATTTCCCGAACCGGGCAAAGATCTTGGTTAAAATCACAAGACTGAAATGTAAAAGCGAGCTTAAACACGTGCAGGAACGAGCACCCATAATACCCCTAATCTGTATTGGCTCTAAGTAGGTAATAGAATACTTCGATGTTAATATACATATACATATATCAAAGATGTGTAAACAAGTCAGTTTGTCTTCATTACGGGTCGGGTAATCGTCGTTGACCTTGGTTATAAAAATGCGCGTCGCGTTCACGCCGCCTTCACGCCGACGCCGCCGCCGCCGCCGTTCGGTTTCATGGGGAATATTTAATTTAGGAACGAAAATGTGAATATTTGAAAAAAACACACATTGAATTTTAGATAATAAAATAGTCTGTTCATACAAAAAATAAAGTGAAAATATCTTAAATAGTTTGAAAGTAATGTCGTTTTTTGTACTTTGTGTAGTCATTACTTCCTGAATTTATTTCATAACGTATTTTTCTACAATACTTAAATATTCACATGTGGAATTGATGTGTGCGTTCTAGTTTAACTTTTTTTTTTTGCAGAACTTACTTGCATTATATGAAGGCGCAATAATAGATTAAAAACCGGCCAAGTGCGAGTAGGACTTGCGCACGAAGGGTTCCGTACCATTATCTATAAAAATGGGCAAAAAATCATGTTTGTTGTATGGGAGCCCCCCTTAAATATTTGTTTTATTTTAATTTAATTATTTAATTTTAAAGTGAATATATAACTAAATATTCTGTGGATATTTCAATCGTCTACCTGTTGCCGTTATCAATATCGAGCAAAAACGAGCAAAAAAATCACGTTTGTTGTATGGGAGCCCCTTTAAATATTTATGTTATTCTGTTTTTTAGTATTTGTTGTTATAGCGGCAACAGAAATACATCATCTGTGAAAATTTCAACTGTCTAACTATCACGGATCATGAGATACAGCCTGGTGACAGACGGACAGACAGACAGACAGACGGCGAAGCCTTAGTAATAGGGTTCCCGTTTTACCCTTTGGGTACGGAACCCTAAAAAGGCACTAAAATCATATATCTGCGCCTTAATATATATAGAGACAAACTACATAAATATATAGGCTCCGTGTGAACTTTTTTACACCTTCAGGTGAATCCGCACATCTGTTATAGTCGCAATTCATATTTTGATCAAGATACAACCTGACACTGAACAGCAAGTAGCAAAAAACGTAAGTATTTGGTGGGCTACAGCGGATCCACCTTAGCGATTGAACGGATTTCGATGAAAGTTGGCAAGTAGACCATGGTCTGGGTTAGGAGACATAGGATAGATTTCTATCCCGGTAGTACGTTCCGTCCGTCAAAAGCTGGTAATTAATATAAACTTACTAGATCCAGAAGCGCTAGCACAGTTCAAAGTGTTAGGCCTAGTCTGGATGGGCCTGGCGTTCTGATACTGCGGAATATAAGCTGAAGTAGATCCTGACTCAGAGGATGCTGCCGATCTCTCGTCATCTTTCGGCATGTCGATCCTTCGGTTCTCAAACGGATCATACATGATTGTGTCCTGAAAAAATATTAGTATTCTTTAGAGTTTTTGACATAGAAAGATGAACGAAAAATTGTTTTGTTGTCACAGAAATATGTGCGTATAAAATTGATAAGTTAATTCGAATTAAAATTAGTAAAAACAAAAAAAAAACTATTGGATAAACACACTCATCATAGAAGAAATCCCAAGTGTGAAAACCTAAAGAATAGAGAAAACCGGCCAAGTAAGAATCGGACTCGCGTGCTACCACCAAATACGTATTCTGTGACAATTAAAGATACGCCTTGTGACAGACAGTTAACACACACCAAACATTCTAACACAGTGGCCCGCGATGTCGAGTACGGCATAATTCCTCTCATAGAGAGAGAGAGAGAAGGCCTGACCGCCTGAGTTTCCCTGTGATTCTTGCAGGCTAAAACTAACAACCGTCTTCCAAAAAAATTCAACAAAAAAGTGCAAAAAAATCTGTTTAATTTTAATTTTTTAGTTGTGACACAATTTCTTGTTGTGTATTTATTTTACATACATTAAAACAAAGATTCCAGTGAATTGGAACCCTCTTTTCCTTTAAGTCGGTTATTTTTAACCGACCGGTTTTATAACCGACTAGGTAGGCTTGAGTGGGGGGGGGCTTAGGTTAGGTTATTAGTAGTTAGGTTTTTTATAGAATTCAGATTTACCTGAACAAATTCCGGTTCTTCATCGTCCGGTGTCGTAATACTCGTTGATACTTCACTTCCAGCTTCAGGTATGTCAATGTAGACGACTGGATTTTCATCTATATCTCTCTTTGGTGGCACTGTGTCGTTATTACTAGGCGTTTCTAGTCGCTGAGCGGCCTGAAAATATTAATCATAACTAGGATGGGTCAATATGTACTTTTAATTCACAATATATGGGGGTACCATACATGTAAAATGATAGGTGCATACATAAGGACACATAACTGAGTACAGAAAATTTAAATCGCTTTGTATTCGTTTTTATACAAACAAAATTAAGCATAGCTAACAAAAAAATACAAATCAATCATAACAGGGGATTAATTCGAGTGTTTTAAAACACTTCATAAATAAAAAGAAACAGCACCATTTCACGCACGTTGAAAAAGCGCTCATTTGAATCAGTCCTTAATCCGTTTGGGGCTCATACTTTGTCTTATTGCAAGAACTTTATAGAGTTCATACTAGGACTTGATGATAGATTAAACAAAATCTTGCCAGAAAGGAGGTGAGCCTATTGTGATATTATGGGCACAGATCAAGAATAGTACGCCCACATTTCGCCAGTTATGTTTAAGTCCCATGTAACCTATTGCCAACCACCGGGCATAAATCAAGATCCAGGTGCTACTGAAAAATGTGGGTGTACTAAACACCTCTGCCTAACCCGCCGGGGAAAACACGCCTCATGTTATTATGTTATACAAATTAAGAATCTTCGGACGGAACAACCTAATCAAACTTTGCCCGACCACTAGGCCAAAGAGGTAGTCTTGAAAGTTTATATTAGTTACTAGCTGCAGCCCGCGGCTTCGCCCGCGTTGCGTTTTTCTAAAATAAGTACTCCTTATAACATCAGCTATCTGCCAGTGAAAATGCCGTCAAAATCGGTCCTGCCGTTTCGGAGATTAGCAGGAGCAAACAAACAGACAGACAGACAATATACTTTCATATGCATAAAAAGCTATTATTTTGACATTACAAACAGACACTTTATAAATGTATAGATCACCATTTCAGCCGAATGACGTCCACTGCTGGACATAGGCCTCTCCCAAAACGGGGGGCGGCTTGCCATAATCGCTATGTTTGGCGATCGCAGTATGGTGTTAAAATGTATAAAGAACGCTGCTGCCCATTCTCTAGTAAGTCCCTTAGTAGCCTCTTACGATACCCACGGGAAGAAATGGGATGGTGCTAGTCTTTACGTCCGGGGCACCATACGGTATGATAGATATTAATGATGAATTACCTGTAAACTATTGACACTACACCCACCACCGCTAGGCCCTGGACTCATCGAGCAGGATACATCATTATACATAGGGTTCACATAAGGATACCCTTGATATCCTGGGCGCTGTCGTTCTTGGCTAAAGGATTGCGTTGTCTGAAACAAAAGAGCAACTAAGGGCTGATTCTTTCAATGCCAGCCGATCTATTTTGTAAAACTCTCACCATGAAATGAAAACAAAGATGAAGTGAGCTTCAAGTGAGGTGTCATTACACCTCATGCTAGGTTTTGACACAATTGACAGTTTTAACGGTGTTAGTAGTTGGTTGAGAATACATACATACGGTAAAGAAAACACATATCACTGTCTCGTTCTTATGTATGTATTCAGAATGAGAGAGTCCGACCACAGTCGTCTCACTTATACTCCATTTGAAATAAGATTATAAACCTTTTTTACAGTCTGTTCAACCGATTTTGACTTCTATTGCGTAGGTGGCATGACAAATGGCAGCTGTAATAAACAGTTGGTATTGTAACCACGTTTTTGCTCTTAATGCCATCCTTATGCCTACGGAATAGAAGTCAAAATCGGTTGAACGGACTGTAAAATTGGTTTATTTAAATTTCTAATCTTATTTCAAATGTAGTATAGGTATTTAGAGTGTTGCCTCCACTTTTATCTATAAGCTTCTTGGTTGAAGTAATACATATTTAAGTTTTCACGGTGAGTATTTTACAAAATAGACCGGCTGTTAACTATGACCGAGAAATAATTTTGGATTTTTGACAGTTTGTATTTTCGACGGTACTTTTTCCGATCCATTTGTTTACGGTTTTGTCAGATACTTTTTGGAACAGGTTACAAGTATAGTGTTATTCTCTGAACATCACTTCGAATTTCGAACGATGTCTCGTTGTGATTCCGAGATGATATTCTAATTGTCAGCAAACAATTCACATAAGTGAGATTCCAAGTGAAGTTAGGCACTTCTTGCGCTTAGTTGCTACCACATTTATATTAAAGAGACTGTTCTGTGTACAATTTCTGTTTATCCGAACGGTTGTCCAACAGAAAATTCATTTGTTTTCCCTTAATTTGTGTGCTTTAATGAATAAATACATTTCGGAGGGAGCCTGCAAAGTTTGTTGCTAGATTTTAACAAGTGAACTTGATCAACGTAACTTACTTGTTTTGTTTGTTATTAACAAAGCTATAAAGGACGTTTTAAATAAGTCTTGGTTATTTGTAGCCGTATAATTTTTTGCCAAGCCAAATCGGTACTTTGCTAAAGCTTGATTCTGTGTATTCTATCTATACATCTAAGGCTGGTAATAATTATTAATTAACAAATACCTGTGAATACCTACTGCCACCTCCACCACAAGATCCTGGGCTCATCATAACTGGGCCATCCTGCAGGGGCCTTCTGGGCAGGTTGGCCCATCGTGAGGCAGTCTGTGCGTCAATACTGGGCACGTCATGGACTACAGGGTTCACGTAGGGATAGCCTTGGTACCCCGGATAGCCGTAGCGGCCTTGGCTTGAGGATTGCATTGTCTGAAAATAAACAAAATATATTTAGAAAAATATATAAGTAGGTGTCTAAAATCCTTACAACAAGCCTTTTTATTTGATATGTCACACCACGCGGTACAGAAACAAAACGTTATTTTTAGGGTTCCGTACCCAAAGGGTACAACGGGAACCCTATTACTAAGTCTCCGCCGTCTGTCTGTCTGTCCGTCCGATTGTCACCAGGCTGTATCTCATGAACCGTGATAGTTAGACAATCGAAATTTTCACAGATGATGTATTTCTGTTGCCGCTATAACAACAAATACTAAAAAACAGAATTAAATAAATATTTAAGGGGGCTCCCATACAACAAACGTAATTTTTTTGCCGTTTTTATAGATAATGGTACGGAACCTTTCGTGCGCGAGTCCGACTCGCACTTGGCCGGTTTTTTCTGATTTGCGCCCATATTCAACAATCAATTATTTACGTTACAAAGGCTTGTTTGGGTCACAGAAATACATGTGTGCACCAACTTTCAACTTAATCGGTCCAGTTGATTCGGAACAAATTGGTTATGACAGACGGACAGACAGACACATGAGTGATCCTATAAGGGTTTCGTTTTTGCCTTTTGAGGTACGGAACCGTAAAAATAATAGAACATAGTTTTAAATACGCATCGAAAGTTGGTTGGTTTCTGATAAATATTACTTGATTAACGAACGATGATCTATGAACGTAAATGAAGAGTAATTTGTATACAGGGTGGCATCCCATCGCGCCATTTGTTACCATTCATTCAGTACATGATTCTGATGTAATTTATTAACGTCTTGCATGCTCTTGTATGTATTAGGTACCATGTTTATAAAAATAAATAAACGTTATCTTAAGGGTGCTATCACAAAAAAAAAAGTTTTTCGTCAATTTCTTATCTGATTGTGAGAAAGCTTGAAATAATTGAAACATTAAGTCTGTGTAACTATAAAAGTACAGTTTTCCTGGTGATAAACCATTCGTGTCAGTCTCAGCACCTGTTGATAGTTTCATCACTTTTTGCGTTCTCGAAAATATTGCTTATTATGCCGTTCATTTACTTAATGAAGATATTGTATAATCATAAAATAAATTTTTGATTTTATCACACGGATAGCTGAAGCCCAGTGAGTGATTTTAAATTTCTTGATATGGTTTGGTCTATGGATTGTCCAGATATAATCTTGGTCAGATCATGTGAGGGCCATGTAGATCCGTGTCTGAACTGGTATTTTGAGGAAAGAACGACACAAAGAGTGGACCTGTCCAATCAGTGCAAGCATTTGTCAGTAACCGTGCAGCTCGACTCAAGACTTAAGGAGCTCCATGACTCGACGAACATTACCAGAGAAAGGACATTTGGGTTGTCTTCCTAATACTCGTATAATAATAATAATATGTTTATTATCAATTTATATAAAAGCTTTTTATCTTTACCTTGAAATAGATGCATGCAAGCTTGTTCTAATTCTGTGCCAACATTTCAAGTGTTTTCATCTATTGTGAGCCAAAATATACTATAGTTGCTAACATGTCAGCTTTTGTTGCAACTGTTTTAGGCAGTATGTTTTTTTTTCTTTTATTTTTGTTACGCGATTACTCCGTCAATTGTGGCCCGATTTTGAAAATTCTTTTTTTATTTGAAAGGGCATGCTCCCAATGTGGTCCCATTGTCACCAAGTCAGAATCTGATGAGGGTATCCCATGGAAATCGAGGCCAATGCTCAATTTTTATAGGCACACCTATATCGATTTCAGTATTTTTATAGTAACTCATGCATTTGCACTCGGAAAGCAGCATTTGGTGAAGTGGAACTGATAGTAAATTATACGTAGTAAAGACCACAGATGGCCACCGGAACTACTTAATAATAAGTATTTCACTGTTGCGATTCGATTAGACACTTTATTATGGTTGCTAAGCAATTTATGCTCGTCACAATGCATACGGTGAAGTCACCATCAGTTCCAGTTCACCTGCTTCTTACCAGGAGAACTCCTGAACTATTAACGCCCCTGCATCGGGAAAAGCAATATTTTGTAAAAGGTGATGAGCAGTTGACATTAGGCTATTGTAACTTAGTAAATTACAAAATGACCCCACGAAAAAGGGAAAACAAAACACTTTTTACAAAAAAAAACAACCGACTTCCAAAAAAACACTACAAAGTGAAAAATAACCTTAATTTCGGAAGTCGGTGTCTTTGGATCTATTTTAGTATTTTGCCACCGACTTCCGAAGTATTTCTTTTATTATTTTATTTGATAGGTACACCAACGACCCATTCACTAGAACATTAACATAATAAAAAATAACACATGCATTGAGTTATGGTGAATAAGTCCAGGCGTACATAAAAAATAGCTTCTTAAATATACGTTTTAACAAGATTTTTACTCGTAGTAAGGATAGAAAAATTAATTAGAAACAAAGAACAAAACATTAAGTAAAAAAAAACAACAGCATAATTGAAATTAGAATCAAAATCAAAAATAAAACATTAGGATTAAATCAAAAAAATAAACAGTAAAATTCAAATTTAAAAATCCAAACGGTAGAACGTAACGTAACTATAATAGATTCTAATTCTAATATTATTTCCGCGCATAGAGTAGATTAAATTATTCGAATTTTTATAATTTCCGTTTCTGTTTTATTAGGAAAAAATATCTCCAAATTAGTATTTAAATTGATAGATTCACTTTGTATGTTAAAAATATATTTTGAAAAGAAAATTGCATTTCTACGACAAAGGCTTCTCCGCCCATATCATGCCCAATTTTTTTCCAGACTAATATAATATAGTGATCCGTTATATTATGTAGGTACATACATTATTATTTTTTCTTTAAATGTGTATTAAATACTCTTTGTACCTAAATATTGTCGATAATTATTATGTCATAGTTCAATGACAAAAATATAAATTAAAATTGAAAAATAAAAAAATCGAGGAGACAAAAATGATCGTTTGATGTTTCGTATAAATAAAAAAAATGTCCCAGATTTTCGCTAACAATACGATATTATTAGTAACGCGCCGATATTGCGTTCTATTCCTAGGAAAGTTTAATGTTATTATTGCTTTTGGTTCCTCTTGTTCAGTTTGTTGATTAAGGTGCTATCACAAAAAAAAAACGTTTTTCGTCAATTTCTTATCTAATTGTGAGAAAGCTTAAAATAATTGAATCATTAAGTCTGTGTAACTATAAAAGTACAGTTTTCGTGGTGATAAACCATTCGTGTCAGTCTCAGCACCTGTTAATAGTTTCAACACTTTTGCGCTCTCGAAAATACAGCTTATTTCGCCGTTCATTTACTTAATAAAGATATTGTATAATCATAAAATATTTTTTTTTATATTATCACACGGATAGCTGAAGGCAGTGTGTAATTCTTAAATTTCTTGATATGTTTTGTTACATAATAGGAAAAAAAACATTACCAAGTGTTTTAAAAAACAAAATGGTTTTTTCAACGTTATTTTCTGAGACTATTTGTAACATTTTGATTTTTTTGTTGGCTACCTTTTTGATTTGAACATGTCTACTTACATAAAATATTTTTAATAACTAAATTTATGTTATTCTATTGAAGAAAAATGTTCCTAAACTCAACACGATATCGTCAATTTTGTGTGAAGAGGCAACGGAAATTACTTTTTACAATATTATAAACCAACATTTTCGAATAAAAAATTGCTACCAATGGAGATGAAGGAGCAATCTATCTGTGGCAATTATCTGTGCAAATTTTTGTGAGATTTTGTGATAGCGTCCTTAAAAAAAAGTACGAGTATTGATAAATACTACGATAAAAAAAGATTTAGTTTATGTAGGAAAGGAATTTTATCTTGGTTTATCAAATATTTAGGTAATTGATATTTATGACTAGCCTTTTCTTCTGCGCAGTAGATAATTGGTTAGATGTACTTAAACAAAACTTTTTACTTAAAAACTCGTTTTCTTTGTGAGTTTGAATGTAGCGGGTAATCTTCGGAACTACTGACCCGATTCCGGTAATTCTTTCACTAATGGGAAACAGAAAATGAGCTACAATATTGCCGAGTGTCATAGGACATACCTATTATGGGTGCTATTGGTGCCGATTCTGTTGTCACAAAATTCTCTAAACTAGACTAAAAATCACCAAAATTTAGTTTATTCCTGTCAAACGACGTTTCCCATTCTGAAATTGACTAAAGTGACGCAACTTAACTATATTATAGTTTGACAGCACTAATGTCATTTTAGTTACTCAATTTAGTGAAAATGGCAATTTTGCTATTCTGAATTTGACGTTTTTCACCTAAAATTAGGATTAGTGCCGATTCTGTTGTCACAAAATTCTCTAAACTAGACTAAAAATCACCAAAATTTAGTTTATTCCTGTCAAATGACGTTTCCCATTCTGAAATTGACTAAAGTGACACAACTTAACTGTAATAAAGTTTGACAGCACTAATGTCATTTTAGTTATTCAATCTAATGAAAATGGCAATTTTGGTAGTCTGAATTTGACGTTTTTCAGCTAAGATTAGGTTAAATCGACAATTTTAAATCGCGATTAAAAAGGTGTGGAATAAAATTAGTTGTCATGAACTAAAATTTACAAAGTACATTTTTCTTCTAGTTCTTGAAAGTTGGGATGCTTTTGTTGATTTGGGAGTCTTTTACAAGTTCAAGCTACTGCTTGAACTTGTAAAAGACTCGACACGGGTAAAGCATTCCATAACCATACTCGGTTATGGAATGCCCTACCCGTGTCGTTATGGTGTGCTCAATCTTTGTCCACTTTTAAAATTCTGGTAAAAAAATACTTCCTCTCTCCTTAAACATCATCGTTACAGATTACAGTTCCTTGCTCTTGTTTCATGTTTATTATTGTTTATATATTCATATAGATAAGGGTATGCTTTATGTATGTATATTATTGTATAAGTAAATGGTACACCACTGACTACCTGTAGTATTCTCGTCTTCTCTCTTTAATCCATCCTAAGGCTGTAAAAGGTAGCTTTTAGCGATAAGTCCACCCATTGTGTCACCCTATGTAAACTTTTAACATTTATTTCTGCAACTTTTATGGTCTGCATAATAAAGAGTATTCTATTCTATGCTTGTGAGTTTGGAAAATCTTAAATCATATAAAAAGCTGTTGTCAATTTGCCAGAAAGTTAATAATAAAATTATTGTTAAGTATTAGAATACAATACCGCCTACTACAATAAGATTTAGGAACGAAGTGGATAAATCCATTTTTCAGATTCTGTGAAATATGAAATAACAATTTTTTTGAAACTATCAAGAAAGAGTTAAGTTGGACATTACAAGACTGTTCTAACCCATCGAAAATGGCAGAAGAAAGAAAAATATTTAGACTCCCTAGATCAGGAGTTTGCTGAAGCAATAGATAAATAAATAATTCATTTAAGTTACTGCAACGCACCGGGCAGAGGCTACTTATTTTCTAAATTTATTAATTTCACAAAATTGTATGGGTAAGCTTTAGTTAAATATACCTGGCACCCACACAGACACTTCACAAGAAAAAAAAAACTGCTGGCATGAGCGCATGTTATTCAAGGCACATATTTAATGTCACTTGTGGGTAGTTGTAACAGTTACACAAAGTAAAATTAATTTGCTCTTATTTGAAATTCAATATAATTTAATAGAAACATTATTTACAATTATATAAGCTAGATTTTAAAAGTTCATAGTACCTGCTTGTGTAGCGTTATCTCATAATTATTCTTTTACAATCTATTATCACTTCACTTCATCACAATGGATCCTCTAACAAGCACTCTGAGTAAATTAAAGGAGTTGTTTCACACATAGATGTCCGCCTTTGAAGATAAACTTCAGAAGGCCCCTCCATCACCACACCCACCCATCCACAACGTCTTAGGAGTTTGGACATTCATCACACAGGCTCTCAGCAGTGTTCGGCAACAGGTGGACCTACTTGCTCGCAGTGTCAACCAAATTGAGATGTAGGGACGAAGGAAGATCTTAGGTAATAGGTAAAACGGGCTGGTTTCCGCAACTCCACGTCAATATGCGCGTATTCTGCGTACTACAAGGAAGATCTTGCTGTTGCATGGTGTCACCAGATGGGACGTGCAGTAACTAATAAAATCAGGCCTATCCTGTTCAAGCTAGGCAGTCTTGCGCTTTGGGATAAGATTTGGTTTTCCAAAGCCAAATTAAAGGCTATAGGCGACACCATTAGCCAAGTTCCTAACAAAGGGGGTGGCATGATCTGTTCTTGGCTGCGAGAGAAATATGCGGTGTCACCAAGAGCTGGACTAAGGATGGCTGCGTGTATGTCTTTGGCCGCAATGATTCGCGGCATCGGGTTGAGACCTTTGCTGAATTGGACAAGATTGCGCCGAATCTCAGTGAGCCCGAGCGGAGTGATCCAATAACGGATGTGCCAGCTTCTGTCCCGTTGCTGCTGCGAGGACCGCTAGCTTAAAGCGTGCTGCTTTTTTGAAGCAGTGATTTCTTTGTGATGTTTTATTCAAAGTCGGGGTATTATGTACATTTTATATCTGTAATTTTTATGGTATTAATATAATAAATGTTTTGTACTGTGCTGTCTACGGTACTGTGCTAAGTACAGTATTGAACTATTGATTTAAGCATTGAGGTAGGAATACTAATAGGTTTATAATTCAATGGATTTAAGTCACAATGTTGTCACTGTCAGCTGTCAGTGTCAGTCATTACCCATGTCAGTTTAATTCCGTGCGTTCCGTTTTTCGTAAAGGTGGAATGGCAGACCGAGTTTTGTTTTCTTGTTGTTTTATATCTGAAATGTGTTACATATTATTTTTATATGCTTTTGTTTAACTCTTTTTACCCGGACTGAGTAAGTAGGTTTTAATTATTTTGATTGAATAACGCAACCGGCAGGTGGACTAGTTATTGCTCCTACAGACTGGTGCGACAGGCATTGCGACCATTGTCGCGCCCGCGATATCGCACCAGTCTGTAGGAGCCTTTATACGATTTATTTTTATTAGTCTGGTAAATATTTATGTCTATCGATGAAAGCAGTGATAGTAGTAGTTTTTTCTCTATAACAAGTAACGACGACGACAGTTTCGTGAGTACTCTTCTCTTGCAGCGCAGTGTTCGGATGTTCCTAAGAATTTTAACGTTATACACATTAACGCTCAGATCATTCGGGCTCATTTCCACGATATGCCGGCAAGCTTTAACTGTAAGAACGTACAGACGCCAGCAGATCAAGCTACCCGAAACTGTCAAATTTTCCCAATCAACCTTGAACCTTATGTTGTTGGGTTAAAGTTGAAAATTTATTGAAGAAATTTGACAGATTGTAGTAGCTTGATGTGCTGGCGTCTGTACATGAATGCATAAGTCATGGCACCACTAAATCCCTGAACTTATTTTTCCTTATTTTTTACCTTATTTTTCTGTCGTATTAAATTCGTCCACCTAAGGCTAAAGCTAAGAATCTCATGCAACGCAATTTTGGTGGAATGATCTTTGCAAGGATGCCAATAATATAGATTGGTGCTGGACTGATTGCCTCTGGATCAGTCAATGAGCAAGTTAATATTTTTATGGCTAAACTTATCGAGCTTTACGATCACCACGCATCTGTTCGAGCAGTTAAGGTTGACATTTGCCGGCGCCATGGCTCACGAATAAGATAGTGCTACTACACTAAAAAGTTATGGCAAAGTTTAAATTTAAGCGTGGTGCTAATGACGCTATTTTTGTCAAAATTCAAAGATTTCTACAAGCATGAATTGATTACCTATTCACCTTTTATGTTAATTTAAACAATATGGCTGCCTAACCACCAAAGTGGAGCTGGAAAATTGCAACCAGTAATATTTCACAATCATTAACATCGGTTTCCCAGTTCGATTTCGTGGACAGACCTTATCTAGAAATGTGATTTTGAATTTCCCGCTTTCTCGAGTTTTCGGTGTCATCCACCAGGACGCCCCCAATGCCGTACCATTTTATTTGTACGGACTTTTTATTCTTCTCTCCAGAGTAAATATGTTTCTTGCCACCAACCAATTGATATGGCAAACAAACAGACAAATTCAAGATGTCCTTGATAGAGCTTTCCTACGGTGACGAGAATACTGGAGATTTTCAACTTACTGAACACCAAACCGGATTTTCTTTTCTCGAGATCACATTTTTATTAGAACATTTGCTTTATTACGCTGAAATAAAAAGCAAGATAATCATGCTATAAAGACGCCGTCATTATGTTCTCTGTATTTTATTTGAATCATTATTGACAAACAATAGATGATTATTATGATTTTACTCAGGTTTTTATGCATTTCGGATCATTTCGTTCAGTCTTTATTTTATTTCCCAACAAATCTTGGTCTATGGTTTATTCAACTTAGCGATTGTCAAACTCGATTATAGTTGTGTCTAAATTGTTTCTAAGTTTAGTGAATCTTGTTTTCAGAATAGCTTTTAAGAATAACTAAACTAAAACTAAGAAATTTTAGTTATAGTTTAGTTTAGTTCGGTGTACAAGAGAATCGGCACCATTGTCAACTTGTTTTGTCACCAAAACTAAAATGAGGTTTGGTAGTGTGGCGGCATTTACACCGCACTGACGTCACGAAAAATCCTGCATCGCGCAAGCAGAGTTTACCGCGCGACTAGCTTATATACAACGGCTCGACATCATTCGTCGGGCAGTTGCCCACCAGACGCAACACCCGTCTGGAAAGAGGATCCTCCCTTTTCTATGGAGGATGACTGAATTTTACACCCTGTTCCTCATGTCTGCAAAGCTTGATTTTTAATTTTCTAATTTGCCCCCCAAAAATAACCCTCATATTCAAAATTCATTTATTTACGTTACGTGTTTGGGTCATAGAAATTAATATGTGTACCAAATTTCAACTTAATCGGTCCAGTAGATTCGAAGCAAATCGGCTGTGACGGACGGACAAACAGACAGACAAGGGTTCCGTTTTATCCTTTTGAGATACGGAACCCTAATACGGTTTACGGTTAAGAAAATTTATTTCACTCAAAAAGAATACAACTATTCAATTATATGAGGAAAAACATAATAATTAAGATTAAGATAAGCGACGGTTTCGCTGGGTTATAAACAAAAATGAAAATACAGTAAAAACTTACAGTTCAAACACCATTCAGAACATGGTACTTTAATAGCCTTTTAAAGGTTGGAAGTTATGACAAATGAGTTCGCTTTCGAACGGTGTAACCTCATTTGAGTGAGGTTCCAAGTGAACTTTTTAGAATACGGCAGTATTAAAGGGCTCATAGAGGAAGTCTGAAAGTGGCACCGGTGACTCAAAATTTGTGGGGGAATTTGATTAGGAGGAATGAGGAAAATGTCGAAAGTTTTGAGTATGCATGTGGATGGTTATACGAGTAGGGGAATACCAAAGGAACGATGGATGGACTGTGTGGAAGATGATATGGCTAGAAAGGGGGTGACTACCGAGATGACGACTAATCGAGAAGTATGGAAGAAAGCGACATGTTGCGCCGACCATAAATAAATTGGGATAAGGGCAGAGGAATGATGACGAATTATCTAGAATAATATTCAAACAGTGCTTAATGAATACCAATTTTCACAGTTTTAGATTACACTAGATACCGCATGTTCATTAGATAATATGAAAACCGAGCGTGTCATCTTTTTAGGGTTTCGTACCTCAAAAGGAAGAAACGGAACCCTTATACTTCTTTTATAAACGGATCACTTCGTTGTCCGTCAGTCTGTCAAGGCCCTTTTTCTCAGGAACGCGTGGAGGTATCAAGTTGAAATTAATATCAAATACGTAGGTATATGGTCTCTTGAAGCTCTAAAAAAATCAAGCTTCCAAGTCAACGCAATAAATAAATATTGCGATTTATACGACGTATTTGGTACTCGCAAACAAATCAAAACCTATAGGATACTTCCCGTTGGACTAGAATCATAAAATTTGGCAAGAAGCAAGGTCTCACAGCACAAGTAAAGGAAAAGTCCGAAAATCTATCACTTGTAGTTTAATCACGATTTTTTTTTTGTGTAATTACAAACTTACATTTTCAGTTGGAGAAGTTACCGTGACGTATATCGATGTATGGGAGAACATGTTTTTCAACTACAATGTTAAGTTTGTTTTTGGGATAAATTAATCCCAACTACGCAACCCTTCATTGTGTGTTGTCCGACACGCACTTGGCCGGTTTTTAGGGTTACGTACCCAAAGGGTAAAACGGGAACCCTATTAGTAAGGCTCCGCCGTCTGTCTGTCTGTCCGTCTGTCACCAGGCTGTATCTCATGAACCGTGATAGTTAGACAGTTGAAATTTTCACAGATGATGTATTTCTGTTGCCGCTATAACAACAAATACTAAAAACAGAATAAAATAAATATTTAAGGGGGCTCCCATACAACATACGTGATTTTCTTGCTCATTTTTGCTCGATATTGATAATGGCAACAGGTAGACGCTTGAAATATTCATAGAATATTAAGTTATATATTCACTTCAAAAATAAATAATTAAATTAAAATAAAACAAATATTTAAGGGGAGGCTCCCATACAACAAACGTGCAATTTTTTTGACATTTTTATAGATACGACAGAACCCTTCGTGCGCGAGTCCGACTCGCACTTGGCCGGTTTTTTTATTTTCAATTACTCAACTAATTTTTGAGTATATAGATAATTGCTTCATATTTTGCAATAAATTACAAGCGTTGTGTCATCACGTTTCTCTTTCTTTTGTATGCAGTCTGACAGTGACCGCGGTTTACCTGTTGTCAGCGTCTTAACTACGAGCTGTGCTATGGGCCTATGGCGTAGCACGCACCCTGCTACGACGTAGGTCAAACGGATACAATCTTTGGGAACGTTATAGGAAGCTTTCTTCGTGAAACAACAGTTCGTGAATATGTCTGTATGTTTGTTATTCAACCACGCAAAAAACGGCTGTACGTATTTTGATGTTGCAAAAAAATTTAAGAGTAAACTGCAAAATCTGAGCAGACTAACAAAATATAAAATGTTTCACTGATCTCACACAGGAGTACCTCTTAGTACCAGTCTTCACTAACAGATGGCGTTATATAAAAAAAACATACTAAAATCCTAGGAGCATAAACCTTATTTTGATCCGTTTCGTAATGATAAACTAGAAAGTTTTGTGGTTATAAAAATATTACAATCTTTATTATTTCATCATTATTTAACAAACTTTGTACTTGTTACCTAGTTTTACTTGACACTGGCTAAATGTGCAAACCGCACGAAGCGAAAACAAAAAAAAAAGACATGGCTGTACACGTAAAGCTGTAAAAGGATCTTTTGCCGCCAAAATCGGAACTAATGCCGTCATCTTGATTTTTCAATACAATTCACAAAGCATTTTTACAAAAATGTTCACCTACAGCATGGGTTCCCAACCAGTGAGGCACGCCCCACTTGGGGGGCGGCGTAAAGTTATCTAAAGAGGGGCGCGGCGGCTCCAAAAATAAAGTATAATTATTACATTTTATGATCTTGGTATTAGAAAAGTTTAAGGCTTGATTCCAAAACCCACACGTTTCATAAAACTTAGGTGCTGTAAAATTTGCTTAAGATTTTCTGCATAAGTCGACGAAATAAGTTTTCTTTTTAGGGTTCCGTACCCAAAGGGTAAAACGGGAACCCTATTACTAAGGCTCCGCCGTCTGTCTGTCTGTCTGTCTGTCTGTCTGTCTGTCTGTCTGTCTGTCTGTCTGTCTGTCTGTCTGTCTGTCTGTCCGTCTGTCTGTCTGTCCGTCTGTCACCAGGCTGTATCTCATGAACCGTGATAGCTAGACAGTTGAAATTTTCACAGATAATGTATTTCTGTTGCCGCTATAACAACAAATACTAAAAAACAGAATAAAATAAATATTTAAGGGGGCTCCCATACAACAAACGTGTTTTTTGCTCAATATTGATAACGGCAACAGGTAGACGCTTGAAATATTCACAGAATATTTAGTTATATATTCACTTTAAAATAAATAATTAAATTAAAATAAAACAAATATTTAAGGGGGCACCCATACACGTGCCCCGAAGGTTGTGCACAGCACAAACTTCGGGGCACGCATTGCCGGACGGCTTGTGGTATCTAGCCTACTCTTAATCTGTGCCAATTACTAATCTGTATTCAAATTATGTTCTAAATCTATAATCATGATTTGTCATGTTTGAGCAAATTATTCTAGAATACGGGCTTTATCTGCCAGGGTTGCGAGTTTGTCCGAAAGGGATATCGTGGCCCTGGCACACAGGCATCTGAAGGAACACGGGTGGGTTTTAGTCAGTAAAAGTCTGACACGCCCAGAGCGTTAGAAGTTATTCGATAATTTCCCGCACAAAAAAAAAATAGTCATAATGAGTTATGAGGACGTAAACCTGTATGACAGTATTTTACATGGAGCCACTGCCTATCTGACCTCCACAACCCAGTAACTAGGCACGCCTTGGCATTAAGATTCGTTGTCAGACTTTCGGGCTTCTGACTGCGTAACAACTGCCACAGACATCGAAAACCTCATTTTACTCAAATTTTTATGATCGTATTAGCATAATAATTGTGATTAGAGGATGACGAGAAATAATCATTTTATTTGTGACGATTTTGACGTATTCCGTATCATTCACAAATTTTTAACACAACACGCAATTTAAATTACTAAAAAATCCACCAATTTCATGAAACAAATCATACATTTACCTTTTATTTTAGTAACAATCCACAATAACACACTTTTCACTGCACAAAAACTGATATTTCGATTAAAAAAACACAATTTTTCGGTACTAATTTTCTATTCTGTCAGTCGCCATATTTGCAAGGCAATAACTGATATCAAAATGAGTGGTTATCTGAATCCGCGATAAGATAAATACGAATAGAGCGTTTGTACCTTTGAAGAATAACATTTACTGTACTATGTGTAGGTATCGATGTACATAGTTCATACATAATGGACCGTAAAGTTTACTTGAAACTTCCCTCAGTGAGCGCACAGAGTTCTAAACCGAACTCAGTTGGTTTTAAAGTAAATCACACAATTCCAAAGCCATTTGTTTTAAATTTATTTTTTTTCTTTTTGGCTTCGCACGGTTTGTGCATTTAGCCAGTGTCATGTAAAATTAGGTAACAAGTACAAAGTTACTTAAATAATTATGAAATGAACTCCATTCAATGCATGATAAAGATGATAGATGATATCCCGCCCCGCTCCCCTTGAGTTTCAATAAAGACGTGGGTGGGTGGCACTTTACTGAAACCTCGCGCGGACTTCTTGAGAGAACTTAAAGTGATGTTCATTCATTCACCTACCTTCATTTGCCTACACTAATGCAGGTTCACGAACACTTAATGGTTAATAATCCACCACAATAGTGGTGTGAAATTACACACATTTTAGAAAATAAAACAAAACTGCTAACATGACGCTTCACTTTCCCGCCAAGAAGTCCTGTTTTTAAATTAAATCATCGCAGATTCACAACGACACACCACGTTCGAATTTCGAAGTGATGTTTAGAGAATGACATTAGATACTGCATCTTTGTAGTCTGTAGAATTGTAGATCGTGCTGCACGATTTTTATTGTAGATCATTCTGAGAATAGCTCTTACCGTTGTAAATAAGCCAATCAACAATGTTGGTACCCCGGAGTTCAGGGTTTATCGGACGTATATTATGCTACAAGCAAGTACCTTCTTCATAAAAATCTCACCATCATAATTACAGCCGAAACACGTCCACTGCTGGGCATAGGCCTCCCCCAAGCATCGTTATTTCGACCGTTTCTGTGCTTCCCGCGTCCAGCGGATTCCAAAAGGTCATTGGTCGACCTTCTAGGAAGTCTTCCAACGCTACTTCTTCCGGTACGCGGTCGCCACTCCAGAATCTTTCGGCCCATCGGCCATCTGTTCTGCGAGCAATGTGCCCTGCCCATTGACACTTAAGTTTAGCAATTCTTCGGGCTATGTCTGTTACCTAGGTTCGCCTGCGGATCTCTTCATTTCTGATTCGATCACATAGGGAAACTGCAAGCATAGCCCTCTCCATTGCCCCTTGGGTGACTTTTAGCCTTCTGATAAGGTCCATTGTGAGCGACCATTTGCTGCGTGAATGTTTTGCTGGTGCTCCTTAGCACCGGCAAAACATTCACGCAGCAAAAGTTCCACGTTTCAGTGCCATAGTTCATCACAAAAAACCAGTATGTGTAAATGTGAAATAATGCCATTTATTTATTCGTGATATCAAATACCATTTAGAATTAGCCTCAAATGTCATGATTTCGAAATAAGCTAATTTCTAGAACAAAATATAACTCCAATTTAAATAAGATTAGAAAATAAACCCTTTTTACAGTCCGTTCAACCGATTTTCACTCGGGAAGGACTCAAAGTAAAAAACGGAAACTTTAGAAGTCAAGAAACGGCCGAATGTTCGACCGTTTCTTGACTTGTAAAAAACGGAAACTTTAGAAGTCAAGAAACGGCAGAATGTTCGACCGTTTCTTGACTTGTAAAAACGGAAACTTTAGAAGTCAAGAAACGGCCGAATGTTCGACCGTTTCTTGACTTGTAAAAAACGGAAACTTTAGAAGTCAAGAAACGGCCGAATGTTCGACCGTTTCTTGACTTGTAAAAAACGGAAACTTTAGAAGTCAAGAAACGGCCGAACATTCGGCCGATACTTCGGATTGTCGCTTCGGAGTAGACCGCCTGGTCTTTTTAGAGGACATCACCAATGACTGCCTCGTTGGGCAAGTGGTCGCTAGCACTACTGGTGAGCATAGCGTCCTGGGTTCGAGTCCCAGGTCGACTAAGTGAAGTGGTTTTTTTTCATCAGGAATTTCTCAGTAGGCAGAGCCCTCCCGGAGGACACGGTGGAGCATACGGTGGAGGTCTGCCCAGCTTGGGCGGAGCACCGCCGTGTCCTCACGGAGGCGATCGGCGGCGGCGATCTCTCGCGTCCGGCCCTGGTTCAGGCCATGGTTCGGAGCGAGAGTGCATGGGAGGCCGTCACCTCCTTCTGCGAAGCAGTTATGCTAGCGAAGGAGGAGGCGGAACGCGTGAGGGTGAGACAAGGTTCGCGCCCTCGCGCCCCTAGCCGCCGCAGGAGACGCCCCGGGCGTCGGGAGTCGCAAGCCGATTTCCGGCCACCGTAGGCGCGGGTCTGCGGACGGTGAGCGATGGGTAGCTCGCCGTCCGATAAGGACCAGGCCCGGGTCGACGGCGCGTTGTGTTCCACGCGCGCCTCAAAGAGATGTCAGCACAAACTGACGGGGTCCGTTAGGACCAATGCCTGCCGGGGTTGCGAGTTTGTCCGAAAGGGATATCGTGGCCCTGGCACACAGGCAACGGAAGGAACACGGGTGGGTTTTAGTCAGTAAAAGTCTGACACGCCCTCCCGCTCCGCCCAGAGCGGGAGAAGTTATTTGATGATTTCCCACCCACAAAAAAAAAAAAAAAAAAGTAGGCAGAGCCCGCTGGAGTCTGGATTTGTGCCCAGTTGTTAGCAATAGGCTCGCCCCCTGAAGTTTAAACATAACTGGCGAAATTTGGGTGTACTATTGGTAAATCTCTGCGTAACCCGGGGAAAACAGGCGTGATGTTATCTTTTTTTTAGGTATGCCTTTGAAATGCATTATTTCCGGTCAAGGTTTAAACCTTAAAATGTTGATGGTTAAGTTCAAAATCGAATGACAGTTTGTTTTAACTTGATGTGTTGGCTGAGCCTAAGCAACTACGAGAAAAAGTCAGAACGTACGTATTGTAAAGATAATTTCTCTATGATGCCTATGCTTTTTAGGGTTCCGTACCCAAAGGGTAAAACGGGAACCCTATTACTAAGGCTCCGCCGTCTGTTTGTCCGTCTGTCACCAGGCTGTATCTCATGAACCGTGATAGTTAGACAGTTGAAATTTTCACAGATGATGTATTTCTGTAGCCGCTATAACAACAAGTACTAAAAACAGAATAAAATAAATATTTAAGGGGGCTCCCATACAACAAACGTGACTTTTTTGCTCGTTTTTGCTCGATATTGATAACGGCAACAGGTAGACGCCTGAAATATTCACAGAATATTTAGTTATATATTCACTTTAAAAATAAATAATTAAATTAAAATAAAACAAATATTTAAGGGGGGCTCCCATACAACAAACGTGATTTTTTTGCTATTTTTATAGATAACGGTACGGCACCCTTCGCGCGCGAGTCCGACTCGCACTTGGCCGGTTTTTATTCACTATTAATAATGGCGTACATTTGGAACTATGATAAGATTGTATCTTATCTTCTATCATTAATTCAACATCAGAATGACCATGGAGGCAACAATAAACCAACCTTATATACGAACGAATACATGGCTGAATACATAGAGTGAGTGATGGCGTGTTCCGTGTGGTGCCGGACGTAAAGAATAGCACCATCCTATTTCTTCCCGTGGGTGTCGTAAAAGGCGACTAAGGGACTTACTAGAGAATGGGCAGCAGCGTTCTCTATGCGTTTTAACACCATACTGCGATCGCCAGCCCGCCTGCCAAGCGTGGCGATTATGGCAAACCACCCCCAAATGTTAGGGGAAGCCTATGTCCAGCAGTGGACGTCTTTCGGCTGAAATGGTGATGATGATGACATGGAGTGACATGGTGTGATGCTCACAAGTCACAACATGTCCCTCATTACAGCACGAAAATCAACTCAATCAATCAATCTTTCCAACTAAGTTAAAAAAAGTCATATTATTTATTTCAAATAGGAAAAAGAAAGAAAGAAACAAAATTCGTTTATTCTGCACAAAGAAGACGCACTTTACAAAAATAAAAATTTATAAAAATACACACTCTAATACAAAGTAGCCAATAGTACAATAATACTTTAACAGGATAAATACTCAAAGTACTTTAAGACTATAATGTAAATAATAACCAGTAATAAAAATAAGATAAAAAAATGCTAAAAGCCTAGTATTCAAAACTTTAAAAGTTTGACAATGTTGTCCATTGCTTGATGATGGCACTTATGAGGCACTTTTTCACGTCAAAATTTACAAAAAAATAGAATTGATTCTAGTTGCCCCTTCCAAAAGGTAGTTTCGTATGGAGAATAAAGGGCAAGAAACTCCACCGTTACTCTTTTAAAAGAAAAAAGATTACAACATTTTGTTTAAGATAATTATATGTAAGGACGATGCATCTAGAATAAAATTACTATACAACAAAAGGTGTGGCGATTGACACAAAATATGAAGCAATGACAGATAATTTATTAATGAGATAGATACATGGTGCTCACATATTTACAAACATCGTAAAAGTATATGTTTACCTAAAAATAAATAAAAAAATAAGTCTGTGTCTGAGTGAAGGTAATCACAGAATGTAAAATCAATGTCATACAAATAATAAATTGTACAATAGCAACTAGTTTGATTTTGTCTAGACTCTAGATTGTCCTATGGAGCTGGACCAGCATGTTTCCAAGCATTCTTATCCTGGATATAATCCTCTAATTTGTAATAAGCTTGTTTACAAAGTGTACTTTTAATATGTGTTTTAAATTTTCTTTCATTTAATTGCAATATACCACAAGGTATTTTGTTGTAATGTTGGTGTCAGCTTCCAGTCTAACCGCACGCAGCTGGTATTTTACATGGAGCGACTGCCTAACTGACCTCCACAACCCAGTAACTGGGTAATACGATATTCCTTAGCTCCCCTGCTGCTATTTTTATTAATGTTTGATTATTTTCTTACAGAAAATGTCCCACTCGACAAGTCTTCGTAAGAGATGGCAGAACGCACTGTATAGACGCTTGCAACATTGAGACTATGTGCGGTGAAGTCAGGGTTCCTGAAGAACATTTAAATGTAAGTATATTCGTAATGATAATGTGGTGACAGCGGCCTCAAGTCTGCTATTACAATAGTGTCAGAATGGTCGATCATTGATTTCATAATTGTTGATTTTGACAAGTTTGGTAATCTACTATTATAATGGCGTCATTATGACTTTCCAATGGTCGGCCACTGACACTACATTGAAAGAAATTGCAAAGAAAATGATCGACCATTATAAATTTACCAGATTACGAACTTTTAGCAAAATGACAATGGCATGACAATGGGATTATGTTGGAATGACTGAATTTATAAAAATAGCAGACTTGGGCCCCAGGGCCTCAAGTCTGCTATTACAATAGTGTCAGAATGGTCGATCATTGATTTCATAATTGTTGATTTTGACAAGTTTGGTAATCTACTATTATAATGGCGTCATTATGACTTTCCAATGGTCGGCCACTGACACTACATTGAAAGAAATTGCATAAATTGGTAATCTCGTACATAATGACAAATGAATGACATTTCTACTACTGGGTTTTATAATAATGGCAATACGACAATTTTTTATTTTATTAATTCATTTATTTCAGACATAGTCCATACATTATATAAAAATTAAAATTCAATAAAACACATGACTTTAAAATAATTATCAATCAATAAAATTACACATACACATTGAATACACATAAAATTACACATACAGAATGATGTATCCAATGTCACAATTAAATTAAAAATATGAATTCAAATATTACACATTAAAACAAGCAATAACAAAATAAAACATACACAAAACAGTCATAAAAGCATGTCAAAAAATACGAGGAGAAGCGCTCATGAAGCTGCATCCACCTTTGTATCAGGGACAGGTCCCACCGCTCGGACAACACCCTCAGGAGACTGTTTGAGGTGCTTCGTAGGCGACTTAATAGTGAAGCGCTCCGCTTCCTTATGATCGCGAAAAAATCATCGGTCCGCGCCTCAGCAAACATAGCCGAAGCACTACAAAACCGAACAAAACCAAAACTAACCTAACCTAACAGTATCCTGAAGGCATTGTTGTACTGCACGCGCAGAGCGCTGTACGCCCGCTGCGTAGTTGGTCCACAGGCTGCACGTGTAAAAGGACTGACAATATGCCTTAAATAAAGTCACCTTTACAGTGCCATTATAATAACACAATTATATTACGAGAACATTGACCGACCAATGGCCGACCATTATGAATTTACCAGATTACGAACTTTTAGCAAAATGACAATGGCATGACAATGGGATCGTGTTGGAATGACTGAATTTATAAAAATAGCAGACTTGGGCCCCAGACCTTCCGTCCATGTTATGACAGATAACATGGTAAGCAGCAGGGGCGACGGCTTCATACAACCCCATTCCTACCGGCTTCCCTTCGGAACAAAGATTCTATCTGAGTGTACTATTACTAAATAATATAGTACATAGTCACATTACAGGTATTTAATACGTAAATCATAAGATAAAAAACGCGAACCTAGGTACGTACGCGTTTTTAGTATAGACTATAGGTATCCTAAATCGCAAAGTTTATATTTTCTGTTTTAACTAAAAATTCCGACAAGTTTAGATGGCGTTATATTAAGAAAAAGAAAAGGACCGACAAACATTTTTGAGGTAATTTTGATGTTATCTTGAATTTATGTGAACTGAACAACTTTTTATTCGGCTTCCCTCCAATGGAAGTTTTAGCTTCGCTACTGGTAAGCAGTCGGGAACAATAAAGTGCTACAAGGTTCCATTAGCGCTTAAATGACGCTGTAGGTCAGGGGTTCCCATTGCAACCTTTTTACATACGCGCCCACTTACTTCCTTTTAAAATCCTTCGTTCGTTTTAAGCCATGTTCTAAGATAGGAAAATAGAGCAAACGAAGTCTTTACCAAAATCTATCTCCGGTCAAAGGCGACAACAGACGTGTATAGAATACATCATCAGATTTACGAATAAATGAAATTTTAGACCGACAAATCGAAATTACAGTTAAAGATTGTCTGGATAAATTGGCTGATAAAAAAAAGCGATAATTCACTAACTCTTCGTAAGTATATGAACGCAATAACTTCCTGTAACGAAAAAGTTTAAAAGTTAAGTTATTTAAAATAAATAGGTACATTATATTGAAATTTCTTTTATTTTTTTGGTTTACTCATTACTTCTGTCGTAACAAGAATCTGCCATAACACGAACGAAGGTTTAAAATCACTTCGCCCCTCCAGTTACTTTGTTGACTAATGCAGAAAAGCCAGCTTTGTACATTCTTTTTTTTACTTGTGCTTAAAGTTTTAATAAATAAATAAATATCTAATAAATAAAAGCTTAAGAATGTAAGAGCGAGCTGGAGTGAGCTCCAAAATTTTTACACCCTCTCGGATAGGTTGTGTTTTCTTTTGACCATTCGTACAGAAAAAGGAAAACTTATTTCGTCGACATAAGCAGAAAATCTTAAGCAAATTTTACAGCACCTAAGTTTTATGAAACGTGTGGGTTTTGGAATCAAGCCTTAATCTTTTCTAATACCAAGATCATAAAATGAAATAATTATACTTTATTTTTGGAGCCGCCGCGCGCCGCGCCCCTCTTTAGATTACTTTATGCCGTTGGGAACCCATGCTTTAGGTAAACATTTTTGCGTTCGTGCGGTTTGCACATTTAGCCAGTGTCAAGTAAAATTAGGTAACAAGTAGGTACAAAGTTTGTTAAATAATGATGAAATTAATTATATTCAATGCATGATAGATGATGTCGCCCGCTCCCCTTGAGTTTCAGTAAATACCACTTTACCGAGACCTCACGCGGACTTCTTGAGAGAACTTGAAGTGCTGTTGCACTATTTTGTTTCATTGGCCTACACTAATGCACGTTCACGAAAACTTAATGGTTAATAATCCACCATTATTACACATTAATATTCGGCTAAACACAATTTTAGAAAATAAAACAAAACTGCTAAACATGACGCTTGACTTCCCGCCAAGAACCCAGCCGATTCTCTAAACACCATTTTGAAATTCGAACGGTGTGTCGTTGTGAATCCACTCATTAGTTTTTAAACTAAATTTAAAAACTAATGAGTTCTTTGAATTGTGTGCGCTCACTTGAGTAAAGTTTCTAGTAAAGTTTACATATTAGCAATTTATACTGTGTGTAATTGTCTCAAATGGAAGAATGTCGTAAAAAGTAGGAGGTATATGCACTATGGATTAAAAGACTGTATAGACTTTGTAAACTGTAAATGATGATACAAAATTTTGGCGATCGCTGATATCGTTCTCAAAATGGTCCATTCGATATCTCTAAATATCTATCTACGTGGTGTTTGTCGTGTTTTTTAATCGTTATCAAAATCCAACATGTAGATTTTAATCGATTTGTACCACTTCATAAAAGTTTAGAAAAGAAAAAAAATTGTTGGACAAAAAAAATCCCTACATAATCCTAATCGTAATCCTTCCCTGGTGCGCAGGGTGTGGGTTGACTCCAACAGTGTCTTAAGCATGGTTGCGAGTCTCCTGGGGGCCAAGTCTGCTATTTTCAATGATTGGTCATTATGACGACCATACCAAGGCAACGCCATGACCATTGTGCCAATAGTTTGTAACCTCCTAAATTCATAATGGCGTGACAGTGGTCCATAAGGAAGTCAAAATAATAGGAGCTTGTCAGTACGAGATTACCAAATACAGACAATTTTTCCAATGGAGTATCAGTGGCACGTCATCGGAAAATCATAAAGACGCCTTTCAATTAGGAGATTAGCAAAACTGTCAAAATCTACAATTACAGTGCCAATGATCGGCCATTCGGACACAACTGCGTTAGCAGACTTGGCCTCCTGGGGCCGTATTATGAAGTATAAATGCCATTATGATTCCAGAGCGAAAAGGGGACGGTGCTAGCGGTCATGTATAGATCCATCTCTCTCTTGCACTGGAATCATGACGGCATTTATAGTTCATAATACGGCACCTGGACTGTGTATACGTGGGTCACTGTAGTGCCGTCTCTCATGGGATGTCGCAACGATGACCAACCGTTATTTCTTGTATTGTTTTCCTTGTTTTTGTTTAGTGTCTGTGCTTACTATCATAGTCTTAAGTTTTAATAAGAATCTTGTTGAGTCTTGGTTACTCTAATAAAGAAAAAATCTATTATATTCTTCTATAATCCAGTTTTATGCCGCTTGAGTTCTTGCATCATCAGTCTATTGGTTAGCAGTCCACTGCTGGACATAAGCTTCTCCAATCGCACGCCTTTTAGCTCAATCCCTGGCTCTTTTCATTCAATTTCTACCAACCACCCTGCGAAGATCATCAGTCACTCCAACTAGTATAACTTGAAAAACTTAAGATATTACGAAATAAAACTTGTCTTCCTCGATGGTCTAGTGGTCCCAAGCGCTACTGCTGACCATGAGGTCCTGGGTTCGATTCCCAGGTCGAGCAGAGTGTTATTTGGTTTTTCTATCTGGAATTTCTCAGTAGCAGCCCGGAGTCTGGATTTGTGCTCGGTTCATGGCAAAATCAAAAACAAAAGTCATTTATTCAAACTAGGCTGAGAATCAGCACTTTTCGAACGTCAAAAATTACATAAGACAGTCCCCCAAAAACGCCCACCCTTCACCACTTCCTAGTGCTTTAGCTGGGAAGAAGAAGTGGCGCAACAAACTCCCCAGCAGCACAGCTGTCTGTTAAGATATAAAACTTGAATTAATACAATAAAATGTAAAAGAATTTGCATTACTCAACACAAAATTAAATTAAATTATTTGCCTTATGCTAGCACAGCCACTATACAAAAAAAAAAACATTAAATCGTCAAAAACTATACTCAAGCAGAAATAACGTAAACAGAACGTACCTTAATAAAAGCCTCCAGGCATAATGGACGTGCCCGCTTACATAAAGCTATAGCTGTAACCCGAAGTCAAAAATGATAAACTAGCACCATCGAAGTAAAATAAAAAAACAGTTAATCATTAATAACAATAACAAAACCAAGGTCAGCAAGACGACCAAGTCACCACAAGCAGCACCCGTTCACGACCATAATGCAAAGATCAGTCATCACCCTCCGCGCCATATTTGAGAGCCTTCCCAGGCATAATGGCTCGCCCCCTATTACATGGGACTTAAAATATTACTGTCGAAATGTGGGTATATTTTAGGTAACTAAAAACAATACTACAAAACAATATATTCAAAACCATGATTTCCCTTTACTATTAACCTCTTGGGCATGTGCAGGTAGTTCTTGCTCCCACCAATACTCTTCCTTCCCGTCTGCTTCTGTCACCATAGACCGAGACCCACCACTGGTTACCTTGTCAGTTATCTGAATAATTTTATTTTCTTCATGGTCAAATTCATCCTTTTCTATCAGGTGCGAAGGCTCATTGGCAGGTACCATTTCAGTGTTATTATCGTCTTTAATTTCGTGTTGGGCGACAACTATGGCAGCTTCTTCAGTTTTTTTCTCATTCTCAATATTATTATGCTGTTCAATTCCTGGCAATGACAACGCTATTTTGTCGTCCATAGTCCTTACATGAAACAATCGTTCTTCATCTTTTGGAACTTTGCTATCCGGAATATCATCTATAACTTCGTCATTTTCTGCCGATGCAAAACCAGATAGGAGCTTGTAAGCCCTTCCCTTTTTCTTTTGTTTTTTCGTTTTTGTGGTTCCATCTGGAGTACTAAATAAGTTATCTTCTAGTAATTGAATAGATTCTTTCATTTTATTGTATTTATCTTCTTCGCTTGTTTCCGATAGTGCTCTTTCAGTTGCTAGAGTAGCCTTATTTTCTGCTTGAACAATGTATCGACTTATTCCGTGTAATGGCTTGGGTTCCTTCCTAGGTTTACGTGTGGTTACTGTCGTTACTGAGTCTTCAAATCCATGACGTTTCTTTTCCACCAAGATTTTTTTCGGGACTTTCTCTAAGACAATTTCTTCTTTTGATTTGTCTTCTCCGGCCTGACTGTCGAAACCATGACTTTCTACGTTATACATTCTATTTTCCGCTGATACTTGGGAACTTTCGTCAGCGTTGTTCTCATTTTCTTCCGAGATTTTCGTGTTTTGGGCCATAGTTTCTGTGGCCCTAGCTATGAAATCGGCTATCTTTTCGGCCAGTGAGTCTGAGACGAACTTTCGGGCTATTTTCTTGACATCTTCCACGTTTGCTGTTATTAGGACGAACGAGTGTCCGATGTGGGTTAGAAGTAGGAGGTGGAAACCTGCAACAAAGTTATATATTATAGGAAGCAGTTATGGATTCAACAGTTTAGTAATATAAGGGGATATTGTCAAAGGACATTGGAAGGAGGGGCTCGTGTCTAAATTATAACAGCCGCATGGGTTGACCGACGGTTAAGCAACGCTTACCGCGGTTGGTACGTGGATGGATGACCATCCATAACGTATCGAGACCCCTCCGTGCCTCGGAAAGGACCTAAATCCGTTGGTCCCGGCTGTCATTCATAGATCTTTGACAGTTGTTACGGGTAGTCAGGCGCCCAAAAGTCCGACAACCAGTCTTGTCGGGGTATAGTCTTACCCAGCAACTGTTTTGTGGAGGACAGATAGGCGGTCGCTCCATGTAAAATACTGGTGCATCCGCAGCTGCATCCGTTTAGAAGGCTGGCAGATTGATTTTTGGTTGTCATATTATCAATTGACTATTCTCAAAATCAAAAGTCATTTATTCAAACTAAGCTGAGAATCAGCACTTTTCGTACGTCAAAACTACATAAGACAGTCCGCATAAACGGCCGCCCTTCACCACTTCCTAGTGCTTTAGCCAGGAAGAAGTGGCGCAACAAACTCCCCAGCAACACAGCTGTCTATATACCGAATCTAGTCTCAACCCAATACCCCACTTCTGGACACTTTTTGCTTGGAGGGCCACATATTATTTTAACTCACCAATGGAAGAGAATCTACATGATATCAACATTTTAAGGAAAACACAAAAGTTGTGTAAAATAAATTGAAATTATTTGAGATTGTTTTAAAGTTTATTGCAAACGAATTTATTTGGCGTTTTATTATTGGAACGTTAACAAGCGAATATTCCTGGGTTGGCTCGCCGTAAATAATATCTAATCATTACGTAAAAATCGCGATCTTGCTAGAGAATGGGCAGCAGCGTTCTCTATGCATTTGAACACGATACTGCGATCGCCAACCCGTCTGCCAAGCGTGGCGATCATGGCAACCACCCCCCTCCCCCCCCTTCCATTGGGGGAGGCCTATGTCCAGCACTGGACATTTCAGTGTTATGAAACGGTTGGGTTTATAAAATTTTATCATTACACTTTATTTTTGGAGCCGCCGCGCGATAGTGGATTACTTTACGCCCCCCAAGTGAGGCGCGCCCCCCAAGAGAGGCGCGCCCCCCAAGTGAGGCGCGCCCCACCGGTTGGGGACCCATGACCTAAGTTTTCACGGTGAGGTTTTCAAAGAATATGTCGGGGAGTCTCGTTGTGAATCCGCGATGATTTACTGTAAACACAAATGAGTTCGCTTTCGAATTGTGTGCGCTCACTTGAGTGAGGTTCCAAGTGAACTTTACAGAATAGCAGTATGTTATTTTAACACTGTTTTTCGTTGTTTTCCAGCTTTGCTACGCGTGCAACAGTACGGGTCACAATTGCAGATCTTTGCCGCGACAGATCAGATTGGATGATGAGGCGCCATCAGAGATTGATCGGAATTCTATCAATGATGGGACTGATATCCCAGGTAAGGATATAAAAATCGTTCAAGCAGTTATGGGGACTGCCGACAGACGTGAAACTTTATCGTTCAACGCGCCTTAAGGTGAATCCGCAGCTGTAGCCCGCGAAATTCATATTTTATTCCGTTTTTTTTGCAATTTGCAGGTCATTGTCAGGTTGTCTTGATCAAAATATGATTCGCGAATACAGCAGATATCTATTTACAGAATTATAATCATTAGAATCATTCATACACCTCTCTAAGTTAGATTTGTTCCATTGAATGATTTTTTCATGCAACCATGACATTGGGGAACAAATCTAACTTAGAGAGATGTATTAATAATTATTCTTATTCGCGAATCATATTTTGTTCATGATATAACCTGACAATGACCTGCAAATACCAAAAAACGTAAGAAAATTTGAATTTCGCAGGTTACAGCTGCGGTCAGTCGGTTGCACGCGGTCAATTTAACTTCACTGACTGCTACTACAGCATTTCGGTGCGGGGCATGTTGGTGACGCGAACCCATACGTTTTTCCCCTACAAAAAATCGCTCCACGCGCCTTAAGGCTCGAGCAGACTGGGGCGATATATCGGGCGCGACACAGCCCACGATATCGCGCCAGATTGCACGAGCCTTTAAGAATTTGTCACTTCAAAAAAGGAGATAAAGTTTTTAGAAGTATTGAGTGTTTCCATCAAGGATTTCTTAGTTAAATCATAATCAAAATTAAAATATTTTATGTCACAAAAACCTACATGTGCACTTATGAAACGTCAGAAGCTAGGCGCACGATTCCAATTGGTCGTTTCCTATGGAGAAGAGTCAGCAAGAAACTCCACGGTTACTCTTTTAAAAATAATTAGCTTCTACAATATTTTCAAACCACAGCGTTAATACGTATGAGAAGACAGTATAGGCCCGTCAAACGTACCAGGTACGTACTGAACAAAATAGAAAATAAAAAAGACAGACAAATTGTTTAATCTGCACAAACAAAACGCACATTATAACAAAAAACATTAATAAAAATGGTTTACCAATCTACAGTCTATTAAGCCTACAAGTGACCTACAACGTTCTCACGTTAACAAAACCTTTAAAAAAAAAACGATATAAAATATTATTAAAATAATAAAAGTTAGAACCTTGTTTATTCTATCAAATTACAGTGTTAATAGGTATGGGAGGACAGTGTAGGCCCGTCAACAAGTACCAGGTTCTTAATAAAATAAAAAATGGTCTACTAATCTGGCTATTAAGTCTACACATAGCAGTCCGTAGTCTGAATTTGTGCTCGATTGATGGCAAAAGACTTGCCCCCTAAAACATGGGGGACTTTGACATAACTGGTGAAAAGTGGTACTATAGGTACACAGTGGCGTAGCTAGCATGGATGACAGAATTACGTATAATTGTGTCACCCAAGAATAAAACCGGGCGAGTGCGTTTCGGACCACGCACAATGAAAGGTTCCGTAGTTCGGATGAATTTATCCCAAGTACAAAGTTAACATTGTAGTTGCTAAACATGTTCTCCCATACATTCCAACTGCAAATGTTGTTCGACTATTACTCGTTTTCCGTAATGTTTAGGGTTCCGTACCCAAAGGGTAAAACGAGAACCCTATTACTAAGGCTCCGCCGCCCGCCGCCGTCTGTCTGTCTGTCCGTCTGTCACCAGGCTGTATCTCATAAACCGTGATAGTTAGACAGTTGAAATTTTCACAGATGATGTATTTTTTTTTTGTTGCCGCTTTTTTGGTTGCCGCTATAACAACAAATACTAAAATACAGAATAAAATAAATATTTAAGGGGGCTCCCATACAACAAACGTGATTTTTTTTGCTCGTTTTTGCTCGATATTGATAACGGCAACAGTTAGACGCTTGAAATATTCACAAAATATTTAGTTATATATTCACTCTAAAAATAAATAATTAAATTAAAATATATCAATTATTAAGTGATTTTTTTGCCATTTATATTGATAATGGTACGGAACCCTTCGTGTGCGAGTCTGACTCGCACTTGCCCGGTTTTTTCCTTCCCTTTTTTGCTTTATTTAAATTGGATAATTTGGTTACAATGGCTTAGGAGCCTTAGAGCCTAAGTGGTTTATCTTTGAAAAACGTGATGCTAGATTAAAAAAAAAATTTCACGGTCGGGTGTCACCTCCAATTAGGTGGCAACCGGAGTGGACCATCCCCGACGCTCCCCCCTAGCTACGCCACTGTAGGTAGGTACACCTCTGCCTAACCCTTCGGGGAAATCAAGCGAGATGTTATGTTATCTAATACTATTCCCTCTTCTCTTTCCCAGCGCCAGAAGACGGGGAAGAGTTCCAAGGAGTTGAAGACACAGACTTTGTGCTGTACGTAAGTGCAGTAGAAACGGAGCGATGTCGACGAGGACAGACTGTGGCGTACGCGTCGCATTGTCAGCAGGAGGCCGCGCTAGACAGGTCACCCATCTTGTTCTATACCTTGGAATGTGTTGCTTAACTTTGTAAACTTCATAGTAATTGATTACTGGTTGTTTTTTTTTATTTTAATGGCGTTATACGAGTAGGTCGTGAATGTCTTTTTAACCGTTTTCCAAAATGGAGGAGGTTATTATGTTCGTCTGTATGATTTTTTTTAAAAAAAAACGTTGCCCCACACTAGGAATTTCTCCTGTATCGTGGGTGCTTTTACAAACATTTAAACTCACATTCACAAACATCAAAAAAATGTATAATTTGTGTGTGTGGTTAAATTATGTTCACCGATTTCTCTGTCAATTGTGGACCGATTTTATAAATTCTTCTGTTTTGTTTGAAAGGGCATGCTCCCGAGGTGGTCCCATTGTCACCAATATGATCATAGTATGTCAATATGATCAGCATCATTCATCATTTCAGCCGAAAGACGCCACTGAGGCTTCCCCTAACATTTGGGGGTGGTTTGCCATAATCGCCACGCTTGGCAGGCGGGTTGGCGATCGCAGTATGGTGTTAAAATGCATAGAGAACGCTGCTGCCCATTCTCTAGTAAATCCCTTAGTCGCCTTTTACGACACCCACGAGAAGAAATAGGATGGTGCTATTCTTTACGTCCGGCACCACACGGAACATGAGAGTTCACTCATCTTGTTCTATACCTTTGAGTGTGTTGCTTGAGGAGCTAGTGGCTAATAACAGCCGCACGGGTCCATCGATCAGGTTAAGCTGTGCTTACCGGGGTTGGTCCATGGATGACCATCTTTACATACCAAGACCCTACGTGCCTCAGAAAGCACGCTAAGCCGTTGGTCCCGGCTGTCATTCGTGGATCTTTGACAGTCGTTACCGCCAGAAGCCCGAAAGTCTGACAACTAGTCTTACCAAGGGTTATTGTATTAGAGATTAAACACGATAATATGGCCCGCCCCTCCAAAATTCAAAACGTTTGAAAGTATTTGTACGCATGTGTGCGTAATGAGACGGCCGTCAAACAAAAACAAATCACGGATTTGTTGCTCGACTTGTGGCGTTATTAATCGCTCATTATTATTAGTATGGCGCTGCACTGACGTGCTCTATGAAAACGAAACGTGCGTTGTCTTGCGCGACCGGCTAGTTATGATTAGTTGACCAACAAATCTGGTAATAAGTGAGATATTGCGAGTACTTACAACTACATACAAACTCTGTCGTAAGGATGTGACTACACACATTGAAACAGTAATTTGGAGGGATGAGCCATGTTATCGTAGTTTATCTCTACCCAGTAACTGGGTTGTGGAGGTCAGATAGGCAGTCGCTCCATGTATTTAGCTGCTGTTAGACTGGAAGCTGACCCCAAAATAGTTGGGGAAGGCGAGGTGAGTGTGCTGCGTAACTTTGTAAACTTCATAGTAATTGATTACTGGTTGTTTTTTTATTATTACTTGCGATTGTACGAGTAGGGCGTGAATATCTTTTTTGCAGAATGTAACAAGTGCTTGTTTCAATTGCTTGCGAGAATTTTAAGTATTTTTAGTATATACAACATTATTTTTAGTATATGCGAAACCTGAATATAGTTCGTTCAGAATAAGGAACTGCATCGATTTCAATCATTTTTACACCATCTTATATTTTTCCCAAAAATATTTAAGTGTGATGGAAAATGTTATCACCATTTAATTACTTACAATACAATCGCCGTACGGTTAGGTACCTACTGCCAAATTATTATCAATGAGCGCAAGACGACCCTGGAGGCGCGGGGGCGCCGTTAGCATGTTTTTGTACGGACAACCCGGTAACATAAGAACCTTATAACTTTGTGATTTTTCATGATACAGTTTGGAAATTTTGTACATAGATTCTTTACATAAAAATACTAGACACGTGTTTCGGGTTTCGCATATACTAAAACTAATATTGTATATAAAGTGTTCAATGTATTTTACATCCAAAAAAAATATATCTGAAATCCTTACTCAAGCCTTTTCATTTGATATGTCACATCATGGTACAAATTGCAAAACTTAAAAAAAAAAAAATCTTATTTGCTTCCCAAAAGTGACCCCCCCCCCATATTCAAAATTCATTTATTTACGTTACACGCCCGTGTTTGGGTCACAGAAATGCATTGTGTGTACCAAGTTTCAACTTAATGGGTCCAGTAGATTCGGAGTAAATTGGCTGTGTATAACAGACGGACATACAGACACACGAGTGATCCAATAAGGGTTCCGTTTTCCCTTTTGAGGTACGGAACCCTGACAATGAATTTTTGGTACGGTCAGCAATGAAAGTCGACTGCTGAATGCTGAGAAGCAGTGAATTTTTGGTACGGTCAGCAATGAAAGTCGACTGCTGAATGCTGAGAAGCAGTGAATTTTTGGTACGGTGAGCAATGAAAGTCGACTGCTGAATGCTGAGAAGCAGTGAATTTTTGGTACGGTGAGCAATGAAAGTCGACTGCTGAATGCTGAGAAGCAGTGAATTTTGGGTACGGTCAGCAATGAAAGTCGACTGCTAAATGCTGAGAAACAGTGAATTGTTCATTGTACATTACATTGTTTTTCAGCATTTTAATTTATAGACAAAAATGAGTTTTAATTTAAGAAATATTCCAATGAAAACACGGATCGATTTTCGTTGCTGGTTAGCAAGCATGGGTGACACCCGGTGCGCACAATTTTGTGATGACACCCAAGAATAAAAACCAGTCAAGTGCGCACAGTGAAGGGTTCTGTGGTTGAGATGAATTTATCCCAAAAACAAACTTACCATTGTAGTTGAAAATAATGTTCTCCCATTCATTCCAACTGCAAATGTAATTAGAATGACTAATACTCGTTAACATGTAAAGCCTAATTTTCCTTTTAACTTCGTTATATTATGCAACATTTTTTTTAGTTTATGCGAAACCTGAATATAGTTTGTTCAGAATAAGGAACTGAATCGATTTCAATCATTTTTACACCATGTTATATTTTGCCCCAAAAATATTTAAGTGTGATGGGAAATGTTATCACCATTTAATTACTTACAATACAATCGCCGTACGGTTAGGTACCTACTGCCAAATTATTATCAATGAGCGCAAGACGACCCTGGAGGCGCGGGGGCGCCGTTAGCATGTTTTTGTGCGGACAACCCGGTAACATAAGAACCTTATAACTTTATGATTTTTCATGATACAGTTTTGAAACTTGGTACATAGATTCTTTACATAACATTACTAGACACGTGTTTCGGGTTTCGCGTATACTAAAACTAATATTGTATACTACTGCCGTGATTTTTAAATTCCATTTTTTGCATTATTTAAATTATTTAGTTTGGATAAGTTGGTTAAAATGGCTTCAAGCTTAAGTGGTTTATCATTGAAAACCGTGATATTTTGTGTAATAATATTTTTTTTTTTTACGTTCGGGTGTAACCCCCTATCAGGTGGCACCCGCCCCCCTCCCCCCTAGCTACGCCACTGCAAGTTAGTATCTTAAAAAAAAAAAAATATTGTGAAGTTATATAGGTACTATAAATGATGTGCATGTTGACAAATTATTTCTTTTCGTTTCCAGGCCTGTAGCTGGTCACGCGAACTTCTGCCCGGGCGAGCTGTCAACTAAGTACAGAGATCTTCCGTCAGTACTGTCAACTGTCAAACATGAAATGTTACACGCGCTGGGGTTCAGCGTGTCCTTATTCGCGTTTTATAGGTATGTACAACTAAATTAAGAGGAGGCTCCCTATTTTTGTATGTTAATTTGCATGAATATTCTGAAACAGTCACACATACAAGCAAAATGGAACTTTAATGTATGATTTATTGGATCTTTTTCTTTCCATGTACAAGACAGTTACGTAATTGTAATATTTTCGCTCGATACATTTTCATTTCATGAAAGATAATTATTAAAAAAAATGGCCAAGTGCGAGTCGGACTTGCGCACGAAGGGTTCCGTACCATTATATATAAAAACGGCAAAACAATCACGTTTGTTGTATGGCCCTCTTAAATATTTATTTTATTCTGTTTTTTAGTATTTGTTGTGGCAACAGAAATACATCATATGTGAAAATTTAAACTGTCTAACTATCACGGTTCATGTGACACAGCCTGGTGACAGACGGACAGACGGAACCCTAAGAAACAAAATTGTTCGGCTTTTATTTCTAAAATAAATATCCACAGCAAGAAATATAGATTATTATCCATCCACAAGATATTTTTTCTCGTACTAAAATTGTGTAAAATTTAAGTGTTTTGTGTAGGTAAAATAAAATTAAGTTTGCTGGTTTATTACAACTTGTGCTTCAAATACATATCTAAATACATTTTGTTGTACAGATATTTGGTTATTCCTGCCCAGGAACTGGTAGCAGTGGTGGTTTCTATTGTTTCAAAATATCTTTTGTCACACAACTAAATATGATATGATTTTTTAACCGACTTCTAAAAAAGGAGGAGGTACTCAATTCGGATGTCTGCATTTTTGTTTTTTTTTCGCGCATAGCTCCGTCGCTTGCCAACCGATTTGAAACATTCTTGTTGGAAAGGGTATACTTTCCAAATGGTCCCATGAAAATTTTATCGAAATCGGACAACCGGTTTTTGAAAAATCAACAAAAATCTAATAATGTATCTACATTGTCTACATTAACGATCTTTTCGTTTACTCTGCATTGCGTTTTTTGTTCGCGCATAACTCCGTCATTTACGAACCGATTTGGAAAATTCTTTTTCGGCACTAAAAAGTGAAACATACAAGACTTTTTACAAAAAAAAAAAAATAACCGACTTCCAAAAAAACACTACAAAGTGAAAAATAACTTTAATTTGGGAAGTCGGTGTCTTTGGATCTGTATTTTAGCTTTATGCCACCGACTTCCGAAATAAGTTTTTTTTTTTTGTAAATAGTTTTTTTAATGCAATAATTTGTAACTATCAATAAAGCCTAATATATAAATACCGGGATTTAAACGTCATTATAATTATTCCGAGATGTTAGAGGAGGTATTATCCATTCTATGTTACTTCCTTCCTCGAAGTTTAGGTAAGTAAGCTCTACCTATTCCGATCTCTGGTGGTCTCATAGCATAGTGAAAGTGCTTAAGACGCTGACAACAGCTAAACCGCGGTCACTGTCAGACTGAATACAAAAGAAAGAGAAGCGCGATGACACAATGCTTGTAATTTATTGCAAAATATGAAGCAATTATCTATTTACTCAAAAATGAGTTGAGTAATCGAAAATAAAAAACAAACAAGTTCTGCATACAAATAAGACGTTCTTGTTATTAATTAAATACCAACCGTACGTTGATATTTAATACAGATATTTTGGATTGAAACTCAAAGTAAAGAGTTAGTTTACCGTTAATTTGTAAAAAGAAAAAAATTATTACAGTGTTCAAGAATACTTGGAGGATAAATCATTAATCCTTGCTTCCTCCTTACTTTTTTTTAAAAGAGTAACCATGGAGTTTCTTGCCGGCTCTTCTCCATAGGAAACGACCAATTGGAACCGTGCACCTAGCTTCTGACGTTTCATAAGTGCCCATGTAGGTTTATGTGAAATAAAAAAAAAATGATTTTGATTTTTTGATTTTTGCCATGCAATAACTAAATATTTCATTCTTTATAATTATTATTATTTCTATAATACAATCTAAATCGATATTAATTAACTATGATTCATATTTTATTCTCTAATCCATTATTACTCATAATTTAAATAGGTTAGTAATATGGGCTTTGTTTTTGTATACATATAAATAAATATTTGTACGCAATACTATGGTATGCTGAAACCACTATAGTAACATCTATTGTACCATATCCTAACAAATAAACATTTTTGATTTGATGTGAGATTTTTTTTCTAAACGTGTTTTGGTAACAACCAAGTTCAAGAATAACATATATTTTTTTCGCTACCGCAAACTATAGATTTGCCATTTTTTTTGTTTAAAACAAGCCTAATTTTATCATTTACCTCTTGTCAGCGCCTGAATCGCATTATTCTTTATATTCCAGAGACGAAAATGGTGATCCATTGACTGAAAGACGACCAGACACGGGGAATCCACCCATGGACGAAGAGTAAGTATCCTAACTAAAAAACTTAATATTACAAATGCGAAAGTAAGTTTGAAAATCTTGATTTAAGGACTTTGCCCCGCAAAACCGTTTTCACGGTTTGTCTGTGGGAACAGAATATACAGTTCTACAATTTAGGTTTATTAGTTACACTTAATTTTAACTAATACTGACAATTATCTTACCTTATGACTTATATCTTATAAAATATACCTAATCACTTATCTACTCTCCCCCAACAATCTGCAAACTATTTTCCTAAGAAAATAGTTTACAGACTCCTGAAAAAAAATGCCTAAGAGGAGGCTCCCTATTTTATGTTTATTTGCATGAATATTCTGAAACAGTCACACATACAAGCAAAAATGTTGAAGACAGTTACGTAATTGTAATATTTTCTCTCAATACATTTTTTATTCGGAAAACATGTCTTTTTTAAGGATAATTATAAAAAACAAACAAGATTGTTTGGCTTTTATGTCTAAAAAAATGAAATGAAATATTCACAGCAAGAAAATATAGTTTATTATCCCGACACAAGATATTTTTTCTCTAGATCAATTATTACTTTAGTTATAAACGAAACGAAAAACAAAAGTCATCTTTCGAACGTCAAAAATTACATAAGACAGCACCTCAAAAACGCCCACCCTTCACGACAAAATGAAATAACCGAACGAAATAAGAATTGAGGCTTACGCTATATAGTTTCGTGCTCGAACAAGATCTAAATCACGATCGAATAGTTGAATATCGCGTGCGCTCTTGCACGCGATATTCAACTTTATTACTGATGTGTTAGCGTTTAGCACATAACGGAGTGGCGGGGAGCAAGGGGCGGAGCTTGCGTTCGAAATTTGATTTAGACTGCCTACTCCTAAGTAACTTGGCTTTACCTTTTGTTTCCTGACTTCTTATATCAGTAAGCAATTGGTTGAGAAGGTATGGTACTCTTTTATCAAGCGTTCGGTTCATGGGTTGACTGTGACTTGAATTAGGACATAGGATACTTTTATCACGGTAGTACGCTCCTGTGGGATAATTTCCGTACCTCCACGCGGGCGCAGCCGCGGGCAAAAATTTGTATTCCATATAAAAAACAAGATGTCTCTAAATTCGTGTATTTCATTGATCTAACATATATAGAATAAACAAGGTTCTAACTTTTATTATTTTAATAATATTTTATATCGTTTTTTTTTTAAAGGTTTTGTTAACGTGAGAACGTTGTAGGTTACTTGTAGGCTTAATAGACTGTAGATTGGTAAACCATTTTTATTAATGTTTTTTGTTATAATGTGCGTTTTGTTTGTGCAGATTAAACAATTTGTCTGTCTTTTTTATTTTCTATTTTTTTCAGTACGTACCTGGTACGTTTGACGGGCCTATACTGTCTTCTCATACGTATTAACGCTGTGGTTTGAAAATATTGTAAAAGCTAATTATTTTTAAAAGACTAACCGTGGAGTTTCTTGCCGGCTCTTCTCCATAGGAAACGACCAATTCGAACCGTGCACCTAGCTTCTGACGTTTCATAAGTGCCCATGTAGGCTTATGTGAAATAAAATATTTAGATTTTGAAACCTACATGATGAGAAAAATGCGAAACATAAACTAATTTTCTACCATTCAAAATCAAAAGTCATTTATTCAAACTAGCCTGAGAATCAGCACTTCTCAATGTCAAAATTACATAAGACAGTCCCCCAAAAACGCCCGCCCTTCACCACTACCTAGTTCTTTAGCTGGGAAGAAGAAGTGGCGCAACAAACTCCCCAGCAGCACAGCTGTCTGTTCAGATATAAAACTTGAATCTATACAATAAAATGTAAAATAATTTACATTACGCAACACAAAACATTAAATTCAATTGTTTGACAAAATTAGAAACGTGGTAATTGGCATTAGCGCTTCTCTTTATAAGTAAAACTTATTTGTATCATCGTTTTTTGATAACTCAGCCTCAAAGGCTCCTAAAGAGAAGTTGTCGAAAGGAATTTCCATTGGTCACACGGCTTGTTAACTAAATTTTCAACACACTTGCTTGTAAAGTGACTCTTGTGGCATTTAGGTTTATAATACACTCTTGTTTTTTACTTTACATTACCACACTAGTGTTTTTTTTTCTTTAAATTATTTTTTTCAATCTCCGCAGAGGTTTTATATCTATTAACAATCAATATTTTTGTGAATAAATAAACTATTTTAGGTTACAATCATCAAAATTATCATAATTTCATCAAATTTTCTCATCTCATCAAAACCTATTAACCGTAATTTGCGTATTCAAAACATTATTTTGTGTTTATTATATTTGTTATATATATATGCTGTTTAGCGGTTTAGTCAGTGCCTTTATTTACATGTGCGCGCATCGTTAGCGCGGCGCGCGGAAAAAGAAAACCAGCGCTCCATTTTTCATAAAAGTTATTAACAATACTGTTTTTTTCCTCGCAAGTGTGTTGAAAAACGTCGTATGAAACGCGTGTGGTCATTACACGCTCGGCTCCCTTATCGAATAATGCCGCCTCGAATGCAATGACCAACATAGCACACTTGTATCATAATGTACTAATATGTCAATATTATTCAGACTACAAATCCACAAATGGTCAGACCGTGTGGTGAAGAACATTACAAGGAAGAACTGGATGATAAGAGGCGGCTACATGGAGAGGACCTTCCATATGATCGTCACGCCGAGAGTCGTGAAGGAGGTAAGTTTAACAAGGGAATAATATTACGTTTTAAGATACTTTATTTCACTTAAAAATAATACAATTAATTATAGAAATGACATACATACATACATAAACTCACGCCTTCTTCCCATGGGGGTAGGTAGCGTTCTATAGTTGCGAAGCAAAAGGAGTATGTATGCATACTCCTTTTGCTTCGCCTACGTTCATACATCATCTGGTCATACACGCACGCCGGTTGCGCGGACTTTTCTGAAGAACATCACCAATTTGGTCACTATATGTCCTCCTAGGGCGTCCCCTCCCGGCGTTTCCACTCACCTCTGCTTTATAAATACCTTTTGTTAGTCGCGTTCCACTCATCCTCTCAACATGACCAAACCATCTAAGCATACTCTTTTCAATTTTTGGTTACCACATCTTCTTTTAAACTGCATAGTTGCCTTATCACTTCATTTTTCAGCCTATCATTCATTGTCACGCCAGAATGCTTTGCAAGGAACGCATTTCCACTGCATTTATTCTACTTTCATGCTTCTTTTGCCACACCCAACCATATAGAAATGAGGTGCGTGGAAATATAATTATTATCAAGTTACACAACCGTTTCTCCGAATTATAAAACAAAAAAAAAAGTGTTAAAAACTTACAATTTAAAGATGATGTGTGTAGTGTCGATAGGTGATATAATTTTCGTGATATCAAAAAAAAAAAATCATTTTTTTTTATTTCAACCCATTCAGGATCATAATTAAAATTATAACATCAATATAAAAAAAAAACAATATTAATAAAATCAAAATAGGATTATAAAATTAAATTAAAATCATAAAATACAATCCGGAATGAAAATACTAGAATAAATGTTTTTGGACAATATAAAAGGTATGATATTGGCTTTTGTAATACCATCCTTGCTTTTCCAATGTCCGATAAGGCTAAACAATTGTACAAGTTAGTAATAAGGTAGATACTAATCAACAATTTTGTGTTTTTTCTACACTGGGTGGGCGATGTGGTCGCTAAGCGACAAAGCCCTTTAAATAAATAAATAAAAAAAATACAAAAAAAAAAAGATTAACTATACCTACGTCTGTCTCTGAGTCATTTGTTTGTCACCTGGTCTACTTTTTTAAATAATTCGTTTTTTCATACCTCCCCCCCACGTTTGTCTAAGTGTCTAAACACACTATGCGGAAGATCCGCGACGGAAGTTCGGCATGATTACGCCTGCAATGCTATTTGAATGACTGACGACACATTATGCCGAAATTACGTTGCGTTATAGCGTACAGCCGAACTTCGGTCGGGCGTAAGTTCAGCGGCAATTCGGCGGCAACGTATTCTGTAGAGCACACATTATACACGACCGAAGTTCGGTTCGCTTGCCCAAGAAGATCCGGGGTGGGGAGCAGCGGGAGGCAGGCATGCGCCCCCGCCCCGCGCAACGGAAATTTCTGCCGCGTAAGTTCGGCACCTATGATATGTCATATCAGCCGAATACGTCGGAACGTAAATCAGCCGCGGAACTTCCGTCGCGGATATTCCGCATAGTGTGTTTAGACACTAAATCTCCGATGTTTTTGGTCTGATTTAATATGTATGTTATGTTGTTCAGGTGCGAGAACACTTCAACTGCTCGGAGTTGGAAGGTGCCGAGTTAGAGGATCAGGGCGGCGATGGGACAGCGCTCACTCATTGGGAGAAGAGGGTTTTTGAAGTAAGTGAGGAAAGAAAAATAAAAATTATTGCCTTTTTAGGGTTCCGTACCAAAATGGTAAAGAGGAACTCTTATGGTGAGACTAAGTCTGTCTGTCTGTCACACAAGGGGGTCTACTCCGAACATAAATCCGAAGTGTCGGCCGAATGTTCGGTCGCTTCTTTACTACGGCTAACTATCGCTGACAATGGCGAAAAAAAAAAGCCAGTCGAAGAGATAAGCCAAAGTCAAAACTGTGACTTGAAGTCGGGTAAGGACTCAAAGTCAAAAAAGGAAACTATGAAAGTTATAAAACGGCCGATTAGCGCTTCGGAGTGGACCCCTGGATATCTCAAGAACTACTAATGCTATCAACTTGACATTTAGAATAGTTTTAGATGACGTTTGCCCAACTTAATAAAGGTTCATAACCAATTTTATAAAGGTTCTTTAAGACTCACGCGATATCGCGGGCGCGACGCGACGCTAGTAGCACAATTTCTTTGTCGGTGCCTGTCGCGCCTGCGATATCGCGTGAGTCTGTAAGAGCCTTAAATTCATCCCAAATACGGAATCCTACATTGTGCGTGGTCTGACACGCCCTTGGCTGGTTTTTATCGATCATTCGATCAGCGAGTGAAAGATTCCGAATGCCGAAATCTAACATCGTTGGATCGGTTCACAAATTTTGTATTTCATTTCGAATGAAAGATGCCGAAGTATTATGGTATCTGTAGCCGAATGAAAGACAAGAAAAAAACATTAAGGGGGATGCGCTAAGGTAGCCCGCGAAATTCAAATTTTCTTAAGTTTTTTGCAATTTGCAGGTCAGTAACAGGTTGTATGTTGATCTAAATATGATTCGCGGCCGTAACAAATATGGCTTTACAGAATTATAATCATTAGAATCAGCATAGCGTAGCAATACCAAAAGACACAAAAGGAAAAATCTTTCTTCTCTCTCTTCCCCCTACTCAAAACCCCCCCCTCTCTTTCCACAGAACGAAGCAATGACGGGCACCCACACTCAAAACTCTGTCTTCAGCCGAATAACCTTCGCTTTGATGGAGGACACTGGCTGGTACAGGGCCAACTACGACCATGCTACGCCCTTGGACTGGGGCAAAGGCCTGGGCTGCAAGTTCTGTATGGTTTCCTGCAAACAATGGCTGAATACGCAAAGGTTCAGGTAAATTTTGTATTTTGGGTTGTGGAAAAAGCCAGGGTAATTCTTACTCAATATTTCAGTGCAATAAAGACTGATAATTCATAAATTCATTTGTTAATTGAACAATACATGTGACTCAAAATAATAAGGGTCATTACCTCCGTCAATATTTTTGATTATAATTTATATTTAAACAAGAAATTATTATTTTTAAAGTGCAAAAAGCTGTTGGAAATTAATATATTTGAAAAGCGAAATTTTGTCAACTAGGAATTCGTCAATGGTATGCATTTGTCTATTAAAAATTTATTTCGTTTACGTTTAAATTGTGTTAAGTTAAAATCTTTTATGTCATTTGGTAGCTTATTAAAAACTTTTGGAGCCATGCAAAGTATGCTCTTGCATAAGGGCGGTTTTAGAACGTCAAAGGCATAATTCGTGTTCGATATGTTGGTCTTATGGATCGATGGCTTTGTTCTGAAGCTTTTTTTAAATAAATCGCCATTTTTCTTTACGAACAAAGCGGTCTCGTATATGTAAAGACAAGACAGGGTTACGAGCCTGTCCCAGGGTTACGAGTCTGTCCGAAAGGGATATCGTGGCCCTGGCACACAGGCATTCAGATGCCTGTGTGCCAGGGCCACGATATCCCGGAACACGGTGGGTTTTAGTCAGTAAAAGTCTGACACTCCCTCCCGCTCCACCCAGAGCGGGAGAAGTTATTTGATAATTTCCCCAAAAAATTTTTTCAAAAAAAAAAAAAAAAAAGATAACGTTAGAATTTTTAAGGAGATAAAATGCGGTTTGCAACTTTCTGTTGACGTAAGATTGCATATGGACCTAATGCAACTCTTCTGCGATTTAAAAATTTCGAGTTTTTCACAGGAATATGCGCAGAAAATGACTCGGTAACGTATTGTTTGTTTGTTGTCATAGACTATGACGTCATACCAAGCGCGCCAAAATGGAGGACGTTTAAGGTGTCGGTTGGCATTTTTTTTTTGTAATTACTTTCAATCGCTTTATAGGCGTTGATATTTTTTTTACTATTTTATGGCGATGTAAACTATCGAATAAACACATTTAAAAAAGTCATGCATGCTTCCTAATGATTAATTTTATCCAGACAACGAAATATTTGACAGCTATTTGGGAGGTTATCAACTTTCAGAATGCGCCGTCTTACACTGACAAGAAAACAAATAAAAAAATTATAAACAAAAAAAAACGAGCGAGCCTTACAGTAGTCGCATATGATGTGTAACATCTGACATGTCACCTTGGTAATAAGCAACTGAGCAGCGACAGAAATTAACTCCTCTACTTAAAATCAATATACCTTACTCACTAATTCCATGAGTACACTAATTCCACATATAATCATATAATTAATGTAATCAAACAAAATATTGTAAAACATTTTTAAAAGAGTACCGGTGGAGTTTCTTGCCTATTCTTCTCCATACGAAACTACCTTTAGGAAGGGGCAACTAGAATCAATTCTATTTTTTTTGTAAATTTTGACGTTCAAAAGTGCCTCTTATGTGCCTATTTGAAATAAATGGTTTGACTTTGACTTTGACTTTGACCAAGCTATTTTAAAGTACTTACTTATTCCATGCTCAAGCTGTCACTTCCTGTTTACACACTTCCGTCCCTTTTCACGAAATCACTCCCACAGAAAGCGGAAGCAAATATTTATGTTACAAATTAAATATAGTAATTTGTAAATTGTTACAAATGATTACCTACCCTGGCTACTTCCATAATGGGTGTGATTATTAATTACAGTACGCAGGCGTAAATATGACATATCGAGATTTAAAAAGACAATGTCACACAGCCGTGTGTGGGGTGTGATGCCGGACGTAAAGAACAGCACCATCCTATTTCTTCCCGTGGGTGTCGTAAAAAGCGACTAAGGGACTTACTAGAGAATGGGCAGCAGCGTTCTCTATGCATTTTAACACCATACTGCGATCGCCAACCCGCCTGCCAAGCGTGGCGATTATGGCAAACCCTCCCCTTTGGGGGAGGCCTATGTCCAGCAGTGGACGTCTTTCGGCTGAAATGGTGATCATGAAATCTGCTAATATAGTTTTTTTTTTTGTAATTATAATATGATTGAACTTTGAATTTTCTTGCAAGCTATATCTCGGACAATTCTACTTTGGAGTAAGTGTTACCTAAGAGCGTATACGACGTACGGAATTTCACACAAACTTTCAAGCCCTTGTTTTCCGATTTTAATGAAACTTCATACGCATAAGCAAGATACAAAGGTCTAAAAAATTGGTTAAGAACATTTTCGAAATGTCTTAATTAAAAAGAGATAGTTAACTGGAAATCTCTGTTTCTATAGAAAATTTAAAATCGGTCTAATTTGGCTGTCACAATATTTTTTGAAAATGTTCTTAACTAACTTTTTAGATCTTTGTATCCTGCTTATGCGAATGAAGTTTCATTAAAATCGGTTCAGTCATTTCGAAAAATAAGGGCTTGAACGTTTGTATGAAATGCCGTACCGCGTATACGCTCTTAAATACTAATTATTTCTTAAAACATTGATGATACAATCTGATTCATAATTTGAATAGCATACAAATATTGTTGTCATGAAACAGCAACAAAATGATAAGTAGCTATAAAAGATGTAACATAAATAACACACAACCTCTTAAGGTCATTGCACTCATCATTATGAACAACTTTTACTATTTGACCAAACCTGAAATCGCGATAAAAAATCTGCTGCTTTCCATACATTTATGTTCTCATAGCTCGTCAAAATGTAGGGAACATATGGCCGAATGTTCGGCCGTTTGTTAGTTAAAAAAAAAGACAGTCGAAGAGATAAGCCAAAAAAGGAAACTTTGGAAGTTATATCCAAAGTTTCCTTTTTTGGCTTATCTCTTCGACTGTCTTTTTTTTTAACTATCGCCGTAGTCAGCGATAGTTAGCCGTAGTAAAGAAACGACCGAACATTCGGCTGATACTTCGGATTTATGTCCGGAGTAGACATTAGTTAGGATTGTCGCCCCCACATTGTATAACGAACACAAAACCTTTGCGTTAAGAAATATTTGTTTTTACAAAAATAAATTTAATGGTTTTTTGCAACGTTTTATTCCTTGAAACAGTTTAATTATTCTAAAATATCTTTTAATATCGTTAGCGGGTGTGCTTTGTGTTGTATAAATATTTAAGTTAAATTGGTTGGTTAATTTTGAAACACCTTGTATACATATCAAAATTAACCTAGCAAACGTTAAGAGGTGCTTTAGACCATTGAACTGAATAACTTTTATTAAAGGACTAACTTTGAAATCGCGAAAAAAAAAACAGCAGGGTGTCCCATACAGTTTCGAACAGTGCGAGGTATAAACTGTAGTATAAAACAGCTGATTTTTTTTTCGTGATTTCAAAGTTCATACGCAAGAATTAATTATTATTCAATAACTGTACTTATATTATTGGATTAATTATTTTATTATTGTTGCAGCTAGCTAAAATGCTTTAATATATTTTTTTGCTTAAAACATTTGTATGTTTTTATATTTATTTTGTATTTAAAGTCGTTTATTTAAAATTAAAAATATTTAAGCAAATACATTATTGAAACAAAATGTTAGTGGCTCTTTAAAAACTGGGAAATTTTGTAAATTGTAACTTTTGGCTCCTCTATCTGAAAAGGTTGCCGACCGCTGCCCTAGGGTGGTCCCAGAGTAAAAGTTATTCAGATCGATGGTGTAAAGCACTCCTTAAAATATGTAGGGTTAATTTTGAAACACTAAATATTTGTCTCGTTTGAAAATCAAGGTTATCTGTGTTCTATTCTTTTTCATAAACTAACATTTTTTAATCATTTTACAAGCTTTACTAACGGGACAGCTTTAAAAGAGTGAGTATTTGTTATTTGTGACCTCTTTTACCGTAATCGGATAAGTTTCGGTTTACTTATCTGGCAGGTAATTTCATGAAATAGTTATTTATGATACTAGTGCGGTAAGTTGGTTATTACAAACAAGTAGACGAATGTAACTCACCATAGTCACGAGTTTGTAAACGCCAATTTCCGCACGTGTGTCATACAACGTATGTCAACACATTTGCGAGAAAACAGTACAATAGGTAATGAAATAAAGTCGCAACAATCTTTGATGTTTCTAATATGAAAATGGCGCGAATTTGCAAAAGGCGCCACTTGCGTGTGGTGAAAACAAGAACTACATCTTTCGTCTCATTTTCTCTTTAGTATTAAAGTGAGAAAAACGTATTGAGGAAAAGCGCTTCCAAAGAGGTTCGATCATTCATCTTATTTATTCTCGTAATGTGAAACTCCTTGGTGGAATTATTATGTGTATATTTGTTATGCAATTAAAAAAAAAAAACACCGTAAAAAGGATTCGCATGGCGCTATACAATGGAGTATGCGGTGAAACAGGTACTTAGATGAGAGTACCTATTTTAGCGCACATTCCGCTGTGTGGTGCGTAATTTTTAACTTTCGAACAATGTATACTTTGTAAATACATTTTTTGAGCAAATGTGTTGAAAAAAACTGTTTATATTTTCCTATTTATCTGAAAGTTTTCCAGATGCTGTCAAGCAGGCTCTCAGCCTAGTTAAGAGGTAGTTACGAGCATAAATACCTTAAGGCGCGTACGCACGCACGAACAAAATATGTTGAACAAGAACATCGAACACGGAACATTTGGTTCGTATGCGTGGACGTAAATTAGCAAAGCAAAAACGAACATCACGATTCATCTCACCTATATATTATATATGTGAGGTCCTGGGTTCAATTCCCATGTCGGGCAAAGTGTTATTGGGTTGTATTTCCATCAGGGATTTCTCAGTAGCAGGCCGGATTCTGCATTTGTGCTCAATTGATGCCAAAAGGCTCGCCCTCTATTACATGGGAATTAAACATAACTGACGAAATGTGGGTGTACTATAGGTATACCTTACAGCCTAACCCTTCGGGGAATACAGGCGTGATGTTATGTCGAATTTTGCGTTTGTGTAAGGTGTTTATGCTCGTGACTAAACCTATAAATGATATTCATTATTATTGTTATAGCCACGACTTACGAGTTGTAGGTCGTAGGTTGAAACCCAGACAGGCGCTTTACTTTGTGTAAATTATTTCATCGCTACTGCTCTCAAAACGGTGAAAAAAAACATCGTGAGGAAACCGGCATGTCCTAGAACCAAAAACTCGAAGATATGTGACATCCACCAACCCACACTGGGCCAGCGTGGTGGATTACAGCCCACTCCCTCTCACAGAGAGAAGGCCTGTGTCCCAGCTGTGGGGACGTTATAAATATAACATAATCAGCCGATTATGTTATGTAATATTGTTAATGTATGCCTAAATAAAAAAATAAAAAAACTACAAGGATCTTTTGGTACTCCAATGACGTTCACAGGGGTTGTTGGTAAACATTTGTGGAATTGTTTCGCGAAATTGTATTGAAACAATCAAGATGGCGGAATAGTTCCAACTTTGGCCAGTTTGGGTGTTCTGATTGGTGATCCAAAATAACTACAGCCAATCATAGAGCTTTAAACTTAAATATACATTTTTCTACAGACGGAAGAATCCAGCTCCCTTCTGTGAGAGGATTAAAGGCAATCCGTTGAGAACGGAGTGTTCACCGCGACGCAATGCGGTGGTGCTGTGCAATCTTGTACGCCATGATACTATACTGCCCATGGCTTATCAGGTATGTTTGTAAACTTCAGAATCATAATTTATTTACTTGTAAGAATGTAGTTTTACAAAGACAATCTGCTTATCCTTTTCCTATGTTGGGATCGGCTTCCAGTCTAACCGGACGCAGCTAAATATCAGTATTTTCAATAGATTTACTGTATTTCTGACCTCCACAACACACACACTGAGTCAACCAGTCCCTGGACTGGTTGTCAGACTTCTGACGACCCGTAACTACTGTCAAAGATCCACGAATGACAGCCGGGATCGTGCTTTTCGCACAGCGCAGTTGTAAATAAAAGCACTGGCAAAACCGTTAAACAGTCTATATAAAAATATAATAAACAGAAAATAATGTTTTGAATACGTAAATGGTTAATATGTACAAGCTAAGTTTGCACCTCGCTGGAATGCGGTGTGAATGCCTCGCTGGAATGTATAATATAATTTTAAAAACAATAAATGCAAAGTAAAATCTAACAAACATTTATTTGCTTTTTTAGGGTTCCGTACCCAAAGGGTAAAACGGAAACAATATTACTAAGGCTCCACCGTCTGTCTGTCTGTCTGTCTATCCGTCTGTCACTAGGCTGTATCTCATTAACCGTGATAGTTAGACAGTTGAAATTTGATGATGTATTCCTGTTGCTGCTATAGCAACAAATACTAAAACCAGAATAACATAAATATTTAAGGGGGCTCCCATACAACAAACGTGATTTTAGCCGTTTTTATAGATAATGGTACGGAAACGCCACTTGGCCGGTTTTTTTAAGTCATAGCGAATCCTTTTTTGCAGACCGTACCTAAGCGTTAGTGTGACGTAATCGACGCGAGGTGCAAACTTAGCTTGGTCGAGTTGTAGTGAAAAATATATAATTTGATGAAATGAATGGTTATCTAAAATAGTTCATTTACTCGTAGTCACAAAAATACTCATTGTTTATAACACATAAAAACTCTTTGCGGAGATTGAAAAAATAAAATGTAAAGTATAAAACACTAGTGTGATAAAATAAAGTAAAAAAACACGAGTGTGTAATAATAAGCTGAGTTATGAACTTAAATGCGTTGCCATAAGAGTCACTTTACAAGCAAGTGTGTTGAAAAAGCAATTAGTTAATAACCAACTTGTCTTTCTTTCTCTGATCGTGACTGCTGATGATTGGGCAATACGCCATTCCTACTACCGGGTCCAAAACCCCAATTTTCGGATGCCCTGTTTTTAGGGTTCCGTACCCAAAGGGTAAAACGGGAATCCTATTATTAAGGCTCCGCCGTCTGTCTGTCTGACTGTCTGTCCGTCTGTCACCAGACTGTATCTCATGAACCGTGATAGTTAGACAGTTGAAATTTTCACAGATTATGTATTTCGGTTGCCGCTATAACAACAAATAATAAAAAACTGATTAAAATAAATATTTACGGGGGCTCCCATACAAAAAACGTGATTTTTTTTTGCTCGTTTTTGCTCGATATTGATAACGGCAACAGGTAGACGCTTGAAATATTCACAGAATATTTAGTTGTATATTCACTTTAAAAATAAATCATTAAATTAAAATGAAACTAATATTTAAGGGAACTTTAATGAAACTAATTTTTTTCCCGTACAACAAACGTGATTTTTTTGCCGTTTTTATAGATAATGGTACGGAACCCTTTGTGCGCGAGTCCGACTCGCACTTGCCCGGTTTTTTTTTAGGTGCTCCAATTTTTCTAACCTCGTCTAGTTTTTAGAGACTCATTTGTTTAAAAATGCGTACATCATTTGAATAGAAGATCAATGCGTTTTTAAAAGATCAATTAAATATTTCCTTCTGCCTCCTGCTTCGTTTGTCTATTAGTCGCAAACTTTACTACTGAGCATGAGGTCCTGGGTTCGATTCCCGGGTCGGGCAAAGTGTTATTGGGTTTTTCCATCTGGAACATCTCAGCAGCAACCCGGAGTCTGGATTTGTGCCCGGTTGATGGCAATAGGCTCGCCCCCTATTACATGGGACTTAAACATAACTGGCAAAATGTGGGTGTACTATAGATACACCTCTGCCTAACCCTTCGGGGATTACAGGCGTGATGTTATGTTAATTTAATTAAATATTCCCCTTTTTTTAGGCGCATTTATTAAAAAAAAATGCGTACATCATTACACACAGAAAAAGTTTTTAAAGGCTCATTCATTTTAAATATTTCTTATTTTTTTTTAATTTTTAAAAAAAGCGTATAGCATACAGAATAGAAGGTCAATACGTTTTTTGTTTAATTTAATCATTTAATTCAAGAAATAAGACTCATAATCTTAGTAAAAAAATGTGTTAGTAAAACATTAACAGGGAAACAATTTGTGACATCACTGCTGCAAGGTGACAGGCCCAGCCGATACCTTGCAGCAGTGGCTCACAAACGCACAATCTAGCCTGATTGCTGCCATAGACAGGATGCTGTTGGTTTAAATATTTTCCATTTTTCTTCCAGCATTTCGACACCCTACCAAACGTGGCATCCGGTGAAGAAGCTCACTACGGAGGCTCAGTGTCCCTTGCAGACTACTGTCCGTACCTCCAGGAGTTCACGTGGAGACACAAGAGTGTCCTAGTCAGGGGCAGCCGCTGTTCATATGAAGAAAACACACCTAGTAAGCTTTTGAATTTTTGATACAGAATAATTTTTGATGTGTAACATTCAGGGACTATTTTGATTACCCATTGAAAGGGTTTTCGATAGGGTTTTTCTAAGCGGTTAAACAAAAACCCATACGATATGGGCAACCCTTTTGAACGGCTTAAATTAAATTTTGGTTACCCGTTGAAAGGGTTTTTGGTAAAAACCCTTACGGTATGGGTAACCCTTTTGAACGACTTACTTTAAGCCATTCAAAATTACCCACACCGTATGGGTTTTTCTAAAATGGTCCCTGGGTAGAATAGAGATAGAATTGGTCATGCTACGCGTTCTGGTCGGATATAGAAATAACATAATATTATGATTTTTTCATGTCACTGGGTTTCAAGTAGGTATAGAACCCATTAAATGGGTTATCATGTAACCCTTTCATTGGATTTCTAGTATAAAACCCATTCAATGGGTTACATCATGATAAAGGTGGGTTACCCCTTCGAAAGGCTTAACCCTTAACCGGGGTTGTACGGTCCCTGGTAACATTTTTGTCAACATGTGCGACTGCTTATCTGACGTCAGATAGGCAGTCGCTCCATGTAAAGTATGGTATTCAGCTGCATCCGGTTAGACTGGAAGCCGACCCCAACATAGTTGGGAAAAAGCAGATGATGAACGACATGTCCAGTGAGACAATGGACGATAGCCTAGGTAGTCAAAATCAATCAAACTATATAGATTTGCCATTTTTAGGGTTCCGTGCCCAAAGGGTAAAACGGGAACCCTATTACTAAGGCTCCGCCGTCTGTCTGTCTGTCTGTCCGTCTGTCAACAGGCTGTATGTCATGAACTGTGATAGCTAGACAGTTGAAATTTTCACAGATGATGTGAAAATTTCACAAAACACTAAAAAACAGAATAAAATGAATATTTAAGGGGGCTCCCATACAACAAACGTGATTTTTTTGCTCCTTTTTGCTCTATATTGATAACGGCACTAGGTAGACGCTTGAAATATTCACAGAATATTTAGTTATATATTCACTTTAAAAATAAATAATTAAATTAAAATAAAATAATTATTTAAGGGGGGCTCCCATACAAAAAACATGTTTTTTTTTGCCGTTTTTATAGATAACTAGCTGCGCCCCGCGGTTTCACCCGCGTAAGTCTCGATCCCGTGGGAATATCGGGATAAAAAGTAGCCTATGTCTCAATCCAGGGGTACCTCCATACAAAATTTTATCAAAATTGGTCCAGCCGTGTGAGCGTGAAGAAGTAACAAACACACACACACACACACACACACACACAAACAAACTCTCACAAACTTTCGCCTTTATAATATTAGTGTGATGGCACGGAACCCTTCGTGCGCGACTCCGACTCGCACTTGGCCGGTTTTTTTTGTTTAAGACAAGCCTAATTTGATCATTTGCCTCTTGTCAGCGCCTTAAGCAATGACTTCTTCCTGTGACCTACAGAAAATTGTGTTTTTTTTTTAAGTATGATAATAATAATACCAGCCTACTATTACTGAAGAGCAAAGTCCTCTTCTCCTACATAGTAGGCTCGAGCATAGATCACCACGCTTACTCAACACGGGTTGGCGATATCAGACTTACATTTACATAAGTCCAGATTTCCTCACGATATTATCCTTCACCGGTGTCAGTGATACCCAGTATGTAGGGGCTACAGGCAGCAATAGTGATAGCGCTGCAAAACGTAATGTGCCCCCGCGCATATGGTTTGGCGGCCAGTCGTTTCCGCCGCGCCGAAACAGTAACTTGTATAGCACTCTCTAGATAATGTATGTGTGAATATCGAATAGACTGGGTTTACGGACTTGTGCCTTTTATTTATTCTCCTTACTGCAACCACATAATAACAACCTCAACATTGGAATCATTACATTTTGCAGCGCTATCACTATTGCTGCCTGTAGCCCAGTATAAACTATAAACCCAGTATAAACCTACACAGTATAAACTTAGGAAGTACATTTAAATCGAAAAAGTCGCATTGATTGGTATCTACTTAATTTCTCAGTAGCAGCCCGGAGTCTGGATTTGTGCCCGGTTGATGGCATTAGGCTCGCCCCCTATTACATGGGATGTTTTAAACATTACTGGCGAAATGTGGTTGTACTATAGGTGCAGCTCTGCCTAACCCTTCGGGGGATACACGCGTGATATTGTTGTTTTAAAACTCATATTAAAAGTACGCTTTGTAAACAAGCATATTACAAATTAGAGGATTATATCCAAGATGAGAATGCTTGGAAACATCTTGACTCTAGACAAAATCAAACTGGTTGTTATTAGTTGTATATTTTTTTTTTTTTAATATTTATTTTACATTCATTGATTACCTTAACTCACACACTGATCTATTACTTGATTTTTTTTTAGGAAAACGTACACTTTTACAATGATTGTAAATATGTGAGCACTATTTATCTATTTCATAATTAATTTATCTGTCATTGCTTCAATTTTAAGGTTCCTTACCCAAAGGGTAAAACGGGAACCCTATTACTAAGGCTCGGCCGTCTGTCTGTCTGTCACCAGGCTGTATCTCATGAACCGTGATAGTTAGACAGTTGAAATTTACACAGATGATGCCGCTTTAACAACAAATATTAAAAACAGAATAAAATAAATATTTAAGGGGGCTCCCATACAACAAATGTGTTCTTTTTGCTCGTTTTTGCTCGATATTGATAACGGCAACAGGTAGACGCTTGAAATATTCACAGAATATTTAGTTATATATTCACTTTAAAAATAATTAATTAAATTAAAATAAAACAAATATTTAAGGGGGGCTCCCATACAACAAATGTGCTTTTTTGCCACTTTTAAAAATAATGGTACGGAACCCTTCGTACGCGAGTCCGACTCGCACTTGGCCGGTTTTTTATTATTTTTACCTATTGGGGTATAGTAATTTTATTCTGTGCATCGTTTTCTTATTTAATTAATGTTCCTATAAAAAAATTGTAAAGTATTTTAAAAGAGTAACGGTGTAGTTTCTTCAGTTCTCAAATCAACAAATTTTGAAGTTTAAAAGTGCCTTTTATGTGCCTATTAAATAATTAAAATAATTTGACTAAAATAAAAATAAAAAATTTGATTCTGACTTTAAAATATAATCGAATGTTTTTTTTTTACAGAAACGGATGTGAACTTCGCTTTAGAGAATTATGGTTCTCACTCAAAATGTTTTGACCACAGCGACAGAGTTTGGGAGCAGAAATCTTGTAGACAGGTATTTATTCTTAATTATTACCCATAATAATTACTTAAGGTGAATCCGCAGCTGTAGCCCGCGAAATTCAAATTTTCTTACGTTTTTTGCAATTTGCAGGTCAGTGTCAGGTTGTGTCTTGATCAAAATATGATTCGTGATCATAACACAAATATGTATTTACAGAATAGGTAGGGTATTGGACTGCTATCAAAAATAAACATGAATGAGTATTTATTTTAAAGGTGTAACTAAATTTGTGAAAAAAAATATAAAATCGGTGAAAAAAAGGAGAAGTTACACGGTTTTGAAATTATTTTATATTCGTTAAAAGATCATTGTACTGAATGACGCGAAATTACTGTGGCGTTCCTGTGTTGTGACGTCGCAGCCGTGCTGTCTCTGTCTACAATAGACATTAAAACGCATACAACTTCAGCATTTTTTGATCAATTTTTTTTACCGTGGCTTAATTTTTTACACAGTTACCTACCTCCAAACCGAACAATAAACCGCTGGTATTCAATAAATACTTCAAATTAGATACTGAAACTTTGTATATTAACTGAACTAACTATAAAGCAGGTCTTATGTTATTTATTTTGTTTAAATTTCCATTATTTTCACCGTAAAAAGAAATAAACTAAAATATCGGTGTCTTGGAGTCTTCTCCCTGCCACCCTGTCTCGCTTGCTCTTAGTATAGACCCTTAAGTTATAAACCTTACTTGGTAACTAACGGCCACAGTGACTGCTATCATGAACACGATGGAAGCGGCGTTTGACTTTACGGTGTCAAAAAACGCTCTCTAGGAAAACACACCAACTTAGAGTAGCCAAGTATCTCAATATTGTAGCTATATTCTTGTAACAATCACTGCCCTTTAAAAATATACTAATTTCATAGCAATTTTTTATACGTTAGCCCGTTTCTTTTACGCTTACTAATTTTATTTTTGTTGAGATACTTCTTTTTGCTGTAGGACGTGGGTTAATTTTGTATGGACCGTGCTTGATCTTCTTTAAATAATGTAAAAATAGAATATAATGTAATTTATTGTGTCACCCTCTCAACACTACACACACACAGACAGACAAAACACATCACACCCTCACTCACACCCCACATGCACCTTGAACTCCACTACACTTCATACAATTCATACAAATTTAAGATTTTATTATTATGCTCTTCCACAAATAGTTTGCTCTTTTAACATGAATATGTAATAATAATGTTTTTGATGATATTTTTTCCTCTAGGGGGGAGTCCCTGGTGTCCTGAAATACAAGTCACGGCTTAGTTTAGGCACCAGTCTCCTCCCACAAATGAACATTGTCCTACATAATAATTATTTTTTTCATTTTTAAGTTATGTTATAAGTTTTATTTGTGGAAGAAAAATATTTTATTTTATTTATTTATTATTATTGTTGTTATTACAACAGATAGACTAACAAAATTTAAAAAAGGCCAAAATTAAAAAAAAAATAGTATACCATTTTTTTTAATTTTAAACCAATAAAAAATAGTATACCATTTGTTTTTTAATTTTAAACCTATAAAAAAATATAAAGGTGATCTTTCATTCTCAACCATTCCTTTAATTTCTGTACCTTTCAACCAAAATGTATTTTGGTTGAACTGTGTATTATCGACATTACAAAAATGATGTAGTTTTTCTGGGTGCTGATTTAGTGACTTTTTTTTCAGATAAGAGAATGGCAACACTGGGGTTCCGGTTGCTATAAATATAAATGCGAAAGCGGTCGACTACACATTGTGGTAACTATAAACAACATCTTCCTAACATTGCTGTGCTGTTAACGCATGCTTCTGCCTACCCCTTTTGGCATAAGGTCATCATCTACCTAGCCTTTTCCCAACTACGTTGGGGTTGGCTTCCAGTCTAACTGGATGCAGCTGGATACCAGTATTTTACATGAAGCTACTGCCTGTCTGACCCCCACAACCCAGTTACCTAATGGATAACACGGTACTGTTTAATAAGACTGTTATTCAAACTTTCGGGCTTCTTACTACCTGGAACGAATGACATGGCTTTACGTGCTTACCGAGGCACGAAAGTTCTGGTATAAATTGGATGGTCACCCATCCACGGAACAACCGCGGCAAGCGTAATATCACTTCTCCCCTCTGCCTTTTATTTTGGCTTCGAGATATTTACTTTAATTATTTTCTGTAATAGGTCGGTAACTATTCTTACACTTGCTTCCACGCGAGCCAAGTGTTGCAGATAAGGATAATCAAACGAGGATGGCTCCACAAAGGAGGGGTAGTCTGCCCTCCTTGCAGAGAACTGTGTGGAGCAGAATTTGCGGTAAGTAATTCTTATTTAGTCCATTGATAGTGCAGTGAGCACATCTACCCCGGTGACTTAAAAAATTCAGCTTTGTTATGCCAGCAAAACCATGTTATATCCATTCAGACAATTTAAAGACATGAAGTGTCGCTTTTATCGTAATTTGGCCCCATCTTTGATGGCCAGTGGTCTGTGATCCCTCTGATGTACCTATGATGGTTTCTATAATGGATTCAATGTCCCGATACAAAACGTCCTTGTTATTAAAATTGTACGCATTTAAAGATTACTGCTATGTTCATAATATTAATACTTTTTTTTTGTTCCTACAGTCGAGAAACGAGTACTGTAAAGGCGGAGAAGAGCCTTTACCACCGAATTTATATCCCAACGATGTGCTGACATGTTCAGCTGTCAGTTTGACAGCTCCCGCCATTTTGATAGCCACCATCTTGGTTTTAATATTCAACATCATACAGAAATAAAACTGTTTATTTATTTAGTTGCATAATTCTATATAAACAATGCTGAATCTTTCGCTGATACCTGAAGGGCAATTCCCGAATTTTTAAGACTGTTCGCAGTAAAAATAATTTATTTTACATAAACCTACATGGGCACTTATGAAACGTCAGAAGCTATGTGCACGGTTCCAATTGGTCGTTTCCTATGGAGAAAAGCCGGCAAGAAACACGGTTACATACATTCAATTGTAATCTTTGTCTTAATCTGTCAAAACTACCCCTAATTTAAGTTTTTGACATTGATTGTCTCTGAGATGAGATTGGTACAAGATTTCGAACGTTTTTAAGTACGGGAATTGGCTTTCTAGTTTATGAAAGCCCGAGCAATTTAACGTTGTCAAATGTCATGTCAACTTTTCGTTTTTCATTGGTTTTTGTTAATCATAACAGCTAACATGATATTCGGCAGCAGTGTTTAGTTAGAGGAACACAATGAAGATGGTAGGTTAAAAAAAATGTGATTTTAATATCAAAAATATTTTTTATTTTTATTGCGAAGTATTTGTATTGAATACAAAACAAAATTACTATCGTTTAGTTCAATTTTGAATTGAAAATAAATTTTGACTTGAATTTGAATTTTTGTACGGAAAGTGTTTGTACGAAATATCGAATGTAGATGTCTTGATTGTCATTTGTCGAATGTGAATATTATTACTCTTGACATTTCAGTATAATACCATTGTGTTATATTTGTGACTGTGTGCTTGAATCTAAGTGAATGTGTGATTATGTATCATTATACAGTGTGTATCAGAAAAGTGTGGTCATATTTACGGGAGTGAACCAGACCATCAAACTGAACAACATTCTCTGTGAGACCAACAACGTAATTGCGAAAAGTAGGTATTGGAAGTTTTGTATGGGACAATTGATAATTTTTTCCCGATAACGATATTTATTATGTTGGTCCCATGGGGCCATTCAAGTATTACGTAAGCACCAAAGGGACGTGGGAGTCTTTGCTTTTGCTTATATTTGATGACATGGGGGACCCGGGTCTGGATGGTGATTACGTCAGCAATGTCATTTAGTAGATTCTGATTTGAACAAATATGGCAACCCTATTTGTCTAGGCTCGAAAGCGAAAAGCATGTTCAGGGATTCCCCAAAATAATTGATATTGCTTACTCGCTCTTACGCGGTGTTTTTTGATTAAGTTAGAAAGAACCGAAGTAGGTTAAATACTGCGCGCGTTATTTAAAAAAAAAAAAATACTAATCATTACTTAAGCATAGAGGCGTAAGAGGTTTGCTTACTTTTGCTGACAAGAGGGAGGGGGGTTTAAAAATGACTAAAATTCTGCTTACGTAATACTTGAATGGCTCCCATGGAGAAAGTGGTTCAGTTTGATAGTCTGTAGACGCCCTTAAAACACGCCCTTAAAATTTAATATATAATATGACCACACATTTTTCATACATGCTGTATAATCTTTAAGTTTCGTATTGTTATTAATTGTATAATTTATTGGCGTGTAAAATTATGGTCTGTACCAGTACTTTATCGTATTTCTTTTATTCGTAATTTGTACTCACAGAGCACGCAGACGCCTTGGCGACCGCCGTTAGAGGCGACAGTGGCCACATTTTCTATACAAAAACCAAGCGTGTCACTGTTAAAGGGGATGCGCTAAGGTAGCCCGCGACATTCAAATGTTATTGAGTTTTTTGCAATTTGCAGGTCAGTAACAGGTGGTAGTTACTTCTTGGTCACCCCTTCCTTCAATCTCCAGTCCCGGCTTCCTTCCGTCAATTTACTGCAGATATAAGACGAAACAGAGATGACTATACTCCATTTGAAATAAGATTAGAAATTTAAATAAACTTTTTTTACAGTCCGTTCAACCGATTTTTACTTCTATTGCGTTGGTAGCATGACAAATGGCAGCTGTAATAAACAGTTGGTATTGTCATACCATCTTTATGCCTACGGAGTAGAAGTCAAAATCGGTTGAACGGTTGAAAGTTTATGTAAATTTCTAATCTTATTCCAAATGGTCAATCTAATTATAAACATATTTTATTTATTACTTATATTACAGCCCACTCCCTGTCGAAGAGAGGAGGCCTGTATCTGTGATTAGTCTGGTCAGGAACACCGTAATCGAACTGGATGTTGGATGAATTGATAATCTCCCTCACGAATTTAATTAGGACTGCCGTCTCTAGCCGATGCTGGCGCAGCGATTGCGTGCATTATGTTTGTACCTATTGCGTTTCTATTTCTTGTATTGTATAGCTAAAAACGTTTGTTTTGATGCAATTTTCTACTAACATACATGACCTTAAAAAGCTACCAGTTTTTGAAGTGAAAACTTTTTAGGCCCACTTTGCGCTTTTTCTGAACTGTAAATAAAACTAAACCGTCAAGCTCGGGTCGGAAACGCTGACTCGGCTCCAGTCGTAAGTGTGCAATTCTATACTGTGTGGTCATAAGCACACTCTCTCTCTTTTTTTACCATGAAGCTCAAGCTAAACGGCGGCGAAACCCGCGCGGGATGCGGACGATATTCGCTCGCGCCGGTTGTGTCTACTAACTAATGTATGAAAAGTTTCGTGAATTCTTAAGGGGCCTTCCATAAATTACGCCACGGGGGATCCCGAGTCAACAAAGTGTGCCATCATATGGCAAGGGAAGACGAGTCACAAGCTTCGTGACGCCACAGATATCACTATAGAAATTATTATAACGTTTAATTTAAAATAGCAAAATATGTGACGTCACACCAGGGACCACAGAAAAATGACCACCTGTGACAAGGACGAGGGGGACTCCTAAAATCATTTTATGGACGGCCCCTTATCATAAGAACAATCGACACTCGCAGTCGTATTCCGCATCCCGCGCAGCCTTCGCTTGAGTGTGACCAGAGCATAATTTTGGCATCACTTCAAAAGTTTTTATCGATTCAAAAATACTTCAATCGGTAATAAAAACCTTCCGGACCAAGGATTGTAAATAGTAATTTAAGTATATACTTATAAAAATCTTTAAAATGACTTATCTTGAACTTAAATGCCATAATTTAAATTATTCTTTTTACAATAATTATACTTATTTTTAAAGAGTCAAAATAATCTTTTTTATTTCGCTGGTCTACTAATAAAAATATTTGAGTGCTTTGAGTGCTTTTTTTTTTTAATATTTGACTTTGAACGCATTTAAATCTGGAATGTTGTTCTTGGAGAAGCAGGTACTATTTCTTTGTCTATGTTAAGTCTAACAAAGAAGAAATTCATTTTTTTTTTAATCGTCGGTTTGAGACAAAAATTACGGAATGTATATGGTTTCATTAGGTACCTACGCAATTAGTGCTGATTTTTTTTAAACCTATGTTTTGTATTCTTATTAATAGACCAGCAAATAAGGTTTTAAGATTTACTTATATTTTATCATTTGAATAAATGCAGGGCATTTAGGGCAGATACAACTTTTTGATTAGGTATGAAAACTTCCATTGCGCCCCCCGGCAGAGTATTAGGGAAAAGTCACTCGTTTAAAAAAATCTGTCATTATTTATTTCTTTATTACAAAATTTTGCGATAATTTATCAGTTTAATACAAAAAAAAAGAAATTCAAACGGTTCAACCAAGTCTCACTCGCTCACAATTTTTTTTATACAATTTAATTTGGTTGATTCAACCAAATTGGAAGTAGTACAACCGTGTAAAGGCAGACTTATAAGTTCATTTATTTGCTGACAGACGTCGCACAGCCTTAGGCCCGGCTCCAATTGGCGGCACGGCATGGCAAGGTTTTTTTAATTTTTAGGCGACGAATAAAAATATAACTTAATAGTATGGAAATAAAGTTGAAATTTCAATGTTAACGGTCGTAAGCATACCGCGGTATTGTTTGAAAATCCCATCGCGCGCATGGTTTGCCCAGTAATAAAAATTTAAGCTTCTGCCGTAATGTCCTGCCGATCTGCTATTGTAAATATAGTACTTAAGTCATTTGGTGCTTTAAAAACTTATAAGTTCTCATTCCTATTTTTTTAAGTGAAATAATTAATTTAATTTATGTTAACGTACTTTAAATATTTTATACCATACGACGAGAGAATAATGTTTCTCGTATAAACTTTTGTGGAAAGAATTGTATAATAATAATATAAATTCTGATCAAACAATTTGTTGTGTTATTTTGTAAATTGTGTTTTATTTTTTAAATAATCGGCAATGGCATACAGATTATAGTTTGCTATCAAGAATTTTGGGGAGTGCAAAAAGTTTTTTGATCAGTGTATTTTAATAACTTGATTTCGAAAAACATTTTAGTCCTAAAGCCGATATCAGACGCTTTACTCGACTGATGAATGACCGAGGTGGAATTTTTATTTAATTCCACATTAACACGACAACGACAAAATTATACATAGAGGAGTAAAAGATCGACTGCCGAAATCCAACATCGTTGGATCGGTTCACTAATGAATTCATTTTCACTTTTGATCCATTTTGTCTTCAGAAGTTTGAATGAAGAGCGTATACGACGAACGGCATTTCATACAAACTTTCAAGCCCTAGTTCTTTGAAATGGACAAAACCGATTTTAATGAAACTTCATACGCATAAGCAGGATACAAAGGTCTAAAAAGTTAGTTATGAACATTTAAAAAAAATAGTGTGACAGCCAAATTAGACCGATTTTTAAATTTTCCATAGAAACAGAGATTTCCAGTTATCTGTTTTTAAATTAGACATTTCGAAAATGTTCTTAACTAACTTTTTAGACTTTTGTTTCCTGCGAGTGAAGTTTCATCAAAATCGGTTCAGTCATTTCGAAAAACAAGGGCTTGAAAGTTTGTATAAAATGTTGTACGTCGTATACGCTCTTAACGAATACTGACGCGTATGATATCGGCGTAAGATCAAAAGAGGTTATTAATTTACCCCTTTTTCGAAATTATTGAAATGAAGACTATTTTATTTGCATACGTTTTGTTTGAATTTACCCATTTGCCAGAAAAATGGTAGAATAACTTTAAAATTTTTGTAAAAAGTGACTCGGGGCTGATGAAAATAAATAACAACATGGCCATGTTTATCAAACTACTTTAATTAGGTACTGACACAGTCTGAAGTTTTTTGAGTGGATTTTTGCCCGGTTCATGGCAATAGGTTCGCCCCCTATTACATGGGACTTAAAAATAACCGGCGAAATGTGGGTGTACTATAGGTAGTACACCTCTGCCTAACCCTTCGGGGAAACACGGCGTGATTGTTATATTCTGAGGTCTCGAATCAGTAGTAGTATCTTAGGCAACACAGATTTAGAGGAGGCTAGATGATACCACAAACCGTCCTACCAAGCGTGCGACTTCCTAGTGCATGTCAAATGAAAAATTGTCAACGCCCGGCCACTCCTGACGAAGTCTATTAGCTCACAGACGCGCTTAGCGTTTGAATTGATTCTGTTTACGTTGAGCACATCACTAAATGTCTGGGGTGACGTCATCGTAGGTATAAAAAAAATGACACGCTCGGTTTTCATACTATCTAATGAACATGCGGTATCTAGCCTACTCTGAATCTCTGGTATGCAATATAGTTGTATATGGAACTTTTGGCGCGTGTCCAAAAATTGAACTAACGTCTGCATCTTCTTTTTTCAATACAATTTCGTAAAAGAATTTCACAAATGTTTATCAACAGCGCCTCCCTGTAAATGTCATTTTAGCGCCAAAAGTTACCACAAACTGTCAAATTTTCTCATTCGATTTTGAACTTATCCATCGACATTTTAAGGTTTGATTTTAAACATTTGGAGAAATTTGCCAGTTTGACCTGATGTGCTGGCGACTGTACATAAACTTAAGAATACCTCAGAAACTGGGGATAGGTCAGTCCAGGTTCCCTTGGGCGATTTTTTTACGCCACGATTTTCATTCGCGCATTGGATTTCGACTTTCGGTGTGAATCCGAGCGTTGAGAATCCAATTGAGTTCATTCTAGCGCGTGAAAAAAAAACGCTGTTGGATTTTGAACTCTCTGCGCTAAGGCGTTCAAAATCCAGTGCTCGACAAAAAAACGCCCGTGGGTTCGTGGAGTAACAGTCTGGAATGTATTATAATAAATTATCAGCTTCTGCTATTAATAATAGACCAAAAGTCAAAACCATTTTCTTGCAAACAAATTATGCTGTATAATAATTATAAAAATCTACAAGAGATTTAAAAAAGTAAATGTGGATAAAACACTTGTATAAAATAAAGAATATTTTTAAAACAAAGAATATTTTTGTTTTATTATTCTTATTTTCACATTTTTATGTACACACGGCTAATCACCAAGCTATAATACCTAGTTTAGGCTGATCTCGCATTGTATAGGATTTTCGTACAATGAGAGGCCAGCTTTTACTAGAAATGTATAGCTTGATGTGTACCTTTTGCTTTTATTTTTGTGTATTATCACATTACACTAATATTATAATGGCGAAAGTTTGTGAGTGTGTGTGTGTATGTATGTTTGTTACTTCTTCACGCTCAAACGGCTAAACCAATTTTGATAAAATTTTGTATGGAGGTAGCTGACACCCTGGATTAAGACATAGGCTATCTTTTATCCCGATATTCCCACGGGATCGAGACTTACGCGGGTGATACCGCGGGGCGCAACTTATTTTATTTATTTATTCATCTTTAATTCAGGCTCATTGCCCATAATTTGTTAGTATTGCTTAATAAACTATGTTAATCATCCTATATTAAATACGTGAACCAAAAACTTATACCCTTTTTACGGCAATTCCACGGACGGAGGAGTATGAAATTTGGGACAGTTAAAATTTTATGGAGGAGGTGTGCAATATGCATTTGAAGTAAATTAAATTTATAAAAAAAAACATTACACCATGTATTTGAAACACGAATCACACCAGGGTACATAGTACCAGGGGGTCTATTCCGAACATAAATCAGAAGTATCGGCCGAATGTTCGGTCGTTTCTTTACTACGGCTAACTATCGCTGACTACGGCGAAAAAAAAAAGACAGTCGAAGAGATAAGCCAAAGTCAAAACTGTGACTTGAAGTCGGGTAAGGACTCAAAGTCAAACAAGGAAACTTTGGAACTTATAAAACGGCCGAACATTCGGTCGATACTTCGGTTTAGCGCTTCGGAGTAGACCCGCTAGGCGTCATGCGAAGATAGACAGATGACAGAAGTGACAGCTTGAGCATGAAATAAGTAGGTCGAAGTTCGACCAGTGGGCGACCACTTGTATAATTAAATAATTCATGGCAGTATTTTTTTTGTAGCAGTATTCTGACGTACGATTTTGTCTGACAAAAGTGTTTAGTAAACAAACCCAGTTCAGGTTCAATTATTATGCAAACAGTCACTACATGGAATTAGTAACACATTCATTTGTATTTATTTAGAAGGTTCAACTTTATATTTCAACACTTTTTACAAAAAAAAAAGAAACAACCGACTTCCAAAAAAATCACTAAGTAGGTACCTACAAAGTCAAAAATAACTTTAATTTCGGAAGTCGGTGTCTTTGGATCCGTATTTTAGTTTTTCACCACCGACTTCCAAAATGAAAGTTATTTTTCACTTTGTAGTGATGTTTTTTGGAAGTCGGTTGTTTCTTTTTTTTTTTCACTTTTTAGTGGGTCAGTTGGTAGGTAATTTATCTAAGTTACCTATCTATCTAAGTTAATTGTTGAGGAGTTCTCTTGGTAAGAACCAGGAGAAATGCCACCCATCATAATAATTCATTGTGGCGAGCATAAATTGCTTAGCAACCATATTAAAGTACCGACCTAATCGAATCGCAATCCGTTAAATACTTATTATTATGTTGTTCCGGTGGCCATCTGCGGTCTTTATCATCAGTTCCACTTCATCAAATGGTGCTTTTCGAGAGCAAATGCACGAGTAACTATAAAATTTGAGGATTTCCCTCGATTTCCATGAGATCCCTTCATCAGATTCTGCTTTGGTGGCAATGGGAGCAACCTCGGGAGCATACACTTCCAAACACCAAAAAAAATTTTCAAAATCAGTCCACAATTTTACTGACTGAGCAATAATGAAGCTGAACATAATTATACAACCTCCTTTTTTATACTACCTCAGTGTCACCTCACTCTATCTCGCTCGCGCACTATTCCCGCGGTCACGCGAGCAAGCGAAACAGGGTGGCAGGGAGAAGACTACAAGGCACAGATATTTTAGTATATTTCTTTTTACGCTGGCGAAATGCATTATTTAGTTCAAGCGTGTTCCGGCGAACCATGACATCGGCAAATCTTGGTATCGGCCAACCATTCATTCTATGTAGCGTTATTCGGCGAAACGTGCTGCCGCTAAATAATGGTATCGACTAATAGTTTTCTCGTATTACCGTTCGTCGGTGAACCATGCTTTCTGTAGACAGTTATATCGTTCAAGGGTAATTCGATATACCGTACGGGACTCGGCGAAATGTGGGTGTACGACTCCGCTACCGAATGTCGAAGTTTGAAATGTCGACGTATGTTAGTTCTAAAGTACAGGATCTCGATGTACGCCAGTTCGAAAGTTCACTGGAGCGAAGTATGCAAGGCCGAAGTATGCAAAATCAAATAATAATATAAATAAGTAATTAACCTAATCTAAATAGTTCAGATCCGGGTAACCTACTAAAAACAATCTCTTTTTTCTATTAATGCAAGTCGTTTCTGGCACTCGCCGGCCGCTGCCGCGGCACCGCTCGCTTCGCTCGCTCGGCTCGTGCGTAGGAGGTCACAGTTTTAACCTAACCTAACCTACCCATTAAAAAAAAAAAAAAATTAACCTAATCTAAATAGTTATATTCCGGGTAACCTACCGGGTATGCTTTCTAACTAATGATACGTCGGCCTTGCATACTTCGCTCCAGTGAACTTTCGAACTGGCGTATATCGAGATCCTGTACTTTAGAACTAACATACGTCGACATTTCAAACTTCGACATTCGGTAGCGGAGTCGTGGGTGTACTATAGGTACACCTCTGCCTAACCCTTCGGGGATTACAGGCGTGGTGGTGTTATGTTCTTTTTCGGTGAAAATAATGGTAAGTAAAAAAAAAACATAAGACCTGCTTTATAGTTCGTTCAGTTAATATGCAAAGTTTCATTATGTAATTTGAAGTATTTATTGAATACCAGCGGTTTATTGTTCGGTTTGGAGGTAACTTTGGTTTTTTTTTCTAACAAGAAATTTTTATGGAATCGTGTTTTCGTCGAAGAGAAGAGAGGAAGGAGGAAGAGAAGTGGCTTTTGCCCTGCAGGAGGAGTTACGGTTGCCAGATCTTAAAACCGAAAAGCCGGACAGTTTAGCCGGACATTTGGGTAAAAAGGCCGGGCACCATTAATTTTTAGGGTTCCGTAGGTAACAAGGAAGGAACCCTTATAGTTTCGCCATGTCCATCTGTCTGTCTGTCTGTCCCCAGCTTAGCTCCGAGACTCTTAGTACTAGAAAGCTGTAATTTGGCATGGTTTGGTATAAAGTGATAAAATAAAACCTTGAAAAAAACTTTTTTAGGGTACCTCCCTTGCACGTAAAGTGGGGATGATAATTTTTTTCTCGTCAACCCCATATAAATTGAAGCTTTTCCTTGTAAGCAAATGCTACTATAGTATAAGCGAATACTTAAATGATAAATTATAAGTAACTTCATAACTATATAATTGTATCTACAAATACTCACTATTATAGATACGCCTAACTACTAATAATAATAAATATGGAGCGTCCGATAAATAAGTTACCCTAGGGATCAATCAATCAATCAACTCAGCCTATAGCAGTCCACTGCTGGACATAGGCCTCTCCCAGGCTGCGCCACAACACCCTGTCCTCCGCTTTCCGCATCCAGTCTATCCCAGCCACCTTTTTAAGGTCGTCGGTCCATCTACCTGGGGGGCGCCCCACACTACGCTTGCCGATACGCGGTCTCCACTCCAGAACTCGTCTGCTTCACCGGCCATCGGTCCTTCGACAAACATGGCCAGCCCACTGCCACTTCAGCGTGCTTAGTCTGCAGGCTATGTCGGTAACTCCGGTTCTCTTCCGGATAACTTCATTCCTGAGGTTATCCTTCAAAGAAACCCTAGGGATAATAAATATTAATTAAGTACTAAATAAAAATAATAATAAATAACGCAAAAAAATATTTATTTAAAACTCTTTAACCTATCATTACAGGTTCAGAAACCTAATGCGATAGCTAAGCCTACTTATAATATTAAATATTTTAAATAACACTATTACTAACAATTACAAATAACTACACAATACATTAACACCAAATTACTTATAACTAAAACAATACAACCTTATAATTATAACAATGTAATATTCACAGAAAATTAACTTATAAGTATGCTTTACATTAAAAAAATAAAACAATAAAGAAACAATAAACATAAAATTACACTAATTGTTGCTTTCGTAACATAATAGATACACAACTTACTCTTGCAAGTTCACTAAAGTAACACGAAAAAATGTCCAACCTATTCAGAATTTCGTTAACAGTACGAATTGCTCGCGTGAGAGGTGCTTTGGCCAGCATAATGATTCATTCAAATTAAATTTAAAAAAAGGGTTTTTCAAATGTTACTAAATAAATGTACATATTTATAAAACAATAATTATAATTCTTAAATTCAATCTACTTGACTAATAATAAAATGTATCACCTTAAACACCCAAGGTTCTTCCTCCTCTCTCCTACTTGATCTATGCTGTGCCCGACAGGGTCATAATTGTGTCTAATATAATTATTTCCTTATCAACTATGTATAATACATTGTGGTACTCAATAAAGAATTGAGAAATGAATTGAATTGTGGGGTACCGTTGGATAGGCTGTTCAAAAATATTGCGAGACGACATTGTCAAAAAAAAAAAAAAAAGAGGAGGTACGAAACCCTAAAAATTGTTTTTAAAAAGTGTAGTAAAAGCTGTACAGTCCTTTCACCGTCTAATTTGGCCGCACACACATCCAAAAAGCCTGACTGTGTCCGGCTTTATCCGGACGCCTGGCAACGCTAAGTGGGACCAATCATATTATTATGCTGGTTTATTTTTAGAGTTCCGTACCCAAAGGGTAAAACGGGAACTCTATTACTAAGGCTCCGCCATCTGTCTGTCTGTCTGTCACCAGGCTGTATCTCAGGAACCGTTATAGTTAGATAGTTGAAATTTTCACAGATGATGTATTTCTGTTGCCGCTATAACAAAAAATAATAAAAATAGAATAAAATAAATATTTAAGGGGGCTCCCATACAACAAACGTGATTTTTTTGCTCGTTTTTGCTCGATATTGATAACGGCAACAGGTAGACGCTTGAAATATTCACAGAATATTTAGTTATATATTCACTTTAAAAATAAATAAATTAAAATAAAACAAATAATTAAGGGGGGCTCCCATACAACAAACGTGATTTTTTTGCTATTTTTATAGATAATGGTACGGAACCCTTCGTGCACGACCCCAACTCGCACTTGGCCGGTTTTCTTATTTTATCTGTTGACTGAATTTGGTTGAACTGTGTAATATTTTGCATAATTAAATTTGAGTCTACAGCTGAAAGGTGCAATCTCTGAGAACAGCTCGTGGCTAAGTAATAACAGCCGCACGGGTCGATCCATCAGGTTAAGCCACGCTTGCGGTGACCATCTTTACATACCGAGACTCCTCCGTGCCTCGGAAAGCACGTTATTAAACCGTTGGTCCCGGCTGTCATTCGTGGATCTTTGACAGTCGTTACGGGTCGTCAGAAGCCCGAAAGTCTGCGGCAACCAGTCTTACTAAGCGGTATCGTTAATTTTTCGCGTACTAATCCTTATCCTCACTTCCTTGTTAGTTTTAGTTTCCATATGTTGTCAGGTGTCTTTCATCCCGAAAAAAAGTATTGTTGCCGAGGAAAACAACAATAACGTTCTTATGATAATAGATGGCGCCACGGGTCTTTCGAATCATGATTGGGGATGTATTTAATAGCACTTTAAATTTCAAAAAGCAGAGTACAACCCGAAATGATTGTCAAATTCTAAATAAACGCGAGTGACGCCGCGGGCAAAAGCTAGTTCTACAATAAAAGAACGACGAATGACATGCATGCAGTTTCAAATAGCCGGATTATTCCAATAATTTGTCTATTTGAACAAAAACCAATACCTTGCTTGAATAAAAATCATTTCATCAATCAATCAACTAAAAGGTCGTTTCTGGATATGTGAAAAAAATCATGGCAGTAGTACCTATAACGAAATTAAAAGAAAAACTATCACAGCTAAGTTGGCTTTACAAGTTAACGAGTAATAGTCGACCAACTTACATTTGCAGTTGGAGAATTGACCGTCACGTTTATCGATGTATGGGAGAGAGAACATGTTTTTCAACTACATTGATAAGTTTGTTTAGTGATAAATTCATCCCAACTACGGAATCCTTCATTGTGCGTGGTCCGGTTTGGTTTGGTAACAACAAATGAATAGAAAAAAAACCTTAAATATTTGTTTTATTTTAATTTAATTATTTATTTTTAAAGTGTAACTAAATATTCACAGAATATTTAACTAAATATAACTAAATATTCACAGAATATTAAGTTATATTTTTAAAGTGAATATATAACTAAATATTCTGTGAATATTTCAACCTGTTGCCGTTATCAATATCGAGCAAAAACGAGCAAAAAAATCGCGTTTGTTGTATGGGAGCCCCCTTAAATATTTATGTTATTCTGGTTCTTAGTATTTGTTGCTATAGCGGCAACAGAAATACATCATCTGTGAAAATTTCAACTCTCTAGCTATCACGGATCATGAGATACAGCCTGGTGACAGATGGACAGACAGACAGACACACGCGGAGCCTTAGTAATTAGTAATAGGGTTCCCGTTTTACCCTTTGGGTACGGAAATGTATTCTTTCGGAGTAATTATAACTTCTTTTTTTTTGGCTCTTTCAGATTTAGCCCAAAAATGTGTGGACAGTGAAGGATATCTTTTGCATGCGTCACTCGACGTGTAACCGAAAAAACCGAAAATTCGAACAGCGCCATCTATTATAAATGTTTACCGAACGTAAACTCGTAACACAACAGCAAATAACTCTTTCTCGGTGGTTCTTTAAATTCTGTTAGATGGCGCGATTCAGGTCACTCACACATGTAAAGATTTTTCGTTTTTTATTGGGTCTAATTCTCCTAGAAATACTGTTCTTTTTATAAAATTTTGGCGTTAGGCGAACATAATACATTATAAAGTCTCATTATACTTGCTTTTATTCTGCAGAAACCGTTTATTTACGGAGATTACAACCCCTGAAAAATGTATGGCGAGGCCTGTCTAGGCATCCGCCTTAATTAAAAAAACAATGGTTGATTTAATAAAAAAATCTTATAATAATTAATATCCATGACGTTTTGCATATACATGGTAAGAAAACTCTTGTGTTGCTTGTCTGGCTAAAACTACCGATACTTCTCGACCAAGCGGATCGTAGGCAACTGTCGTAGTCATTTTATCAACACCTTCATCTGGTAAGTTAATGCAAACGTAACTTATCATGAGTCCTGTGTCAGCCTGAAATAAAATAAAAAACACTTCAGAAAGATTTAGTTTATTTACTGAGATCCTTTCGGAAAGCACGTTAAGCCGTTTGTCCCGGCGAGTTCGCGTATCACTGGTCAGTTTCCCTCACTTGTCAGTTTATATAATTCGCCAGTTTCGTTGATTAGTCAGTTTCGCTGATTGGTCAGTTTTGAGGATTAGACAGTTGCGTCAACTCGACAGTTTCCAGTGGCGAACACTCGTCAGTTTTATTGAATTCGTCAGTCAAAGTACAGTTGGTAGAAAACTGCCCACACGTCTGCTAAAGTAATGATGAGGTTAGAACACAAATATATTTAAAAAAATATATTGGTATATAGTGATTGTAAAAATATAACTTTAAGTTTGATTTAAATTGTGTTCTTACATGATCCACTTTTGTTTACTTAAACGTAAACATATCTTTTACGTTGAGTGTACTAAACTGACGAATCGAGGAAACTGGCAAACACTGGAATCTGTCGAGTTAACGCAACTGTCTAATCGGTAAAACTGACCAACCAGTGAAACTGACTAATGAACGAAACTGGCAAATTAAATAAACTGACGACTGAGGGAAACTGACCAGTGGTACGCGGACTCATTTCAATTCCGCTACGCATCCACATTTGACTGTTGAGCAAGGGTGCTCGCACACGTCAGACTTTTTGTAGAGCCGATTATCGGGCCGATTTCTATTCTATACTATACGAGCAACTTTTTGCGTTGTACTTGTGCGTTTACCGTATGAATTCTGTGTTTTATTTTGGCCAACGAAATAATCGGTTACCGATTGTCTGGCGTGGATTGTCTTAGTCGGAAAAATTGTTACGTTTCACGTTTTTGTGACATCAAGTAAATTCAATATACCGCGTCTTAATAAGTTTCACTCATAAAATTACGCTCAGGCAGAGTTGGGGCGGTTTTGAATACACGGGGCCCCCTTTTGCACGGGGCCCGTAGCAATATACTCGTGCTACGTGGTTAATCCGGCACTGGTTACGGGTAGGAGAAGCCCGGAAATGTGACAACCAGTCTTGCCACGGGTTGTGGAGGTCAGATAGGCAGTCGCTCCATGAAAAATACTGGTATTCAGCAGCACCCAGAAAGGAAGCCGACCCCAATATAGTTGGGAAAAAGCTAGGCAGACAATTAAGTTTAAAAAATACAATTACCGGTAGGACTACCGTATGTTCTTTGTCTCCAGCTGGGAATATGACATCTTCGTTATAAAATGCTTTTGAATAATTCCACGTAGGGTCACCTGTCAAATATGAATGTTCAATTATAAAAACAAAATGACAAGAACAACAAAATATCAAATAATAGTGAAATGCCACAATGTCGCCACCCGGTTCTGAATTTGTGCTTGCGCCGAAGATTTCTTCAGTTAAATAGAGGTAGGTACCTATGACTGGTGAAATGGGGGTGTACTATATCTACGTACTCCTCTGCCTCCCCCATATTGACATTTTTTTATTTTTGTCAACTACGAGATGCCATTAAGGCATCTCGTAGTTGACCTTGAGAATAACAGGTCGTCACTACTTAACCGGGCTATCCTGTGGCTGCCTTAAGCTAGCTTAAAGCCTTCAGCCAGGGGCGAATGTCTTATAATACTAAGCCACTGCACGCTAAGGGCACCCCCTGTGGGGTACGAACCTCGGCCTGGGGGGACGACAGCAAGATGGGACAGGCAGGATCAATCTGGATGATTATTATTAAGCTGATAGTATGTCATGCTCTCTCAGATTTCTCGCTGATGGAGGCGCGTGTGTTGGATCATTTAACTCGCTTCAAAATGGTTGAGCTGAATGGTGGTGATCCATGCGTCATGCGTCAGTTGGGATCTCTTAGCTGCCACGGCTTATTTATAATTATTTGAATTGTTAATTGTTTTTTTTTGTGTTTGTTTCTATTTGCTTTATTATGGACGCATTTTTTTTGTTATATAATCGTCCTCACATTTAGTTATAAATTCAACACTAAAGATAAAATAGTAGTTTTGTACCATTATAATTTAAAAGAGTGTTGATAGAGTTTCTTGCCCGTTCTTTGCCTTATGTAGGTACCTACTACGCTTTGGAATAGGCAAGTTCTAGCTTCATATTTCTAACTGACCGACTCCTTGAAAATTCAAAAGTGCCTGTAAATGGTGTAACTGGAATAAATGCTTTGAGTTTGGGAAATATAAAGCTACGGCGGCGCGGCGGCGCGCTCAGCTGCGGCGCGGGCTGGCAATTCGTCGAGCAAGGGTCGGGGGGAAAAATATGTCGGATCTTTGGGTGGGACCTCGGCGGCGAGGTCGGAATGTCGATTTGTGTATTCTGTGCACTGTACTGGTGGCCCTACTGTTTTCCTGGAGGAGGGTAATGGAATCATCGGGGTCGGTGAGAGTATGCCTCGGACGACAGATTTGTCGGATTCTAGAGGGTCTGTAACAAGAGGCCTTGACAACCAGAGGGTTGCGATGTTTGACGGCGGAATCGAAGAAACGCTTAGTAATGCGTTTCATGAACTGCTGGATAGTGGGAATTTTGAGGTCTAAGTGGAGGATTTCGTTTCGAACGAACCAAAGGGGATCCCGTTGCCTTTGATGTTAGGCACGTACTCGTATTTGTAGCGCTACGAGTTTATTTTCGCATGTGGCCAAAATCGGAACTAATCGGCCGCCATCTTGATAACCAATACATTTCACAAAACGCACCAACAGTGCCACCCTCTTAATGTAATTCGAGGGCCAAAAGACCCGTATCTATAGGTTATGTGTTATTTGCTTACCGAATGTATAATCACAAGTTAAGTTCTCGGTTCCGGAGACAGAAAGAATAGATGTCAAAGACACGACAAATACAAAAAAAAACATTTCCATTTTCTTTTCGAACTTACAAGATCAATTAAAGACACGTGAATGATTCGATTCTATATTTTTTCTTATATTTATTCAGTTCTTTGTGGAGAATCGATTCTATTGTTGTTCAATAAAATACCTAACCAAGTTATTACCAGGGTCGTCTAAAACAAAGGCACATGTTTACACTAATACGGCTTAATACTTACATTATTTTATAAATTATTTCCGTAAAGTACATAAGTGTGAGAAATTAGTCACACTTACATAGAATAAGAAGAACAAAAATAATATTTATTTGCTTAAAAACATGGTATAAAAAGATGGTAAAATACAAAAAATAACGTACATGTTTTTGCCTAACAGAGATAACTTGATAAGTGATAACCGTACCATTTTTTACAACCCTATGTATAGAACATTTATAAAAGGCTCGTACAGACTGGTGCGATATCGCGGGCGCGACGCGGCGACGCGACACTAGAAGCACAATTTCTTTGTGACTGCTTGTCGCGCCCGCAATATCGCGCGACATTTTTAACAAATTTTTTAAATATATTTTTCACTTTTTAGCTGTGGTACCTACCCCACATCAATTCGTATAAAAAAAATAAGAACCGACTACCAAAAATAACATTACAAAGTGAAAAATAACTTTAATTTTGGAAGTCGGTTCTTATTTTTTTGTAAAAAGATTTTTATTTTATACTTTTTAGTGGGTCAGTTTTGAATTTATCTAAGTTACAATAGCCTAATGTTAACTGCTCATCACTTTTTACAAAATATTGCTTTTCCCGATGTTGGGACGTTGATTGTTGAGGAGTTCTCCTGGTAAGAACCAGGAGAACTGCCACTCACCATATGCATAGTGACGAGCATAAATTGCTTAATCGCAACCCGTTAAATAGGGACACTCATTATTATATTGTTCCGGTGGCCATATGTGGTCTCCATGATCAGTTCCACTTCACCAAATGGTGCTTTCCGAGAGCAAATGCACGAGTTACTATAAAAAATACCCAAATTGCTATAGGTTTGCCTATAAAATTTGAGGGTTTCCCTCGATTTCCATGAGATCCCCTCATCTGATTCTGATTTGGTGGCAATGGGACTACCTCGGGAGTGTACCCTTTCAAACAAAAAAATAATTTTCAAAATCGGTACATAATTAACGGAGTAATCGCGTAACAAACATACAAAAAAAAATAAAAAAAAATAAACATACCGCCGAATTGAGAACCTCCTCCTTTTTGGAAGTCGGTTAAAAACAACAGTGACAGGAAGTTCTATACAAGCTTTGAAATCCCATCCATTTAAGTTAAGATAAACAAAAAATTACAAACTTTTTAATTTACTTAGGTAAGTATTCGTGCAAAGTTTCAAGTTTATTAACTCTAGGAATAAGATTTTTCATGCTTACAAAATCCCCCCCTTAAAAGCCTATGTCATAAGAACAGGGGCCCAAGACTGCTATTTTTATAACTTCAGTCATTCCAACACGATCAAAGTCAAAGTCAAAGTCGAACCATTTATTTCAAATAGGCACAAAAGAGGCACTTTTGAACGTCAAAATTTACAAAAAAAATAGAATTGATTCTAGTTGCCCCTTCCAAAAGGTAGTTTCGTATGGAGAAGAATGGGCAAGAAACTCCACCGGTACTCTTTTAAAAATGTTTTACAATATTTTGTTTGATTACATTAATTATATGATTATATGTGAAGACGATGCACCTAGAATAAAATTACTATACCATAATAGGTAAAACGAATTAAAAACTAAGCAATGAAAAATAACTTAATTATTAGATAGATACGTGGTGTTCACATATTTACAAACATCATACAAGTATGTTTTTCTAAAAAAATAAAAAAATAAGTCTGTGTGTGAGTATAGGTTATCACAGAATGTAAAATCAATATCATAAAAATAACAGATTTTACCATAAAAATAGCAACCAGTTTGATTTTGTCTAGACTCTAGATTGTCCTATGGAGCTGGACCAGCATGTTTCCAAGCATTCCTGTCCTGGGTATAATCCTCTAACTTGTAATATGCTTGTTTACAAAGTGTACTTTTTATATGAGTTTTAAATTTTCTTTCATTTAATTTCAATATATCACAAGGTATTTTGTTGTAACATTTAACACAGTACCCTATAAAAGATGTATGTACTTTAGATAATCTGAAAAATGGTTGATCTATTTTATCTTTATTTCTAGTATTAAAATTATGTCTATCGCTTATCTTGTTAAAAATATGTAGATTTTTCCTTACATACATAATATCCCATTGTCATGCCATTGTCATTTTGCTAAAAGTTCGTAATCGGGTAAATTCATAATGGTCGATCATTGGTCGGTCAATGTTCTCGTAATATAATTGTGTTATTATAATGGCATTGTCGTATTGCCATTATTATAAAACCCATTAGTAGAAATGTCATTCATTTGTCATTATGTACGAGATTACCAATATATGCAATTTCTTTCAATGTAGTGTCAGTGGCCGACCATTGGAAAATCATAATGACGCCATTATAATAGTAGATCACCAAACTTGTCAAAATCAACAATTATGAAATCAATGATCGACCATTCTGACACTATTGTAATAGCAGACTTGAGGCCCTGTCTGTGTGCCAAATTTCAGCCCAATGTGTTCAGTGGTTTGAGCTATGCGTTGACAGACCAATCAGTCACGGTTTCCTTTTATATGTAAAGCTAGATGCATCACATGACAATTCCAATAAGACCAAACACGGGTAGGATACATTGTTTATTACGGAGTTCCAGTGCCTACCTTCCGGCTACACCATCAGATCAGTTTGATGGTACTATTTTGATCAGAACTATTTATTAAATTTGCTTCGTTTAACTATATTAAGGGGGATGCGCTAAGGCAGTCCGCGAAATTGAAATTTTATTACGTTTTTTGCAATTTGCAGGTCAGTAACAGGTATATTATGTTCATATAAATATGATTCGCGGCCGTAACAAATATGGCTTTACAGAATTGTAATCATTAGAATCGGCAATACAACTAACTCTCTTCGTAAAATCCTATTGTACGACTATTTGTGAAATAATCCTTCAAGGATCCAAGGATTTTATGAACTTAGAGAGTTGTAATGCTGATTCTAATGATTATAATTCTGTAAAGCCATATTTGTTACGGCCGCGAATCATATTTAGATCAACATACAACCTGTTACTGACCTGCAAATTGCAAAAAACGTAATAAAATACGAATTTCGCGGGCTACCTTAGCGCATCCCCCATCCAGATATCTTATCGCCACCCGTGAAATACTTATTTATTTATTTATTTTATTTTTAAGAAAACTTACAGCTAAATAGATACAATGAGTTAGCATACATAAAATATGGCCAATTCATCATTATCATTGAGAATTCCGGTGGCCATTTGTGGCCTTCTTCATCAGAAGTTCCACTTCACCAAATTATACTTTCTGAATGCAAATGATTGACTTGTTGATGAAAATATAAAAATCGCTATTTGTATGCCTATAATATTTGAGGAGTTCCTTCAGTTACTCATGGATCCCAACATCAGAGCTGGATTTTGATAAAAATGGGACCAATCTGGAAGTATATCCTTTCAAATAAAAAAAGAATTTTCCAAATCGGTTCATAAACGACGGACTTCTGAGGTAAAAAACATTAAAAAAAATATATACAGACGACTTGAGAACCTCCTCCTTTCTGTGAAGTCGGTTAAAAACTATGACCACACAACCATTCATGCCATTTATTTTTGAATAATCTTGAGATTGTAAAAGAGCGCCTCTCGCCATCAAACGTAAAAGTTTGGCGAGTTTAGAATTAAGATAACCCCTCTGTATTGTAATTTCTTTAAAAAAAAATAAAAAAAAACTTGGTAAGTACATATCTTATTACTGATACCTACACACATAGACATATAACTTATATTATATTTAGCTAGTCTCGGAAGGATATCCAGTACGAGCCTGTGGGGGTCTCGAATCGTCGGTTACGAGGATATACATCAGCTGCATTACTAAAAAATCCACAGGCTTCCTCACAAACTCATGTAGAGTCTGACCAACGAAAGCTATCCATGAAAAAAAAACTGCATTAAAAAAAAAACAAAAGCTGTCACCCTTGATAAACACTCTTTAAACAGAGTTGATGCTATTTATTGTTCAACAAATATTTTGCGATACCTAAATGAGTATTTCATATATTTTGTGGAATATTTAACAAGGGTTGACAGATCTTGATTTTTTAAATTGCCGCTTTTTTTTTTTGACAGCTTTCGTTGGTCAGAGTCTACACGTTTCGTTGTAAAGAGACGGTAGCGGCAACATAGTACTATCGCGGGTTTTCAAAAACAAAATCTCATGCTCACGATGACCACATAATTATGTTTACCGCCTCTTTTTCGTCGACTAAAGGACATAATTTATTTTGTTTAAATACATTTCTCAGGCTCTGTTACAATGATTACAGATGACTAACCAGGACCACCCTTTATCCGTTTATTCCGGGGCTCAGCAATCTCTTTGAGGAGTGGCTAGAGAGGCACCACGGCGTCCTCACCTTCCGCCTGACGCAGGTCCTCACCGGAGACGGTTGTTTTAGGAGGTACCTCTTCAGGATAATGCGGGAGGAAACGCCCGGGTGTCACCACTGTATGGATCGCCTGGAGGACACGGTGGAGCATACGGTGGAGATCTGCCCAGCTTGGGCGGAGCACCGCCGTATCCTCGCGGAGGCGATCGGCGGCCCTGGTTCAGGCCATAGTTCGGACCGAGAGTGCATGGAAGGCCGTCAACTCTTTCTGCGAAGCAGTAATACTTGCGAAGGCGGAGGTGGAACGCGTGAGGGAGAGGTAAAATTCGTGCCCTCACGCCCCTAGTCGCCGCAGGAGACGCCCTGGGCATCGGGAGTCGCAGGCCGATTCCCGGCCACCGTAGGCGCGGGCTTGCGGACGGTGAAAATAACTAAGATTCATGTAACACGTGCCAATTATAGCTAAACACAGCCATTCGATACGTTGCCGTGCCGAATCGAACATTAATAAATTTTATAGAAGGATTCCTCTAAACACTTTCCGACCTCCACACGGGCACACGGGCAAAGCCTCCGACAAAAGCTAGTAACAAGATAAATAAATTACTAATAAAGGATCGTGCCGACTGGCGCAATATCGTGGGCGCGTCAAGCAGCGTGACCAATGTCGCGCCCGCGATATCGCACCAGTCTGTACGAGGCTTAAAACGTATTGTTGAAAATAACTAGTATTTATTTTGATCAAAGAAGATTGATTTGCTATAAATATATTAAAAAAAAAAAAAATATGTAAAGTCATTTATCAAACTAGGCTGAGAATCAGCACTTTTCGAACGTCAAAAATTACATAAGACAGTCCCCCAAAAACGCCCGCCCTTCACCACCTCCTAGTGCTTTAGCTGGGAACAAGAAGTGGCGCAACAAACTCCCCAGCAGCACAGCTGTCTGTTCAGATATAAAACTTGAATCTATACAATAAAATGTAAAAGAATTTGCATTACGCAACACAACATTAAATTAAATTATTTGCCTTTATTAGTTTAGATACCTACTATTAGGTAAGTGAAATGTTAAAACTAAATTGCGGTTAGCTAATACTCACGCCTTCTTCCATGGGGATAGATAGGCAGAAACTATAGAACGCAACTCCATATAAAACTGTCAAACAGGATGAATTGTACGCAGATCATTATTGTGATTCTGCCAAAGCGTCCAGGGGGCCGATCGCGCTAATTTTGAACGGTAATACCAAAACTGAACCACAACCAAAAACGTTACGTTAGACACATTTCGTATCGCGCTAATCATTTCGACGGAAACGGTTTAGCTTTACTTTGGAAGTTACGTTGGAGGAACGATCGATCGAACTTTCAGTGCGTTGAGAAATAGCGCGATCGGCCCCCAGTTTAGGCCCCCTGGGGGCCGATCGCGCTATTTCTCAACGTAATTACCGTTCGAACGGAACGTTTTTCGTTTTGGTTTAGTTTTGGTTTAGCTGATGTAAGAAACGGTATCGCGCTATTTTTTTCTGAGCGACAAAATCGTTGACGTTACCCAATACTGAAAGTTCGATCGATCGTTCCTCCAACGTAACTTCCAAAGTAAAGCTAAACCGTTTCCGTTGAAATGATTAGCGCGATACGAAATGTGTCTAACGTAAGGTTTTTGGTTGTGGTTTAGTTTTGGTATTACCGTTCAAAATTAGCGCAATCGGCCCCCAGAACCCTAAAAAGATTATTTTAATTTATTATCTGTCTGTTACTTTTTCATGCCGTAACGGCTGAACAGATTTAGGTGGAAGCCATAAGGATAGGCCATGACCTGGATTAGAACATAGGATATCTATATCAATCCCGGTCGTATGTTCCTGTGCAATAATTTCCGACGTGGGCAAAAGCGGTATGAAAAAAATTAAATGCTGGTGCGTCTGGGTGGAAATTATCATCAAACGTATTTGCTTTACGAATAGAGAATACAATCCCGGGATCCCGAATCTCGGGATCCCGGGATCCCGACCGTTTTCTGGCCCCGAAAATCCCGGGACTGTACTTGGCTAATCTCGGGATTTTCGGGATTGCCACAAACAAGTCTAGTTTGTATTCCGTAGTCCGTTGCGCCTTGAAAATAACCTTGCCTAGATTATTTTAATACATTAGGACAAAAAGCAACTCGTACAATACGTAGGTACCCACTATTTACTACACAGGTACAGTCTTAATAATATGTTTGTCGTAGAACTTAGAAGGGACTTCCCCACTCGGAATACTTTAATACAATACTCTTAAGATAATTCCCCAACGAACCAACAGGGGAATCACCCGATCATCTCATATCATAATATTGTTGCGGGTATTTCCCGTCGGTCGGGGATTCCCTGTACGAAAGTATAAATATGCAAATCAGGTTTTATTTTCTTCATTTATTGTTCTGTCAGTGACGGGTTACGTAGGCTACGTCATTAAAATTTAAAAGTCAATTATCTGAAATTAAGTATTTCAAATGGCGGGAGACTTTGTTAGACCTACTTTGACCCTATCTTTGTCATCACCACCTGATATTGCAAAATCTTATACATGTATAATAACTGCTTATTCATATCTCCACATTGCTTATTAGGTTAGTACTAAAATAAACTTAACCAACCATTCCTGGTTCCATAGGCTTAGCATGAGAACCGTAGAGAAGTGTTTTAAAGTAGGTAAAAATTACGCTTCTATGTAGACAGCTGACAGTTTTCTACGAAGAAAGATAGACAAGCGATTTCTATTCTACAATAGAGTAGAAATAGAAAGCATCATGCTAATCCTGCTTTTAGAGTTTTAATTTTGTGTAACAAATGAAAATCACCAGTCTTTCAAAGAGCATGGGAGATGGGCTTCAAGTTAATCTTTGAGGATAATTGATGAAATTATTGTTGCTCTGCTATTATTACTAATACTCGTATTCAGCTTGAAAAGCCTTATCAAATCCCTTAGCTCAAGACACCATCTTGAGATACTTAGCTCAAGATACCATCTTGAGATACTTAGCTCAAGATACCATCTTGAGATACTTAGCTCAAGATACCATTTATTATTTTATGCCTAGTATCTTGAGATAATGCTTGTGAAGCATTGATGTCCCAATCACCCGTACAGAGGTAATGGGTAAAACTGTGACATTAGAAGGTCACTAGGCAACTTAGAGAGATTAGATAATAACTTATTGAAGACTTACTAGACTTACTTATTGTCTGGAGTCTTGACTGGGACCAACAGGCCATTGCATTATAAACATCACTGATCATAAATAAGAGCTCCATACCGTAATCATGTAAAATATATGGAGTAGGTGCCGATATTAACTATTTTCTGTCAATCAATTACCCATATTTATGGGTCTTGAGATACTTAGCTCAAGACACCATCTTGAGATACTTAGCTCAAGACACCATCTTGAGATACTTAGCTCAAGACACTGATCACTGATCATAAATGCTGTAGAGCTCCAGACCGTAATCATGTAAAATATATGGAGTTGGTGCCGATATTAACTATTTGCTGTCAATCAATTACCCATATTTATACTTAGCTCAAGACACCATCTTGAGATACTTAGCTCAAGACGCCGTCTTGAGATACTTAGCTCAAGACACCGTCTTGAGATACTTAACTCAAGATACCATTTATTATTTTATGCCTAGTATCTTGAGATAATGCTTGTGAAGCATTGATGTCCCAATCACCCGTACAAAGGTAATGGGTAAAACTGTGATATTAGAATGTCACTAGGCAACTTAGAGAGATTAGATAATAACTTATTGAAGACTTACTGGACTTACTTATTGTCTGGAGTCTTGACTGGGACCAACAGGCCAGTGCATTATAAACATCACTGATCATAAATGCTGTAGAGCTCCAGACCATGTAAAATATATGGAATTGGTGCTGATATTAACTATTTGCTGTCAATCAATTACCCATATTTATGGGTCTTGAGATACTTAGCTCAAGACACCGTCTTGAGATACTTAGCTCAACACACCGTCTTGAGATACTTAGCTCAAGACACCGTCTTGAGATACTTAGCTCAAGACACCGTCTTGAGATACTTAGCTCAAGACACCGTCTTGAGATACTTAGCTCAAGACACCGTCTTGAGATACTTAGCTCAAGACACCGTCTGGAGATACTTAACTCAAGACACCATCTTGAGATCCTTAGCTCAAGACACCGTCTTGAGATACTTAGCTCAAGACACCGTCTTGAGATACTTAGCTCAAGACACCGTCTTGAGATACTTAGCTCAAGACACCGTCTTGAGATACTTAGCTCAAGACACCGTCTTGAGATACTTAGCTCAAGACACCGTCTGGAGATACTTAACTCAAGATACCATTTATTATTTTATGCCTAGTACCATTTATTATGATAATGCTTGTGAAGCATTGATTTCCCAATCCCCCGTACAAAGGTAATGGGTAAAACTGTGACATTAGAAGGTCACTAGGCAACTTAGAGAATTGATAATAACTTATTGAAGACTTACTGGACTTACTTATTGTCTGGAGTCTTAACTGGGACCAACAGGTAATTGCATTATAAACATCACTGATCATAAATGCTGTAGACCTCCAGACCATAATCATGTAAAATATATGGAGTAGGTGCCGATATTAACTATTTGCTGTCAATCAATTACCCATATTTATGGGTCTTGAGATACTTAGCTCAAGACACCATCTTGAGACACTTAGCTCAAGACACCATCTTGAGATACTTAGCTCAAGACACCGTCTTGAGATACTTAGCTCAAGACACCGTCTTGAGATACTTAGCTCAAGACACCGTCTTGAGATACTTAGCTCAAGACACCGTCTTGAGATACTTAGCTCAAGACACCATCTTGAGATACTTAGCTCAAGACACCGTCTTGAGATACTTAGCTCAAGACACCGTCTTGAGATACTTAGCTCAAGACACCATCTTGAGATACTTAGCTCAAGACACCGTCTTGAGATACTTAGCTCAAGACACCGTCTTGAGATACTTAGCTCAAGACACCGTCTTGAGATACTTAGCTCAAGACACCGTCTTGAGATACTTAGCTCAAGACACCGTCTTGAGATACTTAGCTCAAGACACCGTCTTGAGATACTTAACTCAAGATACCATTTATTATTTTATGCCTAGTATCTTGAGATAATGCTTGTGAAGCATTGATGTCCCAATCACCCGTACAAAGGTAATGGGTAAAACTGTGACATTAGAAGGTCACTAGGCAACTTACAGAGATTAGATAATAACTTATTGAAGACTTACTGGACTTACTTATTGTCTGGAGTCTAGACTGGGACCATCAGGCCATTGCATTATAAACATCACTGATCATAAATAAGAGCTCCATACCGTAATCATGTAAAATATATGGAGTAGGTGCCGATATTAACTATTTTCTGTCAATCAATTACCCATATTTATGGGTCTTGAGATACTTAGCTCAAGACACCATCTTGAGATACTTAGCTCAAGACACCATCTTGAGATACTTAGCTCAAGACACTGATCACTGATCATAAATGCTGTAGAGCTCCAGACCGTAATCATGTAAAATATATGGAGTTGGTGCCGATATTAACTATTTGCTGTCAATCAATTACCCATATTTATACTTAGCTCAAGACACCATCTTGAGATACTTAGCTCAAGACGCCGTCTTGAGATACTTAGCTCAAGACACCGTCTTGAGATACTTAACTCAAGATACCATTTATTATTTTATGCCTAGTATCTTGAGATAATGCTTGTGAAGCATTGATGTCCCAATCACCCGTACAAAGGTAATGGGTAAAACTGTGATATTAGAAGGTCACTAGGCAACTTAGAGAGATTAGATAATAACTTATTGAAGACTTACTGGACTTACTTATTGTCTGGAGTCTTGACTGGGACCAACAGGCCAGTGCATTATAAACATCACTGATCATAAATGCTGTAGAGCTCCAGACCATGTAAAATATATGGAATTGGTGCTGATATTAACTATTTGCTGTCAATCAATTACCCATATTTATGGGTCTTGAGATACTTAGCTCAAGACACCGTCTTGAGATACTTAGCTCAACACACCGTCTTGAGATACTTAGCTCAAGACACCGTCTTGAGATACTTAGCTCAAGACACCGTCTTGAGATACTTAGCTCAAGACACCGTCTTGAGATACTTAGCTCAAGACACCGTCTTGAGATACTTAGCTCAAGACACCGTCTGGAGATACTTAACTCAAGACACCATCTTGAGATCCTTAGCTCAAGACACCGTCTTGAGATACTTAGCTCAAGACACCGTCTTGAGATACTTAGCTCAAGACACCGTCTTGAGATACTTAGCTCAAGACACCGTCTTGAGATACTTAGCTCAAGACACCGTCTTGAGATACTTAGCTCAAGACACCGTCTGGAGATACTTAACTCAAGATACCATTTATTATTTTATGCCTAGTACCATTTATTATGATAATGCTTGTGAAGCATTGATTTCCCAATCCCCCGTACAAAGGTAATGGGTAAAACTGTGACATTAGAAGGTCACTAGGCAACTTAGAGAATTGATAATAACTTATTGAAGACTTACTGGACTTACTTATTGTCTGGAGTCTTAACTGGGACCAACAGGTAATTGCATTATAAACATCACTGATCATAAATGCTGTAGACCTCCAGACCATAATCATGTAAAATATATGGAGTAGGTGCCGATATTAACTATTTGCTGTCAATCAATTACCCATATTTATGGGTCTTGAGATACTTAGCTCAAGACACCATCTTGAGACACTTAGCTCAAGACACCATCTTGAGATACTTAGCTCAAGACACCGTCTTGAGATACTTAGCTCAAGACACCGTCTTGAGATACTTAGCTCAAGACACCGTCTTGAGATACTTAGCTCAAGACACCGTCTTGAGATACTTAGCTCAAGACACCATCTTGAGATACTTAGCTCAAGACACCGTCTTGAGATACTTAGCTCAAGACACCGTCTTGAGATACTTAGCTCAAGACACCATCTTGAGATACTTAGCTCAAGACACCGTCTTGAGATACTTAGCTCAAGACACCGTCTTGAGATACTTAGCTCAAGACACCGTCTTGAGATACTTAGCTCAAGACACCGTCTTGAGATACTTAGCTCAAGACACCGTCTTGAGATACTTAGCTCAAGACACCGTCTTGAGATACTTAACTCAAGATACCATTTATTATTTTATGCCTAGTATCTTGAGATAATGCTTGTGAAGCATTGATGTCCCAATCACCCGTACAAAGGTAATGGGTAAAACTGTGACATTAGAAGGTCACTAGGCAACTTACAGAGATTAGATAATAACTTATTGAAGACTTACTGGACTTACTTATTGTCTGGAGTCTAGACTGGGACCATCAGGCCATTGCATTATATAATACAAAAGTAATATACTGTGTACTGTAGGTAATTATATTATATATGTACAATGATATCCACGAACTCCTCCATTTTCGAACAGGCTCATTTCACGTCTAATACTATTTGCCAACCCCAATTCATTTTGTACTTGTACTTCAGGATCTGGGGATTTCATACTCTTGTTAATCTCCAGCTCTAACTTTTCCTTTAATGTCAATTGGGGTTGGGAAGACACCGTCTTGAGATACTTAGCTCAAGACACCATCTTGAGATACTTAGCTCAAGACACCGTCTTGAGATACTTAGCTCAAGATACCATTTATTATTTTATGCCTAGTATCTTGAGATAATGCTTGTGAAGCATTGATGTCCCAATCACCCGTACAAAGGTAATGGGTAAAACTGTGATATTAGAAGGTCACTAGGCAACTTAGAGAGATTAGATAATAACTTATTGTTACTGTCAATCAATTACCCATATTTATGGGTCTTGAGTAGAGAATTCCCGACCGTTTTCTGGCCCCGAAAATCTGACTGTTCTTGGCTAATCTCGGGATTTTCGGGATTGCCACAAACAAGTCTAGTTTGTATTCCGTAGTCCGTTGCGCCTTGAAAATAACCTTGCCTAGATTATTTTAATACATTAGGACAAAAAGCAACTCGTACAATACGTAGGTACCCACTATTTACTACACAGGTACAGTCCTAATAATATGTTTGTCGTAGAACTTAGAAGGGACTTCTCCACTCGGAATACTTTAATACAATACTCTTAAGGTAATTCCCCAACGAACCAACAGGGGAATCACCCGATCATCTCATATCATAATATTGTTGCGGGTATTTCCCGTCGGTCGGGGATTCCCTGTACGAAAGTATAAATATGCAAATCAGGTTTTATTTTCTTCATTTATTGTTCTGTCAGTGACGGGTTACGTAGGCTACGTCATTAAAATTTAAAAGTCAATTATCTGAAATTAAGTATTTCAAATGGCGGGAGACTTTGTTAGACCTACTTTGACCCTATCTTTGTCATCACCACCTGATATTGCAAAATCTTATACATGTATAATAACTGCTTATTCATATCTCCACATTGCTTATTAGGTTAGTACTAAAATAAACTTAACCAACCATTCCTGGTTCCATAGGCTTAGCATGAGAACCGTAGAGAAGTGTTTTAAAGTAGGTAAAAATTACGCTTCTATGTAGACAGCTGACAGTTTTCTACGAAGAAAGATAGACAAGCGATTTCTATTCTACAATAGAGTAGAAATAGAAAGCATCATGCTAATCCTGCTTTTAGAGTTTTAATTTTGTGTAACAAATGAAAATCACCAGTCTTTCAAAGAGCATGGGAGATGGGCTTCAAGTTAATCTTTGAGGATAATTGATGAAATTATTGTTGCTCTGCTATTATTACTAATACTCGTATTCAGTTTGAAAAGCCTTATCAAATCCCTTAGCTCAAGACACCATCTTGAGATACTTAGCTCAAGATACCATCTTGAGATACTTAGCTCAAGATAACATCTTGAGATACTTAGCTCAAGATACCATTTATTATTTTATGCCTAGTATCTTGAGATAATGCTTGTGAAGCATTGATGTCCCAATCACCCGTACAGAGGTAATGGGTAAAACTGTGACATTAGAAGGTCACTAGGCAACTTAGAGAGATTAGATAATAACTTATTGAAGACTTACTAGACTTACTTATTGTCTGGAGTCTTGACTGGGACCAACAGGCCATTGCATTATAAACATCACTGATCATAAATAAGAGCTCCATACCGTAATCATGTAAAATATATGGAGTAGGTGCCGATATTAACTATTTTCTGTCAATCAATTACCCATATTTATGGGTCTTGAGATACTTAGCTCAAGACACCATCTTGAGATACTTAGCTCAAGACACCATCTTGAGATACTTAGCTCAAGACACCATCTTGAGATACTTAGCTCAAGACACTGATCACTGATCATAAATGCTGTAGAGCTCCAGACCGTAATCATGTAAAATATATGGAGTTGGTGCCGATATTAACTATTTGCTGTCAATCAATTACCCATATTTATACTTAGCTCAAGACACCATCTTGAGATACTTAGCTCAAGACGCCGTCTTGAGATACTTAGCTCAAGACACCGTCTTGAGATACTTAACTCAAGATACCATTTATTATTTTATGCCTAGTATCTTGAGATAATGCTTGTGAAGCATTGATGTCCCAATCACCCGTACAAAGGTAATGGGTAAAACTGTGATATTAGAAGGTCACTAGGCAACTTAGAGAGATTAGATAATAACTTATTGAAGACTTACTGGACTTACTTATTGTCTGGAGTCTTGACTGGGACCAACAGGCCAGTGCATTATAAACATCACTGATCATAAATGCTGTAGAGCTCCAGACCATGTAAAATATATGGAATTGGTGCTGATATTAACTATTTGTTGTCAATCAATTACCCATATTTATGGGTCTTGAGATACTTAGCTCAAGACACCGTCTTGAGATACTTAGCTCAACACACCGTCTTGAGATACTTAGCTCAAGACACCGTCTTGAGATACTTAGCTCAAGACACCGTCTTGAGATACTTAGCTCAAGACACCGTCTTGAGATACTTAGCTCAAGACACCGTCTTGAGATACTTAGCTCAAGACACCGTCTGGAGATACTTAACTCAAGACACCATCTTGAGATCCTTAGCTCAAGACACCGTCTTGAGATACTTAGCTCAAGACACCGTCTTGAGATACTTAGCTCAAGACACCGTCTTGAGATACTTAGCTCAAGACACCGTCTTGAGATACTTAGCTCAAGACACCGTCTTGAGATACTTAGCTCAAGACACCGTCTTGAGATACTTAGCTCAAGACACCGTCTGGAGATACTTAACTCAAGATACCATTTATTATTTTATGCCTAGTACCATTTATTATGATAATGCTTGTGAAGCATTGATTTCCCAATCCCCCGTACAAAGGTAATGGGTAAAACTGTGACATTAGAAGGTCACTAGGCAACTTAGAGAATTGATAATAACTTATTGAAGACTTACTGGACTTACTTATTGTCTGGAGTCTTAACTGGGACCAACAGGTAATTGCATTATAAACATCACTGATCATAAATGCTGTAGACCTCCAGACCATAATCATGTAAAATATATGGAGTAGGTGCCGATATTAACTATTTGCTGTCAATCAATTACCCATATTTATGGGTCTTGAGATACTTAGCTCAAGACACCATCTTGAGACACTTAGCTCAAGACACCATCTTGAGATACTTAGCTCAAGACACCGTCTTGAGATACTTAGCTCAAGACACCGTCTTGAGATACTTAGTTCAAGACACCGTCTTGAGATACTTAGCTCAAGACACCGTCTTGAGATACTTAGCTCAAGACACCATCTTGAGATACTTAGCTCAAGACACCGTCTTGAGATACTTAGCTCAAGACACCGTCTTGAGATACTTAGCTCAAGACACCATCTTGAGATACTTAGCTCAAGACACCGTCTTGAGATACTTAGCTCAAGACACCGTCTTGAGATACTTAGCTCAAGACACCGTCTTGAGATACTTAGCTCAAGACACCGTCTTGAGATACTTAGCTCAAGACACCGTCTTGAGATACTTAGCTCAAGACACCGTCTTGAGATACTTAACTCAAGATACCATTTATTATTTTATGCCTAGTATCTTGAGATAATGCTTGTGAAGCATTGATGTCCCAATCACCCGTACAAAGGTAATGGGTAAAACTGTGACATTAGAAGGTCACTAGGCAACTTACAGAGATTAGATAATAACTTATTGAAGACTTACTGGACTTACTTATTGTCTGGAGTCTAGACTGGGACCATCAGGCCATTGCATTATATAATACAAAAGTAATATACTGTGTACTGTAGGTAATTATATTATATATGTACAATGATATCCACGAACTCCTCCATTTTCGAACAGGCTCATTTCACGTCTAATACTATTTGCCAACCCCAATTCATTTTGTACTTGTACTTCAGGATCTGGGGATTTCATACTCTTGTTAATCTCCAGCTCTAACTTTTCCTTTAATGTCAATTGGGGTTGGGAAGACACCGTCTTGAGATACTTAGCTCAAGACACCATCTTGAGATACTTAGCTCAAGACACCGTCTTGAGATACTTAGCTCAAGATACCATTTATTATTTTATGCCTAGTATCTTGAGATAATGCTTGTGAAGCATTGATGTCCCAATCACCCGTACAAAGGTAATGGGTAAAACTGTGATATTAGAAGGTCACTAGGCAACTTAGAGAGATTAGATAATAACTTATTGTTACTGTCAATCAATTACCCATATTTATGGGTCTTGAGTAGAGAATTCCCGACCGTTTTCTGGCCCCGAAAATCTGACTGTTCTTGGCTAATCTCGGGATTTTCGGGATTGCCACAAACAAGTCTAGTTTGTATTCCGTAGTCCGTTGCGCCTTGAAAATAACCTTGCCTAGATTATTTTAATACATTAGGACAAAAAGCAACTCGTACAATACGTAGGTACCCACTATTTACTACACAGGTACAGTCCTAATAATATGTTTGTCGTAGAACTTAGAAGGGACTTCCCCACTCGGAATACTTTAATACAATACTCTTAAGGTAATTCCCCAACGAACCAACAGGGGAATCACCCGATCATCTCATATCATAATATTGTTGTGGGTATTTCCCGTCGGTCGGGGATTCCCTGTACGAAAGTATAAATATGCAAATCAGGTTTTATTTTTTTCATTTATTGTTCTGTCAGTGACGACGGGTTACGTAGGCTACGTCATTAAAATTTAAAAGTCAATTATCTGAAATTAAGTATTTCAAATGGCGGGAGACTTTGTTAGACATAAAAAAGACAGTGATACGACGTCAGTGTGGAGTTATTATTTAGTTGAGAAGGACGGGAATAGTGCTAAATGTAAGCGATGCCCAGCCATCCTCAAGACTTTGGGTGGATCAACTAAGGGATTACGTACACATTTGTTATCAAAACATAACATCAAGGTTATATCAGCTTCAACAAGTCAAGATTCTGAAAATCTGAACACAGCACCGCCGCCAGCCAAGCGAAAGTTAGATAATTATTTTACTAAAAGTGCCGACGATAGCCTGGATGATATTTTGGCAAGAATGATTGCATTAGATGGATTTCCATTCAGTGTGAATAATAATTGCTCTTAGCAAATTACACGGATTTACCAAACTCAGCCGTCACTGTTCGAAAACGTGTTATGAATTACAGTGAAAAAATCAGAAAGCAAGTAACTGCAGAATTAAAACATTTGAAAAGTGCAGGTGAAAGATTTAGTCTTTCTTTCGAAGAGTGGACTTCACTTCCAATAAACGATACATGGCGGTCAACGTTCATTCATATAAAAAATTTTGGAACTTAGGACTTGTTCCTATTTACGCAAGAGCGTCTAAGTAAATTTGACATTTCCCTAGAAACTGACATCGTGGCTATTGTAACCGATGCACAGTGGTTCCGCGCCCTAAGAGAGGCGGTCATAGGGTTTCGCGAAGGTAATGACTGTCGTTATCAATACTAAACATTATCATTATGCTTTTTTGTAATACTTCATGTTATAATAAAATGAAAAAACCGAATTAATGTTAAAAAACTTATTTTATTAGAATAAATAATGCATTTATTGTACTTGACGAAATACTTACTAAAATACAATAAAGGAATTGGAACTTAATAACTAATAAACTTAAATATATACATTTTTATAATAAAAATAAAGTAAATACCTAATTATTACCTAACTACAAATACAGAAATGGACAAAAAATATATTATTTACATGTTAATAGTTACATAATAGGAGCTGCATCTAAAATAATGTAAATCTAGTGTTTATTATATAACTATATACATTTTATTCTATACCGACAACAAATTCAACACCTCTTTAGATAGAATATACTTCTTCTTCCGTGGTAACCTTCTCAAACCAGAAATATAAGGATCCGAATTAAGAAGAAGTCTATGTATCAAGTCGGTGTTTGTGACAACCCGGGACATTTTCCTCGTGTTGTCACGCCTAAACTGTTTAACTAACTTATTGCAAGATTCGGCGGCCTCTTCCGAAAGCTCATCTATTGACAATAATGCGTGGTCAATTACTTTCGAACCATGAATGAGGACCTTATGTACAGACGAGGGCAGGTTGTACCATGGATAGGTAGCAACAAGCTTACGTGCTGTGTCTAGAGCATACTCTTTTAAAGCCACGTTATTAATTTTGTATCCCGACGAAAGACACTGCAGCAGATTATGACATCTGTCAATAAGGTCTTTGTCTAATCCAGTAATTTCCGCTGAAATAGCTGAATTAGAAAAAAACCTTCTGGCAGTGTTTCCATCGTTGGATGTGCCACTTCCTTCACTTCGCAGTTTGTCGACTATTAGACCAAGTCGTTGCCTAAACTGTTGCTGGACATGTTGTTTTTTCTGTGCAAGAAGAGCTTTATCGTCTGAAGAACGCGCCTGCCATTTTTTGAAATCTAATCTATAGGTAACGTGAATAAAATATTCAAAGAATCGGATATGCGAGTGAAGAGGAGATAGTCCAAATTGATATTTACTACTGTCTACAGTTTTGCTACATGATTTATCTATATCATTCATGTCTTTTGGAGTTAAACCACAAATATAGCACCTACTACAAGATGTATCACTCAGAGCACTGCACGCTTTATCTTCAACCATGGTTAATTGTAAAGAATGCCGCACCTTTATTTCACATCCATTGTGAGTGAAAGATGATGGCTGTAAACTGTCAATTTTAGTCTTGAAATAAGCTTCTTCTTGCACAGAAAGGTTTTTCGATTCTTTGGCAAATTGGAATCGAATAGGCCTACAATACCTGGTGGAGGAAGGGCGCGGGTTTTTCCAAACTATTTGGTCTGGGTCGGAAGTATTTGACTTACAATTAATTGGAGAGGACAATATGAAGTAAGAAACATACTGCCATCATCCTCGATACCAGAATCACCAAAACACTGTTTATATTCGCTGTGCCCCGTACTCCCATCGAAACCCCATTTTCCAATTAAAACAAATTCTTTATTAAGGTAAATATTATTTAAAACGTGTTTTTGGGATTCTAGTATCCGGCATGCAGTATGGTCTAACAATGATTGTAATTCTACTTCAGCCGATGATTCCGTGATAAACCCTTCGATGGATAACACCGCTTCTTAGCTTCCAACACTTTTGGATAAGATGGTAATGCATTCGGTGATTTTGCATTAATGAACTCTTTCATCATAAGATACTGATGTTTAGTCAGTTTAGTCTCAGTTATGAGAGACAAAACTTCATCAGTGTTGAAATTTAAAGAAGCGTAAGTGGCGTCAGATCGACTTGAATCATCCAACAAATAATTGATCGCGGAACTGTCTACTTTACTTAACTCTGCAAGCCTGCGGCGTTTTGATCTCTTGCTACACTCTTCGAAGTCCTTCCTGTGCTGCTGGCCATTGATTGTCGTTTCTCCCTGCTGCTGCACAATTTGACAGAACGCAAACTTCAATTTCGTTCAGCCAGTCTCCGTACTTAGATACCATGCGAGATTGATTGCGAGAGACTTGCTTCCAAATAGCTACAAATCTAGTACAAAGATTAGCAACTCTTTTTTCTAAGTCATCAGCAACCAAATTCTCAACGTCAGGCAGTAAAGTAACTGTATCAGGGCTTGAAAAACTCGACGCCACCGTTGCAGTTCGGAATTGCTGTCCTTCATAGACAGCCAAGTATCTAGTACAAGCATTCTTTTAAAAGAACACTCAATACTCGTACTAGTACCTAAAACAAAACAACAAACAGTTAAATGCGGATCAAAAACAATACATATTTCGTAGCAAGTGCTACGCGCCCAGCCGCTCGGCGTAGACCCTGGCTGCACCTTAGGGCGAAGCCCCACTAGTGCGTTGCGCTGAGTTGCGTCGCGTCGTCGCAACGGAACAACGCATTGTATGCTACACCTGCGTTGCGTTGACGCTGCGCCAACGCAACGCAAGAGGGTATGCACGCCGTCGCAGCTGCGTCTCAGTTCAGCCTTTGCAATGGATAGATACAAACGTGTTCTTTTGTTGCTTTTATTACAAATAAACGTAGAAACCATAGAAGATTCTGGATATCTCCTTTGATAGCATTAAGAAATCGTGATGGTCAGTTTTTTATGCAGGAATATAAGGAGTTGTTGTTAGATGAAAAGCCTTTTTTCAATTTTTTTAGAATGAGTGTGGCCAGCTTTAATAATTTGGTTGAAACCTTAAAACCACATTTAAAGAAGCAGCATACCAAATTCAGGAACCCTTTAGAACCAATTGAAATGATTGGTATTACATTGAGGTAAGTAATTCAAATATCATAATAATGTTAATCAGTTACTCATTTATTATCTTTAAAAACAGTTTAATTTAAGTATTACTATTAGACAACAAAGCAAAGTTATAATCTTCTTCTTGACTATCATCAGTAAAATTATTAATCGTAGTGTTGGCTGAGTAGGTAGCTTCGAATTCATCTGTTCGATACGACGATGGCGATGGTGACTGGGCATGTTGTCCAGTTTGATATCCGCGTGACTGCAATGGTGTTGCTTGATACTGTGGTCCAGTTTGATATCCGCGTGACTGCAATGGTGTTGCTTGATACTGTGGTCCAGTTTGATATCCGCGTGACTGCAATGGTGTTGCTTGATACTGTGGTCCAGTTTGATATCCGCGTGACTGCAATGGTGTTGCTTGATACTGTGGTCCAGTTTGATATCCGCGTGACTGCAATGGTGTTGCTTGATACTGTGGTCCAGTTTGATATCCGCGTGACTGCAATGGTGTTGCTTGATACTGTGGTCCAGTTTGATATCCGCGTGACTGCAATGGTGTTGCTTGATACTGTGGTCCAGTTTGATATCCGCGTGACTGCAATGGTGTTGCTTGATACTGTGGTCCAGTTTGATATCCGCGTGACTGCAATGGTGTTGCTTGATACTGTGGTCCAGTTTGATATCCGCGTGACTGCAATGGTGTTGCTTGATACTGTGGTCCAGTTTGATAATTGTCCCGTGGCTGCCATGTTGTAAGAGTCTGTTCCCCGAACCGCATTTCGGCAATGATATTTATAACTTTGCTTTGGAATCTCAAAGTTTGTAATTCCGTAAAGCCGTCCAAAGAAGGCAAAATTCCTTTGAAAAATGATAAGTGGCGGTTTTCTTTCTCTTGCAACGCTTCTAATGTTTGCGCCTCGAAATCATCTATTGCTTGTTTTGATCTCTTACGGCTTGCAGGCACGTAGCGAGAAGGACCTGGGGGTAACGAGGACATTTCTTTTGTAGGAAATGGAGATGATGTTGTGTTTTCATTTCGTTCCGTTTCTTCAGACACCATTTCAAGGCTACTGTCAGTTTTATTTTGGGCAACTTTCATCAAAAACAGCAACTGATTGTAAAAATGATATTTTTTCAATTGTTTTGCCCCTGATCCAGACGAACTGTTTTCTTTTATTTTTTTTACGTATCGAAAAAAGTTGTCCTTCACGCTTCTCCATTTTTTCACAACCTCGTTACCTACCTGCAAAGAAAGAAAAAAATAGGTAAGTACCTAACTTGTCTACACTGACCAAACTAAATGGGCCACTCTGTTTATTTTTTGTGTTTCTATTTCAGGTACTTGGGCAGCGGAAATTCGATAAACGACTTGCATTTCAAATTTAAACGTGGAAGAGCTACAATTTCTAGAACTATTTTGTCAGTTTGTCAAGCTATATGGAAATTTGTTCGGCCACAGTACATAGAAGAGATAACAGTAGAAAAACTACAAAATATTGCATTAGATTTTGATCTCAAAGCTAACTTTCCTCATTGCTTCGGGGCAATTGATGGGAAACATATACGTTTAATAAAACCAAACAAAAGTGGCTCTCTGTTTTATAATTATAAAAAATATTTTTCAATTGTTTTGCTGGCGGTTGTTGACTCAAATTATAAGTTTGTTTTTGTCGACGTGGGTGCATATGGAAAGGAAAGTGATTCTACTATTTTTAGAAATTCGACACTATACAAGATTTTAATGAGAAATGAATTACCATTGCCTGATCCTCAACCACTTGGAAATGATCATAATAACGAGCCACCAATCCCTTATGTACTCGTCGGTGATGAAGCTTTTGGTTTAAGTAAGCATGTTATGCGCCCATACGGCGGATCCAATCTCAATGTGAAACAAAGAGTTTATAATTATCGCCTTAGCAGAGCTCGTAGATACGTGGAATGTGCATTTGGGATCATGGCAAATAAATGGCGCATTTTACATAGGCCAATTGATACGTCATATGATTTAACTATTAATATTGCGAAAGCATGTTGTGTTTTACACAATTTTGGTATACAACACGATGGTTTAAAACAACAAGACAATATGGCAATAAGTAGGTTCCCACAATTGAGACCCCATAGCAATGAAGAATCATTAGCCGAAAATTTTATCAGAAATGAATTTGCTAATTACTTTATGAGTCCAGAAGGGGCTTTACCATGGCAGTTGAAAAAGATATAAATTAACTTATGTATTGAATTTACAAATAACACAATAAATAACAACTCACCAATCTTGTTCTTTTTTTGGTCCTCAAACTCCTCGTAATCTTGAAATATTTTTTTACAAACAGCTACCCATTCATTCGCTTTACGAATTTTATCACTGTAATGTTCGTGTGATTTATCCCATAAAATGGGTCTTTCTTGGACCAAGGATATGGGAAAATCTATATCAATATCCTGCTCACTCATGATAAGATAAAAATGTCGTTACGCTCGTCTAGCTTCCTCCTCTAGCAGTGGATCACTGTCCGTCGTCGCAGCGGAGCTCCGACAACGCAGCGCATACCCTCCCTCCCGCTTCGTCTCTTGTCCGTCGATCCGTTGAAACGTCGCGCGCGACGACGCATCGGTCTAATGGCGCATGTCATAAAAAATGTATGGAAAACGACGCAGCGACGACGCAACGCAGCGCAACGCACTAGTGGGGCTTCGCCCGATGCAGCATGCCGCAAGTACTTTTTTTAAATTCTAGTAGTAGAGATTTTAAGCGACATTTTTATACCTAATTCAATGGCACAAGTAGATACAAACATAAGTAAAAGCTTCAATATAAAAAAAAAATACAGAAATAAATACGCAAGAAATGCTGCAGCGTAGCACTCTATTAAAAAAAAAAATGGTGTATTAAAAATGCAAAATAGTAAAGTAAATTAATAATACATACCTGTAACTTGAATGTCCATTGCAAAATAACAGGTCACAAACAAGTTCGATCTTGAAAACACGAATTACGTTTGCTGCGATCAGAGGATCGAAAAAAACCGAAATGATTTTAAATAAATTTAATTACTGATTTAATATTACAAAATTAAACCTATGAATGATGATTCTAGTTCGAAGTAGGATATTAGAATAATCATTCTTACAATTTATTGAACAAACAACAACTTGCGAAATCGACTGATGTCATAGGTGCATCAGCGATTATAGAAATTAATAAGGTCGGCGCGGATGCAACATCGGCGATCTTCATATAGTAGTGCTATGTAATTCCTCCCCTCTTAGAACGGCGACTATTTTAGCACGTTGAGTGAAAATGTTGCCGGAAGTTCGTCAGGAGTTTCCTTATTTTCCAGGGTTGCAGCTGGTGGTTGCTGCTTCTATTTCATAGTGTTAGTACATTTGTATAGGTAGCGCCGGGTCATTGCGATGATAAGGAGTACGCTTGCACTCAATAGTATTCCATAGAATGGGATTGTAGTGTGATAAAGTGCGTTGGTCTGCACGTTCTCAAGTTGAACAGGATTCTGGATCATAATTTGGTCCTGGATGCTGTGTAGTCCTTGTAGATTAATAGAGTTCAGATTGACGTGGGTGGCTGTGGTGGCCTGTTTCTCAGTGTCGTAGGGTATTTTCATTAACTTCAAGGGTTGGCCATTAATTTCATCGTAAACGTTTGCAATGGTGAAGTCTTCGGATTTCAGATAACATCCAATAGGAATCGTAGCAAGGTAACTACCCTGAAGCGATGTGTAGTCTTTCTGGTTGCAGGTTAATTGTACCTTCGTTTCTTGAGGAAAGGAGAGGACGTAATGTTGGTCGTCGAGTTTCTCCATGGCTTCTCTCATCAAGGTGACTGTGGTGAACTTGCAGGAGTGTTGTAGGGCTTGGTTGGTGATTAACTCCTGGACGCAGTCAGCTTTGTTGCGAGTCTGGTGAGTAATATCGTTCTCACAGAGGTACCAGTCTTTCAACTTCGGGCATTCAGCCTCTATGTACGCATGTAACATCTCGTTAGTTGCAAGGAAAGGAAAGGGTGGAATAAGAGCTTGTGCGTGTTTATTAGGTACCACGGAGAGTTTATAAAAATCATAACTATTTTTAGAAAAGATTGGAAATTTAAATACGAATACTATCTGGTTGTCTACATAATATGATCCCGGTTTTATAATGTCATAATAATCTCTAAGTTCTAGATCTAAAATTTGCTCTTCGGCGTAAATAGTCTTAAGTTTTTGTACCATTGACTGTAGTATTTCTACGTCTATCATAGAGTGGTGTGTACTACTTGCACGAACAAAAGCTAAACTATTTTCTATCCTAATTAGTTCCTGAGTTAAATCTTCTACATTATCGCTTATAATTTCTAGTAGTTGGGCAAAATGAGCATATTTTATTAAATTATTTTCTCTTAGTGCATTACTTTGTAATATAGTCTCTAAAGTAGTGTTGATTTTATTCTGGTTTTTTACTATTTGTGTAATTACGCTATTATATTTAGACATCCACTCTTTACTTATACTTATATGATCATTGAATTCGGTCACTAATTTGTTTTGATTACGTTCTAAGATTTGAATTGCCTGATTATACCTTACCGCATCCTCGTGATCTAGGTTCCCGGTTAGGCTTTTTATTATTGAACCTAGTCCGTCTACAAGACCTCTTTTGGCTCTGTTGGGTTCTAAGGATCGCAATTGTTTTACGACATTGCCAAGTTTGCTAGCAAGATACTCCAATTGAATTTCGTATAACGCGTAGGTGTCATTAGTCATTTGATTTTGACAGATCGTTAGTTGAGTTTGTAGGGATTGAACATTGTTTTCTATATTGCTTAGTTGTACGTACTGGATGAAAGTATGATGGTGAGTCGTAATTTTCATTTGTCCAAGTTTAAAGGGTAGAAGCCCAGGTCCGTCATCCAGGCTTTCGAGTCTTATCTCCTGAGGTCGCGTCATTGAGAGAATTGCTATCAGTAGGATCCTGTAACAATTTTGCTGATTTAGGTACACGCTTGAGTCTTGATTTCGCTATGGGGCCACGTTTTTTTGAAGTATAAATATGAATCGGCAGGTCTGCCAAAACTGTTTCCTGTGTATATCGTGGGGCAGTCTTTTGTCGACTAGCAAGGGGGTTTGTTATAAATATTTGCTGTTGGGGTACGTATTCTATCTCGGGTTCACGTTTTTCATTTCGTTTCTCAACTATCGCGGTACGATTAGCAAGTGATGACGAGTTGATGATGTCATAAACATGTTTCATTTTATCTCTATGGACTTGCGTGTACTGTTGTAATAAATGCTGTGTAAGGTCAATGTCTTTACAGTCTCGGGGGTCAAAATGACCAGTCAGTAGGTCAAAGGGGCGACATCTCGTGAAACTATGTATTGAGCTATTATAAGCTATTAAAGCATAGGGCACAAGATTAATTATTGGTTCGTCTTTATACTGTAGCTTAAGAAGTCTAAGATGTTCTAAAAGAGTTGAGTGGAATCGTTCGATATTTCCGTTATCGTTAGGAGAGTGAGCTAGTATTCTATGATGGTTGATCCCATGAAGCCTCGTAAATTCCATGAACAATTGGTTTGTAAACTCAGTCTCATTGTCTGTAATAATAGTTATAGGGACGCCATGGTGGGTGCAGTACTGCAAAAGGGCTTGTAGTATGCTAATAGCGGTTCCGTCACGTAAGTGATAAGCTTGACCGTACTTTGTAAATACATCGATAAATGTTACATATTTTTCACCCTGTACAGTAAATAGATCCATGTGGATTGTCTCAAACGGCTTGGTAGCTGGTGGTACGATGTTAAACTGAGGTCTAATCGGGTTTCTATCGTACTTGGCTTGACCGCAAATCGTACATTCGTTTATAAATTTGGTTATCTGGTCTTTCATTTTTGGCCAGTAGTATTTACGAGATAAGGCTAAATGACACTCGGTAATTCCACGATGGTTGGTTTTACCGTCATGATGGTGTCGTATTATCTCCTGTTGTCGAAGGTAATCTTTGACATTTTCTAGTTCACATTTAGCTAAAACGAGATTTAAGGATGAACTTTTGAATTTTTCCTGTATGATTGGTATAATTGAGTACATGGCTAGAGGTGGATTAACTAAAATAGCTGTCTTAACCTTGGGGTTAACGTATTCTTTTACGGCACAGATCACATCTTCCTCTAAGTTAGATTGGGATAGCTGGATACTTATGGGTGTCAAATGGCCTGGTAACTACAGGTCGTTTCTTTACGTCATTTACAATAGTTAAACATATCTGTCTGTTAAACTTATTTAATGGCTCGTCAGTTATGGGAATTTCTAGGATGGGGTTTTCAGCGCTTGTATGTACTGTTTCAGTCGAGGAGTTTGGTTTGCCAGGGATGGTTTTTGATGGATTACCCATTAAGGAGTTGAGTTCATCGATTTCCTCTATTAAGGACATGGCTTCTTTGGTGTGAATTTCAATGCGAGAAAGGGCGTCAGCATTTGTATTAGATTTCCCTTTTTTATAAATAACTGAGAAGTCGTATTCACTAAGTCTAAGTCTCCATCTTGTCAGGCGAGAATTTGGTTCTTTCATGTTCATCATCCATTTCAACGGTTTGTGGTCAGTGAAAATTTTAAATTTATGTCCAAATAGGTAGGGTCTGAAATATTTCGTAGCCCAAACTATAGCAAGCAATTCCTTCTCTATAGTACTGTAGTTCATCTCGCTTTCATTTAAAGTTCGGGATGCGTAACAGATGGGGTTGTCTGAATTTATGGGTCCTTGGGATAGAACAGCGCCGATGGCTACATTAGAAGCGTCTGTCGTCAAGTTAAATTCTTTATTGAAGTCCGGATACTGTAGGATGGGGTCATTAGTCAGGAGAGTCTTGCATCTTTCGAAACAATTCACATATTCGGAGTCAAGGGTGATTTTGCGTCCTTTTTTCAAGCATTGCGTAAGTGGTTTTGTAGTTCGGGCAAAGTCAGGGATAAATTTTCGATAATAACCGAGGAGGCCCAGAAATTGTTTGATTTCTTTCGGTGTTTTTGGAATAGGATACTTCTTAATTGCAGATATTTTATCAGGATTTGGCTTGATGCCATCCTTACTGATGACATGGCCTAAATAAGCAGTTTCAAGTTTAAGGAATTCCGATTTGTCCATTTGGATTTTGAAGTTGGATTCTCGAAGTTTCTGGAATACTTTTTCGAGGTTAATGATATGTTCCTGAAGGGATGTACTGAAAACGATGATGTCATCTAAATATACGAGACATATCTCGTTTTGGAGTCCTCTAAGGACATTGTCCATCACACGTTGAAACGTGGACGGAGAATTTTTTAGTCCCATCGGCATTCTTAGAAATTCAAAATGACCGTGTTCTACATTGAATGCGGTCTTTTCTACATCCTGTGGGTGCATCTCTACCTGGTAGAATCCACTTTCCAAATCCAAGGTCGTAAAATAGTGGCATTTACCTAATTTGTCGAGAACGTCATTGATATTAGGTATAGGGTACTTATCGTCTAGTGTCTTTTCGTTTAACTTACGAAAATCTACTACGAGACGCCATTTTTGCTTTCCTGAGGCATCTATTTTTTTTGGAACTACCCAAATAGGCGAGCTCCATGCAGATTCTGATGGTCGAATGATACCTTGATCGAGCATTTTAGTTATTTGGTCCCTAACTTCTTGGCGGTGTACGAATGGATACCGGTAGCTTTTAGCGTGCACTGGAACATCATCGGTAGTTCTTATTCGATGCTTTATTTTATTTGTGAAAGTTAATCCCTCACCTTCGATGTAAAAAACATCTGAGTAACGAGAACAAAGAGCTATTAGGTTAGCCTTCTCTTCCGGGTTTAGGTGATCAGTTCTCAAACGCGATACTACTTCCTGAGCGCGGGTCGATATTTGTTGAGTACTACTGCACTCAATATTAAATAATTCCGCGTGCGCTGGGCGATCGAGTGAAAATATTACGTCATTTGGTGTCGGGTTTTCGATTTCTAAGTAGTATTATTATTTACGGTGGTAACGCATTCATGAATTATGCAATTGCAAAGAGTTTGTTCCCGAATAAAAGCGTCGCCTTCTGGCGCCTCAATAGGGATACGAATAATCTTAGTGCTCCCAGCTGGTATAATATCTTCGTATAAGTTTATGTTGCACGAGTTATACATTACAATAGGGTTTATCGCAGATCGAGTTACTAGTGTATTTTCTTTTAAATCTATGCGAGCTTCCCATTTATTTAATAGATCTAAACCAATGAGGCCGTCGAAATAATTATGAAACCGATAAATGAACAACTTCATGCTGTTAGCGTCGTTAAGCTCCGCAAAACATGGCAAGGTTATGGAATAGTCGTTCCTGCTTGTTGCGTGTATGTTGGTTATCTCAAAAGGATCGAAATTCAAAGGATACTCAGAGAAATATTTTTCGACAACTTCGGGGCTAATGAAAGATTGGTTGGCACCTGTGTCTATTAAACTCGGGTCAATGTCACTGTTGTTGTAATCAGTATAGTAATTGTACTCCGGTTCGTTATAATAGTTGTAATGTGAGTCGTCATATGTCATGCACTCGTTCATATTCATTTCTCGGGATTTAAAATAATTTGAGGGTGGTGGATTGCCAAACTTGTTCCAATCATGGACTGCTGGTGCGTTTATTGGGGGTAGAGGTCTGGGAGTAAAACGTTGAACACCACTCATCGGCTGAGGGCCTTGAGGTACATTATTTCGGGGTGGTAATCTAAATGTGTTACTACGGTGGTTGTAGTTAGGAGGTGCCGCACTGAACACTCTTTGTGTGTTCGTTGGCATACGATATTGGTATTGTGCTGGTGCAGGGAATTTAAAAGGCTGAGGTGCAAGTCCCGCTGGACGTTGTCCCACGGGTAATGGCCAATTAGGTACTGATGTTGGGAAGTTATGAGGTCGTGGGGTAAACGCTACAGGTGTTAGAGTGGAATGAGTGACTTTAGAAGGAGCTTGGGTTTTTGCGGTCTCACGTTGTTGCAAGTACATTACATTGAGCTCTTCTTGAACGAACTCAAGCGCCTTTTCTATCGTTGGCGGGCGCATGCAACGTATACGGGATCCTAAGGGTTCTTTTAACCCTCGAACATATGCCTGCATGGTAACCTTTTTATACAAGTCGCGTTTCGCTGCTATAGTCGTTGGTACAGTCTCATGTAAAGTCACGTATGTCATGATCGTACTTAACAACGTTTGGCAATGATCATAGAATTCTTGTGGCGTTTTATTACCCTGAGTAGTTAGAGAGAGGTCGTTGTACAATGCGGTTCAATCACGTTGATCCGAAAAGTTATTAATCAAGGCAGTTCGAATGCCCAGCCAGCTCTCAGGTATTCCATTTGCGTTAATAGTACATGCCGCGGTCCCAGTTATCTTATTAAGTATACCGTTCAGTAAACATAAGTTGGAAAATTCGCTGCCGGGTGTATTACTCAAATACTGCGCAGCTAACGAATCACAAATTCTAATGAAACGCGTAAGGATATTTGGGTTGCCGTCAAACTCTGGAACAAGGCGAAGGGCCTTGAAAATGGTATCTGGGTCATTTTGAGTCATATTGATTAATTCTAATTTATCTAAAGTTATATCTCTATTTATATCTACTATACGTTGGCGAGCCTGTCGTGATTCAGGCTCCCGCGCACTGGAGGCCCTTGGATGGTAAATCTTGAGGGTTAAGATTCAAACACGACAATGCAACACGAGAATGATTCAAGTGTACTTACAGGTATCTCATTTCTGATTCCTCTCTGTGAATCGATGGCTGGATTCTCCTTCTGGTCTGCAGCAGGTCCGTAGGTTCAGGATACCCGAAATGGTGCTTGATAGCCACCCGAGTGACTCGCGACGCGATTATCGATGTGAGATAGAGTCCCGATATCTCTCGCGGATATCCTACCGACTGCGCCAATTACATTTGCTGCGATCAGAGGATCGAAAAAAAACCGAAATGATTTTAAATAAATTTAATTACTGATTTAATATTACAAAATTAAACCTATGAATGATGATTCTAGTTCGAAGTAGGATATTAGAATAATCATTCTTACAATTTATTGAACAAACAACAACTTGCGAAATCGACTGATGTCATAGGTGCATCAGCGATTATAGAAATTAATAAGGTCGGCGCGGATGCAACATCGGCGATCTTCATATAGTACCCAGTGAACCAGATATAATGGCTTAGCTCAGTCATTGCCATTGGAAGTCTATGACCTACTAACGGGACCACTGTGCGATGGACCGAATGTTATGATAAAGGTGGGGCGGCTTATTTGCACTGAACAACAACTGTGTCTCGCACATGGTATCAATTTGGCGGTCTGTGATGTGCTTTATGAAAAACATAATAATTTGCAAGATAGCCCTACCTCAGATGATACTATAAATGAACCAGCTGTGACTGTTGATTATATGGACGACAGCGATGATGAACACCATTTAGAAGACTTAGACTGTCCAGAATCAGGTTTAATCGTAATGTCACAAAATGATCTTGCGCCAGAACACGTACCAGAGTTAACACAATATGAAAATATTAATGAGCTGATAAAGAAAATCCGCAAAGTTGTAGTGTATTTCAAAAGATCTCCATTGAAAAATGAAACAGTACTTCAAAAATATGTGAAAATTGAACATGGAAAAGAGTTGTCACTTCTTTTGGACTGTAAAACCAGGTGGAATAGTCTTTTAACAATGCTGGAGCGATTTTATATATAAAAGCATGCATTCAAAAAGATCTTATAGATCTCAATCATCCAATTCGTTTAGAAGATGTTGATTTTGAATTGGTAAATAAAATTGTTGATGTGCTGACCCCAATTAAATTGACAGTAGAAGCAATCTGTCGGCGAGATGCTAATTTATGCACAGCTGATGCCGCTTTGAAGTTTCTTATAAAACAACTGTCTAGCAAAAACTCAGCACTTGCCAAAAAAATTTAAACATTCTTAGTGGAACGTATAAAGCAACGACGAAGTGATGATTTAACTGGCCTGTTAAATTATTTACAAAATCCACGAATGGATGTTGAAAATCAGTAATTATCGGATTTGGAATGGCACGACTTATTTCCAGTTCCGACACAGGCTAGTGAGGAAGCAAATAAAGAGTATTGTTAAAAGACTTAATTTCTTGCAAAAGTATAGTATTTTTTGGTTTGTGTTTTTTCTTTTCTTATTATTATTCTGATTTGTGTTGTGCAAAGACATTAAATACATTTATTTTTAATTACTCGTGTTTTTTTTATTTTAGCCCAATTAGAAACCACATAGTCTAATCCCGGGATAGGCCCGGGATCCCGGGAAAAGGCTTCAAAAATCCCGTAAGCCCGGGATTGAAAAACATGCTCGGGATTGTATTCTCTATTTACGAATCACGCACAATGAAGGGTTCCGTAGTTGGAATGAATTTATCCCAAGAACAAACTTAATATTGTCGTTGAAAAACATGGTCTCCCATACATTCCAACTGCAAATGTAAGTTAGTCGACTATTACTCGTTTTCCGTGATTTTTCCTTCCCTTCTTTGCCGTATTTAAATTAATTAGTTTGAATAACTTGGTTACAATGACTTCAAGCCTAAGTGGTTTAACGTTAGTATGTTTTTTTTTTTTTACGGTGGGCTGTCACCCCCAATCAGGTGGCACTCGGTGCGGACCGCCCCCGACGCCCCCCCCTAGCTATGCCATTTTTTTTTTTTTTTTGGGTGGGAAATTATCAAATAACTTTTCCCGCTCTGGGTGGAGCGGGAGGGAGTGTCAGACTTTTACTGACTAAAACCCACCGTGTTCCTTCAGATGCCTGTGTGCCAGGGCCACGATATCCCTTTCGGACAGGCTCGTAACCCTGGCAGGCATTGGCCCTTTCGGACCCCGTCAATTGGTGCTGACGTCTCTTTGAGGCGCGCGTGGAACACAACGCGCCGTCGACCCGGGCTTGGTCCTTATCGGACGGCGAGCTACCCATCGCTCACCGTCCGCAAGCCCGCGCCTACGGTGGCCGGGAATCGGCCTGCGATTCCCGACGCCCGGGGCGTCTCCTGCGGCGACTAGGGGCGCGAGGGCGTTGATTTTGCCTTACCCTCACGCGTTCCGCCTCCTCCTTCGCAAGCATCACTGTTTCGCAGAAGGAGGTGACGGCCTCCCATGCACTCTCGCTCCGAACCATGGCCTGAACCAGGGCCGGACGCGAGAGATCGCCGCCGCCGATCGCTGCCGTGAGGACCCGGCGGTGCTCCGCCCAAGCAGGGCAGACCTCCACCGTATGCTCCACCGTGTCCTCCGGGCGATCCACACAGTGGTGACACCCGGGCGTTTCCTCCCGCTTAATCCTAAACAGGAACCTCCCGAAACATCCATGTCCGGTGAGGACCTGCGTCAGGCGGAAGGTGAGGACGCCGTGGCGCCTCTCCAGCCACTCCTCAAAGAGGGTACTTATCGCCACAATTGTGGCGTGCCCTAGCTATGCCATTGACTATACCTTGGACTTCTTGGCGGGAAAGTGTAGCGTCATGTTAGCAGTTTTGTTTTATTTTCTAAAATTTGTGTTTAGCCGAATATTAATGTGTAATAGTGGTGGATTATTAACCATTAAGTGTTCGTGAACCTGCATTAATGTAGGCAAATGAAACAAAACAGTGCAACATCACTTTAAGTTCTCTCAAGAAGTCCGCGCGAGGTTTCAGTAAAGTGCCGCGTCTTTACTTAAACTCAAGGGGAGCGGGGCGGGATATCAACAATCATCTTTATCATGCATTGAGTGGAGTTCATTTCATAATTATTTAATAACTTTGTACTTGTTACCTAATTTTACATGACACTGGCTAAATGCACAAACCGTGCGAAGCCAAAAAGAAAAAAAAAGAAAAGAAAGACTATACCTACTTCACGGTAGGTAACGGGTTTCTATTAAGGTACCTATCAAAATTAATTAATATTTTATTACACAATTAAAACCGGTACGTACAATAAAAACAAAAACTATCAACATTAAAATTTAAATGATTGTACTCAATTTACTAAATCTTTGAACATTATTATTTGATCATGGACGGCGTATTCTTCGTTTTCATTGGTAAATATATTTTATTTTCTTGATAAATAATTCATCATTATCAGCTTAATCGTCAGCTTCCAGTCTAACCGGATGGAGCAGTATTTTACATGGAGCGACTGCCTATCACCTCCACAACCCAGTTACTGGGTAACACAATACCTTACCTATATTATGTATATAAATACTTAATATCTCCTTTTTGTTCATATTATCAACTTGGTGGTAACTTGAATGTAGCAAATTCAATACGGGGCAATGTTGATAAAATAATGACTAAGTAAATTATAGAATAGAATACTCTTTAATATGTACACCATAAAAATTACAGATATAAATTTTGACATTTTACATAGGGTGACACAATGGATGAATGATGGACGGTGGATTATAGTCATTTAATGATGGTCTGTTCAATGAAATCTCCAATCAGGAGCACACTAATTGCGTAACACATTTTGGATAACAATTGGAATGATTTTGAAGTATATTGCCAATCCATTGCTTCTTAAGTTAAAAAAAATTGTCAGCTTAACAATGTAAATAACGCAATTAATGTTGATGAACTATCAAATTGAAACCGATTCCTACTGATAGAGTGTTACAAAATAAGCCCGCTCTTGTTTGTGTGTTAAAAATACTTGTAGTCGTTTGTCACAGCGTCAAGAGCTATCAAAGCAAATAAATTAAGAGCAGGTACTCTAAATCAAATTTCCACGCAAGCTGCGCCACTCCGTTATGTGGTAAACGCTAACACATCAGTAATAAAGTTGAAGATCGCGTGCGTTCTTTGATCGTGTTTGAGCACGAAACTAAATATACGCTATTTAGTTTCGTGCTCAAACACGATCAAAGTCTTAATTCTTATTTCGTTTTAACTAAAGTACCTAATAATTGATCTAGAGAAAAAAATATCTGGTGGCTGGATAATAAACTATATTTTCTTGCTGTGAATATTTATTTTAGACATAAAAGCCGAACAATGTTGTTTGTTTTTATAATTATACTTAAAAAAGACATGATTTTCGAATGAAAAATGTATCGAGCGAAAATATTAACTGTCTTCAACATGGAAAGAAAAATATCCTATAAATCATATACTAAAGTTTCATTTTGACTGTATGTGTGTTTTAGAATATTCATGTATTAACATAAAAATAGGGAGCCTCCTCTTAAATTCGAACAAAATCGTAAGGCAAAAGTCTCTCAGTCTAGTGCGGTACGCCTGCATGTCAAGTCGCATTCGTGTCTACCAAAAGAAAACAATTTTCAAAGTATACGCCTAATTATGCAAGTATTGTAAATCTGTTAGTGATAAAACGACTATACTCCATAGGTTTAGGTAGTTAAATAAAGGTAAACAAATCATAAAAAGGGTTTTTATAGATGACACTTTCTTGTTTAAAAATACGTTGTAACTTACAATCGTTTTTTTTTTATTTTTATTTCCGATTATTATTACAATAGTTTCCTCTTTTATTACTGTATGTTAAACTTTATTATTTATTCTTATACTACTCTTGGTAGATGTAATTGCTTGAGCACAATTATTTAGTTAGATTTACATATTACTATATTATTTTGTAACCTGCCTATTGTAAAGAGCCCAAAAATACATGTTCTCTAAACGTCAACGAAACAAAACGTTGCTAAATTGAAGAGTACAACTGTGACTTAGCATGCCAACTGAAGTGCCAGGTTACGTTTAGTCGGTTACTTGGCAGCTCTCTCGTCACGTGGGTTTTTTGTTTACCTTTATTTAACTACCTAAACCAACGGAATATAGACATATCCATGGTTTATTTTCGTTAATATTTTGCAATTTACCCAGAATTTAGATAAAATAAATAATTTTCTTAGATGTTTCAAACTATTTGACGGTTCCAAAGGTTGGTGTCGATAAAAGTGTAACGTGTCAAACTTATCTTTTATTGAATTTTGCTATATTACGCTAGATGGCGTCACTGAGACATGGGATCACAATTTTATGACATTACTTCATATGGCCTCTCTATAGTATCTATTTAAATCTCTTTGTTTCAAAGCATAGAAATATAAAAAATATATTTCTTATATCTATGTATCAACATTGTATATACAGATAGATAACGATTCCCATCACATCTGCGGAGTTTCGCTAGCTAACTTACTTTGACCCTGTATAGTCCACGCGCAAGTGCTAGTCACCGCCTGGAGATATGTGAGCGGTGAGACGGGGCAGGTAGACAAAAGCCAAGCTAACTCGGTCTGCCAATCCTGTCAATCGCGCCCTCCCCCCTCACGGCTCATATACCTCAGGCGGCGACTATCACTTGCGCGCGGACTTTAAGAGTAGTTTTCCTAGTATGCATAAGAGTGATAAGTAGCTTAGGTGACAGGCATACAGTAGACCACATGGCGGTGGTAACGTCACGGCCTTGAGCTGGGGGCCTAAAATGGAGGCTATGCATCTGTTTGACAGCTGCTATTTGACATTAGACTTCACTAGAGCAATTCATAATTTGTGGACCATTTTACGAAACTCCATACAAAACTGTCAAACCGTTGAATTGCGGGATATGAATTGTACGCAGATCATATTATGATTCTTCCAAAGCGTCCATTTTAGGCCCCTTGGCCTAGCGTAGCACGGAATTTCAATAGAATAAGATGCCAGCTTATACCGGTTTTGTTACCATTTCCTTCCGTCCTCGCCGCCGAAGGCCACTGCGATGCCCCCTTCCATCCCCGCCCCGATCCTTGCTCAACCCAGCCCGTGTCGCTGTGCCTGTAGTTTTAAATTCGTCCTTATATAATCTTGATCCTATCCAGCCTGTCCTTGCTGCCCTCCTCCAGCGACGCCCTGAGCCGAGGTCCATACCCCACAAGGGGTGCCCTTAGCGTGTAATCGCTTATAAGTTTCTAAATTGTATGTCATGGCTGGAGGCCTTTATTTAATAAGGTATCCACAGGATAGCCCAGTTCAGCAGCCTCCTTTTTTTCTTTTTTTTTTGTCGCCAGGGTGGAAAATCCTCATGGATGTCCTCCGCCCTGGGGTGGGCGGAGCTGTCTGTCAGACTCTTACCGACTAAAAACCACCCCGGTGTTCTCTTCCCACACTTGATTGCCATTCATTAAAAAAACTGGTTTTGTTGCCGTTGACGTTCGGCCTACCGTGCCCTTCGGGGAGTAAATCCTTTTCGCCAATGTGTTGTTTCTAAAAATGCATCCACGATGCACCATTACAAAAACTGAAAAAACCATACAATTTCAGGTCTCATATTCTTCGAAGGAGTAAGTGCCCATCCAGTCTCGAGGAGAAATGACACCAGAGTAGGTTCTATGAACTACAAACATCCCAGAAATATGGATAGAAGATCAATGTACTATGACAAGGGAAATTCTGGGTTTAAAAGTGACAGTTTAAAAGAAAACTCTATGGAGAGTATCGTCCTGGCCATAGATACGGGAGTGAAAAGCTTTATGGCAAGCAAAAATAAGCCGGATATTGTTGACAATATTGCCAAAAGTTTAATAGATTTTGCAAAGAAAAGTGCTATAAATCCTGTATATAGGTCTAAGGGGCAGGAATATGATATTAGTAAGTATTTTGCACCGTTTAATATTAAAAAGAAAGCGCTAAAGCGCAGGTTGTATGGTAATAAAGAGACTGACGCGTTGGTCTAGTGCTCGCTTGAGCAAATGCTGAGCTTGAGGTCCCTGGTCGGGCAAACTGTTACTGGGTTTTTTCATCCGGAATTTCTCAGTAGCAGCCCGGAGTCTGGTTTTCTGTCCGGTTGCTGACAATAGGCTCGCCACACATGGGACTTAAACATAACTGGCGAAATATGGGTGTACGTTTGTACAATAGGTACACCTCTGCAAAACCCTTCGGAGAATACAGGCGTAATGTTATGTTATTTATAATATTAATTACTTAATCAAAACAACAACAACAAATCAATACAACTCTCTAACTTCAAATTGCCCAATTGAATGACTAATAATGAATTAATGACTATGTCATGAAAACATGACATTTGAGGCTAATTCTATTGTATTGATGATTAAATATACTTAAATACTTAATTTAACGGGCGCGTCAAGCCTTTTTATTACCATACAATCTGCCGTTTTATGTAAAGATCTCACCTTGCAAACTTAAGAGAAGAAATCAAAAACCTCAATAGTGTAAAATCATAATTCAATTTTGACGTATAAAGTTTTTTTTTTATACCAAATTACGAAAATATCTATTCTATTCTATTTTTTATTGTGCCACATGAAGCCGATGTCGACCATTCTGCCAATGTCTAAAGTGAATTGAAAAAACAAGACGTGTGCATTGTTATTCAATAAATAAATAAAAAACCGGCCAAGTACGAGTTGGACTCGCGCACGAAGGGTTCCGTACCATCATCTATAAAAACGGCAAAAAAATCACGTTTGTTGTATGGGAGCAGGGGGCTCCCATACAACAATGTTCCAAAATGGAATGATAAAAATCTTGGATGATACAGTTGTTAATAAAGATCTTGTGGGGTTAGTATTGGACTCACTCGTTTTTTAGGGTTCCGTACCCAAAGGGTAAAATGGGAACCCTATTACTAAGGCTCCGCCGTCTGTCTGTCTGTCTGTCCGTCTGTCTGTCTGTCCATCTGTCACCAGGCTGTATCTCATGAACCGTGATAGCAAGACAGTTGAAATTTCTATTATTTCGCTATAACAACAAATACTAAAAAACAGAATAAAATAAGTATTTAAGGGGGTCCCATACAACAAACGTGATTTTTTTGCTCGTTTTTGCTCGATATTGATAACGGCAACAGGTAGACGGTTGAAATATTCACAGAATATTTAGTTATATATTCTCTTAAAAAAAAAACATATTTAAGGGGGCTCCCATACAACAAACGTGATTTTTTTGCCATTTTTATAGATAATGGTACGGAACCCTTCGTGCGCGAGTCTGACTCGCACTTGGCCGGTTTTTTCTTCGCATAAGATGCAACTGAGCAGCGACAGAAATTAACTTCAAATTTACAGAAAACTAATTTAAACTAAAATATTTATTCGAATACTTAGATATCTACCTTTCATTACTGGTGGTCCGTAGTACTACAGAATAGCACAACTGACACTGAAATTGCAAATTGCAAAAAACATAATTATAGAAAATTTGAATATCGCGGACTACATTATGGCATTATTTTAATTTTTAACATTTTCAGGGCCAGAATTAATCCGTTTCAAGGACGAAAAACCGTCGGTTTTGTTCGAGATTAATTCGGAATCGATAATTAATGTTTTAAAAGACTTGTTACAGTCTAAGACAGTTCACAAACTGATGGAGCAGTTTTCTAAAGAAGCGTCGGTGGTCTACCGGTCAATTAAACATCAGTTAGGTAAAGAGAAAAGTAACATAAATGAACAGCTATAAATAATTATGTTGTTTGGAATAAAGTTTATTCCTTGAGTTTTGTTTTTATTATTTATTTTTGCGAGCTGCGGCAATAAAAGTCGGGTCGTTTGACCATCTCTTCATTTTGTCCGGCCCGAATGTCAGTCTTATGGTAAATCCGCAGCGCCCGCGAAATTCTAATTTTCTTACGTTGTTTGCTATTTGCAGGTCAGTGTCTGTGTATATGTATTAATTATTCTAATGATTATAATTCTGTAAATACATATCTGCTATCGTCGCGAATTGTATTTTGATCAAGATACAACTGACCTGTAAATAGCAATAAAAAGTAAGATTTGAATTTCGCGGGCTACGGCTGCGGGTCGTTGTCAATTTGTTACCATGGACTTGTGGTTGACTGTACATTTTTGTATCAAACCCAGTAATAGATGGAATGAATTTAAAGGTCCGCGCACATTTGGGTGAGACAAATGTACGTCAGCCTCATTGTATTGGCTGGAATGGAAACAGTTCAGAAATTGAATCTGCTCCAATTACGGCGTTGCGGTCCGGCCCGCCGTGATCTACCACGGTTATTATGTGCGCTTAGCTTTAACCAGTTAAAATATGGAATACCCAACATGCGCAATAAAATAAGCAGCAGTCGTTTGTCCATTTTGTGTTACATGATTAAAAGGCCAGTATTCGAGTTTTTGAAAAATGTAGGCGGTGAAAAGATACTTGTGACGTTAACTAAAAGTATTGCCAGCTTTATGGTATTTCCCATATTACGTTGAAATATTTTATTGGCATGGACTTTTGAAGCGTTAAAACTGAATGTATGATCTGATGATACCATAATTAACTTAAATGTGGTGAAACTTGGTGGATCCGTAGCTGAAGCCTGTGGACTTAAAATTTTCTTACGTTTTTTGCTATTTGCAGGTCAGTGTCAGGTTGTATCTTGATCAAAATATGATTCGCGACTATAACAGATAAGTATTTAAGTACAGAATTATAAATTATATCTCTCTAAGTTAGATTTCTACTCGTTCATGAAAAACCATAGTCACGAATCATATTTTAATCAAGATACAACCTGACAATTATCTGAAAATAAGCAAAAAAAAAACGTAAGAAAGTTTGGATTGCGCGGGGTACAGCTGCAGATTCACTAGTAACTATTCTTTTATATTTTTTTATTATAGCACGCAAAGCCAATGTCGATGCCTGTGCGGGTGCGAATTCACCTTAATGTATTATAAAAAAATATCTTAACCTTCCGGAATTAGTTCCCTAAATGATGGTAAAGAACTAGAAACTAAGAGTAGTTTGAGACAACCAACACAGACTGATACGAAAAACAACCTTGTTTTATACGTCTTGTAAGTAGATAGAAGATAAAAATACACAGTAATGTAGTTGTACAATCAATACCTACATGTCTGCCTACCCTTTATTTACCGTTCATATAATAATGATGGTGTTTACATGTTACTGTTTTCTAATCAACCTTATTAAGAGAATTAACTTTTGGTCTATCCGAGCGACCGATTCCTGGAAAACATTGTTCCTATGGCATCTAGGAGGCCAATGTTTTCTAATAGACGTTTATAGGCTTCAAAGATGATGTTTGTATGGCACAGAATTAATAAAAGCTAAATAATTGACAAAATACCAGAATTTTAATAATCCACACATTTAGAGCTCTGTAGCTCCTCGCTAACAATCGAGAGAAATCGTATAATAAGAACTATTTTCCATAAAGAGATGTATCTATTTGCATAATATTATCGTTTATAAGCTATAATACGTATAGCTTACGTCCGCGTCGCCGCGTCGTACGTATAGCTTGGGTGTTAGGGCAGATTAGCCCAACCTTCTTTTTTTTTGTCATAGGATTGTGTGGTACTTTATGTTTTAAAGAGGCAACTCTTCTTTCTTATGTGCCTGTCAAAGTCAAGTTGACATTACGATTACAATTAGTTTTTGACAAATTCATTAAAACTGTTTGTTTATTTTGCAAAACGGCAATTGATCTATCAACAGAAAATTAAATATCTGAATGAAATATTATAATAAAACGTATTTAATTGCATTTGAATAGATTAAAAGTAAAAATGCGAAGCGCTTTCGACGGACACTTAGATGAAATACCGTTCGTACTAGTCGACAATTTCGAAAATGATTTGAACAAAAGTGCTTATTTTTTGAGTCACTACCACGGAGATCACGTCTTCGGCTTAGCAGGGGACCTTTTTCGCAGGAAACTTAAAAAGAATAACGTCTTTATTTATACTTCTAAAGTTTCTGTTGCGATAATTAAGGAAGAATGTCCAAGATTGGAACCGTATCTTAAAGCGTTGGAGTTGGGTAAGATAATATTATTCTGTTATTTTTCTTGTTAATGACCATCGCCCTGTGTGTTAACAAGCTCTTACTAGCGTATAAACTTGTACTATGTATTAGATAAAAACACATTAACACAGCACTTTACAATTATTAGCAAATTAGTAATAGTGACTTCAAATTCATATTTATTTATTTACTCATCAGTATTTATAGCTTAATAAGCATTCTATGCATATTATGTACTTTCTGAGTTTATCTTGGACATTGCTAACGTTGGTGAAGCAAAAACATTGTGAGGAAACCTGGACTAATAGTAAATACTAGGTATGCTCCGCGGTTTCACCCGCGTAAGTCTCGACCCCGTGGGAATATCGGGATAAAAAGTAGCCTATGTCTTAATCCAGGGTGTCAGCTACCTCCATACAAAATTTTATCAAAATTGGTCAAACTGTTTGAGCGTGAAGAAGTAACAAACACACACACACACACTCACAAACTTTCGCCTTTATAATATTAGTGTGATTAATCAGAAATTAACGCTCATGCCTTCTCTGTAGGAGAAGAGGCTTTTGCCCTGCAGTAGGACAATAATAACAGTATTAGTACATCAAAATAGTAGTTAATCCTATTTCTTCCCGTGGGTGTCGTAAAAGGCGACTAACGGACTTACTAGAGAATGGGCAGCAGCATTCTCTATGCATTTAACACCATACTGCAATCGCCCACCCGCCTGCCAAGCGTGGTGATTATGGCAACCGCCCCCAAGCTTGGGGACGCCCATGTCCAGCTGTGAACGTCTTTTGGCTGAAATGATTATGATGAACAGTGCTTAGTAATCTAGTAGATAGTATTCCACTCCTAAATTGCTGTTTCATAGCAATAATTATTAACAACCAAACAAAACCCTCCATTTAACAACAAAATCAACTTCCGCTAAATTATTTACAGGCAAAAACACAATATCTATTAACACGGATGAAAAAGAAGTCTTCCTCAACGTAACTGTATTACCAGCTGGTCACTCACTAGGTTCTGTAATGTACCTCTTCGAATATAACAAACAAAACATCCTGTATACTGGAGATTTCAGAATATCACGGAACAGCGTTGCTAAATACAACCATTTTCAATCTAAAGGCGAACCAATTCGCTTAGATGTGTTATATGTAGATACAACTTTCCAGTACTTTTCTTCTTTTCCAAAGCGATCTGAAGTGGTACGGAATGTGTTGATCCATATCAAGAATTGGTTGAATCTGAGTGAGAAGCATAGCGTTATATTGTTGACGTCAGCGGCCTATGGATATGAATGCGTTTGTAATCAGATTTATGACGAGACGGGAATGAAGACTTGCGTTGGTGAATCTTACTGGAATATTTACAGGTAAGTGGTATATACAGGGTCAAATTAAATTAGCTAGCGAAACTCCGCAGACGTGATGGGTACCGATATCTAAACATGATAAAACAAAAATAAATTAATTTGATAGTTTTTTTTGTGGGTCATCGACCGCAGTTAGCGTAAGTAGCAGGGGCGACGGCTTCATACAGCCCCATTCCTACCGGCTTCCCTTCGGAACAAAGACTCTATCTGAGTTTACTATTACTTAATAATATAGTACATAGTCATTACAGGTATTTAATAAGTAATAAGATAAAAACGTGTACCTAGGTACGCACCTAGGTGTTTATAGAATAGACTATAGGTATCCTAAATCGCGAACGCAGTTTACATTTTCTGTTTTAACTAAGAATTGCGACAAATTTAGATGGCGTTCAATTAAGAAAAGTAAAGGAATGACAAAAAAAATTAAGGTAATTTTGATTTTATCTTGAATGTATGTGAACTGAACAACTTTTTCTTCGGCTTCCCTCTACTGGAAGTTGTAGCTTCGCTACTGGTAAGTAGTCTCTTGAAACACTGGACCCGAGGTGGCGGCGCGTAGTGTTCCACGCGCGCCCCTTTCAGACTTGAGGTGGCCCACAGAGGCGGGCCGGCACTAGCTGGGGATCACGGAAGTAATAACAGATCCCAAGATCCCCGGTGCAAGTGTGGGAAGGGAACACCGGGGTGGTTTTTAGTCGGTAAGAGTCTGACAGACCCCTCCGCCCACCCCAGGGCGGAGGACATTCATGAGGATTGTCCAACCCGGCAACAAAAAAAAAAAAAAGTAGTCTCTTGAAATATTAGTTTAGAAAATCAGTAAAAAAAAAAAAAATCTCTACTCAAACTTCAAGTAACAAAACAACAGCAGTCGTTTACCCCCCAAAAAAAACATCTAATAATTTTATTATTTTTATTTTATCGTGTCTAGATATCGATAGCCATCACGTCTGCGGAGTTTCGCTAGCTAATTTAATGCGACCCTGTATACACTTAAGGTTTTGTGTTAAATAAGCACTCACCACCTATTATGATAAATAAATAAAAAAATATTCACAAAACGAAACTTTGACAATAAAATACAGTAAAACTTTGGCAATAAAGTACGGTTTAACAGACTTGAGTAAAATTACACAAAGATTAGTTACAAAAGGTCTGTAATGAGGTCAGTTCTATAAGGATATGTTCCCTGCCTCCCAAACTAGGAAAATCCTGTATCTAGGGACGCAAATGATTTTATTTCTGTAAGTAGCTGTGTATAAACACATCAATCATATTTTTAAAACTCGATCAAGTTGGTATAACTACTCTGAGAACAAAGGCCGAAAAAACTCAAAGCTCACAGTCTCTTTAAAGTCCAGACATAATCTTGGTTCGATCATGTGAGGAACCTGGGGCCCAAGTCTGCTATTTTTATAAATTCAGTCATTCCAACACGATCCCATAGTCATGCCATTGTCATTTTGCTAAAAGTTCGTAATCTGGTAAATTCATAATGGTCGATCATTGGTCGGTCAATGTTTTCGTAATAAAATTGTGTTATTATAATGGCATTGTCGTATTGCCATTATTATAAAACACATTAGTAGAAATGTCATTCATTTGTCATTATGTACGAGATTACCAATATATGAAAGGAGACGTTCACGAAATGTATGGGGCTTGGTACTAAAATAATTGAAAATTTAAACAGCCTTCTGACCTATATAGGCTGAAAGAGGGTAATTATTTTGACGTCTTTGGGCACTTAATTTTTTTTTACAGCCGCCCGTTTTTTTTAAAACAAGTTTTGAAAAATAAAATGTTCTACAAGCATTATTAATATTTTAGGGATGGCAGCCCTGTGGCAAATGACGTGACAATGACAACGTCAGTCAGCAGGTCTCGGCTTGACATTTACAGCGGATATTTAGTCCGAGTTTACAGCTTTGACTTTTTTCGATACGTTTTGTTATTGCATTGTCATGATAATCAATATTTTTTGTCTTAATTTCATGGAGCTGCAGCTAAAATTATAATAAAATCTCAAAGTATTTAATAGAAACGGAAACATTAGCCACATAAAATAATTACATTGCATAGAAATGAATAAATAAAGACGATGTGCGTTTTGGTTGTATTGAAACATTTTTCACATTTTCACAAAAACGGGCGCCTGAAAAAATCAGATTTAACTATAATCGAGTAGCATAATAAATAAGCTTTCTAATAAGGTACATCACATTAGCGTTTAAAAATCGTCTGAATATTATACCAATTTTGACCTCTCCTTTCTTTCAATGTAGTGTCAGTGGCCGACCATTGGAAAGTCATAATGACGCCATTATAATAGTAGATTACCAAACTTGTCAAAATCAACAATTATGAAATCAATGATCGACCATTCTGACACTATTGTAATAGCAGACTTGAGGCCCTGTAGATTGGTGTCTGGAATGGTGTTTTGAAAAAAGAATTGAGATTGGGGGCACCTGTCCAGTCAGAACAACGAGATAAACTTGTAACTAATGTAGTTACAAGTTTATCTCGTTGTTCTGACTGGACATTTACACACATTTAACGTGACATAAAAAAGGCCAACATTTTTAAAAATACCGTTTAATTGTAAAATCTATTATTTAGTCTTCTTTTCTTATTTAAAATTACACATTTTAAAATTAAAATGATATCACATTTAAAATTAATTTTGCGAGAAAAATATTTTTTGTGAAAAATTTACTTTCTTGATTGTTTAATGTAACCAAGAAAAGTTGAAAAAGCTAATTAAAAAACAATTTAAAAAAGACTACGTGACGCTGCAGCAGACTACTAGACGTAAGAATAATTCTTGATATCACTCTGTGGGTTTGATAATTTCTCCTCATCTCAAGTACCGTGGCAATCTCAGTTGCGCTCAAGTCGGGCATAATGAAGTCCTTGACTTTTCAAGATATTGAAAAGTAAAAAAAATCAAAACAAACTGATTTTAATGAAGATTTTACGAAATTTTAAAACAAAACCATAAAATGATGATTCTGGGTTTGCTCGAAATGTAGTACGAATAAAATTAAAACAATCGCATAAAAGGGGACATTCCATTGTTTTCTCAATTTTAAATAATTATTTCTAAAATTAAAGGAATAGGGAATATGCATGTATTTTTTTTTACTAAATCAATAATACACAGTAATATAAACCTAAGAAAAGTATTGAAAGTTAAACTGAACTACTGATTGATGCTCAAAAAAATTATGAAACTCCAACAATTTTCTACTACAGTTCAAACGTACGTTTCTGTCGCGGGCATGATGTGACGTCATTGTTCACGAAACTGCATTGTTTACATCTGTTATTAAGCCCCAAATCTTATATATTAAATTATTGTTTATGCTTTATTCAAGTAGAAATCGCGCTTACGTATTTACCTTAGTGAGATTTCAAGCATTTAGCAAAGAATAGATTTTATTCACATATTTTGTTTCTTCACTTCCGGCATTTTCGAAGAGGACGTGTTTTGAGTTTGCGATCCGTTCCACCAAAAAAACGCAACACAAATTAATTAATTGTAAAATAAGTAATGCATTAAAAAATGTAAAAAATATTGGAATTTGTTTCTTGACTCCTACACAATGTATATTAAAATAATGGATACGTTTTGAATTACGTGCATATTCCCTATTAACAGCCAGCTAGCTGTTATTACACAAACTAGTTTTTCGAAACTTTTGTTATGTTCCGCAATAATTTGCCGGCGTGTGTATTATAACAACGTTGCGGTTACTAAACTTTTATGACTGACATAATTTTTTTTTTTTTCAGACAATTCCCCAACGAGATGTACGGTGTGACCGACGACTCTTCATCCCGTATTCATCTCAGCACAAAATACCGTTACAAAGAAAAACCAAGCGCTTTAGTGCTACAATTATACTTTTCAGCATTCAAATGGGGAGACAAGCTGAATAAAGAAGAAGATTTCTTATCTTTTAAAGAAAACAGGATTGAAGTATGTTTTTCAACGCACTGTGGCAGAGATGAACTCATACATTTCATCAACTATTTCAAACCCAAGAAAATTGTAGGGTTTCCTAATGCTTTTGACACTGACTGTAATATTATGAATATTTTTCAAGATGGCGTCGTGAATGTAGAGGCAATGGAAGGCTTTAAGATTTCTCCGAGAAAGAGAAAGGTAGCGAGAGAAAGAGAGGTCAGAGTTGGGAAGAAAGTTGCTGCTAGTGTGTTGAAGGAGGCTTTTGAGTGGTGATATATTAGAAACCGACTGCGCGTCAGCAAAGACAGTGTTATTTTTTTCAGGTGTTACGCTCTTTGTTTTTGGAATTCTATAAACCATTCGAAGCATCCTAACAGCTTCATGGATTTTTGTTTTTCTAAAATCAAAATGGTGGATTTCAGACGTCAAAAAGTAATGCCATGAAAAAATAATTGCGCCGGGTCTTGGCGGGAAAGTGAAGCGTCATGTTTAGCAGTTTTGTTTTATTTTCAAAAATTTATATTTACCCGAAAGTTAATGTGTTGTTAAACTGTTTTGTTTCATTTGCCTACATTAATGCAGGTTCACGAACACTTAATGGTTAATAATCCACCATTATTACACATTAATATTCGGCTAAACACAAATTTTTGAAAATAAAACAAAACTGCTAACGTGGCTTCAGTTTCCCGCCAAGAAGTCCCATGAGGGGTTTCAAAATAAAGTCATTGTCGAGACGATTCCAAAATTAAAATACACGAGCATCAAATCTGTCAGTTGCATTTACTGTAGCTGTTTTGTTTTTGTTTTTGCTGCAGTCGGGTTTGTCTGCCTCATGCTTCTTTTTTTTTAATGAAATGTACTACCTACCCTATGTTTTGGAAAATGAAATTATTAGTCAAGCCATAAATATTTTTGTCGTGGTTTTTGTGATATTAGGCTAAAAAAGTTGACTGATTGGATATTTTACTATGAGAGAAGGAATTTGTAGGTACTTATTTATGTTCTAATTTTTATAAAAATATTATTGTATACCAAATGTCATAAAAATAATAATGCATTGTTAATACCTAGTACGTAAGTATTCTAATCATTTTACTGTGCTATTTTTTTTTAATAAAACGTTTTTGAAACTATACATATTTTATTGTTTAGTTAAGTCTCTCTACCACAGGAGCAGTGAGGAGCAAGCGTGGCGATCAATTGGCGTAGTATTGTATTTCTGCCACCCGGGGCAAACAATAAATTCGCTGCACTAATATTCAGATATATATATACCTATATATGTTTAATTGTCTTGTGGATTTACATTTTACCGACATATTCTAAAAAAACGCTTGCAAGGAGCTTGTGGTCAACTAATATCAGCCGCACGGGTTGATCCATCAAGTTATGAGACTGACAACAGGTAAACCGCTGTCACTGTCAGATTGCATACAAAAGAAAGAGATGCGCGATGAGTGCGATGTCACAACATATGGCGTAAAAATGCAAATGAAATCGTATAAAATTAGATTCAACTTAGCGATTGTCAAACTCGATTATAGTTGTGTCTAAATTGTTTTTAGTTTAGTGAATCTTCTTTGCAGAATAGCTTCTAAGAATAACTTAACCAAAATTAAGAAATTTTAGTCATAGTTTAGTTTAGTTCGGTGTACAAGAGAATCGGCACCATTAACCATTTTAGATATAATCCATCACCGGGTGCAGTTTGGCATTTGCAATTTTATGGTATAGGTGCTTTTAATAATAATTATAACTGTTAACGAAGGGATAAACTGCTTTTAAAAATAGTTAAGAGTTGTCTTTGAAGATTTTTTTGATGTATTAAATTATGTTTTGAGTTCCATCACCGCATTCACAAAAGACTTGAAAATATCACACAGTTTTTGTTTTTGAAAAAATATTTACGGTTTAAGAGATACACTGCTTTAAAAAAACACCTTTTTGACCATTTTCAAGAAATCTCCACCTTAAGCTACGCTTGCCGGAGTTGGTCCGCAGATGTGTGACCATCTTTACATACCGAGAATTCCTCCGTGTCTCGGAAAGCACGTTAAGACGTTGGACCCGGCTGCCATTCGAGGATCTTTGACAGTTGTTACGGGTCGTCAGAAGCCCGAAAGTCTGACAACGAGTCTCACCAACGGAGTGTCGTATTACCAAACGGTATTACCCAGTTACTGGGTTGTGGAGGTCAGATAGGCAGTCGCTCCATGTCAAATACTGGTATTCAGTTGCTTTTTGCGGTTAGTCTGAAAGCCGACCCCAACATGGTTGGGAAAAGGCTAGGCAGATTGAATCTAAAAACATTTGTTTCTGGCTTGTTTTTTTATTCTATGGAACCTGAATCGTGTCTTTAAGCCCAGGCAGTCTATCAAATTTCCACGCAAGCTCCGCCCCTTGCTCCCCACCACTCCGTTATGTGCTAAACGCTAACACATCAGTAATAAAGTTGAATATCGCGTGCGCTCTTTGATCGTGTTCGAGCACGAAACGAAATTGCGTAAGTCTCAATTCTTATTTTTTTTTTTTTTTTCGTTTTTAACTAAAGTAATCATTGATCTAGAAAACAAATGTCTGGTGGCTGGATAATAAACTATATTTTCTTGCTGTGAATATTTATTTTAGACATAAAAGCCAAACAATCTTGTTTGTTTTTTATACTTAATTATCCTTTTAAAATGACATAATTTTCGAATAAAAAAGGTATCGAGCGAAAATATTACAATTACATAACTGTCTTCAAAAACATGGAAAGAAAAAGATCCATTAAATCATATATGTAGGTACTAAAGTTTCATTATGCTTGTATGTGTGACTGTTTCATGCAAATTAACATAAAAATAGGGAGCCTCCTGTTAGTCGACTAAACTACGCAGACGTGATGGTTTTAGCCAATGATAATAAAATCGATTTTCTGAACTCATAATTTCAATTAACTACACTAGCAGAAACCGTTGACTCTCGATACCATCACATCTGTGAAGTTCTGCTAGTTATTTTATTATTTCCCTCGTATAATAATAATTGCCTAGTCAATTGCATAAGCATAATCATCTATAATGTTCCCAGTGCTGCAGCTGGGACACAGGCCTCATCTCTGTGAGATGGAGTGGGCTGTAAACCACCACGCGGGCCCAGTGCGGGTTGATGGATGTCACAAGTCTTCAAATTTTTGGTTCTATAGGACATGCCGGTTTCCTCACGATGTTTTCCTTCACCGTTTTGAGAGCAGTGGTGATGAAATAATTTACACAAAGTAAAGCGCCTGTCTGGGCCCGAACCTACGACCTACAACTCGTAAGTCATGGCCATTACCAATGGGCCAGTACAGTTCTCCCTACCTAGTCAGAGTCAAAAGTTAAAGTCAAATAATTTATTTCAAATAGGCACATAAAAGGCAAGTCAATCGGCCAAGAGTTCATTAATTAATTAAAAAACAATGAAACTGCACTCATTCAAGATAATTAATTGGAATAATTGGACTGTTCAATTATAGCCTTTAGATATTCGAACCAATATACCTTGATCAGTCAGCAATTACGTAACGTTAGCAAGTACGCCGAAATGAAATTATTTATTTTTATCCAATTATTTGTGATTGTATGTAAGTAAACCTGTTTAAATTGTTGATAACCTGTTTAAATTATTGATAACCCATCGCTCTTTAGAAAATACCTTGTTTTAATTGAAATAACATGGAGTTTTGTTGTGGTGAATGAGGTTATGGGTCCTATTCCCAGGTTGGGCAGAGTTATTGGGTTTTTCCGTCAGGAATTTCTCAGTAGCAGCTCGGAGTCTGGATTTGTGCCCCGTTGGTGGCAATAGGCTCGCCCCCTATTACATGGGACGTAAACATAACTGGCGAAATGTGGGGGAACTGTGACCAACTGCGCTACTACCAAGTTGGACACAGTTACCTCAGGCTATTTATTATCTATAGGACCCCAAAATAGGAATTATTTGAGATTTACTAAAAGAAGCGCAATCATTATATTAGAGCGTTCAATAATATTTTTTGGAAAGCAAAATGGGAAATAAGTACCTAATAAAGAGTTCAATAAAATTACTTAAAATACAGTCTTGCCTTTAGATTATTTTTTCGTTTTGATGACAATAGACAACATCTATTTTAGATGCCAAAAGCAAAGGAAATACTTTTGAAACAATGGCGCAGAAGGTACCAGTGCAGTAAGTAACATTTTAAAAGAAACAACAGACACATACACAACAACATTTGATTTCAGATCGCAAATAATTCAAAACAGAATCACAATTACGGATTGTATTACTTAATTTATTATTGACTTACCCGTTTAGCACGGTGACTCGACATAAAAACGAAATTTTATTTAATAATAACTCACCGAGAATCGTTGGTTTATAATACTGTCGAAAAATTTTGTGAAACTTGGGGAAATGGGTTAGGTAAGGCCAGAACTGTGACTAACCGCGCGCGAGCCGAGCGAGTGAAGCGAGCGGTGCCACGGCAGCGGCCGGCGAGCGCTACTTCCAAGTTGTTCGCAGCAAGGCAGTCTATTTAGTATTAGCGCAAAGTGCGTTACCTACGTCACAAGCTAGTTTGATACCAGTTCACGATTTGTCGGTTTTCCATGGATAGAATAAAACCGGCAAAGTGCGTGACGGACCACGCACAATGAAGGGTTCCGGAGTTGGTATAAATTTACCCCAAAAACAAACTTAACATTGTAGTTGAAAAACATGTTCTCCCATACATCGATATACGTCACGGTCAATTCTCCAACTGCAAATAAAAGTTGGTCGACTATTACTCGTTAACTTGTAAGGCTTATTTAGCTGTGATAGTTTTCATTTCAATTTCGTCATACAGGGTTATTGTTAAGTCGTCAATAACCTCTTAAGGGGTCATTGTACTTATCATTATGAACAACTTTTACTATGGGACCAAAACTGAAATCGCGAAAAAAAAAACAGCTGTTCCCTACATTTATGTTCGAATAATTTGTTAAAATGTAGGGAACAGCTGTTTTTTTATTGGCGATTTCAGGTTTGGTCCCATAGTAAAAGTTGTTCATAATGATGAGTACAATGCCCCCTTAAGAGGTTATTGACGACTTAAAAATAACCTTGTAGATATATACTACTGCCTTGAATTTTTTCACATATCCTCAATCAACCGTTTAGCTGGCAGGGGGGGGCACTTGACTCTATCAAAATTTAGTACTTTAAAGCTTAATATTACGCAAACGGATCCCTGCATCAAAAAATGGTTTGCACAAACTTGCAATATTTTTGAACGGCCTATCCAACGATACCCCACACCATGGGATAGACGAGAAAAATAATATCATCCCCACTTTACGTGCAATGGATGCCTCCATAAAAAAAGTTTTTTTCAAGATTTTATTTTACGACTTTGTCGGCATAGGTAATATGTACACCCATGCCAAATTACAGCTTTCTGGTACTAAGAGTCTCTGAGCTAAGCCGGGGACAGACGGACGGACAGACAGACAGACTGACGGACATGGCGAAACTATAAGGGTTCCTTGTTGACTACGGAACCCTAAAAACCATCGAAAAATAAAGAATGTGTTAAATTGTAAATGGTTTGTTGCAGTTCACAATTTTTCGACAGTTTATAAAAATAACGGAAATAATACCGATACATTATAAATTAACGGATAATAATTTTCGAGGTGACTTACAACTTAAAGGGCGACTAACTATATGCTGCAAAAAAAAATAACATGGCAGCGATTAAATATTGTTTCTTAATCGCTGCCAAGTCATCTACTGTTATTGAATCATTTGAGTTAGGTTAGGTTAGAACAGTAACCATTAACACGCGAAGGCGAGCGAGCGTGCCGCGGCAGCGGCCGCCGAGCGCCAGATCCCCTCTATTGTTGGTAAATTCAGTTACCAAAACAAAAATTCGATGCCAGTTTAAATTAAAATAAAGCTAAAAACTGATATATTAATATGCTACCTATTACTTATTACGATACTCCTTATTAGCTGCCAACCCATTATATATGGTACCCACTCAATTTTTTTTTAAAACCTATATTCATTTTACTTAGTTGCCGCATTAAATACATGCCAATAATATCTAACTGCCGCACTGGTCAATCGATCAGGTTAAGCTACGCTTGCCGCGGTTGATCCGTGGATGGGTGACCATCTGTTCACACCAAGATTCCGCCGTGCCTCGGAAAGCACGTTAAGCTGTTGGTCCCGGCTGTTTGTAGATCTTTGACAGTTGTTACGGGTCGTCAGAAGCCCAAGTCTGACAACCAGTCTTACCAAGTTAATGGGTTAATGGTTTTACCAAGGGATATCGTGTTACCCAGTAACTGGGTTGTGGAGGTCAGATAGGCAGTCGCTCCATGTCAAATACTGGTATTCAGTTGCTTTTTGCGGTTAGTCTGAAAGCCTGAACCGTGTCTTTAAGACCAGGCAGTCTAAACCAAATTTCATGAAGTCGCTTCATGTAAAATACTGGTATCCAGCTGCATCCGGTTAGACTGGAAGCCGACCCCAACGTAGTTGGGAAAAGGCTAGGCAGATGATGACATTATAAACTAACGAAGTTCATGAATAAACGATTACGTATAAATGTTTAATATTAATGTAATATAGGTACATTTATGGGTATTAGATGAAAAATAGGAGGAGGTTCTCTCTTCGACGCGTATATTTGGAAGTGAAAATTTCTTTAGGCGCACTTTGCGGGTTTACTCGGCTCCAGTCGGTCGGTCACGCTGAATCGGATAAACTCGGCTCCAGTCGGTTGGTGACGTTGAATCGGGTATAGGTACTCAGCTCCAGTCAGATTGTTGACGCTGAATAGCGTAGGTCAGTGGTTCTCAAACTTTTTTGGAGACGGAACACTTTTCGAAAACGAAATATTTGACGGTGCCCTAAAGTAATCAACAATGGTTTTATGTGTATTCTTCATTAATAATCATATTACTTGACATTAAAATTTACATATTTTTTTACTTTTGTTGAAATATTTAGATTGATATTATGTTACTCAGGTACCAGAGTAAAATAAAATATAGTAGGTAGACACTCCTTTAGTATTATTTTTTTATTCTGACCAGTATTTTTGCGGAACCCCCACAGAGGCTTTGCGGAACCCTAGGGTTCCGCGGAACACACTTTGAGTATGGCTGGCGTAGGTAAACTCGGCTTTAGTCATAATTTTTTCACTATCGTAAAACGGGGTGAATAGGGATGCAGGGGTGAATCGAGACGCAACTTTAAAATGGTCTTTAATCTTGAAATAATATATTTTGTTGCCAAAAAGGACTATACTGTGTTACCTGTATTATAATTAACGATTAAGTGTCCTTGTTGGCAACAAACTATATTATTTCAACGTTAAAATCCATTTTAAAGTTGCGTGTCGATTCACCGCTGCATCCCTATTCTCCCCGTTTTACGGTACGGTACGGTAGAAGCAAATCAGGTATCATCTTTCGTATAATAAAAGTATTACAAACCTATAAAAACAATACAAAAAATAATGTTTGGAATGCGTCTACTAAAGGCACATTAGACATAACAGGAGAAACCATGTGGATGTTACAGATATACGCACTCGTGTGGTCATATTACGTGCTTGTTTATTTTTGGTGTGTAGGTACATACCCTATTTATTGTTATTCAACCATTTTTTGCAGAGTTTCGGCGTCCAGGGACAATCCCAACTTTTTAAGGGACCGCTTAAAAAGTAAGTTCTTCTTAAGTAGATTTTACCGACATAGCTTGCAGAGTAAGCAAGCTTAAGTGGCAGTGGATTGGCCATGTTTGTCGAAGGACCGATAGCTAGTACAGCAGACGAGTTCTGGAGTGGAAAATGCGTACCGGCAATCGTAATGTGGGACGCCCCCCAGCTAGATGGACCGACGAACCAGCTAGATGGACGGAGGTGGCTGGGACAGACTGGATGCGGAAGGAGGAGGACTGGGTCTTGTGACGCAGTCTGGGAGCTATGTCCAGCAGTGGACTGCTATATGCTGAGCTGATTGATTGAGATTTTACCCCACATGGTAGACCGATGACATAGTTAATGTCGCGGGAATCTGCTCAATCCGGTCGTTGTGACGATGTTTGGGGGCCGCCTGTGTCCAGCAATGGAGAGAGCTTTCTTTATAAGTGTCTCTAAAAGCTCACATTAAATTAGCTAGCGAAACTCCGCCGTGGCGGGTATCAGTATCTAAATATGATGAAAAATATAACGAGAGGTGTCGGACTCGGTTGGAACAAAATCAAAATCATGATCAATCAAAATCATTTTTTTTTTATTTCACATAAACCTACATGGGCACTTATGAAACGTCAGAAGCTAGGTGAACGAACTTTCATTCCTTTTTAGGTCTAGCTCTCATTCGCCAAGCGTGCAGAGTATAAACTAGTTACGACATTAAGGAACATCGCTCAAAATATACATAAACGAGCCTTACAGTAGTCGCATATGATGTGTAACATCTGACATTTCACCTTGGTAATAATCAACTGAGCAGCGAAAGAAATTAACTTCAAAAATTTAAAAAAGCTTATTATTCAAATATTTATTCGGAAAATTATTCATTACTAGTGGTCGCCCACTGGTCGAAATTCGAACCCCTCTACTTACAATCGATATAGTACGTACTTACTAATTCCATGCTATTATAATGTACTTACTTATTCCATGCTCAAGCTGTCACTTCCTGGTACACACTTCAGTCCCTTTTCACGAAATCACTTCCACAGGAAGCGAGAGGAAATATGTAACAGATCAAAAATAAACAAACGGTTCAGCTTCATTACTGGACATAATTAGATAAATTATTATAGACAATGATATTATAAGTAAAAAAACAACCGACTTCCAAAAAAAAACACTACAAAGTGATAAATAACTTTAATTTCGGTCGGTGTCTTTGGATTTGTATTTTAGTTTTTTGCCACCGACTTCCGAAATTAAAGTTATTTATCACTTTGTAGTGTTTTTTTTTGGAAGTCGGTTGTTTTTTTTGTATTTTTTTTAAAATTTTTCACTTTTTAGTGGGTCAGTTTGTAATTTATCTAATTTACCTTTTTTTTTTTTTTTTTTTTAATAGCCTAATGTTAAATGCTCATCACCTGTACAAAATATTGCTTTTCCCGATGCAGGGACGTTAATTGTTGAGGAGTTTTCCTGGTAAGAACCAGGAGAACTGATGGTGACGTCACCATAAGCATTTTCACGAGAATAAATTGCTTAGCAACCATATTAAAGTACCTAATCGAATCGCAACGGTGAATACTTATTATTAAGTAGTTCCGGTGGTCATCTGTGGTCTTCATCATCAGTTCCACTTCACCAAATGGTGCTTTTCGAGTGCAAATGCACGAGTTACTATAAAGAATACTCAAATCGTTATACGTATGCCTATAAAATTTGAGGATTTCCCTCCATTTTCCATGGGATCCCCTCATCGGATTCTGATTTGGTGCCAATGGGACCACCTTGGGAGCATACAAAAAAAAGAATTTTCAAAATCCGTCCACAATTGACGGAGTAATCGGTGCACACACAAAAAAAAAACATACAGCCGAACATATAACCTTCTCCTTTTTGGAAGTCGGTTAAAAAGAGTACAGATAAATAGGTTATACACGCTCCGCAAGTGGCACGTCATAACTTGGCTAATCAGCCACATTTTCTTCGTCTTGTCTCTTTTTCGCTCCCGATAATTACGACATCCTCGGATCCTACTTCCTCGGATCGTGTTATCTAAGAGTGTGAGAATGTGCCGTTTTTGAAGATCGAAGTCTAGTAGGTAACCTATGTACCTACGTCTTTTTACTGTTAATATCATTGAGTATTATAGATAAGTCCAGGGGGTTACTCGGAAGATAAAACCGCAATATCGGCCGAATTTCCGGCCGTTTCCTGACTACGGCTGACCATGGCTGACTACGGCGAATGAAACAAAAAAACCGGACTTGCGCACGAAGGGTTCCGTACGATCATCTATAGAAACGGCAAAAAAATCACTTTTGTTATACATCATTTGAGAAAATTTCAACTGTCGAACTATCACGGTTCATAAGATACAGCCTGGTGGCAGACGAACAGACAGACAGACGGCGGAGCCTTAGTAATAAGGTTCCCGGTTTACCCTTTGGGTACGAAACCCTAAAAAGGAAACTATAAGTCAAGAAACAGCCGAACATTCGTCCGATACTTCAGATTATCGCTTCGGAGTAGAACCCCAGGTTTCCTTACGATATTTTTCTATGTAATTTTCAGATTTAATTAACAAGCCAGAGATGCCTCCAACATGGATAAATCGCCACCACCAGCCGTATGACCCAAATTGGATGGACTACTGTGATCCGTATCATTGCAAAGGTTACCATAAAATGGTATGCGGGCTAAATAGGAAAACTATGAGATTCCAGTGGTTTCAAAGCATCTGCCATCTGATTCTTAACAACCAGTGCTCGAATTATAGAGGGCATTTAAGTATGTACAGTCATCATTCGTTTGCCCTAATCTCAATTTCTTTGTGGTCGGCGCAACATGTCCCTTTCTTCCATACTTCTCTCTTAGTCGTCATCTCGGTAGTCACTCCCTTTCTAGCTATATCATCTTTCACACATTCCTTCGATTGTTTCTTTGGTGTTCCTCTACTCTTCACGTCACCCACGTCAAAACTTTCCTCACGACTTTTTCCTCATTCCTCATCACATACCATGACAGCCGATTTCCACACAACTTTTTAGTTACCGGAGCCAATTTCAGACTTCCTCATAAATACTCATTTTATTATTATACAGCGTGTTACGGAAATATACATATCAAATGCACGGATTATTTTGGTGATAACAAACTACATGGCAACATTTTTTTAATAATACCTACTTATTTATAAAGTTAAGAAATATTTAAATAATAAAAATCAAATGTTTCCAATTGAATTCTACACATCACTAGACCGAGTCAGCTGATCAGTACACGTTTTAATCCATTCGTTTGATCCCGCCGGCAATCGTGCCGCCCGCCGCCGCACTATGGGAAAGCCCCATACAAAGCCGTCTCAAAACCGTTTCACGTGAAAGTCGTTGTTATGGAATAAAAATAATAAATTAATATAGTCTAATAAATAAGCAATTTTTTTTTTTTATTAGTCATAATGTATTATAATAATAATAAATAATAATAATAAAATTTATTTATTTCCAAAACAGGTTACAGACTTAAATAACTTGGTTAACAAAAGGGTATTATTATTAGCAGCTAGTGGTAGGAAGTAAGTACAGAGCAAATAATAAACCATGCTGCAGAAATCTGTAGACAATATAATTCGTGAGCCCTGCCTCTTAAACTAGGGTTACCTGTATCTTAAGAGACAGTGTTCAGCTAAATGATTGATTGCGATAAGATTTATACAACTTGTGAGTTGTGTCGATCTACCTAGTGATTTAAAATGAGGTTAGTTATTTCGTTTATAATTAAAATTAAAATAAAGAAAGGAAAAAGAGTTTAAGGAGCATGGGGGTGTGAGTGTGGGTGTTTGTATGTATGTATGTGTATGTGTGGGTGTATGTATGTGTGTGTAGAAGTATGTGTGTGTGTGTAGGTGTAGGGGTGTGTATGTGTATGTGAAGGTGTGTTAGTGTAAGTTGTGCAATTGGGTGAGGGTAGCTTGTGAGTGTACACTGATATATTAATATTAAGCGATGTATGTAAGTAGTGATTCTGTTTGTGAGTAATCCTGTTGAAGTAGCCATTCTGTCATCTTAGACTTTAATTCATATCTATTTAGGTCGAGTATGTTAAGTTCTTTATGGGTTTTTTTGTAAATTTGTGTGCTTATTGTATAATATTGGTGTCTGGCAAAAGAAGTTTTGTGCCGAGTGCCTGGAGGGATATTGGTTCGCTTTTTGGGATCAGACGGGGGGACGGTAGCGTGTCTTCTGAGGACAGATTGAAGCACGAAGAGCTGACGGACTGTTAGTACCTTGCAATCTGAGTATAGTTGCTTTGTAGGATAACGATATGGTTTTCGTAACATCACTTTCAGTATAGCCCTCTGTGCTCTTTCCACTTTGATTAGACTAGTTTTATTTGTACTACCCCATACGGTAATGCAATACCCAATAATGGATTGACACAGGGCATAGAATACCATTTTCAAGGTATCAGGGTTTGCCGAGTCTCTAAGAGACTTAAATATATGTATCAATCTAATAGTTCTAGTGGTGAGGGTGTTAAGTTGCTTATCCCATCGTATCCCTGCGTCTATTTGTACGCCCAGATATCTTACATTATCAGTTCTCGTGAGTGCTGGGCATAGACACGAAGATGACTGCTGTGGGCAAGTGTGAGCTATTATCGAGAAAGTGTGGTCTGGTGCGGTGTTAGAGCGAATAGAAAACGGAATGTAAGAAGTCTTGTTAAAATTGAGAGTAAGCAGGTTTGAGTTCAGCCATTTTATTACTTTGGTTAATGCTGCTTCTGCACTACATTTAACACCATCCCACGTTGGTCCATCAGCTACAATCACAGTGTCATCGGCATAGGCAAATATCTTAGTATTAGGGAGGGTCATTCTGCATAGGTCGTTTACATAGATTTGGAACAAAATGGGGCCGAGAATGCTTCCCTGAGGTACTCCGTAAGACACAAATTCTTCGTCACTAAGGAACTTATCAATTTTAATTCTTTGAGTACGGTTATTGAGATAATCTTTGAAGATTTGAAGAGCGATACCTCTAATACTAAGTAGTTCCAGTTTGGCGATTAGTATGGGGACAGAAACTGTGTCAAAGGCTTTAGAGAGGTCTAGGAATATACCTAGAGATTTGGTCCAATTGTCAAGGTTCCGAGCAACCGTTTGCATCAGATCAAGTACCGCATCTTCAGTCGAGATTCCAGTACGAAAACCATATTGATTCTCAGCTATGACGCGATACCTATCCAAGAAGTTCTTGAGACGGCTGCTGAGGATCCTTTCAAGGACCTTAGAGAGTGCAGTCAAAACCGAGATAGGTCTGTAGTTGTTGACACAACTTCTGTCCCCTCCCTTGTGGATAGGGTATACTATAGCTCTTTTAAGAGCATCTGGAAAAACACCTTTCTGTATACAACCATTAAAAATATACGTTAGTGGCTTTGTCAGAGTCTGGTGGCATGTTTTCAGTAATAGGGGCGATAAACCATCCCAACCTATTGCACAGTCATTGCGTAATTGGAGAATAAGGGATTCGACCTCAGATTCATCTACCTCCAACAGCGCAAGGGAGTTGGCGGGAGAGAGAGGGGTATTGTTTTGAAACTGCCTGGTTGGCAGATTTAAGGGAGAAGTACACCGAGATAAGATGTTAGCCGCCAGGTTTTTACCTACATTACTGAAGAATTTGCACACTTCATTTAAGGAAGATTTAGGACAGTCGCGTATTTTCAGAAGTTCAACAGGGCTTGTTTTAGTTTTACTTGTGTTCGTAATTTCTTTTATTGTTTTCCAGAGGGCTTTAGGGTTATTTTTTGCTTTCTCAAGTTCACTCTTTTCGTAGGCAATTTTTAATTTCCGAAGTATGGCATTACAAAAATGTCGATAGCGGGTGTAAGTAATCTTGAGTATAGGATTTTCTGGATGTTTTTTGATTTTGTGTGCAATTTGTCCCGATTTTGGATACACTTCAAAAGGCCAGGAGTTATCCAGGGCTTGAGAGTTCTTTTTTTCCTTGGAATATTGTTTTGGTGAGTATGTTTGGTAACTACAGATGTTAACATGGTTATTACAAGGTTCATTGATGTATTAGGGTTCTCAATTTTGTATATGGGTGTAAAATCCATGCTTTGTAGCTCTAACTTAATTGCATCGTAATCCACAGAGGTAGAGGTGTGGAATGTGTTGCGCTTGGGATAAGCGTTGGCAATAGTAAGTAGGAGAGGTTTGTGGTCGGTAATATGGGATTCTAGAACTAATGTGGTGATAGGTAGGTTAGTTTTTATGAAAGCGTGGTCAAGACAATTTTCAAGCCGAGTGGGGAATAGGTGAGTTGGCAAAAGCCCGTGTGATGTGTTCAGTATGAGATATTCAAGACTCCGGTCATTTCTACTACTCTGTTTTATATCAATATTTAAGTCGCCTATTAGAGCAATATTCTGCCATGTGGAGAGTTTAGTGTAGACACTGTTTAAGCTATCCAGAAACTTATCAAAGCTTTCCCGGGAGTTGTATGAAGGTGAGCGATAGACTACTACCATGGCATTTTTTTTATTATCTATTTGACAGACAAGACAGTTTCCACACATAAAGTTAGGTTACCACACAGAGACCTGCAGACCATGTTTCGTATAAATAACGATTCCATCGTTCTGGTTCGAGTTTACTTCAGTGAGGTGGGATTGAAATCTCTGTAGCACAGGTAGGTTACTAACCTTACTAAGCCAGCATTCGGTCAAGATTATGACATCAAAGTAAATTTTTGTTAGTTGTAGCAGTACCTGAAGTTGATCAAAGTTTTTGGTTATGCTGCGTATGTTTAAATGTAAAAACTTAATATTGCTGTCGGAATTGTTTACAAACTTCAGGGAGTCCTCTGGACTACAAGTAAAGGAGTTTCCTACGTTTAGCGAATCTAGATCACTGTTTAAATTATTTATTATATTAGCCATTTAAAATAGGAATGATTGCTAAACTTGTGTTAGAAATGAGTGACTCAGTAGTAGATATACAGTTGGACTGTGTATGAAAGGAACATCGCATGTTTAGGTATGGTAATGAATGTTGTTGTGGATATTTCATAGTATTAGTGTATGGTGTAGTTAGGGTTTCATGATTTGTAGCATATGTATATGGTGTGTGAGGTGTGTGTTGTTGAAGTTTTTTACAGATATGGGTAATTAAACTAAATTTAAACAGTGCATGTGAAAATTGTAAAAGTAGTCACATGTTTAAGTTTCCGAGATCGTGAAGACATTTTTCCGAATGTATTAAGACTTGCTTGTCACCCTATATCTTGCGCAGGGAGATATTGCTATTAGAGAGCCAACAGTATTTATAGTCTTTGTTCTTGGCAAACTCTCGAGCTTGATAGAAAAGTTTTTTGGTAGTAGCAGGCAATTGCTCGGCGATATAGACCGGTTGCGTTTTACCTGGTATGCCGATCAGAGTGGTGTTTACTTTGTCTTCCTTTCCTTTCTCCTTATTATATGCTCGTACAATAAATAGGCATCAAAGCTAACTCTTGTTCAATAACGTAATTTTGACGCAATACGTTACTGCAATTCAACGCCACATTACTCGATTTTTTTTAATATAAATGTACAAGTATTATACATTTTTGGAACGCTTATAATCTCCTTATAATGTTTCATAATTAATATTATATATATTGCATTGATAAAATAAAATTAACCAATACAGTTTAAGATGATATGTTTTTAGGGTATTTTTTTTTTAACGAGACATTTACCCTTTACCGCTGCTTGGCGCTGTCGAGATATTTATTGTATTAAGATCTTTATACTTCAGTTAACCCAAGTAGATAAAAAAAATTTGCACATACTTGCACTTTTTCTGACACGGTGCCAAAACATATCGCGAGCTAATAGTTATATTTTTTTCAGGTTCTTTTTATTTCTCATAAAATCATTTGTTATCTATTACGCTGGTAGCACATCTCCGCAGCGAAACCATAGCAGCGAAACCGCAGTAGTTAAATTGTACTGGTTTGCGTCATGTTTCGCTACTCGCATCCGATTCGAGTAGCGGAACATGACGCGAACCAGTACAATTTAACTACTGCGGTTTCTCTGTGATGGTTTCGCGGCGGAGGTGTGCTACTGGCGTTAAGGTCCAATTGATAAACAGTTCATTAGAGTGATAATTATTATTAATAGTTCTTTGTGGTTTTGATACAGTTTTGACCACCTTACTTGATAAAATATGGTCACTTATCTATTAGGGTCGAAATAAAAACAGGTTGGTTATGGGAAGAGTGCAAATTATTAGTATCTTATCTTTTTGCACATAGCACTTTTTCAAAGGCCTATAAAAGGATTGTGAGCCCTGAAACATTCACAGTTGTTAGTCAAACATTCAGTTGCCCTAAAAAGTAGTTAATACCATATTTTCAACTATTTGCAAAGTTGACTAATTTGAATAATGGGTGAATTTGTTTGTAGTAAACGAGTGTTGTGCAATTTGTTGATAAATGGGTATAATATAGAAGACTACTTACAAGAAAATTTCAATTTGTCACCAGAGGATATGGCTACTGTGGTCTCCTACATTTAAAGAAACTTGGTATCTAAATGTTCGCTGCAGAAATGCATCTCGGATGAAAGACCGCTTTGAAAGTAAAAACGTCAGCTGGTTAGATGGTCAATTTCGTGTTCCAATAGTGTCGGGTCACGGTTAATGACCCTAATACCTGGAAGTAGTGGCGGCAGACCCTCAAAACCATACGAAGAATCTTCAGAAAAAACTAAAAAACATGGAATTAATACAAGAGTACGGATTGGACTGTGTGCTCAATGCATATGCTCAGGAGTTACGGTCTATGGGTGAGACGGAGGAGGCCGCAATCGTTAATATTATACGAACTGCTTCAAAAAACGATAAGAAAAAAATTGTTGTATATGTTACGGCTAAGACCCGAAGTGCGGCTACACCTAGTTTTAGCCGGTTAGAACTAGGTGTAGCCACTTAGGTACTCTTGGTTAAACCTAGTACGAGCCGATTGTTTTCGGGTAAAACTAGGTCTAGCCTTCATCATGCCGGCTACAACTAGGTCCAGCCATTCCCTGTTGGATAAAACTAGGTCTATCCGATATCATTCCGGCTAGAACTAGGTCCAGACAATCCCTGTTGGATAAAACTTAGATGCGTGTCCCGCCAAGCCTTCCGCCCCGCGTCACATATTATTTTAAGTAGAAAGTAGCAGCTCAATAATCAGTTTTTAGCTTTGTTTTAATTTAAACTGGCATCGAATTTTTGTTTTGGTAACTGAATTTACCAACAATAGAGGGGATCTGGCGCTCGGCGGCCGCTGCCGCGGCACGCTCGCTTCGCTCGCTCGCCTTCGCTTGTTAATGGTTACTGTTCTAACCTAACCTAACCCAAATGAAATGATTCAAGCTGCCAGGCGCCTGTTACTTGTTTCAACTTGTTTGCATCTAGTTTTATCCAACAGGGAATGGCTGGACCTAGTTGTAGCCGGCATGATGAAGGCTAGACCTAGTTTTACCCGAAAACAATCGGCTCGTACTAGGTTTAACCAAGAGTAAGTGGCTACACCTAATTCTAACCGGCTAAAACTAGGTGTAGCCGCACTTCGGGTATTAGCCGTAACATATACATAACTGAGAACCCTGAAGATGTTACACCTTTTTCAAAGGAAGAAGCACTACGGACATTTATTGACTTAGACCTTAACAAAGAACAGTATGGGAAACTTCGACTTTGTTTGGCGGACATAAACTGCTCAGTGTTTACTTCTTATCCAACTTTAGTCGAAGCGAAGAAGATGTGTTACTCACCAGGTTCGAGCATAACCATTACTAACATAAGTGCAAAAGTCAATCTGCAGGACTTGTTGGATCATACTGTGGCACGTATATTACTAATTGGTTCAGTTTACAAAAACGGTTTAAGAAAGTTGAAACTATTCTGTAAATGGGGTTGTGACGGGTCATCAGGGCAGAGTGAGTACAAGCAAGTTTTTCCCGAAGAAAGCGATTTTATATCAGATGCAAACCTTTTTATTGCTTCACTTGTACCCATTAGACTCCTAGATGAGACAACTAATGCTGTTGTTTGGAAGAATGAAACTAGCTCATCTGTAAGATGAGACTTTAATGATGACCTGTATTGTTAGAATATGCCAAAGAAACTCCTGAAAAAACCGCGTCTGTTGTGGCTGATATCAACAATCAAATACAAAATCTGTCTCCTTCCCTGATAAATAAGAATAGCGAGGTAATCGAAATTACTCATGACCTATTTTTAACCATGATTTTATTTATTTATTTATCAGAAACAATTTACATTGTGTTTGATTACATCTTAATTAATAATATTCATATAAATTCTAAGATATCATGCAGCAATAATAATAATAAAAATCAAAAATAAAAACATACAAAAGCATGCTTACAAAAAACAATAATTAAATTACAGTTCGTCAATTGAGTACAAATTTTTGTCTATACCCTAAGTCATCAATTCAGATAATTTTAGTAAACAAAGAAATGTCACTGTCAAAATGACAGGACAGTGCTGCAAAACAATTTATCATAAAAAAATTCTATCTTTTAATTACAGTTAATTAACTATTTAGATGAGCTATGCAAACAAAATACCGTAGCCGAACAGTGTTTGTTCTGTGTCGGAGTCGCGGCTTATTATTATTATAATCAGCCCTTTTAAGTCCACTGCCAGGCGTGGCCTACGCCTAGCAGTGGACTTAGGGCTCCCAAAATCGCCGTTTTCATCCTACATGTGGCAAATGTCTTGCCTGCCTCAATTATCAAACAAAACTTAACAAAAACAAGGAAATATAACAACTAACAACAAAATGAAACACTTAACACGATGATAACAAAGCACAATTAACAAACACGCAGCGAATAATATGATCGGAGAAAAGAAAACGAACGTATTGAAAAGACGCGAGTTTGCAAATTATGTCAAATGAAATTTGAGAATGTTGGGAACTCCTGTAGTGTTACCAGTATCATAATATTTTTTATACCACAAAACTTTCTATTTTTAATAACTTTGTTCAAAACCGAAAACTTATAAAAATTAACACGGTATGATAATTGTTTAATTATTATTTCTAAAATCAGTACATAAAAGCCAATATAGCCTTGTTTTCCGCTATTTTATGTGAATTACCATTATGACGATATTTTTTTGATCTGTTATCACCTTTGTTTACATAAATTATCTGAATTGATGACTTAGGGTTTAACAGAAATGCTTTGAGCGTAGCCTTAAAAGAGCTAGTGTATAACAACATTTTCAAATCCGCTGGCAGTCTATTAAATATTTGTATAGCTTGGTAATGAGGGCAATGCTTGACTATGTTGAAATTAGGTACAACTTTATTATTAAATTCCTTTCTACGAGTATTTTCCCTGGCTAATCTTTCCTCCCCAGACTCGTATTCATGGATATATTTTTTAAAATTAACTAACAACACAAGTATGTACAGGCTGGGCAATGTTAAAAAATTTAAACTCTGAAAATGATGATTGATGGTAAAGTGGCACAAGTTTTAACTGAAACTCGTTCGAGCGCTTCTTGTACAGTTTGTGGTACTACTTCCTCGGCAAATGAATAACTTAGAAGCAGTTAGGAGAACGAAAGTTCATTTCAATACGGACTGTCAACACTACCTACATGCTTGGGTTAGGAGTATGGAGATGACCTTACATATTTCTTATAACTTGTCGTTTGAAAAGTGGTCAGCTACTACACCGGAACATAAAAAAAACAAAGACGAAAAGAAAAAATTGGTACAAAAGCGGTTTAGGGAGGAAATGGGACTGCATGTCGATAAACCTCGACAAGGCACTGGAAATAGTAATGATGGAAACACAGCTCGGAGATTTTTCAGAATTACTCTTGCTCTGCAGACATTACAGGTGTAGACGTAGAACTTATAAAACGAATGTATATAATACTACAAACTATGTCATCTGGAATGGCTATTAATTCAAAAAAGTTTGGTGAATACGCATATAGTACAGCCCAACTGTACGTAAATATTTATAATTGGTATTATATGCCTTCCTCCGTGCATAAAATACTTATTCACGGAGAAAAAATCATTGAGTACTATGCTATTTTACCTATCGGACAATTGTCCGAAGACGCGCAAGAATCCCGAAATAAGGATTACAAAAAGTTTAGACTTCATCATTCTAGAAAGTGTTCAAGAGAGGCTACCAATGAAGACGTGTTCCATACCTTATTGTACACTTCTGATCCAGAATATATATCAAGTTTGAGAAATACCTCAGAAACAATATCGAAAGAACTTTGAAATGAAGCCAAAGCCCTGCTTGCTATCAACGAAAATCTGTAGGAACTTCCTGAATTTTGTATTTTATTTTTCTCGTTTGTTTTAATTATTCCATTTTAAGTAAATTTACACAACTATTTTAAGTAAATTTAAAATTAAGACCATTTTTGTTTTTTTTTCTTATAAAATGCATGTATTTTTTTAAGTTTTATTTTTTTAAATTAATTAATAAACAGAATTTTCAGAATTAAAATTATTTACACTAAACTTTATACATCCAAGAATATGTGTACAAAATTACAGCTCAATTAGTTTTGAAACAACTGAGATACGGAGTTTTGAGACGAAACATACGCGATTTTCCCATAGGCGCGGGCGCCGTGTCAGAGGTGTTTGTGTGTACTAGGCGCACAGATACAGATAATGGATAATGACCCTCGTAGTGTGGTGACACGTTTGTTATGATTAAATTTAATAAACTATAAAAATAAATAAAATATCAAACATTTTCAAAGTTATTCTTTTAGAGTTGAAGTTTTGTACAACAGAGCTTCTGAACCAGATGCACTCTTCACCCTGTTTGTATGGATATACCCTTTCCGTAACACGCTGTATACGCATGGACAGATTATGAAATGAGTATCTATAGAATAGATTATATGCATTGCTATGTACCTACGGAAGAAGCTCCTACATAGCGATGCACAGCAACACAACACCCGTCTGGTCAAAGGATCCTCCCTTTTCTATGGAGCATGAGTAACTTGACACCCTGTTCCTAATACCTCTATACACATGCTTTTTCATAAGTTTTGTATGGATTCATCGCACACGTGTGGCCGGTGGAAGCCACCCTCTACAGCAAGTGAGCAATGCCACCGTTGTTGAGCTGCACGACTGATAAATGCGTACACTGACTGAACAGCTCCTCTCAAATCTGTGTGGTTCTTTCATCAAAATACCATTTCAGACATGGCCTTCGCAAGGCCTGACAAAGATTATGTCTGGACTGTAAAAGAGACTGTGACCTCTGAGTTTGTTTCGGCCTTTCTTCTCAGAGTAGTCAGAGAGGAAACGCCGACCTAGTCTAGTTTTTAAAATAGGATTGATACAAACCTACTTACTGAAATAAAAATCATTTATCATTTAACAATGCCATATGATCCTAGATATTTTATAAGGCGATTGAGAATCATCCAAAACAAGATCAAATAAATTATTGGTCTCTTTATCAGACCAACAATTATTCGGTCTACTCCGAAGCGATCGTTCGGCCGTTTCTTGACTTCCAAAGTGTCCTTTTTTGACTTTGAGTCCTTACCCTGCATTTTGTTACATTTTGACTTTGACTTATCTCTTTGAATGTCGTTTTTTTTTCTTTCGCCGTAGTCAGCCATAGTCAGCCGTAGTCAGGAAATGGCCGAACTTTCGGCCGATACTTGGGATTTATTTTCGGATAAGACCATCTGGCTCGTTAGCCTTGTGGTCGCAGTCTCTACTACTGAGCATCAGGTCCTGGGTTCGATTCCCGGTTCAGGCAAAGTGTTATTGGGTTTCCGTCTATTACATAGAGCTTAAACAAAACTGGCGAAATGTGAGTGTACTACAGGTGCACCTCTACCTAACCCTCCGGGGAATGCAGGCTTGATATCATGTTGTGTTTTTCAGAATTCGATCAGATTGAAACAAAATTCTGCCAAGCTTATGTCATGTTCTTGCGTGGCGGATGCTCTCAATATTATGAATGTGACGAGCATAAACTAAATCCTCTATGTGCTATGAGCTCAATTGATGGCCATTTCGTTATCTTCCAAAATAAATGTTTTATGGACGCCGTTAACTGCAGGAATTCCACTTGGCAAGGTAAACATTTAACGGGAAATATTAAAACTGATCCCCGAAAAACTTATTGATCTTCAAATGACGTAGCTACGCTTTTTTAAATTAAGGCCGTCTTGTAGTGTGGTGTGTAGCCGGCTGTAACTGGCCGGCCGAGCTCTTGAACTGCTAGATTTTGCGTATATTTGCTCCATAGAAAAAAATAGTAAGTAAATTATAAAATGTGCACCAAGTACTAAAAAAGAATAAGGTCTATCTTTTGGTATAACTTTTACATGGTTTAACGAAGTAATCTCTTCAAGGCACACGTTTTAAATAGCGATTTAGTGTCATCTTTGTGATTTTTTTTTATCGAGCCAATTAATTTAATTCATGTTTCTATCTTCACACAGTGCTTGATAATATGTTCAATTTTCTTAAAATATTTTCTTTTTGCGCAAAATTTATATTTTGCTAGATTTACAGAGGTTTAAAAAAGTTAAAAAGTACTGCAACCTCGCCTTAATGAACTTCGCGGATAATGCCTTCTTCCGGTCCCCCTAAATGGGTCCAGGGACGGCGGACTCGGGGCCGTCCGCCGTCGTATCTTACAAGATCTGAGGTCGCGGCGAGTAGTGTCCCACGCGTGCCACTTTTAGACGTCACGGGGGTCAAACACCTCACCCCCACCCAGACTTGAGGTGGCCCGCAAAGGTTAGCCGTCACCAGGCGGGGTTCGCGGAAGACGCACAAGATCCCATGATTCCCGGTGCAAGTGTGGGAAGGGATTACCGGGGTGGTTTTTAGTCAGTAAGAGTCTGAAAGACCTCTCCGCCCACCCCTAGGCGAAGGACATGCATGAGGATATTCCACCACGGAAAGTTAGAACTGAGACCTACCGGGCTACATCCAGGTTGCTCGTAGTTACTTGGCTATTTAGTATTTTTAAGACCCTAAAATAGGAATTATTTGAGGTCCACAAAAAGACTCGCAATAATTAAATTAGTGTGACCCATCCATGAACCGACTCCGCAGCTGTAGCCCGCGAAATTCAAGTTTTCTTATCTTGGAGAGATGTATTAATGATTCTAATTATTATAATTCTGTAAATATAAACCTGTTTGTTATAGTCGCGAATCATATTTTGATCAAGATACAACCTGACACTGACCTACAAATAGCAAAAAACGTAAGAAAATTTGAATTTCGCGGGCTACAGCTGCGGATTCACCACACACCAAAGCTCTCCCCTGAATGTATCAAATTCATTTTCAGAATACGAAGAAGTATACATGTCACTATGCGACCATGCTTTATTTGTTGAACGTGACACGAAAGAAGAAGAACCAATAACTCTATAAGACCAATATGCCATGAATTTAAACAATAAACCTCAATGTAGACTGGTACAAAGATTTTATGGCGCCTGAATGACATTGTCACAGAAATTGTATTGAAAAAACAAAATGGCGGCTTAGTTCCGTCACAGATTACCAGATAAATCACTCCATGTACTTACGCGCGCTCACTAACTACCGGCCGCCGGGTCGCACGCGACCCATTTCTTATCAGTGGGTTGCCGACAGCCGCGAGGCGCATACGTACGCATATATTTACGCGCGGCGCGCAGCTACAAAGCAAATCTCACTTTACGCTTGTAAGGTTAGTACATTTTCGTTCGCAGCATCTAGCGACTCGGAAAGTGTATGACTATTATAGTAGTAGGTATTAAAAAAATTGAATGGAGTGATTTATCTGTTTTCTGTGGTTCCGTTTTCGGCCACGCACCAAAAGCTCCTTGTACCGTTGTGGAACATTGATCGATGTGTTTTATTTCTCTTTTCACCACCAGCTAGACAGACAAGGAGTCTTTTAAGTTACGGATCACGGAGCGGTGGCCGCCACATAACGGCCGCAGTGAGGGCAGCGGGGTTTGACTTTACGGTGTCAAAAATGCTCTATAAGAAAACACACCAACTTACTTTTATAAATAACGCTTCAGTGACGTCATTCGCTGGTAAATTGCGGACAATATGTGGCGGTCACCGCTTTTCTAGGAAACCGTAGCTTACAAAGCGATTCGTATTTGTAGTCAGGGAAATTATTTATTAAGAAAATTGACTACCAACTTAAACTTAAAAACCCTTTTTAAGTTTAAGTTGGTAGTCAATTTTCTGAGAAGACTGTTCTTTATTATTTCGATTTTTCGAAACCAACAAAAAAATTAAGCCATGGTAAAAATAAATTGTTTCAATATCTCAAAAAATGCCGAAGTTGTATGCGTTTTAGAGTCTATTGTAGACAGAGACAGCACGATCTGACGTCACAACACAGGAACGCCACAGTAACTTCGCGCCATTCAGTACAATGATCGTTTTGCGTGACAAGGATAGTAAAATAATTTCAAAAGCGTGTAACTTCTCCATTTTTCCACCGTTTTTTTTTTTTTTTTCACAAATCTTTTTTTTTTTGTAACACCTTTAAAAATATTAATTCATGTATATTTTTGATAGCAGTTAAATACCCTATATGTAACTCAAATAAAAGGATAAGACGTATTTTCGTAGGTAGTAAAAAATAAAAAATACAATGAAGTACTGATGAATTATTTACGTTATTTTATTATTTTCTGATTTTGACGAAAGAACCCCGCTTTTTTATTACAAAGGATTAAAAATCCCGAAAAAAATATCTGGCAACTCTGATACCTACTCTTCATTTTTATGTTTACGACGACGACGCTTCCTTTTCTTTGTAACAAAATCCATGAACGGGCTTATTTTAAAAGGCCTTCGTTCTTTCGTATATATTTTTCCAGTTGGTATATGTCTTGGACGTCTGTGTTCATCATAGTCCCAGTCCCCAGAAATAAATACACGACCTCGCGCGATGTCCTTGGACCCCAAGCCTTGTTTTTGTTGCAGTAATGCTTGTTTCAAATAGATGGCTTCCCGAAGACTGACGGCTCCATCACCAGCAGGATTGTCGTCCGTAGGCGATGTGGTGGTATTTTTAAGGAATGCTGAAAATACATGACAGATTTTCATGACGGCCGTTGATTATGAAACGAAAACCGCTTTCATATGAGACCAAAGCTTTATTGCGGCGCTGCCTTGCGTTGCAGATAAAAAACCGGCCAAGTGCGAGTCGGACTCGCGCACGAAGGGTTCCGTACCATTATCTATAAAAATGGCAAAAAAATTACGTTTGTTGTATGGGAGCCCCCTTTAAATATTTGTTTTATTTTAACTTAATTATTTATTTTTAAAGTGTATATAAATAACTAAATATTTTGTGAATATCTCAAACGTCTACCTGTTGCCATTATCAATATCGAGCAAAAACGAGCAAAAAAATCACATTTGTTGTATGGGAGCCCCCTTAAATATTTATTTTATTCTGTTTTTTAGTATTTGTTGATAAAGCGGCAACAGAAATAAATCATTTGTAAAAATTTCAACTGTCTAACTATCACGGTTCATGAGATACAGCCTGGTGACAGACGGACAGACAGACAGACAGACAGACGGCGGAGCCTTAGTAATAGGGTTCCCGTTTTACCCTTTGGGTACGGAACCCTAAAAATAAAATGTTTATTTCATCAATTTAGGTAAATTACATTGATAAGTTTGGAGTCACCTTTTAAGCAAAGATTTGCTTGTATTATGTGGTTCCGCTCTTCCAGTACATATGTGTGAGAGAATAAACAATTGATAATTTTGAAAGCATGCGCATGTGCATGTTTGTGTTGTTTTTGAATACAAAAAAATACCTAGGTATATAAGGAATGCGCATAGTGTTTTGTGTGTGTGTGTGTGTGTGGGATGTGTGAGGTGGCGGTGTGTGTGATGTAGGGGTGTGAATGTTTGTGTGGAAGCTGTGATTTGTGTACTTTTTGTTTTAGCTAGCGACAAATATTGTATCTATAGATTATAATATAATTATTTGTTGATCAAAATTAATTTCGCGGCAATTATTATTATTAAATAATTATTACTAAATTACAAACATTTAAATCATCAATATAGCTCTTGAAATTATCGCCATATTTTCACGAAAGCATCGAAGCAGGAAACGGGAATTGGAGCTGCTGTGGTGGCCGAGTGGTAATTTCCCCGACACACCAGTTTGTAGGTCGTGGGTTCGAACCCAAGAAGGCGCTTTACTTTGTGTGAATAATTCCATCACCACTTCTCTCAAAACGGTGAAGGAAAACATCGTGAGGAAACCGGCATGTCCTTGAACCCAAAATTGTAAGACTATGTAAGATCTACCAACCCGCACTGGGACCGCATGGTGGATTACAGCCCAGTAGTGGGAACAAAATAGGCTGACTAGATAATTATGATGATTATGATTTTTACGAAATTTTGATGAAAATACAACGTAAAAAAGCGCGGCAAAACCTTAAAAAAAATTGCATTTCGAGGACAACATTGACGGATCCTCCCTAAGTAACATTGCAATCTTACGTGTGGTGCCGGACGTAAAGAACAGCACCATCCCATTTCTTCCCGTGGGTGTCGTAAAAGGCGACGGAGGGACTTACTAGAGAATGGGCAGCAGCGTTCTCTATGCATTTTAACACCATACTGCGATCGCCAACCCGCCTGCCAAGCGTGGCGATTATGGCAAACCCCCCCTTTGGGGGAGGCTTGTGTCCAGCAGTGGACGTCTTTCGGCTGAAATGATGATGATGACTTACCTACTTAAAAAAAAGCCTGTTGTCAAAATTGCCGAAATTACGCGACGGAAATGGTTTAAGGTACCAAAGGTTTGGATATACCCCATGAGACCTAAACACGTTAAAACAAAAGAGAAGTACTTAATTTCGTCAACTCACACTAAACTTTATGGGCCCGATCACATGTATAGATGTACGCATCAAACATATTGGCGGCTCTTTTTTTTTTTTTTTAATAATATTTTAATGGCCTGGTTGCTGGGACCTTTTAGCCAAGTCTTTATTTAGTTACGCTACGTCCTACGTAGGCGGTTCAAAGCGAACGCGATTATGAAGCGATTCTATGCGGTGACACGCAAATTCAATGCGATGCGGTGCGACGCGGCGGCTATGTCCTACCTACATGCACGCGAACCGTCCAGCGCTGCAGCCGCCGACGCCGCCGACAAACAATAACACGACGGCCACGGCCACCGCATTCAGTTCGCGCGAAAATATCAAGCCAACTGATCGCGTTCGCTTCATTTCGCGCCGCACCGCACCGCACCCCACTTGCGTATGGTCACGTAGGCCACTTCAATAGTTTCGACTGTTTGTTGTTTTCGCACCGCGCCGCGCCGCTTCGCGCTCGCTTCTTCATCGCTCACGCAGGACGTCGCGTTACAAACTTTGTTTAATTATTGATGAAATGAAATATTCAATGCATGATGACGATCCACTCCCCTTGAGTTTCAGTAAAGATGTGGCACTTTACTAAGACCTCACGCGGACTTCTTGAGAGAACTCGAAGTGATGTTGCACTGCTTTGCTTACGCGACGTCCTGCGTGAGCGATGTAGAAGCGAGTGCGAAGCCGCGCGGCGGGGTGCGAATACAACAAACAGTGTCGACTGGATTGTGATTCAAAATGACGTAATTAGAGTGCAGGTATGTGTATAAATACTTACTTATTAACACGACGAAAAAAAACCCATATTTTATCATTTTATGGAAAAATCTTCACCAATTTTGAGAATAGGTAGGTATCACCAACTCATAATTTATTACGCGCTGTTTTTATCCAAATACAGATGATTAATTAAATAAATCCAAGATGGCGTCTTTTATTTAAAACATAATTAACTTTGGTAGAAAAAAAGTGTTGTTGCTGATATTTATAACAAAATAGTACCTACCGTTATTAAAATTAACCATGAAATTACTTACTAACTAAAACAGGAAACGAATTAAATTACACATAATTAGAAAAAGTAATTTTTAATGATTTGATAAGCGGGGAGTGCGCAGATTGTTGTTATAATTATACATTTATAAGTTAATTCATATTATTATATACTTTCTGAGTTAATCTTGGACAGTACTGATAACGTTCGAGACTACTTCATTAATTAGAACATTCATTTGTATGAAAACTTCATCGAAATTGTTCTACCTACCACAATCGCGTCGCACCGCCGCGCCGCGTCGCGCCTTGTCTGCGAGAGCCTCGATGCTGGATTGAAATAAACATTCTTCACAATGTGGGCAATTTATTTTGTATGCGAAAAAAAAAAAATCTATTACTTTTCGAGATCCGTACCAATGCTTTGAAAGCGGTTTGACTGTCACACAACAACGACTGTTAAAATATACGCAGTATCTCTATGTAGTCTGTGGTCCAAATACAGAGCTTGGACCATAGTGTCAAGAGGTGTCAAGTACTAGAGAATATGACAGATCTTCATGACAGCCGATACAATAAGACCAAAGTAGATTGTTAATTTATTTATTTATATTGTTGGCGAACCCACATAGGCTCCATGTAAAATACTGGTATTCAGTTGCATCCAGTTAGATTGGTTGTCGACCCCAAAATTCTTGGGAAAAGTCTAGGCAGATGATGAGGTAGCGGTTTCACACGCAGCGTGATCGCGGACTCGGGCGACGATCGTTTCTAGTTTGGATGCGGCCTATCAGACAGGTCGCGTGCTAATCAAAAGCGTTGGTCGCGCGGATGTGTACACGTATTCGCTCGGATCTCTAGCATGCCGTCAGAAATGCAAGTGGTCAAAAACGCATTTCGTCATCTCTCAGGGCGTAGGAATCGCAACCGGAACTGGACAGACACGGAGTTCGGCAGATAAACAACACGACAGATACGCATTCCATCAGATATTTGAAACCATCCATCCCGATTGATGAATACAAAAGAATTAGTCAAATAAAACAGTAAATAATGATCAGTATGTTTTAATAAACAATATCAGAAAGCAATGCACTGCATATTAATTAAAACAGTGTAAGATTTAGTATTTTTTTGTTAACTTTAGTTTTTAATCAACTATAAATAGGTGACATAATATAATCATAAAAAATATAGTAACAATGTCAATTATTTTTATGATTATATCTCGATGTCAAAATGTGTGTACAAAAAGCGATCGCCTAGAATGGATGGTCGCATCGCGTATTCGCGTTATGTCACGTTTCAGTATACGTCAGAAACACGCAAATAAATAGTAACATGGACTTCTTGGCGGGAAAGTGAAGCGTCATGTTAGCAGTTTTGTTTTATTTTCTAAAATTTGTGTTTAGCCGAATATTAATGTGTAATAGTGGTGGATTATTAACCATTAAGTGTTCGTGAACCTGCACTAGTGTAGACAAATGAAACAAAACAGTGCAACATCACTTTAAGTTCTCTCAAGAAGTCCGCGCGAGGTTTCAGTAAAGTGCCACGTCTTTACTGAAACTCAAGGGGAGCGGGGCGGGATATCATCTATCATCTTTATCATGCATCATTGAATGGAGTTAATTTCATAATTATACATTATTAATATTAGTTACAGCTTTGTACTAGTTACCTAATTTTACATGACACTGGCTAAATGCACAAAATGTGCGAAGCCAAAAAGAAAGAAAAAAAAAAAAATAGTAACATGTCAAAATGTTTGCGACAGCAAACAGAACAGCAGCAGAATAGAGTTCTTAGTTTTGTTTCCCATAAACAACGAGCCTCTGTACTCTTGCTTTCTTCTCCCCCGGTCATGTGTGGCGTATCGCGTGGTCCGATACGTTTGATCACTAGTTGGTACGTTGGTAGGAACAAAAATCGCGCCAACTTGCGATTGTCGCGTAGTAGCTTTCTATTAGGACGCGGGTTTCAAGTTAGTTTCGCATTAAAATATTTATATGGATGTATGGATTAGAGGTTACGCTTTATCTTCGAGTCTTGTCGTTTATCAAGTTAAAATAAATGAATAATAAAAATACGTCTTCTTTAATAAAATAATATTTTATTTACAATACGTACATTTAGCTTACTAATGCCCACTTACATGATAGTACATACATAAACTCACGCCTTCTTCCCATGTGGGTAGGCAGAAACTATAGAACGCCACCTGCTACGCTCCTTACTTATTCCTTTGGTTCGCCTACGTTCTAGTCATACACGCACGCCGATTGCGAGTACTACGTACCTGACCTTTCTGAAGAACATCACCAATTAGGTCACTATATGTCCTCCTAGGGCGTCCCCTCCCGGCGTTTCCACTCACCTCTGCTTTATAAACACCTTTTGTTAGTCGCCTTGCATAATAATAATTAATTAACAATTAAGTCAGGGAATACGCATGCTAGTAACTTGCATATGAGCACCTGTGCGAGTACCTTGCATGCCATTGTGTCCATCTGAGAGGAAATTCCCGTATTTTTATTTACCCCTAGAATACTTACTAAATGATCGCCTGAGAAGCAATTTTATAAATAAATCGAAATTTTGTTACACAACTGGAATATTTTAACGAAATAACAACATTCACATCGTTTTTTTTTCAGAGAAACTCCAATTTGTACATAAATTAACCGTAAATAGAACGGAGTCTGGAGTGCTGGCGTCTATACTATATCCCACTCAATTTGTCAAAAATACTTATACAGTCCGGCCGCTGAGCGAATGCGTTCCTGACAACAATTTCTAGTAAGTAGAAGAATCAAATTCGCAAAACACATATATTATTCGTTATTATGAAAGTGACAGTTATCAAGAACACGTTCTTTCGACGGCCGGACTGTAATTTGCTGATAATTTTGACAAAGGACACCATTCTTTACCGCCCCAAGAGCCAACCAAAAAAAATGTGTTAGCCTTGTTTGGAATGTCAGTAGGTAGGTACCATCATTATTATTATGGCACGTTCTATTCTATTCTATTTTTGTTGTATGGCAAGCAAAGCCGGTGTCGACTATTCTGCCAATGTCTAAAGTGAGTTGAGAAACCAAGTGTGCATGAAAATAAAAATAAAACAATTATATGAAGAAAATAAAATAAAAACATCTCTCAAACGTGAATGGTCTCCTTTGACATTGAATGTCGCTAAAAAGCGAAAAAATGTTGAACGTTTTTAAGGGAAACGGCCTTTTTATTGATAATAACACGGCACCGGTAGAATATTACAAGGTTTTTGTTGGCTCCTGAATGACATTGACAGAGGGCGTTGTAGGTAATCATTTGTGAAATTCTATTGACAAAACAAGATGACACCGTTAGTTCCGATTTCGACCACGCCCCAAAAGATCCTTGCACAGCTAAAAGTTGGTAGTCAATTTGCTTATCAGGCATTGTTATTTTATACTCGTGATTTCCCGACTGTGGCAGGATTCATCACCTTTAGGTTTTTTCGGCGGTTTATCGGGTTTCGTATACAAAACGACACCACCAGCCTTTTTCGTGTATCCTGAAATATAAAAACAATATTATTCTCAGAATCAGAGTCACAATAATGCTTTGTTTGTAAACATAGGTCAAATTACATCAGCGTGCGAGATGTTACAGATTGGTAGATCCTCTTAAGGGGGATGCGCTAAGGTACCTAGCCCGCGAAATTCAAATTTTATTACGTTTTTTGCAATTTGCAGGTCAGTAACAGGTTGTATGTTGATCTAAATATGATTCGCGGCCGTAACAAATATGGCTTTACAAAATTATAGTCAATAGAATCAGCATTACAACTTTCTAAGTTCAAAAAATCCTACTGAATGATTATTTCAGAAATAATCTTTCAGTTGGATTTTTTGAACTGATGATGATGCTTTCTTGATTCTAATGATTATAATTCTGTAAAGCCAAAGTTGTTATGTCCGCGAATCATATTTAGATCAACATACAACCTGTTACTGACCTGCAAATTGCAAAAAACGTAATAAAATTTGAATTTCGCGGGCTAGGTACCTTAGCGCATCCCCCTTAATCCTGTTAAGGTAGGTAGGTATAGGTTGTAAGTAGAGGGGGACATTTGGTAATAAGCAACCGAGTAGAGGCTCAGTTGGTTATTACCAAGGTGAGATGTCAGATGTTACACATAATATGCGACTACAGACTGTAAGGCTCGCTCGTTTTTTTTCTTTGATCATCAATATTTAAGGCACTTTTCTAGTTATTTTCTCTCTTTTGCACCCAGTATGGCTCTTTGCTAAGTGAGAACAGTACACGGGCCGTATTATACCGAGCTAAGACCCCTTCGAGGCTCGAAAAACACGTTAAGGGATGATTTATGCTAGGACATCGATTGTTCGTTGAATCGTTGAGCTCCTTAAGTTCTTAGTTGAGCTGCACTGACAAATGCGTACACTGACTGGACAGGTCCCCTCAATCTGTGTGGTTCTTTCATCAAAAGATCATTTCAGGCACCAATCTACATGGTCTTCACATGATCTGACCAAGATTATGTCTGGACTTTAAAAGAGACTGTGACCTCTGAGTTTGTTTTGGCCTTCCTTCTCAGAGTAGTCGGATACGAAACGCCGACCTCATCTAGTTTTTTTTAAAATATGATTGACGTGTAAAAGTGTTTGTACAAACCTACTTACAGAAATAAATCATTTATCATTTATCATCACAGGCGCGAGCTGCATCTGTGTCTGCTAAATAATAAAATAATCTAATAATCTAATAATTTGTAGGGACCAAGACCTCGGACGGGACACGGATGCAGCACGGGGCAGCATGAACTGCTTCATATAAAATACTCGAGAAGTTTGGCACTACTCGCGCCGTACGGTCCAGCATAAACCATCCTTAAACCGTCGGTTCCGGCAGTCATTCGTAGATTCTATCTTTGGCAGACGTTACGGGTATTCAGAAGCCTGAAAGTCTGACTACCAGTACAAGGGGTATCGTGTTACCCAGTACCTGGGTTGTGGAGGTCAAATAGGTAGTCGCTCCATGTAAAATACTGGTATTCAGCTGCATCTGGTTAGACTGGAAGCCGACCCTAACATAGTTGGAGAATGGCCAGGCAGATAGTGATAGAAGGTACATACCAGCGTTACCAGAAATATCAATGCATGGAGGACGAAATATCCTGGTTTGCTCTAAAAAAGGCTGCCTCATAGATGTGTCAAGATGCCATCTTTCGAACAGAGATTTTACACCAGATTTCAACGATCTAAAATCATGCTTAGTTCCTTAAATGAAAAACAAATTATTAATTTAAAAATACATACAATAACATCACCCCTGTAATCCCTGAAGGTTAAGCATAGGTGCACCTTAGAACACCCACATTTCGCAATGTATATTTAAGACCCATGTAACAGGGGGCAAGCCTATTGCCAGCAACCGGGCACAGATCCAGACTCCGGGCTGCTACTGAGAAATTCCAGATGGAGAAAACCCAATCACACTTCGCCCGATCTAAGAATCGACCCCAGGACCTTCATGCTCAACAGTAGCGCTTGCAAGCACTAGACCAACGATTCAGGAAAAAACAAATAAAAATATATACAACGGCTTTAGAGCGCTGATGGGGCAGCCGCTACACTGAAGTGCCTCGGGCATGTTTGCCGAAGCTAGCGTCAACTGCTTCTGCGTAATGCAACGATGCGTAAGCGCAGTGCGTCTCTGGTGCACAGGGTACGCGGCAGCCCCAATTGTGCAAATGTGGAGGAGCAGTGCTGAGTATCTTCTCGTCCCATATACCGCAGTGTCTCAAGACGAAAGTCTTTGACCAGTGCGTGTTGCGAGTGATGACCTATGGCACTGAAACGTCGTCGCTCACAATGGGCCTTATCAGAAGGTTAAAAGTCATCCAAAGGGCAATGGAGAGGGCTATGCTTGGAGTTTCCATACGTGATCGAATCAGAAATGAAGTGATCCGCAGGCGAACCAAGGTAACCGACATAGCCTGAAGAATTGCCAAGCTTAAGTGGCAGTGGGCAGGGCACATTGCTCGCAGAACTGATGGCCAATGGGGCCAAAAGGTTCTGGAGTGGCGACCGCGTACCGGAAGACGTAGCGTTGGAAGGCCTCCTACTAGGTGGACCGATGACCTTGTGAAGGCTGCAGGTTATCCGCTGGATGCGGGAAGCACAGAACCGGTTGAAGTGGCGGTGTTTGGGGGAGGCCTATGTCCAGCAGTGGACGTCTTTCGGCTGAAATGATGATGAATACGACTAGTCAGTAATAGTCGGTATATCTGTCGCAGGAAATTTATCGTCCATTTAAAAACGCTCGCAGTTATGAAATATACTGTGTTTCAATCAATTCTTAGGATACATGGCAGTTTGGCACCCCCGGACCATAAAAAAACGTAAACATATAATCCCCAGCATTCAACATAAAACAAAGTTCGCAAGGCACCAATTTTACGTAATAAGTACCCACATTTATAACAAAGCCCATAAACAGCTAAATATTCTCGGTCTGCCCTGGTTTAAATTAAAACGTGCAGTAATTGATTGAACTAAAACAGGACTACCATGAAATGGAATCTCTTTTAACCTACATCACCTAATAAACACCTCTTTGGGTGTAATTCTCCTATTTTTCGCACACGCGATAATCACTCACATCTCTAACACACTACAAATATACACTCACTTCTTTCACTACACACAACACTATGATAAAACACCCCATCTACTTCCTCACACAATCATCAAACATTTACTCTTATACAATAAAATTCACTCTTCACTTTCTCGCTCTCACATTTTTAAAGTTTACCACAAGATCAAATATGCACCCACTTCACACAGTCCACTGGCACGTCTGCCAAAATAGAATCATATAAGCATACTCTATAGCTGGGTACTGCCCCCTAAGATACAGGCCTAGCCTAGTTTAGGGGACAGGGTCGGACCAATTGTATTTATCTACCTAATGCTAAATTAAGATCTTTAATCTGTATACAGTGCAATGTACTTGAAATTTGTGGTAATAAACAATTTATTATTTATTATACGGCAAAATGTAAATTGCCTTGTCACTACATAATATTTGATGGACATTTCAAACGCCGCGCCTGTTTATAAAATGCCACGGCTATTTGAAGTATTTAGTTATATTTCTTATGGCACTCGCCGGTCGCTACCGCGGCAACGTTTGCTTCGCTCGCTCGGCTCGCGCGTGTTTGGTCACAGTTCCAACCGAACCTACAATAACAATCAAGTTATAACAATTGAACGAGTTGTCAATTTGCTTCGGCATATTTCAGCAGCAGCGTCAATTATGGGTAGGTTGCGCGGAAGCTTCAACAGCATCCTAAAAACATTATAATTATGATAAGGTGTGCAGCCCCTTTAGGCACTGGGTGCCGATGCGGAGGTATTGACAACATTTGTGTCAAGAGCCACGTAGCTATTAGTCGTTCTAGGTTATTTTTAAGTTTTACTAACATAGATTTTAAGTCGTCGTTACTAATTTTAAGGAGCATGTGTGTATTTTTATGTGTGATCCGAAATAAAGGAGAATATTTTTCATAATTGCGAGCGTTTGTAAACGGACGGCGCCGTATGTAAACTGACGAATCATACAATCTGCCTGCGACATATCGACGGATGGTACCCTGCAGTACGTCTGGAAGTCCAGTAGTGGAGTGGAGATGGTGCGATCAGGATACGTGTAAATAGAGACGATTATTTACCTCTTATAATAATGTTCAGAATCGTAGTGATAGCTGAATAATCCCATTGAAATATTCTTATTTCAATGTTACTTATTTGATATAATAATGATACTATTTCTTCTTCAGAATAGTTTGAGACATCTATGATTAGTAATTCTGATAACCTGAAAAATAAGAGAGGTTGTGTGCTTACTCGTATAATAAATAAATATAAACTTTATTTCGGGTGGCATGGACACAAAAAGTGAAATGAAAGTGAATTAGTGAAAACTTACGACAGGAGCCGACTATACGCGATTCAGCGCCGAGTATACACGATTCGGCGCCGAGTATACGTGATTCAGCGCCGAGTATACGCGATTCAGCGCCGATTATACGCGATTCAGCGCCGAGTATACGTGATTCAGCACCGAGTATACGCGATTCAGCGCCGAGTATACCCGATTCAGCATCACCGACGTGACGGTTCAGTATCGTTCACAGTTCAGAAAGAGCGCAAAGTACGCCTAAATAAGTTTTCATTTCAAAATACATAATTGCGTTGCTGTACAGCAGCTCACGGCTAAGCTCGTGTACTTAGCTTCACCTTGTTTGAAAATGTAGGTGGGCTCATCAACTGCGTCCTACGGCCACGCTGCACAAATGCGTGGCTGGCAAACAAATGAACCGCGCCCGCTCAGCTAAGGTGGCAAACCTCTCTATGTAACATCCTATGTAGCAGTGGACGAACGACTTAGGCGATTAACACACGGCACCGCGCACCGCCGCGGTGAGAGAGGGTGAGAGCATCGCTCGACCGCGCGGTCGGGCGGTATACGTGTGTTAGGCATCAACGGATTTATAAGAGGCCAATGCGACATGAGATCCGCTTCACCGCCTACCGCGGCGGTGCGCGGTGCCGTGTGTTAATGGCCTTAGGTAATACAATATACCTATATTTTTAATTCTTTTTACCTGTTGTGATTACTTGTGATGTAGTAATTTTATTGTAAGTGCATCGTCTTCACATATAATTATAGACATACAAAATATTGTAAAACATTTTAAAAGAATAACGGTGGAGTTTCTTGCCCATTCTTCTGCATACGAAACTATCTTTTGGAAAGGACAACTAGAATCACATCAATTTTTGATGAGAAACATCTATAGCCGCACGTAAAACCGATTGCTGGCGGGGCGACGCGCGACGCTTCGCCACTATACAATCTTTATTTAGTAGTGTGTAAATAATTTCGATGTTTCACATCAGCCAGGCAGGCGTCCCGTGACAGCAATTTTTTTTTTGTAAATGTTGACGTTGTTAAGTGTATTTTATGTGCATATTTGACTTTAACTTTACCTAAGGGGTTAGCATAGCATTTAAATCATAAAACCCAAAAAAAAACATAAAGTGTTTAAGATTATTTCACCCGTCACCTCATTATTTCAATGCTTGCTCGAGGATGCTTATCCAGTACGGCTTCCATATCCCAAGGGCACGTCTTCCCTACCATTATCGCGCCCCCCGGTCTACTCTTTGATATGCAATGGTCTCTGTAGTCCCATAAAACATGAGGCTCCAGGGGCTAGTGTGAATCTTTGGGGCAATTCGAGTAATCGAGTCTGGTTTAACCACGCTGGGATCGGTGCATTTAATTCATTAATTTCATTATTGTCCTACTTCTGGGATTTAGGCCTTCTCTCTGTGAGAATGAGTGGGGCCCAGTGCGGGCTGGTGGATCAATCAATCTGCCTGGCCTTTCCCCAACTACGTTGGGGTCGGCTTCCAGTCTAACCGGAAGCAGCTGAATACTAGTATTTTACATAGAGTGACTGCCTATCTGCCCTCCACAACCCAGTAACTGGACAATACGATGGCCCTTGGTAAGACTTTTGGACTTCCACGAATGACAGCCGGGACCAATGACTTAACGTGCTTTCCGAGGCACGGAGGAGTCTCGGTATGTAAAGATGGTCACCGCAAGCGTGGCTTAACCTGATGGATCGACCCGTGCGGCTGTTATTACTATATCCTATACGGATAAATTTACCGGCCACCGCTCTTTTAGGAATTATAGTTTTAGCCTAACGATTCTTTCGCCGCAGACAACTATATGTTCACCTTTTAAATACTTACCTTTTGATAACAGTATGACGGTGTGTTAACTGTGTCGGATTCCAGTTATCTTTATATCCCTTCAGAAACGGCCCTACCAAGTCCAAGCAGTGTACCCATTTCTGAGGCTTATTTCTTTCATGGTCATCTAAATAGTTTAGCCTCCTGTAAAACGGAACTACGGGCGTCACATTTTGATTCGTTTTAACTGGTTTTTGTGACATTGCATCATCTATATCTTCTTGTATTTTCGTTGGTGCTACTTTTTCTTCTCCACTCCGATCCTCATTAACCGTTGTAGCATCTTTGTCTTCCTGTATTGTCTTATTAGTTTCACTAGTTAGATTGGTATTCCTTCTTAGGGTATTCTCGATTTTCGGTATTTGCGGGTTGTCATTATTAACAGTTACCTTTGCGCCCTTTCCTAGAATGTCATAAACAAGTATTGAGCTAGAAATTATTTATGCTTTGTCCTAACCCAGGTCGTCTATCCATCCAAATCTCATAAGCCGTTAAGGCTTGAAAAGGTAATAGACCGACAGAGTTACTTTCGCATGTATAAGGTGAATCCGCAGTTGAAGCTCGAAAAATTAAAATTTTCTTACGTTTTTTGGCATTTTGCAGGTCAGTGTCAGGTTGTTTCTTGATCAAAATATGATTCGTGACTATGTTCGTACTAATTGAATGACTTTGTCATGAAATCATGACATTGAGGAACAAATCTAACTAATGATTAATGATGATGATTATGTATTAATGATTCTAATGATTATAAGTCTGTTATAGTCGCAAATTTATCAAGATACAGTTACTTTGCGGATTCACCTTAATTATAGATAGATACACTGCTATACCAAAGCCAACGAGTGGATATAAATTCCATGCTTTGGGATTAATAACTTTAACTTAATTGTGTATGGTTCAGTTTCCATTGCAACTAAAATTATTTTATGACGTTTAGCGATAGTTTTTTCATTCAAAAATCAACTTAGACTACCTGAGTTTAAAGTTTATTATATTCCTTAGAATAGATTCTCACCAGATCGATGTCTATGACGAAGCCGTAGAACAGGTTTTGTTAAAGTTGTGTCTGATGGCTTTGTGACTAATAAATCGTAATTATCTATCGGGTCCTGTGTTATTTCTGATCTCTTCTGGATATCTTGTAGTCTTTTAATCTTATCTTTTCTGTGTGCCACACTGTGTTGCACGTTGGCTGACAAAGAGGATACTTGGTGGTGCACGGCTGAAAGTAATACCAGCCGCAATAATATTATAAGACGTAAAAAGACGTAGTTAGGTTACCTACTCAACATTCGATCTTCAAAAACGGCACAATGTCACATTGACAGATGACACGTGGAAGTAGGACGGCATTTCATTATTATCACGAGCGAAAAAGAGACAAGACGAAGAAAATGTGGCTAATTAGCCAAGTTTTGACGTGCCACTTGCGGAGCGTGTATAACCTATAGCTACCTTTTTTTACTAATATCATTGCCAGTCTTCGATTCTGTGTAGGTACGTCTTACCGCGAAAACATTGAAGTGAACTGTTACCTTTAGTCCGTTGATTTAGGTAGTTCAATATAGGTAAGCAAAAAGCCACGTGACGAGAGAGCTGTCAAGTCAACCGACTAAACGTAATACCTGTCACTTCAGTTGTCATGCTACGTCACAGTTGTACTCTTCAAATTAGCAACGTTTTATTTCGTCGACGTTAATAGAACCTGTCTGTTTGGGCTCTTTACAATAGACAGATTACAAAATATTAAAAAAAAAATTGTGCTCAAGCTAATAAATCTAATAAAATTGAACATACAGTAATAATTTAATAAAAGAGGAAACTATCGTAAAAATAAAAAAACCGGCCATGTGCAAGTCAGACTGGCCCACGAAGGGTTCCGTACCATTATATATAAAAATGTCAAAAAAATCACGTTTGTTGTATGGGAGCCCCCTTAAGTATTTATTTTATTCTATTTTTTTGTATTTTTTGTTATAGTGGCAACAGAAATACATCATCTGTGAAAATTTCAACTGTCTAGCTATCACGGTTCATGAGATACAGCCTGGTGCCAGACGGACAGACTGACAGGCAGACAGACAGACAGACGGACGGCGGAGCCTTAGTAATAGGGTTCCCGTTTTACCCTTTGGGTACGGAACCCTAAAAATATGTAATTTGGTTACAAGTAATAACGTATTTTTAAACGAGAAAGTGTCATCTCTAAAAACCCTTTTTATGATTGTGTTTACCATTTTAACTACTTAAAAAAAGAAATTAATATCAATATTATTATAGAAATCCAAGATCATCTTATTAATCTATTAATTAAGCTAATCTCTCCTATAAGATTTAAACCAATGGCGTATAAGCACCTGCACCTCTACCATGAGTTTACACAGCCAAAACTCGCTAGCGTCTCCGTAAATGTTAGGAATGAAATATTGTACAGCGGTCAACATGAGCACTGTACTGTGTACATTTCGATAAGTAAGAAACTTAACGTAATATATTTCGATAGTCTAACGTTTTTCAGCTGTTACCATACAAAACGGCACCATGAGTCACTAATTCGACAGAAGCTATCGAAAAATACCCTTGCGATAGTAGTTACCTCAAAATGAGCTACTGAGCGTAGCTCATTTTGAGGTGTGAAACATATAATCATTTACGTTTATAAGTTTATTAAAAGTCATATTAATGTCTGGAAGAGCTTATTTAGCATGAAATGTGTTAGTGGCGAACTTTACAGACAGTCTGTAAAGAAGCGTTTCAAGATCCGAATGTCACACATACCTACTCGGAGAATATTGGGTTCTCCGAGTGTATGTGTGACATACGGACGGATGGACATGATGAAATTATAAGCGTTCCGTTTGTGCCACTTGGCTACGGAACCCAAAAAAACAATTCTTACCAAAAATTATCACTAATTCTAAGTAACTTTTAATCATTTTTTTTTCAATATTGTATTCAATAAATATAAAACTAAACTAAGTACTTATGAAAGAGTACGTGATTTTTTTTTAATGCCAAGACTTATTTCAAACATTTTTATAGTTAGGTAAAATTTAATCTATTTTCACGAATTTATTTTATGAAAATCACGCGCTCGATTCTTTTTTCTTCACTATTAAAATCAAAACTGGTTTTAATACAATCAGGAATTAATAAAAAACATATTAAAATCATTCGAGCGTTGATAAACATTAGGTAACCTCCATAGTTGCTTTTGTAAAAAAAACCATTTCTTTTCAGAAACTGAATTGTGACGTCAAAACTCTTTCATGCTTTTTAGCCCGTTGCATATTGGTTTCCCAGAACCGAAGAGACACGTGTGTCTTCCACCAACCCACACTGGGCCCGCGTAGTGGTTTACGGCCCACTCCCTCTCACAGGGAGGAGGCCTGTGTCCTAGCAGTGGGAACAATAATCTAGGCTGATACATTTTTTTTGTCTCGTTGATCGCAAGCGCTACTGCTGACCGTTAGGTCCTGGGTTCGAGTGCCTGGTCGGGTAAAGTAAATCTGCCTAGCCTTTTCCCAACTGAGTTGGGGTTTTTTTTTGGGTGGGTAATTATCAAATAACTTCTCCCGCTCTGGGCGGAGCGGCATGTCAGACTTTTACTGACTAAAACCCACCCGTGTTCCTTCATATGCCTGTGCGCCAGGGCCACGATATCCCTGTCGGACAAACTCGCAACCCTGGCAGGCATTGGCCCTATCGGACCCCGTTAGTTGAAGCTGACATCTCTTTGAGGTGCGCGTGGAACACAACGCGCCGTCTACCCGGGCCTGCCGATCTATTCTGAAAAAATCTCACCGTGTAAACACGATGGTTACAGAATAGCACTGCTGGTCCTTATCGGACGACGAGCTACCCATCGCTCACCGTCCGCAAGCCCAACTATGTCTGGGGTCGGCTTCCATTCTAACCAGAGCTAGCTGAATACCAGTATTTTACATGGAACGACTGCCTATCTGACCTCTGCCGTTTTGATTGTAAATGTAATACTTGGTCAATCCTAGCATCAGTGGAATGACACGCATGATTTCACGGTGAGATTTTTACAGAATCGACATGCAGCTCGAGTTCAAAGTGTTACCATTGACTTGCGGTCGACTGTACGTGTGACTATCATGTCATCTGTTAATGTTGATAGTAACTTACTAAAATTCACTCACTCACTTACTCATAAAGAAAATTTAAATAATATCCTCCTATCCGAATTTCAGCCACTGCAGCCAATCTTAACGGAGATTAGCCAAGTAGGCAGGATATTTATTACAGTGCACAAGTATCTGCGCAAATACAGGTGCACTCCCTCTTCCCTCTTACATCTGATACTCCGATGGGACAGTAATCCAACAAGACCGGGGCGCAGGACTTTAGCTGCTTAACGTGCTTTCCGAGGCACGGAGGTGTCACACCACCAAACTCCGGGCTACTGAAAAATTCCTAATGAACTCACTTACGCTTTGCTCGACCTGGGTGTCACACATAATCTGCCTATAATGTTTCCACTGCTGGGACACAGGCCTCCTCTTTCTGTGAGAGGGAGTGGGCCGTAATCCACCACGCTGGCCCAGTGCGGGTTGATGGATGTCACATGTCTTCGAATTTTAGTTCTAGGGCATGCCGGTTTCCTCACGATGTTTTCCTTCACCGTTTTGAGAGCAGTGGTGATGAAATAATTTACACAAAGTAAAGCGCCTGTCTGGGTTCGAACCTACGACCTACTACTCGTAAGTCGAGGCCGTTAACCACTGGGCTACCACTGCTCCTGACCTGGGAGTCAACTCAGATGAAAATTACTATAAAATTCAGTCTAAAATGATTGGTTCTATTGAAAATTATAATATACCACGTTATCAGGAATTTTGTGCCGACATACTTTATAGTAGACCCGACGATCCTGCCAATTTTTTTTTTTTTGTTGTCCGGTCAAAATTTCAATAATGCATAGAAAAAGAACGTTCAGCTGTTCCCGAATTTGAAAATTTTGCGGGAAACTTTTCCAATTTTTCTTTCCGTTAGAAAGAGCCTAATTCGAACTGTTATGAACATGTAAGAAAATAGCCAAATTAGTCCAGGCATTCTCAAGTTATGCGCTTACAAACGAACAATGTTTTTATTATTATTATATAAATGAGAGAGAAAAACAGAGTATTTATTACTTCAGGTATCCCCTAGGGAATAATACTGGGTCCATTTGTTTCTTTAGATGATTTTTTTGTGATATGTTCTTAAATCAGCAGAAAATTAAATTATTTTTTTATTTATTTGCTAACGTGTAAAATACTGGTTAGTAGGCATGCATTAAAATTTCATGACACAGTATTACGGCATGTAAGGGCATTGCAAATTTTATATATCCAATTACTATTTTTAGATTAAATTAAGTTATTAAATTACTTACATCATATTGATTCTAATTACCTACTAAACATTAATCGATAATTTATTACATCTTAATATTACAATCCCATACCGTAGTTTTACTAGCAGATAACAATTTCTCGGTTTCCCATGAATAGATTATAAACTATCGAAAATAAGGCATTCAATTGTAAATGGTTTGTTGCAGTTCACAATTTTTCGACATTTTATAATCTAACGGAATTAATACCTATAGATTATAAACTAACGAAGATCATAAATACGGTGGCATAAATATATAAAAAAACCGGCCAAGTGCGAGTCGGACTCGCGCACGAAGGGCTCCGTACCATTATCTATAAAAACGGCAAAAAAATCATGTTTGTTGTATCCCATACAACAAACATGATTTTTTTGCCGTTTTTATATATTGGTTTTATTTTAATTTAAATATTTATTTTTAAAGTGAATATATAACTAAATATTCTGTGAATATTTCAAGCGTCTACCTGTTGCCGTTATCAATATCGAGCAAAAACGAGCAAAAAAACTCACGTTTGTTGTATACGTGTCCCATACAACAAACGTGAGTTTTTTTGCTCGTTTATTTTTGCTGGTTTATTTTTATTGTTTGCTGTTTTTTTTGCTAACTTTTATTTTTTTATATACGTAACGTAATATATACGTAATGACATGATTATTTACTTGTAAAGTATTATATTATTTTAATTATTGTGAATGTGAAGACTATGTGGGTTATTGCTCTTTTATTTTTATTTTCACTTTGTCTTTTATTCTCAGTTAGTGTTAATCATGGTCTGGCAGTTTGAGTCATTTAAGCGGCCTACCCAAATGTCCTTTCTTTGGTATTGATCGTCGCATCGTTGAGCTCCTTAAGTTCTGATTAGAGCTGCACGATTACTGACAAATGCGTGCACTGACTGGTCAGGTCCACTCAATCTGTGTGGTTCTTTCCTCAAAAGACCATTTCAGACACCAATCTACATGGCCTTCACATGATCTGACCAAGATTATGTCTGGACTTTAAAAGAGACTGTGACCTCTGAGTTTGTTTCGGCCTTTCTTCTCAGAGTAGTCAGATAGGAAACGCCGACCTCATCTAGTTTTAAAAATATGACTGACGTGTAAAAGTGTTTGTACAAACCTACTTACAGAAATAAAAATCATTTATCATTTATCATTTATCAAAAATAAAAAAACCGGCCATGTGCAAGTCAGACTGGCCCACGAAGGGTTCCGTACCATTATATACAAAAATGTCAAAAAAATCGCGTTTGTTGTATGGGTATATATATGGTAATTATTTATTTTTTAAGTGAATTTATAACTAAATATATCTGTGAATATTTCAAGCGTCTACCTGTTGCCGTTATCAATATCGAGCAAAAAAGAACAAAAAAATCACGTTTGTTGTATGGGAGCCCCCTTAAATATTTATTTTATTCTGTTTTTTAGTATTTTTTGTTATAGCGGCAACAGAAATACATCATCTGTGAAAATTTTAACTGTCTCTATCACGGTTCATGAGATACAGCCTGGTGACAGACGGATAGACAGACAGACGGCGGGCCTTAGTAATAGGGTTCCCGTTTTCCCTGTGGGTACGGAACCCTAAAAAGGACGGGGAAGAATCACAGGACAACAAAAAGTTCGCCGACATCGCTGTCATCAGGAAAAGTGCCCCAAAGGCTGGCAGCAGCATTGCCACGTTGTACGTCAATGCCGATTCTTCGGCCAAAAAATAGGCCAGCCCTCTGGTCACGTAACCCATAGCCCTAGTGTTTCAACCCTAAACGGCTCGAACATTTCAAATAAGATTGGAATATTATTGCCGTTTGAGGTTTTCCGCACCTGCAGCAGCCGCCCCACCACATGAGGCCGTCCTAGGAAGATGGGATGGTGGGTAACTTAATTTATCCTCGGAAACTGTGAACAAGTCTGCTTATATCTCAGTAATCATAGTCTTGAAGAAAGCATCTGTAAAGGCTGCTACATACTGGCGCGACACGCGACGCGACACAAAGGCCCCGCGTGTCGCGCGACAAGCGGTGCCTTTGTGTCGCGCGACAAGTCGCGCCTGTATGTAGAAGCCTTAAAGCACTTCAACCGTATCTTATTTATAAACACTTGGAATATTTTAATCACTATGTTTTGAAATGTGAACATTAAAACAATTGAAACTTTATATGAATTAAAAAAAAAGAATTGAATTTTGCTTGGCTACGTTTTTCACAAACAAACTTTGTAGTTAAAACCTAGTTTTATTTCAATTATTAGTAAAAAAGAACACTTAGATGTAGATAATCCTAATTTCTTTAAGTTTTTTTTGTTTAATCGTCTTTGAAAGTGATGTTAAATACAATGAGTAGTGCTGTTTTAACTATGTGTGAGTATATTATGTTAAGGCTTGTGTATCTATTTTACTACCAAAAAATTCTAAATACCTGCCAGAATGGATATAAATGCTCACCAAAGCATGTTGCAGTATTGTAGAAATGAACCTATTTTCCTTTTTATTCTATGCCATAAAGATTTATAAACGCCTTAAGGGGGATGCGCTAAGGCAGCCCGCGAAATTCAAATTTTATTACGTTTTTTGCAATTTGCAGGTCAGTAACAGGTTGTATGTTGATCTAAATATGATTCGCGGCCATAACAAATATGGCTTTACAGAATTGCAAAAAACGTAATAAAATTTGAATTTCGCGGGCTACCTTAGCGCATCCCCCTTAAAAGTTAATTTCAGACTAAATATTTTATATTATCGCTAAATAGATGTTACCAATATTTTATTTCACAACTTTCAATTTAGTAAGTTTTGCTGAGGCAAAAAAGCTAACGGTCGATCGTACAATTTTTTTGAATACCAAATATAATATTGCGTATCCCAAATACATGTTACTTTTTTATTGGGGTAAGGTCTTATATCAAGTCGCCTTAATTGGGGGAGTGGTAGAGTCGTCCCCCACCTGTCCCCCCCACCGTAGATGCGTAGTTTTTTTATATTAAATGTCAAAGATTAAAATTTGTATTCAATGATTTCTGAGAAAAATCACCTTGTTAGAGGGGGATTCGAAGCAAGCAATAATAACAAGGCTTAGTCGACGGCTATTTCTGAATGGTTTTAAAAAAAAATAACCACGAAGGGAATGGCGGGGTCTGTTCGCTCGCTACGCTCGTTCGAGTCGGGGTGCTCCAAGTCCCGAGCTCGCTTCGCTCGCTCTTGCGCTCAATAAAACACCAAAATGTTATCTTTTATACTAAATCTATTTAGAACTGTCATTTTCGGTATTAATTTTACTATTTCAGGGAAACATTTGGTGAGCATTTATCCATTTTGGTAAGCAAAAAGAATACAAATACAACACGTACAATTATTCTGATGAGTGTATATTTATTTTGGAACTTAAAACGTTGTTCTTTAGGCACCTCGGTATAGAGTGGGTTTATTTTATTTGAAGTTAACATATTTTACTTGGTACTTAGTCTTAGGGTCTCTGCGTCGCCTTTTCCCAACTATGTTGGGGTCAGCTTCCAGTATAACCGGATGCAGCTGAATACCAGTATTTAACATGGAGCGACTGCCTATCTGATTGGTTTTCAAACTTTCGGGCTTCTGACAACCCGTAACAACTGTCAAAGATTTACAAAATGATAGCCCGGAAAAACGGTTTAGCGTGCTTTGATGCTCACCCATTTATGGACCGGCCACGGCAAGAGCAGCTTAACCTGATCAACCCGTGTGACAGTTCTTTTCCTAAGGCACGCTTGCACTAGAAATGACTAAATTTGAATAGGTTTAGCGCCAAGCTAATTTAAACATCGTTCTATTTCTGTCAATCGAAAGACATTTATATTATACAATATTAATTTTAGTATAATTATGCGAAACCCGAAACACGTGTCTAGTATTTTTATGTAAAGAATCTATGTACAAAATTTCCAAACTGTATCATGAAAAATCACAAAGTTATAAGGTTACCGGGTTGTCCGTACAAAAACATTCTAACAGCGGCCCCGCGCCTCCAGGGGGTCTACTCCGAAGCGTTAAACCGACGTATCGGCCGAATGTTCGGTTTTGCTTAACTACGGCTAACTATGGCTGACTACGGCGAAAGAAAAAAAAAAAACGACAGTCAAAGAGATAAGCCAAAGTCAAAAATGTGACTTTAAGTCGGGTATGGATTTAAAGTCAAAAATAGAAACTATGGAAGTTATAAAAAGGCCGAACATTCGGCCGATACTTCGGTTTAACGCTTCGGAGTAGACACCCAGGGTCGTCTTGCGCTCATTGATAATAATTTGGCAGTAGGTACCTAACCGTACGGCGATTGTATTGTAAGTAATTAAATAGTGATAACATTTTCATCACACTTAAATATTTTTGGGACAAAATATAACATGGTATAAACATGATTGAAATCGATTCAGTTCCTGTTTCTGAAAAACTATATTCAGGTTTCGCATATACTAAAAATAATGTTGTATATGTCGCAGCTATCTGGTCAAATTAGCCATGTTAGGTCACAAAAGGGATGAATGAAAGGCATTTGCATGCAGCTGAGATGAGAATGCTAAGAGGGATGTGTGTTACCCGAACGGATAGAATAAGAAATGAGTACATAAGAGGAAGTCGGAAAGTGGCACCGGTGACTGAAAAGTTGTGTGGAAAACGGTTTTCATGGTATGGGCATGTGATGCGGAGGAATGTGGGAAATGTCGCCAGGAAAGTTTTGATGGCTATACGAGTAGAAAAGAAACGATGTATGGACTGTGTGAAATATGATATGGCTAGAAAGGGGGTGACTACCGAGATGACGAATAATGTACGGAAGGAAGGGAGATTTTCCGCCGACCACCATGATGATGGTGAGTATAGACTGAATATCAAATCACAATCATTCACTCTATCTGCTGTGTTAACAACCACTGTACACAATCAGAAAAGTCACGGTTGTATTTTATAAATTGAAGCCGCAAAATTTCCGACTCCTAAGATACAGGTCTGCGCACCTAGTTTAGGAGCCCGGAAAGCTGACTATAATTTTAAACTTGGTAGTACAACTCTCTGTTTCCATATGCTATGTACTGTGTTGTTATTTTGATGTACTAATAAACTTATATTATATTATATTATCACTGACCAGATGAGGGTACACTTTACACTTTTTTTTTTTTGGTTGAGAAATTATCAAATAACTTCTCTTGCTCTGTGCAGAGCGGGGGGCGTGTCAGACTTTTACTGACTAAAGCCCACCTGTGTTCCTTCAGATGCCTGTGTGCCAGGGCTACGATATCCCTTTCGGACAAACTCGCAACCCTGGCAGGCATTGGCCCTATCAGACCCCGTACGTTGGTGCTGAACTCTCTATGAGGCGCGCGTGGAACACAACGCGCCGTCCACCCGGGTGGTCCTTAATCATAATCATAAATCATTTATTTGCATGAAATATGGTTACACGAGATGTTAAATTAAATTATAGCACAGGACATATTTCACCCTCACTAAGGGCATGCAACATTATGGTTAATTTACAACAATTATTTAAAACAAATTACAATTATTAGAACTGTTTGAATTATTACCATATATAGGAAAATGTGAATTACAATTATTAGAATCATTTAAATTACAATTATTAGAAATATAGCGATTTCAATTACTTAAAATATTGAAATATTATTAAATACGAAGTCACAGGAAATAAGACGAACCAGTATCTTAATTAATGGACACCAAGTCGGCATGTGCTTTTATTCACAAAGTCTTTGACGGTGTAAAAACTCTCCGCGATTAACCATTTTCGCAAGGCACAACAGAATCTTTTATATGGCAGGTCAGTCATTCCCTGGGGAAAGAGTTATAAATTAGAGGTGCCATATAGGCACAGTTCTTTCTGAACAGTTCTAGCTTAGGAACAGGCTTTTTTAAGGGCAGGTGGTTAATTTTACGTTTAAATGTATTGTCGTTGGGGGTGAAAAGATGACTGTGGTATTTTACAAATTTTGCTACTTCATAAATGTATATGAAGGGAACAGTTAGTAAATTCTTGGATTTAAAGATCGGTTTACAGGATTCCGACCAATCCATGCCGTACAGTGCCCGAATGCATTTTTTCTGTGCTATGAACACCCTCGTGATGTCACAGGAGTTTCCCCAGACAACTATGCCATACCGTATAATGGAGCATATGTAAGCGTGATACACAATAATAGAGGTGTGTCTGATCGCTATGTCTTTTACCTTTCGAAGTGCAAAAACAAACTAGTTTATTTTTATGCATAAACTATTAATATGTTCTTTCCATGAAAAATGTGTATCCAGAATAATGCCTAAGAATGGACGGCGAGCTACCCATCGCTCACCGTCCGCAAGCCCGAGGTTACGGTGGCCGGGAATCGGCCTGCGACTACCGACGCGGGGGGCGTCTCCTGCGGCGACTTGGGGCGTGAGGGCGCGAATTTTGCCTCTCCCTCACGCATTCCGCCTCCTCCTTCGCGAGCATTACTGCTTCGCAGAGCACTTTACACCTCTGGCTTTCCTCTCTGGCAACTTAAATAGGTTACATGGGATCCCTTTTTTCGCATAACGTTTTTTTTACTAATATACTTTGGCTTAAGTAACTGTTGCCATAACATTTTTTGGTATAATTTTTTTTGCCATAATTGGTTTTGGCATACAGTTGATGTAGACATAATTATCTTGTTGGATAATTTGTTTTAGCATAATGTTACTTGGTGTAATTACTATTAGCATAATAGTGTTAAGGTATACAAATTTAAGGGAATAACGGAAACAAATTTTAAGTAGGTTATGGTGTGGTGGGGTAGCCATTGGGCCACCTCTAAGGCGCCAAATATGTAGGTGATACTGTTAGAATGTTTGAATTTTTGTGAGAAGAATGCATGAATGTGTTAAATAAATTATGTTTAAATAGTGTAGTTGGCTTCAGCTATTCTATTTAAAATAAAATAAATAAATGAAGGCAATAGGTGCGCCCCATATTACGTGGGACTTAAACATAACTAGCGAAATGTGGGTACATTACATGTACTGTAGGTAGATAGATACACCTCTGGCTAACTCTTCGGAGAATACAGGCATGATGATAAACTAATTTACGCATACTAGCTTTCGCATAATTACCTATTTTGTGCATAATTTTTCTAATCATAATCATCATCACATCACACTAATTATAAAGGCGAAAGTTTGTGAGTGTGTGTGTGTGTATGTTTGTTACTTCTTCACGCTCAAACGCATTGACCAATTTTGATAAAATTTTGTATGGAGGTAGCTGATACCCTGGATTAAGACATAAGCTACTTTTTATCCCTATATTCCCACGGGATCGAGACTTACGCGGGTGAAACCGCGGGGCGCGGGGGGGATCTATAAGCATATCATTCAACAACATAAACATATTTACGCATAATGACATTAAACATAATTTTTATAGGCATAACAAATACGCATAATAATTAACTCCTACAATGTTAGACACTACCACAAATTAATATAAAGGGATTTTTCAAATAGATTATGTATTCATGGAAAATCAGTAATATTCGCAACAAATTTTCCGAAAAATGACGCGAGACTGACGTTTGTTCATCTTTTTACAAGACACTACTTATGATTTTGAAAATTAAAAAAAATAATCAACATTACTACAATTATGGTCTACTTGCATGTGGGGGAAGCACTTTTTTCAACTTCGATACAAAATATAGCAGCAAAATAATGTTATTAATAATGTTGTTAAATCCGGTCATTAATGTATATATTCCTATTATTTAGCAAACCATATCAAGAAATTTTTAAATCACACACTGGGCTTCAGCTTCTATCCTTGAGATAAAATTAAAACTTTATTTTATGATTATACAATATCTTCATTAAGTCAAAGGCGCAATATACTATATTTTCTAGAGCACAAAAGTGATGAAACTATTAACAGGTGCTATGACTGACACGAATGGTTTAGCACCACGAAAACTGTACTTCTATAGTTACACAGACTTAATGTTTCAATTATATCAAGCTTTCTCACAATTAGATAAGAAATTGACGAAAAAGGGTATTTTTCGTGCACGGAACCTTAAAAACCAATTATTTTTAAAGCAGTAACCGTGGAGTTTCTTGCCGGCTCTTCTCCATAAGAAACGAACAATTGGCACCGTGCACCTAGCTTCTGACATTCCATAAGTGCATATGTGGGTTTATGTGCCCGGCTGTCGCTAAAAAGCCAGCGCTGGGGCTCTGTCTCGCATAAGGTCGCAGCATTATGCTGAGCGATGGCCGTTTGCGTGAATGTGACGCATATTTTCCCTCAACTTGTTCTTTCGTGTTTGTGTTTTTATTTCTTTGCGTTATGGTTACCGCAAATAAACGTACTTATTTTCTTTATTTCTTTTAAATAAATTATTTTGATTTTTTATAATATTTCAGCTATCCTCAACCTCTTAACAACAGTATGTACAGAGGAAATAATTCAACCCATAGAATTAAGGATAAGACATCTTAAACATCAAATATTTGATGAAATTATAGGGCTAGGTAATAGTGGCCCATACGAAACTGACCACTACAAAGATATGTACGATTACGTAGACAATTCAAATAAACCGATTATTCCAATAAGTGACGACGACGAGAGGAAACTTCATGACAGATACAAAAAGCCGGAGTTAAAAACTACAACGACGAAGGAGAAGTATGTGGCATCCCCAGAGAATGTGGACCAGAAATTAGTGCCGGTAAAGTCGAAAAAACAGAAGAAAAAAAAGGCATTGGAAACATTTTACAGAAGGATGGTATTTAATCCTAATGAAAGGGATAAACCCCAGAAATGGACACACTGTTTGGACTTGTTGTCACCGTTTCTAAATGGATACTTGAGTAACGTGACGGCAGTTAAACGTGTTTTGGTTACTGATCAGGTAGTACGGAGGTTGGTTTAAGTTTATTTATTTTTATTATTTATGTACAAGACCTACATACAGTAAAATACAGACAGACACGACATAATTATAATTTCAGTACAAAGGTACCGCTTATTTCTTAAGAAATATCTTCCAGCAGAACTGCGAAATGAGAAATTAAAAAGAAATGTAGAATGTCTATATTTCTTCACACTATTGTGTGTGAGAACAAAAAGAGAAAAATATGAATATGCGAAGTCTTAAACTAAAATGTAAAATATGCCTTTATTATACAATAACTATAATATGTATAAAAATAATAAATTAGCTAGCGAAACTCGGCAGACGTGATGGGTATGGATATCTAAACAGAAACACGAAAAAATTAAAATGAAAAAGATTTTATTATATTTTTTTTGGGTCGGCGATCTAGGCTATTAATACTCGTAAGGGTCTGCTGTCCTTCCGTCCGTCTGTAGGGCTGTATCTTTGGAACCGTAATAGGTAGACACTTGAAAGGAGAATGCCCAAAAGTGTATGGGTAAAGAACCCAGAGTCAACGTAACCACATTTTTTTTTTTTTTAAGTTTATAAATTGTAGATACAAATATGAAATTAGTTTCTTTAAAAAATATCCCCAAAATTAGTTATGTATTTTTTTATTTTCATTATTACGTAGCTAATGATTTTCTTGCTTTATTCATGTAAATAATAATTATTATCGTGATCAACTAAGAATCTAGAAAACTAGCTAGTTGTTGCATAGTGCCATCATGCCTAGCATAAAGCGATATGATACGACATGCTGTTTACAACTTTCCAACGTACGACGAAGGACGATTTTTTATTTATAAAAGAAAGAAAGAAAACATATTATTTGGGACACGCACAAGAACTACAAAAAGTAAAAATAGAAGCATTTAAAAACTAGCAAAATTGATATATTTGTTCGATTATACAAAATACAAAAAAAAAAACAAGACTTGTGCGACGCCAAAAAGGCTCCTATCTCAGCATGATGCTGCGATATTTAAAAAATTAATACCACAGCGCTGGTAATAATGCAAGAGGCACCCTGTCTCTGGAAGGGTTCATGATATGTATTAATGAGGGCTGCTGTGATTCTGAAGTCACTCATTGCAATCTTCACTGTTTTGTTGAAATAAGTATTATTAGCACTCTCAGTACTTAACTGACTTTCATTACGTTGTTTAGATGGTGATGTGCAACATAATAACGTGGTGCACTTTCCCTTTTTGACCACAGGAAACTCTTTATATGTCGCTTGCAACGTTGCCGATTTGTGCACGCTGTGGCACTTGTTTCAATTATTTTGAGAGAAACTAATTTCACGTTCTTAAGTCTTCGGTCTCCTATTAAATGCGGCGTCCGACTTCAGCGTTTACGTTCCAATCGACGTCTGAACGCCAGGCACAGCGTCATCGGTCAATATCTCATATTGAACAACGACGTCTCGTTCACAACAGTAGTCGACAAATAGTGCTCGCGTGTAGTCGTGTGATATAAAATGGATATAAATTCGACACTTTTAGCGGCGCTTGTGTTACTTGAATAGGAGGTTGTAACATTTGACTGATTCAATCAATAATTCGTCTTTTTCTTTATCAAATTTTGATATTTTGTACTGACGCCAAATATTACATTCACGCTGCAATGCTTCGAAATAACTAGAGACGCGGCGCAAAGCGTTTGAATGCCACATACGGCGTCCATACACCAACGTCAGCATGTGAAAGAGACGACAACAGTACATTACTATAATAAGCATCGTGACGCGGCGTACGGCATGACGCTGTACGCGGCCGACGGAGACCATAGCCTTAAAGAAAGAAATAAATTTGGACACAGTTCACATTTGATTTGACATCTACCATGTAACTTAATGACATAAATGTTACAGTGTTGATGCCTGTTGCCCCGTCAATGGTTTCTGCCATAAATCCCTCCTACACTATTGATTTGACAGGTAATGATGATTCAAAGTCATGTAATTCAGTGCAGTAAGTCACCAGTAAAAATAAACTTAAAAAAATACATTAAAATTAATAAATACATTGTTAAAACTCAAAAGATGGTTAAAAGACAAAAGTTCTTTATTAAAAATGTTAAACTTAATAGAGAAAGGCTTAATCTACTAAAACAATTAGATATGTATTCTTTTAATTTGGAACAAAGTACCAGGAAATACAACATTGACACAGAGTACTTGCAATCTAAATCTTAGTTCAATGACTATCAAATATAATACCTCTGAAGATCTAATGAGGGAATATGTGTTGGCAATGAATGAGCTGGTAAACTCACAAACAAGCAACTGTGAGCAGTGTCAAAAACCATCCAATGTACTTACACCGGACCATTCATTGACAACATGCAATGCCACCTTACCGCAGCCCTGTGTTGATTTGATATTTCCTACTGTAAAAAGTGATATAGTGTTATTTTGCGATGAAATTGGAAAGGACTTGGGCCACTTGCTGACAGATGAATATCCGGGACACTCCATAATAAATTACTGTATGCCTGGTTGTTCTTTATTTGTTATTATGAAATAAATTATTAAATGTAACTTTAACCAGGACACTACATTATTAATTTTTATGGGTAATAGGGGAAATGTGAACAAAGGAGAATTGCTCCAATATTATAGGACTTTGTGTAATCTTAGTTTAAAAAAAATTGTATTGTTTACATGCCCTTACAGTAACAGTTTGCCACAGGAAGAAAATAAAATACGATTTGAAATAAATTTGACATTGCATAATTTGACATTTAACAATAACCTATTCCATCTAGTGGATATTAACAATTATGTTAGTAATAATTTGTATCTGACAAAAGATAGATATAATATTTATATGTACTATCTTTCTAACTATAACAAAAGACAGATCGCTGTGTCGCTATCATATTTTTTTTCTATTTCAGCCAAAAATTTGGCTAAACAACTTGCTTCTTTTGAGCAATGCAATGACTTTTTAAATAATTCTGCCAATAATTTGGCAACAACTAATGACATTGATTATCATTTAAATTAGAAATTAGGACAATAGAGGAAACCTCTTGCTTAATAAATGTTACACAAACTTCTTTGATATCACACCCATCAAATTGTAGTAATCAAAATAAATGTAATAATAATACATTAAAAATAGTTCATCAAAATATACAGGGTGTGATAGGTAAGGAATTAGAATTAGAGTTGTTCATGAACTGTAGTTATATTGATATTTATTATATTGATATGTGTAACTGAACATTGGTTAAAAGAACTGAACATAAACTGGTGGACAGTTCATGTTCAGCTTTAACAACCACCAGGTTGCCAGCTCAATCAGCAGAGTTAATATGATACGTGGTGGCTCTTTAATAATTGTTCGTAATAATATGAAATTTAAAGAACGTAAGGATATTGTGAGCCTCTCTGTTGAGCGAGTTATTGAAATAGCTTGCATTGAGCTTGAGCAGTTCATTGTAGTGAGTGTATACAGGCCCCCATGTGCTTCATATGATATTTTTGAGAAATATATGGAAGAAATATTATTAAAGACTTGTAACAGTAATAAAACAGTTGTTGTCTGTGGAGATTTCAACATTAATATACTGGAAAAATCTTCTACAGTAAATAAGTTTATAACCTTATTAAAGTCATATAATTTGTACAATACATTCTTTGAGCCGACTAGAATAACTGCCACTAGCGCTACCTGTATTGACAATATTTTTACAAACTTAAGACCTTCTAGCCATTTAATTCCAAATGAATTGGACTCTGATCACTGTGGCCAGTTAGTCACTTTCCCTCAGAAAATAGTCAGAGCTCAAAGAAAACTTGTGAGTTTTATTCCTGTAAACATAAGTCGCTTAGAACAATTTAAAAATAATTTAATGGAAAAACTACCGGGTTTGTCTTATCACACCGACCCAGATCAAGCTTATACTTCACTATTTAACCTCATTAATAGTGAATTTAGGAAGGTATTCACCTCAAAAACATTGCCTGTTTGTGACCGCGTTATATTTAGTGATTGGGCAACACCAGGTATTTACAAAAGTAGGCAGAGGTTATACGAATTGTATCATGAAAAAACATATAACCATGATGAAACTTTTAAAGAATTCGTAAAAAAATATTCTAAAACTTTTAAACGAGCCTGTTCCTCAGCAAAAGCCATACATATTAAAAATAAAATAAAATCTTCTGGTAATAAAATTAAAACAACTTGGAATATTATTAATTCAGAAACAGGTAGAACAACAGTACGTAATCGTGACTTCCACCTAAAAATCAATGATGTAGATATTAAGGCAGACGTGGAGGTGGCAACTGAGTTTGAAAATTTCTTTACTAATATTCCCATTTTAACAACCAAAACTCTGTCATCGTCGTCCTCCACTTCTGCTTACTCCATACTAAAAGAATGCGTACCAGAATGTGATAAACACTTTAAATTCACGGTTGTTACCGCTAAGGATATTATAGAATCTTTTAAAGATCTTGATGTAAAAAAAACTGCTGACCTTTGGAGATTATCAGTACATACCATGTCTTCAATAATCGATGTTATTTCACCGTTTTTAGCAATTGTTTTTAATTCTATCTAGGTCCAAGAGATTCACTTCGTGAAAAATTCAAAGAAATAGATATTCTGACTGTAGCCTCTCAATATATATTTGAAAATCTATTGTATGTACACAAAAATATATCAAATTTTAAGAAAATGTCCGATATTCATTGTTTAAATACCAGGAATAAACACAATCTTGCTGTACATCGCACTCGCCTCCACAGAGTAGGCAACTCGTTCATGGGTCAATGTATACGCTTTCACAACAAACTTCCTACTGACATTCGAAACTTACCCATTAAACGATTTAAAAGCTGTATTAAAACCAAACTTTGTAAAAAAGGGTACTATAAAATTTCTGATTATTTAGAAGACAAAAAAGCTTGGGATTGAGCTGCTCGCTCTGCAAGCCTTGTGATCAAACTGGAAAACTTGACATTTAATGTTATTATGCATGATTTTCTATAAATATTGACATTGCAGAATATTATATACAATATTACATTAATGTTTACTTTGAAAAGTATTATATTTACTGCTTTAATTTATTGTGAATGTGAGCACTATGTGGGTCATTTTTTTTTTCTCTTTAAATATTTTCCTATTATTTTATGCTTTTTCTCAGTTTTAATGGTGGTCTGGCATTTTGAGCACTTTATGAGGCCTACCCAAATGTACTTTCTTTGGTATTGTTCGTCGAGTCGTTGAGCTCCTTAAGTCTTGAGTCGAGCTGCACGATTACGACAAATACTTGCACTGATTGGACAGGTCCACTCAAAATTGTGTGGTTCTTTCCTCAAAAGACCATTTCAGACACAGATCTACATGGTCCTCACATGATCTGACCAAGATTATGTCTGGACTTTAAAAGAGACTTTGACCCCTGAGTTTGTTTCGCCATTTCTTCTCACGGGTAGTCAGATAGGAAATGTCGACTACATCTAGCTTATTTTTTACTTTTTAATATGACGTGTAAAAGTGATTCCGATATCCTATTTACAGAATAAACGATTTCATTTCATTTCATTTCATTTCACAGTGTATGTCGTACATAAAAGTTTTTTTAAATCGACGCTGGGTTTTTGTGGGCATTCTCCTTTTCACAGAATGCCTCTACTAGGTCCCGCTATAAAAAATAAGAATAAAATTAAGTTAAAACCCTTTAATTTTTAATTAAAAGAAAACACTAAAAACACGTTCAAAAACACTATTCTTCTTTAAGAATTGTGTTTTTTACTAAAGCGTTTAAAAAAAAAAACAAAACCGACAGATGTGAATACTTATCGCTCAACGTGCTTAAAGAAGTTTTCACTGCAATAAAATAATGATTATCTAAAACACAATTCAAACAAAACACAGTCTACACAAATTATTAAACTTTTCACGTGGTCAATTTAACTTTTTTTTTTTATGTCGGTGACGCATAACTTAATGCCAAAGACATTAAACTATTAACTAAACAATAGACGGGACATAGCGAACAAATTCGTAAGCCGATACATTTGCCCTAGTGGGCAAAAGTCGCTCAGTCTAGTGTGGTACGCCTGCATGTCAATTCGCAATTCGCATTCGTGTACACCAAAAGAAAATTATTTTCGAAGTTTATTGTCTTTCCTTTTTTTTCTGGGTGGGTAGTTTCCCACCCAGAAAAAAATATCAAAAAAAAATATCTTATCGAGGTCGTTTCAGACTTTTACTGACTAAAACCCACGACCCGTGTTCCTTCAGATGCCTGTGTGCCAGGGCCACGATATCCCTTTCGGACAAACTCGTAACCCTGGCAGGCATTGGCCCTTTCGGACCCCGTCAGTTGGCGCTGACATTCTCTTTGAGGCGGAGCCCTTCATTGTCCGTGGTCCGAGTCGCACTTAGCCGGTTTGCTTTTATTTGAAATCTAATCGAATATTTTATTTTCAGGTTAAGACAGCTTATCACTTTGAATATGACAGAAGCAACAACCGAGGAAATTAGGTCAACATTGTATGAGATTAGTAACTTGCAGTTACGATTATTTCAATGGGATGCTGGAGCTGTCAAGGCTATATTAAACGTTCTTATTGAAGGTAAGATAAGCAGTATCTTCTTGTCCCACATACCGCAGTATCTCACGACGAAAGTCTTTGACCAGTGCATGTTGCCAGTGATGACCTATGGCACTGAAACGTGGTCGCTCACAATGGGCCTTATCCGAAGTCTAAAATTCACCCAAACGAGTTTCTTGCTGTGAATATTTATTTTAGCCAAACAATCTTGTTTGTTTTTTTTTCTATTTATCCTTACAAAAGACATGATTTTCGAATAAAAAATGTATCTAGAGAAAATATTACAATTACGTAACTGTCTTCAACATGGAAAGAAAAAGATCCAATAAATCATATAATAAAGTTTAATTTTGCTTGTATGTGCGACTGTTTCAGAATATTCATGCAAATTAATATAAAAATAGGGAGCCTCCTCTTAATGACAGCTTAACCTTCCAAACCAATATATAATTTTATTTATTTCGCAAAAACCCGTTTTGGAGCTTCGCTCCTAAGACTAGCTAGCACTGATCAATATCAAATCAATATTTTTTCGCTAGATCAATTAACTTTAGTTAGAAACGAAATAAGAATTGAGACTGATGCCATTTAATTTACTTTCGTGCTCGAACACGATCAAAGAGCGCACGCGATATTCAACTTTATTACTGACTAGCTGCGCCCCGCGGTATCACCCGCGTAAGTTTCGATCCTATGGGAATATCGGGATAAAAAGTAGCGTATGTCTTAATCCAGGGTGTCAGCTACCTCCATACAAAATTTTATCAAAATTGGTCTAGCCGTTTGAGCGTGAAGAAGTAACAAACATACACACAGACTCACAAACTATCGCCTTTACAAGTATAACATTAGTTTGATGTGTCATCGGGCGGCTGTGGTTGGCACCTTAGAATAAGTTTTTTTTTTAAAGTTTGAAATTATTGAAATGTCATTATATTTCATTACATGGTCGTACATCTCATTTTCTTCACAGCTGTACGAAGCCCACGTGCATGAAAATGTCCAAACAATTATTTTTGTACTTCTAAGGTGACCCTAGTGGGCCGGAATCTAACAAGATTTTAGATAAGATAAGATAAGATTTCTTTATTTGTTTAAACATTGTATACATACAAGAGCATGCAAGATATTACAGTCAACGTTTGAGTCCAATCATGTTTAGCCGTAAGTATCGGCGTACAAATATTTCCATAACATTGAAAATAATTCACAATAACAAAAATCTAAAATTTACCTAGAATGCACTTACAAAGTTTATAATTTAGAAACTTAAATTATATTAGAAATTATTTGTATGTTATGATGTCAAAATTCCATATATTCTTAAAAATTTCATATTAGTGTCATATATTTTTAGTAATTAGTAGTATTGTGTCAAATTATTCACTCAAAAAACCTAAACAAAAAAAATAATTTTCGGCCTAAAATTCGGAGACACTAATAAGCCTTTTAAGTAAGTAAGTAAGTAAGTAAAATTTTATTTGTTTAAACATGGTGTTTAAACGTGGTTTATTTGTTTAAAAATTTTATTTGTTTTGCAAAATAAACATTTTTAATTGTCGCTTGAATGCCTTACACCCGTATTCAAGAACGATACTATGAGGTCTCACAGTACCCATCAACGCATAGGGCCGGTAAATCCGATTCATAAACAATACTTGAGTGATGTGCAACGCTATGCATTCACTTAGAAGGACCCGGCCTTACGTAAAGTAGGTGGACAGCTATTTTAACCAACGCATAGTGTAGCTTATTGTAAAAAAAAGGTCTGTGTCAAATGATAATGTGGTCCACAGATGTGGTTGTTTCTGTGTGTTTTGTATCCATTTGTGATATTTTATTTTATTATTCATGTTAACTTTTTTAATTCAATATTTTTGGCGTGTGTCCGTTTGTCTTCTATGATAGGCCGCTCTCGCATTAATGCTACAAAGAGCTATCGTTCCGATACAGAAAACGGTAGCTTCTTAAAATTGAAGCAAAATAAAATTATATTTAATTGTTATTAAATTGATGGCCGATTTTATATTATTGTAGATAGTAAATTTGTTGTAAGGTGTGTAGGTACAATTAACCAAAAAATAAATAAATTATTATTTAGTGATAATACTATAAAATCATTAATATTATAAAAAAACAGTAATCACACCATTAATTTCGTTTGTTTTTGGAGAATTCGAAATCGTATGCACATCCATTGATAACTAATCAATTGAAGATCACTAAACTATTTTTTGTTTGTCGATCCTTGAAAACAGAGTACTTTTTATTATTACCTAAATCACCACACTTGATGGTTTATATTTCACAACTGACAACGCGTTTAAAGGTTATATTTATGTCGTCCACACATCTGCCAAACACTAAAGCGAACTTAGCAACAGAAACGAATCAATCACAGATCTGTAATCGACGCTGTGCGTTCGCATAGTAAAGTGTCGCTTGAGTATTGTTTGTGAATTAAATGGCCTGCCATGACGAACGCAGTGAGAAATGCCTTACTTAGCATAGTGTCGCTGCCGTACTTATGTAAGTATCGTTCTTGAATACGGGGGTTAGAGTAGTGGAAACTGAAGTAGTGCGGCAGATGCAAAATTTTAGGCATTCCTCATTGCCCCACCAGTGGGGCGGCTCGGTGTGGCAAAGTGGAATGATTGGCTTCCACGTTGTGGTTAAAAAATATAAGGGAATGCAAGAAGGAGCAAAGCTGGCTCAAAAACTCTAACACCTGGCCTGGACAAGTTAGATTTCCTGTTTGGTCTTACTAAATGATTGCAAGAGCTTAAGATCGGCCAACCCGACATACTTTTCATACAAACGCTCGTACGTGATTATGGCGTTGTAACACATCTTTCTTAGAAATTTTTGAACTAATAGGTATCTTGTGCACTATATCTGGGTTTCTATGCAAGCAGAAAATAAAAATTCTGAATAACAAATTCAGTATAAGCCTGCAAAAGTCTGCTTTTTTGCACAATTTTTACCTGAACTTTGGCCATTCATAATGTACTCATAAATTGTAAATGTTACAAAAACATTGTGATAGAAACCTTTCAAATGTAATGGAGATTCTAAATGACCAACATTTATTTCACAAACTGGTAAGGCTTTCTCAAAAACAGGTATTTCCTGGAACAAGATTTATGAAATTTCCGCACATTATTTTTCGTTCAATGTTATCGCGTTCTCACTCGTTTGTTAATAGTTTTCACTTGCGCTGGATGAAATAACAAACTTTCCGACCATGCTCGCGTTGACGATAGACGGACCGGGAAGGCCCCTCTTAAGAATTGGACCTTTTTTAAGCTATAACGTTATTTTTCATATTTTCATTAGGTATTCACTTATTTCTGGCCTCCTAAGAATTTCAGGTTTTGGACAATATTTTACGGATTTTTGCTTCTACACGTCGCGTCACGGGGCCCCTGTAACTTAGGGCCCCCGTATCATTGATACGTTTGATACGGGGTAGCTACGCCCCTGATATTGATACTATCAAGTGCACTATTCACCTTTGTATAACCCTTTGAGGAATACAGGCGTGATATTCTGTATTTATTTACTGTAATCTTATATGTTTTACAGATCAACCACACGATTTTAGAGGCCTGAAATATGGCGTGAAAAACCTTTTCGCTACATGGAAGCTTAATACGTCAAATCTTACCCGAGTATTGACGCAATCCAGGATATTTCGACCTCCATGCATGCAAATTACTAATAATTATGGAGGTAAGTTAGTGGAAGTGGTAGTGTGCTCCTTGTGAAAGAGCTCGTCCGGGTAAGTATAAGTCATTGACTTAGAAACGGACTTGCTATACCTAAAAAATTAGCGTGACTACCTACAAAAATCAAGCACTTAAAATGGCCACCTTTTGTAGGGTTGTTACTGCGAGTGCGAGAGAGAAAGCAAGCAACCGTTTGACAGCACATTGCTTAGTTTTGTACCACAAAACTTGTGTGTGTCAAATGCCAAATGCAAAACGTCATTAATTTCTCTGTCTCTTTCTGCCGTCGACCATCTTGCGTGTTATGTTTGTTGAGAAAAAGGTCACATTAAATCTCACAAATATAATTCAACTTTACGTTCAAGTGTTAAGGTTGAGAATACTTACTTTTTTTTTTTGGGTGGGATATTATCAAATAACTTTTCCCGCTCTGGGCGGAGCGGGAGGGCGTGTCAGACTTTTACTGACTAAAACCCACCCGTGTTCCTACCGTTGCCAGTGTTCCAGGGCCACGATATCCCTTTCGAACAAACTCGCAACCCTGGATTGGTCCTAACGACCCCGTCAGTTGGTGCTGACATCTCTTTGAGGCGCGCGTGGAATACAACGCGCCGTCGACCCGGGCCTAGTCCTTATCGGACGGCGAGCTGCCCATCGCTCACCGTCCGCAGGTCCGCGCTCACGGTGGCCGGAAATCGGCTTGCGACTCGAGCATACTTACCCTGACACGATATTTAAAATACTGTAACTAGTGTATTTTAGTCTGACCCAGTCTAACCAAGGGGTATCTTGTTACCCAGTAACTGGGTTGTGTAGTTCAGATAGCCAGTCGCTCCATGTAAAATACCGATTCAGCTGTATCCAGTTAGACTGAAAGGCGAACCCAACAGATTTGGGAAAAGGCTAGGCAGATCGATTGATCTAGTGTATTCTACATCTAAGCATTTAAATCATGAATTTTCTCATTTCAGGTTCAACAGTAACACCAAAGGTGATAAGATTCACGAAAACAAAAATAGAAAAAAAAAAAACCTGTGTTTACAGGAATGGCAATGATTGTTAATTATCATTATCATCATCAGCCTACAGCAGTCCACTGCTGGACATAGGCCTCTCCATTTGCACGCCATTCAGCTCGATTCTCGGCAACTCTCATCCAGCTGCCACCAGCCACCCTGCGAAGATCGTCGCTCCACCTGCCTGAGGGCGTCCTACCTTACGTTTGCCGATTCGCGGTCTCCACTCAAGAACACGTCTACCCCAACGGTCATCGGTTCTACGGCTAATATGGGCGGCCCATTGCCACTTCAGCTTGCTTATTCTGTGGTCTATGTCGACAACTTTGGTTCTCTGCCGGATCACCTCGTACCGGATTCAATCCCTCAGAGAGACACCAAGCATAGCCCGTTCCATAGCTCGCTGAGTGACCTTGAATTTATGGACCAGCCGAACCGTGAGTGTCCACGTTTTGGCTCCGTATTTGTAATGTAATTCTCTATTCTCTATGTCCATCAAAGATTTAAATCGTCAGAAACCTCAAAGATGAATACGCAGCTGTAACCCGCGAAATTCAAATTTTCTTACGTTTTTGGCAGGTCAGTGTCAGGTTGTATCAAAGAAAAGAGTTGTAATGCTGATTCTAATGATTATAATTCTGTAAAGCCATATTTGTTACGGACGCGAATCGTATTTAGATCAAGATACAACCTGTTACTGACCTGCAAATTGCAAAAACGTAAGAAAATTTGAATTTCGCGGGCTGCCTTAGTGCATCCCCCTTAAGCAGTGTCGGTCCACTTGATTATTTTTTTATAAATCGAAGATCCTAAGAGAGTTCCCAATTCAATATTTTAAAATTAAACTGTGTAGATAGTTAATAGAGAATTGTTATTCTGCAACATAAAGAAAAAAAAAAACTTATAATCCTATAGTGTTTAAATTTGTTTTGAGTGATATTAATTATTGTAAATTAAAATTTATCTTAATTAAAAAATCCTTAGGTTAATAGGTATTTTCCTGTAAATTATGTATATCTTAGTAAAATAAATACCTATTAGAATATAATATTAATTTCCATGCCCTAAAGCCCTGGCTACACATCAAGCTATATATTTCCAGTGTATGCTGATCTCGCATTGAATAGGATTTCCGTACAGTGCCAGATCAGCGTAAACTAGAAATATATGTGTACATTAAACCAACTTTTACAACTCAAACTCAAAGCATTTATTTCAATTAAACCATTTACAGGCACTTTTGAATTGTCAAAGAGTCGGTCAGTTAGTCAAAAGTGGAAGCTATTTGCTCATTCCAAAACGTAGATCTCTATGGAGAAGAACACACAAGAAAGACTTATTCCCAGGAGCTCCAAATTTATTGTTCTATAAACAATTTCTCAAATTGGAATTGCTTCAGATAACCTTGATCTAGTGTGTATGACTGTACTTGGTATGACGTCATAGAACAGGTGGAAGATACACTTTTGTTTTTTTTTTCGAAATACTTGTATGGAGATGATCATAAAATAATTAATATCTCGGCTATCGATTGCGTGCGCAAAGATTTTCTTTCGCACAGTTATTCTCCTATTTTTTTGGCAATTTTTGATGTAATTCATTTCAATGGGGGGAGATGCGATATCAGATTTTAAAAAAAAACATTATTAATTTTAGTTTTTCTTATTATGACGGTTATACATGTAATATTTTTTAATATTATTATTTTCTCTCAATCAGAGCACCCGCCATCTTATCTCTTCACCACCCTTGGTTGACTGGTAGAGAATGCCTAAGGCATTAAGTCCGCCTTTGTACCTAATTGTGTGCGAGAAGTTTAAATAAATAAATATACATGAGTTTAGTTACTAATTTGAATAATATAATAAAGAAATCACAGCAAAATAGTCTAGGCCATCACAAGTGGCTTTTTTTCTATTCAGTTTTAAAACTAGCAGGCAATGAGCAGCTTAAAACTAAAAGATTTCCTTCACTTGTTGACAACAGATACGTCATTTTATCAGTAACTGACGCTTTTAGCCTTTTAGATTTGGTGGCAATGGGACCACCTGGTGGTCCCATTGCCACCAAATCAGAATCTGATAAAATTTGAGGATTTTCCTCGTTTTCCATGGGATCCCCTCCCATGGAAAACGAGGAAAATCCTCAAATTTTATAGGCATACCTACCTATAGCGATTTGAGTATTTTTTATAGTATCTCGTGCATTTGCTCTCGGAAAGCACCATTTGGTGAAGTGGAACTGATGATGAAGACCACTGATGGTCACCGGAACTACTTAATAATAAGTATTTCACCGTTACGATTCAATTAGGCCCTTTAATATGGTTGATAAGCAATTTATGCTCGTCAAAATGCATATTATGGTAAAGTCACCATCAGTTCTACAATTAACGCCCCTGCATCGGGAATACCAATATTTTGTAAAAGGTGATGAGCATTTGACATTACGCTATTGTTAATTAGATAAATTACAAACTGACTCACTAAAAAGTGAAAAATAAAAAACTTTTCACAAAAAAAAAAACAACCGACTTCCCAAAAAAACACTACAAAGTGAAAAATAACTTTAATTTCTGAAATCGGTGGCAAAAAACTAAAATACAGATCCAAAGACACCGACTTCCGAAATTAAAGTTATTTGAAAAAGTATTTTGTGTAATTTTTTTGTATGAACAGACTATTTTATTACCTATAATTGTATCTGTTTTTTTTAATATTCATATTTTCGTTACTAAAAATAAATATTTACTTTGAAACCGAACGGCATCAGCGCGACATGAGCGCAACGCGCATTTGTACGGCCAAGGTCAGCGGCGATTACCCGACCCTTAAGTGAGATAGTTCTCAAATGCTACCTAATTTAAAATACTTGCACCCGCACCTTTCGCTCGGGTTTTACGGCTTGACAGAACATATAGTGTCTTTATTAGGTAAGTTTAACATTAAATACATACATACATAAACTCACGCCTTCTTCCCATGGGGGTAGGCAGAAACTATAGACGCCACCTGCTACGCCCCTTACATACTCCTTTTGCTTCGCCTACGTTCATACATGTTCACAATGAGGTGATAAGGCAACGCGCAACGGTGCAGTTTAAAAGGAGATGTAGTAACAAAAATTGAAAAGAGTATGCTTAGATGGTTTGGTCATGTTGAGAGGATGAGTGGAATGCGACTAATAAAAGGTATTTATAAAGCAAAGGTGAGTGGAAACGCCGGGAGGGGACGCCCTAGGAGGACGTATGGAGACCAAATTGGTGATGTTCTTCAGAAAGCTCAGGTGCGTAGTACTCGCAATCGGCGTGCGTGTATGACCAGATGTATGTACGTAGTTTAATATTAATGTAATAAAAATTATGGCGGAGCAAGTGGCGCCGTCTATTTTTGTTACGAAGTTACTGGAATCACCGAAAAGGTCGGATTAGAGTGACACTGGCTGGTGACAGTCACTCTATCAGAGCGTCGCATCGATGGTTGAGTGGCGGCTGTCTTCTGATGACGGAAGAAGATGTGAAGTGAGCCGCTGTCGTACCACGTCCACGACGAACTGCTATACTCCGGCACAATCCTGATGATATTGAAGCTGCTGAACCACTAATACGACGATCACTTCTGCTAAAGGCTATCCTGCGCCGTTAAACACATAAACCTCGAGGAGGAGCACGGGACTAAGTAATAAAAGCCGTACGGGTCGATCCATCCGTTTCTGTTCATCTGTTTTGGTCCGTGGATGGGTGACCATCTTTACTTACCGAGACTTCTCCGTGCCTCGGAAAGCACGTTAAGCCGTTGGTCCCGGCTGTTATTCATGGATCTTTGACAGTCGTTAGAGGTTGGTAGCAGCCTGAAAGTCTGACAACCAGTCTTACCAAGGCGGATCGTATTACCCAGTTACTGTGGTTTGTGGAGGTCAGATAAGCAGTCGCTCCATGTAAAATACTGGTATTCAGCTGCATTCGGACTGGAAGCCGATCCCAACATAATTGGGAAAAGGCTAGGCAGACTGACTGACGCATAAACCTTCTGCAATAAATTATCTAAATGATAGTGAGAACATTATCAAAAAGAACATCGCGTTCACACAGACAGTCCCTAAAAGTAACTTTATTTTATAATATTTAGAGAAGAGATATTATGTAAATACTTATAAAAAAAACAAATGCACATCGGGGAACATTCGTAATGTAACAATCCAAGATTCCACTGTAACGACTAGGGCTTCGCAAGTCGACTGCGCAGGCCGTCAACTGCTAGGTAGTGTAAAGAGGTAACTGAAACCAGCAGAAGAGAGAAGAGAAGAGATGTTAATATATAATAATTAAACAAGTAGAAAAAACACGGCTAGGTCGCAGGTAAAGGTTACATTATAGGCGAATGCTCCCGGTGAGGGAGCGCCTTTAGGTTAAAACACAGGGTTAAAACAACATAACCTTTCTTGCACTATCGACTGGCATCTTAAAATTTACTGGGATACCCGCTTCCACTGTTGGTTCATCGAAATTATAAGTCTTTGCAACTATAGGCTCTCCAGCATCAGGATTACCAAACTCTTGAGTATGTACCTTCGCATTCGCATCCAGTTTAGTATTGTTATCTTTGCCTTCAACTATACCAGGATCTAGTTTGAGATTTTCCTCTTCGTTTGAAACACTTTCTTTTGTTTCTTCAGGCGTTGTTTCTTTTGTAGCCTCATCACCATTCTCGACAGTTCCAGCAGTATCTTGCAGCACTTCATTTTCTTCAGTAAATTTTTCGTTGTCAACGGTTCCTGGTACAGTTAACGTTTTCGTACTGAGTTCAGTGACAACGGGTGCAATGGTAGTCTCTTCTGATAAAACACTCGTTTCTGATTCTTCTTTTGATAGTTCAATATGGTTTTCGTTACCATCGTTTGTTTTCTGCGCATCTGCTGTTGGGTTTGGTACAATCTCAAAGTTAGCTTCGACTGCTTCAATGTTTAATTGCGAATCTTCTAAGAGGGGCGGTGACGGTGGCCGTTTATTTTTTAACTCTTTCTGCTGCGTGGTCCTGTTTAGTTGCTCTATTTGTTGCTGCATTAAGACCAGCTGTTTCATAATGCTTGTTTGATTGATTGCTTGATTGGCTTGATGGTGGTACATTGGCTTTTGCACTATGCTTGGTTGTTGCATCAAACTCAACCGTGGCTCTAAGTTTGATTGTTGCACGATGCTTGGCTGTTGGCCCAAGCTTTGTGGTTGCATTGGCAGTTGGACCATACTTGGCTGTGGGACATAGGGGGAATGTCCCTGGTTGGAATTCGCAGGCACTAGCACTTGTTTTACAAATCGAACCTTTTCCACACCCCCTTCATACTGTGTGTTCACAAACCTACTCTCTTTTGGTGAGTATTTATCTAGTGTATCTTCATAAGTAGCTTCAAATAGTACTTCTTCTTTTATAACTTTCATTGGAACTGGTTTGTAAACTGGATTATCAGCTATTGCTTCAATCACTTTAAAAGGTTTCTTTGGAAAATATTTGTAGGCTAGTGAATCTCCTGTCTGTGCGAATCCTGGTTGTGGGTTAGCTTGTGCATTCAGGTCTCTTCCATTAACACTTTTATCAAGTATTTGTTGGAAAAGTCTCTGTTTGACTTTTTCTACAATATCATCTATGGTTAAAACAGTAGGTGTAGCAAGCGGTGCTATCGGTTCAGCAAGTGCAGCTTTTGGAGCACTTTTCACCTGATACCTATTTGCTGGTTTCTGACTCGTTTTAAATTCTTTAGTCACTTCGTAAGAATTATCCTGTTGACTGTCGTCCAAATATTCAACGGTTCTGTCTACCTGTTCATCATCTTTAGACGGCTCTTTATAATATTTGTGGCCATTTTCAAGAACCATGGCTTTGATTTGACCAACTAAGTTTTTGGGGACGTATTTCTTTGCTAAACTTCGGAAATCATTGAGGTTTGCTGCTAGAACGACGTAAGCGTTGACTGGTGTAAGTAGAATTGATGTGTGACCTGAAATAAATCGTATATCAATTTACCACACAGAGCACGGAATTATGGCGGCATTCGTGGCGTCAAACGTACGCACGTTTGACGCCACGAATGCCGCCATAATTATGCACAGCAAATAATGCACAGCTTCTGTCACGGACCGCCATTCAAAGCTTTAACATTCTACATGGTTAAAATAAATTAGCTAGCGAAACTGCACAGACGTGATAGGGAAACGATATCTAAACATGATAAACCAAAAATAAATTAATTTGGTGACTTTTTTTTGGGGTCATCAACCGCTGTTAGTGGAGGCACTTGAAATATTAGTTTTTTTTTGTGTAAACTTCACAGATGTGATGGGTATAGATAACTAAACACGATAAAGGTTCTTGGCGGGAAAGTGCAGCGTCATGTTTAGCAGATTTGTTTTATTTTCTAAAATTTGTGTTTAGTCGAATATAAATATGTAATAGATGGTCGATTTATAGAATAAATTTATAACAATTCGTCCTTAATTAAAATATACAAGCTTACTCTAAAATATGTATAATATGTACAAGTAGGTATATTATAATAAAATAATTAAAAAGGTGGAAGTGCTCATTGGGCATCAAAACATTCGTCCGCATCGCTGTCAATGGGAAAAGTGCCCAAAAGGCTGGCAGCATTGCCACGTTGGATGGCAATACTGATTCTTTAGGCTAAAAATAGGCTAGCCCTCTGGTCACGTGAAGAGTCGACCAACCGCTTGGCGATGTCCCGAAATACTTGATGAGCACTCGGACCCCAAGGCCCTAGTGTTTCAACCCCAAACGGCTCAAACATATAGCTCCCAATAAGGTGGTTATATTTGCGCCGTTTGAGGTTTTCTGCTCCTGCAGCTTCCGCTCCTCCTTAATGGTAGATGATTAAATATTATGTGTTCGTGAACGTGCATTAGTGTAGGCAAATGAAACAAAACAGTGCAACATCACTTCAAGTTCTCTCAAAAAGTCAGCGTGAGGTCTCAGTAAAGTGCTACCTCTTTACTGAAACTCAAGGGGAGCGGGCGGGCCCCGGATATAATCTATCATGCATTGAATATAATTAATTTCATCATTATTTAAACAAACTTTGTACTTGTTACCTAATTTTACTTGACATTGGCTAAATGTGAAAACCGAACGAAGCTATAAAAAAAACACAATAAATAAAATAACTGATTCTCTCAACTCATACTTCCAGTAAAAACACTAACAAGAAAAATCATCAAATCGGACCAAAACTCTGATATTGAAAAACGATTACGTTTTGGTCCGATATTATCGAAAACCGGTATCCAGCTCTCTGGAAACACTCGATAAGACACCATCCATGCTCAAGTCTTTTTTTTTTATCATCACACAGTTTGTACAACTGCCCAGCAGGAAAGGCCTTCCCTTTTTCCTTCCAAACCTCTCTATTGTGCGATCTCTGGCCATCTCTCGCGTTAGAAATACCACCCTGCGCTCTTTTACTTTATTTTTGTTTTTGATCTTTATGTTTCTATGAGTGTGTTTTTGTATAGTTTAATTTGTGATCTGTGCGAGTCCCAATAAATGCTTTTTCTTTCTTTCTTTCTCCATAACTCAAGTAACGGATGCTGGAGAAAAGCAGCCAGACTACCTCTTATATCATAGAAGTTCCTTTCCAATGGTTATAAGGATATATAATAAATTACCTAAATCATATAGGGAACTACCAATCAATCGGTTTAAAACGAGTGTATGACTAAACGCCGACAGACACTACGCCGACAGACTGAACACCGACAAGACTTTACTTCGACGGGACTCTTCGCCGACAGGACACTTCGCCGACAGGACTCTTCGCCGACAGGGCTCATCAGCGACGCAATTTATCTCCCATAATCAGATACTTACTTTGGAAATGGATTACTTATGCGTTTCTTGTAATTATACAATTCATACAAAATAAACGACGTTACAACATTGTAACGTATAATATGGTACCTACCTAATCCTAAAACATTAACTATTGTTTCAGGATTAGGTAGGTACCATATTATACGTTACAATGTTTTCTATTAATGCAAGTCGTTTCTGGCACTCGCCGGCCGCTGCCGCGGCACCGCTCGCTTCGCTCGCTCGGCTCGTGCGTAGGAGGTCACAGTTTTAACCTAACCTAACCTACCTGTCGGCGAAGAGTCCTGTCGGCGAAGTGTCCTGTCGGCGAAGAGTCCCGTCGAAGTAAAGTCTTGTCGGTGTTCAGTCTGTCGGCGTAGTGTCTGTCGGCGTTTAGTCGTACACCGGTTTAAAACAGTGCTATTCAAATGGCTTATAGAAAAATCATTATATTCTGTGAATGATTTAGATTTACACTGGCATATAACTATTATAATTTGACAAATGTGTGACATTACTATTGTTAATATATTATCTAGGATTTATGTTACAATTTTATTATCATGGATTTAATTATATTTGTATCAATTATTATGTAATCAATTATTTTTGCATGCTAGTTTTAGCGTATTGTTTTAGAAACTTAATGAAAAAACCCGACCATCTGTAATGTACTACAATTCTTGCAAATAAATTTAATTTCATTTCATTTTGAAATGTGAGTGGGCTGGCCACGTCGCACGAATGCACCCGGAGAGGAGATGGGCAAACATCGTCAGTGGTCGCCTGAGTGAGGACATCGCCGACGAGGGTGTGACAATTTAATCATGTTTGCGGGGCCAAGTGTCATCTTCATTTTCATTTAAGCCGAAAGACGTCCAATGTTCGACATAGGGGGGCGGTTGCCACGCTTGGCAGGCGGGTTGGCGATCGCAGTATGGTGTTAAAATGCATAGAGAACGCTGCTGCCCATTCTCTAGTAAGTCACCTTTTAGTACACCCACGGGAAGAAGTAGGACAACTCTATTTAATAAAAAAAATTGTTATGTACTTACATAATATGATTAAATATAAGAAATACATTTTGTAACTAGTTAATATTGATTCGAGTTCTAATTAAAATAAAATATATACATTATGTAAATATATACCTATGGACTACTAACTACTTATATGAAACTGTTCGTGTTCACTTTGTTTTCATTTTCATTACACAGTTAGACTTTTATTGAAATAAAGTCTATATTCGTTTAACTGTTCGCAACACTTCAACTGCTGAGTGGGGTCGAAAATACCTGAAGATTTGAACTGAATTTATAGGGCGCCGCGCCGTACCTCTAATGATAAAATCAGAACCCACATAGAATCACTCGAGTGTCTGTCACAGCTTTTTTGCTCCGAATCTACTGGACCGATTAAATTGTTTTTTTTTTTTGCATGGGTTTGCTCTTGACCTTAGTCTAGGTCAAAGGTGACAGAGACAAAGTCGACGATGGAGTGAGCTTACCCAGAAGAAACCTGTTCACTCTCCCTTTGAAGAGATTAGGGCTGTATGCGTTCGGAAACACATGACGCAGGTAGAGAGTTCCACTCTTTTGCTGTGCGCATTATAAAAGATATTTGGAAACGCTTAGCGCGAATTGGTGGAATAGCAACCAGGAAGGGATGGTAACCTGCAGTGCGTCTAGATGTACGATAATTTGGTATGTTACATATGAGTTTCTGTGACCCGAACATGGACGTGTATCGTAAATAAATACATTTTGAATATGAGGGTCACTACAACCACATAAAAATAGATATTGATTAGCCAATGAGCCTACCGGGCCACCTAAATAATAAAATAAATAGAAAATCCAAAAGTGGGAGTCCAATTTAGGATTTTACATTTTTTTTAAATCAGATACATAAAAATATTGACGATAAATTTACGGAAAAAATTCTAAGAAAATTCATTGATTTTTGTTAATATCTTTTGAACGGTTATAAAGCGCAGGCCACACCGCCAGCTAGCGGGCGGGCGGGCTAGGCGGGCGAACATCGTTTCACCTCTTTACATACTTCGGTTCACACCGCGAGCTACCGACTAAGGTGAAACGATGTTCGCCCGCCTAGCCCGCCCGCCCGCTAGCTGGCGGTGTGGCCTGCGCTTAAGTTTGATAACGAAAAGCAATAGGCCTCATTCGAACGTGTGACGACGTGAGTCGTGACGTCACAAACAAGACACACTTCCCAACGGAAACCTCTACACGTAATTTTTTAATTACATTTAATGTTATACTCGTATACAATATTAGTTTTAGTATATTATGCGAAACCCGAAACACGTGTCTATTTGTATGTAAAGAATCTATGTACAAAATTTCAAAACTGTATCATGAAGCATCACAAAGTTATAAGGTTGTTATGTTACCGGGTTGTCCGTACAAAAACATGCTAACGGCGCCCCCGCGCCTACAGGGTCGTCTTGCGCTCATTGATAATAATTTGGCAGTAGGTACCTAACCGTACGGCAATTGTATTGTAAGTAATTAAATGGTGATAACATTTTCCATCACACTTAAATATTTTTGGAACAAAATATAACATGGTGTAAAAATTATTGAAATCGATTCAGTTCCTTATTCTGAACAAACTATATTCAGGTCTCGCATATACTAAAAATAATGTTGTATATCAAGGTATATCGTATCCAAAAGTATCATCATCATTCCAGCCGAAAGACGTCCTCAGCTGGACATAGGCCTCCCCCAAAAGGGATAATAATTATGCCATAATCGCCACGTTTGGCAGGCGGGTTGGCGATCGCAGTGTGGTTTTAAAATGCATAGAGAACGCTGCTGCCTATTCTAGTAAGTCCCTTAGTCGCCTTTTACGACACCCGCGGGAAGAAATAGGATGGTGCTATTCTTTACGTCCGGCATCACACGGACCCATCTAAAAATATATTAATCTTATAATGTCAAGTCTCTAGTTTTGAAAACTCCCCTGCTAATATGTATTACATGTAAACGCAGGATCGCGACACCGCCGTGTCCTCACGGAGGCGATCAGCGGCGGCGATCTCTCGCGTCCGGCCCTGGTTCAGGCCATGGTTCGTAGCGAGAGTGCATGGGAGGCCGTCACCTCCTTCTGCGAAGCAGTAATGCTAGCGAAGGAGGAGACGGAACGCGTGAGGGAGAGGCAGGGGTCGCGCCCTCACGCCCCTAGTCACCCTGGGCGTCGGGAGCGTGGGCCTGCGGACGGTGAGCGAGGGGTAGCTCGCCGTCCGATAAGGATCAGGCCCGGGTCGACGGCGCGTTGTGTTCCACGCGCGCCTCAAAGAGACGTCAGCACGAATTGACGGGGTCCATTAGGGCCAATGCCTGCCAGGGTTGCGAGTTTGTCTGAAAGGGATATCGTGGCCCTGGCACACAGGCAAATGAAGGAACACGGGTGGGTTTTAGTCAGTAAAAGTCTGACACGCCCACCCGCTCCGCCCAGAGCGGGAGAAGTTATTTGATAATTTCCCACCCAAAAAAAAAAAGGATCGCGAGCACCCTTACGGCGTATTACTATTCAGTTCAATAAGATTTTCCAGGATATTGAGTTCTTTGCTGTTTCCGTTGGAAAATTTAGAAGTATTGTGCTTAAAATTATAGCAGAATTAAGTACACAATCCTAAAATCATAATTTATATTTTAAATGTTTTATTATATATTTTTTTTCTATTATTATTATTTAGGTATTCCTGTATATGTTTCAGTTTAGTTTTATTTTTTATATTTAATTTTAACCATACTCTCTAGTCAATGTGGGTAATTTATATCGCACACCGTTCGTGTTTGTTTAACTTTTTTTTATATTATGTGGAAAATGTTGTTGGTTATACATTTATACTCCTATTTTAGTTTTAAGTTCTGTAGCATAACATTGTAATGTGTATCCGTTTATTTTCCCAAATAAAATAAAAATAAAATGTATAATTAAGAGTTTATAAACGATTTTAAAGAAAATTTTAAAGAAATTTAAATAATAAAACCGAAACTAACGCAGATTTCACACAGTCTCTCAGACATAATCTTGCTCAGACCATGTAGATTGCTGTCTGAAGTGACCAAGAAGGTTTTATATCCGTCATTTATTGACACCTAATAACATCAAGAAAATTTTAGGAAGTCGCAAAATGTGTGTAAACAACATCAACATTTACAGGTTGGTAGTAAAGAAGTTACATTAAACACGACTTTTACGAGTCGGATCAGAATTCTTTAGATAAAATGTAAAATGCAGAAATAGTTTGTGCAAGGCTGTAGTTCCTATTTATTTGCACGTATTATGTATTGTAATTTACATGCACAAAAGTAGGCTGGTACAGGCTTGTGGCTAAGTAATAGCTGCACGGGTCGATCAATCAGGTTAAGCTACGCTTGCCGCGGATGGGTGACCATCTTTACATACCAAGATCCCTCCGTGCTTTGCCTCGTGAACGGGTGCTGCTTATGGTGACTGGTCGTCTTGCTGACCATGGTTTTGTTATTGTTATTAATGATTAACTGTTTTTTATTTTACTACGATGGTGCTAGTTTATCATTTTTGACTTCGAGTTGCAGCTATAGCTTTATGTAAGCGGGCACGCCCATTATGCCTGGAGGCTTTTATTTAGGTACATTCTGTTTACGTTTTTCTGCTTGAGTATAGTTTTCGACGATTTTTATGTTTTTTTTTTTGGTATAGTGGCGTGTGCTAGCTTACATATGGCAAATAATTTAATTTAATGTTGTGTTGCGTAATGCAAATTGTTTTACATTTTATTGTATAGATTCTATTCAAGTTTTATATCTGAACAGACAGCTGTGCTGCTGGGGAGTTTGTTGCGCCACTTCTTCTTCCCGGCTAAAGCACTAGGAAGTGGTGAAGGGTGGGCGTTTTGGGGACTGTCTTATGTAATTTTTGACGTTCGAAAAGTGCTGATTCTCAGCCTAGTTTGAATAAATGACTTTTGATTTTTGATTTTGATATTGGACAGCACGTAAAGCCGTTGCTCCCGGCTGTCATTCGTGGATCTTTGACAGTCGTTACGGGTCGTCAGAAGCCCGAAAGTCTGGCAACCTGTCATACCATGGCGTATCATATTACCTAGCAACTGAGTTGTGGAGGTCAGGCAGTCGCTTAATAAGGTAAAATACTGGTATTCAGCTGCATCCGGTTAGACTGGGAGCCGACCCTAACATAGTTGGGAAAAGGCTAGGCAGATGGCACAAAAGTATGGAAGTAACTTGCATTTTGACATTCGCCCATCAGAAAGTTGATAAGGATCGGTTGTCATGATAGGTCATGGCATATGACGCGGAGGTATGAGGAATAAGTCCATCAGACAGCCGCAGTGCTGTGCTGCTGAATAGTTTGTTGCGCCACTTCTTCTGACCAGGCAGTCTAAATCAAATTTCTACGCAAGCTCCGCCCCTTGCTCCCCGCTACTCCGTTATGTGCTAAACGCTAACACATCATTAATAAAGTTGAATATCGCGTGTTGATCGTGTTCGAGCACGAAACTAAATAGCATCTCAATTCATATTTCGTTTTCTAAAGTATTATTTGATGTAGAGTTTTTTTTTATGTATGTTCACCGATTATTCCGTCAATTGTGGACCGATTTTGAAAATTCTTTTTTTGTTTGGAAGGGTATGCTTCCGAGGTGGTCCCATTGCCATAAAATCAGAATCTGATGAGGGTATCCCATGGAAATCGAATCCAAATCGATCCAATGAAAATTTTATAGGCATAACTATAGTGATTTGAGTATTTTTTATAGTAACTCGAGCATTTGCACGCGAAAAGCACCAATTGGTGAAGTGGAACTGATGATGAAGACCACAGATATGGCCACCGGAACTACTTAATAATAAGTATTTCACCGTTGCGATTCGATTAGGCACTTTAATATGATTGCTAAGCAATTTATGCTCGTCAAAATACATATGGTGAAGTCACCATCAGTTCTACTGGTTCTTACCAGGAGAACTCCTCAACAATTAACGCCCCTGCATCGAGAAGAGCAATATTTTGTAAAAGGTGATTAGCATTTGACATTAGGCCATTGTAATTAGATAAATTACAAACTGACCCACTAAAAAGTTTTAATTTCGGAAGTCGGTGGCATAAAACTAAAATACAGATCCAAAGACACCGACTTCCGAAATTAAAGTTATTTTTCACTTTGTAGTGTTTTTATTGGAAGTCGGTTGTTTTTTTTTTGTAAAAAGTTTTTTATTAGCCCAAAGAATCAGCATTGCCATCCAACGTGGCACTGCTGCCAGCCTTTTGGGCACTTTTCCCATTGACAGCGATGCGGACGAATTTTTTGATGCCCAATGAGCACTTCCCCCCTTTTTTTTTGATTTAGTTTAAACTTGTACATACTTATTATATTTTGGTGTTACCATGTCTATTTTAATTAAGGTTTCTATTAAATACTGCTGTTTATCTGAAATCCTTTATTTCCACATTAAATACTAATATTTATATTACTTAAATATAAAACAGTACATTATTTCGTCCAAAACAACATTTTTATAAAAATTTCAATTAATTTTGAGGTTAGATTAGTTTTGCGTTTAGTTGTTGTCCCGTTTTATGTCGATTGCGTTTTGTTAGTGCTCCTGACGACCCTGATTTTGCTGGGTAACATTTCTGGAATAAGAAAACATATTTTTTGTTATAATTTAAGATGATTATGTCAGAGATAAGAGAGACAACTAAAGTAAATTATTGTAGAAAGATATGATTGGAAAACATTAGACAGTTTGCAAGGTTGAACACGGGATTCACTGCCTAATATTATAGTACCTACTTAAAACTTCCTAGTCATGAATTGATAAATTATTATATTTCTGTAAATAGGTTTGTACAAACACTTTTACACGTCAATCATATTTTAAAAACTAGATGAGGTCGGCGTTTATTATCTGACAACTCGGAGAAGAAAGGCCGAAACAAACTCAGAGGTCACAGTCTCTTTTAAAGTCCAGACACAATCTTGGTCAGATCATGTGAAGACCATGTAGATTGGTGTCTGAAATGGTCTTTTGAGGCAAGAACCACACAGATTGAGTGAACTTGTCCAGTCAGTGCATGCATTTATCAGTAATCGTCGAACAATAACAGCGTAAGGGAATTTGGGTAGTCCGCATAAATAATAACTCAAACTGCCAGACCATGATTAAAACTGAGAAAAAAAAATGACCCACGTAGTCTTCACATTCACAATAATACTTTACAAAGTAAATTTTAAATATTATATACAGAGGGTGTGTTAATTAACGAAAGGCGTTCCCGTTGACCAGCGATAGTAGAGCGTGCATACATGCAAAAAAAAAACACAAAAAAAGAATTGATACGTAAAAGAAACACCCTGTACACGCGACATGTGCGACAAGTGCTCGTGTACACCGTGTCTTTAAAAAATCAGGAAAAAATTACTTTTTTTTTTAATGGTTTTTATTTTGCATGTTTGGAATCTATACTATTGCGGGTTAACGGGAACGCCTTTCACTAATTGACATACAGTATATATTGTGTTCGTAGGTAGCAAAAGAACAGGGAGGTGGTTACCGCTATTTGCAATACCAGGGGCCAAAGGCTGTCAGTACACCCACCGGCGTGTAGTGACAGCCTCTTTGCGTGCCGACGCAAACCCTTCAAACCGCAACACAGCTTGGCGGCAGAAATATGGTTTGGTATGGACATAGTACTGTTCCAAACGCGAGCTCCTCCATAATAGAGCTTTACTACCAAAATAAGTACTAAAATATTTGATAGTAAAGGCGAAAGCGTCAGAGTAGCCCGCGAAATTCAAATTTTCTTACGTTTTATGCAATTTGCAGGTCAGCATCACGTTGTATGTTGGTTTCAATATGATTCGCGGCCGTATCAAATACTTATTGATAGAATTATAATCATAAAGAGCATCAATACAACACAAAGTTCATATAATCCTATTGAATGACTATTTCATGAAATCATGACGTTTGAGGCCAATTCTAAGGAGTTTATTACTGATTATAATGATTATCATCACACTAATACTACAAAGGCGAAAGTTTGTGAGTGTGTGTGTGTTTGTTACTTCTTCACGCTCAAACGGCTGGACCAATTTTGTATGGAGGTAGCTGACCCTGGATTAAGACATAGGCTATTTTTTATCCCGATATTCCCACGGGATGGAGACTTACGCGCAGCTAGTAATTCTATCAACAAAAAAAGTAAGAATTCTTGGGCTGCCTTAGCACATCCCCCTTAGTCGATGCTTACCATACGCAAGTTCCCTGCCAAGTCGTGGTGAGAAATTCACGTTTCTGCCGAGACGGGGAGAGAAGTATTTTGTCCTGCTGTCAATCTGCTCAGGGTCGGGGCGGTACCTTTCGGAAAAATAATGAAAAAAGATAGGTAAAACACGTTGTAAAGCTGCTGGTGTACCCAAAAGAAAATCTGAGATTCTGAAGGTGACGTGTGTAAGACGTGAATCATCATTTCAGCCGAAAGACGTCCACTGCTTGACATAGGCCTCCCCCGAAGGGAGGGGTTTGCCATAATCGTCACGCTTGGCAGGCGGGTTGGCGATCGCAGTATGGTGTTAAAATGCATAGAGAACGCTGCTACCCATTCTCTAGTAAGTCCCTTAGTCGCCTTTTACGACACCCACGGGAAGAAATAAGGTGGTGCTATTCTTTACGCCCGTCACCGTACAGACAACGACGAAGACGAAGACGTGAATAATAGAGAAGCATTGTGGAGGCCAGATAGGCAGTCGGTCCATGTAAAATACTGGTGGTCAGCTACATCCCGCTACATTCAAATGGCTAAGCAGACATTTATGCCCAATAGGGAAACAACTATCTACTATTTGTTTCCGTATGTAAATGTGATAATACTTACATCTCCTGGTCAGCAGGTGTGGCCGGCATGTCATCAGCAAGTCGCCTGCCGAGCCGGGGGGTGAACTCGACGTTATCAAACATTTTGTCATCGTATGACAGGCTGCGACCCAACTTGGGGGTGAAGATGACCTTCTTTGTCACTGTGGATGAGACAATATAATGGTGTAATATAGGCTAAAAGACCAAAAAGGCTCATTCTATAAATGTTCCTACTGCTGGGTCACTGGCCTCCTCTCTGTGAAAGGGAGTAGGCCATAGTCCACCACGCGGGCCAGTGCGGGTTTGTAGCTGTCACATGTCTTAAAATTTTTAGTTCTAAGACATGCCAGTTTCCTCACGATATTTTCCTTCATCGTTTTGAGAGCAGTAGTGATGAAATAATTTACACAAAGTAAAGCGCCACAAGGCTGTACGCTACCTGTTTTCAGCGAATCCTCAAATATTTTGGTCACATCGCTCGGAGAAACCCTGGCAGCCTAGAGAAGCTGATGGTAGTTGGCCAAGTCGACGGGACAAGACCACGCGGGCGCTCACCTACCCGGTGGTTTGACCTTGTAAAGAAGCTCACTGGCCAAGCAGTATCCAAGGCTATTAAGACCGCTGAGGACAGAGTCACGTGGAAGAGCATAGTGCATCGAGTGGTCACCACTTCAGATTAAGCACGACCTTCAGAAATGAAATTAACGACTATCGTACTATATAACCAAACGCATCAAGAACCACAGGATGTGCTATCTTGCACACGTTCACAGGCGCCACGAACCACACCTGTTACATGCAGCAATGCAGTACAAGGCCAAATCCAAGAAAGTCGGACGCCCTATCTTTACATGGAATGACAACTTAAAACAGGACATGGCATACTTCAACAAGGACATAAGTTTTTGGATGGACACGGCTGAAGACCGAAATAAGATAAAGAAAGCTGCCAGCGAGATCTATAAGAACTCTGAAACGGATAGTGAGGCCTCAGACGAAGACTCTGGAAGCAGCAACGTGTAATACAGCATAGCAGTGACACAGTCAAGAACAGAGAGGACCAGAGCCAACCTGGCGGCAACGCTATTAAAAGATGCCCTTCCCATAGATAAATATCACCCACCTCTCCACTGTTCCAATGCTTCCTCAAGGATGCATATCCGGTAGGCTCTAATAATCCTTCCATATCCCAAGGGCACGTCTTCCTTACCATTATCGTGCCCCCCGGTCTACTCTTTGATATACAATGGTCTCTGTAGTCTCATGATACATGAGGCTTCAGGGGCTAGGGTGAATCTCTGGGTTCATTCGAGCAATCGAGTCTGGTTTAACCATGCTGGGGTTGGTGCATTTCATTAATTCATTCAAGTTACTAACCTCTAGCTTCGGGCTCATCGGCTTGCATCTCATATGGTAACTGGTCGTAGTAGTATTTCAGCGCATCCGCAGCATCTAGTAGCTTGAAGAATGCTTGCCTGAAAAGACAGTTGCATAATTATGGTACATTTTACTTAGTAAAATTATTTTAAACTAGCGACTCGTTCCTGCTTTGCACGGCTTTACAAAACATAGTAACTTTATTATATTGTTATTAATACAAGATGTAGAATAAATAAAGCACAACCTCTTAATTAATTGTGATAAATTTATGAATTAAATAATTGTGCTCATTATAATGAACAACTTTTACTATGGGACCAAACCTGAAATCGCGAAAAATAAATCTGTTGTTCCTTATATTAATGTTTTATACTATATTAATTTTTTTTCGAAGAACAAACTTAACATTTTTAATGAAAAAGATGTTCCTTTACATTCCAACTGCAAATGTAAGTTTGTACGCACAATATTGAGAGATTTACCATGTTATTATATAAGTAAAGAACTAGGTATTTTCTGTATTAAAAAAAACAATTAGACTCAGTAGTTTCGGAGATAAAGGGGAATGGTCAAATTTCATCTATTTTCTTAAATAACTTTAAAAGCATATAGTTTAAAATTATAAATAATATATATCTACAAATAATAAAATACCTAATACAACGTGGGTGGAAGGAACAACAGGTGGTAACAGGCTTCGCGTCGATGTCCCTTCCACCCTGTACAATAAAAACCTTGTCGAAATTAAATTGTAGGTATATAATGTCAAAAAAAGAAAAGATTATGTCAATGAAGTATGTAAAAAAAAAGACATCGTAATTTGGGAGCAGTTTTTTTTTTTTTTTAGCTTCGCACGGTTTGTGCATTTAGCCAGTGTCATGTAAAATTAGGTAATAAGTACAAAGTTATTTAAATAATTATGAAATGAACTCCACTCAATGCATGATAATGATGATTGATGATATCCCGCCCCGCTCCCCTTGAGTTTAAGTAAAGACGCGGCACTTTACTGAAACCTCGCGCGGACTTCTTGAGAAAACTTAAAGTGATGTTGCACTGTTTTGTTTCATTTGCCTACATTAATGCAGGTTCACGAACACTTAATGGTTAATAATCCACCAGTATTACACATTAATATTCGGCTAAACACAAATTTTAGAAAATAAATAAAACTGCTAACATGACGCTTCACTTTCCCGCCAAGAAGTCCTTGGGAGCAGTTAATAGACATTTACATAGTTTTGCCGTTAAGGTGGGAGCCACATGTGCAGAAGGAATTAATGCCAAACTTCGTTGTCGTCAACGTGATAATGAACATTCCCATACCTGTTATCTTCAGTAGCCATTCTTAGGGATCGCTTGCCTATCCTGGGCCCGAACCACATGCCGCCCCTGTCACTGTGCGCCCCTCTGTCGGCTCCACCATCCTGTAAGAAAGGAGTGAACTAAACTTCGGTTGGCAATGGGCCTAAATGGTCAGCCATTTTTTTTTTTGTACACAGGTATTTTATGCCTTTTTCGGGCACCAGTCTCTCACAAAATTTAACCTTATTTTTTAAAACAAGATTTGTAATGAGAAAATAAATAAATTAATTATAATTTTTTAAGGAATATAGTTTTCGAGGCGACTTACAACTTAAAGGGCGACTAATTATTTGCTGCAAAAAAAAATAACATGGCAACGATTAAATATTATTTCTTAATCGCTGCAAAGTCATCTACTGTTATTGAATCATTTGGGTTAGGTTAGGTTAGAACAGTAACCATTAATAAGAGAAGGCGAGCGAACGAAGCGAGCGTGCCGCGGCAGCGGCCGCCGAGCGCCAGATCCCCTCTATGTTGGTAAATTCAGTTACCAAAACAAAAATTCGATGCCAGTTTAAATTAAAATAAAGCTAAAAACTGATATATTAATATACCACCTATTACTTATTACGATACTCCTTATTAGCTGCCAACCCATTATATATGGTACCCACTCTATTTTTTTTTAAAACCTATATTCATTTTACTTAGTTGCCGCATTAAATACATGCCATTTTTTAATCAATAATAAAGTCCTATTCAATCAAAAGTTCCCGTTACAAGGGTATGAATATTTTCCCCTGTGAATAATGTTCAAAGCAATAAGTATTTTTTGCTTGGAATCCTGCCATGTTTTACACAAAACAAAGATGATAATTTATTCTGTCCCAATGAGCAGGGAAAATACTAGACTTCAAACAAATGAGGTTATTTTTCTACTTAGATTGATTAAAAAAATAATCATCAGGAAGATACAATATTGACAATCAGCCCTTATAAGACTCACTCCAAAAATATTGAAAATATGTTCTGCAGTTACATACAAAAAAGTTTTACAACAAACACAAACGACTTCCCAAAAAACACTACAAAGTGAAAAATTACTTTTATTTTATTTGGGACACGCACAAGAAACACAAATTGTAAAAAAAAAAAAAACAAAATTGACAGAATATTTGTTCGATTATATAAAATATAAGACTTGTGCGACGCCAAAAACGGCACGGTTGGCGCGGTGTCGCGGGTTCGATTCCCGCACGGAACAAATATTTGTATGACCTACAAGTAGTTGTTCTGGGTCTGACTGTTTGTGTATGTGAGTTTAAATGTTTGTAAACGCACCCACGATACAGGAGAAATTCCTAGTGTGGGGAAACGTTTTTTTTTTTTTAAAAAAAAAGGCTCCTGTCTCAGCATAATGCTGCGACATTTAAAAAATAAATACCGCATCGCTGGTATTCTGATAGGGCCTGCTGTGAGGCCACACTACGGACACATTTAAATCGCACAAGGGGCATAAAGAACATAATAAATAAAACAAACATACGAACATAGAACCTCCTTCTTTTTTTGAAGTCGGTGAAAATCCTAAGACCATTCACTATATCAGTGATAATCCCTATAGATTTCTAGCAATTTCATCCCCCCAAAGATTGCCAACGACTTCAAAGTGAGTCTGTATATCATTATTATATGCGTTTCGTTTATAACTAAAGTAATATTTATTTTGTGAATATTTATTTTAGACATAAAAGCCAAACAATCTTGTTTGTTTTTAATAATATTATCCTTAAAAAAGACATGATTTTCGAATAAAAAATGTATCTAGAGAAAATATTACAATCACGTAACTGTCTTCAACATGGAAAGAAAAAGATCCAATACATCATATACTAAAGTTTCATTTTGCTTGTATGTGTGACTGTTTTAGAATATTCATGCAAATTAACATAAAAATAGGGAGCCTCGTCTTAATACGACACCCCTAAGTAAGACTAGTTGTCAAACTTTCGGGCTTCAGACTCGTAACAACCGTCAAATATCCATAAATTACAGCCGGGATCGGTTCGGAACGGTTTATCGTGCTTTCCGAAGCACCAAGGGGTCTTGATATGTAATGGATGGTCCCCCATCCACAGACCGCCTTAAGGTGATACGTAAAAAATAAATCATAGCGAACTGGGCGGCCGTAAGAAAGTGACAGAGTCAATGACTTCCACATGCAAAAAAAGAGAGCGCAATAATGCGCTGGAACCAAAATACAACAACGTTATGGCGCCAACCCAAATAAAAATTGTTTAAAAATAAATTAAGCTATCTATCAAATATATTTTCAGCCAGAGTTTTCAGTTACCTAATGCGCACATTTTGAATGCATTTTTGCAATGAAATTACTTAGGATTTTAGAATTACAGGAAAAAATATGAAAAAATAGAGGTCTTATCGGAAATAAATTATATCGAGGAAATTTAACCCAGTTGCATTTTCCTTCAGTCAGAGTATTAATCAAATAGTCAATAAACATATATCCAAAAATTAAATCCATACATGCTGTAATAGTGAAATAAATGGTTACGAAAAATACCCCATTTTTTTTTGGTATCGCCTTAAAAGCAAGCGTACCATCGTTCGATCCGTGCGGCTGGGCTCAAGTGAGTCTTTATTTATTTTTCATAAAACAAATGATTATTATAATGTATTCAAACTCACCTTCACATCATTGTTATTGGCTAAAACACAACTGATGGAAAAGATGACAAGTCCAGTTACAACTGCTGATCCGTACATTTTGAAAAGAGATGCTGGAGTCAACTGATATCCCTGGATAGCAGAGGAAACTATATATACCCCACCAAATGGAAATCTTATGCTAATGACGGGGGAGGCTGGGGAAATACGGCGCGTGGACTTTCTAGGCTCGATGTAGATTGGTATATATATATTTTCTGTCATGAATTTAAGATGTGTGGTTTAAAATAGTTCTCCTTGGAGTTTCTTGGCTGATGTTCTTCTCCATAGAGATCTACGTTTTGGAATGGGCAAATAGCTTCAACTTTTTGACTTTCTGACCGACTCTTTGACAATTCAAAAGTGCCTGCAATTTATTTAATTGAAATAAATGCTTGAATTTGAGTTTGAGTTTGAATAGATCAGGAATAGCCCCGTAGGTGGAAAACCTGGAAGATTTAAGCTGGTTTTTGTTACGTGTGATCGAGTTTTACTTTGTGTTTTTAAACAAGAAATTAAGAAGTTATACTGGTATTGTTGTCAGTAACATTAAATAAGCTCTAAAAATACGTATAAAGAGTTTTTTTTTTTTAATTTGACTTATGTAAGTAAGTAGGTACTTACTCTGTTGTAGCGCGTAGAGTGGGATATAAATTGAATAATATCTAGTGGATTTTTATTGTAATGTGAAAACTAAAATAAAACAGAATTCAATATCTGTAGGTATCAAAAAGAATCTTGTACATAACATCACGCGTGTATTTCCCAAAGGGTTAGACAGAGGTGTACCTATAGTACACCCACATTTCACCAGTTATGTTTATGTCCCATGTAATAGGGGGCGAGCCTATTGCCATCAACTAGGCACAAATCCAGACTCCGGAATGCTACTGAGAAATTCCCGATGGAAAAACCCAATAACACGGCCCGACCTGGGGATAAACCCAGGACCCTAAGGAGGCTCAGCAGTGGCGTTTGTGACCACTAGACCAAGGGGGCAGGTTTTACCGATAAAAGTTAACATTTTAGACACCTAAAGCAGACTTCTACTAAAACACTAGTTTTGTTACGGAACAAGTTATAAATTGAAGGACCTACTGTATCCTTAGGGCATTAATCAATACTATTAATTTATTTATACAGCGTGCCGCTTTAAGAGGGCCCTTCCCGGTCCGTCTATCTCCAACGCGAGCATGGTCGAAAAGTTTGTTGTTTCATCCAGCGCAAGTGAAAACTATTAACTAACGAGTGAGAACGCGATAACATTGAACGAAAAATAAAGTGCGGAATTTTCATAAAACTTGTTCCAGGAAATACGTGTTTTTGAGTAAGCCTTACTAGTTTGTGAAATAAATGTTACTAATTTAGAATCTCCATTACATTTGCAAGGTTCCTATCGTAATGTTTTCTTAACATTTATAATTGATGAGTACATTATGAATGGCCAAAGTTCAGGTAAAATTTGTGCAAAAAAGCAGATTTTGGCTTTTAATTTTTATTGAATTTGTTTTACAAAAAAAATATTTTTTGCTTGCATAGAAACCTAGATATAGTGCACAAAATACCTATTGGTTTAAAAATTTCAAAGAAAGATGTGTTACAACGCCATAATCACGAACAAGCGTTTGTATGAAAAGTATGTTGGGTTGGCCGCTCTTAAGAGCCTATACTACCTCAAATGGCTTAGCATGATCCTCCGTTAAGTCGAAAATACTGCAGCTTTAATTTTGAAATAAATATATGGTAAAGTTGAGGATTAATGTTAAGTACTATGTTTGACGAAAACACGATTCCATAAAATTTCTCTATAGAAAAAATTACAAAGTTACCTCCAAACCGAACAATAAACCGCTTGTATTAAAAAAAAAACTTCAAATTAGATAATAAAACTTTGCATAATAACTGAACTAACCGCTATAACCAGGGCCTCAAGTCTGCTATTACAATAGTGTCAGAATGGTCGATCATTGATTTCATAATTGTGGATTTTGACAAGTTTGGTAATCCACTATTATAATGGCGTCATTATGAGTTTCTAATGGTCGGCCACTGACACTACATTGAAAGAAATTGCATATATTGGTAATCTCGTACATAATGACAATTGAATGACATTTCTACTAATGGGTTTTATAATAATGGCAATACGACAATGCCATTATAATAACACAATTATATTACGAGAACATTGACCGACCAATGATCGACCATTACGAATAAACCAGATTACGAACTTTTAGCAAAATGACAATGGCATTACAATGGGATCGTGTTGGAATGACTAAATTTATAAAAATAGCAGACTTGGGGCCCTGGTTTTATGTTATTTTTTTTTAATTACCATTATATTTACCGTAAAAAGAAATAAACTAAAATATTGGTGCCTTGGAGTCTTCTCCCACCCTGTCTAGCTTGCTCGCGTTAAGTCGTGTGACCGCCAGCAGTAAGTGCGAGTGAGATTAAAAGTGAGGTGGCGCTGAGGTAGTATAGACTCTTAAGGGCGACATTAATTTAACACACGTCTATGGTATCGTGTTTTCGTTTTATTCAGATATTTTAATTTAATTAAATGTTATTTATATTTATTGTTTTTTTTATTTTATTTGTGGGTGTACTTTAAGTACATTTCTGCCTAACCCTTCGGGAATTACTGGCGTGGCGTTACAGATTGCTCCAAGATGCTATTTTAGTAGCATAACAACCTAAGATCACGCCAGTAATCCCCGAAGGCTAACCCTTCGGGGATTACTGGCGTGATCTTAGGTTGTTATGTGTTCTTTATTGATTTACAATTTACTAAAATAGCATCTTGGAGCAATCTGTACTTAAAGAACTGTAGCGCAGAGGTCATTTGCCGGGGTCACAGATCATAACATCCCATCAATGAAATTAAAAAATAACAGGTTTTTTACTAAATGCTTAAGAAAATATAAATATACGGTATTTATAACAAAAAAAATATCAATTTTTAAATTTTATTTCTCTCTTTTTGATTGTTCTGGCTAATCTCAGAAACGGCTGAACTGATTTTGACGAAACTTTCACCGGCAAATAGCTGATGTTATAAGGAGTAACTTAGGCTACTTTTATTTTAGAATAACCACGCGGATAGATACCGCGGGCAGCAGCCAGTTTGAAATAAAGAATTGGACTTCTTATATCTCAGAAGGAGAGTTAATTTAAATTAAAATGCAAATTATTGAACTTAGATAGAAAAGAAAGAAAGAGAGAAAATACATTTATTTAGCACAGACTAAAGGCACACAATAAAAAAAATGTGAAAAAGTGTCATTATAAAAATCAAATTATAAACTTTACATACAAAAACAAAGAGGAGCTACGTCTGCCAACAAACTGCTGTGCAGTTTGGCAGAAGTAAATATTATATGTCCATAAAATATTTATCTGAATAAACACTTTTTAATTTTTTTTTTTTATTTTTTTAATGAACAGCAGAAAATAAAATAAAAATCAAACAAGTAGAAGGTGTAAAATGCGATGTAAGAAACAACCAACCTGTAATTGCGTAACGCAGTTAGAATTGGAATCGGAATGATTTTGAAGTATATTGCTAATCCATTGCTTCGTAAGTTAGAAAAAATTGTCTGCTCAACAACGTAAATAACGCAATGAATGTTGTTGAACTGTCAAATTGAAACCGATTCCTACTGATATTGTGTTACGCAATTAGCCCTGTTTTGTTAACTAGCCTAAGTCAAGTGTACCTACAGATTATACCCTCACAGGTGGCCCTTACAGAAAATTATATCATTTGGCAGAAAATAAAATGAAATGACATTCAGATCTTATTCTAAAAGCATCAAACATTATGATTGGGTGTTTTGTGCAGACCATGGCGCCTATTAAAACATTTAGTCTTATACATAAATGATATTGTAATGTTTTTAACTACCTCAGATTATAGATAATTACGAGATAACTTCTCAGTTGTTATAAATCAGGGGTATCATATCACTTACGTTAAACGCATATTGTACTGTACAGCGCGATGATTATAGACACAAACGCACTATACAACACTTGTTAAACTATTTCATAATAAAAAAAATATAAGTAGCAAATAACATTGATAACATTAAATAATAATTATTATCTCAAATGAAAATGAACTTCGTGTACTGAGTGTGATTCGTTGTAAATCTACCTACATAAATAACGACCTTAAAAAAAAGAAAAAAGACAATGAAAAATCCCTACACCAACATCCCCGATTCTCCTCCCCGTATTAGAGGTAATTGATACAAATCTAGTTTCGCGAAGTCCATTAGAGTTCAATGTGAGATGTCAATCTGCACACCCCCGCAGGTATACATAGCGATATAGTTATTTACAACACGAATAAGGAAAAAGGTTTGATATTCTAGCTGACCTATTTTTAATAGACTTAAAAATGATCCTGAATTCAGTGCCTTTCTCTGTCCACTTAAGACCGCAGTCTAAATCAAATTTCCACGCAAACTCCGCCCCTTGCTCCCCGCCACTCCGTTATGTGTTAAACGCTAACGCATCAGTAATAAAGTTGAATATCGCGTGCGCTTATGATCGGGTTCGAGCACAAAACTAAATAGCGTAAGTCTCAATTCTTATTTCGTTTATAACTAAAGTAATAATTGATCTAGAGAAAAAATATCTGGTGGCTGGATAATAAACTATATTTTCTTACTGTGAATATTTATTTTAGACACAAAAGCCAAACAATCTGGGTCATTGTCATAACCACAAAAAAAAACTGTTCATACGAATCATAAAATACACTTTTAATTGCGTTTTAATTTTACATCATATTAATAAAGTAAACGAAACTTACTAAACCATAACTGTAACAGATTTACTATAAATTTATTTATTTTTTACTTTATACCACCGCCATGTGACCGAATTGTCCACTTCGGTGGACTGTTCGGATTCTACCTTTCAATAGAATGTAGCTTATAATAAATACGTGTTTTTTATTATTTTACAAAAATCATATATTTTCCTAATCTACGTATGTTTTCCATTTAACATTAAAACTATTAAAAAAATTGATAGAAATAAAACACACTTTTCGCATCATTTAATCCTGTCACAACATTATTTGTCTTTCCGGTGGACATTACTTTCGATGAAATTAATGTCCACCGGCAATGACCGGCAATGAACGACTAAAATGAAGTAAATGACAAATGATGGCACGGAACGTAAAATTGAACGCAGCCATTAACGTACTATCCCTGTCAGAGGCCATTTTTCCGCGACTCGTACGCAGAAAACGTTGTTGTTGTACTAACAAAAATATTTAGTGGGGTCAAAGTTGAGTTGTCTTTCCGGTTACTGCTGTATTTTGGTAAGTAAATAACTATAAAATCATCAAATATTCGGGTTTGAGATGTCTTTATTTCCCATAAGAAATTTCACTTACATGAGAAATATTTATCTAACTTTAAAACATTAATGATTCTACGTACAGTGTTTGCAAAAAATTATAAAAACAAAAATATTGCAAAAGTGTAGGGTAATCGCTAATAATTTAACACGGCTAAATGTAAGCATACACGGAACGCGCGCAACTAGATATGGCATGAAATGTACTAAGGTGCGCTCATTTTATTAAAAATATGTAATTTTAACTGTTTCTTAAATCTTGACATGGATTTTGCATTTTTGATGTTATTAGGTAGTTTATTATAAAAGGCAGCACCCTCGTACATTACATTTTTTTTGCCATAGTTGGTGCGTGGTGAGTATAATTGTAAATCATTTGCATTTCTGAGCCTAATTTTGTGTATTTGATGTTTCTTTGTAAAATGTATTTGTGTGTGAATGTTTTAACTAATAACTAGTTAAACAATGACACTTTATGAATATACCTTGGCTTTTGACATAACCTATAAACGGCGTAAGGTGTGACTGATTTTGCGAAAAAAGTCCATTCGGTGGACATTTTTTTGGTGGAGCTTTTGTCCACCGAACCGACAGATGTCCACCGAGTGGATTGTTTTCTTGAATATGGGTTATTTAGTTATTATAACTTATATAATTGCTTCTGATTACTGGTGTTTTTATCAGTTAAGGACTAATGACTTATTTTTGTTTCAGTTTCGCTTTATTTTTATGAGTAAATATGTTTTAAACCACCACTTCCCTCACACCTTTCTACACCATGTCGACTTGTAGTTAATGAAGTTATCCATAGCTACATACTCTAAGATAACAATGATTGGTACCTGTAATGCATTTCTAGCGGCATGGGAAATAATATTTTTTCATAAGCACGGTCGTTTCCCCTATGCAATTTTTTTTACTCACAAAATCTCCTGCTCTTCCTTTGCACAGCCTTACTTTCTTTTCGTTTGTGTGCATTGCTCGTTTTGATTTTTCAGACGACGGCGAAATTAAGAAGTAAACTTACCGATAACCAGAAAAAAAAAGACGCCGTGAGCAAAAAACACTGAGTATGAGCAAGGCGCGTGAAAAACTCAAACAGGATCCAGTAGCCTTGGAAGAAAAGCGAAGAATGGACAGAGAATATTACTATCGCAAGAAAGCCGAAGGGAAAATAAAAACTGTAGAAGATTTACCAGATGTGCCAAAATCTTTTGAGGAGGAAATGGAGTGAGGATGCAAGAAGACGCTAAAAAAAAGTCAAAGTACAAAAAGAAGCTGAAAAGTACATTGCACGTGAAACGCCGCCCTCGAGTCCGGTAACTTCTGTATTATCAAGAGCTGAAATGAGTACACGTATTGCAGTGAGAAACAGAAGAAGGTTGAAAGTAGAGAATGTTTTACTGAAAAAGAAGTTCAGAATGTGCGTGTGTGTGTGTGTGTGTTGTGGAGTTTAGAATGTAAATTTGCTAAGTACAGAATGCGATTACACAGATTACGGAACAAGATTACGAAAGGATGCAGATGAAGCACAAAAACAGAAAAGGAATGAAGGTTCAGAGGCCTACCCACCTTCCAAGGCAATAACGTCATGCCATCTGATCTCTTCCCATCGCCACGTACCAATCCGTTTGGTTCTAATACCGCCGGTACGCCGGCGGTGACAACGGCTCAACGAATAATATCGTTGATGCTGGCGCGCCGTGCTATGCGACCTGCGCCCCTGCAGCAGGACAGGCCATGGTGTCCGAGACTGTCGACGGCTTCACCGCAATGACACCGATGTGGAGCAACACAAGGTGCGCCCAAACGGAGACACGTAGCGAGCCGAAACGATGAGTCATCCATCATAGTGCCTATGGTGGATGACGGTAGCGCCTGAAGCCACAAACCTGACTCCCATTCTCCCACAGCCAGCAGACGGGCACGCTCAGCAGTATTAGGTGCCGTGTTTATCAGGGTATTCCGAATAACACTGCAGAACGGCACGTCCCACCTTCTCTGGGAGGACGGATTGTCGGGCAAATCCGTATTGGGGCAAGACATTTTCCAAGCGTTCAAAGCGTCGGTCAAACACGGTACCTCAAAACCGACCAGTGAGGGAGATAGAATGTTCCTGATTTATTAATTATCCTTAAAAAAGACATGATATGACATGAAAATATATCTAGAGAAAATATTAAAATTACTTAGTGTTTTCAACATGGAAAGAAAAAGATCCAATAAATCATATACTAAAGTTTAATTTTGTTTGTATGTGTGACTGTTTCAAAATATTCATGCAAATTAACATAAAAATAGGGAGGAGCCTCCTCCCTAATTGCGTACCACAGTTTAAATCAGAATCGGAATGATTTTGAAGTATATAGCTATTCCATTGCTTCATAAGTTAGAAAAAATTGTCTGCTCAACAACGTAAATTACGCAATGAATGTTGTTGTACTGTCAAATTGAAACCGATTCCTACTGATAGTGTGTTACACAATTACCCCACAGGTGCTTCAGGACGCTTATTTTCCCCGAAGGGTTAGGCAGAGGTGCACAATAGTACACCCACATTTCGCCAGTTATGTTTAAGTCCCATGTAATAGGGGGCGAGCCTACAGCCATAAACCGGGCAAAATTTCCAGACTCCGGGCTGCTACTGAGAAATTCCAGATAAAAGGAAAACCCAATAACACTTTGCCCGACCTGGGAATGGAAACCAGGACCTCATGCTCAGCTGTAGCGCTTGCGACCACCAGACCAAAGACATAGTCAACTTAAATTGTGTGCCATAACATAAAAACTGGCCAAGTGCGAGTTTCTACTCGCAAACGAACGGTTCCGTACCATATTAAGATTGAGCCAAGAAACGTCAAAACAAACACGTACCTTGTATCTGGTCTTTAGTAAGGGATAATTAGTAACTTTATTTAATTTTTATTATTTGTTGATAAAGCGACAATATAAATGCACAATCTGTGAAAATTTCAACTGTCTACCTATTAAAATTCAAAAATACAACTCTGTGATAGACGGATGGACGGACAGCGGAGCCTTAGTTCCGTTTGGCACCCTTCTGATACGGAACCCTAAATAACAATGAAAAAATCTAATGTTCTTTTTTCGGTGTATCGGGTTTCCTCCAGCACGCATAGAATGATCATTTCTATATATATTATACTCTACGAAGAATAGACATATCTCTTTAAATACAAAGAGACATTTTGTTTTCTTCATTTTTAACATCGAGTCGTAGAAATCTTACTACAATCTGTGAAATATGTGTATCTATGTATATATGTCATCTAGTCTTTTGTTACTTCTGTTTCTACGGTGGTCCTCCTACGCATGCAGAAAGATAAAAGAAAGCATACTCGTAGCATTACATCGGCGAGGTTGTTTTTGAGCCGAGAACTGCAATAACAAATATCCACGTGTATCAAACGAAGTTTGTCAATACACTTTTGAAGAAAAAAAATAAAATAACAAAAAAAATACACCTCCGTCTCCTGGCGCGAGACGGTGTGAAGAGAGGCATTGAACCAATTTGGACTAAGTATAGTTATAAGTTATCTGTGGCAATTTTTATTCCCGCACACGTGTTGGAAAATAAAAAATCGCACTCGTGTGAAATACATTGCATTGTGAACCAGTGCGATATGAACCAGTTTTCGAGGAAGTATATTGAAAAGAAATTAAAATCGTTTATTTTGCACAAATATTACGCAAAAAACGAAAAAGAAAAGAGTTAAATAAAAGAGCAGGCCAAAGAAATGGATTGTGTAAACAATTATATGGCTGAAGAAGAAATCATCAACACTCAGATGAAGGCTGAATCTGATATCTGGCAGGGGGGTACGGAACCCTAAAAAGTAATTGCTACGAGGTATTTACGTATTAAACTTATTTTAATTGTTTTTTTTTTCTACGGTACTCTTCAATTTAACCCTGTGTACGGTACTCTTCAATTTAACCCTGTGTAGGGTACTCTTCAATTTAACCCTGTGTACGGTACTCTTCAATTTAACCCTGTGTAGGGTACTCTTCAATTTAACCCTGTGTACGGTACTCTTCAATTTAACCCTGTGTACGGTACTCTTCAATTTAACCCTGTGTAGGGTACTCTTCAATTTAACCCTGTGTACGGTACTCTTCAATTTAACCCTGTGTACGGTACTCTTCAATTTAACCCTGTGTAGGGTACTCTTCAATTAACTCTGTGCACGGTACTCTTCAACCATCTCTTATTCAACCATATTTTCCGTCAGATAGACCGTCGACCAGCAACACCTCGACCACAGCCTCTTCTACAACATGGCGTAATGCTAAGACGCTGACAACAGCTAAAGCGCGGTCACTGTCAGACTGCATACAAAAGAAAGAGAAGGGCGATGACACAACGCTAGTAATTTATTGCAAAATATGAAGCAGTTATCTATTTACTCAAAAAATAGTTGAGTAATAGAAAATAAAAAAACCGGCCAAGTGCGAGTCGGACTCGCGCACGAAGGGTTCCGTACCATTATCTATGAAAACGGCTAAAAATCACGTTTTTTGTATGGGAGCCCCCCTTAAATATTTGTTTTATTTTAATTTAATAATTTATTTTTAAAGTGAATATATAACTAAATATTCTGTGAATATTTCAAGCGTCTACCTCTTGCCGTTATCAATATAGAGCAAAAAGGGGCAAAAAAATCACGTTTGTTGTATGGGAGCCCCGTTAAATATTTATTTTATTCTGTTTTTTAGTATTTGTTGTTATAGCGGCAACAGAAATACATCATTCAACTGCCTAACTATCACGGTTCATGAGATACAGCCTGGTGACAGACGGACAGACAGACAGACGGCGGAGCCTTAGTAATAGGGTTCCCGTTTTACCCTTTGGGTACGGAACCCTAAAAAACAACCAAGTTCGGCTTTCAAATAAGACGTTCTTGTTATTAATTAAATACCAACCGTACGTTGATATTCAATACAGATATTTTGGATTGGAACTCAAAGTAAGAGGTAGTTTACCGTTAATATTTAACGAGATTTTTTTTTCAAAACATGTTTTTGTAACAACCAAGTTCTGAGAAATATGTTCAAGAATAACATATATTTTTTCCGATACCACAAACTATATTAAATACTCGCTGCCCCGGCGAACGTCGTACCGCCTTATACCGACAGCTGCGCCACCTAACGGGACCAATTGTGTTTTCAAACCATCCAGGAACCCATTGAAATATTTAAAATACAAAATTTCAACCAAATCGGTCCAGCCGTTTAGGAGGAGTTAGGTGACAAACATACGTACAGAAGAATTATATATAAATTAAGATATATATTTCGCAATATTTTGTTGAAGACAAGTGCCTAGCGCTACTGCTCATCGTGAGGTCCTGGGTTTGGTCACTTTGTTATTGGGAATTTCTCAGTAGAGTCTGGATTTGTGCCCGGTTTACTGAAACATAACTGGGGGAATTTGGGTGTACTATAGGTACAAATCTCTCTAGGTGGGTAGCCTCAACAACATAACCATTCAATGGATCAAAGGACACAGCGGTTCGCTAGGCAACGACGCAGCCGATGAACTTGCCAGAAGGGGGTCGAGCATGGCACCGGTGGGATCTGTGATTATCGGGTACTTACGCACTCTGGTAAGGAAACGCAACAGGGACCAACATCACAAACTATGGTCGGACCAAGGTGAGTGCAGGCATGCCAAGGAAGCACTCCGTACAATTGATGGCCGCCTCACGAAAGGTTCTCCGACTAACTAAGCAACAGCTGCGTACAATGACAGCAGCTTTAACTGGCCACGGGTCATTTAATAAACACCTCCTTGTCATAGGAGTCACAGACAGTCTGAAGATGACGAGACAGCAGCGCATCTGCTACTATACTGCCCAGTGATCGCCACATACAGGGCAAAGTACTTCGGTAACCCAGGTACCCTCTGTGAGATTGTCAGTAACACCAAGGCGTTGCTGGCCTTCCTTGAGAAGCTGGGGTGGATCGAATAATCGATTTTAATACGCGCATATTGTCGGGGAGTTGCGGAAACCAGCCCGTTTTACCTATTACCTATAGGTACAACTCTGCCTAACCCTTCGGGGAATACAGTCGTGGTGATATGTTATGTTAATAGGAAAATACGCAGCAATTTTTCTTTATTTCGTCGTCGATTCAATCGTAATCAATTTCAATTAAGGACAGCTTAAGCAAACGAATTCATTGCCAAATAACAAAAGGAATTAATTAGTAGTACACTCAAATATTTTCATTAAGTTAATTCAATTAAGGTGTTTTCCGTGTACTTGGAATCTAAATGCTCCTCTACAAAGTGAAAAATAACTTTTATTTCGGAAGTCCGGTATCTTAGTTTTGTTTTTTCGTTTTTGCCACTGACTGCCGAAATTAAAGTTATTTTCACTTGGTATTGTTTTTTTTTTTTGACCAATTGGAACCGTGCACCTAGCTTCTGACGTTTCATAAGTGACCATGTAGGTTTATGTGAAATATAATATTTTTGAGTTTGATTTTGGAGAACACATGTGTAATGTTTTGTTATGTGACATTTTTACGTTTCATATCTAAGGAGTTAAATAGGATCGAGTCTTTAGCATTGCCGGGAGGACACGGCGCGGCATACGCTGGCAGAGTGCGCTGCTTGGGAGGGGCCGCGCCGTGCCCTCATCTCAGAACTTGGCAGCGACCTGTCGCTGAAGGCCGTGAATCCGTGATCAATTCGATGGTCGGCAGCGAGGAGTCCTGGGACGCAGTGGTATCCTTCTGTGAAACAGTCATGTCACAGAAGGAGGCTGCGGAAAGGGAGCAAGAGATCTCTCCCACTCAACCGACGCGCAGCAGGCGCACCGGGCGCAAGGGTAGATAATGCACTCTTCCGGCTCCCCTAAATGTGTCCAGGAACGGCGGATTCTGAGACTTCCACCGCCCTCTATCATAAAAGACCCAAGGTGGCGGCGCGTATAGTGTTCCACGTGTGCCCCTTTTAGAATTCGCGCGAGGGTCAAACACCTCAACCCCCCCAGCCAAAGGTGGGCTTCCGGGGATCACGGAAGTAGCACAAGATCCCATAATCCGGTGCAAGTGTACAAAGGGAACACCGGGGTGGTTTTCAGTCAGTAAGAGTCTGACAGACCCCTTTGCACCCCGATTTTCAAACACAGGAACAAAAAAAAGGAGTCTCTAAACAACCACTACCTAATTCATGAGCTTTGCACATTGTTTTATTAAAGTTTTTCACCAGATGGTAAGCGGTTACCAGCGGAGCAGTGATGGCCCAGTGGCAACAACCCCGACTTACGAGTTGTAGGTCGTGGGTTCGAACCCAGACAGGGACAACATTACTTTGTGTAAATAATTTCATCACCACAACTCTCTCAAAACAGTGAAGGAAAACATCGTGAGGAAACCGGCATGTCCTAGAACCAAAAATTCGAAGACATGTGACATCTACCAACCCGCACTGGGCTCGCGTGGTAGATTACAGCCCACTCCTTCTTGAAGAGAGGCTTGTGTCCCAGCAGTGGGAACATTCGCAAATGCAAAGCGGTCAGCGCTGCCTATGGACTTCTGCCATTACCAGAGTCATCGCAGAAGCGTAGTCATTCCAGAACCAAAGTTGAAATCTTTTCTGCAGCTGCACCTGCAATGAGGGTTTTCTGAAATGACGTTCACTAGGTGGCAGCACTAAGACGTCAAGTCCGGGCACCTGTCAAAGCGCCTATATTTTCCATTGAGGTAGGAATACCTACTATGGAGATGGCATACCTATTCAACTAAAGGAAGAATAGTTATATAAATATCTATCATATCGACACAGTCATGTCTTATAGCGTTTTATTTCTCTCTAACTAATCAAGAGCTACATTTGAAAAAAGAGACATCTAAATGACTAAATTTGGACTAAAGGACATGTCCAAAAATGGTTTTTTATTATTAAATAATTCTAACCAGGATCAGTTAAATATATTTGGATAGACAACCCAAAAGCTATTTTAGTGTGAATTTACTCCTAAAACGAACAAACCTTTCTAACTAACTAGTATATTAAAGTGAACACACCCTAAACAAAAAGAAAACTTGTCAAAATTGACACATTACTGTCTTTAATTATGTCTATTACTGTCTTTAAATATTTGATCGATAATTAAGACAATGTAAACAATAAGAAATATGATGAAATGGGATATTTTCAGTCAAAAATGTTTAGTCTAACCTTTTAGAATTGAAAGGGATTATATTTTAGATTTTATTTGAGTTGCCATCAACAAATAAAATATATGAAAAACATTAAATATTTTATAATTTTTCTCTTAAATGGAGGGGTCTAAAAATATTTTTGTCGCTTTTTTTAGGTGTAGTTTGACGCTGGTTAGATTTTTCTCGGAATAAAAAACCAACGCCCATACAAAAAGCGGACATCCCCTTTGGCAAGACTTTTGTGTGACGTGAAAATCTGTATAGGCGTGACTGGTCGCCATGTTTAAGTCGATGATATTTTCATTAGTCGTGAGGTCGTGACTGAATGATGAACGAATGAATGAAACGAATGAATAAACGTCATCTTATATTTTATTATGTTCATTGTCGAAATGGAGCCAACTGGTTGCGTGAATTATCATAAAAACCCTCATAATTACAACAACACCCATTTATTATTACTAATCAATTATCATAGACAATAGAAACGGTTTTATATGCACTTTTATATTTAAAGTTTACATCAAAACAGCTGTGTAAAAAGTAAATAATTTATACTGTGCTAACATAATAAAGCTGACAAGTTTGTTGGTAAACTCTTTTTGCATTTGATAGCCCAAATCTTGAAGAAGGCTATAAAACATCCCGCTAGGAACAGCACCCTTAGGAGCTAGCAAAAAGAAAAAGTAAGACAGAACGCTTTCAAAGCGAAAACGAACTAGCAACACGGGCAGGCAATGTCATGTAATGGGGTGGGTCAGGGGCCGAAGCAGCTTTTTAACAATATCTCTGTTATTTTGGTATATTGTGTATCTTACGACTTCCACGCGAACAAAGTCGCGGGCAGAAGCTAGTCATAGATATAAATGCAAAGCAGTAAAGTTTTAATGAATGCCGTTTTATTTAAAGTTTACATAGAAACAGCTGTGTACATAGTAAATAATAAAAATGGAATAACAATTAATAATGCGCGCGCTTGCATTTGCTAACAAACAATTTTTCTTTAGTTTTATTGTTACAAATATTAATTTTTGTTTAATTTATTAGTTCTTTTTTTTTGTATCACTTTGAAAAGGGATTGGCAGAGTTTGAAGTGATAAATTACATCGTAAGTAGGTATACAAATAGACTCCCTGTGGTGCCGGACGTAAAGAATAGCACCATCCCATTTCTTCCCGTGGGTGTCGTAAATGGCGACTAAGGGACTTACTAGAGAGTGGGCAGCAGCGTTCTCTACGCATTTTAACACCATACTGCGATCGTAACCCGCCTGCCAAGCGTGGCGATTATGGCAACCCCCCTCCCTTTTGGGGGAGGCCTATGTCCAGCAGTCGTCTTTTGGCTGAAATGATGAAATGGTGAATGATGAAGTAGGTACATAGAAATAATATCACGCTTGTTCTACTCGAATGGTTAGGCTGAGAAGTATACAGGGTTTACTGACAATATACCCGCGCCGACATGCGGCATGCAATAAGTGAAAAGTTTAATTGGTGTATACTGTGAAATTTGTAAGGGTATGCTCCCGAGGTGGTCCCATTGTCACCAAGTCAGAATCTGATGAGGGTATACCATGAAAATCGAGGGCAATTCTCATTTTTTATAGGCACACCTATATCGATTTCAGTATTTTTAATAGTAACTCATGCATTTGCAATCGGAAAGCACCTTTTGGTGAAGTGGAACTGATGATGAAGACCACAGATGGCCACCGGAACTACTTAATAATAAGTATTCACCGTTGCGATTCGATTAGACACTTTATTATGGTTGCTAAGCAATTTATGCTCGTCACAGCATTGTGACGGAACTGATGGTGACTTCACCGTATGCATATACGATGAAGTCACCATCAGTTCCAGTTCACCTGGTTCTTACCAGGAGAACTCCTAAACTATTAACGCCCCTGCATCGGGAAAAACAATATTTTGAAGCAGTTGACATTAGGCTATTGTAACTTAAACATAAATTACAAACTGAACCACTAAAAAGTTAACAAAAAAAAAACAACCGACTTCCAAAAAAACATTACAAAGTGAAAAATTAACCTTAATTTCGGAAGTCGGTGTTAAAAAACTAAAATAGATACAAAGACACCGACTTCCGAAATTAAGGTTATTTTTCACTTTGTAGTGTTTTTTTTTTGGAAGTCGGTTGTTTTAGATACTCATTATTTTATTGAATTGAAAACTTCTTTAGGCACGTTGAGCGATAAGATTTCACTTCTGCTGGCAGTCCCATGACTATGTTTTATTTAATTTTGTTCGTTTGAGCAACTACCCATCTGACTTCCATAGCCAGTTATTAGGTATAGGCTCCCAGCAGACAGGCGCGACACGACGGCGGCGCAACGCGACTGTGGTGGAACAATTTCTATGAAAAAACCGGCCAAGTGCGTGTCGGACCACGTGCAATAACGGGTTCCGTACCTAGTTGGGATGAATTTATCCAATGAACATACTTAACATTGTAGTTAAAAATCATGGTTCCTCATACATTCCAACTGCTAATGTAAGATTGTACGCACAATACTGAGAGATTTACCATTGTTATTTTAAGACCATAGACTTCTTGTAGGTTTTCCAGTAATCTATAAGTAAATAACTATTTTCTGTATTTTTTTCAAAATTTTAGGCTCAGTAGTTTCGGAGATAGGGGCCAATGGGGGCGGGGATGGTAAATTTTCATCTATTTTCTTAAATAACTTTATAATACATAGAATTATAAAAAAAAACACAAATCCTTACAATAAGCCCTTTTTAGGGTTCCGTACCCAAATGGTAAAACGGGAACCCTATTACTAAGGCTCCGCCGTCTGTCTGTCTGTCCGTCTGTCACCAGGCTGTATCTCATGAATCGTGATAGTTAGACAGCTGAAATTTTCACAGATGATGTATTTCTGTTGCCGCTATAACAACAAATACTAAAAAACAGAATAAAATAAATATTTAATTATTTAAATTTTACAACAAACGTGATTTTTTTGCTCGTTTTTGCTTGATATTGATAACGGCAACGGGTAGACGCTTGAAATATTCACAGAATATTAAGTTATATATTCACATTAAAAATAAATAATTAAATTAAAATAAAACAAATATTTAAGGGGGGCTCCCATACAACAAACGTGATTTTTTTGTCAGTTTTATAGATAATGGTACGGAACCCTTCGTGCGCGAGTCCGACTCGCACCTTGCCTTTTTTTTATTTATATGTACAGTTTGCAAAACTTTTTTTAAATTTTCTGGTTTATCCCCCAAAAGTGACCCCCTTAATCAAGATTCATTTATTTACGTTACACAGCAAATTTGTAGTGACAGACGGACAGACAGACAGCCAGCCAGCCAGACAGACAGCCAGACAGATACACAAGTGATCCTATAAGGGTTCCGTTTTTCCTTTTGAGGTAGGAACCCTAAAAACTTCATGGAAATTGTTCTAGCGGTGTCGCGTTGTGCCTATCTGCAGGAACTTTAACTCGATTACCCTTGGTAAGAGCGAACCCCTCTAGCCTAGATACCTAATCTGTTGGTTCCTTTTGTTTTCTCTCGTTTTATTTTCAGTGTTTATCAGTGATGCAGGTCATCACATTTGATGGCCTGAAACACAGGTTTTTCATAAACCTAGTTCAGGCAGGTCTACATTACAGTTAGAATTAAATTTTCACACATAACATAACATCACGCCTGTAATCCCCGAAGGGTTAGGCAGAGGTGTACCTATAGTACACCCATGTTTCGCTAGTTATGTTTAAGTCCCATGTAATAGGGGGCGAGCCTATTGCCATCAACCGGTCACAAATCCAGACTCCGGGCTGCTACTGAGAAATTTCTGTTGGAAAAGCCCAATAACACTTTGCCCGACCTGGGAATCGAACTCAGGACCTCGTGCTCGGCAGTAGCGCTTGCAACCACTACACCAACGAGGCAGAATTAAATTTTCCCTGATTGTAATTAATCTAAATCATAATTTTACTTTACTTTATACTTGATTTTTTTTTTTGTGTTTTTCAGTGGAAACTAAACTGGTTTCAATTTCCTATTGTATAAGGACACTGGTGTAAATTAGACAGTAAGTTTCCCGAATAGAATAAAATAAAATACTTTAAAAAATATTAAATTTATTTATTAAAGCATTACCACTTAAATTTGTTTTTACAGATACCCAATGCTAACAACGTAGTCATAATTTCCACACTCAGAGCCGTCACCCAAAAACCAATTAGACACCACCATCAACAAAAATTTAATCTTTTTAAACTGTCCTATTTTGACTGACAGACCATCAAGTTCAGTAGGTTATACGTCACTGGTAACTAAACCAGAGGGCTTATTCCGTAACAGAATCAGTAGCAATGGGAGCTCGTGGGGCTCGTAGTAAAAATGATTTATTCCTGTAAATAGGTTTGTACAAACACTTTTACGACGTGTAAAAGTGTTTGTACAAACCATATTTAAAAAAAAAAACTAGATGAGTTTGGCGTTTCGTATCCGACTACTCTGAGAAGAAAGGCCGAAACAAACTCAGAGGTCACAGTCTCTTTTAAAGTCCTGACATAATCTTGGTCAGATCATGTGAAGACCGTGTAGACTGGTACGACCCGTGTAGATTGATGAGTACGTCCCGGCTAAGTCATAACAGCCGCACGGGTCGATCCATCAGATTAAGCTACACTTGCCGGGGTTGGTCCGTGGACGGGTGACCATCTTTACATACCGAGACTCCTCCGTGCCTCGGAAGCACGTTAAGCAGTTGGTCCCGGCTGTCATTCGTCAATCTTTGACAGTCGTTACGGGTCGTCAGAAACCCGAAAGTCTGACAACCAGTCTTACCAAGGGGTATCGTATTACCCAGTAACTGGGTTGTGGAGGTCAGATAGGCAGTCGCTTCATATAACATACTGGTATTCAGCTGCATCCGGTTAGACTGGAAGCCGACCCCAACATAGTTGGGATAAGGTTGGCAAATTGACTATCAGTTGCAATGGGTTTATTTTTGACAGTTCAACCACATTCAAAATTATACCAGGCAAGTCTGCTAACGCAGTTGTGTCAGAATAGCCGATCATTGGCACCATAATAAAATTGTAGAGTTTGACAGTTTTGCTAATCTCCTAATTGAAAGGCGTCTTAATGATTTTCCAATGTCGTGCCACTGACACTCCATTGGAAAAATTGTCTGTATTTGGTAATCACGTACTGACTAGCTCCTATTATTTTGACCTCCCTATGGACCACTCATTATGAATTTAGGAGGTTACAAACTATTGGCACAATGGTCATGGCGTTGCCTTGGTATGGTCGTCATAATGACCAATAACACATAAACTAATAACAATAATTAAATACTATTCATTTCACAAAAATGTAGGCACATAACCATTAAAATGGCAAATTTATTGGCGAACAGATCGCAGTCCGGGTTGGCTTCCACGAGCTTATTTAGTGCGGTCAACACGCGCGGTACAGGAGACGCAGCACGGGCTGCTGTCCGACATTAAGGCAGGCCTAGCAGTCGATGTTTTCTGCCACGGAGATAATTATTCGGTGTGTAGAGTCGAATCAGCTCATTATGGATGTCAGGCGCATCTGTCATGCCCTTCCACACTTTGAGCATAACGCCTACCTGGCCACATGCCCTTCTGGTCTCCAGCATATGATAGACATACTAGGAGGAACTTGGTAGGAGAGAGGTAGGGATAGTAACCGAGAGTTCTTCTGTAAAGAAAACGCAGGAATGATGATAAAATTGGTATAGATAACACTTCAATACTTCATCATTATATTTCAGCGGAAAAACTTCAGCTAATGCGAGAAGCAGGTGACTTCCACACTTCTATTAAATACCTGCTACAATAGATCGAAGTCTTTACAAAGAAACTCAACTAAGTATACATATATACAATCTAAGTTGAATTTCTCGGGCCGTGCGGTCCGAGTGCTCATGGTCTCTTTATCTCCAAACGGCTGGTTGACACTTCTCGTGACCCAAGGGCTGGCTTTCATCTTGGCCAGAGGCCAATACAACGTGGCAATGCCACCAGTCTCTTCCTAGGTACATTCCCAGCGGACAGCGATGCGGAGGAATTTTTAGACGCCATATTTCAATTTGTTATTGGTTGCAGTTAGGATATGAAATTTTTATTAAATTAATTAATTCGTAATAATTTGTTATTTATGCACAATCATCATTTTAATTCTGAATAAACACATATATAACTACTCAAAGACAATAAAAATCTTAAATCAATACCTACATATTCATTTACATTTCTTTGCCCTTTAAAAGGTCTTCGAATAAATCATATATCGTGCATTTATCATAGTTATTTGCCCAGATGTTTTCGATTTCTATGCATCCATAGAATTGGTTGCATATAAATACTGTGAGGAGGTAAGCTGGTCATCATTCGATCCAGTCCTCGGCTTCCAGTCGTTGGCTGAGATGGGTGCCACCAAGATTCTCCTATGGGTCTTCGCCCTCTGTGTAAGTAATTCTTCCTTTTTCTTTTTCTATGTCACAATTTTTTCTATGTTCGATTTAGGTTTTTATTATTTTTTTGTAATAATCTGGCAGTTTGAGTTCTTCACCCAAATGTCCTTTCTTTGGTATTGTTTGTCGAGTCGTTGAGCTCCTTAAGTTCTGAGTTGAGCTACATGATTACTGAGAAGTGCGTGCACTAACTGGGCAGGTCCACTCAAATCTGTGTGGTTCTCTCCTCAAAAGACCATCTTAGATAATAATCTACATAGTACTCATACGGCCTGACCAAGATTATGTCTGGACTTTAGAAGAGACTGTGACATCTGTTTATGTTTCGGTACTTCTTCTCAGAGTAGTCAGAAAACAACAATAGACACACCACTCATCTATATAGTTTGAAAACGATAACAGTTTGAACGTGAAAAAGTGTTTTATTTTTTAACCATTATTTAATTTATCATTTTTGAAGCTACAGTGGGTTTCAGAGATTTTTTTTAACTTTAAAGACTACCTGTAGAATTGTCTCTCTTTCTCCCTTTAATCAATCCAAAGGTTCTGTTACCGATAAGAATGCCCATTGTGTCACCCTATGAATTTTTTTTACATGTATATCAAGAGTATTCCATTCATTGTTCTGACGATTGATTCTCTCGGTTCTGAAAGCTTGTAAATTCTCTTCTGTTTTGTGTTGAATGGGCTCGTGGGTAAGTAACAGCTGCTGGGTTGCTTGCCGTGGGCGGCCCATTTCATATCGAGTCCCTCCGTGCTTCGGAGAGCAAGTTAAGCCGTTGGTTATGGCTGCCATTCTTTACGGGTAGTCAGAAGTTCGGTCTGACTGGTCGTTTCTAGAGGGTATCGTGTTACCTAGTAACTGTGTTGTGGAGATCAGACAGGCAGTCCCTCCATGTAAAATACTGGTATTCAGCTGCATCCGATTAGACTGGAAACCGACCCCAACAGAAAAGGCTGTGAAGATGATGATGATCCGGTAGACATTGGATGCTCTGAAGTTTATGTTCTTAATCAAGTGTGTTTTGTTTTTTTCAGATCTTCAACGCAAATGCAGGACTCTGTGAGTTATCCTAATACAATAAATAGTTTAATAATAATTATATTCCCAGTAATTGGAGCCCTAACGTATAATAACGTGGAAAATATTCCCCATACGAATTTCAAAATCAAAAGTAATTTATTTAAACTAGGCTGATATGATATATAGGCTCAAAACGCCGGCCCTTCTCCAGTTCCTAGTGCTTTAGGTAGGAAGAAGAAGTGGCGCAACAAACTTTCCAGCAGCACAGGTTCAGTTAGAAAAACCGAAAGATTGCACTTCTTAAAAATAATAAGCAATACTTAGGTATGGCTTTTTTGTTCCGCTCTCAAAATCTTGGAGGAAAACTACGTGAAGAAACCGGCATGCCTAGAACAAAAAATTCGAAGACACGTGACATCCACCAATACGCACTGGCCCCACTTCTTTGATTAGGGTCCACTCTCACTCACAGCGAGGAGGCCTCTAGGAAACATTATAGGATTGCCTCGTTGGTGTAAGGTCGCAAGAGCTACTGCTGAGCATGAGATACTGGGTTCGATTCCCAGGTCGGGCAGTGTTATTGGGTTACCAAAAGTAATTTCTCAGTCAGTTAGCAGCTCGGAGTCTGGATTCGTGCCCAGTCGACGGCAATTGGCTCGCCCCCTATTACATGGGACTTCAACATAACTGACGAAACGTGGGTGTACTACAGGTACACTTCTGCCTTTGACAAAAACAGATGCGTGATGTTACAATATGTTGTTATCTATTAAAGGTTAATAACGGTAGGTTATGATTATTTTTTTTCTTCAGATCTACCATCGCCAGTCCCAGACATTCACATAAAAACAGAGGATAGTGACTACAATAAAGACAGCGACGCAAATGAATTACTAATTAAAGACAGTTCGGGCGTCAAAGGCTTCTCTTCTCAAAGCGACCGAGAAAAATACGACCAACTAAACACCGAGCTCAATTCCGATGCCAGAAGAAAAGAAAAAATTTCCGATGCTCGAGGTTTCTCAGATGCCGAAGACCAAGTGAGAAGCTTCACTGTCAATGCTGATGGTACTGAGATAAGCGACTACGCAAGAGATGACAGAGCTAGTGACAGTTATGACACAAAGACGTATAATTATGAGGACACTGAAGGGACTGTGATACAGGCTAAAGAAACAAGTGAATCTGTGGACGTAACTTCAAATATTTATGAAAGTAATATTGATACTAAGCCTACTCCACCGCCTAAAGAATATCTTAAAAAGCGTGAGTAATTTTTGTCTTACCAATGAATATCGTGTTACCCAGTAGAAGTACAAAATATTATTACAATTTTAAAACGATTTTAATTTTTATTTCAGGTGCTCACATGGTGATGGATTGCGACTTGCCAGGTAATACACGTGATCATTTACATTGTTTTAAAAGTATTTAATTGGCCTAGTGGTCGCAAACGCTACAGCTGTGCAAGAGTCTCATTCCCATTGCAACAGCTGACTGTCGTGGCGCGGGGGCCGGCGTCCAGCCATGTGGCCGTCTTACTCGCCGCTGCCCCCGTACCCCTCGTTCACTGCCGCCAGCGCGCGGTGATGTTGAGAAGACTGGTCTCAACAATACCCTAACTGATATTTAAAGTACAGCCAATGAATCACGGCCGGTCTGAACACAGGCTCTCCGAACTTTCGTACATGTTCTCTCACTCGCTCTCGACTCCCGACATGTAATTGCGCAGCTGTTTGCGCAAAGTTCGGACCGGCCATGACTCATCGGCCGTACCGAACTACCGACGGATCAATCACTTCGTCTCGAGAAGTCAGGCGGTGCGCACATGTAATAGGCACTCCAAATACGCACTCCAATTTTATTCAATCAATTCTAATGAACATGGCTATTGTTGACACCTGGTTGCTGATTAGAGAAGATGAAACATTTCCAAAGTCTACTTTAGCATTACATAAGGTGATTCCTTTATTGACGCTAACAAACTTCAAAATTTCTTACTTCTTTTGCGAAGAATGTCGTAGGTTAGACATTTTCTCAACTTCAAGTCAGAAACCGGGCCTGAATGTTATTTAACTTTTCTTTCCTTAGGTTAAATTATTTTGAATCCATAGTTATTTATATGATTTCGTGAAAATAAAATATATAATTTATTATTTTGTAGGTTCCCATGATACAGAATGGGAGGTGATTCAGACTGAAACCTTCGAAGGCGGCCGCCCATGCATAACTATGAAAATAGTACCAAAAAGTGAGTATCACGCACATTGTGGCACTTAAAGTACCACTAATAGACAAGAACTTCCAAATCCAGGCACGAGCGAATTTTTCCCTCGGTAATCCTGGGTTCGATTCCCAAAACGGGCAGTGTTATTGGAGTTTCCATCAGGAGTTTGGTTTTATTTGTGAGATTCAGTAGCAGCCCGGACTCCGAATTCATGCCAGGTGGACAGCAATTGGCTCGCCCCCTATTACATGGGACATAAACATAACTGATGAAACGTGGGCGTACTATAAGTACACTTCTGCCTTTGAGAAAAACAGGCGTGATGTTACAATATTTTATGTATTATAGGCTAGTTATGGTAGGTTATGACTCTTTTATTTCTTCAGATCGACCATCGCCAGTCCCAGACATTCACGTAAGAACAGAAGAGAGTGACTACAGCAGAGACAGCGACGCAAATGAATTACTAATTAAAGACAGTTCGGTTGTCACACGATACTCTTCTCAAAGCGACCGAGAAAAATACGATCAACTAAAGACCGAGTTCAAATCAAATGACAAAGGAACAGAAAAAATTGATCATGGCCTAAGTTTGTCAAATGCCGAAGACCAAGTGAGAAAATTCACTGTCAGTGCTAATGGTACTAAGATAAGAGAATACGCGAGAGATGATAAAGCTAGTGACAGTTATGACGCAAAGAATTTCAAATTTCTGGGCACTGATAGGACTGTGATAGAGGCTAAAGAGACAAGTGAATCTGTGGACGTAACTTCAAAAACTTACGAAACTACTATTGATACCAAGCCTACTCCACGGCCTGATGAATATCCTAAAAAGTGTGAGTCATTTTTGTTTTCGTATCCAAAGGGTAAATGTCGTGATGGCCCCGCCTCCATGAGCCATGCTTCACGAGGCAGTGACCGTGTGGGATGTCACTTTTTCAATTCATATGTACTAAGTTAAATATACTACTATACCGCGACCTGAGCAACCTGAGTTAAGACATAGGGTACATTTATGTACCCTATGTCCTAACTCAGGTCATAGTCTTAGAACTGTGTGCCATAATTCATCGAAATCTATTTCGCCGTTAAGGCGTGAAAAGGTGACAGACAGACACACTAACAGACAGAGTTACTGCTTACGTGCTAGAGGCGACATTGTCAACACTTACCATACAAACCAAGCGTGTCATGGTTTCCTCGCTCAACAACACAAATGATGTATAGAAACTGACTGATAATATTGATGTGTTACTGCCAAAGTAGATTTGAATTATAAACGTCAGTACTATTATCTATTCTTTGCTCTATGTCCGAGTTTTAAATCTGAAAGTTCGAACGATGTCTCGTTGTAAATCCACGATGATTTACTACAAAAATAAATGATTACGCTTTCGAATTGTGTGCGGTCACTTGAGTGAGGATCCAAGTAAAACTTAGAGAATGCTACACCTGGACATATCGTTTTTTTTTTTTTTTTCGAAAATTCCCTATGCTTCCAGCCATAGTTAAATATTCAATTGTTTTATAGCACATGGGCAGCCTTCCGGACCGGTTGGACCAATCGTGGTGAAAACACCACCAATAGTGGTGGGACCTCCAGTCATTATTGACCCGCCAATAGGACTTCCAGATACCAGACCTAAACCAGGTAATGTCTTTAATAGGTTAGGTCATCTATGTAACAGGGAGCGATTCATGTAGATTTGTCATTAGGGTTACCAAATAAGACTCAAGGCTATTTTACGCTTACTGAACAGACAGCTGTGCTGCTCGGTAGTTTGTTACGCCCCTTCTCCTTCCCAGCTAAAGCACTAGGAAGTGGTGAAGGGCGGGCGTTTTGGAGGACTTTATTGTTTAATTTAGACTTTCGAAAAGTGCTGATTTTAATATGACTTTTGATTTTTAACTGATAGTTGCAGAAGTTAAGTTATAGAATCAAATTTATTGGGTTTCCATTAGGAATTTCTCAATAGCAGCCTGGAGCCTGTATTCGCACCCGGGTGATAACAATTGGCTCGCCCCCTATAACGTGGGACTTAAACATAACTGACTAAACGTGGGTGTACTATTGGTACACTTCTGCCTTCGCGGAACACAGGCGCCATGTATGGCTAATTATGGTTGATTCTGATTCTTTAAATTTCTTCAGATCGACCATCGCCAGTCCCAGAAATTCACGTAAGAACAGAAGAGAGTGACTACAGCAGAGACAGCGACGCAAATGAATTACTAATTAAAGACAATTCGGGCGTCAAAGGATACTCTTCTCAAAGCGACCGAGAAAAATACGACCAACTAAACACCGAGCTCTTTTCCGATGCCAAAAGAAAAGTAAAAATTTCCGATGCCCGAGGTTTCTCAGATGCCGAAGACCAAGTGAGAAGCTTCACTGTCAATGCTGATGGTACTGAGATAAGCGACTACGCAAGAGATGACAGAGCTAGTGACAGTTATGACACAAAGACGTATAATTATGAGGACGCTGATGAGACTGTGATACAGGCTAAAACAACAAGTAAATCTGTGGACGTAACTTCAAAAACTTATGAAAGTAATATTGATACCAAGCCAACTCCACGGCCTAATGAATATCCTAAAAACCGTGAGTCATTTTTGTTTTCGTATCCAAAGCGATATACTCGTATTATATCGTAATTGCCCAGCGGTTAACGAGTCAGTGACTGTGTGTGATGTCACTTTTTCAGTTCATATCATGTACTAACTTACATAAGTACGACACGACTTACCGAGATTAAAAGTATCCTATGTCCTAACTCTGGTCATGGTCTGTATGCCATACTTCATGGAAATCTATTTCACCGTTAAGGCGTGCAAAGGTGACAGACAAAGTTACTGCTTACGTGCTAGTAGGCGGCATTGTCAACACTTTCCATACAAACCAAGCGTGTCACGGTTTCCTCGCTCAACGACACAAATGACGTATCTATAGAAAATGACTGATAATATTAATGTGTTACTGTCAAAGTAGACTTAAATTATAAGCGTCAGTACTATTATCTATTCTATGCTCTATGTCCGATTTATAAATCCGAAAGTTCGAACGTATTTTCTTTCTTTTACGGTGTCTCGTTGTGAATCCGCGATGATTTAATATAAAAAAACATTTTACAAAAAAAAATAACCGACTTCCAAAAAAACACTACAAAGTGAAAAATAACTTTAATTTCGGAAGTCGGTGTCTTTGGATCTCTATTTTAGTTTTTTGCCACTGACTTCCGAAATTAAAGTTATTTTTCACTTTGTAGTGTTTTTTTGGAAGTCGGTTATTTTTTTTATAAAAAGTTTTTTATTTTTCACTTTTTAGTGCCGAAAAATAATTTTTCAAATCGGTTGTCAAACGACAGAGTTATACGCGAACAAACATAAAAAAAAAAATACAAACATCCGAATTGAGAACCTCCTCCTTTTTTAGAAATCGGTTAAAAAGAGAAATGAATACGTTTTCGAATTCTGTTCGGCCATTTGAGTGAGACCCCAAGTGAAATTTACAGAATGCTACACCTGGACATATCGTTTTTTTTTTCTTTTCGAAAATTCCCTATGCTTCCAGCCATAGTTAAATAATCAATTTGTGTTATAGCACACGTGCAGCCAACCGGACCGGTTGGACCAACCGTGGTGAAAAAACCACCAATAGTGGTGGAACCTCCAGTCATTAATGTCCTGCCCATAGGACCTCCAGATACCAGACCTAAACCAGGTAATTTCTCTAATAGGTTAAGGCATCCATGTAACAAGAAGCAAGGCTATTGTAAATTTGACATAAGGGTCACCAAAGGAGACTTAAGGCTACAACTAGGCTAACTGAACAGACGCCTGTGCTGCTAGGGAGTTTGTTGCGCCACTTCTTCTCAGCTAAAGCACTAGAAAATGATGTAGGGCGGGAGTTTTGGGTGACTGTCTTATGTAATTTCGATGTTTAAAAAATGCTGATTCTCAGCCTAGTTTAAATAAATGACACTTGATTTGCAGAACTTAAGTTATGGAATCAGGCGTTACTTTGCGGAAATCCATGACAGTTAAATGTTATGTAAAAATGTTAATGTGTTACTGTCAAAGTACAAGTGAACTATAAGCGTCAGTACTATTATCATTCTATTCTATAATCTATGTCCGAGTTTTAAATCTGAAAGTTCGAACAGTGTCTCGTTGTAAATCTGCGATAATTTACTATAAAAACAAATGATACGCTATAGAATTGTGTGCGGACACTCGAGTTAGGTTCCAAGTGAACTTTACAGAATTCTACACCTGACCATATAATTTTTTTTATTTTTTCATTTTGGTACCTATCATATGCTTGCAGCTAAAGTTAAATAATCATTTCTATTATAGCGCATGTGCAGCCGACCGGACCGGTTGGACCAACCGTGGTGAAAGAACCACCAATAGTGGTGGGACCACCAGTCATTATTGTACCGCCAAAAGGACTTCCAGATACCAGACCTAAACCAGGTAATTTCTTTGATAGGTTAAGTCATGCAGGTAACAGGGAGCGATTCATGTAGATTTGTCATTAGGGTTACCAAATAAGACTCAAGGCTATTTTACGCTTACTGAACAGACAGCTGTGCTGCTCGGTAGTTTGTTACGCCCCTTCTCCTTCCCAGCTAAAGCACTAGGAAGTGGTGAAGGGCGGGCGTTTTGGGGGACTTTATTGTTTAATTTTGACTTTTGAAAAGTGCTGATTTTAATATGACTTTTGATTTTTAACTGATAGTTGCAGAAGTTAAGTTATAGGATCAAATTTATTGGGTTTCCATTAGGAATTTCTCAATAGCAGCCTGGAGCCTGTATTCGCTCCCGGGTGATAACAATTGGCTCGCCCCCTATAACGTGGGACTTAAACATAACTGACTAAACGTGGGTGTACTATTGGTACACTTCTGCCTTCGCGGAACACAGGCGCCATGTATGGCTAATTATGGTTGATTCTGATTCTTTTATTTTCTTCAGATCGACCATCGCCAGTCCCAGAAATTCACGTAAGAACAGAAGAGAGTGACTACAGCAGAGACAGCGACGCAAATGAATTACTAATTAAAGACAATTCGGGCGTCAAAGGATACTCTTCTCAAAGCGACCGAGAAAAATACGACCAACTAAACACCGAGCTCTTTTCCGATGCCAAAAGAAAAGTAAAAATATCTGATGCCCGAGGTTTCTCAGATGCCGAAGACCAAGTGAGAAGCTTCACTGTCAATGCTGATGGTACTGAGATAAGCGACTACGCAAGAGATGACAGAGCTAGTGACAGTTATGACACAAAGACGTATAATTATGAGGACGCTGATGAGACTGTGATACAGGCTAAAACAACAAGTAAATCTGTGGACGTAACTTCAAAAACTTATGAAAGTAATATTGATACCAAGCCAACTCCACGGCCTAATGAATATCCTAAAAACCGTGAGTTATTTTTGTTTTCGTATCCAAAGCGATATACTCGTATTATATCGTAATTGCCCAGCGGTTAACGAGTCAGTGACTGTGTGTGATGTCACTTTTTCAGTTCATATCATGTACTAACTTACATAAGTACGACACGACTTACCGAGATTAAAAGTATCCTATGTCCTAACTCTGGTCATGGTCTGTATGCCATATTTCATGGAAATCTATTTCACCGTTAAGGCGTGAAAAGGTGACAGACAAAGTTACTGCTTACGTGCTAGTAGGCGGCATTGTCAACACTTTCCATACAAACCAAGCGTGTCACGGTTTCCTCGCTCAACGACAAAAAAGACGTATCTATAGAAAATGACTGATAACATTAATGTGTTACTGTCAAAGTAGACTTAAATTATAAGCGTCAGTACTATTATCTATTCTATGTTCTATGTCCGATTTATAAATCTGAAAGTTCGAACGTATTTTCTTTCTTTTACGGTGTCTCGTTGTGAATCCGCGATGATTTAATATAAAAAAACATTTTACAAAAAAAAATAACCGACTTCCAAAAAAACACTACAAAGTGAAAAATAACTTTAATTTCGGAAGTCGGTGTCTTTGGATCTCTATTGTAGTTTTTTGCCACCGACTTCCGAAATTAAAGTTATTTTTCACTTTGTAGTGTTTTTTTGGAAGTCTGTTATTTTTTTTATAAAAAGTTTTTTATTTTTCACTTTTTAGTGCCGAAAAAGAATTTTTCAAATCGGTTGTCAAACGACGGAGTTATACGCGAACAAACATAAAAAAAAAAATACAAACATCCGAATTGAGAACCTCCTCCTTTTTTAGAAATCGGTTAAAAAGAGAAATGATTACGCTTTCGAATTGTGTGCGGTCACTTGAGTGAGGATCCAAGTAAAACTTAGAGAATGCTACACCTGTACATATAGTTTTTTTTTTTTCGTAAATTCCCTATGCTTCCAGCCATAGTTAAATATTCAATTGTTTTATAGCACATGGGCAGCCTTCCGGACCGGTTGGACCAATCGTGGTGAAAACACCACCAATAGTGGTGGGACCTCCAGTCATTAATGGCCTGCCCATAGGACCTCCAGATACCAGACCTAAACCAGGTAATTTCTCTAATAGGTTAAGGCATCCATGTAACAAGAAGCAAGGCTATTGTAAATTTGACATAAGGGTCACCAAAGGAGACTTAAGGCTACAACTAGGCTAACTGAACAGACGCCTGTGCTGCTAGGGAGTTTGTTGCGCCACTTCTTCTCAGCTAAAGCACTAGAAAATGATGTAGGGCGGGAGTTTTGGGTGACTGTCTTATGTAATTTCGATGTTCAAAAAATGCTGATTCTCAGCCTAGTTTAAATAAATGACACTTGATTTGCAGAACTTAAGTTATGGAATCAGGCGTTACTTTGCGGAAATCCATGACAGTTAAATGTTATGTAAAAATGTTAATGTGTTACTGTCAAAGTAGACGTGAACTATAAGCGTCAGTACTATTATCATTCTATTCTATAATCTATGTCCGAGTTTTAAATCTGAAAGTTCGAACAGTGTCTCGTTGTAAATCTGCGATAATTTACTATAAAAACAAATGATACGCTATAGAATTGTGTGCGGATACTCGAGTGAGGTTCCAAGTGAACTTTACAGAATTCTACACCTGACCATATAATTTTTTTTATTTTTTCATTTTGGTACCTATCATATGCTTGCAGCTAAAGTTAAATAATCATTTCTATTATAGCGCATGTGCAGCCGACCGGACCGGTTGGACCAACCGTGGTGAAAGAACCACCAATAGTGGTGGGACCACCAGTCATTATTGTACCGCCAAAAGGACTTCCAGATACCAGACCTAAACCAGGTAATTTCTTTGATAGGTTAAGTCATGCAGGTAACAGGGAGCGATTCATGTAGATTTGTCATTAGGGTTACCAAATAAGACTCAAGGCTATTTTACGCTTACTGAACAGACAGCTGTGCTGCTCGGTAGTTTGTTACGCCCCTTCTCCTTCCCAGCTAAAGCACTAGGAAGTGGTGAAGGGCGGGCGTTTTGGGGGACTTTATTGTTTAATTTTGACTTTTGAAAAGTGCTGATTTTAATATGACTTTTGATTTTTAACTGATAGTTGCAGAAGTTAAGTTATAGAATCAAATTTATTGGGTTTCCATTAGGAATTTCTCAATAGCAGCCTGGAGCCTGTATTCGCTCCCGGGTGATAACAATTGGCTCGCCCCCTATAACGTGAGACTTAAACATAACTGACTAAACGTGGGTGTACTATTGGTACACTTCTGCCTTCGCGGAACACAGGCGCCATGTATGGCTAATTATGGTTGATTCTGATTCTTTTATTTTCTTCAGATCGACCATCGCCAGTCCCAGAAATTCACGTAAGAACAGAAGAGAGTGACTACAGCAGAGACAGCGACGCAAATGAATTACTAATTAAAGACAATTCGGGCGTCAAAGGATACTCTTCTCAAAGCGACCGAGAAAAATACGACCAACTAAACACCGAGCTCTTTTCCGATGCCAAAAGAAAAGTAAAAATTTCCGATGCCCGAGGTTTCTCAGATGCCGAAGACCAAGTGAGAAGCTTCACTGTCAATGCTGATGGTACTGAGATAAGCGACTACGCAAGAGATGACAGAGCTAGTGACAGTTATGACACAAAGACGTATAATTATGAGGACGCTGATGAGACTGTGATACAGGCTAAAACAACAAGTAAATCTGTGGACGTAACTTCAAAAACTTATGAAAGTAATATTGATACCAAGCCAACTCCACGGCCTAATGAATATCCTAAAAACCGTGAGTTATTTTTGTTTTCGTATCCAAAGCGATATACTCGTATTATATCGTAATTGCCCAGCGGTTAACGAGTCAGTGACTGTGTGCGATGTCACTTTTTCAGTTCATATCATGTACTAACTTACATAAGTACGACACGACTTACCGAGATTAAAAGTATCCTATGTCCTAACTCTGGTCATGGTCTGTATGCCATATTTCATGGAAATCTATTTCACCGTTAAGGCGTGAAAAGGTGACAGACAAAGTTACTGCTTACATGCTAGTAGGCGGCATTGTCAACACTTTCCATACAAACCAAGCGTGTCACGGTTTCCTCGCTCAACGACACAAATGACGTATCTATAGAAAATTACTGATAATATTAATGTGTTACTGTCAAAGTAGACTTAAATTATAAGCGTCAGTACTATTATCTATTCTATGCTCTATGTCCGATTTATAAATCCGAAAGTTCGAACGTATTTTCTTTCTTTTACGGTGTCTCGTTGTGAATCCGCGATGATTTAATATAAAAAAACATTTTACAAAAAAAATAACCGACTTCCAAAAAAACACTACATAGTGAAAAATAACTTTAATTTCGGAAGTCGGTGTCTTTGGATCTCTATTGTAGTTTTTTGCCACCGACTTCCGAAATTAAAGTTATTTTTCACTTTGTAGTGTTTTTTTGGAAGTCGGTTATTTTTTTTATAAAAAGTTTTTTATTTTTCACTTTTTAGTGCCGAAAAAGAATTTTTCAAATCGGTTGTCAAACGACGGAGTTATACGCAAACAAACATAAAAAAAAAAATACAAACATCCGAATTGAGAACCTCCTCCTTTTTTAGAAATCGGTTAAAAAGAGAAATGATTACGCTTTCGAATTGTGTGCGGTCACTTGAGTGAGGATCCAAGTAAAACTTAGAGAATGCTACACCTGTACATATAGTTTTTTTTTTTTCGTAAATTCCCTATGCTTCCAGCCATAGTTAAATATTCAATTGTTTTATAGCACATGGGCAGCCTTCCGGACCGGTTGGACCAATCGTGGTGAAAACACCACCAATAGTGGTGGGACCTCCAGTCATTAATGGCCTGCCCATAGGACTTCCAGATACCAGACCTAAACCAGGTAATTTCTCTAATAGGTTAAGGCATCCATGTAACAAGAAGCAAGGCTATTGTAAATTTGACATAAGGGTCACCAAAGGAGACTTAAGGCTACAACTAGGCTAACTGAACAGATGCCTGTGCTGCTAGGGAGTTTGTTGCGCCACTTCTTCTCAGCTAAAGCACTAGAAAATGATGTAGGGCGGGAGTTTTGGGTGACTGTCTTATGTAATTTCGATGTTCAAAAAATGCTGATTCTCAGCCTAGTTTAAATAAATGACACTTGATTTGCAGAACTTAAGTTATGGAATCAGGCGTTACTTTGCGGAAATCCATGACAGTTAAATGTTATGTAAAAATGTTAATGTGTTACTGTCAAAGTAGAAGTGAACTATAAGCGTCAGTACTATTATCATTCTATTCTATAATCTATGTCCGAGTTTTAAATCTGAAAGTTCGAACAGTGTCTCGTTGTAAATCTGCGATAATTTACTATAAAAACAAATGAATACAATATAGAATTGTGTGCTGACACTCTAGTGAGGTTCCAAGTGAACTTTACAGAATTCTACACCTGACCATATAATTTTTTTATTTTTTTATTTTGGGACCTATCATATGCTTCCAGCTAAAGTAAAATAATCATTTCTATTATAGGGCATGTGCAGCCGACCGGAACGGTTGGACCAACCGTGGTGAAAGAACCACCAATAGTGGTGGGACCACCAGTCATTATTGTACCGCCAAAAGGACTTCCAGATACCAGACCTAAACCAGGTAATTTCTTTGATAGGTTAAGTCATGCAGGTAACAGGGAGTGATCCATGTAGATTTGTCATTAGGGTTACCAAATAAGACTCAAGGCTATTTTACGCTTACTGAACAGACAGCTGTGCTGCTCGGTAGTTTGTTACGCCCCTTCTCCTTCCCAGCTAAAGCACTAGGAAGTGGTGAAGGGCGGGCGTTTTGGGGGACTTTATTGTTTAATTTTGACTTTTGAAAAGTGCTGATTTTAATATGACTTTTGATTTTTAACTGATAGTTGCAGAAGTTAAGTTATAGAATCAAATTTATTGGGTTTCCATTAGGAATTTCTCAATAGCAGCCTGGAGCCTGTATTCGCTCCCGGGTGATAACAATTGGCTCGCCCCCTATAACGTGAGACTTAAACATAACTGACTAAACGTGGGTGTACTATTGGTACACTTCTGCCTTCGCGGAACACAGGCGCCATGTATGGCTAATTATGGTTGATTCTGATTCTTTTATTTTCTTCAGATCGACCATCGCCAGTCCCAGAAATTCACGTAAGAACAGAAGAGAGTGACTACAGCAGAGACAGCGACGCAAATGAATTACTAATTAAAGACAATTCGGGCGTCAAAGGATACTCTTCTCAAAGCGACCGAGAAAAATACGACCAACTAAACACCGAGCTCTTTTCCGATGCCAAAAGAAAAGTAAAAATTTCCGATGCCCGAGGTTTCTCAGATGCCGAAGACCAAGTGAGAAGCTTCACTGTCAATGCTGATGGTACTGAGATAAGCGACTACGCAAGAGATGACAGAGCTAGTGACAGTTATGACACAAAGACGTATAATTATGAGGACGCTGATGAGACTGTGATACAGGCTAAAACAACAAGTAAATCTGTGGACGTAACTTCAAAAACTTATGAAAGTAATATTGATACCAAGCCAACTCCACGGCCTAATGAATATCCTAAAAACCGTGAGTTATTTTTGTTTTCGTATCCAAAGCGATATACTCGTATTATATCGTAATTGCCCAGCGGTTAACGAGTCAGTGACTGTGTGTGATGTCACTTTTTCAGTTCATATCATGTACTAACTTACATAAGTACGACACGACTTACCGAGATTAAAAGTATCCTATGTCCTAACTCTGGTCATGGTCTGTATGCCATACTTCATGGAAATCTATTTCACCGTTAAGGCGTGCAAAGGTGACAGACAAAGTTACTGCTTACGTGCTAGTAGGCGGCATTGTCAACACTTTCCATACAAACCAAGCGTGTCACGGTTTCCTCGCTCAACGACAAAAATGACGTATCTATAGAAAATGACTGACAATATTAATGTGTTACTGTCAAAGTAGACTTAAATTATAAGCGTCAGTATATCTATTCTATGCTCTATGTCCGATTTATAAATCCGAAAGTTCGAACGTATTTTCTTTCTTTTACGGTGTCTCGTTGTGAATCCGCGATGATTTAAAATAAAAAAACATTTTACAAAAAAAATAACCGACTTCCAAAAAAACACTACATAGTGAAAAATAACTTTAATTTCGGAAGTCGGTGTCTTTGGGATCTCTATTGTAGTTTTTTGCCACCGACTTCCGAAATTAAAGTTATTTTTCACTTTGTAGTGTTTTTTTGGAAGTCGGTTATTTTTTTTATAAAAAGTTTTTTATTTTTCACTTTTTAGTGCCGAAAAAGAATTTTTCAAATCGGTTGTCAAACGACGGAGTTATACGCAAACAAACATAAAAAAAAAATACAAACATCCGAATTGAGAACCTCCTCCTTTTTTAGAAATCGGTTAAAAAGAGAAATGATTACGCTTTCGAATTGTGTGCGGTCACTTGAGTGAGGATCCAAGTAAAACTTAGAGAATGCTACACCTGTACATATAGTTTTTTTTTTTCGTAAATTCCCTATGCTTCCAGCCATAGTTAAATATTCAATTGTTTTATAGCACATGGGCAGCCTTCCGGACCGGTTGGACCAATCGTGGTGAAAACACCACCAATAGTGGTGGGACCTCCAGTCATTAATGGCCTGCCCATAGGACCTCCAGATACCAGACCTAAACCAGGTAATTTCTCTAATAGGTTAAGGCATCCATGTAACAAGAAGCAAGGCTATTGTAAATTTGACATAAGGGTCACCAAAGGAGACTTAAGGCTACAACTAGGCTAACTGAACAGATGCCTGTGCTGCTAGGGAGTTTGTTGCGCCACTTCTTCTCAGCTAAAGCACTAGAAAATGATGTAGGGCGGGAGTTTTGGGTGACTGTCTTATGTAATTTCGATGTTCAAAAAATGCTGATTCTCAGCCTAGTTTAAATAAATGACACTTGATTTGCAGAACTTAAGTTATGGAATCAGGCGTTACTTTGCGGAAATCCATGACAGTTAAATGTTATGTAAAAATGTTAATGTGTTACTGTCAAAGTAGAAGTGAACTATAAGCGTCAGTACTATTATCATTCTATTCTATAATCTATGTCCGAGTTTTAAATCTGAAAGTTCGAACAGTGTCTCGTTGTAAATCTGCGATAATTTACTAGAAAAACAAATGAATACGCTATAGAATTGTGTGCGGACACTCTAGTGAGGTTCCAAGTGAACTTTACAGAATTCTACACCTGACCATATAATTTTTTTAGTTTTTTATTTTGGGACCTATCATATGCTTCCAGCTAAGGTAAAATAATCATTTCTATTATAGGGCATGTGCAGCCGACCGGACCGGTTGGACCAACCGTGGTGAAAGAACCACCAATAGTGGTGGGACCACCAGTCATTATTGTACCGCCAAAAGGACTTCCAGATACCAGACCTAAACCAGGTAATTTCTTTGATAGGTTAAGTCATGCAGGTAACAGGGAGTGATCCATGTAGATTTGTCATTAGGGTTACCAAATAAGACTCAAGGCTATTTTACGCTTACTGAACAGACAGCTGTGCTGCTCGGTAGTTTGTTACGCCCCTTCTCCTTCCCAGCTAAAGCACTAGGAAGTGGTGAAGGGCGGGCGTTTTGGGGGACTTTATTGTTTAATTTTGACTTTTGAAAAGTGCTGATTTTAATATGACTTTTGATTTTTAACTGATAGTTGCAGAAGTTAAGTTATAGAATCAAATTTATTGGGTTTCCATTAGGAATTTCTCAATAGCAGCCTGGAGCCTGTATTCGCTCCCGGGTGATAACAATTGGCTCGCCCCCTATAACGTGAGACTTAAACATAACTGACTAAACGTGGGTGTACTATTGGTACACTTCTGCCTTCGCGGAACACAGGCGCCATGTATGGCTAATTATGGTTGATTCTGATTCTTTTATTTTCTTCAGATCGACCATCGCCGGTCCCAGAAATTCACGTAAGAACAGAAGAGAGTGACTACAGCAGAGACAGCGACGCAAATGAATTACTAATTAAAGACAATTCGGGCGTCAAAGGATACTCTTCTCAAAGCGACCGAGAAAAATACGACCAACTAAACACCGAGCTCTTTTCCGATGCCAAAAGAAAAGTAAAAATTTCCGATGCCCGAGGTTTCTCAGATGCCGAAGACCAAGTGAGAAGCTTCACTGTCAATGCTGATGGTACTGAGATAAGCGACTACGCAAGAGATGATAGAGCTAGTGACAGTTATGACACAAAGACGTATAATTATGAGGACGCTGATGAGACTGTGATACAGGCTAAAACAACAAGTAAATCTGTGGACGTAACTTCAAAAACTTATGAAAGTAATATTGATACCAAGCCAACTCCACGGCCTAATGAATATCCTAAAAACCGTGAGTCATTTTTGTTTTCGTATCCAAAGGGATATATTATATCGTAATTGCCCAGCGGTTAACGAGTCAGTGACTGTGTGTGATGTCACTTTTTCAGTTCATATCATGTACTAACTTACATAAGTACGACACGACTTACCGAGATTAAAAGTATCCTATGTCCTAACTCTGGTCATGGTCTGTATGCCATATTTCATGGAAATCTATTTCACCGTTAAGGCGTGCAAAGGTGACAGACAAAGTTACTGCTTACGTGCTAGTAGGCGGCATTGTCAACACTTTCCATACAAACCAAGCGTGTCACGGTTTCCTCGCTCAACGACAAAAATGACGTATCTATAGAAAATGACTGATAATATTAATGTGTTACTGTCAAAGTAGACTTAAATTATAAGCGTCAGTACTATTATCTATTCTATGCTCTATGTCCGATTTATAAATCCGAAAGTTCGAACGTATTTTCTTTCTTTTACGGTGTCTCGTTGTGAATCCGCGATGATTTAAAATAAAAAAACATTTTACAAAAAAAATAACCGACTTCCAAAAAAACACTACATAGTGAAAAATAACTTTAATTTCGGAAGTCGGTGTCTTTGGGATCTCTATTGTAGTTTTTTGCCACCGACTTCCGAAATTAAAGTTATTTTTCACTTTGTAGTGTTTTTTTGGAAGTCGGTTATTTTTTTTATAAAAAGTTTTTTATTTTTCACTTTTTAGTGCCGAAAAAGAATTTTTCAAATCGGTTGTCAAACGACGGAGTTATACGCGAACAAACATAAAAAAAAAATACAAACATCCGAATTGAGAACCTCCTCCTTTTTTAGAAATCGGTTAAAAAGAGAAATGATTACGCTTTCGAATTGTGTGCGGTCACTTGAGTGAGGATCCAAGTAAAACTTAGAGAATGCTACACCTGTACATATAGTTTTTTTTTTTTCGTAAATTCCCTGTGCTTCCAGCCATAGTTAAATATTCAATTGTTTTATAGCACATGGGCAGCCTTCCGGACCGGTTGGACCAATCGTGGTGAAAACACCACCAATAGTGGTGGGACCTCCAGTCCTTAATGGCCTGCCCATAGGACCTCCAGATACCAGACCTAAACCAGGTAATTTCTCTAATAGGTTAAGGCATCCATGTAACAAGAAGCAAGACTATTGTAAATTTGACATAAGGGTCACCAAAGGAGACTTAAGGCTACAACTAGGCTAACTGAACAGACGCCTGTGCTGCTAGGGAGTTTGTTGCGCAACTTCTTCTCAGCTAAAGCACTAGAAAATGATGTAGGGCGGGAGTTTTGGGTGACTGTCTTATGTAATTTCGATGTTCAAAAAATGCTGATTCTCAGCCTAGTTTAAATAAATGACACTTGATTTGCAGAACTTAAGTTATGGAATCAGGCGTTACTTTGCGGAAATCCATGACAGTTAAATGTTATGTAAAAATGTTAATGTGTTACTGTCAAAGTAGAAGTGAACTATAAACGTCAGTACTATTATCATTCTATTCTATAATCTATGTCCGAGTTTTAAATCTGAAAGTTCGAACAGTGTCTCGTTGTAAATCTGCGATAATTTACTATAAAAACAAATGAATACGCTATAGAATTGTGTGCTGACACTCTAGTGAGGTTCCAAGTGAACTTTACAGAATTCTACACCTGACCATATAATTTTTTTATTTTGGGACCTATCATATGCTTCCAGCTAAAGTAAAATAATCATTTCTATTATAGGGCATGTGCAGCCGACCGGACCGGTTGGACCAACCGTGGTGAAAGAACCACCAATAGTGGTGGGACCACCAGTCATTATCGTACCGCTAAAAGGACTTCCAGATACCAGACCTAAACCAGGTAATTTCTTTGATAGGTTAAGTCATGCAGGTAACAGGGAGCGATTCATGTAGATTTGTCATTAGGGTTACCAAATAAGACTCAAGGCTATTTTACGCTTACTGAACAGACAGCTGTGCTGCTCGGTAGTTTGTTACGCCCCTTCTCCTTCCCAGCTAAAGCACTAGGAAGTGGTGAAGGGCGGGCGTTTTGGGGGATTTTATTGTTTAATTTTGACTTTCGAAAAGTGCTGATTTTAATATGACTTTTGATTTTTAACTGATAGTTGCAGAAGTTAAGTTATAGAATCAAATTTATTGGGTTTCCATTAGGAATTTCTCAATAGCAGCCTGGAGCCTGTATTCGCACCCGGGTGATAACAATTGGCTCGCCCCCTATAACGTGGGACTTAAACATAACTGACTAAACGTGGGTGTACTATTGGTACACTTCTGCCTTCGCGGAACACAGGCGCCATGTATGGCTAATTATGGTTGATTCTGATTCTTTTATTTTCTTCAGATCGACCATCGCCAGTCCCAGAAATTCACGTAAGAACAGAAGAGAGTGACTACAGCAGAGACAGCGACGCAAATGAATTACTAATTAAAGACAATTCGGGCGTCAAAGGATACTCTTCTCAAAGCGACCGAGAAAAATACGACCAACTAAACACCGAGCTCTTTTCCAATGCCAAAAGAAAAGTAAAAATTTCCGATGCCCGAGGTTTCTCAGATGCCGAAGACCAAGTGAGAAGCTTCACTGTCAATGCTGATGGTACTGAGATAAGCGACTACGCAAGAGATGACAGAGCTAGTGACAGTTATGACACAAAGACGTATAATTATGAGGACGCTGATGAGACTGTGATACAGGCTAAAACAACAAGTAAATCTGTGGACGTAACTTCAAAAACTTATGAAAGTAATATTGATACCAAGCCAACTCCACGGCCTAATGAATATCCTAAAAACCGTGAGTCATTTTTGTTTTCGTATCCAAAGGGATATATTATATCGTAATTGCCCAGCGGTTAACGAGTCAGTGACTGTGTGTGATGTCACTTTTTCAGTTCATATCATGTACTAACTTACATAAGTACGACACGACTTACCGAGATTAAAAGTATCCTATGTCCTAACTCTGGTCATGGTCTGTATGCCATATTTCATGGAAATCTATTTCACCGTTAAGGCGTGCAAAGGTGACAGACAAAGTTACTGCTTACGTGCTAGTAGGCGGCATTGTCAACACTTTCCATACAAACCAAGCGTGTCACGGTTTCCTCGCTCAACGACAAAAATGACGTATCTATAGAAAATGACTGATAATATTAATGTGTTACTGTCAAAGTAGACTTAAATTATAAGCGTCAGTACTATTATCTATTCTATGCTCTATGTCCGATTTATAAATCCGAAAGTTCGAACGTATTTTCTTTCTTTTACGGTGTCTCGTTGTGAATCCGCGATGATTTAAAATAAAAAAACATTTTACAAAAAAAATAACCGACTTCCAAAAAAACACTACATAGTGAAAAATAACTTTAATTTCGGAAGTCGGTGTCTTTGGGATCTCTATTGTAGTTTTTTGCCACCGACTTCCGAAATTAAAGTTATTTTTCACTTTGTAGTGTTTTTTTGGAAGTCGGTTATTTTTTTTATAAAAAGTTTTTTACTTTTCACTTTTAGTGCCGAAAAAGAATTTTTCAAATCGGTTGTCAAACGACAGAGTTATACGCGAACAAACATAAAAATAAAATACAAACATCTGAATTGAGAACCTCCTCCTTTTTTAGAAATCGGTAAAAAAGAGAAATGAATACGTTTTCGAATTCTGTTCGGCCATTTGAGTGAGACCCCAAGTGAAATTTTCAGAATGCTATACCTGGACATATCGTTTTTTTTTTCTTTTCGAAAATTCCCTATGCTTCCAGCCATAGTTAAATAATCAATTTGTGTTATAGCACACGTGCAGCCGACCGGACCGGTTGGACCAATCGTGTTGAAAAAACCACCAATAGTGGTGGAACCTCCAGTCATTAATGGCCTGCCCATAGGACCTCCAGATACCAGACCTAAACCAGGTAATTTCTCTAATAGGTTAAGGCATCCATGTAACAAGAAGCAAGGCTATTGTAAATTTGACATAAGGGTCACCAAAGGAGACTTAGGGCTACAACTAGGCTAACTGAACAGACGCCTGTGCTGCTAGGGAGTTTGTTGCGCCACTTCTTCTCAGCTAAAGCACTAGAAAATGATGTAGGGCGGGAATTTTGGGTGACTGTCTTATGTAATTTCGATGTTTAAAAAATGCTGATTCTCAGCCTAGTTTAAATAAATGACACTTGATTTGCAGAACTTAAGTTAGGGAATCAGGCGTTACTTTGCGGAAATCCATAACAGTTAAATGTTATGTAAAAATGTTAATGTGTTACTGTCAAAGTAGAAGTGAACTATAAGCGTCAGTACTATTATCATTCTATTCTATAATCTATATCCGAGTTTTAAATCTGAAATTTCGAACAGTGTCTCATTGTAAATCTGCGATAATTTACTATAAAAACAAATGAATACGCTATAGAATTGTGTGCGGACACTCGAGTGAGGTGCCAAGTGAACTTTACAGAATTCTACACCTGACCATATAATTTTTTTATTTTGGGACCTATCATATGCTTCCAGCTAAAGTAAAATAATCATTTCTATTATAGGGCATGTGCAGCCGACCGGACCGGTTGGACCAACCGTGGTTAAAGAACCACCAATAGTGGTGGGACCACCAGTCATTATTGTACCGCCAAAAGGACTTCCAGATACCAGACCTAAACCAGGTAATTTCTTTGATATGTTAAGTCATGCAGGTAACAGGGAGCGATTCATGTAGATTTGTCATTAGGGTTACCAAATAAGACTCAAGGCTATTTTACGCTTACTGAACAGACAGCTGTGCTGCTCGGTAGTTTGTTACGCCCCTTCTCCTTCCCAGCTAAAGCACTAGGAAGTGGTGAAGGGCGGGCGTTTTGGGGGACTTTATTGTTTAATTTTGACTTTCGAAAAGTGCTGATTTTAATATGACTTTTGATTTTTAACTGATAGTTGCAGAAGTTAAGTTATAGAATCAAATTTATTGGGTTTCCATTAGGAATTTCTCAATAGCAGCCTGGAGCCTGTATTCGCACCCGGGTGATAACAATTGGCTCGCCCCCTATAACGTGGGACTTAAACATAACTGACTAAACGTGGGTGTACTATTGGTACACTTCTGCCTTCGCGGAACACAGGCGCCATGTATGGCTAATTATGGTTGATTCTGATTCTTTTATTTTCTTCAGATCGACCATCGCCAGTCCCAGAAATTCACGTAAGAACAGAAGAGAGTGACTACAGCAGAGACAGCGACGCAAATGAATTACTAATTAAAGACAATTCGGGCGTCAAAGGATACTCTTTTCAAAGCGACCGAGAAAAATACGACCAACTAAACACCGAGCTCTTTTCCGATGCCAAAAGAAAAGTAAAAATTTCCGATGCCCGAGGTTTCTCAGATGCCGAAGACCAAGTGAGAAGCTTCACTGTCAATGCTGATGGTACTGAGATAAGCGACTACGCAAGAGATGATAGAGCTAGTGACAGTTATGACACAAAGACGTATAATTATGAGGACGCTGATGAGACTGTGATACAGGCTAAAACAACAAGTAAATCTGTGGACGTAACTTCAAAAACTTATGAAAGTAATATTGATACCAAGCCAACTCCACGGCCTAATGAATATCCTAAAAACCGTGAGTCATTTTTGTTTTCGTATCCAAAGCGATATACTCGTATTATATCGTAATTGCCCAGCGGTTAACGAGTCAGTGACTGTGTGTGATGTCACTTTTCAGTTCATATCATGTACTAACTTACATAAGTACGACACGACTTAACGAGATTAAAAGTATCCTATGTCCTAACTCTGGTCATGGTCTGTATGCCATATTTCATGGAAATCTATTTCACCGTTAAGGCGTGAAAAGGTGACAGACAAAGTTACTGCTTACGTGCTAGTAGGCAGCATTGTCAACACTTTCCATACAAACCAAGCGTGTCACGGTTTCCTCGCTCAACGACAAAAATGACGTATCTATAGAAAATGACTGATAATATTAATGTGTTACTGTCAAAGTAGACTTAAATTATAAGCGTCAGTACTATTATCTATTCTATGCTCTATGTCCGATTTATAAATCCGAAAGTTCGAATGTATTTTCTTTCTTTTTCTTTCTTTTACGGTGTCTCGTTGTGAATCCGCGATGATTTAATATAAAAAAAACATTTTACAAAAAAAAATAACCGACTTCCAAAAAAACACTACAAAGTGAAAAATAACTTTAATTTCGGAAGTCGGTGTCTTTGGATCTCTATTTAAGTTTTTTGCCACCGACTTCCGAAATTAAAGTTATTTTTCACTTTGTAGTGTTTTTTTGGAAGTCGGTTATTTTTTTTTATAAAAAGTTTTTTATTTTTCACTTTTTAGTGCCAAAAAATAATTTTTCAAATCGGTTGTCAAACGACAGAGTTATACGCGAACAAACATAAAAAAAATACAAACATCCGAATTGAGAACCTCCTCCTTTTTTAGAAATCGGTTAAAAAGAGAAATGAATACGTTTTCGAATTCTGTTCGGCCATTTGAGTGAGACCCCAAGTGAAATTTACAGAATGCTACACTTGGACATATCGTGGAGACTTCTTGGCGGGAAAGTGAAGCGTCATGTTAGCAGTTTTGTTTTATTTTCTAAAATTTGTGTTTAGCCGAATATTAATGTGTAATAGTGGCGGATAATTAACCATTAAGTGTTCGTGATCCTGCATTAATGTAGGCAAATGAAACAAAACAGTGCAACATCACTTTAAGTTCTCTCAAGAAGTCCGCGCGAGGTTTCAGTAAAGTGCCGCGTCTTTACTTAAACCCAAGGGGGGGGCGGGATATCATCAATCATCTTTATCATGCATTGAGTGGAGTTCATTTCATAATTATTTAAATAACTTTGTACTTGTTACCTAATTTTACATGACACTGGCTAAATGCACAAACCGTGCGAAGCCAAAAAGAAAAAAAAAAAAAAAAAAAAAAAAGAAAGACATATCGTTCTTTTTTCTTTTCGAAAATTCCCTATGCTTCCAGCCATAGTTAAATAATCAATTTGTGTTATAGCACATGGGCAGCCGACCGGACCGGTTGGACCAATCGTGGTGAAAAAACCACCAATAGTGGTGGGACCTCCAGTCATTAATGGCCTGCCCATAGGACCTCCAGATACCAGACCTAAACCAGGTAATTTCTCTAATAGGTTAAGGCATCCATGTAACAAGAAGCAAGGCTATTGTAAATTTGACATAAGGGTCACCAAAGGAGACTTAAGGCTACAACTAGGCTAACTGAACAGACGCCTGTGCTGCTAGGGAGTTTGTTGCGCCACTTCTTCCCAGCTAAAGCACTAGAAAATGATGTAGGGCAGGAGTTTTGGGTGACTGTCTTATGTAATTTCGATGTTTAAAAAATGCTGATTCTCAGCCTAGTTTAAATAAATGACACTTGATTTGCAGAACTTAAGTTATGGAATCAGGCGTTACTTTGCGGAAATCCATGACAGTTAAATGTTATGTAAAAATGTTAATGTGTTACTGTCAAAGTAGAAGTTAACTATAAGCGTCAGTACTATTATCATTCTATTCTATAATCTATGTCCGAGTTTTAAATCTGAAAGTTCGAACAGTGTCTCGTTGTAAATCTGCGATAATTTACTATAAAAACAAATGAATACGCTATAGAATTGTGTGCGGACACTCGAGTGAGGTTCCAAGTGAACTTTACAGAATTCTACACCTGACCATATAATTTTTTTATTTTGGGACCTATCATATGCTTCCAGCTAAAGTAAAATAATCATTTCTATTATAGGGCATGTGCAGCCGACCGGACCGGTTGGACCAACCGTGGTGAAAGAACCACCAATAGTGGTGGGACCACCAGTCATTATCGTACCGCTAAAAGGACTTCCAGATACCAGACCTAAACCAGGTAATTTCTTTGATAGGTTAAGTCATGCAGGTAACAGGGAGCGATTCATGTAGATTTGTCATTAGGGTTACCAAATAAGACTCAAGGCTATTTTACGCTTACTGAACAGACAGCTGTGCTGCTCGGTAGTTTGTTACGCCCCTTCTCCTTCCCAGCTAAAGCACTAGGAAGTGGTGAAGGGCGGGCGTTTTGGGGGATTTTATTGTTTAATTTTGACTTTCGAAAAGTGCTGATTTTAATATGACTTTTGATTTTTAACTGATAGTTGCAGAAGTTAAGTTATAGAATCAAATTTATTGGGTTTCCATTAGGAATTTTTCAATAGCAGCCTGGAGCCTGTATTCGCACCCGGGTGATAACAATTGGCTCGCCCCCTATAACGTGGGACTTGAACATAACTGATTAAACGTGGGTGTACTATTGGTACACTTCTGCCTTCGCGGAACACAGGCGCCATGTATGGCTAATTATGGTTGATTCTGATTCTTTTATTTTCTTCAGATCGACCATCGTCAGTCCCAGAAATTCACGTAAGAACAGAAGAGAGTGACTACAGCAGAGACAGCGACGCAAATGAATTACTAATTAAAGACAATTCGGGCGTCAAAGGATACTCTTCTCAAAGCGACCGAGAAAAATACGACCAACTAAACACCGAGCTCTTTTCCGATGCCAAAAGAAAAGTAAAAATTTCCGATGCTCGAGGTTTCTCAGATGCCGAAGACCAAGTGAGAAGCTTCACTGTCAATGCTGATGGTACTGAGATAAGCGACTACGCAAGAGATGATAGAGCTAGTGACAGTTATGACACAAAGACGTATAATTATGAGGACGCTGATGAGACTGTGATACAGGCTAAAACAACAAGTAAATCTGTGGACGTAACTTCAAAAACTTATGAAAGTAATATTGATACGAAGCCAACTCCACGGCCTAATGAATATCCTAAAAACCGTGAGTCATTTTTGTTTTCGTATCCAAAGTGATATACTCGTATTATATCGTAATTGCCCAGCGGTTAACGAGTCAGTGACTGTGTGTGATGTCACTTTTCAGTTCATATCATGCCTGACTTAAGGCTACAACTAGGCTAACTGAACAGACGCCTGTGCTGCTAGGGAGTTTGTTGCGCCACTTCTTCTCAGCTAAAGCACTAGAAAATGATGTAGGGTGGGAGTTTTGGGTGACTGTCTTATGTAATTTCGATGTTTAAAAAAATCTGATTCTCAGCCTAGTTTAAATTTATTATAGTAATAGTTTAAATCATTTCTATTATAGGGCATGTGCAGCCGACCGGACCGGTTGGACCAACCGTGGTGAAAGAACCACCAATAGTGGTGGGACCACCAGTCATTATTGTACCGCCAAAAGGACTTCCAGATACCAGACCTAAACCAGGTAATTTCTTTAATAGGTTAGGTCATCCATATAACAGGGAGCGATTCATTGTAATTTTTTCATCAGGGTTACCAAATCAGACTTCAGGCTTCAACTAGGCTAACTGAACAGACAGCTGTGCTGCTGGGGAGTTTTTTACGCCACTTTTTCTTCCCAGCTAGAGCACTAGGAAGTGGTGAGGAGCGGGCGTATTGGGGGACTGTCTTATGTAATTTTGACGTTCGAAAAGTGTTTGATTTTGAACTGATAGTTGCAGACATTTAAATAGTGCATCAGACGTTACTTTGCGGAAATCCATGACAGTTAAATTTTATCTAAAAATGATGATGTGTTACTGTCAAAGTAGACTTGTCAGTACTATTATCTATTCAGAAAAAAAAAACCTGGAAGAAAACCTCGAAAATCCCCCTCCTAATCTCCTAAATCTGGAAGCTCGAACTTCCTAATCCTAGCTAATACTCGTATTATAAATGGGAAAGTCAGTTTTTTACCTTTTCACCTAAACCACTGAACCGATCATCCTGAAATTTAGCATATACGTTGTCAGAAACGGGCATAACCCACCTTTTAATCCCGAAAAAAAGTACTGTTCCCGAGGAAAACAACAATAACGTTCTTATGATAATAGACAGCGCCACGTGTCTTTGGAATCATGATTGAATTATGTTATGGGATGTAATAGGTTGGGGAAAAAGTTTCTTCGCATTTTTTCAGAAAATTCAAAACATTTTTTAATATAGTTTATTTACATTTATCTATAGTATGTAGGTACCATTTTGTTCGTTAACTTTTTGCCATCTTGTAGGTAGGGACATGATCCCATTGCTATAGAAATTTTGGGACTTCTGATCAAAATACCGCGACAAGTGGTTTTGGCAGTCCTCTCGTGATGTTAACCTGACACTGCCTAATGAATTCTGAAGAGACCGAAACAGGTGGAAATCTGAAAGTGCAAGGTCAGGAGTATACGGCGGATGCATTAACACCTCCCAGCCAAACTCTCTTAATTTTTGCTGAGTGGCTAAATATGTGTGAGGTCTAGCGTTATCATGATGAAAAACCACACCCCTTCTGTTGATTAATTCCGGCCGCTTTCTCTCAACTTCTTGCCTTAATCTCATCAGTTGTTCGCAGTAGAGTTCAGAATCGATGGTCCTGCCTGGTGGTAACAGCTCATAATGAATAATGCCCTTCCAATCCCACCACACACACAGCATCACCTAGTTGCGAGTTAACCCGGGTTTCGCCACAGTCTGTGAAGCCTGACCGGCCTTTGACCACGACCTTTTTCGCACGTTCTTGTCGTACGTGACACCACTTTTTATCACCAGTTATCAGCTTCTTCAAAAATGGTTCGGTTTCATTACGTCGTAATAAAGAATCACAAATGAGTACACGGTTCGTTTGGTTTCTTTCAGTGAGCTCGTGAGGTACCCAAATATCGAGCTTTTTTGTGTACCCAGTTTTTTTCAAATGTGCCAAAACTGTTTTGTGGTAAATTCCCAGTTCTTCAGCTACGTCGGTAGTTACGATATGATATGCCGATCATGCTCCACTTTTTCAAAAATGGCATCGATTTTATCCGTAATAGGGCGACCAGAGCGACGTGCATCTTTGACATCAAAATTTTCGGATTGAAAACGCTTAAACCAAATTTGTGCTACTCTCACAGACACTGCACTAGGTCCATAAATATCGCAATTTTTTTTCGCGGCTTGCGTTGCATTTTTACATTTTTTGTAGTAATATTTTAAAATGTATCGAATTTCTTCATTAGATTCACTCATCTTGACAGTACGAAAAACAAATGAAAATCACACATTTTCCTAATTTGAATTTGGAATTATGTTCTTTAAAATTTAAACTTTCAATGATACCAAAACCAGCCAGATACAAATATGTAGTATAGCCGAAGAGATTTTATTACAAGTTCATACATAATAAAATACGAATAGACTTTTTCCCCAACCTAATATTTAATAGCACTTTAAATTTCAAAAAGTAGAGTACAAACCGAAATGATTGTCAAATTCTAAATTAACGCGAGCGAAGCCGCGGGCAAAAACTATTTTACTATAAAAGCAAATTGAAAAGAATACGCTTTCGAATTGTGTGCGGTCACTGGAGTGAGGTTCCAAGTAAAATTTACAGAATACTACATCAGCCCCAAAATTTCTTATACCCTATAAAATGCAATGCCTAGCAATGGGTTTCATTTTGACAGTTCAAAAACATTAATTGCGCTATTAATGTTGTTGATCAATCAAATTTTTATTACGATTACGATTTTATTTTTATTCCATTAGGTTACCTAACGTTAAATGTGCAGCCTTCCGAACCGGTTGGACCAACTGTGGGGAGACCACCAGTCATTATTGTCCCACCCATAGGACCTCGAGATACCAGACCTAAACCAGGTAATTTCTTTAATAGATTAGCTCATCCATGTTTTACGGAGCGAGTCCATTGTAAATTTGAGGCTAAGGTTACCAAATCAGACTTGAGGTTACAACTAGGTTAACTGAACAGACAGCTGTGCTACTGGGGAGTTTGTTGCACCCAATGATGTATAATACGTCATTGGTTGCACCCCATTTTCTTCCCAGCTAAAGCACTAAGAAGTAAAGCCGGGCGTTTTGGGGGACTGAGTAATTTTGTCGTTCGAAAAGTGCTGATTCTCAGCCTCTTTTTTTTTGCATTTTATGTATTGTTGTTGTTCATTTAAACAATAAATCACACAACTATCTATTTACACTAGATATCTACTAAAGAGAAAAACAATAAAATAAAATAAGGAAACTTTAGCGTCAGCCTTATTTGAATAAATGACTTTTGAATTTGATTTTGAACTGATAGTTGTAGAAGTATAATAAATGTGTGATAAGGAATCAGGCGTTACTTTGGAAATCCATGTCACCAGTGGCGTAGCTATGGAGGAGTGTTGGTGGCGCACCAGGTGCCTCCTGATTGGGGATGACACCCGAACGTGAAAAAAAATAAACATACTATCATGTTTTTGAACGATAAACTTAGGCTTGAAGCCATTGTAACCAAGTCATCCGAACTAAATAATTTAAATAAAGCAAAAAAGGGAAAGAAAACGAGTAATAGTCGACCAACTTACATTTGCAGTTGGAATGTATGCGAGAACATGTTTTTCAACTACAATGTTAAGTTTGTTCTTCGGATTAATTCATCCCAACTACGGTATCCTTCGTTGTGCGTGGTTCGACACGCAATTGACCGGTTTTAATTTTGGGTGACACAAATAGACGCACCGGATGTCACCCATGCGCATGACAGTTCAATTTTATATAAAATATTTAGTTTTTATTTCAGGTACCAACTTGCCAAGTGCATTCTGTCTCACCTCGTTGCATAAATCTAAATATTTTAAACGTCGGGCGAAGTTACTAATTAAAACTTTTTGGGTTTCACAGCGCCGTCACAAACAGTTCTCAAAGAGGGAAGCACGAACTTTGTCCTTGCGGAAAGTAGTTCCAGTGCCAGTAACACCAGCCCGGATGGCTCCAGCTCAGCAGCAGCCGCCCGTAGCACTGCTGTTGCAAGCAACTCAAAAGACTCAGAAATAATCGTGTTACGTGGAGGTTACGACGATGACGATAAAGATTGGCCACGTGGTTCGGGCAAGGGTGATTATACTAACGAAGAAGAATCACTCTCGGAATGGGACGAACCGGCTATTGATTGGTCTGGTGAAATTGATGACTTGGATATTACTCCAGCCGTCGGCGACTACGGTGGCAAACGACCAATTATATTACCCCGAAGGCGCTGCTATGGATCTTTATGCGTTTGCTTTAAGAGTATTAGAGATATTCCGTTAAGCGTACGCAGATGCTTGGGTATTCGTTACCCATAAGCATGCAGACTACCGCACATTCATAGATATAGTGGTTACATTTTACGAGTACACGCCAATCGTTGCAATTTTTACCGCTTACATTGACATTTAACGCGCACTCGATATTTGTGAGGACTTTTTATGACATTGACAGCACGTGTATCAATAACAAGTAATGGCGGTTGTCAAGTTGTCAAAGGTCAAATCCAGTTACGTGCGGCTTAATTCAGTCTACTTAAAGCTGTACAAGGATCTTTTGGTGCGTGGCCAAAATCGGAACTAATGCTGCCATCTTGTTTTTCTGTACATTTCACAATCAATTGCACAAATGTTTACGGGCCAACCTGTAAACGTCATTCAAACCCCAAAAGATCCTTGTATTTGCACAATCGATTGCTATAATTTTATGTATGTATATATTTTTTATCGAGCAAATAAAAAGTCCCTAACTCAGATAGGATGAAAAAAAAATGTTTTTAAAATACCTACGTATTGTTTTATTAATAAATTTATTATTTTATTTTATTATCTCCTTTATTTCATTTAATACATATATAAATTACATTTTTAAATATTAGAATATAAAAAATATATAAAAACATTTAAAAATATAAAAAATAGTAGCCCACCGGTATCGGGAACAAGGTCCAAGCTACCGGCGGTCAGGGCTCCAGAGAGAGGAACCTCCTAACAATGCGAGCCGTGTCCAGAAGTACCGCTCTCTGAATCAGGCCCTTAATCCAGCTGCCCAACGAGAGCCTCCTTAGGTGTTGGTCGAGGCTGTTGGCAATTAAGCCATTGGCTGATACAACTATCGGCACAATGATTGCTGAGTCCACATCCCACATGTCGACAACCTCGCGAGCCAAGTCAAGATACTTGATTTGTTTATCTTTCTCGGCTTTCACGAGGTTCCCGTCATGAGGGACCATTATGTCAATAATCATTGTGCGCCGCTCTATTCGATCCACCACCACTATATCAGGCTTATTGTCAACAATAGTCCTGTCAGTGATGATGGATCGGTCCCAATACAATGTGATATCTCCATTCTCGAGAACTGGGTCGGGCACATACCTGTAGTACGGCACCTCCGATTCCACAAGGCTGTATTTCAGAGCAAGTTGCTGATGGATAATCCTGGCTACAAGGTTGTGTCTATGCAGGTACTCTTCGTAAGCTAGACGAGAACACCCGGAGATAATGTGTCGGATTGATTCTCCCGGATGGTGGCATGCCCGACACACGTCAACCGTGCCGTCCTTCACAATAAATCTCCGGTAATTCTTCGTCATGATAACTTCGTCCATAATTGCACAGACAAAACCTTCGGTTTCCCCAAAGAGGTCACCGAAACGCAGCCAGGCTACGGACGCTAAAAAGTCTACATCGGGTTCATGTAGGGCCCGGAAAAAGCGTCCGTGAAGCTCCTTACTTTCCCATACCTCCCTGCGATCGTTAGTGTCAAGCACTACAGGTTTGCGCCAGTTCTCTGTAGCCAAGGAGAGCGGGGTGAGGCCCTTGTCCACTACGACTACATCTCGATGCATCCCCACGTCGGCTTCTAGGAAATATTCCCTGAGACTGCATATCTCGCGATTGCGGAGGGTCTTAGCGTTTAAAAAGCCTCGACCTCCACATTTTCGCGGGATATACAGTCTCATTACCGAGGACCGTGGGTGATGCATTCGATATGCAGTCAGCAGCGTACGCACCCTCCTATCCAGGGCGTCGAGTTCGGTCTGAGTCCATTTGAGTATGCCGAAAGAGTACATCAAAACCGGCATGACCCAACCGTTGAAGGCGCGCACCTTGTTTCCGCCTGATAGAAGACTATTAAATACTTTCTTCAGGCGGCCAAAGAAGCGCTCCTTCAACGATTGCTTCATGTCAGTAACATTGATGCCCAACGCTTCCGACATACCCAAATACTTATAGGTTTCGGATGCGGAGAGGGCTCTAAGGTTTATGGAATCCGAGAGTTGGGTTCCCACGGATTCCACAATCTTCCCTCGCTTTACATGCATAACCGCACATTTGTCCACACCAAATTCCATCCTGATGGCGCTACTGAAAGTTTCAGTTACTTTCAGTAGCTCCATCAGTTGCAAATTGTTGGGAGCAAAGAGTTTTAGGTCATCCATGTAGAGGAGGTGAGATATAACCTGACCACCTCTCCTCAACCGATAGCCTAGACCTGAATCCTCCAGCAGTGTGCTTAGAGGATTCAAGGCTAAGGAGAACCAAAGCGGACTCAAACTATCACCCTGAAATATGCCTCGCTCGATCCTTATCGGCTCGCTATTCCTCTGGATATTTCGACATCCTGGATAGCGAAGGACCGTTCTCCATTGCCTCATACACGACATCAGGAAGGTGCGCAGAGTTGTATCTACTTTATACAACTCCAGCACCCTCATGAGCCATGTATGTGGCACCGAGTCATAGGCCTTCTTATAATCTATCCAACATGTCGACAGATCCTATCGGGAACGACGAACCTGTTGGCTAATGGCCATATCAATGAGGAGTAACTCCTTAGTACCGCGGGACCCGTTCCTACAGCCATTTTGAGAGGCAGACATGATGGAGTTGGTCTCTATATGTTTGTTAATTTTAGCTCTCAAAATGGATGTAAGAACTTTATAGACCGTCGGTAAACACGTGATCGGTCTATATTTTTTGGGTTCCACGGTGCTACCAGATTTATGGAGCAGGTGGGTTATTTATGTCGTTAGAAACTGGGGTAGCGAACCAGACTCAAAGCAGTCTGGTACTGAGCCGCCAAGCGAGCGTGCGACCCAATAAACCATTTAATCCAAAAGTTGTGCAGCCCGTCCGGTCCTGGAGACTTCCAGTTAGGCAACGGACGGACTGCACGAGCTACATCTTGGGGGCAGATGGTAATAGCCCCCATTTCTGGTATTGGATTGCAGACTCGCTCGACTTCCTGAGCCCAATCACCTTCAGTATGACTGACAGGCACCGACCAGATACTGCGCCAGAAAGAACACATGGCATCATTATCCGGCAGGCGCGTGTCAGCCACATCTTGGTTCGGTCGCTCCCAAGCCCTATAAACCCACCTTTCATCGCTTTGGAAGGTGCGATTCTGAGTGTATCGGTCCACCCGCCGCTTATACCTACGAATACGGTTCGCCCAGGCATACACTTTCTGCTTTAGGAAGTCTATGCGCCTGTGACACGAGACAAATAGTCCTCAGGGTTGGTATCAGTCCCCGAGAACGCCCGCCTCATATAGCGCATCACTCTTGGGCGAGTATTGCCCTCCCTGAAGCAGATTAGTTTGCCGATGTTCGCTCTGGCCACACCAATACGACGCTCAATTCTGCACTGCCAAGCTGGTATGACTGGTTTCGGTCGTGTAGCTATAAAGGCATTAGAAAATTTTACACAAGCTACACGACATGCCGCTACAGCCGCGCAGTACAGAATCGAATGAGTATCAGTGAGGTCTTCGCAGTCATCAAAATAGTTTGACAACTGCGAATCCAGAGCCGCCACCAGCGGCCTATTTTTGTTATTTTATTTATTATTAATAAATTTTATTTATATTAATTGCGTTGATGTTTTACTATGACTAATGAACCCGTAGTTAACCTATGACGGTCACTAATTCTCTCTTGGATGGCTATATTACACCTCGAAATGTATGCGAAAAGTTTTTCGCAATTTGTAACATTTCTAGTACTCTAACCAAAGGGAACACTGAATCTACTCTTTAGACGGCGACAGTGTCTACTACCGCCATCTAGTATACTAATCATGAACTATATACAGTGGACCTCGCGTGCCTTTGCGTTTCATGATGGTGGCGACAGATGGCGCTACAGCGCCATCTGTCACACCACTCGCAGCTTGCGAGTTAGAAAATATTTGATCACTTCGAACTTTTTATTCAACTTGGTATTTAATTAGTAAAGTTCTGTAAGTTATATCTACTTAAAGCAATAAATAATAGATGAATAACACTTTAATCACTTTTACTTCACAACTAATTATTAATTAATTACACTATGGCAGTATTTAACGGTAGAGATGTTGTTTCTACGGCGAGCGCGAGTGAACTAACTCCCAGCCGCTTGCTCGGGGGTTTTTATAGACTTGGTATCCCCACCGAAGTCACGTCAGCCGATGCGGGTAGCCAGTGATTCGCTTGCAATGTTTAAACGTCCGGTGCGACGCAGGTGGCAGCACTGGACCCACGGTGCGTCGCTTGACTCGCGATTCTGGCGCTATGTTTGGTCACCGGAAACAGTGGCGCCAACATCCGGCCCTCCTGAACTGTGTCTGTCCCTAGACACACCGTCATCTGTAATGTGAGAGAGTAAACATGTTAGCTTTGATGACTATAATAGGTATTATGCTACGTATGTAGAATGAGTTCCCACCACTGAGCCAATGAATAGCACATGCAAAAGTGTGATCCCTGACTTCGCACCACCATGCTCAGACTCGCAGTCCACATGATAGCCGAAGCTTTCCAGTTCATCCACTTTTATCTGCATGAACCACATTCTTGCCCATAACAAGCTTAAGGTCGAACCTCACTTGTTTCTGTAGTGGAAACGCCATTACATTGCAACATTTTTATTCAATAAAGTGTTATTAGTTAGTGATTGTTGCAGAACAAAATATTGTACAAGGGTTATTCTCATATTAGTAATTATTTTATACCAAAATGTAAAGCTGTATTATTAAATTATAAATAAACAATAATTTTACCTTTTCATGTTTTATTTTAAATTAGTCTTTTGTACATACCAACCACGCCAACATCCTCATCCCAATCGGTTATCTTAATCCATGGTTTCATGTTTTCTACACAGGTAGTACCAGAATATTTCTTGTGTGATCGCTCGCTGCCTATTATGTCAACTATGTGATATCTGTCCCTTCCGAGGATTTTTGTAACTTTGAAAGGGCCCTTGAATACCGGTAGGAGTTTAGTACTGCTGCCATTACCAGCCTTGCTAGACACCTTTACGAGAACCAAGTCCCCAATCTCATATTGTTTGGCCACACAACGTTTTGCATCAAAACTTTCTTTTTGATGTCTAGCATCTAGTTGTATTCGTGTGTCGATATCCCGTCGCAGCTGTGTGATATCTATTATGTCTTCTTGCTCGGGTAAAAATATGTCACTTTCTGTTCTAAGGCGGTACCCAAAAAATGCTTCACTGGGGACTGCATTAATGGTTTTCTGCAATGTGCTATTCATACCTTGTTGTAAGCACGTTAAAACATCATCCCAGTGTGTGTAGTCGTTATCTGCACCCAATGAACGCAGTGCCTCTACTATTGTTTTATTATAGCGTTCGACTTGTCCGTTCGACCTCGGCATGCCAGTTGCTATAGTGTGTGCACGAATGTTTTTGCTGTCACAATATGTTTGAAACGCCTTTGCCGTAAAAGCAGGACCAGCGTCAGTAATGAGTCTTCGCGGATTGCCAAATATCTTAAACAAGTGGTCTAATTCTTTTATAACACAAGCAGTGCTTGTATCACGCACCGGAAATACAAAGATGAACTTTGTAAACGCATCAACAAGTACCAGAATATGACAATTGCCCTTTGACGATTTCACAAATGGACCCACATGGTCCATATGGAGGGTATGAAAGGGGCGAGCATATTTTGGAATTGGAAACAACTGACCTTCCTTTTTTCCACTTTTATTTTTATTGTATAAGCAGTGTAAACAATTTTTTATGTATTTAGTTACTATTTTTTTCATTTTAGGGAACCAATATTTATGTTTAATTCTTTCCAATGTTTTGTCTACAGCGAAGTGACCTATTTTATCATGATTGTACATAATTACTTGCCAAATACAATTTTTTGGTACAACCCATCTACGACCTATTTCAGTGCGGCGGTAGATTTTGTTTCCAAGCAATTCGTACTCGTTAAAAACATTCCGACTCGCATCGGCCTCTCCTGATAGTAAAATAGCTCTGATTTTACGTAGATTTGGGTCTTGTTCCTGAACACTCAAAAGCCAGTCAGCTTCGGTGATGGACATTACTATTTGTTTTTCACAAACTTCACCACTATAGGAAGGGTTTCTACTAAGTGCATCAACATGTTGCATTTTAGCGCCGGGTCTATGACAAATCTCATAGTCAAATTCTTGAGTCAGGAGCACCCACCTGGCCACTCGTGGCAACACTTCTTTTTTTGTAAGCGAGTATCTGACGGCATTACAGTCCGTAATTATTTTAAACTTACGGCCCAGCAAATATAAACGAAATTTTTGAAGTGATGCCACAATAGCAAGAAGCTCGAGCTCAAACGAGTGGTAACGCTTTTCCTCGTTGGTCGTTTGCCTGCTATAGTAATATACCGGTCGCTCACCATGTTCATGCACTTGTACCATAATACCAGCTATCCCCTCCCTACTTGCATCTGTATAAAGTATGGTTTCTTTTTGAGGGTCAAAAATAGCTAAGGTAGAATCGCAAGTTAAGGCTTCTTTTAACAGATTTACTGTGCGATCTTGTTCGTCTGTCCATCGCCACTTTTGGCCTTTTTTTAATAATTTTTTAAGTGGGCTACTTAGTATTGCACAGTCCTTAATAAATTTACGGAAATAGTTAACTAACCCTAAGAACTGACGCAGCTGATGAACAGTTTTGGGTACTGGTAACTGCTTTATAGCCTCAATTTTCTTTGGCGTGGGTTTGATACCATTACCATTTACTTCATATCCAAGAAATGTGATGTCAGTTAAAAAGAAAGAACACTTTTTTAAATTAAGAGTTAAACCGTGTTCTTTAAATATTTTTAGTACCGATTCTAGGAGGTTTATGTTTTCTACGACGGTTTCAGAGATAATTAAAACGTCATCTAAATATACAATGACATTTTTGAAGCGTAAATTACCCAAGATCTGGTTCATCATGCGTTGAAAAACTGATGGCCCATTCGACAGCCCAAACGGCATGCGCAAAAACTCGTAATGTCCATCTTCCGTTATGAATGCAGTTTTGTCTATTGACCCCTCATTTACAATTAACTGGTAATATCCACTCTTCATATCTAAGCTGGTAAAATACTTGCACCCTTTTAATCTATCTAATAAGTCCTCTATGCGTGGCATAGGGTATTTGTCTTTAGTAGTTATTTTATTCAAGGACCGGTAATCCACGCATAGTCGCTTTTCACCCCCTTTTTTTTCTACTAATAGTACAGGACTAGCGAATGGGGACTTGCTTTCGCGAATGATGTTATTTTTAAGGAGCTCGTCAACTATTTTTCGTAACAATGTCCTATCAGGCTCTGATAACCTGTATGGCCTGGTGTAAATAGGCTTGTTCGATTCAAGTTCAATCTCAATTTCAAAATCTTTAACTTTACCTAATGAATTTAAATCAGTCGCAATTGTTTCTGGATATTTTTCAAACAAATCCTTTAAAGCATCATGATATTTATCCAGTACATTGAATTCTATTTCATTAGACAAAACCGCAGACACATTCACGGTTTTATGAAAAGTCAGTTGATTTCCTATTCTCATATACATAAGTGACGTATCTTCGGTCACATTCCGACCTATCAGGACGTCACAACCCGATAACACGTCAATAATATAGAAATCTACACTTCCGAATTCTATACCATCTAAAATCAGAGAAGTCGTTACGTAATCTTCTACCAAAACGACAGAATTCGAGAATCCCTGCAAATGAATCGGTATTGCCAACTTTAGTTTCACTAACTTTAATTGTTTTACTAAATCCGACGTTATTAAGGAGCAATCACTGCCCATATCAATAAAAACTTTTTGAGAAAAGCCTCCTATACAGGCAAATTTATTAAATTTACTTTTATTTTCATCAGATTTTACAAGTTTTACTTCTTTTTTTACTTCGTCAGATTTTTTGTTACGACAATAGTTTTCCGAATGTCCCTTCTTACTGCAATATTTGCAAATTTCTGTACACTCATATCGTTTGTGATTTCCCCCACATCCGAAACAAGTTATCTGCTTTGTGGTTTTGACAGCCGATAAACTTTGATTTGGTACAGCATTACGACTCGACTGTTCCGATTTCAATGAATTCCCTAGATCGATTCGTTTAAACGAGGATTGAGGCACCTTATGTTCACTGACAGCGGTGTGACTCTTATTATGAGAACTACTTAAACGACCGTGGAGAAAAGATGCAAGTTGGTCGCATGTATTTATACTTCCGGCATCCACCGACGCACTTATGTTAGGATCGTCGATATTACCCGTAATGATAGAAATGATGTCCCGATCAGAAAAATTCACACTCAACTTGTCAATTTTACATTTTTGTTGAAAGTAAAATTCATACAAATGTTGCTGTGCTGAAGGTTTACTATCAATAATTTCTTTAAGCAACGAGAACATGTTACGTTTTGTTTGAAATGTAAACGATATTTTATCTCGCCAATGTTTCCATCTCCAACTAGCCCAACAACTCTCATTTTTTAAAAATGAGTCATACCAAGTTTTTGCCGTTCCCTTGAATTTATTGACAGCCTGGTAAATTATCACCTGATCCTTCCAATTAAATGTTTTAGCATGCAAATCAACAATATTGAGCCAATTGTTTACTTTATCTGTGAGGGGGTCAAATTCTGGAACCATTGAGTTCAAAACCATACTATAGCACCCCGCTACTTGACTATCACTTGATTTCTTTACTTTTTTACGAATGGGTGAAGGCGTGTAGCTTCTACTGGACTTACTGCTTGACGATGATGGTGACGAAGATTTTGTATGTTTCCTCCTTTTGTACTCCCGTTGACGGGCACGCGACTTTCGGCCCATTTGTAGGCTTGGTTTCGAAGCACCTCTGATGTAAGTTATATCTACTTAAAGCAATAAATAATAGATGAATAACACTTTAATCACTTTTACTTCACAACTAATTATTAATTAATTACACTATGGCAGTATTTAACGGTAGAGATGTTGTTTCTACGGCGAGCGCGAGTGAACTAACTCCCAGCCGCTTGCTCGGGGGTTTTTATAGACTTGGTATCCCCACCGAAGTCACGTCAGCCGATGCGGGTAGCCAGTGATTCGCTTGCAATGTTTAAACGTCGGGTGCGACGCAGGTGGCAGCACTGGACCCACGGTGCGTCGCTTGACTCGCGATTCTGGCGCTATGTTTGGTCACCGGAAACAGTGGCGCCAACAGTTCTTTTATTTTTATTAGAGTAGGGTTGCCCACGATGCTAAATGCTTTACTCGAGCGTCGTGAAGAATATATGGGATTTTGAAGATGAGGTAGTAAATTTAGATAAAAAAGAAGGATACCTATACGATGATAATTATCCTATCCTTTCATCGGTGGGGGTATCGTCTACCTACAGGCTTTCAAAAATGTGAAAAAAATCTCACATCGAAATACTCGAGCGAGTAATTTAGGTATTGATAGTGTTCCCACGTCTTTCTGATGACGGAGGTATGTTAATATCACAGATAACTATATACTAGTCAGAGACAGATAGGACAGTACAATGGTTGACTATTAATTCCAAAAATATGCGCCAAGCGCTAGTGTCGAAATGTCACCTAGTGATTACCCACAGCTTAATAGAAAAGTGACGATAGCGATTACCATAGAATATCGATAGCATAGTGATGTTCCATGGAAAATTCTTATAGGGTTAATTTTATTATTTGCTAGGTTCAATAATTTCCTTTCGTTATGTTCATTGGATACGAATATAACGAAAGAAATGTAAAAATAAAACGACATTTCAGATTGTTGCGTGTTTTTCGAACAACAGTTTAGACCTTTCAAAACTTGTATATTTTTCATTATGTTTGGCGTCTATCCAAAAATTGTAGAGTTGACGAGCGTTCGGCTTTATTGGCCCACGCAGTTTGCCCTGGACAATGCTCCCTCGAGATCCGGTTACACTATCAAAGAGTTTATCGATGAATGCCACTGTCTCACTGACATTTTGACCGGAGGCTGTAGTTTCTGAAATATTACATGATTATATATAAGTATAACAAGGGCAATTAGCAATTTGCTTTCTTCTTTGTGTCCCATTTTTGTGTTTTGTGCTTTGGTACTCTAAAAATATTATCAACACCACATTACACATTATAAATTAATTTCAGCAAACCAGTTTATTGTTCTTGGAAAATACAATCTGTCAGATTAATAGATAAATACAACGCCCAAAATGGCTGCCAACAACATGGCTACCGAAAGTAGCGCCATAACGCATTTTTTGGAACTAAAGCTGTCGCAGGCCTGGTTAATATGTCGGTTTGCATTGTGGGAGTGGCCGTACTGACGGGAAAAATGGGGGGAAAAAATATTCGAACGTGTCTGATTTTCAAAGGGGATGATAGGTGAACACGAAAGAAGCACCCATTCAAAAGACTAACACGCGTTTAAGCCTCGCCTTATTGCTTTCTCTCAGTACGTAAATTGCAAATTGCAATGGGTGTCTTCGATTATGCTGATTTTAATTATTTGGACGACATAGAATGTATGACTAACGGTTGTACGTTGTTTTATAGAAAATAATTCATAGAATTTCGAGAATAATTCATAGAACGAAATAAAAAGGCTCAACAAATGAAATCTGAGTAAAAGGAAACGTTTCTTAGAATTGCCAAGTTAAAACAAAGATACGGCAATTTAGGCAGTGTTTTGTTAGTTAGATGTTAAACATGTATTTGTGGTAAGAAATTTTAAACACTTGCTTAAGCAGTGTTTATCCCTTAGACACTTTAACTAAACACGTGTTAAACGTTGTTTTATTTATTTTTTGTGGTAAGACTGTAACGATTCGGACATGACTCAAGCTTAGGGTTGCCAACACTACTATACTATACCTACTAAATTAGCTAGCGACACTCCGCAGATGTGACGGGTATCGTTAGCTTGACACGACAGTATTAAAATGAAAAAGATTTTATGATTTTTTTTTGGGTCGACGACCCTTTGTATTGTTGATACTTACTGGAAGTATGAGTTGAGAAAATCAGATTTGTTTTTTTATTTTATCGTGTTCAGTTATTGATAACCAACAAGTCTGTGCAGTACAAAAAAAAAGCATAAACTGATATTTCAACTGACCACATTACCGGCGGTTGATGATCCAAAAAAAAAACTCATCAAATTACTTAATTTATTTTTTCATACAATTTTTTTTTTTCCGCCAACTGCTATATTTTTACAGGCTTCGTAAATACTAATTATACAATAATACAAGCTCGTGGCAACTTTTTGAAAATGGAAAAACAATCGCTATTTTGTAATACTCGATCGCGTCAGGGGCCTTACTCCCGAAAACGATTCGAGTTTGATTTTGTTTTCGATTCGAACTCGTTTCTGATCTGAACTCGATTTAAAACCTTACTCCCGAACCAAATTGAATCGTAAACCAAGATCGACATAGGTTCGAGTATTATCAGGGTCGTTAAGCGTGTCCGGCGGATTACGTCATCGTCAAGTATTTTATGTCTTTGGTTAGAAACTGTTATGTGGTTGAATTTATTTACTTCTCTATCACTTTATGAAAAAGTATTCAGTAACGATGCCATGAAGCCTTCAAAAATGGATGACCACTTATCAAGAGTACATGCTGACAAAAAAAGTAAGCCCTTGTCATTTCTTCAAGCACTTAAGATAAACTAGACAAAAGGCTATCTATAAGATCGATGTTTGCGTCATCATCTATTAAAGACGATGATGGTTTACGAGCGTCCTATAATATATCTTTACTAATAGCGAAGTCGGGGAAACCCCACACAATTGGAGAGCAGCTTATCTTACCAGCCATTGCGGAGGTCCTTAACAATTTATTGCACAAACCCGCACATGATATTTTAAAGAGAATACCTTTGAGCAATAACACCGTTCAGAGACGCATAGACGAGATGGGACGCGATGTGGAAGAACTTGCATTTTATGCAAGTTCTTACAGACCAACAGATTTTCTCTCCAGTTGGACGAGTCTACATTACCCGGCAATGAAGCTCTGTTGTTAGGATATGTTCGATATATCAAAGATGAAAATATGTGCCAAGAACTGCTTTTTGCTACATATTTAGAGACTGATACCAGAGGAGAATCGATTTTTCAGGCCGAGGAACATTTTTTTTACTGACAAAGCTATTCCATGGAAGAACATTGTTTCTGTTGCGACTGATGGTGCACCGTCTATGGTTGGTCGTCTTCGTGGTTTTATAGCTCACTTGAAGCGTCAACTGCCTGATGTACTGGTCATTCACTGCGTGATTCACAGGCAGCATTTAGTAGCAAAAAAGCTGAGTCCTAGATTGCATAAGTCTTTACAATATGTAATAAATGCTATCAACAAGATTCGAAGCAATTCTTTGAACTCTCGGTTATTTGCTCAGCTATGTGAGGAAAACGACGAAGTCTTTTCTCGATTACTTCTGCACATTGAAGTTCGCTGGCTATCAAGAGGCTATTGCTTAGAAAGATTTTCAGCCATTTTTGAATCTTTCTTGGAGTTTTTACAAGAAAAAGATCCGAATTTGAAAGAAAATCTGAACAATTGTAAAACAGATATTTATTACTTGACTGATATCTTTGGAATGTTCAACAAAGTTAATTTGCAGCTTCAGGGTGACGATCTTAACTTGATTAAAACAAAATCAATAATATCGGCCTTCGTGGGTAAACTAATCCTTTATAAACAAAATTTAGGCAGAAAAGAATATTCACAGTTTCCGCATTTGTCAAAATTACCAGAAATGCTTCAAGAAGAAGACATTTTATTATATGTCACTCACTTGGACGCATTACACAAGGATTTTACGGAGAGGTTTGAGGATCTTTTAAATTTACAAATTCCTCAATGGATAATAAATCCGTACAATACCACAGCCATAGAAGAAGCCAATGTGATAAAGCAAGAAGAGTTGATTACCATCAGCACAGACGAAGAGCTTAAGCAGAAGTTCAACCAAGGCTATCAGAAGTTCTGGTTGCAACGCAACATTGAAACACAGTATCCTACATTGTGGAACATTGCTGAAAAATACCTTATCGCTTTTCCATCATCATATCTAGTTGAAAAAAGCTTCAGTGTGGTAACAAACATTTTGACGAAACAAAGAAACCGTTTGAAAATCAACGAACGTGGAGATTTAAGGCTGCAACTCACCAATATTGAACCGGATGTAGCTAGATTGGTAGATAGTCACCAGGTTCATCCATCACACTGGATGTTTTATTTTCTCTTTGCGAATTAATACTTTTTTAAATATAATTTCCTACCTACTTAAGATTCTTTAAGTACCTAATTTGTAATAATCATTATAAATTAAACTTGATATTTACTGAATTGTATGTCTTTTTCTCTTTTCTCAGTTTTTTCTAACTTTACTCACTTAACCAAGTGCAAAGTTTTCCAATTGGTACCTTAGTACCTAGGTATTTTGTATCAATAGGAAAAAAACTAAAGTTAGGCCCCCTTATTCATAATAGTCTGCTACCTAAGTCAGAATGAAAAATAACACTCTGTAGCAGCTGTTTTAAGTTAGCGGACCATTATGAATAAGGGGGCCTATCTTTAGTTTTTATCTTAAAAGTAGGTAATTTGGCCATGGGGGTCTGAGGTAACAGTTCATTTTGGAAAAGGGGTCACTTGTCCAAAATAGTTTGGGGATCCCTGTCTTAGATCAACATCTTAACGCTACAGATAACTATTTACAGAAATTAGGTAAGGCTGTTGAGCAAGAGGAAGTTTTGAAATACTTTAACATCATGGCTCTGACCACTTCAACAATCAAAGTCAAAGTCAAATTATTTATTTCAAATAGGCACATAGATGGCACTTTTGAACGTCAAAATTTACAAATAAAATAGAATTGATTCTAGTCGCGCCTTCAAAAAGGTAGCTTCGTATGGAGAAGAATGGGCAAGAAACTCCACCGTTACTCTTTTAAAATGTTTTACAATATTTGGTATTGGTACATCAATTATATAATTATATGTGAAGACGATGCACCTAGAATAAAACTACTATACCACAATAGGTAAAAAGAATTAATAATGAAGCAATGATAAATTAATTATGTATAAGGACATGGTGCTCACATATTTACAAACATCTTAAAAAAAAAAAAAAACGTTTTCCTAAAATAATCAGTGTGTGAGTTAAGGTAATCACAGAGTGTAAAATAAATGTCATAAAAATAATAAAATATACAATTAAAATAGCAATCAGTTAGATTTTGTCTAGACTCTAGATTGTCCTACGGAGCTGGACCAGCATGTTTCCAAGCGTTCTTATCCTGGATATAATCCTCTAATTTGTAATAAGCTTGTTTACAAAGTGTACTTTTTATATGAGTTTTAAATTTTCTTTCATTTAATTGCAATATATCACAAGGTATTTTGTTGTAACATTTAACACAGTACCCCATAAAAGATGTATGTACTTTAGATAATCTGAAACATGGCTGATCTATTTTATCTTTATTTCTAGTATTGAAATGATGTCTATCACTTATTTTTTTGAAAAGATGTAGGTTTTTTCTTACATACATTATATTTTCATAAATGAATTGGCAAGGTACCGTCATAATATTAATCCTTTTAAAGAGTTCCCTAAGAGATTCTCGCCGACGTAGATTATAAATGGCTCTGACAACTCTCTTATGCAAAATAAAGATGGATTCAATGTCAGCAGCCCGACCGTACGACATAATGCTGTGGAAGTAGCTAAAATAGACCAAACGCGCAGTTTCTACATCTGTTAACTGTCTTATCTTCCTAACAACATAAACGGCCGAGCTTAACCGCCCCGCAAGAGATGTTATATGTGGTCCCCATTGTAGTTTCTCGTCTAGAGTGATTCCTAGGAAAACCGTTTGATTAATACATTCCAGTTTTTCTCCATTCAATATGATATCACATTCGCTACTTCTAACATTAGGTAGTTTAAATCTAATGCATTTGGTTTTTTTTTTCATTTAGAACCAAATTATTTACCGTAAACCAATCTTGGACCTGAAGAATAGAATTATTCACGTCGTCAAGTTTTTGAGACCGTCGGTCTATTTTAAAGATCCACGACGTGACATCTGCAAATAAAACCATCTTCGGTTGATTTTGAAATAATTGGGGTAAATCGTTAATGTAAACTAAAAAGAGGATTGGACCCAATATCGAACCTTGAGGAACGCCCATTGCCATTTCAGACCCCAATGAGTTCACGCCGTTTACTTGAACTTTAACCTTTCTATCTTTCAGGTATAATCTAAGTAAATCAAGAGCTGTATTCCTAATCCCATAATGATCTAGTTTCAGCAGAAGTGTCTCATGGTTAACGCAATCGAAAGCCTTAGAGAGGTCACAAAAGATTCCAATGGCATCTTGTGCTTCCTCCCAGGCGTTAAAAATGTTCTTTATTAGGGTGACACCGGCGTCAGTGGTACAAAGACCTTTAGTGAAACCGTACTGTTGTTCATGAAAGATGGAATTTTTATTGAAGTGACGTGACATTTGATTGAGCATCAACTTTTCAAACACCTTACTGAGAACTGGCAGAATTGACACGGGCCTATAATTGATGGGTTCTTTACTATCTCCGGATTTGAACAAAGGAACTACTTTACTGTGCTTCATGAGATCCGGAAAGACTCCTTGGTCCACACTGGTATTAAATATGAAAGCTAAATAGGGCGCAATGGTTTCGATGATAGATCTACAAACTTTTACAGACATGCCCGCTGTTTTTTCCTACCTGTTTCATTATTTATTATTTGCCAGGTAGTTTTAATTTTATCATCAGCTGATTTTATTTTATTGCTAATATAAAGAGCTTTAGCTATTTTGCACAAACTTTTAAAAGTTTTAGAATATTTTGCAACATATTGATGAAAGCTTGTATTATTCATATGTTGCTTTAGGCCATAAAGTTCGGGCGTCGGGAGTCGCAAGCCGATTTCCGGCCACCGTAGGCACGGGCCTGCGGACGGTGAGCGATGGGTAGCTCGCCGTCCGATAAGGACCAGGCCCGGGTCGACGGCGCGTTGTGTTCCACGCGCGCCTCAAAGAGATGTCAGCACCAATTGACGGGGTCCGATAGGACCAATGCCTGCCGGGGTTGCGAGTTTGTCCGAAAGGGATATCGTGGCCCTGGCACACAGGCAACGGAAGGAACACGGGTGGGTTTTAGTCAGTAAAAGTCTGACACGCCCTCCCGCTCCGCCCAGAGCGGGAGAAGTTATTTGATAATTTCCCACCCAAAAAAAAAAAAAAAAAGAAAAAAAAAAGGCCATAAAGTTCAAAAAGATTTTCCCTGCTTTTACGAATACCTGGAGTCGCCCAATCACTAAATACGAACTTTGAGTAAATACTTTTAGTCTTCAGTGGAAAGTGTCATTAAATTGCGTGTTTAATAGTGAAAAGAACTCGGCGTAGAACTCATTTGGGTCACAAATATTATTAAAACTCTGAACACATAATTTACTGGCCAAAGAATTATTTAATTTCTCTAAATTTTTACTTGTAATTGGCCTAAACCTTAGGAGCAAAATGTTATTGTTTGTCCACTGTGATCAGATGGCAACTTATTTACAATTTGTTTGTGTAAGTAATCACAGTTACAAAAAATATTATCTATACAAGTGGCAGAAGAAGCTGTCACTCGGGTTGGTTCAATAAAAACATTTGACAAATCGAATGACCTAAAAAGACTTAAAAATCTGAGAGTATTCGAGTTATTTTCTAATAAGTTAATGTTAAAATCACCACATATAATTATTGACTTACTATTAGTACTAAGTTTTTTTAATACATCTTCCATTACAGAATCAAACACAGATAAATTCTGGTAACTTGGAGGTCTGTATACGCATACTATAACATGCTTATCAAGCTCAACACAGGACAATTCAATGGAGTGTTCAACAGACAGTCCGATGATGTCTTTCCTTTCTTTTGATTTAATAGAATTTTTAATTAATATTAATGATCCGCCATGTATCAGAAGTTTTCGGCTAAAATGGCTAACTACACAATAATTTTCATAATTAATTGACATCACTTGATGATCTTTTAACCAATGTTCTGTTAAACAAATGATAATTCTATCCAAACTGCGCCACATCCAACATATGCTTCTACAGCCATCAACATCCATCATGGTCATGTGGACACCAGACTTTTACCGCATAGCCAGCTCTTTCAAGAGCTCTACGTTATTTCTGGACAATTGCCACAACAATTATCGATACCGGTTAACAATATTCAAACCCAATTAGCTGACATATACAAACTACTAGAGGTAAAATCTAGATTGTATGAGGAATGTTTTATCATCAAAATTACATTACCATTAAGAGGGGATACTCCATTCACTGTCTATAAAACAGTTCCTATGCCGATGATAACAAATAACAAACATTCACTTACAATGAAAACAAATTCAGAATATGTCGCAGTCAATATCAGAAAAGAGACATATATGCAGCTCACAGACAGAGACCTGGAACATTGTACTATAATTGAACCAACTACATATGTCTGTTCATTAAACACACCAACACGTAAAATGAGAAATCATCAAATTCCATGCGAAATTGCTGCAAGACACATTTTGATAATGTAATGTTTGTTACATTACATTATCAAAATGTGTCTACACATCCGAAACCTGCTACAACAAATGGACACCATTACAAAAACCTAACACCTGGGGGCTAAGTCTGCTATTTTCAATGATTGGTCAATAGGACGACCATACCAAGGCAACGCCATGACCATTGTGCCAATAGTTTGTAACCTCCTAAATTCATAATGGCGTGACGTGGTTCATAGGGAAGTCAAAATAATAGGAGCTTGTCAGTATCGGGCCCCCTGACATACAGGTTTTGAAAAAAACTTAGTTTAGGCACCAGTCTTCCACAAATTAATTATAAAATTGTGGCCGTAGACTTTGTACTAACATTCTCTGTAATTCGTGAATCAATTATAGAATCCTTCGCTTACTCGGGATTCAAAATCAATCAATACTCGTAGCAAAAACCAACTTTGCTCTCTTGTTGCACAACTATTACAAAATTATCTGTATTTTTTTGGGTCAACCCTAGTGTCAACGATATTTTCGTATAGAAAGTGTACCACCAGCTACATCTTTGCCAATTAGCTGTGAAAAAATTTTTACTTTCATGGCACTGTTAGAACACGGAAAAAAGAACATCTTATTTAATTTACTTGTTTTAAAATGATACTAGTGCGGTATGTTGGTTTTACCATAGTCACGAGTTTGTAAATACCAATTTCCGCACGTGTGTCATACAACGTTTTAAAAACATTTTCAGAGAATGATTGAGTATTTCTTAGAATCTTGAGTTTTTTATACGTCCATGCTTCCATGATATAAAATAACGTAAATCATTGAATCCGTTTCGTTTTTCTCGAGATTTTATTGGCAAGAGACCATTTTCTGCAATTTGCGCCTCATTTAAGATATCAGGGTGTAGTAGATTCCATATTAATATCGGATTCCTCGCTTGACCTCATATTATTTTGTTTTTAGAATATCAGTCACAACAATCTTTGACGTGAAAATGGCGCGAATTTGAAAATGGCGCCACGCGCGCGTGGTGAAAAGAAGTACTACATCATTCGTCTCATTTTCTCTTTAATAATAAAGTGAGATAAACGTATTGAGCAAAACCGCTTCCAAGGAGGTTCGATCATTCAGCTTATTTATTCTCGTAATATGAAACTCCTTGGTGGATTTCTTTTAAAATGGAAATTAAAAAACCGGCCAAGTCCGAGTCGGACTCGCGCACGAAGGGTGTCCGTACCATTAACTATAAAAACGTCAAAAAAATCACATTTGTTGTATGGGAGCCCCCCTTAAATATTTGTTTTATTTTAATTTAATTATTTATTTTTAAAGTGAATATATAACTAAATATTCTGTGAATATTTCAAGCGTCTACCTGTTGCCGTTATCAATATCGAGCAAAAACGAGCAAAAAAATCACGTTTGTTGTATCGGAGCCCCCTTAAATATTCATTTTATTTTGTTTTTTAGTATTTGTTGTTATAGCTGCAACAGAAAAACATCATCTATGAAAATTTCAACTGTCTAACTATCACGGTTCCTGAGATACAGCCTTTTGACAGATCGTTGTATGGCGCGTAATTTTTAACTTTCGAACAATGTTTAAGGCAATTAATGACGTGTTGAATAGATGTTTGAAATGCATTCTTCTTTCTTTCTGTCATTTTGCTGCACTGTCTGCGTTGACCCTTACGCCGTTCCTAATGCTAACGACTGACACGAATGGCCGTTCATAATATGCAGGGCCCTGACACCGTAGAGGCGTAGAGTCGTAGTGTAAAAATGTTTGTACAAACCTACTAGAAACAGAGGCGGCTCGTCATAAAGAGCGCTGGTGCAGTGCACTCCCACGAAAATAGCATAATCTATATTTCTTTATTATAATCCTATACATACATTCTTTCTACTACGCATACAATAGCAGTTTACTAGAAAACCATTTCCTACGCGTACATTTGGCGTCAAGTTGTAACGTGTGGAGCGCCAGCGCCTATGAAACAAAGTTCAGTACGATTTCTAGCACTGTATTCAATGAGTGCGAAAGAGAAATATCGACACAGTCCGACGCGTGAAACAGAAGATTTTGTATGAGAAGTTAGCCTAATTTGGAGCGCCGCTCACGCGCGACGTTGCCAAACGGCCGCGCGCGGGAATGCGATCTATGCCTATGCGCTGTTGCCGATCTTATGTAAACAAACGGTCGGCTCAACTCGGCTGTCAGTAGATTCGCAGTGTTTATTCTAAATAATTATTAAAAATAGTTTGTGCGCGACATTTGTATTAAAAATGGAACAATACAGTGTATCTTTTATTAAAAATTGTGAAAAGACTCTCGAAATGCGTATCGAACTGAAAGCTAAGGGACCACCACGTCCCGAAATTGCACTTTCTCAAAAATGTGTTACGAAAAATAAATCTTTTACGCGTGGTTTTAAATCTGAACAATATTTCAAAACACCTTGGTTGTGTGGATGTGAAGAAAGCAAAAAATTATTTTGTTTCCCGTGTCTGGTGTTTGGAGCTGGCGCCGGCAGTGGTGGTGAATCTGCATGGACGGAAACGGCCGTGTTGAAGATTTAGCGCATCTTTCAATAAAAGTGAAAAAACATTCGCAATCTCGATTTCATATCTTATGTGAAGTGCAATTGGCATCTATCGGCCGTCAAGGTATTCGTAAGGCGCTCGATTCTGCGTATCGAAAATCTATTAGAGAGTTCAATGAACGCTTTGATGAAAATCGATAAAGATCGCCGAATGGATTTTCTTTACAAATAAAATAAATGGTAAGCTCTAGTTCTACGTTTCTTTTTTTAGTGAACCCCCACAAATAAATGTCACGAGCCGCCTCTGACTAGAAATAAGATCATTAATATTCTTTTTTTTATTAAGATAACGGACACATTTTTATACTGAATTAAAATAATATGTACATAAATAACAACTTATAATAACTAATCACACTAATATAATAAAGGCGTTTATGAGTGTGTGTGTTTGTTTGTTACTTCTTCACGCTCAAATGGCTACACCAATTTTGATGAAATTTTGTATGGAGGTAGCTGACACCCTGGATTAAGACATAGGCTACTCTTTATCCCGATATTCCCACGGGACCGAGACTTACGCGGGTGAAACCGCGGGGCGCAGCTAGTTATTTAATAAAAATAACAAAGGCCAGAGCCTAAGCGTTGTCACACAACGTAAAGAAAGAAAAAAAGAAAGAAGCAGTCTCCTGGGTACATACTAGTCGACGGCAATGTGGTAGTTTTAGTTAAGTTAGGATATAATTTTGTTATTTTTAATTATCACTCATTGCCCATTCTTCTCCATACGAAACAACCTTTTGGAAGAGGCGACTAAATCAATTCTATTTTTTTTGTAAATTTTGACGTTCAAAAGTGCCTTGAAGGTGGCGATAAGTCCCCTCTTTGAGGAGTGGCTAGAGAGGCGCCATGGCGTCCTCGCACCTTCCGCCTGACGCAGGTCCTTACTGGACACGGTTGTTTCGGGAGGTTCCTGTACAGGATTAAGCGGGAGGAAACGCCCGGGTGTCACCACTGTGTGGATCGCCCGGAGGACACGGTGGAGCATACGGTGGAGGTTCCCTACAAAGTGGTTGAGCTGGATGGTGCTGATCCACGCGTCATGTTCGTGAACGGGCGCTGTCAGTTGAGGCTGGTCATCTCTTTAACTGCCAGGGGCTTATTTTGTATTCTTATATTTTGAATTGTTTTTTTTTTATATTTATTTTTGTTTTTTACATTGTTCTCACATATAGAAGCGACAAGAATAATGTACCCAGGATTTTTTAATATCTTGATTTAAAAGAGTGTCCTTGGAGTTTCTTGCCTGTTCTTCTCCATACAGATCTACGTTTTGGAATGGGCAAAATAGCTTCCACTTTCTGACTGACTAACTGACCGACTCTTTGACAATTCTAAAGTGCCTGTAAATGGTTTATTTGAAATAAATGCTTTGAGTTTGAGTTTGAGTTTGGTCTGCCCGGCTTGGGAGGTGATCGGCGGGGGTGATCTCTCGTGTCTGGCCATGGCTCAGGCCATGGTTCGGAGCGAGAGTGCATGGGAGGCCGTCACCTCCTTCTGTGAAGCAGTAATGCTCGCGAAGGAGGAGGTGGAACGCGTGAGGGAGAGGCAAAATCCGCGCCCTCGTGCCCCTAGTCGCCGCAGGAGATGCCCGAGGCGTCGAGAGTCACAGGCCCATTCCCGGCCACCGTAGGCGCGGGCTTTCCGAGATATCGTGGCCCTGGCACACAGGCATCTGAAGGAACACGGGTGGGTTTTAGTCAGTAAAAGTCTGACACGCCCTCCCGCTCCGCCCAAAGCGGGAGAAGATATTTGATAATGGTGGAATACCACCCAAAAAAAAAAGGTGCCTATTTGAAATAAATAATTTGACCACCGCTTTTCAATCCAGACGGTCTCTAAGTTATTTAACTACTTATTATTTTTAGCACTAGAACCACTGCTGAGCATGAGTTCGATTCGAGTCCCGGGTTCGATTCCCAGGTCGGGCAAAGTGTTATTTATTGGGTTTTCCATCTGGAAGTTCTCAGTGGCAGCCCTGAGTCTGGATTTGGGCCCGATTGATGGCAATATGCTCACCCCATGAGGAATGTGGATGTACTATAGGTACACCTCTGCCTAACCCTTCGGGTATTAAAGGGTTGATGTTATGTTAACACATAACATAACAAACATACATAGCTTGCAGAGTAAGCAAACTGAAGTGAAGGACCAATGGCCGATGGAGCAGACGAGTCCTGGAGTGGAGACCGCGTATCGGCAAGCGTAGTGTGGGACGCCCCCCAGCTAGATGAACCGACGACCAGAAGGTGGCTGGGTCAGACTGGATGCGGAAGGCGGAGGACAGGGTGTTGTGGCGCAGCCTGGGAGAGGCCTATGTCCAGCAGTGGACTGCGATAGGCTGAGTTGATAACACATAACTGTCATAAAACTCGATAAAAACAATATTAATAAACTTCTTTTTGCATCCTATAAATACCTATTATGATCTTGTTTTATGTATTTTTAGCCTGATTACCTCGACAGTGTTCGAATAAGGCTACCAGACGCCACCTAATGAATGTCATCCAATCAAATATGGCGTCCAAGCCTGTTTGCGCGGGAATTCCGCGATGATGTTTTCTTGTGTAGGTACTTATAATGTTAGAAAAGTGATTTTATGTTTGATACTGTTGTTAAATAAAAAATCATTGATGCAAATCAGGCTGAGAATCAGGGACATAAAAGATTTAGGACCCTTCACCACTGCCTAGTGATTTAGACTGGAAAGGTGAAACGGCGTATAAATAAACTCCCAAGCAAAATCAAGCTCGTCTCTTGTCTGTCAAGGTTTTGGAACTATCAAAATCATCAAGGTTTTCTTTCACCCTGGGTCATACAGTCCTTTTTAAATATTTATCTAAGCCATATATGTTTTTGAGCTAAAAATAAACGGAGAATTATTATAAAAAGGAACGAATAAAAAAAACTTTGCGACTGATCATGAGATACTGTTTTAATAACTTGAGCGGTATAAATTTGAGTAAGCGAAAAATTAACTAAACTAACGACGAATATTGATTATTAATAAAATCCAGAACGAGCTTACTAAAAGTGGGTTGTGTTTAATCCATTTCAGTAATTAAAATTCTAGCCGTGCGACTGAATGACTAAGTGAGCGACTAGCAGATAGATACCATCTACTCACTTCTACTGTTATTGAATGATTTGGGTTGGGTTAGGTTAGAACGCCACATTGTCGTGACGGGCGTCAGGATCGGGGTCAAGGCCCAGATGAAGTACTTGGGCCTTGTACTCAACAGTAGGTGGCGCTTCGGCCCACACTTCAGCGGGCTGTCGACGCGCCTGCTGAAGACTGCGAGCGCCCTGTCGTGGCTCCTCCCGAGCCTGGGGGGTCCGAAGGCGAGATGCCAGCGCCTGTACGCCGGCATCCTCAGGAGCATGGCCCTTTACGGGGCACCGGTCCTGAAGGACTGGCTCGAGCGGTCACACGGTTTCCTCTCTTTCCGTCTGGTGCAGGTGTTGTCTGGCCATGGGTGCTTCGGATCGCACCTGCACCGGATCCAAAGGGAGGAGACCTCGTCGTGCCACGACTGTGGCACCGAAGGACACGGCACAGCACACCCTCGAGGTGTGCCCGGCCTGGTCTGAGCTGCGCCGCACTCTGATCGCAGCGGCCGGCCGGACCTCTCGCTTCCCAGCGTCGTCAACTCCATGCTGGAAAGCGAGGGGGACGTGGACAGCGGTCGCCTCCTTCTGCGAGGAAGTAATGTCACAGAAGGAGGCGGCGGAGCGCGCGCGGGAGGACGACTCTCTCGCGGCGCCGCTCCGCAGGCGAAGAGGGGGCGCGAGAAGGCGATTGTATGATCGTCGTCTCCGCCTCCTCCCAGGTGGAGGCCAGCAGGCAACGGGTGCGGGGGTACCCTTGTCTGTATTGCAGAGGCCTCCACCAGTGCCGGACGGGAATGGCCAGGTGTTCCCGACCATTCCCGTAGCCCCCCGTTGAGAATGGGGGGCACGTGGGGCCCGTGAAGAAGCGTCTAGCGGAGCGTTCAGCGTTGCGTGCATGCGGCGAAAGAGCGTTCGCCGAATGGCCTTAGTGCACGCTTAGCGTTCGTGTGAGCCGGTCACATTTTTCATCATGGCGTCTGCGTCGTACGATATTATTGATATGTATTTAGAAGAAAATTTGTGGCTAAAATTTAATTATGAGTCAAGACAAGGTCCTAGTAACATTGTGAAGCAAAGAAAACAATTTGGAGAGTTTTCTACGTTATTTGATAAAGAATGCGAAGATAACCATATTTCACGTTTATTTTGTATTTCTGAAATTATTTCTTCAAACGACATCCTTCAAGAACGCACGTATCACCGCTGCAAAACACAAACTGGTTTGAACTTGCACGCGACGCCCCGCTCGACGCAAGCAAGCCCGCTGCTGCCCACGCTCCGCTCGGCTGGCACTCAGGACGGCCACTACGGGTAGCACGTGTTTAACATGAACGCTGCACGCCCCTCCCCGCCCGACGCTCGAATAGAGCGTGCACTCAGGCCGTACACTAAAGGTTGAGCCGGTTTCCCATGGCCCTCCTATCACGGCGATGTGGGAACACCGCTGAGTTTTAGTGGGTATACTGTCACTACTGACAGGAGTCCCACATACTCCGACTCGTCCCCCACGAGCGGGGATGCGTAATGCATTTCTCAGCGCAAAAAAAAAATTGGTTAGAACAGTGACCATTAACGCGCGAAGGCGAGCAAGCGTTAGCGTCAGAATGGCTGGTTGCATATGGCAAGCGGCTCTGAAAATATATTCAAGAATTGCTTATATTTGCTACATTTCTTCAAAAAATGCTACAGATACATTCAGAGAAATATGAATCTTTTTTTGACCAGCCATTTTGACGTCAGGATGGATGGTGGCCTCCGTGTTCAGCATGAAGGGCGCAGACTTTCTAAAAGTTTGTTGTATCAATAATTGCTTACTAATTGCTACTTTCACGAATTTAAGTTTGAGCTTCGTACGCGAAGTACAAAAATATAGCTTTTATTAAAATTGGTACGAACAAGTGCCTAAAAATTTGGAAAGGCAACAGATTGTTTTACTACAGCGTCTTGCTTGTTCAAATCTTGCAGGCGTCCACTTCGATATAATTTAATGATGTTTGGTGAGTACAGTCTGGTTTTTAATTCGACGGAATTCTGACATTTCTTTTGTGTTGCACATAATAAAATGGTCCTTCTGAAAACGGAACGCATATAAGCCAATTAAAAAAAAATGTTTCTTGAATGGCCCGTCTAGCGTCAAGCAAAAAGACAGGGATTTATCGGTCAAACTATTAAATATAATAATCTAATGTAGCAATTATTGGAGAAATGTAGCAAATATGAGCAATACTCGTAGGATAGCAATTCTTGAATATACTTTCAGAACCGCTTTCCATAGGCAGCCAGCCATTCTGATGCTAACGAGCAAGCGAGCGTGCCGCGGCAGCGGCCGCCGAGCGCCAGATTCCCTCTATTCAAAAATAAGAATTCTTCTAAGAAAAGAAAACTCTGCTCAATAAAGTATTTTTCAAAGTGGTTTTTCTATTCGAAACACTTCATTTAAGATAAAATACCGCTCAGTATAAATAAATCAATTGCCAAATATTGAAAAAAATGCAGGACGTAACGTTGATACCTAAACAAATATTAAGTCGCTCAAATATTATGAAGCTTCTCATTTTGTATTTTAAGTAACTCAAATTAATGTTTGTAAGTTTCTATTCTGTTGATTTCTTGTCACTCGCAGTCATTCGCTCACTTAGTAATACTATAACGTAAATAAATTATTTTTGTCACTTAAATACCTTTTGTCACTCGTTTAAATACTACCCAAAATAAACTGGACGTATATGGCGGATTGTTTACGTTGTTACTTTAACAATATTTACCAAGATGGGAGAGGCCTATATTAGCAGGTCCTATCCTATGTCTAGCTTACCTTTTTTTTTTTTTTGACCCATCGGGGGATGGGAGGGGTATGTGGGACTCCCCGGAAGATCCGGTATACCCACTAAACGACCCAGCGGCGCTCCTACCTCGTCTGCAAGGAGGACGACTGGGAATCCGGCAGAGCCATAACATCCAGTCCCCCGCTGACGACCGCCCGCCTTGCAGGCGCGACGGGAGGGGCCCAGGAATAACCGCGAGCGCTCTGTCATTCCTGCCCGACGTGGATGGTGAACTGTGCAATGCAGGAGAAGGCGCCCCCGCACCCGTCTCCCGCTGTTCACCACCAGGGGGCATAAGACGACGATCGTACAATCGCCTTCTCATGCCCCGTCTTCACCTGCGGAGCGGCGCTGCGTGAGGGTCGTCCTCCCGCGCGCGCTCGGCGTCCTCCTTCTGCGACATTACGTCCTCGCAGAAGGAGGTGACCGCTGTCCAGGCCCCCTCGCTTTCCAGCATCGAGTTGACGACGCTGGGAAGCGAGAGGTCCTGCCCGACCGCTGCGCTCAGACCGCGGCGCAGCTCGGACCAGCCCAGGCACACCTCGAGGGTGTGCTGTGTCGTGTCCTCCGCCGCGCCACAGTCGTGGCACGACGAGGTCTCCTCCCTTTGGATCCGGTACAGGTGCGATCCGAAACACCCATGTCCGGACAACACCTGCACCAGACGGAAAGAGAGGAAACCGTGGGACCGCTCGAGCCAATCCTTCAGAACTGGCCCGAGCGCGTCCAAGGTTCGGCGGCCGAAAACTGCAGTGGCGAGGTCCTCCGTCCAGTGATGGACGATTGCGTCCCTCGCTTCTTGCCGCACAGCCTCCCGCTCTTCTGCGGCGGGGGGGTCCCCGAGCGCCTTACGCCGCGCCGTCCATTCGTACACTCTGGTCAGCACCCATGCCTCGAGCTCCCAAGGAGGGGTGCCGGCCAGAGCGCACGCCGCCGAGAAGCCCACCGATCGGTAGGCCCTCGCCACCCGCAGTGCAATGGCCCTTTGGGGCCTGCGAATGACAGTGGCGTTCTCCCTCCTGTTGAGGGAGTCCGCATACAGAAGGCATACAGAAGCCGGCATCGCGCCTTCGGACCTCCCAGGTTCGGGAGGAGCCAGGAAAGGGCATTGGCAGCCTTCAGCAGGCGCGTCGACAGCCCGCTGAAGTGTGGGCCGAAGCGCCACCTGCTGTCGAGTACAAGGCCCAAGTACTTCATCTGGGCCTTGACCCCAATCCTGACGCCCTCCACGACAATGTGTCCGTCGGGTGGGATGCGCTGCCGAGGCCCGTGGAAATACACGGCGTCGGTCTTGTGCAGCGCCACCTTCAGCCCTAGGCGGCGGATCCTACCAGCCACTAAGGAACCGCCAGCAGAGACCAGAATGGCCGCCTCCCTGAAGTTCTTCCCCCGGGCAATGAGGAGGGTCCCCCGCAGGAGCCAGTCGAATCCAACCACCGGTTGAACACCGGACTCTGCACCATAGTGCCTCACTCTGGCACTACTTGGAGGACCACCCGGTCCTCCAAGTAGTTGGCCAAGAGTGTGCGCAGGTATTGAGGCACTCCGTGATATCGGAGCGCCTCCAAGATTGTCGAGTGGGGGACAGAGTTGAAGGCGTTGGCAATGTCGAATGACACCGTCAGCACTCCGTCCCCCGCCTCCTCGGCCTCCTTCACTTTGCCCTTGAGTAGGGCCAGCGCGTCCACCGTCGACCGACCCCGTCGGAAACCGAATTGGTCGTCCGACAGGTCCGGCCCTACCGTGCCCAGCAGGCTATTTAGCCGGTCGGCGATTATCCCCTCAAACATCTTACCGACCTCATCGAGCAAAACGATGGGCCGGTAAGCCGAGGGGGAGTCCGCCGGGCGGCCCTCCTTTCGGAGGAGGCATAGCCGCCCCTCCTTCCAGGGTTTCGGGAACCTCCCAGTCGTGAAACACGCGCTAAAGAGGTCCCGAAGCCTCTCCTCTATCTGAAAGGCGGCTATGGCCACCACCCGTGCGGGAACGCCGTCCGGCCCTGCGGCCGTGTTCTTCGCGCGGAGGCGCTGAGTCCGCGTAGAGCTCCGCTCTCGGCTGTCACCGGAAGAACCCCTCCTCCGGCGGAACCGCCTCCCACGGGGGTCCATCACTGGTGGGGTGAAGTCGGTCGTGGATGGAAACAGGGACCGGACCACCCCATCCAGCAATGCCGGCTCGAGGGTCTCCGTCAGTGGAGGACCACAGGGGCGCAGTTTACTCCGCGCCGCCTTGTATGGTCTTCCAAACGGGTCTCTGTCGAGACCCTCCAGCATCTCGGCTCTCGCCGAGTCTTCGGCCGCGCACATTGCCAACTTGAGGACCCTCTTTGCGTCGACGTACGAAGCATAGAGGGCCCTCTCGTTGGCTAGGTCTCGGGGCCTGCGCCTCCGACTCCACGTGTAAGCCCTCCTGGCCGCTACGCAGGCGGTCCGGAGCCCCGCAAGTTCCTCCGACCACCAATAGACGGCGCGTCGGGGAGGTGGGCCGCGAGACCGGGGCATGCTGGAGTTGTCACCTCGGTCAGGGACCCCCTCAGCTGGAGCGCTGCGGCGTCCACGTCCAGGACCTCGACAGGAGGCGTGAGCCAGTCCTGGACGAACGCCGCCTCCTCGGCAGCCTCTCGGTCCAGGCGGGTGAGAGCCCACCGGGGGAACGCAGATTGGCCCGAGCGGACCATCCCCTGGGAGCTCTGGGTGGAGATGTCGAAGCGCACATATCGGTGGTCCGAAAAGGTCTCTGCCATCTCCACCCGCCAGTTCACGACGCGGGCGGCTAGCACGGGGGTGGCAAACGATACGTCGACCACCGATCCTCCCCGTTGCCGCACACACGTGTGAACAGTCCCTCTGTTTAGGAGGTACACGCCGCACGACGCTGCCCAAAATTCTGCGGCGCGTCCCCGGACGTTGTAAGAGGCTGCCGGGTTGCCCCAGGCCGTCGATTTGGCGTTCAGGTCACCCAAAATGGCGACCTGGCGTGGCGCCGCCCTCCCCAGCACTGCTGTGAGGATTTCAAGAAAATTCTCGAAATCCGAGAGAGGGCGGTTTGGGGAGAAATAAACGCCCACAAGGGCCAAGTCTCCCCACGCGGCGGCCACGTATCCCGTTCCCCTCTCTAAGAGCGAGAGGGGAGGGGAGTTCGTGGAAGACCGCGACACTAATGCCACCAAACCGTCCCGATCACCGAGCCAACGGCCAGGGACCGAGTACGGCTCGGCAACCACCGCCACGTCCACCAACCACTCAGCCATGCTCTGCATCAGCAGATCCTGGGCTGCTATGCAGTGGTTGGTATGCGCCTGGAGGATGCGATATTTGATCTGACTATCCATCAATCAGACATCGCACCCCCCTCCACATCCGCCGATGTCCCAGCCACAGGGATGGCGGTGGCAGCGACAGGCCGGATCGGCGCCTGCTCCTTGCCCTTCTTAGGGGGAGGATTGCACTTCCTCCCCATCATGAGGTGGTCCGCCGGGCAGCCACTGGCGGCACACACTGCGCAGTGCGGCGTGGTGGCCTCGCAGGAGGCGGACTTGTGCCCGGCCTTGCCACAGCGGTAGCAGGTGTACCCTCTGTCGACCCCGGACGGACAGAGGGGCCGAGTGTGTCCGACTCCGAGACTCTTGTACCCGTCCGTAACCCGTCCTATGGCGAGGATGGCCACAGCTGCGGCGACTGGGCACTCGAGGCGAATGGTACCCATGCCGCTGCGACTGGGCCTGAAGGCCCGACCTTTCACTTCAGCGACGCTGCATCCCCCCATTGCTGCGACCGCCGCCTCCACCTCCTCTTTGGTGACCGAGTCGTCGAGCATGGTCACCTCCAAGGCCACAGACTTCACGGGCCTGACTACACTGGCCGCGTCCGCGATGACTTCCTGCAACTTGGTTGCAAAGAGGTCCGCGTTAGCGCCGCCCTGAGCCCCCGGGAACTCGAAGATTCGGGCCCCAGCCTGGGTCCGGCGGCAGGAGAGTGTGCCAATCCCAAGTGTTTTGGGATCGGCGTTGGTACGCGTCATAATGGACGCGTACGTCTCCCCCCGCTCCGCAGCCTCAGCGGTGAGCGTCACCACTACGGCTGCGGTCCTGGGAGGAACCAACTTCTTCCCGCCGGCTGGAGCTCTTTTGGCTGCAGGAGCAGTCACCGTGGGCTTGGGGGCCGGCTTTTTCCCCTTTTTCCGTCCTTTTCCCTTCTTTACCACTTCCGTCCACGACTGGTTGGCCGGGGTGGTGGAAGGAAGAAGGGCGTCTTCCTCCTGCGGGGTCTGGGGGACTGCTGGAGTGGCAGACGACCCAGACGCTCCCTCCGCGCTCGTGGTGGGGGCATAAGGACTCGCCTTGGTCCTCTTTCCCTTACCCTTGCCCTTGGAAGGCTTTTTGCCCGATACCGGGCCTGCAATAGGCGCAGGTTCTGGCTCCTTCAGCGGTGGACTCTTGTCCGCCGCTAGCGGCGGGCGGAGCCGCTTTTCCGGCAGGAGCCGGTCCTCAATGCCTGCGATGCAGGCCCTGGTGAAGGCCCTCTCCTCCATGTTAACCTTGCGGAACGTTTCCTCAAGGCTGGCGTGGGAGGAGGAGGAACCTGTCACCACCGGCCCCGGGGCAGACTGGGCAGGCCTCGCCGTGGCCTCAGCCAGCTTCTGGTGCAGCTGGCTGACCTCCGCCTGCAGGCGATCCACCTTCGCCTGCAGCTGCCGCGTCTCCTCCGTGGCCGTCCGCCTAACCAGCTCCGCAATAATGCCGTGCATGCTGGCGGCACGGCATTTGAGGGCCTTCTGGAAGGTCCCCTTCAAGTTTGAAGACTTGGAGGCGACCTCAACGACCTCCTCCCTGTCTTCCGCCGCCATGCGCTCCAATTCTGCCAGGGAGTGGTCAGCATACAGCACATTTGATGCACCTTAGCCAGCCCTCGCCCTGGCAGCTTGCGCCTGCTTCTCCTTGGCGGCGACCCTCTCCTCCAGGTCTAGCTGGAGCTGCTGCCTCTTGGCCAGATTCAACTGGCGCTCGGCGTCCACCAAGCCCACATCGTGGGTTGTAGCCGAAGAAGAAGTCGAAGCCTTTTTTGACTTCGACTTGCCACCAGTTGACTCTGAGGAGCCCTCAGACCGCTTCCGCTTGAAACGGTCGCTCTCGGCCGCCGACGTATCCATATTGGAGTCGTCGGAGTCCGAGAACTCGTCTGGCATACAGAATGAGCTGGCCGCAGATGGTGCGCGGTCAGCTACTGGCGCCAAAGCGCCACCGGCAAGGCCCTGAGAAGGGCCGTTAGATTGGCCCTGGGAAGGGCCGTTGGGTTGGCCCTGAGAAGGGCCGTTTGAATCGCCCTGGGAGGGGCGATTCGTGATAAAACGGCCAGACGAGTCCCGCGTCGGCTTACCCATCATACTTGTATTATTAAAATTAAAACCTCAGTATTCGCACACGACCGCATCAATGTCTACGAATCACAGCGCACTTTAGCCGCCGGTCTGCCACTCCGTTACGGTGGTCAGACACGGCGTTGCCCGGGGGAAACTACGTGGAAGTATGCTAGCTTACCTGGGGGCCGATTCTACTAACAAAAATGTTCAAAAATCGCAATGGAATCGCAGTTGAATCACGGCTTTTAAACGTTTTCTCATTCTACTAATGAACAACGATCCAACTGCGCTTACGGTTCAGTTGACGCCAACGATCGATCGAAGCAATCTCAAAATGTATTCTGATAACAAAATCGAACATGAGCGTGACGTTTAGTCACATTCTACTATTATTTTGACACTAGTTACAATCGAATCAAAGCTAAACTTCGGCGGTTCATCTGTCAAAATTCGCGGTTGAACCTAAGTTGGTAAAGTGCAACTTTTGTTGCATCGATCTAAGATTGCTTTCGTTTTCTTCCGTAATAATAATGTTGTTTTATATGGATTTCGTTGAACTTGCCCATGAGGTTGACGTTGGAAGGGTAAGAGGAAGAAAGGAGAAACCCAAACTCCATAGAAACTTGGGCCTGGCGTTACAAGGCTGGAATTTGGCCATAAATTAGAACATTGAGGTTGGTTTCATGAGCAGTTCACGTCTCTCAGCAATGGCCAAATTGGTAAAATCATACATGTTTACATTTTAGGTTATCTTTATTATTTGAGTTATTTAAATAAAGAATGATATTTTTCAGGCTTTGTTCCTTACTTAAATCTGAAACGCACATGCACTGTGCTGCAGCGCCTGCACGATGAGGTTTTAGGTACATAAAAAGTGATTAGAGGGTGACTTCAGACTTATCTAGGTAATTGATTTCACTGAAAATCTCTGACGAAAACTGTTAATTAGACAAGGCCCACTTACATCACTACTGGCTTGCATTTGTTAATATTGTATCTACTAGGGGATTTGATGCAATCTCAGATTACAGTTATCTGAGATTGCGAAAATATATTAAAATAAAAAAAACCCATAATTGTGATAAATGGTTTTATTAGTCACCTCCTTCATTATGATTATCATAATATAATAATACAGTACTTATCCAGCAATTGTGCAGGAGGCAATTGATTACCCTGGTGCCGTGCCCAACCAAGATACCATATTAAGCTCATGGTGTGAGCACAGTAACCAACCACATTCTTTGCAATAATATAGGATTATAGTATCCCTTCCACTTACAGAGCTGTTGATTAATATATAAACGAAATACATTGTATCACTAATATGCCTGGACTTTATTCTTCCTCTTATCATCCAGGTTGAGTCCGATGTTGACAGCTCTTGCTGTAGGTCACCGTTTCTTGCCTTGTTGGAGGTTCTTCAAATGTCTTCAAATTATCAAAATGAGGAATGTTCTGACTATTTGGCTCATTTGCATCTGATGAAAATGCACCAGATGTTGAGCGACCTGAATGCCGGGATGCTCTATTTGCTTGCACCCAACAAGAGTGAAAGACAACACTTGAAGCACCCACCTGCAAAATAATTTATCTACATTAAAGAGTGCCTTTACACCAGTCATGTGTGATGTTATTGCCCACTTTGAAAAAGACTAATCTAAAGAAATCCTGCAAATGAGAAATCCGGATGTAGGAGCTTGACCATTATCACACCGTCTTTCTAATTCACTTAAATGTTTTAGCATACCAAATACATTTTTTAACTAAACTAAAGAATGTTATTAATAAACCGTGAATAACACTAATATACTAACCGTGCATGGTAGGATCCATTCTCTTATAACTTCGTGTATTCTGCATTCTTGCACTGTACCGGTCCTAAGTTGATGGCAACAAACTCTTCTCAAAAGAGAATGTCCACAGTGAATACACACTCATCGGTGTCCTATAGGTGTCTGTTCACTCTCTTCTGGTCCTTTTCCATCAGCATTGGCATGATTCTAGCAAGCTTGGCAGATAAAGTCATTTTCATTTAGGTACCTGAAGCAATCATTTATCATTTTAATATTAGGACTAGCATTTAGCAATAACCATCTGAGTGGCATGTTTGGGTAAACATAAGCAGCCTTATTACATTCCCACTGCAGTGACACAGGCCTCTTATCTGAGAGAGGGAATAGGTCGTAATTAACCATGCAGGTTCAACCCGGATTGGTGATGATCTTTGACTATGAATTTGTTGCACATTCTGGTATCATTTTATAAAATACAACTATCAACAGAAAACTGAACATAAGCGGTAACACTAATAAGGTACTTAGTAAAAAAATGTAACGCTAAAGAAATATCGGATATTAAAACGAATACTCACAGTAAATCAACCATTTTGAACTCGCACACAATAAATGTTTTTGCTTCCCGAGTTCCTGCTGTTTGTTTACATTAACTTTCGGTTTCGAGCGAGCTTTGACATAACCGAAACATTTTGTTTCACAGTTTCGGCCAGCTACAGACATAAAACGAAACGGTCTTCTGAATTTTTATTATTTATAAAGCTAAAATGTTGTACCTATGTGTAACAATTAAATAATCAGGACAAAAATATATATATGGTCTAGATATCTTTTTGTATTAGAAAATACCTTTAGTGACATTTATTCGTATTTAGTAACATTTTTAGATTCAACTTTTTTTTCTGTGGTATTATTAAAACATACTATTTGGCATGTTGGTTACACAGGTTACCCGCAGCTACGTTCCCGTTACGTAAACTCAGTTGCGCTTGCGATTCGGCTAAAGTTTAGTTCCCAATTTGCTATAAAATTAGTAGAATGACTTTTTAGATAACTATCGAACAACGATCGAAATCGAACTGTTGTGGAAACACAATTCAACGTGTGACGTTGCAAATTAGTAGAATCGGCCCCCTGGGTTTCCCAAAACGAACATACAGTTGGAGCACGTATACCTACCATGATATTTGCGCTAAACAGGTAAAATTGTATTAAGGTCGTGTGACTGACGTCAGCTGTAGGTCATATAAGGTGAATTAGCAAATACAGCCCGCGAAATTCAAATTTTCTTAGGTTTTTTGCTATTTGCAGGTGCTTACTATTCTTAATTTGAAAGCCAAAGCATTTTATTTAATCAGCCGACCTATTAAGAGTTGATGCAAACATTTTTTGTTGTTTTTTTAACACCACTCATTGTATATAAAAAACCCGGGTTTTTTTTAGTAAATCAATGGCGCCACTCTTCTCTTTCGACAGTTAAACGTAACTAGTGAAGTAACCATTCGACTCGGTACTCGATACTCACGATAAATCGATTCAAGTTAAATGTCAAAACGGGCCTATTATTTTTTGACAAGTATAGATAATATCCAGTTAACCAGCTACTCGTAAAATTCCTAGAGTGTGGCAACGTTAGTACAGAGATAAACGCAGTTTTAAAATATCGTATCCATTCTCTTCTATAAAAAGTATTTGATACATAAATTAGTAAAAACATTTCATTCTATAAAGCACTTTTAATGTTACGCTAAGTATATTAAAGTAAAGTTTATTTATTTGCATAGATTGTAGGTACAGACGCCAGCAGCCCAACTAGCAAAAACGTCGTATAATTCTAGTCTTATAAGACTTCATGTTATGTATGTATTTACAAAAGGTCGTTCGACTACAGATGCGGGTGTTGCACTGCTGAAACACATATTTAACGCATGGGAGAACTCGCAAAATGCTATTGGAGTTTTCAGTGATCTCTCCAAAGCCTTTGATTGCGTGCACCATGACACGCTTTTGCGTAAACTACATCATTACGGCGTCCAAAATGAAGCTCTTAAAGTAATAAATTCTTATTTGTATAATAGGTTCCAATGTGTAGATGTTCATGGTGTGAAATCTTCCGAGCTACCAGTTCAGTTAGGTGTACCTCAAGGCTCAATTCTAGGCCCATTCTTATTCTTAGTGTATATTAACGATTTACCATTCTATATAAAGGGTGTCTGTGACGTTGTACTGTTTGCAGATGATACCTCTCTTATTTTTAAAGTAGACCGGAATAGACAAGATTTTGACGACGTAAACATTGCACTCTCAATGGTTACGGATTGGTTTACGACAAATAATTTAGTTCTCAATGCCAAGAAAACGAAATGTATAAAGTTTGCCTTACCGAATGTTAGAAATTTAGGTCCCAACATCGTTTTAGATAAAGAGGTGCTTGAAACTGTAGACTCGGCAGTGTTTCTGGGTATAACAGTAGATGCCAAACTTCAGTGGGGACCTCATATATCAAGCCTAGCGAGAAGGCTCAGTTCGGCCACATACGCCGTCAGGAAAGTAAGACAATACACTGACGTTGATACAGCCCGATTAGTCTATTTTAGTTATTTTCATAGCGTTATGTCCTACTGTATTCTGCTGTGGGGTAAAGCAGCTGACATTCAAAATATATTTGTACTCCAAAAACGAGCTGTTCGAGCAATTTACCAGCTGGGTGCCAGAGTTTCTCTAAGAGATTTTTTTAAGGATATTGGTATACTCACGGCGGCATCACAATTCATCTTCGCCAACATCTTATATGTTAGGTAAAATATACACTTATACACTAAAAACAGTGATATTCACAATATTAACACCAGAAATAAGGATAAATTACGTGCTCCTTTTCACCGGCTTCATAAGGTTCATAACTCATTTGTTGGACTTGGTATAATTTTTTTATAACAAGCTAGCCTCTTCTTTGTTAGATTTGCCTTTTAATGCGTTTAAAGTTAAAGTTAAATCCAATCTTTGTTCAAAGGCATACTATTCTATCAATGACTACTTAAACGATAAGAATAGTTGGTCGCTGTGATTAACTCAAGACAATGTTCATGTTCTTTCTCCAGAATTAGCGTACCTACTGACAGGTTATATGAGTTCATATAATTGTTTATTATTATTTGACTAAGTCAATTTATTTTTATTTACTAGTGACATAATAAACTCATGAAAATGTTTTTTTTATGAGTTGTATTGCAATAAGTGGTTAGCTAGCGACCTAGACAATTGATTATATTATTCTTGCCTGAGCAACCGGCAGCAAGTTCGTCATGCTCCCTTAGATGTCACTGCTTGCGGTAGCGTCGGGGGTCGGGTTGCCTCCTTCCCTCAAATATGGCGAGGGGGGTGATGGCTGATCTTTGCGTTATGCTCGTGAACGGGTGCTGCTTGTGGTGACTGGTCGTCTTGCTGACCATGGTTTTATTATTGTTATTAATGATTAAATGTTTTTTATTTTACTACGATGGTGCTAGTTTATCATTTTTGACTTCAAGTTGCAGCTATAGCTTTGTGTGGGCGGGCACGCCCATTATGCCTGGAGGCTTTTATTTAGGTACGTTCTGTTTACGTTATTTCTGCTTGAGTATAGTTTTCGACGATTTTTATGTTTTTTTTTGGTATAGTGGCGTGTGCTAGCTAACATAAGGCAAATAATTTAATGTTGTGTTGCATAATGCAAATTCTTTTACATTTTATTGTATAGATTCAAGTTTTATATCTGAACAGACAGCTGTGCTGCTGGGGAGTTTGTTGCGCCACTTCTTCTTCCCAGCTAAAGCACTAGGAAGTGGTGAAGGGTGGGCGTTTTTGGGGGACTGTCTTATGTAATTTTTGACGTTCGGAAAGTGCAGATTCTCAGCCTAGTTTGAATAAATGACTTTTGATTTTGATTTGATTTTGATTTTGTAACAGTTATATAGTGGTATGTAATTGACTATTATGATAAATAGAAGTTTATCTTACAACGATTCAGTCTCGTGACTGTAATGTCTTATTATATAGTTGATTAAACGTTTTCAGGACTAACTTATATGACGTTGTACAATGGTGTCAGTGCATATGTTGAGTAAACGTTTTCAGAACTAACTTATACGACGTCGTATACTAATGCCAGCCATGACGTTTATTGGACAATGTAATGGTCATATAAACATTTTGGTTAAATAAAAGGTTTTCATAAGACAACCGTCATCGTGTGCAGAATCTTAACATAACTTTTATACCATTAAAACGCCGCTTAAACGTTTGTGCATGACCTTTATATAACAAAGCTATTTTGGTCGTATGGAAGACTAACTAAAACGTGTATGCGACTAAAATGTTGAATGTCAACGGTTACATAACTAAAGTAGACTATTAAGCCTTTTAAAGGTCAAACCCACACTTTAATTAAACCATTCCCATTTTGTTTTGTAATTAATAAAACGTAGGATTCCGTACCCTATTAAGACCGAGCAAAAAACGCCGAAAAAATAGGTTAGAGTTAGGGTACCTTTAATTATTATTTTTATTTATTTCGTATTATTTTTTGTTATAACGGCAACAGAAAAACACAATCTGTAAAAATTTCAACTGTCTACCTATAACGGTTTATGTGATACAGCTTGCCGACAGACGGACGGACAGCGGAGGCTTAGTAATAGGGTTTCGTTTGCCACCCTTCGGCTACAAAATCCTAAAAAGTAAGTAATGATTAGGTAACCCTTTATTCGACATATATGGCCGGGCGTCATGGTCTCAAGCAAAAGTCTATATGACCTTTTTGTTATATTAGTGTCTTATAGAGGTCGCCATATAACTTAGACAAGATGGTTGGAGCTTTATTATGAAAACATATTTTTATTATATAGGGGAGGGCGTTAAAAACTTCCTAACAACACATTATATATATTGTCATAAATCTAAAGCTCCCTGAAAGATTAATACAACTACTACGATATATTACAAATATATATATATATATATATCACACTAATTTAAATAATATAGGCCCATAATAGATATTTTGTAATCTTTGAAATTAGCTTGATTTACTTTTTCCTGTTATTCTTTCATACAAGCACAATATTTATCATGCGAATCAAAACAGTTGTCGTTGAGTCGCGTTTTGACACTAGTCCAACGATTCAGTTGTTTTACAACTACATAATAATATAACTGCTTATAACTGCTATGTGGACTTCTTGGCGGGAAAGTGAAGCGTCATGTTAGCAGTTTTGTTTTATTTTCTAAAATGTGTGTTTAGCCGAATATTAATGTGTAATAGTGGTGGATTATTAACCATTAAGTGTTCGTGAACCTGCACTAGTGTAGACAAATGAAACAAAACAGTGCAACATCACTTTAAGTTCTCTCAAGAAGTCCGCGCGAGGTTTCAGTAAAGTAAACTGAAACTCAAGGGGAGCGGGGAGGGATATCATCTATCATCTTTATCATGCATCATTGAATGGAGTTCATTTCATAATTATACATTATTAATATTAGTTACAGCTTTATACTAGTTACCTAATTTTACATGACTAAACTAAATGCACAAACCGTGCGAAGCCAAAATGAAAAAAAAAAAAAAAACTGCTATGTGACATAAACGGTCACTTACGACCACGGGTCTCATCTCAACCAGTATTGGACCGTAAAGTCAGTATTTAACTTGTATATAACAATCAGCGGTCGTTGGCTGACTTCTACGTAACTACTAACCGATATAATTTTATTGTTGTATAATTTGGGCCTTTTTCGGGTTTTATAAATGTTTATATTTACAATCTTAAAAGATTATATAACTAAAAATGTAAAACGTTAACTTGACTATTATAAAACATTAATTTGTTAGTTGGGTGGTCAGTTATCCAAAACTGTCAAATTTTCCCTATCAACGCTGAACCCTAAGCTGTAGGGATAAAGTTCAAAATCTATTCAGATTGTAGTAGTTTGATGTGCTGGCGTCTGTACATGACATATAAGGTATTAAAACGCGAAAAACGATTGTGATCCTTGTTCAATCTACCTTAGATTACTGACTGATGGTGGCGTGTGTTTTGGATCATTAAGTTCCCTTCAAAATGGTGCTGATCCATGCGTCATGTTCGTGAACGGGCGCCGTCAGTGGGGACTGGTCATTTCTTGGCTGCCACGGCTTATTTTAACTTATTTTAATTGTTTTTTTAATGGTTTTATCTTTTTATTGCGGACGCTTTTAACGTGCACGTCTTTCTACATTGTCCTCACATGTATAATTTCAACATGAATGATGTAACCAATACTTTGTCACAATATTTTGATTAAAAAGAGTGTCCGTGGAGTTTCTTAACCGTTCTTCTCCATAGGATCCTACTACGCTTTGGAATGGGAAACTAGCTTCATCTCTCTGACTGACCGACCCCTTAACAATTCAAAATTTCAAAAGTGCCTGTAATTGGTTTATTTGAAATAAATGCTTTGAGTTTGATTAGGCATGCAAACATTAATGAATGGAGTCAATACGGGTACAATTAAAGAAGTTGGTATGTCGTTAAATTGCATAAAAATATTATAACTAGGTAGGTAGGTATCTTAAATTAGAAATTTACATTAGGTTAAAACACTTGTATCAATATTATGTTGCGTTGCGTGCGTCTGTCGACAATGAACATAGACTGAACGACCTTTAATACAGACGTGTGGTCGGTTCGTGTGGTGATCCATCTGCTGATGCATCTGACGACGTCCGCGGACGCATCTATCGACGTGTAGAGGAGGCATTATAGATTTCGGCATTCAACTTCTGTATCTTGACGTTTTGTGACTTACACCCGTATTCAAAAACGATACATACATAAGTATGGCAGCGACACTATGATTTCCACATTGATTATAATTCTGTAATGCCATATTTGTTATGGCCGCGAATCATATTTAGATCATCATACAACCTGTTACTGACCTGCAAATTGCAAAAAACGTAAGAAAATTTGAATTTCGCGGGCTACCTTAGCGCATCCCCCTTAAGTACTAGGACTAGACAAATAATTGAATTAAAAAAAAAAAAAAAAAAAAAAAAAAATTATTCAAGTACAAAGTAAAGTAAAATTATGATTTACATTAATTACAATCGAGGAAAATTCAATTCTAACTGTAATGAAGACCAGCCTGATCTAGGTTTAAGAGAACCTGTGTTTCAGGCCATCAATTTACATCAAACATTTAAAAAGAAGACAAAAATACATTTATTAGAAGCAAACTTAAAAAGAAGACATAATATATTCAATGACTTAAACAGTTACTATTTGGGTATATTATTTTAAAACTAGATTATGTATGATATATTATATTTAAATAAATTAACACATAATATTAAAGTAGATAAAGTATTATTAATTTGGTAAAGGAAGAGAATACCTATGGAGTATAGACTTAAAATAGAGTAGGTAGATATAAATTTTATTTTAAAATTTCTAGTAGTTTTTCCGTATCTGCATAATTGAGATAATTAATTTGCAACTGTCAAATATGGCGGCGCGAAGGCTTGGCCCAAAAAAAAAAGTTTCACACTGATGGTTTTTTCGGATTTGCGCTGAGATGCACTCGGTTGGATTCTCAACGCTCGGCTCAACACCTAAAGTTGATCATCCAGTGCGCGATAAAATCCCGCCGTGATTTACAGGGTCAAATTAAATTAACTAGCGAAACTCCGCAGACGTGATGGGTATCAATATCCAAACATGATACAAAATAATAATATTGTTAATGCCGCGAGTTTTTTGAGAGAACTTTAAAACGCTAACATGAGGGTTGCGGGGAATTAACCATGAAAATGGACAGAACTGTCTAAACAGCTCTTTCTAGGCTTCTAAAAGCCTGGAGCGGTGATTCAAAGCCTTATTTGGTATGAGAATCGGCGGTTTTGTGGACTGTATTATAAACTTTAGGTATGTGGCAGCATGACATTGATTTTAAAGGACCGATATGGAGAAACAGGAATAAAAGAAGGACACAGGATGCAGCGCCTTACCTTTCTTGAAGTCTGGAGTCGCTTTCCTGCTGCTAGGGTTTCTGCACGTCCTCAATGTGTAGGTTAACCACGCGGCGGCCAGCGTGGTTTCACAGATCAACGGTTCCTATTTCTATCACGGTACTTCAAAACAGTGTAACTGATAAGTAGGTAGGTCTAATTTGATATATAGACCCGAAAACTCGGATTTATCATGTAAGCCAGATATATTTGCGGTAATAGCACTGGAGATATGCTTTCGCGGCGACGAGTTAGACGAACAGTGAACACCCATTCAAAAATGGCGTCTGTTGCGGTCAATCTTCTTCCAGCCATGTATTGCTGTTTCGTTCTGACCTATGGGAGGCGCTGCAAGAATGAATAGGAAGGAAGGTGATTGATGGGAAACGTACCTACTACCGCCACATTCCAATATAATTAAAAGTTGAAAATGATTTAAAGTAGGTATGTAGGTTTGGATATATCTAAGCGATATATATGGCGGTAACAAATATCGTTACTTATAATAATAACTATACATGACTGATTTTGATTTTAATATTATGCTTACCTTAACCATTCTAATTTTTTACTTTTTCTTTTGTATTTATTTTTAGTTACTTTAAATTTAATAATATTATTAACTCTAACATAACTATGACTTTTTCATAAAACAACTAAAAACCTAATTAACTCAAAAACTACTGAATATCGGTAGAACATTTGGTGGCTTAATTTGTTGCATTTTAACCTTACTATGACGTCCTGCAAGGAATACGTCGAGTTACCAGTAACCCTGTATATTTACGCCCGCGGCGAACGCAAATTATTGCAAGCTAGCAATATTATGATCTGCCTACCCTGAATGTGATGTGTTTGCGGATGAATGGATTAAAATTTATAATTATTAAATGATACAACACAGAATTAACACTGGATGGCTGAAATGGCGGCAAGTCACGGGAACAATCTGCGACTCCCGCATTTTCCTTAATCTTAAGGACGCTATCACATTTTGAACTCGCTCGAGTTTAGGTATCTGAATCGCAACACAACAACATTACGCGCACGCACACATTGAAAACACTGACCGCTCGATTTTATACGTAACTTGACTAATCTTGGTACTTGAAGGTATATATTTTTTAAATTTTACTGGTATTGATTGAGTAAAGTTAGTTGTAAGTTTGCAATCGAATTTTAGTAACTGTGGCTAAGTACTATCTGCGTGATAATTATGTTTTTAGTATTTTTAAAATTCATCAGCCATTACGTAGCGTAAGTAGGTACCCAACAATTTCAAGCGCTGGCCATTTGGATTAAATACCACATTATTACATAACTAACAACCTAAACATTTTACTATTACGAGTACAAGGAACACCTTTTTTTCTTTTTTTTTTGGGTGGAAAATTATCAAATAACTTCTCCCGCTCTGGGCGGAGCGGGAGGGCGTGTCAGACTTTTACTGACTAAAACCCACCCGTGTTCCTTCCGTTGCTTGTGTGCCAGGGCCACGATATCCCTTTCGGACAAACTCGCAACCCTGGCAGGACAAGGAATACCTACGATTATTCCCCAGGCTACTTATTAGTTAGAAAATATGTAAGTAGGTACTTGTAAATATTATTTTTGCTGGCAAATGTTGGAGCATCACATAATCAAATACTAGCCTGGGAGTTTATCGTAGACTTTCGTTGTGATATTTAAAAATAGTAATTGCCTTATGAAAACATTATTTTATTTACATAGACTGGGGCGCGATTTCAGTACTTTGATAAAAATTAAAACCAAAGTAGGTAGTAATAAGTATATTTTCATTTCATGTTTCAAAGAAGTTCAAATTTAGAATGAAGGCCAGCTCTTTCTAGGGTTCCGTACCCGAAGCGTCCAAGCGGAGCACTATTGCTGTCACTCACGTGTCCGTCTATCACACAGGTTTTACAACCAAACGGTTGATGAAGCTACAGTCTTTAAATTTTCACAGTATAAGCATCTTGTTAACCCTTGTTTTTTCTTTATTCATGATGAGATACTTCACACGCCGCAATCAAAAAGAGGAGTGTGGCTACCAGCCAACAAGGATTAGCTGCTCAGAAAGGAAATCCATCTCGATTTTTGTGTGCCTTTTGGCTTATATTCTCTTATTGCGCATTCTTGCTCCTGAAAATAAAAAACCGGTCATGAGCGAGTCGGACTCGCGCACCGAGGGTTCCGTACGTATATATGATGTTGATGATTTCTGAAAAACTGTGCTATTTAGAGACATCGTTTTATTTTTCCTGTAATATTTACATAAACTTCTATCACATAGAATAATTTCAGATTTTTATCTATGCAAACTTCGGAGATAAGGGGAACGGTATTTTTTTTTACATTTTGCTTCAAAAGACGGAAACTACGCTGCCTAAAAAAAAAGATTTTTGAGAAGGTGCAAACAGCGCTCTTTCATATGATACCCCACATGCACTAGTAGCTCCATTTCAAATTTTTAAGACCCCCTTTCAGTCCCTTTTGCAAAAAAGGTATATTTTTTTAAGTTTCTTTCTTGTTTGCAAAATAGTTGGGCAAACGTCATCTAAAACTATTCTAAATTTCAAGTTGATAACATTAGTAGTTCTTGAGATATCCAGGTGTGACAGACAGACAGACAGACTTAGTCTCACCATAAGGGTTCTTTATTACCATTTTGGTACGGAACCCTAAAAAGACAACATTAGTAAGTACCTAAGGTAAATCAAATAAACCAAATTACCAACAGACGTATAACGCCGTCTGTAACAAAACTTAATTTTTCTTTTCAACAAAATGAAAATACAAAGTCTCATTACTTTTGTTTACTGCTACGTGTATGGTTTTTTTTTGTCCTTTATCCAAATTTCTGAATTCGTGGCATCTGTAATAACAAATGTAAATATTTTAGCAATGCACACCACAATCAAAAACCATACTTGGTGCCGAAAGTTATAACCATTCTGGATTTATGAATTGACAACCAAGTCGATTTATCACCAAAATGTACATCCGCCATCATGAATAAAAAGTTGGATGGTATATTTGTAAACACCACCTTCAACAATTGATAACAAACCTCCGCAATTGCTAACAAAGTCGAATTTTTCATTTAAAAAAATACACCCGCCATCTTGGATAAAAAAAAAATTATGACATACGTAATCACCACCCCCAAAACCCCCAAAATTTACTATGTATCGAATATCTCAAAAAAAAAAATTATTTCCGCCATTTGATTAAAGATAATATAATTATTTACACAATGTTTATCCGTATCTACAACCATGATTCATACAAAAATTTTGAACTATGTATTTATTTTTAAAACAAATTCCAATAATCGTACTTACTTTTATTTTGGTCCGAAAAAGTATCAACGTCGTCCACCCACAGTATACAATACAGCACACACTTCTGTACGTAAATATTTTTTTGCGAAAAATCGATACACGGGTGCTTCCACGAGCGCGTCTGAGCGCGGAATGACGAACCGCGAGTAGAAAATGTATGGAGAAATTTGAGAGCGCTTCTTATTTTAATCATAAATAAAAAAGTTATTTATTTACTTACAAAATATTTAGTTGACCGTATAGACGACTATATAAGCAACAGTTTGTTATTATTTTTATGTATAACTATGCAGTGGATTTAGCTATATTGGTCCCTATTCAGACCTCATTTTTTTTCATTTGTTGGTTTTATTGTGATTGTTAAAACGTATTTGTGTGAAAAATTTGTATGGGGCTATACAATTTTATGTGCCCATTCTGGAGATGAATATATTATCTTTAATTTGAGACAATGATATCCTTGCAGTTGTGACTCCTAATTAATTAAAATGGTACTTGAAAAGCACTGATATTTGAGGAAAAATGTGATAGCGTCCTTAAGGAGAAAATGTTTAGCCACAAAAGGGTTGAACGAAAGGCGATTTCAAGGCAATTGTTTGGCATGTAGGTGAGATGAGAATGCTAAGAGGGTTGTGTGGTGTGATACGAATGGATCTAGAACATGTATGGGCAACAACCGGCCCGCGGGCCGGATCCGGCCCGCTGTAAGATATTATCCGGCCCGCGAGATATTTTGAAAAAACCTAATTTAAAAAATATTACATTAGGTACTTATACTCACGGGAGTGAAAGTGAGGCGGCAAACATCAAATACTTTGATGTTTGCCGCCTCACTCTTTGGTAATCGCCGCCACTCGGCTTGCTCGATCAAATTCTTTGAGGTTTGCCGCCTCACGGGCGACACATCAAAAGATTTATTGGTTCTCAATTATTCTAAACTAGTTTATTCCAGATTATTCCTTCATTTTGCCTATATAAGTGGGTGGATGGCCCGAACGTTAGTTCCCCCCGTCCCTTGCACGTCGAACCGCCAGCCCCGAGGCTGAGTGAGCCGTAGCATTTAATAGTAATCCCAGTTAATAATCATGAATTTAAACTTTCGATCCAGCCCGTCCCCAACTTGCTGTTTTTCCCCAACGACGCGGCGACGCCCTAAGCCGAGGTTCGTACCCCACAGGGGGTGCCCTTAGAGCGCTGTCGTTTAGGTTGTAATACTTATATTTACGCTCCTGGCTGGAGGCTTTAAGCTCACACCTTAGGGCAGCCACAGGAAAGACCGGTTAAGCAGTCACGGCCTCTCAAGGTCAACTGCGAGATGCCATACAAAAAAAAAAACCGAACGTTAGTTCAGTTCTATTTGAGCTACCGAGGTGATAACTTGGACAAGCGATATCCTAGCGAACTGCTCGAGCCGTCAACTTGCTTTGTGACTTTCTGTGCATCTTGAGTAGTTAAATCAAAACGTATAGGGTACTTCCCGGTGACCTAGAATCATGAAATCTGGCAAGAAGCAAGGTCTCACAGCACAAGTAAAGGAAAAATTCCGAAAATAGTTAATTTTGTAGTTTTATCACAAAAAACCTTTTTTGCGATTACAAACTTAAATTTTCAGTTGGAGAATTGACCGTGGCGTATATCGATGTATAGGAGAACATGTTTTTCAACTACAATGTTAAGTTTGTTTTAGGGATAAATTCATCCTAACTACGGAACCCTTCATTGCGCGTGGTCTGACACGCACTTGGCCGGTTTTTTGCTTTGTTATTTATGTCCGACCGATTTCTCCGTCTATTGACTCTATTGTGGACCGATTTTGAAAATATTTTTTTGTTTTGAAAGTGTATGCTCTCGTGGTGGTCCCATTGTCACCAAGTCAGAATCTGATGAGGGGCCACTGTTCTCGTCGCTAGTTTCACTCATATTTTACGATTATTTTTATATTTTTTAACTTTTTTTTTTTTCTTTTTCTTCTGGCTTCGCACGGTTTGTGCATTTAGCCAATGTCACGTTTTAGTTTTATAAAAAGGTAGGGAAACAAAATTAATATAAATATAATTTTTTACGGGATTTAGGATAGACGGGATAGGATCAGTATTACGTTAATTACACTATAAAAAAATAAAAAATAAATTACAACTTAATATTATTTAGAGTAATGAATGAAACTATACATTTATAAACAAGAGAGCTATTTGTACAAAGTAAAGAAAGTATTGAGGTAGGAAAAGGAGTATGGAGGGATAAGAGGTTACTAAGAAAGGAAGAACGGTCATATAAGGGACAGGAGAAAAAAATGTGATCTAAGTCGCCTACATCTGTGCCACACAAGCATATGGGATCGTCGATGATATGAAGTTTGGCAAGATGAGCTGGAGAACAAACATGACCCAGTCTCATCCGTATTAGAATGGAGGTCTCCATCTTGCCAAACTTGGCCCTGCCAAACCACGGTTTTTCTGGAACGTCGGGTTGAATATGCGAAAAATAACGTCCCTTCGATTTGCTTCCGATATCCCAAGCCACCTTCCAGGTTTCCCGAAGAAAAGTCTTTGGTAACGATACGAGGTCATAACTAAAATTTGTATAAGGAACTAAGTCCCCACACTGCACCGCATCACCGGCAAGTTTATCAGCCGCTTCATTGCCATGGATTCCAGCATGGGCCGGAATCCATACAAATTGTAGTGTATTACCCTCAGAAATGGTCCTGAACGCAAATTCTCTTATTAAATAAATGATAGGTAACTGCGATTTGTGTTCGAAAGCTGATTTATTGATGGCTAGAAGAGCACTTTGAGAATCAGTAAAAATTATAGATTTTTTGAGCTTTAAAATTCGGATATATTCTATGGCTTTAAAAATGCCGAAACACTCCCCGGTAAAAACAGAAGTCTCCGGAGGCAGTTTTATTTTTTGTTCGATGTTGTATTGAGAATGGTAAGTACCTATTCCAACACAACCCGTCGTAGAAGGCTTGGCAGCATCCGTATAAATATGGTGGTACTCTACGTGTTCAGCCAGAAAATGATTAAAACTTAAATGGCAATCGGGATCTGATTTACTTACACAGTTATATTTTATAATGGGACTGAATTGTAAACTCTCATAACTATTGCTAAATATGGGAAGTTTATTGGAACGGTGAATAGGAGAAGAAAGTGAAAGGAATTTTTTATAACTTACAACTAAACAAGGTTCGCGTCTATGGGACCAGTAATCTGATGATTCAATCTGCAACACTAATGTGTCCAGTTTAGGAATGAGAGGATGAGTTGAGAATTGAAGAATCCGGAACAAATATTTGTCAGATAGGAATTGTCTTCTAAGATATAAAGGAGCATCCCCGCATTCAACTTGGAGTGCATTAATGGGACTAGACTTCATTGCACCTGAAATAATGCGTAATGCTTTAGACTGGATGCGATCCAATTTTTTAAAAGCCATGACATTACCTGGCTCTAGAACGAACAATCCATAATCCAGAGTGCTTCTGATGATTGCGTTGTAAATGAGTTTCAAAGAAAAGGGATGTGCACCCCACCACACACCAGAGAGGCATCTAAGCATGTTTAGGTGTTTTTCACATTTGTTAACAATATATTCACAATGAGGGACACTACTTAATTTACAGTCAAGTATTATACCTAGATATCTGAATTTATCTTTAACAGGGATAGGTATTTCCTTATAAAGGAGATTTACTATGGGAATATTTCTCTTCCGGGTGAATAAAACAGCCGCGCTTTTAGACGTGGATAAATCCAAACCGTTTAGATGTAACCATGACGCCAAAATAGATAAAGCAGAATTGATGGCAGAGCTAGCTTGCTCAACAGATGGACTTGAAGAATATAATAATAAATCATCGGCATATTGAAGAACCTTAACATGACTAGTTAAGGATAACTCTAAATCATAAGTGTAGATATTGTATAGAAGGGGACTGAGCACAGAACCCTGTGGGAGACCCCTCCATACAAGATGAGATACCTCATGGTCTCCTATTAACATGTTAACAGAGCGTTCAGTCAAGATATTAATAATGAAATTCAACAAATTCAATGGAACTTGTAAGGCTTCTAATTTATTTTGTAAAACCGATAATACAACATTATCATAAGCTGCATTAATATCAAGGAAAACTGCAACGGTGGATTGGTTATTAGAGAAGGATAACCGAATATCGTATGTTAATATACTTAAACAGTCAGTTGTACTTTTACCTTTTCTAAAGCCATATTGTGATTCTGCCAAGAGACCCTTACTTTCAACATACCATTCTAGTCGATTTTTAATTAAGTGTTCCGCTAATTTCATCATAATTGAAGACAAAACTATGGGACGGTATGAAGAAGCATCAGAAGGAGGTTTATTTGGTTTAAGGAATGGCAACACCATTTGACGTTTCCATTCAACAGGGATGTTTCCTGTATAAAAAATAGAATTAATAAGTACTAAATAATAACTGAGGACTTCATCATTTAAATTAGCAAAAAAGGAATACGGGATGCCATCAATGCCTGGTGCAGAATCATTAGTTTTATGGATAACAACCTTTAATTCAGTGAGAGTGAATGCAAGATCTAGCGTCGTATGAGTGTCTCGGATATTGGAAACGAGAGACAGGTTATGGTTAGTACAAATAGCCTTAGCCTCAGGAACCCAAGGCGGAGCTAATATATCAAAAAAATCACTGGCTAAAGAATCAGGAATAGGAGAAGGGTTGTTATATATGGACCTAAATCTACGAATGTTGCGCCAGACAATCGTAGGGTGAGTATTCGGTGAAATTGATAAGCAAAAAATACGCCAAGATTCAAATTTTTTCTTTTTAAAAAGTTTATAAGTTTCATTATTTAACTTAGTAATGATATCAAAATTCGTATCAGACATATCAACGTTATAATTATATTCAGCCTCTTTACGTTTTTTAATCAATTCAGTGCACTCAGAGTCCCACCACGGAGGCGAGGGAATTGTACTAATATTGTTATTTTTTACAGGAAAAACTTCATCAGCCGCTGCAATTAATATGTGTGCTAAAGCTTCAGCACAACTATTTTCATTGCCACCAGAAATTACGGGCAAGGAGCTAAGCTTACTGTCAACAATGTTCCTAAATTTGCCCCAGTCAGTATTATTTCTATTAGGCAGTTTATATTTTAAGTTTGATTTCCTTAATTGTGCATTTGGTTTGGAAAGAGGATAAGAAATAACTATTGGAAAATGGTCACTACCATAAGTAGAGGTTAAAGTATGCCAAGTTAATGAAGAGGCTAAGTTTGGAGAACAGATAGAAAGGTCAATTGCGCTTTGGTTCTGATTGGGATCTGAACGACGTGTGGCAGCTCCAGAATTTAAAATACATAAGTTGTGTAAGTCTATTATATCTATTAACTCATCACCATAACAGTTCGAAGTTGAACAACCCCATGATTGGTGATGGCAATTAAAATCCCCCAGTATTAATAATGGCTTTGGAAGAAAAGAAACGAGATTATTCATCTCTTGAAGAACAGAAAAAGAAGGGTGAGGAATGTAAATAGAAACAAGACAAGTATGATGCACTTTAATAGCTACAATTGAAATTTCCTCACTATGAGGAGGTAATGTAATGGTAGAGAAAGGGATAGAATTCTTGATAAGTATAGCTACTCCACCATACCCATCAGATCTATCCTCTCTAATGGTTAAATAACCATTCATTTTAAAAATATGATTAGGTTTGAGCCAAGTCTCTGCTAAAGCAAAGGCAAATGGCTCATATTTGTTTAAAAGATGTATAACATCACTCTTTTTGTTTACTAGACTGCGGCAGTTCCACTGGATTATTTTGGATGTGTTGTCCATTAAGGATGGATTGTGATACATTGAAAGATGGGGCAACGTTGGACGGTGAAATGTTGAACTGAGACAGAAGATTGTGTAATGCAGAAAGAAAATCGTTTATGGAAAAACTGGCATCAATTTGTCCATTGTTATGATTAGAAAGAGCACAACCATTTGCTGGTTGAGGAATGTCGTAATCTTTAATAATGGCATTGTGAGCCTCTTTATTATATCCTTGTACAGATTTGGGAGGCGAGCGTGGTTTAAGGAAGACAGTTTTTTTATAGCTACTTGAAACAGGCATTCTATTAGAAGAAGGGAAAGATGGAGTATCTGCAAAGTTTTTGGAAGGAGAAGACAAAAGTGTATCGGCATACGATTTAGTAACTGGGGGATACATTTTTGCCGCTTCAGCATAAGATACTGAACTTTGTGCCATGTATGTTTTAATTAATTTTTGTCTAGACATTTCTGGGCAAGATTTATTAGTAGCATAGTGAAAACCGGAGCAAAGGCAGCAAGATGCACTTTCATGTTCTCTTTCACAACTGTCCCCAGTATGGCCTTGGCCACATTTATAACAACGAGGTTTGGACCTGCACTGAATTTTTGTGTGACCAAAACGACAGCAATTGAAACACTGTACAGTAGGGAAAATATACAAATCTACAGGTAATGCATTATAGCACATAAAAATTCTTTTAGGCAGAATCTGCCCATCAAAAGTAATAACTATTGACTGGGATGGTTTCCAAATGGTTGTACCATCAACAACAGTTTTAAAATTGAGGCGTCTGACTTTTAAAATTGGACCGCAACCAATTGGTACAGTTATATTATCAATAACTTCCTCTGGAGACCATTCCGCAGGAACACCACGTACTAAACCCATTCTAGTAACATTAAAAGTAGGTATAAAAGCTTTATAATTATATGTTACAAGGCTATTATGTGAAATAAAAGAATTTGCGTCCAGGAAATTGGAAAAGCAAAGAGATATTTTATTGCGCCCGATTTTTTTGACGCTACCGTTAATAATATTTAGGAAGGCGTTGTGTTTTAAGAACTTGCCAAATGTAATTGGGTGCAATGACGTTCCATCATCTGGTGATAGTAATATTTTTTGCACATGAACAACGTACGGCGAGCTGTCAGTTTTGTCATACGTTTTTCGACCAATCTGAGTGGGAATAACTGAAGGCGGAGCTGGAACATCAGGAATATCGTTAGATACAATTATTTCAGAGCATTTAGGCTCCGATGGAGTTAGAGAGAGAGGTGTAGACTCCATGCAACTACAACCCGAAGACTCGGAACCCTGGTTTTTTCTGATACGACGGCGTTTGTTGCAGTGTTTGCACACTTGCATGCGGCTTCTTTTTAAGTGACGAGCCGACGACGACCCATCGGTTTCCATGCCTGATTCGTTGGATTGGATAGTTACAAAATTGCCTGCCGGGGGAACAAAGTCCCCCGGGTCAGGCGGGTCTTTCATTTTCCCGCTTTAAGAAATAATAATAAAAAACTTACCCTACAGAAGAAAATGTACAAAACTACAATTAAATTACAAGTGAAGGAATAAAAAACACTAAAACAACCACTACTGATCCTATATTATAATTAATTAAATATTTTCAATTTTAACAAAAAAGGACACGTCCACCAAGTTAAGTTTCCCGCGCTTTTTTTTTCCATTTTTTAACTTATTCAACTCTTTACGCCAGCCACGACATTTTATTCCCGCTCTTTTATTTAAATTAAGGCGTGTTCGGAAATAGCACCCATGATATTTTATTATTCAAAATATATTACGAAACATTATTGAAACTAGAAATAAATATTTACAGGTTAAATATCAGTTTTATTTGCAGTAAATACTTATTTTCGTTTAAATACAACAATAAGTTAAACCTTCAAAAAATTACATTAAAAGACATAATGATCTTTTTGCAAAATTTCTTTAGTTAGTACGAAATTCCGAACGTGTTTGTCTTTGAGGTCGAATTCAAAATCGGAACTTCGAAAGGGCTGGTCTTTGTCTCTCTCTCTTTCTAATGGCGGAAAGAGATAGAGTTTGAATGTTTCGAATTGTATGATTAACCCAAGGCTGATTAATTAATCGCGGCTTTCTGAAAAAAAAAAAAGTTACTTGGTCTCACTAAGTGAGCAAAACCGCATTTTGCTCACTGATTTCAGGCAGCAAAACCCGCTTCGGCCGTCAAGGAAACCAGGGTTTCGTAACTGGTTTCCATGAAGGCTTTTTTTATACGTCTACGTAACTGGTTTCCAGAAAGGCTTTTTTTATACTAGCTACTATGTAACTGGTTTCGAAGGAGTAATTATCCAATGTCCCTACGAAAGAAGAAAGCGAAAAAAGTTAGTAGGTACTTTCTCTTTGCCGATTAACTCCATTTGTAAGCTTGGAGCATTTTGTACATTACATTTTGTAGGAGTAGCAAATAAACTGAAACAGTCTTCCATGTTTTTGAAGTCGCTAAATCTGTTCGAAAATTGTTCCGACAGTAACTTGAGTTCTTCAGCATATTGAGCATAAGCAATATTTTCATACGCAGAGAGCGTGTTGAAATGGTAACTATTACCAGACAGCATCTGTGACTCCCACAAGTGTAGTTTGATCTGAAACGCTTTCAAATGGCTGTACAAATCATTTACTAACTGTCCTTGTTTTTGAAGTTTCAAATTTAAATAATTCAAATAGCCTGTAAGATCGACCAGAAATGCTAAGTCACATATCCATTTTGGGTCACAGTGGTTTATCTTTTATTTTCATAAAGTCTGCTATCTCATTTCTAAGCTCGTAAAACCGTTTCAACATTTTTCCTTTGCTCAGCCATCTGACTTCACAATAATATGTTACGTCGTTATATTCAGCTGATATTTCAACAAAAAAAACTTTTTACAAAAAAAAAAAAAGAATTTTCCAAATCGGTTCGTAAATGACGGAGTCATGCGCGCACAAAAAACGCAATGCAGAGTAAACGAAAATATCGTTAATGTAGACAATGTAGATACATTATTAGATTTTTGTTGATTTTTCAAAAACCGGTTGTCCGATTTCGATAAAATTTTCATGGGACCATTTGGAAAGTATACCAACCAACAAAAAACCAATTTTTGAAATCGGTTGGGAAGCGACGGAGTTATGCGCGAACAAACATAAAAAAAAAAAAACATCCGAATTGAGAACATCCTTTTTTAGAAGTCGGTTAAAAAAGCCTTGAACTGACGATGGTTAAGCCCTCGGGATCGAATAAAGTTGATGGTTTTTACTACCACATTCATAACATTCTGGAGTCGAATGGACTTAGAACACAAGTTCTGTTGGTGGATAATGCAATGAAGGACTATCAAATCATCTTTTTGCACATTTAATTCTGTTGCTTTTTTATTCAAAATTCCGATGAAACCTTTACGTAAGCCGACCATAGAAGGTGCCCCATCAGGGCATACTCCAATTAATTTTGACCATGGCAAGCCAAAACTTGTGAATACCTTTTGAACTTCAATAAAAATATCCTCTTCTTTAATGGTTCCTTTAAGCGGCTGTAAAGCAAGCAATTCCTCAGTAACAGTGAACTCCTTATCAACGCCTCGAATAAATATAGCCAGTTGAGCTGTGTCAGACAAATCGGTGCTCTCGTCTAATGCTATGGAAAATGATTTAAAACCAACCATACGGTCAGTCAATGTTGTTTTTATATCATTAGCCATCATTTCTATACGTCGAACAACAGTTCGTCTTGACAAACTAATTTTTTCAAATTCATTTTTCTTTTCAGGACACAAAATACTGCAAACTTACATACACTCCTTGATAAATTCTCCTTCGGCAAATGGTTTTAATGCCTTTGCCAATTTTGAGCTAACTATAAAACTAGCTTTCACAACATTATCATGTTGTGTTCTTTGTTTATGAAACATTTGTTGCTGTTTTTCCAAATTTGCGATAAGCTTCTGGATTTTGTCTGTTCTTAATTGTCCTGTCAGTGAGTGCAGCGTAGCATGCTTAGTTGAGTAGGTAATGCCTCTTTATATTGAATTCTTTCATTACTGAAATGGATTCATTACACAGCAAACAAATAGGCTTACCATTGTGCAAGATAAAAAAGAATTCTTCAGTCCATTTTTCTTGAAACTGGCGACCCTCTGTATCTACTTTTCGTTTCTTTCCACCAGACATCATTTTTGTTTACTTTTCGTTCAATATACTTAATAACAAACTATAGTTATTAAATGCGAAATATTCGCAATTTTTTTTTATGTGATAAAACTACAAATTACCAATTTTCGGACTTTTTCCTTTACCTACTTGTGCTGTGATACCTGGAAATCGAGGGAAATCCTCAAATTTTATAGGCAGGATGACAGCCCACACCTGCACCGGTAGTGATTTGGGTATTTTTCATAAGTAGGTAACCCGCGAGATTTACCTGTTTAGATGTTTAATACCCATTTAATTTTTTTTTTCTTAGATTTACATAGGTCAAGATCAAGTTACATAATTATTGTATTCGTGTTTATCTACACAAGTAAATCTCACGACAAGTTATTATATCATATGAATTGTGTACTTAAGAGGGCCCTTCCCGGTCCGGCTATCGTCAACGAGCGAGCATGGTCGAAAAGTTTGTTGTTTCATCCAGCGCAAGTGAAAACTATTAACACACAAGTGAGAACACGATAACATTGAACGAAAAATAATGTGCGGAATTTTCATAAAACTTGTTCCAGGAAATACGTGTTTTTGAGTAAGCCTTACCAGTTTGTGAAATAAATGTTGGTCATTTAGAATCTCCATTATATTTGCAAGGTTCCTATTATAATGTTTTCTTAACATTTACAATTTATGAGTACATTATGAATGGCCAAAGTTCAGGTAAAATTTGTGCAAAAAAGCAGATTTTTGCAGGCTTATACTGAATTTGTTTTACAAAAAATTTATTTTTTACTTGCATAGAAACCTAGATATAGTGCACCAGATACCTGTTGGTTCAAAAATTTCTAAGAAAGATGTGTTACAAAGCCATAATCACGTACGAGCGTTTGTATGAAAAGTATGACGGGTTGGCCGCTCTTAATGTAATAAATTGATGGGTTTGATTTAATTTAATGTTTATTTTCTTCTTTTTAAAGCATTTAAATAAAAGCTTGTTTAAAAAAAACATGCGGTGCAGTCTTTGGGTACTGCTGATAGAAGTAAAAACTAGCGTTCGGTGACGATGACGCGAGTTCAAAAAGTACACATTTATAAGGTGTATCTATTCACACACGAAATCTCTTAAGGGGGTAATTGTACTCCTCATTATGAACAACTTTTACTATGGGTCCAAAATCACGAAAAAAAATCTGCTGTCTCGTCAAAATGTAGGGAACATTTTGACGAGTTAAGCGAACATAAATGTAGGGAACAGCAGATTTTTTTTCGCGATTTCAACTATGGTCCCATGTAAAAGTTGTTCATAATGATGTGTACAATGACCCCTTAAGAGATTTCGTGTATGTATAGATACACCTTATATATACAGTATAGATATAGCTCATGGTAAGCATTCGATGACGATGACGCGAGTTCCATGATTTTTGTTCACCAAAAAGTGCTCAACGCGCCTAAAGAAGTTTTCACTTGAAAAAAAAAACGGATAATAATTTTCCAGGCGACTAATAACTTAAAGGGCGACTAACTATTTGCTACTAAAATAATAACTTGGCGACTAATAACTTAAAGGGCGACTAACTATTTGCTACTAAAATTGCTAACTTAACTTGGCAGCGATTAAATATTATTTCTTAATCGCTGCAAAGTCATCTACTGTTATTGAATCATTTGGGTTAGGTTAGGTTAGAACAGTAACCATTAACAAGCGAAGGCGAGCGAGCGAAGCGAACGTGCCGCGGGAGCGGCCGCCGAGCGCCAGATCCCCTCTATTGTTGGTAAATTCAGTTACCAAAACAAAAATTCGATGCCAGTTTAAATTAAAATAAAGCTAAAAACTGATTATTGAGCTGCTACTTTCTACTTAAAATAATACTTCGCTGTAGCTGCCAACCTATTATTTTTGCTGCCAACCTATTATTTTTGCTACCGGCTTTAATTATTTTTTAATCCCAAATTCAGATTAATTTACCGCCGCGTTAAATACATGCCAAAAAAAACTAGATGAGATCGGCGTTTCCTATCTGACTACTCTGAGAAGAAAGGTCGAAACAAACTCAGAGGTCACAATCTCTTTTAAAGGGCAGACATAATCTTGGTTTGATCATGTGAAGACCATGTAGTTTGGTGCCTGAAATGATCTTTTGATGAAAGAACCACACGCCTGTGCACCTGTACCTGTGTCCTGGGCCTCAAGTCTGCTATTACAATAGTGTCAGAATGGTCGATCATTGATTTCATAATTGTTGATTTTGACAAGTTTGGTAATCTACTATTATAATGGCGTCATTATGACTTTCCAATAGTCGGCCACTGACACTACATTGAAAGAAATTGCAAAGAAAATGATCGACCATTATGAATTTACCAGATTACGAACTTTTAGCAAAATGATAAAATGGCATGACAATGGGATCGTGTTGGAATGACTGAATTTATAAAAATAGCAGACTTGGGCCCCTGGGGACCTGTCCAGTCAGTGCACGCATTTGTCAGTAGTCGTGCAGCTCAACTTAGAATTGCAGCTTGCTTTTTGCCAAATTTCATGATTCTAGGTCAACGGGAAGTACCCTATAGGTTTTGATTTATGTGCCAGTATCGAAATATGTCTCAATAATGTCGCTTATACTCATATCGCCGCCGTATTTTTTTATGGCGTTGACTTGGAAGCTTGATTTTTTAGAGCTTCAAGGGACCATAGATTTACGTATTTGATATTAATTTCAACTTGATACCTCCACGCGTTCCTGAGAAAAATGGTCTTGACAGACTGACAGACAGACAGACGGACATCGAAGTGATCCTATAAAACTTATTCATTATTTAAATATGCATTGTGTAGGAGTCGAGAAACAATTTCCTTTTTTTTTACTCTTTTTAAAGGCTTCTACATACTGGCGCGACACCGGTAGAACAATTTCCTTGAATTTTTCATAAAAATTGTTCAACCGGTGTCGGGTCGCGCGACAAGTCGCGTCAGTATGTAGAAGCCTTAATGCATTACTAACTTTACAATTCATTATTTTTAGTTGCGTTTTTTTCGGTGGAATAGAACGCAAACTCAAAAGGCGTCTGTGACAATGCCGGAAATGACGAAAAAACTGATGTGAAAAAATTACCTGAAAAAAAAAATGTGGGGCAGTCTTTGGGGACTGCCGATAGAAGTGAAAACTAGCGTTCGGTGACGATGGCGCGAGTTTCATGATTTTTGTTCACCCAAAAAGTACACATATATACACAGTAGGATACCTAAAGCTCATGGAAAGCGTTCGGTAACGATGACGCGAGTTCCATGATTTTTGTTCACCCAAAAAGTGCTCAACGCGCCTAAATAAGCTTTCACTTCAAAAAAATTACGTGCATATCCTATTTTATATTCTGCTTGGTCATCTTCTGCGCAAAGTGCTTCAAACTCTTACAATAATAATATTATTTTGCTTACTAACACTAGCTTTATGGTATTACTAACAATAAAGATCTCTATTGTCTTTATAAATAAAATTTGATTTGATTTGATTCTCGCGCAATCTCAGTAATTCCCGCAGTTGCAAGCTCGTATCTATACTCCATATGTTTAGGTAGTTAAATAAAGGTAAACAAATCATAAAAAGGGTTTTTATAGATGACACTTTCTTGTTTAAAAATACGTTGTAACTTATAACCAATTTTTTATTATTATTATGAAAGTTTCTTCTTTTACTACTGTGTGTTAAACTATATCATTCATTCTTATACTATTCTTCGTAGATGTAATTGCTTGAGCACAATTATTTAGTTAGATTTATATAGCCCAAAAAGACATGTTCTCTAAACGTGAACGAAGTAAAACGTTACTAAATTGAAGAGTACAACTGTGACGTAGCATGCCAACTGAAGTGCCAGGTACCTATTACGTTTAGTCGGTTACTTGATAGCTCTCTCGTTTCGTGGGTTTTTTGTTTACCTTTATTTAACTACCTAAACCAAAGGAATATAGTTTACACGTTCATTACACAATTGTCATAAACATTCACAATAATATCGTTACAAAAACTCGCTTCCATTCCGTTCCGTGGCAATATGGGTTCCCTACTTGATTTCGAAAGTCGATGATTCGATTTTTATTATATCGAACACGGTGTGACGATAATTCAGTTGTACGATGTTTTATTTCATCGATGCTTTATTGGTGCGATGTAACGTTTGTGCGAAAAATCCTGTTGCGAAGAACCCTACAGCGATTGAGCCTTACCAGCATTCATTCATTTATTGTATTGCAGGTATAATATTTATCATTGATTAAACCGGAATCGGTGCATCGTTGTTGATTGGTAATAGAAATACGGCCGGTTGTAGATTTGTTTTAGTACCGGGTAAAACGGGGTGAATAGAAATACAGGGGTGAATCGAGACGCAACTTTAAAATGGATTTAACCTTGAAATAATATATTTAGTTTGTTGCCAAGGCACTTAATCGTTAATTATAGTACAGGTAACACATTATAGTCCTTTTTGGCAACAAAAGATATTATTTCAACGTTAAAATCCATTATAAAGTTGCATCTCGATTCACCCCTGCATTTCTATTCACCCCATTTTACGGTACTTCCCCCGTTGTGACCTAATATGCTAATTTTCAGTTTTCAAAGGTAGTGTTACTTAATCTACTACTGCTACGATTAGCATAAAATACCTCTCAAGACTGTATCCAAGGTCAACCTACAAACGAATAATGGCATCAGTAACAGGAAATTAATATAATACCAAAACCCACATTAGGTAGTGCATTAATTGTAGGTAATATTATAGTTCTAAGGTCAAAAAAGATGACATCACTGACTGCGTAACTGAGTTGTTAAAGATAAATTGTAGTAAAACAGGATTTTGTGCTTTTCCTTAGTTTGAAAGATTTACAAATTATAGACGAAACAATTATATCCTTAAGCTTAATAAGCATGCACTTCTTAGTTAGTATGCTACGCTGACGGAACACTGGTCCTGGCGCAGGGGAGGTTGCATGAGGAGGCGGCCGAACTGGCGACACGTGGGGTTGTGACAATCGTGGATAGGATCCGGCAATTTGGACTCGAGGTGGCATTGCACAAGTCCGAGGCCATGTGTTTTTATAGTCCTTGGAACACGCCACTGTCGGGTTTCCAGATAACGGCGGGAGGAGTTCACATCGGCGTTGAGTCCACGATGAAGTACCTGGGACTCGTCCTCGACAGCCGGTGGAACTTCGTGGAGCATTTTTGACGTTTGGCTCCCAGACTGGAGCGGGCCGGGGCTGCCTTGAAGCGGCTCCTGCCCAATCTAGGGGGTCCAAAAGCCTCCTGCCAGAGGCTCTACGCGGGGATTTTGCGGTCCATGGCTCTTTACGGGGCACCGGTGTGGGCGCATTCTTAAGGCTGCGACCAGCCCGCCGATTGAACGCGTCCCAAAGGGTCATGGCCATCAAGCTAGTCCGAGGATACCGCACTGTCTCCCGTGAGACAGTGAGCCTCCTTGCCGGACTACCGCCATGGGATCTGGAGGCAAAATTCCTCGCGCAAATCTGTGTGTGATGTGTCTGTGAGTGGCGCGAGGAGGCGAAATGCCGGGGTGAAACTCCGCTGCCGCGAGAAATCACGGTACAGCGGACAGAGCTCCGGCGGGATCTCATGGCGACATGGAGAGTACGATTGTCGCAACCCAGCACTGGGCACGCCACAAGCCGCAGTAGACGCCCCGGGCATCGGGAGTCGCAAGCTGACTTCCGGCCACCGTAGGCGTGGGCTTGCGGATGGTGAGCGATGGGTAGGTCGCCGTCCGATAAGGACCAGGCCCGGGTCGACAGCGCGTTGTGTTCCACGCGCGCCTTAAAGAGATGTCAGCACCAACTGACGTGGTTCGTTAAAGCCTGCCAGGGTTGCGAGTTTGTCCGAAAGGGGGGATATCGTGGCCCTGGCACACAGGCAACGGAAAGAACACGGGTGGGTTTTAGTCAGTAAAAGTCTGACACCCGCTCCGCCCAGAGCGGGAGAAGTTATTTGATAATTACACAACCAAAAAAAAGGTTAAGCTTGTATATTAATTTTATTAGTCCAGGATTCCTCACGATGTTTTTTCTTCACCGATGTAAGTAGTGTCCGAGGACAAGTGACATTGCTCTCAAGCTAATCCTCCGCGAAACGATTTATATTCAAATTCGATTCGATTCGATGTCACGTTGTCTGAAGACAAAGGAAGGATGTGTGAGTAATCAACAAGACTCAGTTAAACTATAAAACATTGATTTATTACAATTTAAGTACTGCATATTAAACAGTACTGTATTATCCTGATCATCAAGTTGTAAAGGACTGGAGAGAGACGAATCAAAATTCACTGGCGCTGATTGTGTGAACTAACTTCTATGGACGTGTTAAAATTGGCGCGAATAGTCGTGACTTCCTAAAATCATTTTAAAACAAACGACGCGGACGCGCGCAATCGCGTTCCGCGTCCCGCGCGGGATTCGCCTGGGCCCTAATTTACTACTTACTTCGAAATCAAGTCAATTCCTCATAGTTTTGACACAACGAACGAAACCGCGCCAAATGAACGCGAAGTTGGCGAGGTTAGAACTGTCAAAATACCACGCTTGGAAACCGTGCGAAATGACGATTCCTCGCCGTTTCCAAGCGTGCGTGGTATTTTATAGTTTTGTCTAAAGGAAGAATGTGTTCGGGTAAAATTCGGAAAAACTTATATTGAAGAAGGTAGAAAATAATTGTTTGTTGTTTATACATACACAAGGGACATTGTTTCTGGGTGGATTTTATGTAGTTACATATAAACTATTAAATACTCAAAAATGCTTGTCATTATTTTGCCAAAACTCTCTGAGCAAAGTCGATCTATCCGCGCTACTTGAATAGGCGCCCGCAAAGTTGTATGGAACTTCATGAGTTTTAGCCACAAAATAGGTACAGGCAGTACAAGAATCATTGACTTATTTAAAAAAAAAAAGCGCGGGGAAGAAACAAAAGCGCGTCGTGTTGAGTTTTCTTTTGCAATTCTCCATTTTATTTAAATTACTCGCAATGTTTGACTAAAGCACTATAGGTACAAGCATTAGTTCGCAAGACTGCGTTGCTGGCCACGCTATGATGGCCTTGAGCTTAGCTTAGCAACGCTCTCGGCCTTCAAGCTCGGTCATCAGGCAGCCATTGCTGACCGCGCTGTGTTGGCCAGGAGCTGCTCTTTCGGCCATCAGCAGCGCTGCCAGCAGTGCAGTCATTATTTATTTTTTGTTATAAGGCTTCGTGCGGTTTGCACATTTAGCCAGTGTCAAGATAAAATTAGGTAACAAGTACAAAGTTTGTAAATAATGATGAAAAATTTTTTTTTCTCTCTTTATTTGTTTAGGGGTTTTTATCTTAAGAGATACGCCAACCCCATCGTGCCTTTTAACTTTGTAAAAATAACATTCACACTAATATATAAAACATACAAACACACAGCTTATTATAATAGTTAACAAAGATGGAAGTCACAGTTGAAGGACTATTATTAACCGACACAACTTTTCGGCACCTTCTGACGTTGGTTGATATAAAACCAGGGACCGTACAACCCCGGTTAAGGGTTAAGCCTTTCGAAAGGGTAACTCATTCAATGGGTTACCTTTATCATGATGTAACCCATTTAATGGGTTTTATAGTAAAAACCCAGTGAAAGGGTTACATGATAACCCATTGAATGGGTTTTATAGTAGAAACCCAGTGAAAGGGTTACATGATAACCCATTCAATGGGTTTTATACTTGAAACCCAGTGAAAGGGTTACATGATAACCCATTCAATGGGTTCTATACCTACTTGAAACCCAGTGACATGAAAAAACCATAATATTATGTAATTTCGATATCCGCCTAGCACGCGTAGCATGACCAATTCTATCTCTGTTCTACCAAGAATAGACAAAGTTTTTGATGTGAAACATTCAACAGCCGCACGTAAAACCGACTGCTGGCGGGGCGACGCATGCCACGTGGCGACGCATCGCTACTATATACAGTCATCTGTAGTAGATTTGAAACCTTCAACAGCCGCACGTAAAACCGACTGCTGGCGGGGCGACGCATGCCACGTGGCGACGCATCGCTACTATATACAGTCATCTGTAGTAAGTTTTTTGATGTGAAACATTCAACAGCCGCACGTAAAACCGAAAGCTGGCGGGGCGACGCATGCCACGTGGCGACGCATCGCTACTATATACAGTCATCTGTAGTAAGTTTTTTGATGTGAAACAATCAACAGCCACACGTAAAACCGTCTGCTGGGGGGGCGACGCATGCCACGTGGCGACGCATCGCTAATATATACAGTCATCTGTAGTAAGTTTTTAGATGTGAAACATTCAACAGCCGCACGTAAAACCGACTGCTGGCGGGGCGACGCATGCCACGTGGCGATGCATCGCTACTATATACAGTCATCTGTAGTAAGTTTTTTGATGTGAAACATTCAACAGCCGCAAGGGTTTTCGATAGGGTTTTTCTAAGCGGTAAATCAAAAACCCATACGATATGGGTAACCCTTTTGAATGGGTTAAATTAAATTTATAACCCGTTGGTAACCCGTTGAAAGGGTTTTCGATAAAAACCCATACGGTGTGGGTAACCCTTTTGAACGGCTTAGTTTAAGCCATTCAAAATTACCCACACCGTATGGGTTTTTGATTAACTGCTTTGATAAACCCTATCGAAAACCCTTTCCATTGAAAGGGTTTTTGATAGGGTTTTTTTAAAATGGTAACCAAAAAACTTACTACAGATGACTGTATATAGTAGCGATGCGTCGCCACGTGGCATGCGTCGCCCCGCCAGCACTCGGTTTTACGTGCGGCTGTTGAATGTTTCACATCAAAAAACTTACTACAGATGACTGTATATAGTAGCGATGCGTCGCCACGTGGCATGCGTCGCCCCGCCAGCAGACTGTTTTACGTGCGGCTGTTGAATGTTTCACATCAAATAACTTACTACAGATGACTGTATATAGTAGCGATGCGTCGCCACGTGGCATGCGTCGCCCCGCCAGCACTCGGTTTTACGTGCGGCTGTTGAATGTTCCACATCAAAAAACTTACTACAGATGACTGTATATAGTAGCGATGCGTCGCCACGTGGCATGCGTCGCCCCGCCAGCAGTCGGTTTTACGTGCGGCTGTTGAATGTTTCACATCAAAAAAAATACTGCAGATGACTGTATATAGTAGCGATGCGTCGCCACGTGGCATGCGTCGCCCCGCCAGCAGTCGGTTTTACGTGCGGCTGTTGAATGTTTCACATCAAAAAACTTACTACAGATGACTGTATATAGTAGCGATGCGTCGCCACGTGGCATGCGTCGCCCCGCCAGCAGTCGGTTTTACGTGCGGCTGTTGAATGTTTCACATCAAAAAAAATACTGCAGATGACTGTATATAGTAGCGATGCGTCGCCACGTGGCATGCGTCGCCCCGCCAGCAGACTGTTTTACGTGCGGCTGTTGAATGTTTCACATCAAATAACTTACTACAGATGACTGTATATAGTAGCGATGCGTCGCCACGTGGCATGCGTCGCCCCGCCAGCTTTCGGTTTTACGTGCGGCTGTTGAATGTGTCACATCAAAAAACTTACTACAGATGACTGTATATAGTAGCGATTAGAGAATACAATCCCGAGCATGTTTTTCAATCCCGGGCTTACGGGATTTTTGAAGCCTTTTCCCGGGATCCCGGGCCTATCCCGGGATTAGACTATGTGGTTTCTAATTGGGCTAAAATAAAAAAAAACACGAGTAATTAAAAAAAAATGTCTTTAATGTCTTTGCACAACACAAATCAGAATAATAATAAGAAAAGAAAAAACACAAACCGAAAAATACTATACTTTTGCAAGAAATTAAAAAACAGCACAAAATAACTATTTAGAATTTCGAAAATATAATCACAGAAATATCAAAGCATCCAATGTTTGACTTCCGAGCCTGCTTCGTAGTTTATTGCCACATAAGCAGCAGCTGAAAACGCTCGTTCAGCTTCTACGCTGGTTGGAGGAATAGACAATAGATACTTATATGCTGTTTCTAAGTGATATCCTCGAACTCCTCCATTTTCGAACAGGCTCATTTCACGTCTAATACTATTTGCCAACCCCAATTCATTTTGTACTTGTACTTCAGGATCTGGGGATTTCATACTCTTGTTAATTTCCAGCTGTAACTTTTCCTTTAATGTCAATTGGGGTTGGGAGGTTTCTGACCTTAGCTCATCATCTGTTTGTGATCCTGACCTTGCTTCTTCTTCCGTGTAATCTCGACTATTAAGTCTTTTAACAATACTCTTTATTTGCTTCCTCACTAAAGCCTGTGTCGGAACTGGTAATAAGTCGTGCCATTCCAAATCCGATAATAACTGATTTTCAACATCCATTCGTGGATTTTGTAAATAATTTAACAGGCCAGTTAAATCATCACTTCGTCGTTGCTTTATACGTTCCACTAAGGATGTTTAAATTTTTTTGGCAAGTGCTGAGTTTTTGCTAGACAGTTGTTTTATAAGAAACTTCAAAGCGGCATCAGCTGTGCATAAATTAGCATCTCGCCGACAGATTGCTTCTACTGTCAATTTAATTGGGGTCAGCACATCAACAATTTTATTTACCAATTCAAAATCAACATCTTCTAAACGAATTGGATGATTGAGATCTATAAGATCTTTTTGAATGCATGCTTTTAAAAGATAAAATCGCTCCAGCATTGTTAAAAGACTATTCCACCTGGTTTTACAGTCCAAAAGAAGTGACAACTCTTTTCCATGTTCAATTTTCACATATTTTTGAAGAACTGTTTCATTTTTCAATGGAGATCTTTTGAAATACACTACAACTTTGCGGATTTTCTTTATCAGCTCATTAATATTTTCATATTGTGTTAACTCTGGTACGTGTTCTGGCGCAAGATCATTTTGTGACATTACGATTAAACCTGATTCTGGACAGTCTAAGTCTTCTAAATGGTGTTCATCATCGCTGTCGTCCATATAATCAACAGTCACAGCTGGTTCATTTATAGTATCATCTGAGGTAGGGCTATCTTGCATATTATTATGTTTTTTTCGCCAAATTGATACCATGTGCGAGACACAGTTGTTGTTCAGTGCAAATAAGCCGCCCCACCTTTATCATAACATTCGGTCCATCGCACAGTGGTCCCGTTAGTAGGTCATAGGCTTCCAATGGCAATGACTGAGCTAAGCCATTATATCTGGTTCAGTTACCCACTAGTTGTCATACTACCTGAGGGTATAAAAGGTTTTGCAATCTATTGTTCGCAACATTCCTTTTTTGGCATCGGAAGTAAACACATGTAATTAGTCATCAACCGTATTATCACCAAGCGCTAATTACCCTAAGACGCGACGCGTGTTTTCAAGATCGAACTTGTTTGTGACCTGTTATTTTGCAATGGACATTCAAGTTACAGGTATGTATTATTAATTTACTTTACTATTTTGCATTTTTAATACACCATTTTTTTTTAAATAGAGTGCTACGCTGCAGCATTTCTTGCGTATTTTTTTCTGTATTTTTTTTTATATTGAAGCTTTTACTTATGTTTGTATCTACTTGTGCCATTGAATTAGGTATTAAAATGTCGCTTAAAATCTCTACTACTAGAATTTAAAAAAAGTACTTGCGGCATGCAGCATCGGGCGAAGCGACCACTAGTGCGCTGCGCTGCGTTGCGTCGTCGCAGCGTCGTCGCTGCGTCGTTTTCCATACATTTTTTATGACATGCCCCATTAGACCGATGCGTCGTCGCGCGCGACGTTTCAACGGATCGACGGACAAGAGACGAAGCGGGAGGGAGGGTATGCGCTTCGTTGTCGGAGCTCCGCTGCGACGACGGACAGTGATCCACTGCTAGAGGAGGAAGCTAGACGAGCGTAACGACATTTTTATCTTACCATGAGTGAGCAGGATATTGATATAGATTTTCCCATATCCTTGGTCCAAGAAAGACCCATTTTATGGGATAAATCACACGAACATTACAGTGATAAAATTCGTAAAGCGAATGAATGGGTAGCTGTTTGTAAAAAAATATTTCAAGATTACGAGGAGTTTGAGGACCAAAAAAAGGTGAGTTGTTATTTATTATGTTATTTGTAAATTCAATACATAAGTTAATTTATATCTTTTTCAACTGCCATGGTAAAGCCCCTTCTGGACTCATAAAGTAATTAGCAAATTCATTTCTGATAAAATTTTCGGCTAATGATTCTTCATTGCTATGGGGTCTCAATTGTGGGAACCTACTTATTGCCATATTGTCTTGTTGTTTTAAACTATCGTGTTGTATACCAAAATTGTGTAAAACACAACATGCTTTCGCAATATTAATAGTTAAATCATATGACGTATCAATTGGCCTATGTAAAATGCGCCATTTATTTGCCATGATCCCAAATGCACATTCCACGTATCTACGAGCTCTGCTAAGGCGATAATTATAAACTCTTTGTTTCACATTGAGATTGGATCCGCCGTATGGGCGCATAACATGCTTACTTAAACCAAAAGCTTCATCACCGACGAGTACATAAGGGATTGGTGGCTCGTTATTATGATCATTTCCAAGTGGTTGAGGATCAGGCAATGGTAATTCATTTCTCATTAAAATCTTGTATAGTGTCGAATTTCTAAAAATAGTAGAATCACTTTCCTTTCCATATGCACCCACGTCGACAAAAACAAACTTATAATTTGAGTCAACAACCGCCAGCAAAACAATTGAAAAATATTTTTTATAATTATAAAACAGAGAGCCACTTTTGTTTGGTTTTATTAAACGTATATGTTTCCCATCAATTGCCCCGAAGCAATGAGGAAAGTTAGCTTTGAGATCAAAATCTAATGCAATATTTTGTAGTTTTTCTACTGTGATCTCTTCTATGTACTGTGGCCGAACAAATTTCCATATAGCTTGACAAACTGACAAAATAGTTCTAGAAATTGTAGCTCTTCCACGTTTAAATTTGAAATGCAAGTCGTTTATCGAATTTCCGCTGCCCAAGTACCTGAAATAGAAACACAAAAAATAAACAGGGTGGCCCATTTAGTTTGGTCAGTGTAGACAAGTTAGGTACTTACCTATTTTTTTCTTTCTTTGCAGGTAACGAGGTTGTGAAAAAATGGAGAAGCGTGAAGGACAACTTTTTTCGATACGTAAAAAAAATAAAAGAAAACAGTTCGTCTGGATCAGGGGCAAAACAATTGAAAAAATATCATTATTACAATCAGTTGCTGTTTTTGCTGAAAGTTGCCCAAAATAAAACTGACAGTAGCCTTGAAATGGTGTCTGAAGAAACGGAACGAAATGAAAACAAAACATCATCTCCATTTCCTCCAAAAGAAATGTCCTCGTTACCCCCAGGTCCTTCTCGCTACGTGCCTGCAAGCCGTAAGAGATCAAAACAAGCAATAGATGATTTCGAGGCGCAAACATTAGAAGCGTTGCAAGAGAAAGAAAACCGCCACTTATCATTTTTCAAAGGAATTTTGCCTTCTTTGGACGGCTTTACGGAATTACAAACTTTGAGATTCCAAAGCAAAGTTATAAATATCATTGCCGAAATGCGGTTCGGGGAACAGACTCTTACAACATGGCAGCCACGGGACAATTATCAAACTGGACCACAGTATCAAGCAACACCATTGCAGTCACGCGGATATCAAACTGGACCACAGTATCAAGCAACACCATTGCAGTCACGCGGATATCAAACTGGACCACAGTATCAAGCAACACCATTGCAGTCACGCGGATATCAAACTGGACCACAGTATCAAGCAACACCATTGCAGTCACGCGGATATCAAACTGGACCACAGTATCAAGCAACACCATTGCAGTCACGCGGATATCAAACTGGACCACAGTATCAAGCAACACCATTGCAGTCACGCGGATATCAAACTGGACCACAGTATCAAGCAACACCATTGCAGTCACGCGGATATCAAACTGGACCACAGTATCAAGCAACACCATTGCAGTCACGCGGATATCAAACTGGACCACAGTATCAAGCAACACCATTGCAGTCACGCGGATATCAAACTGGACCACAGTATCAAGCAACACCATTGCAGTCACGCGGATATCAAACTGGACCACAGTATCAAGCAACACCATTGCAGTCACGCGGATATCAAACTGGACCACAGTATCAAGCAACACCATTGCAGTCACGCGGATATCAAACTGGACCACAGTATCAAGCAACACCATTGCAGTCACGCGGATATCAAACTGGACCACAGTATCAAGCAACACCATTGCAGTCACGCGGATATCAAACTGGACCACAGTATCAAGCAACACCATTGCAGTCACGCGGATATCAAACTGGACCACAGTATCAAGCAACACCATTGCAGTCACGCGGATATCAAACGGGACAACATGCCCAGTCACCATCGCCATCGTCGTATCGAACAGATGAATTCGAAGCCAACACTACGATTAATAATTTTACTGATGATAGTCAAGAAGAAGATTATAACTTTGCTTTGTTGTCTAATAGTAATACTTAAATTAAACTGTTTTTAAGGATAATAAATGAGTAACTGATTAACATTATTATGATATTTTAATTACTTACCTCAATGTAATACCAATCATTTCAATTGGTTCTAAAGGGTTCCTGAATTTGGTATGCTGCTTCTTTAAATGTGGTTTTAAGGTTTCAACCAAATTATTAAAGCTGGCCACACTCATTCTAAAAAAATTGAAAAAAGGCTTTTCATCTAACAACAACTCCTTATATTCCTGCATAAAAAACTGACCATCACTATTTCTTAATGCTATCAAAGGAGATATCCAGAACCTTCTATGGTTTCTACGTTTATTTCGGCGGTGCCGTAATAAAAGCAACAAAAGAACACGTTTGTATCTATCCATTGCAAAGGCTGAACTGAGACGCAGCTGCTACGGCGTGCATACCCTCTTGCGTTGCGTTGGCGCAGCGTCAACGCAACGCAGGTGTAGCATACAATGCGTTGTTCCGTTGCGACGACGCGACGCAACGCAGCGCAACGCACTAGTGGGGCTTCGCCCTAAGGTGCAGCCAGGGTCTACGCCGAGCGGCTGGGCGCGTAGCACTTGCTACGAAATATGTATTGTTTTTGATCCGCATTTAACTGTTTGTTGTTTTGTTTTAGGTACTAGTACGAGTATTGAGTGTTCTTTTAAAAGAATGCTTGTACTAGATACTTGGCTGTCTATGAAGGACAGCAATTCCGAACTGCAACGGTGGCGTCGAGTTTTTCAAGCCCTGATACAGTTACTGCCTGACGTTGAGAATTTGGTTGCTGATGACTTAGAAAAAAGAGTTGCTAATCTTTGTACTAGATTTGTAGCTATTTGGAAGCAAGTCTCTCGCAATCAATCTCGCATGGTATCTAAGTACGGAGACTAGCTGAACGAAATTGAAGTTTGCGTTCTGTCAAATTGTGCAGCAGCAGGGAGAAACGACACTCAACGGCCAGCAGCAGAGGCTTCGACGAGCACTCAACAGCATCAGCACAGGAAGGACTTCGAAGAGTGTAGCAAGATATCAAAACGCCGCAGGCTTGCAGAGTTAAGTAAAGTAGACAGTTCCGCGATCAATTATTTATTGGATGATTCAAGTCGATCTGACGCCACTTACGCTTCTTTAAATTTCAACACTGATGAAGTTTTGTCTCTCATAACTGAGACTAAACTGACTAAACATCAGTATCTTATGATGAAAGAGTTCATTAATGCAAAATCACCGAATGCATTACCATCTTATCCAAAAGTGTTGGAAGCTAAGAAGCGGTGTTATCCATCGCAAGAGTTTATCACGGAATCATCGGCTGAAGTAGAATTACAATCATTGTTAGACCATACTGCATGCCGGATACTAGAACCCCAAAAACACGTTTTAAATAATATTGACCTTAATAAAGAATTTGTTTTAATTGGAAAATGGGGTTTCGATGGGAGTACGGGGCACAGCGAATATAAACAGTGTTTTGGTGATTCTGGTATCGAGGATGATGGCAGTATGTTTCTTACTTCATATTGTCCTCTCCAATTAATTGTAAGTCAAATACTTCCGACCCAGACCAAATAGTTTGGAAAAACCCGCGCCCTTCCTCCACCGGGTATTGTAGGCCTATTCGATTCCAATTTGCCAAAGAATCGAAAGAAGGAGCTTATTTCAAGACTAAAATTGACAGTTTACAGCCATCATCTTTCACTCACAATGGATGTGAAATAAAGGTGCGGCATTCTTTACAATTAACCATGGTTGATGGTAAAGTGTGCAGTGCTCTGAGTGATACATCTTGTAGTAGGTGCTATATTTGTGGTTTAACTCCAAAAGACATGAATGATATAGATAAATCATGTAGCAAAACTGTAGAAAGTAGTAAATATCAATTTGGACTATCTCCTCTTCACTCGCATATCCGATTCTTTGAATATTTTATTCACGTTACCTATAGATTAGATTTCAAAAAATGGCAGGCGTGTTCTTCAGACGATAAAGCTCTTCTTGCACAGAAAAAACAACATGTCCAGCAACAGTTTAGGCAACGACTTGGTCTAATAGTCGACAAACCGCGAAGTGGAGGAAGTGGCACATCCAACGATGGAAACACTGCCAGAAGGTTTTTTTCTAATTCAGCTATTTCAGCGGAAATTACTGGATTAGACAAAGACCTTATTGACAGATGTCATAATCTGCTGCAGTGTCTTTCGTCGGGATACAAAATTAATAACGTGGCTTTTAAAGAGTATGCTCTAGACACAGCACGTAAGCTTGTTGCTACCTATCCATGGTACAACCTGCCCTCGTCTGTACATAAGGTCCTCATTCATGGTTCGGAAGTAATTGACCACGCATTATTGTCAATAGGTGAGCTTTCGGAAGAGGCCGCCGAATCTTGCAATAAGTTAGTTAAACAGTTTAGGCGTGACAACACGAGGAAAATGTCCCGGGTTGTCACAAACACCTACTTGATACATAGACTTCTTCTTAATTCGGATCCTTATATTTCTGGTTTGAGAAGGTTACCACGGAAGAAGAAGTCTATTCTATCTAAAGAGGTGTTGAATTTGTTGTCGGTATAGAATAAAATGTATATAGTTATATAATAAACACTAGATTTACATTATTTTAGATACAGCTCCTATTATGTAACTATTAACATGTAAATAATATATTTTTTGTCCATTTCTGTATTTGTAGTTAGGTAATAATTAGGTATTTACTTTATTTTTATTATAAAAATGTATATATTTAAGTTTATTAGTTATTAAGTTCCAATTCCTTTATTGTATTTTAGTAAGTATTTCGTCAAGTACAATAAATGCATTATTTATTCTAATAAAATAAGTTTTTAACATTAATTCGGTTTTTTCATTTTATTATAACATTTATTTATTTATTTATTTTAACTTTAATTAACACGGTTATACCAATTACGTTAATTAAAGGCAGAGACACATACATAGGAAAGAATATAAAATTTAAAATTCTGGTGAAAACATAAAAACAATTATAAAACAATTAAAAAAAATTAAAAAAAATTACAATACTTTCATGAATCCCTCTCACAGTATTTCAGGCATGCCAATAAAATCTTCGTCCATTCATCCGCAAACAGATCGTTTGTTGGATTGGAATCCAAGAGGTCATTAAGTGCGACCAGAGTGCGAGGTACTGGGGACTTAGCACGCGAAACGGTGCGACATGGAGGCACGGCAAACAACCTGTGGTTTCTGCCGCGGCAGTAATTGTCTGGGACAAAGAAACGAGCCAGCACAGCATGCAGGTCAGGTGCGTCAATAGTGCCACGGAGCATCTTGCAGGCTATGGTGAGCTGATCTCGTGCTCGCCTTACCTCTAATGAGTTATATCCCAGGCATCCCAATAGAAATTTAGTCGGATAGAGGTAAGGGTAATAACCGTGCTTACGCTTATATAAAAACCTAAGAAACGCTTTTTGCACCTTTTCCAATAAAAGCGCGTAGGTACTTTCGTGTGGATGCCACACGCAGGAGCTGGATTCTAATTTACTACGTACAAGTGCATTAAAAATTGTTTTTATGGCATGTGTGGTACGAAAATCGCGGCAATTACGTAAGACAAAGCCCAACCTTTGGTAGGATTCTTTAGCTACCGTAGCAATATGGTCGTGGAAGGTGAGCTTTCGGTCAAATGTGACTCCCAGATCTTTCATAGCCGTAGTTTTCATAATGACATTGTTATTTAAATTCTATTCAAAATTAACTGGGTGCCGCACTCGACCGAATGTCATAGCGAAGCATTTAGAGGAATTAAATTCCATCTTATTGTCTAGGCTCCACTTGTATATCGCATCTATGTCTTGCTGTAGTGCCAAACAGTCACGCTCGGAGTTTATTTCGAAGTACAACTTCAAGTCATCAGCATATAACAGACATCTTGCATTACGGAGAACTTGGGGAAGATCATTTACAATGATTAAAAATAATAAAGGTCCCAAAATTGAGCCCTGACTAACTCCGGAACGCGTGTGGTAAGGTCCTGATTCGTAGATACCGAGCCTAACGAACTGCTGGCGATCACGCAGATAATCTGCGAAGAAACGTAATAAAGACGGTGTGAAACCTAACTTACTAAGTTTCATCAGCAGCGTGTCGTTGTTAACTCTATCGAACGCCTTCCGAAAGTCGAAATAAAGTACGTCTACCTGACGCCCATGGTCTAAGCTAGAGGAGATATAATCAACTAGTGTCAGGAGATTCGTATCAACCGACCTTTTACTTCTAAAACCGTGCTGCTCATTACATAAATATTTGTTAACTTGCTCGTATATGGCATTGTGAAGGATGTTCTCAAAGACCTTCGCCGGGGAAGATAAAATTGCGATAGGACGGTAATCTTCAACAGAACTTTTGTTTTGGGTTTTAGGAATAGGTGTTACTCTAGATACTTTCCACTGAGAGGGATATGTACCAGCCTGCAAAGCTAAATTAAAAATGTGACAAAGTGGATCACTGAAAATATATTTTAAGGATTTAATGATAGAAGGGGGAATGTTATCGGGACCAATAGAACTGTTTGGTTTCAGTTTATTTATGCCTTTTACAATGTCTATAGTGCACAAGGGGGGTACACTTATGTAATTGCTGTCACTGATAGAGTCAGCCGCACTAACACGATCAGCATTAAGCCGCGGGACATCAGGCAGAAAGACATTTGAGAAAAACTCAGCAAAGGCCCCTGCTGCTTTAGTTCCCGAAAAGGTTATACCTCTGTATGTAATATTAGGTTCAAAACCACCTTTGGACCGTAGGCTGGAAATGTGTGACCAAAATTCACGGGGACTAACTTTGATTTTATTTTCTATATGTCTCATGTACGAGGAATATGCATCTGCAATATGGGTCTTTAGGCTTGCCCTGAGGTCAGAAAATAACAAATACGCGCTCTCGCAGTAAGTACGTTTCCAATTTTTATGGAGCTTTAGCTTTTTAGCCTTAAATCTTGGATGATGTCGTTAGTGAACCATACTGGATATCGTTTATCCGTAGATTTCCTTCTGCGTTTTTTTGGCATGCAAGAATCAAAAGAATCATAAACAATGTTGTAAAAGTTTTGAGTAGCTGTATATACGTCTTTGGATTCCAGTAGCTCCACCCAAATATTCTCGTTAGAGAGTAATAAATACAGCTGTTCGTAATCGCATTTGCCGAAGTTCCAATCCTTCGTACTGTCTATATTGCTGGGCTCAATTGAATCTGAATAATGACCTACATCGACTCTCACTTCAATGTGTAGGGCCGGGTGATATGCATCCAGTGGCACCATTCCCTCGGTAGAGGTAACGAATGTCTCCCGTACACTAATGTTCTCTTGGACCAAAACAGCATCTAACATACCTCCATACCAATTCTTCACCACGTTCATCTCATTCAGACAACAATATGATACAAAATAACAATAATAATTCTTAATATTTAACGAGACACTATTTAAATTTATATCGCCTAATATAAATACAAGGCCCTTCAAATTATTTATATATTCTTCTACTTTACAAAACCATCTCATGTACTCATCATCACTAGCACTAGGTCTAATATACACAACACATACGTGAACAGTTCGGCCGCACCATGTGAAATCAGCCCATAAGTCCTCGCCTCCGTCCGTTTCAAGATGGCGGCGGATAACATAAAGTATTACAAAAAAGCATAATGATAATGTTTAGTATTGATAACGACAGTCATTACCTTCGCGAAACCCTATGACCGCCTCTCTTAGGGCGCGGAACCACTGTGCATCGGTTACAATAGCCACGATGTCAGTTTCTAGGGAAATGTCAAATTTACTTAGACGCTCTTGCGTAAATAGGAACAAATCCTTAGTTTCAAAATTTTTTATATGAATGAACGTTGACCGCCATGTATCGTTTATTGGAAGTTGAAGTCCACTCTTCGAAAGAAAGACTAAATCTTTCACCTGCACTTTTCAAATGTTTTAATTCTGCAGTTACTTGCTTTCTGATTTTTTCACTGTAATTCATAACACGTTTTCGAACAGTGACGGCTGACTTTGGTAAATCCGTGTATTTTGCTAAGAGCAATTTTCTCAAATCATCTGAGGTTATGAATACACTGAATGGAAATCCATCTAATGCAAAATGATTCTTGCCAAAATATCATCCAGGCTATCGTCGTCGGCACTTTTAGTAAAATAATTATCTAACTTTCGCTTGGCTGGCGGCGGTGCTGTGTTCAGATTTTCAGAATCTTGACTTGTTGAAGCTGATATAACCTTGATGTTATGTTTTGATAACAAATGTGTATGTAATCCCTTAGTTGATCCACCCAAAGTCTTGAGGATGGCTGGGCATCGCTTACATTTAGCACTATTCTCGTCCTTCTCAACTAAATAATAACTCCACACTGACGTCGTAGCACTGTCTTTTTTATGTCTAACAAAGTCTCCCGCCATTTGAAATACTTAATTTCAGATAATTGACTTTTAAATTTTAATGACGTAGCCTACGTAACCCGTCGTCACTGACAGAACAATAAATGAAAAAAATAAAACCTGATTTGCATATTTATACTTTCGTACAGGGAATCCCCGACCGACGGGAAATACCCGCAACAATATTATGACATGAGATGATCGGGTGATTCCCCTGTTGGTTCGTTGGGGAATTATCTTAAGAGTATTGTATTAAAGTATTCCGAGTGGGGAAGTCCCTTCTAAGTTCTACGACAAACATATTATTAAGACTGTACCTGTGTAGTAAATAGTGGGTACCTACGTATTGTACGAGTTGCTTTTTGTCGTAATGTATTAAAATAATCTAGGCAAGGTTATTTTCAAGGCGCAACGGACAATAAGAATACAAGCAAGACTTGTTTGTGGCAATCCCGAAAATCCCGAGATTAGCCAAGTAAAGTCCCGGGATTTTCGGGGCCAGAAAACGGTCGGGATCCCGGGATTGTATTCTCTACTCAAGACCCATAAATATGGGTAATTGATTGACAGCAAATAGTTAATATCGGCACCTACTCCATATATTTTACATGATTACGGTCTGGAGCTCTACAGCATCAGCAGATCAGTGATGTTTATGATGCCTGTTGGTCCCAGTCAAGACTCCAGACAATAAGTAAGTCCAGTAAGTCTTCAATAAGTTATTATCTAATCTCTCTAAGTTGCCTAGTGACCTTCTAATGTCACAGTTTTACCCATTACCTTTGTACGGGTGATTGGGACATCAATGCTTCACAAGCATTATCTCAAGATACTAGGCATAAAATAATAAATGGTATCTTGAGTTAAGTATCTCAAGATGGTGTCTTGAGCTAAGTATCTCAAGATGGTGCCTTGAGCTAAGTATCTCAAGACGGTGTCTTGAGCTAAGTATCTCAAGACGGTGTCTTGAGCTAAGTATCTCAAGACGGTGTCTTGAGCTAAGTATCTCAAGACGGTGTCTTGAGTTAAGTATCTCAAGACGGTGTCTTGAGCTAAGTATCTCAAGACGGTGTCTTGAGCTAAGTATCTCAAGACGGTGTCTTGAGCTAAGTATCTCAAGACGGTGTCTTGAGCTAAGTAAAGTCCCGGGATTAGCCAAGTAAAGTCCCGGGATTTTCGGGGCCAGAAAACGGTCGGGATCCCGGGATTGTATTCTCTACTCAAGACCCATAAATATGGGTAATTGATTGACAGCAAATAGTTAATATCGGCACCTACTCCATATATTTTACATGATTACGGTCTGGAGCTCTACAGCATCAGCAGATCAGTGATGTTTATGATGCCTGTTGGTCCCAGTCAAGACTCCAGACAATAAGTAAGTCCAGTAAGTCTTCAATAAGTTATTATCTAATCTCTCTAAGTTGCCTAGTGACCTTCTAATGTCACAGTTTTACCCATTACCTTTGTACGGGTGATTGGGACATCAATGCTTCACAAGCATTATCTCAAGATACTAGGCATAAAATAATAAATGGTATCTTGAGTTAAGTATCTCAAGATGGTGTCTTGAGCTAAGTATCTCAAGACGGTGTCTTGAGCTAAGTATCTCAAGACGGTGTCTTGAGCTAAGTATCTCAAGACGGTGTCTTGAGCTAAGTATCTCAAGACGGTGTCTTGAGTTAAGTATCTCAAGACGGTGTCTTGAGCTAAGTATCTCAAGACGGTGTCTTGAGCTAAGTATCTCAAGACGGTGTCTTGAGCTAAGTATCTCAAGACGGTGTCTTGAGTTAAGTATCTCAAGACGGTGTCTTGAGCTAAGTATCTCAAGACGGTGTCTTGAGCTAAGTATCTCAAGACGGTGTCTTGAGCTAAGACCTCCCAACCCCAATTGACATTAAAGGAAAAGTTAGAGCTGGAGATTAACAAGAGTATGAAATCCCCAGATCCTGAAGTACAAGTACAAAATGAATTGGGGTTGGCAAATAGTATTAGACGTGAAATGAGCCTGTTCGAAAATGGAGGAGTTCGTGGATATCATTGTACATATATAATATAATTACCTACAGTACACAGTATATTACTTTTGTATTATATAATGCAATGGCCTGATGGTCCCAGTCTAGACTCCAGACAATAAGTAAGTCCAGTAAGTCTTCAATAAGTTATTATCTAATCTCTCTAAGTTGCCTAGTGACCTTCTAATGTCACAGTTTTACCCATTACCTTTGTACGGGTGATTGGGACATCAATGCTTCACAAGCATTATCTCAAGATACTAGGCATAAAATAATAAATGGTATCTTGAGTTAAGTATCTCAAGACGGTGTCTTGAGCTAAGAATCTCAAGACGGTGTCTTGAGCTAAGACCTCCCAACCCCAATTGACATTAAAGAAAAAGTTAGAGCTGGAGATTAACAAGAGTATGAAATCCCCAGATCCTGAAGTACAAGTACAAAATGAATTGGGGTTGGCAAATAGTATTAGACGTGAAATGAGCCTGTTCGAAAATGGAGGAGTTCGTGGATATCATTGTACATATATAATATAATTACCTACAGTACACAGTATATTACTTTTGCATTATATAATGCAATGGCCTGATGGTCCCAGTCTAGACTCCAGACAATAAGTAAGTCCAGTAAGTCTTCAATAAGTTATTATCTAATCTCTGTAAGTTGCCTAGTGACCTTCTAATGTCACAGTTTTACCCATTACCTTTGTACGGGTGATTGGGACATCAAAGCTGGAATAAGAGATACCCCTCTGAAATTGCTTAAAGACTATCTCTCGTCTAGAAAACAAAGGGTAAAGGTGGGTGAACTGACCAGTAGTGATGCTGAGGTCACATATGGCGTTCCCCAGGGCAGCGTACTGGGCCCTACACTATTCCTGGTATATTTAAATGATCTCTGCAACATGCATATCAATAATGCAAAAGTTTTTTCATACGCCGATGATACCGCTGTCGTTTTCTCTGGGAAATCCTGGCAAGACGTGAAACTCAAAGCAGAGATGGGCATGGCACAAGTAACTAATTGGCTAAATAATAACCTGCTCACTTTAAATACGTCAAAAACCAATTACATTTGCTTCAGTATTAACAAAAGTAGTCAACCAAGCGAGGATCTCAATCTAAGAATACACACATGCGGTGATACCAATAACAGATACTGTTATTGTTCATGCATAAAACAAGTAACTCAAATTAAATATCTAGGCGTGATAGTCGATCAGCGGTTATCCTGGTATCCACATCTAGAACAGGTCTCAAATAGGGTTAGGAGATTAAGCTGGATCTTTAAAACACTTCGACATGTTGTTCCAAATAATATTACGAGTAAACGAGACCCCCCAAGAAATGTTCTTAATGAGATCTACATGGCTTTGGTGCAGTCTGTCTTGTTATATTGCATCCCTATTTGGGGAGGTGCAGCGAAAACTAATTTTATAGACGTGGAGCGATCCCAACGAGCTCTGATAAAGATAATGTACTACAAAAGTAAAAGATATCCTACTGATATCTTATATAAAATGAGTAATCTGCTTTCCGTAAGAAAACTGTACATTATCCAAATAGTTTTAAAAAAGCATAAAACCCTGCAATATGATCCACACTTATTACGAAAAAGGAGGACCGACATTGTTGCACAAATTCCAAAAACCAAAACCATGTTTGCTTGTAGACAATTTAATAAACGGTCTGCTCAACTGTACAACAAAATAAACAGACATATTAACATATACTCAAAAAAAAGTTATGAATGTAAAAAAACAATAACCAGTTGGATAAAGACACTTACATATGATGAAACGGAGGCACTTTTAGAGCACATAAAGTAGCAGATACACTCACACATACACTCTCACTTACACTTTAACATACACTCCTTACACTCTAACATTCACTCTCATTCACTCTCGCATACACTCGCGCACACACCCCCATTCACTCTCACATACAATTACACATACAGACACACTACGCACTGGTATTCACACTCGAATCACACTCTCACTAACATACTTGTTTTTATTTGATATTTTAAGATATTTTAGGTAGGTACCTACGGAATTGTTTTATAGATTAAGATTATGCTGTACTATGGAAGAGCGGAGTCTCCTAACACAGGCATTGTTTGCTTAAAAGGAGGCTCCAGACATGAAACCCTTTATATGTAAACTGAAGCATAAATAAAAACATTTAATTTTTTTTTTTTTTTTTTTTTTTAATGCTTCACAAGCATTATTCCAAGATACTAGGCATAAAATAATAAATGGTATCTTGAGTTAAGTATCTCAAGACGGTGTCTTGAGCTAAGTATCTCAAGACGGTGTCTTGAGCTTAATATCTCAAGACGGTGTCTTGAGCTAAGTATCTCAAGACGGTGTCTTGAGCTAAGTATCTCAAGACGGTGTCTTGAGCTTAGTATCTCAAGATGGTGTCTTGAGCTAAGTATGTCAAGACGGTGTCTTGAGCTAAGTATCTCAAGACCCATAAATATGGGTAATTGATTGACAGCAAATAGTTAATATCGGCACCTACTTCATATATTTTACATGATTATGGTCTGGAGCTCTACAGCATTTATGATCAGTGATGTTTATAATGCAATGACCTGTTGGTCCCAGTTAAGACTCCAGACAATAAGTAAGTCCAGTAAGTCTTCAATAAGTTATTATCTAATCTCTCTAAGTTGCCTAGTGACCTTCTAATGTCACAGTTTTACCCATTACCTTTGTACGGGGGATTGGGACATCAATGCTTCACAAGCATTATCATAATAAATGGTACTAGGCATAAAATAATAAATGGTATCTTGAGTTAAGTATCTCCAGACGGTGTCTTGAGCTAAGTATCTCAAGACGGCGTCTTGAGCTAAGTATCTCAAGACGGTGTCTTGAGCTAAGTATTTCAAGACGGTGTCTTGAGCTAAGTATCTCAAGACGGTGTCTTGAGCTAAGTATCTCAAGACGGTGTCTTGAGCTAAGTATCTCAAGATGGTGTCTTGAGCTAAGCATGTCAAGACGGTGTCTTGAGCTAAGTATCTCAAGACCCATAAATATGGGTAATTGATTGACAGCAAATAGTTAATATCGGCACCTACTCCATATATTTTACATGATTATGGTCTGGAGCTCTACAGCATTTATGATCAGTGATGTTTATAATGCAATGGCCTGTTGGTCCCAGTCAAGACTCCAGACAATAAGTAAGTCCAGTAAGTCTTCAATAAGTTATTATCTAATCTCTCTAAGTTGCCTAGTGACCTTCTAATATCACAGTTTTACCCATTACCTTTGTACGGGTGATTGGGACATCAATGCTTCACAAGCATTATCTCAAGATACTAGGCATAAAATAATAAATGGTATCTTGAGTTAAGTATCTCAAGACGGTGTCTTGAGCTAAGTATCTCAAGACGGTGTCTTGAGCTAAGTATCTCAAGATGGTGTCTTGAGCTAAGTATAAATATGGGTAATTGATTGACAGCAAATAGTTAATATCGGCACCTACTCCATATATTTTACATGATTACGGTATGGAGCTCTTATTTATGATCAGTGATGTTTATAATGCAATGGCCTGTTGGTCCCAGTCAAGACTCCAGACAATAAGTAAGTCTAGTAAGTCTTCAATAAGTTTTATCTAATCTCTCTAAGTTGCCTAGTGACCTTCTAATGTCACAGTTTTACCCATTACCTTTGTACGGGTGATTGGGACATCAATGCTTCACAAGCATTATCTCAAGATACTAGGCATAAAATAATAAATGGTATCTTGAGCTAAGTATCTCAAGATGGTATCTTGAGCTAAGTATCTCAAGATGGTATCTTGAGCTAAGTATCTCAAGATGGTGTCTTGAGCTAAGGGATTTGATAAGACTGGTGATTTTCATTTATTACACAAAATTAAAACTCTAAAAGCAGGCTTAGCATGATGCTTTCTATTTCTACTCTATTGTAGAATAGAAATCGCTTGTCTATCTTTCTTCGTAGAAAATTGTCAGCTGTCTACACAGAAGCGTAATTTTTATCTACTTTAAAACACTTCTCTACGGTTCTCATGCTAAGCCTATGGAACCAGGAATGGTTGGTTAAGTTTATTTTAGTACTAACCTAATAAGCAATGTGGAGATATGAATAAGCAGTTATTATACATGTATAAGATTTTGCAATATCAGGTGGCGATGACAAAGATAGGGTCAAAGTAGGTCTAACAAAGTCTCCCGCCATTTGAAATACTTAATTTCAGATAATTGACTTTTAAATTTTAATGACGTAGCCTACGTAACCCATCGTCACTGACGTAGCCTACGTAACCCGTCACTGACAGAACAATAAATGAAAAAAATAAAACCTGATTTGCATATTTATACTTTCGTACAGGGAATCCCCGACCGGCGGGAAATACCCGCAACAATATTATGATATGAGATGATCGGGTGATTCCCCTGTTGGTTCGTTGGGGAATTACCTTAAGAGTATTGTATTAAAGTATTCCGAGTGGGGAAGTCCCTCCTAAGTTCTACGACAAACATATTATTAGGACTGTACCTGTGTAGTAAATAGTGGGTACCTACGTATTGTGCGAGTTGCTTTTTGTCGTAATGTATTAAAATAATCTAGGCAAGGTTATTTTCAAGGCGCAACGGACTACGGAATACAAACTAGACTTGTTTGTGGCAATCCCGAAAATCCCGAGATTCGGGATCGCGGGATTGTATTCTCTAGTAGCGATGCATCGCCACGTGGCATGCGTCGCCCTGCCAGCAGTCGGTTTTACGTGCGGCTGTTGAATGTTTCACATCAAAAAACATACTACAGATTACTGTATATAGTAGCGATGCGTCGCCACGTGGCATGCGTCGCCCCGCCAGCAGTCGGTTTTACGTGCGGCTGTTGAATGTTTCACATCAAAAAACTTACTACAGATTACTGTATATAGTAGCGATGCGTCGCCACGTGGCATGCGTCGCCCCGCCAGCAGTCGGTTTTACGTGCGGCTGTTGAATGTTTCACATCAAAAAACATACTACAGATTACTGTATATAGTAGCGATGCGTCGCCACGTGGCATGCGTCGCCCTGCCAGCAGTCGGTTTTACGTGCGGCTGTTGAATGTTTCACATCAAAAAACTTACTACAGATTACTGTATATAGTAGCGATGCGTCGCCACGTGGCATGCGTCGCCCCGCCAGCAGTCGGTTTTACGTGCGGCTGTTGAATGTTTCACATCAAAAAACTTACTACAGATTACTGTATATAGTAGCGATGCGTCGCCACGTGGCATGCGTCGCCCTGCCAGCAGTCGGTTTTACGTGCGGCTGTTGAATGTTTCACATCAAAAAACTTACTACAGATTACTGTATATAGTAGCGATGCGTCGCCACGTGGCATGCGTCGCCCCGCCAGCAGTCGGTTTTACGTGCGGCTGTTGAATGTTTCACATCAAAAAACTTACTACAGATTAATGTATATAGTAGCGATGCGTCGCCACGTGGCATGCGTCGCCCCGCCAGCAGTCGGTTTTACGTGCGGCTGTTGAATGTTTCACATCAAAAAACTTACTACAGATGACTGTATATAGTAGCGATGCGTCGCCACGTGGCATGCGTCGCCCCGCCAGCAGTCGGTTTTACGTGCGGCTGTTGAATGTTTCACATCAAAAAACTTACTACAGATTACTGTATATAGTAGCGATGCGTCGCCACGTGGCATGCGTCGCCCCGCCAGCAGTCGGTTTTACGTGCGGCTGTTGAATGTTTCACATCAAAAAACTTACTACAGATTACTGTATATAGTAGCGATGCGTCGCCACGTGGCATGCGTCGCCCCGCCAGCAGTCGGTTTTACGTGCGGCTATTGAATGTTTCACATCAAAAACTTTGTCTAGTCTTGGTAGAACAGAGATAAAATTGGTCATCCTACGCGTGCTAGGCGGATATCGAAATTACATAATATTATGGTTTTTTCATGTCACTGGGTTTCAAGTAGGTATAGAACCCATTGAATGGGTTATCATGTAACCCGAATCAAAGAAATATACAACCTACGTATATGTTTTGTGTGTATTCCCCATGAGCTGCGTGTTAGAACTTTTAATAGATTTAGAAATTTTAAACATTTACTAACTGTTTCATTATATGTTTGCCCCAACGCAGACTTCTGTCTAGCCACATACTAGGTATTTAACGCATTCTGAGAAAACCGAGTGATGTTCATTTACCTTTAAATTAGGAATAGTATTCTACGCCTGCCCCTACTGTACAAACAAAAGGTAGATTTACTCGATGATAATTCCAAACCAAGTTCATCCAAAACCCCTACAATAGAATCCAACGCGTTTTGTACATACGTTTCACATATTTTAATATCTTTGTTTTTAACATAAAGCACAAAATCGTCTGCATATTGAGAAACAACTACATTAAGCGGAAGCTGAAACAGTTCGTGAGTTATTAAATTAAAAAGTAATGGCGACAAAGGATCGCCTTGAGCCAGCCCTCTATTAGTCCACTTAGCTGTTAGCTCATCACTACTATTATCAGATTTGATCTTTAAATATCTTTCACTCAAAAACGCCCATATAAGAACAAAATTTTGACCCAATTTTAAGTTTATCTAGAATACTAACTGCAACGTCAATCGAAACGTTATTGTAGGTGTTTTGAATATCTAAAAAGCATGCTAGTGTAGGGATATTTCTCGAAAATTTAATTTGAATATAGGTAACCAAACGGGCTAATGAATCGAGGCATGAATAAGATCTCCTAAAACCAATGGTGGTGATAATATTTTTTCTCTTTCAGCGTACCATTCTAAACGTGTTACTATCATTAAATGAAAAAGCTTACATAAACATGAGATTAAAGATATAGGTCTCAATTTAGGATCAGCATTAGAATTACTAGCTTTTGGGATTGGAATTATTTGGATATGACGCCACTGTTGCGGTACAATACTAAAGAAAATATTGTTGTATAAATCAAGTAGATAAAATTTTATAGAGACAGGTAAATTAAAGATCATAGAATATGATATATGTATACCATCCTCGCCTGGGGCCGAATCCTTTTTTAGGGTTCCGTACCCAAAGGGTAAAACGGGAACCCTATTACTAAGGCTCCGCCGTCTGTCTGTCTGTCTGTATGTCTGTCTGTCCGTCTGTCACCAGGCTTTATCTCATGATCCGTGATAGATAGACAGTTGAAATTTCACAGATGATGTATTTCTGTTGCCGCTATAGCAACAAATACTAAAAACCAGAATAACATAAATATTTAAGGGGGCTCCCATACAACAATCGTGATTTTCTGCTCGTTTTTGCTCGATATTGATAACGGTAACAGATAGACACTTGAAATATTCACAGAATATTTAGTTATATATTCACTTTAAAAATCAATAATTAAATTAAAATAAAACAAATATTTAAGGGCTCCCATACAACAAACGTGATTTTTTTGCCGTTTTTATAGATAATGGGACGGAACCCTTCGTGCGCGAGTCTGACTCGCACTTGGCCGGTTTTTTTTTTTAAACAATTCTCAAGTTCACGAATATTGAATTCACATTCTAAGATTTCATTGTTAGAAACAAACACAGGCGCCTGGTTTGAAACAAAACCAGGTTTTAAATTTAATGCATTCAGTAATTCTTTTTGTTTTTCAATGGGGGGTAAGTTCTAAATTGTTTATAGCCCTTTATCCAACGCATACGTCACCACATTTCAGACACTGCCGTTACATCATCGATGGAGTCACACAATCTTTGCCAGCCTACGGACCTTGCTTTTTGGATCAATATTTGAGATTCTCTAGTTTTTTCTTCTAGTCAGGGGTTGGGTTGCGTCGAAAATTGGATAAACATAATCTACGTTGTCCTACTATTTTAGATAATTCCGAATTCCAGTATTTTCTTGGTTTAAAATTACTAGAGGGTTGAAAACTACTTTTAATAAATGGAATATATTTATCTGCCGTATTATTAATTTGAAGTAGCAAATAATCGTACATTTCTTGAACATTGCCGCTTGGGAGGTTAAAATTTTGTGTAAGGTTCTTCTGGTATTCGTTCCAATTAGCTTTAGCATAATTTCTTTTTTTTTTTAATAATAAAATCGTCGGTTGTGTTGATTGACATTTTAATAATCATGTGATCGCTACCCAAATTTTCGTTGAATACTTGCCAGTCAAATTTAATCGCAATGTCCGAAGATGTGAATGAAATGTCCGGAGAAGTTTCTTGCAAATTTCCGCGGTAGTTTAAGTCGTGTAGCCGCATAATTATTAATAGAAACAAATGCGTTTTCAAGCACCGCGTCCAATATTTGCGTACCTCTTGTATCCGTTTTAACGGACCAATTGGTGTGATGACCGTTAAGTCACCTGCTATCAAAGTATTTTTTGAAAACAAAGAAAATACCTGTTCTCAATCTGAAGACTGCGTTTGGACAGAAGATGGACAATAAATAGCTACCACCACGTTTTCAATATCTTTACAATTTATCAATTTTACACAAACAATCTCTATTTCACTATTTTGAATCCGAACTGAACACAGGTGAGATCGTATGGATTTATGCACTAAAATTGAGACGCCTCCATAGGAATCATATCTATCCGATCTATACATGTTATAGCCACTAATATGAATATCAGTTTCACTATTTAACCATGTTTCACTCAAAATTGCTATGTGGACATTTCCCTGATTTAGGAGCTCAGAAAAGGGAATTAATTTAGGACGGAGAATTTGAGAATTCCATTGAAATAAGTTAACTTAAATCTTTTTACGTGTACTATCCATCTAAATTATTTTACCAAAGAAACCGCCACTTAAGAACCTACTTAGTAACATCTCCTTAATTTCTTCAAAAGGAATCTGAATTACCAATATAACTTTTTGTTCAAAAGTACCTTCAGAATTGTAAATATTTTTAAACTTATTAATAAACTTTTTTAGTTCAAACTTATATCGCGATTGTTTGTTTCTTTCTCTGTGTTTTTCTTCATCTAGAGTTTTTCTTGCTTCTTTTTCAATCGGTTGTTTTAGATATAGAGTATTCTGACTTTTCCTACTCTTTGGTTTTTAATTTCCACCTCCTTTTATCTGAGCTGTCTGTGTTGTACTCTCTATGCTATCTTGTTGTGATACTTCCATTTCTTTCTCATCATCTTTCATTTTTTTTCTTTCCAGAGCTGACTGTTCGACAGATTCTTCTTGATTTTGTATTGATCCTGTTTTGTTTCCTGAAACAGTACTAGCACAGGTTTCAGCTCGGATTTCTAGGTTTGTAGATTTTATAAGGCTTTTAGAGGTATCATTTAATGTAACTTTATTCTTTGGTCGTTTTCAATAACCTTTTGAAGTGCCATTCGTTATGTTAGCTGCTCATTACTCATAACATTCCTGATCTCTTTTTCTTTAAAAAAAAGGGCAAGTTTTGTCGATGACAAGGTGATCACCCTTACAATTAAGACATACGACATTTTTAAGATCACAATTCACATGATCACCACAGCATTTTGGGCATATTTTCATCTTCGTAGGACAATATTTTATGACATGTCCAAATTGCCAGCATCCCGAGCACTCCACCTTAAATCGGCACTCATATATAAATATGAATTGGTAAATGCTTACTTTTAAAACCAACTCTCACTGACTCACCGTCTTATAGATGCTATTTCACATTAGCTCCTCATCGCTTAAATCTAGATCAACTCCTTTTACCACACCATAAGATATTAACAACTCATTAATCAATTGGCATCTGAATCCCATTTCCTTCAATTTTATACAATTTAATAGTATAATAGCATCTTTCCTTTCTTGAAATTGAATAAGTACTTTGTTAAAACTTTTGAATTTAATTCGTATAATGTTTTTGATATTCTCAGATCTCAGTAGTTTTGCTAGTGCCATTTGCCTGGGCATATTTTCCACCGACGTAGTAGATACTTCATTATTAACATTGAAGTTCAAATTTTTTTCCACATCTACCCTCATATTTTGCGTTTCCGATGAAAAGCTTCGAATTTAACGTTTGGTTTTCCTTCTGTTAACAGTAATAAAGTCATCATCCTCGTTACTCTCATCTTCTCTCTCTTTTCTTTTTTCAACTGATCTTTTCTCACTTTCACTTTCCAAAATAATTGGCTCCAACGATTTGTCAACATGTTGTTGGTTGATAGGTAAACTCTCCTCATCACTAGACTCATCATCTTCTTCTCCACTTCCCATTTTATAAACTAAATATTATCTCGCTAGCGCACGGTAGCACTAATCGCGTGACGGGACACCGATAGTATGGACGCGAGCGTACGCTTCGAATGCGCGCGAGTAACTTACCCTATATAGTATTGTAGTCTGTGGAGTAACTGAAATGAATTATATACTGTGGATGTATCGAATAAGATAAACAAAAATTTTAATTTTTTTTCGAGTCTGTCGGACACAATCAGATAAAATAGAAGCGGTTTGACTAAACCGTTCGTATTGCTGTAATTTATTATTAATAAAAATATAATTCTCGATGCGGCGACAGATGCTAAAAATCTCGCTGACAGACGAGAGGATTGCATGATAGACGATAATATGGGGCCCGCCCGCTCCCCTTGAGTTTTAGTAAAGACGTGGCACTTTACTGAGACCTCACGCAGACTTCTTGAGAGAACTTGAAGTGATGTTACACTGTTTTGTTTCATTTGCCTACATTAATCCACATTCACGAACACATAATTGTTTATAGTCCACCATCAATACACATTAATATTCGGCTAAATACAAATTTTAGAAAATAAACAGAACTGCTAAACATGACGCTTTCCCGCCAAGAATTAGCTCTTTCTGTCCGATTTTCTCGCATTGTGACTGTCAAATGCCCATCGTGTTGAGCGATTTTTGGTAGGGAAAAACCGCGTCACCCATATGCCCGCGCCGACATGCTGTAGTATCTAGCAGTAAGTGAAGTTAAATTGACCACATGAAAAGTTGAGTAGGTGTATACTGTGTATTGTTTAAATTGTGTTTTAGATAATTATTTTATTGAAGTGAAATAGTACACAGACGTCGTGCTGCGGGGCGAGCACGGCCTACTGTGACAGTTTGAGCAATAAAACTGTTTTGTCATAAAATGCTAGTACAAATTGACATGACATAATTTATCATGTCTTGTCACAAACGTCTTGGGCACAGGCGTGCCCAAGACGTTAGTGACCGTGCTCGCACCGCAGGAAGCGATAATATTCTTGGAGTAGGTACCACTCGACGCTTTTCCACGTCCGATTTAAAAACGTCGTTATCCATGTTGAGATTCGCAATAGAATTACACGTGCACTTTCCTCAGCGCTACACAGAGTACATTATAATATATAGCAAGACTGACGCTAACCTGTCTCACGCGACTGTCTCAGATGTGTGTGTGCACCGTGAGTCTACAACGGTCTGACAAGTAGCGACTCCCCTAGGCTGTCGTTGCGACTCCGCAGCTCGACGCCAAGTGTGGGGGGAGGCTTTGAACAAAATGTTATGAAAGTTGTCGGCCACAGATTAAATTTCTCCTTACTACGAGATATTACTACGTAAAATTTATACCAGAATAACCGTTAGTTCATAAGAAATTAAATTTAATAAAAAAGTGAAAAAAAAATACTTATATAAAACTTAAAATAAACTAATTAAAACTGCCAAATTTGTACATAATGCGATGCGTGGAATTATGTAGAAATATTTTGTGATAGGCCTCTTAAAGTACCTACCAGGGGTCCAAGTCTGCTATTTTTATAAATTCAGTCATTCCAACACGATCCCATTGTCATGCCATTGTCATTTTGCTAAAAGTTCGTAATCTGGTAAATTCATAATGGTTGATCATTGGTCGGCCAATGTTCTCGTAATATAATTGTATTATTATAATGGCATTGTCATATCATTCATTTGTGTTTATGTACGAGATTACCAATATATGCAATTTCTTTCAATGTAGTGTCAGTGGCCGACCATTGGAAAGTCATAATGACGCCATTATAATAGTAGATTACCAAACTTGTCAAAATCAACAATTATGAAATCAATAATCGACCATTCTGACACTATTGTAATAGCAGACTTGAGGCCCTGCTAACGTGCCATCATTAACCTAATTCTAAATATATCTCCATGCCTGCCGCTCTATTCTGGGTCAGATTAAATTAGCTAGCGAAACTCCGCGGGCGTGATGGTGATATCTAAACACGAAAAAATTAAAAGATTTGATGATTTTTTTTGGGGTCAATGAGCGCTGGTAGTATTGTAACTGGAAGTATGAGATGACAAAATCTGCGTTTCTTTATTTTATCGTGTTTAGTTATCGATACCCATCACGTCTGTGAAGTTTACACAAAAAAACCGGCCAAGTGCGAGTCGGACTCGCGCACGAAGGGTTCCGTACCATTATCTATAAAAATGGCAAAAAAACTCACGTTTGTTGTATGGGAGCCCCCCTTAAATATTTGTTTTATTTTAATTTAATTATTTATTTTTAAAGTGAATATATAACTAAATATTTTGTGAACATTTCAAGCGTCTACCTGTTACCGTTATCGATATCGAGCAAAAAGGAGCAAAAAAATCACGTTTGTTGTATAGGAGCCCCTTTAAATATTTATGTTAGTCTGGTTTTTAGTATTTGTTGCTATAGCGGCAACGTACGACGACGACGAAATACGTCAGATGACGAAATACGTCATCTGTGAAAATTTCAACTGTCTAACTATCACGGTTCATGAGATACAGCCTGGTGACAGACGGACAGACAGACAGACAGACAGACGGCGGAGCCTTAGTAATAGGGTTCCCGTTTTACCCTTTGGGTACGGAACCCTAAAAACGGATTTTTAAAACTAATATTTCAAGTAAAAAAAATAACCTCATCAAATTAATTACTTTTGACGTGACAACGTCTTATAATTCGATGGAGCCGGCTACACGCACGAAAAAACATGACGCATGCGGCGTTACCTCTCATGCGGCGTTACCTCTCATGCGGCGTTACCTCGCTCTGAGGCGTTCCATTTAAGGCTTATGACGTCGTCACGTTCAACTATCGTCCATAAACCGACTTTTTTTGCTTATATCATGTTTAGCTGACGAGACCCATCACGTCTGCGGAGTTCCGCTAGTTAATTTAATTTGACCCTGTATATTATCTACAATAATCTACATGATAATCGGATGCCTCAGTGAGTAAGCGAATTCAACGCAATAATGGAAAAAAGTTTGATAAGATAAATAAAAAGATAATTATTTAGGTAAATCCTTTGTTGTTTTAAGTCAATAACGTAAGTATTTACTTAGAATGCAAATTATATCATTATTTATTTATATATTTATATCATCATCATCCGTCTAGCCTTTCATCAACTATGTTGAGGTCGGCTTCCAGTCTAACCGGATGCAGCTGAAAACAAGTATTTTACATGGAGCGATTGCCTATCGGAACTCCACAACCCATTTACTGGGTAATACAATACCCCATTTAATTAAGAGGAGGCTCCCTATTTTTATGTTAATTTGCATGATATTCTGAAACAGTCACACATACAAGGAAAATGAAACTTTATGATTTATTGGATCTTTTTCTTTCCATGTTGTTCACAGCAAGAAAATATAGTTTATTATCCAGCCACCAGGTATTGTTTCTCTAGATCAATTATTAACTTAGTTATAAACGAAATAAGAATTGAGACTTACGCAGTACGCTATTTAGTTTCATGCTCGAACACCACGATCAAAGAGCGCACGCGATATTCAACTTTATTACTGATGTATTAGCGTTTAGCACATAACGGAGTGGCGGGGAGCAAGGGGCGGAGCTTGCTTGGAAATTTGATTTAGACTGTTTGCTCATATGACCCCGAAAGACTAGTTGTCAGAGTTGCGGGCTTCTGACGACTCGTAACGACCGTCAAAGATCCACGAATGACAGCCGGGACCCGGAGGAGTCTCGGTATGTAAAAATTGTCACCCATCCACGGACCAACGGCGGCAAGCGTAGCTTAACCTGGTCGATCGACCCGCGCGACTGTTATTACTTAGCCACAAGCCCCTCAAGCAACACACTCCAAGGTATAGAACAAGATGGGTAACCTGTCTATCGCGGCCTCCTGCTGACAATGCGACGCGTAGGTACGCCAAAATCAATTAAATGTCGTAAGATAGAAAATGGGATTCCATGTGATGATCTTTGATAGGTATTTATAATATACAATATTAGTTTTAGTATATGCGAACACCGAAACATGTGTCTAGTATTTTTATTTAAAGAATCTATGTACAAAATTTCAAAACTGTATCATGAAAAATCACAAAGTTATTAAGTTGTCCGTACAAAAACATGCTAACGGCGCCGTCGGCCTGTGCGGGTGGTGCGTTGGCGAGTCAACTATTACTATGAATAAATAAGCATATTTTACATTGGCGACGAGGAGAAAATCGTGAGTTTTTACATTTTATTATAAAAAATAAAAATAAATAATGTATTATTGACGTTCGCAGTCTGCACACGAAAATTCAATCAAATATATCCAATAGTTTAGTCGCTATAGCTAGTCAAAGATTGGCAAAACCCATAGTCGGCACACCACTGCTATTTAGTTTATTTGAAAAAATCACTTTTTTAATTTCGATGCTAGAATTTATTTGATCGTTCCAAAATACTCTTATGCATTAGTATTGCCAGTGTTTTCATTTATTGTCGTATTGTTGTCTCCACATTGTATATTCACTTTAAAAATCAATAATTAAATTAAAATAAAACAAATATTTAAGGGGGGTTCCAAACAAACGTGATTTTTTTGCCGTTTTTATAGATAATTGTACGGAACCCTTCGTGCGCGAGTCCGACTCGCACTTGGACGGTTTTTTTTAAATCAATCATCAATAATATTCACTAGGAGTTTTTGAACTTAGAGAAATGTAGCTGATTCTATTGATTATAATTCTGTAAAGCCATATTTGTTACGGCCGCGAATTATATTTAGATCAAAATACAACCTGTTACTGACTTGCAAATTGCAAAAAAACGTAAGAAAATTTGAATTTCGCGGGCTACCTTAGCGCATAAAGAATACAACTTACAAATTTACCATGGTGGAAAACTGACAAAATTGTAAAATTGTAGCTGCAATTTTACATATTTCTGTTTAATAAACATTTTCGCTTTACAGGTGACAATTTATATAGACTACGGACAACTAGATCCAAAGGTTAGTATACAAAAACTTAGAAAAACTATTGTTAGTACTTAGATACTTACAAAGGACAACACTCATCATACATATACATAAATAATTCTTTACACAAATGCCCCTGTGTTGAGACACCCCGCCCCGTCAAGATAACCCATAGGGAGACACCTCCCTAAAAGATACCAGACGTACGAAATGTCTCAACACAGGTGCATTTACATCTTCAGCTAACGTCTTCAGGATGCTGTTATGACTCCCCCGTACCCTCCTCATAAGTGACACGACTTTTTTCCGAATGACAGCATGAAAATCGTCAGTATGAGCCTGCGCGAACATCTCGGAGGCACTGCAGAAAGGAGGAAGTCCCAACATCATCCTGAAAATGTTATTATATTGGACGAGCAGAGATTTTTTGGTATAGCTAACCCATAGACCACCCGTGTACAGACCCTGACAATACGCTTTGAATAGCGTGATCTTGACTTGGTCCGTACAGTGGGCGAATCTACGGGCCAGCATGTTGCCACGGACTGACAGAGCCCTGCGCTCCCTCTCTATGTCAACATCATCCTTAAGGTCGTCGGCAAGGTAATGTCCAAGATACCTAAACTGCGACACCCTATCCAAGTTAACACCATTCAAAGTAATGGGTGGAACAGATTCAGGGTACTTACCAGCGGCCTTAAAGATCATGTACTTAGTTTTCTTTACATTGTAAAGAAGTCCGTGTGACTCCGCATAGGCTTCACAAACTTTCAGCATCTCTCCGAGCGCACCCGCAGTGGGACCCAGCAGCACCATGTCATCCGCGTAGCTGATATTATTAACACTAATACCACCCACCCGGCATCCGACACGCATGCTGCTGAGTTCCACTATGAGATCGTTTACATACAGGCTGAAGAGCTTTGGAGATGATAACACCCCCTGCCTCACGCCGCACTCTAGCCTGTACGAATCGGACAGAGTGCCCGACCATTTGATACAGTTCGTCTGGTTATTATACCAATATTTAAAAATGTTCAACATCTCCACCGGTATACCACTATCCCCTAGCTTCCTCCAAAGCACCTCGTAAGACACGAGTCCAAAGGCCTTGGAGAGATCCAGAAAACAGGCATGCACCGGTGTCTTACGATCTGTGTAGTACTTACTGGACAGTATGTTTGAGACTTAAGATTGCGCTCTCAGTAGATAGTCCGGGCCGAAACCCAAACTGCGCATCATGTAGTTTTAAATACCTACTTTTGCAAGCAAGAATCAAACAAACCGTCCAGCACCTTTGCTATCACGGTCGCGAGGGAGATCGGGCGGTAATTATCCTTATCCGAGATGTCACCGGTCCTGAGCCTCAAGTCTGCTATTACATTAGTGTCAGAATGGTCGATCATTGATTTCATAATTGTTGATTTTGACAAGTTTGGTAATCTACTATTATAATGGCGTCATTATGGCTTTCCAATGGTCGGCCACTGACACTACATTGAAAGAAATTGCAAAGAAAATGATCGATCATTATGAATTTACCAGATTACGAACTTTTAGCAAAATGACAATGGCATGACAATGGGATCGTGTTGGAATGACTGAATTTATAAAAATAGCAGACTTGGGCCCCTGTTCTTAACTATGGGCACCACTGTGGTTTTCATTAAGTCAGCTGGAATGTACGCATGACTGATGCACATAGTAAACAACAGAGACAGGACTCTCGGGAGGTGCACTTCCGCATATTTCAGGTGTTCGACGCTGAGTCCGTCATGCCCAGGAGATTTGCCCTTGGTCATTCCTTTAATAAGAGCACTAACTTGACTTGCTGGGAAACGCAACAGAGGCTCCTCTCCTTGGCTGCAGGGCGCAGCGCCAACGCGCATCGCAGTAGGGGAACCGACCGGCGACCGAACTCTAAAATGGGTGTGGGGAGTGTGGTGGAGCCACTCACACTCGCCGGGAGGGCAGGCCTATCATCCAATGTTCTGGTAGCTTTCTAAAACTGGGAAAAGTTTTTAGTGGCTCGACACTGCGTTGCATATTTGTAAGGCAAACTGTTTTATTGAACGCATAATTGTAATTACAAATTTACATAATTTGTAAATTAAAGAACAATTCCGACAGGTGGACTCAAACTCAAACTCAAAGCATTTATTTCAAATAAACCAATTACAGGCACTTTTGCATTGTCAAGGGGTCGGTCAGTCATAAAGATGAAGCTAGTTACCCATTCCAAAGCTTAGTAGGTAGGTACCTATGGAGAAGAACGGGCAAGAAACTCCACGGACACTCTTTTAAATTGACATATGGTTACAAAATATTGGTTACATCATTTGTGTTGAAATTAAACATGTGAGAACGATGCATACCGTCAAAAACGTCCGTAAAAAGAATTTAAAGAAAACAATTCTAAAATTAAAATAAGCCATGGCCGCTAAGAGATGACCAGTCCCTACTGATGGCGCCCGTTCACGAACATGACGCATGGATTAGCACCATTCAGCTCAACCATTTTGAAGGGAGCTAAATGATCCAACACACCCGCCACCATCAGCGAGACATTACAGTGAGCATGACATACTCTCAGCCGCCAGGGACTCGCCTTGTGTCAGCCTCAATTTAATAAGAACTGTTATACATTAAAAAATGGTTCTAACAACTAGTAGTGGTGGTGAATATCCGAGTGAACGGCAACGGCGGGTTTTTCGTAAAAGGATAAACTTTACCTTTGAAGTGACAGGTTTTATAATATTAGTAGATTATTAACCAAGGGGATAAAGCAGTGTCTTCTGTCGCGGATGACGATTTAAGACGAGTCCTGAGTGTAGCGAGGGATTTAAGTTCACCCAAGACTAAGACAGCTTTATCACCGAGGAAAATACTCTACTTTTCGTACCATTTGCGAAAAAATTAACACAATAATAATATGAGATACCTAAGTATTTTAGAACATTAACTTATTTATAAAAATAAATTAAAATAAACTTAACGTTTATGTATTTGAAGAAAACAAAAACGCGGCAAATTCCTAGACTAATATTTTTTTGTCGGAAAAGCAAAGGCATCAAGCTCATACGGCCTCGTCGGTTTTCGTAATTTTATTTAATAATCATAACTGCATAATAAATGCGTATTCTTTTTTCAAAAAGATGTACAATGCTTTATATACAAACTCAATCGTGTAAACACAGATGTAGTTCAATATAAATTTCGGTAAGTATTCCAAATTTAAATCACATTCTCCCCCTAGAGGATGAATGAAATTCAGTACAGTTTTCTTTCCCTGTTTTTAACAGATTAAAAATGACTATTGTTATGTTCGCTTTTTGTGGCATAGGTAGAATGTCACTTTTTACCCGACTGTCTCAGAAGGAGGGTTATGTTTTTCGAGTGTATGTATGTATGTCTATTTCTTTGGCACGCTCTGTAGCCTAAACGGCTTGATGGATTTTAACATATGAGGTATCGTTATATTCGTTTTAATTGCAGAAGTGTCATAGAGTATAAAATTTTCACATGGCATCTGCGAATCAAAAAAGACAGAAGGAATAAAAAAAAAAAATGTGATTTTAATAATATGGGTATCAAATAAAAGCTAGTAAAAAGCCAATTCCAAATATATATATATTATAACACTTTTTAGCTACTATTTTGACTCAAACTACAAAATAGTACATTTTCTATACAATAACAAAATGGTAGCGAAATCAAAATTGTACATTGAATATTTTTGAAAAAAGCAATTGCTATGAGGTTTGGAATCGATTTTAATGCCGAAAATATAGTTTTTATAATTTTTGTCTGTTTGTCTGAATGTATGTTCCAGCATCACGAAAATTTTAATGGATAGATTCTGTTCAAATTTTGCATAATATTACCTATAAGTCTGGTCACCCGGTAGGCTATATTTACTTTATCACCCTATTTATTATGGGGGATAAGCAATATTGTATTATGTTTGTATTCCTCTATGGTTTACAGTAAATTGTAAAAAGACCCAAACGGTTAGAACATTGCAGATAGGTACAGATTTAATCTTTTAAATGATTATCATTATGCTATATCTTTATGGGACTAAGCAGTCAATTATCATGACATATACACGGTGGATTTTTAAGATGGGGAAGTAAATCATAACTGTAGCTACATAATAACGCGAAGTCGGTCTTAGGAGACTGTCCTTAAAATTTTGAGATATTTTATTTAATCTGCATAATGAGATATTTTCACAAAAAAAAAATTCAAAAGATCCTGATTCTTATGAGAGAGTTAGACCAACTGTGGTTGAATACATCGGATCTAGTACACTTGCGTGAATGACATTTCCACTAAAGACACTTGCGCGAACTTACTTGCACAAAAAGATGGTTGTCGTGATTTTTTGATGATTTTTGTGTGGTTTTCATGTTTCTGATAACAAAACTGGGGTCAAAATCAAAATTCAAGATGGCACCAACGAAAATTTGCAAATTTTGCTGACGACGATAATGGGTGTCAAAATCCAAACGCAAGATGGCGCCAACGAAAAGAAAACCGAAACCCTCATAGGATCACTTCGTTGTCTGTCCGTCCGTCCGTCTGTCTGTCTGTCAATACCATTTTTCTCAGGAACGCGGGGAAATATCAAGTTGAAATCAATATCAAATATGAAGGTCTACAGTCCCTAAAAGCTCAAAAAAAATCATCCTTCAAGTCAACGCAATAAAAAAATACGGCCATTCATGCGACATATTTTGATGGGATAAATTCATCCAACCTACGGTCATTGTGCGTGGTCCGACACGCACTTGGCCGGTTTTTATAATGAATAGACTGGCCGCTACAAAACTCAGAAATAGCAAAAAGTGTTTCCCATCGAAATCGTTTATTTGCATAAATGTGTACAAAAGGTGTATAAAATTCAGTGCAAAGTCATATTCCACCGTATACTGATGTCATGCAAATATTTAATGGACGTTAGTCAGTTAAAGGCTCTTTCAGACTCACTCGATATTGCGGGCGCCCGGCGTGACAGGCTCCGACAAAGAAATTGTGCTACTAGTGTCGCGTATATATTTTGGCTGTTGAGATCAAAACTACAAACGTAGCATACAGGGAATTCTTATAAAAATAACATAACAGCCTGTATTCCCCGAAGGGTTGGGCAGAGGTGTACTTAGTACGACACATTTTGCCAGTTATGTTTAGGTCCCATGAATAGGGGGCCTATTGCCACTAACCGGGCACCAACCCAGACTTCGGACTGTTACTGGGAAATTTCAGATGGAAAACCCAATAACACTGCCTGACCGACCCCTGACCGGAATCGAACCTAGGACCTCATACTCAACAGTAGCACTTCCGGCCACTAAAACAACGAGGCTGTATTCTATAAAACTGTGGCTGCTATTTTATTTTAGTATATCTTACGACTTCCACGCGTATGAAGTCGCGGGCAGAAGCTAGTCTTTTCTAAAACCTATCCTATCCTATCTTGCTATAAGCTAAACGAACAATACTTAACTGAACAATTTGTTCAATAATAACACTAAAAAGTTTAAAATAAAACAAATTATTAAAAAAAACAAAAAACCCGACTGCAAAACATGAACTGAAAGGATGGAAACAAGATGAACAGTAAACCAGTATCCTTTAAGTACCAAAAATAAATAAATGCAGTCGGAGGCAACTAGGATGTTACGAACGCCTTAAAATTTGCTTCCGACTGCATTTATTTATTTTTGGTACTTAAAGGATACTGGTTTACTGTTCATCTTGTTTCCATCCTTTCTGTTCATGTTTTGCAGTCGGGTTTTTTGTTTTTTTAAATAATTTGTTTTATTTGAGCAAGTGGTACGAAAAAATGAATTATTCTCATAATATATTAGAGACAGAATCGTGATGTTGTTAATGTGCTGCATGACTTTGATTATGAATCAAACAAATAGAAAAGTAATCTGTAAATCAAAAGGTAAAACCAAATTCCAAATATTTTAAAAAATTTGAAATCTACCCTCGATTTAAGAATCTTCAACAAAAACTTACATTTTAGTTTTTTTGCATTTTATGTAATTTTTAACTTACAATTACAAGTTTCTAGATACAATAATAATATCATCGAAATCTACAGGCGTTTTCTGCATACGTAAACGTTTATTAAAACAGCATTTATAATGGTTATATTTGTAATATTTTCACTTGTAAAATTCTTACATAATTGTAAGGTTTAGACAGCACTTGTCATACAACTTTACAAATACCTATGTCACTTATTTACAAAATTGTCGGATTAGGCCCGGGACAGCTGTGTGACCCCTCCACCCGCGCGTTCCCCGCCGATGCTGCTACCCGCTTATGATGCGTGAACATAAATAGTTGAAATACTATATTAAACTTATTATTTTATTTATTATGAAACTACTCTTCGTAGATATAACAGCTTGAGTACAATTTTAGTTGGATTTATAATAATACCATAATATTTTGTAATCTCATAATCATCATCATCTGCCTAGCCTTTTCCCAACTATGCTGGGGTCGGCTTCCAGTCTGACCGGATGCAGCTGAATACCAGTTACTGGGTAACACGGTAACCCTTGGTAAGACTGGTTGTCAGACTTTCGGGCTTCTGACGACCCGTAACAACTGTCTATTGTAAACAGCTAAATAAGACAGGTTCTATAAACCGCGAATCATAATATATTCAAGATAATTACAACCTGATACTGAACTGCCAATAGCAAAAAACGTAAGAAAATTTGAATTTCGCGTTCTGCCTGCTGTAACCCGCGAAATTAAAATTTTCTTACGTTTACGACAGACAGACGGACAACGAAGTGATCTTATAGGGGTTCCATTTTTTCCTTTTGAGGTACGGAACCCTAAAAAAGGGCTAGAATGACCTGCAAAAAATCGGGTAGATCTCTCTCTCATGTATGTAACATAATGTGTCTACGTTTTTCCCTTTCCCACAACAGTTATCAGCGTTACTGCCATCTCTTCTACTCAATGACGCATGACTATTTCAATAACAGGTAGCTAAATGTGAAGTGTGTTGCCAGATAATTGTAAATATTTTTAATTTGGGGAGATTTCGGGTTACAATTTTTTTTTTAAACTTTCTTATTTCGTTTTTTTTTTGTTTGGTATATATTTTTTGTTTTTTTTTTTAATGTAAATAATAATAGGTAGGTATGCAATTTTTACGTCTGCGTCTGTTATTTGACAAATACAAAAACAAAGACAAATTAATTTTTTTTTTTTTAATAAATTTTATACGTGTGATTAATGTTAAAAAATTAACATTAATCACACGTATAAAACCTAACTTATACCACTTATACTCTTTTATACAATATAACTTAAAAACACAACAACTTTTGCATTATAAAATTAATATAAAATTTATTTTATTACTCTTTTCACCAGTAAATTCTATAAATTTATAAAAAATATTTTCAAGGAGCCGATGATTTACAGATTTTTTTAAGAACTTGATTAGAAAATCCTTTATAATTTTTGGGATATGGTTGTAAAGTTTAATTGACCTAAGGTAGCTGGTTTCTATAGTGGAGAGTGCTGTTACAAAATTTATCTAAGAGTCTTGGCAGCCGAAAATAATAGATTTCTAAAAAGGGGTGTTTTTATTTAATCAATTAATTTCGGCCACTGTGGAGAAGAACTTGCAAGTACCTAATACCACAGATTACCAGATAAATCCATACAAAATTTTCAATACCTACTGCTGCCTACACCATCAAGTCGCTGCGAACGAAAATGTAACCTTACAATCGTAAAGTCAGTTTTGCTTTGTAGCCGCCGCCGCGTGGTTATGGCAGAGTCTGACCAACGAAAGCTGTCCAAGGAAAAAGCGGCAATTTAAAAAATCAAGAGCTGTAAACCTTGCTTTATATTTCTTTAATATGAAATACTCATGTAAGTATCGCAGAATATTTCTTGAATAATAAATAGTATCAACTCTGTTAGCGGGCTCATGATTATTTTTTAAATTGCAGCTTTTTTCTTGGACAGCTTTCGTTGGTCAGACTCTACGTACGTACGTTTTGTTTTATTATTGCACAATGCCTTGATCCAGAAATTATTGACATGTTTTAAAATCCTCTCAATGCTATTCTTATGGAAATAACAATTGACATTCACAAGGCGAACATTGTCTGCCAATCATTTATTTATTCAAGATGACATGATGGGAACAAAAGTCAAATAAAATCATAAATTAAGTTGAAAATAAAGACTGAATTGAATTAAGACTAAATTGGACTTTTGTCCCAAAAGTCAAAACATTATTAGGTATTAATTATATTTAGCAAACTGGCAACTCCGAGCAGGTAGGCCCCCACTCGGGTGATCGGGTCGGGCTTCGGGCAGATTGTTCGTCCACTTCGACTCGTGCGCAATGTATGGATGAATTCGCGAAAACAGCGTGATATAAACACAATAAAGTAATTCTTAGAATATCGCGCCTATTTTAAGTATCGGTGGCTTACTTGTGTTAGAACTCGAACCTAGTTTGGTGCCTTAATGGATTTGTGTGTAGTGAACTAGTGATATAATAACAAACTGTTGATAAAATTTTTAAGATTTTTTACTGCAATTCGCTGACTTGCTGTTTGAGGTGAGTGCCCCACATAGGCCTTCTCTTTTTATTTGCAATATATAGTGCTAAAGAGAACATACTCTTGGCTGTACGAGTGTACGGATTGATGCTAACAAGTACGTACAGAATAAAAAAAACTGATTTAAAAAAAGAATGTATGTTTTGGAGGTGAAACCTCAGAACACTGGTGAACCGGTGAAAGGAATGGATGTGCGTTTACAAAATTCTGAGAACAATATGCTTTATTATAGTAGATTTACGAAAAAAAACCACTATAATATCGTTAAACAACTTGTCATCATAAATAACAGCCAAAACAATTCATTTTACAAAACATACTCCTTGTTATGTACCTACTACTTGAATTCCTCCATAAATAGGTACCTACATGTTCTTGATTCTTGTCAGCTTACATCATTCTGCATTAATCAGAACACTAAATTACAAAAAGGTAAGTTATGAATCAATAAACTGGTTTGAAGAATTAACTAAATAAGTAAAAAGTAGCCAAATGATTCACATTCTAAATAAACATATTTTCTTTCTTTCTTTTTTTTTTTCTTATTCTCAGTAGCATACTGATAATACAGGCCCATAAGGTGTCCAGCATTGTCTCTTGAGATGACAACACACCTGTAATGCCTCTGGTATTGCTTAAGTCTGTAGGCTGCATTGACAACTTACAATCAGATGGGCCATTGACTTGATTGTTAACTGTTTTTTTATGAAAATAAACAAATTGTAAGTCATTTTATGTATAATAAAAAATAAAGTAAAAAATGAGCAAATGTTAATGTCAAGTAAATACACATAAAACTATTTTTGATTATGTTTGGGTTCCATCAAATATGTTGTTTTCCAAAAGGGTTTGGTCACCAAAAAAGTTTTGAGTACTACTGCTTTTTTTTTTCTTCTTTTATACGTTGTTTCACACTAGGAGTTTCTCCTGTATGGTGGGTGTGTTTACAAACATTTAAACTCACATACACAAACAGCCAGACCCGAAACAACTATTACTTGTAGGTTATACAAATATTTGAACTACTTGTAGGTCATACAAATATTTGTTCCATGCCAGAATCGGTGTTTGTTTTTCGGAATTTGTTCCGTGCGTACTGGAAGTTGGATTAATTTCAATTTTTGCACACCTATCAAGGACCGATGACAATACAATAATTTAAGAAATAAAAAAAAAATGATATTTTTTTTTCTCTTTAGGTACTAAAAAACACGCTATAATAGAAAAAGGTAGAAAATAAATAATAGTTTAAAAACTATTAAAAGAATATATAAATTTTCTTCTGTTGCCGCTATAACAACAAATACTAAAAAACAGAATAAAATAAATATTTAAGGAGGCTCCCATACTCGTACAACAAATGTGATTTTTTTTCTCGTTATTGATAACGGCAACAGGTAGACGCTTGAAGTATTTACAGAATATTTAGTTTATAGATAATGGTACGGAACCCTTCGTGCGCGAGTCTACTCGCACTTGGCCGGTATTTTTTTAATGCTCTCTAGCTGTTTACCAAGATAATATAATATCATTGCTGCCTAGTGCCTACATACTATAGCTTCATTGTATTGTAAAACTATTTTAGATTACCTATGTTGGGAGATGATTGAAACGGACGTAAACAGCAAGAAAATAAATAGATTTATTTTAATAAGATAGCCAAGACATAAATAGACTTATTTTATAACATTTAAATAGACGTGCACTCGGTCTTAACTGTTGTCCGAATGGCGGCGAGCGGCGGGGCTCGCGCGCACAGAGTACATTACTCGCGCGCGAGTCCCCGCGAATCTAGTCTCCACTGTCCCCCCGCGTCTCTCCGGCGCCATTGGTTTGGAATGTGCATGTACAAGATGCGCACGCATAAACACGTAATAATAATAATTGTAAGCAGGTAACAATTTTTTTACATTTGGTCAAGCTGACAGCTGTCAAGTGTTCAGACCGGCGCAACTACTCGCGCGACTTCCTTAGCTTGCAAGTTGCAACTTTAGACTTCCAAATCATTGAAACAATAGACGCGCGCGGTCGTGTCTAGGGTTGCCAACCATACTTTAAAATAACGTATACTACTTTATTTTACTCCATTATACCTAGGTACTACTTTATGCTTATGAAAAAAGCATAAAGCATAGGAGGTATCGAAAATACCTACTGTGGGCAATCATACTAAACATTCGAGAATTATAAAAAAATTGTTACAATCTGCTAATAGTACCAAAAAAATATGTTTTCAAACATTTAAATAAATAAATTTGGAAAATAATTCACTTTGTTTGCAAATACGTTTTTTATATTCGTAAGTTCGGGTCCGCTGCGCCATGTTTGCGTGTTATAAAAACAACTAAAATCGTTAAGTACCTAACCAATTTGGCGAATTGGCGAACCCAGATCGGTTAGGTAACGATGTTAGCTGTTTTTATAACACAAAACATGGCGGAGCGGAGTGGCTTCAGAGAAGAATATTCGTTATTTTCATTAAAAAAAGATGGCAACCTTAGTCGTGTGGTATCCGTCGTGGTATTCGACTAAGTTTGATTGAACATTCCATAACTACTGTAGTAAGGTAGGTACTTTACATAAAATTATGCCGATTTTAGTTACATCCGACCACAAATCAAGACTGGACTGCTACTGAAGCCGGTCCGCTACGCCATAATAATAATATATATTATTTTTGTTATAATAAAAACACCTAACATCGTTACCTAACCGATTTGCCGGCGCCAAATCGGTTAGGTAACGATGTTAAGTGTTTTTTTTAACCGAGTTCCAAAAAGAGGAGGATATGAATTCGGATGTTTATATTTTTTAATAACACGACGACATGGCGCAGCGGACCTCGGGTTAAGAATTACATATTACCCGGAACCCGGTGTCTCCGGTTTCACCAGTTTGTCCCCACCACCGCCACAACTACACATGCAGTTCAGTAAAAGCAATATATACGAATTACACACTGTAAGAATGTAGAGAAAATTGTCGCCTGGCCCGAAAATATACGCAATAATGTCCATTCAGGGACCCACACATAGAAATGGTTGTAATACGTATTCTCACATCCTTGTACGTTGGAATGCTTGCTAAATTTCTTGGTAGGCTCATTGGGCTTTATTAAAAGGTGTTAAGGACTAGAATATACAAATTCAGTAGCATCAAGGGTGGTCGTAATAAACGAATAGAAACAATTGCGTTGGCGGCCGCAGATTGAATAAAGCATTTAACCCATGACTTACTCTGCACCGCTGTTTTGACATTGAATTGAAACCCTCAGGTCCTGGACAGACGATTGATTTTTGATTGGAAGACAACTCCTGAGTGAAAAATGCTGTTTAGCGGAACATGTGAACGACTCGACGAAAGCCAATTCGTAGGTAAATGAACCCCGTCTGCCGCAACAAAAATCTAACGACTTTAAAAAAATGCCATAAAGTGACTTTAAAAATGTACAGTTGTTCCTACTCTAAAAGCAAAAAGAATTTTCATTTTAGGAAGTGTTTATGTAAACTAAAGATCGTTGGATTAAATAATAGCGCTGAATCACTATGATGAATGGAACATTACGGTAGCTAATAACTTAACGATAGTCATTTTAACTTATAACACCGAACTATAATTACAAATAAAAATGTTCCGGTCTCATGATAAATGGACAAAGTTCTTTCATCACTTTGGTTTTTTTTTTTTTTTTTTTTCTTTTCCTTTTGGCTTCGCACGGTTTGTGCATTTAGCCAGTGTCATGTAAAATTAGGTAACAAGTACAAAGTTATTTAAATAATTATGAAATGAACTCCACTCAATGCATGATAAAGATGATTGATGATATCCCGCCCCGCTCCCCTTGAGTTTAAGTAAAGACGCGGCACTTTACTGAAACCTCGCGCGGACTTCTTGAGAGAACTTAAAGTGATGTTGCACTGTTTTGTTTCATTTGCCTACATTAATGCAGGTTCACGAACACTTAATGGTTAATAATCCACCACTATTACACATTAATATTCGGCTAAACACAAATTTTAGAAAATAAAACAAAACTGCTAACATGACGCTTCACTTTCCCGCCAAGAAGTCCCACTTTGGTTTTTTTTTTTTTTTTTTTTTTTTTTTTCTTTCTTTTTGGCTTCGCACGGTTTGTGCATTTAGCCAGTGTCATGTAAAATTAGGTAACTAGTACAAAGCTGTAACTAATATTAATAATGTTTAATTATGAAATGAACTCCATTCAATGATGCATGATAAAGATGATAGATGATATCCCGCCCCGCTCCCCTTGAGTTTCAGTAAAGACGCGGCACTTTACTGAAACCTCGCGCGGACTTCTTGAGAGAACTTAAAGTGATGTTGCACTGTTTTGTTTCATTTGCCTACATTAATGCAGGTTCACGAACACTTAATGGTTAATAATCCACCACTATTACACATTAATATTCGGCTAAACACAAATTTTAGAAAATAAAACAAAACTGCTAACATGACGCTTCACTTTCCCGCCAAGAAGTCTCCCCACTTTGGTTGTTATGTTTTTTACTGACAGATTTTAACACAGCGTGAAAAAACCGGCCAAGTGCGAGTCGGGCTCGTGCACGCAATGCAAGTGATTTTTTTGCCGTTTTTATATGCTCCGTACCATTATCTACTACCTATATATATTTATAAGTAACTCGTGAGATTTACCTGTGTAGATTTGTATATACCTATTTTAGAAAATACATTTTTTTTTCTTAGATTTACATAGGTCAAGATCAAGTTACCTAATTATTGTATTCGTGTTTATCTACACAAGTAAATTTTGCGACAAGCTTTTATATCCATTGTTTTAAGCCAGTAATAGGACTCGCCCATCAAGGAGCGCTGTCCCCAATTTGACGCATTATTAATTTATTATACACAAAACAAGGTATTTTAATAAAACGCATATACTAAAAGATCAATAGTTAAATTATCTTTAAATTGGTGAAGGTTTCAGAAAAATACGCTTGGTAGATTTTGCGCCATTGTCAGTTTTTTATCCGCGTTAGACATAACTTTACAAATTAATTTCACTATGTAATATAAACATAATCTAAAATATTCGTATATTAAGTTATTGAGAAAATGCTCTAATTTAACATATATTTTTTCAAATCATTAACACTACTCGTTTATACGTGATCTTCAGTATAAAATCATTAAAAGTCAACCGACTTTTAATGATTTTATACTGAAGATCACGTACGGCTTCGCACGGTTTGTGCATTTAGCCAGTGTCATGTAAAATTAGGTAACAAGTACAAATTATGAAATGAACTCCATTCAATGCATGATAAAGATGATAGATGATATCCCGCCCCGCTCCCCTTGAGTTTAAGTAAAGACGTGGCACTTTACTGAAACCTCGCGCGGACTTCTTGAGAGAACTTAAAGTCATGTTGCACTGTTTTATTTCATTTGCCTACACTAATGCAGGTTCACGAACACTTAATGGTTAATAATCCACCACTATTACACATTAATATTCGGCTAAACACAAATTTTAGAAAATAAAACAAAACTGCTAACATGACGCTTCACTTTCCCGCCAAGAAGTCCGTACGAGTAGACGAGTACGTCTAGTTTATTATTAAAAAGGGCCTTTTCATTCAGTGGCACAGGCATAGATAAATATTTAAAAAGATGATCGTATTCATTCATTCATTCGTTCAGTCCCTGTGTCAGAGACGACATAATATTATAGTAATTCTTATAGAATGCAAATTGTCCCTTTGTGTTAAGGAAAGTCAAAGGGTTATCACTTTTGTGTCATACACAATCTTTGAATCTTATTTTTTCATCTCATCCTATTTATAGATGAGATGAAAAAATAAGATTCAAACATCCGTGTAAATAGTGGAATAATAAGTAAGTTAGAGTACTTAATAAAACGGCCAAATTTTACATACGTCAGTATTCCCGCGCTTTTTCATGTCAACTACCTTCCAGCGTTTTAATGACACTGACTGCTACGGTCAAATGACATTCCTATTACGGTGTTGCCATGATATTCCTACCTGAAAAGACGAGAGTTGACAGAAAACTTTGGTACCATTTAGTAATGGTGGTATCTTAGTTTTGAAGGTACATGAGAAAAAAATGAAAAAAAAGAAAGATAAAAATGACCGACAGCAGAGGTCAGTCACACAACTATAATACAAATTCTACCTGTTTAGCGCAAATAACATGGTAGGTATACGTGCTCCAACTTTATGTTCGTTTTGGGAAACCCAATGCAGTCTACAGATAAGTTTTGAACAGTGTCCCTACGTAACTCCTGTGATTTAAGCGCACGCGCAGCCGGAAAACTATTTGTTTGTCCTCAACGCGACGGGGAATAATTGTAAGTATGTCACTTGGGTCTTAGTCTAATGGAGACGTTCACGAAATGTATGGGGCTTGGTACTAAAATAATTGAAAATTTAAACAGCCTTCTGACCTATATAGGCTGAAAGACGGTAATTATTTTGATGTCTGGGCATTTAATTTTTTTTTACAGCCGCCCGTTTTGTTTTAAAACAAGTGTTGAAAAATAAAATGTTCTACAAGCATTATTTATATTTTAGGGATGGCAGCCCTGTGGCAAATGACGTGACAATGACAACGTCAGTCAGCAGGACTCGGCTTGACATTTACAGCGGATATTTAGTCCGAGTTTACAGCTTTGACTTTTTCGATACGTTTTGTTATTGCATTGTCATGATAATCAATATTTTTTGTCTTAATTTCATGGAGCTGCAGCTAAAATTATAATAAAATCTCAAAGTATTTAATAGAAACGGAAACATTAGCGACATAAAATAATTATATTGCATAGAAATGAATAAATAAAGACTATGATTGTGCGTTTTGTTTGTATTGAAACATTTTTCACTTTTTGACAAAAACGGGCGCCTGAAAAAATCAGATTTCACTATAATCGAGTAGCATAATACTTTCTAATAAGGTACATCACATTAGCGTTTAAAAATCGTCGGAATATTATACCAATTTTGACCTCTCCTTTATTAAGGTGGATCTGCAGTGGTAGCCCGCGAAATTCAAATTTTCTTATGTTTTTTTTGCAATTTGCAGGTCAGTGTCAGGTTGTATCAAAATATGATTCGCGATTTACATTTTGAAATTGATAGCTGTTATCTGCATTTTGATTAGTATAGAAAACAGTGTAGCAGCAATTCTGTGTAATCTTACTTTCGAGCTCATAATTATTTATATCATAAGCATAGATTTAAAAAAAAGAGTTTTGGCTATGACACTTCGGATTCCTATCGGCCGAGGTAAACAGTTGCAGGACCTTTATTTTTTTAAATCCATCTATAAACTGTCAACGTCAGCTGTAAAAAATTAATCGTATTTTGTGCTAAGTATTTAAAAATGCATTCTTGTGTAATTTGCAATTCATAAATTATAACGATACATAAGCTTATGCCTGGTTTATAAGTCTTTTCAAATAAATCTTAATGTCAATCAAGCCGTCGGACGACCATTAGAAAGCCCTAGACCCTAAGTCTAGACCACATCGCAAGAACGAATACGTCAATGAAGGATGAGAGAAATTCGCCGTTAAATGCACCGGACAAATTGCACTTGTGGACGGACCTTCCCGGTCCGTCTATCGTCAGCGCGAGCATGGTCGAAAAGTTTGTTGTTTCGTCCAGCGCAAGTGAAAACTATTAACAAACGAGTGAGAACGCGATAACATTGAACGAAAAATAATGTGTGGAAATTTCATAAAACTTGTTCCGGAAATACGTGTTTTTGAGTAAGCCTTACCAGTTTGTGAAATAAATGTTGGTAATTTAGAATCTCCATTACATTTGCAAGGTTTCTATCGCAATGTTTTCTTAACATTTACAATTTATGAGTACATTATGAATGGCCAAAGTTCAGGTAAAATTTGTGCAAAAAGCAGATTTTTGCAGGCTTATACTGAATTTGTTTTTCAAAAATTTTATTTTTTGCTTGCATAGAAGCCTAGATATAGTGCACAAGATACCTACTGGTTCAAAATTTTCCAAGAAAGATGTGTTACAACGCCATAATCACGTACGAGCGTTTGTATGAAAAGTATGTCGGGTTGGCCGCCCTTAAGGCGGAGATTTCTTGAAAATGGTCAAAAAGGTGGTTTTTTAAAGCAGTGTATCTCTTAAACCGTAAATATTTTTTCCAAAAAAAAACAGTATGATATTTTCAAGTCTGTTGTGCATACGGTGATGGACTTCAAAACATAATTAAATATATTTTAATACATCAAAAAATCTTCAAAGACAACTCTTAATTATTTTTAAAAGCAGTTTATCCCTTCGTTAACAGTTATAATTATTATTAAAGGTATATCATAAAATTGCAAATGCCAAACTGCATCCGGTGATGGATTATTTTTCATTAATTAGTTAATATCTAATTTTATACGATTTTATTTGCATTTTTACGCCATACGTTGTGTCATCGCGTTTCTCTTTCTTTTGTATGCAATCTGACAGTGACAGCGGTTTACCTGTTGTCAGCCCCTTAAGCATAACTCAAACTCATAGCATTTATTTCAATTAAACCAATTACACGCACTTTTGAGTTGTCAAAGAGTCGGCCCAGGTAGTCAGAAAGTTGAAGCTATTTGCCCATTCCAAAACGTAGATCTGTATGGAGAAGAACGAGAAAACAAAGAAACTCCAAAGACACTCTTTTAAATCAAGATATAACAAAATTCTGGGTGCATTATTCTTGTCGCGTCTATATGTGAGAGCAATGTAATAAATAAATTATTTAAAAACAATTCCAAATTTAACATTAAAAGATGTATACAAATAAACCATGGCAGTTAAGAGAAGACCAGTCTCAACTGAAGGCGCCCGTTCAGGAACATGACGCGTGGATCAGCACCATCCAGCTCAACCATTTTGTAGGGACATAACAAATTAACCGAGGTACGCAGGAGTCTCGGTGTTTAATAAGCGGTCACCTCTGCACATCCTCCGCTATACTTGAGCGCTCAGTTCTGCGCAGTAAGACCAGCAAAGCACTCCTATTGTTTCTAAAAATAAATGCACACTGCTTATATTCGAAAATGAGGTCTGTCTGTGTAGTTTACATGGCTATGGCTAAACTACAGAATTGAATATTAGGGGACAATATGCGACACATCCATTCCAAACGGTCATCGCTCAGCATAATGTTGTAACCGGAAGCGATAGAAGGCCACAGCGCTGTCAAATGTGGCAAATAGTTTATTACAAAGCCAACTCGTTAAGAGGCTGGATGGATGCGTAGTTCATACAAACGTACTACCAAAATAATTTGTAAATCAAACATATTCTTAAGGTAGTGTGTCTTTATTCCGATTGGAATACAGAATAGCTAGGTTCCCAAACATATATTTTGAATGGACACTGATTTAAACAAGAGTTATGAGAAAAATAAGTTTTCTATAGAAATTTTAAATTACTCATATCTTGTTTTTGTATCAATGTCCTTTCAAAATATATTTTTGGGAACAGGTATTCTGTAATCCAATCGAAATAGATACACACTACCTTAAGAATATGTTTGATTTACAAATTATTTTGGTATTACGTTTGTATGAACTACGCATGCTACGCCGGCCCCTTAAAGGGGATGCGCTAAGGTAGCCCGCAAAATTCAAATTTTGTAACATTTTTTGCAATTTGCAGGTCAGTAACAGGTTGTATGTTGATCTAAATATGGTTCGCGGACGTAACAAATATGGCTTTACAGAATTATTATCATTAGAATCAGCAATGCAACTCTTTAAGTTTCAATAGGATTCTACGAAGAGAGTTAGCTAATTACAGCTATTTTAATTAATAAAAAAAACAAGATTTTTCGGCTTTTATTTCTAAAATAAGTATTCACAGCACGAAAATATGGTTTATTATCCAGCTACAAGATATTTTGTCTCTAGATCAAGCATCACTTTAGTTATAATCGAAATAAGAATTTAGACTTATGCTATTTAGTTTCGTGCTCGAACACGATCAAAGAGCGCACGCGATATTCAACTTTATTACTGATGTTTTAGCGTTTAGCACATAACGAAGTGGCGGGGAGCATGGGGCGGAGCTTGCGTGGAAATTTGATTTAGAGTGCCAGGGGGCCGATCGCGCTAATTTTGAACGTTAATACCAAAGCTAAACCACAACCAAAAACGTTACGTGAGACACATTTCGTATCGCGCTAATCATTTCAACGCAAAACGATTTAGATTTACTTTAGAAGTTACGCTGGAGGAACGATCGATCGAACTTTCAGTATTGGGTAACGTTAATGATTTTGTCGCTCAGAAAAATAGCGCGATACCGTTTATTACATCAGGTAAACCAAAACCAAAAACGTTCCGTTCGAACGGTAATTACGTTGAGAAATAGCGCGATCGGCCTCCTGGTCTTAAAAAACGAACTTTAAATTTTCACGGTGAGATTCTCACAGAATCGCCTGGCTATTCTCAAGTTGCAACTACATTAACAAAGTTATTGATGTCCTTAGTACATCGTTTCTTTCCTTACAACACATTCTTGGCTGTAAGCCACAGCGTGCAAGAAATCCCAACTGCATTGCCTATTTAAATTCAGGACAGACAATGAATCGTTATCATTCCCTATTTATTTATATCTTACTAGCTGAGAATGCAGAATTGGAGTCCGCGTACCACTGGTCAGTTCCCCTCAGTCGTCAGTTTATTTAATTTGCCAGTTTCGTTGTTTAGTCAGTTTCGCTGATTGGTCAGTTTTGGGGATTAGACAGTTGCGTCAACTCGACAGTTTCTAGTGTTCGCCAGTTTCGTTGATTCGTCAGTCACAGTACAGTCGGTAGAAAACTGCCCACACGTCTGCTAATTTAATCATGTACGTATTACCTAACATAACATCACGGCTGTTTCCTCAAAGGGCTAGGAAGAGATATATTTTTTTTTTTTTTTTGAGAAAACAATTATATTAAAAAAAAATATTGTGATTGTAACAATACAACTTTAAACGTAAACATATCTTTTATGTTGAGTGTACTTAACTGATGAATCGAGGAAAGTGGCAAACACTAGAAACTGTCGAGTTAACGCAACTGTCTAATCGGTAAAACTGACCAATCAGCGAAACTGACTAATCAACGAAACTGGCAAATTAAATAAACTGACGACTGAGGGAAACTGACCAGTGGTACGCGGACTCCAGAATTGGTCCCGGCTGTCATTTATAGATCTTTTGATAGTCGTTGGGTAGACTAAAGGCATAACGTATTACACAGTATCTGGGTTGCGCAGGTCAGATAAGCAGTCGCTCCATGTACAATACTGGTATTCAGCTGCATCCAGTTAGACTGGAAGCCGGCTCCAACATAGTTGGGAAAAGGCTAGACAAACATTTTTTATTCTCGACCTATTTTTGCAAATCTATCAGTCACTTAGCCCTGGCGCGAACTTTGCTATAAGGATCTATTGGCTCTTGAATGACATTGACGGCCTTGTTCGTAAGAAGGAAAATTTGGCGAACGCCGCTATCTTGTTTTTCATTACACTTCACAAAACAATACGGTATTTGACTCTTTTTTTGTTATCGAAAAATCTAAATTAAAATTAACAGTCAAATACTTAACACTTAACCTTTTAAATAGTTTAAAAGTTACACCGATTTGTTTACACAGGGGTCACAGCAGCGAACACGAAATTTAAAAACGCTATAAAATATTTTTTTTGTTTTTGTCGATAAAATTAAGCTTAGTTTACCTAATTTCGATATGTGCACATTATCAAGACTCACACTGTATTATTGTATAGAAAAAGAAGATGACGGCGTTAGTTCCAAATTTGTCCATATGCCAAAAGATCTTTGTACCGTTGTAGGAACGGTTCGGTAGCCAGGGTTCCATAAAAAATCATTTGTTCAGGCTGAACCTCAGCTGAACAATGCTCTTTATGGTCATTAAAAATAACAAAAGGCATTTTGGGGCCTGCCAAAACCACCAGCCTTTATAAACTCTTTTGTGTTACCCTATTTGTTGCTTCCATTTTGTACAGTTTGCTGCATGATGTCATTTTTGTTGTGTTCCAAAAACAAGTGCACTGCTTGAAATTCGTGCTTGATGTACTTAATATTCCCCTTCCCTCCGGACCTCGATCACGAGCTGACGTGTTTTTGGACAGCCACACAGTTTTATTTTAATAATTTAATTCGTTTTCCTACCATTTAAATTCGAAACAAAAAATAGGAGTGCATAACTCTGAAGAGCTTACATACTCTCCACGAGTTTGGTTACCATCCAGTTGAACGGCAGGCTCCGCCTCGCAGCTTACGAACATCCTGCTGGTATCCTGTTGTCTCCTTCGTGCAGCGCAACGCCCACCTGCGAAGACAATAGAAGGTACGCGCCTACTTAACTCCGCCCTCGCAAGCGCCGTCGTCGTTGACCTGCCGCTGTTACTTTTATGCGCTCCTGGTACTCTGCGGTGCAATTACACTTTCAAATTGACGTCGAAACAAGGTTGGGGATTTTTCCAGTCGACTTATTTGCTGCTATTAAGAAACGGTACCCTAGTGGTTTGTTATTTAATTTCTACAGAACCCACCTACGGGAAACTTCTGCTCTCCTAGTACTTGCGTAGCTTTTTCGGAAGAATCATGCCTATAAATCGCACGCCGCCACCCTCACCACTACCTACGTCAATTGCAACGTCGACCGAGAGCTAAGCACCCGTACGGGGTCCGGCGCATGACTCTCCTCTACACCTATGCGCTTCGGCGCCTGATCAATCCCAGATAGCAACAAACATCACTGACCGTAAAACAAGTAAAAAAAGGAAATTTGAAGGCGAAAAAGATATCGCACCGGTTACTTTGAATACTTTCACTACTTTTTCTGACCATCAGGAATGTCGTTTTGAAGACCTTATGGGTAAGATCGGTAGCATTATTCAACAAAATATGGAATTGAAGCATAGTGTCGAGGTTATGTCGAGCAAGTACGATGAGTTCCTGAGTCGTATTGCCATCTTGGAGGCGGAAAGGAAAGATGATAAAAAAAACCATTCATCAACTAGAAGAAAAGTTTGAACTTTTGGAGCGTAAATCCCGATCGACCGGTATAGAAATCCGAAACATCCCCAAATCAGATAACGAGACAAAAGAAGACCTTTGCAGCCTAGTGCTCAATATGGGGAGTTCATTAGATATTGATATTGATAGTTCCAAAATAAAAGATATTTATCGATTAAAATCGAAAGACAATTCTTACCCAATAATTGTAGATTTCACCACCGTTGTCACAAAAGAAAAAGTCATTAGTGGAGTAAAAAAGGCTCCGACGCAGAATGTCCGCTTGTCAAAATGTCCACTGGTCGCTAAATGTCCTTTTCTCAGAATGTCTCTTTCGCAGAATGTCCACTTCGCAAAATGTCCCTTTCGCATATTGTCCCCTTTTTATTTCTAACATCCTTTAATCATAATTCAATTCATTTTAGCAATTAGCTTTTTATATATAACCATCTACATTCTACAACGACAAACAAATATAATTAAGGCATGTATTTAACACGGCGACAAATTAATCTGAATTTGGGATTAAAAAATAATTAAAGCCGGTAGCAAAAATTATAGGTTGGCAGCAAAAATAATAGGTTGGCAGCTACAGCGAAGTATTATTTTAAGTAGAAAGTAGCAGCTCAATAATCAGTTTTTAGCTTTGTTTAATTTAAACTGGCATCGAATTTTTGTTTTGGTAACTGAATTTACCAACAATAGAGGGGATCTGGCGCTCGGCGGCCGCTGCCGCGGCACGCTCGCTTCGCTCGCTCGCCTTCGCTTGTTAATGGTTACTGTTCTAACCTAACCTAACCCAAATGATTCAATAACAGTAGATGACTTTGCAGCGATTAAGAAATAATATTTAATCGCTGCCAATAAAAAGGGGACAATATGCGAAAGGGACATTTTGCGAAGTGGACATTCTGCGAAGTGGACATTCTGCGAAAGAGACATTTTGCGAAAGAGACATTCTGAGAAAAGGACATTTAGCGACCAGTGGACATTTTGAGAAGTGGACATTCTGCGTCGGAGCATAAAAAAATTCAATAAATCTAAGCCAAAAGGAAATAAACTCAATACTTAACATCTTAAAATACTCTCTCCAATGAAACCGGTATATGTCTCTGAGTGTCTTACACACAGAGCGCAAAAACTGTATTACCTGGCCAGATCCTTTCAGCGGAGTCATGACTACCAATTTTGCTGGACTGCATACGGTGTTGTGTACCTTCGAAAAAAGGTCAATGAGCCTCAAATTCGAATAAGTTCGGAGTCGGTTATTGAGAAGCTAAAGTGTACTGAGTGACTAGTCTTGGAAGTAATTTCATCATCATTTTTTAGTTGTAAGCCATTTGTTATGCATGCAACAAACTTTTTATGTTTCTATTGCTGTAAGTATATTTCTACTACACTAAAAATAATACACTATACATACACTACACTTTACTTTGCTTATTTTAAAATATCGAATGTACCAAAGTACCGCTGTTGTTACTATATTTTTGATGAGTTTACCTGTAATCATTATATTGGCTGCCTTTTTTACTTTGACCAATTTCTTACTATGAATCATTTTTAGTGACTTAAATAACTTATCAAACGAAATCGACAAATGTACTGTCTCTAAAGTCTCTATTTGTGATCTGGAAAACTGTCATAAATTAATCTCCTTTTCTCCTAGCAAACGTTTGACTGTACTCACGCAAAACATTCGTAGCATAAATTGCAATCTCCCGGGACTCGAATTGTTACTGTTTAGGTTACAAATTAAATGTGATATAATAGTTCTCACAGAATGCTGGCTACCAAAAACATCTGTTATACCAACTATACCCGGTTTCAAATCGTTCTCTACTAAAGGTAACTTTAAACAAAATGACGGTGTTATTATTTATTATAGAGATCATATTGAACTAACGTTTGAGGAACCATCCTTTCAAGAGGGAAACTGTCTTGTGGCCCGGCTAGGCAAACACATGGCAATTGTTTCAATATACCGCTCTCCCTCTTATACTCGTAAAAACATAGATACTTTCCTACACTCATTACATGAAACACTATTAATAGTAGAGGGAACAAATAACGTCATGCTGATAGGGGATATAAATATTCCAATTAATCACACGAAAATTGATCAAACAGGAGAGAAATACTTAAATCTGACAGCCTCTCATGGACTACTACCTGCACATACAGAAGTAACCCGTACTGTGAGTGGTACTTGTCTTGACCATGTTTTGCTGAAAACTTCTTACTGTATACACACAATGATTCCTCAAACTACCTTAACTGACCATTATCCTGTGCTAGTATGCATGAATCTTAAATTACCTCGAACGTTTACAAACACAACGTACAGTTTAATAAATAAGGAAAACTTATCTCAAGACCTACTAAAAATTGGTCTGACCCCAATATACGAGTACCAGTCTAAAGATCCAGATTTTTCTATCAACTACCTAACAACCACAATACAGAGTGCAATAATTAAAAACACTGAAATTATTGCAACATCAAGGCGTAAAAGGATCATCAAACCCTGGATAACTGCTGGGTTGTTAAGGTGCATGAAAAATCGGGACAGGCTACACAAAAAATTCAAATCATCACCAGATAATGAAGTACTAAAAGTTACATATACGCGGTACAGAAATTTCTGTAATGTTATTTTAAAGAAAGTAAAACGTACTTATGAGAAATCAGAGGTAGAAAGAACAAAAAATGATCCGAAAAGACTCTGGCAGGTGCTTAGAGACATCTCAAAAATGAATAAAGTAACTAGTCACCCAAATGACCTTCTGAAAATTAATTCCTCGCCCGAAAAATCCTTGAACGAAATAAATCATTATTTCATAAACGTGGGTAAGACTTTGGCTGAAAACTGCTTAAACTTGCAAAATAATGTCAGTTCTGATTTGGCTCAGATGATGAATGTAAATGGCTCCGATTTAAGGTTGAACTCATTTGTGATGGAGGCTACAAGTGAGGATGAGATTTCTCGCCTAGTGATGGGTTTAAAAACCGAATGCTCAGTAGGGAGGGATAAAATATCAAATAAGCTCTTGAAACAACACATTGATTTCCTTGTCCCGGCTCTAACGAACATTTTCAATGTATGCTTGCAAACAGGTATTTTCCCAACCCAACTAAAATGCTCCGAAGTCCGTCCAATTTTTAAGGGTGGCGACAAAAATGAAATTTCTAATTATCGCCCGATATCAATTCTCCCCTCTATATCTTAATTGTTGGAAAAGATAATAAATAGTAGACTTACAAACTACTTGGAAAAAAATAATCTACTTGCTGATAATCAGTTTGGTTTCAGAGCCGGTAAATCTACGGACGAAGCAGTTTCTACACTTACTAACTTTATAGCCAATAATCTAGATAAAAGACAAAAATGTTTGTCCATATTCCTAGATTTAAAAAAAGCGTTCGATACAATTTCTATCCCCATCTTAATTTCCAAACTTGAGAAGCTTGGAGTCAGAGGAACCCAGCTACAACTTTTTCAGAGCTATCTCACCGGGCGGAAGCAGAGTGTTTGAATAGGTAGTCATGTAAGCGCTGATCTCCCGGTTTCTTTCGGCATTCCACAGGGCAGCATTTTGGGCCCAACACTCTTTCTTATATATATTAATCATCATACAAGTACCATCATTCCCAAAGGCGATATAATATCATATGCTGATGACACAGCTCTCCTCTTTTCCGCCGATACATGGGACGAGGCTTTTAATGCAGCGCAAACTGGATTTAACATTGTTAATGACTGGCTTCGGCTTCATCTGTTGACTCTAAATACTGACAAAACAAAATTTCTGACTTTCAGTATCCGTCAACCGTCACTAATTAAGAGTAAGTACAGTATACTGTCTCATCAATGTTCTCTGGGTATAAATTGCACTTGCGAAACAATAGAACATGTTAACACCTTCAAATATTTAGGGGTTTTGATAGATAGTAATCTCAGCTTTAAAGACCACATAAAACTTCTTAGCGCTCGAGTCAGAAAACTCATATATGTCTTCAAGAGGCTGAGACATGTTGTGGATGCTTTGTTATTAAAACAAATCTACTTTGCCTTATGTCAATCGATCATAACGTATTGCATCTCATCCTGGGGAGGAGCTCCTAAAACTGTTATTAAACCAATTGAGATTGCGCAACGCACTATCCTAAAGGTATGCACTTTTAAGCCTCGCTTATTTTCGACCTATTTATTATACCAACACTGTGAAGTACTTACTGTCCGTCAGCTCTTCCTACTTACTACCGTTCAAAGGCAACATAAGGAGTTGATCTATGACTTCAACAATAAACGTAGGCGCAGGGATCAAATAGTGTGTACTCGTAAACACCAACTACACACGTCATTCATTCGAAGATTTTTTCTATTCTTGGGTCCCTATATCTATAAAAAAATTAACTGTCACTTACATATCTATTCTCTAAACAAGACCCAGTGTAAAAATAAGGTGAAAGAGTACTTTTTGACACTATCTTATGAAGAGACAGAAAAACTTTTTAACTGTACCAGAGTAACCAGGTTTCCTTTACCTAAGCAATTTTTCATCATAAACAACTTTTTACTACCTTCTCAAGATATACTATCACATAGACATGCACACCCACGCTCACACACACATACACACTCACCCACACACACTTACTCTCACTCCTGTCCACACTCTACAACTTATAAGTGTAATCAATTTCTCTATTTTAATAACTAAAATACTGTTTATTAATTAAATTGTTCTGTAAGATTTAACAAAATTGTAAATGTTGGCTAAAAATGTCCAGTGTCCAGCAGTAGCGAAGCTATAATTTTTCTTAGAGGTAAGCCGAAGAAAAAGTTGTTCAGTTCTCATAAACTCAATTTATTCAAACATTTTATTCATTCATTTACTTTCTAAATTTAACGCCAGCTACGGTCGGAATTCTTTGTTTAGTCAAACAATTTAGGCATTTTTGTAATTGATTTTTTAAACTGGTACTAAATATTTGTAATGTGATGTGATTGATACACACAAGTGTAAGAAGACTGGTTGTTCCGAAGGGAAGCCGAAAGGAATCGGGTTGTATGGAGGCTGCGCCCCTGGTGTCCAGAGAGGTATGGCGCTGTATGCCGAGATACAGGTTTTTCACCTAGTTCGGCTGCAGATGCTCCCATGTTGTTTTATTTACATTATAGCCTACTTTTCTTTTTCGCATTATGGTTGTTATAATGTTAATATTTTTGGTATCAATAAATAAATAAATAAAATATTATTTTGGCTTTAGGCTTAGTAATTTCTGCCAGGGTTACCAGTCTGTCCGAAAGGGATATCGTGGCCCTGGCACACAGGCATCTGAAGGAACACGGGTGGATTTTAGTCAGTAAAAGTCTGACACGCCGAAGTTATTTGATAATTTCCCACCCAAAAAAAAGGCTCAGTCATTTCAGAGATAAGGGGGGGGGGTAAATTTTCATCTATTTTCTTAAATAATTAAAAATGTATGTATTTTAAAATTATAAAAAAAATATGTCTGAAATCCTTAAAAGTACCTACAAAAACCCCTTTCATAATTTATGATATATCACAGAGTATAGATTACAAAACTTTTTTTTTTTTTAATTTTCTAATTTGTCCCCCAAAAGATATATTATATTATCTATAATTATTATTTATATATTTGTTCCCCATTTTTAAATAATTTATTTACTTTACACGTCCGGTTTGGGTCACAGAAATTGATATGTGTACCCACCAAATTTCAACTACGTTGATGGATGTCCAGTAGATTCGCAGCAAATTGGCTGTGATAGAAGAACAGACAGACATACGAGTGATCCTACAATGGTTCCTTTTTATCCTTTAGAGGTACGGAACCTTAAAAAGAGGGTGTTCTTATGATTACAACCACACTATAGAAGTGAACACTTATGACTGGAGCCGATTATACGTAATTGAACGCCGAGTAAACCCGATACAGCGTCGACTCGAGACGGTGACGGTTCAGTTTCGTTCGTTGTTAAAAAAGAGCTCAAAGTACGCCTAAAGAAGTTTCCCTTCAAAAAACAAAATACATGTCTACTTGTTTTTTTTTTATGGCTTCGTGCGATTTGCATATTTAGCCAGTGTCAAGTAAAATTAGGTATCAAGTTTGTATGACTTTCCCGAGAAGAAGTCCGCGTATACTTGTTGAGACAATTTTCCTTAAAAGTCGTTGAAAAAAACAATGAAACACGAGTTGAAAAAACCGGCCAAATGCGAGTCGGACTCGCGCACGAAGGTTTCCGTACCATTATCTATATATATAATGGCAAAAAAAAACACGTTTGTTGTATGGGGAAAAAAAACAAAAATTAAATATTTGTTTTATTTTAATTTAATTATTTATTTTTAAAGTGAATATATAATGAAATATTCACGAATATTTCAAGCGTCTACCTGTTGCCGTTATCAATATCGAGCAATAAAATCACGTTAGTTGTATGGGAGCCCCCTTAAATATTTATTTTATTCTGTTTTTTAGTATTTGTTGTTATAGCGGCAACAGAAATACATCATCTGTGAAAATTTCAACTGTATAACTATCACGGTTCATGATACCGCCTGGTGACAGACGGACGGACAGCGGAGTCTTAGTAATTGGGTCCCGTTTTACCGTGTACGGTACCCTAAAAACTGCTACTGGAAGCCCATTCCAAAGTGCAGTAGGTTCCTATGGAGAAGAACGGGCAAGAAACTCCGATACCTTCATTACCGAATCGATTGCAATAAAATGCTAACATGTTGGTTCATAGATTCGTAAGGTGTGTACAGTAGCGTAAAAGTAACAGTGTTCAGAGCCTACTGCCAAAACTTTTACGCCAGCGCATTAAGGCTCTTACAGACTCACGCGATATCGCGGGCGCGACAGGCACTGACATAGAAATTGTGCTACTAGCGCCCGCGAGATCGCACCAGTCTGTACGAGCCTTCATGAATCAACTACACCCAGCGGGCCTACAACACTTCGTATACAAAACAATAACTCAACGATTCTGGTGAGGCTCCCTCGATTCTGCAGCGTGTCGGGTATGTTTGCTGACGCATGAGTTGATGACTTACTCCATTATGGGTAAGAAAACAGCTTCTCTGATGCGCCGGATTCGGGGGAGCGCTAACGGAATCCTAAGAATGATCTCCGAGAGGCCAGAGTCTGCAATGCTGGGGAGGTTCATCCAGACACTAGCGGCATCAACATCGCCACATGCGAACTACGCGTCACACTGACGTCACGCAAATCCTGCATCGCGCAAGCAGAGTTTACCGCGCAACAAGCATATATACAACGTCCCGACATCAACCGTCGGGCAGTTGCCCACCAGACACAACACCCGTCTGGTCGGAGGATCCTCCCTTTTCTATGGTGGATGAGTGAACTTTACACCCTGTTCCTCATACCACCGAAACATTTTGATTTTTTGACATGAGTGATTTTATTGAATTGTATGAATGATTACTAACATAGTTTTAAGACCTTTGTTACTAACAATATGCACAAATCAATTAGTCTGAATTAATTTAATTTAATTAATTATACAGCGTGCCGTTACAATGGCGACATTAATTTAACACACGGGTAGGGCTAGTGGCCAGTAACCATAAAAAATATAATATTAATAAGATAAAATAATACATTACATTGATAAATAAAAATTTTCAAACAAACTCTCTGTCCTTCAATTCGCGTACTCTTTGCACGTTATTCGTTTTAATTTCATTGATGCGATGTTATGATCCGTGACCCCAGTACAGATTGCTCCAAATTGCTATTTTAGAAAATTGTTAATAAACCAATAAATAATAACGTTTAATGAAATTAAAATATCTCTCTCGGTTCTCAAAAGAAAACGCTAAACCGTATAGGTGTCTTAAAATTATTGTCGCCACGCTGTATAGTTAAGTTCCTAACCCATTCATTAGACTTCTTATAACTACTACATAAGTAGCCAATTAAAATAAAAAAGCCATAAGTATGTAGTAGTCACTTAGTCACACAACTGTGTGGTTTCATGACAAACAATAACTTTAATAACTATTCTGTACACTGTTCTAGTTAAAATAAGTAATATTAATAAACTTTATATTATTGTAATACATACATACATATACCCACGCCTTCTTCCCATGGTAGGCAGAAACTATAGAACGCCACCTGCTACGCTCCTTACGTTCTCCTTTTTCTTCGTTTACGTTCATACATCTGGTCATACACGCACGCCGGTTGCGAGTACTACGCACCTGACCTTTCTGAAGAACATCACCAATTAGGTCACTATATGTCCCCCTAGGGCGTTCTCCTCACGGTAGGATGCATATCTGGTAGGTCTAATAATCCTTCCATATCCCAAGGGCACGTCTTCCTTACCATTATCGTGCCCCCCGGTCTACTCTTTGATATGCAATGGTCTCTGTAGTCTCATGAAACATCAGGCTTCAGGGGCTAGGGTGAATCTCTGGGTTCATTCGAGCAATCCAGTCTTGTACAACCACGCTGGGATCGGTGCATTTCATTAATTCATTCCTAGGGCGTTCTCCTCACGGGGCTCACGGAGTTTCCACCCACATTTGCCTTGTAAATCCTTTAGTTAGTCAACCTGTCAACATGACCAAACCATCTAAGCATACTCTTTTAAATTTTGTAAAACTATTGTTATTAGCATACGTAACTCTGTACTAGCTGAACTTAGTCAATCAATTTATATATACAAAGCTTAGGTTTGCTAAATTCAAAGCTGAGCTCCTTAAGTTCTGAGTTGAGGTACACGATTTCTGACAAATTCTTGCACGAACTGGACAGGTCCACTCAAGTCTGTGGTTGTTTCCTCAAAAGACCGTTTCATACACCAATCTATGTAAGTGCATGGTCCTCACATCATCTGACCAAGATTATGTCTGGACTTTAAAAGAGACTGTGACCTTTGAGTTTGTTTTGGCCTTTCTTATCAGAGAAGTCGGATAGGAAACGCCGACGAGCTCATCTATTTTTGTAAACGTAAGAAAATTTGAATTTCGCGGGCTTCAAATCCACCTTATGGGGGATACACTAAGGTGCCCCGGTGTTTGCAATTTGCAGGTCAGTGTCAGGTTGTATGTTGATTCAAATATGATTCTCGTTCGTAACGAATATGGCTGTACAGAATTATAATCATTCGCCATGGCAGCCTCAACAGTATCCTGCCTGAGTGCGTTATTGTACCGACTGGACACGTTCTATCGCTATATGCACGCACACTATAACTATTACACAGGCTGCACGTGTAAATTGACGAGCAAAATTATTTAGTTACTGTAGGTACAGTAGCACTTCAGGGATATTTTTATGTCATTTTCGTGACATAATCTTCAAGCCAGTCATCATTATGTTTCCATTCTTATCCCATTTTATTTGGGATCAGCGCTGCCTTGTCTTCTTCCATACATTTTCTATCAGCCGTCTTCTCATTCACCCTCTTTCTAACCATACATACATCATTAGAATCACCAAATGATTTGATGAAATAGTAATTCAATATGAACTTCTCTATAATCTTCTCTCTTCTTCTATAAATACATATTAGATACGGCCGCGAATCATATTTAAATCAACATACAGCCTGGGGGCCTAAAATGGACGCTTTGGCGAAATCATAATAGTTATGATCTGCGTACAATTCATACATCCCGTAATTCATCTGTTTGACAGCTGCTATTTGACATTAGACTTCATTAAAGCAATTCATAATTTGTGGACCATTTTACGGAACTCCATACAAAACTGTCAAACATGAATTGTGCTGGAAATGAAATTGTACGCAGATCATATTATTATGCGTTCATTTTAGGCCCCAAGATACTAATCTGCAAATTACATAAAGAAAATTTGTATTTCGCGGGCTGCCCTGACGCTTTGGCCTTATTATTCTACACATACATTGAGAATGGCAACAGAACTTGGCAATTAGATTAACGATTGTGTTCAACAAAAACATTACATATATAATTATGTATTATCTGTCTGTGTGTATGAGCTATTTGTCCATGTATTACTTGTAGAAGGAAACTGATTGTAAAACACTGCACCTAGCGTGCTTATAAATTACTTATAATACATATTTTAAAGCCTCGCTTAGAATATACAAAATTGTACAACCTTATTTGTTTTATGCCCAGAATTAATAATATCGGTCGTGAACTATTTAGCTGTGGCGTCATCATCTGCCTCGCCTTCGCCCAAGTCTCAATTAAGTTGGGGTTGGCTTCCAGTCTCACCGGATGGAGTTGAATACCAGTATTTTACATGGAGTGACTGTCTACCTATTCTCCACAGGAGGGCTGAGGGAAAAACTTAAAAATTATGTTTTCTACGACTATAACTAATGAATTATAAGTATATCGTTCATCATTCATCATTTCAGCCGAAATACGTCCACTGCTGGACATAGGCCTCCCCCAAAGGGTCCTTTGCCATAATCGCCACGCTTGGCAGGCGGGTTGGCGATCGCAGTATGGTGTTAAAATGCATAGAGAACGCTGCTGCCTTCTCTAGTAAGTCCCTTAGTCGCCTTTTACGACACCCGCGGGAAGAAATAGGATGGTGCTATTCTTTACGTCCGGCATCACACGGACAGATATATACAACATTATTTTTAGTATCGCATATACTAAAAATAATGTTGTATATATCTGTCCGTGTGAAACCTAAATATAGTTTGTTCAGAATAAGGAACTGAATCAATTTCAATAATTTTTACACTATGTTATATTTTGTCCCAAAAATATTTAAGTGTGATGGAAAATGTTATCACCATTTAATTACTTACAATACAATCGCGGTTACGTACCTACTGCCAAATTATTATCAATGAGCGCAAGACGACCCTGGAGGCGCGGGGGCGCCGTTAGCATGTTTTTGTACGGACAACCCGGTAACCTTATAACTTTGTGATTTTTCATGATACAGTTTTGAAATTTTGTACATAGATTCTTTACATCAAAATACTAGACACGTGTTTCAGGTTTCGCATATACTGAAACTAATATTGTATATGTATCTATGTTCTATGTTCTATGTTAGCGGGTTTGGTTTCCGCACTTAGTCCTTCATGTGGACCATTGTGCGTGGGCCATGGCGGCCGTCGTTGTTTATTCCAACCAGCCCACCTCCCTCCAGAAGCTGATTAGGTCTATATTATATGTATCTATATTATATATATAACTATAAGATAAAAAAAAGTAAATAAAACAATTAAAAAAGAATGAAAAAAAAAAACGAATAAAATTAAAAATGCGTATCTTATTTTTTATTTTAGTAAGCCTTGTTTTGATATTTAAGTAATAAGTAACATGCAAAATAATACAAAGCAAGCTTCAAATAAATTCAATAAATGCTATTAAAAATAAAAAAACTTTCCTTTAAAGTTAAAGTTTGCGAGCAAGAAGCTGGCAGCGGTAATGTTTTCCCATTGTTTGTCTTATTTGTTTGAATATATTTATGTATATTTATTTGTTCCTATTATAGATTTATATTTATAATTAGGTGTATATATTATATTTATAGTTTAAATAGTTATATGTATAGGTATCTATATCTTTATATTTAAATAATATTTATTCCTCAATTCTCGCTATTCCACCTACCAATCAATGTTTGTCTCTGCATCACCTAAAGGTTGACTGGTAGAAAATGCCTATTGGCATTAAGTACGCCGTGTGCCTAAAGTATTAAATAAATAAATATTAAACAAAAATAGTAATCCATTCGTTATCTTATTGGCCATTACCGATGTATTTAGTGTCCAAGTGGCAGTAGAACACTGACTCCTAAGTCACAGGTATTCCTAGTTTAGGAGTCAGGGTTTCAACTTTTGTGCACCTTTAATTATTGTGAACTTTAGCTAGATATTAAGCATATTGTAAGGACTTGTATCAATAAAGTATATATTATAATTATTATTTGTCAATCGTATTGGTATCGTGATGCCGTATTTTTGCTCTATCACTAATATACTTGCTGCACCCCGCGGTTCAACGCGCATAGGTCTCGGTCTGGGTGTTCATCCCGTGGGAATATTGGGATAAAAAGTCCTATGAATGACCTAATCCAGATCATGGTCTACCAATTATGCCAAATTTCATAAAAATCCGGTCAGCCGTTAGCGTGAAAGCCTAACCAACTCGCTTTGGCATTTATAATAATTATTATAGTTAGGATAATAAATAAAATACTCGTTTAGGATAACAGTCTTGACGTTTCGGTCTGTCCGAAGTTTGCAAGGTTATCATTACTTATCGTTCTGGTTGAACCATAATATTGGCTTATCTAAGTAATGTGCAGAGGTCAGATGATAATGTATGTGTGTGAATGTATAAATAAATTGTCAGAAACAGCTGGTTAGACTGGAAGTCGGCAAATATTGTTGTTGGGCAAAGGAAAGATTCATATGCGAGTTTTTGGAATAAAGGCTCCCCCGCAGACAGGCGCGTCGCGACTCTAGTAGAACAATTTCTATGAAAACTCCTTGGGAATTGTTCTACCAGAATTGAGTCGCGTCTGTTGGTGATTGCCGCGCTCTCTTTACAAAGTTAAGAGTGACATCAGGAGCGGCATGGTGGCCCATGGCGAGATGAGGTGCGTGCGCTGCTGGTCCCGAGCCGGAGGACGTAAGATAGGGTCAAAATTCAGCATGGGAACATTTAAAACAAGAGCAATATGTGTGAACTCTTTCCGAGACCGTTGTAAGAGGCAGTCGTTTCATATTTTAATTATAAAATATCCTTTGTTCTTATTATATTGTTATATACTCGTATAAAGTTGTTTCACTTAAGAGGAGGCTCCCTATTTTTATGTTAATTTGCATGAATATTCTGAAACAGTCACACATACAAACGACTTTAAACTTTAGTATATGATTTATTGGATCTTTTTCTTTCCATGTTGCAGGCAGTTACGTAATTTTAATATTTTCTCTAGATACATTTTTTATTCGAAAATCATGTCTTTTTTTAAGATAAATATAAAAAAAACTAACAAGATTTTATGTCTAAAATAAATATTCATAGCAAGAAAATATAGTTTATTATTCAGCCACAAGATATTTTTTCTCTAGATCAATTATTACTTTAGTTATAAACGAAATAAGAATTGAGACTTACGCTATTTAGTTTCGTGAACGAACACGATCAAAGAGCGCACGCGATATTCAACTTTATTACTGATGTGTTAGCGTTTACCACATAACGGAGTGGCACGGCGCTCCCAAACGGCCGAACCGATTTTGATTTTTTTGTTTGGAAAGCGACTTGATCGAGACTTTCAAGTTCAGCGGTTTGAAGATTATCAGCTCATTTCTAGTTAGCATTCAAGTAGACTGACGTAGATATTAAATATTAAAATATTGAATTCTTTTCATCCTGGTACATTTAAGGCGCAGATATATGATTTTAGTAACTTTTAAATCTGTTATTACGCCTTCATATAATGCAAGTATGTTATGCAAAAAAATTATATTAAACTAGAACGCATACACATCACTTCTTTAAGTGAATATTTAAGTATTGTAGTAAAATACTTTATGAAATAAATTCAGGAAGTAATGTCTACCCAAAGCATAAAAAACGATATTACTTTCAAACTACTTAAGATAGTTTCATGCTTTTGTATGAATAGACTGTTTTATTATCTATAATTATATCTGTGATTTTTCAAAATATTCATATTTTCGTTTCTAAAAATAAATATTCCCTATGAAAGTTAATGGTGGCGTGGCGTGAGCGCGGCGCGCATTTGTATAGCCAAGGTCAACGGCGATTATCTGACCCTTAAGTAGTTTCCTTTAGGATGCAAGTGAAACCGCGAGCTACAGCTAGTTTATTGGTGATTAAAACGTTTGCCATTATGTTATAATGTAAACACTCTTCGTACATAATGATGCAGATAACCTTGAGAATTACTGCTAATCGCACGGTTCTATTAAATGTTCAATCAAAGCACATACATACGTAGGTAGGTATTACAATCTTTACAAGTGTGAAAAAGAAAGAAAATACTATTATTTGCGGTAAATATGACACAAAGAAAGAACACAAGCACGAGAAGAACAAGTTGGGGGAAAATATGCCTCACATCCACTCAAAACGGTCATCGCTCAGCATAAAGGCTCGTACACACTGGTGGACACATTATAGACTCAACACATCACTTATTTAATAGCAATTTAAAACACATTAATAATGAGTGACACAAATATTCATCACCACATCTGGGCCTCAAGTCTGCTATTACAATAGTGTCAGAATGGTCGATCATTGATTTCATAATTGTTGATTTTGACAAGTTTGGTAATCTACTATTATAACGGCGTCATTATGACTTTCCAATGGTCGGCCACTGACACTACATTGAAAGAAATTGCATATATTGGTAATCTCGCACATAATGACAAATAAATGACATTTTTACTAATGGGTTTTATAATAATGGCAATACGACAATGCCATTATAATAACACAATTATATTACGAGAACATTGACCGACCAATGATCGACCAGTATGAATTTACCAGATTACGAACTTTTAGCAAAATGACAATGGCATGACAATGGGATCGTGTTGGAATAACTGAATTCATAAAAATAGCAGACTTGGGCCCCTGGTTCTACTGGAAGTACTTTATAGGTATCAAATACGTAAGTCTATGGTCCCTTGAAGCTCTAAAAAAATCAAGCATCCAAGTCAACGCAATAAAAAAATACGGCGATATAAGCGACATTATTGCGACATATTTCAATACTCGCAAATAAATCATAACCTATAGGGTACTTCCCGTTGACATAGAATCATGAAATTTCGACAGAAGCAAGGTCTCACAGCACAAGTAAAGGAAAAAGTCCAAAAATTGTTAATTTGTAGTTTTATATCACATAAAAAAAAAAACATTTTTTTGCGATTACAAACTTAAATTTCAGTTTGAAAATTGACCGTGGCGTATATTTCAACTACAATGTTTTAGGGATAAATTCATCCCAACTCCGGAACCCTTCATTGTGCGTGGTCCGACATGCACTTGGCCGGTTTTTAGGGTTCCGTACCCAAAAGGTAAAACGGGAACCTTATTACTAAGGCTCCGCCGTCTTTCTGTCTGTTCGTCTGGCACCAGGCTGTATCTCATGAACCGTGATAGTTAGACAGTTGGAAATTTTCACAGATGATGTATTTCTGTTGCTGCTATAACAACAAATACTAAAAAACAGAATAAAATAAATATTTAAGGGGGCTCCCATACAACAAACGTTTTTTTTTTGCTCGTTTTTGCTCGATATTGATAACGGCAACAGGTCTGCCTGTTGCCGCTTGAAATATTCACAGAATATTTAGTTATATATTCACTTTAGAAATAAATAATTAAATTAAAATAAAACAAATATTTCAGGGGGGGGCTCTCATACAACAAACGTGATTTTTTTGCCGTTTTTATAGATAATGTTACAGAACCCTTCGTGCGCGAGTCTGACTCGCACTTGGCCGGTTTTTTTGTTGTTTGTTATGATATTATTAGATTACATACATACATGAAGCAATGGATTATCAAAATACTTCAAAATCATTCACATTGTAATGGATAATGTGTTACCCAAGGTGCAGTTCTAGACTAGAGATTGACAGGTATCATCATACGGTCATAACATAGGGGCTCCAGTTAATTGTTTTTAATTACCCGCATAATATACATACCATAGATTTTCGGCTCGCCTTATCTTTATCCTGTTAAATTTTCAAATCAGGGCCTCAAGTCTGCTATTACTTAATAGTGTCAGAATGGTCGATCATTGATTTCATAATTGTTGATTTTGACAAGTTTGGTAATCTACTATTATAATGGCGTCATTATGATTTTCCAATGGTCGGCCACTGACACTACATTGAAATAAATTGCATTTATTGGTAATCTCGTACATAATGACAAATGAATAACATTTCTACTAATGGGTTTTATAATAATGGCAATACGACAATGCCATTATAATAACACAATTATATTACGAGAACATTGACCGACCAATGATCGACCAGTATGAATTTACCAGATTACGAACTTTTAGCAAAATGACAATGGGATCGTGTTGAAATGACTGAATTCATAAAAATAGCAGACTTGGGCCCCTGTACTCTCGTTTAATGTAGCCTTACAAAAAGACGCGTGCTTACAATCTTTATGTAACACACTATCAGTAGAGATTAGCTACGATAATATGGCCCGCCCCTCCAAAATTCAAAACGTTTGAAAGTTTTTGTACGCATGTGTGCGTAATGAGACGGCCGTCAAACAAAAACAAATCACAGATTTGTTGGTCGACTAGTGGCGTCATTAATCGTTCCTTATTATTAGTATGGCGCTGCACTGATGTACTCTATCAAATCTACACGTGCGTTGCTTGCGCGATCGGCTAGTTATGATTAGTTGCCCAACAAATCTGGTAATAGGTGAGATATTACGAGTACTTACAACTACATACAAACTCTTTCGTAAGGATGTGACTACACACATTGAAACAGTAATTTGGAGGGGCGAGCCATGTTATCGTAGCTTATCTCTAGCAATGGGTTTCACTTTGACAGTTAAACAATATTCATTGCGTTATTTACGTTGTTGAGCAGACCAACTTTTTCGAACATATGAAGCAATGGATTAGCAATATACTTCAAAATCATTCCGATTGTGATTCAAACTGTGTTACGCATACGTTCATTAGGTGGCAGCACTGAGACATCAGATCCGGGCACCTGTCAAAAGTGTCAAAGCGCCTATATTTTCATTCGTCGTGACTGAATGATGAACATCATCATATACATTATTTATTTATTTAAAATTAAAACAAAAATCATTTAAACCATTAAAAAAATTAATTATTTCATTAAAATACACATTATTATAAAATTGAATATACCTTTAAAAAAAATTACCGTCTGTTGACACTCCGATGACCCAATATCTGTGTATCGGACTGCTCCAATCCTCACTAACGCCCCTCAACAGTTGATTAGTCGATTTATTTAAAGTACTGTAAAACGATGCTATGCGCAATCGAATTAAGGCTCGTGCAGACTGCCGCGATATCGCGGACACGCTGCAGAATCGAGGGAGCCTCACCAGAATCGTTGAGTTATTGTTTTGTATACGAAGTGTTGTAGGCCCGCTGGGTGTAGTTGATTCATTAAGGCTCGTACAGACTGGTGCGATCTCGCGGGCGCTAGTAGCACAATTTCTTTGTCGCTGCCTATCGCGCCCGCGATATTGTCTGAACAAGCCTTGACGGCGTGAAAGTCCGGCAGCCTCGCTTCAGCGAACATGCTCGAAGCGCTACAGTACCGCGGAAATTATAATTATATATGTACGAAAAATTGATCAGCTCAGCAACGTAAATTTCTAATATTATTTCAAATGGAGTATAGTAGCATACAAGCATTCTTAGAGCATGTGTATTCCAGGCTTTAGGTGAGAACGATGTACAAAAAAGACGTACAGTCACGACCCAGGACTCCTCTCTGTGAGCACACGGGCATGGTGTGATTTGGTGGAACATGTCTCTGGCACAAGTCATGCCGGTTTCTCACGATGATCTCATTACCACCATCATTTCAGCCGAGAGACGTCCACTGCTGGACATAGGCCTCCCCCAAGCACCGCCACTTCGACCGGTTCTGTGCTTCCCGCATCAGCGGATACCTGCGGCCTTCAGAAGGTCATCGGTCCACCCCCACCTTGTAGGAGACCTTCCAACGCTACGTCTTTCGGTACGCGATCGCCACTCCAGAACCTTCGATGATCTACTTCGTTTGATTAGTAAGTATACAGTTAGCAAAGGTGGCTAATTAATTATAACTGATGTCTATAAGGGAATACCACTCCCAAGTGTCCAATCATAGGAGATTATTACCTCAGACTACGTCAAAAGGGAGAAACACTCGTCTTTCAAACCTGCCCTGCCTTCTAGATACATAATCTTGATTATAATACGACGCACATGCAACCCAGTTTCCTTTGCACAAACCGGTATTAGACTGGCCACACACTATAATGTTGGCTTAAGTATTGGCAACGCTCTAGTTAATTATTAACATTTTGTTTTTGTTGCCTAGGCGACCGTTCATGTCCAGTTGCTTAGGCGATTGACCACAACACTGGTGGATGGATGTCTTTCTAGAAAGTCAGCTGGTCTAGCAAATAGGGTTACTCTTCTGACGTTATCGTTAGTAATGATCCTTTACAAAGTCAATAAATACTAAAGGCTACAAATGCGTGCTCTTCCGCTCCATCGTAGTTTAAAATGTTCCGAAAGCACCATAACTAGAGAAGGTGAAACAAGGAACCCTAAAAACATACGTCTGCAGCATTGCCATGATCATTTTCGACTGGAAGCTGACCCCAACATAGGCTAGGCACTTAGGCAGATGATGATTTGTCCCTAGCCTAGTGATGCTTGCTCCAGCGATAGTAGTCATGTGCAACCAGCCTTATTTCTTGATAGCACGCCTGCTACGCGTGTTCATACAGTGATACAAATTGTCGATAATAAACAACGTAGACTTCAATTGTTTTTTTTTTATTTGCGTGCATACTTTGTAAATGAAATCATGACGTGTTTAAAATGAGGAAGGAAGAAACGTTTTATAATGCTGGCTGGAGATCATTGTAATAAGGTTTAATTGTTTTACTGCAGGGATCTCACTCTCTTCTCATATAAAGGTACTCCGTTGGTTTAGGTAGTTAAATAAAGGTAAACAAAAAAAAACCGGCCAAGTGCGAGTCTGACTCGCGCACGAAGGGTTCCGTACCATTATCTATAAAAACGGCAAAAAAATCACGTTTGTTGTTTTATTTTAAAAATAATTATTTATTTTTAAAGTGAATATGTAACTAAATATTCTGTGAATATTTCAAGCGTCTACCTGTTGCCGTTATCAATATCGAGCAAAAAACACGTTTGTTGTATGGGCCCCTTAAATATTTATTTTATTCTGTTTTTTTGTATTTCTTGTTATAGCGGCAACAGAAATAAAAAGAAAGAAAGAAAATAAGTTTGATAAATACATCATCTGTGAAAATTTCAACTGTCTAACTATCATGGTTCATGAGATACAGCCCGGTGACAGACAGACAGACGGCGGAGCCTTAGTAATATGGTTCCCGTTTTATCCTTTGGGTACGGAACCCTAAAAAACCACGTGACGAGAGACCTGTCAAGTAACCGACTAAAGGCCTAAGCAGACCGGGACGGCATGGCAAGAGATTTTGCCGTGAGTCAGTCAGTTATTTCATCGACATTTAGAGAACCTCTGTCTTTTTGGGGTCTTTACAATAGACAGATTAAAAAATAAATCGAACAACAATAATTGTACTCAAGCAATTACGATTTTTGAATTATCAAAAATAAATTTAGTTGGTTAGAAGTTACAACGTATTTTTAAACAAAAAAGTGTCAACTTTATAAACCCTTTTTATGATTTGTTTACCTTTATTTAACTACCTAAACCAATGGAGTATAAAGGCTCTTACAGATTCACGCGATATTGCGGGCGCGACAGGCACCGACAAAGAATTTGTGCTCTAGTGTCGCGTCGCGCCCGCGTTATCGCACCAGTCTGTACGAGCCTTAAAGAAGAAACGATTATTGATAACTTCGCTTGCTCGACGATTTCAATCAAATGTTTTTTGAAGTGAACATTCAGACGGCGCGGCGGCGATTCGATAAAAGGTCGAATATTGAGTGTCAAGGACGCGTCAAGTTTCGGTACATTTCGTCAGAAGAAAGATATAACTTTCTTGTCTCTCACACAAAATCTCTCATATTCCGAAGTTTCACTTCGCTTCGGTAAAAGACGCGTACTTATACGGTTGTTTTTCGTATGTGTTTATTAAAATCTAGATTATATGTCCCAGACAAGTTGAATTCTTATCGACTAAATACATTCCCAACGACAGTTGCATACAAACTACGACTCCATCTCGTTCCACACTATGACGTGTGAAAAGGATATAAGTAGCTGTCCAGATTCAACTTTCATTACAGCCTTGGATGCGGATTTAAAAAGTAAATACGTGGGTACTGTGTACAGACGCCAGCACATCAAGCTGTGCTGTGCAATTTGACAGTTTCGACCTGCTGGCGTCTGTACCTTTTATATGGGACCACAATGTAAATATTATTGAGGCTTCTTGCCGTACTGTACCGGTTGCGTTTCTTTTGGCAAATAATGAAAGGGTACTTCAAAATACATAACATCACGATGGGTTGGGCAGAGGTGTACATATACAGGGTCAAATTAAATAATCTAGCAAAACTCTGCAACGTGCTAGGTATATCAAAACACGATTAAATAAAAACCGGCCAAATGCGAGTCGGACTTGCGTACGAAGGGTTCCGTACCATTATCTAGAAAAATGGCATAAAAATCACGTTTGTTGTATGGGAGCCCCCTTAAATATTTGTTTTATTTTAATTGAATTATTTATTTTTACAACATTCGGCCGATACTTCGGTTTAGCGCTTCGGAGTCGACGCTATAATGTTCTAAAAATAAGTTTAGCCAATAAAATAAACGGATTTTTTTTTCTCCAAATAAAATGACGTTTTTATGACGTATCACCTCGACTCTTGTTCATTCGAGGAACCTCATATTTTCCTTAATCTTACGATTATACCGTTTTTGAGGATCTTTCGAGGCACGCCTTGAGATTTCCACGACTGAGGTGTGAGTCGAGGAGCTTTCGAGGTAACGACTTAGAATATGGGTGTTATAAGCCTCGTGAAGGCACTATTTCACATTCAATAGTTTCCCGACTTCTTGGCGGGTAAGTCAAGCGTCATGTTGCAGTTCTTTTTTATTTTCTAAAATTTGTGTTTAGCCGAATATTAATGTGTAATAGTGGTAGATTATTAAGCATTAAGTGTTCGTGAATCTGCATTAGTGTAGGCAAATGAAACAAAACAGTGCAACATCACTAAGTTAAGAAGTCCGCGCGAGGTTTCAGTAAAGTGCCACCCACGTCTTTACTGAAACTCAAGGGGAGCAGGACGGGATATCATGTATCATCTTTATCATGCATTGAATGGAGTTCATTTCATAATTTGTACTTGTTACCCAATTTTACATGACACTGGCTAGATGCACAAACTGTGCGAAGCCAAAAAGAAAAAATAGTTTCCCGCCATTCGTGGTCACTGACAGTTGACATTAGTGACAGTTTAAAATTTGTGTGTATGCGACAGTGTTTTCATATCTATTAAATAGATACCTACTCTAATATCATCATTCTTCTTTTATAGGTAAAAATTAATTCGGTGAAACTATCGGAGGAGGCTTCTGAACACACTGCAAGGCAATTTTCGTCTGACACAGAAGGTACGAGCATTAATAAATCTTTAATATTAATGTATAATAATGGTGGATTATTAACCATTATATTGTGTTCGTGAACGTGCATTAGTGTAGGCAAATGAAACAAAACAGTGTAACATATCACTTCAAGTTCTCTCAAGAAGTCCGCGTGAGGTCGCAGTAAAGTGCCACGTTTACTGAAACTCAAGGGGAGCGTACGGGTGGGGATATCATCTATCATGCATTGCATGGACGTATAAAAAACTCGGACGGATTCTCGCTAACAGAAAACTGTGTCACTCAGAGTCAGCCAGCTCGCTGTACGTACAGGCCCCCACGCACACATTCACAGCATACTCACCCATTACGCGTGCAAACGTCAACACAGTCGACACGTTTACGCGGCAAAAAAAGTATTGAAATACAGCATGTCTTGTGTGGTGAAATGTTGCAAAAACCGTAGCGATCGGAAGAAAAAAAATACAGGAATCACGTTTCATAGGTAAATGAATAATTCAACAACTTAGTTCCCGATTTTATAGATCACAATCAATATTTATTCACCAGAACAAAATAATTCATCACAAGGCCAGTGTTGCCAATATTCACGTGTGCAAATTACCCTTAATATATGGGAAATTAATATATTTTTTAATCAATTCAATTTATTTAGGTTAATTATTACTAGTTGTTGTATATTCTTTCTACTAGATTTCCTAAAGTAAATGAAGTTTGGCGAAATGATTGGATTGAAAAAATTCGAAATTGTAACTATCAAAATGACTAGATTCCAAACAAATACAGAGTCATTAGCAGTTTACATTTTGAAACGAATGACTTTTATACAACTAAAGGAGACCTCCGGCGTGTTGTTACATATATGTAACAACACGCCGGAGTTAATAAAACAAAATTAACAATCTAAGCTAACATGTTAGTAACATGGTATTCATTTTGAAATTACGAAAACGACACGATATTTTTCTTAAAATAAAACAATATTAAGTGGGTAATTTTGGCTATCATGACAACCCTAAATTCACTCACACCTAAGACTGTCGCCGCCATTACGGGACACAGTTTTGTCTTAGCGGGAGTTCCGTCCAACTTTTTTTTTAGGTCCATGATGCATTGTATAAAATTCATTTCATCATTACATTACAAAGTTTGTAACTAAATAAAGACTTGGTAAAAGGTCCCAGCAACCAGGCCATTAAACTATTATAAAAATAATATCACTTCGACACTCGAATGGTGTCTCGTTTAAGGTGAATCCGCAGCCATAGCCCGCGAAATTCAAAATTTCAGAAGTTTTTTGCAGTTTGCAGATCAGAATAGAATACTCTTTATTATGTAGGTACACCATAAAAGTTAAAGTTAAAAATGTTGAAATTTTACATAGGGTGACACAATGGGCGGTCTTATCGCTCGAAGCGAGAACCATGAATACATCTCTCTAAGTTAGATGTATTCCATTGAATGACTTTTTCATGAAATCATAACATTGGGGAACAAATCTAACTTAGAGAGATGTATTAATGATTATAATTCTGTAAATACATATCTGTTAAAGTCGCGAATCATATTTTGATCAAGATTTGCCCTGCGAATTGCAAAAAAAAGTAAGAAAATTTTAATTTCGCGGGCTTCAGCTGCGGATTCACCTTAAATCCGCGATGATTTACTTTAAAAATAAATGAGTTCCCCTTTCGAACTGTGTGCGGTCACTTGAGGGAAATTCCAAGCATGGAATCAGTAAGTACCGACTTAAGCTGCGCTTGGTTCCAAGTGAAGTAGCGTAACCTTGTAAACGGCAAGAGTTTAAGTAGGTACCTATCACTGACCTCTTATTTATTAGAGGTCAGTGGTACCTACCCATCCATGGCAATAATGAATAAAATAAAGCTCCCGCGGACAGGCCCGACGCGACACTAGTAGCACAATTTCTATGAAAACTCCATGGTTAGTTTCGCGCCCGCGATATCGCGCCAGTCTCGACGGGGCTTAAGTCTCAATTCTGCTCAGTATGTAGCTCAATTACCTATGAGACTGGCCAAGTATGGCTATAAATAGGTATCCTGCGTCAGAATGCACGACGCACATAGTATGTTTAGTTTGATTCAGCATCCCACGCGAGTTTACTGAGTTAAATTGTTGTTTATAAACATGTTTTCATTTATGTTATTTTTTTTATGGGTTATGTTATAACATAACCCATCAAAATATAACATAAATTCACGCCTTGTTTTTATAACAATCATCATTCTCCCCCCCTTATCCCACTTTATTTGTGGTCGGCGCAACATGTCCCTTTCTTCCATACTTCTCTATTAGTCGTCATCTCGGTAGTCACTCCCTTTCTAGCCATATCATCTTTGACACAGTCCATGCATCGTTTCTTTGGTCTTCCCCTACTCTTATAGCCATCAACATTCATACTCAAAACTTTCCTCACGACATTTTCCTCATTCCTCCGCATCACATGCCTATACCATGACAGCCGATTTTTCAGTCACCGGTGCCACTTTCAGACTTCCTCTTATCTACTAATTTCTTATTCTGTCCATTCGTGGTGTCACACCACACATCCCTCTTGTTAGCATTCTCATCTCAGCTGCTTGCAATTGCCTTTCATTCATCCCTTTTGTGGCCTAACATTCTGCTCCATACAAGACAGCAGGGGGCCAAGTCTGCTAACGCAGTTGTGTCCGAATGGCCGATCATTGGCACCGTAATTGTAGAGTTTGACAGTTTTGCTAATCTCCTAATTGAAAGGCGTCCGATTTTCCAATGACGTGCCATTGATACTTCATTGGAAAAATTGTCTGTATTTGGCAATCTCGTACTGACAAGCTCCTATTATTTTGACTTCCCTATTATGGACCACTGTCACGCCATTATGAATTTAGGAGGTTACAAACTATTGGCACAATGGTCATGGCGTTGCCTTGGTATGGTCGTCATAATGCCCAATCATTGAAAATAGCAGACTTGGCCCCCAGGTCTAACGATTGTTCTATATAAATGTTCCCCTTAAGTTTAAGAGGAATACGGGAGTCGCAGATTGTGCCCGTGACCTGCCGCCATTTCTGACCTGCCGCCATTTAATTCGCCATCGCTTTGCACGAGTGAACCGAGATATCGAAAGTCGGAGCAGACTAGGAGAATATAATATATTATTTTGTTTTACATTTTAAGTGCTTTTTATCTAGGAAAAGAGGAGAAAGTTCACTATTTCACAAAATTCCTTTAATATTGGTTTAAAAGTACAATGCTTTACTTTTTTTTTTTTTTACTTTATAAAAAAAATCTCATCTAGTCCCTTTGAACTCGGCGAGTTCTTTTTAGATTAAGGGTTTTTTTTATATATTTTTATTAGTAAGCTGTAACTAAATTTGGCTTATTATAAGAATTTCAGATAATATTTTTTTAATATAATATAAATGCTTATAAAGATATTTAAGAAAATATATGAACATTTACATCTCTAAAACTACTGAGCCTAAAACTTAAAAAAAAATACAGAAAATAGTTCTTTACTTATAGATTACAGGAAAACCTATAAGAAGTCTGTGGAGGTCTTAAAATAACATACTCAATATTGTGCGTACAAACTTACATTTGCAGTTGGTATGATTGTATGAGGGAACATGTTTTTCAACTATAATGTTAAGTTTGCTCTTGGGATAAAAAACATGGTAGATAACATATTCATTGTACGGAACGCTCACCACGCGAGTTCAACTCGCACTTGTCCGGTTTTTTTAACTAAAGCACTTTCGTATGCGAATCCGACTCGCACTTGGCCGCTTTTTTTTTTTTTAATCATTCACTAGATACTTGAAGAAATACTCCGCTAGATAAGCGGCAAGCGGGACTTCTTGGCGGGAAAGTGAAGCGTCATGTTAGCAGTTTTGTTTTATTTTCTAAAATTTGTGTTTAGCCGAATATTAATGTGTAATAGTGGTGGATTATTAACCATTAAGTGTTCGTGAACCTGCATTAATGTAGGCAAATGAAACAAAACAGTGCAACATCACTTTAAGTTCTCTCAAGAAGTCCGCGCGAGGTTTCAGTAAAGTGCCGCGTCTTTACTTAAACTCAAGGGGAGTGGGGCGGGATATCATCAATCATCTTTATCATGCATTGAGTGGAGTTCATTTCATAATTATTTAAATAACTTTGTACTTGTTACCTAATTTTACATGACACTGGCTAAATGCACAAACCGTGCGAAGCCAAAAAGGAAAAAAAAAATACTTGAAACCGCCATCTTTAAAACATTATAATCTGCATTTTATTATCTAAACACGTGCAAAGTTCTTTTGTCAACGCAGTCTTGTTTCCATAACGCAGATCAACAGATTAGAAACATCATGAGAATTCAGACCTTCTAAGTCACGAACATGACTATATTTGCGTAAAATCATGCATCACAGCTTCTTTGAAAAGAGGTTTTATACTGGGCATTCTGTATTAGGATTTCGGAACGCAGTGCTTTTGCCTTGTAATGTATTTTATTTGTCTTTGTACACTTTTTGACAGAAAACATGAAAACTCTTTGGAAAACATAGTTTATCTGTCAAATTTCTTTAATAGATTTTCTACTTTATGCCTACAATATAAGGTTCAATGTTGATTGGGAAAATTTTAAAGTTTCGCGTAGCTTGACCTGCTGGCGTCTGTACTTACTTAATTTATAAGCTAACAGTCTTAAAATAATATGTACATGTACTTATGCATAAATAAAAACCAGCCAAGTGCGTGTCGGACCACACACAATGAAGGGTTCCGTAGTTGGGATGAATTTATCCCAAGAACAAACAACATTGTATTTAGTTGAAAAACATGATCTCCCATGGATTCTAATGCAACTGTCAGTTGTTCGACTAATACTCGTTAACTTGTAAAGCCTACTTAGCTGTGATAGTTTTTTGTTTTTAACTACGTTATATAATATATATATATATATATAAATATTTTTTTTTCTTTAAGTAAAAAAACGTTGCCCCACTAGGAATTTCTCCTGTATCGTGGGTGCGTTTACAAACATTTAAACTCACATACACAAACAGCCAGACCCGGAACAACTACTTGTAGATCATATAAATATTAGTTCCGTGCGGGAATCGAACCCGTGACACGCAGCGCAGCAGTCAATCGCTTAACCACTGCGCCAACCGTGCCGTCATCAATTATTTATACTACCGCCGTTTATTTTACACATATCCATAACAAAGATCCCTGAATCGAAAAATGGTGACCAGCAATATTTTTGATTACCTGTCAAACGACACCCCACACTGGGATAGACAAGCAAAAAAACAAGATGTTATTTTACCACTTTATCGGCGTGATTAATTTATATACCCAATACACATGCCAAATTACAGCGTTGTAGTACTAAGAGTATCTGAGCTAAGCCGCGGACAAACAGACGGATGGACATGGCTAATCTATAAAGGTTCCTTGTTGACTACGGAACCCTAAAAAGGAGGGGAAGGAATCGTAAGGCATCAATAAATTTGTCCGTATAGCTGTTAATAAAAAAGTGCCAAAAAATTCAATGTAAGTGATTCGGGGCAACTTCTTGCGGTTTCTTTATGATCCGGAAAGACGCTTACCACATAATGACTGCATAATTTACAATCAATATTTGGTAGGCACGAGCTTCTCCTTTTTAAAACAAAACACCTGGGACCCAAGTCTGCTATTTTTATAAATTCAGTCATTCCAACACGATCCCATTGTCATGCCATTGTCATTTTGCTAAAAGTTCGCAATCTGGTAAATTCATAATGGTCGATCATTGGTCGGTCAATGTTCTCGTAATATAATTGTGTTATTATAATGGCATTGTCGTATTGCCATTATTATAAAACCCATTAGTAGAAATGTCATTCATTTGTTATTATGTACGAGATTAGCAATATATGCAATTTCTTTCAATGTAGTGTCAGTGGCCGACCATTGGAAAGTCATAATGACGCCATTATAATAGTAGATTACCAAACTTTTCAAAATCAACAATTATGAAATCAATGATCGACCATTCTGACACTATTGTAATAGCAGACTTGAGGCCCTGTTCCGTAGTAAATTGCAAACTAATTGGTATTCGAAGTTCACGTCTTGAGTTCACGTGTCTTAATTTATTGTGTGTTAGTTTATTTATTGCATAAACGTGATAAGGGAAAACATAGACTTAAGGATGTAAACTCAGATTATAGAAAGAAGGATGTAAAGTAAACAAGATGTAGTAAAGAAAACTAAAATAACAAATTAGAGATTGACTTATTATAATGAGATATCGTCTTTGGTAGTAATAATAAAGAGGGGCTATAACATAACACACCCAATAAACAAACGTAATAACCCTTAAAACACTTGCAAGACGTGTTAAAACAATAATGTCGGTTATAAAATTTAAAACGTGTGCCCTGAATTAAATCGTCAGTCAGATCTGTTACGTCAAAACATCACGCCAGCGCCATCTTTAATGCGACGCATCGTTCTAATTTAAAATATTCGATCGAATGGTAATTTATTTTTTGCCAAAAGGATGTGCTTTAGGATATACTTTTATTGTCATTTTGTCATGTCATTTAGTTTAAATTGGTATTTATTTTTATTATTTTAACAATAAAAGATTATTTTGTTTTGTGAACGTGAGAACGTAGTAGGCCTAATAGACTGTAGATCATTTTCTGTTTTGTTAAGTACTTGTTGATAGGCCTACACTGTCCTCCCATACCTAGTAACAATGTAATTTGAAAACATTGTAAAGGCTCGTACAGACTGGTGCGATATACAAAGGTCGCGCTGCCTGTTGCGCCCGCGATATCGCACCAGTCTGTACGAGCCTAAAAAGCCGGTGATTTTTAAACCGTAGAGTCAATTGCCGGCTCGTCTCCATAGAAAACTACCAATTGGAAACGTGCACCTAGCTTCTGACGTTTCATAAGCTAGGTTTATGTAAAATTAAATATTTTGATTTTTTTTTATTATTCAGGTTGCTAATTTTTTTTTATGTTATGCTAATTTCGGTTCTAAATCTAAAACCCGTTTACTTTGCAAATAAAGCCGTCGTAATTTTTCAAAATTATGATTTCTTCTAAACACAATATTCCTGGTTGTTTTATAGGAAAAAGTATCCCAAAAATTAGAATCCATCAAAGACTATTAATATACCAGCCTAGTAGTAATAGCCCCGACTTACGAGCCCAAGGAGGCGCTTTATTTTGTGTAAATAATTTCATCACCACTGCTCTCAAACGATGAAGGAAACGTGAGGAAACCGGCATGTCCTAGAACAAAAAATTCGAAGACGTCCACTCCTTCTCGAAGAGAGGAGGCCTGTGTCCCCGCAGAGGGAACAATAAAGGCTGATTATGATTCCACCCATCGATAACTTGACCTGAATACCTAATACCTATTTCTTAACCTCAAATCAAACTTTTTTCTTGTAATCTCAAGTCCATGCAACTTCTTTATAATTAGCGTCTTTTATCTCGCATAAAGTTATTACATAGTAATCTTGTGTAATACCAAGACATTGCTTGACCAGTGGACCACTGTGAGATGTATGAAGTAACTTTACATCCGTCTCCGGGTAACTGAACTAGTAACTTTTTAAATTGAGGTAGGCTGTGCTGGCAACATCACCGCGGATATGGAGCGTGGCAACTATAGCTGTACAAGGATCTTTCGGCGCGTGGCCAAAATCGGAACTAACGACGCCATCTTGTTTCCTCAATACATTTCACAAGCTATTGGGAAAAGTCCAATCCAAACCGTATGTTGTAGGTAATAAAGTTAAAAATCTATTAAAGAAATTTGACAGATTCTAGTAGCTTGATGTTCTGTAGTCTGTATTTAAATTATAATTATGTCTTATAAATAATAAAATAAATAAAATCTTAATAAAATTACAAAATGTTTGGAAAAACTCGCAAGCAACTCATCTGTTTATCGGTTATCGGCATTTTCATACCTACTGTACACCAGTAATCCTATCTACCGACGTAATAGCTTGATAATATAAACAATGATAACAACACTTCAATCATGTATTTATAAAAATACTAGTGGTCACCCCGTACGTCGAAATTTCTCGTCGGTATTTTTTTTTTAAAAAGCTGTTTACTACAGAAGTGAGTTCCTACTCGGTCAAAATGTATGGAACAGCGATTTTTTTTTTAATAACCGAAGAAAAATTTTAACGGACGGGGCGTTAAGAATGATGTACTGAATCCATGAAACAGGGGCCCAAGTCTGCTATTTTTATAAATTCATTCATTCCAACACGATCCCATTGTCATGCCATTGTCATTTTGCTAAAAGTTGGTAATCTGGTAAATTCATAATGGTCGGTCAATGTTCTCGTAATATAATTGTGTTATTATAATGGCATTGTCGTATTGCCATTAATATAAAACCCATTAGTAGAAATGTCATTAATTTGTCATTATGTACGAGATTACCAATATACGCAATTTCTTTCAATGTAGTGTCAGTGGCCGACCATTGGAAAGTCATAATGACGCCATTATAATAGTAAATTACCAAACTTGTCAAAATCAACAATTATGAAATCAATGATCGACCATTCTGACACTATTGTAATAGCAGACTTGAGGCCCTCGCGTCGATGTCCCTTCCACACTGTGTGCGCCCGTCACTTATGTTATGCATGTGTTTATAAGATATTATTCTACCTTTTATCAGTACTTCCTGTGTGTGTTAGTACCTATTTGTCATCGTACTGATAAGAACGCGTCATAACCTGTTTTATAAGTATCACTAGATTCAATCATCACAAAACATGGAGATGGTTTGTGGCTAAGTAATAACAGCCGCACGAGTTGATCGATCAGGTTAAGCTACGCTTGCCGCGGTTGGTCCGTGGATGGGTTACCATCTTTAAATACCAAGACCCGGAGCCTCGGAAAGGTTAGGAGTCTCGAACTCTCGATATGTAATGGATGGTCACCCATCCCCGAATCGGCCGCAGCCGATAGCCCCGTGCTGCTGTTTTTATTTTGCCACAATTTTCACAAAACAATAAAAGTATGTACAAGAGTTACTTCATCACTATCACTACTATAGTATAAGAAACAGTTGCTTCCCGCTGGTTGTCTGTCCCTATGTATCCTCAGATCTAGAAAACTGCGCAACGGATTTTAATGCGGTTTTTTTAATAGATAGAGTAGTTCAAGAGGAAGGTTTATATGTATAATTATCATTTTTATTTGTTAAATGTTAATGTTATCAATCTTTTTGTTATATTATTTTGAATGAAATTTTTGTTATTATTGTTGTTACGCGTGATTAACCAAAATTATTGAATAACTTTAATTGTAAATATCCTTTTTAGCTTTGTATTATTATGTATAACCATAAATTGTGCATGTTGTGTTAGCCTGTAAGTGATTGTTGCACTTATAAATGTATCTTTTATTGTGGAAATTATTGTAAATGTATTGTGTCATCAATTGTTGACTAACCTTAAAAAATAAATAAATAATACATGCATAATATAGTACAGAAACACTGATAATTTTAGAGGTTTCTAATGTGATGTCGTAAATAAACACATTTTTTTGCGCTTACATTGCAAATGCTGGCTCAATACTACAGTATTGTACACCTTAAAAAGGTCTACAAAAAAATCCGCGATGGTATTATGTCTATCTCTTAAGGATAACCCACAATAACCATTTTGTATCCTTTACTTTATACGAGAGATAATGCACATAATAAAACTGTTTTAAGGCTCTTACAAACTCACGCGATATCGCGGGCGCGACAGGCGATATCGCGTGAGTCTGTAAGAGCCTTTAAAGAAATGAAAGGTCAGTCGGTACCTAGTATTAATCATTACCTAACAATATTATGTATGCCTATATTAAGCCAATTAATAAAATAAATCTGACCACAACATGCTTTGAAATTAAAGACCTTAAGACTGGGTCACAAAGTTCAATTTCTATTGAAACTTGTTGCTGTGACATTCTTGGAAGTTCTTGTCATTCTATAATCGACTATATTACTTTATGGATAAAGTTGAATCTAGATTAACTAGTCATACTATTAATTCATATATTTATGGTTTATGATTGTTGAATATTTATTGCGTGTGCTAATAAAATGTCAGGAATAACAAAATTAGTCGATTCATAAACTTTATCCTGTTATTTAGTTCATGGGGTACAGAATCAAGGAGGAAATAATAAAATTATTCATTACCGGTACTTAATATTTAATAATGATTAACCATGTGTCTGTTACTACTAATAATTGACCACAAGAAAAGCATAATTATGAAAAGAGCTTAAAATGCGGAAGTACATACTACTCTTTACTCTTTTTTTTTTTTTTTAAACATTGCCCCACACTAGGAATTTCTCCTGTATCGTGGGTGCGTTTACAAACATTTAAACTCACATACACAAACAGCCAGACCCGGAACAACTACTCGTAGGTCATACAAATATTTGTTCCGTGCGGGAATCGAACCCGCGGCAGTCAATCGCTTAACCACTGCGCCAACCGTGCCGCCACCACCACCATACCATACCACCGCCGCTACCATACTTATTTTTGCCGCCAAGCATGTGTTCTATTTTTGAAAGTCTTATTTATGGTCCTATTATGATATTGACATATTTATGACAGCTGTTAATTTTCCAATGATTTAGAATTCTACTACTTAATAAGTCTTCTAATCTTAAAATGCTGAAGTACTTACGACTACCATACTTATTTCTGCCGCCAAACATCCATCCATCCGCCATCTTCATTTTGTGTTCCATTTTTAACCGACTTCCAAAAAGGAGGAGGTTCTCAATTCGGCGGTATGTTTTTTTTTTTCTGTCTCTGGGATGACAACGCACGTCTGCGATGCCTCAGGTATTTCAGACGTCCTTAGTTGGCGTTGACCACTTAAGGTTCCCGCAGACAGGAGCAACGCGACAACAGTAGCACAATTTCTTTAAAAACTTCATGCATGAAAGTGTCGCGCTGTGCACGTCGTGCTGCCTGTCACCCCCTCGATATCGCGCTAGTCTGCACGAGTCTTTATAGTCAGAGACAAAGCTGAAACATCTTTTGTGCTAGTTATAAAAACAAGTGTGAGTCACGAAGGGATCCATACTAACGTACACAATATCATGGCCAAAAAATGGTTGTTGTTTAAGGAACCTCCATTTTTAACTTTGTTTTATTTTTATTCATTATTTGTTCTTATAGCGGTAGCGAACTTACATATACTCACGGCTTCTTCCCATGGGGGTAGGCAGAAACTATAGAACGCCAGCAAAATCAAAATATTTTATTTCACATAAACCTACATGGGCACTTAGGAAACGTCAGAAGCTAGGTGCACGGTTCCAATTGGTCGTTTCCTATGGAGAAGAGCCGGCAAGAAACTCCACGGTTACTCTTTTAAAAAGAATGGGCTTTTACAATGTTTTCAAGTTACAGTGTTAATAGGTATGAGAGGACAGTGTAGGCCCGTCAACAAGTACCAAGTACTTAACAAAATAGAAGATGGTTTACAAAGCTGCAGTCTTTAAGGCGACGCTAACCGACTTTTAATGAACAATCATTAAAAGTCGGTTAGCGTCGCCTTAACACTACTCGTTTAGACGTGATCTTCAGTATACAAATACTGAAGATCACGTCTAAACGAGTAGTGTTAATGATTTGAAAAAAAAAATATGTTCAATTAGAGCACTTTCTCAATAACTTAATATACGAATATTTTAGATTATGTTTGTATTACATAGTGAAATTAATTTGTAAAGTTATGTCTAACGCGGATAAAAAACTGACAATGGCGCAAAATCTACCAAGCGTATTTTTCTGAAACCTTCACCAATTTAAAGATAATTTAATTATTGATCTTTTAGTATACGCGTTTTATTAAAATACCTTTTGTTTTGTATATCATAAATTAATAATGCGTCAAATTGGGGACAGCGCTCCTTGATGGGCGAGTCCTATTACTGGCTGAACGTACGACGCCTTGCGTGAGCTCAGTACAGAACACGCAAGCTAACCACTCAAGGTCACTGGCATATATCTGCGTCTTAAGCCTACAACGTTCTCACATTCATAGATTAATAATGAATCTGTATAAAATATTACTAAAATAATAAAAATAAAAACCAATTTAAACCAAATGACAAGATTGCCATTACTACCTACTGTAACGAATCTGAATTAATATTCTGTCCACAAGTCATTAATAGATATTTTAAATTAAAATTGTAGGTTATTTTAAGTAGAGATGTCAAGGTATGTAAAAAAAAGAAATAAACATCGTAATTTAGGAGCAGTTAATAGACATTTACATAGTTATGCCGTTAATGAGGTACCAGGGAAGCCACATGTGCAGAAAGAATTATTGCCAAACTTCCTTGTTTTCAACGTAGTCCTTGATTTTATAATGCTTTTTTGATTAGGACTCGTTTGATGGGTTTAGTCGACAGATGTCAGATTCTACAAATGTCACATTCTATAAATGCCAGATTCTACAAATGTCAGATTCTATAAAAGCCAGATTCTATTAATGTCAGATTTTCATTCACAAATTTTCAATGCAAAAATTTTGAAATGAGCTCTTAGAAATAGAAAAATTATTAGATAATTATGGTGTTTGTCAATGTTGCCAAAATTATAAGGAAATAAAAAAGACACTGAGGGCTTTGAACTTTCCATCGCTAAGTTTTATAACCGCCTTTGGCAACTTGTTATAGAAGCGGGATACTGTTTATTAGAAATGACTTGCCATAATCGCCACGGCCCACTGTGAAATGTCAGTCACACATTTTATCACAGTTTGAGCGATAAAACTGTTTTGTCATAAAATGCTAGTACAAATTGACACGACATAATTTATCATGTCTTGGCACGCCCGTGTCCGGCCCGCTGTGTGTTACAGATGGACTGACAGCTGCGGAGCCGTACTATTAGGGTTACGTTGGCACCCTCTGGGTACGGAACCCTAAAAAGTAAGAATTGTCGATCGCAGTATTTAAGCAAACAGGAGGACAATGCTTATCCTCTTCATCAACATAGTGCCTGCATTTTCTTCTTCTTTTTTCATTTATTTTACATGGAGCGACTGCCTATCTGACCTCCACAACCCAGTTACTGGGTAACACGATATCCATTGGTAAGACTGGTTGTCAGACTTTTGGGCTTCTGACGACCCGTAACACCTGTCAAAGATCTACAAATGACAGCCGGAACCAATGGTTTAACGTGCTTTCCGAGGCACGGAGAAATATTGGTATGAAAAGATGGTCACCCATCCACGGACCAACCGCGGCAAGCGTAGCTTAACCTGGTCGATCGACCCGTGCGGCAGTTATTACTTAGCCACAAGCTCCTCTCCCGTATAACTTTTCTTCATATAGTAGAATATGCCATCTCCATAGTAACCCTACCTCAATGCTAGGTAACGACCGGTAACGACTGTCGAAGATGTCAGCCGGACCTGACAGCCGAAGGAATGACAGCTGGGAACAACGGCTTAGCGTGATTTCTGACTGTGTTCATTTATTCAGGAGCCCCTTTGGTTTAGGTAGTTAAAATGGTAAACGAAAAAAACCAGGGCCTCAAGTCTGCTATTACAATAGTGTCAGAATGGTCGATCATTGATTTCATAATTGTTGATTTTGACAAGTTTGGTAATCTACTATTATAATGGCGTCATTATGACTTTCCAATGGTCGGCCACTGACACTACATTGAAATAAATTGCATGTATTGGTAATCTCGTACATAATGACAAATGAATGACATTTCTACTAATGGAATGGGTTTTATAATAATGGCAATACGACAATGCCATTATAATAACACAATTATATTACGAGAACATTGACCGACCAATGATCGACCATTATGAATTTACCAGATTACGAACTTTTAGCAAAATGACAATGGCATGACAATGGGATCGTGTTGGAATGACTGAATTTATAAAAATAGCAGACTTGGGCCCCTGGTGACGAGAGAGCTTTCAAGTAACCGACTAAACGTAATATCGGTCACTTCAGTTGTCAGGCTACGTCACAATTGTACTATTCAATTTATCAACGTTATAATTCGTTGCAAGTTTAGATAACCTGTCTTTTTGGTTTCTTTACAATAGACAGATTACAAAATATTATAGTAGGTATACTTAAATCGAGCAAAAAAATTGTTCTCAAGCAGTTATATTTACGAAGAGTAGGTAGTTTATGAATAAATGATAAAGTTTAACATACATTAATAAAAGAGGAAACTATCGTAAAAACCAAAAATTCATTTAATTTGATCAAGTTAACGTATTTTTAAACAAGAAAGTGTCATCTATAAAAACCCTTTTTACGATTTGTTTACCTTTATTTAATTACCTAAACCAATGGAGTATAGAAAGATATTAAATCAACCAACACAAGGCCTTTGTACGTATTTTTCTGTTCCTTTCTTCTTGTATGTTTATATTTGTGTGTACAGAAATGGTTAAATAAAAAAAAATAAAAAAAAAATAAGGTCAAATAATTTTCAGAATTAATAAAATTGTGTATTTGGAACTCCCCATACGTAACATACCTATAGCCATTTAACTTTGTTGATTGAATGATACTTATTTTTGATGGTAATAAACCGTATTATGTAAAACCCCTAAAGCAGTTTTACCTTTAAACTCGGCGATCAGGCGATATATCTATAAATCAATAGGTACTTACCTTAATAATCCATTTAAGATTCGCGGTACAATCAAGAAACCCACACAACATGTTATGTAGTTAGGCGAAGAACATCCTTATCCACTTTTTGGGATTTATGTAATAATAATCAAGAAGTTAAGTTTAACAAAGGACGTCTTTTTAATTAAAATAATCAAGTTACAAAATACAAAATCGAATTAAGCGAAGGTTCGGGAATGAATCTGTGGTCTGTGGTGAACAGGGGGCCAAGTCTGCTATTTTCAATGATTGGTCATTATGACGACCATACCAAGGCAACGCCATGACCATTGTGCCAATAGTTTGTAACCTCCTAAATTCATAATAGCGTGACAGTGGTCCTTAAGTAAGTCAAAATAATATGAGCTTGTCAGTACGAGATTACCAAATACAGACAATTTTTCCAATGGAGTATCAGTGGCACGTCATTGGAAAATCATAAAGACGCCTTTCAATTAGGAGATTAGCAAAACTGTCAAATTCTACAATTACGGTGCCAATGATCGATCATTCGGACACAACTGCGTTAGTTAGCAGACTTGGCCCGCTGGTATAGGTAAGTTTAACAAAGGAAGTCTTTAATAAAAATAATCAAGTTACAAAATACAAAATCGAGGAGTTATTAATTAAGTGAACAGATGGGGAATTTAATGTAAAGCGCGCGCCGCTGGGTTCGGGAATGAATGAATCCGTGGTCACACTGTGAAGAAGAGAAAGAAGAAAAAAGAAAGAAAACTTGTTTATTCTGCACAAACAAAACGCACATTTCTACAAATAACATAATAAATATATAACATTATAATACACATACCAAGTAGCCAAAAACCTCACATCCAATTCACTAAACATTTTGACAATCATAGCCATTAGCCATATAGTCTGTGCGCCGTCTTTATGGACTGGATCAGGTATAGGTTAGGGATATACATTATTATAAAAGAAAGTAAGTCCCCCCCAGCGCATCTGTCTGTCTGTACGCGATAAAATCAAAAACTACTGAACGGATTTTCAAACGCCTTTCACGAATGCAGTATTTTTTTGCATGGCAGTAACAGGTTGTATGTTGACCTAAATATGATTCGCGGCCGTAACAAATATGGCTTTACAGAATTATAATCATTAGAATCAGCAATACAACTAACTCTCTCCGAAAAATCCTACTGAATGATTATTTCTGAAATAATCATTTAGTAGGATTTTTTGAACTTAGAAAGTTGTAATGCTGATTCTAATGATTATAATTCTGTAAAGCCATATTTGTTACGGCCGCGAATCATATTTAGATCAACTTACAACCTGTTACTGGCCTGCAAGTTGCAAAAAACGTAAGAAAATTTGAATTTCGCGGGCTACCCTTAGTGCATCCCCCTTAAGCGATGTCGTTATAAACGGATTTGATTGTATTATCAATTTTATAAAGAGGTAAAGTTTGTATGTAGAATTTACATAGAAACTTACAAACAAATGTATGTATCTCTAGAACTACCAGTCGGATTTGTAATTATTTTTGCATTTGTTAGCCCAATTATTGAGGAAGGCTTTATGGTAACATCATGCTATGACACTTAGGAGCCGAGATAAAAGAAAAAAAGTCGGAAAGAACGCTAAGCGAAAACGGAGTAATAGCGCGGGCAGGCGATGCGGAGGGTCGGGGGAAAAAGAGAAACCAATAACCAATAAAAACTTTTTTTTTAAAGAAAACAAGCGACTTCCAAAAAAAAACACTACAAAGTGAAAAATAACTTTAATTTCGGAAGTCGGTGTCTTTGGATCTGTATTTTAGTTTTTTGACACCGACTTCTGAAATTAAAGTTATTTTTCACTTTGTAGTGTTTTTTTTTTGGAAGTCGGTTGTTTTTTTTTTAAGTTTTTATTTTTCACTTTTTAGTGGGTCAGTTTGTAATTTATCTAATTTACAATAGCCTAATATGCCAAATGCTCATCACCTTTTACAAAATATTGGTATTCCCGATGCAGGGGCGTTAATTGTTGACGAGCATAAATTGCTTATCAACCATATTAAAGTGCCTAATCGAATCGCAACGATGAAATACTTATTATTAAGTAGTTCCAGTGGCCATCAGTGGTCTTCATCATCAGTTCCACTACACCAAATGGGGTTTTCCGAGAGCAAATGCACGAGTTGCTATAAAAATTACTCAAATCGCTATAGGTATGCCTATAAAATTTGAGGATTTTCCTAGATTTCCATTAGATCCCCTCATCAGATTCTGATTTGGTGGCAATGGGACCACCTCGGGAGCATCTAAAAGCAGGTTTGTACAGCTTAAGAGCTTATTTTTTTTCATAAAAATTCAAGTTCAAACGTAGGTATCATCTCGGACTGCTTGTAGAAAAATCGTTTATCATTCATTTTTAGGGTTCCGTAGTAAACAAGTAGTTTCGCCATGTCCGTCTGTCTGTCTGTCTGTCTGTCTGTCCGTCCGTCCGTCCGTCCGTCCGTCCGTCTGTTCCCAGCTTAGCTCGGAGACGCTTAGTCCTAGAAAGCTGTAATTTGGCAAGGGTGTACATATTCATCACGCCGAAAAAGTCGTAAAATAAAACCATGAAAAACACTTTTTTTAGGACACCTCGCTTGCACGTAAAACGGGGATGATATTTTTTTCTTCTCATCTAATACATGGTGTGGTTGGATAGGCCGTTAAGCCATAAGCCGATAAGCGATTTTTCAATTCTGAGATTCGTTTGCGTAATATTAAGCTTTAAAGTGCTATTTTTTGTTAGAGTCAAGTGCCCCCCCCCCCCCCCCCCGCTAAATGGTTGCGTTTGGATATGTGAAAAAATTCATGGCAGTAGTATATATAACGAAATTAAAAGGAAAACTATCACAGCTAAGTAGGGTTTACAAGTTAACGAGTAATAGTCACCGTAACGTATATCGATGTATGGGAGAGCATGTATTTCAACTACAATGTTAAGTTTGTTTTTGGGATAAATTCATCCTAACTATGGAACACTTCATAGTGCGTGGTCCGACACGCACTTGGCCGGTTTTGTGATATGTTTTTCCATTACCGACTAAGTTTTCAACGATGGCCGCGATATTAAACAAAATGCACAACTTCCCATAGTGATGTGGTAACTGTCTTTTCACGCGAACGAAGTCGCGGGCAAATTAAGCTAGTAATTATGTATAAGTACTTATGTATATAGAAACATGTGTAGACTCTATACATGTTTTGTTACCTAAACAATATGATTAATGATACCAATACCGCGTTATTTCCCCATCTACGGGGAAATAACGAAAAAAAATGGTATTTACAGCTCTAGCTCTAGCGCAATATTGCGATCAAAAGGTTAATCTTGTTTTTATTAAAATAATGCCATGTTTTAATTAGGTTGTCAGATAAATTAAAAAATATGGAAATAACAATTTATAGGTTTGCAATTTTTAATTTAATTGCCAATGGTTGCTAGGGTTGCCAACCATTGTTAAAAACAGTATTATTATACTATTTTTCACTCTAAAATACTGTTTCCACAAAAATAAAGTTTTTTTTTTTTTTAGTATATGAATATACTGTTTTAACTGATATCCAGAGCTTACCTAAGTAAAAGTTTCATCTACTAGTACGTATAACATATTGGGCGCGGTGTTTCAGCAAGTCTTTATTTCACAGTGAAACTGTTAATGACTCGAATTTACGGGACATGGTAATTATGGTAAATAAATACTTAGGTAATTGTTATCTGAATACATTTTAGATCCTAGTATTACAGTTAGTTCCACCTCCGTATGCACAGAATGAATGCTAAGTGGCTGGACGACAGAAATAGAGTTTCAATACAATTAATTAAAAAAAATGCTTCTCGGCTATTTGGTGTGACTTACAAAGCCTTCAAAATTGGTGCTAAATTGACGAGTTCATATTTTTTGTCTAAATTAATTGCGCGAGTAGCACTATTATATTATTTAGGTATTTATTATTAAAACATTTAAAAATTACATGATTTTGATCACTTTGGCCATAAGCTTTATTTCTTGTGCAGAAAGTTGGCATCGCTAGTGGTGGCTAAAACAGGGCAATTTAGTTTGATATTTGACAACTTTAATTCTGTCAAGATCCAACCATTTTTGTCTATTTTAAACAATTTCAAAGACAGAACTTTTGACCATTAATTTGAATGAACTTTAGTCTTGTTTACAGAATACAGGGCCATTTATTATCTAACCAAGAGAATAAAATCTTCGCTCTTCACAATTTTAAAATGAACCCACAATGGTTTGTATTCCGTAAAAAATAGGACATCTCGAAACACTTTTAACATGTATATAGGACAGGAATCGGTTCCAAGGACAAACATGTTAACACAATTCGTGGAAGCTTGCGCAAGACTTATTATCATCTAGATATATTTAAAGTTATAGCCTGTAAATGTTTCTTGGAAGATATCCAAAAACATTATAAAATTTGTCTAAGAAAGACATAAAGTGCTACAAGTATCTTTTGGCGCGTTGAGCTTGAGACCAGCTCTAAAGGGTCCTACAAACTCGTGCGATATCGCACTAGTCTGTAGAAGCCTTCATTCAAATTTGCACGCAAGCTCCGCCCCATGCTCCCCGCCACTCCGTTATGTGCTAAACGCTCAAAGTCGAATATCGCGTGCGCTCTTTGATAGTGTTCGAGCACGAAACTAAATAGCGTAAGTCTCTCATTTCTTTTATAACTAAAGTAATAATTGATCTAGAGAAAAAATATCGTGTGGGTGGGTGGATAATAAACTATATTTTCTTGCTGTGAATATTTATTTTAGACATAAAAGCCAAACAATCTTGTTTGTTTTTTATAATTATCCTTAAAAAAGACATTTTTTTCGAAACTAAATAGCATAAGTCTCAATTCTTATTTCGTTTATGACTAAAGTAACACTATCTAGAGAATAAATATCTGGTGGCTGGTGATAAACTATATTTTCTTGCTGTGAATATTTATTTTAGACATTAAAACCGAACTGTCTTGTTTATTCTTTTTATAATTATTTTTTAAAAAGACATGACTTTCGAATAAAAAAATAATCGGGCGTAAATATTACAATTACGTAACTGTCTTGTACATGGAAATAAAAAGATCCAATAAATTCTATACTAAAGCTCCATTTTGTTTGTATGTGTGACTGTTTCGGAATATTCATTTAAATTAACATAAAAGTAGTCTCCTCTTAATGACATTGACGTTGTTGGTAAACATTTGTGACATTATCACAGAAATATTGTATTAAAAAACAAAATGACGAAGTTAGTTCCAATTTTGGCCACGCGCCAAAAGAGTTGTAAGGGCCGAAGTAATTGTTACACTTATTCGGCTTTCATTCGGCTCTTGCTGATTGACAAACTTCGTTCAGCATCTACCCTCGCTTAATGATGGTCGGGCCGGCTCGGTATAATTCGAGCTAAACCGAGCGGCTTTTTCCCGAACATAATAATCTACATATTTTCGATTTTGGTGGTCCGACTGTGCCAAATCAAGACGAGCCGCACATGTGTGTAACAACTCTTACTTGGATAATGGCCAAAAACATAATTGGTGTAATACAAACAAAGTGACGATGTGATTTTGGCTGACCTATGACAGGTTTAACAGAATTGGATCAATTATTTAGCTGTCAAATTGCACTATTTGTTTTTCGAAGAACGGGGACAGCAACTGTCAAAATAGCGCTGCCGTAGCTAGTTCTCAAAACAATCTAATAATATAAGGCCAGAAGTGGTTTTATTTTATTTTTGCGAAAATGATTCATTGTTGTGTTATGCTCCGAAATTGGAATCCACTATTTTCCGAAAGACTTTAAAATTAGAAGATTGTGGATTAAGAGCAGGCAGTCTAAATCAAATTTCGAACGCAAGCTCCGCCCCTCGCTCCCCGCCAATCCGATATTTGCTAAACGCTAATGCATCAGTAATAAAGTTGAATTTCGCGTGCGCTCTTTGACCGTGTTCGAGCACGAAACTAAATAGCGTAAGTCTCAATTCTCATTTCTTTTATAACTTACGTAATAATTGATCTAGAGAAAAAATATCGTGTGGGTGGGTGGATAATAAACTATATTTTCTTGCTGTGAATATTTATTTTAGACATAAAAGCCAAACAATCTTGTTTGTTTTTTTTATAATTATCCTTAAAATAGACATTTTTGAATTAAAAATGTATTGAGAGAAAATATTACAATTACGTAACTGTCTTCAACATGGAAAGAAAAAGATCCAATAACGCTTATACTAAAGTTTCATTTTGCTTGTACGTGTGACTGTTTCCTAATATTCATGCAAATTAACATAAAAATAGAGAGCCTTCTCCTCCTTCCACAGCTAATAGCACAGATAAAAAAGCTCCTTCTTCTACAGCTAATCGTAGTGAAAATTCTGTAATTAAACAGAGTTTGAGGTTATGTCGTAAACATTTTGGAGAAGGTGATTACGAGGAAATAAACATTAATTATGGTTTTAAATTCTGACACTTTCCATCTCGAATATTATATTATCCATTGAATGGACGAAATGTCAAACTACTAGGCCGGAGGGACCCTGTGGCCTTCTAATTTCGCCAATGATATTGTTTCTTGGTTCTTGTGACTTTCAGAGATGATTTACATAATATAATATGTAACATTTTTTTTTCTTGTTACAGATGTTAAATCGTGGATCATAATAAAACAAAATGGGAAGTGCCACAGTACCAAAAGCAAAACCTATACCAATGGAGGCCACAGATAAAAAATCAATAAAAACCCTAATAAAATCATTATTCCAAAAAAAGAAGGAAAAACCTAAGATCGAGAGAAAAGAAAAAACTGTTGAAAAAAAGCCAGAAGCTAAAAAAGAAGTAAAACCAATTCAAAATACGAACACGGTCGCCGCCATCTTGGAGAATTTCAATAAATTGAATTTGGAAGAGACAACAACAAAACCCGTAAAACAAGAAACAAAAGATGACGTTGAAGATGAATTGGAGAATTTCACATTCAAAGTAATTGAAGAATCAAGAAATGAAAGAATATACTCTCAGTCTTCCACTGTCTCGGGAGACAGTGGTTTCTCAGACAATAAAGACGTGGAGAACCCTGATAAAACGGAGAATGATAATAAAGTAGAAAATCATGAAGAATCAGAAGAAAAATCTGAGAAAATCGATCAAACCGATGAGTTATCCGAAGATTTGAAGAAGTTAGATCTTGATGATGATGGTAAGAAGAAGAAGGAAAAGAAGATAGTGACAGTTGTGGTATCAAGGACCCCAATAAGGAGTAAACTCTGCTCCTATGCTGCGTCACCATACTCTACACAGGAACAGGATTGCTACAGCAAGGTGAGTTTTACAGATTTTTAGACTTACATGATCAGCCTATAATGTTCCTACTGCTGGACTGGAACACAGGCATCCTCTCATTAAAAGTGGGATGTAATCAACCTCGCGGGCCCAGTGCGGGTTGATAGATGTCACAATATGTCTTCGAATTATTGGTTTTAGGACATGCCGGTTTTCTCACGATGATTTCCTTCGCCGTTTTTGAGAGCAGTGGTCATGGAATTATTTACACAAAGTAAAGCGCCTGTCTGTGTTCGAATCCAGGACCTACAGCATATAAGTAATTCAACTCATATGTCGGGACAGGAGGAGCTCGTGGCTAAGTAATAACAGCCGCACGTGTCGAACCATCAGGTTAAGCTACGCTTACCGGGGTTGGTCCGTGGATGGGTGACCATCTTTACATACCGAGACTCCTCCGTGCCTCGGAAAGCACGTTAAGCCGTTGGTCCCGGCTGTCATTCGTGGATCTTTGACAGTCGCTACGGGTCGTCAGAACCCCGAAAGTCTGACAACCAGTCTTACCAAGGGGTATCGTATTACCCAGTTACTGGGTTGTGGAGGTCAGATGGCAGTCGCTCCATGTAAAATACTGGTATTCAGCTGCATCCATGCTGCATTCCATTAGACTGGAAGCCGACCCCAACATAGTTGGGGAACGGCTAGGCAGATAGAACTCGTATGTCGGGTCAGTGACCAGTGGTCCACCACTGCTCTAGATTTGTATTATAATAGCTCAACGACTGCCGCGTTGGTAATATATAATCGCAAGTGAGACTGTTGCGTATGGGTCTTGCGACTTTACAATGTCAATGTATTTCATTTCAACAGGGGGCCAAGTCTGCTAACGCAGTTGTGTCCGAATGGCCGATCATTGGCACCGTAATTGAAGAGTGTGACAGTTTTGCTAATCTCCTAATTGAAAGGCGTCTTTATGATTTTCAATGACGTGCCACTGACACTCCATTGGAAAAATTGTGTGTATTTGGTAATCTCGTACTGACAAGCTCATATTATTTTGACGTCCCTATGGACCACTGTCACGCCATTATGAATTTAGGAGGTTACAAACTATTGGTACAATGGTCATGGCGATGTCTTGGTATGGTCGTCATAATGACCAATCATTGAAAATAGCAGACTTGGCCCCCTGTTCACCAACATTAATTGCTTGATTTACATTGTCGAGCAAACGAATTTTTCAAACATACGAAGCAGCGGAATAGCAGTTTCCTTGAAAATCTTTCAGATTGTGATTGAATTTTCATTTTTCATAAGTCCTTCAGGTGCTTGTTTGGTATCCCAGGTCGGTTGTAGTCTTTTTTTGTGATTTTCCGTCAGATATTTTTCCGTAGCAGCCTGGATTAGTGCCCTCTATTTTCTGAGACTTAAATATTACTGTGGAAATAAGGGTGGTCTATCCACCTCCGGACGTAATGAATAGCACCATCCTATTTTTTCCCGTGGGTGTCGTAAAAGGCGACTAAGGGACTTACTAGAGAATGGGCAGCAGCGTCCTCTATGCATTTTGACACCATACTGCGATCGCCAACCCGCCTGCCAAGCGTGGCGATTATGGCAAACCCTCCCTCCCATTGGAGGAGGCCAATGTCCAGCAGTGGACGTATTCCGGCTGAAATGAGATCCACCTCTGCCTACTCCTTCAGAGAGAACAGGCGCGATTTTACTAAGATTACGCCTCATAAAAAGATCATCATCCTCATCACAGCCTGTCTCTTTTTTTCCATACATCAGCTATTATCTCAATATTCACACTTTTACTTGCCACATCATCTTCCACACAATATATCCATCGCTTTTTCGGTCTTCCTCTATTAGCTATCTTGGTGGTCTTCAAGCTTTAGAACGAGATCGACACAAACGTATGAATGAAAGAGACGGCGGTCTACAAAGCCAAACGTTATCTAGAAATCTATTATCCATATAACAGCCGGGTACTGTATTTGTATATTCTCAATGATATTATAAGACCGTGAGTCAACGATAACGCTGCCGCGCCGTTTCAATTGGTCGAATTCCAGTAATTGACGGACAAATGACTTAAGTGAACTCTATCGTAGCTAATTAGAATCCACTGATTGTCAATGTAGATAAGAAAGAAAAAATATATATTTGTCACAGAAAAACGTGCATACAAAAACATATCTAATAAACTCGAAGGTAAACATTACACAAAACAGATCTACTTAAAATCACGAGCACAAAAAAAAAACAAATAGTCGACAGCTGCACGTCATGACTGACAAGAAGGCTTGCACTCAACATGATGATGTGCTATGAGGGACCCACAGCACATCGCTGATTTTCAGTGGTCACCCGAAAAATAAAAACGAAACCCAAGTCAGGTTTGATGAGTTGAAGTAAATAGGTAACAAAATAAAATAAAATAAACAGTACTTAGAATATAATGCCTACACAACCAATAATTATAAGAATTGTTATGGATGTGATTTGAGTGATGAATGTAAATTATGATGGATGGAGAGAGAGAGGGAGAAAGACCAAAGAACAGATGGTTGGATTGTGTGAAGGATGAGCTATTTTTTTTTTTTTTTTATATATTTAGTTTCATTGATGCGGGTAGCACAGAAACGGTCGAAGTGGCTGTGCTTGCGGAAGGCCTATGTCCAGCAGTGGACGTCTTTCGGCTGAAATGATGATGGTTTTGATGATTTCGTTCGTTTACTGACATACAACGCACAGCCCAAACCTGGCATAGGTTTAGAAGCTTGAAACTTTTTACAGGAGTTCCCTTTTTAACTAAGATGAAGGATGTCTGAAAATTAATTCTCTAAAGGTGTTAAATAGGGCAGGATTTCCCTAAATGCGCGTAACTATGCCCCAAAGCGTCGCGGCGTTGTCCCAGGGGCGTCGCGAACCGGTATGCTCACGTCACCGGCACCCAACGTAATGTGAGTAAGTACGTGCCAGGACTACCCCTTACGCACAAAATCTGTAGTTTCGGCAGAAGTTATGGGCATTTCCCACTCCGTATCATCTACGGATATAAGATTAGTTTGGGGCCGGAACTAAGAATGAATGACAACACGATTTGACAGTTGTCCTTACCCCCGATGTGTTTTTGCCTGTCCGAAATAGTTAATTAATCGGTATTAGAGTTCACTCTGAAATATCGAACCACTTTCGGACGGGCCGTATCTTCGTTAACGGACTTAGAGAGTAGGCTCCAATTGAAAGTGATTCCAATGAATGTAGATCAATACGACTGGATTAGAGATCCATTCCGCTCTTTCAATATTCGAGGAAGAATAGCTGTTAGAACTATGTATCTTGTGATACGAGCCTAAAACTAGTTCGATAAAAACAATGTCAATAAATTTTGGAGCAAAGTATCCCAAATCCTAGTCTTAGTATTACAGCTTTGAAGATTCTATTACCTTTTACAACGGCGTACTTGTCCGAAACTGGCTTCTGGCTTATAAAACTGTAGATTAGTAGACCATTTTCTATTTTGTTAAGTACCTGGTACTTGTTGACGAGCCTACACTGTCCTCCTATGCCTATTTTATTTATTACTGTAACAATTAATACTGTTATTTGAAAACATTGTAAAAGCTAATTATTATTAAAAGAGTATCCGTGGAGTTTGTGCCGGCTCTTCATCTCCATAGGAAACGACTAATTAGAACCGTGCACCTAGCTTCTGACGTTTCATAAGTGGGCACATATATGTAGGTTTAATATGTGTTATAAAATATTTTGATTTTGATGGCTTTATTTGGATATTAACGAAATCACTATGAAAACTGACAATAAGTGCCAAACAAGTCGCAATCGCTTTCAAAGCGTTTCGTATTTCTATAACGGCTTTCAACACGATTAACATACTCGTAGCGTTAATGTATGTTAATGAGTTATCAAGTGATGTCAGTTCCATACCTTTTTAACTAAACCATTGAAGTTATGGCTCAGACAATTTAATAAAATATGAAAAACAATTTAAATGTCGAATTATTAATTAATTAGCTAATAAAACAAGCTAATTTATCTATCGCGACTTTTTTTTGTCAGGTCGTCGGCTACATTCACAGTGTCTATGTAGGGCTGGTCCATCGTCGAAGCCGTATAACTTGGCTATTGGTTTAAATTTGTGCCTTGTACCGCAAATGCACATGCTAGTGGCACGAATTCTTGAGATGATGATGTCCAGCGATTGCAGCTCCAAGATGTTTTACCAAGATATACATTTTTGGAGCGAAGACTCCGTCGACGGATGCAACAAGGGGAATGTCGCATTTCACAAGCGTTTGAATGTCTCTTTGTCTAGGCTCAAAGGTTTGTAATTTTTTTGTTTACCACCAAGTGACTCCACCGTCACCGGGCTCGATGAAATTGTCATAAACTCCAGAACACAGATTGCAGCTCCAAGATGTTTTACGAAGATATACATTTTTGGAGCGAAGACTCCGTCGACGGATGCAACAAGGGGAATCTCTATGATCTCGTTCAATAAGCAGCTAGTCAGTCAGCGGCGTTGTGGCTTTCCTTTATGTCCAACAGTCTCTTGTAGGACTGCTTTCGCAAGACGACAGTTTAATGGCCTAAGTGCTAGGCTCTATAATAAAGCCCACAAACAATTTAATATCTACGCCCTGACTAAGTATGAGGTAAAACACAAGCCTAATTCTTGGCTACAGACGTTAACATATGGTGATACCGAGGAGCTTTTAACCACTGTACAGTAAAGTGAGATAGGTTTACATCCACACTATGGGCCTCTAAAAACTAACACACAGCGTCAGGCTCACGCGCATGCACACACACACACCCTCTCACATACACTACCAGATACACATACACACACACACCCTCACACACGCGCATTTTTATTTTTATTTTATTTTATTTTATTTTTATTTTATTTTATTTTTGTCCTTAAATATAATTTCTTTGTTCGCCCACTGCACGTACCAATTATTTTGTAACCGCCACTAAGACCCATTATAAAAGGATACTCTTTCCTAAGATACAGACAGGTTTTCCTGCCTAGTTTAGGAAAAGGGAGTCCTGTATGACCTCTGTAATTGTTGTACTGGTTTTTTCTTTAACATTTTAGTTTAAGACAACTCTGTATGCCATGTACAAACTACTTATTAAAAAAAAAAAAAAATATTTTATAGCGATGCGTCACTCTTCTCAAAATATTATTGATTTGCAGGTTCAAGGCAATAAAAATAAAGAACTGAACTTCTCATAAGTAGCGTGTCGTTTATAATCGGTTATTGACTTTTATTGCCTTGCCCATTATTTTTAAGTCTTAAGATTCATTTTCAAACTGATATTTTTAGAAACTTTTGGTAGAAACGTTTTCTCAGAAAAAGTGTTAGATACGTTATCATGCATGTTATGTATTAGTCAAACAAATCACATGATGTAAAGACTCATGCCGTCATCTGCAATAATATAATTATGTATAAATAGGTCGGAACCCTTCTGCTGCTAAGAACTTGCGTGTTTACGAATCACTTATTATTGAAGGCAAAATAAGACAGGTATTGAAGAGTAAATCAAACTGGAATTCATTCTTAAGGCACTACTTATTCTACATCCTGGCACGACTCGTCGCGCGATGCGACACCGGTAGAAAAATTTCCTTGAATTTTTCATAGAAATTGATCAACCGGTGTCGAGTCGCGCCAGTATGTAGAAGCCTTTAGACACTCTCCAGCCTGTCTCTCTCTCCTCTCCATCTACTCTCTTCTGTTGCGCTCGCTTTTTACACACTTTCTACCTCTCCGCTCTCTCTTCTTCCCCTGATCCTTCTCTCTCTCTTTAATCACTCTGCTGTGTGTCGTGACGATCTTTATCGCTAGGCAGCTGTCGTTTATAACTGTTTCTACTGGGTCAGCTCAGCAGGAAGACAGAAAATAAATGAAAAGTGATAATCGCACTCGAATGACAGTTAATCGTGCCGCGTAGTAGGCAACCCAGCGCTCGGCACGTCACAACTGTGGCGATAAGTCACCTCTTTGAGGAGTGGCTAGAGAGGCGCCACGGCGTCCTCACCTTCCGCCTGACGCAGGTCCTCACCGGACACGGATGTTTCGGGAGGTTCCTGTTCAGGATAAAGCGGGAGGAAACGCCCGGGTGTCACCACTGCGTGGATCGCCCGGAGGACACGGTGGAGCATACGGTGGAGGTCTGCCCTGCTTGGGCGGAGCACCGCCGTGTCCTCACGGAGGCGATCGGCGGCGGCGATCTCTCGCGTCCGGCCCTGGTTCAGGCCATGGTTTGGAGCGAGAGTGCATGGGAGGCCGTCACCTCCTTCTGCGAAGCAGTAATGCTCGCGAAGGAGGAGGCGGAACGCGTGAGGGAGAGGCAGGGTTCGCGCCCTCACGCCCCTAGTCGCCGCAGGACACGCTCTGGGCGTCGGGATTTCAGGCCACCGTAGGCGCGGGCCTGCGGACGGTGAGCGATGGGTAGCTCGCCGTCCGATAAGGACCAGGCCCGGGTCGACGGCGCGTTGTGTTCCACGCGCGCCTCAAAGAGACGTCAGCACGAATTGACGGGGTCCATTAGGGCCAATGCCTGCCAGGGTTGCGAGTTTGTCCGAAAGGGATATCGTGGCCCTGGCACACAGGCAAATGAAGGAACACGGGTGGGTTTTAGTCAGTAAAAGTCTGACACGCCCTCCCGCTCCACCCAGAGCGGGAGAAGTTATTTGATAATTTCCCACCCAAAAAAAAAAAAAAGGCATAATGCATAATTGTATAAGGATCTTTTGGCGGGTGGCCAAAATCAGAACTAACGCAGCCATCTTTTACAATACAATTTCACAAAGCAATTTTACAAATGTTTAGCAACAGCGCCCCCTTGTCAATGTCATTCAAGCACCAAAAGATCCTTGTGTTGCTACAAAGATCTACAGAGGTAAGTATATACATATAAACAGCTCCATACACTACAAAGATCCTAATAGGAACAGTGCTACGAGGATCTTCTGGCACTTGAATGACATTGACAAGGGGGCGCTGTTGCTACCTACAGAGGTAGGTATTTAGGTATAAACAGCGAGCAGCTCAATAAAAAAACTCGCATACTTAATAGTTTTTTTTTTTTTGTATCAGGAGTTTCCCATTTATTTTAATACCTATCTGCTCGCTTTTTTCTCGGAAACGTGATAAATCAACAAGCAGGCAGCCACTTTGAAAATACATTCTAGTTTAATATGTATGTCCAGCTGTGGAGGATGACCGACTGGAGCTGAGTATACCTGATTCACCGACCCAAGCGTGACGGCTCAGTTTCGTTCATAGTTCAGTAAGAGCCTCAAAGTGCACCTAAAGAAGATTTCACTTCAAAAAGTTCAGCTTCAAATTCTTTATGGATAAAGCACTCTCTATGTCACTCATACCTGTGTGGCAGTCTCTTTCCAAAGCTTTATAAATGTCTGTCTACTTCCCTCGCTACTTTCGTGGGCGAGTCTCGTCATAAATCAACAACTATCAACGTAGAAGGTAGTCATAATGGAAATTGGCGTATGTTGTTATTAGCAGACAGGAGGACGCTTTTACTTGCGTCGCAAGGTGTCCCGATTTGCGCGGATCGTCCCGGGACCCTTGATCGGGACGCTGAAAGTCCTCATTTTTTTTTTTTCAATTTTCTTTGTAATATTGACAGTGACAGCTCTTGAACTCTGGGGGCCTAGTCTACTATTTTCTATGATTGGTCATAATGACGACTATACCAAGGCAACGCCATGACCATTGTGCCAATAGTTTGTAACCTCCTAAATTCATAATGGCGTGACAGTGGTCCATAGCGAAGTCAAAATAATAGGAGCTTGTCAGTACGAGATTACCAAATACACACAATTTTTCCAATGGAGTGTCAGTAGCACGTCATTATAAAATCATAAAGACGCCTTTCAATTAGGAGATCAGCAAAACTGTCAAACTCTACAATTACGGTGCCAATGATCGGCCATTCTGACACAACTGCGTTAGCAGACTTGTCCCCCCTGTTTAGATGTTCTGGTCGCGTTCATTTTGATTGGTGAAATTCGCACTAAGTGTGTAATTGGATCGATGGTTTGACAGGAAAAACGAATATAACTATCTGTAAGATAAACATAAAATAAAAATAATTATGCTTTCGCATTTAACTCTGCCTACATAGTCATCATAAATCTCTCAAACAAGCTTTCGCGTAGTAAAGGAAATCGAACTTTTCCGTGCCTCATCCTGGTTCGCCATTTTGGTTATTTTACAAAATGGCGTCGCACGATTGTACCTATATTTATATGGTTAGGAGGTTAAAGTTAAAGTAAAGTTGCGCTCATCATGGCCATTTTTAACTTTAATTATCTAGGTAAGTTGACAGTTTAGGACATTAAATCACATGTCATATTTTGTTTGTCTATCGGTGAGTTGCACGAAACCAACATTAGTTTAACGGAGACTTTAAATTGATGTTGTCACTTTCTTTCTGATACAAAATGTAAGGGATGGCATGAATTTAAAGTCTCCGTTAAACTAATGGTGGTTTTGTGCAACTCAACGTATATGAAATGAAATCGTTTATTCTGTAAATAGGATATCGGAATCACTTTTACACGACATATAAAAAAAAAATAAGCTAGATGTAGTCGACATTTCCTATCTGACTACCCCTGAGAAGAAATGGCGAAACAAACTCAGGGGTCAAAGTCTCTTAAAGTCCAGACATAATCTTGGTCAGATGCCCCCTATCCATATAAATATACGTATCACCGTGCGACGCCATTTAAAAAATTTCAATATTCGAGGAAGAATAGCTGTTAGAACTATGTATCTTGTGATACGAGCCTAAAACTAGTTCGATAAAAACATTGGAGCAAAGTATCCCAAATCCTAGTCTTAGTATTACAGCTTTGAAGATTCTATTACCTTTTACAACGGCGTACTTGTCCGAAACTGGCTTCTGGCTTATAAAACTGTAGATTAGTAGACCATTTTCTATTTTGTTAAGTACCTGGTACTTGTTGACGAGCCTACACTGTCCTCCTATGCCTATTTTATTTATTACTGTAACAATTAATACTGTTATTTGAAAACATTGTAAAAGCTAATTATTATTAAAATAGTATCCGTGGAGTTTGTGCCGGCTCTTCATCTCCATAGGAAACGACTAATTAGAACCGTGCACCTAGCTTCTGACGTTTCATAAGTGGGCACATATATGTAGGTTTAATATGTGTTATAAAATATTTTGATTTTGATGGCTTTATTTGGATATTAACGAAATCACTATGAAAACTGACAATAAGTGCCAAACAAGTCGCAATCGCTTTCAAAGCGTTTCGTATTTCTATAACGGCTTTCAACACGATTAACATACTCGTAGCGTTAATGTATGTTAATGAGTTATCAAGTGATGTCAGTTCCATACCTTTTTAACTTAACCATTGAAGTTATGGCTCAGACAATTTAATAAAATATGAAAAACAATTTAAATGTCGAATTATTAATTAATTAGCTAATAAAACAAGCTAATTTATCTATCGCGACTTTTTTTTGTCAGGTCGTCGGCTACATTCACAGTGTCTATGTAGGGCTGGTCCATCGTCGAAGCCGTATAACTTGGCTATTGGTTTAAATTTGTGCCTTGTACCGCAAATGCACATGCTAGTGGCACGAATTCTTGAGATGATGATGTCCAGCGATTGCAGCTCCAAGATGTTTTACGAAGATATACATTTTTGGAGCGAAGACTCCGTCGACGGATGCAACAAGGGGAATGTCGCATTTCACAAGCGTTTGAATGTCTCTTTGTCTAGGCTCAAAGGTTTGTAATTTTTTTGTTTACCACCAAGTGACTCCACCGTCACCGGGCTCGATGAAATTGTCATAAACTCCAGAACACAGACGGAGAGATGACTCAGCCGTATAGTGGCTTTTTGTCCCAAGAGGTTTGACTTTCCTCGGTAAAAACTAGACACTTTTTATGAATGGAGAACTGACCGAATAACAAGCGTGAAAACATGATTACAGCTCGACCACAACACAAACAGTCATTTTAAACTTCTATTTTTATTTACGTTCAACTAATGACGTAAGAGATTCGTAATTCCAAGAAAATGCGGTATCGGTTTTCGCGCGAACTCGCAAAACAAAAGAAATTTTAAAGATGGAACACGGCGAAACCCGAATTGATTCTCAGCTCGTTATCGTATTAGTTTCTAAACGGACACAATCGATTCAACAATGCGTACGCAGAGTTAATATTCATGCAGTGAAGCTGGATTTTTGCGCAACACATTCTAAGCGGAAAAACAAGTTCGCAATACAAACTACATAGTACGATGTCTCTATCTTACAAGGCCGGTTAGTCAGTTTACTTTATTGGAAACTAGGTGGCGCTTATTTCAATGCAGAAGTCGCGGTTTCATTTCACTAGATGGCGTTGAATTGAATTGTGTGTTAGCTCCGAATATCACAACACTAAATACACATCATAGAGCCAACCGTTCCTTTAGACCTATCTTTAAAATCATCTACTATACATTATAAATGGCTTGTATAAACGATATTCTTGATGAAATTGATCAACACAGTGTAGCTACTTTTGAAGTCTGTACCCCTCATGCATACAATTCTTTAAAAAAGGTAGCGCATTCGTCGATTAAAATAATTCACATTAATATTCGTAGTGTTCACAAAAACCTTAATAGTTTTTTAACGGTTCTCGCACAGATGCCAATACAATTCGACCTTATAATATTGACGGAATGCCGGCTGAAAAATGCTGGCCCTACACCTAATATAGACGGTTATATTACATATTCCACTATAAATAACCCAATTCAAAATGATGGAGTAGTAATCTACGTTAAAAATAACCTACAATGTACAGTAACAGAACCATCTTTCTTTGTGGACGCAAATTGCTTAATCTGTCGTACACAGGATACTGCAATCATTGGCATATATCGTTCACCTTCTTATACTAACTTATCTAATTTCTATAATAGCCTGGAAACGTCTGTCTCTGCTTTAAAAAGCTGTAAATCTGTTATTATAATGGGTGACTTGAACGTTGATATTAAACCTGGCAACAAGGACCCAATCTCACACGAATATCTTCTACATACAGCGACACTGGGCCTTTTGCCAGCTAATTTACATCCCACTAGACCAAGTTCAAATACCTGTCTAGATCATATCCTACTAAAAACTAAATCCCCATCAAACTCCTTCTTATTGGAAACGAGTATCACTGATCATCATGCTACGGCTTTATGTATAAACAGTAACAAGGTGAACCGCAAATTTCCTCAACAGACATCCACACGTTCAAATTATACTAATGCTGTAAAAGATGTAGAAAACGCTGACTTGGCCCCCGTGATGGACGCTACTGATGCTAACATTGCTGCAGATAATTTAATCTCTATTCTCAAAGGCATTGTTCTAACTCATACCTCACAGATCAAAATCTCAAGGAAGGCTAGAATAATTAAACCTTGGATGACATCCGGTCTTATTCGGTGCATCAAGAATCGAGACAGCATACATTTAAAGCTTAATTCAGATCCGCATAACACTGTTCTCAAAATAACTTACACAAGATATCGAAATTTTTGTAATCGGCTTATCAATAAACTCAATCGGTCTTATGAAAAACTTCAATTTACTAAAGCCAGAAATAATAGCAAAGAAACTTGGAAGGTCGTCAAAAAACTCACTTATACAGACAAACATAATCAGCCAGCAACGAATCTCTTAACTTTAACCACGGACCCTTTGTCCTCTGTTAACTTAGTCAACAAATATTTTGCTGATATAGGTAAGACGTTGGCATCTGAAATAATTACGTTCCCTGCGGACAGAGATGAGACATCCAAATACAGTACGCTAAACTCAATCACGCTGCTCTCGGTTACTGAAAGTGATGTCGAGACTATAATACAAACCCTTCGCGATGACTGTGCCACGGGATGGGACAATATACCAGCCAAATTGATCAAAATGACGCGTAACGTTCTTGTACCTGCAATCACACACATCTGCAACCTTGCTATATCACAAGGGGTATTTCTGAAGGCGTTTAAGACGGCGATAGTCACCCCTGTTTACAAAACTGGAGATAAAGATCAGATCTCTAACTATCGTCCCATCTCCGTCTTAAGCGCTCTATCTAAAATAATGGAACGAGTTCTCAACAACTGCCTAACTGACTATTTAACTAAATTCCACATCCTCACTAATAACCAATATGGTTTCCGACATGGCATATCTACGGAAGATGCAGTGGTCGACCTTGTACAGTCAGTGGCCGACAAATTAGACAAAAAATGGAAATGCTATGGCATGATCTCGTTCAATAAGCAGCTAGTCAGTCAGCGGCGTTGTGGCTTTCCTTTATGTCCAACAGTCTCTTGTAGGACTGCTTTCGCAAGACGACAGTTTAATGGCCTAAGTGCTAGGCTCTATAATAAAGCCCACAAACAATTAAATATCTACGCCCTGACTAAGTATGAGGTAAAACACAAGCCTAATTCTTGGCTACAGACGTTAACATATGGTGATACCGAGGAGCTTTTAACCACTGTACAGTAAAGTGAGATAGGTTTACATCCACACTATGGGCCTCTAAAAACTAACACACAGCGTCAGGCTCACGCGCACGCACACACACACACCCTCTCACATACACTACCAGATACACATACACACACACACCCTCACACACGCGCATTTTTATTTTTATTTTATTTTATTTTTATTTTATTTTATTTTATTTTTGTCCTTAAATATAATTTCTTTGTTCGCCCACTGCACGTACCAATTATTTTGTAACCGCCACTAAGACCCATTATAAAAGGATACTCTTTCCTAAGATACAGACAGGTTTTCCTGCCTAGTTTAGGAAAAGGGAGTCCTGTATGACCTCTGTAATTGTTGTACTGGTTTTTTCTTTAACATTTTAGTTTAAGACAACTCTGTATGCCATGTACAAACTACTTATTAAAAAAAAAAAAAAAAAAAAATATTTTATAGCGATGCGTCACTCTTCTCAAAATATTATTGATTTGCAGGTTCAAGGCAATAAAAATAAAGAACTGAACTTCTCATAAGTAGCGTGTCGTTTATAATCGGTTATTGACTTTATTATTTTTAAGTCTTAAGATTCATTTTCAAACTGATATTTTTAGAAACTTTTGGTAGAAACGTTTTCTCAGAAAAAGTGTTAGATACGTTATCATGCATGTTATGTATTAGTCAAACAAATCACATGATGTAAAGACTCATGCCGTCATCTGCAATAATATAATTATGTATAAATAGGTCGGAACCCTTCTGCTGCTAAGAACTTGCGTGTTTACGAATCACTTATTATTGAAGGCAAAATAAGACAGGTATTGAAGAGTAAATCAAACTGGAATTCATTCTTAAGGCTTCTACATCCTGGCACGACTCGTCGCGCGATGCGACACCGGTAGAAAAATTTCCTTGAATTTTTCATAGAAATTGATCAACCGGTGTCGAGTCGCGCCAGTATGTAGAAGCCTTTAGACACTCTCCAGCCTGTCTCTCTCTCCTCTCCATCTACTCTCTTCTGTTGCGCTCGCTTTTTACACACTTTCTACCTCTCCGCTCTCTCTTCTTCCCCTGATCCTTCTCTCTCTCTTTAATCACTCTGCTGTGTGTCGTGACGATCTTTATCGCTAGGCAGCTGTCGTTTATAACTGTTTCTACTGGGTCAGCTCAGCAGGAAGACAGAAAATAAATGAAAAGTGATAATCGCACTCGAATGACAGTTAATCGTGCCGCGTAGTAGGCAACCCAGCGCTCGGCACGTCACAACTGTGGCGATAAGTCACCTCTTTGAGGAGTGGCTAGAGAGGCGCCACGGCGTCCTCACCTTCAGCCTGACGCAGGTCCTCACCGGACACGGATGTTTCGGGAGGTTCCTGTTCAGGATAAAGCGGGAGGAAACGCCCGGGTGTCACCACTGCGTGGATCGCCCGGAGGACACGGTGGAGCATACGGTGGAGGTCTGCCCTGCTTGGGCGGAGCACCGCCGTGTCCTCACGGAGGCGATCGGCGGCGGCGATCTCTCGCGTCCGGCCCTGGTTCAGGCCATGGTTTGGAGCGAGAGTGCATGGGAGGCCGTCACCTCCTTCTGCGAAGCAGTAATGCTCGCGAAGGAGGAGGCGGAACGCGTGAGGGAGAGGCAGGGTTCGCGCCCTCACGCCCCTAGTCGCCGCAGGACACGCTCTGGGCGTCGGGATTTCAGGCCACCGTAGGCGCGGGCCTGCGGACGGTGAGCGATGGGTAGCTCGCCGTCCGATAAGGACCAGGCCCGGGTCGACGGCGCGTTGTGTTCCACGCGCGCCTCAAAGAGACGTCAGCACGAATTGACGGGGTCCATTAGGGCCAATGCCTGACAGGGTTGCGAGTTTGTCCGAAAGGGATATCGTGGCCCTGGCACACAGGCAAATGAAGGAACACGGGTGGGTTTTAGTCAGTAAAAGTCTGACACGCCCTCCCGCTCCACCCAGAGCGGGAGAAGTTATTTGATAATTTCCCACCCAAAAAAAAAAAAAAGGCATAATGCATAATTGTATAAGGATCTTTTGGCGGGTGGCCAAAATCAGAACTAACGCAGCCATCTTTTACAATACAATTTCACAAAGCAATTTTACAAATGTTTAGCAACAGCGCCCCCTTGTCAATGTCATTCAAGCACCAAAAGATCCTTGTGTTGCTACAAAGATCTACAGAGGTAAGTATATACATATAAACAGATCCATACACTACAAAGATCCTAATAGGAACAGTGCTACGAGGATCTTCTGGCACTTGAATGACATTGACAAGGGGGCGCTGTTGCTACCTACAGAGGTAGGTATTTAGGTATAAACAGCGAGCAGCTCAATAAAAAAACTCGCATACTTAATAGTTTTTTTTTTTTTTGTATCAGGAGTTTCCCATTTATTTTAATACCTATCTGCTCGCTTTTTTCTCGGAAACGTGATAAATCAACAAGCAGGCAGCCACTTTGAAAATACATTCTAGTTTAATATGTATGTCCAGCTGTGGAGGATGACCGACTGGAGCTGAGTATACCTGATTCACCGACCCAAGCGTGACGGCTCAGTTTCGTTCATAGTTCAGTAAGAGCCTCAAAGTGCACCTAAAGAAGATTTCACTTCAAAAAGTTCAGCTTCAAATTCTTTATGGATAAAGCACTCTCTATGTCACTCATACCTGTGTGGCAGTCTCTTTCCAAAGCTTTATAAATGTCTGTCTACTTCCCTCGCTACTTTCGTGGGCGAGTCTCGTCATAAATCAACAACTATCAACGTAGAAGGTAGTCATAATGGAAATTGGCGTATGTTGTTATTAGCAGACAGGAGGACGCTTTTACTTGCGTCGCAAGGTGTCCCGATTTGCGCGGATCGTCCCGGGACCCTTGATGGGGACGCTGAAAGTCCTCATTTTTTTTTTTTCAATTTTCTTTGTAATATTGACAGTGACAGCTCTTGAACTCTGGGGGCCTAGTCTACTATTTTCTATGATTGGTCATAATGACGACTATACCAAGGCAACGCCATGACCATTGTGCCAATAGTTTGTAACCTCCTAAATTCATAATGGCGTGACAGTGGTCCATAGCGAAGTCAAAATAATAGGAGCTTGTCAGTACGAGATTACCAAATACACACAATTTTTCCAATGGAGTGTCAGTAGCACGTCATTATAAAATCATAAAGACGCCTTTCAATTAGGAGATCAGCAAAACTGTCAAACTCTACAATTACGGTGCCAATGATCGGCCATTCTGACACAACTGCGTTAGCAGACTTGTCCCCCCTGTTTAGATGTTCTGGTCGCGTTCATTTTGATTGGTGAAATTCGCACTAAGTGTGTAATTGGATCGATGGTTTGACAGGAAAAACGAATATAACTATCTGTAAGATAAACATAAAATAAAAATAATTATGCTTTCGCATTTAACTCTGCCTACATAGTCATCATAAATCTCTCAAACAAGCTTTCGCGTAGTAAAGGAAATCGAACTTTTCCGTGCCTCATCCTGGTTCGCCATTTTGGTTATTTTACAAAATGGCGTCGCACGATTGTACCTATATTTATATGGTTAGGAGGTTAAAGTTAAAGTAAAGTTGCGCTCATCATGGCCATTTTTAACTTTAATTATCTAGGTAAGTTGACAGTTTAGGACATTAAATCACATGTCATATTTTGTTTGTCTATCGGTGAGTTGCACGAAACCAACATTAGTTTAACGGAGACTTTAAATTGATGTTGTCACTTTCTTTCTGATACAAAATGTAAGGGATGGCATGAATTTAAAGTCTCCGTTAAACTAATGGTGGTTTTGTGCAACTCAACGTATATGAAATGAAATCGTTTATTCTGTAAATAGGATATCGGAATCACTTTTACACGACATATAAAAAAAAAATAAGCTAGATGTAGTCGACATTTCCTATCTGACTACCCCTGAGAAAAAATGGCGAAACAAACTCAGGGGTCAAAGTCTCTTAAAGTCCAGACATAATCTTGGTCAGATGCCCCCTATCCATATAAATATACGTATCACCGTGCGACGCCATTTAAAAAAATATACAAAATGGCGAACCAGGACGAAGCCAGTCTCGTCGCCATGCAAAAAAGGTCGATCCCCTTTTAAAAATAGCTAGCTGCGCCCCGCGGTTTCACCCGCGTAAGTCTTGATCCCGTGGGAATATCGGGATAAAAAGTAATTAATTAATCCAGGGTGTCAGCTACCTCCATACAAAATTTTATAAAAATTGGTTCAGACGTTTGAGCGTGAAGAAGTAACAAACATACACACACACTCACAAACTTTCGCCTTTATATTAGTGTGATGTGATAAGACAACGTTTTTTCTTGTCGCCATTGTAGCTGTTCCGATTTGAAAACCGAATTCCCGATTAATTTAACCTCTCGTCCCGAAATTTGACACAGTGGACCAGGGCCTCAAGTCTGCTATTACAATAGTGTCAGAATGGTCGATCATTGATTTCATAATTGTTGATTTTGACAAGTTTGGTAATCTACTATTATAATGGCGTCATTATGACTTTCCAATGGTCGGCCACTGACACTACATTGAAAGAAATTGCAAATATTGGTAATCTCGTACATAATGACAAATGAATGACATTTCTACTAATGGGTTTTATAATAATGGCAATACTACAATGCCATTATAATAACACAATTATATTACGAGAACATTGAGCGACCAATGATCGACCATTATGAATTTACCAGATTACGAACTACCTATTAGCAAAATGACAATGGCATGACAATGTGATCGTGTTGGAATGACTGAATTTATAAAAATATCAGACTTGGGCCCCTGGCAACAGTAGCTTCTACTCAACCTCTTGAAGTCTGGACGTAATCAGTTACCCGTTTAAGACGTCATAGTACGTTTACTTTTCCTTATAATCTACATGATTGGATATAACTATATAAAATAAATGTCTTAAGGAAACTAAAGGTACCTTAAACTGAACTGTTTATATTTGACGCAAACGGCACATGGGAAATACTACAGACGACAGTTCCTTATCTTCCTAATACGTGCGAAGATAACTGTCCGAGGCAGAGCAAGTACGTCGAGGTCGCGTATAAGTGCCGTCCGTGTGAGTATTTGAATTTATAGTAATTAGAGTAGAAAGGCATATTTAAATGACTGTATATTTACGTTCAGTTTCGCCTCATCTATGATATCAAAGCGGATTCTACTTGAAGTTATTCCTAACATAAAACATGATGAGACTATTTCGTGCATGTACATATCTGCATCTGATTAGTTTAAACTGTACTGTACAGTTTGGCTTTTCCATGTATGGTGGGTTTTAGAGATAGAGAGGTGGGGCACAATATTGGAGTTAGAAATTATTGATTGATATCAAATTCATCATCATCTGCCTAGCCTTTTCCCAACTTTGTTGGGAAAGACTGGTTGTCAGACTTATGGGCTTCTGACGACCCGTAACAACTGTCAAAGATCTACAAATGACAGCCGGGACCAACGGCTTAACGTGCTTTCCGAGGCACGGAGGAATCTTGGTATGAACAGATGGTCACCCATCCACGGGCCAACCGCGGCAAGCGTAGCTTAACCTGACCGATCGACCCGTGCGGGAGTTATTATTTAGCCACAAGCTCCTCAAACCCCCAGCTGCTATTTGTTGATGTCAAATTAATGTTTTCAATAAAAGCTATGTGCAAAACATGCTAACAAAATGTCCGGTCGTTATTTTTCCTGACAAAGTTTATTTTGGTATATTATGTATGTATGTATCTATTTATCTATGTATTTGTATTTATGCTTGTAATTTATAGTTATTTCCGAGCTATCTATCCCGTACGTTGCACCTGCCATGTTTTGTCTCTGCATCACCCTAAGGTTGACTGGTAGAAATGCCTCAGGCATTAAGTCCGCCTTTGTACAGTGTAGTTTTTACTTGTGCATAAAGTTTCAATAAATAAAAAATAAATAAATAAAATTCATATTTTCTTACGTTTTTCGCAATTTGCAGGCCAGTGTCAGGTTGTATCTTGATCAAAATATGATTCGCGGCTATAACAGATATGTATTTACGGAATTATAATCATTAGAATCATTAATTAGTTCGGTTTGTTCCCCAATGTCATGATTGCATGAAAAGTCAATGTCAATGGAAAAAATCTAACTTACAGACCGCTAGTTGCACGTAAAGGCCTCCGCAGACGACGGACTTTTCTCCGCGGCTGAGAAAAAAGTACGCTCCGCGAATAAAAACTTTTATATAAAGACAAGACTATAAAGACTTTTTGTACGCGGTACTTTTAATCCCTCGTTTGCGTTACTCGATACAGTTGAAAGCGATCTATTTTTAGCGAACAAAAAAGTCCGCGGACAAAAATCCCTCGTCTGCGCAGGCCTTTAGTCTATTCAATTTAATTCCCTATTAACAGGCCTTTAGTCTATTAAATTTAATTCCCTATTAAAAGTAATCCTGTCTTTATCTAACGGAACGTATCAGAAAGTGACAGCATTACTTTTAACTGGGAATTAAATTTAATGGAATTAACGCATAACCTCTTATGGGGTCATTGTACTCATCATTATGAACAAGTTTTACTATGAGACCAACCAGAAATCGCAAAAAAAAAAAACTGCAGTTGCCTACATTTATGTTCGTAACTAAATAACTCGTCAAAATCTAGGGAACAGCTGATTTTTTTTTCGCGATTTCACAATCAAATTAAATTAGGTAGTGAAACTCCGCAAGTTCAGGCCTGCGGAGTTTTGCTAGCTAATTTAATTTATCGATATAAAGCGAAAGTAACTTCCAACCGGGCTTCACACGACACCTCTTTACTTTTTTTTATATTATGAGTCTGCGGGGTACCTCATTCCGTAACACACTAAAGGCAATTGATCGCAATGCCTTTCATTTCGACAGTCCACCTATCCTGAACATGATTTTCGCTTTCGAGCAAATATGACAGACCTACTGGTCTGTCATATTTGTTATTTGGGGCTCTGTCCCGCATAGGGTCGCAGCATTATGCTGAGCGATGGCCGTTTTGCGTGAATGTGACGCATATTTTCTCTCAACTTGTTCTTTTGTGTTTTTATTTCTTTACGTTATATTTACCGCAAATAAACATATTTACTTTCTTTTCTTTCTTTATAATCTTCTTAATTTTGCAGAAAAATCAGAAAAAGTAAATAAATAAATATTGCTGACATAATCATCGTCCAGACCCGGAGCCGTCCCCCATGTCATCAAAAATAATCGAAGACACCCCCACCACCCTTTGGTGCTTATATAATACTTGAATCGTCCCAAACCCGTTTGAAGCAGAAGCTGGTCGCTAGTTAGCCATAAATTAAAAACCGTACCCCTTGTGCCATAAAGTCTGTACTGGTACGACCACAAAAATTCGGTCCAAAAAAACGTCGTAAGCATAACACAACGGCACTTTGCGGTTACAAATCTTACTATCTGGAACCTACCTCCAAAGGAGGCAAAAACAATTTAAAGTATTTACCACTGTTGCATAACTCTAAAAATAAATAGTATTTTGTCTAAAGGCGGCATCCCACGGTCCGTGATATTGTGGATTATCACGCACGGCCGACAACTACGGAGTACGGACAGCCTCGCACCGCACACCGAAGTGTAGGTCTTGAGATTGGATCAAACTGAAAGAGAAGTCGCAAAGAAAGCTCGCACCGCTCCTTTGAAGTTACTGACTCGCCGCGGATCGGAAGCACCGCGACGGACGTGTCTGGGCTACCACGGACGCTACTCTTCCCAATGCACTTATATAGGACAAATTATGTCTAGTTTAAACACTCTATTCTCAACAAATAACCTATACAACATTATTTTAAGTATATGCGAAACCTGAATATAGTTTGTTCAGAATAAGAAACTGAATTGATTTCAATAATTTTTAAACCATGTTATATTTTGTCCCAAAAATATTTAAGTGTGATGGAAAATGTTATCACCATTTAATTACTTACAATACAATCACCGTACGGTGAGGTACCTACTGCCAAATTATTATCAATGAGCCTAAGACGACCCTGGAGGCGCGGGGGCGCCGGCCGTTAGCATGTTTTTGTACGAACAATCCGGTAACATAACAACCTTATAACTTTGTGATTTTTTATGATACAGTTTTGAAATTTTGTACATAGATTCTTTACATAAAAATACTGGACACGTGTTTCGGGCTTCGTATATACTAAAACTAATATTGTATTGGGTCATTTGATTGCATGAAACCAATGATATTATTAGTAAAAATACCTAGTTATGTTACCTACTCAACATTCGATCTTCAAAAACGGCACAGTGCCACACTATTAGATGACACGTGGAAGTAAAAAAGAGATGAGACGAAGAAAATGTGGCTAATTAGCCAAATTTGACGTGCCACTTGCGGAGCGTGTATAATCTATCTACATCTTTTTACTTTTTGTTATCTTTCCATGTAACACGAACTCTGATTTATACAAACACTAAGGCAAATTTCACCAATGAGACAACCGAGTTCAAGAGCTGTCAGTGTCAATATTCCAAAGAATAGTAGATTGTTATACAAGGGTCGAAAGGAATTGGTGACTTTCACCCGTGTTAAACACTCTACTTTTCATTTCGAATATAAGGAAAGTAAAAACAATTAGTTATTCTAAAATATTTTATTTTCTTGTTTGCTCGCCACTTCATAAAATCGCTGTATGTATTTAAATATATTTCCTTTGAAATTTCTGGCAAAAGATTTTCGATTATTGTATTTGCCTCGTCTTTAACCGAATCTGGGGTCAACATTTCAGCATCGCTTGAACTCATTTTTAATCAAAATTAGTCTTTAGAAAACCCAGTTTCGGTACAGCTTACAGAGTTAGTATTCCGTCAAATTATAATACTCTTTTTAAATTATAAATGTAGAACACACCGCTTCACGGCGACGGGCCGTATGGCTTAAAAGGTATTTTTTTTTATTCACACTGGTTGTTTATTCACCCACGACAGCAGTTTTTTTTTATCGATATTTTTCTTAATTATGTTAAAAATTTAGTAGCCGACTATGTAACCAAATTTAGTTCTATTTTTAAAATTCATTCCCGCCCTAAGCAATTACTATGAGTCTTTCCCGCCCTAGGGTGGGAAGCAGCGCTTTCCACCCGCTACTCAGATCAAACAAACACTACTTTCCGAGTATGAGAAATGAAAAATAATGACACTGACAGCTCTTAAACGTGGTTTATGTGCTGGTCACGTACTGGAATTGGCAGTTAGTCGTCGGTGCGGGCTGGGCGTCCGTCCGCAATATCACGCACCGTGGGAAGCCAGCTTAAGTAACACAACATATAAAAAAACCGGCCTTGAATACTAATTTATTTGCAGAGATCAAATGGCAGTCTCTAGGTGTAAAATACTAATAACTGCAGAATAATCTACATTAATGAGAAGTTAAATTGGAACTATTTTGAAAAATGAAATGAGAAATATATAGTGTTCATTATCATTAGTGTCCGACCGAAGTTCGTTTTCTGGCTGAAGCCGAAGCCGAATAATCGGCTATCGCCACAACTTTCGGCCAAAGCCGACGCTGAAATCGAAGGTTTATTTTCTAATTACCCTAAGAAATTTAATTCATGATTTTTCAGTTTATTTTGACGATTGTCTTCTTGAACTCTTGTTACTTGTACATAGTCCACCGTCCGCCGCTGAAAACCAGAGCTGGGGCTCTGTTTCGCTTAGGGTCGCAGCATTATGCTGAGCGGTGGCCAATTTGCGTGGATATGACGCATATTTTCCCCCAACTTGTTCTTTTTTGTATTTGTGTTCTTTCTTTACGTCATGTTTAACACAAATAAACGTATTTTCTTTCTTTTTTTTTCTTTCCATTGCGCTCTCGAGCATTCGTAACATTTCGTTCAATTTCGGTTCTTGCTAGAAACCTTCGGCTTCGGCCAAAACTTCGGCCCATTTTGGCCGAATCCGAAGGTGGCGGAAGCCGAAGCCGAAAGTTATTATTATCATCCTCCTGCCCTTATCTCAAGCTACAGGGTCAAATTAGATTAGCTAGCGAAACTGCATAGACGTGTTGGGTATAGATACCTAAACATGATTTAAACAAAAAACAATTTGTTTTGAGTCGTCAACCACAGAATATAGTGTTGTCACTTGAAATATGCAGTGTAAGTGAACTTAAACTGTAGAGCAAGTGCTGACTTTTATAAAGAACACGTGAATCACGTGTCAGCCCCTTAACTTATAGTGAATAAGAAATACGTTATTGGACGATTTCTTAATTGTATAGTTACTTAGCAGTTTAAGTTATATATAAATTACTTATTAGCTAACACTCTAATAGGCTATATTGTAATGTGAATAAAGTATCACCAATTGTGATACTTTACTAAGGAACAAAAAGCTTTAAATATCAGTTTAAAAAATATCTTTGTGTAAACTTCACAGACGTCATGGGCTTCGATATCTAAACACTATAAAAAAAAACTCATTTTCTGAACTCATACTTCAAGTAACGTCACTACAAGCGGTATAAGACCCCAAAAAAAAAATCATAAAATCTTTTTCTTTTTTTTTTTTTGAACATTTATTTCAGACAAAAAAGTCTATAGGCAAGGTTGTAAGTAACAAGCATTTTGCTTATAACTAGGTGTTGGTAACAAAAAAAAGTAAAAAGAAGAAAGTAGACACACCGTCTACCCCTGCACAGTTGGCTCCATCGGTCTCGCAACACATGGAGTTCAGTGAACTTAATGAGCCAAACAGTATCGGTTCTCGGTATTTTTATTTTATCGTGTTTAAACACGATAAAATACCGTATATAAAATACCATATATTCATCACCTCTGCGGAGTTACGCTAGCTAATTTAATTTGACCTGTACATGCGACAGTCGCAGCATTTTGCTTCTTTTTCATTTTTCTTCATCTCTACCAGCCGTCATCCAGTTTCGTTTGTTGTCACTCGTTTCTAGCCATAAAGACAGAAAAAAAAAAATTATTTGTCACAGAATAAATTTGTATACAAAAAGATACGATAATTCAAATAAAAAAACGAGCGAGCTTTACAGTAGTGATGTGTAACATCTGACATCTCTCTAAGGAACCTTGGTTAAGCAACTGAGCAGCGACAGAAATTAACCTCAAAATTTAAAAATAGCTCAATACTGAACTATGTTATGCAGCCATACTCAAAGTGTGTTCCGCGGAACCCTAGGGTTCCGCAAAAATACTGGTCAGAATAAAAAAATAATACTAAAGGAGTGTCTACCTACTATATTTTATTTTACTCTGGTACCTGAGTAACATAATATCAATCTAAATATTTCAACATAAGTAACAAAATATGTAAATTTTAATGTCAAGTAATATGATTATTAATGAAGAATACACATAAAACCATTTTTGATTACTTTAGGGCTCCGTCAAATATTTCGTTTTCGAAAAGTGTTCCGTCTCCAAAAAAGTTTGAGAACCACTTTGTTATAGAATAATTTATTCTTTACCAGTGGTCGCCTACTGGTCGAAGTTCGACCCCCTTTTTTTTTTTTTTTTTGGGGTGTTAAATTATCAAATAAGTCTCAGTTTTTACTTTGATTTCATTTTAATGTTTCGTCGAGCAAAGATTTGTGCAAAATCTACAAGAACCTACTGCCGACAAATTGCTTTGCAGTTTCGCAGGTGGTGATGTGAAAATAAAACTGCAACATTATGGATTAAATAAAAAATACCTAAGTTTATCGTTCTTTTGTATTCCCCTTCCCCTATATAGCCAAAGTATTACTGATTCTACTGATTATAATTATGTAAATACATATTTGTTACGGTCGCAAATCATATTTAAATAACATAGAACCTGACAGGCTCACACTGACCTGCAAATTGCAAAAAAACATAAGAAAATTTGAATTTCGCGGGCTACCTTGGCGCATCCCCCTTAATAACTCCAATTCTATTTCTCTTTCTTCTCTTCTTCTTTTTTTTTAAAACGTTGCCCCACACTAGGAATTTCTCCTGTATCGTGGGTGCATTTACAAACATTTAAACTCACATACACAAACAGCCAGACCCGGAACAACTACTTGTAGGTCATACAAATATTTGTTCCGTGCGGGAATTGAACCCGCGACACGCAGCGCAGCAGTCAATCGCTTAACCACTGCGCCAACCGTGTCGTCTGAGTATCAGAAATGTGTTTTTTTTTTTATCTTTGCGTGTCACAGTGGCTCTGATTGCTAAGCGAAGATGTCAATGTGAAATAGGTATCTGTCAAATTCCGTACATTACATTGTGTAGTTCTCCTTTTGGCCACACGCACAGTTAAGTTTTTAGGTTCATAATCGGTTGATCTGTCAAAAATAAATGCCAACTCATTTGGTAATGATTAAATGAATGAACTGAAAACAGCTTAGCAACGACAATAGTCCTTTGGTGAAATGAGGAACAGAGCGTAAAGTTCACTCATCCACCATAGAATAGGGAGGATCCTCCGATCAGACGGGTGTTGTGTCTGGTGGGCAACTGCCCGACGGTTGATGTCGGGACGTTGTGTAAATGCTAGTCGCGCGGTAAACTCTGCTTGCGCGATGCAGGATTTGCGTGACGTCAGTGTGACGCGTAATTCGCATGTGGCGATGTTGATGCTGCTACAATCCTTTGTGCTGTGACATCCACAAATGAAATTGTAAAACACGTTCTCCTCGTAGCACTTAAGTGTGAAGCGTATAACGCACATAAGTGCGAATAGCAACTCTCACGCTTTATTGAATGACAATAACTGATAATATGAATGAGGAATAAAAATAGACATATATTCAGATGTTTTCTTTAAAATTATTTCTTTTATTTCCTCGGTCGAGGTTATCATTCACTCCCTTTTCATTCATGTCATTCGTCACACAATTCAAAGCGGAAGAAAACTGTCAAATTAGTTCCGCGTAGATGGCGCTAATGGTTGTTATTTTTTATTCGGCTGCCAATGGAGTTCCTTGTTAAGAACTTCTGCGATTTATTTTGGCGAGACTGCGCTATGTGTTTTGTCTTGACGCCGATTGGTGTCTTTTCATTCAAGATAACTTTGTCAAGTGACGAACAACCAGCGCTCTCTCGCGGCGAAGCTTGCAGCAAACCATCTCATTTCGATTTCGCTCCATCAACTTAATAACACATAACATCACGCCTGTAATCCCCGAAGGTGTAGGCAGAGGTGTACATATAGTAGCTACATCCACATTTCGCTAGTTATTATGTTTAATAGTGGGCGAGGTTATTGCCATGAACCGGGTACATATCCAGACTGAGGGCTGAGAAATTCCCAATGGAAAAACCCAACAACACTTTGCCCGACCTGGGAATCGAACCCAGGACCTCGTGCTCAGCAAAAGCGCTTGCAACCACTAGAACAACGAAGCAGGCACGTAAAAATGAAACAAAATAATTTACTAAAACAAATATTCCTTTGTCTTTCAGATCAGCTCAATCAACAAACACACTCTATCCGGAGGACAGGTTCTGGTCAACCAGGTCCAACCAACAGACAACTTCTCCGAAGTCGAACTAGCTTTCGAAAGCGTACAGAAAAACTCGGAGTTCCTACAGGACGACAGGGAATCTTACTTGAATGATGTTCTTGAATATATTAACAGAGAAACTAATACGAAATCTGTGCCAAAAGTCATCGTTACACCTGTATTTGACTACCAAGAACACTCTAACATTGATTTTACACAAAAAAAACTGAATTCAAATACGTATCTTGGTGAAGAGAACATTGTTCAGGATAACGAATTGATGCTGTTGCTGCAGGACAATCATCAACTGTCTCCAGAAAGTCTGTCGTCAAATCCCGTTGACCAGTTCGGGCAAGAGGAATTTAAACAGATTTTCAACAATCATGTGCTAAAGGACTATAGTAACACGTCAAATGATGGGTACATCGACGCGGAGTATACTTTCCCCACCCCACCGAGGTCTGAAACTGTTCCATCTCCTATGTTAGCCTCTCCCACCTTATTTTCCCCTTTAAATTCAGAATACACCCTCTCCCCCGGAACATATCCGTTTTACAATAACGATTATGAAAAATACCAAGACGTCCATTTTGACGAAGAAAAAGAAGCCACAGACAAAAAAGCGCGGGAACGGACCGCCTCTAATTCCTCTATGACCATGAAACAGTTTAAGGATATGCAAAAGGAGATCGTAAATAATTTCTCGAAAAGGGACTGTTGTCAGGAGACGAGAAAAACTTGCAAGGAATTAATTCAAGAGCATTTGCAGAAGGTTAAGATTGCTGTAAGGAAGATTTTGTGCCTGGAACTCTCTAAGATAGATCTGAAAGAGGCGTATGGGTAAGTTGTTTATCTTCTATCTATTTCATATCTTATCTGTAAGCAGAAGATGGCAATCGTTTTGTTACCACCCTACGGAATCAAGGCCGTGTTGCTCGACTAAAAACGTATTTAAAATATTCGAATATATTAGGCAGGCAAAGGTCTTAATTTCAAGGCATAAAGCCTGCATCATCATTTGCTTCGCCTCCTCCCAACTTTATAGGGGTCGGCTTCCAGTCTAACCGGATGCAGCTGAATACCAGCATTTTACATAAAGCGACTGCCTATCAGGCGTCCACAACCCAGTTACTGCATTATACGATACCACAGGGATAAAGCCTGCATAATTATTATGACTACGGCCAGTTTCTTCATCAAAAGTAACAGCCAAAGTAACGTCACAAAGTCAAAGTTACGGTTAAACTTGTTTCTTCATAATTTTAACTGTTGCTTTTACTGTTACTTTGGCCTCTAACTTTTACTGCTAATTAAGATGAGGTGAAAGCTAAAGTGATGATTGTCATTTTGTCAAAGTTGTACTGTTGTAGGTTAGACTTATAAGCTGTTAGCTAACATAAATCATTGTGTATTTATCTGTGTAGTAAATAATTACTTAGATTTTAATTTATTAAAAAAATATTAAAATGGCATCAAGATCGTCTATATTCGCAAGGATCATTTTATTATGGGACGAGGCTTTTTTTTTTTTTTTTGGGTGGGAAATCATCAAATAACTTCTCCCGCTCTGGGCGGAGCGGGAGGGCGTGTCAGACTTTTACTGACTAAAACCCACCCGTGTTCCTTCCGTTGCCTGTGTGCCAGGGCCACGATATCCCTTTCGGACAGACTCGCAACCCCGGCAGGCATTGGTCCTAACGGACCCCGTCAGTTTGTGCTGACATCTCTTTGAGGCGCGCGTGGAACACAACGCGCCGTCGACCCGGGCCTGGTCCTTATCGGACGGCGAGCTACCCATCGCTCACCGTCCGCAGGCCCGCGCCTACGGTGGCCGGAAATCGGCTTGCGACTTCCGACGCCCGGGGCGTCTCCTGCGGCGACTAGGGGCGCGAGGGCGCGAACCTTGTCTCACCCTCACGCGTTCCGCCTCCTCCTTCGCTAGAATAACTGCTTCGCAGAAGGAGGTGACGGCCTCCCATGCACTCTCGCTCCGAACCATGGCCTGAACCAGGGCTGGACGCGAGAGATCGCCGCCGCCGATCGCCTCCGTGAGGACACGGCGGTGCTCCGCCCAAGCTGGGCAGACCTCCACCGTATGCTCCACCGTGTTCTCCGGGCGATCCACACAGTGGTGACACCCGGGCGTTTCCTCCCGCTTAATCCTAAACAGGAACCTCCCGAAACATCCATGTCCGGTGAGGACCTGCGTCAGGCGGAAGGTGAGGACGCCGTGGCGCCTCTCTAGCCACTCCTCAAAGAGGGGACTTATCGCCACAATTGTTGCTGATTTTCTATTCCGATACAGAATATATACTCGTATTGTTAATCCATTTGTTTTTATATTTAATATGACATTTCTATATTTATTTATCAACTTTTCAATTTCAGTGCTAGTGAAGTTTGAAGATCTTTCACTGTAAATAATAAAACAACATTTGAATTGAATGTCTTGGTACTAGTAAATAGCTCTAAACAATAAGTTACTAAGATAAAAAGAAGTTTGTGAAGAAGTGAAGAAGGGATCTTTTGTAACAAATACATATAACTAAAATTAATATTACAATGTAGGTACTATTATTGATACTATTTCTTATATTATCTTATACTACTATTTCTTCATGAACTGCAATAAACTCCATATTATTCAATGTATTACAGTATTTTAATCCAATTTCAATAAAAACAGTATAGACGTTCGAATTTACAAAGCGGTGTTGCGAATGCTGTTGGTAACAATGGTTACGAACTTACGAAGAAAAGGAACTCAACAAAGAATTTTCACTTTGACATTTTTTTAGACAGTTAAATTGTGGTGCTTTCAAGTGAAAAAAAAAGCTCCCCACGATTTTTTGGTGATATTACGACGTTTATGTAATGGCAACTCTTTGGACTTATACTTTAGCTGTTACTTGAATGAAGAAACACATTTGCCGTAGTATCAGTAAAAGTCAATACTTTGACTGATTACTTTAGTTATTGATGAAGAAACTGGCCGTAAGTAATTAATTCAAATAAGTTGCTGTCAAACAAAACGAAAATTCAGCGCATCTTGCTAACACTCCAAAAATGGTTAATAGGTGCCTACGAGTACTAACCATAACAGACTCACCTTATTTGGAACTCACCTTATTTGAAATATATAATATATTGTTATACGTGTTCACGCCACTAATTTTGCACAATTTTTCCTGTATAGAATTTTACAATAACATTATATGTTGATATTAATCAAATAATTTAAATAATATTTTCCTTCTAGTTCTAACTATTGCGTCAATTCTTTAATGAACATGTAATTTAGTTTGATGGGAGGAAAATAAGAATGATTCACCTATAAAGTTGATATATACCTACAGAATAAAGAAAAACATTTTATTCTATAGTTAGAATAACGGGATGGCATTACGTCATTTTGATTCTTGATGCGTAAAACTATAAAATATGTGAAGCAAAAAACTTGAATGGCCGACTTCTGAACACGTCATAGTATGTCTTTATAAATATTTTAAAATGGCGCGCGCTTTTTACTTAATTTGAATAGTTTTTCGAAATAAATGAGTATATTGGACCTCGATAATAGCTTTCCCAGTTTCTTTTAACAGTACTCCAAGGAAAATGGTTTATGTAGGTTGCAATATAATAGCATACTTGATACAAGGCGGGTAGGTAGTCCTTTTGCCTAATATGCTCCAATAAATAGAATATGACAAAGGCTTTAATTTTAACAATGGGTACAACAAAACCCATTAACGTCTTTTGTGAAAAATTCGTCAGCTTGAAAACAAAATAAAGCAATCATCATATTAATATTATTAAGGCGAATGTTTGTTACTTCTTCACGCTCAAACGGATGGACTAATTTTGACAAAATTTTGTATGGAGGTAGCTGACACCCTGGATTAAGACACAGGCTCTAGACTCTTTATCCCGATATTCCCACGGGATCGAGACTTACGCGGGTGAAACCGCGGGGAGCAGCTAGTTAATAATAAGGATAAGCATGTATTTTTTTTTCACTAAATCAATAATAGATCACTAAATCCAATTAATACTCAAGAAAAGTATTAAAGTTAAATTTATCTACTGCTTGTTGCTCAAAAAAAATAATATAAATTAAATATTTTTTTATGTTTTATTCAAGCTAAAATCACAGTTACTTATTTACCTTAGTGAGATTTCAATTCAAGTGCTTAGCAAAGAGTAGATTTTATTCACATACGTAGTATTTTTCGTCACCTCCAGCATTTTCCAGGATGACGCGTTTTCAGTTTGTGTTCCGTTCCACCAAATAAACGCAAAATAAAATAATTAATTTCTTTTACTAACAATCAATTTGTGTCGGCTATTTATTGTGGTGTTTATACTTGACGGTATGAAGCACGTAGCAGAAGTAGTCTTTGATCCATTCATTTGATTAATAAGCTATAACTTTAAACTAAGGTACGGAAATCGCATCTCGTATGAAATGTAAACAAATTAACTGTCAAATTTGACTGTTTGACTTTACTGAATTTTGTTTTTAAATAAGTGTTGAACGTGGCAAACATCCTAAGCTATTCAGGCTACTTTAGAAATCAGCACGAACAAAACTTTAAAAAAATATATAAAAATAACTACAGCTTGTAAAAACAAAAAGATGAAATTATGTGTTTCAAATACTCTTATCTTTAAAATAAAAATATAAAAAACATACCTGAAAAATACTTTACATACCGAATTGCGGTGACGCAAATAAGCAACAGAATAAAAAAAGAAAAAGTTTGGGGAAAATATGCGTCACATCTCAGCAAAACGGCGATCGCTCAGCATAATGCTGCGACCCTATGCGAGACAGAGTCCCAGCGCTGGTTTTCAGCGACAGCCGGCGTTGACGTGATGACGATTCAACTAACCTTCGTATTATTCTCATTCCAGTGTTCTACATCACATCCTATTAAGTCTGTCGACTGAATCTGACAAGAAGGACCTGCAGTACGTAATGTTTGCTTTGCTCTGCGAGAGGCTGCTGGCTCAGGACCCTGCTCTGTTCGTTAGAGACGGTACGTTGATATCTTTATATTTTATTCAGGGATTAGCTGCTGCCCGCGTGGCTTTGATGGCACTTTTGAACGTCCATACGTTTCTCCTAGTTTCCTATTTTCTCCTACCAGTGAAAGTTCCGTCAAAATCGGTCCAGCGGATTCGGAGATTAGGCGGAACAAACAGACGGACAGAGGTCAAAAATTTTAGAAATTGTTTTTTTTTTGTTAAGTATATAGGTACCGTATATAAAATAACAGCTTTTTACTTAATATATATAAAAATATGTATTTAGTAAAAAGACATCAATTTTATTTATTTGTGTAGATAAAAAAAAAAAAAAAAAAAAGATATAAATATGTCGTAAAGAGACCTATAAAAAAAAGATAGATATATATATGGATATATTTATGATGTAAAGTTCACTTGAAACATCGAAAGCCTTCGAAAAAAGAAAAACCTTCGAAAGCGAACTCATTTTTTTTAACCTGTGGCCTAACCAAAGGCGACTGTCGTGAATTATGCGATATTTGAATAAATGCTATTTATCAAGCGATACATATCCAGTATAATCTGGCCTCTTATTGTACGGAAATTCTATACAGTGCCAGATCAGCTTATACTGGAAAAGTATATTTCAAATGTAGACGTGTACATTAACAGAGTCACCGTTTCAAAACGGTGACTGATCCTCTAAAAAATTATTGACCTTCTAATGATGGTCACCTTTTTAAATTAATGAACCTCTCAAAACTTTTTGCGGTTCTAATGATGCACACCTTTTTTTAAAATAACTGAGCCCATTTTTAATTTTATTGGCTTTCTCACAGTTGGACTAAGTAACTAAATTAGAGTACCGCGACCAAACGGGTTATATTATACGGGTTACAAGCTGTATAATGGTACATTATACAGCATTATACAAGCTGTATAATGATACATTATACAGCTGACAAAATGTAAACAATTACTATAATCTTTGATTTATCTCCTCCACAGCAGGCTTTAGCCTCCTGAAGTCAGCCGTTTTCCGCTGCCCTCAGCGCCGGCTGCTCACGCAGTACCTAGTACATTGTATCCGCACGGCCATCGACGCCGACGCCACGCTAGTGACTAGCAAGGAGCAAATCTTTCAGGAGGTAAGACCGTGCACAATGACTTAACAAAGAGGATAAAAACTGCCACTAGCTCAGTTCAGATGTCGCTACTACCAACGTCCAAGAATTTGGCAGCTAGCTGTCACTATACTCACTATCCATACAGTTTTAGGGTTTCGGGTTGCGAATATTTCGCACATAAATCAAAACCTATAGGGTACTTCCCGTTGACCTAGAATCATGAAATTTGAGCAGAAGCAAGGTCTCACAGCACAAGTAAAGGAAAAATTCCGAAAATTGTTAATTTGCAGTTTTATCACATAAAAAAACATCTTTTACGATTACAAACTTAAATTTTCAGTTGGGGATAATTGACCGTGGCGTATATCGATGTATGGGAGAACATGTTTTTCAACTACAATGTTAAGTTTGTTTTAGGGATAAATTCATCCTAACTACGGAACCCTTCATTGTGCGTGGGCCGACACGCACTTGGCCGGTTTTTTTGTAAACAAGCGACTTCTTTTACGCTTAATTAATATGCCCCGTTGCGCAGCTGGTGACTGTAAAAATACGGGTACCCATGTCTTTACCAAAGATGTTAAAAGACGAAAACTGTGGAAGAAAGCAAGGGCGGTTTGTCAACGGACAACTGTGCTGTCACCTATGACGAGCTTTCCGGTTTTAACCCCATTATCATGATACAGCCCGATTCAGACTTTATGGCAGCTCGGAACATGAGGCGCTTCGGAGCCGCCATTATGGCGCAGATATATGATTTTAGTGACTTTTAAATTTTATATATACGCCTTCACATAATACAAGTTATACAAAAATATTATGTTTAATAGTAGGGTTAAAATGCAATAAATTAAGCCACCAAATGTTCTACCGAAATTCAGTACTTTTTGAGTTAATTAGGTTATTAGTTGTTTTATGAAAAATCCAATTTAAAAATGGTTTACGACGCGACTGTACTGGAATTTTAGTTACTACCATAGCTGTTGCCGTAGCTGGTCTTTGTTGTTAATTAAAAGTTCAAAAATACCTAAAACTTTGGCAGTGATCACTAATTAAACATTATATTTTTCGTAATTTTTGTCATTACTTTATAAAAAAAAACTCAAAAACTACTGAATTTCGGTAGAACATTTGGTGGCTTAATTTGTTGCATTTTAACCCTAATATAACGTCCTGCAAGGAATACGTCGAGTTACCAGTAACCCTGTATAGTACGTACTAATTCCATGAGTACACTAATTCCATGCTATTAAAAAGTACTTACTTATTCCATGCTCAAATTGTCACTTCGGTCCCTTTTCATGAAATCAGTCCCACAGAAGGCGAGAGGAATAGATGTTACATACTCGTAACATCAAAAATAAACTACGGATTATTTAGGTATTTCTACGTATTTTTACTATTTCCCACTTTTTTACTCAAAAGGTTTCAAAACCCCGCTGTGCCTGAAAAAAAATCTGGCAACGCTGATCGCAGCTGTCAAAAATCAGCAGTTTTGGAAGTAGGTGACCGTTCGGTAATTTTGCGATTTTATGTGGAATCATCCGATGACGTAATTAGTTTATCATTTCGCGATTCAGATTATTTGGTCTAGGCAGGGTACGTAACACCCCCCGCCTCAGAACAGCAACTATTTGAGGACTTTGAGCGAAAATGTTGCTGGTATCTGTTTCTTGATTCTGGGTGATTCTACATCTTCGTGTTGATGATTTCAGGGTTCTCATCTGGTTTTCTGAGCTTTTTGCAAATATTATACTGACGTACAGTAGACATGGGTAGCTCGTGAGCGAGTGAGTCGATTGACGTCGCTCTCGCTCGCTAAATAGCTCACTAGCTCAGTTAGCTCATTCAGAATTTGACAATGACTATTGAGCGAGCTGAGCCGCATCCTTCAACGCGCGTGCGGCGTGAGTCAAATGAACTAACAGTCGGCGTCTGAGTCACTGAGCTATAGAAGAGCTAGTGAGTAACAAAGAGTCCAAACTTCCAAAGAGCTATTGACTATTGAGCGAGCCGAGCCGCATCCTTCAACGCGCGTGCGGCGTGAGTCAATTGAGCTAACAGTCGGCGTCTGAGTCACTAAGCTATAGAAGAGCTAGTGAGCTATATGAGTATTATAGCTCTTTAGAGTGAAAGGGGTAATCGCTCGTTTACATTTCAGTGAGCTATTTCGCTCATGTCTAACGTACAGTGATAGTAACTAGTAAATAGCCACTAATAGTAACTAGTAAGTAGTAAAATAGAATTTGCTTATATTTTTATTTTCCTTCGCCCACAGGTAGACGCTCTCGGCGACAATCTAGTGATTGCTCTCGCCCGCGGCGGCGACCGCTACTCCGACGTGCTGAGTGAGTTAGTGGGCCCATACGACGGCCAGCCGCCGCTGTTCAAAAGGCACCACACCAACGCTGATGGTAACTAACTACTTAATTTTGTATCCTACTAATCTATTTTTTACGTACACATACGATATTGATTACATTTTTAAATATTTTTATGAAAAAACATTTAAAAAATAACATTTGAGGAGCCTGTGGCTAAGTAATAACTGCCGCACGGGTCGATCGATCAGGTTAAGCTACGCTTGCCGCGGTTGGTCCGTGGATGGGTGACCATCTGTTCATACCAAGATTCCTCCGTGCCTCGGAAAGCACGTTAAGCCGTTGGTCCCGGCTGTCATTTGTAGATCTTTGACAGTTGTTACGGGTCGTCAGAAGCCCAAAAGTCTGACAACCAGTCTTACCAAGGGATATCGTGTTACCCAGTAACTGGGTTGTGGAGTTCAGATAGGCAGTCGCTCCATGTAACATACTGGTATTCAACTGCATCTGGTTAGACTATTGAACATGTGACATATTGTAACCACGTTTTTGCTTTTAATGCTATCCTTATACCTACGGAATAGAAGTCAAAATCGGTTGAACGGACTGTAAAAAAGTTTATTTAAATTTCTAATCTTATTTAAAATGGAGTATAAACAGTGTCACATTAAATTAGCTTCTCGACTCATATTTCAAGTTACAAAAGATGGAGAGAGAGAGAGAGAGATTAGCGGAGACGGTAACTGAGATCAATAATATTCTTGGCTACCTTATAATTAGAGATCGGATATTCGGATGCATATTTACCTAAAGTACGTTTTTTTCCCGGTAAAGGATACAAAGTATGGAAACGGCTTCTAAAAATATATTTTTATTCCGGAGTATAACAAATATTTCTTATCTATTTAGAACTAGGCAAGAACTTTATGGAAAATACATATAACACGTTTAAAAAACACTATTAATATTTCTTCAAAATCTTTTATTTTAAAATGAAATATATTTATTCGGGGATACACAGTACAAGAGAGTAGTTCTTAAAAACTTGTCAGTCCTGGAAACCGACACTTTTTCCCGTGCCGAAGCGCATTCCATATAGTGTTGCCCAAATTCAGTCTTGGTCTTGCAGTCTTGGTCTTGTTCTTGCGTTTTTGCAAGACCAAGACCAAGAACAAGACCGCGTATTTTTAGCAAGACCAAGACCAAGACTGACCGTGCAAGACTTGAGCAAGAACAAGACATAGCCTGCAAGACTCTTGCGCCTTGCAGCTAGGACTTAGCGCTATTTCACTGAGTAGTTAGGTGTAACAGTTCGGTGTATAGGTAGGTACGCTTAGGAATTCTATGAGACGCAAAAAACTGTATCAAAGAATATGAAAAACTGGACCTATGCGCATTACGACTAATACCATAAACATAGCGAATAAAAAAATATCTATTAAAATCAAACTGAGTGCATGCATAGTTATGTTTTAACCATCGGCACTTTGATAATGCGGCATCAAAGGTTTTGTACTTACTTCTCAAAGAAATTTGCAGCTTTTCGGAAGTACATGGTTATGATACACGCGCCGGCGGCTTCTTTTGAAATCTAAAACAATCGTTGCCGCCACGCCGAAATCATAACATTTGTGACACTATTTGATTGCCGCCATAGGGCGTAGGTATACTTATGCAAAATAATTTCGAATTTTTTTAAGAGTACCTACAGGTGTTCCAAAGAATAAATAAGTTTCAGAGTGCTTAGAATGAAAATGAATACATTATACTGAACACGCAAGTAGTATTATGATTAGGTTATAAATCAAAGCTTATAAATCATAAATGTTTATTAAGAAACAGTTACTTCCATGGAAAACGACATATATGTCAGTTGATTTTTCGAATTTCTTATCAAATCTTCAGTTATTTATTAATCTGCTTGATCTTTACTATGGCTATGTTAATTCAAGCTCACAATGTTCCAATTCTAATACGTTTTTCTAAGATTTAAAGTAAACTTTAATAAATAGTAATAGACTAATAGGTAATTGCAAGACTTGCGAGACTCTTGCTGCAAGACCAAGACCAAGACCAAGACTGGGAGCGCAAGACCAAGACCAAGACTGGCTAAGTCTCGTCATGTTCTTGCATTTGGGCAACACTAATTCCATACTAGTCAACTCTCAAACTTTAGGTGAATATGTCAAAAGTCATTTATTCAAACTAGGCTGAGAATCAGCACTTTTCGAACGTCAAAAATTACATAAGACAGTCCCCCAAAAACGCCCACCCTTCACCACTTCCTAGTGCTTTAGCCGGGAAGAAGAAGTGGCGCAACAAACTCCCCAGCAGCACAGCTGTCTGTATCGGATATGCATCCGAATATCCGATCTCTACTTATAATAATTAATTAATGTTCAAATTTTATGTTATTTTTAGTTATGACATTATCAGTTACAATTTATTTAAATCTGACATTATATTGAACTTTATCTCTTGAACTGACATAGGTATAACTCTGATATCAATTAATTCATTTGTTCCATAAAAATCTTAACGCATGAGCTCTTATTTTTTATTGCTGTCTTTTTATTTAATTAAAATAATAACATTGTGTAGGATAAAATTAAATATTTGAACACCATATAAAATGGTAAAATGTAACACTGTATGATCTTAAAACTATAATGGCCCCTCCATTATAGTTTTAAGATCTCCCACCCAGAGTAGACCCAGATCCCCGTACATTCTGGCAAATAAATGGATTTGATATAACAGCGGTCGTTAACCTCCCAAAAAAATCCATTAAATCATGTTGAGACAGACTTATTCTGTTGTTCTCTGAGTGAATTCACAAGGAATGCATTGTATGTAATTTGTTATAGGTAGGTACCATGAATGTTAGTACTTACCTATTTAGAATAATTAAGTTAGGATAAGCGCATTTACCGCATTGGGTTACTCTGTAATGGTAGATGTAAGAAGAAAAATAAATAAATAAATTTTAATTTTATCGTGTTTTGATATCAATACCCATAACGTCTGGAAGACAGAAAGATAAAATATTTATTGGGACTCAACACAGGAGATCACAAATTAAACTAAAACACACTTTTAGAAACATAAAAAAAAAAGAAGTAAAATGAAAATAAAAACAAAGTCCTGTACGAGGCCAAAAGGCTACTATCTCAGCATGATGCAGTGAGAGAGAGAGAGAGCAGCAGAGCAGAGCTGCAGAGTTTCGCTAGCTAATTTGAGATCACGCTGTATACAGGGTGATGTTATGTTTGTACGTAATTTAATAGTAATATAAATTTATTTTCGCAGGATATTCAGCATTGCATGTGGCTTGCAGTCAACACAGCGCTTCAAACCCCCGACTACACACCGTGCACGTGTTGTTAGCACATGCGGGCTTTGAGATCACTGACGGGGTGAGTTACATCTATGCGTATTATAAATAATCAAAGTCAAGCAACAGTATAATAAGCGTGTTCATGGACAGGTGGGACTCTCCACTGCTGCGCCTCTGGATACGTTTGCATACTTTACGTTGGCACTGTGGGCAGTGGACAGTTCCACCCGGTCCTAATGTGTGTAACTGTGTTCTTGACTGCTTTTATTTTGTGTGTGATGTTTTGTTTTGATGTGAATTAGTTGTTTTTAAAATGTGTATGTCGATTTAATGGATGTTTTCTGAATTATATGTTTATTATAATATTATATTATTATTATAAATTTGCTTTTCGTGTCCCTGTGTGACCGCGTTGCTCTGCTAAAGTACGCAACAGATTCAAGTGGTTTTTATGTCGTTCAAAACACCATGCTCCCCCTCTTTATCGCTCAAGTTTTCAAACTCATAGCATTTATTTCAATTAAACCATTTACAGGCCATTTTTGAGTTGTCAAAGAGTCGGTCAGTTGGTCAGAAAGTGGAAGCTATTTGCCCATGCCAAAACGTAGATCTCTATGGAGAAGAACACGCAAGAAACTCCAAGGACACTCTTTTAAACCAAAATATTACAAAATCCTGGGTACATTATTCTTGACGCTTCTATTAGGTTGGGGAAAAAGTCTTTTCGCATTATAGTATGTATGAACTTGTAATAAAATCTCTTTGGCTATTTGTATCTGGCTGGTTTTGGTACCAAATTTGGAATTATGTTCTTTAAAATTTAAACTCTCAAGAGTTTAAATTTTCAAGAACATAATTCCAAATTCAAATTAGGAAAATGTGTGATTTTCATTTGTTTTTCGTACTGTCAAGATGAGTGAATCTAATTAAAGAAATTCGATACATTTTAAAATTTTACTACAAAAAAGGTAAAAATGCAACGCAAGCCGCGAAAAAAAACTTGCGATGTTTATGGACCTAGTGCAGTGTCTGTGAGAGTAGCACAAATTTGGTTTAAGCGTTTTCAATCCGGAAATTTTGATATCAAAGATGCACGTCGTTCTGGTATTACGGATAGAATGGATGCCATTTTTGAAAAAGTGGAGCAAGATCAGAACAAAAAAACAACAATCGTCATTATATATAATTTTATATACATATTGACATTGCTGAATATTATAAAAAAAATAATTACATGAATATTTACTTTGATAAGCATTTTAATACTTTAATTATTGTGAACCTGGGTCATTTTTCGTTTTTCTTTCACAGTTAGTTTTAATGATGGTCTGGCATTTTGAATGCTATAAGCGGCCTACGCAAATGTCCTTTCTTTGGTATTGTTCGTCTAGTCGTTGAGTCCTGAGTTAAGCTTCAGGATTACTGACAAATGCTTGCTCTGATTTGACAGGTCCACTCAATATGTGTGGTTCTTTCCTCAAAAGACCATTTCAGACAAAGATGTACATGGTCCTCACATGACCTGACCAAGATTATGTCTGGACTTTAAAAGAGACTGACACCTGAGTTCATTTTCATTTTGGGGGAACTCGCCAGATAGAGAAATGGCGTTCAAAGCCCAGAAACAATGCATAAGGGCAATGAGTGGCATACAACGCACAGAAAGCTGTAAACCACATTTTCAACAGCTCCAGCTATTAACATTCCCGTGTCTATATATATCGTATATGAAGTGGCTATTTTTGTCAAAGCGAATCTACATCTTTATACACATCCAAGAAGTACACGACACAAAAATAAAATATGCGTAAGACGTCATAAAAAAGCGATATTTAATAAAAACATTTTGGGCATGGCACCCAAAATATACAATAAGTTGCCAAAAAGTATCACAGACCTACACAAAATGGACCATTTTAAATAAGTTAGCACGATTTCCTAGTTGCAAAATGTTACTATTCAATTAATCATTATTTAAATGAAAGATGACTGATTTTATCACAAATGTAATGACTTTGAAATTTTGATTTGACTTGTGTATTTTTATTTAATTTTTTAAATTTTTGACTTTCTATTTTTTAAGTACCTAATTCAATTTAAAATGTATTCTTTAAATTCAATGTTGCGATTAGTACTCATTGAATTAATTTGCACACCTCATTAGGTTATAATACAATGTACCTTATACACCTGTAACACCTTATTTAACATGTATTATGCAAATAAATTATTTGATTTGATTTGAGTTTGTTTTGCCATTTCTTTCTTCTGAGGGGGAAATGTCGACTCAATCTTGCTTATTTTTTTTTTTTTGTTTGACGTTAAAGTGATTCCGATATCCTATTTACAGAATAAACAGTTTAATTTAATTTCATATAATAAAAATTAAATTCTATTCGTTGGTAAGCGCATCACTTGTGAACTGGCTGGACCGATGTGGCATATTAAAATGAAAAAAAAAATGAAAATGAATGAATGTATGTATGAATGAAATGTGCGTAACTGAATCAGGTTCTTACGGAATGAGAAAATTGAAAAATAGCCGGGAAAATTCGAGAAAACTGAAAGTCCATTTTCTATGGGATTTTTGTATGAATTATTGAAATTTAGACAGGACAACGTATTACAGGTTTATCTGGAACTAAGGAAATCTGGATAAATTAACATTGAAATCTCTGTCTTAAATTCACCCTAAATTAAGCATAATAAAATAAGCAATTATACGTCACTATCTCTGTATATTTTTGTACGATTCCTGAGCTTTTCCATTAAAAATAAAATAAAAACGATTAGTCATAAAAAAGAAAACAAACCATTCGTAATTTTAATTGTATAATAATACATCCAATAAAGAAACAAAACATCACGCCTGTGTTCCCTCAAAGGTTAGGCAGAGGTGGTGTACCTATAGTACACCCACATTTCGCCAGTTATGTTTAAGTCCCATGTAATAGGGGCGAGCTCATTGCCCTCAACCAACCACAAATCCAGACTCCGAGCTGCTACTGAGAAATTCCAGATGGAAAACCCAATGACACTTTGCCCGACTCAGGAATCGAACCCAGGACCTCATGCTCATGCTGCGCTTGCGACCACTAGACCACCGAGGCAGAAAAAAAAATATTTATTTAATTATACATTTATTTATTTATTTATACACTTTTTTATTTTTTTATTTATTTATACTGTTACATTATTTCAATAACTAAGTAGCATTTATCTACAGGATCTGAAAGGCAGCGACACTGCGTTGCACCTGGCAGTCAACTCAGCTCACTGCGACCTGCAACTGGTGCTGCTGATGTTCAACCAGCTGCCTCGGAAAGAGTGGAAGAGTCTCGCCCATCATGCTAACTTGAGGTAAGAGATAATTTCGTTAATTGTGGAGATGAGGAGCTCGTGGTTAAGAGGAGGCTCCCTATTTTTATGTTAATTTGCATGAATATTCTGAAACAGTCACACATACAAGCAAAATTAAACTTTTGTATAATATGATTTATTGGATCTTTTTCTTTCCATGTTGAAGACAGTTACGTAATTGTAATATTTTCTCTCAATCATTTTTTATTCGAAAATCATGTCTTTTTTAAGGATAATTCTAAAAAACAAACAAGGTTGTTTAGCTTTTATGTCTAAAATAAATATTAACAGCAAGAAAATATAGTTTATTATCTCCGACACAAAATATTTTTTCTCTAAATCAATTATTACTTTAGTTATAAACGAAATAAGAATTGAGACTTACGTTATTTAGTTTCGTGCTCGAACACGATCATAGAGTGGCGGGGAGCGAGGGGCGGAGCTTGCGTTTGAAATTTGATTTAGACTGCCTGCTTGCTGCGGGGTTGGTCCGTGGATGGGTGACCATCTTTACATACCGAGACTTCTCCATGCCTCGGAAAGCACATAAAGACGTTGCTCCCGGCTGTCATTCATGGATCTTTGACAGTCGTTACGGGTCGTCAGAAGCCCGAAAGTTTGACAACCAGTCTTACCAAGGGGTATCGTATTACCCAGCGACCCAAGCGACTGCCCATATGACCTCCACAACCCAGTTAAGGTTGTGGAGGTGTGGAGGACAAGGCTAGGCAGATTGTCAATCTGCCTAGCCTTGTCCCAACTATGTCGGGGTAGGCTTCTAGTCTAACCAGATGCAGCTGAATACCAGTGTTTTACATGCAGCGACTGCCTATCTGATCTCCACAACCTTAACTGGGTTGTGGAGGTCAGGAGGTCGCTTTTGTCGCTGGGTAATACGATACCTCTTGGTAAGACTGGTAGTCAGACTTTCGTGTGGAGGTTTAACGGGAATGCGGGAGAAACAATGGTTAGACCTGCTGCCTTGTATGAATCAGAATTTTGGGCCACAAAAGGGATGAATGAAAAGCAATTGGAGGTCAGTTAGGCAGTCGCTCCATTGAAAATACTAATATGCAGCTGCATCCGGTTATACTGGAAGGCTACCCCGACATAGTGTGGAAAAGGCGAGGCGGATGGATTATAATATGTGATAAAATAATAATAAACGAGCTCTATGAGACGTCAATGGGGATTTATGGATGAAAAGTACAAAAATCCCCGTTGATTGGGAATGTCAATCGGGTTTAGTAGAATAACCCATACACCTGCTAAATTCCACATTTAAAACAATCTCTCTTGTCTCTTCCACAGCTCAAAAACTCCGTTAGACCTTGCCCGCCTGGCTGCGAAGACAACCACCAGACAGAACTACCCACAAGAAGTATTGGACTTCCTCAAAAAATGCCGTTAAAAAGACACTTTTTGATCTACAAACTTATCTGACCGGTGGCTGAAAGTGGAACCAACAATATAACTATGCAATTTGGTATATTACACAGATTTAGACTAGGCTAGATACCGCATGTTCATTAGATAGTATGAAAACCGAGCGTGTACTCTTTTTTATACCTACGATGACGTCACCCCAGACATTTAGTGATGTGCTCAACGTAAACAGATCTTTTCAATCACTAAGCGCGTCTGTGAGCTAATAGACTTCGTCAAGAGTGGACGTGCGTTGATATTTTTTCATTTGACATGCAATAGGAAGTCAATAAGCTTGGTCGGATGGCTTGTGGCCGACTCTAAATCTGTGGTATATTATGTATAAACTCACCGAGAAAGTAGTGAACTCAGCTTGAGTGGGCTCTCAATAGTGTTGTGAGTTAGTCCCTACGCTTCTACTTGGTGTGAAGTTAATATTAATTCAATAACTTGTGGCGTCTATTATAATTTTTTATTATAGCGAGCAAAGCCGACGTCGACTATTCTGCCAATGTCCATAGTGAATTGGAAAAGCTACGCCAGCACACCAAGCTACTACAATCTGTCAAATTTCATTAAAAGATTTTCAACTTTATCGTTAAAGCATAAGGTTCAAGGTTGATTGGGAAAATTTGACAGTTTCAGCTTGACCTGCTGGCGTCTGTACATTGTTCTATATTAAAAAATAAATAACTACAATGATAAAAAAATTTGATGATACAGTTGAACTAATGTAGATCTTGTGGGTTTAGTCATCATGCATCAGCATTTCAGCCACTAGACGGCCACTGCTGGACATAGGCCTCCCCCAAAAGAAGAGGGGGGTTGCCATAATCGCCACGCTTGCAGGCGGGTGGTCGATCTTAGTATGGTGTTAAAATGCATAGAGAAAACTGCTGCCCATTCTCTAGTAAGTCCCTTAGTCGTCTTTTACGACACCCACGGGAAGAAATAGGGAGGTGCTATTCTTTACGTCCGGCACCATACGGAACTAAGGTGCAGGTTTCCTTACGATGTTTTCGTTCACAGAATTCAGTAATGTCCAAAATAAACTCGAAAGTGCATACATGAATGTATGCCTAAAGGACTTATTACTTCTGCCAGGGTTGCGAGTTTGTCCGGAAGGGATATCGTGGCCCTCGCACACAGGCAACGGAAGGAACACGGGTGGGTTTTAGTCAGTAAAAGTCTGACACGCCCTCCCGCTCCGGACAGAGCGGGAGAAGTTATTTGATAATTTCCCACCAAAAAAAAAAAAAAAAAAGTACAAGTCAAGTACTTGATTGGCGAAATGTGGGTGTCCTTCATTCAAGCAATACCTAACAGACGTAATGCATGAAATTGCAAATTTCTTTATATTCTCTTTTGTGTACAAACTAAACTAAAATTATATTATGGCTATATTTTTCTAACAGGCAGACGCAAACAGAGACGGATAAATTTAAAAAATGTCAAACTTCAACAGAACGTGATTTTTGGCGCCATTAAAAAAAAATTGTCGCTTCAAATTCTATGAAAGTTTTTGTCGAATTTGACCGTTTTTGTATCATTCAGTTTCTTTCTCAGTATAGCAATATTAAAGTTTCGCTTTTGTTTGGTTCATGTTTTTCCTTAAAAGGCAAAGAGGACAATATGTTTTTGAAAAATGGCTCTCTGTTTGCACTAAATAAAAATCACTTGATTTTTACTATGAAATAAATACATTAAAATATGTACAATGCGATTCAACTAAGAATAGGAACGTCAATGACCTTTTAGCAAAGAATATACTATTCTACCGAGAGCCTTTTAGTGAATTTTCTTTGACATTCGTATTTTTCCAGTGACAGTTGACAGATGTGGGGATATTAGTATATCTCTCTCGCTTCATTCACAACAAAATCTGCAATTGCGTGTCGCAAAAACGACGTCACACTAAAATACCATTTGACGTAGATTTCTACGGTGCGTCGACGCACCGCAGTCCCTAAGAGACCCAGTTTTAAACATAAAAATGACAAATTGGCTCCCAAAAAGTTGGAACGAGCTGAAATATACCTGATTGCCGAAAGTCAAGTTGTATAAATTAATTGATAAAATAATATTTTTGATAAATATAAAATAAAAAAAAATAAAAAACTAGGGCACCTAGTGAAGATGAAGATAAGCACCCAGCTGAACCATTGCCTGATTGCAAATCAAATATTATTTGAAAAATGAATGCTTTGGATGGGACAGGTTTTAGTTTTAATTTTAAGTTTAATTAGTATTTCTGTTCATGGATGTTGTCGAACCTAAATTTGTTTTTTTTTTTTTTTTGTGTGTTAGTTATTGTTCTCAAGTAAGTGACATGTAATTATTTTTATTGAGAATAAAGTTTCTTTAAACCTAACCTAAATAAATATTGTTCGACATGGTTGTGCGTTAAACACGTTATTTTTAATTATTCGTAGGTTTATGTTAACGATATTATTTCTCGTCATTCGGCACCTACTTTGAACATGAATGCAATGGAAATTAAATGCAATGCTATAAAATTACATTAAAAGATTTTGTATGTGCCTATTTTTTTACGAAAATGAAACGAGTATTTGAAACTGAAATAATGTAATGTAAAGATTTGACATTTTATTTGTCTATGGAACCCAAATGGCGCAAAAATGCATAATATAGTTAGTTGATGAAAGATTTAGAAATAAGTACTTTAATCATTGTTAAAAATGTATTAAATATGTTGTTTATAGGTAATTCGGATGGAGTCGGATACGGATATTTCAAAAATATTTTTTGCTGTCGTATTTTATCACTTGCGATAAGTTACCAAACCATAGACAACAAATGGCCCACAAAAGTATGGGCCTAAAAAATATATCGATTTTCCGAAATACCTTAACAATGGCTTACTATAATTATATATAAATTTTGGTACCAATTTACTTTTTGTTATAGATTTACGTCGTTTAATGTTAAAAATAAAAGCCCGATCTGGACGCTTTGATATTCCTTGTTAAAGTTTATAATGATGGAATTTTCATTTTATTCGAAACGAGAACTTATCAAAGAGCCAGTATTTAGGTACTTTTAGGATATGTCTTTTATTTTAAGACACATTGTAGCAAGTTGTAGCAATAATACAGTATGCCTAGTTTATATTTTGCCAAGATAGACTAGGCTAGGCGTTCTGTAGATACTATACTGTATTCTGTCATAGAGAAATAAATAATTATTTGTATAGAAGTGAAACTCCTGCCCTGCTTTAGGGAAAAAAATAAAATGAAATTGTTTTTTTCTGTAAATAGGATATTGGAATCACTTTACCAGGACATACAAAAAAAAAACAGACAGCTGCATGGTGGGGGGGGGGGGGGGGGGATGGGCTGCTTTTGCTTTGACCAAAAATCGCTCGACGCGGCTAAAGATGTTTTCACTTAAAAATCATCCTAGATGAAGTCGATATTTCCTATCTGACTACCCCTGAGAAGAAATGGAGAAACAAACTCAGGGGTCAGTCTCTTTTAAAGTCCAGACATAATCTTGATCAGATCATGTGCAAGCATATAAATGCAAGCGTATAAAGCCTATTTTCGCTTTCATACGAAGTATTATTTTTTTACTATGACTGCCCATCAAGGAAGGACCATAAAGTGTGACATAGACAACGTTTTAGTGTTTTATACTGAAACAAAAATAAAGTTACGAATAACATAGGTTTTAAAGATATATTTTTATTTGAAATAAAATAACACTGATTTTTAATAGTAGTTTTAAGACTTGAATTCGTTTTGTTCACAAATGTTATTATTTTAAGACAATTTATTCTCATTCTACATGTCAATTTAGCGAAGGTGCTCTAATATATTTTGCGAATGTTTAAAAGAGACAGCGCCATACAAAATCTAAGCGTTAAAAGAGATAAATGATCAATTGTCAAGACCGCCTGTCATGAGTACAATCGCTAAATACTCGTATTATAAATGTATATATTTTAAAATGTGATGAATTATGCTGTTTTAAAAAAAAACACTTTATTGTTGTGTATTGTGTGTTTTTTTAATGATTTATGCTCTGATTACGATTTTTGTTGAAATCTACAAATTATTCATTTTTGATCTCTATTTGACAAGATAAAATACATACATACGGAATATTATTCTGTGTTTTATTATATATTTTAATGCCCTATAGCTAGGAGACCCAAAACATCACACCTACATTTTATATTTAAATTAGAGCCTAATGTTATTATTTGGTAAAACAGTTGCATGCGACTGTACATCTTGACACCAAATAGACCAAGAAGTTTAAGCCACTCTATCCTAGTAATTTAAAACGTAAAAACATGTATTTAATTGAGAATTTATCTCACTCTGACATTTCTAAGGACTTCAGACCGATAAAACCGATAGAAGTATACAACATAATAATAGAAATATTTTTTTTTTTGGCATTTTTTCGTAAACGCTTCCATAACGCTTGGACTATACCTTAAAAATTGAACTCATTATATCTTCGAAACTAAGACCCGGCTAAATCTGTGACTTGACGACTGATTCCGACTAATTAGCGACTAAATTTGGGAGAAAACAGATCTTCACTAGGTGCCCTAGTTTTTTTTTTTTTTTTTAGATATATTTTGGCCAAGCTGTGGAGATGCGCCCCAGATCGGCCACTTATAAACCCATGTCTCTTTTGAACCACTGACCGATAAATTCTGATATTTGGCGACAAATTTCGACTAATTAGCGACAAATTTTTTGTGTTATCAAAATTAAAATCCCTGATGGTGGCCATGCCAGTGTCAGTCACACGGCGTTCTATAATTTCTGCCTACCCCCATGGGAAGAAGGCGTGAGTTGTATGTATTTATTCCCAAAAATGGTACAAGAGTGTTCCATTGGCCTAAAACTAGGCAACCCTGTATTTTGGGTAATATTTTTTATATTTATTTTTATTCAAATAAGGAGTCTACCATTAAACCTGTTCGATAATAAAAAAAAGGTAAACAGGTTTTTTTCATGCTACAACAAACTAAATAAAAATCTAGGAAATTTAAAAAAAAACAAAAAACGAAGTAAGAATAAGAAGGAAAATAACACAATTATGTCTATAACAAATATATACGAGTATATAGGTATATTATCTTCTTATTACATATAACAAGTAAGTATTTTTGTTACGTCGGAAATAGAACTGCAAAATAATCATATTCCTTTACAGCCAATCTAATAAAACTCCGTCAACTTCGGGTAATTGGTATATGATGTCTGACAGGTTCATAAATGGGTGGGGCTCACAAAATATGTACACACGGCTACACATTAAACGAACAAGTTCTTATGCAACACACTGGAAATTTTGTAACACGCTGGAACTCTATACAACGTGGCGATTAGGTTATCACATTAAATAGTACAGCGGTTATTACAAGTTGTTATCAGTCTGTTAAAATAATAAAAATAAAAATAGACCTAAAAATAGAAAACTGAATTTTTCTAACAAACTAAATAGCGTAAAAATTGGCAATAAATAATCCACCCTTGATACTACGGCGCACACGCCAAACGACAGTGAGACTAGCGGAGGGTAGGTACTTGCGCTCACGCGCGGGGCGTTATAATACATGATGTTGTTAAATACTAAAAGGGAAAAAAAGGTCTCACGGGTAGAATGTTAACTTTTATTAATTATTTTATTTATGTATGCTTAAAATACGTAATGTAGAATACGTGGTTTGAATTAATGTGATAACCTAATCGCCACGTTGTATAGGCAGGATTACATGGGGTCCCTATGTTGTTTCGAACGCCGCTGTTGCGACACACGCTGTTGCGAATTATTTTTCCACTGCCTCACAGGTTCGAAAGCTCACGGACTCGAATGAAGTAGTCGCGAAAGACGCTGTTTCGAAAAACATTTTCACTGCCTCATACGCTCGAATGCTTGTGATTTCGATTTATTTAGTCATAAAGTGTACAGAAAAGTATTTAATCATTTGGGTTAGGTTAGGTTAGAACAGTGACCATTAACGCGCGAAGGCGAGCGAGCGAAGCGAGCGTGCCGCGGCAGCGGCCGCCGAGCGCCAGGTCCCCTCTATTGTTGGTAAATTCAGTTACCAAAACAAAAACTCTTCATCAATATCCAATTTAACTAAATTACTATCACAAGCATTCGAGCGTATGAGGCAGTGAAAATGTTTTTCGAAACAGCGTCTTTCGCGACTACTTCATTCGAGTCCATGAGCTTTCGAACCTGTGAGGCAGTGGAAAAATAATTCGCAACAGCGTGTGTCGCAACAGCGGCGTTCGAAACAACATAGGGGACCCGGATTACATTGTACCAACAATTGCTAAAAAAATCTTACCTTATGATAGAAAAATACAGTGGTACCTTGGTAGCGCAAACGTAGTACAGCCCTACCGGATTTGCATAGTGCTGGGACAACGTGATTTAATTCAATTCAATTCAATTTGAGATTGATAAAACAAATTATTTTTTCAGCCAGTATGTTCAGTAACTATTATTTTTGTGTGTATGTTTCTGGACAAGTCAGCACCCTAATTGCGTAACACACAATAATCGTGTGCGTAGTCGCAGCGGAAAAATATCGAATTTCTTAATTTCAGTTTAGCAGTTATTTAGTGTATGACGTCGTGTAAGTAATTGTGTATGGTAAGTACAAATTTGTAATTTTTTACGCAAGTTGCTTTGAATTTGTGTCTAATGTTTGTGAAAACAGAATTTGAAAAAATCATACCGTTCAGAAGATATACACGTAAAAGTAAAATAAGGTTATTAGGTCCAAGTACTTAAAATAGGAACTCTAGAGCCTAACTTATAACGTTTATTTATATGTCGTAAGGGTCTACAATGTCCTGCCAAGTTTCATTTATGTGTTCTTAGTAATTAATGAGCAATGGCATAATCCACTACGACTGGACCACTATATTGAATGACATCCGATTGTAGGACTTTTTAATGGAAAAGTAAATTATAACATATTCCGATTTCCGATTCATTTCTTACGAAATGTATGGGAAAAGTTTTTAGCGATTTATGACTTTTCTAGTACTCAAACCTCAATTGGTCCAATAGAGGTTTTTGATCCTTATAAGAAAGAGGATCGATTGGCATAAAAAAAAGTTTTTGTGAAAATTGCCCATTTTCCTGCTGACTGTATATTTTTTTCAAAATCTGTGAATGCAGATCAAAATTTCTCAAAAAGATAAGGACAGTCTCTTAAGACCGTTTACCTGGGCCTCAAGTCTGCTATTACAATAGTGTCAGAATGGTCGATCATTGATTTCATAATTGTTAATTTTGACAAGTTTGGTAATCTACTATTATAATGGCGTCATTATGACTTTCCAATGGTCTGCCACTGACACTACATTGAAAGAAATTGCAAAGAAAATGATCGACCATTATGAATTTACCAGATTACGAACTTTTAGCAAAATGACAATGGCATGACAATGGGATCGTGTTGGAATGACTGAATTTATAAAAATAGCAGACTTGGGCCCCTGTAGCTACAACGGTTAAGGTAGCTGCCCTTACTGCCCCATCTCAAAAATCCACCCTGTATGTTACAAAATAGAGACTCAAAGCACAGTCGACTGCAAATATAATGTAGGTACACCCAATTACTAAATTGCGCCTACTTATAAAATCAAAATGTTTAAAACATTAAAAACTAGTTATTCTTATTAACTTACTAACGTACCTACGTACGTTGGACTTACTTATTTAACTTATTAGTAAAATCACAGACTAATAAAATACTATATGTATAGGTAATAATATTAGGTACCTATTAAACACACTATCAGTAGGAATCGGTTTCAATTTGACAGTTCAACAACATTCAAAATCATTCTGATTCCGATTCAAACTGTGTTACGCAATTAGGGTGCATAAAAGGAAGCGCTCTCTAAGATACGTACTTACCTACTTTAAATTATTCCCTACTAAACCGTTATGTTTTGAATTCGACATTTGAAACATCATCTGTTTATGGTTTGTATGTTTGATGATGAACTGCATCAATGTTTGCATACCAAAATGGTAGAATGTACAAGGATTCTTTTATATGATTGTAACCACCTTATTCTAAATAGCTACATTCTGAGCAAATAAATGAATATTCTATTCTATTCTACTGGTGTTAATGTTTCTTTTTTTTCTAATTATTATTAGTATTACTATTTAATCAAATTGTATATCGTGTAACTTCAACATATATTTTTTTTTTTTTTAAAAACGTTGCCCCACACTAGGAATTTCTCCTGTATCGTGGGTGCGTTTACAAACATTTAAACTCACATACACAAACAGCCAGACCCGGAACAACTACTTGTAGGTCATACAAATATTTGTTCCGTGCGGGAATCGAACCCGCGACACGCAGCGCAGCAGTCAATAGCCTAACCACTGCGCCAACCGTGCCGTCAAATTGTACGCTAACTTTTTCTAATATTCTGACAACTAAATGCATTGTTAATACGGATGCAATTATTATTGTAATAATTTCGTAAGCTTAAGTTAAAAAAACAAGTGACCTAGAATTATCACGAAAGTTATTTTACTTGTTCAAGAATTGTGTGCTCATCTGTACTAATCCAATAATGGTACAACACTGGAAATTTTAGAACGTTAGCTCTATATACTGCACGGCCGCTTTTTTGTAGCCATTCAAACTTGGTCGGTTTATCCATGTATTGCGGTTGTTCTGGTATTGATATTATATCTCTTTAATTATTTAGTGTAATGAGCTGAAATTTTACATGTGAATAGTTGCATTAATACACTAAATATTAGAATATGTGTTATTTTGCTTTTATATTAAAAAGTCCTACAATCGGATGTCATACAAGAAAGTGGACCAGTAGTAATATGCCAAAACTCATTAATTACTAAGAATACATAAATTAAACTTGGTAGGACATTGTAGACCGTTACAGCATACAAATAAACGTTATAAGTTAGGCTCTAGAGTTCCTATTTTAACCCTTAACCAGGCTATGGATTGAGCATTACCCACCTAGATTTTTAAGAGTTTTTACCAGGTTTTGGTAAAGAATCTACCACAATCTGTCAAAAACGCCAACATAGGAATATTATTTATGGTAACACAAAAAATAAAGTGGAACGGAACGCAAATGTCACTTTTGCAGCCATTTCATCTGTGGTCGGCCGCTAAACGAACATTTCTGTGACAAGTGCACCGTATTTTTAATCATTAGGGCGAATTGGAGAAAGTTATGTCGTACAATTTTTTGATATGTTGTAGAATTTGAGTTTTTCTAGTGATTTGTGCATTTTTTATAATTAAAAACTTCTAAAATATCATGATATAACTAAATAAAACATGTGGGGAACCATATGACCTAAGCCTGTGAATGCCTAATTATTGCGGGAGTTATTATGTCCATTGCCCGGTAAATTAAAATCTTTATTTTATACTAGGTTTTTGCCACTGGTTTTATTTAGGATTTACTCACACATCTCATTTATCGAAATATAAAATGTGGGTAGTGGTAAACTTTTGTCGTCATTATTTGTCAGTCTACTTTAGTGTACTTTTTGTTATTCAGGTAATAAACGATCAGCAGCTCGAAAATATACTAAATGAAATGTTAAGTCGTCGTCTAGACAGGCAATGGGATTATGTTTTCCCACATGTTTTTTTTCAGGTTTTCAGCTAATTTTCTAAATATAATTGATAAAATCTCATACCAAATTTTATCACTCATCTAAATCTACCAAAAAAACATTATTACTGCAGGATTTGTCCGAGGCCTGGTAAAGGGTTAAGTGCTTGGACCTAATAAGCATATTTTACTTTTACGTGTATATTTTCTGAACAAAATGTTTTTTTCAAATTCTGTTTTCACAAACATTACACACAATTTCAAAGCAACGTGTATAAAAAATTACAACTCTGCACTAAACCATTTTATATGATTTTCATTAAATAGACAAACGTCAGCGCAGCGGAAACTTGATTATCTTCGCAGTTATATGACACACAAATTTCATTTAAACGTACACATTTACCTCTCGTTACACACTAATTATTGAATACAGTATTTTTTTTCTTGTACGTCCTTATGGAAAAACGACGTAGTTCCAGCGGAAACAGTTTTTGTTGAATAACTCCCCAATGGTTGGATGCACAAATTTGTACTTACCATACACAATTACACGACGTCATAAAAAAAAACACGCTAAAATATATGCTAAACTGAAATGAAGACATTCGACATTTTTCCGCTGCGACAGACAATAATCACAATAAATGATATCGCTAAACCATTGCTTCATATGTTCGAAAAAATTGACTGCTCAACAATATAAATAACGCAATGAGCGGTTGAGTCTACAAGAACCCGGGCACATGAGAGAAACGTAGTGCACATCGTTCAAGGGGGTCTACTCTCTAAGTCCGTCAACGAAGATACGGGCCCATCCGAAAGTAGTTAATCCGTCAAAACAAGTGACAAATTAAATTTTCTAACGGGTAAATACACATCGGGATTAGGGAACACTATCAAATTATGTTGTCATTCATTTTTAATTCCGGCTCTGAACTAATCTTATGTCCGTAAGTGATAAGGAGTAGGAAACGCCCAAAACTTCGGATTTCGTTATTAGGGAGTAGACGCCAAGGATCAACGAGCACCACAAGGAATATCACAGAACCCATTCAGATTCAGATAACTATAGCGCGACCCCTTTTAAAATCGACTCCCCGTGCTTCTAGAGTTCGTCGCGTACCGGCCAGGTTACGCGACTAGCTACGGTTCGGCGCAAGGTGCAACACTATTTCTGTCGCCGCACGCCGCGCGCCGCCTAGGCCTTCCGCCTAGCCAGTGACCCACCAACAAGGATAAATCGCGCACGCGCTCGGCGACCGTACTTTACCGCCTCGCGAGCCGTCCATTTTGTACTACTAAAGGTTCTGGTAATTGCACTGATACCTTAAACATTTCGTTGTCTTTAATAAACAGTTTACACGCACAATAGTTGGAGTTTCTTTGTTTAGAATACCCCGACTATATAACTTTATTAGCCCATTGATTGTTTCTCTCTATTTATTACTAATTAGGTCTGTAAAATCCTGACACGAATGAATGTTCAACAAAGAGTATAATAATATTATGGGAGAATAACAACAGGAAACCCATGTCACGACGACCGTTTATTGAAAAGAAGTATCGACAAAACTATCTGATGAACTTTGAAGCGATGCCTAATTAAGAAAATTGTTGAAGTACTTGGCGAAACTTCGTCCAGTGCTCAATCACAACCCAGTGGGATACAGAAAAAAAAAATATGGTTTCTGCGATTTAATGTATAATAATGGTATCCTACCTTTAATAATAAGTGTTAGTGACCAGCCCTATACAAGCCAGCGGAACCGGCGCGCGGCGCGTCGCCCCTTTTTGCCAACAGACGCGCGCTCGTGAACATCTTCTTAGGATATCGTGTCATTTCATTTCTTAAAAATATTTTTGTAAATTATTTAAATTAAGTTCGGTTGTGTTAATTATATTTTTTTTATAAAATTCGTTTTAATTTCCTAAAATCAGAAGTGGGATTGAACTCTACTATAGCCGCTTCAAAGTCATTTCTGGTTCCATCGTAATGTCGAGTAGAAAACGTACACCACCGCGAGAGCGTGCGTCTTCTCCTAATTTAGGTAACCTAGCAGCGACGATGGAAGCAATCCTCAACCGCCTGACAACGCTAAAGCAGCGCGCTGAAACAGGTGCAGCCACGCCGCCATTGCCTGCCCTCGCCGAGCCAGCGTCGGCCCTCGCAACGAGCGCGCCACATGGCGAGAGCGTGGCCAGCACCCCGAGCGACGCCAGATGCTATATACCACGACTTCTCATATACCTATATCGACCACGACTTCAACGGACATCACGGAGCGTCTCATCGACGCGCTTAAATGCATAAATCCGGTGAGGTCCAACCATTATTATGTATCGGATTTCGATCCTAGCATTCATGACGCCTATGCGTGGTGTGACGAGGTGGATCGTGCTCAATCGCAAAACCAGTGGGATTAAAAAGAGTGCCTAGCCCGTGTGGGACTATCTCTAAAGGGCGACGCACGTTCCTGGCTGCGCGAATGGACTAGTAACAATCGTACTTGGTCAAATTTCAAGTTAGAGCTCAAATCACTTTGTCCGCGACGCATTGACGTCGCCAATATTCTTTTTGATGTGATGTGTAAAGATTCTGATAAGTACTCCACGTATGCAGACTACGCGCGAAAATCATTATTACGATTACGTATTGTAAACGGATTAAGTGACGAATTATTGTGCGCGGCATAAAAGATCCACAAATACGCGCAGCCGCCATAAACGCAAAATTAACACCAGAAACAATCGTGGTGTTCTTATCAATCTATGTGAAATCAAATCGTTCAAGTGCACCTAATAATATTCAAACACGCAATAGCCGATTCACTACTGATTCCTCTACCGACCGATTCCGAAAGCGCCCTGCCTTAAATACAGATGTACGTGTAAGTTGCTTTAATTGTAACCAAACCGGGCATAAAAGCAAATATTGTTCAAAACAAAGTAAGACCGAGGACAGTAAAATTAATAAAAATAAATTGGCAACTACCCCCGAATCTACTAACAAATCCATTCCTAAAGTTGTCGTACATTTTGTAAGAAAGTAGGTCACACTGAGGATACTTGTTTTACAAAGGAACGTTCTGAAACGCGAAATAAATCTAATATCAACTTTTGTCGTGAAATAACGTGCGACCGTACTAAAAAGGATGTCATAACAGCAGTGATCAGTGGAGTACCCACCGATGTTCTTATTGATAGTGGTTCGAGTATTTCCTTAATATCGAATGATCTTGTCAAACATTGTCATGTCGCACTAACCCGAGCGTACAGATATTGCGTGGTTTAGGTGGAATAGAAATGCGTTCCGATTGTTTCGTAACTTCGTCAATAGAATTTTGTGATGTTACCTTAGAGGTAGATCTTTATGTTGTGCCCCGTGACTATCTTAGTACGCCAGTGCTTATTGGTACAGACAGACGTACTGAATAGGATAGGCCTCGCATACATTCGAACCGGCGATTCCCAGCGAATAATTAGGAATAGCTCGCTCGTATATAACTTGACACATAGTGAACCGACTGTGCAACTTGATTCGATCAACACTCAACTGTTTGGTGATGAAAAAGCGCGTTTATCGCTTGTGTTAAAGACGTAGTAGAAGTAGGTATTCAAAATATTTTCTCAGTGGTACAGTGACAACCACCGTAAATACCGGAGAGATGCACATTCGGCTTACTAGTGAGGAACCTGTTAATTATCGACCATACAAGTTATCATACGACGAAAAACTGCGTGTTCGTGAAATTGTTAGTGATTTAAAGGAAAAGGGTATAATCCGTGAGTCAGAGTCCTCGTATTCGAGTCCGATATTGTTGGTAAAAAAGAAAGACGGATCGGATAGAATGGTTGTTGATTATCGAGCTTTAAACAACATAACGGTAAAGGACAGATACCCTCTTCCTTTGATCGATGATCATATTGATAGGCTTGGGAAGTGTAACTATTTCACTGTTCTTGATATGGTGACAGGCTTCCACCAAATTAAATTTACGAAGATTCCGTGCACCGAACTGCGTTTGTGTCACCCGAGGGGCATTTTGAATATCTCAAGATGCCCTACGGTCTCGCTAACGCTCCCGTGGTCTATCAGCGTATCCTATCTGATACACTGAGATCTCTCAGTCCTGGTGTATATCGATGACGTTCTTGACTTGTGGACAGAATATTTATTCAGTTTTTTTTTTTGTTGACATGAATGACAATGTTGTCATTTGGTTTAAATATGTAGGTTTTTATTTTTATTATTTTAGTAATATTTTATATAGATTCTTTTTTAATTTGTGAATGTGAGAACGCTGTAGGCTTAATAGACTGTAGCTTTGTAAACTATCTTTTATTTTGTTAAGTACTTGGTACTTGTTGACGGGCCTACACTGTCCTCCCATACCTATTAACACTGTAACTTATAACATTGTTAAAGCCCACTTTTTTAAAAAGAGTAACCGTGGAGTTTCTTGCCGGCTCTTCTCCATAGGAAACGACCAATTGGAACTGTGCACCTAGCTTCTGACGTTTCATAAGTGCCCATGTAGGTTTATGTGAAACCAAAAAAAATGATTTTGATTTGATTGGGTTTGATTCGTAATGAGCAAGGACGTAATAATACTTTTAATTCTTTTAAAAGCTGACTCACACTCATTGTCCCACGTCCAAGTAACTCCCTTCTTTAGTAACCTGTACAAAGGTGCCAAAATATTGCTCAAGTTTTTAACAAATTTTGCATAGTACATGATTGTTCCTAAAAAGGCCCTCAAGTCAGTAATATTTAAATATACATTCCCTCGGCAGAGATAATAAATCCTAAATATTTAACCTCATTAGTCAAAAACAAACACTTATTTTGATTTAGTTTCATTCCATTACGATGTAACCGCTCTAAAACTCTCTCTAAAATTACTAAATGATCCTTCATATTAGGTGATCCAATAATAATATCATCAAGAAAAACTTCTACGTTTGGAATATCGTTAAGAAGATTCGCCATAATTCGTTGGAATATACCAGGGCTTGACGATAAACCGAATACTAATCTTTTATACTTAAAAAGGCCCTTATGAGTATTAATAACCGTTAAATTTTCAGGGTCATCCAATTCAATTTGATTATATGCTTGTGTTAAATCAATTTTTGTAAATAGCTTAGAACCATTTAATATAACCAGCAAGTCATTTATACGTGGTAAGGGATATTTGTCCACAAATAGTACTGGATTTAACGTTATTTTGTAATCAGCACAGATACGGAGTCCACCATCAGCCTTACGCACCGGTACAAGTAGAGTAGCCCAGTCCGCGCACTCCACGGGCTCGATGACACCGGCGCGCAGCATGCCCTCTAACTCTGCCTCAACGCGCTCTCGGAGCGCGTACGGCACAGGCCGTGCGCGACAGAACACCGGAGTTGCTGCCTCGCGTAGTCGTAACCGAGCCTTGCCTCCCGTGAACCGGCCCAGTCCCTCCGTAAACAAATCCTTATACCTGTGAAGTAATAATGTTAATTGTTCAGTACATGAAATATTGCTATTTAATTTGTCAGTGCTCATTGTGACTATATTTTGGTACAAAGGTATTTTAATGTCTAGTTCTGTAAGCCATTGTCGACCTAATAAAGAGGTGGTGCCACCCTTTATTACAAACAACTCCATTTTTTTGGACTTATTTCCAAACTTAACAATTGGCCTAATCACTCCCATAGGTTTTCTAATAGTACCGTCATAGAATCTAAATACTAAATTTGTATTATCTAATGGTCTATGGCTAAACAGTTGATCATAAGTTGCCCTACTAATACATGATACTAAAGACCCCGTATCAATTTCCATATGCAATTGGGTTTGATCCACAAAAATAGTTAAGCTCACCGGTTTGTAGCTGTTCAAACTAAGTTGATGCAAATCCTCTACCTCCCACTCCTCATCGTCTGACAAAGGAGGCTCATCCTCCCCTGACTGGTCCCAGGCTGCCCCGCCTGCTGCTTGCACCTGCGCCACCATGTTGTTGGTGCCACATCGATCCTGCGGCTGTTTTCCACCAGAACGCACCGGACAAACCCGACGTAGATGGCCTTTCTGTCTACACCTACCGCAGATAAACCGACTGTATCTACATCCTTCCCTCTGGTGATCCAAAGCCCCGCAAGCCAAACAATTGTTTTTTGAAACGTCGACGGTGTACTTCAGAACTGAACTGAAGTACACCGTCAACGCGTCTCGCCGGTAATCCGCGTGATCCACCACGCCCTCGGCGGCCCCGGCTACCCGACGTCGCCACCGCATGCAACGCTCCGGCCGCGGTGTCACCGCTACCGCCCAAGTCGCTAATATTCTCGACTGTCCGTTCCACTGCCGCTGCATCCCTCTCCGCCGCTTCCATAGTGCATGAAATTTTTACGGCGTTTGCATATTGCAGATTTTCTTCGGTAAATAATCGTTGCCTGATCGACTCGCTACGCAACCCGCATACTAACTGATCACGTAAATTCTCTTCCAAAACGGACGTAAATTCGCAAAATTTTGACAATTTCTTCAAATCTGATATATATTGCAAAATTGATTCACCCGCATTTTGTCTTCTTTGTCTTGGGTTGCAATTGATCCATCATAACCTTCACCACCTCCGCATAAGTTTTTGCACTCGGTTTGTCCGGACTTGTTAGGTTGCTTATAACTTCATAAGCCTCATCACCCATCGCCGTAATCAAAGTGGGTAACCAACATTCTTCCTTCACAGCGTTGACCGTGAAGAACATTTCCATGCGTTCCACGTACATTGTCCAATTTCCCGATCTTACATTAAACTCGGATAACTTTCCGATTGACATTTTGGATTAATGTTTTTTAGCACGCTTCTAATTTTTATCCTCGTCGCCACTGAGATGTATGAGTAAAACAAAGTGTAGCTAGTAATGGGTTTTATTCGGAACAGCCATGACAGGCCATCGCTGTGTCAGGCAGCCACCTTGGCAGATCATAAACAGTAAAAAGGTTACCATACATTACAGTATCCTATGTATATGTTACGGCTAATACCCGAAGTGCGGCTACACCTAGTTTTAGCCGGTTAGAACTAGGTGTAGCCACTTACTCTTGGTTAAACCTAGTACGAGCCGATTGTTTTCGGGTAAAATCATTTGGGTTAGGTTAGGTTAGAACAGTAACCATTAACAAGCGAAGGCGAGCGAGCGAAGCGAGCGTGCCTCGGCAGCGGCCGCCGAGCGCCAGATCCCCTCTATTGTTGGTAAATTGGTTTTATCCAACAGGGATTGTCTGGACCTATAATTCTAACCGGCTAAAACTAGGTGTAGCCGCACTTCGGGTATTAGCCGTAACATATATAAACAAGAAAGCGCGGAATTAAAACGAGCATTTACTAACGCGGTGTCGATCTTTGGTACCCCACGATTAATAGTATATGATAGGGGCAGAATGTTCGACAGTACCGACTTTGGCGAATGGGCAGCAAATTTTGGTATTCAGATACATTTCATAACGCCCGAAATGCACCAACAGAATGGCCAAGTGGAACGGTATTGTCGATCAGTGCTGAATATGGTTAGGATAGATGTAAATTATAGACACGAATCCTGGTCCAATGTACTTTGGAGGCTACAGCTGGTACTGAACATTCAGAAAAGTACTCAATGCTCAGCATTAAATCTGCTTATCGGTTGTGACACGACTACCCCTGCTATAAATGCTCTCATCCGAGATATAGCTGTAGATGGTTCCACACCAAATCGCGAAGCTTTTCGTGAAATGAGACGACAAAGGGCTGAGGATCTGTTGGCTCAAAATCAGGCTAACCAAGATGCGCGTGTCAATAGAGGTAGAAAGGCACCTAGAGCCTTCGCTGTGAACGATCTGGTTTTTGTTATTAAATCATCTCAAACTGCTAATAAACTTGAAAGTGGCATCCGGGGTCCATATCGCATTATAAATGCTCTGCCGAATAGTCGATATGAATTATGGCTCCTGGCAGGCTCTTACGGAAAAACTACGCAGGCAGCCGCGGAATATATAATACCGTGGCGAGGCGAGTGGACCCCCGAGACCTGTGCAGCTTTTTTTTAATGTAAGATGTACTCGTTTTTATTTTACTTAACATAAAGTGTCTGCTTCTTAAATGTATACGCTTAGAAGATGTTTGCTATGGCAATGTATGTACTTAGTTTGCAGCTTGCCCACATAAATACGTCACGTGGATACCAGGGTAATCTGGATCAAACTCTTATAAGGCCTTGTGTGGCGTTGAGTTAAGTATCTTTGTGCTGTAATGTACATGTAAGACCTGGATGGCTTCGGCATAAGGCATTGCACTCTGTTGTTTTCGTATAAGGCCTTGTGTGGCATCGAAATAGCGTCGCATTTACCTCGTGTAAGGCCTTGTGTGGCATCGAGATCGTGTCGCATTCATTTCATGTAAAAACCTTGTGTGGCATTGGAGTAGTATCCTAGTTGTAGCGTATAAGGCCTTGTGTGGCATCGCTCATTAATTTATTTCATGAAACATAACATGAAATGTTATGAAATGCATAAAAGCGCCATAGTGACATCTTGAACCCACCCAAATATAAAATGATTGGTGAACATGATGTATGTTAGATCTAACATGTATGTGTTTGCCTCCCCAGGTTATGAAGACTCTATTGATGAGACTGCTTCAGAGCCAGAGCAAAGACAACTTACGGAGAGCATCGAGGACGCTGCTCAGTCAGGAGAAGCCGTGTTAGCTGCAACATCGGATTAAGAGGGAGTTACGAGTGACCAGCCCTATATAAGCCAGCGGAACCAGCGCGTCGCCCCTTTTTGCCAACAGACACGCGCTCGTGAACATCGTCTTAGGATATCGTGTCATTTCATTTCTTAAAAATATTTTTGTAAATTATTTAAATTAAGTTCGGTTGTGTTAATTATATTTTTTTATAAAATTCGTTTTAATTTCCTAAAATCAGAAGTGGGATTGAACTCTACTATAGCCGCTTCAAAGTCATTTCTGGTTCCATCGTAATGTCGAGTAGAAAACGTACACCACCGCGAGAGCGCGAATTAAGTAAGCGACAACGGAAGTATTTAAAAAAATAACTTTATTCGGACAGAGTTACACCTAAACAGTAATTAATTTTAATCTAATAAAATATTGATCTTATATACTAACTTTATTGCTAACGTAGTACAAGCACAACGTGATCAGATACTCGTATGACGCATGTCCTAGATAATTATGAACGCTGATCCAGCAATGGAATATTTGGAAATAATACATCTAGTAAATACTTATTAGCTGACAAAGCTAATATTGGTAGATTGGGGTTCCTTAACTCCACCCTCCCTAAGAGAGAAATTATCCGAAGATGTCGCAGACGGTTTCGGAGAATTTCGACAGAAGTTTATAAACTGAAAGGTGAACGGCAGGCTTGTATGGGAACTTCGTACCGCTAATAAAATTTCGTGTTTTGGGATATTTTTTGTTTTAATTGGTAGTTAATAAGATAGACAAGCCCTTTTTAAATTCTTAGATTTTTAGAAGTTGGGACGTAAAAGTTATTACGAGTTTTATTTTTTAAGGTTATGTACTAGTGTACCAATGTAGATTGTTATTTAAAGGTACATAAACATTGTTTTGGTGATAAAGTAAATGTTCTAGATTGCTTGTCGCTATCTTTGTAGTGTTCTACTTACTATTAAGTAGGTAGATTGAGATGAGAATAGTACCTACTCAGTGAGGGGTGTATTAGGAGATATCTATGTCCAGCTGCGTATTGCAACAGTTTGATAATGATAAAGTTAATTCGCTAAATTGCTCAGATGCAGTCACAAACCACAATCCAAAACAACAGCAAAGAACTGAACTACAGAACTGAACTGAAAGACAGTAACAGTAATACAGATTTTCTTTACCTGTCAATAAATAATTGCCATATGAACAAAAATAATATTGATGACGAAAATCATTCCTATCATTATATTATTGTTAACTATTATGATTTTATGCAACGATCACGCATTCTTAGTAATATATTAGTGTTTAATTATATTTAATGTTATTTCTATTTCTAAATAATTAATCTATCATTTCGTTATTAGTGTTATTTTACATATGACAAGTTTAAAAATCATAACTGCGTTTAGTTTACGATTTTATTACGTTTAATTATTAAAATCTTTTTATTGATAGTATTCATTAATCCGAACTTCTAAAAATAGTACACTTACATGAAAATAAATGTCTTAGTTGCCTTAATAAGTGGTATAAATTCTATAATAAAACAACAACAAAAATATGCGGTACGAAATCTGCCGTTCGCCTTTATACATTATAAAGATAACTACTGCAATTATAATAATCATATACTCGAAGATGGTCCATATACTAATTTCTGTTGTCACTGTTTGGGTCGTATCGTCTATTTCACTAAATTTTGCACTTTGTAACACTTCTTTCACATCACTGAAGTCTACATTTCTTAGATCCACTTTCTTTGACCTTCTCTGGATGTCCTGTTGTAGCTCTGGCATCTGGATCAATGGCAGCTGGAGACTAGAAACTGTAGTGTTTGTGGTAGCGGCAACGATGACTTCGCCTATTTGTGTCTCGCATTGTTGGCCAGGCGTCACGATGTAGGTCCCCAGAACAGTGTATTTCAGAATTTCTGTATTGCAATTCTCGGTAATGATGAGATTTTCCTCTGAGTAAACCAACCATTGGTTGTCGGTTACTTTTTGTATTTTAGTTTTCTCTATTTCAATGTGGTTCTGTATGCAGCTTTTGTAGTTGTTCTTCATCAAAATTATTTGTTCAATGCAGGTATCAGTTGGATACTGGGCTAAGTTAGTTTCAGCGCATAGAAATTTTCCATTTTCAATCTCAGCACATGGGCTTACTACGGGCATGTATTTCAATCTGTTCACCATCAGGTGGGGGGTTTTCTTTTGGTATAATGGTAAAGGCATTTGGAGAATGGAATATAGGAATGGGTATAACCTTGTAATAATTATATGTTTCGTTATCTATTAGGGGAACTTCTAAAACAGAAACTAACTTGTTGTTATTTATGTATGATTTAAGTATGATATTACGTTCTAATTTTATTAAATTACGTTTGCTTACTGGATATATTGTTCTAGCATGTTTAGCAATGACTTCTAACGTATTATGTAATTCTGTACTATTTATCGGATTGGTGCAATATATTTAATTTGTTAAAGGCTATTGCCGTCTCAATCTCTTGTATGTTTTCGTAACAAGTTCGAAAGTTACTTAAAATTTGATACATAGTATTCAATATGTGGAAAAGTTTGTTAAACCTGAACTCATGTTCAACGAATTTTTCCATTTCATTGGTATGTAAACCCAAATTTTTAATATTTGAATTTATTATTTCAGAATCATTTACTAATTTATCAAAAGCTTTTTGCATTGATGACACTTTACGTTCGACTACATGCTCTTTGTTCTGTATCATTTGAATTTCTCTATTTTTTATTTTTATTCAAAAGGAACAACAAACAGCTACAATATAAAACATAGAAACAAGAAATACACAAAACTTATAGACAATATTGCAGCCCACAACGCTGTTCACAGATTAACAATAGGATACAATGCAGTGAAAATAATCGCTAGGGTTACAAATAGAAGATTTAATATTATTCTAACTTATATAACAACTATCGTGATTGAGATATAGATGTATTTGTATATAATAAACATGAAATGGTACAAAAAAGAAAAATATATAAAAAATATTCAAGAAAGCTCCTTAAGTATAAGACTTTTGAATCCATAAGGAGCACATGCAAAAATGTCTATAGGTTCAAAAGTCTTATTGTAGGAATCAACCATTCTGCGAACAGGCGAACGCAAGCCAGAGTTGGACTTGCAAGTGCCCACTTAAAATAATCTGCCAGCGCGAACCTTTCGCTTGTGGACTGTCCTAGGAACCGCATAGCATATCATGTTGGACAGTTCCATGCAATCAAATTTATTTCTGACAATATTATACAACGTGGCGATTAGGTTATCACATTAAATAGTACAGCGGTTATTACAAGTTGTTATCAGTCTGTTAAAATAATAAAAATAAAAATAGACCTAAAAATAGAAAACTGAATTTTTCTAACAAACTAAATAGCGTAAAAATTGGCAATAAATAATCCACCCTTGAGCGTCTAGGCGGCGGGCGGCGCACACGCCAAACGACAGTGAGACTAGCGGAGGGTAGGTACTTGCGCTCACGCGCGGGGCGTTATAATACATGATGTTGTTAAATACTAAAAGGGAAAAAAAGGTCTCACGGGTAGAATGTTAACTTTTATTAATTATTTTATTTATGTATGCTTAAAATACGTAATGTAGAATACGTGGTTTGAATTAATGTGATAACCTAATCGCCACGTTGTATAGATTCATGGCTTCTAAGTACTTACGTCTATTTTCAAGTGTTGCGAGCTTATACTTTGCAAGTAAATCTTGGTATGGCAAATAATATCCATAGCATCTATAATGTAAGGTACGCAGGAATCTATATTGAACACACTCAATCATTTCAACGTACTTTTTGTAGTATGGACTCCAGACGGACACGGCATACTCCAGTTGAGAGCGTACTAGAGACTTATACAAGCAAATGTAAGAAGAAGGCTTTTTAAAATCAACTGTTGATCGCATTACAAATCCGTATAGTTGATACGCTTTATTGACAATCTTTCCTATGTGTAGGTCTAAGCAAAGCTTAGAATCAAGGATAACACCGAGATCACGAATAAAGTCCACTTTAAGTAAGGGGGCATTGCACAACGTGTATGTATACTTTATTATAGTTTTATTTTTTGTGAAGTTTAAGAAGTTACATTTGGGTAAACTTAGTTGCAACTTATTTTCTTGGCAATAACAGGATAGTCGGTCCAAATCTTGTTGCAGCAGAAGGCAGTCATTTGTTTGACGTATGGCTCTGTATACCTTGAGGTCGTCGGCATATGGTAAAAACTTGGTGTTACGAAAGCAATGGCTGATATCATTGATGTATAAGATAAACAAAAGGGGACCAAGTATGGAGCCTTGAGGCACACCAGAGGTTACCTGTTCTATGTTAGATTGGTGACCATTGATTACAACCCTCTGACTGCGATTGGTTATATAAGAGGTAAACCACCTCAAAAGATTTCCACGGATTCCGTTGAACGCTATTTTATTTAGTAGTATTACATGGTCTATCTTGTCGAAAGCCTTACAGAAGTCCGTATACACTGCATCCACTTGTACACGGCTGTCAACACAATCAAACAAAAAGCTAGAAAATAATAGTAAATTAGTATTTGTCGACCGCCGTTTGACAAAGCCGTGCTGTTGTTGAATTATGATATTGTGGAGTACGGGATAAATTTCATTATGGACTAAACTTTCAAAGAGTTTCGATAAGGCAGACAGGATGGAAATCGTATCTATCGTATTTAATTGCATCATCTTCATCTAAATTTCCAGAAATAGCTTTTACAAGTGAGCCTAATGGATTGAATAAAGCTCGTTTATTCCTATAATGAAAAGGTAAGATTTGAAAAATCTACCCTTAGTTAGTTCAATTAGATATTCTATTTGACTTTCTATTCCTAAGGTTTCGTTACTAACTCTACTTTCCTTAATTTTTATTTTTAAATTACTAAAATCCCGAATATTATTATCTATTTGTAAGCCTAATGATTCTAGATCTACAGTTTTATATATTGTCCAATAACTATTCCTCTTCACTGCTACTCCCCGCTTTATCGCTGCTATCCCCGGATTCTGACCGAGGTTTTCGAGGTCCAGCGTGAATGTTGGCACCACTAGTACCAGAAGTACCAGGCACAATCTGTGGAGGACGTTTTACATTTTTTAACGCTACTCTAGTTTTCCTTTTCTTTACTTCTACTGGCACTATATTTCTTTCAACTCCACCAATTACTTTAGCTTTTTCATATCGCGGTTTTTCTTTAGCTTTTCTAATCCTAGTATCTTTCATATAAATACTATCGTCTGGCTCAAGTACAGGTATCGTTTCACCACATTTTTTATTAATCACTTTAATTTTGTCAGATTCTAATTTTTCTGTTATGAATTCATTACTGCCATACATGCTAAAGTACTTAATCAATGCCCTAACTACCTCTGGTGTACTCCTATTTGGTACCTCTATGGCTTGTGCTATCTTACTAAACGCATCTACTATAGTTAAATAATATTTTCCCTCTATAAATAATAAATCCATAAAAGCTTCCTTAAAAGGGCTATCCTGCGTTTGTGTTAACTGAATGTGAGGTTTGATCGGCTTTCTGTCATATTTCATGCGTTTACATGTTTCGCAAGCGTTTATGATTGCCGTAAATGTCTCTTTCATGTTTGCCCACCAATAATGTCTTTTAAGTTTGGTTAAAGTTTCTTTAATACCTCTATGACACGTTTTCCCGTCGTGGTTTTTCAAAATAACTTCTTTTTGATCTTCTTCAGATTCTGTCAAGTTTATAACTCTTTCTGTACATTCTGTTAACTTAACTGAATCCTTTTTAAATAACTTAATTACCGCGTTTGAAAAAGTTTTTCTTAAAGATGGGTGAAGAATTTTTTGTTTATTATTAGAAATATCTTTTACGACTAAGTTATTTTTAAACCATGAATGAACTAGAATTTGTTTTGGTTTAGTATCGATAGCTTCGTTTGAAATAGAAATGCCTTCGTGTTCTCTATTTGAAACTGAATTGGCAGTGACCACATCATCAGAATCCGAAAGTTCTATCGTTTCTATTGGAGCTTCGAGGTCTTGTAATTCGTTTTTTATTATTTTTTGTATTCGTTCTCCCCTATCTCCTACATTTACAAATATTGAATCTAAATCGTCGTCAATTGCATTAATCTTAATCCTAGATAAAGCGTCTGCATTCGTGTTTTGAGGGCCCTTCCTATATTTTATTTCGAGATCGTACTCTTCTAACCTTAACCGCCATCGCGTGAGTTTACTATTGGGCTCTTTCAATGAATACAGCCATGCTAATGGTCTATGGTCTGTAAATATGATAAACTTATTACCATACAAATACGGTCGAAAGTGCTTAACTGCCCATATTATGGCTAATAGTTCTTTCTCGATAGTGCTATATCTTACTTCTGTGTCACTCAAAGTTCTACTAGCATATGCTACAGGCTTATCTGAGCCTATTGTTCCCTGTGACAATACAGCCCCAATTGCAAAATTGGATGCATCAGTGGTTAAAATAAAAGTTTTACTAAAGTCGGGAAACTGTAACAAAGGTGCATTTGTTAAAAGCTTTTTACATGTCTCAAAGCATTCTTTATATTCTTCATTAATAACAATTTTGCGACCTTTCTTTAAGCAAGCTGTTAATGGTCTAGTTATTTTGGCAAAATCTTTGATGAATTTCCTGTAATATCCGATAAGTCCTAAAAAGCTTTTAATCTGTGTAACCGTTTCTGGTATGGGATACCTAAGAACAGCATCTATTTTATCATTATTTGGCTTCAAACCCTCACTCGTAATAGTATGCCCTAAATAAAGTACTTCCTTTCTAAGAAAATGTGACTTATCTAATTGAACTTTCAAATTTGTTTTACGGAAGCGATCAAAAACTGCTCTAAGTTTTTCTACATGTTCAGGCAAACTTTTTGAAAAAATTATGACGTCATCTAGGTATACTAGGCAATGTAAGCCTTGAAGGCCTCGAAGGACGTTATCCATCGCTCGCTGAAAGGTTGCAGGTGCTGTCTTTAACCCAAACGGCATTCTGTTAAATTCATAATGACCTGAAGGTGTGCTAAATGTGGTTTTAGCTCTATCCTGCTCCTGAACCTCTAATTGATAGTACCCGCTAGATCAAGGGTTGTAAAGTAGGTACTTTTACCTAGCATGTCAAATAAATCGTTAATGTTGGGCAAGGGGTATTTGTCATCAATTGTAATTTCATTGAGCCGTCTATAGTCAACTACCATCCTCCATTTTTGTTGGCCTGACGCGTCTAACTTTTTTGGCACCAAATGTACGGGAGCACTCCAGGGGGAATGCGATTGCTGGATAATGTTATCCCTTAACATTTTCTCAACTTGACTCTTGATTTCTTTTGTTTGAATAGGGGGTAACCTATGTGCCTTAATGTTTATTGGGTCTTCATTTTTTGTCCTTATTCTATGTTTAACCTGATTTGTGAAGGTTAATGGAATATTTTCACAATAAAATATGTCTTTGTATTCTCTACAAAGTCCCTCAATAACAGTACGTTCTTCTGAGTTCATATGATCTAACTGTAATTTTTCTAAATTATTACTTAGGAATCTGTCCACTTCTATACTATCGTCCATGAAATTAACACTAACAGATGGGTTCTGTATGTATGGTTCTACTTGAAAAGGTCCTGTAACTACTAAGTCTCTATTTTGATGACTGTAATTCTGAATAACAGTTGTTGCATAACCTTTAACACACGTAACTAATGCGGCGGGCATTCGAATCCCTTCCGTAAACTGTTTAAAATCTAACACAGCTTCCCCGTTCAATAAGTTAACCGGGAGTCTTACTCTAAGTTCACTACGAGACGGTAGATTATATACCTCTCTCATAGGCGGTGAATATACGATGGGAATCTCAGTATTTTTTAAATGTAATATCTGACTTTCCATATTAATCTTTGCCTGTAATTGCTTCAGCAAATTACTACCTATTAATCCATCATACCTATCGTCAACGCTGTAGACATAAAACTTATGGAACTCTTTATTTCCAAAGGTAACCGGTAATGGAATAATTGCGGTTTCACTATGAACGCTCGATGCGTGAGTGCTAACAACTTCGAAGGGTTCATACTGTAAATATTTTTTAAAATATTAATTCGCTATATAAGGGCTTATAAACGACCTAACACTCCCCGTATCTATCATAAAAACTGCTTTTAATTCTGGTATAACTATATGTGGTAAATTTAAGCGTTTATTGCAATTTATTTTTATTCGTTCTCTAGGGTAGAGGCCATTATACAAAAATTTCCCGCCCCGGGATCTTCAGGAGAACATTCCTGACACTCGTTGTACGAATTACTTGAACTCTGTTCATTATTACTAAAATTCTTTATGTAATTAACACGTCGCGAACTCGCAGAACGCATGGTGACGTCAGTATTCGCACCCGACGTAGATGCTTGCGCTGCAAAATTCGACGTGCCCGGTGCATGTGCCGCGAACTGTTGGTTCTGTTTTGCAACCGGAAAAGATGACCTACTTGACTGCGGTGACGAATTATTGTTGTTTGTACGATTAAAACTATCTTGATTCTTTTGAATATTATTATGCTGCCTATACTGCCTGGACTGATGCGAATTGTTCGGTGTAGATGTGCTGTTTGTAGCATTATTCGGTACATGTGTACTTGATATGCTATACGAATCTTTCTTTTGATTATTAGATCCTGATGCATTTTGATAATTAGGCAAATTGGGTCTGTTAGTTCTACTAAAATTACGCCTATCGTTTGTTTTATAATCATAGACCGCCTGGAAGTTTTGTTCTTCTAAGACTATTTTTAACGCATCCTCTAACGTTGTAACGTCGCGCAAACGAACTAATCTAACTAGGAATGGTGGTAAATTAAACAAGAAAACATTCATTGCTCTGTTACTATAAATTATTTGCTTTGCCTTACGCAGAGAGTCATCAATGATAGTTTCTGATATTTTAGCGAATTTAACACTTCTCATCTGCTGTATTCTATGGCAAAAATCTAAATAACTTTCGCCCTTATTTATTCTACAAGTTTCTAACTGCATTGCTAAACAATCCTCTGTGCGTGGATCACCGAAGTGTTGGTTTAACAACTTCTTCAGCTCATCCCACGTATCTATAGAGTCTCTTTCGCCTACTAAACTAGCTGCTTCGCCTGATAACCTACTTGTTACCACATGAAATAAATATTCATTTTGGGCTATGGTTCGTTGGAACTTAGACAAAATGTATTCACATTTTTTTATATATAAAGGTAACGTTCTAGCGTCGCCACTGAATATTGGTATGATGCTAACCAGTTCCTGTGGGACACGGGTTACGTTTTCCATTGTGAAAAAGTTATGAAAGTAACAAAGAGGGAAAAAAGTTTCACTAATGTGCTATTAAAATATCACTAGGTACTCTAAAATATTAATACAATTAAAATCTATGCAAATATTATTACGGCGTTGTCCAATCCCTAAAAATACACACACATAGACTTATTACAAGGTTGGGATATAAATGGAAGAGCTGAGAGGAAGTTGAAAAGATTTACTCACAATTCCGCGGCTAGCTTCATGCTCCCTGGACTACTGCTGTGGCTGGTCCTCTTCCGTAACTCGAAGTGGCTTCTTAATAAATTTATTTGTTCGGCGATCTCTGCTAAACCGTAGACACGGACGTCGGCTGCTCCACGTAGAATTGTATACACGGCAGACTGACTACAGAGATCCTACCGGCTACGCCAATTAAGTAAGCGACAACGGAAGTATTTAAAAAAATAACTTTATTCGGACAGAGTTACAGCTAAACAGTAATTAATTTTAATCTAATGAAATATTGATCGTATATACTAACTTTATTGCTAACGTAGTACAAGCACAACGTGATCAGATATGACGCATGTCCTAGATAATTATGAACGCTGATCCAGCAATGGAATATTTGGAAATAATACATCTAGTAAATACTTATTAGCTGACAAAGCTAATATTGGTAGATTGGGGTTCCTTAACTCGCGCGTCTTCTCCTAATTTAGGTAACCTAGCAGCGACGATGGAAGCAATCCTCAACCGCCTGACAACGCTAAAGCAGCGCGCTGAAACAGGTGCAGCCACGCCGCCATTGCCTGCCCTTGCCGAGCCAGCGTCGGCCCTCGCAACGAGCGCGCCACGTGGCGAGAGCGTGGCCAGCACCCCGAGCGACGCCAGATGCTCACCTATATCGACAACGACTTCCTAAAAATAGATTATAAAGTAATTAAATAAAGACTTGGCTAAAAGGTCGCAGCAACCAGGCCATACGCCATTAAAATATTATTTAAAAAAAAGTGCCATTGCATTTTGACATATTAATCGTACGTCAATCAGCAATGGTTTATATGCCTAAATTATTAAAAATTGTAAATTAGCGGTGCTAGTTTAAGTAACATGCTCTGTGCTAGTTTAAAGTAATCGGTGAATGATAACTATGATGCAGATGGTGTGTAGGGAGTAGGGACTAATAAATTAAATCCCACAAAGCACTATGACTAAATCCTGTGAACTACGGACTCTGTATTTACGAGAGATAAAGTAAGGCACTCTGGCTGTGTGGCTGCTGCCGTCTCACCGTGGTCAACGAACGAAGTGCACACGTTATTTACAAGCTCTTATTTGTATTTCGCATTCGAAGATTACTTGAAGTACACACGCCACGCCAGCTATTTCTTTGCACAGTGTTTTTAAAATAATATAATTGCAAAGCTGTACTAATTAACTCTAAGCGATACGTTTTGAGTTCAAAGATGGAAAAACTGCCAATGTGTAGAGTATGTTTAGTGAAGAATGTACGAATGTATATTGTGGTCAACAGAAGCATGCATGAACTTTATGAGAAACTGACTGATATTCGAGTAAGTTGATAAATAAGAATTAAATTACCATTATGATAGCTTTTAAATGCGAAACATAATCGAGGATATTAATTCATAAGAACTCTGGGTCAGAGGGCGTCTTAGGCATCTTAGCGGCAAACCACTAACATAAAGAAAAAAAACCGTGTAAGGAAATGTGGACTTAAATAAATATTGATGTCACCAATCTGCCTGCAAGAGTGGTAATAAATGCTCATGCTTTCTCTGTGTGAGGCGTATAGAAAGCATTACTGACTACCAGCTGTTGGCTTTACAATTTAGTGTAAGATTGGAAGTATTTCATTCATAAAAACAAAATAGTGTAAGACAAGTTTTGTTGCAGTTTGTAACTGAAGACAGTAGACCGATTCTTGCTTGTTTCGTCTGTTTCGCTAAACTAAAGCAATGCTGTCGATTGCAGAGAAAATGTCTGGAATCCGAACAGCTGTTCACTCAGATGATGAATGAGGATTATGAGGTGAGGTATTCCACAACAGACATTTATTCTAATTTCAGTATAATGTGGAAGTGATTTCTCTCAAGCTCATAGGTACCTGTTGTGTCTGGATTTCACACCAACCATACCATCAAGTGTTGAATGTTGAAATGTACACTTTTGTCAAATGTAGGTGTTTATAATTATTACATGTTAAGTACTCCACATAATATTACTACAACTTCAACAGTTCAATATCAGTGCTGTGTATTGCGGTCCTTTCTCATGGCAGCAATAGCTTGTGCTACCTGGTCAGTGAGGTTGGTAGCACGGCTGACTCTCCAGGGTGTACCCTGGAGAGTCTGGACCTACTTAATTGTCCTCACTTGTGGGGTCTCTTTTGAGGGACTAGACTCTGCTCACCGATCATATTTTCCATGTGCATCAGAACCGCGTGTGTAATTTTTAGATCTGCCTAAATTTATTGCAATTATTTGGTACCTTCTGTGTACCTTTACGTACCTCTCTTGAAATTCTGTGTACCTACACCCGTACTATGATATTTTAAAAATTTGGTACACCCGCCATCCTGATGTCAGAACCGCAGGTGTACTGCTAACCAATATATGTAGCTGAGTACACCCTATAAGTAGATTTGGTACCTCTTGTGTACCTGCAGAAACACGTATTTAATAAACAAAATACTGTCAGCTTGCTGCGAAAAGTAAAAAAAAACAATTTTCTTTCTTTGACGTTCTTACTATTTTGTAAATTAGTAACGACGTCAAATAATAAATAACAAGTTTCGGTAATCGAACCCAGCTCTCCACGTTAAGAATGTAATCCCGAATCCAGAACCTCCGCATAACATTGAGTCAGCACTACTAGCTGCGCCCCGCGGTTCACAACCTTTATAATATTAGTGTGAGCTTGATTGTGTGCCCATACCGGGAATCAAAACATGAAATTAATGGACACAAATTATAAACAGACTCAGGACAATACTTTGTGTGATCCGCAAATTGTTGTTCTATGTGGGGAACCCACAACATCGTGTTCAGCAGTCGCATATGACCACTGAACCACCGAGGCAGACAAAACTACATTTCTTTTTTGGTTGCATTTGGATGACTCTGGTGCAAGGACGCAGTCATTATATTTCATTGTTGCCTGTTTACTTTATGATTATCCCGATATCAATAATAATAAAATTATTTCCATTCAGTTCCAAGACCGAAATAGATACATACCAGTATTTACATATACAGGTTGGAATTTTGTAATGCCACCTGGAGGGAAAGTACTCTTAATACTGCAGATAGAAAGTTTTACTCAAAGGAAACATTCCTTTATTTTTGAATAGAAAGCAAACTGCATTCAAAGATTTTCGAAAATTCTCTTCTCTGAAAAAATTATACCCTGTACTTTTATTGCATCGATCGTTAGGGTCAATTATAAGGATGAAATCTCTAACAAACATGATAAATTAAATGAAAGGAAAACCAGGAAATCTTAAATTAATTTAATTATTTACAAAAAATGGTAAACTAACTAATTAGTTGCTCGAAATGGGCTCCATTCTCTTGGATACACAAATTTATTCTTTTAACGAATTCATTTCTAGTAACCTTTAATAAAGTGTTGTGGTGAATATTATAAATCGTATTCTGAACTTCAACTCTCAACTCGTTGTCATTCGCATAAGATTTCATGTTTTGATTTTTTACATATCCCCACAAAAAAAATCTAATGGGGTGAGATCTAGCGATCTCGCAGGCCATCTGATTGTGCCGTTTGTACCAATCCAGGTATTAAAATGGTTATTAATGTAGGCAGTAGTGATTCTGCTGTTATGTGCTGGAGCACCATCTTGCTGTAAAATTATTTGGTTTCGCTCTTCCTCGGGGAAACCATTTAACTCGTTTCTTAGGAGATCCAGTATTTCAATATACTTGACAGTGTTTAAATGACCTTCGTACACGTGGACTAACACTACATTATTTCTCATAATTCCGCACCAAACGTTGAATGAAAATTTTACTTGATTGTTAGTTTCATGAACACGAACAGGATTCACTCGAGACCAATAATGGTTATTGCGGCGATTGTACATGCCACATTGCTGAAGTTGGTTTCGTCAGACCATACAATGTTACTCAAAAAATTAGGGTTTCGGTCAATTTCTCCAAGCATGTTTTCACAAAATTGTAATCGTCTGTTACAGTCCCCAATATGCAATTTTTGCACCAACCGACCTTCACGATAGCATTTATACTTATACTTTTTCAGCACTTTAAGTACGCGAGTGTGGGTTGTTCCTAATTCATCGGCAGCATCTCTACTTGAAGCCTTTGGAAATGATTCAAAGTATGTTAAAACATCTAGTTCAAAATCGAAATAGTTTTGCTGAATAGTTTGCCGTCTCTTCTTGAAACCACCCGTATTCTTTAAATTTTCTACCATTCTTTTCAATACGAACCGAGTTGGTGCCTGTCGGTCTTGATATCTCTCTCCATACCACCGCAGAGCTAGATTCACGTTTTTGTTATTTAAAAAATAAGCTTCCATTAAATCAAACTGTTCTTGATAAGCCATTTTCACCGTGAGACAAAATGTGAAATGAGTTGTAAAAACAATCAAATGTGAATAACAACTATGACAATCTAATTTTCAAATTTTAATCTAACATTCCATATTTAAATTACCTACCTCATACACGCAGCTACGAGTATGTCGCAAAGGAGTCTGGATTACAAAAGATGGATGTTAGTTAAAGAGCTTTAACTTGACTCATTGAATTTGTAACTTCAGATTTCCTGGTTTTCCTTTCATTTAATTTATCATGTTTGTTAGAGAGATTTCATCCTTATAATTGACCCTAACGATCGATGCAATAAAAGTACAGGGAATAATTTTTTCAGATTTTAGCCGGTTCGATTCCCGGGTGTGGGAGAAGAGAATTTTCGAAAATCTTTGAATGCAGTTTGCTTTCTATTCAGAAATAAAGGAATGTTTCCTTTGAGTAAAATTTTCTATCTGCAGTATTAAGAGTACTTTCCCTCCAGGTGGCATTACAAAATTCCACCCTGTATATATTAGATAATTTATGCATATAATTTTGTTGTTGACATACTTGGTTTATCGTTTCTCACTATTTTCTAATGCAGGTAGACGTAAACATTAATATATTACACCTACCCTCTAACGACGGTTTGACGATATCGTAATCTTACAGATCGCGTAATATTTTGTTCTCTCTCGGAAAAGTGTAAAGACAAGTGATAAAGTGAATTTATTTTTATAAAATGAAACGTGATAATAAAAGTTGTGTACCGTTACAAGAGCAAATACAAGCGTTTGTAAAATATCAACAATATTTCAAGTTAAAAGATAGTTGCCTACACCCTGTGATTAAATATTTCACGAAATTTCTAAGGATTTACATTGCAAAATGTCTACAAAGGCATTGTATACGTCATTAATAAGGAGCTATGACTATTTTTTTGATTCTGAAAGTGTTCATGATGTGTGGTCTGATAAATAATAAGCTCTAAATGTATGATTGCAGAATGTGTCATGTATGGATTAAAATCATGTCTGTAATAAATGCGGTATTCATATTAATCATTACTTATTTCGTTACCATTACAATGAATTAAAAAAATCCTTTATACTCTCTCTTGTTTCATTTTGATTCTGAAAACACTGACAAACATCTTAATTCTATAAATTTATAGAATTAAGATGTATAATTATAAATTTATAAATTATATTATTATAATAATCCAATATATAATTTATAAATTTACTATTAAAGGAATTATCCTTCACAATTCTAAAATAGGCAAACTGTTGTTTGTTTTTCTAATAGGTTTTTTAAATATTTAACATAAGTTATTAATAATGTAGATTGTTTTTTTTTTAATAATAACAACGTCATCGAAAGAAAATCGATTTTTTTACTTTTCGCAGCAACCGACAGTATTTTGTTTATTTAATAGGTACTTGTTTCTGCAGGTACACAAGAGGTACCAAATCTACTTATAGAGTGTACTTAGCTACATACAGACTAGATAAGTGGAGGTAGTCTAGGGCAGCCATACTCAGTGTGTTCCGCGGAACCTCTGGGGGTTCCGCAAAAATACTGGTCAGAATAAAAAAATAATACTAAAGGAGTGTCTACCTACTATATTTTCTTTTACTCTGGTACCTGAGTAACATATATCAATCTAAATATTTCAACAAAAGTAAAAAAATATGTAAATTTTAATGTCAAGTAATATGATTATTAATGAAGAATACACATAAAACCATTTTTGATTACTTTAGGGCTCCGTCAAATATTTCGTTTTCGAAAAGGGTTCCGTCTCCAAAAAAGTTTGAGAACCACTGGTCTAGGGTTATTCCGACAGATATCACTATGAGACCTACCGTCCTTACTTAACCCTTTTTTTTAAAGAAAATTGATGTTTTATAAGCCATCAAAGTATTTTTTTTACATTTTCCGTTTTTGTTTAGCAGTTTTTGCATAAAATAATGACGGTTACGGAAATTTAACAATTAATTGTTGCAAAACAAAAAAAAGTAGGCCAAATTGGGTTACACTCTTTAAGTAGGAATATCTTGGAAAGGGTTCAGTAAGGACGGTAGGTCTGATAGTGATATCTGTCGGAATAACCCTAGACTACCTGCCCTTAACGGCTCCGCCACTATTTTCCAGTCACCCTGTATATTGGTTAGCAGTACACCCGCGGTTTTGACATCAGGATGGCGGGTGTACCTAATTTTTAGGGTTCCGTACCCAAAGGGTAAAACGGGAACCCTATTATTAAGGCTCCGCCGTCTGTCTGTCTGTCCGTCTGTCACCAGGCTGTATCTCATGATCCGTGATAGCTAGACAGTTGAAATTTTCACAGATGATGTATTTCTGTTGCCGCTATAGCAACAAATACTAAAAACCAGAATAACATAAATATTTAAGGGGGCTCCCATACAACAAACGTGATTTTTTTGCTCGTTTTTGCTCGATATTGATAATGGTAACAGGTAGACACTTGAAATATTCACAGAATATTCAGTTATATATTCACTTTTACTATAAATATCTTTTTACAGCCCCATCCTTTAATAAACCAAGACCAAGAGATTTACAGTGGGTTTATTAAATCTCCAATACAGCACATAAGTATAGTTGATGAATGTCAAACAGAAAGCATTGCTATCAAAGAAGAATTTCCTGCTGTCTGTGAGGAACATCAAAGTCATGGTATGTTTTTAGAACAAAAATAATCATAATCATACACAATATTAACATTTGCAATTTTTTTACTTTATGTTGGATTTTTAAACCCAGATGTATTTTTTTTTTTTTCATTATGACCAGTAGGTATTTCCGTGGAGCCCCCACATCAGGGGCGACGGCTTCATATATTTAACCCCATTCCTACCGGCTTCCCTTCGGAACACAGAATATCTGAGTTTACTATTACTAAATAATATAGTACATAGTCACATTACAGGTATTTAATATGTAAATCATAAGATAAAAAAACGCGTACCTAGGTACGTACGCGTTTTTAGATAGACTATAGGTATCCTAAATCGCGAAGTTTATATTTTCTGTTTTAACTAAAAATTCCGACAAATTTAGATGGCGTTAAATTAAGAAAAGTAAAGGACCGACAAACATTTTTGAGGTAATTTTGATGTTATCTTGAATTTATGTGAACTGAACAACTTTTTCTTCGGCTTCCCTCTAATGGAAGTTTTAGCTTCGCTACTGCCCCACATAGGCTTTGCGGAGCCCTAGGGCTTCGCGTACCACACTGAGTATGGCTTGTTAGAGAGTATTAGTAGACTAGTTTGGTTATGAGTACCCAATGTATGTAAGATGCTGACTATATTATTTTCTAATTAGAAGTTTCCTTTTAAAATCCCTGTGTACCACCACTCTAAAAGGTACGTAAAACTTACTGAAGATTGTAAGTAAAGTATACAGCACACATCTCTGTGCTCGGAATTTCCTAAATTTGACAAAATCACAATCAATTTTAACTTTTTTTTTTTTTTTTTTCTTATTGGCTTCGCACGGTTTGTGCATTTAGCCAGTGTCATGTAAAATTAGGTAACAAGTACAAAGTTATTTAAATAATTATGAAATGAACTCCACTCAATGCATGATAAAGATGATTGATGATATCCCGCCCCGCTCCCCTTGGAGTTTAAGTAAAGAAGCGGCACTTTACTGAAACCTCGCGTGGACTTCTTGAGAGAACTTAAAGTGATGTTGCACTGTTTTGTTTCATTTGCCTACATTAATGCAGGTTCACGAACACTTAATGGTTAATAATCCACCACTATCACACATTAATATTCGGCTAAACACAAATTTTAGAAAATAAAACAAAACTGCTAACATGACGCTTCACTTTCCCGCCAAGAAGTCCCAATTTTAACTTAGCATTCATTTCTCGATTGTCAAGAAAACCGTGAACTCAGTAGGTACGTACCAGCTTATCTATATTCTACTATTTACTGACAAAATAACGACCGTATGATATTGTAAATAGTACCTAATGCAGCAATTTAATTCATGGTTACACATACATAAAGTTGTCTTGTCTCTAAACCAAGGCGATGGTCGATAATAATGTTGATAGTATTAATTATATAAATTACTAGCGACCCGCTACTGTTTCTAACGGTTATTACGACTTATTTATTTATTTATTTATTTAGGATCTCCAACACATACACGTAAACAATATAAATCACAATAATTAAAAAACCGGCCAAGTGCCTGTCGGACCACGCACAATGAAGGGTTCCGTAGTTAGGATGTATTTATCCCAAAAACAAACTTAACATTGTAGTTGAAAAACCCAAACTCTCCCATACATCGATATACGTTACGGTCAATTCTTCAACTGCAAATTTAAGTTGGTCGACTATTACTCGTTAACTTGTAAACCCTACTTAGCTGTGATAGTTTTCTTTTTAATTTCGTTATATATACTACTTTCATGATTTTTTTCACATATCCAAACCCAACCATTAAGCTTGCAGGGGGAGGGGACACTTGACTCTTAACAAAAAATAGCACTTTAAAGCTTAATATTACGCAAACGGATCTCAGAATTTAAAATGCTTTTCAAATACCCACAATATTTTTAAACGGCCTATCCAACGTTACCTCACACCATGTATTAGATGAGAAAAAAAAATCGTCCCCGTTTTATGCGTGGTGCCCTAAAAAAAATGTTTTTCATGTTTTTATTTTAAGACTTTCGGCGTAATTAATATGTACACCCATGCCAAATTACAGCTTTCTAGGACTACGCGTCTCCGAGCTAAGCCGGAGACAGACGGACGGACGGACAAACAGACAGATGGACATGGCGAAACTATAAGGGTTCCTTGTTTACTACGGAACCCTAAAAAAGATTCACATCATTTTTTTAAAGATTTAATTCAAGACAGGAGACCACAGCATGCTCATGATATAACTAGGTTTAAACATGATAAAAATAAAATAGAGAAAATTAATGACGAAAGCGACAAAGCGGAGGACAGGGTGTTGTGGCGCAGCCTGGGAGAGGCCTATGTCCAGCAGTGGACTGCTATAGCCTGAGTTGATTGATTGATTGAATAACGAAAGAAGAAATAAAATAAAATGAATATGTCAAGAATTGAAGATTGAGCATTCATATTAACAAATTGTTTAGTATAGAGGTAATAACGTTTCACCCACACATCACATTTGTTGACTATTTGAACTAGAGAATGTTGCTGCCCATTCTCTAGTAAGTCCCTTCCTTCCACGATACTGGAAGAGGCCAGTGATTTCGCGCTGCGCCGCCGCGAGACGCATCGCAACGTCGCGAGGCGCATAGTAAAATCGTTGGCAACACGACGACGCCTCGCTGCGCAGCGAGACGCCGCGCGGCGCAGCGGAACGTGTCTACATTCGCCACGAGCTCCCGCCAGCGTCCACCCGCAGTCTACCATTTGCAAGCGCATGAGAACGACGTACGGCTGCGCCTCGGGGTGTCGCGCGGCTTCGTGAGGCGCAGCGCCGCTCTTCCACGTCGCAAGACTCACCGCTGCGTCGCTCTACGCCGCACAGTGGGCCCATACTGAAAATTAGTGGACTTAGGCAACAAAGTTCCTATATCGATGCGATTTTTTTTTATATGACGTGTTATATTATTCCTGACAACTTTTATTCTTATAAAATTTCTTCTAAAGTTGATAGTTTGTCTTGAAAAAAATTAATTAGATTTTTTTGTATGGAGCGAATCACGTTTAATTTTTTTTCTTCAATTGTACTAATATGTTGAGTGTGTGGCGTGAGTATATGATAGCTAGGGTCATTCTCTATCCACGAAAAAAAAATCAGCGCCGGCCATCTGCGGCAGCGCGAGTAATCATTCGGTAAAAAAATAATAATTTGGAAGAATTTTTTTGTCATTTAAAATAAATTCAAAGCATATTTTTTGTCTCATTTGGCTGTTTTCACCTTCTTTTTAGTTAAATAAATAGTTTTAATAGCGCATACGTACTTAGAACTAGTAATTCTGGTAGAGATTTAGTTATTATTGCATGTTATCGGTACAAATGAGTCATCAATCACAATGCAGGTGCTCTGCATTGTGATTTATGACTCATTTGTTTGTGCGCGCATAACTAATGAGTCATCGAAAAATGCTCGTCTCTGATTGGCTGTGTTATTTTTAATATTTTTAACTGCACGTTATCTATCGTTGAATAAATATATCGTAATGTTTCAGGTTATACTAATTTTGTTAATGATAGGTGAAATAATTTAAATTTGTACGGGCAAGTCGTTGATAATTATCTACATAATCAACTGTATGTATATTATTATAGTATAAGTTATCGTACGTATGATCAATATGAAACTGTGAAGTAATTGTAGCCCTGAAAAGGGCTGTTTGTCATATTCCTAACCCTGATGGGCTTTTGTGGGAATAATTTAGAGCCGGATCACATTATTTCTTGTTCCAGAAGTGCTAGTGGGTCCGGCAAATTTTCGGACTCTGCTATGAGGCATTCTTCTTCCTCCATAATTTCACTGTCACAGGGAGGCTCAGTAGTCTGTAACAACTGAGTTGCTTCAGGCAACAACTCATTATGAACCTGTTTCATTATTTTAGGCCTTATGTAGGATATGTGGGGATCAGAGCTTATTAGAAGTCCATGGAGGATGTCTTCGTTTGTTGCTATTCTCCCCGTTTTCCGAGTGTGCCTCTCCCTGACGTTTCTGAAGTCCTTATTACGGGCTTCCGAAGCTTCTTCAGATAAGGTACCTAAAACGAATAAGTACATACATTTTAATTTCAAAACGCAATCGAGTCAAATAATACATCAAACTATATTTATTTTTTACTTACCGATTGGCAAAACACCAAAGTGGTTACAGATGTCTGCACCGTGCATTAGAAGTTTATGTACACTAACTGGCATGTAGTACCACGAATAGTGTTGCACGTACACATCAGCTGCTTCTCTACAGTATCTTCTAAATTTTTCACAGTCAATGTTTTTGCCTGATGATATGGCTTGTAGAATAACGGAAAATCTAAAAATCAGATTTTCGTCAATTCCCGTTATTCTGGAAGATCTTTTGTAATCTTGGAAAAAGCGCCTCGCTGTATTCCCGTCGTTTGTAGTTCCAAAACCCTAAAATGGGAAAACAATACTGTAATATACAATACATAGAGATATAATTCACAAACAACATAAAGAGAGCGAAAATTAAATACATACCTGTTTGGCTATATCAATCAGCATTCCAGTTTGCTCACGAAACTCTTGCTGTGTGGTATTTTTTTTAGCTTGTTTCAAAGCCTTATGTTCGCCGCGAGCAGTCCATCGTTGAAAATCCAGATTCTAAGATATATGGAGAAGACATTCCATACACCGAATCTTCATATGCAGTGAAGAAATTCCTTGCTTGTAAATTTCTTCACGAAGTGGTTTAGAAGTCAAAGCGTCTAAATTATTCATCTCACTCGGTTTTGCCAAGCAAATGGGACACGTTGCATATGATGGTACTCCAGCAATAATATTGGCCACTTTTCCATCAATCATGGTCATATGCAATTCATGTGATACAATAATATTTCCACACTGTGTAGATATTCGTTCATCAATTTGTTTTTTCATCTCAGACTCTTCAGACTTTATAAAGTCAGCTGTCTCCGAAGTGAAAATGAACTTCACTGGTCGACAGTACAGAGTTGAGCAAGGTGTGGGGTTCTCCCAAACTAGATTTTCATTCCCAGATGATGGCCTAGTAGACACTAGCCGAAGAGGGACGATGCTTATCATGACTACTGATGAATCATCGAACTCTGTAGCTGTGTTTGACGTTTTCTGTTTATAGTTACTCTGCGACGAAGAACCATCAAGTCCCCATTTCCAGGTCAACTTGAGTTCTTCATTTTGAGACCTATCAACAGTATTTATATCAAGTAATATCCTCTCCACAGTGTGGTCCAATAGCGCTTGCAATTTAATGTGAGCTCCGTTTTCTGTAATCTCCATACTCTCTTGTGATGGGTAACATCTTTTCTTGGCATTTACAAGCTTTGGATAAGATGAGATTGTCGAAGAGCTAAGTACTTCCATTTCGAGAGCGCAACTGATGTATAAAGAGCTAAACACTTATCTTCAGAGACAGTACTTAAGCTCTGCTTTTTGAATAGTCTCTCTTCTACTTCGGATAGCGCATCTGGATTACTGGAAAGGTATTCGACCACTTTTGCCAGATTCGTTTTGCCGTTGTCTTTCAATTTTGTTATGTACCAGTGCTGCAACTCTTCCTCGGAATTTTCTTCTACTATGGAAGTAGAAGGTCTTTTCTTTTGCTTATTACTTCGAACGGTTTTATGTGCTCCTTTTCTGTAGATGTTCCCGCTTCCGCAGTACATACTGCAAGAGTAGGAACATGGCAATCTATATCCACAAGCTCAGATAAGGCTGCGTCCGAAAAGCCCATCACACTTCTCAGATCAACACTGTTACAAACAGGCCAGTTGATGTTTTTTTCCAACCACTTGCGATTAATTACACGATTCATAAAAGTTTTTTGATTTCTACTTGACTCTATCCACTTTTTATTTAAATTTACACAAAAAAGTCGACAGAACTCCTTGATTCGGTTCTTGTCTTCTTCAGAAACTTCGGTAGTCAAGACAGAAATGATACTTTCATACAGAAACATATGATTTTTCAGATCACCGCCACTTCTTAATTTCACAAAAAGATCTAGGTTGGTACAAAATCCAGCCATAGTTCTAATGTAAATATAAAAATACAAGTATTTCACTGTGTTCACAAACAAGCGACAAGAGCGAAACTAGATGGACTTAATGAATGTCTTTATATTTATAGTTAGTGTTAATTACTCAAGTAGTGGACATAACAGTGAGTGAAAATTATTCAGCCAATCAGAGACGAGCATTTTTCGATGACTCATTAGTTATGCGCTTAGCCGAGTGCACAAACAAATGAGTCATCAATCACAATGCAGGTGCTACCGATAACATGCAATAATAACTAAATCTCTACCAGAATTACTAGTTATAAGTACGTATGCGCTATTAAAACTATTTATTTAACTAAAAAGAAGGTGAAAACAGCCAAATGAGACAAAAAATATGCTTTGAATTTATTTTAAATGACAAAAAAATTCTTCCAAATCATTTTTTTTTTACCGAATGATTACTCGCGCTGCCGCAGATGGCCGGCGCTGATTTTTTTTTCATGGATAGAGAATGACCCTAGCTATCATATACTCACGCCACACACTCAACATATTAGTACAATTGAAGAAAAAAAATTAAACGTGATTCGCTCCATACAAAAAAATCTAATTAATTTTTTTCAAGACAAACTATCAACTTTAGAAGAAATTTTATAAGAATAAAAGTTGTCAGGAATAATATAACACGTCATATAAAAAAAAATCGCATCGATATAGGAACTTTGTTGCCTAAGTCCACTAATTTTCAGTATGGGCCCACTGTGCGCAGCGAGGCATCACGAGGCGTAGTGCTGCGTGATGTAACGTGTCCTATATTCTCACAATGAAATGTATATCTTTTCGTGTAGAAAATAAAGTTATATTTTGAGTCGCTCTTTTAAAGTGTGCGCGCAGCGACGCGTCGCTTCGCGTCTCGGTGTGAGCTGACCCTAAGCCATCGACACATTACAGTGTCGTGTTGTGTCGTGAACTCATGACGCGGGATATACCAATCAAACGAATCTGGTCAGGACTAAGACAAATCACAATGAATTTTGATTGGCTAACACTCAGATTATAGAAAGAAGCAGATAGACCGCGCGGAACAATAAAGTGAGGCATGTTTGTAGTCATGTGTGCGTAACAGCCACGTGACAGCACTAGAACACGTGCTTCTATGTTTGTGTACGGTTGCCAGGATAATGAAAAAATTACCCATAATATTTCATTAAGTACACAAAATAAATATTTACTGTCTCTGAAAAATGCAGAGAAGAGATATTATTATACATACATTGTTCTCAGGTGGAAGAAAGCAGATAAAATAGAAACAAGATTCCTAAAAAACTATGAAGAATGGCTGAATAAAACTTTTGAAATACCGAATACAGAAATACAGAATTTAGCGAAAGAAATAAAATAAGAAAAACTTACCACTTTTTTATTAAGTCACTTTCTTGTCTGTCTATTGTTCCGGGTGGAATCTTGCAACTTAAATTTCGAGAACTTCCCGTTCCCGATTACCTATCTGGCTGAAACTTTTAGGGTAGCTCATTCATTTATTGCCGATTTATTGCAGAAAAAGCAAAAAATGAAAAATGTAGGTTATGTTTTCAGGTTTGCGAACCTCTCGATCGATGTGATTAAGTGAAACCCCTTTTTAAAGCCACTAAAAGGTGTTATTTTTGCTCTATCTCGCTTCCTTTACAAGTTACAGCGGTTTTATTTTTTTTAGGTACGGTCGGAATTGCATGCTAATAAATGGATTTAGAATGCATTGTCATCGAGTAGTGAGCTACCCTGAAAGTTTCAGCCAGATAGCTAATCGGGAAGTGCTCGAAATTTAAGTTGCAATATTCCACCCGGAACGATAGACAGACAGACAAGAATGTGACTTAATAAAAACGTGGTAATATAATCATTTTCCCTATGTCGAGCCCTTTTTAGGGTTCCGTACCCAAAGGGTATAACGGGAACCCTTATTACTAAGGCTCCGCCGTCTGTCTGTCTGTCTGTCCGTCGATGATGTATTTATGTTGCCGCTATAACAACAAATACTAAAAAACAGAATAAAATAAATATTTAAGGGGGCGCCCATACAAGAAACGTGATTTTTTTGCTCATTTGCTCGATATTGATAACGGCAACAGGTGTCTACCAATCAATATCGAGCAAAAATATTCTCAGCTTGAAATATTCTCAGAATATTTAGTTATAATAGGTTGGGGAAAAAGTTTCTACGCATTTTTTAAGAAAATTCAAAACATTTTTAGCTTATTTACATTTAACTAAAGTATGTAGGTACCATTTTGTTCGATAACTTTTTGCCATCTTGTAGGTAGGGACATGATCCCATTGCGATAGAAATTTTGGGACTTCTGATCAAAATACCGCGACAAGTGGTTTTGGCAGTCCTCTCGTGATGTTAACCTGACAATGCCTAAAGAATTCTGAAGAGACCGAAACAGGTGGAAATCTGAAGGTGCAAGGTCAGGACTATACGGCGGATGCATTAACACCTCCCAGCCAAACTCTCTTAATTTTTGCTGAGTGGCTAAAGATGTGTGAGGTCTAGCGTTATCATGATGAAAAACCACACCCCTTCTGTTGATTAATTCCGGCCGCTTTCTCTCAACTTCTTGCTTTAATCTCATCAGTTGTTCGCAGTAGAGTTCAGAATCGATGGTCCTGCCTGGTGGTAACAGCTCATAATGAATAATGCCCTTCCAATCCCACACAGCACCACCTTATTCGAGTTAACCCGGGTTTGCCACAGTCTGTGAAGCCTGACCGGCCTTTGACCACGACCTTTTTCGCACGTTCTTGTCGTACGTGATCCTTTTTTCATCACCAGTTATCAGCTTCTTCAAAAATGGTTCGGTTTCATTACGTCGTAATAAAGAATCACAAATGAGTACACGGTTCATTAGGTTTATTTCAGTGAGCTCGTGAGGTACCCAAGTATCAAGCTTTTTTGTGTACCCAGTTTTTTTCAAATGTGCCAAAACTATTTTGTGGTCAATTCCCAGTTCTTCAGCTACATCGTAACTACTGTTATGCCAATCTTGCTCCACTTTTTCAAAAATGGCATCCATTTTATCCGTAATAGGGCGACCAGAGCGACGTGCATCTGACATCAAAATTTCCGGATTAAAAACGCTTAAACCAAATTTGTGCTACTCTCACAGACACTGCACTAGGTCCATAAACATCGAAAAATTTTTTCGCGGCTTGCGTTGCATTTTTATTACCTTTTTTAACTGACTTCTAAAAAAGGAGGAGGTTCTCAATTCGGATGTTTGTATTTTTTTTTTAATGTTTGTTCGCGCATAACTCCGTCGCTTGCCAACCGATATGTTTTTTTTTTTGTTTTGTTAGAAAGGGTATACTTCCCAAATGGTCCCATGAAAATTTTATCGAAATCGGACAAGCGGTTTTTGAAAAATCAACAAACATCTAAAAATTTATCAACATTGTCTACATTAACGATCTTTTCGTTTACTCTGCATTGCGTTTTTTGTTCGCGCATAACTCCGTCATTTACGAACCGATATGGAAAATTCTTTTTCGGCAGTGAAAAAGTGAAAAATAAAAAACTTTTTACAAAAAAAAATAACCGAGTTCCAAAAAAACACTACAAAGTGAAAAATAACTTTAATTTCGGATGTCGGTGTCTTTGGATCTGTATTTTAGTTTTATGCCACCGACTTCCGAAATTAAAGTTATTTTTAAAATGTGTCCTAATGTATTTTTAATGTGTGTAGTAAAATTTTAAAATGTATCGAATTTCTTCATTAGATTCACTCATTTTGACAGTACGAAAAACAAATGAAAATCACACATTTTCCTAATTTGAATTTGGAATTATGTTCTTTAAAATTTAAACTTTCAATGATACCAAAACCAGCCAGATTTTACGGTATGTATGGCGTATGGCGCCATCTGGTGCTTTGTGCAAGGTACTTTTGCACTAGGCATAAAAGCTTTTATTACATTTTTTTTAAAATATTGAGATTCAAAAATAAATAAAACGTTGATATTACAAAAATCACATTTAATTTTTTAATCTTTTCGTACAGTATGTGCTAATTCTTGAATTTCATCATTTTTATCATAATCAGTTCTGGACCCTGTTTTAATAACTTATTTGTATTTTTGCAGTTATACACGAATAAATTTAGCGAAATTTGCTCAATTTTTAAAATGACCTCTTTTGTGCTCATTACATTATATAAAAGTGTAGTCAATTACTATTGATCATATAGTTTTCATGTATTGCATTAAATTATTTAAATCAGATTTTTTTTAATATACCCATGACCACATCTTGAATATTGGAGAAACATTTTACACGGCATCCATCCGAAATAATTCTCCTTCTTATGCTTCCTTCGAAGCAGCATTTGCCTCACCACTAATATTAATAATTTGAGTAGTGTACATTCACCGGGGTCCAATTGTGAAGTGGATTCATGGCATATTTAAATCATTAAACGGCTTATTTTTCAAGACGAGTGAAAGGTCAGCTTGTACAACGGAAGTAGATTTTGAAGATGTTGATAGTGACCTGCATAACATTATCTGCCCCTGTAAAGTTAAAAGCATTGTCAGTTAATACCTATAATAGTGGGGCTCTCTCCAAATAAAGTAGAGGTAAAAGTTCTGTTAGACACCCACAACATAGACATATTAGTATGTCTATGTTGTGGGTGTCTAACAGAACTTGATAATGAAATTCTGGCACTATTAGTAGTGCCAGAATTTCATTAAAATACAGAATTACTGTATTTTGTTACATGTAATGCACTGATCACCCAGACAGCACTGCACACGCGGAGTGGCCATTGATGTAGAGTGTAGGTGTGTATCATTATCAAACACAATTAAGAACCACATGTCAAAACTGAGTGATACAAGCAGCAACCGTCGCAATAGAAGATGAGAAGAAACCGTCGAAATGGAACACTAGGTATCTACTTACGAACGCTTACTATCTCAGAAAGTGCAAAGAATGACTTTAAAAAGATAGGGCTGACTAAAATGTATACGAAAAGGTGCAGATTTGTTTAGTATACGTATCAAGAAAAAAAATAACTCGTACAATATTATTTTCTTGTAACTATCTATCGGCCTAGCCTTTTCCCAAAAAGCGTTAATTATATTTTTTTGAATAAATAATTTACTTACATTTTCTACTCAATGGTAATCAATTAGTTAATCTATTATTATATTTTCTAGTAAATAAATCTCAAAAATATAAAATTGTTGCTTTTTGTTTGCCATTCTAAAAGGTTTTTAGTGTCTGTTACAGAGAACATAAATACTAGTGTCTGCGTGAAATGAAATAAACACATGACAACGAAGTTGTGATGTAGCCATATAAAAAAAAACCAATAATACCAGTCTAATAAAAATATTTTTATTAAAAAAAAATTGAACAGCTCCATCTAGTCTGAAGTGCAACAAACTTTTTGAAGATTCTATCAGGTTGTTCGAAGTGATGACACCATGTCGTGCTGTACTGACGAGATTGTATTAACTTTTGAATTTGTATTTGATTTGTTGGCCGCACTCTCGGTGTTCCGCGCGGTCTATCTGCTTCTTTCTATAATCTGAGGGCTAACACTGCGTCAAAAGGCGTCACGACACGACACAACACAGTAGTGTGATTCCGGCTTTAGTCGCCTACGACACCCACGGGAAGAAATAGTGCTATTATGTACGTCCTCACCACACGGAACTCCGTAATGTAATAATTATCATACAATAAATTGAAGATTTATAAATCTTCAATTTATTTTAAGATAATTATCAATTTATTTTTTATTGACCAAAAAAATTTACAGCTACTTCAAAGTATTGGTAGTGTTTAGTTTAATTTAACGGTAACCACATTATATTGTGAAATAAAACAAATATTAATAACTTGCTGACCGGCAGATGTTGTTCTGTCCAAACAATAGTTCATACAAAAATCCCATGGGAAAAAAAGATGTTAAATTATAATTAGTAATTTGAAAAAATATCGAGGAATTTTTCCAATTTTCCTTTGTCTATAAACCTAATTCTGACTATTACGCACGAACATTTTAAAACAAAATAAATAATAGTTTAAATAAACAAAAGCACGCTTTATTAGAAAATCCAACTAAAAAATAGAAAATAATTTTTTTTGAATGTATTTTTTTTAAATAAATATAAATGAAGAATAGTTTAAACAAGAAACAAAAATATTGTAAAAAAAAGCGTGGGGTGCGTGGTGTCAATATTTATACAGATACGAGTAGAAGGATTATCATTTTGATAATATCTTAAAAAGTACCCCCGCTTTTTTTACACTATTCTTAATTTATATTTATTAAAAAAAAATACACTATTCTTAGGGATCAGAAGCCTAATGAGTTTTTTTACTGTTAAACCGTTGCAAGAAAATATTTAAATATGATCACTAATACGCGTCCATCGCATCCGAACTCCGCAGCAGTGTTGGGTAACTCAGCACATGTGCTAGCACAGTTCTAGCTACTCACTTGGATAAAGAGTCACTCACTCTTTTTATTTTGATGTGCTAGCACACACTATTTGGCACAGATTAACTATATAGAACATTTGTAACCATTCTTATTTCTCTTTCCCTCATCATTACTTGTGCGAGCGGTGCGAGCACTGCGAGCTGTGTGACGCGCTTAACCGACTAGTAACCGCGTGTGCCTGCTCGACTGAGTATGTGTGCCGTGTCGCGTTGTCGTCACTACACACTACACGTGACTCGTGAGTGTGGTGTGTAGTGACGACAACGCGACACGGCAGAACCCGCGCGGCGAGTCTCGCGACTCACTGACACGATCGCACAGTCACAGTATGTACGTGTTCACAGGCCACCGCAGCCTCGCCTCATTCATGGTAGCACAGTGTGCTACCACACTTTGTAAAAAGAGTTCCTCGCACAATCCTCATTTTGAAAGAGTGTGCTACCCATCTCTACTCCGCAGCAAAAGTGAGCACACGGCTCATGGTGTGTCACCCCTTCCACTGACAACGTCATCGCAACGACCGGATGTCGCCGCCCTCTCTGCTGTCAAATCCTCTAATACTATTCTAAGTGGTTAGCGTTACCCAAAAGGAAATTTGAAAAAATATCGAGAAATTTTTCCAATTTTCCTTTGTCTATAAACCTAATTCGGACTATTACGAACATTTTAAAACAAAAAATAGCCAATGGCTGGATTTTTGAGATTGGGAGTATGGGTAGGTATCTTTACCATTGTTTCTACAAGAAAATGGTCATAGGAGACTGTCCTTAACTTTTTGTGATAATTTGATGTAGATCACAGATTTTGTAAAAGATTACAGTTGCAAGAAAATGGGCAGTTTTCATAAAAAGTAAATGATGTCAATCAATCCTGTTTCTTATGAGGATTAAAAAAATCTCAACTGAGGTTTTCATCAGTATATTAATTTGGTTTGAGAACAATATTTAGATGTTTTGTTGCTTTTGAAAAACTTTTCCCATACAAAGGTTTTTTGCAATTTCTGACTTTTTTAGCGGACAGGCTTTTTTAACGTTAACAAACTATCTTGTTTTTAAAGCAAATAAATTTATATCGCGTATTTGTTCGCAGTTTTTTTTTTTGTTATTTACTCTCGGCTAATCTGTCCATCATAAAAAGTAAGTTGGAGTTTATTACCTACGAAATTTATGGAAAGAGAATTTTTCCGATTTCTGACTTTTATAGTACTGAAACATCAGTTGTTCGGATAGAGTTTTTTGATCCTTTTATAAAAACAGGATCGATTGGCATCAATAAAAGTTGTTGTGAAAACCCCCATTTTCTGACAGACCGTCCAATTTTTTCAAAATCTGTGTCTGTTGATCTAAATGTCTCAAAAAGTTAAGAACGACTGCTCTTAACTTTGAGACATTTAGATCTGCATGATGCCGATGCTGATGTAGCGTTTTCCTGTAGCTACAATGGTTAAGGTACTTGCCCTTACTGCCCCGTTTCAAAAATCCACCCTGTTTATATATTATAGATTTAGAAGATAAATAAACACTCTTGATTGTTTTTGTTTACTTATTTACAGAGTTAGAACTGGAAAATTTAGACAATAGCTGTCTAGATATAGCAGATATACCACCAGACTATTTTGAATCAGATTCAGGAGATGATGTACCATTAATAGAGTTTAAAACTGAAGTGGAAGAAGAAGAAGTATCTGAGAAGAAACGAAGAGCCAGGGAGACAAAAAGTAAGTATTAGTTAGTCTAGATAAGCAAACAGGCCAATGGTCCACCTGATAAGAAGTGGTTAGCGTTACCTAAAGGGTATAATAATATTCTAACTGGGGTACTTGGCGGTGTGAGTTAATTCCGCGACATGTTGTAGATTACAGAAAAACTTACAAGAAGTCTATGGTCTTAAAATAACATGGTACGAGTATATCACTCAATATTTTGCGTACAAACAGTACACTTATATTTGCAGTTGGAATGTATGGGGGAACATGTTTTTCACCTACAATGTTAAGTTTGTTCTTGGGTTAAATTCATCTCAACTACGGAACTCTTCATTGTGCGTGGTCCGACACGCACTTGGCCTGTTTTTTACCGACTTCCAAAAAGAAGGCGGTTATATGTTCGGCTGTATTTTTGTTATTTTTTAAGTATGTTCACCGATTACTCCGTCAATTGTGAACGGATTTTGAAAATTCTTTTTTTGTATGGAAGGGTATACTCCCGAGGTGGTCCCATTGCCACCAAATCAGAATCTGATGAGGGGATCCCATGGAAATCGAGGGAAATCCTCAAATTTTATAGGCATACCAATAGCGATTCGAGTATTTTTTATAGTAACTCGTGCATTTGCCCTCGAAAAACACCATTTGGTGAAGTGGAACTAATGATGAAGACCACAGATGGCCACCGGAACTACTTAATAATAAGTATTTTACTGTTGCGATTCGATTAGGCACTTTAATATGGTTGCTAATCAATTTATGCTCGTCAAAATGCATATGGTGAAGTCACCATCAGTTCTCCTGGTTCTTACCAGGAGAACTCCTTAACAATTAACGCCCCTGCATCCGGAAAAGCAATATTTAGTAAAAGGTGATGAGCATTTAACATTAGGCTATTATAAATTAGATAAATTACAAACTGACCCACTAAAAAGTGAAAAATAACTTTAATTTCGGAAGTCGGTGGTAAATATCTAAAATACAGATCCAAAGACACCGACTTCCGAAATTAAAGTTATTTTTCACTTTGTAGTGTTTTTTTTTGGAAGTTGGTTGTTTTTTTTTGTAATTTTTTTTATTTATAATGAGATTGCGGAATGTACTATTTATTGATCATAAAGAGGTTTGGTTTACTCAATCCTAGGGAGTTGGTCTGGTTGTAAGTGTCATGCGGATATGCACGCTGAATAATAAGTGGGATCAGATTGTTTGATCCGTACCCTAATTGCGTAACACAGTTTGAATCGGAATGATTTGAAGTATATTGCTAATCCATTGCTTCATATGTTAGAAAAAATTGTCTGCTCAACAACGTAAATAACGCAATGAATTTTGTTGAACTGTCAAATCGAAACCGATTCCTACTAATAGTGTGTTATGCAATTAGCCCGCTGATCGGAATAAGCCTAGAGAGCGCGCCCTATGACGCCTCTCGCCATAGAATGCCCGGAACTCTCGATTATACTAAATAACGCTAGTGGGGTGGCCGTGTGATGTCTATGGTTAATTTCAAAAGCATGATGAAAATGTAAACAAATGGATCGGAAAACGTACCTGCCAAATTGTGGTAGCATGAATCGTGGAAAGCGCAAATATTTTGATTCGTGTGCATCTCAATATTCTTCCATCATTGTAGGTACTTACTAGATTTTTAATCATAGGGGTCTCCGTTGCGAAGAAACCGAAACTAGACACACGAAGAACAAAACTAGAAGATGCAATAACAGCCGAGCAAACGAAAAAAGAAAAATTAGACTCGAATGTTATCCGGACTACTCAAAAACGTACGTCCAAACCTGACACTTATTTCAAAGTACCTGCCAAATGTGAACAGCGTAGTTTTAATCCCGTTAAAAATGTGATAGAACATACTCTTACACAAACTGGTGAAAAGCCCTATAAATGTGATGTATGTCAACGTAGTTTTAGTTTCAATAGTAATTTAGTAGCACATATTCGTAAACACACTGGTGAAAAACCTTATAAGTGTGATGTATGTCCACGTAGTTTTAGTTACAAAAGTAGTTTAGTAACACATATTCGTAAACACACTGGTAAAAAACTTTATAAGTGTGGTGTATGTCAACGTAGTTTTAGTCATAAGAGTGATCTAACAAAACATATTCGTATACACACTGGTGAAAAACCTCATAAGTGTGATGTGTGTCAACGTAGTTTTCGTCAAAAGAATCACTTAACATTACATATTCGTTTACACACTGGTGAAAAACCTTACAAATGTGATATATGTCAGCGTAGTTTTAGTCGAAAGATATATTTAACAAACCATATTCGTATACACACTGTCGAAAAACGTCATAAGTGTGATTTATGTCAGAGTAGTTTTAATCGAAAGTGTGATTTATCACAACATATTCGTATACACACTGGTGAAAAACCTTTAAAATGTGATGTATGTCAGCGTAGTTTTACACAAAAGATATATTTAACAAACCATATTCGTTTACACACTGTCGAAAAACGTTATAAGTGTGATTTATGTCAGAGTAGTTTTAATCGAAAGTATGATTTATCACAACATATTCGTATACACACTGGTGAAAAACCATATAAATGTGATGTATGTCTACTTAGGTTTAGTGGTAGCAGTAATTTAATAAAACATATTCGTAAACACACTGGTGAAAAATCTAGCCTTAATAATGTCAGCGTATTTTTAGTTTAAAGGCTGTTTTTACAAAATCTTTTCAAATGCACAATGGCGAAAACCTTTTAAGTGTCATGTATGTCAAAGTTATTTTTTATTCACAAGAATCATTTAACAGTACACATTCCGCATATTCGTCTAAACACTGGTGAAAAACTATACGGGCCTTATTACAAAACAAGGTTTATCTTCAGACCAAAGTTTAAACCATGGAGCCATTATTGAATTTCGAACTTTATTCCGTCTACGGTAAAGTTACTAATACGAAACGGACAACTTAGTACAGAACTAAGTACCTATTCAGTTTTGTAAAATAACGGTATTTCAAGTTACGTTCTCATTACAAAAACTAGCTCCATGGTCGAAGCCATGTCAAAATATAAATCTTGTTTTGTAATAATACTGTATAAGTTTATTTATAATATGTTGAGCATAGTTTTAGTGATAATCTTTCAAATGTAATAAACACGAATGACTTTTAGCATAACTTTAAAACTAGTGACTATTTTAAAAGATTTAAACGGCATATTATAGATATTTTTTGTATGACAGAAAATTGAATTGTTAGAGCCTACGCCTGCTTGTTTAGAATGAGCAAATCAACGTTGCGTACTAATTAACTTTTAATTAGATGTAAAACCCTTACATCTAATTAAAAATTAATTAGTACGCAACGTTGATTCTGTACTTGCTTGTAATTTTTTTTTTCAATTTTTGTTCGTCATCTAGTAGATACAAGTTTGACTAAATATCAGAATATTTGGAGTTTCATTGAAGTCACCTAAAATTGTGTTACCCCAGCAAAAAAAAAAAATTATTGCACTTGCATTTTTTTACGTTTACTTATTTCACAAAAACATTTCCTGCTTTTTTTTTTGGGAAGGAACTTATCAAATAACTTCTCCCGCTCTGGGCGGAGCGGGAGGGCGTGTCAGACTTACTGACTAAACCCACCCGTGTTCCTTCAGATGCCTGTGTGCCAGGGCCACGATATCCCTTTCGGACAGACTCGTAACCCTGGCAGGCATTGGCCCTTTCGGACCCCGTCAATAAAACATTTCCTGCTGTGGTAGCGTGTACAACGTTACCGCAGCCAGACATTTTTTTTTTAATGGGAATATTGAAACAAATATTAGCTATATAATTAGTTGTCTAGACGGGGTAAATGTTGCACCTTATTTTGTATTAGTTCTTTCTTCGGTTACGAAGATATTCGAGATCCTGCTGGAGTAATGTTTTGGTTTTGCTGTATCTCTGAAACGGTTAAGCGGATTCTTCATCTTTTGTACATAACTTCTTAGGAATTAGTTGTGCCATCAAAAAACCAAAATAATGCACCGTTTAAAGGTTATTTAATTAAATATAAAAACACTTCAATAGGTCCTTTTTTTTTTTTTGGGTGGGAAATTATCAAATAACTTCTCCCGTTCTGGGCGGAGCGGGAGGGCGTGTCAGATTTTTACTGACTAAAACCCATGTGATGAAATTATCCGGAAAAGAACCGGAGTTACCGACATAGCTTGCAGAGTAAGCAAACTGAAGTGGCAGTGGGCTGGCCATGTTTGTCGAAGGACCGATGGCCGATGGAGCAGACGAGTCCTGGAGTGGAGACCGCGTATCGGCAAGCGTAGTGTGGGACGCCCCCCAGCTAGATGGACCGACGATCTTAAGAAGGTGGCTGGGTCAGACTGGATGCGGAAGGCGGAGGACAGGGTGTTGTGGCGCAGCCTGGGAGAGGCCTATGTCCAGCAGTGGACTGCGATAGGCTGAGTTGATTGATTGATTGATTGAAAACCCACCCGTGTTCCGTCCGTTGCCTGTGTGCCAGGGCCACGATATCCCTTTCGGACAAACTCGCAACCCCGGTAGGCATTGGTCCTAACGGACCCCGTCAATTTGTGCTGACATCTCTTTGAGGCGCGCGTGGAACACAACGCGCCGTCGACCCGGGCCTGGTCCTTATCGGACGGCGAGCTACCCATCGCTCACCGTCCGCAGGCCCGCGCCTACGGTGGCCGGAAATCGGCTTGCGACTCCCGACGCCCGGGGCGTCTCCTGCGGCGACTAAGGGCGCGAGGGCGCGAACCTTGTCTCACCCTCACGCGTTCCGCCTCCATCTTCGCTAGCATAACTGCTTCGCAGAAGGAGGTGACGGCCTCCCATGCACTCTCGCTCCGAACCATGGCCTGAACCAGGGCCGGACGCGAGAGATCGCCGCCGCCGATCGCCTCCGTGAGGACAGGGCGGTGCTCCGCCCAAGCAGGGCAGACCTCCACCGTATGCTCCACCGTGTCCTCCGGGCGATCCACACAGTGGTGACACCCGGGCGTTTCCTCCCGCTTAATCCTAAACAGGAACCTCCCGAAACATCCATGTCCGGTGAGGACCTGCGTCAGTCTGAAGGTGAGGACGCCGTGGCGCCTCTCCAGCCACTCCTCAAAGAGGGGACTTATGGCCACAATTGTGGCGTGCGAGGGATGTTAGTATGTAAGTACGAGGGTATGCTGCGCGGGACCCGACCTCCTGAGTCGATAATATACGATTGCTCGGGACGCATGTGTTTTCTTTCTCCGCGACTAACAGTGGCGACGAGCGAACCGGAATTAACACGTGCACTAATCAAACATGTCGAGAGTGTCCGTTGGATCCCTGAATAGTTTCAACCACGAAAACCAAGATTGGTCAGTGTTCAAGGAGCGACTCGAACAGTGGTTCTTAGCCAATGAACTAGTCTTCTTCAATAGGTCCTAACACTCTAAATAATAGCTCTAAAGATTTACTTTCGTTATTTTGTAGCTTGTAACTGCTTTCAAATGTATGTGAAGTTTCATTAGTATCCTGTAAGTAACTTACAAATTATGATGATATTCAGTTCTCCACGTTCACGGTCAAAATGCGCGCGGAGTTATTTGGCCACCGATAAACCTGTATGTGGATATATAAACTGAATTTTATATCATTAATTAGTTGCTTAGTTCAGTTTTATATCTGTAAAATTTCAGCGTAGTACATAAAATAATAAACGAGATAATAAAATAAAAGTCATTAGGAAGCGCAAGACCGTGGTAACCCGACCAAGTTTAGGTGGTTACAAAAAAGCGACCGCGTAGTACATTATATGCTATCTTCTCAAATGTTTAGTTTATTACTTACACCTTACAAGTTCAGACGCGTACACTGTTAAATACATAACAATATTATATAATATCTGTAGGTACTATGAAAACATTATTATTATTATCTTTCGGCTACTTATTAGATAGGTATCTATTATTATGTGCACAATAATTGCACATACTTACCAAGAATCGACGATAACACGTCCAGGGGCCCAAGTCTGCTATTTTTATAAATTCAGTCATTCCAACACGATCCCATTGTCATGAAATTGTAATTTTGCTAAAAGTTCGTAATCTGGTAAATTCATAATGGTCGATCATTGGTCGGTCAATGTTCTCGTAATATAATTGTGTTATTATAATGGCATTGTCGTACTGCCATTATTATAAAACCCATTAGTAGAAATGTCATTCATTTGTCATTATGTACGAGATTAGCAATATAGATTTCTTTCAATGTAGTGTCAGTGGCCGACCATTGGAAAGTCATAATGACGCCCGCGCTATTATAATAGTAGATTACCAAACCTGTCAAAATCAACAATTATGAAATCAATGATCGACCATTCTGACACTATTGTAATAGCAGACTTGAGGCCCTGCTGGGACGCGGAAGCGGACGGTGAGCGGTGGGTAGCTCGCCGTCCGATAAGGACCAAGCCCGGGTCGACGGCGCGTTGTGATCCACGCGCGCCGTAAAGAGACGTCAGCACCAATTGACGGGGTCCGAAAGGGCCAATGCCTGCCAGGGTTACGAGCCTGTCCGAAAGGGATATCGTGGCCCTGGCACACAGGCATCTGAAGGAAACGGGTGGGTTTTAGTCAGTAAAAGTCTGACACTCCCTCCCGCTCCACCCAGAGCGGGAGAAGTTATTTGATATATTCCGCCCAAAAAAAAAAAAAAAGGTGGGACGCGGAAGGGGTACTTTATTGTTTGCATAGCGCACTAAACTTGACTTTAGTCAGTTTAAGTGTTCTGTGCTTCACGTGATCTGACCAAGCTTATGTCTGTACTTTAACAGAGACAGTGACCTCTATCTGAGTTTGTTTCTGCCTTTCTTCTCAGAGTAGTCATACAGGAATCACCGACCTCTTATAGTTTTTAAAATATGATTGGTGTGTAAAAGTGTTTGTACAAATCTACTTACAGAAATAAAAATCATATAATTATCATGTTGTATACTTACTTCAGAATCAGATTGTTTTTTATTGTTATTCGATATCACTTCTGACAGCAAATACTTGTTGGAAGAACTGATTGATGGCTTCATACAGTCCGCGAGGCCTAAGCTGAGCTTTGCATTTGTGTGAGTGCACATAGATAGAGTAGGTGTGACGTATTATGAGAACAACGTAGGTAACTTGTTATAGTAACATGCGTAGTTACATATTTACATGCGACGCAACTCTGCCGCGCACAATTCACAATTCTTTATTGGATTCCATAATGTTAGTAAAACCAGGTGGTAGGCTTAAAATTAAAGACACAATTATGGACCCTGTCGGGCACAGCATAGTAGGAGAGAGGAGGAAGAGCGCTTATTTGTGTTTATATTATTAAGGTATTCTAGTAATTGTATTTTTATTTTATGACTACTTTTTTCTTCTTCTAATATTCCCAATTCCCTTCTAATATTAACCTTCCACACTTCACCTCTTGTACTGTAATCCTAATCACTCTGAGGTTTCACATTTTATTCGGCTCAGTTGCCCAAGAGGACAAAAACATATGTAAAATGTTTTTTGCTGGTCCGAGTCGGACAAAATCAAAGCTATGCTTTGTAGATAGACAAAGAAAAAGAGGGAAGAACCTGCTACATGGGACTGTTCTGTTATATGCTGGACATCTGTATAATTTCTTAAGCGGAATAAGTCGAATTGTACGAATTGGAGGTGTAGCAACAAACGTGAGTGTAGTACGTCTATTACATTAAATACCTACAGATAATAAAAGCAGGCAATCACTCTCCCAACTTTACTCCAAACTTTAAGTGGAATAGAAACGATAAACTTTTAGATGAATGTAAAAAGGAAGAAAGGATGTATGCAGTAGCAAGGAGCAAATGCAGACATTTTTTTTAAAATGATTTTTTCATTACATTACCATCATTTAATACCAAAAAGGATATATTATACAGACATCGATTTTGTTTTAATATTACCTACGTACCTTACAAATTCTCAATATACAACTGATTGTAACACAGGTCTTATTCTATTGTCGTGCCCACAGAGTACATTTTATATAGGTCGTGCTTTTGTGTTATACTTTCCTTGAATATACATTTTTTAATAGGTAAGTACCTGTTTTATAGTGTACCTACCTATAGGTACATTACTTACAAGTTACACTTATTTTTTCACACGACTATACTCAGTCCAGCTGAGAATCTGTCCAGTTGCTCCGGAAGGAACCTGAGTCCTAACCGGGTCCGCCTTTTATCGAGGACATTTCCTGCAGCAGAGATTACCCTTTCGCAGGGAACCGACTAAGCCATTGCGTTGAGCTTTGTGGCCACTATTTTATGTAAAGTGGGATACACCGATTTGTCGTTCAGGGGCAAAATGTCCAATTCTCAAAATGTCCAAATCCCGAAATGTCCAATTCCCAAAATCTTTGAGAATGTAGCCAAGTTCCATAATAACTCGTCAAAGCGCTTTTTTAATACTTAATACGAACAATAAATTAAAAATACTGAAAGAATCAAAATATGTTTTATTTATTAGCTTAACACAGCCATACTCAAAGTGTGTTCCGCGGAACCCTAGGGTTCCGCAAAGCCTCTGTGGGGGTTCCGCAAAGCCTCTGTGGGGGTTCCGCAAAAATACTGGTCAGAATAAAAAAATAATACTAAAGGAGTGTCTACCTACTATATTTTATTTTACTCTGGTACCTGAGTAACATAATATCAATCTAAATATTTCAACAAAAGTAAAAAAATATGTAAATTTTAATGTCAAGTAATATGATTATTAATGAAGAATACACATAAAACCATTTTTGATTACTTTAGGGCTCCGTCAAATATTTCGTTTTCGAAAAGGGTTCCGTCTCCAAAAAAGTTTGAGGACCACTGGCTTAACAAATAGACCAACTCAGTGAAGATCACAACATACCCGAAATCACTATTTTTGTCATAATCACACTAATATTATAATGGCGAAAGTTTGTGAGTGTGTGTGTGTATGTTTGTTACTTCTTCACGCTCAAACGGCTGGACCAATTTTGATAAATGTTGTAAGTATGGAGGTAGTTGACACCCTGGAATAAGACATAGGCTACTTTTTATACCGATATTCCCACGGGATCGAGACTTACGCGGGTGAAACCGCGGGGCGCAGCTAGTGTAATATAAAAAATACAATAATCAACATCATAATTTTTATAATTATAAATTGTAACAAACAATAAACATAGTTTTATATAACCAAGGTAAGTGTTGGAGTAACTTGGAGACCCGAGCCCAAGGTCTCTGCTGTGTAGAGCTTTGAGTATTTATCCTATGGAGATGTCAAAAAGCGAATCACCCGAACAACTTTTACCGCCACTTTCTGCGGGAGGCGGCGAAAACACATACCTACAGCACACTACAATTTGACAATGGTACATAGATACATTCTTCTTTGTGCTATAAACGCACACGAAAAAATAATAACCACATAATTACAAAAACACACACACAGATTCACTTTGTGGTGCTAGATGTGATACAAACAATGAGCGGTATTTCATTCTGCATGAATGAATGAACAAAATGTCCATTCGTTTTATTTTCTTGTGCACTTGCATTTGCTAATTTCTCCTTGCTATAATACGAAACAAACTAAAATGATGTGTTTGCTATCTTAGTTATGAAACGATGCGGGTATGGCTCCATTGCCATAGTCTAGTTCATAGTTATGTCTGAATGATGACGACTAGAGGAAATCACTCGATTTTTGAAATGTACCAGTTTATTATATACATGTCGAACACATTTCTGCGGATCTACTTTTTTGGTTAACCCTAGATTCACAAATATACTTGGAAGATACACTATTCATATACATTCTCCTCTCTTTTTTTTTCCCCGAGGATTTTAGTTTTATGCGATAAACAAAACAATAAAATACATTGTGCTTTTAAAAGTAGTTTATTAATTAATAATTACTTAAATGAAATAGAAATGAGAAAAATAGTTATTCTGAGCAATCAACACGTAATATTCCTCGGTGAACCATACAAATGATTTTTTTTCACTGGGTACAACAGAACATTGTCATTCGCCTTTTTTTTAAGTCGCAGATACCACAATTTTTTTTTGGTTGTAACCCACTTGATTGTGATTGAGCTCTGGACGAAGAACTTCAACAATTTTCCTATTTAGACATCGCTTCAAAGTTCATCAGACAGTTTTGTCGATACTTCTTTTATTTACGATCCTCGTGACATAGGTTTCTTGTTACCAAGACCCTTGTTACCAATCTTGTTAAAAAACGTAGTCAATCAACATACAACCTGTTACTGACCTGCAAATTGCAAAAAACGTAATAAAATTTGAATTTCGCGGGCTACATTAGCGCATCCCCCTTAAGAGTTGTAGGTATGCACTTTTTTTGTAGGTATTTCCAGTCAATAAATTTATACATCTATGCCCAAGTCTGGCTGACTGACATTGTTAATGTCATCATTTACCACAGGGCTGGCAACCCTAAAATATTTATAATGTTTGTAGTTAGTGATGCAAGCATTTTATTTTTCAACACACAAACAACGGGCGGCTGTAAAAAAAAATTACACATCTGTTAGTCGCGGAGAAAGAAAACACATGCGTCCCGAGCAATCGTATATTATCGACTCCTGAGTCGATAATATACGATTGCTCGGGACGCATGTCGCAGGTCGGGTCCCGCGCAGCGTACCCTCGTACTTACATACTAACATCCCTCCACCCTTAGCCTAACAATTACAAAATATTGTTACTGTTCAAAAATTATCATATCGCGGCGTTCGTTCCGTGGCCTCGGTGGAGGCGAGGGAGTCGAGAACGAGTCATTGGACTCGTCTTGTTCAGAGGGGGTGTAGCACCTCATAGCTGTACCATCATGTTCCGCCGAATCAGATGCATCGGCACTTTCGGACGAGACATTAGCGACTTCTAGCGCTGGTTGGGAGACATCATCTGTTTGCAGACTGCATGACGGCGAGGATAGTATAATGGGGGGAAGCTCCGTAGGTAGATCTACACTCGTATTGATGACTTCACCAGCGTGTGAATCACATTCTGCCTGTAGACTCTCACCCTCACCCTTAAATTTCAAGAGCTGGTTGACGTGTCTCTTGAATACCGAACTTAGTCGCACTTCATATAGGGAGTTTTGTGTTCACAGTGATTCCTTTTGTCCAATATGTTTTATGTTGTTTGTATACTTTAACTAGCACTATTTCGTTTTTATTGAATTTCACTTGTCGTATACCACTGTATAGTTTACTCTGCAAGCACAGGGGGCCGATCGCGCTATTTCTCAACGTAATTACCGTTCGAACGGAACGTTTTTGGTTTTAGTTTAGTTTTGGTTTAGCTGGTGTAAGAAACGGTATCGCGCTTTTTTTTTGTGAGAGTATTGTTCGATCGATCGTTCCTCCAACGTAACTTCCAAAGTAAAGCTAAATCGTTTCCGTTGAAATGATTAGCGCGATACGAAATGTGTCTCACGTAACGTTTTGGTTGTGGTTTAGTTTTGGTATTAACGTTAAAAATTAGCGCGATCGGCCCCCTGGTTATCTTTCACTACATTTTCGAGGTCAATATTGGCTGATATCGGTTTACGTACGTCTAATGAATCTAGCCTGTTTCTTAATTTTCGGCCGAACAGAATTTCAGCGGGTGATTTGCCAGTTGTGCTATGTTCTGAGTTTCTATTTCTTATCAAACCAAACCGGCTCATTACCTCACATAACTTACCTATAACTACGCTGCTTCCATAGCCGGTAGATACATCAAAACATTCCAACCATTTTGAATACGCGTCTACTATAACTAGATAAACTTTGTTATTAATTGGTCCAAGTAAATCTAAATGCGCGCGGTATCAAGGCTCCGGAGGAAACGGCCAGGGCGTTAGAGGGGCGCGGGGCGGTGTGGGACGGAGTGTATTGCATATTTCACAGGCTGCAACGTGTTTATCAATATCTGCCGATATGCCCGGCCACCAAAACCGGTTTCGCGCCTCTGCTTTCATTTTGTTTACACCGAGATGTCCTTTATGCAATTCACTTAATATCTTATACCTACTGCTCAATGGAATGACAAGTTTATAACCACGTACTAGACATGACTTTTCTATAGCTAACTCATTACGACACGTATAGTAATACTTTAGGTTGTTTTCAATTTTGTGTTTTGGCCAACCCGATTGTACAGACGCCAGCACATCAAGCTACTACAATCTGTCAAATTTCTTAAATAGATTTTCAACTTTATCCCTACAGCATAAGGTCCAAGTTTGATTGAGAAAATTTGACAGTTTCGGGTAGCTTGACCTGCTGGCGTCTGTACATATTCACATACTGTTTTGAGCTCGGAATCTGACGATATTGCTGCGGTAATGTCACTTCGAGATAAGAACCGATCTGAGTTATTGTTGTGGACAAAGTATACATAAGTAGCCCTATCAATAGTTGCAATTTCTTGGTGATTGTTTGGTATTCCTTGTTTCGTATCATTAACCGAGCGGCTCAGGTAGTCCGCTGCGTTACTTGAGCTGTTTATATATTCTATAATGAAATTATATGATGATAAATAAATTGCATAGCGTTGCAACCGGTTTGCTGTTACTTCCGGTATGCATTTTTTTTTATTGAAAATGGATACAAGTGGCTTATGGTCTGTTTTTAGTATGAATGGAGACGATCGCCCATACAAATACTGATGGTATTTTCTAACACCAAATATTATTGCCGTCGCTTCTTTTTGTATTTGACTGTAGCTGCGTTCAGCTTTTGATAGTGAGCGTGAGGCATAGGAGATCGGCCGCTCCACACCATCATTACCTACTTGTGACAGTATCGCGCCGAGACCATTGGGTGACGCATCCACTGTCAACATTAATGTAGCTTGTGGATCATAATGTGATAGGGTTATGTCCGACATTAAATCATTTTTAATTTGTTGGATAGCAGCTTCATGCTCTTCACTCCATTGCCATGGAGCGTTTTTTTGTAACGGAGCATGTAGTGGTTTTAAAATACTTGATGCATTTTTTACAAACTGACGATAGTAATTCACCATGCCTAGGAATGACTTCAGTTCAGTGACGTTTGATGGTGTTTTTGCTTTTAGTATTGCTTCTACTTTATCGTTGCATTTGTGTAAACCTTCACTATCTATTTTAAAACCCAGATATGACACTGATTCTTGAAATAACTGACACTTGCTTTTTTGTAATACTAGTCCTGCCTCCTGTAGCCTATTTAAAACTTTTTGTAAATTATTTAAATGTAATTTTAAATAGTTTTAAGTAAAATATCGTCCTGAAAAACTAGTACCCTATCGAGGCCTGATAGCACTGTTTCTAATGTTTTTTGAAAAATTGCCGCTGAACTTGCTAAACCAAAAATTAATCTAGTGAATTTGAATAAACCACGGTGCGTATTGACACAAGTTAACATTTGGGAGTTATCGGTTAGCTTTAATTGGTTGTATGCTTGAGATAAGTCTAATTTTGTGAATTTTTTACCACCGTGCAGTTTCGTAAACAGCTCTTCTATACGTGGCAATGGATATTTGTCTACTACCAGCTGTTTGTTCAAGGTTACGGAGTAGTCGGCACAAATACGAATATCTCCATTGTTTTTCAACACTGGGACAATGGGACTGGCATACTCAGAACTACTGACCGGCTCCAGTATGCCAACCTGGACTAGTCTGTCTAACTCGCGGTCGATCTTGTTTTTTAACGCGAATGGGACTTGACGCGCTTTATAAAAAATTGGTTTTGAACCCGGCTTGACTTGAAGACTGACCTTTGTCCCATTATAGCACCCTAGTTCATCTGAAAACAATTTTGGATGTTTAGTTACCATTTGTTCCACATAGTTTCTGCAATTATTAACTGTTATTTTTAAATTAAATTTTGATAAAAAATCTCTGCCCAATAAACACGGACCATCATACTTAACTACATAGACAAGTATATCTATCGATTTGGATTTGTAAGTGAAAGGTAATGAGATAGTTCCTGCAGTTTCAATGTTGCTACCGTTGTAACTTTGTAGTAATGTTTTACTTTTATGTAATTGCAATGATTTGAAGTGATAATAGAATTCTTTTTCTGGAATAATTGTTACTGCGGAACCGGTATCAATTTCAAAAATAAGTTTCACTTTATTTACCAGGACAGATTCCCGTATCGGCTCACCGAACTTGGATGAAATATTACATACGAAATGTTTACCATCGTCACCGATATCATCCAATTCGACCTCGATAAAGTGTTGCTGCACTTTACGTTGTCCGCACACGCGCCGCAGATGTCCACGTTCCTTGCACTTTCTGCACTTGTAACGCTAAAACCTGCACGTGTCCTCATGATGTCCAGTGTAGCCGCAAACAACGCAATTAACTGCGCCCGCCGACGCCGACGTCGCCGGAGCTACCGCGGCTCCGGAGCCGCTCCCGTTCGCGCCGCCCTGTCCTCGTGGACCAGCGCCTGACCGCGCTGCGCGTCCGCCCGCTTTCTGCACCACCTTATAGTAAACAGGTAGCTCTGGTTGCGCCGATGACGTCACAGCTGAGCCGACTCGAGCACTGCGAATACCTTGCGCGGTTTCCTTGGCTTTGCCGAGTGTCAGCTCGGCCGTATCCATTGTGAACAGCTTGTCTCGCTCTGGCCTCGCTCTGGCTCATGCCAAGGACAAAGCGGTCGCGCAGTAACTCATTCAGACACGTAGCTGGAAAAGCGCAATCCAGTGCTAGTCCGCGAACACGAGCCGCCCATTCTGCCAACTGTTCCTCTGGTTGTTGAGTCGATGAATAGAAGCGATTTCGCTCGGCGAAACCACATTTAGCTGGTTCAAAGTGATCATCCAATAGCTTCACTATAGTGTCGTATTCTAGTGTGGTTATTTTATTCGGCAGTGCGAGATCTCTGACCAACGTAAAAGTGCTCTCAGATAAACTGCTGAGTAAAATTGCACGTTGTTTAATTTTTGGTTTACCGTCCTCACTTACTAGTTCATTGGCTAAGTACCACTGTTCGAGTCGCTCCTTGAACGGGTACGTATTTGAATATCGAAGATTAAAATACCTACGCTTAAAATACCAATGTTCAAAACATCGAAAATTTAAATATCGATTATATCAAAATGTCGAAAATTGTTATACCTAAGCTTAAAACGTCGAAGATTGAAATGCCGAGTGATTAAAATTTCGAATGATTCAAAATATCGAATGACATTATGCCTAAGTTCAAAATATCAACATTTCATAGTTAGTATAGTAGGTATTTTAATCTTCGATATTCAAATACGTACCCCGGTATTTTTATAGTTGACACTGACCAATCTTGGTTTTCGTGGTTGAAACTATTCAGGGATCCAACGGACACTTTCGACGTTTGATTAGTGCACGTGTTAATTCCGGTTCGCTCGTCGCCACTGTTAGTCGCGGAGAAAAAAAACACATGCGTCCCGAGCAATCGTATATTATCGACTTAGGAGGTCGGGTCCCGCGCAGCGTATCCTCGTACTTACATACTAACAACATCAAAATAATTACCCTCTTTAAATTTTCAATTATTTTAGTACCAAGCCCCATACATTTAGTGAACGTCTCCTTTGTTAAATATTGATGAAATTAAATGTTCAATGCATGATGATGATATCCTCGCTTCCCTTGAGTTTCAGTAAAGACGCGGACTTCTTGAGAGAACTTGAAGTGATGTTGCACTGTTTTGTTTCATTTGCCTACACTAATGCACGTTCACAAACACTTAATAATCGACCATTATTACACATTAATATTCGGCTAAACAAAAATTTTAGAAAATAAAACAAAACTGCTAAACATATCACTTCACTTTTCCGCAAAGAACAACCAACAAACTATCTTTCTATCTTTGGCATTTTCAACCACTGATTTCATATTTCCACAGCCTGCTTTATCACAGCTAATTTTTTTTTAAATATAGGTTGATACAAGGGCTTTTCGCAACCATATAACCGACACACGCAGCTGCGTTCTAAAAATTCAAATAAATAAAATTGTCAGCGCTGTTTTCAAAGCCCAGTCTTGGCATTGTACAATTATGGGATATAGGGGAGCGGGGCGGGATATCATCTATCATCTTTATCATGCATTGAATGGAGTTAATTTCATAATTTGTACTTGTTACCTAATTTTACATGATATTGGCTAAATGCACAAACCATGCGAAGCCAAAAAGAAAAGAAAAAAAAACTGCACACACTTTGCCATTCACACACTACAGGTAATCTTAGAACAAAAAATCCTGGCTGTAATTGACGTATTTTGTCTATACAACCACCCCTCGTCCCTTTCCCCTTTGTCGCCTGTGCAATCGACGCCATATTCTACATTCGTTAGTTGCACAAATTGTAACTGCTGTAACTGTAATGCCTTGATCACACGTACCGAGCAAACCGGCGAGACAGTAAAATGTTTCTCGGCCGAGACAGTGTAGTAAGCGAGTAGCTGTTCACACACGTTTTGATATAAGCACAGTCAGTTCAGTTATATTGAGACTACAATTCGGATATGATGGATCGTAAAAAGATAATTAGAAAATACACAAAGTTACTTATTCCACTATTAGTGGAAGAATTAAATGAACTGCTGGAAAAGGAGCAACGCCGCATTTGGACAAGGCCATGGATGTTGAGAAGATCTAGTTTTGGCGCCACAAACACTGTTTTTAATGAATTAGAGGTAGAAGATCCTGATGAATTCAGAATGCTTTTAAGAATGGATGTACAACATTTTGACACATTGTTCGGAATTATTACTCCATTGATACAAAGGGAAGATACAGTCATGAGAGAAGCTATAACTGCAAAGACTAAACTACAAATAGCGTTATGCTATTTGGTAACTGGCGCGAGCTACCGTTATTTGCAGGCTTTTTACAGAGTATCTCGGGCTGCAATATCATCACTCATACCAGAAGTCATGGATGCAATATTTACTTATTTGGAAAATTATTTAAAGGTACGTACTTTTTTCTTACATACTAAAAATAAAACTTGAGTGAATTTATTACTTTTTTATTAATTTCAAAGAAAGGGTACAAAATAGACAAAAATAAAAATCAAACTTGTTGTCTTCCATCTGTTTCCATAGCTGCAAACATCGCAGCTGCTACGATGTCATTAGTGCTTATAGAATCTGGCGTAGCGTTGACATTAGGCACTGGAGTAGATATTGCAGCAAAGATTGTTTGCGATGTAGAGAGAGCTGGTGTTGGTAGTTGTGGCGGAGAATCCACATAAGTTTCATCAAACTGATAATAGTCATTAGTCGTGTCTGAATATACAGAAGACGGTGTTTGGTAGCTGTGATTAGAAAAAGACGAAGTAGTTCTTTGTCTAAGTTCTTTTATCCCAAGTTCTGTCAGAATATTCTGGATTCTACTTTGTGCTATAAGAGCATTCTCTGCCGATAAATTCTTAAGTTGTAACGCAACACTCCTTCCAAACACATCAAATACGGTTTCACTCTCAGAATTTATCCCATCATTTAACTTTTTGAGATCAGAAACAGCTTGAAAAATTTCTTTAGTTCTCTTTTTAGGTCTCACAGTATTTCCAGTGGCAGTCGTAGTTACAGTAAGTGGTGCTTGCTGGTCGTTGCTTGTATTAGCTAATACTTCCTGGTTGATGTTTGGATGCGAAGATGTAGCAGAGCTACTGTCCTGAGAAACTGTGTCTTCATTAGTAGGACCAGGAATCTGTGAAATGAAATGAAAATAAATTATTGTTTCAGGTACCGCAGAACAATGAAGACTGGAAAGAAATAGAATTAGGCTTCAGATCAAGGTGGAATTTCCCTGGTTGCCACGGCGCTATAGACGGGAAGCATGTGATAATTCAAGCACCACCGAATTGTGGAAGTGAATATTTTAATTACAAGGGTTCCAACAGTGTTGTTTTGATGGCTGTGGTGGATCATGACTATTGTTTTCGATATGTAAATATTGGGGCTAATGGAACTAATTCAGATGGGGGGATATTCAAAAACAGCAAATTACGTAGTGATCTTGAGAATAATTTGCTTCCAAAAGGAGGATTTTTAGTTGGAGATGATGCGTTTCCACTAAAATCATATTTATTAAAACCATACAGTGGCACAGATCTTTCAACAAAACAAAAAATATTCAATTACAGAGTCTCTAGAGCACGGAGAATCGTCGAAAATGCATTTGGTATTCTGGCAAGCAGGTTTAGAATTTTTCAAAAACCCATACCAACTAATGACGAAACCACCGATAAAATTATTCGCGCCTCATGTGCGCTGCACAATTGGTTACGTCTCACAAGTCCCGGCCATTACTTTCCAAGGGGTTGTGTTGATGAAGAAGATATAGATTCAGGATCCGTTTCTGAGGGGAGTTGGAGGCGAGAACTTATAGCTACTTTGCCAACTATCACTGATCATAGCACCAACAATGCAGCACGTACAGCAAGGGAGCTTCGAGATAAATATGCAGAGTTCTTCAGTGGGGCAGGTGCCGTATCGTGGAAAAACAGAATGATTTCATAATTTTATTTAAGAAATTGGGAAAACTAGGGACACTTCATCTCTAGGCGACATATTTTAACGATGTTATAGATATTTTAATCGGTAATAACAGTAGAAATCTCCCAAATGTACGGTGAACTGGTATTTTTTCATGGTAATTCGGCCGAAAACTACTCTCCCTGATATTATATCACGAAGAGTTGATTATTTATTAATTTATGACGGAAATATAAAATACCTTGGCCTCTTTCGAATGTTTGATAAATATTGAAATTATAAACCGGGAAGTATAATAAATTCAACGACGGTAAAAAATATAGTAAATTAGCGATAAAAATAGGGAATCAAGTGTCCCCAGTCTCCCCTATCTACATTATAACATAAAAAGTAACAATAAAAAATACTTACGTTCTCAAAAACATTTTTGTTTAAATCTTTTGAAAACACCTCTTCCATCTCTTTCAGCCATTTAATATTAGAAGTGTACACATTACTGAGACCCGCTCCGGATTTCTTCGATTCTTGAATTTTTTTATTTTCTTGTTGGTACGTCGTCCGTAAATTTTTTATTTTGTTTTTAACTTCTAGTGTACCGAATCCCGTTATATTCATTCCATTAACTATGGAATTATATGCTGCATCCCGTTTTTGCTTTATCTTGTATTCAGGTGATTTAAAGTTCCATAGACACGGATTTAGTTTATATAACTGTATAAATTTAATAGTTGTTTCGACGTCCCATTTGATATTTGTAGACGTTTAACTTGTTTTAAACAACTGCACTCAAAAAAACCACGTGCGGCGACGCGACAATCATGTGGCCGAGTGGCGAGCGGCGAGACAGTGCACGTTCAAACCTGCCGAGTGAGTGAGCGAGACAGTGCGGGGAAGCAGGAGGGTGGTAACTCGGTCTAGTAGGTAGACCGGCAGCCGAGCTGTTGTCTCGCCACTTTGTTCGGCCGAGCGCTCGGCCGTGCACTCGGCGCTATGTTTATACGTACCGAGTACTCGACCGAGAGCACTGTCTCGCCCGCGCCGGTTTGCTCGGTACGTGTGATCAAGGCATAAGTCTATTTTAGCTGTGGTAAACTGTGGTTGTCTACTTTCCGCCATTAGCATAGCACATTCACAGAACTTTAAATACTCAAGAGATCGCATTCGAGAAGATTACTAGAAGTACACACGCTACGCCAGCTATTTGTCGGCCAGTGATTTTAAAATAATATCACAGAATAATATAATTGCAAAGCTGAACTAAGTAACTCTAAGCGATACGTTTTGAGTTCAAATTCAAAGATGGAAAAACTGCCAATGTGTAGATTATGTTTAGTGACGAACGTACGAATGTATATTGTGGTCAACAGAAGCATGCATGAACTTTATGAAAAGCTGACTAATATTCCAGTAAGTTGATAAATTAAAATTAAATTACCATAATGATAGGTTTTAAATGCGAAAAATACACGAGGATACTAATTCATACGAACTTTCGGTCAGAGGGTCGTCTTATGGTGGATCCACATAGCCCGCCAGCTAGCGCCGGCGGCCTGGCCTGGGTTTACGTGCGGTGATCGCAACAAAGCCGGGCCTAGCGACCATTTTGCCGGCGAGGCCGCCGCATTGCGTGGCATCGGTGGAACAGTTTGAGTTTCTCTGACTATTACCTAAAGTTATCATCGTGTATACTTATTGTGTTATATTCGTTCTAGAACCCCTTGTGAAGGATAAGTCCCGGAGTCCCCATTAGTAAGAGAAATAATAGTCGTTTTAAAATATGATATTTTTAATATTTTAACCTTATTTTCGAACTTTCTTGTGGGGGTGGGGGGTAGAACCTCCCCTGTGAAGGAAAAGTTTGGAGCCCCCCCTATTTAGGGTTCGGTACCCAAAGGGTAAATCGGGAACCCTATTACTAGGCTCCGCCGTCTGACTGTCTGTCTCATGAACCGTGATAGTTAGACAGTTGAAAATTTCACAGATGATGTATTTCTGATGCCGCTATAACAAATACTAAAAAACAGAATCAAATAAATAATTAAGGGGGCTCCCATACAACAAACGTGATTTTTTTGCTCGTTTTTGGTCGATATTGATAAAGGCGCAACAGGTAGACGCTTGAAATATTGACAGAATATTTAAGAGGGGCTGCCATACAACAAACGTGATCTTTTTGCCATTTTTATACATAATGGTACGGAACCCTTCGTGCGCGAGTCCGACTCGCACTTGGCCGATTTTTATTGAGATATGTTTTTTTTAATATTCTAACCGAACTTTAGAATTTTCTTGTGGTAGGGGAGGGGAAGGGGTTGTAGAACTCCCGCTGTGAAGGAAAAGTTGCAGAGCCCTTTTTGAGATGTGATTTTTTTAATATTCTAACCTATCTTTCGAATTTTCTTGTTTTGGTTTTGGCAACTGAATTTACCAACAATTGTTGTGTGTTTTGTTGTGATATGTTTATATCCGCAACTTAGAACTTATTGTGGACGCTTCTAATAATATTATCTATCTGTATAAAAAATATGGCTAAGTTTTAGTTGACAATCCCACGAGTAGGGATACTCGTGGGATTGTCAACTAAAACTTAGCCGAGGCCTATGTCCAGCAGTGGTCAATCTTAGCCAATATTTATGTCACCAACCTGCCTTCAGCAAGAGTAAAAAAAAAATGAAAATATTTTATTTCATGTCTACATGGGCACTTATGAAACGTAAGAAGCCAGATGCACGGTTCCAATTGAGAGAATAGCCGGCAAGAAACTCCACGGTTACTCTTTTAAAAAAAAGTGGGCTTTTACAAAGTTTCCAAATTACAGTGTTAATAGGTATGAGAGGACAGTGTAGGCCCGTCAAGACTACCAGGTACTTAACAAAATAGAAAATGGTCTACTAATCTACAGTCCTTTAAGCCTACAAAATTCTCACATTATTTAACAACACATTATAAAAAACGATCTTAATTATTATTAAAATAATAAAATAAGAGAGTGGTAATCAATGCTCATGCCTTCTCTGTGTGAGGCATGGACGTATAGTGTGAGGCTTAAAGATAGCATTACTATCAGTTGTTGGCTTTACAATTTAATGTAAGATTGGAAGCTTTTCTTCATAATATAAACAAAATAGTGTTTTGTTGCAGTTTGTAACTGAAGACAGTAGACCGATTCTTGCTTGTTTTGTCTGTTTCGCTAAACTAAAGCAATGCTGCCGATTGCTGAGAAAATGTCGTGAATCCGAAGAGCTGTTTGCTCAGATGATGAATGAGGATTATGAGGTGAGGTATTCTAATTTCAGTATAATGTGGAAGTGATTTCCCTCAAGCTCAGAGAGGTACCGTTGTGTCTGAATTTCACACCAACCACACCCATCAAGTGTTGAATGTTGAAATGTACACTTTTGTCAAATGTAGGTGTTTATAAATTACAACATGTTAAGTACTCCACATAATACTAATACAACGTCAACAGTGCAATATCAGTGCTGTGTATCACGGTCCTTTCTCATGGCAGTGCAAGCTATGCAGCAATTGCTTGTGCAGTGGTTGGTGAGGTTGGTAGCATAGCTGTGGCATGGCTCTCCAGGTTACATTGGACCTACTTAAGCGTGCTCACGTGTGAGGGCTTTTTTGGGTGACTTAAGTATTATGAAAAAAGTTTGTGCTAGTGGCACTGTGATCATTGGCATATTTTCCTAATACTAAAATTACAATTTTTCAGCCCAATCTTTTAATAAACCAAGAATTTTACAGTGGGTTTATTAAATCTCCAATACAGCACATAAGTATAGTTGATGAATGTCAAACAGGAAGCATTGTATTCAAAGAAGAGTTACCAGCTGTTTGTGCGGGACTATATGATATTATTGAGCCAAAGGAGGAAGATCTAAGTGATGGTATGTTTTTAAACAAAACTAATGTTATCAATAAATAACATCCTAAAATAAATTAATGATATATTCAATTTATATTGATCAAAAATGCTTTGAACTTCTTCAAAGTTTTGGTAGTGTTTAGTTTAATTCAACTTCCAATGAAAGGCACTTGCCACTATATTTTTCTTTTAAACACTTGTAAGCATTACATAGACAACGGACTACAGTGTTGAAACAGTCTTTTTATACTATTACTTTAAAACTTTACTTTAAACTGTTCTTTACAGTTTCACTTCACAAATACTCGTAACTTCCCAACAACTCGTACATAAGTAAAACTTCAAGGAGGAATAACTAAGTGCTTAGGGCCGCCGTAATCAGAGTTAGGATGCCAAGTTGTGTCGCGTCCTATTATGTTGGCTCCGCGCTTGTGTAGAGAATAAGCGCTGAAACTTTTTTATGATTGGCATGTCGCAGGTCAACTTGTCGTCTGCTGAAACAGACTTTCCTGTGGGTGCCTCAATAAATTGAGGCCTCCAGCCAGGGCATAACTGAAAAATTAAGTGTTGAATCTGGTTGGCGCAGATCTTAGATGATTCTGTACAGCTGCAGGGAGGTCCGCGGGGCACAGGGCTGGCGGAAAGGCCTGTCGTGCGCCAGCAGCGAAGAAGAAGAGGGGAGTCATGGCTGCCGGGGGCTCTTTACCCCCCAAGCCTGACTGCCCTACGGCCGACTCCCGGCCTGTGAATGGTGCGGAGGGGATGGACTGCGTCTAATGGCGCTGTACCATTTCCTCCAGGGCAATATCAACCACGCTGCCAGAGCTCAGGATCTCTTGCTCCAGAGCATGGCAGAGTGGTCGATCGACGTGGCTGTGGTCGCCGAGCCGTACTTTGTCCCCCCCAGGGATAACTGGGTGGGAGACCTGGACGGCTTGGTGGCCATCATTGGCGGGGCTCTCGTCAACCCGACCCGAGGACACGGCTGGGTGGCCGCCCTCGCGGACGGCATTGGCACGGTTGGGGCGTATTTCTCGCCCAACAAGAGTCTGCTGTTGCTCGGGGATCTCAACGCCAAGTCTGCGGCGTGGGGATCTCCGGTGACCGATGCTAGGGGTGAGGCGCTAGAGGAGTGGGCGGTCACGACTGGCCTGGTCGTCCTGAATCGGGGCTCGGTACACACATGCGTGCGGCAGCGGGGCGGGTCTGTAGTGGATGTCTCGTTCGCTAGCCCTGCTGTCGCGAGCCGTGTCCGTGACTGGCGTGTCGCCGTGGAGGTGGAGACGTTGTCGGATCACCGATACATCCGATTCGACGTCTCCACCCAGACCACCGGCGGCCGTAGTCCATCGGCCCCGCGAAGGGACGGTCCGCGCTGGGCGCGTAAGCGCATCGACAGGGAGCTTCTCGAGGAGGCCGCTATTGTTCAGGCCTGGATCCGGGAGTCGGCAACGAACGGACCCGTCGACGTCGAAGAGGAGGCGCTGTGGTTCCGCGGGGCGATGACGCGAATCTGCGACGCGTCCATGCCCCGCGTTCACTCATATCCAACAAGGCGCCAGGTGTACTGGTGGTCTACCGAGATCGCACAATTACGTGTCGAGTGCGTAGCGGTCAGACATGTACACCCGATACCGGAGGAGACGTCGTCGGGTCCCTGACGAAGAAGCCGCGCTGTATGAGGTGTACCGCGCGGCGAAGCAGGCCCTGTGGCTGGCCATCGGCGACGCGAGCTCGCGAGCCAGGGAGGAGATGTTGGAGACTAGACGGAGATCCGTGGGGACGCCCCTATCGTGCGGTTCGAGGGAAACTTCGAGCCGCGGCGCCTCCACTCACGGAGAGTCTCCAACCTGAGCTGCTGGAGGAGGTAGTCGCAGCCCTCTTCCCCGGCAAGAGCGGAGCGTACTCTGCCGCCGATGGCTTTGCCCACAGCCGCAGAGACTGCAGAAGAAGAGAACGCCATCAGCGTCCCAGAGGTGACACAAACAGAGATGGGGGCAGCCGTGACGCGGCTCCGGGCCAAGAACGTGGCTCCGGGGCCCGACGGGATCCACGGCCAAGCGCTAGCCCTCGCTCTGAAGGAGCTAGAGCCCCACTTGAGATGACTCTACACAGCGTGCCTTGAGCAGGGCCAGTTTCCCACTTTGTGGAAATCTGGTCGTCTGGTCCTGCTCAGGAAGGCGGGGCGCCCTGCGGACTCACCGTCCGGGTACAGGCCCATAGTGTTGCTAGACGAGGTGGGTAAGATGTTTGAGCGGATAATCGCTGCTCGCCTCGTTGGCCACTTGTGCGGAGAGGGGCCTGATCTGGCCGAGGGCCAGTTCGGCTTTCGGCACGGGCGCTCCACGCTATATCGTGGGTGAGAGTCCTGGCGAAGCAAGCAGTGTCCCGGGGCGGGGTGATGTTGGCGGTGTCCTTGAACATCTCCAACGCATTCAACACCCTGCCCTGGAGCTGTATTCGGGAGGCACTGCGTTACCATCGAGTGCCTTCCTACCTCCGCCGCATCGTCGGGGCTTATTTGGCGGAGAGGTGTGTCACCTACACGGGACGTGATGGCGGAAACCAGCGCCGCATGTCGTGCGGTTTTCCACAGGGCTCGGTCGTGGGACCGCTCCTGTGGAACATCGGGTACGACTGGGTGCTGCGGGGCGAGCTGCAGCCGGGCGTGGACCTGACGTGTTATGCGGACGAGCTCCCCCGGGCCGTGACCAGTGTGTCACTGGTCACGGCCCGGGGGAGCTCGTACAGGGAGGCAGCGTTGCTGGCGAAGGCTGCGGTCTCACAGGTGGTGAGCCGCATACGTCGCCTAGGGCTGGAGGTTGCCCTCAACAAGTCTGAGGCCTTGATCTTTCATGGCCCCTGGCGGGCGCCGCCGCCGGGATCACACATCGTGGTCGAAGGGGCTCAAATCGCCCGACGAAATTGCTCGACAGCCTGTGGGATTTTGGTCCCCACTTCCGGCGGCTGGCGCCCAAGTTGTTGGGCGCGGCTGGGGGGTTGTCAACGCTGCTTCCCAATCTGGGGGGCCCGAGCGCCGCCTATAGGCGGCTCTACGTGGGGATCGTGCGATCGATGGCCCTTTATGGGCCCCGATCTGGGCGGCTGACCTGACGGCTGGAAGCATCGCAGTCCTGCGGAAGCCGCAGAGAGCGATGGCCGTCAGAGTCATCAGGGGATATCGCACGATCTCCTACGAGGCGGCTTGCGTACTGGCCGGATCCCCGCCCTGGGACCTCGAGGCGAAAGTACTCGCGTCACTGTATCGGTGGCGCTAGGAAGCGAGGGCGCGGGGCGAGTGGCTGATGCAGCGACATGTGGAGTTGCGTCGGTCACAGCTTCGCGCAGCCCTGGTGGCGGAATGGCGGGACAGGCTTTCACGCCCTACCGCGTCTCGCCACCATCGAGGCGGTCCGGCCGGTACTCGAGCCCTGGCTCGGGAGGAGGCACGGCTCCCTGTCAGTTCGGGTGACGCAGGTGCTGTCGGGGCATAGTGCTTCGGGAAGTACCTGTGTCGCATAAACAGGGAGCCGGACGCCCGGTGTCACCACTGCGTCGACTGCCGGGAGGACACGGCGTGGCATACGTTGGCAGAGTGTGCTGCTTGGGAGGAGCCACGCCGTGCCCTCATCTCAGAAGTAGGCAGTGACCTGTCGCTGCCGGCCGTGGTCGAGGCGATGGCCGGCAGCGAGTAGTCCTGCGACGCGGTGGTATCCTTCTGCGAAACGTCGTATCGCAGAAGGAGGCTGCGGAAAGGGAGCGGGAGATCTCGTCCGCTCACCCGGCCCGCAGCAGGCGCACCGGCCGTCGGCAGAGGGCAGATAATGCCCTTTTCCGACGCCCCTAAATGGGTCCAGGGACGGCGGACTCGGGGACGTCCGCCGCCCCCCATCACACTGGACCCGAGGTGGCGGCGCGTAGTGTTCCACGCGCGCCCCTTTCAGACGTCGCGGGGGGGTCGAACACCTCACCCCCCCGCAGACTTGAGGTGGCCCGCAGAGGCGGGCCGGCACTAGCCGGGGATCACGGAAGTAATACTAGCTCCCAAGATCCCCGGTGCAAGTGTGGGAAGGGAACACCGGGGTGGTTTTTAGTCAGTAAGAGTCTGACAGACCCCTCCGCCCACCCCAGGGCGGAGGACATCCATGAGGATTTTCCACCCCGGCAACAAAAAAAAGATCTTAGATGATGGAATAGTAATAATATGCATGATCCGCTTGAATTATTAGTCCACAGATTATAGAGGATAATTCTCACTCTATAAAAGGTTTATTATCTGTATTTTCCTCTTGTCAAAACGTCATCATGGGGTGAACATCTTTTCGTTTCCTATTAATGTGAATAATCTTCTTTTATGTTTGATACCATGTAATTAGTAAACTCAATGATTTGCTATTCATGACAACTTGATGATCAAGGAATACACGAATAGTTACTTGAAGATATCGTGTTTTAATCTCACCGCATGCCACCTGTCCACGTGCCAGTAGTAACTCGCACGACTACGCCTTATATTGGTGCCGATTCTGTTGTCACAAAATTCTCTAAACTAGACTAAAAATCACCAAAATTTAGTTTAATCCTGTCAAACGACGTTTCCCATTCTGAAATTGACTAAAGTGACGCAACTTAACTATATTATAGTTTGACAGCACTAATGTCATTTTAGTTACTCAATTTAGAGAAAATGGTGCCGATTCTCTTGTACACCGAACTAAACTAAACTATTACTAAAATTTCTTAGTTTTAGTTTAGTTATTCTTAAAAGCTTTTCTGAAAACAAGATTCACTAAACTTAGAAACAATTTTGACACAACTATAATCGAGTTTGACAATCGCTAAGTTGAATAAACCATAGACCAAGATTTGTTGGGAAATAAAAAAAAGAGTGAACGAAATGATCCGAAATGCATAAAAACCTGAGTAAAATCATATTAATCATTTATTGCTTATCAATAATGATTCAAATAAAATACAGAGAACATAAGGACGGCGTAAAACTATATTGTTGTATAAATTTTAATAAATTTAGATGTAGTATCCTGTATTTGTTTTTATTAACTGTGACCCATGTAATCGTGCTAGGGTTGTACACCGAAATTGAAAGAAATACTGTAGTATTCAAAACATTGATCCTTGAAGCATGATTAACTTGATTTTTATTTCAGCGTAATAAAGCAAATGTTCTAATAAAAATGTGATCTCGAGAAAAGAAAATCCGGTTTGGTGTTCAGTAAGTTGAAAATCTCCAGTATTCTCGTCCCCGTAGGAAAGCTCTATCAAGGACATCTTGAATTTGTCTGTTTGTTTGCCATATCAATTGGTTGGTGGCAAGAAACATATTTACTCTGGAGAGAAGAATAAAAAGTCCGTACAAATAAAATGGTACGGCTTTTGGCGCGTCCTGGTGGATGACACCGAAAACTCGCGAAAGCGGGAAATTCAAAATCACATTTCTTTTAGATAAGGTCTGTCCACGAAATCGAACTGGGAAACCGATGTTAAATGATTGTGAAATTTCACTGGTTGCAATTTTCCAGCTCCACTTTGGTGATTAGGCAGCCATATTGTTTAAATTAACATAAAAGGTGAATAGGAGTTCATTCATGCTTGAATTTTGACAAAAATAGCGTCATTAGCACCACGCTTAAATTTAAACATTGCCATAACTTTATACGCTATCTCATTCGTGAGCCATTGTGCCGGCAAATGTCAACCTTAACTGCTCGAACAGATGCGTGGTGATCGTAAAGCTCGATAAGTTTAGCCATAAAAATATTAACTTGCTCATCGACTGATCCAGAGGCAATCAGTCCAACACCAATCTATATTTTCGGCAACCTTGCAAAGATTGTCGACAGACGTTCATTCCACCAAAATTGCGTTGCATGAGATTCTTAGCTTTAGCCTTAGGTGGACGAATTTTAAACGACAGAAAAATAAGGAAAAATAAGTTAGGGGATTTAGCGGTGCCATGATTTATGCATTCATGTACATACGTTCTTACAGTTAAAGCTTGCCAGCATATCGTGGAAATGAGCCCGAATGCTCTGAGCGTTAATATGTATAACGTTAAAATTCTTAGGAACATCGCGCACACTGCGCTGCAAGAGAAGGAGTACTCACGAAACTGTCGTCGTCGTTGCTTGTTATAGAGAAAAAACTACTAAGTAACGTAAAACGGGGTGAATAGAAATGCAGGGGTGAATCGAGACGCAATTTTATAATGGATTTTAATGTTGCAATAATATCTTTTGTTGCCAAAAAGGACTTTAATGTGTTACCTGTACTATAATTAACGATTAAGTGCCTTGGCAACAAACTATATTATTATTTCAAGGCTCAAATCCATTTTAAAGTTGCGTCTCGATTCACCCCTGCATTTCTATTCACCCCGTTTTACCCGGTACCTACTATCACTGCTTTCATCAATAGACATAAACACTTACCAGACTAATAAAAATAAATCGTATAAAGGCTCCTACAGACTGGTGCGGTATCGCGGGCGCGACAATGGTTGCAATGCTTGTCGCACCCGCGATATCGCACCAGTCTGTAGGAGCAATAACTAGTTCACCTGCCGGTTGCGATATTCAATCAAAATAATTAAAACCTACTCAGTCCGGGTAAAAAAAGTTAAACAAAAGCATATAAAAATAATATGTAAAACATTTCAGAGAAAAAACAACAAGAAAACAAAACACAGTCTGCCATTCCACCTTTACGAAAAACTGAACGCACCGAATTAAACTGACATGGGTATTGACTAACACTGACAGCTGACAGTGACAACATGACTTGAATGAATCAATACTGTACTACGTACCTTAGCACAGTACAACAAAACATTTGTTATATTATTCTTCTATGTACACCATAAAAATTACAGATATAAATGTACATAATACCCCGACTTTGAATAAAACATCACAAAGAAATCACTGCTTCAAAAAAGCAGCACGCTTGCTAGCGGTCCTCGCAGCAGCAACGGGACAGAGGCTGGCACATCCGTTATTGGATCACTCCGCTCGGGCTCACAGGGATTCGGCGCAATCTTGTCCAATACAGCAAGGGTCTCAACCCGATGCCGCGAATCATTGGGACCAAGGAAATACACGCAGCCATCCTTAGTCCAGCTCTTGGTGACACCGCATATTTCTCTCGCAGCCAAGAACAGATCATGCCACCCCCTCTGTTAGGAACTTGGCTAATGGTGTCGCCTATATATAGCCTTTAATTTGGCTTTGGAAAACCAAATCTTATCCCAAAGCGCAAGACTGCCTAGCTTGAACAGGATAGGCCTGATTTTATTAGTTACTGCACGTCCCATCTGGTGACACCATGCAACAGCAAGATCTTCCTTTGTCCCTACATCTCAATTTGGTCGACACTGCAAGCAAGTAGCTCCACCTGTTGCTGAACACTGCTGATAGCCTGCGTGATGAATGTCCAAACTCCTAAGAAGTTCAGAAGACAGGTGATGGAGGGGCCTTCTGAAGTTTATCTTCAAAGACAGGACATTTATGTGTGAAACAACTCCATTAAATTTACTCAGAGTGCTTCTTAGAGGATCCATTGTGATGAAGTGAAATGATAGTAGATTGTAAGAGAATAGTTATATTGTGAAGAGATAACCCTATAAAAGCAGGTACTATGAACTTTAAAAATATAACTTATATAATTGTAAATAATGTTCCTATTAAATTATATTGAATTTCAAATAAGAGCAAATAAATTTTTCTTTGTGTAACTGGTACAACTACCCACAACTAACATTAAATATGTGCCTTGATTAACATGCGCTCATGCCAGCAGTAGATTTTTTCTTGTGAAGTGCCTGTGTGGGTGCCAGGTATATTTACCTAAAGCTTACCCATACAATTTTGTGAAATTAATAAATTTAGAAAATAAGTAGCCTCTGCCCGGTGCGTTGCAGTAACTTAAATTAATTATTTATTTATCTATTGCTTCAGCAAACTCCTGATCTAGGGAGTCTAAATATTTGTCTTTCTTCTGCCATTTGCAATGGGTTTTTCCAACTTAACTCTTTCTTGATAGTTAAAAACAAAATGTTTTTTCATATTTCACAGAATCTGAAAAATAGATTTATCCACCTCGTTCCTAAATCTTATTGTAGTAGGCGCGTTAGATGTTCAGTACAAAAATCACTAAGTTTCCAAGAAGTAATTTCGTGTTGTATTCTAATACTTAACAATAATTTTAGTATTAACTTTCTGCCGAATTGACAAAAGCTTCCATAATGATTTAAGATTTTCCAAACTCACAAGCATAGAATAGCATACTCTTTATTATGTAGACCATAATAGTTGTAGAAATAAATGTTAAAAGTTTACATTGGGTGACACAATGGGCGGTCTTTCGCTAAAAGTGACCTTTTACAGCCTTTGGATGGATTAAAGGGAGAAGACGAGAATACTGCAGGTAGTCAGCGGGGTACCATTTACTTATACAATAATATACATACATAAAGCATACACTTATCTATATGAATATATAAACAATAATAAACATGAAACAAGAGCAAGGAACTGTATTCTGTAACGATGATGTTTAAGGAGAGAGGAAGTATTTTTTTAACAGAATTTTAAAAGTGGACCAAGATTGAGCACGCCATAACGACACGGATAAGGCATTCCATAGCCGTACTGCTTGAACTTGTAAAAGACTCCCAACTCAACAAAAGCATCCCAACTTTCAAGAAATAGAAGAGAAATGTACTTTGTAAATTTTAGTTCATGACAACTAATTTTATTCCACACCTTTTTAATCGCGATTAAAAATAGTCGATTTAACCTAATTTTAGCCGAAAAACGTCAAATTCAGACTACCAAAATTGCCATTTTCATTAGATTGAGTAACTAAAATGACATCAGTGCTGTCAAACTTTATTACAGTTAAGTTGTGTCACTTTAGTCAATTTCAGAATGGGAAACGTCGTTTGACAGGAATAAACTAAATTTTGGTGATTTTTAGTCTAGTTTAGAGAATTTTGTGACAACAGAATTGGCACTAATCCTAATTTTAGGTGAAAAACGTCAAATTCAGAATAGCAAAATTGCCATTTTCACTAAATTGAGTAACTAAAATGACATTAGTGCTGTCAAACTATAATATAGTTAAGTTGCGTCACTTAACTTAACTGTAATAAAGTTTTACAGCACTAATGTCATTTTAGTTACTCAATCTAATGAAAATGGCAATTTTGGTAGTCTGAATTTGACGTTTTTCGGCTAAAATTAGGTTAAATCGACTATTTTTAATCGCGATTAAAAAGGTGTGGAATAAAATTAGTTGTCATGAACTAAAATTTACAAAGTACATTTTTCTTCTATTTCTTGAAAGTTGGGATGCTTTTGTTGAGTTGGGAGTCTTTTACAAGTTCAAGCAGTACGGCTATGGAATGCCTTACCCGTGTCGTTATGGCGTGCTCAATCTTTGTCCACTTTTAAAATTCTGGTAAAAAAATACTTCCTCTCTCCTTTAACATCATTGTTACAGAATACAGTTCTTTGCTCTTGTTTCATGTTTATTATTGTTTATATATTCATATAGATAAGTGTATGCTTTATGTATGTATATTATTGTATAAGTAAATGGTACTCCACTGACTACCTGCAGTATTCTCGTCTTCTCCCTTTAATCCATCCAAAGGCTGTAAAAGGTCACTTTTAGCGATAAGACCGCCCATTGTGTCACCCTATGTAAACATTTAACATTTATTTCTGCAACTTTTATGGTCTACATAATAAAGAGTATTCTATTCTACGCTTGTGAGTTTGGAAAATCATAAATCATTATGGAAGCTGTTGTCAATTCGGCAGAAAGTTAATAATAATATAATTATTAAGTATTAGAATACAATACGAAATTACTTCTTGGAAACTTAGGGAGTTTAACGTAGGGAGGGCACGCCACAATTGTGGCGATAAGTCCCCTCTTTGAGGAGTGGCTGGAGAGGCGCCACGGCGTCCTCACCTTCCGCCTGATGCAGGTCCTCACCGGACATGGATGTTTCGGGAGGTTCCTGTTTAGGATTAAGCGGGAGGAAACGCCCGGGTGTCACCACTGTGTGGATCGCCCGGAGGACACGGTGGAGCATACGGTGGAGGTCTGCCCAGCTTGGGCGGAGCACCGCCGTGTCCTCACGGAGGCGATCGGCGGCGGCGATCTCTCGCGTCCGGCCCTGGTTCAGGCCATGGTTCGGAGCGAGAGTGCATGGGAGGCCGTCACCTCCTTCTGCGAAGCAGTTATGCTAGCGAAGGAGGAGGCGGAACGCGTGAGGGTGAGACAAGGTTCGCGCCCTCGCGCCCCTAGCTCGCCATCCGATAAGGACCAGGCCCGGGTCGACGGCGCGTTGTGTTCCACGCGCGCCTCAAAGAGATGTCAGCACAAACTGACGGGGTCCGTTAGGACCAATGCCTGCCAGGGTTGCGAGTTTGTCCGAAAGGGATATCGTGGCCCTGGCACACAGGCAACGGAAGGAACACGGGTGGGTTTTAGTCAGTAAAAGTCTGACACTCCCTCCCGCTCCGCCCAGAGCGGGAGAAGTTATTTGATGATTTCCCACCCAAAAAAAAAAAAAAAAAAGGGAGTTTTGTACTGAACATCTAATGTGCCTACTACAATAAGACTTAGGATCGCAGTGGATAAAAAATCTATTTTTCAGATTCTGTGAAATATGAAAAACATTTTTTTTTAACTATCAAGAAACAGTTAAGTTGGACAAACCCATAGCAAATGGCAGAAGAAAGAAAAATATTTAGACTCCCTAGATCAGGAGTTTGCTGAAGCAATAGATAAATAAATAATTAATTTAAGTTACTGCAACGCACCGGGCAGAGGCTACTTATTTTCTAAATTTATTAATTTCACAAAATTGTATGGGTAAGCTTTACTTAAATATACCTGGTACCCACACTGGCACTTCACAAGAAAAAAAACTGCTGGCATGAGCGCATGTTAATCAAGGCACATATTTAATGTTACTTGTGGGTAGTTGTAACAGTTACACAAAGAAAAATTAATTTGCTCTTATTTGGAATTCAATATTATTTAATAGAAACATTATTTACAATTATATAAGCTATATTTTTAAAGTTCATAGTACCTGCTTGTGTAGCGTTATCTCTTCACAATATGATTATTCTCTTACAATCTACTATCACTTCACTTCATCACAATGGATCCTCTAACAAGCACTCTGAGTAAATTTAAAGGAGTTGTTTCACACATAGATGTCATGCCTTTGAAGATAAACTTCAGAAGACCCCTCCATCACCTGTCACAACTTCTTAGGAGTTTGGACATTCATCACGCAGGCTATCAGCAGTGTTCAGTAACAGGTGGAGCTACTTGCTTGCAGTGTCAACCAAATTGAGATGTAGGGACAAAGGAAGATCTTGCTGTTGCATGGTGTCACCAGGTGCAGTAACTAATAAAATCATGCCTATCCTGTTTAAGCTAGGCAGTCTTGCGCTTTGGTATAAGATTTGGTTTTCCAAAGCCAAATTAAAGGCTATAGGCGACACCATTAGCCAAGTTCCTAACAAAGGGGGTGGCATGATCTGTTCTTGGCTGCGAGAGAAATATGCGGTGTCACCAAGAGCTGGACTAAGGATGGCTGCGTGTATTTCCTTGGTCGCAATGATTCGCGGCATCGGGTTGAGACCCTTGCTGTATTGGACAAGATTGCGCCGGTGCGCCCGGGCGGAGTGATCTAATAACGGATGTGCCAGCCTCTGTCCCGTTGCTGCTGCGAGGACCGCTAGCAAGCGTGCTGCTTTTTTGAAGCAGTGATTTTTTTGTGATGTTTTATTCAAAGTCGGGGTACGAGTATTATGTACATTTATATCTGTAATTTTTATGGTGTACATAGAAGAATAATATAATAAATGTTTTGTTGTACTGTGCTAAGTACTTAGTACAGTATTGATTCATTCAAGTCACAATGTTGTCACTGTCAGCTGTCAGTGTTAGTCAATACCCATGTCAGTTTAATTCGGTGCGTTCCGTTTTTCGTAAAGGTGGAATGGCAGACTGTGTTTTGTTTTCTTGTTGTTTTTTCTCTGAAATGTTTTACATATTATTTTTATATGCTTTTGTTTAACTATTTTTACCCGGACTGAGTAAGTAGGTTTTAATTATTTTGATTGAATATCGCAACCGGCAGGTGGACTAGTTATTGCTCCTACAGACTGGTGCGATATCGCGGATGCGACAGGCATTGCGACCATTGTCGCGCCCGCGATATCGCACCAGTCTGTAGGAGCCTTTATACGATTTATTTTTATTAGTCTGGTAAATGTTTATGTCTATTGATGAAAGCAGTGATAGTACCTAGTAGTTTTTTCTCTATAACAAGCAACGACGACGACAGTTTCGTGAGTACTCCTTCTCTTGCAGCGCAGTGTGCGCGATGTTCCTAAGAATTTTAACGTTATACATATTAACGCTCAGAGCATTCGGGCTCATTTCCACGATATGCTGGCAAGCTTAAACTGAAAAACGTACAGACCCGAAACTGTCAAATTTTCCCAATCAACCTTGAACCTTATGCTGTAGGCTTAAAGTTGAAAATCTATTGAAGGAATTTGACAGATTGTAGTAGCTTAATGTGCTGGCGTCTGTACATGAATGCATAAGTCATGGCACCGCTAAATCCCCTAACTTATTTTCTGTCTTATAAAATTCGTCCACCTAAGGCTAAAGCTAAGAATCTCATGCAACCCAATTTTGGTGGAATTAACGTCCGTCGACAATCTTTGCAAGGATTCCGAAAATATAGATCGGTGCTGGACTGATTGCCTCTGGATCAGTCGATGAGCAAGTTAATATTTTTATGACTAAACTTATCGAGCTTTACGATCACCACGCATCTGTTCGAGCAGTTAAGGTTGACATTTGCCGGCACCATGGCTCACGAATGAGATAGCGCTACTACACAAAAAAGTTATGGCAACGTTTAAATTTAAGCGTGGTGCTAATGACGCTATTTTTGTCAAAATTCAAAGATTTCTACAAGCACGAATGGACTCCTATTCACCTTTTATGTTAATTTAAACAATATGGCTGCCTAACCACCAAAGTGGAGCTGGAAAATTGCAACCAGTGAAATTTCACAATCATTTAACATCGGTTTCCCAGTTCGATTTCGTGGACCGACCTTATCTTAAAGAAATGAGATTTTGAATTTCCCGCTTTCGCGAGTTTTCGGTGTCATGCACCAGGACGCGCCAAAAGCCGTACCATTTTATTTGTACGGACTTTTTATTCTTCTCTCCCGAGTAAATATGTTTCTTGCCACCAACCAATTGATATGGCAAACAAACAGACAAATTCAAGATGTCCTTGATAGAGCTTTCCTACGGTGACGAGAATACTGGAGATTTTCAACTTACTGAACACCAAACCGGATTTTCTTTTCTCGAGATCATATTTTTATTAGAACATTTGCTTTATTACGCTGAAATAAAAAGCAAGTTAATCATGCTTTAAGAATCAATGTTTTGAATACTACAGTATTTCTTTCAATTTCGGTGTACAATACAACCCTAGCACGATTACATGGTCACAGTTAATAAAAACAAATACAGGATACTACATCTAAATTTATTAAAATTTATACAACAATGTAATTTTACGCCGTCATTATGTTCTCCGTATTTTATTTGAATCATTATTGATAAGCAATAAATGATTATTATGATTTTACTCAGGTTTTTATGCATTTCGGATCATTTCGTTCACTCTTTTTTTTATTTCCCAACAAATCTTGGTCTATGGTTTATTCAACTTAGCGATTGTCAAACTCGATTATAGTTGTGTCAAAATTGTTTCTAAGTTTAGTGAATCTTGTTTTCAGAATAGCTTGTAAGAATAACTAAACTAAAACTAAGAAATTTTAGTAATAGTTTAGTTTAGTTCGGTGTACAAGAGAATCGGCACCTTAGCTTCGCTGTCTAAACCGCACTCTGTTCAGATAGTTCGTAATAACATTAGATAGTTTTACGAAACGGTGGGCAGTCATGCAGTGTAGTCATGAATTCTCAACGAATGCTCGTAGCTCACGTGAATGTCGGGGAATGTCCCCCATCGGTAATTGTCCACTATTGAGCAATAGCAAGCAGTTTTATTTATTACGGGTTTATGTACTTATCATAAGTTTATGTCGATACATCATACGAAATCCTTATGTATTGCTTGTAGAATGCACACGGGCTTATGTATTTAACATGATAAATATAAGAAAACCAATACACTGCTAGTTTGTACTTAACTACACCCCATTTAAAAAAAAAAACCTTTTTTGCAGTCCGTTCAACCGATTTTGACTTTTATTTTGTAGGTATAGGTTGGATTCAAAGCAAAAACGTGGTTACAATACCAATTGTTTATTACAGCTGCCATTTGTCATGCGCCCAACGCAATAGAAGTCAAAATTGCTTGAGCAGATTGTAAAAAATATATATTTAAATTTCATATCATATTTCAAATGGAGTATTTATTAAATAACTAAGAAATAAAATAATATGTACATAAATAACAACTTATACCTAATTAAAATAACAAATGTGTTTGTTGTGTTTGTGTTATAACCAGTTTGGTACCAATATTATATATCATTTAGTTAAGATTTCGAGTGTATCCAATAGATTTGCAACAGCCGTACAAACGCCTGAAAGCGTTCCATGTTGGGGAACTGCCAGGTGTACCGGAACCCGTCGGCTTAAGGAGGAACAGGTAATTAATATAATTATGTAATTGCTCAACTTTTATTACTTCACTTATAAACGATCATTTATTCTAAGATTGTCTGAAAGAGATTGTCCTTTTTGTATTGTGTGTTTATTATAAATAACTGTGTAACTACATGGTGTGCTAAAAGTTTGTTGTGTTGTGTTGTAATATGTGGTAAAATATTTTGGTAGTTCACTTGCTGAGAGTAGAACTGTCCTCCCCTTGGCGCCTGGTACACAAAATTTATCCCACAAGGAAGTATTTCAAATCTGTTAGAAAAAAAAAAAAAATATTTTTATTTTTTTTTATTTTAGGGAACCATCCGTGGCTGGCCCCTCGCGGGTGAGCTTATCACCCAGCGCTAGGCCAGCCGAAGATGGTACCAACGCTGGTCCGTCGCCACTTCGTGTTCCGTCTTCTGGTAAATGTCTTAACAACGGCATCACTAGACAAGCCAGGCAACCCAGCCTGGACTTGTCTCTCTGGTAAGTTAACTCTCCTTCCTAGAGTATCGCCATGGTACGTGGTAACGAACATGGTAATATGGTTATATTTTTACGATACTGTATTTATTCACAGTTCCGACGTGGTTGAGCGTGTGGAGGCATTGGACATGTCAGAGGACGAAGCAGCGGAGCTGCTGCAGTCGGATCCCTGGCATGTGAAGAGGTGGATGCGGGACCTGCCGGGGGCCAGCGAGCTGCCGAGGGCCAGCGACACGCCGGGGGCCAGTGACACACCGAGCAGCAACACGGTTTTTCTTGCTCCTCTCGCGCCTAGCGCCAGATCTGAGGTGATTGTCGCTGCCGAAGTTGACGTTCGTCCATCAACTTCGACGGTGACAGCACTTTCACAGACGGTGCCTAGGCGTGATGGCAGTGAATTGGACAGCGATTTCGATGTCCCAGTCATGCCAGTTGTCGGGAGGGATCTTCCTGACACCGAGGAGTTAGACGAACCGTTACAAGATTTGGTAAACGAGATCGATACGGGGATGGATGACGCTGCCGATTCTCTTTTGGGTACGTCGGCTATTTTCACGTGGTCACTGGACTTTGATTCGTTTAGGGGTGTTCGTGGGGAGTTCTCAGGTCCTACCCCTGGGCCAATCAAAGACTACGAGACGCCTTATGATGCCTTCACCGATATATGGGATGAGGATATCATAAGGTTGATCGCCACGGAAACTAACCGATATGCCCATCAGACAATCGAGACCATGCGTAACGCAGGGACTTTGAAACCATCATCTCGCCTTCATTCGTGGACTGACACTAATGCAGACGAAATAATGTTTTTTTTCGCGATGTTGATGTATATGGCTATCGACCCGCGTATGTCGATAACTGAATATTGGACATCAGACGAAATTCTCCAATTACCGGGGTTCAAAAGTCTTATGTCCTTTAATCGGTATACTCTGTTGAATAAGTGTCTTCACTTTGTAGACAATGTCGCTGTCCAGAGTCAGCAGTTGTCTCAATCTGGAGTATCTTCTTCAGCAGGGGTGTCACGTAGGCTGGGTAAGTTGGCACCTATTATTGAACATCTCGGAAAAAAGTTCAAAGCCTTGTACAACCTAGGACCTGACATCAGCATCGACGAGTCTTTGACCTTATTCAAGGGCCGCTTGTCCTGGGCCCAAACAATAAGGTCAAAGGCTGCGCGATTTGGAATCAAGTCATATGAGCTATGTGAGTCCCGCACTGGCTATATGGCTAGGTTCCAAATCTACACGGGCAAGGATGACAGTTCCGACGGTGATCTATCACTGGGCGTTGATTTGGGGGGGAAGAGCACGAAAGTGGTTCTTGAACTATTGCAAGGTCTTGAACATCGGGGGCATTGTGTGGTGATGGATAATTATTATAATTGTCCATCATTAGCACGATACCTCAAGAGTTTGGGCTTTGATTGTTTAGGAATCCTTCGTGTAAACCGTCGAAACGTCCCTAGTGACTTCAAGGTGTCGAAGAAAGTGAAGAAGGGGACTATTATATCTCGCCATTCTGGAGACGTGTCCATCATTGCATGGATGGACTCCAAGATGGTGAATATAATATCCACCTATCACAGACCCGATACCTATAATGGAACTAGGGCTGGTAAACCGACGGAGAAACCGGTATGTATAAAAGATTACAACAAATCCATGGGGGGTGTTGATCTCAAAGATCAAAAACTCTCCATGTATCTGTTGGAGCGAAAGAGAGGCGTGAAATGGTACATGAAAATGTTTAAAAGGCTACTGAATGTGAGTATACATAATGCGCTTGTGATGTACCAAAGTTCTCTGAAACGTACAACTGATAAATTGCCCGTGACGCATCGTGAGTTCCGCTATGCGCTTGCTGAATCTCTACTTAAACGGCATCGCCCCTGTTCAATAGGGATCAGTCAGGCACCAGTGGAAAACGTGAGGCTGATGCGAAATATCATGCACGAGCCAGAGCACTTGATGGGACGTCAGAATACAAAGAGATGTGTGATTTGTCAACGCCAGAAGAAATCCAAAGCCGTTCACTCAAGGTGCATCACGTGTGACGCATATCTTTGTTTTGGGGACTGTTGGAGAATTTGGCATTCTGCAAAAGAGCTCCCAGGCGTAGATATACGTGGGCGAAAACGGAAGCGCAAAGAGTAAACGTTTTTGGGGTGTGGATGTGGATTACGACTGTGTTTGAATGTGATCGTGATCCGGGGCTCTCGCATGAGGGTCACGTTTTGACGGGACGCCTAACCGTTTATGTATCTCGTTTACTACTTCTTTCGTTGCTGTTATCGGGGGCGTTACAGCTATCGGGGACGAAACGGTAGCGTGGTAGCGCCTTTTGGTGTCTGCATTGATATCTGACTGATATCAGTCTGGGTTTGTGCATTGTGAATGATATATTACGGGACACATATCAGACTGGGTTTGTGTATTGCGAATGATATCTTACGGGGCAGATATCAGTCTGGGTTTGTGCATTGTGGATAATATATTACGGGACAAATCTGATTTTGTAAATAAAACCCACGATATGTACGGCACAAATCTTTTTTTAAACATTTGTAAATTTTTCTAAAGTTTGGCTAAAATCAGGACAAGCCCTTCAGTAAACTAGCTGTTACAATAAAGTGTACCTGTCTTGGTACGGCACAAACCTTTTTAAACATTTGTAAATTTTGCTTAACTTTGGCTAAAATTAGGACAAACCCTTCAGTATACTAGCTGTTACAATAAAGTTTACCTGTCTTGGTACGGCACAAATCTTTTTTTAAACATTTGTAAATTTTGCTATAGTTTGGCTAAAGTCAGGACAAACCCTTCAGTATACTAGCTGTTACAATAAAGTGTACCTATCTGGGTACGGCACAAACCTTTTTTTAAACATTTGTAAATTTTGCTAAAGTGTGGCTAAAGTCAGGACAAACCCTTCAGTATACTAGCTGTTACAATAAAGTGTACCTATCTGGGTACGGCACAAACCTTTTTTTAAACATTTGTAAATTTTGCTAAAGTTTGGCTAAAATCAGGACAAACCCTTCAGTTACAATAAAGTGTACCTGTCTTATTTTTTCACAACATGATTATGTTCTTATATGTACGAAAACATTTGTAAATTTTGCTAAAGTCTGGGTAAAATCTAGACAAACTTTTCACTATAATAGCTGTTACAATAAAGTGTACCTATCTTATGGTTTTTTTGTGTACAAAAATGTATATTTTTATTGTTTTATTATTAAATAGTTATATACATTCCTTGAAAAGAAAATGCATTTTATTTCAAACCTCTCTAAGCCCTTTCTTAGATTTGCTGTTAGTAAGTAAATAAGTGAACAAATAATAATTATTAATTTATTTTCAAACATAAATAGCAACAATCATTAGGTACTTTGAGATAATAAAGGTTTGCGGGGAGGGCTGTTCCTTACACCCTGTATATACAATGATGTAGTTTCGCTTTAATAGCAGCTTTTATCATTGCTTCTTTCAAAATCTCTATGTAATTACGTTCCTGGCCCCCGCAAGTTTAATAATTAAAACTAAATTTAAATTATTTTCTATCTATATTGTTTTAGACACTGGCGATAATGGCAGTGACGTAGACGCAGATGACCAACTACCTGACGACCTCGATGCTGATTACTCTGCTCCAGCTGGGCCGCAAACAGTCGCGTCAGATAGCCCAGCAGTGCTACCCGACAATTTTGACCCCAGACTAATGGCCGCTATTAACGACATGGACATACTGAATGACATTGCGGTACGAGCCACACTTCCTGCCGATCTTCTCGCTTTCGATTGGCAATGTGATATGACTGGTTTTACGGGATATTATGTCGCTGATTGAAAGAGAGACGAACGCCCACGCAGCAAAGTGCGTGGCAAAACCAGGCACGACGTCGAGCTCTCGCATAAGACGGTGGCGGCCAACCAGCGTGCATGAATTGTACATATTCTTCGCTCTGATGATCCAACAAAGCCTTTTCCCCTCCACCTTAGAGTCCGAATATTTTTACCCCAGTTGTCGCATGACCGCCATGCCGTACTTTAAAGAGTACATATCCTACAATAGATTAATGCTACTTAAAAAAATCCTCCATTTCGTCGATAATGGCAATATGTCTCGATCACTTTCCTTAGAGGGAGCGAAGGCTATTTAAAGTTCAGCCCATAAGTAACCATCTGAATCGCAAAATTTGTACCTGCCAGGCCAAAATGTCGCTATTGATGAATCACTGCTTAGGTGGCATGGGCACTTAACTTTTATTCAAAAAATAGCGACGAAGCGGCCAAAACAGGTATCAAATCTTACGAGCTTTGCGAGTCTGATACCGGTTACTTATGGAAATTTTCCATTTACGCCGGAAAGGATTCCACCAGACAGGACCTGACCAATGAACTGGACGAGACCGACCGACCGACGACTGACTTACAGCCTGCTGGTGCTACGGCGAAGATCGTCTTCGACCTCGCCAATCCTCTGTTTGGAAAAGGCTACACGCTAATAATGGACAACTTTTATAACAGTCCATTATTAGCGCGTAGCCTTAAGCTTAAAGGGACTGATTGCTACGGCACGTTACGTTTTACGTTTGTATAGGGAGAACGTGCCGGAAAGCATGAAGGACCTTACCAAGCTTCAACTGAGGACTGGCGAGGTCATTTCGTCGACGAGCGGCGACGTCAACATTATGTTGTGGAAGAATTCCAACATTGTGAGCATGTTGTCAACATACCACAAGTTGGATGCCGGTGCAACCGAAAATTACGGTCGTTGGAAGTTCAAGCCTCAGGTGGTCCTGGATTACAACCAAGTTATGGGGGGGGGGTCGACAAAAAGAACCAGATGCTGTCAAACTTTCCGTTAGAACGGAAGAGGGCCAGCATCAGGTACAAAAAACTGTTTAGAAGGCTGCTCAATGTTTCGGTGCAGAATGCTTTTATCATTTACAAATGTAAAAATAAAAGCATTACGCACAGAAACTTTCGACTTCAAGTCGCTGAAGGCCTCCTAAAAAGGTTTTTTGTGTCTTGCGTTCCCCCCCAAGTTAGAGCACCGCAAGTCACCCGTCAGGTGATTAGCACAGTTCGGGGTCGAAAACCCAGGACCATCCTGGATAATAACCACTTCGTGGCAAAAATAACCGAGCCCCTACTGAGGAGATCATGTGTGTGGTGCTCTGAGAGCAAAAAACGTACTCGCACCCCATGGCTGTGCGACGCGTGTGACGTGGCATTGTGTATCGAGTGCATGAAGCCATATCACACAGAAGTGCGTTTGTAGGGGTATAATTCGTTGGATGTGAGGAATGAAACTCAAATGACGATATGAATAATTATATTTATTTTGACCTGATTATATTGTTTATTACCTCAATATATTAAGTGGTGTAAGGCGCACATAGTAAAAATATGATTGACCAATCAGGGCTCGACGCACACCATGCAAAGGATTCGTTCCTGCTTTGCTTGATCTTCGGTATAGTGTGAAACGCCACATCTATAAATATACCCGGCGGCTGCGCGCGCGCTCAACTCAGATCCCTCAAGTTAGGCTTTTTCAATGCCAACGGCATTAGGGGACAACGCGACGAAGTCGCCGAGTTCCTCCGCGTCAACAAGTTAGATATTCTCCTAGTACAGGAAACCTTCCTCAAGCCGAGTCATCGAAACCCGTCAATTGCGAACTATCGCATAGTTCGCAACGACAGGTCTCGATGCCACAAGGGCGGCACCTTGATCTATTACAGAACCCCTCTATACTGTATTCCTCTCGATCCTCCAACTCTCTCGTGTCTTGAAGTGTCTGCATGTAGACTAGGCATGTCAGGTCATAGACCGATTACGATAGTTTCGGCTTACATGCCGCCCACCGCGACCTCGTTAGCAGACGGTCTCAAACTGCTCTCTGACGATCTTTCAATTCTTTTTGGCCTGAGCGAATCCGTTATCATAGCGGGTGACCTCAACGCCAAACACCCGGCCTGGAATAGTACCAGTACCACGTTCCGAGGCAGACACTTGTTTGACCTCTGCCCCGTCCTAAACTTTGACGTCATCGCCCCGATGACGCCCACCCACTACCCTCACGACCCCAACCATACCCCTGACGTATTGGACATAGCGCTCCTAAAGAATATCAACCTCCGGTTGGATTCGATAGAGGCGATGGACGAACTGACTTCCGACCACCGACCAGTCGTCATGAGACTGGTCCCTCGCGACGGACTCCCTGACCCGGACGAACCCTCTCGTAACAAAGTAGTCACGGACTGGAGGAAAGTAAGCGATCGCTTGAAATCCACCACTTCCCCTCTACTAGACTCTATACCAGATCAGTTTACCTCAATCGCTGACACGACGGCCGCGATCGGCTCACTCACGGAACACGTACAATCGGTCCTGAACGATTGTTCAAGGCAAGCTCCGGCGATGGACGAACATCGCTTGAGGCTGCCGGACGATGTGCGTGAACTGCTGACTGAGAAGAACGCGGCTACTCGTGCCTACGACGTCTTCCCCTGTGACGCCAACAAAGCTCACATGCGCTATTTGCAGAGATCTGTAAAGACACGCATGGCCGAGCTGCGTGACGGTAACTGGGACAAGATGTTGAGCGAGCTAGAGCCCACTCATCTGGCATTCTGGGAACTTCAGAGGAAGCTCAAGTCCCAGCAAGTAGTCTCTATGCCTCCCCTGACACGACCCGACAGGACGATAGCATTCGACGACATCGACAGGGCTGAATGCCTAGCTGACAGCCTCGAGACCCAGTGCTCGCCCAGCTCTCAACCAGTAGACCAGGCTCACCTCGCCGAGGTGGATGCCGAAGTCGAACGTAGAGCCTCTCTCCCTCCGGTCGAAGACCCTGATTGTCCTCTAGACCCCGTCTCCCCGGACGAGGTTCACGATATAATCAAGGGTCTGAAACCCCGTAAAGCCCCTGGATCAGACGGTATCACCAATAGGGTGGTCCAGTTGTTCCCGGCTCACCTGATCATGCTAATGACCACCATCTTCAATGGTGCTCTTAGTAATAACATTTTTCCACAATCGTGGAAAAATGCCACCGTCATCGGTATCCCGAATCCCGGCAAGCCTAAGACCGAGCCTTCCAGTTACCGTCCCATCAGTTTGCTCGACGTTTTCGGCAAGGTCTATGAGAGGCTTATTTATAAGCGTCTCAGAGACTACGCCGAGACGAAGGGGCTCATCCCCAACGAACAGTTCGGTTTTAGAACCCAACATTCTTGCGTACAACAGGTCCACCGTATCATAGAACACATAAGCGCCGGTTTCCAGTGCGGGTTCATGACGGGTGCTGTGTTCTTCGATATCGCGAAAGCGTTCGACAAAGTCTGGCACAACGGCTTATTGTATAAGCTATACAAATTCGGTGTGCCAGATCGTCTCGTGCTCATCTTACGGGACTATTTGTTGAACCGCACCTTCCGCTATCGCATCGAGGGTGCGCTCTCTTCCCCTCATCCGATCCGCGCAGGCGTCCCTCAGGGGTCTGTGCTGGCTCCGCTCATTTTTACGCTGTTCTCCAGTGACATCCCGAAAAGTAGAAAGGCGCAGTTAGCTCTATTCGCAGACGACACGGCCATCTACTACACTGGCCGCAGTCAAGACCAGATCTCCCGCATCCTACAGACCGAGGTCAACAGACTCGGTGACTGGTTCAGGAAGTGGAGGATCGAGGTCAATCCTGATAAGAGCCAAGCGGTCCTCTTTTCTAGGCCCCGGCGTAGACCGGACCTACCACGACAGATCAAGATGTTCGGCAAACCTATCCCTTGGGAGAAGCGAGCCAAATATCTCGGTGTGATCTTAGATCACCACATTTCGTTCGCTGAGCACATAAAGCAAGTGCGTTCGCGCGCTGCTTTCGCTCTCGGTAGGCTTCATTGCGTTCTGAACTCACGCAGCAAGTTGTCCCTTAAGGGCAAATTGCGTATTTACACAGCGTGCATCCGGCCGATTATGACGTACGCGTGTGCCGCTTTCGCACACGCCCGTCCCCATCTCATTCACAGAATGCAGGCACTTCAAAACCGATTTCTCCGTAAAATTACGGACGCTCCATGGTTCGTTCGGAACGAAACCCTACACGTAGATCTTAGAATCCCCACCATCAAGCAGTTTTTGAAACGCGCGACAAAGCGGTTCTTCGAGTCCGCAGATAGACATCGCAACCCCTTGGTTGTGCAGGCAGCTAGCTATAGGCCATCTCAAATTAGTAAGACTCGCCGACCTAGGCATACTCTCTTAGACCCGGATGACCCCATTACTCTCCTTCAGGAAAGCAATAGGGCCACAAGTACAGTGCACAAACACAAACCGTCATTCCGTCCTCGCCGCCGAGGTACCACGCGAAGATCAAGAATAAATTGTTCCCCCCGTCCCTTGCACGTCGAACCGCCAGCCCCGAGGCTGAGTGAGCCGTAGCATTTAATAGTAATCCCCGTTAATAATCATGAATTTAAACTTTCGATCCAGCCCGTCCCCAATTTGCTTTGTTTTTCCCCAACGACGCCCTAAGCCGAGGTTCGTACCCCACAGGGGGTGCCCTTAGAGCGCTGTCGTTTAGTTTTTAATACTTTTATTTACGCTCCTGGCTGGAGGCTTTAAGCTAATACCTTAGGGCAGCCACAGGAAAGACCGGTTAAGCAGTCACGGCCTCTCAAGGTCAACTGCGAGATGCCATATATAAAAAAAAAAAAAAAAAAAAAAAAAAAAAAAGCGCGCTCAGTCGCTAGCTTGATCCAGCGCCGGCCGGTTGTGTCTGTTCGATGATTCTGCTACTCGTCTCCACGACGTTGCAGGTGGCGTACTCCATGTCTGCGGTCCTCAGTGCCGTCAGTGCCCGGCCGCGCGCCGTCGCGGTCAGACGTGTTGATGCTATATGTATGTGGTCACTACATTACTCCCCCGCCAGTGAAGCGTACAGGTGGTTTTGATACTCTGCCTGTTCTTGTTATATGAGCGTAAGTATGTGTTGCTTCTTGCTCCGGACTCAGATAATAGGCAGGTTTCAGTCTATCAATCGATATGTTCGAGCTTCTATTCTCCATTTGCACTTCAAAATATTTGTCGAAACGGGCGATGACTCGATACGGACCATTATAAGTTGGTGATAACGGCTTGCGGTCTGCATCGTTGCGTATGTATACGTGCGTACATGTATACAGGTCGCCGTGAATGAATATTGCACGATTTCTGTTGGTACTATCGCGTTGCACTTGTGCCTTCTTCAGTGCTTCGCTTAGGTGGCTCATAAAGTACGATGGATTATGATGCGATGTCATAGCTTCGTCATAGAACTCTCCAGGCAATCTTAGCGTTTGTCCGTATAACAACTCGCCTGCACTAGCCCCTATGTCTTCTTTAAAAGCCGCGAGTAGGCCCAATAGTACAGTGGGCAACTCGTGCGCCCAGCTGGCCGTGTTAAGTTTTGCGGCGAGTGACGTCTTTAATGAGCGGTGCCAACGTTCGATCAAGCCGTTGGACTGAGGATGGTATGCTGTAGTCCGTATGCGTTCGATACCCATGCGATGCATTAACTTGTTGAACAGTTCGGACTCGAATTGCCCACCACGGTCTGTTGTTATTGTTGCCGGACAACCGTATCTTGAGATCCATACTTCGTAAAACGCGTTGGCTACCTTCTCTGCTGTTATTTCTTCGATTGCTTGTGCTTCTGGCCACTTTGTCGCTCTGTCAATCATTGTAAGTAAGTAACGACAGCTGTTCGATATAGGTAGTGGTCCGACGATGTCGATATGCACATGGGTCAGTCGATCAACGTTTTGGTAACTTGCAATTGGTGATTTCGTGTGCCGCTGAACTTTTACGCGCTGACACTGGGGGCAAGCTCTCGACCACTCTGTAACGTCTTTCTTCATCGATGGCCAGAAAAATCGTGTGGTGACTAGTCGTCTCGTTGCTCTCACGCCGGGGTGGTTCAAGTTGTGCATTGCTTGATTAGCTTGTTTTCTGAATTCTTCGGGTAAGAACGGACGAGCAATCCCTGTTGACATCTCGCAGTGGATTAGTTTTGACGTTCCATGTAACTTGGTGCGTGTGAATGCGTAACGGTCGTTTTTCGTTAACAGTTTGAGCTGTGCGTCTGTACTCTGTGCTTTTGCTAACTCGTAGTCGATCGGTGATGGGCATGAGATTGATTCTACTCTCGATAACGCGTCGGCGACGATGTTATCTTTGCCTGCGATGTGCTTGATACTGTTGACGAATTGACCGATGTATTCCAAGTAGCGAGTGCGTCGTGGCGTTTCGTTCTTACTCGTTGCTTTCAATGTATTGACAAGCGGTTTGTGGTCGGTGAAGATGGTGACGTCACAGCCTTCAAAAATCCGGCGAAAGTGACGAACAGCCATATATATCGATAACAGCTCTCTGTCGTAAGTGGAGTATTTTCTTTGAGCGTCGTTGAGCTTTTTTGAGAAAAACCCGAGCGGTTTCCATCTCCCTGCGATTTGCTGTTGAAGTACAGCTCCCACACAGGTGTCCGACGCGTCGGTCATCATAGCGAAAGGTAGGCTTGATGATGGGTATGATAGTAATGTGGCATTGCTGATGTCTTCTTTGCATTTCTCAAATGCACTCCTTGCAGTGTCACCCCATTGAATTTGTGTTTTATCATTCTTTTTTGAGTCACGTAGATAAGCGTTGAGTTCCTTTTGATGTTCGGCAGCGTGCGGAATGTTTTCACGATAAAAATTCATCATTCCTAAAAATCGACGAAGTTGTTGAATCGTCTGCGGTAATGGGTATGACGTAATGGCCTTGGTTTTTTCTTGTGTTGGCTTTATTCCTTCTGGAGATATGGTGTAGCCTAAGAAATCGAGTGTTGTTTGGCCAAACGTACATTTTGCGACGTTGAGTTGTAACCTGTTGTCGTTGAGTCTTTTAAACACATCTTCCAAGTCTCTTCTGTGCTCTTCTTTATTTTCCGAAGCCACTAAAATGTCATCCACGAATGGAAAAACAGGTAGTCCTCGGAGTACACTATCGATATGACGTTGGAACGTTTGACCACTGCTGCGTAGACCAAAACACATTCTTTCGAATTCGAACAGGCCGAATGGTGTGATGACTGCTGTTTTCATAATATCTTCTTCTCGATTTCTGACTTGGTAGTATGCTTTCCGAAGGTCGATTATGGAGAAGATTTTCTTTCCTAGTAAATTGTAGGTGAAGTCGTGCAGACGGGGTATGGGGTACCGGTCTGGCACTGTCATTGCGTTGAGACGACGATAATCTCCGCACGCTCGGTACGTGCCGTCCTTCTTCAGTACTAGGTGTAGCGGACTCGACCATGGGCTGTTTGAAGGCCTGCAGATTCCTTGTTCCATCATTGCTTCAATATATATAAAATGTAATATATATAATATAAAATGGGGAGATAGAAAAATTAATCAAATTGACATTTATACAAAATTTTGTAATGATAATTTAAAATATATTGACTTTCCTAATGAATTAAGTGCATGTTGTGACTATGTTTGTAATAAATTGGACCACAGAATTATTATTGATAAAATGTATGCTGACATTGTTAATATTTTGTGCCAAGCCGCTTCTGACAGTAACGAGATAAATTATGTGCGAAATAGGAAATCGGTAAGGGGGTGGAATAAGCATGTGAGTGATGCTCACAGGCAGGCCAGGCAAAAGTTTGAGCAGTGGGTGTCGTATGGCAGACCACGTGAGGGTCGGGTTTGGACTGAAATGCAAACAAGCCGAACAATTTTTAAGTCGCGCTTACGTTGGTGCCAGAACCATAGTGACCAAATTAAAATGAACAAGTTGGCGTCGCACCATTCTAGGGGCGATTTCCGCAGTTTTTGGAAGTCCACCGATAAACTCAATAGTAGGCCGGGCCGGCCTGTGAGTGTTAGCGGCGCTGCTGATGTCATTGGAATTGCCGAACTATTTAGGCAGCACTTCGCTGTCTCGTCACCATTGGGACCGTCGCAGTTCACAAGCAGTCCTAGTGGTAGTGGTCAGGAGTTCAGCGTCCGGTTTACGGCAAAAGAAGTAAGACATGTAATTATGTCTATGTCGAGGGGTAAGTCTCCTGGCCACGATGATTTAAGTATTGAACATCTTAAACATGCTGGTCATCATCTGCCCAGGGTCTTATCGATGTTTTACTCCTTCTGTATAGGACATTCTTACCTGCCTGAGCGGATGATGAGAACTGTAGTGGTGCCAATTATTAAAAATAAAACCGGCGATGTCAGCGATAAGGCCAACTATAGGCCCATTTCATTGGCTACTGTAATGTCAAAAGTGCTTGACAGTTTGCTTAACACACAGCTGGATAAATATCTAACTTTGCATGATAACCAGTTTGGTTTTAAAGCCGGTCTCTCTACAGAAGCAGCCATATTGTGTTTAAAGCAGACTGTCAGGTACTACACTGATAGAAGTACACCGGTGTTTGCTTGCTTCCTCGACTTGTCGAAGGCATTTGACTTGGTTTGTTATGACCTGCTGTGGCAAAAACTGCAGCAAGCGGCAGTGCCAGACGAACTGATTCGTGTGTTCCAATACTGGTACAGCAATCAGGTCAATGTTGTTCGATGGTCGGGGGCTTACTCAACCCCGTATAGATTGGAGTGCGGTGTGAGGCAAGGGGGGCTAACCTCACCGAAGCTCTTCAATTTATATATTAATGCACTGATAGAGAGGCTCAGCAGCATGCATGTCGGTTGCCATATTGGAGGTGTGTGCCTTAACAACATCAGCTACGCAGACGATATGGTGCTGCTGAGCGCCTCTGTCTGTGGAGTGGCAAAACTGATTAGCATTTGTGAAGAATATGCAAAAGAACATGGTTTGCTGTATAATACGAGCAAGAGTGAATGCATGGTCTTTCAGGCCAGGGGGAGTCCAAATTACTTACCAGCAATTAAGCTCAACGGATGCCCACTTAAAAGAGTTGACATGTTTAAATATCTTGGACATTTATTAACCTCTGACCTGAAAGATGATGCAGACATCGAAAGGGAACGTAGGGCGCTGTCTGTTCGTGCAAATATGATCGCCCGCAGATTTGCTCGGTGCTCGAGGGACGTCAAAATAGCCCTGTTTAGGGCATTCTGTACGTCCTTTTATACTGGCAGTCTGTGGTTGGATTACACGCAGAAACAGTACGGAGCCCTACGTGTCCAGTATAACAATTAGTAATGGGTAACTCATCAATTTTATTTGAGGTTGAGGGAGTGCCTCACTTTTCCTCGTGAGGTCCTCACGAGGTACCCCTCATTTGAGGTGAGGATTCGTGCAACGTTTTTCACCTCACGCCTCGTGCGCCCGAGCCGAACTCTGCCGATTACTGCCGAACGTCCGAGGGAACGAGGCGGGCGGGCGCGACGACAACTCACGAGTAATCAGGACTCCCCGTCCGATTATTTACATCTCCCTCATCTTTCACACATATCATTTTCTTTCGCTCATAAATTTTAGACCGCCAAAAGAAAGGAATCATTATCACGTGATTACCAATCTAATGCTAATGCTTTTAGAGTTCATAATAATTAACCATAATTATCTGAAATAAGAATATTTGCTTCAAAATTCGTTTTGACTAATAATTTTAATAGTTTACCTAATATTGACCTTGGAGGTACACGTGAAGTGAATTGTTGATATTTTGTTCCAACAATTACGTAAACTTTTGTTTTTTTCGTGTTCGTACTTTTTCGCTTGCTTGCTTTATTTACTTGTTTATCCCACTCTCCACACACACACATGACACAATAATCATTACCTAAATTGTTTCATTAGGTACATACCAAAATCGTAATGTTATTTTTTACTGTGTTATTGTGTTGTAAAAATTTCGAGACCAGACCTCACCTCAGTCACCTCACTCATTCTCTAATTCTGTAAACAACTTCGGTTCATCTTTCATCATTCGCTCACTGAGCTCACTCAATACTCACTCGCGACTCGTGAGTACTCGCGAGTCTCGAACTCGCTCGCCTCGCCCCTCGCCACGATTTCATATTGTCAATGTCATATTTTGAGGACGCGTGAACGAATGAGGGAGTGAGGTGTGGTGAGGTGCTTCAATGTTAAAATTCGAGTAACTCTTTCAATGTGCGATCACGAGTTCCTCAAACGAGGCACCTCATGAGTGAGGGACACATCTCTAATAACAATGCGTTCAGGGTACTCTTGAGGCTGCCTCGCTTCTGTAGCGCGTCGGGGATGTTTGCCGAAGCTCGTGTGGATTGTTTCCACACAATCATGCGCAAACGGTGCACATCCCTGGTGCGTAGGATGCGGGGCAGCCGCAACAGTATCCTGAGCGCGTTTTCTGAACGTTTTGACTGTCAGTACGTGAACCACTGCTGTATGGTTCACGTAAAGTCTAATGTTATAATGTTATTTTAAATCGTGAATCCAATTTAAATTTTCAAATGCCTATTTAATTTTATAATATTTATTTTGTGATTTTTGTGCCTACTAACATAGTTTATAAGTTTCAATTGTTACTAACCATTATGGATCATTGTTTTCTGACAATAAATAAATTAAATTAAATTAAATTGCTTCAAATTCTTCCTTCGCCACTTTGTACTTGTGAGGCGATAGTGGTCTTGCCTTTGAATAGATGGGCGGTCCCGTTGTCTCGATCTGGTGTTCCACTTCGCTGTGGCAAAGCTTCAAGGACGGTCGAGTGATGTCAGGATATTTTGCAAGTAGGTCGTGGAATGGTTGCTGGCTATTCACTGTGTTAACGCTGTGGTCCGAGGACGTTGTTACGTAACCCACGACGGACAGACTGGTTCGCTTATCTATGAGTTTTTTTCCGTGAATGTCCACTGTTAGCTGATGTTTGTGTAAGAAATCTGCACCAATTATGGGTCGTTTCACTTCAGCAACCACAAAACTCCATCTGTACGGTCGTCGTAGTCCAATGTTCAGTAGCATCGATCGTTCACCGTAGGAGGGTATTGACGAACCGTTGGCGGCGTACAAGTAATTACTTGGGTTTTGTTTCCGTTTTTCTGTTCCTCGTACTGGTAATACTAACACGTTCGCGCCAGTGTCGATTAGAAAATGCAGTAGTAATGGGTAACTCATCAATTTTATTTGAGGTTGAGGGAGTGCCTCACTTTTCCTCGTGAGGTCCTCACGAGGTACCCCTCATTTGAGGTGAGGATTCGTGCAACGTTTTTCACCTCACGCCTCGTGCGCCCGACCCGAACTCTGCCGATTACTGCCGAACGTCCGAGGGAACGAGGCGGGCGGGCGCGACGACAACTCACGAGTAATCAGGACTCTCCGTCCGATTATTTACATCTCCCTCATCTTTCACACATATCATTTTCTTTCGCTCATAAATTTTAGACCGCCAAAAGAAAGGAATCATTATCACGTGATTACCAATCTAATGCTAATGCTTTTAGAGTTCATAATAATTAACCATAATTATCTGAAATAAGAATATTTGCTTCAAAATTCGTTTTGACTAATAATTTTAATAGTTTACCTAATGTTGACCTTGGAGGTACACGTGAAGTGAATTGTTGATATTTTGTTCCAACAATTACGTAAACTTTTGTTTTTTTCGTGTTCGTACTTTTTCGCTTGCTTGCTTTACTTGCTTGTTTATCCCACTCTCCACACACACACATGTCACAATAATCATTACCTAAATTATTTCATTAGGTACATACCAAAATCGTAATGTTATTTTTTACTGTGTTATTGTGTTGTAAAAATTTCGAGACCGGACCTCACCTCAGTCACCTCACTCATTCTCTAATTCTGTAAACAACTTCGGTTCATCTTTCATCATTCGCTCACTGAGCTCACTCAATACTCACTCGCGACTCGTGAGTACTCGCGAGCACAGAACACTATTACTCCTAGCGGAGCTCGCGAGTCTCGAAATCGCTCGCCTCGCCCCTCGCCACGATTTCATATTGTCAATGTCATATTTTGAGGACGCGTGAACGAATGAGGGAGTGAGGTGTGGTGAGGTGCTTCAATGTTAAAATTCGAGTAACTCTTTCAATGTGCGATCACGAGTTCCTCAAACGAGGCACCTCATGAGTGAGGGACACATCTCTAAAATGCAGTCCGGTTGATAATTCCTTGATAAATAGACGGCGGTTCGCTAGTTCGTTGACTTCGGCTGCCGTCGTAACTGAAGTCTTATCTAGTTTTCCTGAGTCGATTTTGCCTTGTCGTAATTGCACGGTCGTAGACATTTGTAAGCGTCTTTTCCAAACTTTCGGTGATAAAAACATATATCCGTAGCTCGTTTTGATGATCTTGACCGTGACCTTGCGCCGCGTCGATAATTTTGCGAACGACGGTAGTTGCCTCGCGGTCGGTCTATTCTTAACTCGGCGATTTCTTTAGTGAGTGATTCGATCATATTCATTATTTTCGTTTCTGATGAAGATGAAGTCGATGGGCTTGTAGTATTTGGGCCGTGAACGCTTGGAGAAATAGATGATATCTCCTTAGTTTGCTCATCCATTTTATCTGCCATCGCTGCCAGTGTATCCAATTTTGATTCTTCACTCACTGATAGTACGGCTCGTGTCGCTGACGGCAAGTGGCTCATCCACAACATACGTAGCGTTTGGTCAGGAATCATGCTTCGGCCCAGGTCTCGCATCCGCCGCAGTAGTTGCGACGGACGTTGATCGCCCAATTCGACGTCGTTAAGCAGCTTTTGTAGCTGTTTGTTCTCCGACTCCTCGTAGACGGATAATAATCTTTTCTTGAGTTCCTCATACCTTCCTGTAGTTGGCGGCGACATAATGATATCCCCTACTTGTTCCACGTCTACCTTCTCAAGTTGAGAAACAGCGAGACCGAATTTGTTCTCGTCGCTTAGCTTCTGGCTGGCAATCATGGTCTCGAAATGCGCGAACCAAAGTCTGGGTTTGTCACGCCAGAACAGGGGTAGGCGCGACTTCAAGGAAATGGCTGCAACATCTTCAGTGTCGAGTACGAGTTTTTGATCTTCGTTCTGCATGTTTATACGTCGTTTGATCACGTCGGGGTCACCAATGTAGGGGTATAATTCGTTGGATGTGAGGAATGTCGCTAGCTTGATCCAGCGCCGGCCGGTTGTGTCTGTTCGATGATTCTGCTACTCGTCTCCACGACGTCGCAGGTATTGCACAAGTGGGAATAAAGTGGTTATTCTCCCCGATACTGACTTGACTTTGACTTTCAATGACTTGACTTCTCGCTGACGGTGGACGGCCTTACTTTTCGGTTTCATGTTTTTTTTATTTATTTTTTACCTATGTCTATTTTTGTATCTATTGTTGAGTATAAATTACCCGATAGCCAAAGCCTGTAATGTTGTATGTATGAGAGTGCGACTCTAGCCGTTTGTGGATGTGCATTGGTCGAAACGAATCATCCAACCGGCTTCGCAAAAGGGATGATCACGTCTATAACAATCTTCTCGGCATAAATCTGAGCTTTGAGGGGTTGCCCCTGATCCAAATGAGATCTGTTCATCCACCGATCCAAATACCGGCCCAAACCATTGTTGTTTCCCCTCCAGATAAATTTCGAACGTTCTTGACGTCCAGAGGTCCGCCAAACTCGAGTACGTCTTGTATTCGGCCTCATACTGAAACGAGATTCATAGGAAAACCAAACAACGCCAGTCTTGGTCCTCCCAATTTCTGTGATCGCGAGCCCATTGTAAACGGGCCCTACGATTGCGAGGTGCTATAGGGGAATTCTCAGTGGCCTTCGGGAACGCAGACCCACTTCACGTAAGCGATTTCGGATGGTTTAGTCAGCAAGCCTAAAGAGCTGTAGAGTCTCGTAGTCAACATCATGGCGATCATGATACGATTCCGTCGAGCAGTATTTTGGATGTACCGGTCCTGTCTGCGAGTGGTGATGCGAGATTTGACGGCACGGTTGGCACAGTGGTTAAGCGATTGACTGCTGCGCTGCGTGTCGCGGGTTCGATTCCCGCACGGAACAAATATTTGTATGACCTACAAGTAGTTGTTTCGGGTCTGGCTGTTTGTGTATGTGAGTTTGAATGTTTGTAAACGCACCCACGATACAGGAGAAATTCCTAGTGTGGGGGCAACGTTTTACCTCCATATTGCTCGGCCACGCCGCCCGTGATACGATAGTGCCAAGAGCGACAGCCACAGTACGTTGTCTGGTAAATAAATAAATAATAATAATAACATTCTGACGGCTCTCATCATCTCTTCTCGTGTCAAATGATGTCGTCGCTCCTTATCGATGCAAATTTTTCAGTTCCGATGCAGAAATTGTATTTTTTTTGTAAAAACGCTAAGGAATCCTGATTGGCTGTCAATTTTCTGTTTAATCATTTAAAGAATTTTTTTTATTCAAATAAAGGATTCACTGAAAACAATCAATAACGAACCAAAAAAGTTAAAATAATAATCCTCAATTGCGGCGATACTCTAATTAATGTACTTGATGCCTAGACACTTTGATGTGTGTAGGGATAACTCATCTAAACCCTTAAGTAAATGGGCATCAAAATCTGACCGATCTGCTATTTTGAGAAAAATATCATCATTTCAGCCGAAAGACGTCCACAGCTGGACATTGGCCTCCCCCAAAGGCGGGTTTGCCATAATTACCACGCTTGGAAGGCGGGTTGGCGATCGCAGTATGGTGTTAAAATGCATACAGAACGCTGCTGCATTCTCTAGTAAGTCCCTTAGTCTCCTTTTACGACACCCACGGGAAGTAATAGCATCGGTTTTAAAACTGATAATAATAATGTTTGTTTGCTTAAAAAGAGCATTTACGGCTTGAAGCAAGCCAGCCGTATGTGGAACTTATAAATCATGATGTAGTATCTTATATTGGCTATAAACAAAGCAAATGTGAACCAATTATTGTGTATATTAAGAAAAATGGCAACGAATATGTAAGCCTGGCATTGTTTGTTGATGATTGCTTCGTGTTTCATGGTAATTGTATTAAAACAGTTACATCACTACTAAAACTGCATTTCGAAATACGACATCTTGATAAATTAAGAAATTGTCTTGGCATGAATGTTACCACTAACAATAAAAATCAAAAGGTTGTTGAAACAATATAACATGGAAGAATGTAAACCAGTTTCAACACCATTACCAGTCAATTGTAAATTGGAAAAGTCATAAGAAAATGGATGACAATGTGTATCAGTTTAGACAACTCTATGGTTCATAGCTGTTTGTACCCGTCCGACATTTCAGTCTGTACCCTAATTGCGTAGCGCAGTATATTGCTAATCCATTGCTTCATATGTTAGAAACATTTGTCTGCTCAACAACTTAAATAACGCAATGAATGTTGTTGAACTGTCAAATTGAAACCGATTCCTACTGATAGTGCGTTACGCAATTAGCCCTCTGTAGTCAGTTAAGTCAGTACAGCACATTGAGGTAGGAATACTATGGAGATGGCATATTCTACTGTGTACGTTACCCCAGCAGGAAAGTGTCTCCTAGAGTTATATGAGTGGAACATTTAATTGGTGCCTTAGCTGCTGTAAATGTGCCCCCACATAAAAAATGTGTGCCCCCTGTCGTTTTGGAAAAAAACTGAAAAAACGATTCCTGCTGGGGTAACTTTTTTCTAGCAGGAAAATTCTAAACGAATGATCGGGGAGAGAAAAATTGTGCATGGCCAGATAGCTTATATGTGTGCCAAAATGTGCTCCCAAAAATAAAGTCTGTGCCCCTTCAGGTTTTCGAGATATTGCATTTCCTGCTGGAGTAACGTTTTGCAGAATCGTATATCTCTAAAACCATTGCATGTGCCCCTGTAGAATAAACATACACGAGTAGCTCTTAATGTGTGCCCCTTAGTGCCCCAATTAGATTTAAGAAAATATTTGTAGTTTTCAAGTTATCGCCGTTTTATGAAAACCCGAAAAAACATCGCAGCGCCTAAATGAGAGAAGGTATAAGTTCGCTGAAAATTGTATTTGGTCCTTCTTGACGCTAATAATAACCATATAAAGTTTCAAAACTGTTCATGCATGCCTTTTTGAATAATCTTGCTAAAAGTCAAAACGATGGTGTCATAACTTTGACGGCAAAATACAAGGAACCGGCTCAATCCCAGATGTGTAGGTGTAAACCAAAATATTGTGCCTTTAATCAAAAATATATGGTGAAAATATTCAGCTTGGAATGTTTCGCATTAAATAAATATTAACAAAAAACCAAAATATGTAAACAACGGCTGGTTATCCGACCAAATTCGAATGACTACTAAAAAGCGATGGATTCATACATATCGATGACCTTCTTTATTGGACGTATTATACCTGAGCTGTTGTCCGTACAGTCACGTTCAAAAGTTTTGGGGGCTAATTAAAAATATATATTAAATGCGCCTTGTGACCATTCAACCTCTTTCAACCAACTTTAAAAAAAAAAGTAAACAAACAGTATCACTGCAACCGCGTGACTCAACGTAACAGTGTCCTTGGCGTTTTGGAGGAGTATTGTAGGTAGGTAGGTAGGTATAAATAATACTCGGACTCCAGACTGTATGAATATTGAATTCTTTTTTTTTTTTTTTTTGTATATGGCATCTCGCAGTTGACCTTGAGAGGCCGTGACTGCTTAACCGGTCTTTCCTGTGGCTGCCCTAAGGTATTAGCTTAAAGCCTCCAGCCAGGAGCGTAAATAAGAGTATTAAAAACTAAACGACAGCGCTCTAAGGGCACCCCCTGTGGGGTACGAACCTCGGCTTAGGGCGTCGTTGGGGAAAAACAAAGCAAATTGGGGACGGGCTGGATCAAAAGTTTAAATTCATGATTATTAACGGGGATTACTATTAAATGCTACGGCTCACTCAGCCTCGGGGCTGGCGGTTCGACGTGCAAGGGACGGGGGGAACAATTTATTCTTGATCTTCGCGTGGTACCTCGGCGGCGAGGACGGAATGACGGTTTGTGTTTGTGCACTGTACTTGTGGCCCTATTGCTTTCCTGAAGGAGAGTAATGGGGTCATCCGGGTCTAAGAGAGTATGCCTAGGTCGGCGAGTCTTACTGATTTGAGATGGCCTATAGCTAGCTGCCTGCACAACCAAGGGGTTGCGATGTCTATCTGCGGACTCGAAGAACCGCTTTGTCGCGCGTTTCAAAAACTGCTTGATGGTGGGGATTCTAAGATCTACGTGTAGGGTTTCGTTCCGAACGAACCATGGAGCGTCCGTAATTTTACGGAGAAATCGGTTTTGATTCTTTATTTAAAATGTTCCTACTTAAATACTATTTACTATTATTAGTTAAACAGTGTAACTACTGTATATTTAGGTAGCTTTGACCAATCAGATCACAGCACACTGTTGTCCGCTTGTTCCGCACGGTGTCGCTGCAGACGCGCGCTCACGCTCATCGCCGCGCGGGACACCGCGGTTATAAATATGGGTGATGCACGTTGTGCGGCATTCGAGGATTAGCCCGTGGTCGATCGGTGCTGGTTACCTTAGTTCGCGTCAGTGTAACCCAGTGCCCCTATCCGTGCGGACCGCAAACATTTTAACCGTTTTTCCCTGTGTGTGTACGGGATACCACCCCGGTACCTGTACAAACACAGGGGAAGCCGCCCCCGTGCTGCTCGGTGAGCAATCACCGCAGCGGTCGCGGAGGCCACGCCTACAACGATGCCGAAACCCGGCACGCGTGGCTCGTTGGGCCACGATGCCGGGGAACAGCAGGGAGCCCGCCCGGCGTTGGACCGGACGACGTCAATGCCGAACATTGGCAGGGCGACGTCCGGTGCGCCGCCAACCGGCCCACTACCGCAGCCTCGCAGCGAGGAACGGAGGAGAAGAGAGGGGGGGGGTGCTAGTGCCGCGGAAGCCGCCGGCCCACCGACGTCATCGGCGCCTGCGCGTGTTGCGCCCGTGCCGTCGTCGAGCCGACCGCACGCGGTGGCGCTGCGCCCCGCCGCCTTCAGACCGGTGCCCATCCAGGCACCGGGTCCAGCTGGGACCCAAGCCGGGCGCGCACTGCATGCGCGTGCGCCCGCGCCCACGCCCGCGCCTATGCGCGCACCCGCGCCGGCCGCGCCTACAGCGCGTGCCCCCGCGCCTACTGCGCGCGCCTCCGCGCCTATAGCGCCTATAGCGCGCCATCGCGCGCCCCCGGCCCGCGCTACCGCGCCTCCGCCGCGGTTCGCAACGCCGCCCGTGCCCCCCGGGGCGACGCTCAGCAAGCAGCCGCAGAATAAAGCTGTGCCAGCTTCACGCACCGCCGACACCGCTCCCCGCCGCTCGCTGGCGGGACCGGTGATGGCGGAGCGGGAACGGCCAACAAGTGCCGGCTCAGTTTATCGGCCGGCATCTAAGCCGCCCGCGGTGCCCGCCTCGCCGGCACCCCCCCGGACATCGGCCTACGATTCGCCCGCAATGTTGTCGACATGCTCCTCACGTGCGGGGTCGAGCATGTCGCTGGCATCTGTGGGCTCGGCCGCCTCCGGTCGCGGAGACGTGTCCCCGGACACGACACCGCGATCCGGACAGCGGCCCAACGTGGGACGCGCCGCCGGTGCCGCGATTATATCGCCGGCGCCGGCGTCACCAACACCGTCGCTGGGGTTCGGTTTCGAGTTCCAGCTCGAGACTAGACCTCAGCGGCGAAGGAGGAGCTCCGGCGAAGCCGTATCGGAGGAGGCGAAGAGATACTGCCTCGACCCGCCGCGGCCTCAGCGCGATAGCGCGCCGCGGGGTCGGGGCGCCGCAGCATCGCCCACCTTCTCGGATGCGGTGCGCCGCTCGCCGCCGCAATCACCGGACGAGACACCAGCAGGGGTAAGTAATACTAGCTTACCCCTTGCTCCCACCGTATCTGCCGCCCCCCCTACCGCCGCCTCCCCCGGCGCCGCCGCGTCCGCAGCAAAGCAGAAGCCGGGGAAAAAATTGAGATTCCCACCGCTGGTGGTGGAGCGGCTGCCAAACTGGGCCGCCCATTTCCGGGCCCTCAGTGCCAAGCTGGGCCGGCCTCCAAACGCCCGCCCTTTCGGGAGTGGAGTCCGCTTCACTCCCGACAGCGAGGGCGAATACAGGCTGGTTCAGCGGTATCTGACGGGCCTGGAAAAGGATAGCGGCGTGTCTTGGTTCGCCTATTCACTGCCGGCGGACCGAAACATGAAGATCGCCATACGGGGGCTGCCGGCGGATACGGACCCCCAGGAGATCGAGGAGGAACTCCGGGCGTTGGGGTACCAGCCGGAGTATGTGCGCCACATTAAGGGCGCACAAGGACGACCCGGCTGCGTGTTCCACGCGATCATCAAGAAGACACCCGACGTCCGGGCGATCTTTGACACCACCGTATTTATGTTTATGCGGGGCGTCAAGATCGAGGCTTGGCGAGGAAAGCGTGGGCCCGCACAGTGTCACCGGTGCCAGCGCTTTCGGCATAGTTCGCACCAGTGCCACCGCCCGCTCGCTTGTGTGCGATGCGGAGGCGAGCACGCGGCGCGTGATTGCCAGCGCCCACGGGAAGAGCCGGCCACCTGTGCAAACTGTGGTGGCCCGCACCCCGCGTGCAACATCAAGTGCCCCGTATTCCAAGCGGAAGTTAGGAATAAGCGAGCGGGGACCGTCGCCATCACGGCCACACGCCAACCGCGAATGGCCAGTGATCGGCCATTACAGGCCACGGAAGCAGAGGCCCAAGGCACGACGCTGATGGCGGCGGCCAATGAGCCCACACCCCGGAACGCAGCCCAAGCCGCCTCCTCGGGAGGGGGGAAGAAGAAAAAAAAGAAGAAGACCAAGCGCGGGGGCAAGGGTAGAGGGAACAAACCCAAACCGCCCCCGCCGACCCAGGAAGAGATCCCCGAGGCCGCCCCTGCCTTAAGCAGGACGCAGGCTGTAAAACAGACCGCGGGCGTCGGCATAACGCAGCGGTCCATACCAAGTGAAAATAAGTTCGCACAACAGCCGCGAGGCGTCGCCACCGCTGCGAGTGGCGCCACCCAACCACACCGGCAAAACATCGAACAACTGAAACCAAGACCGAGACACGAAGCTATGAGTGGTGGCGCCACAGGCACCCGCTCTACAAATAAAGAATTTACAGCCTGCGCCATCAAATTGCTGATGGATCTTATTAAAGCAATAAGGCAGGGACAAGATGTGGAGATGGTCATCCTCGATGGCCTGGCCACCTTACTGACCATGTATAATGGCTAGGCCACTGAGGGTGATCCATTGGAATGCCCGCGGCCTCCGGAATAAGGTCGCCCCCCTCCGCCATCTCCTGAGGGAACAGGACATCGACGTGGCGCTCATAAGCGAGACACTCCTGGGACCCGAAGATAGGGTTAGGTTCCCGGGATATCTCGTTTACAGGAAGGACGAAAGGTCGGCAAACAACAATCGCTATCGTGGTCTGGCGGTCATTGTTAGGCGAAGAGTCGTCCATCAAGAGCTCCCCTTGCCGTCACTCAGATCCTTTTACGCGCTGGGTGTACAGCTGCATTTAGCCGGCGAGGATATAAACCTGTATGCCTGTTATAAGCCGCCCGTGGCTCACTTAGATCACACAGAGCTGCGGGCGCTTATAAATACGCCCCAAAAGGCTACCATCCTCGCCGGTGATTTAAATAGTAAACACCCGGCGTGGAATAGCAACACTATGAATACCGAGGGGAGACGGCTCTTCGCGGACGCGGAAGCCTTTGGCTATACGGTGTCCGGCCCAGAGATGCCGACACATTACCCCGATACGGCACACAACCTACCGGACGTGCTGGACATCGTAGTCCACCAAGGGCTGCACTGCCAGATCACCCAACAAGTGATAGACGACGAGTTACAATCGGACCACCAGCCTGTACTCGTCGTCATATCGGGTATGCCGACCCGATTGAAGCCGATCGCGCCACGTCGATCAACAGACTGGGAAGCCTTTAGAGAGAAGCTAGAGACCACCACGCCGACTCGGCCTATCGTCACTGCCGCGGACGTAGACCAGATGGCGGGTGACGTCACTGCTTGCATCCAAAGCGCCTTAGAAACGGCGACGAGAACACTGCCGCAGGGGAGAGGGCTACTGCCGCCCCTGCCGGCATATATCGACTCGATGATCGCCGTGAAGAGGCGCCTTCGCAAGCAGTGGCAACAGCTCAGATGCCTGACGCTGAAAAGACAGCTAAACCGTCTCGCGGAGAAAGTGAAGGCCGAGCTCAGGGCGCATACCGCCGCGGGCTGGGAAGATCGTATAGATGCCACGACGGACAGCTGGCCGTCGTTACATAAGCTCTGCGGCCAGCTTACGAACACCCCGGCCCCGGTGCGCCCCCTACTCAACAGCGACGGGGCGCTAAAGTATGTAGCGGAGGACCGGGCGGAGGTCTTCGCCGAGCACCTGGAACGTCAGTTCCGCCCTAACCCGACCAGCGACACTGATCATGTCGCAGCAGTCGAGAAGCACCTGGAAGACTATTTCGCATTGCCGATAGCTCCCGAGGAGGACCCCATCTTTTTCTCGCCGGGCGCAGTTAGGCGCGCCATCCTAAACACGAAGCCCCGGAAGGCCCCCGGTGCCGACGGTATCACCAACGCAGTGCTGCGCCAGCTGCCATTCCGCATGGTAGCGGCGCTGGCGCGCCTGTTTACCGCGGTACTGCGCACCGGGGCCTTTCCCGCCTCGTGGAAGGAAGGGCGCGTCATCATGCTGCCCAAGGCGGGGAAAAATATCCTGAAGCCGGAGAGCTATCGGCCGATCACCCTACTGCCGACAGTCTCCAAGGTGTTCGAAGCACTCCTGCTGCGACATCTCCAACCTCACATCGCGCCGCGCCCCGAGCAATTTGGGTTCAGGGCGGAGCATAGCACGACGCTCCAGCTGTCGAGGGTACTGCACCACCTCGCAGCCGCGCTAAACAAGAAGGAATACTCGGTGGCAGTATTCCTCGACATGGAGAAGGCCTTCGACCGTGTGTGGCACGAGGGCCTAGTACACAAGATGGCCACCTCGGACGCGCCCCGTCGCGTTGTAAGGGTGGTTTCTAGCTTTCTCTCCAACAGGACCTTTAGGGTGGTGGTCGATGGGGCGCTATCCGGCGCCCGACCGGTGCTGGCTGGTGTGCCGCAGGGCAGCTGCGTGTCGCCAGCGTGTTACTCGCGTTACACCGACGACATCCCCACCACTTCCGACGCTACGCTCGCGCTGTATGCCGACGACGCCGCATACATCACTACATCGCTTAATGCGAAGTACGCGGCGGTCAAAATGCAGCGCGCCCTGGAGCTCCTTCCCGAGTGGCTGTCGAAGTGGCGGCTGTCGGTGAACGTGGGTAAGACGCAGGCGATAATCACCGGGTTCGCGCCTCTCCCGCCACCCTTGAAACTACATGGGGCCGACATCGATTGGGCGCCCCGGGTTAAATACCTGGGTGTGACCATCGACCGTCGGCTCACTATGGGGCCACATGTCCGCAAGGTCGCCGCACAGGGCAGGGTCGCCCGCAACCTGCTCAAACCTGTGCTCTCGTCCCGAATCCCGGCGCGCGTCAAGATGAGCGTGTACAAGTTGTACGTGCGCCCTATCTTGACGTACGCCGCCCCCGCTTGGTTCGCCCTCACGAGCGAGTCGAGCCGGAAGCTGCTCCGCGCGCAACAAAGTCTTGCGCTGCGGACCATAGTTGACGCTCCTTGCTTCGTGAGGAACGATGTTATCCAGCGGGACCTCGGGATTGAGGGCCTGGATGAGTTCGTGCGGCGTCTCGCGAAAGGGATGTACGCGCGTGCCGACGTGTCTGCTTGGCCCCATGTCAAGCAGATCGCGCCCTGGCATACGCGCCCCCCTGACGCGAGACCCCTGCCCCGCGACCTGATAGCGGACGAGTGACCCCATCACCGGACTGGACGCCTCGGGTAAACCGCACTCAGGTTACACGCGGCTTACCCGACCCAACTGAACTCTACAGATGACTCACACATCTGTTGCGTGGCGTGTTCTAAGTTAATATAGGCATGCCACGTAACTAACAACAGACATCCATCACTATACATGCATCTATACTCACAACACGCAGGCGCGGCGCGGGCTGCGATGCGTGTAGACACTGAGCGGTGTTTCACAGTACAATGCCGCTCACACACGCATGACAGTCCCTTAGCTCGGACCGTGATCGGCTAGCTCTGAGATCGAGACGAGCGGGGACTAATCACCTATTCTGTAGGAGCGTCGAGTCGGCACACACGTCGCTGGTCACCCTCACTGGGCCTCCCCCGGGCAACCGGGGGTCTCACTTGGTGGGGGTCGACCGCCGTGGTGTCGTGAAGAAAGCGGCGCTAATAATAAATTAGCGTCGCGGCGCGCCTACAGATTTACACATAGCAACCACTCACATCGACGCATTTTATTATTAATAAAATGCGTCCGCCGTCGCTAGCCGCGTTAGGCGAACCAAGAGAGGGGTCCGTAGTTGCGGACCACCGCGAACCCTCCGCAGCCAGGGGACTTATAGTCCCGGCACTGCATGCCACGCCCCCTTGCGGGGGCGTAGCGATATCCCCCATTGTGCGGCATTCCTAGTGGCGGCAGCAGCCAGTGAAGATATGTGTTGTGCTCGTGCGCGCGGCTGATGATTGGGCGAAGACCGACAGCGTCATGTGGCGTCGGCAGTTCCTGTACTGCTGGACTTCTTCTTTAGCAGAAAGAGTTCTTTTCAGAACTGTTTGTGTCTGTGTTTCTTGTGCAGATCGTCAAAACGTGCCATGATAAAAGTTCTTTTGAGAACTGTTGTTTTCCATGTTTCTTGGAACAGAGAGTCAAAACGTGGTAGCTACAGTACTCCCCTTCAAGCGAAGCGTACCGGTAGCTTGATGACACGGCCCGTGCGTGTTGTCTTGATGACGGCAGGCTGTGACGTAAAGTTGGCCGGAGGTACTTGTTTTTGCTGCATGGTAATGGTTGGAGTGGTACAGCTTTTGGTTCGCTCGGTAATGGTAATGGTACGGTTCCTTGGGGTGGTAATGTTGTTTGATGGTAAGGTACTGGTTTGTTCTGTGACGACATATGCAGGCTTCAGTCGATCGATGGATATGTTAGCTTGCCGATTTGGTAGCTGAATGGAATATACCTTTTCTGTTCGGCTTATAACTCGATAGGGGCCTTCGTATGGAGTCTGAAGTGGTTTCTTTACTGCGTCTGTTCATATGACTGCATACATGACTGCACTTGAGTAGCTCGTCATGCACGAACATGCGTTTATTATTGCTGTGATGCTCTGTGACGGCTTGCGGCTTATTTGCTTGAATAATATCACGCAGTTTTGCAACGTAAGTATAATCCATTTCCGGTGTGAGGGTACTTGCAGTAAAAAATTCGCCGGGTAGACGTAAGTTGTAACCATAGGTAAGTTCTGCGGCGCTCACACCGGTGTCGGTGCGAAGCGCGGCTCGTAGTCCAAGTAGCACGGTAGGTAACTCGTCGATCCATTTACTTGAGTCGGAGATTTTGGTGCGTAATGCAGTTTTGAGAGAACGGTGCCACCGTTCGACGATACCATTGCTTTGAGGATGATATGGTGTCGTGCGATTTTTTTTGATTCCCATTTGCTTCATTAGGTTTTGAAATAGATGGCTTTCGAATTGGCGACCTTGGTCGCTCGTTAGTGTAGTCGGGCATCCAAATCTTGCTATCCAATGTTGATAGACAATATCGGCTATTCGAACAGCTGATATTTCGTCGGTAGGTATTGCTTCGGGCCACTTCGTTAATCGGTCGATCATTGTTACTAAGTAACGGTAACCTTGAGCTGTTGTAGGTAGCGGTCCGACGATGTCGACGTGTAAATGGTGAAAACGTTCGCTTGGCGGGAAGGATGAGATGTTCGAGAACGTGTGTCGTTGTATCTTGCTTTTCTGGCAAATTAATACAGGTTCGAGTCCAACGGCTGATGTCTGCGTTCATTGTTGGCCAGAAGTATTTTTGAGTCGTAAGTTTGCGAGTCGTGCGCGTGCCGGGATGACTGACATTGTGCACGCTGTCAAAAACTTCTCGTCTGTATTTCTCTGGTATGTACGGACGTACATATTGTGTAGATGTTTCGCAGAATAACTCGACGTCGGTGTTTGGTATCATTATCTTCTTGAGAGTGATGTTAGGTTGTGATAATAATTGTTTGATGTTGCTGTCCTTGTCTTGCGCGCTGGATATGTCGTTGTAGTTAAGCGCTGATGGGCACGAAACTGTTTCTATGCGGCTGAGTGTGTCGGCGACGATGTTTTGTTTACCGCTCACGTGCCTAAAGGCGCGGACCCACCGCGGCGCATGCTGAGCACGGGCACGCGGCGCAATTTAGCTGCGTGTATTAATTTGTTTGACAACGTGGGTCTACGTTTCCACTGGAGTACCTACACGAAGACCCACGACTATGTGTAGCGTGGCACGGCGCACGGAGAGGCTACGTACGGCTACGCTGTATGACTGAAAACTGCTCTGCGATAAGCGAGCTGTACATAGTCATGGGTCATATTCGTGTACTCCAGTGGAAACGTAGACCCACGTCGACAGCGTTGAGCTATGTAACAGCCTATTCGAGCAAGCCACGCATGTATCAATGACGTCAATTCATGCATAGCCTCTCCGTGGGTTGCAGTGGACACAACCACATACATTTTCTTACAAAGCGAAGCTTAATACACGTGCGTAGCCTCTCCGTGCACCGCGGTGGGCCCGCGCCTTTATGTCGGTAGTGAATTCGCTGATAAACAAAAGTTGTCTCGTTCGCCTCGGTGTTTCTGAGTTTACGTTAGTCTTCGTCATTACGAATGTAAGCGGCTTGTGATCGGTGAATATGGTGAGACGTCCTTCGAATGTTTTCCGGAAATGTTTGACTGCCATGTAGATTGCGAGTAGTTCGCGATCAAAAGTAGAATACTTTTTTTGTGCGTCTGTGAATTTCTTGGAATAATATCCGAGCGGTTGCCATGAGTCATTTATGTATTGTTGTAATACGGCGCCAGCTGATTTGTCGGATGCGTCACAGAATAAGGCAAGTGTTGCATGGTGCGATGGGTGAGCGAGGAGAGCTGCGTTTATGATGCTAGCTTTACATTGCTCGAATGCTTGAGTTGCTTCCTCGGTCCACGTGATCGGACTTTTATCCCTCTTTTTGACATTATGTAAGTATGAATTCAATGGCGCTTGAAGTGATGCGGCGTTAGGTATGTGATCGCGATAGAAATTTATCATGCCGAGAAATCTTCTTAAATCTTCTATTGTATTCGGCTTGTCATAGTTGTTGATAGCTTGGATTTTATGCTCCGGGGGTTTGATACCTTCTGTTGATACGGTGTATCCTAGGAACTGAACATGTGGTTGTCCTAGATTGCATTTGGCGGGGTTGATAGTGATGCCATTATCTTCTATTCGCTTTAGTACGATGTGAAGGTGTTCTCGGTGTTGTGCTTCGTTTTCTGATGCCAATAATAAATCATCGATGAACGGGAAAACGAAATCCAATCCTCGTAGTGCTTCGTGGATGTACCGTTGACACGTTTGTCCCGCGTTTTTCAAACCAGGGCACATACGTGGAAATTCAAATAATCCCATTGGAGTTATGATTGCTGTCTTCTCAATGTCTTCTTCTCTTACGCTCAGTTGTTGGTATGCACGGTTGAGGTCTATTGTGGAGAAGATAGTTTTTCCGGATAGATGATGAGTAAAATCTTTGATGCGTGGAACGGGGTAACGATCGGGTATGGTGATGGAGTTTAGTCGGCGATAATCACCACATACTCTAATATCGCCATTCTTCTTCGGTACGATATGTAAAGGTGATGCCCACGGGCTTTTACTGGGTCTGCATAATCCTTGTTCGATCATGTTTTCGAATTCCTTCTTGACTGTTTCGAAGCGATGTGGTGGGAATGGTCGGGCGCGGCTATGTATCGGTTGGCCTTGTGTTTCGATGTAAAGTTTCACGTTGATATTGGAGTTCAATTTCATCGATGTTAATCTTGTTATGCCGGGATATTGTGCTAGTATGTCGTGGTATGATTGCGACATGTCGATACTGCGTACGGTAGGCATATTTGATACTCGTACCGGAGCGTTTACCTTTAAGCTCGTTACACCGTCGATTAGTCTTCTGTTTTTCAAATCGACGATGAGTTGATGATGCTTGAGGAAGTCGGCGCCTAGTATTGGTTTTGAAACGTCAGCTACGATGAATTTCCATTTGTAAGGGCGTCGAAGATTGAAATCGAGTGACAATGTTTTCTCGCCATACGTAGCTATAGTAGTGTTGTTCGCTGCGTATAGTTGAAATGATAGCGGCGTCGCTACTTGTCCCTTTCTTTTCGGTAGCACGGATATGTTGGACCTTCCGCTATCGCATCGAGGGTGCGCTCTCTTCCCCTCATCCGATCCGCGCAGGCGTCCCTCAGGGGTCTGTGCTGGCTCCGCTCATTTTTACGCTGTTCTCCAGTGACATCCCGAAAAGTAGAAAGGCGCAGTTAGCTCTGTTCGCAGACGACACGGCCATCTACTACACCGGCCGCAGTCAAGACCAGATCTCCCGCATCCTACAGACCGAAGTCAACAGACTCGGTGACTGGTTCAGGAAGTGGAGGATCGAGGTCAATCCTGATAAGAGCCAAGCGGTCCTCTTTTCTAGGCCCCGGCGTAGACCGGACCTACCACGACAGATCAAGATGTTCGGCAAGCCTATCCCTTGGGAGAAGCGAGCCAAATATCTCGGTGTGATCTTAGATCACCACATTTCGTTCGCTGAGCACATAAAGCAAGTGCGTTCGCGCGCTGCTTTCGCTCTCGGTAGGCTTCATTGCGTTCTAAACTCACGCAGCAAGTTGTCCCTTAAGGGCAAATTGCGTATTTACACAGCGTGCATCCGGCCGATTATGACGTACGCGTGTGCCGCTTTCGCACACGCCCGTCCCCATCTCATTCACAGAATGCAGGCACTTCAAAACCGATTTCTCCGTAAAATTACGGACGCTCCATGGTTCGTTCGGAACGAAACCCTACACGTAGATCTTAGAATCCCCACCATCAAGCAGTTTTTGAAACGCGCGACAAAGCGGTTCTTCGAGTCCGCAGATAGACATCGCAACCCCTTGGTTGTGCAGGCAGCTAGCTATAGGCCATCTCAAATCAGTAAGACTCGCCGACCTAGGCATACTCTCTTAGACCCGGATGACCCCATTACTCTCCTTCAGGAAAGCAATAGGGCCACAAGTACAGTGCACAAACACAAACCGTCATTCCGTCCTCGCCGCCGAGGTACCACGCGAAGATCAAGAATAAATTGTTCCCCCCGTCCCTTGCACGTCGAACCGCCAGCCCCGAGGCTGAGTGAGCCGTAGCATTTAATAGTAATCCCCGTTAATAATCATGAATTTAAACTTTTGATCCAGCCCGTCCCCAATTTGCTTTGTTTTTCCCCAACGACGCCCTAAGCCGAGGTTCGTACCCCACAGGGGGTGCCCTTAGAGCGCTGTCGTTTAGTTTTTAATACTTTATTTACGCTCCTGGCTGGAGGCTTTAAGCTAATACCTTAGGGCACCCACAGGAAAGACCGGTTAAGCAGTCACGGCCTCTCAAGGTCAACTGCGAGATGCCATATATAAAAAAAAAAAAAAAAAAAAAAAAAAAAAAAAAAAAAAAAAAAAAAAAAAAAGGATATGTTGGCTCCAGTGTCGACTAAAAATGATAGTTTCGAGTTCCTATCGGTGATGTATAGGCGGTGTGATTTGTCTTGAACGCCGGTGTCCGCCTCTGCCAACGTCCTGTCTAGTTTTCCGCATTTTGCTTCTTGAATGAGCAAGGCGATGTGCAGCGTCGAGCTTGCTCTTTGAAGCGTCGGTGATAATAGCAGAATGGTGATGGTGATGCTGATCGATTGCGTGATCGTGATGTGTGACGGTGACGAGATGGGTAGCGGTTGCGACGATGGTTGTCATACTGTGGCCTTGATTTAAGCTCAGCTATTTCCAGTGACAGTTTTCTTATCTCGTTTATGAGATACTGTGTATCTGCTTGCGGTGCGGATGGTGGTGTTGGTGCTGGTGATTGCACGGCTGCGACTTCTGTTGATGCAGTCTGCTCCATCATTTTGTCGGCGAGCAGCGCAAGTTCTTCGAGTGCCGTCTTCGTGCTGAATGATTCGCTGACTGCGAGTACTGAGCGGACGTGTGATGGAAGGTGCTTAGTCCACATAAGACGCAGCGTGGAGTCGGGAACTTTGTCTCTGGCAAGGTTTCGCATGCGGCGGAGTAACTGGGTTGGCTTCTGATCGCCGAGTTCCATCTCTGATAGCAGTTTTTGGAACTGGCGGCTGTCTGATTCTTCGTATGCGGATATGAGCCTCTCTTTGATGGCTTTGTACTGGTCCGTCTCTGGTGGATTGTACAGTAGATCCACAATCTGTTCGATATCTTGTTTCTCCAGCTGTGCTATGACCATCTGGGCCAGCTGTGATTAACCTTTCTTGAGATCGCTGGTTGCGGCTTCGAAGCTAATAAACCAGAGTCGTGGTCGATCGCGCCAGAATGGTGGAATACGCATGGTGAGAGATATGCCGGCAGCTTCAGCCTTCGTGACGGTATCGGATGTCGATGGGCTTGACTGTTCTTCCGTTGGGGAGGGTTTCGGCATCATGAAACGGGATGAGTCTTCGGCGGTTGAACACTTTTCTTCAGGACAGGTGTGTTTTGTTCGGGGTCACCACTTTGGAGGAGTATTGTAGGTAGGTAGGTAGGTATAAATAATACTCGGACTCCAGACTGTATGAATATTGAATTCTTTATTTAAAATGTTCCTACTTAAATACTATTTACTATTATTAGTTAAACAGTGTAACTACTGTATATTTAGGTAGCTTTGACCAATCAGATCACAGCACACTGTTGTCCGCTTGTTCCGCACGGTGTCGCTGCAGACGCGCGCTCACGCTCATCGCCGCGCGGGACACCGCGGTTATAAATATGGGTGATGCACGTTGTGCGGTATTCCTAGTGGCGGCAGCAGCCAGTGAAGATATGTGTTGTGCTCGTGCGCGCGGCTGATGATTGGGCGAAGACCGACAGCGTCATGTGGCGTCGGCAGTTCCTGTACTGCTGGACTTCTTCTTTAGCAGAAAGAGTTCTTTTCAGAACTGTTTGTGTCTGTGTTTCTTGTGCAGATCGTCAAAACGTGCCATGATAAAAGTTCTTTTGAGAACTGTTGTTTTCCATGTTTCTTGGAACAGAGAGTCAAAACGTGGTAGCTACAGCGTCATAACTGCAACTGTTTGTTTATCAATACCAAGTAATAATCCAAACGCACTTCCTAATCAATAAACACTTCGTACCTATTATTCTTAATAGAGCGACGTTACACGTTACTGTCTCTGTCACACTAATACCGTACGCGTACTAGCTGTCTCACTTTCTCAAAGCTAGACAAGGCGACTCTTTGCGACACGACGTCAGCGGATGGCGCGGGGCCAGAGATATATAAAAAAAGGGAATCTTCTATTATGATGATAAACTTTAATGTTACTTTATCTAAACCTACGGCTTATCAATAATCTTTTATAAATATATATATAATAAAGTATAATAAGACAAATACGGGCTTTTTATTTATATACAAAAAAGAGCTACCTCTTTTACGTAGTAGGTATTCATCACACATTGCATGAACTATATTTTTTTTAAACATCTGGACCAATCTTTTGGGTCAAAGACCTGGCAAATATCTGGATGTATTTCTTTCGTTCACACATAAATTACTGGATGTATTTTAATTAAAGGACAATGCCAGAAACTCTATAGAGCTTTGACCCACCAAATAAAAGTTGGTTTACAACCATGTTAAATGTAGCAGTCTATTGCTGCTTTATTTGTGTTATCTAAAAATATGTTTAAATGTCTTTAGAACTTGCGGTTTATGTTTAAATCTAAGAACAAATTACATTTAGGTTAGGTACCTTAATATTAAGTTAAGTGCAGTTATAATTGTAGAAATAATTAAATAAGTTGTGTATATTGTAACAATACAGCACTTATTTAATTATTTATTATTTACTTTTTTGTCCTAGGATGTTTGGCTACGAAAGGAAGGAATGACATAACACCGACGTCAACAAAAGATAAGTAATACCATTGACTTAGGACTTAACTGTCCTGACTGGTGATCGGTAATAAATAATATATAACAACTTATAAAAGTGATGCATTTATTAATCATAGATAGAGATAACACAACACAATAATAACAATACAAGAGATAACACAACACAATAATGATCAACACAATGATGGGTTTGCTCATGACCTTAGTCTAGGTCAGAGGTGACAGAGACAAAGTCGACGATGGAGCGAGCTTACCCAGAAGAAGCCTGCGCACGCTCACTTTGAAAAGATTAGGGTTGTATGCGTTCGGAAACACAGACGCAGGCAGAGAGTTCCACTCCTTTGCTGTGCGCATTATAAAGGACATTTGGAAACGCTTAGTGCGAATTGGTGGAATAGCAACCAGGAAGGGATGGTACCCCGTAGTGTGCCTAGATGATCGATAATAGAAGGGGGCCGGTGGAATGAGGTCGTGGAGCTCTTGGGCACACTCACCGAAGTACAATCTGTAGAAGACCGACAAGCAGGCAACCTTGCGGAGAACCTCTTAGCTCTGAGTTCCACCTCAATAAATAGAGGATTTAATTCATATTAAGGAAATAAATGCAGACTTAATGGATTTCTAAAATGTGCACGAGATGCCTAATCACATTTGTCACTATTGGACAGGTCTTAATGTATTAGAATTTCTAGCTCTTTACGATGAAATACCTGTACTTGGAAAAGTCAGTAACGGGAAAACATGTTTAGCAATATATCTAAAAAAACTCAGAACTGATGATAGCGATAGTAAATTATCAACTCTTTACAATATGCCACGGTCTACAATAGAGCTTTATTCTAATACAGTAAGACCTGTCCAATAGTGACAAATATGATTAGGCATCTCGTGTACATTTTCAAAATTCATTAAGTCTGCATTTCTTTCCATAACATGAATTAAATCCTCTATTTGTTGAGGTGTAAAACTACTGGTTAAGTTACTATTGTTATTCAACAATGACCATTCGTTGCCATATAAATGTGTTCCACAAACACGGGAGTGAATTGGCACATATATCGCCACCCCCGGAGAACAAAATGATAACCGTCATTACCATAGTTTTAGTGTTATGTCATATTTGAGGTCTACGGTGCCTAATACATCTACACAATTTTTTTCGTGAATGTCCTGCCTGTATTTAAAAAGTTATAAAATATTGCAATAATATTCATCATCAATTTTCTACCCGAAAAATAATGTATCATAGTATTGGTAAAAAAGTTTCTTCATAAAATATATGCCAAATACTTTTACAATAGGATTCTCGGAAAATAAATAGATAAAATAAATTGTTAACGCTATTACCATTTTGTTCTCGTAATAATACATTTAGGCTCGGTGACTAACATGTCCTTAGTAAAAAGTACTGAGAAAAGTAAACACGGAAACATCTTGCCATTCTTTTCGGTCATAGGTGCATAGGTGCATTAGAGAGTGATAGCACGATAATTCATTGCGTGCGGCGCTCGGCACGTGGCAATGTTTGTTTACCTACTCGACCTTCTCTAGTGCACTTGTAACCGTCATTGCGTGAGCGTAATTTCTTTTTAGCTGCGGTTGTTTCTATTATTTTTGTGTAAATTCAGTGTTTTTTTAAAGTGAAAAGTGGTAAACCTAATTGCAATAATAAAATGAATAAACGGAATCCTCGTTTAGACGTTATTATGAGTATGGTGTCTAAAATAAGTGACGATTCCAAACATCTTACTAATGATGGTGAGTACCGACTGTGCCTTTTACACAGTATCATTGTCTTTTAATTAGTGATAGGTAGATAGAATGGCCATAGAATCTTATTTAAGTAAGTAGGTACTCGATCTGTGACCCGATGTTGATAGCTGCAAATTCGACACACCTACCTACCTAGATACCAACTTGCTTATTTTTAAATAGGTACCTACTTCGAGTGAAACAGTTGATCTTCCTTGGAACCTACCTAATGCTCATTACCTACAATGAAGTTTCTTTGCGTTAACTAATCTATATGCATGTCAATTTGTCATCACTGTTTGTTATTATCTAGGTATTAATTCAATGTCATTAAATCGTATCGTTTAAATGTTTTAGATCACAACCCACCCCAAAATGGTACTACAGATCAAGACAAAATAACGAAACATGAATATAATTTACGCGGTAAGTGTTAAATATTATTTTATGTTTTTGGTAGGTAGGTAAGTAGTAATTTTTGCCTGTATTTAAAATAATTATACTAAAAATAAACTCCTGCCTCGATGGTCGAGTGGCCGCAAGCGCGGGTCCTAACCTCGAGGTCCTGGGTTCGATTCCCGGGTCGGGCAAAGTGTTATTGGGTTTTTCCATTAAGTTGGAACTTCTCAGTAGCAGCACGGAGTCTGGATTTGTGCCCGGTAGATGACAATAGGCTCGCCCCCTATTACATGGGACTTAAAACATAACTGGCGAAACGTGGGTGTATTACACACCTCTGCCTAACCCTTCGGGGAATACAGGTGTGATTGTTATGTCATGTTATGGTTATGTTAAAATAAACAAAAAGCTATCGTATTATGGGTACCTACCTACCTCATTTTTTTCTAGCTTAACCTAGCTTCTTATATTTTTTGCTTTTTTATTTAATGTAAGTATAAAAAAGCAAAAAATATAAGAAGCTAGGTTCACCAAACTAATCTATATTTCTATATTAATATTATAAAGCAAAATAGTTTGGTTGGTTGAACGTGGTAATCTCAGGAACCACTGGTTTGAGTTGAAAAAATATTTTTGTGTTAGATAGTTACTTAGTTCATTTATTGAGGAAGGCTATATCTATATTATATAATATTATAAAGAGGTAATATTTTTGTTTGTAAGTTTGTATGTAAGGGCTAATCTCAGAAACTACTGGTTCGAATTAAAAACTCTTTTGTTCTGGTCTGCAGAATTAACAAAGAAAACGTACTACAATCCAAATGATAAACAAGGGAATGAAGACTTCTCTCCGAGTTCATCCGGTGAATATCTGCCAAGTCCAGAGAGACTCCAAATTCTAAGACAGCGGAGTCAAAGCTCATTAAGTTTTGGAGGAGATTCGGACTATTTAACATCAGCTGCTAATAATATTACAAAATCACCATCGAGCATATCAAACATATCTTCCATTTTTAATGAAGTAGATTTTGTAGCATCACCTTTGATAGTGTATGAAAATAGACCATTGTCAGATACAAAAAAAATGCTCGGTAATGAAAATATTAATAGAAAAACTTTATCAAGACGTAGTTTAAACTTTTCTGCTATCGCTGAGGAAGACAATAATATGGTCGACGCATCTTCCAGTTTTGCAAGCATTATCTACCCAGGGGAAGTTGAACAGAAAGACTTAAATATTTCTATGGGCAGTGAACTTACTGTAAATAAGGAAAATTTTATTTCTATTACTTTTGAATTAGAAGAGACTTTGCAACCATGTGACTCTTCCAACGGTAAATTGACTGAGTGCACCTTAGTTAGTTACCAAAATGTGCCATCAAGCTCAAAAGATTTCGATTTGACAAATGTTTCTCAGTCAGAGGTTCTGACTTTTATTGTCTTGTTTTTCTCTTTCATTTCGAACCCGTTTTCTTGTCAATTTTTTCGCGTTAGTAGCACACAATACCTGTTCTAAGCTTGCAGCAGCAGTTTTAATGAAGATGATTACCAAAGAAATAACATAGACAGTTCCGGTGAAGTGATAACTCAAGCTGAAACTGCTGCTGCAAGCTTAGAACAGGTATTGTGTGCTACTAACGCGAAAAAATTGACAAGAAAACGGGTTCGAAATGAAAGAGAAAAACAAGACAATAAGAGTAAAAGGTTAAAGAATTCAGGAGAAGCTTACGTAGGTTGCAGGTCAAAGAAAGAGTTTAAGAAAAAAACGATAAAGGCTGAATGCAAGTGTCAAAAAAAATGTGGAGACAAGATCAACCAACAGCAAAGAGAAACTATAATGCAGCAATACTATCAACTCGCTGATCATGAGTTACAATGGCAATTCATCGCTAAGCATATAATAGCTGAAGACATAAAAAAAGTGACAATAAACCGAAAGAACAACCGCACTCAGACTATTAAATACTATTTTTATTTAGACACAGAAAAAGTGCAAGTATGTAAAACATTCTTCATTAACACTCTATCTATATCACATCAAACAGTTTATACAGCCTTAGAAAAGGTAAAATCTGATAAAGGTTTGAGTGACAATAGAGGTTGTCATGATAATAGACCTCGCAAAATGTCACTTGAAACCGAAGACAATATTAAAGAGCACATTCAATTATTTCCTACTGTGGAGAGTCATTATACTCGGAAGAAATTGGCCAGACAATATCTGTCCGAATTACTTAATATATCTAAAATGTACCGGTTGTACGAGGCTTGGTATACTGAAGGGCACTATTCTTGCCGCATGGCATCTAAAAGACAGTACGAAACTATTTTTAACACCAGATTTAATTACTCCTTTCATCGCCCCAAAAAAGACCAATGTGGTCAATGTGCACTTTACCGACAAGCTGATCCTCGTACAGAAGAAACTCTGCGAGAGAAATTTAACCAGCACCAGAAGAATAAAGAACGCGTGCGTCAAATAAAAAACGAAGAAAAACAATCAGCTGACCTTTCAGATACAACTGTTGCAATCTTTGATTTAGAGAAGGTGTTGAATATTCCTCAATCTCAAGTGGGAATATTTCACTATAAGAGGAAATACCCTGTGTATAACTTCACAATATTTGACAGTACTCGACTGAAAGGTTACTGCTATGTTTGGCACTACGCAATCGCTAAAAGAGGAGCAATAGAAATTGGTAGCTGTTTATGGCAATTTCTCATGGGTGAAGCAGGAAGAGGTATCAAAAACATCTCATTTTACTCTGACGGTTGCGGAGGTCAAAATAAAAATAGATTTATTTTTGCATTCTATATTTTTGCCGTTCAGAAACTGAAAATCAATATCACACACCGATTTTTCGAAACGGGGCATGGTCAAAGCGAAGGTGACTCAATGCACTCTAATATAGAACGAGAGCTAAAACATCAAGTTGTTTATACACCTGAACAGATTTACGCAATTATTTTGAATGCAAAAGTTAATGGTGAGAAGTACACTGTGAAGGAAATGACACAAAATGAGTTTAAAGACATAAAAGAATTAATCAAGAATAAGAACTGGGCCAAAGATGAAGAGGGACATAAAGTAGCATGGTCTAAAATAATGGAAGTAAGTGTCTTGCATTCACAGCCTACAGTTCTACGTTTCAAGTATGATTATGATGCAGATTATTCTCGGTTGAATGTCGAACCGCTTCCAAGAATTGCGCCAAGAAACAAGCGGGGTAAACATAATGCTTCAACCTCTCTTACAGAGATACAATTATTGAAACCAGCTTACAACAAACCCCTTTCAATAAGTAAGGCTTTACACGGCGACCTTATGAGTCTCTGTAGGGCAGAAGCAATCCCTAGCTACTACCATGCCTTTTATAACTCCCTCACATTTGCTAATTGCTCTGAAGAACTTAATCATGAGGATTCCGATGAAGTTCACGAAGACTGATTTTTTTCTTATGGTTTTTTTCTATACTTATTAATTAAAATAATAGTTTATTAGAATAACGTTGTTTCATTTTAAACCCTAGAATAAAAGTTTAAGTTTCTGTTACCTAATTATGCAAATTGAAAATTAACTAGAATAAAATTGCAAATGATCTTGTTTTCCATTAATCTGGCATCCATTTTTCAATGAATATTATTGTAATGTAATATTGCAATATTCATAGGTTCTGGTAATTGCCGCGATTAAAATTGTAAGTGTATATTAATAAACTAAAACAGTACAAGAATTTTAGTATCTTTTTAAATTCGAAATATCTTTAGTTCAAATAACCTTAGTAAAACTTCTTTAAAAGCATTATAAAGCATAAAAAATTAGCTACCATTGTCCTATTTCTCGTTTCTCTACACAAATTAGTTGGCAAGATATAGTCGAAAATCAGTTTTTTATTTTTCCTGAAAAGTAGTGATTTTGCTATTACCATTTTATTCTCCGGGGGTGGCGAATGGTATTGTTTAAGAAGCATGACCTTAATTAGCAAACGAATTAAGTGCCCAGATTGATTAGCACAGCCTTGAAAAATACAATGCCTAGAAGTATTTGCTGCATGTTTATAATGTGGTAAAATAATATAATTCCTTTCAGCGTATTCCATTGGAGCCCGTTGTTCTTGCGGTGGAGGTAGGGGTGGTGACACTGGTATTTCTCGATGAGGCACTGGCAATTGCTCTGGGTCAACTGGTAGATTTGGAAGTGCAGCATGTTCTTCTGTGCCTGGTTATCCTCTTAAAACATCTTGTGATAGATGGCGATTAGCACGCATCCAACACAGATGACATACAAATGCATATCTTGATATCACCTACAAATAAATAAAACATTTGGATACTTAACAAATGATTTAATTAAAGTAATTTTTTGACATGTTAGTTCAATGATCAATGCTAATCATATGGGTCACGGGAAAGGGAAAAGGTTTAATACATTAGTACTGGTGTAAGGTTGACTGGTAGAAAATGCCTCAGGCATTAAGCCCACTCTTGTACAGTTTTTTTTTTTAACCTGTGCATGATGTTTTAATAAATTAGTACTGACCTCATTGTGAATATCTCATGAAAGTATAGTCGCTATTAATGGATCACTGGCTTCGAGTGTATGATATCTCACACGCCTTCTTGTTTGTAAAACAGAATGTCCACATCCAAGACAAACATGTGTGTGACCTAGACCTCTTTCAGCATTCATATTTCCATTTGTACAATGCTGGTCTAGCCGCAAGAAGCACTCTTGACAGACTACAGCTTCTGGTGGAAGCTGTACGGTAACAAAATATGGTTCAGATAAACAAGTTCATTATTATGTACACCATTCACACAAAAACTTGACTATTTTGCCTATAGGTCCAGTTATTCTAGATACATTTAGGTAAGTTTTCATAGTTTGTTGCATTATTGTAGGTTACAAGCCAAGCAAACCCGCAGTTAGTATAACCATTATGATTTTGGATTTTTCGCTACGGTCAAATACGATCAATAAATAACCTAGTATCTACATACCTGTTGCAACGATTTCCATGTTGCGAGAAGAGTTTGCAGTGCAGATTGTAATGAAGATACAAAATGTCTGAGCATCTTGTCGACGCACAAGTGACAATTTATCACCTCAACATCGTTAACCGAATCGGAAGCAATGATCAGAATAGCACACAAGAAGCACAAGCAAAGCAAGCACAAGTAGCACAAGTTGGCGAAATCGAGACCGTGTACAAAAGCAAAAAATCGTCGTGAAAAAACAAAATGCATTACTTTTTGACATAGCGATGCGCGTCAATGACGTTTCGTTACACCTAATGACATACAATGCTCAAATGTGAAATAATGATTAGAACATAATAACATTCATAATTATTATATATATTTATATAAAAAAACATTATTTTCAATTACTGCTTGTATTTAGACCAAATACATGTTATAATCCATACATAATACATGTCATTTTTAATAAAAAATCTCGTTTTGTTCCGCGTGTATGCGTACCAAGTAACGCAGATGGTCGCGATAAAAACAGGAAATAGGACTTGGGTTTTTAAACTCCTTTTTTCTCAATTTTTTAAACCGCATGTTTATCAGAATAACAGATAAGTAACAAAGGATCCTATTTTTATGCGAGAATTTTTTATTAATTTACATTTATTGTAAATTAATGAAAGGGTGGGGCAGGATCTGGCATTGTCATTTAGAATGGAGAAGATAGCTTACCTTGGAATAGCACTTAGGCTACTATTTATAATGTACTTAATCATGTGTAAAGTCACAGAAACAGCTAATGGAATATAATCCAATAACAACTTTATTTTATTACTTATTACTTTTCTACTTCAGTTTACTCAGGCACAACACGTGTGAACCGGTTAGTGAGTAAAGTAAAGAAGGTCATCGATATGTATGAATCCGTCGCTTTTTAGTAGTCATTCGAATTTGGTCGGATAACCAGCCGTTGTTTACATATTTTGGGTTTTTGTTAATATTTACTTAATGCGAAACATTCCAAGCTGAATATTTTCACCATATATTTTTGACTAAAGGCACAAGATTTTGGTTTACACCTACACATCTGGGATTGAGCAGATTTTCAGCGAACTTATACCTTCTCTCATTTAGGCGCTGCGATGTTTTTTCGGGTTTTCATAAAACCGCGATAACTTGAAAACTACAAATATTTTCTTAAATCTAATTGGGGCACTAAGGGGCACACATTAAGAGCTACTCGTGTATGTTTATTCTACAGGGGCACATGCAATGGTTTTAGAGATATACGATTCTGCAAAACGTTACTCCAGCAGGAAATGCAATATCTCGAAAACCTGAAGGGGCACAGATTTTATTTTTGGGGGCACATTTTGGCACACATATAAGCTATCTGGCCATGCATAATTATTCTCTCTCCGATCATTCGTTTAGAATTTTCCTGCTAGAAAAACGTTACCCCAGCAGGAATCGTTTTTTCCGTTTTTTTCCAAAACGACAGGGGGCACACATTTTTTATGTGGGGGCACATTTACAGCAGCTAAGGCACCAATTAAATGTACCACTCATATAACTCTAGGAGACACTTTCCTGCTGGGGTAACGTACACTATTCTACTATATGAAGAATAGTTATACAAATATCTATCATATCGACACAATCATGTCATTAAGCGTTTTGTTTTTTTCTAACTAATCAAGATCTACAAAAGAAAAAAGAGACATCTAAATGTCTGTCAAGGACTAAATTTGGCAACACTTTTGTGTGACGTCAAAATTTGTATAAGCGTGACCGGACGCCATGTTTATTGCCAACTTTTGTGGTATAAAACTGCATTGTGCTGTCAAACGGTTGCTTGCTTTCTCTCTCGCACTCGCAGTAACAACCCTACGAAAGGCGGCCATTTTAAGAGCTCGATTTTTGTAGGTAGTCACGCTAATTTTGTAGGTATGGCAAGTCCATAGGTTTCTATGTCAATGGTACAGCACATGTTTTGATGTCAGTCATTGGCGCGTTGCAAAACGAGTACTAAGGTACCTAGCGGGAACTACTATGGTCTCTATTTTGAGAAAGCCAATAGTTTTAATATTAGCGCGTACTCTGATTGCGATTGGGCCAATGATATAACAGATCGCAAAGTCATACAATGGCTTTGTAATTATGCTTGGTAACTCGTGTCATAAATTAGGAAGCCAGGAAACAACGATGGGTGCATTCCGAATTAAGACCATAATCGCTGTAATCGATTTTAGCGCGCTTAAACGCGTTCCGTATTAGCGTGAGCGCGAAAACATTGTCGCGTGAAACGTCATAGATGACGTCATGACATGCGCCATCTTGCGATAACGCCGACCATGCCCTAAATTAATATCACCGTGAGCGCTGTCAAAAATGACAGTTGCGTTGTTTTGTTTTGATTCTTATCTTATTTTTAATAGCGTGGCATTTTCGAAATTGTGCTTCTGGCTACAGTCGCCATCTAACCAAAGAAGAAGAAGTGTACTAATGTGTGCGTGTGGTGTTTAAACAAAGAAATACTGTAATCCAACCCTGAGCGCGGTCTCGAGCGTACCGAATTGATGACAGTTGTCGGCTGTCATAATCGTAATAACTAATTCGGTACGCAAATTATTGATGTGAGCGCTGTCAGCGATTAAAGTCTAATACGGAATGCAGCCGATGTGTTGCTTTATCATCTACCGAGGCAGAATATCTCTGCATTAGTGATGTATGCTAGGACATCTGTTTTGTTAAGACTTGATGGAAATAATTGACAAACGCTTTGATGTCACTGTGTATAACGAGAACCAAAGCGCTCGGGAATTGTTGTTAGTATAAAAGAATATTCTTATAGTAAAACAAAACACATAGACTTGCGTTACCATTTTGTTAAAGACCTAACTCAAGAAGGTAAAATTAATGTGAAATACGTGTATACTGATGAATGATTGCTGATGTTTTAACCAAACCATTATGTACACAGAAGCATTGTATGTTTGTGAAATGTTTAAAACTGGAAAGTGTTGAAACTGTTAATTTTAAATAACTTGCATGCTGATAGTCACATTTTATTCACCAGGTTCTAGTTTCACTTGGTGATGTTTAGAGTCTTGATATTGTATGTTTGTCTGATGTTCATCATACGGAGGAGTGTTGGAATTATTATTTAATATTCATGCTATTTATAATCTATGATTAACATCAGCAACTTAGTATTTGAGTATCTGTGACACCGGCTTGACAGATGTCACTCACATAGACTTTTTTTATTTTTTATTTAATTTATCATGTTTGTTAGAGAGATTTCATCCTTATAATTGACCCTAACGATCGATGCAATAAAAGTACAGGGTATAATTTTTTCAGATTTTAGACGGTTCGATTCCCGGGTGTGGGAGAAGAGAATTTTCGAAAATCTTTGAATGCAGTTTGCTTTCTATTCAAAAATAAAGGAATGTTTCCTTTGAGTAAAATTTTCTATCTGCAGTATTAAGAGTACTTTCCCTCCAGGTGGCATTACAAAATTCCACCCTGTATAAATATTATAATTGTTAAAACATAAAATATACGCATACCACAACCACACAAACGTAATACTTCATAACTTTATGTTATTGTGACGGATGAAGGTCATCAGCGCCACAAGCAGATCTTGAGAGGAATATGTTAGTAAGGAGGAAAATTTTGTCGGAAGAGGGATCTTAAATTTAGGGAGGCGACTATATAAATCTAAAGGTGGAATGTTGTTCGAGCACTCAAAGAAGATGTGATCCAGAGTGCCCTCTTCCAACCCGCACTCGCAGAGAGAGGAGACCCGAACACGGATTTTGCGCAAAAAAACGGGAGTACAACTAAAACCTAAACGAATTCGACAAAGAACGGATATAACGGTTTTGGAGACTTTTTTGTAACTGTGGAACCAAGGCTTTGTTTTTATGGCTGGTTGTACTGCATAATAAAACTTCCCCTTTCTTCTTCCAGTGATATTCCATTGTTCTTGCCATGAAGATTGGAGCTTAACTTTTGGAAGGCTCAACAAGTCGTATCCCTAATGAGTATTGTGGGTGAGATCAGCTACTGCTGATGAGCAAGCATCTTTGGCCAAAGCATCAACGAACTCATTGTCCTTAATACCACAATGACTAGGTATCCAAACTAACTGAACCTCTCTTTGACTAATAAAACAGGATAATAAAGACTTTTTAATTTTTAAAACAAGGGAGCTGTGCAATTTACTTTTGAAAGGGTTTTGTATTAAGGCTTGCAAAGAGCTAAGAGAGTCTGTGAAAATTACGGCTTTGTCAATATTGTGGTGTGACTATGAAAAGACAAGCTTCCAATAAAGCCACACACTCGCCCGTGAACACAGAAGACTCTTTAGGGCATTTGTACTGTAGAGTTATTCTGGAGCTTTGGTAATAAACCGCAGCGCCCGTGTAACTCGGATCATTAAATTTTGAAGCATCTGTAAAAAAACCTCTGAAATCCAGTCCATCGTTCCCCCAACGCCGCATTGAAAGCCGAATCCGCTGAAGGGGACTTTTTGGAAATACCAATGTCAAAGAAAATTTTTGGAATGAAACATAAGACTTCATAGGGAAAGTTAAAAAGAGGTAATCTGGGATACTGTTCTATTGGACATTTTAAATTATTAATTTGATGAAATGCTTTTAGAATTAAGGGAATTTCTTTTGAATCTAAAAAGACTTCTAAAAACTTTACTTTATTAACTAATGAAATATTTTGACCTAAAATGTCGATTGAGATGTGCGGGATCAATCTTTTGCGAGAGAAAATTACTGCCGAACTTTTCGGTGCGGATAATGACAGACCATGGCTTAAAAGCCAATGGTTCAAAGAGTCCAAAGAGAGGCATAGAGATGACGCAGCGTCTACAATGGAGGAATCTGTCACATACAAGACTAAGTCGTCGGCGTATTGGAGGATGTGACAGTTATTTAGGCAGGAGCCAATGTCCACTGTATACAAATTATAAAGAAGGGGGCTCAGAACAAATCCTTGTGGTAGTACCTTCCCAGTCTGCCTTTCATCGAAATCCTCGCCCTGGACTCTCAGAACCAAAGAACGAGACATAAGAAGTGCACAAATGCATTCGATCATCTTAACCGGGAGACTCAGCTGGTGCAGTTTCTGCCTGAGAACGGGAAGAAGAACGTTGTCGTATGCAGAGGAAATGTCTAGGAAGGCGGCAACAACGGATTCGTTTTTGGAAAACGCTAAGCGAATATCCGCAACTAAAACACCAACACTATCCATTGTGCCGTGCCCATTCCTGAAGCCAAATTGGTAGTTCGGCAGTAAATCCCTCGATTCGACTATCCATTCAAGTCGATTTTTAATCAGGTGTTCCAATAATTTGACCAAGACTGAGGACAAAGCAATTGGTCTAAAGCCGTTCGGATCATCTACATATTTGCCTGACTTCAATAGGGGAATAATGATCTGTAACTTCCACTGATCTGGAACCTAACCATTGCTATAACAAAAATTAATGATATTGAGGAAGTAGAGTTTAGCCTTGTCTCCAGAATGAATTATAAAAGAATATGGTACTCCGTCAATACCGGGGGCTGAGTCCCGGACATGCCTGAGCACCACATTCAGTTCCTCTAAAGTAAATGTCAAGAGGATCCTTTGAAATATTTTGCAGGGACATATTGGAACATTCAGAAGATGAAGGAACATAGGGTGGAGCAATTTTGTCAAAAAATAATTCTGCTGTTTCCCTAGAAATTGGTGAAGAGATTGATGGGGAGCATCCACGTCTAAACCTATTGATGTTCCTCCAGACTAACGAGATTGGAGTAGAGGGAGATAAGGAGGTACAGAACTTAACCCAACCCGAATGTTTCTTCTTGCGAAGGTGGCGTTTGGCTCTGGCATTAAACCGCAAATATGTCAATAGGTTTTCGGTGCTCATATCCGCATTGTAGCATTCCTCTGCCTCAACCCTATCCCTGATTGCCGAAGTACATTCTGGGTCCCACCACGGGGGCGAAGGTATTTTGCCTCTGGCACTGTTTTTCAATGGAAAGCAGGAATCCGCACTAGAAGTGATGGCTGTAACAAACCCCTCATAACAGCTCTTGGCATGGCAGTGACCAGAAGGATCTAATAAACTTGAATTTAAATTTGGAAGATTGTTAATTTTATCCTCCAATAATGATACAAATTTTGCCCAATCTGGTTTGGACAGGTTGTATTTCAAAAGTGGAGGAAAAGTTTTCTCTAAATAAGTCTTATTAACCAAAGATATGACAATAGGGTAATGGTCACTACCATGCGACAAGGTCGTACATTCCCAATGGGTCGAAGCTGCCAACTCAATTGAGCAGAAAGTTAGTTCAACACAGCTCTTTTGTTGACCGGGAAGAGATCTGCGTGTTGGGCAACCGTCATTAAGATGCAGAGATCCAGATCGTCCAAAATCTCAACCAAAGCTACACCAAAGGCATCACAACGTTCAGACCCCCACCTATAATGATGGCAGTTAAAGTCTCCCATGACCAGTATCGGTCCATGGACATTAGCAAAAATGTTTTTTAAGGTAATGAAAAAGTCATGGTGGGGATGAGCAATATAAATAGAAAACACTGTGATGCCCTCTACCCTTCCTGCGGCAATGCTCATATCACCCGTAAGTAGAGGTAAAGCAAAAGGCGAAAGTGAAACCCGATTGTTGACAAAGAGAGCCGACCCTCCATAGCCATCAGGTCTGTCACATCTGAGGATGTTAAAGTGTGGTATACGGAAGCTAAGACTTTGAATGAGTCAAGTCTCCGCTATGGAACAAGCCAATGGCTTGTATTTATTCAAAAGAAATATGAGGTCATGCTTTTTATGCCACACGCTCCTCACATTCCACTGAAGGAATACTTGGCGAGACGCCATTTCTGATATCTAAAAGTAGAGTAATAAGTTGGTTGGCAACGTTGGACGGTGATTGAGTATTAGAAGCAGAAGAAGAAATAAGAATAGGTAAGAGTTTTATCAGTAGGTCAATAATAGAAGAAGTACTATTATTGGAACAGTCATTATTATAATTGAGAGAAGAAGATGAAGAGAGGGGATGGGGGGGGGGGTGATGGGAGGTGAAGATTGGGGAGAACTAGTTATTTGTTGATGTGCAGCTTTATCATATGATGGGGAAAGGGGGGCATGGGTCCTGGGCTTGAGAGTTACAGTTTTCCGATAGGACTGAGAAATTGGAGTCTTGGTGATATTTGCATAATTTCGGGAAGCTGTAGGAATAATTTTGCTAGCCTCAGCATATGGAATACATTTTTCAGCCATAGTAGTCTTAATAGCCTTCTGTCTACCATGCTCGGGGCATGACTTGCTATTAGCGAAGTGATTACCCGAACAAAGCACACAGAATGCCTCAGCCTCAGAAAGGTTGCTACCATCACCTGGGTGATCGTGGCCACACTTACTGCAGCGTGGTTTAGATCTGCAAATGGTTGCTACATGTCCGAATCTGCAACAGTTGCGACATTGGATTGTAGGGTATATGTACTGTCCAACAGGTCTTACCCCAAAGGATTTACTGTTGCTACACATCCCTTATGTGTAGCAACAGTAAATCCTTTGGGGTAAGACTTGGCCATCAAAAGTGATGACACAAGTTTCAGTGGGTTTCCACTCATTAATATTGTCTTTCTGAATTTTACGGTTAATACGGCGGACTTTGAGTATTTGCCCACATCCCGCGGGCACAGACAAATATGTTATAGCCTCTTATTCAGAAATGTCAGAGGGAACCCCAGTAAGAACACTCATTCTAGTTATATTAAATGTTGGAATTGAAGCAGAGTATCTATATTTGGACAATAACGGGTTAACTAAGAAAGAGTTAGCATCCTGAGGGGAAGCAAACTCTACGGACACACGGTTTCTGCCGGTTGGGTCTCTATGCGGGGGACGTGAACAACATGGGGCCTTGTCCATTACTGAATACTTGATACGACCAATTTGACTTTTTTGTTGTTTGCTTGGAGGACCGGGTGACAGAATTACCTCGTCACTGGGACGTTTGCGTGAAGTTTGGGGTGATTGAGAAACATCCATCTCTGTAATGCTACAGACAACATCCGCAAATTGGGATCGTTTATTATTGAAGTTCGCTTAGTCTACATAACCTTGCTTTCCACAACTACACTACACCTTAGAGCATAAATAACCTGGAACCGCCATTTCTGAGCGTTCCCCACTGCCAAAGTCAATTGGCCTTAAGATCATGCATGAAAATAAAACTAGTTCATTTCATTCGCTGACAGCCGACATTGTGAATCGTATTGTGTCGCAAGTAAGTCCTCCCCAAAAATTGTAAATTGTGCGGTTTTCTGTTTTTTTCAGTCAGTATGTTCAGTAGCTATTATTTTTGTGTGTATGTTTCTGGACAAGTCGGCACCCTAATTGCGTAACACACAATAATCACAATATAAATGATTTGAAGGATATTGCTAAACCATTGCTTCATAATTATGTTAGAAAAAGTCTGCTCAACAACGTAAATAACGCAATGAGCGGTTGAGTCTACAAGAACCCGGACACAGGAGAGGAACGTAGTGCACATCGTTCAAGGGGGTCTACTCTCTAAGTCCGTCAACGAAGATACGGGCCCGTCCGAAAGTAGTTGATCCGTCATAACAAGTGACAAATTCAATTTTGTAACGGGTAAATATACATCGGATTAGGAAATACTAGCAAATCATGTTGTCATTCATTTCTAACTCGGGCTCTGAACTATTCAAATGTCCGTAAATGATAAGGAGTAGGAAACGCCCAAAACTTCGAAACTACTGTACTCGTACTACATACATACATACATAAGCTCACGCCTTCTTCCCATGGGGGTAGGCAGAAACTATAGAACGCCACTTGCTACGCTCCTTACATACTCCTTTTGCTTCGCCTACGTTCATACATCTGGTCATACACGCACGCCGATTGCGAGTACTACGCACCTGACTTTTCTGAAGAACATCACCAATTTGGTCATTATCAGCCTTATTTATAAAAATCTCGCTAATGACTGATTAGCCACTGTTTAGCTAAATAATTGGTTAGCTCCTAATCAATGATTAACTTTTCTTTATTTATAAACGCTAGAAGAAGGCCTTGACGAAGTGTCTACAAAAAGTCGTCAAGGTTGTAAAAATTGTAAAAGCAAGCTACTGGGCAATTCGGACAATGAAATGTACAAATACATACGTGCCAAAGAGTATTGCCAAAATAAGAAATGGCTTTTTTATCCCTCCGACTGCCTAGTAGCTTGTTTTCAAGAAATACAAGAAACAACTGTTGCATTTTTGAATAATGATTGCCACGAAAAGAACATCAAAGAAAGAATAAAAACCTTCATCGAATTATTTACCGATTTTAGTTTTATAGACTGTGAAATACATAATGAAAGAGTAAAAGAATGTTTTGTTGATACATCCATAAACATTATTACCTATATATAGTTGGTGCAGGTCTATTAATAGAATACTAGAAGGTAAAATTACCTATGAAGGTGGGGATGTCACAAAAAAAGCAGCTCAGCTTTATTACAACAAATATAAAACGAAAAAATATTAATTTGTTTTATGATAATAAAAGGACACTATTCTAAGTGTTTTTTTTAATTAGGTGAAACCCTCCCAGGTGACCCTAATACAGACTCGCTCAACAGATTGTCCTGATTTCTCAGTTTCTGGTACTTATGTCTTCGTTCACTATAGAAGACAAAAGTATATAAATATGAGAAAAATATTAGGACAACAAGTTGAGCAAGATGTCTGTAAATTTAATAAGATTATTAAATCCTTTTATTATATACACCTACCTATAGGTATGCATACTTAATAGTATACGTACCTATATGTAGATATATCTATGAGCCTTAGTTCACCCACCAAACTCAAGGTGGCACCACTTTCCATACATGCAAATTTTACCACAGAGTTGTTACTCTTTCCGTAAATAGTTACTCTACTCTTTGCTAGTTAGCAAGTGATTAGTCAGGAAACGAAATTTAGGAGACAATATGCGTTCGGCACAGATTATAATCAAAAATAGTCGACTAACAAAGCAGATTATTATGAATAAAGTTGTCAAAATCACGATTTTTGTATCTGTTGAGACAATGACAGACAAAAGTCAAAAATTTCATTGGAAAATTTGAATTTGAATATATTAATTTAATAAGGTTATTTCAATGTGTTTGCGATGGTAGCAATGAAAATAATAAGCTCCAAAAAATTAGAGCTCCTAAACGGAAGCAACTTGGACTGACACTAAGAAAGTTCTATTGGATAATTTGGTCGAAACTTACAATTACACCTGGAAAACACAAACCCTCATTTACAAAGCTATAATCAAGCCTTTAGGGACCTATGGCATTCAGCTACGGATAACAGCATCACACTCTAACATAGTGATCAAACTGCGATTTCAGCACAAGCTTCTAAGAACAACTACAAACGCCCCATGGTTTGTACCAAATGAAGCTCTACCTACACCATGATCTGAAAATACCGACAGCCAAACATGAAATAAAAAGCTATATCAAGTTGTTTATATAAATAATTACTCGCCACCCGAATAATACGAGTTGACTGCTGCTATGAAAGCCACTTAGCACCTATACAATCTAACTCGCAAAGACGGCGAGGGAGGAAAACATTCTACGTGAAAAAGATGCGGAATGAGACTGGCATGAGAAAAGAATGAAACCCATGTCTTTGGAGGAAGAATATTGGAAATCAAAAAATAATGAATTTATAACAAATTGTAGCTTTATTATGTATCAAAATATATTGTTTTCTTTAAAATGTCTCTTGTTATTTATGTGTCACTACCACAACATGGCTTTTCTTTAGTTCTGGGCCTTACAGTTGGCGTCATAAGATGGGCACATGTGGTAATCACTACCTCCGATGTGCTTCCTCACGAACTCATTCTTTTCAAACCTACTGAGCCTCGTCCTGATGTAGCTTTCCCTATAAATCCTTCCATCGTGTGTACTTCTTCATTCGAAGTATGTAATAGGTAATCATTCTCGTAGTAGATTTAAATGAGCTGTGTATTTATAATTGCGGCAGCATTTGCACTGATGGAATCCGAAAATTCACTGTCACTGTCGCTTTGATTTAACATCGTAACGTATTTTTAGAACATTAACTTATTTATAAAAATAAATTAAAATTAACTTAACGTTTATGTATTTGAAGAAAACAAAAACGCGGCAAATTCCTAGACTAATATTTTTTTGTCGGAAAAGCAAAGGCATCAAGCTCATACTCATACGCCCTCGTCGGTTTTCGTAATTTTATTTAATAATCCTAACTGCATAATAAATGCGTATTCCTTTTTTTTAAAGATGTATAATGCTTTTTAAACAAACTCTATGGTGTAAACACAGATGTAGTTCAATATAAACGGTAAGTATTCCAAATTTAAATCACATTCTCCCCCTAGAGGATGAATGAAATTCAGTACAATTTTCTTTCCCTGTTTTTAACAGATTAAAAATGGCGTTCGCTTTTTGTGGCATAGAATGTCACTTTTTTGAGCAAGTGGTACAAAAATACCTTTTGTTAGTCGCGTTCCACTCATCCTCTCACTTGCATGCTGATAGGTAGTCACATTTTATTCACCAGGTTCTAGTTTCACTTGGTGATGTTTAGAGTCTTGATATTGTATGTTTGTCTGATGTTCATCATATGGAGGAGTGTTGGAATTAATAATTAATATTCATGCTATTTATAATCATGATTAACATCAGCAACTTAGTTTTTGAGTATCTGTGACACCGGCTTGACAGATGTCACTCACGATGTAGACTCGTGCCTGTTGCTCACCTTAGCTTCTATACTCCGTTGGTTTAGGTAGTTAAATAAAGGTAAACAAAAAAAACCACGTGACGAGAGAGCTGTCAAGTAACCGACTAAACGTAATACCTGTCACTTCAGTTGTCCTGCTACGTCACAGTTGTACTCTTCAATTTAGCAAGGTTTTATTTCATTGACGTTTAGAGGACCTGTCTTTTTGGGCTCTTTACAATAGACAGATTACAAAATATTATAGTATATATAATAATAAATAGTATAGTAATATAGTATATAAATCCAACAAAAAAATTGTGTTCAAGCAGTTAAATCCACAAAGAGTAGTTTAAGAATATAATTATGATAAAGTTTAACATACAGTATTATATAAAAGAGAAAACTATCGTAAAAATCAAAAATAAAAATTAGGATAGAAGTTACAAACTCATTTTAAACAAGAAATGTCATCTATAAAAACCCTTTTTATGATTTGTTTACCTTTATTTAACTACCTAAACCGATGGAACATAGCCTAGCTATAAGCATCCGTTGTGTTGTCGCCGTATTTTTTATTATTATAATAACTTGTCAATCTCAAGTTATTTTGTCCTAATTGTTGACGATAATAATCCGTGTGTATTTGTGAAGAAATATAACCATTTATTCGAAAGTGACTCGTTTATTATTGAAGTTCGCTTAGTCTACATAACCTTGCTTTCCACAACCACGCTACACCTTAGCGCAGGTATGGGCAACCTTTGACTGTTGAGGGCCAAACTTTAGCGTGCAAATACATTCGCGGGCCGCGTTTAACAGTACTTAGTGCATTTTAAAGTACCTAGTGATAATATTTTTTGCGATAGATATTAGACATGAAATAATACGACAATGTTATTATAGTACAATTTTATTATTTTGTTATTTTTATTTTTTTTTTATTTTTTTTTTTTTAAATGAAATTAAAAAAAATGGTACATTATAATTAAATCATTGCAATTGTTACAAACTACGAAAGTTAAATACACCGAAATCAATGAGACACTTGAGCTTGAATTTGGGAAACTAATCCATCGATATTTGGATAATTCCACTGATACAAAGACGTAAAGAATTTTCTAAATTATCGTCAGTCAGTCTTGTACGATGTGTTGATTTATTAACTTTCATCAATGAAAAGAACTGTTCGCATTTATAAGTACTGCCAAACGCACAAATCAATCTTCTTGCGAATTTTCTAAGCTGCGGAAAATTGTCTTCTTCTAGGTATTTTTTGTAGAAATCGCACAACTCTACGTCTTCAAATTTGGATTTTAGGAGTGAGTTTTCTTGAATCTCGATTAACTCCATTTGTAAGTGTATTGGAGCATTTTGTACATTACATTTTGTAGGAGTAGCAAATAAACAGAAACAGTCTTCCATGTTTTTGAAGTCGCTAAATCTGTTAGAAAATTGTTCCGACAGTAACTTGAGTTCTTCAGCATATTGAGCATAAGCAATATTTTCATACGCAGAGAGCGTGTTGAAATGGTAACTATTACCAGACAGCATCTGTGACTCCCACAAGCGTAGTTTTATCTGAAACGCTTACAAATCATTTACTAACTGTCCTTGTTTTTGAAGTTTCAAATTTAAATCATTCAAATAGCCTGTAAGATCGACCAGAAATGCTAAGTCACATATCCATTTTGGGTCACTTAATTCAGATAGTGGTTTATCTTTTATTTTCATAAAGTCTGCTATCTCATTTCTAAGCTCGTAAAACCGTATCAACATTTTTCCTTTGCTCAGCCATCTGACTTCACAATAATATGTTACGTCGTTATATTATTATTCAGCTGATATTTCATCCAAAAACGCCTTGTACTGACGGTGGTTAAGCCCTCGGGATCGAATAAAGTTGATGGTTTTTACTACCACATTCATAACATTCTGGAGTCGAATGGACTTAGAACACAAGTTCTGTTGGTGGATAATGCAATGAAGGACTATCAAATCATCTTTTTGCACATTTATTTCTGTTGCTTTTTCATTCAAAATTCCGATGAAACCTTTACGTAAGCCGACCATAGAAGGTGCACCATCAGTGCATACTCCAATTAATTTTGACCATGGCAAGCCAAAACTTGTGAATACAAATAGGCTTACCATTGTGCAAGATAAAAAATAATTCTTCAGTCCATTTTTTTTTAAACTGGCGACCCTCTGTATCTACTTTTCGTTTCTTTTCACCAGACATCATTTTTGTTTACTTTTCGTTCAATAAACTTAATAACAAACTATAGTTAACCACTCAAGATGCACACAGTCACAAAGCAAGTTGACGGCTCGAGCAGTTCGCTAGGATATCGCTTGTCCAAGTTATCACCTCGGTAGCTCAAATAGAACTGAACTAACGTTCAGTTGGGATGTCGCTACGAGTGCCGGAACGTTCGTTCCCTGGCTGCGGAGGGTTCGCGGCGGCCCGCAAATACGGACCCCTCACTTTGTGCGCCTAGCGCGGCTGGTGGCGGCTCGCGCGTATGATAACGCGCCCATTGTGAATGGTTGCTATGTGTAAATCAGTAGGCGCGCCGCGCGCCGCGACTCTTATAAGTTAGCGCCGCTTTCTTCACGACACCACGGCGGTCAACCCCCACCGAGTGAGACCCCCGGTTGCCCGAGGGAGGCCCAATGAAGGCGACCAGCGACGTGAGTGCAGACTCGACGCTCCTACAGATTAGGTGATTAGTCCCCGCTCGTCTCGATCTCAGAGCTAGCCGATCACGGTCCGAGCTAAGGGACTGTCGTGTGTGTGTGAGCGGCATTGTATTGTGAAACACCGCTCAGTGTCTACACGCATCGCAGCCCGCGCCGCGCCTGCGTGTATGTGAGTATAGATGCATGTGTAGTAATGGATGTCTGTTGTTAGTTACGTGACATGCCTATATTAACTTAGAACACGCCACGCAACAGATGTATGAGTCATCTGTAGAGTTCAGTTGAGTCGGGTAAGCCGTGTAACCTGAATGCAGCTTATCCGAGGCGTCCAGTCCGGAGATGGGGTCACTCGTCCGCTATCAGGTCGCGGGGCAGGGGTCTCGCGTCAGGGGGGCGCGTATGCCAGGGCGCTATCTGCTTGACGTGGGGCCAAGCAGACACGTCGGCACGCGCGAACATCCCTTTCGCGAGTCGCCGCACAAACTCATCCAGGCTCTCGATCCCGAGGTCCCGCTGGATGACATTATTCCTCACAAAGCGAGGAGCATCGACAATGGTCCGCAGCGCAAGGCTTTGTTGCGCGCGGAGCAGCTTTTGGCTCGACTCGATCGTGAGGGCGAACCAAGCGGGGGCGGCGTACGTCAAGATTGGGCGCACGTACAGCTTAACACACACGTTACAACACGCTCAACTTGACGCGCGCCGGAATGCGGGACGAGAGCACAGGTTTAAGCAGGTTGCGGGTGACCCTACCCTGTGCGGCGACCTTGCGGACTTGTGGCCCCATAGTGAGCCGACGGTCGATGGTCACACCCAGGTATTTGACCCGGGGCGCACAATCGATGTCGGCCCTCTGCAGCTTCAGGGGTGGCGGGAGAGGCGCAAAACCGGTGATTATCGCCTCGTCTTACCCACGTTCACCGACAGCCGCCACTTCGACAGCCACTCGGGAAGAAGATCGAGGGCGCGCTGCATTTTGACTGCCGCGTACTTCGCATTAAGCGAGGTAGTGATGTACGCGGCGTCGTCGGCATACAGCGCGAGCGTCGCGTCGGAAGTGGTGGGGATATCGTCGGTGTATCGTGAGTAACACGCCGGCGACACGCAGCTGCCCTGCGGCACACCAGCCAGCACCGGGCGGGCGCCGGATAGCGCCCCGTCGACCACCACCCTAGAAGTCCTGTGTGATAGAAAAGAGGAGACCACCCTTACAACACGACGGGGCGCATTGGACGTGGCCAATTTATAAATAAGGCCTTCGTGCCACACACGGTCGAAGGCCTTCTCCATGTCGAGGAATACTGCCACCGAGTACTCCTTCTTATTTAGGGCCGCCGCGAAGAGTTGCAGTACCCTCGACAGCTGGAGCGTCGTGCTGTGCTCCGCCCGGAACCCGAATTGCTCGGGACGTGGCGCAATATGTTGTTGGAGGTGTCGCAGCAGGAGTGCTTCAAACACCTTGGGGACTGTCGGCAACAGAGTAATCGGCCGATAGCTCTCTGGCTTCGCTATGTTCTTCCCCGCCTTGGGCAGCATTATGACGCGCCCTTCCTTCCACGAGATGGGAAAGACCCCCGTGCGCAGTATCGCCGTGTACAGGCGCGCCAGCGCCGCTACCATACGGAACGGCAGGTGGCGCAGCGCTGTGTTGGTGATACCGTCAGCCCCGGGGGCCTTTTTGGGCTTCGTCCTTAGGATGGCGCGTCTAACTGCGCCCGGCGAGAAGAAGATAGGGTCCTCCTCGGGAGCTATCGGTGACGCGATGTAGTCTCCTAGGGGCTTCTCGACTGCTGCGACATGCTCAATGTAGCTGGTCTGGTTGGGGCGGAACTGACGCTCCAGGTGCTCGGCGAAGACCTCCGCCCGGTCCTCCGATACATACTTAAGCGCCCCGTCGCTATTGAGTAAAGGGCGCACCGGGGCTGGGGTGTTCGTGAGTTGGCGGCAGAGTTTATGCACAGACGGCCAACTGTCCGTAGTGGCGTCTATTCTTTCTTACCAGCCCGCGGCGGTATGGGCCCGAAGTTCGTCCTTTACCTTCTCCGCGAGACGGTTCAGTTGCGTTTTTAAAGTTGGGCATCGTAACTGTTGCCACTGCTTGCGCAGGCGCCTCTTCACGGCGATCATCGAGGTAATATGCAAGGGCGGCAATAGCCCTCCCCCTTGCGGCAGCGTCGTTGTCGCCGCTTCTAAGGCGCTTTGTATGCAAGCAGTGACGTCATTTGCCATTTGATCCACGTCCGCGGAGGTAACAATAGGCCGAGTCGGCGTGGTGGTCTCCATCTTTTCCGTGAACTTTGTCCAGTCCGTGGATCGACGTGGCGCTATAGGCTTCAGTCGGGCTCGGGCCGGCACACCCGATAGGACGACAAGCACTGGCTGGTGGTCCGACTGTAACTCGTCGTCTATCACTTGTTGAGTGATCTGGCAGTGTAGCACTCTGTGGACTACGATGTCCAGCACATCAGGCAGATAACGCGTTGCGTCCGAGTAGTGGGTAGGCGTCTCTGGGCCAGACACCGTATAGCTGAAGGCTTCCGCGTCCGCGAAGAGCCGGCTCCCCTCGGTGTTCGTTTGCAGTGAATTCCACGCCGGGTCCTTGCAATTTTAAGTCACCGGCGAGGATGGTCGCATTCTGATTTGCATTTAGTAGCGCCCGTAATTAGAGCTACGGTCCAGGTGGGCCACGGGCGGCTTGTAGCAGGCGTATATATTTAGGTCCTCGCCGGCTATGTGCATCTGTACACCCAACGCGTAAAACGTGTCGAGTGACGGCAAGGGGAGTTCCTGGTGGACGACTCTACGCCTCACTAGTACCGCCAGACCACGGTAGCGGGTGTTCTGTGCCGACCTTTCATCCTTCCTGTAGACCGGAAACCTGACCCTATCCTCAGGTCCCAGGAATGTCTCACTTATTAGCGCCACGTCGATGTTTTGTTCCCGCAGGAGATGGCGGAGGGGGCGACCTTATCCCTAAAGCCGCGGGCGGTCCAGTGGATCAACTCGTGGGTGGATGGCTCGAACTAACGTTCGGGCCATCCACCCACTTATATAGGCAAAATGAAGGAATAATCTGGAATAAACTAGTTTAGAATAATTGAGAACCAATAAATCTTTTGATGTGTCGCCCGTGAGGCGGCAAACCTCAAAGAATTCGATCGAGCAAGCCGAGTGGCGGCGATTATCAAAGAGTGAGGCGGCAAACGTCAAAGGATTTGATGTTTGCCGCCTCACTGTCACTCCCGTGAGTATAAGTACCTTATGTAATATTTTTTAAATTAGGTTTTTTCAAAATATCTCGCGGGCCGGATAATATCTTACAGCGGCCCGGATCCGGTTGTTGCCCATACATGGTTTAGAGTAGACAGTAAAATTGGCGCACTTTCTGCGACCCAGATTTTGATGACTCATTGAGCGATCTGACAGATAGGGGGACATTTGAAGGACAACTCAACGAGTTGCGCGACGTACCAGGGAAGCCCGTCCGCTGTCGCGCCTCCTGCGCGCTGATTCCGCGCAGAAGTCGCGGCTTACCCGCCCGAAAAACCGAAAAACGCGCGCGTTCACATAATCTACGATATCTCAGGAAATACGCATCGTAGCGCTACAAACCCTGTCCTTGAAATTGTTATGAAACAAGCACCTGATTTTATGGGGTTTAGTACAGTTTTACCTTCTAATATATGGTTAATTCGAAGTTGAAAGTAGGGTTCCCAGTTTTTTGTACAGACATCGTCATATATAAAAAATAAAAGCATTATTTCCAAAAGTTATTGTTTTATTTTCATAAGAACACATTATTTTACAATACTCAATAAAAAGAACAGACATCTCCACACATTTTGTTTACACAACAAGGCTAAGGCATGCCTCAGGTAGTCGACTCGGCCGACCGACGGCAAAAAAAATGGGTATGTTTACGCAAACATTCCGAGCACTCTGTAAGCCGAGTGGCATAGGATCAAAGACTACTATAGTATACTGGCAACATAGGATGTTATCTTAAGGTGCAGCGCAGATGACAGACTTTTTGTGCGAAGGAGTGATTAATGAAAGCTTGTGAGCTAATAAAATGTATTCACATTGGTGTGTGCATCAGACTCCTTCGCACAAAAAGTCTGTCGTCTGCGCTGCACCTAATACGTAGATTGGTTCATAAACATAACACAGACAAAGCTTTAGCTGTTAGAAATGTTTAGTTTACGATGACTGAGTCACCATGCAACCACTTGAAAATAAGCTACAAAAAACATCGTCTCGTATTTTGAATCACAGAGCAAATACTATTGCATTTATTTTAAATCTAAATATGCATTCTACACTAGTATGATATTTACTAATGGAAAAACACAACACAAAGGCATGTTACCTAACAAAAACATTACCAAATCAACAAAATAAACAATTTTAGGTACAAAATGCCAAGTACACAGTAGAGGTACAACCAGTATGTCACATCTGAACAAGAAAAAAAAAATGGGAGGAGGATTTAATGTTCAAAAATTTTTAAATGTTTCAAAAAGTAAAAAAAAAAAAAAAAAATATTCCACGCACATCACGCTAACAGACATCCTACAACTGTGTCGTTCATTGTAAAAGTGGTGTAACTCCATATTTTTAAAATGGTATCACATTTAGTCATATCTTTCATTATAAAAGTGAAGCAACTCCAATAGTTGCATAAAAATCCCATAGATGGCATGGTTACTTGTTTGTACAGGGCACTAAAACTATTAAATATTCATTATAAAAGTGAAGTAAGTCACAAGTCACTTTAATAGTGAAGTAAGTCCGGAGTTGATTCACTTTTATTGTGACTAATTTTTGACACGTGGTGATAAGTTGTGTTTTAATAGCTTATTTAGATGGATTTTAGTGATTCCGGGTCTGAATATCAGCCTAGTTCTGAAGAAAGTTGTTCTGGATCTGGTAAGCTTATTTAAATTCATTGTTTTTCTAACCTTCAAATTGTATTTACATTTTTTTGGTTACTTTTTTCTCATTTTATATTTTGTTTTGAATACTTACATGCAGTATTGCATGTCGCATGAACTAATCTCTTGTGATTTGCACTTGTTCCAGACACAGATACAGGCAATGATGAAAATGTTAACGAAGATAATAACCAGCCAAATCTTCAAGCTGAACCCGGACCATCTAGAATTCTAGATCTAGAAAACGTTCACTCAACAAAGAAAATTGGGCAGTTAATAAAAGAAAGTTATTTCGTAATAGTGGAAAAGAATATTTGACTAAAACGGGAGTAAGGAAAGATGGCAAAAAATTCGAAAATATTGATTGTATGTGTCCAAAAAATGTATTAAGTCATTTACGGAAAATTAAAGAAAAGAAATATTTGACTCATTTTGGAATTTAGAAGACTTCAATTCGCAGAATTCATATCTGTATGAATTGGTACAAAAAACAACGATTAATAGAAAACGTCCAAAAGATCGGTCTCGTGCAGGAAAAAACGTGTCTTTTAAATATTTTATAAAGTCTAGTATCAAGACCCAATCGGTGTGTAAGAAATATTTTCTGAGGACATTTCAAATAACTGATGGAAGATTAAATCGGTGTCTATAGAAAGATGATGTCTCTCAATGTAAAGATAAACGTGGCACAACTAGTTCCCGAAAACTTGATGATTCTGATATTGTTGCCCACATTGAAAGTTTTCCAGCATATCAAAGCCATTATACACGAAAGAATAATCCTAACAGAAAATATTTAAATACTGGGCTAACTATACCTAAGATGTACGATCTTTATAGAGAAAAATGTGAGATTGAGATGATTGAACTCAAGAAATTAAAGTATTACATTAAAATATTCAACACAAAATTTAATCTCCATTTTAAGGCACCGCGGCAAGACATGCAAAACTTGTGATGACTTAAATTTGAAAATACAAGGAGCTGATGATGAAAAGTTTGAGAACCAAAGAGAACTTCATCAACGAAAAGCAGATTCAGCAAGAGAAAACCTTCAGAATGATTCGAAAAAGGTTGATGAAGCATACATACTAACTTTTGATCTGCAGAAAGCTTTAGCCTACCCAAAATTAACTACCTCAGTAGCATACTATAAAAGAAATCTTTATTTATACATATAATCTGGGAATACATTGCTTTAATAATAACACAGGATACATGAATGAAGTTGAAGGTGGAAGAGGTTCTCAAGACATAGCAGCATGTCTTATTAAGCACTTAAAAACTCATGAGGCATTACAAAAGCATGTCATTATGTATTCCGATTCATGCACTGGACAAAACCGGAATATCAAGACCACTCTTTCCCTTTTGAAGCTTGTACAAGAGCCTGACACTAGTATTGACACCATAGACCACAAGTTCTTAGTATCAGGACATTCTTATCTTCCCAATGATGGGGAATTTGGAATCATAGAGAGCGCTAGTCGCCGCCGTGGACAAATTTATAGCCCAGACCAATGGGTCGATATTATAAAAACAGCCAAACGCAAAGAACCTTATTTTGTTGTTACCGAAATGAAAAATGCCGAATTTTTAAGTACCACTGCCTTAGAAAATTCTATTACAAATAGGAAAAAAACAACGTGCGGTTATGATTTTAATTGGCTACATATTAGATGGCTGAGGTTTGAGAGAAATTATCCTTTACAATTTCAATTTAAAGAAACACTAAATCCCGACACACCCTTTTATAAAGTAGATTTATGTAAAAAAAAGCAAGGAAGACCGGCCCACTTATACAATATTCGACAAGACCCACTCTATCCATCAAGAAGACCAGTTACGAATGCAAAGAAGAAAGATATGCTTGATCTTCTACCATACATTCCGCCAATTTACCACCATTAATACAAAAATCTTCCCATAGATATTCCAACTCGGTCAAGCACACGTAATACCCATGAGCGTTCATCTGATGACGAAATTACGTATGATTAAATCACAACATGTCACTATAACAGTGGTGTAACTCCAGAAAAAAATGTTAAGTTCAGTTTTATTATATTAGTTTTTTTTTATTTTCTAAGTTGTTCAATTTATTATATCTTTGATTTGTATTAAACAATATAAAATATAAAACAGTGAGTGAATGCTTATTTCTTTTTTCCTACACATTAATTCGCAAAAAGCTCTTCATTTCAAAATTCAGTTACAAGGAGATAATTCACTATTACAATGAATGACACAATTCGCCAAGGAAACGAACAAAGGTGCGGTCCAAAAAATATATACAATATATAGATACATACCTACAAAGAAATAAATAAATAGACATATATTTTACGTAGATAAAGATGAATGGACGACAAGGAAACAGGGGTCCATACACATAGACTTGTTGCAACCAACACAGAAAGTTCGCACCAGTCTCCGACATTTGCAACACTTCCGCCGCTGGCGCTGGTGTTTAACTTTAGTGTTCCCAAAGGGGTGTTCTGCCAAGCGGTGGACGAGGCACGACAGAGTCTGGGAAACGTTCTGTGTTATTGCAGCAGGCTGGAAATGAGCTGAAGAATGTTTAGAAAGAAGAGATTTTACAAGAGACATACGGAAGTTACGATGAGATAAAGGAGAAGAAGAAAACGATGATGAAGAAGATGAAGGAAATGAGTGGCGATGAATGATGTAAGAGTTAAGTATGGAGACGTTTAAAAGTCTCCGGAATAGTTTTTTGTACCAGACCTTTGTTCGTTTCCGCTCGATGGGAAACATGGCCAGCATCTGGTCCTTTTTGTCCACCCCACCCATCATGATATTGTAGTCATGTATCAGGACGGGTTTGGTGGACCCCCGGATGGTGGAAACGGCGTCGCCATGGTATGTCGAGATCGTAGCGACCCTATTATTATCCCGCCATACCATGACATCGACGTCCCCCGAGGTAAGGCCAGCTATCTCGCCTTGACGCATGTTGCCCTTGGTCAACCTGTGCAGGGCTTGCGGAACAAACTTGCGATTGGTCCGCAGGGTCCCTACACAGTCAAAACCTAAAGTTTTGAGACGTCGAGCGAGGCATGGCGAATTGTAGAAGTTATCCATCCATAGAGTGTGACCCTTGCCCTCAAGACCACTTATAAGACTTAGGACAATTGCCGGCGTTGATGCTTTCATTGGGTCTTCAAACTGCTGCGGTCGGGATCTTTGAGACTTACCGTGAGCGTGAACCTCAAACCGCCATAGGTAACCGGTTTGAGATTCACAAATCTCGTAAGTCTTGATCCCCATCGTAGCATCTTTGTTGGGAATCAATTGGCTGATGTCCAACCAACCTTTCCCCTGCAGAAGACTTTCGTCCAAGGCAATATTTTGCCCCAGACGATACATGGCCTGGAACTTGTTGTTCAGGTGTGACAACAATGGCTGCACCTTAAAAAGTTTTGCCTCGGAGCCACTCAGCTCTAGTGCACACATATCTGCGTTGTTTACAAAATGCAAACATTTGGACAACAGACCAAAACGGTTCGCAGATATGTGTGCACTAAAGCCAGGCGTATAGAACACGTCAGGGGAGGCATGCCAATACTCCTCGATCCGCGACTTGACAACAACCCCCATCGCAATAATAATGCCAAAAAATAAATACAATTCATCAGCCGTGGTGTCCTGCCACCGGCTGATGCGGCTATTGGGATGGAGGTTGTTGCTCTCGAGAAGCATGGATACCACCTGCTGAGCGTATCTATTAGACTCCGTGGCAATGTACTCCATAAATTGCCGATCCCATATGCTAACGAAAATATCATATGGGTCGACACAAGGAGCTGTCGGACCTACATTACTGTGCGAAAAACTTTCCCGTCTCAATTCAGGTAAAATCGGAACATTCGGAAAGTCATTCCAAACAAAAGTATAGTCACTCCTAAGGTGGTCCGTTACCATAGGAGGTTCATCAACGCCATCTGCAGGCGCAACGGCGGCATCCAGGTCTAGGTCGGCATCATCATCTTCTGGATCCACTGGCGTGTCCCAGGCGCCCCTTTCCACCCTTGGGACGTTGTATCTGAGGGGCGCCAGATCTTCGTCGTCGCTCTCACCAGAGTCTGATTCGCTTCCTGTGTAAAGATAAATAAGTAGGTAAAACATCTGGTGGGAAGCTAGAAGTTTGCCCGTAGCCCCATCCCAAGACAAAATCAGCAGCTACTTACCATAACAAAGACTACTGAAGATATCTTCATCTCTCAGACTCTGGTGAGGACGAGGGCACTCCATGGATGATGATGCCGTTACCTCCAGATACCTGAAAAAAAAAGTAATGTCCGTGGAGCTTCTTGCCCGTTTAAGTTTCAAATAGAAAAGTCTTTATGATACTTACATTGCCGGCGAGGAAACCGAAAATGACGGGGAAGGTGGTGGTGGTGGTGTGCTTGGTGGTGGTGAATACACTCTCACCGGTGGTGGTGGACTCGGTGGAGTGTATTCATCCGCAACCTCCATCCGAGGTGGTGGTGGTAGAGTCACCGGAGCAGGATCAGATCTAGACGGACATTGTAAAATAAAAATTATTCCCGCTAATGCTTAAATAATACAACCAGATAGATACAATGTAGAACAAAGTACTTACTGTGGCCACTTGCGCTTCCGGTTAGGGTGCAGAGGGATCTCTAGGCCCGGACCCACCGGCAGCTCCTCTTCTCGGACTTCGTTGAGGCTGAAATGCAAAATTCAATTGTAATAGGTACTCAAAAATTATAAACGATATGATTTAGTAAACAAACAAAGTTGCTAACTCTTCAATCGAGCTGGGCCCAGGCCTGTCAGAGCCTCTGCCGGCTCCACCACGCACACCACGACCACGTGTGGTTCCCCCGCGCACACGGGGTTGCCCACGCGCACGTCGCGGAGCGCCCGCCTCAATATTTTGGTTAGCACTAGATAAAAAAAAGGAAAAATAACACATGCACAACTTTAGAAAAAATCGTCTTTAGAATTAAAAACTAATATATCTTGTATAAGAATAATTAGTTCCATTTATGGCCGCGGGACTTCTTTCGTGAGACGGACTTTAGATTCTGAATCACGCTATGGTTTCGTTCGCACTATGTATTTATTATTACACCACATATTCACGATATGTATTCTATCGCAACGATTCTAATGAACTTTCAGTTCAAAAATAATAAAATAAAATGAATTGTTTATCATTTGTCCCTAGTATTAAGACGCAGATATTATTAGTTTTTTTTTTTTTCTCACTTTATTTTATGCTCTCAGAGATGGTGGCTAATATCGGGATAAAAACATCCCGATATTTCCACGGGATCGAGACTTACGCGGGTGAAACCGCGGGGCGCAGCTAGTAATATTATAAATCCGAAAGATTGTGAGGTTGGATGGATGTTTGTTACGCTTTCACGCAAAAACGAATGAACGGATTTAGATGAAATTTGGCACACAGATAGTTTATAGCCGGGATTAACAGATAGGATAGTTTTCATCCAGATATTCAAACGGGATCAAAACTTATGCGGGTGAAACCGCAGGGCGCTGCTAGTTTATAATAAACACACAAGACAAAAAGCACAATCTCTTTCAGACGGTTACCTATTCTGCCCTCATAAGCCAAAAAGCGTCATCTCAAAAAAGTGAGACTTGAGAAAATTCATGTTTTAGTTTTTTTGATTTCACGTCAACTTAGTAAAGTAGTTTAAAAATTATTCATTCGTAATATTAGATACTCATACCCATATTTCTTAATGATGTTTTAAAAAAAATAGGAAAAAAAGTTTTTTTTTACCCCATTTTTGAGATACCGCTATTGGTCTTCGAATAATATGTTTATACCGCTTTTAGTTATTGTGTGTTCATAGGAATTTTCATACAAATGTTTTTCTATACATTTTTGCTAAAAATCCATATAAAAGGAAATAAAACACGAAAAAAGTGCATTTGGAAATAATTTTAATAAACTTAAGATTAACATAATTAGAAAATTTTAAATTTTGAAAATAGGCATCTATGTCATAAATCACTCAGAAGTAGGGAGCTCCCTCCAGAAAGACAGTCTATTGCCTGGTATTATATTTTGAAGGGATTTCAAACTATTGTTCTTCTTGGCTTGCGAAATTCCGTTAAGCATGATTTTCTTCTTTGGAGGTCGAAGAACATTCGTTTTTAAAATATGTTTATTTTATTATTTTTTTATTCCACCGTAAGTAAATATACGGCCATTGTGTTTAAAAATAATGATATATACCTCTCAGCTCCTTAGTAATATCGTATAAATTTGAGATATGCAATATTTTCTTAGTAGGTTTTAGGTGGTTTCTGGTTGAGATAGCGCCATGTAACTTAATTTAACCTGTAGGGAATTTGTTAAGCTATCAGATGCAACAAAAATCAGAAATTTGTATTTTTTTGAGATACCGCTGTTTGGCTTATGAGGGCGGCAGTATTATAAGTTCGAAAAATATTTGCCCCAATTTCATTTCACCTAAAACTTTACAAACGTTTCGTTTTTTTTTACTTCATAGAAGTCACGTCTGCCACTGTATCAGATGACCTATTAGCAATTCGATTTTTTTCGTTACTCCCACGTTTCATTTGGTCAAAAAACTTTTTACTGAAGTAACACTTAGGCGAAATATACATTTGTTCGAAGGTTTCCAAACATTCATTATACCACTGTTTTAATTACCATATTTTCATTTCACCAAACGCCTAAATAATAGAGGGGGTCCAACGCTCGGCGGCCGCTCGTTTTTGTTATTGTCCCGCTTTTAACCATTATTGTTCAAAATGAACTCCAAAAAGCCCCCTGACCCTGATCCTCCGACCGAACCTTTTGAACTTTCCCCTGTATTACTGTTACCCATGACACCCAAATGCTCACGCAAGACCCCATTATGAATACTGAGACCTCAAATCGAAAAAGAGTTGCCGGTTCTGCCTGTCACTTCAAATACCCCACCTAAAATAGCGAAGGAAGTAATCGGCAGACTTATACAACCAGAGATAATCCGCTATATATTGTCCACGTTCCCCTTAAGGATGACCAGACTTCAGGCATTGTGTTACAACCGGTTATGTTTGGTATGTTTTTGACGATGAATAACGTCAATTACACCTCGATGGGATCAAACGTATAGGTAGAAATCGTGTGTCAGTCGAATTCAAGTCGCATCGGGACGCAAACAGTTTTTAAATAATACCCTATTAATACAACCTAATTATACTGCCTCCATACCGCAATTTAATATTAGAAGAATGGGTATTGTTAGGGATAGCCCTACCGTATGGACAGAGGAAGATATTATAAAAAAATATTCGGGTTCCGGAAGGATGTGGCCCTGTTGTTAAGGCCAGAAGGATGAGCCGTAAGGTGACCTCCTCTGGTGTAGCTGAGTGGAAGGTTTCCACCAAGACAGTAGTACTAACTTTTGACGGACAAATTTTACCGAAACATGTATACTGTTTCTAATCAGCTCTTCCAGTTGAGAGGTACACATACCCGACAATACAATGTTAACATTGTTGTCGCTTTGGCCACACCCGTACACCGTTTTTGCCGTTCGAAACCAAGGTGGTTTTAAATGTGGTGAAGATCATCCAGGTGATGGAAGTGAAATCACTGCTGAGTTAGGTTTTTGTCGTTCTTGTTCTGGGAACCATAGCGCAAACGACAGTGTTTGTGCTAAATTGGGCCGACAGAAGAGCATCAAAGCTTTGATGGCGGATCGATCTCGTATGCGGAGGCAAGCCGGGTTTTTTCCCCGTTTCCAGATCTTATGCTGATGTCTCGAAATCATCTCCACGTAATAAGGTTCTAAATAATAATATATCACAATCCCAGTCTTCAAGCCCAAAAATTATACCGTAAATCGGTCTTCTTAAACCATAAACCACGTGTCCCCCTTTCGCCTAGCTATAATAAACAAGGTCATCAAGCCCTAACTCAAAACTACTCTTTTTCTCCCTCCAAAAATGGCTGCGCCTTCCCAATGGAGGACACTGAGCGAACAATGTTTAAACAAGAGCAAGAGGACAAATCGAAAAACATATTAGACCTCATTACCAATATGTTAATGGCTGTTCTTGTGAATCCAACCCAATCTATACCCGACCACGTTGCCCTAAAACTAACCTCGATATTGAATTACATTCATAACATTCCATCCCCTAACATTCCTTCAATGGAACGTGAGGAGTATTACTCCCAGGAAACCTGATCTTTCCTTTTTGATAAATAAATGTAAACCATCAATCTGCGGTATTGCTGAGATATGGCTTTTACCTGAAAGTAATTTCAGGATACCGTTTTTCGGCAGTGTTCGTAATGACAGACCTGATGGATATGGGGGATGTGCTTTGCTCATCAACAGTAAAGTATCATTTTCTCCAATTCCTCTAACCTTTGTTGGCGATACCATAAATGTTGTTGCTGTTAAGGCTGAGGGTATAAATATTTTTTCTTTTTGTATTGCGCACCTACATAAATTTGTTATGCAGTGTTAGCAGCCCAATACTTGTTATGGTTGATTTTAATTGTCACCATTATCGTTGGGAATCAATACTTGCGATAACTTGGACCACTACCCCATCGTGATCGCATTCCCCTCTAAAAATCTTCGCACTAGTCTCCCCTCCACTTTTAAAATACCGGCAAGCCTCAGCAGATTGGGATCTATATTAAAAAAAAATAGATTTAAGAGTATCTTATCTTCCAAGTGTTAACGGGAATAATGCCCGGGAATGTTTTTGTCTTTTTCCTCCACCGAACCTTCTTGGAAAAAAAACCCCAATCTGGTAAAATTCCTTCTCCGCCATGGTGGGATAGGGAATGCACTGACATGGTCAGGGCCAGGAATGAGGCTGAAGATACTGTGAACAGCGATATGAACCTGGATAATCTCATCGCCTTCAAGCGGATATTGGCTAGGTCCAGGAAAGTATTAAAAAAAAGAAACTAGAAGGTTGGTCAAAATATTGCAGTTCTCTGAGTCCATCTACCCCTGTTTCGGTAGAGTGGCGGAAGGTGAAGCGTTTTAGAAGTAGTTTAGCACTTCGAACAACCTCACAGAATAAATGGGGTATTCTTTTTTTTCAAAAATCGCTTCAGCTTATGTTCCAGGTGTAGAGGACAGTTGTGTTGGCATCGGTGATGTAGACGACACTAACGAGCCTATGAACATGCCATTTAGCTTAGAAGAATTAAAAGTTGTATTATCCCATGTCAAAGATTCCGCAACAGGGATAGATGGAATCCCTTACTCCTTTATTTCTAAAGCTGGTCTAAAAACTCACGAATACTACCTGAACTTGGCTAATTTTTGCTTCATTTCTGGTTACATTCCCACAGATATTAAAACCTGGCAAAGATCCTAATGATCATTGCTCATAAAGACCTATCGCTCTATCGTCCATACTAATAAAACTTTTAGAACATTTAGTTAAAAATCGTTTAGAGTGCTTGGTGGAGAGCAAGAGACTGATTCCGTCTCAATGAGAAAGTGTCACTGGCAGAATAGTCAAGACCGGCTCAATTGCCAAGAAAAAAAAGAAAGAAGATTGATTTGCGACATTTACGACGAAATTATAACATTTTTAGCATTAATATTAGCAATTCGTGTTTTGTTGAACTCAAGCAATTTGGTTTGGAGCCGCTAGGAACAATTTTAGTACCTATTTTATTTAACATACAAAATTATGGACCTCTTGGGAATTAATTTATAGAGAGAAATTGTTTTGAGAACAATGATTTAGAGCTCCTGGGAATAAGCCAAATAATACCTACCTATGATATCTACTTCGATGATCAAAAATATGTCAAATAATGCATACTTAGAGCAAAAAAGACGGCGGTCAATAGTATTCGGTAAAATGAAATTCTAACAAAAAAAAATCGGAAAAGTGATCTTTCAAATGTAAAGTAATAAAAGTTGCGAAATTACTAAAAATTAATTACTTTAATTTTATTAATTACCTGTTCCTCCTTAAGCCGACGGGTTCTGGAACACATGGCGGTACCCCAACTTGCAGCTCGTTTGCCGCTTTCAGGCGTGTGATCTGCTTTTGCAAATCTACGGTATTTTCAACACTCAAATCATAACAAAATGACATAAGTACCTATAATATCGGTACCAAAAACCAATAGGTACATTGCTAGTTGATTATTTACGAAAAATAATCAACTAGCAATGTACCTATTGGTTTTTATCATGTTAAATACACAACCCCGCGTGCATTCTACAAGCAATACATAAGGATTCCATAATAGTACATAAAGGAGCTTATCAGAAGTACAAAAAACCGTTATAAAAAAAACGGCTTGCACAAACGGCATACACATACGGTCGACAAAAGGCATAATAAATCAACCAACAGGGGGCGTATTATTGCCTAAGAGCCAGTCCACACGGCGCGTTGCGTTGCGTTGCGTCGTCGCAACGCAAATATTTTGACGCATAGCCGGCCACACGGGCGCTGCGCCATCGCAGCGTTACTATGACGCAGTCTTAACGTTCCGTCGGCGCAGCGGCGACGCACAGTTGCGGCAAGCATTTTGAAAAAATATCGCAGTCAGTCTATAGCAAATCATGGATCAGAAAAGACGTCTAGCATTGCTCCTATTACTACGTCACCGCCGAAATCGACGCAAGATCACAAGACGGTACTGGATCTGTCCTTTCATTTCATTAAGAAATCGTGATGGACAGTTTTTTTTGTTAGAATATCGGGAGTTGCTATTAGACGAAAAGAAGTTTTATATTTTTTTTAGAATGAGTGTATCCAGCTTCGAATGTTTATTGAAGTCCTTAGAACCACACATACGAAAAAACTATACTAATATGAGGAATCCAGTGGAACCAGTAGAAATGCTGGGAATTACTTTAAGGTAACTATATAAATATTTAAGTAATAAAAATATAACAGTTTTTTTGGTTTGTTTAATTAGTAATCAACTCACAAATAATCAGCAATTGTCATAATTTTAAGTTTAGACATTATTTAAGAGAGATATCATCCAGTAATTACAAATTAGAAAAATCGTATTCAGTTTCTTCACTTGCTTGAGATGTTTCTGGAGATGTAATTGAATTATTATAATCAGAAATGTATGTACTTTGAAAATTTGCTGTTTGATACCCATATGATGGTTGGTGAGACGTTGATGGGCCACTCACATATGATGATGTTTGTCCATACCGCATTTCATCTATAATTTGTATAACTTTACTTTGGAAACGGAGAGTTTCTCGGTCGGAAAATTCTTGAATAGATGGCAATATAGCTCTGAAAAAGGACATATGGCGATTTTCCGGCTCCTTGAGAAGTTTTAGTCCTTCTCTTTCAAACTCATCCATTTGCATTGCCCTTTTGCGTGCGACTGGAACATAGCGCGGAGTGTTGTCTGTGGTAATTTCATCATTTGTAGACGTAGATTCATTGTTGATTTCTCTAGGCGAGTCTAAGCTAGATTCGGTGGCATTTTGTTCCACTTTTCTCAAAAAAAGAAGTTGATAATATAAATGATACTTCTTCAGTTTCGTAGCGCCCGAGCCCGATTTTGATGCTTCTTTTATTTTTTTTGAATATCTGAAGTAATTATCTTTTACACTTCTCCATTTCTTTATTAAATCATTACCTGCAAAACCAATAGTAAACATGATTTAATAATTTATACATAGTGAATTACTCGATAAAATTTAATGACATATTCAGATATCGTTAACAAACACTATGTGACCAACTCTGGAATCGTGAAAATATAACAGCTGTTACATACAAAAAGCAATACCTACTGAATCAAAATGTATGCAACAGCTGTTATTTTTTTCGCGATTCCAGAATTAATTGGTTACATAGAGAAAGTTATTTGCTATCGATGTCTGAATATGTCAGTATTTTTTTTCGGGTATCTATCTATCTCATAAATGCATATTATAATAATTATTTTCGTTTCAGATACCTAGGAAGTGGAAATTCAATAACTGATTTACATTTCAAATTCAAACGGGGAAAATCTACTATTGCATATATGATACAAAGAGTTTGTCGTGCTATATGGACCAATCTTCTTCGAGACAACATCCCTGAACTGACAACTGAAAGTTTCCAAACAATAGCGAGGGGTTTTGATGTAAAGGCAAATTTTCCTCACTGTGTTGGTGCCATCGACGGCAAACACATCTGCGTGTGTAATCCTGCAAATAGTGGCTCACTTTTTTTTAATTATAAAGCCTTTTTTTCGATTGTGTTGCTAGCTATTGTGGATTCAAATTACAAATTCGTATTTGTCGACATCGGTGCATACGGAAAAGAATGCGATTCAACCATATTACAAAATTCTAAACTGTACGACCTAATGATTAACAACAACTTACGACTACCTCAACCCCAGCCACTCTCTGGTAGCAATATACCAACCCCGTATGTATTTGTGGGTGACGAAGCTTTTGGACTGAGCAAACATATTATGCGTCCATATGGCGGTCAAAATCTCGACTTACAACAAAAGGTTTTCAATTACCGTCTAAGCAGAGCCAGAAGATATGTCGAATGCGCTTTTGGGATTATGGCTAACAAATGGCGCATTTTTCACAGACCGATAGACGTGTCCTATGACTTCGCTACTGACATTATAAAAGCATGTTGTGTATTACACAATTTTGTCGCTGATCGAGATGGTTTTAGACAAAGAGATAAATTTGCTATAAGTGTTGATGAATTTCTCCCAATACAACCCGCACATGAAGAACAGACAGCACCGAATGTCATAAGACAGCAATATGCGACCTATTTTATGACTAGAGGAACTCTGCCTTGGCAGCTAAATAAGGTATAATTGTATTAAGAGGGTTTTCAAGATTTTCTTGCACCGCCAATTCCGCGATCAGTAAAAAATTAATATTTTATACCTACTCAGCGTAGTCTAGGTTAGTTTTGAGCTAAGTAATAAAATAGTACTCACGCTAATCTAGATTCCCTTAGTTTTAAAATTTTAGAGTGTCGAGATATTAATTTTGTACTGATCGCGGAATTGGCGGTGCAAGAAAATCTTGAAAGCCCTCTTAAATAAAAAAAAACATAAATATCTGTACTGTGAACTCACCAACTTTGTTTTTTCGTTCAGCTGTGAAATTCTCGTAATCAGGAAATAAAACTTTTGATATGTCTTCCCAGGCTTTTGTTTTTAAATTTTTATTTTTAAAATCTACGTTTGACTTGTCCCATATAATTTCCCTTTCCTGTATCAATGTAATCAAGTAATCTATGTCAAGTTCTTCAATGGTATTCATTTTACCCTGCAAATAAAACTAAATACAAAAACGTAAACGTAAAACGAAATGAGCTTCCGTGTATCCTCTCTGTCAACGCACAAGCAACTGAGCGCTGCCGCTCCGACGTCGCACGAGTACACCCCCTCTCGCTTCGTCTCGGGGGCTGCTGTCCGTCATGTGTGCGTTGCGACGACGCAACGCGCCGTGTGAACACCTTGGTTATTTGTATGTAAAACAACGCAAGGACAGCGCTGCGACGACGCAACGCAACGCAACGCGCCGTGTGGACTGGCTCTTATAGTGGACAATAAGCATGGCAACATTCCCCTTCATTTACGTAAGCTACGAGCATTCGTTGGGAATTCATGAATACACCGAGGTGGGTACTCGTTTTGCAAGCTAACTTGTAAAACTATTTAAGATCTGCACCAACCAGATTCAACGCTTAGTTTTTAAGTTATGGCCTAAGACTTTAATTTATTGAGGCAACCACAGGAAAGTCTGATCTATTTGTTTAGTATTTTTGCTGAACTGTACAGTACTTGGCATCCTTACTCTGATTACGGCGGCCCTAAGCACCTAGTTATTCCTCCTTGAAGTTTTACTTATGTACGAGTTGTTGGAAAGTTATTTGTGAAGTGAAACTATAAAGAACAGTTTAAAGTAAAGTTTTAAAGTAATAGTATAAAAATACTGTTTCAACACTGTAGTCCCTTGTCAGGTCGCTATGTTTATAATTGTTATGTAATGCTTACAAGTGTTTAAAAGAAAAATATAGTGGCAAGTGCCTTTCATTGGAAGTTGAATTAAACTAAACACTACCAAAACTTTGAAGAAGTTCAAAGCATTTTTGATCAATATAAACTGAATATATCATTAATTTATTTTAGGATGTTATTTATTGATAACATTAGTTTTGTTTAAAAACATACCATCACTTAGATCTTCGTCCTTTGGCTTAATAATATCATATAGTCCCGCACAAACAGCTGGTAACTCTTCTTTGAATACAATGCTTCCTGTTTGACATTCATCACCTATACTTATGTGCTGTATTGGAGATTTAATAAACCCACTGTAATATTCTTGGTTTATTAAAAGATTGGGCTGAAAAAAGGTATTTTTAGTATGCCAATGAACAGTCCCACAAGCACAAACTTTTTTCATAATACTTAAGTCACTCAAAAAAGCCCTCACAAGTGAGCACACGTAAGAAGGTCCAATATACCTTGGAGAGTCAGCTATGCTACCAACCTCACTGACCACTGCACAAGCTATTGCTGCAAAGCTTGTGCTGTCATGAAAACGGACCGCGATACACGGCACTGATATTAAACTGACACAAGTTTCATACAGTTGTAGTAGTAATAATTATAAACACCTACATTTGATAAAAGCATACATTTCAACATTCAACACTTGATGGTATGGTTGGTGTGAAATCCAGACACAACAGGTACCTATGAGCTTGATAAAAATCACTTCCACATTATACTGAAATTAGGAATAATAAGAATAAACCAACAACCAACTTCAACTGTTGTAGAATACCTCACCTTATAATCCTCATTCATCATCTGAGCGAACACCTGTTCGGATTCACGACATTTTCTCAGCAATCGGCAGCATTGCTTTAGTTTAGCAAAACAGACAAAACAAGCAAGAATCGGTCTACTGTCTTCAGTTACAAACTGCAACAAAACTTGTCTTACACTATTTTGTTTATATGAAGAAATACTTCCAATCTTAAAGCCAACAGTTGGTAAAAAAAGGATTAGTCAGTAATGCTTTCCATACGCTTCACACAGAGAAGGCATGAGCATTGATTACCACCTTGCTGAAGGCAGATTGACATTTCCTCACACGGTTTTCTTTCAATGATGTCAGTGATTTCTATTTACCCCTAAGATGCCTAAGACGACCTTCTGACCGAGAGTTCTTATGAATTATCCTCGTGTATGTTTCGCATTTAAAAGCTATCATAATGTCTGGTGTTTGCAACTTAGTCACGAAAATTGTGTAGAAACACAGCATATATTACACTATACAATTTATTATACAATCATTTTACACACACTAATTTACAATAATATATACCGATGTGATGCTATCGATACTCCACGCATACTATTTTGGTATACGTCTACATTTATGCAACTTTGTTCAGCTAATGTCAGCATTTTATTACCGACTAACATTGATATTAATTTTTGTCACAAAAAAATCTTAATTTATCTAAATGGCTACTAAGAATATATTAAATGACGTTGACGGCATCTCCACAGCCAATAGCTATTGTTGTGACACGGACTTTTGTAACAAAGTGATAACAAACTCAACGCCATCTTTAAATATTCCGCAGTGTTTATAAGAACATGGATAGTTTTCAAGCACAATTAGCAAGGTTTTCATTTGACTTCGATGTCATTATTCTCACTGAATGCTGGCTCCATCATAACAAACCTATTCCAATAATTGATGGTTACACAATGTATTCTTCAAAAACTGGCTAAATCAAAATGACGGGATTGTTATATACGCAAAACAAGACCTTAAACCTTAGACCTTAATGTTCTGTTGAAGAACCAGAGCCTGTGGGCACTAAGTTTATGTTATTAAATATTTTCCCGGATACCTGCATTTTGGCTGTCTATAGGTCTCCGTCTGTATACTGTACTGACAGCTTTCTGAACTCGGTAGACAGAATTATACGGTCAGTCAAAGCTAAAAACATTGTGCTAACTGGAGATATCAACATTGACATTAAGACGAACAACATTGACAGGAAAAGCGAAAGTTATTTTAATGTTACTGCTGAATTGGGCCTACTGCCTGGACATACATATCCAACAAGAATCCAAAGTTGCTTGGATCACATGTTACTAAATACGGCTCAGTCAGCTACAGTATTTGTAATTAATTCTACAGTCACCGACCATGCCTCGGTAGCATTAAACCTTTGTCAATCTCAACAGAGAGGTGATAAAACGAATCTCTTAACAAAGGTCAATTATGACGCTGTGATTAAACATCTAGAGAAAGTTGACTTCTCATTCCTTAATGATGAAGCGGATGCAAATGACGCTGCAACTTTTTTTGTTGAGGAAATTTCCACGGCTCTAGAAGTAAATTCAACAAAACATAAATGTCCTAGTCGATAAAGAATGCTGAAACCTTGGCTGACACCAGGATTACTCCGCTGCATTCGCCATAGGGACAGACTACGTAAAAAGTTTTCGTGTAGTCCAGACAACCATGTACTCGAAACATCATAAGAAAAGATATCGCAACTTTTGCAACACATTACTTAGAAAATTAAAAATTAACTATGAACGATCTCTTCTACAAAGCGCAAATAATAATAAAGATAAATGGGAGGCGGTTTTAAAACCATTATACAGCAGAAAAAACAAAAAACAGTAGCTGATAATCTTATAAATACAGATAAATCTAATTCTATAAATGACATAAACAACAATTTTTCTAACATTGGCAAACAGCTGGCAGATAATATAATTGACTCCTCTTATTCTAACTTATTACCATATAGGACTGACATTTCGACTAATTTAAATTCTATCGTATTACTTTCCCCGGATGAAGCTGAAATCGAAACATTAATATCTGAAGAATGACTGTGCTGTTGGTTGGGATTCCATACCAGCAAAACTTCTAAAAATGGCTTGACATGTCATTGTTCCTCAACTAACAAAGCTAATAGGGATCTGCATTGCGCAAGGTGTTTTCCCACGAGTTCTCAACAAGTCACTAATAACTCCTGTCTACAAGAGTGGATTACTACGACGACGAGGCCGGTGTCGAGAACTACCGGCCTATCTCGGTTCTTCCTACAATATCGAAAATACTTGAGAAAGTTCTGAACAGTAGGCTAATACGCTACTTAGAACATAATAAGATCCTGTCGGAATCACAATTTGGCTTTAGACGAGGAAAGAGCACTGAGGATGCTATCAGCCAACTTGTGGAACATATATCATCTTGTGTGGATGCTAATCAAAAATGCGTCGGCATCTTCCTCGACTTGGCTAAGGCCTTCGACACCGTATCGATTCCTATTCTTGTGGACAAGCTAGAGCGTGTTGGCATCCGGGGAAATGCTTTAGGAGTTTTCAGCGATTTCCTCTACGACAGGACACAGAGAGTGAAAATTGGGGGAAACACTAGCTCTGATGCCCGGGTTAAATATGGTGTACCGCAAGGAAGTATCCTCGGCCCGAGTCTCTTCCTGATATACATCAATGATCTGTGTCAGCAAACGCTTGCTAATGGAAAAAAAATCACGTACGCTGATGATACGGCTCTTGTGTTTCATGGCGGGACCTGGGATGAGGTCAGACAAAACGCTGAGGTAGGACTACATAGGGTGAATCAGTGGCTTAGAGCCAATCTCTTGACTTTGAATCTTTTGAAATCGACACAAATTCAGTTCAGTTACTCTAAGATCAATCCCAAAAAAATTGACATCAAATTACATTTGTGTAACTCACCTCAGGATAATACAACCTGTTCATGTCTGGCTTTAGGGACGTCGGTAACAGTAAAATATTTAGGGGTTATTCTGGACGGAAAACTGAGCTGGCGCCAGCATATAGACCTTGCCACCGCGCGTATTAGAAAATTGGTTTGGATTTTTAAAAGACTCAAGAGATGTGGCTGACTTTGAGCTATTGCGCTCGGTGTATTACGAACTAGGACAATCAGTTCTCGCATACTGTATTCGGGTTTGGGGTGGCGCGTGTAAGGCGTATATGATTCGCCTTGAAAGGGCTCAAAGATCTGTCCTTAAAGTAATGACATTCAGGCCATTCAGATTCTCCACCATGACTTTATATGAGAAATGTCAGGTATTAACAGTACCGCAGATGTATATTTTAGAAATTGTCATCAAGCAGCACCTCATTACGCCATACAAGAAAAGTATGTTAAATAAACGCACCGTGCGAAGCATCTGTTCATTTATTAAGTGTCGAACTGCATCAGCTAGAAAGCAACATAAGTATTTGCCCAATGTTTTGTATAATAGGACAAACAAAAAGCTTAATATAAATACACTCACAATGAAGGAGGCTGAAAATAAGGTTAAATCATGGCTACTTACTCATGACTATGAGCAAACCAAACTCCTTCTAAAATAGGTATAAATAGAACAATGCACACATCCCACACAAGCACACATTTCTATAACATTACACACCATATACCTACATTACATACCTACATTACATACTCACACACCACAAACACTATACACCATTACTCTATACACCAAACACTGTGTTAAACAATGTTTTACATGTTTATAATTTTATTTTTTTTATTTTCATTTTAATTTCCATTGTTATTATTACCTGTATTATTTGTATGTGTTTTGGATTAATTATTATTGCATAAAAATCGACCTATGTAATTGGGAGATGACACTGGCTCCTGTAACACAGGTGCTATACCTAGCGCAGGAGTCAGGGCCTCACTATTTTTGTTAAAATTATTTACGCCAATAAAGAAATTATGATTATGAAATTAAACTATGAACAGTGTTTGTGTTTTTTAGGCTAGAAATTATTTTTATAATTTATTTATTTATCCTCTCACTGGAATGCAATTACACCAACGGAGCAAAAATTACATTATGTGCTGCTATCCATCCATCCTGTGCGCGATGGACATCGACATCTGCACATCAATCCATCATAATGTCATCAGTTGTAACATGTTGCATGAACAAGGAATTTAATGTCTGATTGTTTAAATTAATATTATTTAACGTGATGTCAGTTTTAGTATTATTTACAATTTCGTCAATAAAATAATTGTTAAATTCGCTTCTTTAAAAAAAAACATATTTTAAAAAGGGGGGCTCCGCAACTTGTCCTTCACAAGGGGGGTTCTACAACGAATATAAAATAGTCAGAGAAACTGTTCCACCGATGCGGCGGCCTCGCCGGCAAAATGGTCGCTAGGCCAGGCTTTGTTGCGATCACCGCACGTAAACCCAGGCCAGGCCGCCGGCGCTAGCTGGCGGGCTATGTGGATCCACCATAAGACGACCCTCTGACCGAAAGTTCGTATGAATTAGTATCCTCGTGTATTTTTCGCATTTAAAACCTATCATTATGGTAATTTAATTCTAATTTATCAACTTACTGGAATATTAGTCAGCTTTTCATAAAGTTCATGCATGCTTCTGTTGACCACAATATACATTCGTACGTTCGTCACTAAACATAATCTACACATTGGCAGTTTTTCCATCTTTGAATTTGAACTCAAAACGTATCGCTTAGAGTTACTTAGTTCAGCTTTGCAATTATATTATTCTGTGATATTATTTTAAAATCACTGGCCGACAAATAGCTGGCGTAGCGTGTGTACTTCTAGTTATCTTCTCGAATGCGATCTCTTGAGTATTTATTTTTCTGTGAATGTGGTAATTGCCGGAACGTAAACAACAACCACAGCCATAGATAATACACTATAGACCACAGCTACGATCCCTGTAGGGTATATATGTTCTGTGGCTACGATAGACTTACAGCCATAGAGTATAGTAATATATTGGGAACTTTTTTTTTTTTTTTTTTTTTTTTTTTCTTTTTGGCTTCGCACGGTTTGTGCATTTAGCCAGTGTCATGTAAAATTAGGTAACAAGTACAAAGTTATTTAAATAATTATGAAATGAACTCCACTCAATGCATGATAAAGATGATTGATGATATCCCCGCCCCACTCCCCTTGGGTTTAAGTAAAGACGCGGCACTTTACTGAAACCTCGCGCGGACTTCTTGAGAGAACTTAAAGTGATGTTGCACTGTTTTGTTTCATTTGCCTACATTAATGCAGGTTCACGAACACTTAATGGTTAATAATCCACCACTATTACACATTAATATTCGGCTAAACACAAATTTTAGAAAATAAAACAAAACTGCTAACATGACGCTTCACTTTCCCGCCAAGAAGTCTATTGGGAACTTACAGCAAACGAATAGGGCGTCGATTGCACAGGCGATAAAGGGGAAAGGGACGAGGGGCGGTTGTCACAACGGAGGTTGCAACATAGACAAAATTTGCCTATTACCAGGATTTTTTGTTTGTACCTGCCGTGCGTGTGCGAGAATAAAAATTTCCAAAGATAACTTATACCTATACTTAGTCCAAATTGGTTAAATGCGTAGACAGAGAATGCCATCTCTGTCTACGGTTCAATGCCTTTCCGCAGACGGTCGTCTCTATTCGGAGGTGATTTTTAGGGTTCCGTACCCAAAGGGTAAAACGGGAACCCTATTACTAAGGCTCCGCCGCCGCCGTCTGTCTGACCGTCTGTCACCAGGCTGTATCTCATGAACCGTGATAGTTAGACGGTTGAAGTTTTCACAGATGATGGATTTCTGTTGCCGCTATAACAACAAATACTAAAAAATAGAATAAAATAAATATTTAATGGGGCTCCCATACAACAAACGTGATTTTTTTGCTCGATATTGATAACGGCAACAGTTCGACGCTTGAAATATTCACAGAATATTTAGTTTATATTCACTTTAAAAATAAATAACTAAATTAAAATAAAACAAATATTTAAGGGGGGCTCCGATACAAAAAAAGTGATTTTTTTTACCGTTTTTATAGATAATGGTACGGAACCCATCGTGCGCGAGTGCGACTCGCACTTGGCCGGTTTTTTTTTAATCTCGGTAAAGATGCGTCCCTATGGCGTTAATATTTTTAGAATATTTATATAATGTTTATAAATAGAATACCATGATTATTACAATAAGAAAAACGTTTATGAATAAATTAACATTTATTTGTGTTCTAAACTCAAAAATACTTTAATTTTCTTTTTAGGGTTCCGTACCCAAATGGCAAAACGGGAACCCTATTACTAAGGCTCCGCCCGCGCCGTCTGTCTGTCACCAGGCTGTATCTCATGAACCGTGATAGTTAGATTTTTTTTTTAAATAATAGTTTAATGGCCTGGTTTCTGGGACCTTTTAGCCAAGTCTTTATTTAGTTACTTGTATAATATATGTAATGATGAAATGAATTTTAAACAATGCATGATAGATGATATCCCCGCCCGTACGCTCCCCTTGAGTTTCAGTAAAGATGTGGCATTTTACTGAAACATCACGCGGACTTCTTGAAAGTGATATGATGCGCTGTTTTGTTTCATTTGCCTACACTAATGCACGTTCACGAACACTAAATGGTTAATAATCCAACATTATTACACACTGGTGCCGATTCTCTTGTACACCGAACTAAACTAAACTATTACTAAAATTTCTTAGTTTTAGTTTAGTTATTCTTAAAAGCTATTCTGAAAACAGGATTCACTAAACTTAGAAACAATTTTGACAAAACTATAATCGAGTTTGACAATCGCTAAGTTGAATAAACCATAGACCAAGATTTGTTGGGAAATAAAAAAAAGAGTGAACGAAATGATCCGAAATGCATAAAAACCTGAGTAAAATCATAATAATCATTTATTGTTTATCAATAATGATTCAAATAAAATACAGAGAACATAATGACGGCGTAAAACTATATTGTTGTATAAATTTTAATAAATTTAGGTGTAGTATCCTGTATTTGTTTTTATTAACTGTGACCCATGTAATCGTGCTAGGGTTGTACACCGAAATTGAAAGAAATACTGTAGTATTCAAAACATTGATTCTTAAAGCATGATTAACTTGCTTTTTATTTCAGCGTAATAATGCAAATGTTCTAATAAAAATGTGATCTCGAGAAAAGAAAATCCGGTTTGGTGTTCAGTAAGTTGAAAATCTCCAGTATTCTCGTCACCGTTGGAAAGCTCTATCAAGGACATCTTGAATTTGTCTGTTTGTTTGCCATATCAATTGGTTGGTGGCAAGAAACATATTTACTCTGGAGAGAAGAATAAAAAGTCCGTACAAACAAAATGGTACGGCTTTTGGCGCGTCCTGGTGGATGACACCGAAAACTCGCGAAAGCGGGAAATTCAAAATCACATTTCTTTAAGATAAGGTCTGTCCACGAAATCAAACTGGGAAAGATTGTGAAATTTCACTAGTTGCAATTTTCCAGCTCCACTTTGGTGGTTAGGCAGCCATATTGTTTAAATTAACATAAAAGGTGAATAGGAGTCCATTCATGCTTGTAGAAATTTTTGAATTTTGACAAAAATAGCGTCATTAGCACCACGCGTAAATTTAAACGTTGCCATAACTTTTTTGTGTAGTAGCGCTATCTCATTGGTGAGCCATGGTGCCGGCAAATGTCAACCTCAACTGCTCGAACAGATGCGTGGTGATCGTTAAGCTCAATAAGTTTAGCCATAAAAATATTAACTTGCTCATCGAGTGATCCAGAGGCAATCAGTCCAGCACCAATCTATATTTTCGGCATCCTTGGAAAGATTGTCGACGGACCTTCATTCCACCAAAATTGCGTTGCATGAGATTCTTAGCTTTAGCCTTAGGTGGACGAATTTTATACAACAGAAAAATAAGGAAAAATAAGATAGGGGATTTAGCGGTGCCATGACTTATGCATTCATGTATGTACGTTCTTACAGTTAAAGCTTGCCGGCATATCGTGGAAATGAGCCCGAATGCTCTGAGCGTTAATATGTATAACGTTAAAATTCTTAGGAACATCGCGCACACTGCGCTGCAAGAGATGGAGTACTCACGAAACTGTCGTCGTCGTTGCTTGTTATAGAGAAAAAACTACTAAGTACTATCACTGCTTTCATCAATAGACATAAACATTTACCAGACTAATAAAAATAAATCGTATAAAGGCTCCTACAGACTGGTGCGATATCGCGGGCGCGACAATGGTCGCAATGCCTGTCGCATCCGCGATATCGCACCAGTCTGTAGGAGCAATAACTAGTCCACCTGCCGGTTGCGATATTCAATCAAAATAATTAAAACCTACTTACTCAGTCCGGGTAAAAATAGTTAAACAAAAGCGTATAAAAATAATATGTAAAACATTTCAGAGAAAAAACAACAAGAAAACAAAACACAGTCTGCCATTCCACCTTTACGAAAAACGGAACGCACCGAATTAAACTGACATGGGTATTGACTAACACTGACAGCTGACAGTGACAACATTGTGACTTGAATGAATCAATACCTACTGTACTAAGTACCGTAAAACGGGGTGAATAGAAATGCAGGGGTGAATCGGGACGCAACTTTATAATGGATTTTAACGTTGAAATAGTATCTTTTGATGCCAAAAAGGACTATAATGTGTTACCTGTACCTACTATAATTAACGAATACGTTCCTTGGCAACAAACTTTATTATTTCAAGGTTAAAATATATTTTAAAGTTGTGTCTCGATTCACCCCTGCATTTCTATTCACCCCGTTTTACCCGGTACTTAGCACTGTGTTCAACTGTATCAATCAATCGAAGAGTTTTATTAGATTTTATTTTATTTTCTTCATATAATTGTTTTATTTTTATTTTTATTTTCATGCACACTTGTTTTCTCAACTCACTTTAGACATTGGCAGAATAGTCGACACCGGCTTTGCTTGCCATACAACAAAAATAGAATAGAATAGAAGTACTTAGCACCACAGAACACTTATACTCAGGAGCTTAGCACAGTACAACAAAACATTTATTATATTATTCTTCTATGTACACCATAAAAATTACAGATATAAATGTACATAATACCCCGACTTTGACAAAACATATTGCGTTCGGATCTCGCTGCGGACGGTCGTGTTGTGTGCTGCTATCGGTGTGCTCCCGCCCTCCTGCCGCTCTCTCGTGCCCGGTATTGTTACGTTTGCGTAACGCTCTCGTAGTCGCCCCGACTACATCCGATCGTCGATTGATTGGGTCGATTAATTTATTAATCAATTCAATCGAAAGACCTGGATCACAAAAATTTTCTTTTTCAAGACAGGTGTTTCTCTAACAGGAAAACGTTATTAAATTCACTAGGGTAAAATTCTGGGTAAAACCACAGTTTCGTGGTCCTCGGTGGATACCTTACGGTGCCAACGAAGCCGAGTGGGGTGCTGACCCAAACGCACCCGCCGAACCCCCTCAGGGAGAGGCAATAATTTGGACGGGTCCCAGAGTTAACCGGCCTTGGGGGATCTCCTAGTCGGCTCTGGTGACAGTTTTCCTCCCACAGCGACTCACCTAGTGTCTTTAGGGTGTGTCTACACCCTTCGCGCTAGACCAAATAGGGCCCCCTTGCACAATAATATTGGCAACGGGATCACAAGCTCAGGGCTCACCATAGGTACCCATCCTCCCTGTCTACACCCGACAGGGAGCGAAACTCATCCCCGGGCCAATCCACCCGGGGAGTTAGGCGTAGGGCCACGATAGGTTATTCTTTAGTAGTGGAGTCCGGCTCCAAAATTCCTCCGATAGGATCCCCCCTCTCGAAGGCATGGAGGACGACCTCTTACTGACGTTCGTCAGAGAGGTCCTCCTCAAGGACCAGGACTTCCTTAGGAAGTACGCCTCACAAATAAGTGGGTTAAGGGCTACGCCATCAGCGAGCCTCTCCCAGTTTAGCGATGCGCTCGCAAATAACTCGGACGACTCTGAATCACAGAGTCGGTCGGATAGTCCGATTGTGTCAATGGACACCACCGCCCCCGCGGACAATAACGCGGCGGCGGCGCATTTAAACTCCGACTCTTCGGATGCGGAGACAGGCTCTTGTTCTTCCTCCTCTGGACCAGAGGAAGGGGGTATCACCTCAGGCCCTGGCAAGAGAAAGAAGAACAAGAGCAGGTCTTCGCAACCTAGTAAAATGGTTGCGATCGAGGCTCCATCGACCTCCGCTCCCTCTACCCCCGCGGTAGTCACCACTAGGGCCCCTACCCCGGCTCCGTCCGCGCCGTCGCAAGCTACCACTTCCGGTACCGCGACCGCGTCCGCGTCCGCCAAGACTCCTTTTGCCTCCAAGAAGGCATCCCGTCCCCCACCCATTATCATTCAAGATAAGGGCAGGTGGACGGAAGTTTCACAAAGGTGCAGTGATCTTAGGATCAATTTCACCAGTGCCGTCAGCACACAGCCAGGCATTAAAGTTTCCGTTCCAACGTCGAACGACTACAGGGAACTAACAAAACTTCTTCGGGCGAGAGGAATCTCATTCCACTCATACACCCTCCCCGAGGACCATCAGATACGCGTGGTGATCCGTAGGATCCCCAGTGAGATCGCCACGGACGACATCAAGGCAGACCTAGAGAGACAGAGATCCCTGTCCTCGAAGTCCACAGGATGCACCGATCCAGAGGTGGATCCGCATACGACATGGTTCTTGTCATGTGCTCACAAACGGAAGGGCATCACCCAATTTTCAAGGTCAGCTCGATATGCTGCCTTAAGGGCTTCGACGTCCAGAAGCCCCACAAGTCAAGCATCATAGGCCAATGCCACAGATGCCAATTATACGGACACGCGCAAAAGAACTGCTTTGCGAAACCCAGGTGCGTCAAGTGCCTGGGCGAGCACGGCACTTCTGAGTGCACCCGTCCAAAGGACCGTGCCCTCTGCACCGAGCCTCCCAGCTGCGTCCTATGCGGCTAACAGGGTCACCCAGCCAATTACCGTGGCTGTCCTAAAGCCCCGAAGTAATCTTCCTCGAAGCTGACCAAGCGTTTCGACGCGAGGCAGCAGCGAGAGCACCCCGGGTACCCCGCTACCCTTTTTTTTTTTTTGTTGCCGGTGTGGAAAATCCTCATGGATGTCCTCCGCCCTGGGGTGGGCGGAGGGGTCTGTCAGACTCTTACTGACTAAAAACCACCCCGGTGTTCCCTTCCCACACTTGCACCGGGGATCTTGGGAGCTAGTATTACTTACGTGATCCCCGGCTAGTGCCGGCCCGCCTCTGCGGGCCACCTCAAGTCTGCGGGGGGGTGAGGTGTTAGACCCCCCCGCGACGTCTCAAAGGGGCGCGCGTGGAACACTACGCGCCGCCACCTCGGGTCCAGTGTGATAGGGGGCGGCGGACGTCCCCGAGTCCGCCGTCTCTGGACACCCCGCTACCCTGTCCCAACCTCCGCGCCGCAGCGTCTGAGCCCTCAAAGGTCCAGTCCGTGGAACTGTTTTAACCACCAGCAGGCCTTCCCTGCCTTCGGCCAATATATGGCCCCTCCTCTCCATCCTCAACCTCTGATGATGGACCCCAATATTCGCGCTCAACGCGCTCAACAGACAAACGCCGCTAATACCGCGATTCCCGCGGCTCGCGCGCCTCTCGCACCCCGCGCGCCTCCCGCGCCCCCCGCGCCCCGCGCACCTCGCGCGCCCCGTGCACCTGAGCCAGCTCCTAAAGCCGCTCCCGTCGCCACCACTCGCGCGCCCCTTAGACCCGCGACTTCTTCAGTTGGCACCGTCGCTAACGCACTAGACGCGTTTAATGTGATCACGAGCACATTCAACGTGTTCATGTCTCCTCGCGCCATTCAAATGGCCGGGGAATTAGTCAAGGCTCAATCCTCTGGCAATCTTTATCAGATCCAGAGCATATTCAATGCGTACCCGGAAATTACGCAAGTCCTCAACACCTTCGCGAAACGGCCCTAATATGTATAATACGGCCCCCGCAAGAACTAAACTCAGATCCCTCAAGTTAGGCTTCTTCAATGCCAACGGCATTAGGGGACAACGCGACGAAGTCGCCGAGTTCCTCCGCGTCAACAAGTTAGATATTCTCCTAGTACAGGAAACCTTCCTCAAGCCGAGTCATCGAAACCCGTCAGTTGCGAACTATCGCATAGTTCGCAACGACAGGTCTCGATGCCACAGGGGCGGCACCTTGATCTATTATAGAACCCCTCTATACTGTATTCCTCTCGATCCTCCAACTCTCTCGTGTCTTGAAGTGTCTGCATGTAGACTAGGCATGTCAGGTCATAGACCGATTACGATAGTTTCGGCTTACATGCCGCCCACCGCGACCTCGTCAGCAGACGGTCTCAAACTGCTCTCTGACGATCTTTCAATTCTTTTTGGCCTAAGCGAATCCGTTATCATACCGATAACGGATTCGCTGACGCCAAACACCCGGCCTGGAATAGTACCAATACCACGTTCCGAGGCAGACACTTGTTTGACCTCTGCGCCGTCCTAAACTTTGACGTTATCGCCCCGATGACGCCCACCCACTACCCTCACGACCCCAACCATACCCCTGACGTATTGGACATAGCGCTCCTAAAGAATATCAACCTCCGGTTGGATTCGATAGAGGCGATGGACGAACTGACTTCCGACCACCGACCAGTCGTCATGAGACTGGTCCCTCGCGACGGACTCCCTGACCCGGACGAACCCTCTCGTAACAAAGTAGTCACGGACTGGAGGAAAGTAAGCGATCGCTTGAAATCCACCACTTCCCCTCTACTAGACTCTATACCAGATCAGTTTACCTCAATCGCTGACACGACGGCCGCGATCGGCTCACTCACGGAACACGTACAATCGGTCCTGAACGATTGTTCAAGGCAAGCTCCGGCGATGGACGAACATCGCTTGAGGCTGCCGGACGATGTTCGTGAACTGCTGACTGAGAAGAACGCGGCTACTCGTGCCTACGACGTCTTTCCCTGTGACGCCAACAAAGCTCACATGCGCTATTTGCAGAGATCTGTAAAGACACGCATGGCCGAGCTGCGTGACGGTAACTGGGACAAGATGTTGAGCGAGCTAGAGCCCACTCATCTGGCATTCTGGGAACTTCAGAGGAAACTCAAGTCCCAGCAAGTAGTCTCTATGCCTCCCCTGAAACGACCCGACAGGACGATAGCATTCGACGACATCGACAGGGCTGAATGCCTAGCTGACAGCCTCGAGACCCAGTGCTCGCCCAGGTCTCAACCAGTAGACCAGGCTCACCTCGCCGAGGTGGATGCCGAAGTCGAGCGTAGAGCCTCTCTCCCTCCGGTCGAAGACCCTGATTGTCCTCTAGACCCCGTCTCCCCGGACGAGGTTCACGATATAATCAAGGGTCTGAAACCCCGTAAAGCCCCTGGATCAGACGGTATCACCAATAGGGTGGTCCAGTTGTTCCCAGCTCACCTGATCATGCTAATGACCACCATCTTCAATGGTGCTCTTAGTAATAACATTTTTCCACAATCGTGGAAAAATGCCACCGTCATCGGTATCCCGAAGCCCGGCAAGCCTAAGACCGAGCCTTCCAGTTACCGTCCCATCAGTTTGCTCGACGTTTTCGGCAAGGTCTATGAGAGGCTTATTTATAAGCGTCTCAGAGACTACGCCGAGACGAAGGGGCTCATCCCCAACGAACAGTTCGGTTTTAGAACCCAACATTCTTGCGTACAACAGGTCCACCGTATCATAGAACACATAAGCGCCGGTTTCCAGCGCGGGTTCATGACGGGTGCTGTGTTCTTCGATATCGCGAAAGCGTTCGACAAAGTCTGGCACAACGGCTTATTGTATAAGCTATACAAATTCGGTGTGCCAGATCGTCTCGTGCTCATCTTACGGGACTATTTGTTGAACTGCACCTTCCGCTATCGCATCGAGGGTGCGCTCTCTTCCCCTCATCCGATCCGCGCAGGCGTCCCTCAGGGGTCTGTGCTGGCTCCGCTCATTTTTACGCTGTTCACCAGTGACATCCCGAAAAGTAGAAAGGCGCAGTTAGCTCTGTTCGCAGACGACACGGCCATCTACTACACCGGCCGCAGTCAAGACCAGATCTCCCGCATCCTACAGACCGAAGTCAACAGACTCGGTGACTGGTTCAGGAAGTGGAGGATCGAGGTCAATCCTGATAAGAGCCAAGCGGTCCTCTTTTCTAGGCCCCGGCGTAGACCGGACCTACCACGACAGATCAAGATGTTCGGCAAGCCTATCCCTTGGGAGAAGCGAGCCAAATATCTCGGTGTGATCTTAGATCACCACATTTCGTTCGCTGAGCACATAAAGCAAGTGCGTTCGCGCGCTGCTTTCGCTCTCGGTAGGCTTCATTGCGTTCTGAACTCACGCAGCAAGTTGTCCCTTAAGGGCAAATTGCGTATTTACACAGCGTGCATACGGCCGATTATGACGTACGCGTGTGCCGCTTTCGCACACGCCCGTCCCCATCTCATTCACAGAATGCAGGCACTTCAAAACCGATTTCTCCGTAAAATTACGGACGCTCCATGGTTCGTTCGGAACGAAACCCTACACGTAGATCTTAGAATCCCCACCATCAAGCAGTTTTTGAAACGCGCGACAAAGCGGTTCTTCGAGTCCGCAGATAGACATCGCAACCCCTTGGTTGTGCAGGCAGCTAGCTATAGGCCATCTCAAATTAGTAAGACTCGCCGACCTAGGCATACTCTCTCAGACCCGGATGACCCCATTACTCTCCTTCAGGAAAGCAATAGGGCCACAAGTACAGTGCACAAACACAAACCGTCATTCCGTCCTCGCCGCCGAGGTACCACGCGAAGTTCAAGAATAAATTGTTCCCCCCGTCCCTTGCACGTCGAACCGCCAGCCCCGAGGCTGAGTGAGCCGTAGCATTTAATAGTAATCCCCGTTAATAATCATGAATTTAAACTTTCGATCCAGCCCGTCCCCAATTTGCTTTGTTTTTCCTCAACGACGCCCTAAACCGAGGTTCGTACCCCACAGGGGGTGCCCTTAGAGCGCTGTCGTTTAGTTTTTAATACTTATATTTACGCTCCTGGTTGGAGGCTTTAAGCTAATACCTTAGGGCAGCCACAGGAAAGACCGGTTAAGCAGTCACGGCCTCTCAAGGTCAACTGCGAGATGCCATACAAAAAAAAAAAAAAAAAACCCGACTTTGAATAAAACATCACAAAGTAATCACTGCTGCAAAAAAGCAGCACGCTTGCTAGCGGTCCTCGCAGCAGCAACGGGACAGAGGCTGGCACATCCGTTATTTGATCACTCCGCTCGGGCTCACTGGGATTCGGCGCAATCTTGTCCAATACAGCAAGGGTTTATTTATTTATTTATTTATTTATTAGGGACAAAAAACAGTTACATGTTAAAAAATACAGAAAATTACTTAAGCTAGGAATTGACAAACATGCAACCCACACCATTGTCCACGAATTAACTAAAAATTAAAAGAAGTGATAAAAGAAGTGATAATATAAAGCGATAAACAAAACAAAACAAAAGAATCATTGTCATATTAGCGCTGAGATTGCCTCATGTTACACAATTTACTCTGCGGACAAAATATCCAGTGCCATTTTCTTAAATACCTGCTTAGATAGATAAAATATATCAAGGTCCATGAAACGCGCGTTGTATGCATCAACAAGACGGCGAAGAGGTGCTCGTTCCCCAGCATTAGTCCGACATATATCCGTGTGGAACAGTTGAGGCACGCGCACCCCCCTTAAAATAACACTGCGGGGCACCTTGTAACACAACTTACTTGTAAGTTCGATACAGTCAAATTTGTTATTACATATACCGTGCAGGGTTATGACATCAAGTAATAACCGCCTAGACCCCAGATCTGGAACTCCATACCGTTTCAATAGCTGCACATATGGAATTTTTGACTGGAAACACTTATAATTCATCGATCGCAGGAACTTCTTCTGTACCATTTCAATTCTAGAGCCGTATTTGTCATAGAAGGGGTTCCAGATTGGAACGGCGTACTCTAGCTGTGATCTTACCAGAGTCTTATAGAGCAGTAGGAACGTAGAGGGTCGCACAAAGTCACGTGAAGATCTCATGACGAAACCATACATCTGGTACGCCTTATTTATTATATTGTCGACGTGCTGGTCGAAGTGCAAACTGGCATCCAGTGTAACACCCAAGTCACGAACGGAATCAACTTTATCCAAGCCAGCATTATTAATGGAATAATTAAAATTAATTTTATTTTTCTTCTTAGTAAATGAGATGGCATGACATTTGGGTAGACTGAGAAAGAGTTTATTTTTGTTACAGTATGTATATAATCTAACAAGGTCCTCTTGAAGAAGCAAGCAATCCTGTATATCTTTGGTTTCAACCCGATGCCGCGAATCATTGGGACCAAGGAAATACACGCAGCCATCCTTAGTCCAGCTCTTGGTGACACCGCATATTTCTCTCGCAGCCAAGAACAGATCATGCCACCCCCTTTGTTAGGAACTTGGCTAATGGTGTCGCCTATAGCCTTTAATTTGGCTTTGGAAAACCAAATCTTATCCCAAAGCGCAAGACTGCCTAGCTTGAACAGGATAGGCCTGATTTTATTAGTTACTGCACGTCCCATCTGGTGACACCATGCAACAGCAAGATCTTCCTTTGTCCCTACATCTCAATTTGGTCGACACTGCAAGCAAGTAGCTCCACCTGTTGCTGAACACTGCTGATAGCCTGCGTGATGAATGTCCAAACTCCTAAGAAGTTGTGACAGGTGATGAAGGGGCCTTCTGAAGTTTATCTTCAAAGGCAGGACATCTATGTGTGAAACAACTCCTTTAAATTTACTCAGAGTGCTTTTTAGAGGATCCATTGTGATGAAGTGAAGTGATAGTAGATTGTAAGAGAATAATTATATTGTGAAGAGATAACGCTACACAAGCAGGTACTATGAACTTTAAAAATATAGCTTATATAATTGTAAATAATGTTTCTATTAAATTATATTGAATTTCAAATAAGAGCAAATAATTTTTTCTTCCATTGAGACCATTGGATCCATTGTGATGAAGTGAAGTGATAGTAGATTGTAAGAGAATAATTATATTGTGAAGAGATAACACTACACAAGCAGGTACTATGAACTTTAAAAATATAGCTTATATAATTGTAAATAATGTTTCTATTAAATTATATTGAATTTCAAATAAGAGCAAATAATTTTTTCTTTGTGTAACTGTTACAACTACCCACAAGTAACATTAAATATGTGCCTTGATTAACATGCGCTCATGCCAGCAGTTTTTTTTCTTGTGAAGTGCCTTTGTGGGTGCCAGGTATATTTAACTAAAGCTTACCCATACAATTTTGTGAAATTAATAAATTTAGAAAATAAGTGGCCTCTGCCCGGTGCGTTGCAGTAACTTAAATTAATTATTTATTTATCTATTGCTTCAGCAAACTCCTGATCTAGGGAGTCTAAATATATTTCTTTCTTCTGCCATTTGCAATGGGTTTGTCCAACTTAACTCTTTCTTGATAGTTTAAAAAAAATGTTTTTTCATATTTCACAGAATCTGAAAAATAGATTTATCCACCTCGTTCCTAAATCTTATTGTAGTAGGCGCATTAGATGTTCAGTACAAAAATCCCTAAGTTTCCAAGAAGTCATTTTGTATTGTATTCTAATATTTAACAATAATTTTATTATTTACTTTCTGCCGAATTGACAACAGCTTCCTTAATGATTTAAGATTTTCCAAACTCACAAGCATAGAATAGAATACTCTTTATTATGTAGACCATAAAAGTTGCAGAAATAAATGTTAAAAGTTTACATAGGGTGACACTGTTGGAAATATCTTGTAAACAGAGCTAGTTTAGTAAAACTCGCAAATAGATGGTTGACTTTTATTTTTCACCTTTTACAGAGTGACATACTTACATGTTTATAAAATCAACAAAGTTACCTAGCAACCAATGTTACAATAGACTAGAATGTATCCAGCATACAATCTCTTTAACACCCCCACTGTATGCCTATACATTTTTTAAAGTAGTCCTGCTTAACTCTAGTAAGTCCTTTTGTGAAGATATCGGCGGGCATCTCATCAGTCTTACAGTATTTGATACAAATTTCATTTGCCTCGGCCAATTCCCTGACATAATGGCATCTAATATTTATGTGCTTAGACCTCCTACCGACTGTTGGCACGTACACTAATTTTATAGCGCTTTGGCTGTCGCTGAACATATCAATCGTATTATTCTGACCTGTCAGTTCATGGTAGAGACCTTTGGCACAAACTACCTCTTTCGCTGCTTCACAGATAGCGACATACTCTGCTTCAGCCGTACTGAGTGCGACGCAACGTTGCTTGCGGGTCTGCCAGGAAACCGCAGCACCGCCAAGGGCAAGCATATACCCTGTGAACGAATGTCCATCAGCGTTGGCACCCCAGTCCGCATCGGCATATGCAATCAGAGGTTTGCCAGTCTTCTTGTAGACCAATTTGTGATCTACTGCACCCTTTAGGTACCTCAGCACTCTCTTGAGTGCAGCCATGTGAGTCGAATTCCAACAAGAATTAAACTGACTCAGGTAGCTCACTATGAATGTGATGTCAGGTCGTGTGCCACACGACAGGTACATGAGTGAACCCACAATCTCCTGGTAGCTCATATCTCCAGTTGGATCGCCTTTCTCCAATCTGAGATTGGTCTCTGCGGGAGTCGCAACAACTTTGCAATCTTCCATTTTATACTTTCGGAGGACCTTCTTTGTGAAGTTTCATTGGTTGAGCTCCACTTCTCCCTTCCTTTGCGTGAGCTCCATGCCCAGACAGTCCTTTGCCAATCCCAAGTCTTTAATTTTGAGGGCGTCCCCAATCTTCGCTTTCACGGCCTGAATCTCGTCAATGCCATGCCCAAAAATGTAGAAATCGTCTACGTATAAGGCAAGAAAGGCGAGAAATTTGCTTTTCACCTTCTTCAGGTATACGCATGGGTCATATTTTGACCTCGTAAACCCGATCTTAATTATGTGAGCGTGAACCTTCACGTTCCAACATCGTGCTGCCTGTTTCAGACCATATATGGCCTTCTTCAGCTTGCAAACCTTTCCTTCTTTCCCCCTCGTGATGAAGGCCTCTGGCTGTTCCATATACAGGTCTTCAGCAAGGTCACCATTAAGGAAAGCGGTCGTGACATCGATATGATGCACTGACAGTCCAATTTCTGCCGATAGCGCCAGCAGTAGTCGGACCGACGACAGTTTAACCACTGGTGCAAAGGTTTCGGAGTAATCCTCCCCCCACTTCTGGGAATACCCTTTAGCCACCAGTCTTGCTTTGTGGCGCTGCACTGTCTCATCAGCGCCAATCTTCAGCTTAAATAGCCACTTGCATTTGACCACGTTCGCTCCTCTTGGGCGATCGACCAGCTCCCAGGTTCCGTTCTCTATGAGCGAGTCATACTCTTGCTTCATCGCATCCAACCACAGGTCCTTATCTCCGCGATCCATTGCATCCTGTACCGACACAGGATCATGCACGTTGAGAAAATTATATTCAAAATCCATTGAATCATGGAATTCCTCAGATTCGACTACAACAATTTCGGGTGTGGTGGACCCGGTTGCTGGAGCTCGTACGCTCTGGCTTGGAACTTCCTCCTCAGTTTCCATAGCCCCGGTAGTCCCTCCTATAGTGGGGACTACGAAAAATTCTTCAGGAACATCCACCACCGGCATCTTAGTTGGCGATTTGTTTGGAGGTCCGAGAAAATCCATATTGTCCTTAGACTGATTTGGCAACCTCTCATCAAACACGGCATCCCGAGCAACAATAATCCGCTTTGGATTATTCTTAACATCAGCAAACCTAAACCCCTTTTGATCCTCACTATAGCCAAGAAATATAAGTTCTCGTGTCTTGGGATCAAACTTTTTGAGGCTTCCATCCTTAATAAGAACCTGTGCTTTTGAACCAAACACTTTTAAGTGTGAAAGGTCCACCGCCTTTCCGGTCCACACCTGTTCAGGGACCTGTTGCGAAATAGCCATAGTGGGCGAGCAATTTTTCAGATAAATCGCCGTTAGAATTGCTTTACCCCAATATCTCTTATTGAGATTGCTTTCTGCTAGCATGCATCTCGCCTTTTCGACGATTGTCCGGATGGTTCTCTCCGCAACTCCATTTTGCTGTGGAGTGTGCGCTACAGCTGTCTGATGTTGAATGCCACGATTTTTCAAGTGATCCTGGAATTCCTTACTGGTGTAATCACCACTTTTGGCCCGTTTGGTTTTCAACTAATGCCTGAAACTCACGAAACTTCCCGAAAACTTCTGATTTGCATTTCAGCAAATAGCCATAAACTTTCCTGCTATAGTCGTCAACGAATAGCAGTATGTATCTTTTGCCTCCCCATGATTCCATCTCAATGGGACCTGCAACGTCACTATGGATCAGCTCCAAAATCTGTGAAGCTCTATTGAATTTCCTTTTTGGAAACTTCTTCACGCATTGCTTGCCTTGACTGCATGGTACGCAGGGGTTCTTGCAGTTCCCAAGGCTATAACTAAGGCCCTTGACGATGTCCTTAAGTTTGCACATTTCAGATTGGGATAAGTGGCCCAATCTCCTATGCCACAACTCAAAGCCTTCCTGACTTTCTGCTAAGAGAACCGTCGCCTTGTTACTCCTCGAATCTAAAACATAGAGTCCGTTTTGCTTGCGTGGTGCTGTAAAGAGTACGTTCCCATCCACAGATACATTGCCATCGAAAACTTTGCAACGATTTTTGTCAAACACTACAACCTTGCCATTATCAGTGCACTTGCCAACAGACATCAAGTTGGTGACTAGTTCTGGAATCAACAACACATTATTCATTGTCAGTCCTAATGGACGTCCCTTGTGACGTACATCAAACTTCACAGTACCTTGCGAGGTCGATACTATTTTGTCATTATACTATTACTACTTTGTCTACTTTGTCTGTACTATTTTGTTATTATTCGCGCAAGTAACAGCTTTCGAACTGCTTGCTTTAAGCGTTAAAATAGACTTATTTGATGTCATGTGTGATGTTGCGCCACTGTCTACCACCCAGCAATTATCCCCACTAGCGCCAAGTAAAGTAACAAAATCAGTAGAATCATCATCATTAATCCTGCCTACAGCCGCTAAATTGCTCTCAGTCTTGGCTTTGAAGAGCTTACATTGCCATTTAACAAAAATGGCAAACTATTTTCTTACGAGCGCTACCGCTGCCACTACTACCTGCAACATTAGCTTACACCGTATCATCATTCACTTGCTGTCGGTGACTTTCACACAGAAGAGCCGCTATCACGTTCTCCGATGATAATTCCTTACCAGAATGTTCCATGGCCATCACCAAAGGGTCGTAAGAATCCGTCAAACCAGCCAAGAGAATAACCGCGATGAATTCATCATTCAGTGCAGCTTGGATTGCCTCCAGGGCTTGATGCGTAGCTTGCACTTCATTGACGTAGGCATCCATATTTAGGAAATTATCCAGTTTCAATGAAAATAGCTTCCGCAGCAGACCTAATCTTCTAATTAGACCACAGTCAGCATAGGCCTTTTTGAGCGCATTCCATGCTTGCCATGAGGTTTTGGCATTCTTGACAATGGTGATGCACTGTTCTGCGATTGACAGGCAAATCTTTGCCCTTGCCCTTTCGTCGCGTTTCTGGTCTTCAGGTTTGGTAGTAACGAAATTTTCGCTCACACAGTCCCAGAGCCCCGCATCTATTAGTAGCATTTCGATGCTGAAGGCCCAACTGCCATAATTATTTCTGCCTGTGAGCTTTTTGATCGCACTCGTCGAACTTTCCATCTTTATACCTAGTCGAATTTACTATATATAACTGCCCTACAAATTTAGCATTAACGAGGCACGGGCTGGGCCCATAATCTGTTGGAAATATCTTGTAAACAGAGCTAGTTTAGTAAAACTCGCAAATAGATGGTTGACTTTTATTTTTCACCTTTTACAGAGTGACATACATGTTTATAAAATCAACAAAGTTACCTAGCAACCAATGTTACAATAGACTAGAATGTATCCAGCATACAATCTCTTTAACAGACACAATGGGCGGTCTTATCGCTAAAAGTGACCTTTTACTGCCTTTGGATGGATTAAAGGGAGAAGACGAGAATACTGCAGGTAGTCAGTGGAGTACCATGTACTTATACAATAATATACATACTTACATAAAGCATACACTTATCTATATGAATATATAAACAATAATAAACATGAAACAAGAGCAAGGAACTGTATTCTGTAACGATGATGTTTAAGGAGAGAGGAAGTATTTTTTTACCAGAATTTTAAAAGTGGACCAAGATTGAGCACGCCATAACGACACGGATAAGGCATTCCATAGCCGTACTGCTTGAACTTGTAAAAGACTCCCAACTCAACAAAAGCATCCCAACTTTCGAGAAATAGAAGAGAAATGTACTTTGTAAATTTTAGTTCATGACAACTAATTTTATTCCACACCTTTTTAATCGCGATTAAAAATAGTCGATTTAACCTAATTTTAGCCGAAAAACGTCAAATTCAGACAACCAAAATTGCCATTTTCATTAGATTGAGTAACTAAAATGACATTAGTGCTGTCAAACTATAATATAGTTAAGTTGCGTCACTTTAGTCAATTTCAGAATGGGAAACGTCGTTTGACAGGAGTAAACTAAATTTTGGTGATTTTTAGTCTAGTTTAGAGAATTTTGTGTCAACAGAATCGGCACCATTAATATTCGGCTAAACACAAGTTTTAGAAAATAAAACAAAACTGCTAATCTTGACGCTTCACTTTCCCGCCAAGAACTTAGTGATAGTTAGACAGTTGAAATTTTCACAGATGATGTATTTCTGTTGCCGCTATAACAACAAATACTAAAAAACAGAATAAAACAAATATATAAGGGGGCTCCCATACAACAAACGTGATTTTTTTGCTCGTTTTTGCTCGATATTGATAACGGCAACAGGTAGACGCTTGAAATATTCACAAAATATTTAGTTATATTATATATTCACTTTATGAATAAATAATTAAATTAAAATAAAACAAATATTTAAGGGGGGCTCCCATACAACAAACGTGTTTTTTTTTGCCGTTTTTATAGATAATGGTACGGAACCCTTCGTGCGCGAGTCCGACTCGCACTTGGCCGGTTTTTTTCATATTAGGCTGTTTATCAGCTTTATACCTTTGCTGGTTTCGCCAGGTTGAAGGAACCTGGCGAAACCAAAGCGCGAAAAAAAAGAAAATTAGATCATAGTTTCCTAAAATATTTATCGTTCTTTTATTTTATTTCTTCAAAAGTGTATTGAATAACGTCGTTTGATACACGTGGACATTTTTATTGCAGTTCTCGCCTCAAAAACAACCTCGCCTACGGCTCGGGTGGTAATCACAGAGTACATTTGGTGGTAATTCTGCCTCGAATGCAATAACAAACATTCTCCACTTGTATCAAAATGTACTATTATGTAATTTTGCAGCTAAACTCATGTTTTGTAGATTTCTTAGGACAAACATGTATGAACTGAGGGACCCAGTTAAACTGCCATAAATCTGTAAATTCATAAATTATTCTAGCGAGTTGAACATAAATAAGAAAATCGTCTAATTCCTAAAATAAAAATTATTAACACAATAGTACTTTTTGAGATTTCTGATATTATGCCACTTTATGCAGGCGTCTGGATTGAAAGCCCAAGTCCAAATGACTTGAGCTTCATAAGTTTAAAAAAAAATACTATTTCTAAAACTAATTACTTTTGAGTCTCAATTTGTTTCGCAAAGATTTAAGAGGGGCCCTCACTCCAGATGCACATGCAGCTTCTTATTATTTCAGAGTATTTGATAGGTCAGTCTGCCTCGTTGGGTACCTATATTGGTCGCAAACGCTACTGCTCGAGCACGAGGTGTTATTGGATTTTTCCGTCAGGGATTTCTCAGTAGCAGCCCGGAGAATGGATTTGTGCCAATAGTTGATAGCAATAGGCTCGCCCCATTAGGGACTAAGCTCATTTATTCAGGTCACACTTATACAGTTTTGTTTCTATCAGCCGTGCACACCGCCAGCTAGCGGGCGGGCGAACATCGTTTCACCTCTTTACATACTTCGGTTCACACCGCGAGCTACCGACTAACCATGTAAAGAGGTGAAACGATGTTCGCCCGCCCGCTAGCTGGCGGTGTGGCCTGCGCTTTAGATTGTGAAAAGGTCGCAACTTGTCGATGAGTCGAGAACCATCCGTGTACAGCGCTGTTCCGCCACGTTCGATGCTGAACGTGGACTGTTTCAGAGTCCTCATCGACGAGTTGCGACCGCGTACAGCCCTGAACGTGGTGGAACAGCGCTACTTTATCTCTAGGATTCGCATGATAAAAACAAATTTGTCCTCATTTTATACACAACCAGGTATTAAATGAGATCTATTCAGACGCAGAAAGCTGAACGGATGCGAACGCATCTCCATACAAAATCGTTGTTTTGTATGGACAGAAGCTGAACATAGCTGAATAAGGCCCGGTTTACACCAAAGCGGAGAGGAGAGATATTTGTAAACGACATGTCTGTGACTACCGCAGGTCCACGAACGCTAATCGCTTCCATATTTGTCATATAATTAGTGCTCAATTGGTGCTAATTAGTGCTCGAACAACAGAATTGGTGCTTTAGTAGTTTTCTAGAAAATCGACTTTGAAGGTGGTCCGGCGGTAGTCACGCTCCCTTCAGCAGGACCACCATGAGCGCCGAAAAATAGAGCATGCTACAGCTATTCTAAGTATACAAATAATTAGTGCCCTTAAATGTGATTCATTTCGTAACAAAAACAGAACTGAAACATTTGTGTTTACCGAGGAATCTGAATTTTTGGTCACTATAACTTCTTTAGGAGCACTATTTTTTGTATAAATTTGGGAAGAAATCACAGTTTTTAATAAGGAGATCTACAAATGTAAATTTAACACCGTGACTACCGCCACCCCACCAATAGTATGGTATATCTCGTATACTACTGGAGTAGTAATTTTGAATTCTGGGTATCAATTTTATCTCGCAGAGCACAAATTTTTTATGTAGGTTTGAGGAAAGCAACTAGCTCCTGAAACTTGGAATCTACATTCAGTCGTGGTCCTGCTGAACGAGCGCGCGAAGGTTATCGTCGTTTATTTCTCGGTAAATACAAAAATTTCAGTTCTGTTGTTGTTACGAAATGAATCACATTTAAGGGCACTAATTATTTGTAGACTTCCTCTTTACATGGTTAGTCGGTAGCTCGCGGTGTGAACCGAAGTATGTAAAGAGGTGAAACGATGTTCGCCCGCCTAGCCCGCCCGCCCGCTAGCTGGCGGTGTGGCCTGCGCTTCATGGTGGTCCTGCTGAAGGGAGCGTGACTACCGCCGGACAACCGGACCACGTTCAAAGTCGATTTTCTAGAAACTACTAAAGCACCAAGTCCGTTGTTCGAGCACTAATTATTTGACAAATATGGAAGAGATTGGCGTTCGTGATCCTGCGGTAGTCACGGACATGTAAACGACCAATAAGATACCGTTCTCGTACCATCGCATCGAAATAACGATATCTTATTGGTCGTTTACAAACATCTCCTCTCCTCTCCGCTTAGATGGAAACCGGGCGTTAGTGTATTAAACATATCTGGCGAACAGGATATTATGTTTTATGTTGATAGGTACCTAAGATAAAATAAAACAAATCATTAGAGCCCCAACTGTTTATTCTCATAATTCGAGATTTCTTCCGACTCATGCATATTTTCTTTACAAAATTCACATCACATTCACGCACACTTATATAACGGGAATACATATCTATTGATTTTAACATTAAATGCAGGTTTAAATCCATTGACAATATCTAACAAATAAAATATGACACAGTCTACCAACTTACAGTGGTTCAACGATTTTGTAATGCATTGATAAAGGCTTGTTGGAAGACTGTATTGGATAGGCTGTGGTCATGCTGTCAAAAATGATTTTGCTCAATTTTCGCATAGAAAACAACTTAGTTATAAATTGTCAATACATAAAATTAGGTTTTCTGTTGTAATAGCTTAGAAATAACATTTTTACAATTATCACTCCGCTTACGCTTAGTACTGAATATAAAATTTCGCGCCAAAATGACAAAGCCGCCATCTTGGATTTTAGGTATGACTTCGACAATCTCCTGTATTTAGATTAGTTGATATTTATTTACATTGTAAACGGTATTCCTTATAAAAATAATATTAATTACAGTTGCTTATTCGTTATTTATGTATATATTCCTCGTTTTTATAAAGATATTTACAACGAAAGATTATTGTGCGAACAGATTTTACACTATTTCTTTTTACACAACATTTTAAAGGCTTATTAATTACTGTACAAATTCGACTATTCGGGACTTAATATAAGTTAGTTGAAAAGTGTCGAAATCATTCACCACAATTTTAAAATCAGTACTAATTATAATATTTATAAAAAGTCGATCTTATACCTTTTATAAAAACGATCTTAAATTATTTCGAGGTGTTATTGAATAACAACTTTGATACCAGTATAAAAGGCACTCATTTGAATGCGAAAATTCGCTCAAATAGACTTTATTCTGTTAAGTACAGCTGATGAATCATGACCGGTGTGAACATAGGCTCTTCGAACGTTCGCGCATGATCTCTCACTCACACTAGCCTCATGTAAACATTTGGTTCCTAAAACATGTTATTGCGCAGCCTTCTGCGCAAGGTTCGGACCGGCCATATCATCGATTTGCTAGAATTTCCGATCTTTCGACTTCCAAGCAAATCTGTGATGTCCATTTTCACGTAGCTATTTAAGCGAATTTTACATCGTTTAATAGATTCTTCTATACTTTCTCGATTTGAACTTTATCACAGAGCGTAAATGTACATTGCTTTAATAGTCAAAGACTTTCATTGTTATGCTTTATTTATAATAAGTATTGTATGCGTAAGAAGAAATAAATATGAATAAAATACATACTTAGCTTTTGCCGCGGGGTGAAATGAACCACAAATGCACTGATGTTTTAAATGCACACATTTCCAAAGAACTTCTTATAAACATGAAAAAAATATTTTTCATGAATGTATGCAGTTTTTCTACGCATACAATACACAAAAAAAAAATATTGTCCTAATCATTTCCACTTTTTTGCAAAGAAAACTACAAACTGAGATCATTTTTTTTACTATTTTTTCATAAATTTGTATTTTTTTTTTGTCATTTATAAGTTTATAAACTACTACGATAATAAGAAATATGTGATTATTACTACTGAAAATAATAAAAATAAACTGAAAATAAGATAATTATAACGTTTTTTTTTTTAATTCAGATTTTCTCAAAACTCGTAAGTAGGAAGAGTTAGTCGTTAAATGGAAATATATTATTTATTAATTAAAAATTACGTTTTTACAATAACTATAATACTTAAATTACAAAATCACTTAAAAAGAAACTCGGTGGAATTTTATTTTTTTTTCACTTTTTTCGCAATACAAAAAGTTACATTCACTCACTCAGTTTTTATGTGACTCAAATTATTATATTTAATTAAAAACGCTACGAGCGAGATTTGGGGAGCAACAGTGGCGCGTCAGTTCGACGATTGTTGCACAACTGTGCGGCAACTGTGAGCCAACAAAAAATATTTACTCGCCCAGTTTATAAAGCTCGCTAATTTAACCCTAATAAAATTTAATACTATGCATTCTTAACACCGCTTTTGATATTTTATCCACCATCGAACACCACTGTTCCTACCCCAAATTTCTCCCCAAACCTTATAACTAGTAAAATATATGGAATATTCTTTTTTTTTTTACTTTTTTTCTCTCTAATAAGAAAAATCACAGTAAGGAAAAGCTTTGGGATAACAGACAACGCTTCTTTCATACATATTATTATAACAAAAAATTAGTAAAGCTATTAAGGGACTGATATAGAAGTTAGGTTCCTGAGAAGTTGTCAGAAATATTTCCTAGTTCCAAAAGTCAACTATTTAAGTTCTCTGCCTACCCCCAAGAACCCACAAACCGAAAGAAACGTTGTCCATCGCAATGAAAAAACATTTTATTAAAAAAAAAAACAACTTTTCACATTGAATAATACTCCAAATATTACTTTTATTTACCATTAGTTAAATTTTGAACTGGATTTTTTTGAATTTTAAAATTGCACCATTTTTTATATTTTTTTTTTACCTTTTATTCGGATTAATCATTAATTAAACTAAATTTTATTTCGAAACATACATTTGAGCGACTGTGGCGCGACTGCGTGGCAACTCCGTGACAGTTTGTATTTAGAAAATTTGTCGTGATAACCGAGAAATAGCGATAAAATTGGTACGAAAAAGTATTATTTAAAATTGAACCCAATTTAATAGTAATTAAGTAGTCTTATTGCTAATTATTTTTATCAACAAGACCCAACTGTTGGGGGCGACATTATCGCAACCTCAACATCTTACACCCCACTTTGCTTGCCACAAAGCAAGGTACTATCACGTAACGACCACATAATCGCACCCTAATCCCACACCTACGCACACAAATACACCCACAGACAACGGATCACATACATTTTGACATTCTCAAAATTAGGATCACGCGATGATCGAGAGACATAAATCCTTCTTGAAAAAAATAAAACTTATAATTTAGAACCACGGCTTTTTTCCATAGTTTTTTTTTAGATATAAATTAATTAACACAGAATTGTTTTTTTTTTATGTAGAAAGTAAAATATACTTAAAACTTGTTTATTTGGAGACGAGATATTATAATGTGGTCAAACAGTTGGTTATATGGACAAATATATGGCTGAAATTATTTGTTAAAATTGCTAGTAATCTTTATTATTGGTATAAAAGTATGAAAATTAATATGCTTACAGAGTGGAACAATAATATTTCAGACATCTTAAGGAGCTGTTCTTTTCGTGTTAGCCAGTAACTGAGTTATGGAGGTCAGATAGGCAGTGGCTCCATGTAAAATACTGGTACTCAGCTGCATCCGGTTAGACTGGAAGCCAACCCAGACATAGTTTGGAAACGGCTTGCAGATGATAATTTATCGCGAGTTTAGCTACTTTGATAATGCTTCTAATAAATGCTTTTACTGCTTCGACCACATTAAATTCTCGCCACCGTTGTGATTACGACCGCTAAGACCCAGCAAATTTGAGTTCTACTTGTCATCCATTTAGATTTATATTTCAAGTGTAACTATAAAAGAGGTTAAACTACAATTAATTATATTAATAAGACCTTTTAGAATTCGAGTTGTATTTAATAGTAATTATAATAATGTCAAAAATAATAATGTATTTTCGTTATTAAATGCTTGAATCAAATAAATGTCATAGTTTTTTTAAATAAAATTATCGTTTAAAAATGGCGACATTTTTCGAGGTAAAATTCCAAAAGATCTCATTTTTAATAATTCAGCTGCCAGGTACAAATAAGGTTTATATTTAAAGCACTAAAAGTACCGCCCTAACATAATAACAGATGGTACCACTCGAAGTGTGATGTTAGTTACAATTTTTGTTCGTAAGTACCACTCGAGATTATTTATCAGCTAAAATAAAGATGTCTTGTATCAAATGGTCACTTCAAACATTGCAGAATGTTCTCTGTCTAGCTACAATGTCGCTAAGATGTATATTTTTAGCTCTGAGTATCTCTAAAAGTACCACTGAAGCCTCATTTGGAACTAAAAGTGCAGTTCGAGATTCAATTCTCTCCTCAACTAACACTAAAAGGACCACATAAGCTGCAGCTGTAACTACGTATCTCCTAAAGTACCATTCGACCCTTTAGCCTAAATTGTCACTAAAAAGTTCCATGTAAGTCTTCAAAGTGTGCGTACAAATACCGCTCGCTATATTCTTCAATACCGGATGATGTCTGCTACTACAATCAGTTTGGTACCGGTTAGTGTCCGGCTGCGATGCCACTTTAAGTACCGGATGCGTGCCGGGTCGGCGCGGCCGCTATTAGTTGTCGCAGTACACCGGAAGTACGGGACTGCGCGGCCAATCAGATGTTTCTTCGTTTTCGCTACTCTCACTACCCGATCTGGTGGAGATAAAAAGAAAATGATTATTACTTGGTTTTCAGGTTTGTCGCTTTTGTAAATTCTAGGTTAGAACTGTCGCATTGGCTTGGAATTGGTATGGGTAGATTGACGCAAAAAATACAATGCAGGGCCGTAAATATAGCGCATCATGGCTACTATAAGTAATAAGTAGAAATCAACTATTTCTGCGAGGTGTATCGTATAGAACACGAATGTGCGCCTTTGTAATATCTGTGTATGGAAATGCGTGCACGTTTATAAAGTTATCGTGTACGGAAATTTAAAAGGATCTTCATATTTTTCCATACAGTTTACCTTCCCTGTGTTATCGTGAAGTGCACATTTAAGATGTCTTTCGCTTTTTACTTGTAATTCTGGATAACTAGGAAACAGGGCAAGAGTTTTAATATACCAAAAAAACTGTTTCTGTTGTAACTTTCAGCTTCAGCGAAGCAGACACAGAGCTAAACAATCAATCCATCAACTTTATGTAGTTAAATTATTTTTATTTCTGTAAGAAGGATTGTACAAACACTTTTACACTCATATTTTAAAAACTAGATGAGGTTGGTGTTTCCTATCTGACTATTCTGAGAAGAAAGGCCGAAACAAACTCTAGAGGGCACAATCTCCTATTTAAGTCCATACATAATCTTGCGTCAGACCATGTAGATTGGTGTCTGAAATGGTCATTTGAGGAAAGAACCACACAGATTAAGTGGGCCTGTCCAGTCAGTGCACGCATTTATCAGTAATCGTGCAGCTCAACCCAGAACTTAAGGAGTTCATAGGACTCCCAGCTCTATGATAATGGTTTTAAGTATAAAATTGTTGGGAAAAGTATTTACCTGGTCCTGGTGGGCGTGGCGTCGACTGCGAAGTGTTGCTCCTCGATAGTTGGCAGGAGAGAGGTCAGTCGGTCCGTGGGACGTAGAACCTGTGAATAGGAAAGTTTATGTTAATGCAGACTTCCAAGTGTATATCGTGTCGTAGTGCTGACAGATTTGAGAGTGGGGCTTGTGGGCAAGTAATAATAATAATATATATTATAAATCTTTATTCTCATACTAAGATTCATAATAAAATGGCAAAATTAAGTTGGTAATGACAGCCGCACGGATCGATCGATCAGGTTAGGCTTCACTTGCCGAGGTTGGTCCGTGGATGGGTGACCATGTTTACATACAGAGACCCCTCCGTGCCTCGGGAAACGCGTTAAGGGGGATGCGCTAAGGTAGCCCACGAAATTCAAAATTTTCTTAAGTTTTTTGCAATTTGATTTGCAGATCTGTGTCAGTACAACTTGACACAAATCTTATGGAGTGTCGTATTTACCTTGAGCGTCCGCTCGGACAGGCGCCACACGAGGCGCTGGCGCTGGTCGCGGCGCGCCTCGCAGCGCTCGTAGCGCGTCAGCACGTGCCGCACGCGCGCGCGCCCGTGCGCCAGGGACGAGTCGCACATCTGTGACAACATGCATTATTACTATTCAATTGTAGTGGTTCGACGAGTATTCGGTTTTTCCATCTGGAATTTCTCAGTAGAAAGAAAGGTAAAACATATTTATTGGGCCCATCATAATACCAGCGCTGTAGTTATTTTTTTTAAATATTGTTTAATTATGCTGAGATAGGAGCCTTTTTGGCATCGCACAAGTCTTGATTTTTTTTTTATAGTGTTAGTTTTAAATGCTATTATTGTATTTCTTGTGCTTGGCCCAAATAAAATATTTTTCTCTCTTTCTTTCTCTTAGAAACATTAAAAAAAAACAAAGTAAAATGAAATAAAAACAAAAGTCCAGTACAAAGACAAAAGGCTCCTATCTCAGCATCATTCTGCGACAGTTAAAAATAAGTGCCGCAGCGCTGGTATTCTGATAGTGACAGACCGGAGTCTAGATTTATGCCGGTTGCCCCTATAACATGGGACCTAAATATAACTGGCGAAATGTGGGTTTACTATAAGTACAACTCTGCCTAACCGTTCGGGTAATACAAGCGTGATGTTATGTAGATAATTTAGTAGCACTTACATGGCAATGCAGCTGCAATTGACGAGCGAAGTCGTACAAGTAGTACGCGTGTTCGGGAATAGCGCCGCTTTCCTCAGCCGCAGCTAGAGACTCTGCCAACTGTTGCTCTTTAAACAAAAACATTTGGTTTAGTAATCACAAAAAAATAACCATAGAGTGCGTTTTCACTATAACTGGACGGGTGACGCGGTTGGTAACACTAGAATTTGTTTATTTAAACTGGATCCGCAGATTTGTTTTCTAATGTCATTATTTCATGAAAAAGTCGCTCAATGGAACAAATCTAACTTAGAGAGATGTGTTAATGATTCTAATTCTGTAAATACATATATATATATATATATTTTTTTTTAATAAACGTTGCCCCACACTAGGAATTTCTCCTGTATCGTGGGTGCGTTTACAAACATTTAAACTCACATACACAAACAGCCAGACCCGGAACAACTACTTGTAGGTCATACCAATATTTGTTCCGTGCGGGAATCGAACCCGCGACACGCAGCGCAGCAGTCAAATCGCTTAACCACTGCGCCAACCGTGCCGTCAAATAATATCTGTTACAGCCGCGAATCATATTTTGATCAAGGGAGTTCTTGGCGGGAAATTGAAGTGACATGTTTTGCAGTTTTGTTTTATTTTAAAAAAGTTTAGGCGAATATTAATGTGTAATAATGGTGGATTATTAACCATTAAGTGTTCGCGAACGTGCATTAGTGTAGGAGGTAAATGAAACATAAAAGTGCAACATCACTTCAAGTTCTCTCAAGAATTCCGCGTGAGGTCTCAGTAAAGTGCCCACATCTTTACTGAAACTCAAGGGGAGCGGGCCATCATCATCATGCTTTGAATATTTCATTTCATCAATATTTAAACAAAGTTTGTAACTAAATAAAGACTTGGCTAAAAGGTCGCAGCAACCAGGCCATTAATATAATATATTTAAAAAAATGATTGATGATGAAATTTAAAAAAAACACGATAGAACCTCACACTAACCTGAAAATTTCAAAAACCTAAGTAAATTTGAATTTCGCGATAAAAATATTAAATCTATTGTTTTCAGCTACTGTGGAGAAGTGAACTTTTTTGATTTCTAAATAAATGATTTGACTTTGACTGGAGAGATACGAACGTGACGTTATGTTACAAACTCACCTAGTTTGTAGTACAGCAACACGAGCGCTAGTTCACTGGTGCGAGTGTTGACACAGGCCGCGTCGCAGCACACGATCTCGAGGAGCTGCACTAGCTCTTCTTCCTGATAGGAACAAAATAAATAATAACAATTAGAAGCAATGTGGAAATATTTTTGAAGTGACTGCGTTGAGCGATTTTTGGTAGGGGAAAAACTTATGGGTTCGCGTCACCGACATGTAGTCAATACTCAATATTTTTATTAAAAGAAAGAAAGAAAAATTGTAAAAATTGACAAAACACACACAGTAATACAAAGTAGCCAATTACAATCACATTTTAAGACTATGATGTAAATATTATCCGGAAATAAAAATAGAAAACAAAAATGCTTTACCATAATGTGTATTTAGGTGGTAATTATTATAATTTAGATCATTATGGACCCTGTAGGGTACAGCAAAAGGGTACGAGAGGAAGCCCTGTTTTAGATCATTAAGTTGTTATTGTTGGGAACAAGTTTAATTAAAAGTGAACTGTACTCCATAGTCTATGTCTAAACTGAAATAGTCCAGTAAGATTGTTGTCTTTGGAAGTTTACTATATCTCCATTGACATAACTACAGATATATGGGATCAGCAGTTAGCTTTTTAGGAGAAAAATCATCTTTTATTAATATCACAAAACGTAAATACTGGGTACCGCAATACCCTATGGTAATGGTTGTCCCAACATTCGGCCTTCTGACTTCCTGTAACGATTGTCTTAGGTATATGAATGACAGCCTGGGTCAACGGTTAAACGTCGTATTACCCAGTAATTGGGCTGTGGAGGTCAGATAGGTAGTTGTTCCATGTAAAACACTGTTTTCAGCTCCATCTGATTAGACTGGAAGCCGAACCCAACATATTTTTTTTTCAAATAGCACAACCATAAGTTTCAATTATTACCTTCCTATTTTTTTTTTTAAAGGAGAGGTCAAAATTGGTATAATATTCCGGCGATTTTTAAACGCTAATGTGATGTACCTTATTAGAAAGCTTATTTATTATGCTACTCGATTATAGTTAAATCTGATTTTTTCAGGCGCCCGTTTTTGTGAAAAAGTGAAAAATGTTTCAATACAAACATAACGCACATAGTCTTTATTTATTCATTTCTATGCAATATAATTATCTTATGTGGCTAATGTTTCCGTTGCTATTAAATACTTTCGAGATTTTATTATAATTTTAGCTCCATGAAATTAAGACAAAAAATATTGATTATCATGACAATGCAATAGCAAAACGTATCGAAAAAAGTCAAAGCTGTAAACTCGGACTAAATATCCGCTGTAAATGTCAAGCAGAGTCCTGCTGACTGACGTTGTCATTGTCACGTCATTTGCCACAGGGCTGCCATCCCTAAAATATAAATAATGCTTGTAGAACATTTTATTTTTCAACACTTGTTTTAAAAAAAACGGGCGGCTGTAAAAAAAAATTAAATGCCCAAAGACATCAAAATAATTACCTTCTTTCAGCCTATATAGGTCAGAAGGCTGTTTAAATTTTCAATTATTTTAGTACCAAGCCCCATACATTTCGTGAACGTCTCCTTTTAATGTAAACCAAATAGTTTTAGACAAATATGTAACGTCTTAGACAACAAAATGTATTACGTATTGCTGTTGTATGCTCACATAGAAATTTCCACTCTAATTCTACACGCGAAGACTTATAATTGGCTTCCTGTTGACTATGGTTTCCCTTTTATTACGTTTTTAAGCTGTAAGTCTTCCATGTTTCAATAAATAAATAAATAGTTGAGATGATGGGATTTGATGATGATGGGATGATGCTGTATGCCTATACTCGTACCTGGCAACTAGGCGGTAGTATGATGCCGCACTGCTGCGCGTGCAAACTCAGCATGGCCCTCAAAAGTCGCAGCCAATCAAGCGCGGTGGTAGTGCGACACCCGGTCACGAGGCTCAGCTTGTCGACTATGACGCGTGACATACGGATCACGTCTCCCGCCGTGCACGCAGACTGCGATATTGATACTGGAAAAAAATAACCAATTATTAGTACTTTTTATGTTCGACACATATAATATCAAAGTCAAATTATGTTGCGTGAGTCAGTCACAGAATTAATTATAATTATTAATACATCTCTCGAAGTTAGATTTTTTTTAATATTTTGTGAATGTGAGAATCTTGTAGGCTTAATAGACTGTAGATTTGTAGAACATTTTCTATTTTGTTAAGTACCTGGTACTTTTTGACGGGACTACTCTGTCATCCTATACCTATTAACACTGTAATTTGAAAACATTGTAAAAACCAATTATTTTTAAAAGAGGCTCTTCTCCATAGTAAACGACTAATTGGAACCGGGTACCTAGCTTCTGACGTTTCATAAGTGCCCATGTAGGCTTATGTGAAATAAAATATTTTGATTTTGAAATATATTATGTTCCCCAATGTCATGATTTCATGAAAAGTCATTCAATGGAATAAAACTAACTTAATGAGATGTATTAATGATTCATAATTATGATTATAATTCTGTAAATACATATCTGTTATGGTCGCGAATCATATTTTGATCAAGATGCAACCTGACACTGACCTGCAAATTGCAAAAAGCGTAAGAAAATTTGAATTTCGTGGGCTACTTAAGCGCATCTCCCTTAAGTGACATTTTTAAATCTAAGGTAATTATTCAATAGGATTCTGATGAACTTAGAGAGTTGTAATGCTGATTCTAATGATTATAAATCTGTAAAACCATATTTGTTACGGCCGCGAATCGTTTTTAATCAACATACAACCTGACACAGCCCTTGGAATTGCAAAAAAACTTAAGAAAATTTTAATTTCGCGGGCTACTTAAGCGCATCTCCCTTAAGTGACATTTTTAAATCAAAGTACAGTACGCGTCAAAGTTAATGGCGGCTCTTAAGTGCGCTAATCCCTGCGCAGTACCCCACCCCTCAACCCGCTGACACATAAATTCGTTACTGCGCAGTGACTCGCCTCATGTTCCGAGCCGCCATAAAGTTTGAATCGGGCTGTAAATTGACTACTTTTAGGCAAATGTTATTACTCAGTGAATGACTTTTTAAATGATATGAATTTGTCCAGATTATGATTGTTATAATTGATTGCAAATTTGACCATATAAGACATAAACATTCCTCACTATATTACTATTAATTGACTTCAATTTAATTTCTGTTTTGTTTTGTTGACATTATTTTGTTTGTATTAATATTTTAATTTATGTAATAATTTGCACGCCGTTAGGTAGACTGTAGCCGATCTCATTAATTTATGTAAAACATCTTATACCTGTACCTACATTCATAGCAAATATAGATCTGTTTCTGATAACTTACCCAACTCTTCAACAGAGATCCTGCGTTTAGTGTCCGTGTCGGCAGCATACTGCTCCAGCGCGATGTTCATGCAGGACACAGTAATGCAAGGGATGTGACACGGACGCACTTTCATCTTTGTCAGAAACCTGTAATAGAAGACATATTTATTATTATTATTTATTACAAGCTTTTCCTATTTCTGGTTTGTCGTAAAAGGCGACTAAGGGACTTACTAGAGAATGGGCAGCAGCATTCTCTATGCATTTTAACACCATACTGCAATCGCCAACCTGCCTGCCAGGTGTGGCGATTATGGCAACCCCTCCTTTTAGGGGAGGCCTATGTCCAGCAGTGGACGTCTTTCGGCTGAAATGATGACTAGCCTTTGCCAGTGTGGAGGTAGGAAATTATCCCATGGAAACATACGGTTTAAGACATTAAGATACTTTTTATACGCCGGTAGATATAAAAAGTATCTTATGTCTTAAACCAGATTATAAATTATTGTCTGTGTGCCAATTTTCTCACAAATCCTATAAGTAGCATAATACTATTGATTGAAATACTATCGTGAATTCCACGTCAGTAAAGGCTTACGCAGACAGGCGCGACGAGACACTAGTAGCATTATTAGTATGAAAACTTCACGGAACTTGTCGCGCTACCTGTCGCGCCCGCGATATCGCGGCATGACTTTTTCCGACATCTTCAACAATCATCGTCGTATTTCAGCCAATTTACACAAAACCATAACGAATTTTACATCTAAACCTTCCTCATGAATCACTCCGTCCATTGGTGAAAATCGTATGATAATCCGTTCGGTATGTATTTTGTGTGCCTGGTGCACACAAAATACATAAGTAAACGACTTATATTATATCTATCCAGTACATCATCAGCTGAACTCCTCCACAAAGAGCTCTACCATTGCTGCTTATAAATGCATGTAATTTCTCATAACGTAATTTTAAAATATTCTTAAGTCCATGAAATGGTAGTAAGTAAAAAAAAAAATAACTGTACTCCATAGTCTATGTCTAAACTGAAATAGTCCAGTAAGATTGTTGTCTTTGGAAGTTTACTATATCTCCATTGACATAACTACAGATATATGGGATCAGCAGTTAGCTTTTTAGGAGAGATGTTTATTCAAGTGAAATTACTCATAGAACATACATATTAGGCGCAGGCGATTAACAGAAATACTGACTGCTAGATACCACAGCCTATAGTACTGAAGATAAGATGTACCTACTACAAAGCTACCATTTTTGGATACGTCTCTCAAATGTCTCGCTGGTGGTGGCGTGTGTGTTGGATCATTAAGTTCCCTTCAGTATGGTTGAGCTGAATGGTGCTGATCCATGCGTCATGTTCTGACGCTGTCAGTTGGGACTGGTCATATCTTAGCTGCTATGGCTTAAGGCTCGTACAGAATCGCGCGACAGGCACCGACATAGAAATTATGCTACTAGTGTCGCGTCGCGCCCGCGATACCGCGCCAGTCTGCACGAACCTTTATTTTAATTAATGATTTGTTTTTTTTTTATCATTTTAATACGGACGCTTTTAACGTGCACGTCTTTCTATATTGTTCTCACATATAGTATAATTTCAACACAAATTGATGTATCCAAAATTTTGTAATAATATTTTAAGAGTCCATGGAGTATCTTGCCAGTTCTTCTCCATAGGCAACTAGTTTGACTGACCGACCCCTTGACAATAAAAGTGCCTGTAATATACTTAAATAAAGTTATGGTTGTGATCCTCACCTGTCGAACAAGTTGATGGCGTTGATGAGCACGTCGGCTGGTAGGTCGAACCAAACTTTGAGACATCTCAGAACGTGAGCCGCGCCGTCGCGCGCTCCCGTCGTTACTTCGCCATTCTGTTGATGGAAACATTACTATAATTAATATCGTAACATCAAGCCTGTATGGGACGACGGGATAGGCAGAGGAGGTACAGAACACCCGCATTTCTCCTAAGTCTATGTTGTTATTACGTAGATTTAAGAGTCCATAATACTTCAGCGCCACCTTACTCATCTTGCTCGCACCCTACTGCTCGCGGTTACGCGAGAAAGCGAGACAGGGAGAAGACTCCAAGGCGCCAATTTAGATAATTTCTTTTTACCGTGAAAATAATGGTAATTAAAATAAAATAACATAAGACCTGCTTTATAATTAGTTCAGTTAATATGCAAAGTCTTAACCAGCCAAATATCCAGACTGGGCTGTTGCTGAGGATTTCCTATGAATTAATGAAATGCACCGACCACAGCGTTTACTCGAATGAACCCAAAGATTCACACTAGCCCCTGGAGCCTCATGTGTCATAGGACTACAGAGACCATTATATCAAAGAGTAGACCGGGGGGGGCGGTAATAGTAGGGAAGACGTGCCCTTTGGATATGGAAAGATTATTAGAGCCATATCGGATATGCATCCTTGAGCAAGCATTGGAATAGTGGAGAGACAGGTGATATTTATCTATGGGAGGGATATCCTAACGGAAAAACTCAATAATATTTGTTGCCGTTTTTTTTTTTTTTTGTATAACTGTAAATGAAGATTTACAAAACAGTGTAATTTCGCAAGTACATACAAATACAAACTGATCGCGAGTTTAGCAACGAGGTGACGAATTAACATCTTTTGAAGGTTTCTCGACATTCTTAATATGAATGGAGGTCAGGTTTCAACGATGTACATACTTCTATTTCAAAATGTTACTATGTTTTAATTTTTATCTAGTATCACGCCTGTTTCCTGATGAAGTTGGCAGAGGTGTAAAGCACACCCCTTTTTCGCCACTAACGTTTTTAGTGTTATGGTATGAAGAGTGACACTGAATTTGTACCCAGAATTAATTAAAAGCAATAGAACTTTTTTATATGTTAAGCCTAGTTAGTGTCCCACTGACGGGGATCGCGGAAGTGGCATTTGATCCCATGATCCCCGGTGCAAGTGTGGAAAGGGAACAGTGGGGTGGTTTTTGGTCAGTAAGAATCTAACAGACCCCTTCGCCTGCCCCAGGGCGGAGGACATCTATAAGGATTTTCCAAAACGGGAACAAAAAAAAACAATAAGACAGAGTGCCACTGCTGAGCGAAATAAGAAAAAAAAAACAGGAAAACGTGAAGAATCTGGGGGAAACCCCAGGAATTTACTTTTTAATTTTCACAATTTTATTCTGCTTAATATTTGACAAGGATATGCCATAAAGAAGTACCTACTAACACACTTAATTCAGAACGATTAAGATAAAAACTGCCGCCTTATTGGAACCCCACGGCCTTGACCAATAGAAGCGCTCAGTATATCGGCTAACGCATGTGTTCGTAACGTGAACTAATTTAGTGCTGTTGGTTATTCAACACTTTTATTAAAGGATTCTTAAATTTACTAAAAAAGATTAAAGAAAATATATTCTTCAAATAAAGCTTTTATCTAATATAAATAATAATATGGTTGTTTAAATGTTATATTTTTCTAAATAAAATTATAAGCTTTAGGGTTGCCACAAAGATTTCTTACCTCCGATTCAGCAGGTAGGCACAGTTTTGGCTGCGCCTTGTGCTCGAGCAGGAGGTACTCGTTGAGCGTCGCGTACATTGTCTGCGCCTCCTCCTCGGGAGAGCGCTGTCGCGACGTGGACGCTTCCGATTGGCCAGCATCCGGGTGCCCCGCGCCCGATCTCAACATTATCGGGATTATTGGCGCGAGTTGAGGGTGAATCGGCACCTGTAGGGAGTAAGCACGGATTTAGAAGCTGCTAATATTTTTTTTTTAAGCGAAGCTCCAGGGTTTCCCGCAAAATTCAAATTTTCTTAAGTTTTTTTGCAATTGGCAGGTCAGTGTCAAGTTTATGCTGATCTAAGTATGATTCGCGACCGTTTCAAATATGTATTTACAGAACTATAAAGGTGTTACCACACCAATTGATTGATCGTCAATCGACGGCATCGATCGATGGTAGAATGGATTAGTCCAATCCAACGCCAATCGATCAACGTCAACCGATTGTCGATCGATGCACCCCTAATAATTTGAATCATCAATGCAACTCTCTCCGCCTTATTACAAAACAAGATTTATATTTTGACATGGCTTAAACCATGCAGTCAGTTTTTGTAATAAGAACGTAACAGTGATTGAAATACCGTTCTTTATACAAAACTGAAAACTTAGTTCGGTACTAAGTTGTCAGTTTTGTGTTTAGGAACTTTACCATAGTCTGAATAAAGTTCGAAATTCCATAATGGCTCCATGTGTTAAACCTGGGTCTGAAGATAAACCTTGTTTTGTAATAAAGGAGTCTAAGTTCAAATGCTGACTATTTCATGAAATCATGACATTTGTGGCCAATTTCTAACTTAGAGCGCTGCATTGATAAAACTAATGATTATAATTATGTAAATACATATTTGTTACGGTCGCGAATCATTATTGATCAACATAAAAACTGACACTGACCTGCAAATTGTAAAAAAAAAAAAAATGCGCGGGCACCTTAGCGAATCCCCGTTGAAGGGGTGATCGTGTGAGTGTCCATAAAGAGAAGGACTGAAAGTGAACGCACGCGGTTTATAAATCACATGCGTAGTTCACACTCGTTATGAATTTGAATCATCCCGCTATATTCTCTTCCACGAACGTACACGAAAAGGGCCTCTCATTGCGTCATTCTTTTCAAAGTTGAGTGCGAACGAGCACGTATGTACAAGTTCTATATGTGACACATTCATAAATTACGTTATTAATCGTAGATCATACTGATTCTGCTTATTACCCTCGCCTTTAAGTTCATTACATAAATAATATGACGAACAGGCGTGATTCAAGTCCAATTATAGTGATTCGCCAAAATTTCTTCTTTTAATAATATATATTATTTTTACTCTATATAATTTCTCGTCTATTTATTTCTTTACGTTCTTTCACACACCGCTACTAATTTTTACACATGCCTGTACTAATCGTCCTTAGTTTCTTACAAAAGAGGAAAACTAATTAATTCAGGCATCTGTACAATCAGAGAAACGTATTGTTTAGGAAATTAACTATGAACTTATATAGCTTGGGACTCATCATCACACGTCATTCTTCATCAGTCGTATGAACACGGTCAACCTGCTCAACTATACAGCTATACATTAAGGTGAATCCGCAGCTGTAGCCCGCTAAATTCAAATTTTCTTACGTTTTTTGCAAATTTCAGGTGAGTATCAGGTTGTATCTTAATCAAAATATGATTCGCGAGTTCGCGACTATAACAGATATGAATTTCGCGGGCTACAGCTGCGGATTCACCTTGAAAAAAAAACTTCAAACATCCTTACCTAAGCGAGTGCAGGAGCAATCAGCGGCTTGTTGTCGTTGTATATGCCCGCACCGATCCGCCCACAGCTCTCGTCCCGACGGTTTGAGCGACCGGGCGCGAGGGCCCTAGTACCTGACACAAGAGAGAGCGCGGTCAACGCACTGCAGCCTGGGTAGGCCGCTGAGCGATGATACAGGGTGATGGAGAAGGAAAGGACTCAAGGTCTAGCTTCGATGCTTTGGACAAAGAGTCTTTAGGAGTCAAAGGAATCTAGTTGAGACGAAAGATGAGTATGTCGTCGAGGTAAGTCAAATATTAATCTCAGATAAAAGGGAAGTTTCTTTGAAACAAATACCAGAAAACTACACTAGAACTTGAATATAGTTCAAATTATAACAAGAATAAATAATTCAATTAGATTTTAAGTAATAATTTCTATAGAAAATAATTTATGTGACGTTATAGGTATTTGATGAGTCTTTCGCGAGATTCAAATACTGGAAAATTCTGTAAATACTGATCAATATGAATAGGAACTTTAAATTAAACGATTTCTCGGTAATTTGAAGGTAGGATTAAAGGATGGGAGATTCAGGAGCTAAAGCTCAAGGATACTGGGAGCAATGTCTTGTTGAAAAACAATTGCCCAGCCACCAATGCGCCTCTCAAACAGGTCAGATACGCTACAAGCAGTGGTTGAGCACTGATGTAGGCCGTACAATGCGCTCTAACGAGACGCAAAGACACTAGCGTTTAAAAAAACACAAGTAAAATGCCACGGTCTATCCCTTAGCCCTAGTATACACTGAGTTTAACCTCCTTGGTTAAACCCTTTATACTATTTTTATGTGAACCTTTGACAGTTCTATCGCAGCAAGCAACTCGGGCTTCTTCACAGGGATTGATTCAAATAGCAGTAGAAAATCTTTTAAAGTTACCTGTAAAATTGGAACAATGAATATGGCATATGGATTGATAGGAGAACCTTTTTGATTGAGAATGTTGCTAATTAGTTTTGAAATCAACCAGTGTCTTTACCAGCCGTATTAGGACGGCTTGGCTAAATGTTGACGGAACCATTCGATGTCAATTTTGATAATAATTAAAATCATGCTTATAAATAAATCTTATTTGGTAAGGAAGTTTTTATAAGTAGAGCCTTCAACATTTTTTGTACTCACATTTTTTAATTATAATAATTTAAACAATATTCTTGCTGAGTAATATGACCTGTCAGATATTCAATAGCGATGTGTGTGTGTAATATTGTAACTTGTAACCGATGCTTCCGTTTGACGTCATATCGTAATCATGAGATTGAAGTACATACTTCAAATGTACAGTCAATAACAGAGTATTAAGTATTATACAGTGTGAGTCTTGATAATGTGCACATATCTAAATGAGGGAAACTAAGCTTAATTTTATCGACGGAAAAATATACAAAAAAAAAACAAGAAAAGGGTCTACCTGCTAAAGTAAAGTACGTACCAGAGTGACCTTTTTAACAGTTGATAAACATGGTATTATTACTTTTAAAAAGCTAATACGATGGAGAATAATTTAAAGTAATAAAAAAGGGCAGGTAATCGGGACTTTTATTGAGATATTTTATAATTATTGTAAAAATTTATGAAAAAATATCAGATTTTTGTCATAAAATCACCCAAATTCTCAATTGAGGGCGAGTTTTGTCTTTAGTTTTTAGTTTATGAAGACGCCGTATTATTTCCAGTTATGACTTTTCAAAAAAGAACGCTAAGCGAAAACAAGTAATAGCGATGCGATGCGGTAGGTCGGGAACCGACGGAGTTTTATAAAAATGTGGGTGTTATTTTAGTATATTGTGTATATAACATCATGGATCTTGGTCAGATCATGAGGATCACATAGATTAGTGACTGAAAAAGTATTTTGAGGAAAGAACCATAGAGATTTGAGAGACCATAGCGATGCGATGCGGTAGGTCGGGAACCGACGGAGTTTTATAAAAATGTGGGTGTTATTTTAGTATATTGTGTATATAACATCATGGATCTTGGTCAGATCATGAGGATCACATAGATTAGTGACTGAAAAAGTATTTTGAGGAAAGAACCATAGAGATTTGAGAGACCTCTCCAGTCAGTGCAGGCAAATATTAGTAGCGCTCAACTGTGTGCGTTCTCATTTTACGGCATGCATACCAAACTATTTTCTTGGCTGTACTTTCAATTCTAAATATTCCAGTCTACAGTTTCATTCCGAGAATGCTACAGCTATTATCGACAAAAGATACAGAGAAGACATTACTTTATTGCGTTGTTAACTTGACAGGAGCGACCTTAATAATTATTATTGTTTTTTTTATTAACAAAATGAACAGAAAATTGCAATACGCATACTAATAAATTAATATGGATAATATTCAGTCATTGGCTTATGTTGTTATTGTCCATTGGCCAGTCCTTAAAGCGATATGACCTCTATAAAATAAACATAATCGTTGATCAACATCCTCGTTTTGAACTGTTAATTTTATTTATTTGTATGATACTTCTACCTTCATAAAGAGTTGAACTAATGTCCGTTTTCGCTAACACTAGAAAACATCTAAATGAAAAGGCTTAAATAAAAGCGAGTTGATTCCGAAACCTCATAAATGTCTAGCGATACTTTTCAACAGTCGGTAGGGGAAGATCAAAGAAACGATGGACTATAAGATGATATAATTATGGCTAGAAAGGGAGACCGAGATGACGACTAATAGAGAAGTGTGTATCTCTCGACTTCCACGCGAACGAAGCCGCGGGCAGAAGCTAGTCGTTTATACGAGGCGTAACCAGTTACCAAGACGTCATTGGATGGGCTAGCCGAAATTATAATTTGGCTTACTACGGAAAAAAAGTTATGTTACGTAGAACATTTTCACTTTCTTTTAGAGGTGTTATTATAAGAATTTAAATGAATAGACTCGCAATCAGCGTGCGTGTAGGATCAGCGGGGTTATTAAAATGATATCAGTAAAAAAAAAAACCGGCCAAGTGAGTGTCGGACCACGCACAATGATGGGTTCCGTAGTTGAGATGAATTATCCCAAGAACAAAATTAACATTGTAGTTGAAAGACATGTTCCCTCATACATTCCAACCGCAAATGTAAGTTTTAACGCACAATATTGAGTGATTTACTATGTCATTTTAAGACCATAGACTTCTTATAGGTTTTCCTGTAACCTATAAGTAAAGTATTTTTTTTTTAATTTTAGGCACTGTAGTTTCGGAGATATGGGGGGAATGGTGAATTTTCGTCGATTTTCTTAAATAACTTTAATAAATTATTAATAAAAATATCTGAAATCCATACATCAAGCCCTTTCATTTGATCCAATTGCATAACTTAAAAAAAAAACTAATTTGCCCCCCAAAAGTGACCCCCATATTCAAAATTAATTTATTTAAATAATAACTTCCTAGTGATCAAGAAGTATTAGAATAATATTTTCATTATGAATTGGCAAATGAGAATATCCAAGACTTTTTAAACTACCCACAAACAAATTCCGACCTGGGGGTCTACTCCGAAGCGACAATACGAAGTATCGGCCGAATGTTCGGCCGTTTTATAACTTTCAAAGTTTCCTTTTTTGAGTCCTTACCCGACTTCAAGTCATATTTTCGTCTTTGGCTTATCTCTTTGACTGTCGTTTTTTTTTCTTTCGCCGTTGCCCGCCCCGCACCGCGACCTAGTACATAGAAGTCATGGGGTGAACGACCTGTCTAGTAAACACAGATGCTTACATAAATTCAAAACTACCCTCAAAATAAGTTGCATTACTTTCTCCCCGTTTTAAAACTATCAGTTTTGCTAGCGAGTTCACAGATGTCACGAGGGGAATGACCTGGCAAGCATTCACACACTGAAGCTTAGATACCTAGTATTCAAAACTACCCTCCATAAAGGCTGGCATTACCTTCTATCTAGCCGTTGTATCTTCTAGTTCGTGTTACAGAGTTCAACAGAGTCACGGGACAATGACCTAATAAGTGTTCATGCTCTGTAGCTTAGATAAACTTACTTTCTTACAAAATATCACGTTTTATAACTCATTAGTATAATTATTTATTTATTCATACAATAATTCAGTAGTACGCTTACATTTATATACGTATAAGTTGGCGCAAACATAAAGTCTCGTACAGACTGGTGTAATAAAGCGGGCGCGACGAGGCACTAGTAGCACAATTTCTTTGTCGGTGCCTCTCGCGCCCGCGATATCGCACCAGTCTGTACGAGCCTTAACTCATCAGAGTAACTTAACTCAAAAGTTTTACCGTGCACAATCATCGACCACGTAATTTAGAAAAGGAGAGTTCAAAATTGGTATAATATTCAGACGATTTTTAAACGCTAATGTGATGTACCTTATTAGAAAGCTTATTTATTATGCTACTCGATTATAGTTAAATCTGATTTTTTCAGGCGCCCGTTTTTGTGAAAAAGTGAAAAATGTTTCACTACAAACAAAACGCACATAGTCTTTATTTATTCATTTCTATGCAATATAAATATTTTATGTGGCTAATGTTTCGGTTTCTATTAAATACTTTCGAGATTTTATTATAATTTTAGCCGCAGCTCCATGAAACAGACAAAAAATATTGATTATCATGACAATGCAATAACAAAACGTATCGAAAAAAGTCAAAGCTGTAAACTCGGACTAAATATCCGCTGTAAATGTCAAGCCGAGACCTGCTGACTGACGTTGTCATTGTCACGTCATTTGCCACAGGGCTGCCATCCCTAAAATATAAATAATGCTTGTAGAACATTTTATTTTTCAACACTTGTTTTAAAAAAAGCGGGTGGCTGTAAAAAAAATTAAATGCCCAAAGACGTCAAAATAATTACCCTGTTTCAGCCTATATAGGTCAGAAGGCTGTTTAAATTTTCAATTATTTTAGTACGTCTCCTTTAACCAAACAAGTTCTTAATTAAAATTAAACAAAAAAAAAAATAACAACGAGGATATTTAGCGAAATATTTATCTAATACTAGCTTTACCCGGCCCGGCGTCGCACGGGTAGTGCTAAGTATCTACCCTACCCTACCTACCTCCTACCTACCCATCCTACCTACCTGGTCTACCCATCCTACCTACAACCTACCCTACCTACCTTTTTTTTCTCATCTTTTAAACTGTAGATAGTTCAAAACCTTCCCTGAACTTCCACAAATATTTCAAAACCAAAATTAGCCTAATCGGTCCAGCCGTTTTCGCGTTTTAGCGAGACAAACGAACAGCAATTCATTTTTATATAATAATATATAGATTTAATGTAGGTATATTGCAGTTTGACTGTGTGAAAGGTGATATGGCTAAAAAGGGGTTGACTACAGAGATGAAGACTAATAGAGAAGTATGGATCAAAAAGACATGTTCCGCCTGTGATATGGGCAGGAGAGTGATGAGGACTTTTCATTAGTGACATAACATCACGCTTTGTTTCCCCGAAGGGTTGGGCAGAGGCGTACCTGTAGTACGCCCACATTTCGCCAGTTATGTTTAAAGTCCCATGTAATAGGGGACGAGCCTATTGCCATTAACCGGGCACAAATCCTGACGCCAGGCTGATACTTTGAAATTCCAGGTGGAAAAACCCGATAAGGGCAGGAGAATGATTATGAGGTATGTATTTCAGTTTAAGTATGCTCGGCTAGATATCAAGCTATACATTTCCAGTATAAGCTGACCTCTCATTGTAGAAATTCTATAAAATACGAGATCAGCATATACTGGAAATGTATAGCTTGATATGTAGCCGTGTGTACCTATATTTAGATTTTTAGATGGAGCAAGGAGTTTGTGTACAGTAAGAGAAATTAATATTTGACTACCAACTTAAATTATCCGTGTATTCAAACCACATTATCATTCTTATGTTGTATGAAATCAATGGCTATAGCACAGCAAATTGACGTAAAGTTAATTTCCTTGACTGTTCAAGACCTTCAGGCATTTACTCTAAGTGGTGAATAGGAATATTTACGAAATTAATTTTGATATTAATCCCGCTAAGGTAACTTTGTCTACGGGTCTGTTTACAATAGGTACATTTTGTTAAAGGGCTAAATAACAATAGCATTGTTTGTTATTTAATGTTTGAAAACAAAAAACAATAGCCCAACAGGATTACAAGTTAGCGGTCAAAAAGGTTACAGAAGGTTTATATCAAGATCAATACTTAAGTTCAAATTTTGACCCAGAAACTTATTTAGGTCAGTGTATGTAGGATCAGCCCGCGACTTGAAATATTTGAAGTCGACTGCTCTAAGTTTCTCTGACTGTACAATAAATTAATTGACTGCGAAAAGTATTTATTTATTTATCTTATGTTTTACTTATTATTTCAACAATAATACAATTTTGTAACTTATTACAAAGAATGCATTTGTTGTGAATTCACTCAGAGAACAATATAATAGGTTCGTGTCACTAAGGGAGAACGAAGAAAAAATATTGCGCCCCCGACTCCAAATTGGACAAGGGCATGGCACTCCAATATCCTAGCTATGGAGTCTAGAATGCCGAGTGCACGCGTCAGTAAAAAAAAAATGGAAAACAAAAAAAAATATACAACATTTTAATATTTTACTGCGCAAAAACTTTGTCCATATTAAAAACAAAGCCAACCATAATAAATTTCCACACAACATATGTATACAAAAACAGCTGATTATTGCTGAGTTGGACTGCAGTAACAGTAAAAAAATACTTTTATCTACAAAATACAAATAAAATAACACAGAAAGATAAAGAAAGTCATTGCAATAAAGACTTGCAGTTTGAACAACAATAAAACTGCTTATTATAACATTGTTATCAACATATTATAGCTCCAGGCTACCAGCTCAAGGACACTGAACGAGACAATAGAAAATTATATTGTTTACCGGTCCTGAACGAGTTCAATAATTTCACTAAGTCCTGTTGGTTATTGCAATTTGAACCTTATGTTTAACCCCATTACAGCGACAAGATATTACCAAAAAACTCTGCTTCGAAAAATGACTAGCGCAAATGTCAAATATCGGTATTTAATTCAAACACAAACCATTTAAGATACTGCTGCGAAAAATGACTAGCGCAAATGTCAAATATCTGTATTTAAGGAATTCAAACCATTTACAATACTGCATTAAATAAAAAATAAAAATCTTTATTTCGGACATGAACAGTCCATAGGTTGTTTAGTGATGGGTTAGTAACATTAGTGATGGGTTAGTAGCATTACTGCTTCGAAAAATGACTAGTGCAAATGTCGAATATCTGTATTTAATTAATTCAAACTCAATCCTTTTACAATACTGCTTCGAAAAATGACTAGCGACAATGTCAAATATCGATATTTAATTCAAACTCAAACCTTTTACAATACTGCTGCGAAAAAATACTAGCGCAAATGTCAAATATCGGTTTTTATTTCACAATACAGGCGTTACAAACCGGCCGTCGAGAGAAGCGTTCCTGTCAGTTGGACAATTTCTAGTAACTATAAGGATCGAATTAGCAAAACACATATTCGTTGGTATGAAACTGATGGGTGACAAGAACGCATTCTCTCATCGGCCGGAGTTTAGTTTTACGTTACGTAAAAATAAATGTTTTTCTCAATAAGTAATCAACAACATAGTAATAATGTTCTCCCTGCCAGGGTTACGAGCCTGTCCGAAAGGGATATCGTGGCCCTGGCACACAGGCATCTGAAGGAACACGGTGGGTTTTAGTCAGTAAAAGTCTGACACTCCCTCCCGCTCCACCCAGAGCGGGAGAAGTTATTTGATAATTTCCCACCCAAAAAAAAAAAAAAAAAAAAAGTAATAATGTTCTCAATAAAACCTTCTTTTTGTTAAATATTTGCTCTACCCGTATTGCGTAACCCAGCATCTCTATTGTGTAGAGATATGAGGCCTAAATTACGGGATAATTAAGTATTAAATAATAATCAATTAAATTCGCGAAATGTAATTTTTTCAACCAACTTTACAAAACTGCGGTATATCTCAGAAACTAAATGTCGAGATCTGGACCCTTTTTGCTTTTTGTCTACTCTGAATATAAATCCGAAGTATCGGATATTATATTCTGCCGTTTCTTGACTTCCAAGTTTCCTTTTTTGACTTTGAATCCTAACCCGACTTTAAGTCACATGTTTGACTTTGACTGTCATTTTTTTTTTCGCCGTATTCAGGAAACTGCCGAACATTCGGCCGATACTTCGGAGTAGACCCCCTGACTACGGTTAACTATGACAGACTAAGGCGAAAAAAAAAATTACGACGGTCAAAGAGATTATTCAAAGTCAAAAACGTGACTTGAAGTCGGGTAAGGACTCAAAGTCAAAAAAGGAAACTTTGGAAGTCAAGAAACGGCCAAACATTCGGCCGATACGTCGGATTATCGCTTCGGAGTAGATCCCCAGTTTCCCTGGAAGATTGGGATACCTAGACTTTCTTCTACAATATATTTAGTATTCAAAACTAAATAGCATGAGAACATTATCTATCTCTTCCAGTGTTGACCGGGGCATCGCCCACGGGCTATCAGAACGAGTTTTTGAAAACAAGCTATTAATAAACAAACAAATCTTCTCTTGCGAAAAGCATTGCGTAAATATTATGAAGCATTGAGATGTAACACTTTGTTACTAGTTGAATTGAGATGTCTAAATAGCTGGGTTTTGACAGTAGAGGTCATGTGGCAGTCGCTCTGGACTACACAGCGGTCCTGCCAGGGTTGCGAGTTTGTCCGAAAGGGATATCGTGGCCCTCGCACACAGGCAAATGAAGGAACACGGGTGGGTTTTAGTCAGTAAAAGTCTGACACGCCCTCCCGCTCCGCCCAGAGCGGGAGAAGTTATTTGATAATTTCCCACCCAAAAAAAAAAAAAGCCATCTGAAGGAACACGGGTGGGTTTTAGTCAGTAAAAGTCTGACACGCCCAGATCGGGAGAAGTTAATTGATAATTTCCCACCAAAAAAAAAAAAAGGGTTTAATTAAGTAACAGTTTTAATCACAATCCGTGAGTTTTGAGGATATTGCTAATCCATTGCTGCAAATTCTTCTGCTCAACAACGTAAATAACGCAATGGACGTGGGTGAGCTATCAAAATGAAACCCATGGCGATCAATACTTGTCATTTTATGGTACACTTAAATCTGTGTGGTTCTTTCCTCAACATACCATTTCAGACTTTTTATTCCGGTAAAGAAGTCCACGCAGACGACTTCGCGGGCAGAAGCTAGTAATATAAATCTAAGACTCAAAATAGTCGATTATCATAACATAATTCATCAGTAGATTTTATATAAAATCACTGAGAGCTGTCATTCGTGGATCTTTAACAGTCGTTTCGGGTCGTCAGTCTTACCAAGGGTATAGTTTTACCCAGTTACTGGGTTGTAAAGGTCAGGGTCAGATAAGCAGTCGCTCCATGTAAAAAACTGGTACTCAGCTGCAAACGGTTAGACTGGAAGCCGACTCCAACATAGTTGGGAAAAGGATTTAATAAAAGATCAAAAACCAAAAGAAAGTTAACAGGTGCTATTCTATTAATAGTCTAGCTAGCCATAAACATCGATCAAAATAAAATAAAACACGCCTAATCTGAAAACAGTACGCGGGTAGGCGTCGGAAAGCATCAGAATTCCGTTAAAAGGCTGTATTCATTCAAATTCGCGAGTCAACGAACTTCAGCGAAAGAATCGAACGATTGTAACCGTTATTTTTTTAGGAAACATGTTAAATTTGTGTGACTATGAATTTGAGTTGTTTTTATTTTACGTTTGGTTCGGTGAAAATATGAAATACGTCATTGGGAAAGGTCAAACGGAATATTATAAATATTTATATTTTATTGTACCTACTCTTTACAAGGTTACAGAAATAACGAGTTTAATCAATAGGATTTCAGGGCAATAATAATGATCGCGAATAATGATCGTCCATACAAAATACATAGTTAAAAGATACCTAAATAGAATTACTGTACAGACGCCAGCAGGTCAAGCTACCCGAAACTGTCAAATTTTCCCAATCAACCTTGAACCTTATACTTTAAAGATAAAGTTGAAAATCTTTTAAAGAAATTTAACAGATTGTAGTAGCTTGATGTGCTGTCTTTACATAATTTAATATACTGCCTCGTTGGCCTAGGGTCGCAAGTGTTACTGCTGAGCATGAGGGCCTGCGTTCGATTCCCAGGTCGGGTTTCCAATAGGAATTCCTTAGTAACAGCCCGGAGTCTGTATTTATGCCCATTTGATGGTTATAGGCTCGCCCCCAATTACATGGGACTTAAACATAACTGGGGAAAAGTGGGTGGACTGTAAGTACACCTCTGCCTAACCCTTCGCAGATTACAGGCGTGATCGCCGCGCGGCGTGGGAGGCGTAGGCGTGTGTATAATTTTAATAGAAACTAATGCAGATGTAAGACATTTTCTATTAGCAATCCGTACCTCTTTTTGACTACATTTGCGAACGTAACGGGTCTACAACCATAGGTCTGGGTCTATGGGACCATTTCAGACTCCCAATCTACATGGCCTTCACAATACATGATCTGACCAAGATTATGTCTGGACTTTAAAAGAGACTGTGACCTCGGAGTTTGTTTCGGCCTTCTCAGAGTAGTCGGATAGGAAACGCCGACCTCATCTAGTTTTTAAAATATGATTGACGTGTAAAAGTGTTTGTACAAACCTACTTACAGAAATAAAAAAAAATAATCCAAAGGGGTTGCATAATCACTTCCACATACCAATAGACAATAAATCGTCATAAACACGAAGACAAACATCAATAAAGTAGTGGTTCGCACAGTTTCCCCCCTTTACAGTGTAATTGCGAAGCGATGCCACTTTCACTGGGCTGGTCATACTTCGTATCATTGTAAGTCATTGTTAAGGAGAAATTCAAGTTATATACACACACTGTGTGTGGAAAAGTACTTTATTGTCAACCAGCTGAGCCCCGCGGTTTCACCCGCGTAAGGCCCGGTTTCCACCAAAGCGGAGAAGAGCGGAGAGGAGAGATGTTTTGGAAACGACCAATAAGATATCGTTTTTTCGATGCGATGGTACGAGAACGGTATCTTATTGGTCGTTTACAAAACATCTCTCCTCTCTTCTCCGCTTTGGTGGAAACCGGGCCTCAGTCTCGATCCCGTGGTTAATCCTGGGTGTCAGCTTACTCCATACCACATTTTATCAAAATTGGTCCAGCCGTTTCAGCGTGATGAAGTAACAAACACACAGACACTCGCAAACTTTCGCCTTTATAATATTAGTGTAAAAACTGTAAGCATTGGACTGTACTTTCCCGAGTTTATCTTGGTTATTAGTCGGTAATGTCCAAGATAAAACTAAAAAAGTACAGATACTTAATCAGCCTATAATGTCCCCACTGTTGGGACACAGGCCTCCTCTCTGTGAGAAGGAGTGGGCCAAAATCCACCACGCGGGCCCAGTGCGGGTTGGTAGATGTCACATGTCTTTGTTGTGAATTTTAGTTCTAGGACATGCCGGTTTCCGCACGATGTGTTCCTTTACCGTTTTGAGAGCAGTGGTGATGAAATAATATACACAAAGTAAAGCGCCTGTCTGGGTTCGAACCCATGAAATCACGAACTACTACTACTCGTGAGACGAGTCCGTTGTTCCACTGGGCCACCACTGCTCTCTGAAAGTACAGATAGACACCAATCTACATGGTCTTCCCATGATCTGACCAAGATTATGTCTGGACTTGTAAGAGACGGTCAAATATTACAAAGCAATATTTTAGGCCTACAAGCAAAATGGGCCCAGTTGCCTTTTTAAATACTAGTTTGGGAGCTCACATGGAAGTTGTCACGTACCGATTTTAAACGAAATGAATTGTTCAACATTTTCACATATTACAGGAAACTGCTCCATCGGTCTAAATACTTTTAGACCGATGGAAATAATTATAATCGAAAAGCAACAAAATTAGCTCATTGTTCAAACATAATATGCTGCGATTAGATAACAGCACAGAATATTTTCCTGTGAACATTGATGTATGTCAAATGAGATCACTGACAATGGTGTTACCCCTATCCTGATTTAGCTTTGTGGATAAATTAGTAATACCGATATTTTTAATTATTATTAAAGATTAAATGCTTAGTATGGAAGTGAAACTCCCCCCCTCAGATAAATAACAATCATACTATTATTAGCACTTAAGGGCGTAAGATACGCCCAATTTTTTATACAACTAAGTACAAGTCATACTTGGGACGAAAACGATTTCATAAAATAAAAAAAATATGTATCCCCGTAGGGTAGGCAGAGGTGTACCTATAGTTACACCTACATTTCGACAGTTATGTTTAAGTCCCATGTAATAGGGGACGAGCCAGACTCAGGGCTGCTACTGAGAGATTCCTGATGGAAAAACCCAATAACACCTTGCCCGACCTGTGAATCGAACCCAAGACCTCATGCTCGGCAGTAGCTGCGACCACTAAACCAACGAGGCAGACTAAACAAAAAATAATAATTTAAAAAAATACAATACGCAGTTTCAAAACATTTTGGAAAGCCACCGTCCTTATTCGCACGCATATTAACGAAGTGCCAGCGACTTAATTACACAACTTACTGTGACGTCATAACGTCGCCGACACCGACTCCCGTTTAAGGTGAAGAAGACACTTATGTAAGCGCACACGCATCTTAAACGTCATCATTCATGTAGAAACCAGGGTTGTAGCAGAGTTATATTTTTTCACGTCAGCGGGATGCTGATTTTAATTATTTTCTTAAAAAAAGCAGGGAAAAAGTAGTGACCATTATGAATTTATACCTAAAAGTTGCACAGTTTTCCTTGGTATTGAAATAAAATATTGTTTCAATATTTTTGTGACTTTTAATAGAAAATAGAATCATACTAAGTACCTAGTTTAGTAATAATTAGTAGGTACTAGATTAGTAATGAAGTACCTAGACTAATAGATCTATTAGTGCAACACGTAAGACCGCCCCCTTTACATGTCAAGACTCGAAGTTCAGCATTAATATTCAGCATCGATCAATGCGGATGCTGATTTTGAAAATGATGCTGAAGTTCAGCGTATGCTGATGTTCGCAACAACCCTGGTAGAAACTACTTCTGCCGTACAACTAGGTAGTCACTAGGAATATCGCCCTTATTGCTACGACATAAAGACGCTGTCAATGTCAGTGTTACCACTCGTACGTCATTGGTAAGACTTGGTGGCCTTTTCGCGGGCCTAGTGCTGATTGGTAGATGTCACACATGTCTTTGAATTTTTGGTTCTAAGACATGCCGATTTCCTCACAATGTTTTCCTTCCTCTGTTTATAATAACGATAAATTAACACCAAAGGCACATCAAGCCGGTTATTATTTTCGTCTCGGACTGACATTTTGGACCTGGAAGCCTTCAGTTTGTTTTTCCAAAAAGGAATTAGAATTCATTGTCTATACTTTCCACCTTTAACGTAAATTAACACACTAATCAACATACTGTTTTGACACAATTCCATATTAATTCGAATAAAAGAAAAACGTCATTGATAAATTTTCGTATCGAATAATTTAACACATCAAGCCTGTAATTCCCCGAAGGGTTAGGCAGAGGTGTACACCATGTATACCCACATTTCGCCAGACATTTTTAAGTCCTATTTATTACGGGACGAACCTATTGCCATCAACAGGGCACAAATCCAGACTCTGACCTGCTACTGAGAAATTTTATTAAACCGCAAATTGAAGTGGGAACAAAATACAAGCGTATGTGGAGCCCTGAGACAGCTAGAAGGCGTCGCGACAGACCCCGTAGATGGTGGGCCGAGCTGGACAAAACAAATGACAAGTGGTTTTATGTAAGCACTGGAACTCATGGGGAGAGTTTTGCTCAGCAGTGGGATGATACAAGCTAACAGTATAATTTATAATGATGGTTTACATGAAAATTCACGCACGCAGTTGGCGCCACTTTGACAAGAGGTCTTCCATTTCAACAATGAATATAAAATATATTATGATGACGTTCATCATTCAAAAATGACTGAAGAAAATATCGGCGCTTTGACACTTGACAGGTGCCCCAACTTTAAGAGAATTAGGTGGCAGCACTGATACGTCAGTGCTGCCGCCTAATAAACGTCATATCAGGAAACCCTCATTCCAACTACGCTCTTCCATTGCTATAACTTAGCTACCACTAACTTCAATAACATTTAGCTTTTTGACTACAAAAACTGGCTAATACCAGTATTCCTGTTGACATCAAAACCTATGAACTACAATAGTTAACTCACTGTCAGAATTTGAACTCTATGACCTCGATTTGATATGTTGTCTCTGTGTTAGTAGTAATAAACAACTAAGTTACGAATTAAGAATGAATCTCACCAAGTAAAGTATAATATTCATCCTAATTTTTATTATCTTCCAACTGCCCTTATGAACCCAAAACTAACCGAAAAAAAAATAACAGTTCTTTTAAAAAAATATTACCATACAGTGCTACAACGTCAACAATTAACCGTTACAAAAAAAAAAAGATGGCCGCCGTCATAGACAACTGAGCGTTCCAAATTCAAGCGTACAACATCTATTTTGGGAGTATATTGGCGCGAAATTGGGCTGGTAGAGTATTATGAAAATAATTGTTGTTCCGTTGGTCTTTTGTGAGTTATGATTTGCATGTGTTTTTGGTAAGAAATATGTTGCTTTTAGATTATTTTAATGTTAAACAATAAAAACAGGCCGATAAAAATAACGTTTAAAATTGCGCGAGCTGACATTTGGCTTTTAGAGAACCGGTATTAATTGTTAAGTTGCTGATAATAACTTATTTCGTTCATTTTCTAGAACAAATATTTAGGTATATCTTCGTAAAAATAAGTTTGAAACGAAATAATAGCAAAGAAAATCAAACAATTAGCACCAAAAATAATTTATATTTAAGTACTCACTTTTTTGCTAAAACTACGTCATTAGTATATAAAACATGGAAAAATTCCATATTTTTTTATATAGCAATGACGTAAAGTTTTCTTAAATCTACACAGTACTTTCGATTCCGGAAAACAATCTTCAAGATTAAAGATAAGAATAATCACGAGCCGTCAGCCGTTTGATTTGGTTCAAAATATACCTCGATGACATCATACTGCTAAACTACAACGATAAAACTATTTACTTTGATTTCGTTACAAAATACTTTGTAGACCGATATAACATAACATGACGCCTGTATTCCCTGAAGGGTTAGGCAGAGGTGTACACCCACATTTCGCCAGTTATGAAGTAAGCACAAAAGACAAAAAACGACATAAAAAGAAGCAAGACGCTAAACATTTGAAGACACAGAAATTGTTTGCAGAGTACCATGAATTATGTGTCAGTTGATATTATAGGATAATTCCAAAAGGGGAGATGCAAGTATATCAACAAAAATCAGAAACAATTTCTTTGCATCGTCTAATCTATCTAGATAAGACTTCTGAACAATGGAAAGAGCTATTTTTGTATAACATTTTATGATTACATTTTTGTACAACATTTTGAATGCTAGACGATATTGCGGCAGACCAAGACGAAGATGGAGTGACGAACTTGACTCCTACCGAAAGGACTGGCCCGCAATGGTAATGGGCAAACGTGAGTGGAAGAAGGAAAGGGAGGCTTTTGCCCAGCTGTGGGACATTACGGACTAAATAGATAGATAGATTTCTGTCACCACTTTTATACAAGTCTCAAAACAAATTGTTGTTCAAACCACGAGAAGATGATGACGTTACATAAGTATTTGGCACAAACAAGAAACGTTAGTTTTAACGTGCTTGTATTTTTAGAAGCAGCCAAAGCAGGTAATCGCGACGGAGTGGCCGGATGAGCGAACGTATTCAAGTTCAGAAGGGGCACGCAAATAACTGGTACCTTGGCCGGAATAAGGATTGGTTTCGTTTGAAGGAATCCTTTGAGATGAGTCATACATAGGGAAAGGAGAGACAGTTACTAAAACAAAATTCTAAAAGATGGTTTAGCAGTTTCAAAGAAAGCAGGAGTATAAACATAGAGGAAAGTGAGTCTGGCAAAACACTAAACAGCGAAAAACCGGCTTTATGTAGGAAATTGGTTATAAATAGGGCAGATGATCGACCTTTCAATAAAACAAAAAAAAAATTGCATCATGGGTCAAACAACAGCCGAAAAAGCTATGCTAGTAGAAAGTAAAAACAGAAGTATAAATAGAATAAACAACAGCATAACATAATAATCAACCCATATTTATAACGTTTCCACTGATGGGACACAGGCCTACTCTCTGTGAGAGGGAGTGGGCCATATTCCACCACGCGGGTCCAGTGCAGGCTGGTGTATGTCACATGTCTTAAAATTTCAGCAACAACAGAGCTTTGGATAATCAACAGGCGATCTAGATTTCTAATCCAACCCAATTGTATGACATGAATCCTTTAGTGCTAGTTGACCCATTAATACAAGTCTAATCCAACTGGGGGATCAGTAATAGTTCTGACAGGAGACAGATGAACGCAGTCAAGTTAACTAAGGTCGTTCAGAAATAACTGGGCACCTTGGCCCGCATGTGTATGTTAAATGTTGTCAATGAAACTGGTCAAGGGACTTTGTTGTTTAAACAAAAATATTCAAGGAATGGGCTTGTTTTTTTTAGGAAACATGTTGACAACCAGCAGCAGCAGTTGAGCTCCTTAAGTTCTTAGTTGAGCTGCAAATGCGTGCACTGACTGAACAGGTCCCCTCAACCTGTGTGGTTCTTTCGTCAAAAGATCATTTCAGGCACCAATCTACATGGTCTTCACATGATCTGACCAAGATTATGTCTGGACTTTAAAAAGAGACTGTGACCTCGAGTTTGTTTCGGCCTTTCTTCTCAGAGTAGTCGGATACGAAACGCCGACCTCATCTAGTTTTTTTTAATATGATTGACGTGTAAAAGTGTTTGTACAAACCTACTTACAGAAATAAATCATTTATCATTTAGCAATAGATTTAACAAGTTGTATTTTAGAATTATGGAAATTTGACGTCAAAAAGCAGTCGCTTCTTCAGACATCTTAATATTTGAGCTCATCTGGTTAGCCTGGAAGCAAACTCCAACACAGGAACAGGCCTAGACAAATAAGTAATCCGGTTTTGTTATGCGAAAGTAGATTTGGCCTTAGAAGGATCATTTCAGATTTTACTGCAAGGATAACTTCGAAACGATGTTGTTTTCACAGTAACGTAAAGTTAACGGTTATCCGTAAGAAATACGAAACGGGTAGGGTAAGCATCTGTTGGCTAAAGCCAGTTGAATGAAGCCTTTGAGCCGGAAGGAAATTATGAAGCACTTGAAGTGCACTGCAAAAGGTCATTTTTATTGACTGATCAGATCGTACATGTGGCTCCCAAATGTTTGCCATTCTATGACCTTACATATAGCAATGAAAAATTAATTCGATAGGAAACGCAACCCATGGCCATTTTCAAGGCATTGCGTACTGATTTTATATTGTAGTGTTAACTGACGAAATTGAGACATGCCCAAATGCTCACATTGTAAGCATTGGTACACAGGTAGGTTACAACATCGGCACATCGCATTTTGTACCTTAAGTTACAAATCAAGGCAGTGTTTTTTGTATTTAACAAAAAATACTGGCCAAAGTTTACCTAGCAAACCTATGAGAAAACTTGACTGTTTTTTTAAAATTTTGGACACTCACAGCGCTGAATTTAAGATTTGGTCATACAGTTGTACCCTAAATCGTCTCTTCACCTTTTTCAATCCGAAAATGGTATTGGACTTTCTGTAACAGTATTTACCAAGCCCGATTACCTAATCACTAACTTGCTAAGCTACATAAGTCGACTTAGTAAAGAAACTTGGTCGTCGTTGATTTAGCAAACTAATACTGTATGCCATTTGCGATATTTGTATCCAACACTGTTGGTTTATGCGTGGCATACTAAATAGACTAGAATGGGTCAACGAGTAGACCGCATTCATAATAGAAATAGCTAATTTGCATTGAGATTTTGTCAGGTTAAAACAATAATATAAGAATGCATTAAGAGCTTTCAGGAGTGGAGATTTTTAGGTAGATACTGCGCAGCATAGGAAAACAGGCCTGGTAACAACCTTCCTGATTGGCTAATCATTTTACCACCGTTTGTGACGTTTTCAATTCATAATCTAGGACTATTGACATCGGTGAACGAAAACATCGTAAGGAAACCAGGACTTATAGTAATTTAAGTCTGAAATCTCCAACCCGTCTTGAGCAAGGGTGGTCAACTTTGTATGAGAAGTTGTCTTTGCCCTGCACTGGGACAATAATAGGCTGGTATTCTTATTATGAACAATTATTCTATAGGAGACAAAGAAATGGCGGTTTAAAACTTCAGAGACGTTTATTTAAGAAAGGGGGACGTCACAACATCTTAGGCAAAAGATTTGGCATATTTACAGTATTAAAAGTAACCTTGGGAGCGAAAACAACAAGTGGAAAGCTCATGAAACTATTTTTGTTTTCACACGTAATACCTTATGTCGTAATCGTAATGTCCCAATGGCGATGTACTGTTTCAAAGCCATGGCCATTTGCCCAAGTTTTGTTTTTTCAGTTACCGCCGTTTTTACGGGCGTAAAAAAATCGCGCACTGGACTTTCAACTCTTGGTGTTGGGCCGAGCATTGAGAATCCAACAGAATGCATCCCAGCGCGTCAAAAAAACACACTGTTGGATTTTCAACTCTCTTCGCTAGGCGTTGGGAATCCAGTGCGCGATTTAAAATCGTTGCGGGAAAAAATCGCCCGTGCGAACCTGGGTTTAGACTTCAAGGTAAGTCGTTTATTTTCTTCTAGTTATCTCATAGTCTCGAAAGATCTGTTGTCAGTGTGTGGGTGAATGTGTTGATTACATTCTTGTACGTAAATGACGTTGGTAATCGTACGTTGTCGCTAGTTTTTTTTTTATGGAATATTTTTGTTGAAAGTCTGTTCGGGCAGCCAGTAGCCCACCGACAACCAGTCTTACCCAGGGGTATCGTGATACCCAGTTACTGAGTTGTGGAGGTCAGGCAGTCGCTCCATGTAAAATACTGGTGGATCCGGATAGACTGGAAGCCGACCCCAAAATAGTTGGAAAGAGGCTAGGCAGGTTGATTATTGTTGAAATGCATTTATATTGTCATTTATCATTACAATTTTAAGATATTGAAGGTTGACTAGTTATTAAATATTCGTTATATACTTCCGTATTGCGTAAAATTGATAGCCTGAAGGCTTCCTGTGTAGATTTATAATGAAACAGCTGTTGCCCGCGACCTTGTTTGTATACAAACTTCAACACCGCGTTTGCCCAGCCCAGTGTGTAGTGGAGGTTCAAAAAATCTTTTCTTAGTGCAACTTTACTCATCCTCTCATCATACTCCTGCCTTTTCCCGATGTACGGTCGGCGAATCCCTTGTTCTTCTTCCATGCTCCCCGTTCAACCGTCATACATTCACTCTATTTTCCTTCATATCATTCCTCACAAAATCCATCCATCTTTTCTTTGCCCATCCTCTTCCTCTCCATCCATCCACATTTATATCCATCAGTCTTTTTGTCATATTACTATCACACACCCTCTATAGAACATTATCACATGATTGTTTTATATGTTTATGACGGAGAAAGAACATCTATTTACAACACTGAATTGCGTTCCAAGTTCATAGCAATCATTATCGTTCATTATCACATTTATCAATTTAGGATGTAATAACAAAAACATGTATGACGACGTCACGTAAATGAAAATGTCACCTTCGCGTGTGTGTTCGCGTTTCGTTGCGTTCGCTCTCTTGAAAACTATTCAAATTGTTTTATCGAAGATGTTTTGCTGTTATCAACTATTCAAGACTTTTCCTTTTTTTGTCTCCGATAGAAATACCTACTAACATAGAACCCGTTTTGTGAGTTTTTATACAAGATTCAGGTTTTATATTCATGCCGGGCTATCTATTGACCAAAAGAACAAAATCAAAAGTCATTTATTGAAACTAGACTGGAGAATCAGCACTTTTTGAATGTCAAAATTACATAAGACCGTCCCCCGTAACGCCGCCCTTCACCACTTCCTAGTGTTTTAGCTGGGAAGAAACGGCGCAACAAACTCCCTAGTAGCATCTCTTAAAAGTGTATTAAATGTGACGTCTTGTTTCATATCTTTGACTTTTTTCGCAAACCAATCACTGAATGGTGACCTTAGGTGGCTGAGGATCTATAGTTGCACATGTAAGCGGACACGCCATTTATGCCTGAAGACTACATACTATAGAATCAAGTTCTTTTGAACATAGAGCTGTGCTCTGCTGGGGAGTTTGTTGCGCTACTTCTTCTTCTCAGCTAAAGCAATAGGAAGTGGTGAAGGCGGGCGTTTTGGTGGACTGAAGTATTTATGACGATATGCTGATCTGAAGTATTTATGACGATCAAAATGCTGATGATGATCCTCAGCCTAGTCTGAATAAATGACTTTTGATTTGAGTTCAATGATGTGCGATTTGAGAGCTCAAGTCCAGCAGGGAACTGCTATAAGCTTGGAACATTCACAACAGCAAGCATAAAATTTACCGCTTAGAGACTTGATCAAACGATCGACGAATCTTGTCGACACGGTTGGCGCAGTGGTTAAGCGATTGACTGCTGCGCAGCGTGTCGCGGGTTCGATTCCCGCACGGAAAAAATATTTGTATGACCTACAAGTAGTTGTTCCGGGGGCTGGCTGTTTGTGTATGTGAGTTTAAATGTTTGTAAATGCACCCACGATACAGGAGAAATTCCTAGTGGGGCAAAAAAAAAAAACCTTCAGAAATGTGATTTAGAATAGCAGATTAGATTCAAGATTCGGAATATCTATCTATTACTGCTTGTAATTCAAGGGTACAAATCGGCCATTAAAATTATTATACTCGCACTTAAGTGCACGTACACAATTACTCAACACTGTTGCCAAGTGGTTTCCGCCATAAATGTGCTGCGATATCACTTTCCATGGGTAATATCACGCAATATCTAACGGTACAGCGATTTGATGAAATTTTATGTATGTATATATAACATCGTATGAAGGGGAGGAAAAATACTCGATTACAGCATTCAGTCTGACGCAATCGGGAGGATTTTTGGATGTTGGCAAACTAGCAGGTAGTCCACCTGATAGAAAGTCGTCAAGAATTGCAATACCAGAAGCATCAAACGTCCATTGTCACCCAGAGTCAAAGTTGAAATGTTTCGTGTCTAATTACACCGGCACCCGTGCCTTTCAAAAAGGAAAACTTAACGCTGTTTGGCGGCAGAAATAGGTACGGTGGTAGAACTACCCCCAGCGAGCTCTTCATAAAGAGTTCTACTGCTAAACTTTAAAAGAGACGGGCGTTTTTAATAGCACAAGCTCTTCACCTTGGTATGAGGTCGCTCTATTTTAGTAGAGCAGTCGACCTTAAATCTTTGTTTTCCTTCCTTTTATTGTTTGCGTATCCTATAGCGTTATATCCTCTATTGGCTAGGTTGTGTTACGGACAGATTCACTAAATAAGGCCTTATTTGTAGTTAAAATTGAAGCCTTGACAAAACAGGCCTTTTTAAAATTCGTCTTAGTATAGAGCCGTTACTAATCATCATTTGCCAAGCGTTTTCTTAACTATATTAGGATCAACTTCCAGTCTTACCAGATGCAGCTGAATAAAAGCCGATGTGTTCTGTAAAAATCTCACCGTGAAAACTTCAAGGTGGTGATCAATGGTGTCAATCCCTACCATCAGGTGGAATGACACAGCTCACTTCAGATAGACCGGCAAGGTTATACATGGATGGTCGAAAACTGCCGGCTGGAGGCTATTTAATGCAGGGTGCGTAGGTTCTAGTGTATGAACACTATGAATTAGCCCCCGTAGAATCGCGTCACTTCATTTGTTCCGATTCATAGAGCACTGTTTCTTATCGCCATTGTATGCTCGTTGCTTAGCAACGGACGTGTCAACGACAGAGCTATGACGCGGGCGATGCTAATGCGTTTCTGAGCGCATATGTAACCTTATTAAAAGCGACTACTGACAGAATGATCGGCTCTGCAAAGCACAACTATGGGAATATTTTATAAAAACCGGCCAAGTGCGAGTCGGACTCGCGCACGAAGGGTTCCGTATTATCTATAAAAAATGGCAAAAAAATCACGTTTGTTGTATGGGAGCCCCTCTTAAATATTTGTTTTATTTTAATTTAATTATTTATTTTTAAAGTGTATATATAACTAAATATTCTGTGAACATTTCAAGCGTCTACCTGTTACCGTTATCAATATCGAGCAAAAACGAGCAAAAAAATCACGTTTGGTGTATGGGAGTCCCCTTAAATATTTATTTTATTCTGTTTTTTAGTATTTGTTGTTATAGCGGCAACAGAAATACATCATTTGTTAAAAATTTCAACTGTCTAACTTTCACGGTTCATGAGATACAGCGTGGTGACAGACGGACAGACAGACGGTGGAGCCTTAGTAATAGGGTTCCCGTTTTACCCTTTGGGTACGGAACCCTAAAAACCGCCAGGCGACAGTTTTATTCATTAATACATTTTCTGCTTCATTATACAACTAGTCGTGAAAATTTTGAAACTTTGACAAATATGTCCCATTGTTCACTATGTTCGCACTCCACCGTGCATCTGTTTTTTCGTGGTGGCTGTTTATTATGCAAACATAAGTAACGCGAAGAATAGTTGGTGACCCAACATAGAAGATATTCAGCTTTACAATGACAGCCCACTCCTTGCACAACCATATTAAATTTAAAATTAGATTTTTGGAGTAGCGGTAGAAGAGTCAACAATAGATTTTCTATCGTGTCTGGTAGTGTTCAACGTCTTACCGTCGGGAGTAGCTGAATGTGAATGGTACTACAAATTAATAAAATAGTAATTAACGTAGGTGTGTCTGGGCCTCATTCAAGACCGAAATAACCGATAGAGTAGGACAGAGTTTATTGACTTCAGAGTGCATTCATGATTCATTACTGTTACAGATAGATTATCTTGAGAAAGAGCCTGGATTTGTGACCTGGGGCCCAAGTCTGCTATTTTTATAAATTCAGTCATTCCAACACGATCCCATTGTCATTTTGCTAAAAGTTCGTAATCTGATAAATTCATAATGGTCGGTCAATGTTCTCGTAATATAATTGTGTTATTATAATTGCATTGTCGTATTGCCATTATTAGAAATGTCATTCATTTGTCATTATGTACGAGATTACCAATATATGCAATTTCTTTCAATGTAGTGTCAGTAGCCGACCATTGGAAAGTCGTAATGACGCCATTATAATAGTAGATTACCAAACTTGTGAAAATCAACAATTATGAAATCCATGATCGATCATTCTGACACTATTGTAATAGCAGACTTGATGCCCAGGTTGATGTCAAAAGGCTCTTCCTTTTATTAAATGGGACTTTAACGTAACATAACATTACGCCTGTATTCCCCGAAGGGTTAGGCAGAGGTGCACCTATAGTACACCCACATTTCGACAGTAATGTTTAAGTCCCATGTAATAAGGAGGCGAACCCATTGCTCCGGGATGCTACTGAGAAGTTTCAGATGGAATAACCCAATAACACTGCCCGACCCGGGGGTATTGAACCCAAGATCTCTTGCTCAGCTGTAGCGTTTGAGCTAACGAGGCAGTCTAACATAACTTCTTGCATTATATGGACGTACAGCCAATACATACAATACAGCATTATACAGCCAATTTTATTAACTTTGGTATCATAATTGGTACACTTTCTAAATACACACGATGGCATTTTTTGAATTTTTTAGCTGCTTCAACTAAGCATATCACTCGTCGCCTTTCGTGTCGCAGACTAAAGTCAATACGTCCCAATTAGGACGTTTTCGAGTCTTCACTATTGCGCGCTCACAACATATCTCTTTCATATAATATCATTGTATAAACAGCATAATTATAGAAAAAATAAGCTAGTTGGAGTCGACATTTCCTATCTGACAAACCCTGAGAAGAAATGGCGAAATAAACTCAGGGTTCAGTCTCTTTTAAAGGCCACACATAATCTTGGTCAGATTATTTCTATAATAATATATAGAATATTTCTCTCCTCCCAAAAAAAAACCAAGCAATTATTATTTAAAAACGACAGTCCAACGAAACAAACAACTAATTCAAACGTATAATTAACTGAATAGATTACAGTCAACATAACAACTACGTAAGCAAGGCCAGAGCTTGTGTTCGTGATCAAATGGACGGCGAGGGCCCGAGGGGGGATAAAAATAGGTCATAAGCCTGGCGGAATTATTTCACGTCCTTTTAAAGGAACATTAGCCGTTTCAAAAGAATTTTGATTTCTATAAAAGTAACAATTTGGGCGAGAAAAGGGTGTTACAAAAGTTCTTAAGTCTTTGGGGTGCCTCGGAATGCACATTAAGCCGCGGCTGTCATTCGTAGTTTTGACAGTCGTTACGGGTAGTCAGAAGACCAAAATTCTGACAGTCTTACCAAGGGGTATTGTGTTACCCAGTAACTGGGTGGCGCATGTCAGATAGGCAGTCGCTCCGTGTAAAATACTAGTATTCAGCTGCATCCGGTTAGACTGGAAGCCAACCCCAATATAGTTGAGCAAAGGCTAGGCAGCTTGATTGACTCTTGCGAGTTTCATCTTTCGGGTATACCGTTCTCACGCGAAACCGTTACTTAAAATTAGATGAATTCCAAAGTAAACTTTCGTGTTGGGATACAGACTTTGTAAAAGATCGCGCGCGCGAGATGTTTTTGCGACAAATCGAAAAAGTATGTGCGAAACAACAAGTTTAGACAACAAGGTTGTTTAATATTTTGATTATTTACCTATATCTGACCCGAAACATAGAAAATGCACTTTCTTTTTCTCTTGGAATTTTTAAATTTTCCCGGCAAATTTTCATTTTCTCTGTCTACTGTACCGTACCGTAGATAAATCCGAAGTATCGGCAGTTTCGTGACTACGGCGACAGTCAAAAAAACGACGGTCAAAGAGATAAGTCAATGTCAAAAACATGACTTCAAGTCGGGTAAGGATTCAAAGGCAAAGGAAACTTTGGAAGTCAAGAAACGGCCGAGCATTCGGCCGATACTTTGGTGTATCGCTTCGGAGTAGGCCGGGTGATTCGGATTATTACGAAATTTTAAAAATAAAATATCCACTCCAGCCGCAAGCGATGCGCTGATCATCAACGAACAGCATTTCTTTTTTATTCTATAGATGTACTAGCCCGAGTTGTGTAACATTTTAGTATTTTCCGGTGAATGAATTTTGTAGGGAGCTCACGGACGAGGACAAGGCCTTCTGTACTACGTAGTATGTTACGCTTATTTACGACAGCCGTAGTTTTAGTATTACACTAACATTGTATGTAGAAATTCCTAGTGCTTTAACGGAACTCAAATTTTATCCGCATAAGAAACGGAACCTAGCTAACTTAATACACGGATAGCAGCTGCCAAAAAAATAGGATCATTATCAGAAGCCTTTACCAAACTATGTTGGGGTTGGCTTCTAGTCTTACCGGACGCAGCTAAATACCAGTACTTTACATGAAGCGACTGCCTATCTGGCCTCCACAACTCAGTTTCTGGGGTTAATGGTAATAAAGATTAGATTATGCTGTGTAAAACTACCATCTCTTCAACTTTCTTCCGTCAATTTCTCTTCTCATCTACGAGCCAGATTATTCGCCACACGCACAAAAGAATTAGCGCAAGTCTAAACAATCTAATACCAACGTCATTAGCCCATACGTAAACTATAAATAACGTATTTTTCCCATGTATTGTCATGTTTTTCTACACGACACGGATACTTAAAGCTGTATCAATATCTTTGCACGTTTGCCGTCACAAGACTCGCACGTTCTCTCGTACCTATGTGACTTTGTATAACTTAATATCTAGGCTTGTGAAGACTTAAGTCTGCTTGACATTGCAGATGGCTTTATTATTCACCTGACTTCTTTTATACTTTCATGACTAATTGACAGAAGTAGGCTCATCCTCTACCAAGCCATTTCCAAACTATGGCAGGAGTCCACTTCTAGTCTAACCGGAAGCAGCTGAAAACCAGTATTTTACATGGAGCGACTGCCTACCAGACTTCCACAACCCAGTTACTTGGTAACACGATACCGAGCAGCATCCTAATTGCGTTACAAACTATCAATCTGAATGATTTTGAAGTATATTGCAAATCCATTGCTTCATTTATGTTCGAAATATTTGTCTGCTCAACGTAAATAACGCAATGAATGTTGTTGTCAAAATCAATCCCATTACTACTGATAGTGGATGTGCAGGTCTAACAAACAGGCCTAAAAATAGTACGAATGCGAACGTCGTAGGCACCTAGGAAACCCCAATGTCCAATTTTATCAGCGGACCGCAACCAACTGCCACTTTTTATCGATATTTTTTATCAAACTACCTACATGGGGAGATCAATCACAAGGTCTATCCTATTTGGAGCGACAACCTCCGCTACATAAATATAACCTACATAGGTTATCAATTAATTATTGTGGCCGGTCGCCAACTGGTTACCAAAATAACCGTCATCATTATTTTTATATCTTTGTGTTGACGAAATCTTTTTACCACTATCCTGGAATGGACGGTTGAAATTGTGGCGAAGAATTTATTTTTGGATGCACAACTTCGTAGTCCAACCCCGCAAGAATGGCTTCGCGGCAGGCCCAGAAGACAATAGTGGGATTAACAGAACTCATATCTGAAGAATTGGTCTCGAGAGGATGTAGACAGGGAAAACTGGAAGAAGGGAATGGATTCCTTTGCCCTGTAGTAGGACTCTTAAAGCTAAGATGCGAGACAAAAGCTCTATCAAGAGGCATAATCTAAAATTATTTGTAAAGAATGAATTAGACAACGTACATAAACATATTATTAATTATATGAAGCCTTTCAAAAATGACTCATCCAAGGTTCAGTGTTGAGCCCAAACACTTTCAAACTCAAATCGTGATCTTGTGGACGAAACCATAGTCAATGTTTGAAGGTAAACACGATTAACTCCAAATGTAAGCCGTAATGGATTAACCAAATTAATTGTAAATTGTAATTAATACATAGTAGTCCAACTTTGCTTGTCAAAGTTTCAATAGGCTGCTATAAAAAATATTACGTTTTTAAGAATCTGAGATTTTTCCCAACTATGTTGGAGTCGGCTTCCAGTCTAACCGGACGCTTCGATAGATTTTGGTGAGGAATATAAACCCCTTTTGGTGCAATCGTTTGGCTTTCTGCATACCGTCCTTTTAAAGATAAATTTATTTGTTCAAACATGTGTAACATGATACATGATGCACATATAGATGGAAACATAGTTTTACCTGACCAATTTTGTATATTTTCTACAAATACCCTCCAATTAGAGTTACAAATTAGCCTACAAATGCATTTAAGTATTAAAAAATTGATAATAAAAACTGCGTCACAATATGCTAATGAAGGTCCTTTTAATATTAAAACCGATTATTATTCAGACATTGGTTTCAAGGCGAATTCGTTTTGCGCGAAATACGCGATATTTAATCCAGCAGCTGATCAAACACGTTATGCGCATTACAATACGATAATAAACGTCACATTTCTTGGTAATTGCGCAGTTAAAATAATTGGGATATGCGACTATTGACTGAAAGCCCAGATATACACGGGCGGTTTTATTACGCGATGATTTTATTTTCGCGTACTGGATTTTGAACTCTTTGTATTGACCCGAGCATTGAGGATCCAACAGACGGACTCCCAGAGCGTCAAAAAACACAGTTGGTTTTCTCAGCGCTAAGCAGTGCGTTTAAAATCCAGTGGACGAAAAAGAATCACCCGTGGATGGCTAGTGGCTACTTACGAAGAATCCCGTACGAGAGCTAATTTTCTAGATCTTCAGGTTTATCGCCAATGAAAACGGACTCTTCGATTATAGCACCAATACCAGAGTTAGCTTTAACCAGTTACGGCCAGTAATTTATAGGAATAGGACATAAATCGCCTCTTACGGAACACAAAGCATTGGCCGCATTTCCATTGAGGCCACTGCTTTTATGATAGCTTCTTTTAGACGCGCCGTACCTGTTTGTCGACTGCCTATAGGTGACTACGTGACTTGATGCATATAGCTTCAGGATTCGACGAGAAACTTTGTAAATGTACTAAAATAATAATGAATTTCATCTTTAAAGTGAAATAAGACTTCACTAGGTGTAATTAAAATGAAATTGTTCTCCGTTTAATATTTTTCATTTCTGGTCGTCTTTTTTTTCCTATAGTCCCCTCTAGAATGGAAACGAAAAGAGGATAAGATACTGGGACTTTGTCAAAGAACCCTTTCATTCACCCAGGGCCTCAAGTCTGCTATTACAATAGTGTCAGAATGGTCGATCATTGATTTCATAATTGTTGATTTTGACAAGTTTCGTAATCTACTATTATAATGGCGTCATTATGACTTTCCAATGGTCGGCCACTGACACTACATTGAAAGAAATTGCATATATTGGTAATCTCGTACATAATGACAAATTAATGACATTTCTACTAATGGGTTTTATAATAATGGCAATACGACGATGCCGTTATAATAACACAATTATATTACGAGAACATTGACCGACCAATGATCGACCATTATGAATTTACCAGATTACGAACTTTTAGCAAAATGACAATGGGATCGTGTTGGAATGACTGAATTTATAAAAATAGCAGACTAGGGCCCCAGTTTGGGCGCCAACCAGGTAATCATAGACAATATCAGTATACGAAACCTCTTTGGTCTCACTTTACAAGCTGGATAATAAAACCTCTTCAGCAAACTAGACCTGATTTAAACCATAGACATTACGAAACCTATTTAAAGTCACGTTTACTGAATTGCCAGTAAACATAAATTTTGTTGACCGCCCGAGTTACACACCGATAAGCCCAATTTAGGGCAGATAACGCTGTGTTGAAACTTTACTGCTAACTACGTCAGAAACGAAGATTATTGAGAACACCGATCTGTGTTGTGAAATGTGAGGTACGGCGATTAAGCATTTAAGAATAAACATAACATCACGCCTGTAGTCCCGAAGGATAAGACAGAGGTGTACCTATAGTACACCCGTATTTTGCCAGTTATGTTTAAGTCCCATGTAATAGGGGGCGAGCCTATTGCCATCAACCGGGCACAATTCCAAACTCGGGCTGCTACTGAGAATATTTTTTTATTTCAGAAACGTAACATATGGCTAGTCAGTGGTATAATTATGTCTCTTTTCTACGTTTTCTAGTAGAATTTACTGAAACATGGTCCCATAACCCTTTTCTGTTAGGAAGCTCCGATAATCAATGCAAAGAAGCCAAATAAAGCCTTAAAAAAACGATAAAACGTAATATGGCAGCTGATATTCGATAGAATATCATTATCATCTGCCGCTTGCCAATAAAAATTGCCATCAATGTGCGCACTCAATTGGCAGTCAATTGAGTGCGCACATTGATGGAAAAATTTAGGAATAATGAACGATCATCTTTCGTTGGTTTTCGAACTTTTTAGGGTTACGTACCTCAAAAGGAAAACTTATAGGATCACTCGTGTGGTCTGTCACAGCCAATTTGCTACGGATTAAGTTGAAATTTGAAATGAAATGAAATCGTTTATTCTGTAAATAGGATATCGGAATCACTTTTACACGTCATATTAAAAAGTAAAAAATAAGCTAGATGTAGTCGACATTTTCTATCTGACTACCCGTGAGAAGAAATGGCGAAACAAACTCAGGGGTCAAAGTCTCTTTTAAAGTCCAGACATAATCTTGGTCAGATCATGTGAGGACCATGTAGATCTGTGTCTGAAATGGTCTTTTGAGGAAAGAACCACACAATTTTGAGTGGACCTGTCCAATCAGTGCAAGCATTTGTCGTAATCGTGCAGCTCGACTCAAGACTTAAGGAGCTCAACGACTCGACGAACAATACCAAAGAAAGTACATTTGGGTAGGCCTCATAAAGTGCTCAAAATGCCAGACCACCATTAAAACTGAGAAAAAGCATAAAATAATAGGAAAATATTTAAAGAGAAAAAAAAAAAAATGACCCACATAGTGCTCACAATTCACAATAAATTAAAGCAGTAAATATAATACTTTTCAAAGTAAACATTAATGTAATATTGTATATAATATTCTGCAATGTCAATATTTATATAAAATCATGCATAATAACATTAAATGTCAAGTTTTCCAGTTTGATCACAAGGCTTGCAGAGCGAGCAGCTCAATCCCAAGCTTTTTTGTCTTCTAAATAATCAGAAATTTTATAGTACCCTTTTTTACAAAGTTTGGTTTTAATACAGCTTTTAAATCGTTTAATGGGTAAGTTTCGAATGTCAGTAGGAAGTTTGTTGTGAAAGCGTATACATTGACCCATGAACGAGTTGCCTACTCTGTGGAGGCGAGTGCGATGTACAGCAAGATTGTGTTTATTCCTGGTATTTAAACAATGAATATCGGACATTTTCTTAAAATTTGATATATTTTTGTGTACATACAATAGATTTTCAAATATATATTGAGAGGCTACAGTCAGAATATCTATTTATTTGAATTTTTCACGAAGTGAATCTCTTGGACCTAGATTGTAAATGGCTCGAACAGCCCTTTTCTGTAAAACAAAGATAGTATTAATGTCCGCACAGGTTCCCCAGAGAAGAATCCCATATGACATAAGACTATGAAAATAACTAAAATAAACAATTCTCGCAGTATCTACATCAGTTATCTGTCGAATTTTTTTAACAGCATAGGCGGCTGAACTAAGCCTTCCTGACAATTTTTCTACGTGTGGGCCCCATTGTAATTTACCGTCAATAGTTATCCCAAGAAAAACTGTCGACTCAATAGGGTCCAACTCTATTCCATTAAGTTGAACATTGGTAGTTAGCTGCCTGACATTTGGCATTGAAAATTTAATGAGCTTTTTATCGTTCAAGAGAAGATTATTTACATTAAACCAATGGACAACCTTAAGAGCATCGTTAACATGTTCAAAATTGACTAGCTGACGTTTGATTTTAAAAATGAGGGAAGTATCATCTGCGAATAATACAATCTTGTGATTATCCCTAATGTGATAAGGTAAGTCATTTATATAAATTAGAAACAAGAAAGGACCTAGAATTGAACCCTGCAAAACTCCCATAGTGACCGCAGATCCTGCAGATCTCTTGCCATTAACATCAACCCTCTGAATTCTGTTGTTCAGATAAGAAGTCAGAAGGTCGAGAGCACTGTCCCTCATACCATAGTGGTGCAGTTTTCGGATGAGTGTATCATGATGAACGCAATCGAAGGCCTTAGACAAGTCGCAGAAAATGCCAAGAGCATCCTGCGACTCCTCCCAGGCCTCGAATATGCTCTTCAGTAATTCCACACCCGCGTCTGTAGTTGAACGACCCTTTGTAAAACCAAACTGTTTCAGATGAAGTAAATTTTGTAAGCATATCAATTTTCTGTGACCTAAATACGGACATGTAACGTAAATAAATACATTTTGAATATGAGGGTCACTTTTGGGGGCAAATCAGATTTTTTTTTTAAATATTCGTGTATTTATTCATTACTGGTGGTCGCCCACTGGTGGAAATTCGACCCCTTCTACTTACAATCTATATAGTACTTACTAATTCCATGCTATTAAAAAGTACTTACTTATTCCATGCTCAAATTGTCACTTTGTTACACACTTCCGTCCCTTTTCGCGAAATTATAAAGTGACAGACTGATAGAAAAACTAATCGTGCGGGAAAACGTGCTCACACAATCGCGAAACGAGTTCCTACAATGATTATAATTATACAGCCGAAATAAAAACAGCATTCACGTGTGCGACATGTGAAAATCGTTTAATCTTTATTTCTTTAATGATACTGATTCAGAGGTTACGTTTTGATACGTCGTTATTACGTCATTATAGGGAACTAGAAATAGGGCTACCTTTGAAGAAATATAGTAGATTTAGATACGGTTTAAAAAGTTGAGGAGGTTGAAGGAGTATGTATGGATAGTAGCAGATGACGTTCTGAAGTTTCTGCGTACCCCTATGGGAAGAAGACGAGAGTTTATAGTATGTATGTTAAACAGATAAAAAAAGAATTTTCAAAATCGGTCCACAACTGAGGGAGAAATCTGTGAACACAAATGAAGCGTGGTGTTAAACCAGAGTCGTCTGATTGAGTGACTCCAAAGATTCACACTAGCCCCTAGAGCCTCATGTTTCATGGGCCTACAGAGAGGCAGGGAGAAAACGGTGAACATACATTAAAAAAGCAAACATACAGACAAATTATGTATTAAACTGTAAGCATATGACAAGAAATATTGCGTAATTATTAGTATGAAATTGCAGCCATGAATTCAAAATACTGCTACAAAAGTATGACTGGAAAGAAGCAACCCTGTCTACTCAAGACATGATAAAAAAGGTATTGTACGATAAAGAAGATATAAAAATTGTCTAATTAAATTAACTATTTACTGAATTTGAATAACCTCCTAACTCCCGACCCCAACAAAGTTAACGTGTAAAATTGAACCTTATTGACGTCGAGTTACAATATTTAGGAGATTACGATGCTCCACTTGTGGAACATCCTGGCCTACAGATGGCAGACCTTGTATAGTTTATTAGTATGTTCTTCGCAGCGTTAGCGTCTCGATCAAACTCGCTGTTGCAGTTTCGGCAAACCCCCCAGCGTAGCCTATGATTCATGACGATCTTATGAAACTCTCCAGTTTTTGCGTTGCATGAGGAGCAAGCTTGAGAAGTGTACTTTTCGTCCACGACTTCGACGTCGATGTTGCGCTTGCTCCTCAATCTCTTGATTAGCGAGTCGTGCTTGAATTTTCGGCCACTGAACGACGCCGTATTCATGAATTTACTTCCAGCTCCATACAAGACCAACGTAGATTCTACCCCACCTCCATCAAAAACTTCTTTGATTATTTTTTCTTCACATTTCGTGGTACGCAGATACTTGTCGAGTCCGAGCCTAGTAAGTTTCGCGTGTTTTTCGTAGGGCTCCTGACGCACATCAAACCACATCATGCGGAAAACAGTGTACTCTACGACATGACTCGTGTTTTTCGATGAAACTGGAAAGGTTCGTTTTTCTCGAGCCTTTTGCTCGGCTTCTTCGCTGACGCGACACAGTTTGTTTCGAATTCGTTGGCGCTTCCACTCGAGCGTGTGTGATCTCACATACTTTTTAGTGATGCGCCGAAACTGTAATCGTTTATAGTCTACCGCAGCGACGGGGATGCGAGAGCCGGGGTCTACTGCGATGATGCGATCATACGTTTTCTTCGGCCGTTTTTTAGGATTTGAATTTTTTTTTATTCTATTCATGGATAGGCTGACGCTAATTCCGTCGGTCTGAATACTGCATCCGAATTTTTTCATATCTACATCTAACCACGGCGACCAGAGTTCTCGTCTATGATCTACGATACGCGTCCAGTAGCTCGTAATAGATTTTGGATCTACGCGACGCCACAATTCGTGCCAGCCCCTAGATGTGTAGGTGAGATGCTTGAGTCCGTGCGAGGGCTGAGGAAAGAGCCTGAAGTCTTTGAGTTTCTCCTGAATCTTTAGCCATTCGCGTATCGTGGTCCACCACTTGGTCCCTCTGACAGTATCCACGTTGATGATAGTGCATACGCGACGCATCTCTTCGTTGTCCTCGGGCAAGTCTTTCTTGAAAAACGCAGCATAGAGAGCTGGATCGTTTCGCTTTACGTTGAAATAACGAGCAAGTCTAGCGTATGCGTGCGTGTTTATATTTGTATGTAACACCGTCTCGTACTGCTTAGCCATCTCTTGAACAACAAACGAGCGAAGCCTATCGTCATATTTTCTATCACCAAACATTACACGATACGCGTCGGCATAGGGTCCCTTTCCCTTCATTGCATAGATGAAAGTTAGCACATCCGGCTTCGAGGGTAGTTGCGTCGCTGTTTTCATGAAGTAATTTAGCCAAACTCCTAGTTCGATGTAGACTCGAGACAGATCTCGCACATCGCGACGAATCTCCGTCAAAAGCTTGAGTTTTTTCTCAGGTTCTAAGAGTGGACAGAGGATAGAAACGAGTCCTCGCTTGACTGTGTATATTTCGAGATCGGCGCCGGCATCACTCAAGTGCCTCTTTCGAATCGGTGGCAAATATTCTCTGCACTTTTTTGAACTTTTTCTCGTATGATCTGTACCTCCGCACGTCTTGCAGAGAGAAGACATGACGAAGAACTGACAGAGAAACTCACAGCCATTTTTATATAGAAAACAATGGACCGCGAAGTGACGTTGGGGACTAGAAAAAAAAATACTAATAGAGTTCAAAATTATTTATTTTGGATGTACTTTGTATAGGACATTGGGACTCAAGAGGATAAGTCATGGTGTAATAGACGTTTAAAGGTACTAGGCACTCAATTTTCAACGCTCTGCATAGCGTCGAGAGTTCAAAATCAAACAGTCTTGTTTTCTTAACGCGCTGGGATGTTGAGCTCTGTTGGATTCTTAGCGCTCGGCTCATTACAGAGAGTTGATAATCCGGTGCGAGAAAAAAAACGGCGCGTAATAAAACCGCTCGTGCGCACCTAGGCGAAAGGTCGTATCCAGTTGTTTTTGTTTGTCAAGCATGATCATCATTCGATGGCTGATTATCAAATTAGCGCATTGTACTTTACTGCTAGAGAGCAGTGGTGGCCCACTGGTAACAGCCGCGACTTTTTTTAAAGTAAAACTTCTTTACGCACGCTTGGCTTGGGGAGAAAGCTGGTGAATGCGTGACGAGAGCGTTACGGAAGTGCGCCAGCGGAAGTTGAGAGGGAGATATAAGTTAGTGAAGATAGAAAGAGGGAGACTTACGTTTCGTATATTACTGTAGGGGCAAAAGAGAGAGGTACATAGTCAGCATATAATGTTCCCACTGCTGGGACACAGGCCTCTGTGTGAAAGGGAGTGGGCCGTAATTCACCACGCGGGCCCAGTGCGGGAGAGAGAGAGGTGCGAGCACACATTTTCTTTCTCTCTTTCTCTCATAGCCAGTTGCGTTTCGTATATCTACGACACAGTGCAGGCCTATTGTTGTAAGTAAGTATAATTAGTATTACTATTTGTAAGTTTTACTTCAGTCGTGTGGTCTAAAGCACACTCGTTTTATTTTTTATTTAAAGAAATTATAATACAGAGGGGTTACTTAACTCAAAACTCGCCAAACTTTTACGTTTGATGGCGAGAGCTGACGAGTTGTAGCTCGTAGGTTCGAACCCAGAGGCGCTTTACTTTGTGTAAAGTATTTTATCTCCACTGCTCTCAAAACGGTGAAGGAAAACATCGTAAGGAAACCGGCATGTCGTAGAACCAAAAATTCGATAACATGTGATATCTACCAAGCCGCACTGGGCCCGCGTGGTGGATTACAGGCTTACAGCCCACTCCCTCTCACCGAGAGGAGTCCTGTGTCCCAGCAGTGGGAACATTATGGGCTGATTATGTACAGTCGGTGACCAGCATTACTTGACCCCTCTTACAAAGAAGAATAAGGGAAGAGGGGTCAGGTAATTCTGGTCACCGACTGTACTTCACTGATGCTCCGTGGCTCGGAAAGCACGATAGGCCGTTGGTCCTGGCTGTCATTCGTAGATCTATGACAGTCGTCACAGGTAGTCAGAAGCCCAAAAGTCAGACAACCGGTCTTACCAAGGGTACCGTAGTATCCAGTAACTAGGCAAATGGGGAGTCACTTCATGTAAAATAATGGAGCTGCATAGGCTAGAAGTCGACCCCAACATAGTTGGGAAAAGGCTTGGCCGATTGAGTTCACTGCTGGACAAGGCCTTACAAAATTATTATAGAGGTACAAAAGTTCAACAACCGATTCTCCACCAGCCTAATTGCGTAAGGAGTGCTACCATGCTACACATAATTACGTTCGGGTCGGCATTTTGTTGAACAACAAAGCCGACACGAAGCAATTACTACACAATAGGTATTTGGCTTTCATTCGGCTCGTGCTGATCGGCAAACTTCGTTCGGCGTCTACCCTTGCTTAATCACATTCGGGTCGGCTCGGCACGATTCGAGAATAGAAATATTTATTTGGTACAAAAATCAGTTGTGTTGTGAGGAATCCATACAACGAAGAGCTTTTTCAACATGTCTACCGCCCCTGGGTACGAGGGCTTAATGATCAAAGACTTCATTAGGTTTCCATTTCCAAAGGATATGCGACCTTTTTGCAGCCGATTTTTTTGCACTACATTTGGACTAAACCTTCTGAATATAATGTCGAGTTATTGATTACGAAGTTTGGCTTGGACCTACGCACTATGAATTAAAATAGCTATTGTTAAATGTGACGTCATTATAAACGTGTTTATAGAGTACATTGTATGTTGCTACAGGTATTTGATATGCGGAATTATAATAAATAAGGCGTAGAGTAAAAGAGATAAGACAGCTTGGAATTGAATGTAGCATAGAACTCTTGATTAGATTGCGGTCCTGGGGGTATACTCCGAAGTATCGGCCGAATGTCCGGCCGTTTTATAACTCCCAAAGTTACCTTTTTTTACTTTCGAGTCCTTACCCGACTTCAAGTCACATTTATGACTATGGCTATATCTCTTTGACTGTTGTTTGTTTTTTTCCTTTCGCCGTATTCAGCCATAGTTAGCCGTAGTAAAGAAATCAGCCGATACTTCGGATTTATGTTCGGAGTAGACCCGTTTCGATTCGCGGGTCGAGCAAAGTTTTAACGGGTTTTTCCATCTGGAATTTCTCTGTAGTTTGGATTCGTGCCCAGTTGATAGCAGTAGGCTCGCCCCCTATTACATGGGACTTAAACACAACTAGCGGAATGTGGGTGTACTATAGGTACACCTCCACCCAACCCTTCGGAAATTTAAGCGTAATGATTTTATGTAGATTAGAATTTCGACGTAGAGTGCTCTAAAGTACCCTACGGTAGACCCAGGCGTCCGAACGAGATGGCCGACCCTGGTTATCCTGGCTTCTCAAATATTGGTCCTAGTTTACTTGAGATGAACAATGAGTATTAACTCATGAAAATCTGCAGTGAATTCAAGATTATATAGACAAAAAATATAATAACATTTTGACAATTCATGAAGCAATTAATTAGGTTCCTCCAGGTTAGGTTAATTATTCCATAATTGTAAAGTTAATTTCATAATTACAGGGATCTCGATGCAATATAATTTATATTATAAATTAAAAGTTAGTTAGTTACCCTTAAAATCTGATGTAACCTCAAAAATAAATTTAAAAGTTATGATGAATCATTTTGAAACTATGACTCAGAGCAGCCTCAAGACAGCATACCTTATTTGGTAGTAATGGAAATTCAATCTATACAATAAATATGATTAAAGTGTCTCTTTGTACTGTCAAAATAACAGCTTTTTACTAAATTCATATCAAAGTATATCTATGGTACTTAAAACAAAAAACTATTTGTAAAAGTTTTGTCTGCCTCTCTGTTTGTTCCGGCTAATCTCAGAAACCACTGTACCGATTTTGACTGGAATTTCACTGGCAGATAGCTGAATAAGGAGTAACTTATGCTACTTTTATTTTAGAAAAAGCAGGCGTCGATGGCAATGAACAAGAGTATCAAATGTTTCATACAAATATGAAGATTAACTTTATACAAATAAAGATGATAATATCTCTAAATGAGTATAGATAATAAAAAAAAACTTACACTGTAGCTTAGTGGAGTAAGACCAATGGCACATTATACCAGTGACTATGGGTTCAAAGTTCAAATTGAGGCCGTTTATAAGTCTTATATAAAAAATAATATAGTTTTATTGCTGGTTTTTGTACCAGTAACAAGTCCTTACAAACCGATCTGTTATATTAAAATAGATTACGTAAATTAAAGGTTGTACTTCTTATATAAATAAAATGAAACTTAAAGACATGGACTTTGACCTATATGAAACAAAGCTTCAATTTCAGATGTATGTGATTTTACAGTCCAGCCGTCAGTGTACCTTGATAACTTTAATACTAATGAATATATATAATATAATAATAATATAATATAATAATAATATAATATAATAATAATATAATATAATAATAATATAATATAATAATAATATAATATAATAATAATATAATATAATTAATATATTATATATATTTATTTTAATATCCGTACACAAAATACGCGCATATTGACGTGGAGTTGCGGAAACCAGCCCGTTTTACCTATTACTAATGAATATGTGTTTTGCGAATTTGTCCCTTATAGTTACTAGAAATTGTCCAACTGACATCACAGGTGTCAGGAACACATTCTCTCAACAGCCGGACACAGTGACTTATTATTTCTTGATCACTTTAATACTAACGAATATGTGTTTAGCGAATTTGACCCTTATAGTTACTAGAAATTGTCGAATCAACTATCACGTTAATCACTCCCTTTTTATCATTCCTCACAAAATCTTTTTATCTTGTCTTTAGCCTTCCTCTCTCTCTCTCTCCATCCATCAACACAGTATTCATCACTCTTTTAGTCACATGCGTTTCCTCCCTCTCCATGACATGCCTAAGACATTCTACTAAGAATAGGGGTCTTAATCCTAGCTGTAGTCTGGAGTGTCAGAGGAATCTGAAAAGCATAGGTATTTAAACTTAGAAGAAGTAAAATTTCTGGTTGATATCTACTGAAAATAGGCTAGAGGAGCTTGTGGGTAAGTAACAACAGCCATATGGGTCAATCCATCAGGTTAAGCTACTCGTGCCGGGGTTGGTCCGTGGATGGGTGACCATCTTTACGTACCGAGACTCCTCCGTGCCTCGGGAGGCACGTTAAGCCGTTGGTCTCGGCTTTCAGTCGATCTTTGACAGTTGTTAAGTTACATTGTCGTCAGAAGCCCGAAAGTCTGATATAATCAAGACTTACCAATGGGGTATTTTGTATTACCCAGTTACTGGCTTGTGGAGATCAGATAGGCAGTCGCTCCATGTAAAAGACTGGTGTTCAACTGCATCCAGTTAAGACTGGAAGCCGACCCCAACATAGTTGGGAAAAGGCTAGGCAGATTGATTGATGAAAATAGGCTACTGAAGACTTCCAAGTTTGAGAATGACTGCATGTGTTGATTTCTGATACTATCTGTACTTATTACGATTTAAAAAGAGTTGCTCAATTTTTACGGACTGACAAAAAATTTTAAGTAAAAATATTGCAAAACAATGAAGTACAACTACAATTTAAATAAAAAATAATGTGTATGTACAATAAAATTTTCCATATCACATTACACCACACTTTAAAATTAAAGATTATTCACAGATTGATTAAAAGATTATGCAATGCCTACAAGTTTCAACATGTGTGGGGCTAAATTTAGAACGGTTTTTAGTAAACTGAAATTTACGTTTCCATTTTATTGTAGTAACTGTACAACTCTCTAGAAACATCTAGAATAATGTAGTAGTAACCGCAAAATTCATACCTTTTTGAGATATTTTTAGGAGGTATTTGCAAAACATTTTCATATATTATTTTTTTGTGACAATTTTCAACTAAATGTTAATAAAAATAAATTGTATAGGAGTCAATTGGGTCCTATGACGTTATCAAGGTGACATAAAAACTATATATTTATAAAATCCCAAAGATTTCAGAGTTCAACTTTCTAGTTTCAAAAACTTTTAGAAACCAATAAAAGCCTTCGATTTCTCTTCCAAGAGCGCCTAAACACATCGTATATGCAAATAAAACACATGCAAATACGAAATTTCGCCATAAAAGACGCTGGTTGACCTAAAAACTGGCTTAGCAACCAAGTGAGGTTAACTTTTAACAAAGAAAATTTTACACAAAAAGAAAACGTAATGGCCAGAGTTTTCAATGAAATAAAGTATATAAGGACTCACCCGGATGCTTCCGTGGTGGGTTTTTGTATAAAAACCACCCTATATGTGATGATTTTTTTTGTTTCACACCCTTCACGAACTAAACCGAGAATGCCTGACAGATGACTGATGGTACAAAGATGGCAGACTAGAAACGACGAATTACGTCATTCCGCGGGAAAATTGAAATGACCGTTACACTTCCTTTTTATGTTATTTTAGCATTAATATCTACAAAATTTATGAAAAAAAATCACTTACCTCATAAAAATTAGAAAGATGTGTGATAATAAATAATATCCAATTGAGTTTCGCTAATACATCAGTAAATTATTCACTCCGATTCCTCGCGCTGTTGCCAGATTGCTATTGCGTCAGATAATGTATAACGTTCAGAGATACACATTTCAATACACTGGAGCATTACTTTATAATATTCACGCACGAAATTATCACAGACTTAACTTAAAATGCTAAACTTTTATGTAGAATATCCTCTGAAGCAATTTCTTTTTTAAGAAAAGTAGGGAAGAAGAACGGCAACGTCGCTTTACTAACACTCTTGGAACAAAGGCTTCCTTATTTTAGAAATAAATTTACTAAATCACGTCGTAATACTAAACAAAATCTATTGTGGTAATGATACAACAATATTAAAATTGTAAAAAGGTACAAAAAAGCGAAAATTCTAGACGCGTATCGGGACAAGGTACAAAAATAACTGATTCGCTTTGAACTTGTTTTTGTTTCGTTTGTTCTGGCGTTGTAAACAATGGGGGTCAGTGTTGCCGTTCCAATAAAAAGTATTTTCTACGATTCCCAATGGTTATGTGTTGAAATAATTCGAGTACATTGTGTTTTTGAAATCCTCATTTAATGCGTTTTTAGAACTATATTGTGAAATATTTTGAAATCCTTATAAAATGCGTAACGTTTTTTTATTGAATGTCATTCAGTCAACCTTCCTACCCGAAATAGCTTTCCGATTAGTGATTACCTATAACAGTACCTACAGTATCAGTTGGTCTCCTAAATTCCCGGGATCTGGGCCATACCTTTATTTTAGCTCTATCTATAATCTAATTAAGATTAAATAGTAGATTATTCACTAAGGGATTAAATAAATATATGTTATAGTTGCGAATCATATTTTGATCAAGATACAATCTGACACTGACCAAAGAACGACAAAGAAGACAAAAGACAAAGAAGAAGTAGACAAATTGAAAAGAGTATGCTGAGATGGTTTGGTCATGTTGAGAGGATGAATGAAAGGAAAGTTTATGTATGTATTTATTTATTTAGAATAGGGTCCTAAGGATGATTGGCGAGAGAACCGATACTGCTGCTCAGTAGGTTCACTGAACTCTGTGTTGCGAGACCGATGAGCCTATTGTAACTGTACCTACAGGGGTAGACGGTGTCTGGTTTCTCATTTTTACCTAAGTATTTTTTTTTAATTACTAACACTAGTTAAAAGCAAAATTCTTGTTACTAACAACCTTGCCTTGCCTATGGACTTTTTGTCTGAAATGGTGAAACAAAAATGATTTTTATATTTATTTATTATTGCCCGGCTAGAGCCTTGACTTGCTTTAGGTTAGGTTTACATGAAATTATAGGTAATATCATCATGGGTAGACCATGACCTGGGTTAAGACAGAATACTTTTTATCCCGATATTCCCACGAGCTCAAGACTTATGTGGATGAAACCGCGGGGCGCAGCTAGTACATCGATATTATGTCACGGTCAATTCTCCAACTGTAAATGAATGCTTGGAAAGAAAAAAAAATTGATAAAACTACTTTACAATTTTCGGACTTTTTCCATTAGTTTTGCTGTGATTCTTGCCAAATTTCATGATTCTAGGTAAACGGAAGTTTCCGAGAATCAAAATAATGTCGTGTCGTGTCATTATTGCTTAGATTTGGAGCTAAAAGGGACCTACGTATTTGATATTAATTTCAACTTGATACCTCCACGCGTTCCTGAGAAAAAGGGTCTTGACAGACACAGACGGACGGACGGACAACGAAAAGATCCTATATCGGTTCCGTTTATTCCTTTTTAGGTACGGAACCCTAAAATCATTGGATATACGACGCACATCTCGCAAATGTATTCTGTATTGGTAGAGCACTGCTTTAGTTATTATGTATTATTTAGTAGGTATTCATTTCCACGCATTATTTCAGAAAAGTACTATACAAGCTTTGGCCGCAACCAGGCATTGAAGGACTCACGCATGTGTCTCGGCCTACATTTTCACTTTTCCGGCCGCTCGCTGCAGTATTATAAATCAAATATCAGAAATATGTTTTCATGGCACTTTTAATTTCGCTGTGGCTTTGAATAAAATTAAACATAGAAAATTATCTGAAATAGTCTTTATTTTCAAAGTTACACCTAAACATATTATGTAAATAGCTATATCATTATTGCTTACGAAAAACTTAAAACTTATGAGTAATAATAACAAAAACATGGTAATAAGTTTCATACATTAAAAAGAATAAAAAACACTATTTAACTAAGCGACTTACTTACCGTGGTAAATAATAATATGTATAACTAACAGTAATAAGCAAAAATACCACGAAAAAAACCGATGTCTCGTCGATAAAAATGAACCATCTTCGATTCTAATGGGCGTAAATAAGCTATTATTAACACTTTCATTAATAGCATGTAATTTAAAATACATCGTATGCAATTCATATGTACTTAAATAATAAGACTGCAAATTTGCTCAAATCTGTGCATAAAAAAACTAAGAGATCGCATTTGTTGGCAGTGCATCATTACATACATTTCTGAAAAAAATCTAAATCGTACCATTTTGGTAGAATTTATAGTAGTCAACACTGCATCTAAATTTCGATACAGCCATGGTTACACCTTGACCGATTTATATTTAATTTACAAAGTATTATGAGAAAAAATATAAATGGTAAATTATCAATCAATGTTATTTAAATATATGTCACGATGATCTAATACTAAAAGTAAATGTAACATCATCTTCCAGGCAAATACTTTTGTACATAAAAATAAAATCCTCTCACTCATTAATATAATTTAAAATTAATAATGAGCAATCGGAAAAGCAAAGGTCTATTTTGATTAAAGATTAGGTATTCCATTACATAGTGATGTAAATTTGATAATATATAGATATCTAAGATAACAATAAACCGATAGGTCATCCAATTTAAAATTGCACGCCTGTCCACTGCTTGTTGGATACACATTTCAAATGTTGGAGGGGCTTGCAGTTTTAAATTAGACGATCTCTACCTACTAAAAATATTATTTGTCTATTTTTAATTGGCATATTTATAAAAAGGCACTCATTATTTTATTAGGTGACAACCAGCCATAATATCCATTAGACTTTCCCGCGAAATTCAAATTTTCTCACGTTTTCTGCAATTTGCAGGTCAGTGTCAGATTGTATCTTGATCAAAATATGATTCGCGACTTTGACAGATATGTATTTACAGAATTATAATCAATAGAATCATTAATACAACTCTCTGAGTTGGATTTGTTCCCCAATGTCATGATTTCATGAAAAAGTCATTCAATGGAACAAATCTAACTTAGAGAGATGTATTAATGATTCTAATTTTGAAAATTCATATCTGATAAAGTCGCGAATCATATTTGATCAAGATACAACCTGACACTGACCTGCAAATAGTAAAAAACCTAAGAAAAATTTAATTTCGCGGGCAGCTGGACAGCTGCAGATTCACCTCAAGTGGTCACCAACGCCTGGCCATCTGCAATACTGGGCCATCGCAGGTATGTTGCCATCCCGAAACAACGTTGAAATGTCTCATCTAGTTATTTATTCAAGCCAGGCTGAGAATCAGCATTTTTCGACCGTTAAAATTACATAAGACAGTCCTCCAAAAACGCCCGCCGTTCACCACTTCCTAGTGCTTTAGCTGGGAAGAAGAAGTGGCGCAACACTCCCCAGCATGTGCTCGTAACTAAGCCAGCACCCATACCCTTCTATTCGGAACACATCTGTTGCTTGGCGACATAAATAATAAGTTAAATATAAGACATATCATAATTTCAAAGTGAATCTAAAGGCACTACATTTACATACATCCTTACATACTCCTTAAGTTTCGTTTACATTCAAACATCTGGTCATACACACACTACAATTATTTGTTTAATTTATTCTTATTACTTGTTGCATTATTTATGAACATTTCCTCTATATTGATTGTGGAAAAAAGGCAGTCCAAAAGCTTTTGTTATAAAAAAAATCACGGATTTAAGTTTCCTAGGTTTTTTTTACTGATTAAAGTAAAAAATTCAACAGTGGCAACAAAAAAAAAAATGGTGAGCTGATTGATACCACTTTAGCACTTTTATACAATTTAAAGTTAGTTTTTTAATCCCAGAGACTAATTTGACATTTCAAATGATGGTTGTCCATTTTTTCAATTTGGAGTTTGACATTTGCACCTGTTAAATTAGTATCTGGGATTAAAAAACGAACATTAGGTAGAGTAACTACGATAATATGGCCCACCCCTCCAAAATTCAAAATGTTTGAAAGTAATTGTACGCATGCCGTCAAACAAAATCACGGATTTGTTGCTCGACGTAATTTGGAGGGGCGAGCCATGTTATCGTAGTTTATCTCTACAACAGGATAGGTACAGACACATACATAAACACACGCCTTCTTCCCATGGGGGTAGGCAGAAGCTACAGAACCTTACATACTCCTTTTGCTTCGTTTACGTTCATACATCTGGTCATACACGCACGCCAGTTCTGAGGTGAGTACTACGCACCTGACCTTTCTGAAGAACATCACCAATAAAGTCACCATATGTAGGACTAGGCTATGCTAGGTACTATCTGCTAGATAAATTACGAAACAGCGTATACTTAGTATGAAATTAACTGCCAGATAAGTTAACCGGAACTTATACTGAGCGGCGTTACTATTGGTTATCGAGTTACACAGTAACTGGGTTGTGGAAGTCAGATAGGCAGTCGCTTCATGTAAAATACTGGTATTAAGCTGCATCCGGTTAGACTGGAAGCCGACCCCAACTTAATTGGGAAAAGCCTAGGCAGATAATGACTTAAGAAAAGTTGTTCATTAATCTTTACTTGGAACCACTTGAAAAAACTTTTGAATCGAAGTCTGTATCAATTTATCTGGAGTTTTCTGTTGTTGTTTGGAGTTCTTTTTTTTCATAGTACTGATTAAATTATTAGTTGGTTTGATCGTAGAGCATTTCTGTGGCGAACATTCGAGTACATACTGTTTGTACTCGTTCGATTTCTTCTTTTTCTTCTTCGAGTCAGTAATTTTCAATTTAAATTGCTCCTTCCGCCATTTTATCTTCAATTTAATATTTTTATTCTTGATAGATATATTTTTGCGATCGCTTTTTCGTTTTTTCGACTCGTATTTTAAAACAACTTCGTTGTCCTGTTTCCGTTTACGATCTCTCTTTGATGATTTTTTTTCTTTAACTCTCTCCTCAGTTGTAGGTAATTTTACAACTCTTTGCAGACCAACCTCGTTTAAGTACCGATCTTTAAAAATTTCCATATCAATATCTATGTTTTCCCTGTCCAAAACCTCTTTGTTATAAGGACTAAATTTAAAAGCACATTTCTGACTTTTCTCCGGAGATTTAAGTTCGAGTTTCTTTAAAAACTCATAATTTTGACCATTTTCGATTTTTATAACATCAATGTTAATAATTTCGTCCTTGGCAGATATTTCTAAGCTAGAATCTTTTAAAATGTCCACGGTTTTTAATTTTTTAGGTGGATTGAATATGGGGTATATATTTTCGGGTTCAGTTTTGAATTTAAGAAACAAATCGGTGGACGGAGGTCTCTTAGGGGTCGTGAAGGAGTATTCGGATTCTTTCTCCTGTTTGACCGGTGTTTTTGTGTTTTCCTTGTTCGAATTGGTAGGTGGCGTGTCCTGGAAAAAAAGAGATGATATTATTAGAACATAGGATACTTTCAGACAAGTATTTTAAAAATGGGAGGAAAGCTGCTAGAGTCGGAAATGTGATGATTACCGAGAGACATTAAGAAAATAGAAGCACTGTACATGGTCCTCAAATGATCTGACCAAGACTATTTCTAAACTTTTATATACACATTGACATTGATGAATTTGTATATGTACAATGACATGAATATTTACTTCGTAAAATATTATGTAAGTGAAGACTATTCTACTAGGTCATTGTTTTTTTATTTTTCTCTCTCAGTTAGTTTTAACCTTGTTCTGACAGTTTGAGCAATTTATGCGGCCTACCAAAATGTCCATTCGTCGTATGGTTGAGTTCCTTAAGTTCTTAGTTGGACTTTTTAAACGTTGCCCCACACTAGGAATTTCTCCTGTATCGTGGGTGCGTTTACAAACATTTAAACTCAAATACACAAACAGCCAGACCCGGAACAACTACTTGTAGGTCATACAAATATTTGTTCCGTGAAGGAATCGAATCCGCGACACGCAGCGTAGCAGTCAATCGCTTAACCACTGCGCCAACCGTGCCGTCATAACTGGACTGCACGATAACTGACAAATGCATGCACGGACTGGACAGATCCACTCAATCTGTGTGATTCTTTCCTCAAAAGACCATGTCAGGCACCAATTTACATGGTCTTCACATGATCTTACCAAGATTATGTCTGGACTTTAAAAGAGACTGTGACCTCGGAGTTTGTTGCGGCCTTCCTTTTCAGAGTAGTCAGATAAGAAACTCCGACCTCATCTAGTTTTTTTGCGGTTGCGGAGTTTTTTAGTGGCGCCGTCTATGTTTGTTACGAAGTTACTGGAATCACCGAAAAGGTCGGATAAGAGTGACACTGGCTGGTGACAGTCACTCTAGCAGAGCGTCGCATCTATGGTAGCGTGGCGGCTGTCTTGACAGACAGAGGATGTCAGGGGAGCCGCTGTCGTACCACGTCCACGATGAACTGCTATATTCCAGCACAATCGTGATGATATTTAAGCTGCTGAACCACTAATACGATGATCACTTCTGGTTAAGATTATCCTGCGCCGTTAGTCAAAATCAAATTATTTATTTAAAATAGGCACAGGTGGCACTTTTGAACGTCAAAATTTACAAAACAAATAGAATTGATTCTAGTTGCCCCTTCAAAAAAAGTATAAGTTTCGTATGGAGAAGAATGGGGAAGGAACTCCAGCAATACTATTTTAAAAAAGTTTTACAATATTTTGTTTATGATAATTATAATGTGAGGACGATGCATCTATATTCCGTTGGTTTAGGTAGTTAAATAAAGGTAAACAAAAAAACCACGTGACGAGAGTAACCGACTAAACGTAATACCTGGCACTTCAGTTGGCATGCTACGTCACAGTTGTACTCTTTAATTTAGCAACGTTTTATTTCGTTGACGTTTAGAGAACATGTTTTTTTGGGCTCTTTACAATAGACAGATTACCAAAATAATCTAGTAATATATAAATCTAAGTAAATAATTGTGCTCAAGCAATTATATCTACAAAGAGTAGTATAAGAATAAATGATAAAGTTTAACAGACAGTAATAACAGAGGAAACTATCGTAATAACAATAAAATAAAATAAAATTGTAACTTATAGTTACAACGTATTTTTAAACAACAAAGTGTCATCTATAAAAACCCTTTTTATGATTTGTACACCTTTATTTAACTACCTAAACCTATGGAGTATAGAATAAAATTACTATAAGTACCACAATAGGTAATTTTTTTTTAAAAAGTGACAGATAATTTAATTATGAAATAGATACATGGTGCTCACATATTCACACACATCGTAAAAGTATGTTTACCTAAAAAAAAAAAAAAAAAGTGTGCGTGAGGGAGTTATATACTTACATCCAATATTTCTATATCGTCTTGAGTAATATCACACTTCTTAGGCGAGCACCATTGTTTGAGGGTTTCCTTTTGTTTCCGCTCCTTCAGTAAACTGTCGAACACGCCATTCAGGATGTCACTGTAAAATATAGAAGTTAGAATAAATATTCCCCTTTACTTATAAACGCTGCTTAAGACGAGGCTCCCTATTTTTATGTTAATTTGCATGAATATTCTGAAACAGTCACACATACAAGCAAAATTAAACTTTAGTATATGATTTATTGGATCTTTTTCTTTCCATTTTGAAGACAGTTACGTAATTGTAATATTTTTTCTCAATTTTTTATTTGATTACATTGATATATTTTTTTGATACATTAATACATTTTTTTATATGATACATTTTTTATTCGAAAATTATGTCTTTTTCAAGGATAATTATAAAAAACAAACAAGTTTTTTTTAACGTTGTCCTACACTAGGTATTTCTCCTGTATCTTGGGTGCGTTTACAAACATTTAAACTCACATACACAGACAGCCAGACCCGGAACAACTACTTGTAGGTCATACAAATATTTGTTCCGTGCGGGAATCGAACCCGTGACACGCAGCGGAGCAGTCAATCGCTTAACCACTGCGCCAACCGTGCCGTGACCTACCCATCGCTCACTGTCCTCAAGCCCGTGCCGACGGTGGCCGGGAATCGGCCTGCGACTCCCGATCTTGGCGGAGGCCTATGTCCAGCAGAAATTATGATAATGAGTGTAATCGGGGGCTAATACTTACTTAACGATCTTCCTCTTCTCACTCAAAGGTTTAGGTTTCCTGAACTTAATCCTTAAATCTTCAACCAGCTTTTCATCCAAGACAACCTCATTACCCCCCATCCTTTTTCTCAAACTTTCTTCCAGCATCTTATTCGGTGAAATGTACTTCAGTTCAAATCCTTTCCCAGGAGAGTGATTCTGGATGTCGTTGGAGACTTTCGAAGTCGATTTGAAGTCTTTTTTTGTGGGTGTCAACTTGTTATTTAGGATAGTTCTTAGAAAGTTACTTGTTGAGTCGATTTCTTTAAGTTTTGTCGGAGTTTTCAAGTTTAGATCTTGGCGGCTCGATGACGTGCTGGAAGTAATGACTGAAAAATAAAAATAGTATATCTAAATTGCACGCCTCACAGACATAAACATGTTGACGATAAAATTTACGGAAGAAAATCTAAGAAAATAGGGTATTTGACGGTTTTCTTTTTTTTCGATGTTTCGAAACCAATAAATAATTAAGACACGGCAAAAAAGTCTCCCTAAAATTAAAAAATAAATTAAAAGTAACTCACTTTCTGACTTTACTTCAGTTTTGACAATCGAGAGTCCTGAAGACGAACACGAAGGCCTGAAAATAAAGAAAATGATGTATTAATTCTTTAAAAAAATACTTAGTAAATCTACAAGAGGTCAACACAGTTCACGCGACCACCGGCCATTGACCCCGTGATCAGCTGTAGTTACTTAAATATTTGAGTTTTAAGAAGTGTAGAAAATGTTGGCCAATTTAAAAGCAAATTATTCTTCTAGTAGAGAAGGTCTATTTTTTTCCATAGAAGATTTTTTCTTCTTCTTAATTTATGACATTGACATTTTTTAATATTAACGGCTATTGAGATTTTTTGGCATTATCGACATTATAATATGTTAGTAACTGGCTTAGATTTTTGAAATATTCATAGAATATTTAGTTATATATTCACTTTGAAAATAAATAATTAAATTAAAATAAAACAAATATTTAAGGGGGCTCCCATACAACAAACGTTATTTTTTTGCCATTTTTATAGATAATGGTACGGAACCCTTCGTGCGCGAGTCCGACTCGCACTTGGCCGGTTTTATTTTTATTTGTGTGGTTAGACATTGATCTGTCACAGTATCATTATGAACATCGTTAGTTTATTATTCTATCGAACTAGATTAGAAACTATCGAAAAATTGTGAACTGCAACAAACCATTTACAACCGCAGCAGCTGTAGCTCGCGAAATTCAAATTTTCTTAAGTTTTGTACAATTTGCAGGTCAGTGTCAGGTTGTATCTTGATCAAAATATGATTCGCGACTAAAACAGTTATGTATTTACAGAATGAATCATTAGAATCAATCACACTAATATTATAGAGGCGAAAGTTTGTGAGTGTGTGTGTTTGTTACTTCTTCACGCACAAACGTGAACGTGTGCGCAAAACGCACAAAATTTTATCAAAATTGATCCAGCCGTCAGACGGCTGGATCAATTTTGATAAAATGTTGTTGTATAGAGGTAGCTGACACCCTGGATGGAGACATAGGCTACTTTTTATCTCGATATTCCCACGGGATCGAGACTTACGCCGGTGAAACCGCGGGGCGCAGCTAGTAATACATATCTCTTAGTTAGATTTGTTCCATTGAATGACTTTTTCATGAAATCATGACATTGGGGAACAAATCTAGCTTATTACGTGCGACTAGCGGTTTGTATAATAATTTGGTATACTTACAAACTTTGATTGTTGGTATATCGCTTCGTACGTCGTAAAGACATTCTGGACGGCATGACGGGGCCGCGCCGAGACCGCGAAGATGACTGTTGCTGCTCCTGGGTTATTACTGGAAGATTAAGTAAGTAAGTATAAGTATAATCTTTATTTCTCTCTTCACAAAGGTTCACATAGTTATAGACATAGAGGCAAGAATTATAAGGTTTTGACAAAAATGCATAAAATATGATCCTTTGTGAGAGACTGGCGTCCGTACATACCCTGTGTGACGCTCACCAGGCTCTCACCCCGAAATAAATGTAATTAATATTACAATGGTTAATTTTAGAATAGGTAGATAAAAAAACCGGCCAAGTGCGAATAGGACTCGCGCACGAAGGGTTCCGTACCATTATCTGTAAAAATGGGCAAAAACTCATGTTTGTTGTATGAGAGCCCCCTTAAATATTTGTTTTATTTTTATTTAATTTTAAAGTGAATATATAACTAAATATTCTGTGAATATTTCAAGCGTCTACCTGTTGCCGTTATCAATATCGAGCAAAAAAATCACGTTTGTTGTATGGGAGCCCCCTTCAATATTTATGTTATTCTGTTTTTTAGTATTTGTTGTTATAGCGGCAACAGAAATACATCATCTGTGAAAATTTCAACTGTCTAACTATCAGGGATCATGAGATACAGCCTGGTGACAGACGGACAGACAGACAGACAGACGGCGCGGAGCCTTAGTAATAGGGTTCCCGTTTTACCCTTTGGGTACGGAACCCTACATTTTTTTTTTAACAGTAATAAAAATAAATTGGTGTAGTGTACAGGTGAAGTGTGAGGAGAGGTAGAATGATGGTGTGAGTGTGGATGAGTAAGTAGGGTGTTTGTTCAAGTCATGAACCCGATATTACATATTATTACGAGGGAACAAAGAGTAGCTGCTCCGTGCCATCATAGCCATTGTACAGTTCTATTTTAATTATTTACTAGCTTGATGTTGCTTGGTTGTCAACGGCAGTAGTCCTTTTATTCGAGTGGCCTGTGGGTGTCATATACAAGCCGAGCCTACAACGTCCTGCGCGTTCAATATAATAACGCCTTCAGGATGCTGTTGCGGCTACCGCGGCGTTGTAGTGCTTCAGGCATGTTTGCCGTAGCTCACACAGATGGATTTCACGCCATCATGGGTTAAAAAATCCGCTTCCTTGCTACAGCACTTGCGTAACACACGGAACGGCATCCTGAAAATGATTGTTAACAGGCCAGACTGTCCAATACAACGGCACTGGGTGGGTATAGGTACACGTATTTAAGTTACCTATGGTGCACACTGAGCCTCGAGGGCGGGCTTAGGTAATTTAGCTGTGTTTGTGTCCATACTAACAATACTAATATAACCTATAAGTACTTTCTGTTACTAACCCATCCCTAAACAACCTATGGACTGTTCACGTCTGAAATAAAGTGTTTTTTTTTTTTAAATTGGTTCACCCCCCATTACTAACAAACATAACTGGCGAAATGTGAGTGTACTACAGGTGTCTCTGCCCAACCCTTCGGGGAAACAAGGCGTGATGTTATATTATGTTTTTTACTAGCTTTTGGTCGCGGCTTCGCTCACGTGGAGCTCGAAAACGATGCCACGGAAACGTACTACCGTAATTTGTACGCTAGTAAAGCATGTCGGATTTTTTCCTCTTCAAACATCATCGTCATATTTCAGCCAATTTACACAAAACCTTAATGGATTACACAACTAAACCTTCCTCGTGAATCACTCCGTCCATTGGTGAAAACCGTATGAAAATTCGTTCGGTAGTTTTTGAGTTTATCGCGTTCAGACAGACAGACGCGGCGGAGGGACTTTGTTTCATGATATGTAGTGATTTTTGAACATGTTGCCAACCAGTCTTAGGAAGGGGTATAGTGTTACCCAGTAACTGGGCTGTGGAGGTCAGATAGGTAGTCGCTCCATGTAAAATACTAGTATTCAGCTGCATCCGGTAAGACTGGAACCCGACCCCAACATAGTTGGGAAAAAAGATCCACGAGATCCTTATATATTAGTGGTGAATGATTTGCCAAGACTTGCCAAATACAACAAAAATTGGCTAGCAATGTGCGTGGGTATTTATAACAGGATGCCACGCCAGTTCAAGACATTCAATTCTAGATTTTTTAGTAATTATAAATGTAAAACTGCATTAGTAAAAAAAAAGCGTCCTGGGTATGGCTCCACGCATTTATAACAAAATTCCAGACACCATAAAAGAATTTAATATTACACAATTTAAGAAAAAAATGAAATTGTTCTTAATTGATAAATTTTATTATACTATTGACGAATACTTTAAAGATGAATTAATTTAGAATTACAATTATTAATACTGACATTAAATAATTTAGACATTTTAATTTTTGACATAGATTTTTGACAATTTAATAATTCCTCATTAAGGTCTGACATCATTAGAGTATTGAATAATATTTTGTAATTGTTCAATTTATTTTCTAATATGATACCATAATTATGCATGATTTTCAAATATTTTTAGTAACTTGTAATCCTCAGCTAGATTTGCACATCATATTTGTACGCCTCCTGGCATAACATAGCGCTCTATTCATCAGACATAAGATCAGTATTTCTTTACCTATGTTAACAAATAAATAAATAAGGTAAAGCTGTACAACTGGTTGAATGAGTGTAGCTTCTTTAACGTGAAAGAATTTCTGGATAAAAAATGTTGATGTAAGATTGTTTCAAAAACCCTGAAATTGTGCTTGCTATGTTTTATCCTAGCTAGACAAGAGAGAGAGGCTGGTGTTAAAACACCATTGTATACCATGTCTTATGAAAATGTGCTATGAATATGCAGTGTGCTATGTCTAAAATCAGCCAAGACAGCACTTATAGGCAAAAGTGTTTACTGAATGGCTCCAGTAATCTTCAATAAAATACCGAGGGGTTGGAAAGAACTCCCGCTGTCTTTATAAAAAAAAAAACCCAGCCAAGTGCGAGTCTAGACTCGCGCACGAAGGATTCCGTACCATTATCTATAAAAACGGCAAAAAAAATCACGTTTGTTGTATGGGAGCCCCCTTCAATATTTATGTTATTCTGTTTTTTAGTATTTGTTGTTATAGCGGCAACAGAAATACATCATCTGTGAATTTCAACTGTCTAACTATCACGGTTCAAGAGATACAGCCTGGTGACAGACGGACATACAGACAGATAGACGGCGAAGCCTTAGTAATAGGGTTCCCGTTTTACACTTGGGGTACGGAACCTTAAAAAAAACTTCGAAGCTTTTTAGTGGTAAAGCTTATTATAATTTAAATGAAAAAGACTTTTTAAGTTAGAATGTTTTTGTGTATCTGTTGCATGCCTACATGGTAAAATATGGCTTAATTTTTGTTATCCTTTATATCCATATTTGCAAAATAAAATTATCTTCGTACAATATGTAACAAAAACCCTGTTGTTCCTTCTACCTACGTTTTAAGAATCGGTATACACACGTAATAAAGCAAGTCATTTATAAAAAAACTGTTCAACAAAAATAATTAAAATAAATATTTAATTATTAATATTTGTAATGTTTAACTGATTTCTTACCTCTTTCATTCTTTGATTTTGACTTCTCGACTAGCCAATACTTAATTTTTTAAAATTATAATTCCATCAATGTTGTGCTTGTAGGTAAATGTATACGTCCCTAAAAGGAACAACAGGGTTTTTGTTACATACTGTATAATAAATGATTTATTATTATTAAGGTGAGCCAGGCCCTATTGCTTCCCGTGGGTGTCGGTAAAGGCGACTAAGGGTCTTAATAAAGAATGGGCAGCAGCGTTCTCTATACATTTTAATACCATACTGCGATCGCCAACCCGCCTGCCAAGCGTGGCGATTATGCAAACCGCCCCTTTGGGGGAGGCCTATGTCCAGCAGTGGACATTTTTCAGCTGAAATGATGATGAGCCAGGTGATGATGATGTTATTTAGTTATTCATATTAATATTAAATGAATGTTACCTGCTTCAATACAGCTGGCGAGTTGTTCTATGTGGTCGGGCGCAGCGGGCGTGCACGTGACGCACACGTGCACGCCGGCCGGGTCGGCGGGCAGGCACGCGCAGTGCGCGCCGCTACTGCCGCACAGGAGGCACAGCTTTATGCACCAGGAGCTGGGGGAGACAAGGAAATACAACATTATTTTTAGTTTAAGCGAAACCTGGGGACCTACTCCGAAGTATCAGCCGAATGTTCCGCCGTTTTATAACTTCCAAAGTTTCCTTTTTTAACTTTGAGTTCTTACCCGACTTCAAGTCATATTTTTGACTTTGGCTTATCTCTGCATTTGTCTTTTTTCTTTTTTTTTCGTCGTAGTAAGCCATAATTAGCCGTAGTTAAGAAACGGCAGATACTTCGGATTTATGTTCAGAGTAGACCCCCTGAATAGTTTGTTCAGAATAAGGAACTGAATCGATTTCAATAATTTTTACACCATGTTATATTTTGTCCAAAAAATATTTAAGTGTGATGGAAAATGTTATCACCATTACTTACAATACAATCGCCGTACGGTTAGGTACCTACTGCCAAATTATTATCAATGAGCGCAAGACGACCCTGGAGGCGCGGGGGCGCCGTTAGCATGTTTTTGTACGGACAACCCGGTAACATAACAACCTTATAACTTTGTGATTTTTCATGATACAGTTTTGAAATTTTGTACATAAATTCTTTACATAACAACACTTGACACGTGTTTCGGATTTCGCATAAATACTAAAACTAATATTGTATAAGAGTGAGAGATGAGACTGTGCCCCTCAGGGGACAATCGATATTATCGAGACTGGGGAGTTTTCGATAGGCTGTGGACAGCCAGACTCGGAAAGATAAGATTTATTTATACGATTAATCTTTTTATACGCTCTTTACGGAAACGCGCTTTTCTACGTTAAATGAAATTCACATTTTCTTACGTTTTTTTACGATTTGCAGGTCTGTGTCAGGTTGTATGTTGATCTAAATCTCTACATAACTCGCTCAAGCTCGATAACTACCGTCACAATACGTCATCACGCTCATAGACGCAATCGGGAAATGCAACTGTAGTCTTTACCTTATAATTTACTTTGTTAAATTATATTGTTTTAAGTATTGTAAATGTGAAGACTATGTGGGTTATTGTTCATTTTTCTTTTTTTCTCAGTTAGTTTTTATCATAGTCTGGCAGTTTGAGTGATTTTATGCGGCCTACCCAAATGTCCTTTCTTTGGTATTGTTCGTTGAATCGTTGAGCTCCTTAAGTTCTTAGTTGAGCTGCACGACTACTGACAAATGCGTGCACTGACTGGACAGGTCCCCTCAACCTGTGTGGTTCTTTCGTCAAAAGATCATTTCAGGCACCAATCTACATGGTCTTCACATGATCTGACCAAGATTATGTCTGGACTTTAAAAAGAGACTGTGACCTCTGAGTTTGTTTCGGCCTTTCTTCTCAGAGTAGTCGGATACGAAACGCCGACCTCATCTAGTTTTTTTTAACGTGTAAAAGTGTTTGTACAAACCTACTTACAGAAATAAATCATTTATCATTTATTTATTTTGTGTGCGGGTGCGCAGGACAGGGTGCAAGCGAGACAAAACACTTGATAGTCCCGAGTAACGAATGAAATAAATGTTTTAGGTAGGTACCTACTTTATTTATGCATGGTGTTGCCAGCGGATTAATTTTTGTGTTTTTTAATCATATTTATTAGGCATTCTATTCTAAGTACTGTTTGTTTTATTTTATTTTGTTAGCTATTATGTACAACTCATTAAACCTGACTTGGGTTCCGTACGTATTTTTCGGGTGACCACTGAAAATCAGCGATGTGCTGTGGGTCCCCCATAGCACATCATCATGTTGAGTGCGCGCCGGAGTGTCACAGTCATGACGTGCAGCTGCCGACTATTTGTTTTACCAGTTTATGTTTTCATATATCTTGCACGTGTTTCTGTGACAAATAAAATTATTTTTCTTTCTTTCTCTTTCTAAATATGATTCGCGGACGTAACAAATATGGCTTTACAGAATAGGGAATATGCATGTATTTTTTTTTTCACTAAATCAATAATAGACAGTAATATAAACCTAAAAAAAGTATTGAAAGTTAAATTGAACTACTGATTGATGCTCATAAAAATTATGAAACTCCAATAATTTTCTACTACAGTTCAAACGTCCATTTCTGTCGCGGTCATGATGTGACGTCATTGTTCACGAAACTGCTTTGTTTACATCTGTTTTTAGCCCCAAATCGTATATATTAAATTATTGTTTATGCTTTATTCAAGTAGAAATCGCACTTACATATTTACCTTAGTGAGATTTCAAGCATTTAGCAAAGAATAGATTTTATTCACATGTTTTGTTTCGTCACTTCCGGCATTTTCGAAGAGGACGCGTTTTGAGATTGCGATCCTTTCCACCAAAAAAACGCATATAAATTAATTGATTGTAAAATAAGTAATGCATTGTAAAATGTAAAAAAATATTGGAATTAGTTTCTTGACTCCTACACAATGTATATTAAAATAATGGATACGTTTTGAATTACGTGCATATTCCCTATTATATTCAAAATCAAAATATTTTATTTTTCTTCTGACGTTTCATAAGTGCCCATGTAGGTTTATGTGAAATAAAAAAAAATGATTTTGACACCTCTGCCTAACCCTTCGGGGATTACAGGCGTGATGTTATGTTATATTACATTATATAATAAACGCAGGCGCTGGCATGCAGCTGCAGCCACCTCCGCAAAAAAGGCGAGTCCCACCGCTCGGACAACACTCAGGAGCTGCAACGGCTACGGCGTAGAAGTGACGCACTCCTTTTTCTAATTATACCGTGGAAATCATCAGTTTTTGACTTGGCGAACATCGCAGACGTGCAAATTGCAAAAAACGTAATAAAATTTGAATTTCGCGGGTTACCTTAGCGCATCCCCCTTAAGTTAGAAAAGGCCGGAAATGTCATGATTTCATGATATAGTCATTCAATAGGGTTTTATTTATTTATTTATAGTCAAGAGACTTCATCAAAATTTTGATGTGTCATCCAGCCTGACAGATGACATGAACTTAGAGTGTTGGTGGTGGATGGGCTGTTTTTGATACGCAAACGAAGGCATCTATAAGTTTAGATCACGTGCTAAAATGTCAATAATGTACGTTGAACTGCTAGCGATATCAGAAGCTATTTCATATACTCGTATCGAGGTATTTAAATAACCGACTTAAAAAAAACACTACAAAGTGAAAAATAACTTTAATTTCGGAAGTCAGTGGCAAAAACCTAAAATACAGATGCAAAGACACCGACTTCCGAAATTAAAGTTATTTTTCACTTTGTAGTGTTTTTTTGGAAGGCGGTTGTTTTTTTTTATAAAAAGTTTTATTCCAAATGCACTATATGTCAAAGACATTTTTCTTAATAATTCGTGTCAGTTACCCCTGATCCGCATCGTGACTGCGCCCCATCGGACACCTGCACTCGGCCGCTGAACAGGATATCTCGCGGTCGTATATCTCTGCGAAGGCATTCTGTTCTAATTCCCAGGCTGCGTCTCTGTAATTATTTAAACACAGAACGCGTTCAGTCAAAACCACACAAACCTAAACAAATAAATAAAATGGAAGTGTGATTGTAATTTCAAATTAACAGCTTTTTATTAAATGAGTTCATTACCGCGATTTAAGTTACTGCGAAAGTTCATTACAGCGATTTAAGTTACTGTGAAAGTTCAGTACCGCGATGTACCTTACTGCGAAAGTTCATTACCGCGATTTAAGTTACTGCGAAAGTTCGATACCGCGATGTACGTTACTGCGATAGTACTTTACCGCAATTTAAGTTACTGTGAAAATTCATTACCGCGATTTACGTTATAGCGAAAGTGAATTACCGCAATGTACGTTACTGCGAATGTGCATTACTGCGATTTAAGTTTCCGCGAAAGTACATTACCGCGATGTACCTTACTGCGAAAGTTCATTACCGCGATTTAAGTTACTGCAAAAGTTGTTTACCGCGATGTAAGCAACTCCGAAAGTTCATTACCGCGATGTACCTTACTGCGAAAGTTCATTACCGCGATGCACCTTACTGCGAAAGTTTACTACCTCGATTTAAGTTACTGCGAAAGTTCATTACCGCGATTTAAGTTACTGCGAAACTTCTTTACCGCGATGTACGTTACTGCGATAGTTCTTTATTTATAGTAAACTTTCGAAGTAACGTACAACCGCGTACGTTCCCGGTCGACCACTTTTCGCTCTTATGCCCATAGTAATAAGGTTGGAAATTGATCGACCGGGAACTTTCGCTTAGGTAAATCGCAGTAATGAAATTCGCAACAGTGATTTACAGGGTTCGGAAACCAGTTAATTTTCTATGTAACCTTAACCGATATTATAAAGGTTTTCGAACACATTTAGTTAATTATTTAATATTTTGTTAAAAGATCAATGCTGAACTTAATGTGATGAAGCAATCTTTGAAGCTAATATCAATTGTATCAAAAATAATTTGTATCTTCAGAAATAAAAATTAACCGGTTTCATGCCCTGGTGATTTACACCCAACTGTGTTGACCCAACTGTGTTGGTTAATTTCCGACCTCCACGAGCGCGAAGCCACGGAAAAAAGCTAGTATTATCAAAAAATTTAGTACCTGTCAGGCACATAGTATCCTTGAGTGACGACCGCTTGGTAGAAGTTATCCTTGTCATTGCAAAGTGGGCACTTCAGATAGTGCATGCCTGCGCTGAGGGCCATGCGCTGGAACAAAGAAATTATTTAGTGTGTTACTGTTTGTACACACGGCTACACATCAAGCTATACATTTCCAGTATACGCTGACCTCTCATTGTACGCAAATCCTGTACAATGCGAGATCACCTTATACTGGAAGTGTATAGCTTGATGTGTAGCTGTGTGTACATGGTTACGATTATTATTCATTTTAGTTTTACTTATTTATTGTAAATTATGTTTTATTTATTTTTATTACCCTCGTGGGATTTATATGTGTCCGTATGTGAGTCCATGACATCACAGCGGGCCCTATCAGAATACCAGCGCTGCGGAATTTATTATTTAAATATCGCAGCATTATGCTGAGATAGGATAAAATTTCATCCAAATCTGTTCAGCCGTTTTAGCGTGAAAGCGTAACAAATAAACTCACTTTCGCATCATAATCATAGTCATTTATTTGCAATCAGTATTGGTACAGTCATCATTATCATCATTTCAGCCGAAAGACGTCCACTGCTGGGCATAGGCCTTTTTTTTTTTTTTTGCCGGGGTGGAAAATCCTCATGGATGTCCTCCGCCCTGGGGTGGGCGGAGGGGTCTGTCAGACTCTTACTGACTAAAAACCACCCCGGTGTTCCCTTCCCACACTTGCACCGGGGATCTTGGGAGGTAGTATTACTTCCGTGATCCCCGGCTAGCCCGCCTCTGCGGGCCACCTCAAGTCTGCGGGGGGGTGAGGTGTTAGACCCCCCCGCGACGTCTCAAAGGGGTGCGCGTGGAACACTACGCGCCGCCACCTCGGGTCCAGTGTGATAGGGGGCGGCGGACGTCCCCGAGTCCGCCGTCCCTGGACCCATTTAGGGGGGCCGGAAGAGGGCATTATCTGCCCTCTGCCGACGCCCGGTGCGCCTGCTGCGGGCCGGGTGAGCGGACGAGATCTTCCGCTCCCTTTCCGCAGCCTCCTTCTGCGACACGACTGTTTCGCAGAAGGATACCACCGCGTCCCAGGACTCCTCGCTGCCGGCCATCGACTCGACCACGGCCGGCAGCGACAGGTCACTGCCTACTCCTGAGATGAGGGCACGGCGAGGCTCCTCCCAAGCGGCACACTCTGCCAGCGTATGCCGCGCCGTGTCCTCCCGGCAGTTGACGCAGTGGTGACACCGGGCGTCCGGCTCCCTGTTTATGCGACACAGGTACTTCCCGAAGCAACCATGCCCCGAGAGCACCTGCGTCCCCGAAACGACAGGGAGACGTGCGTCCTCCCGAGCCAGGGCTCGAGTACCGGCCGGACCGCCTCGATGGTGGCGAGGCCGGCGGTAGGGCGTGAAAGCCTGTCCCGCCATTCCACCACCAGGGCTGCGCGAAGCTGTGACCGACGTAACTCCACATGTCGCTGCATCAGCCACTCGCCCCGCGCCCTCACTTCCTCGCGCCACCGATACAGTGACGCAAGTACTTTCGCCTCGAGGTCCCAGGGCGGGGATCCGGCCCGTACGCAAGCCGCCTCGTAGGAGATCGTGCGATATCCCCTTATGACTCGCTGGGGCCCCCCAGATTGGGAAGCAGCGTTGACAACGCCCCAGCCGCGCCCAACAACTTGGGCACCAGCCGCCGGAAGTGGGGGCCAAAATCACACCGGCTGTCGAGCACCAATCCTAGGTACTTCATGGTGGACTCGACAGCGATTTGAGCCCCCCTGACCACGATGTGTGATCCCGGCGGCGGCGCCCGCCGGGGGCCATGAAAGATCAAGGCCTCCGACTTGTTGAGGGCAACCTCCAGCCCAAGGCGACGTATGCGGCTCACCACCTGTGAGACCGCAGCCGTCGCCAGCAACGCTGCCTCCCTGTACGAGCTCCCCCGGGCCGTGACCAGTGTGTCGTCCGCATAACACGTCAGGTCCACGCCCGGCTGAAGCTCGCCCCGCAGCACCCAGTCGTACCCGATGTTCCACAGGAGCGGTCCCACGACCGAGCCCTGTGGAACACCGCACGACATACGGCGCTGGTTTCCGCCATCACGTCCCGTGTAGGTGACACACCTCTCCGCCAAATAAGCCCCGACGATGCGGCGGAGGTAGGAAGGCACCCGATGGTAACGCAGTGCCTCCCGAATACAGCTCCAGGGCAGGGTGTTGAAGGCGTTGGAGATGTCCAAGGACACCGCCAACATCACCCCGCCCCGGGACACTGCTTCCTCCGCCAGGACTCTCACCCGCGATATAGCGTGGATGGTGGAGCGCCCGTGCCGAAAGCCTCTCCGCACAAGTGGCCGACGAGGCGGGCAGCGATTATCCGCTCAAACATCTTACCCACCTCGTCTAGCAACACTATGGGCCTGTACCCGGACGGTGAGTCCGCAGGGCGCCCCGCCTTCCTGAGCAGGACCAGACGACCAAATTTCCACAAAGTGGGAAACTGGCCCTGCTCAAGGCACGCTGTGTAGAGTCCTCTCAAGTGGGGCTCTAGCTCCTTCAGAGCGAGGACTAGCGCTTGGCCGTGGATCCCGTCGGGCCCCGGAGCCACGTTCTTGGCCCGGAGCCGCGTCACGGCTGCCCCCATCTCTGCTTGTGTCACCTCTGGGACGCTGATGGCGTTCTCTTCAAATGCAGACTCTGCGGCTGTGGGCAAAGCCATCGGCAGCGAAGTCTGCTCCGCTCTTGCCGGGAAGAGGGCTGCAACTACCTCCTCCAGCAGCTCAGGTTGGAGACTCTCCATGAGTGGAGGCGCCGCGGCTCGAAGTTTCCCTCGAACCGCACGATAGGGGCGCCCCCACGGATCTCCGTCTAGAGTCTCCAACATCTCCTCCCTGGCTCGCGTCCTCGCTTCGCCGATGGCCAGCCACAGGGCCTGCTTCGCCGCGCGGTACACATCATACAGCGCGGCTTCTTCGTCAGGGACCCGACGACGTCTCCTCCGGTATCGGGTGTACATGTCTGACCGCTACGCACTCGACACGTAATTGTGCGATCTCGGTAGACCACCAGTACACCTGGCGCCTTGTTGGATATGAGTGGACGCGGGGCATGGACGCGTCACAGATTTGCGTCATCGCCCCGCGGAACCACAGCCCCTCCTCTTCGACGTCGACGGGTCCGTTCGTCGCCGACTCCCGGATCCAGGCCTGAACAATAGCGGCCTCCTCGAGAAGCTCCCTGTCGATGGGCTTGCGCGCCCAGCGCGGACCGTCCCTTCGCGGGGCCGATGGACTACGGCCGCCGGTGGTCTGGGTGGAGACGTCGAATCGGATGTATCGGTGATCCGACAACGTCTCCACCTCCACGGCGACACGCCAGTCGCGGACACGGCTCGCGACAGCAGGGCTAGCGAACGAGACGTCCACTACAGACCCGCCCCGCTGCCGCACGCACGTGTGGACCGAGCCCCGATTCAGGACGACCAGGCCAGTCGTGACCGCCCACTCCTCTAGCGCCTCACCCCTAGCATCGGTCACCGGAGATCCCCACGCCGCAGACTTGGCGTTGAGATCCCCGAGCAACAGCACCGGGTGAGGGTGGAGTCGGCCTACGACGGCACCTAACTCGACAAGGAAGTTCTCGAAGTCGGCGAGACTCTTGTTGGGCGAGAAATACGCCCCAACCGTGCCAATGCCGTCCGCGAGGGCGGCTACCCAGCCGTGTCCTCGGGACGGGTTGACGAGAGCCCCGCCAATGATGGCCACCAAGCCGTCCAGGTCTCCCACCCAGTTATCCCTGGGGGGGACAAAGTACGGCTCGGCGACCACAGCCACGTCGATCGACCACTCTGCCATGCTCTGGAGCAAGAGATCCTGAGCTCTGGCAGCGTGGTTGATATTGCCCTGGAGGAAATGGTACAGCGCCATTAGACGCAGTCCATCCCCTCCGCACCATTCACAGGCCGGGAGTCGGCCGTAGGGCAGTCAGGCTGAGGGGGGGTAAAGAGCCCCCGGCAGCCATGACTCCCCTCTTCTTCTTCGCTGCTGGCGCACGACAGGCCTTTCCGCCAGCCCTGTGCCCCGCGGACCTCCCTGCAGCTGTACAAAGGCTGCAGTTTGGTGCCGCGGAGCACGCTGGGCATAGGCCTCCCCCAACATGGAGGTTGCCATAATCACCACGAGAACGCTGCTGCCGTTTCTGTAGTAAGTCCCTTAGACGCCTTTTACGACACTCTCGGGAAGAAATAGTGCAGTGCTATTATTTACGTCCGGCACTACACGGAACCAATTAGTACAGTGTTGGTCTTAAAATAAGTAATTAATATTCGTTAGGATTATAGTATAGATATATTAATATTACCTGTAAGCAACTTCTATGGAACCACGCGTCGCGCGCGCAGCATGGCGGCCAAAAGGTGTTGATCGTTGGGTAGCCATCAACTACTTCATAGCAGATTACGCATACTGACTGAGTGTCTGGAGAGGCTGGAAGAATAAAAAATTGATTAAGACCTACATTTTCATTGCGTTATTTACGTTGCTAAGCAGACAAAACACACAGAGTGGCCTATGTCCAACAGTGGATTGCGATAAACGAGTTGATAACGAAGACTTTTCTGCCTCTTTCTACCCCTCTTTAGTTAAGCCATTACTAGCTTTTGCCCGCGGCTTCGCCCACGTGGAGGTCGGACATTATACAACAGAGTTGGATGTAAATCATAGTTGCGAAATTCATTACCGCGAATCGCGATGTACGTTACTGCGAAAGTTCATTACCGCGATGGTACGTTACTGCGAAAGTTCACTACCGCGATGTACGTTACTGCGATTTACACAAACCTTAATGAATTTTACACCTAAACCTTCCTCATGTATCACTCAATCCATTGGTGAAAACCGTATGAAAATCTGTTCGGTAGTTTTTGAATTTATCGCGTTCACATAGACAGACGCGGCAGGCGGACTTTGTTTTATAATATGTGTGCAGTAATGGTAAAAAAATATTGAAAGGTTAAACATACCGTCGTCCCCACTACAGCTGATCGACAACTCCTTCAAATTACTAAAGTTAGGATCTTTCCTCTTCGCTTTGTTGTCGCATATCTTCCTCTGCTGCGCCTTCGTCATGATTATGGCCGGAATATTCTGTTTCGGCGCGTGGGATTGACAGAATGACCTGGAAAGTTGATGATATCATAATCAGGATTAGGATTCTGTTTGGGCGGCCACGGTTTTGTAGCGCGTCTGCGATGTTCGCCAAGTCAAGAACTGATGATTTCCACGGTATAATTAGAAAAAGGAGTGCGTCACTTCTACGCCGTAGCCGTTGCAGCTCGGACGGGCTCCTGAGTGTTGTCCGAGCGGTGGGACTCGCCTTTTTTGCGGAGGTGGCTGCAGCTGCATGCCAGCGCCTGCGTTTATTATATAATGTAATATAACATAACATCACGCCTGTAATCCCCGAAGGGTTAGGCAGAGGTGTCAAAATCATTTTTTTTTATTTCACATAAACCTACATGGGCACTTATGAAACGTCAGAAGCTAGGTGCACGGTTCCAATTGGTCGTTTCCTATGGAGAAGAGCCGGCAAGAAACTCCACGGTTACACTTTAAAAAAAAAGTGGGCTTTAACAATGTTTCCAAGTTACAGTGTTAATAGGTATGAGAGGACAGTGTAGGCCCGTCAACAAGTACCAAGTCCTTAACAAAATAGAAGATAGTTTACAAAGCTACAGTCTATTAGGCCTACAACGTTCTCACATTCACAAATTAAAAAAGAATCTATATAAAATATTACTAAAATAATAAAAATAAAAACCAACATATTTAAACCAAATGACAACATTGTCATTACAACTGTAACAAAACTGAATAAATATTCTGTCCACAAGTCACTAATAAATATTAAAATTAAAATTGTAGGTTATGTCAAAGAATGTAAAAAAAAAGGAATAAAAATCGTAATTTAGGAGCAATTAATAGACATTTACATAGTTATGCCATTTATGAGGCACCAGGGAAGCCACATGTGCAGAAGGAATTATTGCCAAACTTCCTTGTCTTCAACGTAGTCCTTAATCTTATAGTATGCTTTTTTGATTAGGACCCGTTTGATGTGGGTTTTGAACTTTCCATCGCTAAGTTCTATAACCGACTTTGGCAACTTGTTATAGAAGCGGATACTGTTTATAAGAAATGACTTGCTTGTTTTAGTTAATCTAAATTTGGGTATCACAATTTCATGTTTACTACGTGTATTTATATTATGGAAATCGCATCTTATTTTGAAAAGTCCTAAGTTTTTGCGAACATATAAAATACCTACTAAGATATAAAGGGAAGGCAGAGTTAGTACATCAATTTCTTTGAATTTGTTTCTAAGGGACTCACGAGGACCCATTCCATAGATCGCGCGGATTGCCCTCTTTTGTAAAATGAAAATTGAATCTACGTCAGCAGCGGATCCCCACAGCAGAACGCCATATGACATAATACTGTGGAAATAAGCAAAGTACACTAACCTAGCTGTGGCTATTTCAGTAGTGTACCTATAATAGTCCACCCACATTTTGCCAGTTATGTTTTAAGTCCCATCTATTAGGGGGCGAACCTATTGCCATCAACCGGGCACAAATCCAGACTCCGGGCTGACACTGAGAAATTCCTAATGGAAAATCCCAATAACACTTTGCCCGACCTGGGAATCGAACCCAGGACCTCATGCTCACCAGTAACGGTTGCAACCACTAGACCAACGAGGCAGTGGAAAATGTAATATGTGTATTAATTTTTAACTTCTGATCTTAATTTTGTTTTAAATTTTGATTTTAATTCTATAAGTTTGCGATTTTATTGTATTTTTATTTAGTATTATGACATGAAAAATTTACCAATGGATTTATCTGAAAGAAATGATTTGATTTGATAATCAGCCTATAATGTTCCCACTGCTGCGACACATGCCTCCTCTTTGTGAGGGAGTGGGCTGTAATCAACCACGCGGGCCCAGTGCGGGTTGGTAGATGTCACACGTCTTTGAATGTTTGGTTCTAGGACATGCCGGTTTCTTCACGATGTTTTCCTTCACCGTTTTGAGAGCAGTGGTGATGACATAATTTACACAAAGTAAAGAGTCTGTATAAGTAATAAAAAAGTGTAGGTAATCGGGACTTGTATTGAGATATTTTACAATTATTGTAAAAGTTGATGAAAAAGTATCAGATTTTTGTTATAAAATCAACCTAATCCTCAATGGAGGGCAGACTTTTTTCTTCAGTTTATAGAAACTGTATGATCTCCACATGGTAAATCACTCAATATTGTGCGTACCAACTTACATTTGCAGTTGGAATGTATGAGGGAACATGTTTTTCAATTACAATTTTAAGTTTGTTCTTAAGACAAATTAATCCCCACTAACCCTTCATTGTGCGTGGTCCGACACGCACTTGGACGGTTTTTACATTTGTCATGTGTTGGTTTCCGCTTTAATAATAAAGAAGACTGATTCATTCAATTTTATTGTTGTTTCATTACCGGCCTTTTTACTCTAATGTCCGGCTAAACTGGCTGGTTTGTCCGATTTTTCAGTTTTAATACCTGGCAACCCTATATGCAAGCAATCATTTCCTGTTTCTGACAGAACACTTATCTCAGATCCGAAGGCCCTGATCCTGGCAGTGTGGATAAAAATCAAGTAATTTATTCAAACTAGCGAATCAGCACTTTTCGAACATCAAAATTACATAAGACAGACCCCCAAAAACGCCCGCCCTTCACCACTTCCTAGTGCTTTAGCTGGGAAGAAGTGTCGCAACAAACTCCCCAGCAGCACAGCTGTCTGTTCAGTTTGAAAAACCCTGTAAACAATTTTTACATTAAACTCACTTGTAATTTCCGTAAAACAGAGACACAGCATTGCGCTCCCTCCCGCACGGCAGATGGAACTGTTTCCTGCATTGTGACACCGAGCACCCCAGGTTGGCACCGTTACGACTGCAGTATGAACATCTCTAAAACAATAAATCAAATTAAATCAGTTTATTGCAAACATGTTGTACAGAGGTTGTAATTAGATAATAAGTTTTAAACATGCACCCTGTAACGGCACTGCAAAACAAAACAAAATTAATAAATTACATTACAAAATTATATAAAATGTATTGTATTGTAATTTACAATACAATACATTTTATATAATTTTTACAAAAAAAAAAAAACATTTAAAATAATCACACTAATATTATAAAGCCGAATTTTTGTGTGTGTGTGTGTATGTTTGTTACTTCTTCACGCTCAAATGGCTGGACCAATTTTGATAAAATTTTGCATGGAGGTAGGTGACCCCGTCGATTAAGATATAGGCTACTTTTTATCCCGATATTCCCACGGCATCGAGACTTACGCGGGTGAAACCGCGGGGCGCAGCTAGTTATATTATATAGAACTAGCGACCCGCCCCGGCTTCGCACGGGTGCAATGCTGATACCAAATATACTACAGAATGTCTTTATAAACAACGTTCACAGCTTTTTTGTCATTAAACAATACAAACATGTTTTCTTTAGAGGTTACTCTTGAAAGAGCGATTGGATAAAGATTAATGCTGTATTGCTTAAAATCGGTCCGTAAATAAGACATTATTTATCGTAAAAAGTAAAGGATAAAAAATGGATATTGTGGGTTATCCCTCCTAAGAGATAGACATATACCATCGCGGACTTTTTTGTGGACCATTTTAAGGTGTACAATACTGTAGTATTCAGCCAGCATTTGCAATGTAAGCGCAAAAAATTGGTTTATTTACGACATCACATTAGAAACCTCTAAAATTATCAGTGTTTCTCTACTATACTACGCATGTATTATACATATAAACTTCCTCTTGAATCACTCTATCTGTTAAAAAACCGCATCAAAATCCGTTGCGTAGTTTTAAAGATCTGAGCGTACATAGGGGCAAGCAGCGGGAAGTGACTTTGTTTTATACTATGTAGTGATAATTATTGTTTATTGTTCCTGTAGCTTTCAAATTATATTATTTATTATAAGAATTAAATAATAAAAGTAATAAGTTAAATCAAAATAAAAATCATTCATTCATTTAAATAAATGAATTATGTAAGATGTGTACAAACAATGGTGAGCAATTTATTTATTTATTTTTCCTTTTTTAAAATAAACTTGCATCATTTAGTAGTAATTCTGGCTCAAATAAGTGAACAATTTTGTTCTAAATGATATTGTTAATACTTTTTATCACACTAATATTATTAAGGCGAAAGTTTGTGAGTGTGTGTGTATGTTTGTTACTTCTTCACGCTCTAACGGCCGGACCAATATTGAAAATATTGTGTGAAGGTAGCTGACACCCTGGATTAAGACATAGACAAGACATAGGCTACATTTTATCCCGGTATTCCCACGGGATAGAGACTTACGCGGGTGAAACCGCGGGGCGCAGCTAGTTTCTTATAAAGATTTTGGAATTTTGTTAATTCATCAACATAATCTATATCTATACAGGAGGAGCTTGTGGCTAAGTAATAACTGACGCAAGGGTCGATCCATTAGGTTAAGCATCGCTTGCCGCGGTTGGTCCGTGCATGGGTGACCATCTTTACATACAGAGACTCCTCCGTGCCTCGGAAAGCACGTTAAGCCGTCGGTCCCGGATCTCTGTCAGTTGTTACAGGTTGTCAGAAGCCCGAAATTCTGACAACCAGTCTTACCAAGGGGTATCGTATTACCCAGTGGGTTACTGGGTTGTGGAGGCTAGATAGGCAGTTCTTTCATGTAAACTGGTATTCAGCAACATCCGGTTAGACTGGAAGCCGACCCCAAAATTGTTGGGAAAAGGCTAGGCAGATTTTTTTGTGTCAATCAATCAACTCAGCCTATAGCAGTCCACTGCTGGACATAGGCCTCTCCCAGGCTGCGCCACAACACCATGTCCTCCGCTTTCCGCATCCAGTCTGTCCCAGCCACCTTTTTAAGGTCGTCGGTCCATCTAGCTGGGGGGCGCCCCACACTACGCTTGCCGATTCGCGGTCTCCACTCCAGGACTCGTCTGCTCCACCGGCCATCGATCCTTCGACAAACACGGCCAGCCCATTGCCACTTCAGCTTGCTTACTCTGCAGTCCATGTCGGTAACTCCGGTTCTCTTCCGGATAACTTCATTCCTGATCTTATCCTCCAAAGAAACTCCGAGCATAGCCCGCTCCATAGCACGCTGAGTAACCTTGAATTTGTCGACCAGCCCGACTGTTAGTGTCCACGTTTCGGCACCGTATGCCATAATTACGTTATGATACTTTTTTGTGTATAATCCATTAATATCAAACTAACATATTTTAATAAAGAAATCTTAATGTTTTGTGAAGAAAAACCCTGATGTTCTTGCTGTTTTAAAAGTTACTTACATGTTTCTTAGCCCTCTCAATTTCAGTGAGGATATCTTCATAAATGAATCCAAAGAGTCCGACTTCATCTTTACCCTTCTGTACCAGACATGAGGACAGCAACTGTAATGTTAAAAGAAAGAAAGAATAATTATTTTTATGGACACAGTTTGTGAAACACAAAATAAAAAACCGGTCAAGTGCGTGTCGGACCACGCACAATGAAGGGTTCCGTAGTTAGGATGAATTTATCCCAAAAACAAACTTAACATTGTAGTTGAAAAACATGCTCTCCCATACATCGATATACGTCACGTTCTATTCTCCAACTGAAAAAAGTTGGTCGACTATTACTCGTTATCTTGTGAAGCCTACTTAGCTGTGATAGTTTTCCTTTTAATTTCGTTATACAGGGTTATTTTTAAGTCGTTTATAACCTCTTAAGGGGTCATTGTACTCATCATTATGAACAACTTTATTTTTCTCTTTTTTTTTTCAAAAAAAAAACCAGCTGTTCCCTCCATTTATGTTCGAATAATTTGTTAAAATGTAGGGAACAGCTGGTTTTTTTTTTCGCGATTTCAGTTTTGGTCCCATAGTAAAAGTTGTTCATAATGATGAGTACAATGACCCCTTAAGAGGTTAACGACTTAAAAATAACCCTGTATATACTACTGCCATGATTTTTTTCACATATCCAAAACAAACCATTTAGCTGGCAGGAGGGGGGGCCCCGGACTCTAACAAAAAATAGCACTTTAAAGCTTAATATTACGCAAACGGATCCCTGAATAGAAAAATGGTTTGCACAAACCCGCAATATTTTTAGACGGCCTATCCAACGATACCCCACACCATGGAATAGACGAGAAAAAAATATCATCCCCATTTTTAGGCGTGGGTCGTTACGTGATTTTCGCGAAACGTAACGTAACTAGTTACTTCGAAGGCGTCACCTGTTATGAAAACACGTGATTTTAGTAACTAGTTATTTTTTCAAATTCTGATGATCTGTTCAGTGATTTAACGTGATGCTTCTATCGAAGTATTACAGTTATTTACGAAACGAAAATATTAAATGATTACCTACGTAATACGTTAGGTACATATAACAAGTTTTAAGTTTTTGGGACGAATAAGTTTTTTTAGTTATGTAGTTACATCATAAACAACAAGAATGAACTTCCCTTCATACTTTATTAAAAAAATAACTCTCGGCTCGCTAGAGACGTGAAATAACGCCTATTCCTACCCATTTTACGTGCAAGGGAGTTACCCTAAAAAAAATTGTTTTTCATGGTTTTATTTTACGACTTTCTTGGCGTGAATAATATGCCATGCCAAATTACAGCATTCTAGTACTAAGCGTCTAAGTGCTAAGCCGGGGACGGACGGACGGACGGACAGACACACAGACGGACATGGCGAAACTATAAGGATTCCTTGTTGACTACGGAATCCTAAAAAGTGATAGTAATATCATAAATTTGATATGTAATTTTTAATTACTTTTTTTATTTTTTATTCTGTGACCAGATAATTTGGATCATTAAAAAAAAAAAAAAAAACTTCATTTTATCTAACTTTTAATTCTTTTTGTACATTAAATATAGCGCTTAATCTAGATACAATAAGATTGTAGGCTATAGTTACTCACTTAAGTTTATGGCTGAGAACCTACACACTGACATCCTTAATTCCATACATCCCAGCAGTAAAGTAGGGTTTTAAGATGTTTTTAATTTGTTTAGTTTTTTTGTCTTCTAATTTGTTGGCAATTTTCTTTGGTAGTTCATTTAGAATGGCAGGAAAAGCGTACATACAATAATCTCATCCGTAATCTTCTTTTATTTTAATTGCATTGACATTTTATTTATTTTTTCGTTTTAATTCTGTGATCTTTTATTTTTTATCTACTCATTCATTTATTTTAATTGCTTAGACATTTTATTTATTTTATCGTTTTAATTCTGTGATCTTTTAATTTGTATCTCTACTCATTCATTTATTTTAATTGCATTGACATTTTATTCGGATCTATTCCGTGTTAATGTGAAATTTTTGTTTATTGTTAGTATGAAATATGGGTTTTGCCTGAATTAAATGCATTTTATTTATAAAAATCAATGAACAATGAATAACATACTACACAATACATAATTATAAAGATTGTGTAATTGTGTGAATGTGATGGGGATGCATGGGGAGCGGGGAGCTAAAAAAAATTTTGTGTGACCGCTGTGTTGTGTTTTATGGACTTGATAGGGACACAATAACATGATTTTTATAGCAAGAACCTTGGAGCTAGCCTTAAAAATATTAACCGCACAGTTGACCAACATTAGTTAGGCTATGATAAATGATTTTATTTCTTTTGTAGGTTTGTGCAAACACTTTTACACATCAATCATATTTTTAAAACTAGCTGAGGGTGGCGTTTCATATCCTACTTTGAGAAGAAAGGGCGAAACAAACTCAGTCTCTTTTAAATTCCAGAGTTTTCAGAGTCCAATCCTGGTTGGATCATGTGAGGACCATATAGATGGGTGTATTGGTGTCTGAAATGGTCTTTTGAGGAGAGAACCACACAGATTTCAGTGGACCTGCCCATTCTAGCTAGATAGCTGAGATAGCTAGCCAATGTCTAACTGGCTGTTTTCTGTTTACGTAGGGATCAGGCAAAAGGTTAAGGTTACTGACCTAAATATCAGGTGAGTTTGCAAGCTGCACTTAAAGTGTGTGAAAGCTTTGGAGTAGATGAATGATGTTCTTAGGAAGTAACCTACCAGAAAATAACAGAGCTATCATGCCGGTGTTACTAAATATACACGAAAATAAAAGTAGATACTTACGACACAAAAATAATGACACTGTATGTCTCCAATAGCGTATAATTTCCCGAAGGTTAACTCATCGTCCACATCACGTTGACAGAAACCACACGGCTCTTTCTTTCCAGTCACAATTTTAGCTACAATCTTGCTTTTACTTAAACTTTTACGTGGTGCCATTATGAATGCACTTTTTGCCACTCAAAACTCTTCCTATCAAGAAAGTGGAATTAAAACGATGATTTCCAAGTTTGAGGAGACATTTTTCTACAAATCCGTAGAAATATGTACTAATACATTATATTTTGCAAATCGGGTGAACGATGACAATTGTTATCAACAGACAACAAACACCATCAAACATGGCGTTTGATATAATTTGGCGGGAATTTATCTTTTAATTTAATAGTTTCGTCCAAAACTCCAGAAGTTAACGGGAATTTATCTTTTAATTTAATAGTTTCGTCCAAAACTCCAGAAGTTAAAAAGATCCTCGTTTTTGAACTTGTGTTTAGCCGGTTTGAACTCTGAATAGTTATCATTTATTGCTAATATGGGCTTCCTATTTTCTTCTACAATAAAAGAAGATTACAGATTTTTATTTCGTTTACACTTTTTTTTGTGTGTGTTTCAGAATGGTTTCGGTCAGTTTCGGAACGAAAAGCACAAGTTCCACAAGTTTTTTTTAAGATGTTGCCCTCCACAAAACTCTATTTTCGCCAGCCTCATGATCTCATTGTTCCAAATAAAAATACGGTTGTCTATGGCAGAAATTATATTAAAATTATCTGCAATTAATCAAACAAGCAGCAACACTATATTAAAAACGTCAAGAAATCTAAAAAAAAAGCCGGAAGGCAACTTAGTTTTTATTTTTATTGTTATTTGTTTAATTATTGTTAAAATACTACGTTAATAGTAACAACCATAATTTTATCTAGTCTTAGAGCTTATTTCATGTCTAGAGTAATTTAATTGCAAATATCTATGCTTGTGACGGGTTTATGGAGCCATAAAATTGTTGATATAAAGTCCTTTGTTTGGGAAACAGCAATTTCTTCGTGTTTTCTCGTGAATTGGGTGTGGAAAACGCATTTGCGAGACGTGTCAGGCGTGTTTTTATTGTTCTTTGTTAGAAAGCAGTGTGAAAAGTGGTCAGACAAGCATAATTGAACTCGGTTTTATAGGCGGCAGTGGTTGACCAATTCGACATAAAACTTTATCTGTTTGCCGTCACAAATATGGCTGTGTTGCTCAACTCTCGTTGTGAAAACCGTCTAAAGGGAATAAGAAACAGGAAAACTCCATTAATTATCCAATAGGAATCTTGTAAGTTGTATTAAACTCCCAAAATGTCTGCTTTGGGGGATAACAAAGATATTTGGTCGGTGCCTGGCGATCGGCTGGATTCTAAGTATGAAAAATGTCTGAATATAACAGAGGAGATATATAAAAGGATAAATATAACATTTCAAATAAAGAAATTGGAGACAGAAGCTCAAAGTGATGTGTCCGACCACAGGTAATTTTGAATCTTATTTTTATTTATATTTTCATGTTAGAACACGAAATCCAGCATCTATTTAGTATACTTCTTCTTAGCGTATTGATGGCAAAAAGTTCATATAACAATGTTGGTTCCAAAATTCAGCTACGCAAACTGCACTCATTGAAGCAGTCTTAAGGTCATCAAATGCACAGGTAACAGGGCACTTAAGGTATTTATATATGTTTAATTATTATACACAGCCAGCATATTATCCCTACAGAGGTTAACATTATTGGGTAAGCTGATTTCCAATGAGTGAGCGTGAAATCTATTGGTAGATCTCAAGGACAAATTTCATAATTGATTCTGTCAAATTTGTGGCTTGATAAGTTATGTTTGAAGCATATTTGACACTATTACTTAGTATCTATGCAGGTTAGAATATTATGAATATATTTTGAATGTATATTTTGTTGGAATTAGTGCATAGAAATTACTTATTAATAAATTAATTATGAATCAATTTTTTTTTATGTTTAGACCAGTTTTTAGATTTATTGTTGTTCTACAAGATTTAAATAATTATGTATAGAAAGAACTTTGGTATATATTTAATTTCTATGATAGAAGAAAATTTAAAAATTGAGGGACTTGTGTGGCTAAATAATAAAAGCCCCACGGGTCGGTTGATCAGGTTAAGCTACGCTTGCCGCGGTTGTTCCGTGGATGGGTGACCATCTTTACATACCAAGACCCCTCCGTGCCTCGGAAAACACGTTACGCTGTTGGTCCCGGCTGTCATTCGTGGATTTTAGACAGTCATTATGGGTCGTCAGAAGACTGATAGTCTCACAACTAGTCTTACCAAGGGGTATTGTATTACCCAGTAAATGGGTTGTGGACGTCAGATAGATAGGCAGTCGCGCCGTGTAAAATACCGGTATTCAGCTGCATCCGGTTAGACTGGAAGCCGACCCCAACATATTTTGGGAAAAGGCTAGGCAGATGATGGTCTTACTCTTGTCAATGAAAACAAATCCTCTAATTATCCATATTCTATTTAATCTTTCCAGCGACCAAATAGACAGTAATGATCTCAGCAACGAAACAGACTTGTTTGCTTGTGACAAGAGCGACTCGATCTCAAGCAGCGAGGAGGCACAGAAGCCTGCGGTCACTTGTGAGAAGTACATCAATAATAACAACAATGAGGAGACTAAGACGAAGAAAGCTGCGGTGGTTTATAAGAGGCCGAGGAAACGGTAAGCAATAGAATTGATATGAAAATACTCTCTCTCTCTCCCCCTTTCTCATTGTCTTTCTCTCTCTCTCCTCTATCTCTCTCTCCCTCCTTCTCTTTTTCTCTCCCTCATTCTCTTTCTCTCTCCCTCCTCTCCCTCTCTTTCTCTCTTCTTTTTCCTCTCTTTACTCACTTTCCCTCTTCTCTTTCCTCTCTTATTTCTCATTTGTCTCTTCCCTTTCTTTAGCCCCTCTCCTCTTCTCTTCTCTCCTTTCTCTCTTTCTCTCCC